>CM031242.1:264097812-266946879 GCA_018340775.1 Taxus wallichiana var. yunnanensis | reverse complement strand
TTGGAATTTACGGTGCAAGCTCTGAGGAGCTTGTTTGAATCTCAAATACTTTTATAACTTCTGAGCATATAGTTCTTTACCGAGTTCTGCCAAAACCTTTAGGATGATGCGTGCACATGTTTACTCTTTTTAATTCACCATTAAAAAATTATTTTAACATCCATTTGGGTGAATCTACCAACCATATTGGGCAATAAAGCAAGAATAATTCTAACGGTGCTTCACCTTAGCTATAGGATCAAGTCTTAACATAGTGAAGACAAGGTTTTTGAGTGAACCCATGAGCCTACCAAAATTTCCTTGAACTTTCAATTTCCCTACTGAGTTATAAGCTCCCGATTTTATATAACCACCTGGGATCCTACTGATGCTTTGTTTAGAAGGAGAAAGGACTAATTCCCAAGTGTTATTTTTAATCAAAGAATTGTATTAATCTTTCATAGCTTCAATCCATCTATCATCTTGATAGGATTCTTTTTGAAAGATTATGGTTCAAACTCATAGAGGTCCATCAGAGGTATGATAAGAATGATGACTACGAGTTACCTTTTCAGTTAATAAGATTAGAATCCTTAAAGAGTTTTGGAACCCATCTCCCAGGAATCCCAGGATGACACATTTTGAGACGACTCCCCTCAATCTCCATCATATCTAGATCATGATAATCATCCTCTTGAATGTATTTTCCCATATTGTTAGGAGAAGGATTATCATGTTATATCTTAGGAGAACTAGAGGAGGATTCATAAGAAGCATCATAAAATGTCTTTTCTAAGAAATGAACATTTCTATTTTTCAAGATATCATGCCCAGAAAGGATGCATAAACTCTCAATCCTTTAGTTCTACAACCATAGCCAACCAAAATAAAAGAGAAGGAGGTTGGATCAATATTTTTCCTTTTAAATTTTGGAATAAATATAGAAGCAAAGCTACCAAATATTATTAAGTGTGAGATATCTAGATTTTTCTTTGTCCATACTTCATGAGGAGTAGTTTGATGAAGGTATTTTATAGGAACTCTATTAATAATATAGACAATAGTGCTCATTTTTTCTTCCCATAAAAACTTAGAGACACTAGATCCATGAATCATAGTCCTAGCCATTTCTAAGACACTTATTTTCCTTTCTACAATGCCATTTTGTTTTGGGGAATAAGGATTAGTCAACTCTCTTTGAATCGCACATGACACACAAAATCATAATTTTTTTTTCTAACATATTCACCTCCATTATCAATCCTAATTATTTTTATTTTCATATTAGATGCATTTTCAACAAGTGATTTAAACTCCTGAAATTTAGACAAGACACTTGCCAGAATTTTTTCAATAAATAAAACCAAGTCATCCAGAGAAATCATCAATAAAGAAAAAAACATACACACTGACCACCGAGAGAAGGAACTTCCAGAGGTGGACCTTGCACATCACTTGTGAATCAACTCTAAAAGATAAGAGGGATTTAAATCATGATGTTTGTGAAAAGGTTCAACATGTTACCTACCATGCAAGCAACTTCACACATTTCATGATCAAATTTCATCTTTCGGAGACCAATAAATAGATTAAGTATAGACATTTCATACTGAAAATTTTGAAATTTACATGACCTAATATTTCATACCAAAGCTGAATATCATTCCTAAAAAGGAAGAATAACAAGATTCAAATAAAAATACTTAAAAGCTATATAAGCCATTTTTTTGAATACCGGAAGCACTAACATTATCAAGATTATCTTTTACACACCATTTATCTTGCAACAAAATAACTATACAATTTTATTTAGTTAGCTGAGAGCAAGAAAAAATATTCTTTTTCAACTAAGGAACATACAAGACATTCCTAATTATTCCATTTTTCATTTAACATTTCCAAACCTATAGATCACATTGATGGAATTGTCTCCTAGATATATATTTTCCTCTGGTTTACAAAATTTGAGAGGATACCATGAATACATGTCATGTACCTAGAGGCACCACTATCAGGATCCATTCATCTTCATTTCAATTCGAGAGAGTGGTATGTAGGGCAATACACTTCTTAACAACTTTTGCATGATTTTACTTCGATTTTTCTTTTGATTGTTAAATTTACTAGTTTTATTATTTTTAACATTTTTTTAGGTTTTACTCTACAATCAATATATTTATGCCCAAATTTTCCACACTTTTTACGTGCCATTAAATTTGACTTTAAATTTATGACTTTTTTAACATGAGTTAGACTTAGGATTATATTTGAATCTTGATTTGATATTAAACTTTTTATTATATTGATATTATTCATATTATGAGTAGATTTATGATTATGAGATAAAATTTCTTGAGAAGTAGTCTATTTTGAATCAAAATTATCCATTTCATGTTCTTCTCTTGAATTAACGAGATAAGATAACATGTCAAGAGAGTAAATCACTCATTCTGATATTTATATGAGCTAAGGATGGAATATAATTTCGAACTTTTATGAATATTTATCGAATGATAAAATATAGTAGTTTATCTTGAAATAGTTCAAATTTACATCTATCCAACTAAGCTTTAATATTTTTAATTATATCCAAGTAATTGATAATTTTCTCATCCCCCTTCATGGGAGTCAGTAAACAATTCCATATTTAAGCTTAATTATTTTTGACATGAGACTACCTTCATCTTTATGTATAGTCTATAAATGCTTCCAAGTACCAGAAGGATAATTCACATGACCTATATGCATTAAAAATTAATCTCTTATGCTTTGCAATAATATGGATAAAGCTTCCTATGATATTTAAGAGAAGGAGATAAGGTTTTCAAGGGCTATTTTTCTTCCAAAGGGGTCATTTCTCCATACCGATTACAAGATCCAATAGGTTTCTATCCATTAAACATGATTTTAATCAAAATCTTCATATACGTAATTAGTTCCATTTAATAATTGAGACTTATTCAATGAAAAACTAGAAAAACTAGCCATTTTTAATGCTCGAGATAGATTATGAAGAAAAATACAACAAAAAGTGAATCAATTATTTACAAAAGTGATAAACAATGACATGAAACAAGATACATAATTTCTTAGCGATTCTTGCATATAAAAAACATGGGAGTAATTAACATTAACTCGCTTTGATCGAGTTTAAAATGAGTTAAATTAATTTTAAAAGATTAATTAACTATAACGAGTGACAAAATAAGAAACATCCACTTGGAATGAATCCAACAACTTAAGAGAGACACACATCACAATTATGGAGTTCTCCCAACTTGATTTCATTGATGGACTTGAAACACATGGAATAAAATGAAGTTAATAGACTTATAAATCTAGAGCAGTGTAAGAAAAAAATATCTCGATGAGCTATTTTGTAGCTTGGTGGGGGAAAACTCATAAGCGAGCTAACTGGAGCTTTGAATAGAGCTACTTAACCACGAAAAAATAAATTAAAGGACAACCAAAGTAGGATGCAACACGTGGTAAAAATCAACAAAATTAAGAGGGGAACGATGTGAATTTCCACAAAATTATAAAGTAGATCCCCCTAGTGGACATAAGTCCATATAATTAACTAAATTAGACTACTTTTTAGGTTCACATTAGGGTTAAAAATACATGACAAAAATAAAGAAACATGCAACACAAGATATAAAAAGCCGACACTTGCAAAAATATAAAACACTTGTCACTTTTATATTAGCTTGTACTTCATGGTCAAAAAAGTTAGAAGACTAACTAATAGAGAAAAAAACTGAAAAATCATACACATGTGTCTTTAATTTATTGGATCACTTTTTTGCACTCTAAAAGAATGCAAACTATATGCGAGAAAAAGTCATAGTCGGACGATGCCACTTGTCTACAATCCTAACGGCTAAAGAATAGAAACTTGTGCACTTTACGCGCCAAAATTTAAATATATTACTTTGGGAAGACTTGAAGTCCTTGGAATAAGCCAAAGTTTTAAAATAAAGTTCGGAGTATGAAATTAAACAAAAGATGTCACAATCTAAGTGACTAAAATAAAGTAAAGGCTGATGCCCCAAAAGATAAATTCTAACACTTGTGAAGTCTCACACAACAGAAAATAAATATAAATGGCCAAATGCAATTGGTTTTCACTTCACAATGCTACCTAAATAACTAAAATAAAATTAGACACACATGGAGCCTTCTTAATGGCCTGATTTTTGCAAGTCTGAAAAATACCGACGAATGCAAAATGGTGGTTGATTCTAATTGGATAACCACTTCCGTAATTAAAAATACTGACAAATTCAGAATGCAGAGATACTTGGAACACTTCTATTGGCTCAAATTTTGCAAATGATATAAGCAGGCCAATAAAAGACTGATAATTCGAAATATGGAGCTACTTGGAACTATCTTATTGGCTCAGATTTCTCAAAGAAATAAAGAACTAATTAAATACTAAAAATGTGAAATATGGAGCAATCCTATTAGCTTAGATTTCAAAAAAAATAGAAACAAACAACAAAAGTCTGACAACACAAAATATTAAGTGACTTGGAGATTTCTTATTAGATCATATTTTAAAATTGACAAGAGGAAAGCTAAAAAAGTATGTCAATGCGAAAAAAACATGAAATGATCTTATTGGATTGTGTTTCATGACTAACAATCAAATAAAAAAGGAATGACAATGCAAAGTAATATGGAGCCTTTTGATTGGCCCAAGCTTAAGTAAAAAATAAAATATGTAAACAAAATTGACACAACGAAGACACTTGGCACTTAAAGATTGGATCGGGATTCAAAAAAATGAAAAGATCTATAGTGAAGTGACTTAGAGCTTAATGATTAGCTCAAGCTTTGCAAAAGAAATAGATCTAGAATAAATAAAGCTAAATACTATTGAAACAGGAGCTTAGAAGCACAAAACTAGCTGGATCTATAGAAAATTTTTGGATCCACAACCAAGAAATAACTAAAACAACTATAAAGACACAAAAAACTTAAAATAAACTCATAGATGAGCCAGATTTAACTATACACATTGAAGAAAGATGAAAAAACAAAAATCTAAGCAAGAAAATGCTCAAACATGATCTAAACAACCATTTAACCAATATTTTAAAAAAATTGGACAGGAATTGGAATTTTAAACTTGATTATATTTAAAATGAATGTGGAACAATTAGGGCTTCATAGATCTGTAAATAAACTTCAAGCTTATTCACTCTAGAAAATTAAAATCTTCCTGAACGATCCTGCACATGCATAATTTCTAGATCTGATACCATGTTAGGATCTATAAAGAATGTATAATTAGAAAATTATAGATCTAGAAAATAAATGCCAAAAATCTAGATTATAATGTGCAGATTACAAAATGTCATAACAAGAGCTGAAAAAAATAATAGGAAATAAAAGAGACATAAGATGCGGATATATAGTGGGTAAACACGAAGGAAAAAAACCCACTAGAATAAAACACTATCGTATTAAAAATTTTATATACAACTTTTACGAAACACTTCCAATTCACTCTTTGGTCCTATTAAACAATTACGAGAATTTTCTTTTTATACAATGCAATGATAATAATTATTACCAACCATCTAATATTTTGTATCAATTCCAATGTATACGTTTGTTTTTATTAGCAATCCCAAGAGGGATTGCCATGATTCGATCACTTTCGGTTAGTCAGTCTATCCATTCCACTCTTAAATGTGGAAGACCATCCTAATAAATTTTAATACATAAACTTTAAAATAATATGTGGTGTATAATAGTGGCATTTTCAAAGTCAATTTTGAGAAAGCAATGGTTATTGCGAGATAACCAATCCCTTTCCATTCCTTCCCGAGACTATTATAAGATTATCCAAAATGTAGTGGCCTTTGTGAATCCCATTTTCTTGAGGGTGAAAAATATTGGGAAGAAGATTCGTAATGTGAAGTTCTAGAGCCTTAGCAATAATTTTTTACAAAACATTCAACAAGGGCGATATGGCTCTAACTAGTAATGCTCTAGATCGCCATCGTTAGGAATGAATTTTATGTTTCCTTGATTGATAAAACTACCAAGAGAATTGGATTAGAGAGATTAATTATAGACCAAAAGAAGGTTGAGACTAACAAACAACCATGTCACTTTGTAGAATTTGCAATGAAATCCATGCAATCTTATATATTTATCATGTTAGGCATAACATAACAACATAAAGCTCATCCAAAAAAGAGGAACATTATATCGGTCATGATCCTTAGGAGAAATATTTATCAAAAACACCTCGATACATTTCAGTAATATGGAAATGTTATCACGAATCACAACACCCTTGTGTTTATAAAAGTGCATATACTTGAACTCACGGTGTGATTGGATAACATAGGTACTATCTCCGAGTTGTGGGACTTGCTACTTGAGATAGACCTCCAGAGAAAGTGGGTCCTTACTCCTAAACTACCTGCCACAATCTACTCTAATGCAAGGGAAACTAACTATTCTAATCTAAAATTCCAAGGGACCAGGGAGAGAGAATGCATAAAATGAAAGCCTACACTAAAGCGGTGATACACCAGAAAAGGAGGGTGTGAGAGTAGTCTCCAAATGTGTGAAATACAGAAGCAAAGTGCACACTAAAAGAGGTGATGACAGTTCTCCATAATCTAGCAAAATGCATTCACAACAATATTCCAAGCATACACAATGATAATGAATCCCTGCAAGAACATAATAATAGACACAATATTCTTGTAGAAAGATTAAAGGGGCAAGAAGAATGCAAGAAAACATAGCGAGGAAGATACATCCTGGCCTGATATTTTATTGCTTCATGATATGCACAGTTCAATCTATTACAAGATAAGGGCCTGGATCACCATGCAAGGAGTCCACTACAAGGGCCTACAGCACATTGGCTTCACAAAGCAATTTTGATAGAGATTTGCTACAAGGAACTCCCTCTCTTTTCTGATGAGCCCAACACTCCAATTTATAGAAAAATGAGAAGGGAAAGAGAAGGGAAAAATGGAAATCCCGAAATCTATCCTTCAACCACTTGTAAGAGGCATTAAATGGAGTAAAATGATTATATATTACTTGTAAAAGGCTCCCATACTATCAGTGCTGCAGCGAGAAAGAATGATGACCATGCCTCTTAATTGCACTCCCGACCACGAATGAAACAACTTGTTATGAACTCGGCCACATTTTATAAAAATATCCATCGATCTCTCACCAAATCCAAAAATTCTTTATTGTTGTGCATCGGGACTCGGAGCCATGATTCCAATGGTACCAATTTTTGTGATTCATTGAAGCTATAAAAGTTATGGCCTTACGAGTGCGGGCAGCTATTTTGGAGTGCAGCGAAGCGTTTTTTTGTCATTTGGCGGGAATGAGCATTAAGCCGAAATTTGGAACCGAATATGTTTATTTTATTTAAATATATCTACCCTCATTAAAAATATTAAATCTAGTTTTTGGCATAGAGGACATCGTGCTCATTCGAGAAAGTCCAATTTTGTGAAAATCGGAGTGGGAGTCAAAAGTTATGGCGTTTGAAGTTTCACGGGTCCAAGCGTTGACTTTTATTCTTTGCCTTTGGCCGCTTTCAGCTTTTCGTGTCCCACGCATACCTTTGGCCGCCCGGATGTCCCAAACTACCTTGGAAAAAAGTCTCATGTTTTGGCTAAATCGGCCAGTTCACGTCAGCCGCGTACTTTTGTTCCAGATGTCCCAAACTTGACAATTTTTTCTCGTCGGCTCTGCGGTTCAGATTTTCACATCCCTCGCGTACCTTTGGCTCGGATGTCCCAAACTCGTCCAGATTTTTGGCCAATTCACATCCCATGCGTACTTTTAGCTCGGCTATCCCAAAGCTGTGTGAAAACAACACTTAGTCGATTTTTTCCACTTTTCGGCGGTTCGCCTTTTCGCGTCCCAGCGCCCCGAGCGTCCCACCCTTTGCTCCATGATTGCTGGCGGCTTTTAGAAGCTGATTCGCGCCTAGATGTCCCTCATGTCCGGATTGCGAGGACTAGGACTTAGCCATTTTTCATGATTTTTCCTGGCCCAAGCTTGTTTTCTGTAACTTTTTCACATTTTTAAAACTTGCTGGGTTTTCCTCTTGGACAGGAGAGTTAGAAAGAAGGTGGGGACCCCGAAACACAATTTTTTGCCTTGAATCAATATAATTGCTTGGGACTAAAGAATTTGATGCATGTTATCAAAATTACCTTGAGGGGTGAATTTTGGATAATAGGAAACTCACTCATTCATATCCTCTTGAACTTGGAAAACCAACTGATAATGATCAATAAAGGTGTTTGAGATCTTAGGAAAATCTATGAGATGATGATAAGTAATTTGAATATCTTTGATTTTTATGAACATGTTTGGTTTGGAGAGATTTGAAATTTTTTTTCAATGCTTTGTCTCCCACCTTGAGCCTGTGTAACCTCAACTAGATATGTGCACCATGAGACAAGTAAGATTCCATAATCTTAAGCTTGTACCAAAAATTAACAACTTATAAGCGAAGAGGTATATCAAATGGATTGGCCTTAAGAAGAACATAAATCGATGAATTCTTTATGCGAGAACCAAGTCTGCTCATTTCACACTTGAGAAATATGCTTCTGAACTATTAGAGAAAATAGGTCATGTACTAAATCTCCACTTCCCAACACTCATTATAAGCTTTCGATGTCGGTAAAATGTGGACATGGTGCCATGTTCCAAAATTTAGCAATAAGCGAGGACTACACCCGAGGTGACTTAGGAAATAAACATTAAGAAGGGTTTGATTAGATGGGACTTTGAAAGGGGCCCACACCAAATAATCTTAAAATAATTTAGAAGATGATCTAAAAAAATAACATCTAACCACACCATGACATGGGAAAGGCCTTGTGTGTCAAAATAAAAAGTAGGCTGCTAAGAGATAAGTGCACGATCAAGTCTTTTAAATACTTGATCACATCCTTCTCAAAGATTGGTCCAAGTATACCAAGCTTGAGCCTTAAATTCCTATCATCATACGAGATAAGGATCATAAATACCCAAAAAAAATTATAAAGAAATACCAAGCCGTATGCTCATGACACACCATCGCATAGGTAGGGCGCCAAATTTATCATCTATATGTTATATCATATTAAAGTCACCGCACCACAACTAGTAAGCTAAGGGTAAGTTGTCACCTAACCATTTCCATAATGTCATTCTTTCAGAGCCATCATTAGGAGCATAAATATTAAGAATACCAAATGAAATATCATTAATGGTAATTATCACCCACAATACCAAATTTGAAGGATCTTGTCCCAAGGAGGTGATTATGGACATGAATTTTAGGGCTATGGAAATTACGATTATGCCATAGAGTTTTTGTTTTCCTATTCTAAATTAATAAAATGGAATAAAAAAATAAGCCGACCTCGGAGGAAAGAAGTGTTTACCATTACATCACGATGAAAGAAGTTAATACTTGATGGATGATCGATGTCACATTGGGTGAGCACTCTTCTTTTCCAAGTGAAGAACTCTCTGATAATGACAACTAAATAAGAAATATTAGATAAGATGGATAGATGAGGCTCGATAAAGGATGATCCTATGAATCCAAAGGACTTTCTTGGAGGATGTCGACCCATTTTAAACAATTAAGTGAATGGATAGAAATGATAAAATGCTAGATGATGATAACGATAAAGATATATAAATGATAGATGTGGAGATAGAACTCAAGATCAAATGGCAAGTCTTGTTCTACTTCGTAGGTATCCATGATAATATGAAAAATATATGGACAACTTCAAAATAATCATACCAGTAGTCGATGTTCCTTGTTGGATCTCGTGGAGGAACTCAAATCGATCCATGATATCTTTAAAGTCATTTGCGAATCAAATGGCACATAGTGTGATCTCATGAAGGATGTCGAATTTTTCCCAAAATAAAGGTTGTTAGACAATTGGAAGGTCATAAATTCTTGTAATGGGGTGTGATTAGCCTAGAAAAGTCATCTAAAAAAATAAGTACATGTAAAAGATAAGTTAAATCCGAGAGATATTGATAGAAAGTTGATAAAATACTATGATTAATTAAAAATATGATGAAAAATAGGGATTAAAGGTGATTCAAAGGAATCATAGGTGATTCAAAGGAATCATGGTAGATTCAACATAATCTTTGATGATTACCATAAAAAAATCTTGATTTCTCTAAAAACGATAAGTTGATGTGAAAAGAGATCAAGATGAATGCATTTTTAAAGTTGATGTTATAAAAAAAATGATAAAGCAATAATGAAGTGATTAGGAGTACCTTGAAGTATTAGGAAATATCATAGCACCTACAAATGGTGATTGAAGGTTGATATTGTTTATTGGTATTGCTTGTTGATCACTTGGAAAGGTTGCTTGGAGGTAATTCCACAAGGATTGATGTATTGTAGGCTTTGGGGAGACTTTTGATCTTTATTGTGTGGCTTGGAGATCACTGAAATGGAAACATATTTATGTCGGCTCATGAACAAGAGTGCACAAGTGTTTGATATAATTATAAAGATCCTTGAAACATGAGTTATAAATCCTATTTATAATCGTTGGTGATTTGTTATAATCATAGAAAATCTAGGAATTATGGAGAAAACATTTAGAAATGGTTGAAACCACTTTCAAAATGGGATTTCTTGGTAAAATATGAGATAAAATGGTTGGGAAATATTTTATACAAGTTGGGGAGGTTAGGAGGTTAAGGTAAAATGGGTAAGGGATAGTTTGAAAATGATTAGATGGTTTCAGAGGGGGTTAAGGTAATAAGATGGGTAAATAGTAATTTGTAAGGGAGTAAAAAGATGATTTTACGGGATGAGGGGAGATGATTTAGGAATGTGATTATAATTATAGTTTTGAGAGAATAATTTTTGTGAATAGGGAAGTAGGGGTGGCGAGAACCTTGTTTCTACATTAGCCCCTTTTTGTCAGTAGTTTGTGATGAAAAATTATTGGGAAAAAATAATTTGAGATGGTTTGCTTTTTATTTGTATGGCGACCCCCTAAAGTGGGAGTGATTGCGAAAAAGTGAAATGATCACAAGTTTAATTAGGTTGATTGGATAGTTATTCATTTTTAGCTTCCCAATACGAGGTATAGAAAAAATATGAGGGTTTCCATGGAATCAAGTAATAGGGAACAAAGGGTTCATGTCTATAAATTTATGATGCACGAGGAAGAAAATGTGGTCATAAAGAGACCGGGGTGTCTAGTGATAGGGGATCAGGGGATCGTGTCCTATAGACATATGGTTCACGGTGTAAAACAAATCCATGGTGGATTTCTAGTACAAATTAGATTTTGAGTGATCTTGGGATGTGTAATCGAGATAATTTTTTATTAGATTAGTTGATTGTCGGGGTTTGAGGCCCTTAAGATAATGAACACTATGAAATAATGTGTTATTAAAGTGTGATAATGTTTTTGGAGTAGATTTTGATTTTGAAAATTTTATTTTTTTTTATCGTGAGTGATTTTTGTGAATCATGAGTGATTTAGCCCAATTGTGGGCATTTATGGGAATAGTTGGAAACTATAGGAATCATCGAGGATCCCGGGCAAGAAGATCGGTTCCTATAAATAGTAATATTCATAACTATAAATTTATTTTTACCATGCAAATTGTGAAAATTAGAGCTCTTATTTTGTGATTTGTGAGAAATAATTGAGAGATGGAGGTTGTAGGAGGATCTGGAAGAAAGGAGGCCCACCCAAGTGGAGGTAAGTACTTTTTGTGTGTTTTTATTTACTTTTTTTTTTTTGATTTTTTGGGTCTGTCACGAGGTGTGTTTGTTGAGTTTTGAATTACAAGTGATTTTTTCGTATTTCTTGCGATTTGGTTGAAATGCCAGAAGATTGTGGTGAATCACCAAGGATTGGAATTTTGTGTAAATTTAATAAAATTTTGATGAAAGCGTGTGTTGTAATGAATGTTGTATATTTTGTGGATGTAGGCGAGGATAAGTTAACCATCGAGACATTATTCTGTGATCTTAAAAGATTGGTTTCATTTAGAGGATATAGTTTTGGTAGTGATGCATCATTATATATGGATCCATATATAGTGGGGGTTATTTATTGCATTGTTGGAGAGACAGGATCCCTTACCTATACATTTTGGCTTAGGAAACGGGTGAGAGACGATGATCAACCTAGAGGATGTACATAGGATTTGGAGGTTTCCTATACATGGAGAGGGGATCTAATTGATTGATGAGAGAGAGAGAGGGATGGTGTGATGAGGAGATTGTATGGATATGATGATGAGCGTGTATATTTTATGTTGGGTGGGTTATCATATGGGGATTTATATGCTCACGAGATAGAGGGTCGTGCTTATGATGTCCCTAATGATGATAGGGATCACAAGCTATTATTTTCTTGACTTTTTGTGGGTCGGTTTTTGATGATGACAAGTGTATTGGTAGATATGATGGGCAGAGGTCTATCTTTACATGGGAACCTCCTTACTAGCTCATACCCATATATATTTATGGGCATGAGAATCGAAGATGTTTTGATCGGTATTGGATTTCTACTATAATGTTGGGTGTACGAGCACATTATAGTGGCTCGACCTAGAGGTTTTCCATGGGAGGACCTAGAAGTGTTGGAGAGGATAACCAGATTCATCTGATGGTGATATGATAGGGGAGATGAAGGGACAATATGAGACAAGGAGTACGCTAGACACCTCTTGTCTGGTTTCAAGTTATTGATATAAAGTTGAGACCATTTATCAAGTTTCCTATGTGGGTGAGAGAGGAGGGTGAGCTTAGGGCCACCCAGTAGGATATATGGGTGTAGGGTCCATAGTTTGGGAGAGTGGGAGTTGATCCAATTAGTCATGTCGGGAAAATTTTTAGTTTCATTCGGGATGTGATAGAGGTAGCGATGGCATATAGGTGTGATGATGGGGATGTAGATATGACTTCTAGTAGTTCTGATGCTTTGTTCTATGGATGATGAGGAGGGGGTGATGGGTGTAGATGTCAAGGGGTTCCCTGACTATGGATTATGTCGATGTTACGAATGAGTTTTTTATATGATGGTAGGATAATCCTGCTAGAGCTGATAGACAAGTTTGAGCTCATGTAGAGGGGTCTCATCGGGGAGGTGATGGTGAGAGCAAGAGAGGTGGCGTGAGGATGGTGGTGGTGATGACAAGGTAGCTTTGAAGGACACCATTTCTTGTTTAGATGATGATAAGGCGACACTAATAGCTGAGAGGGATACATTGACCACAGAGAGATGGTTTGAAAGTTGAGCGAGATGGCCTAGGTTAGTGGTTATAATGTGTATAGGAAAATCTAGTGCATGACATATATTTTGCAATAGATAATGACAATGATGAGAGACCTTGAGAAATTTTTTTAGTATTAAAATTATATTAGTATTACAAGAAGCTATATATCAGACCAATGGATAGATAGGACCACATAGTAGTGTTATCTTGGATAAATACCAATCGGTACTCAATGATCTAGCTTAATTTGAGGATATCTTGTCTGAGGCTACGATGAACTACGTTACATAACATATCAAGAAAAGAGGTGAGAAATACCTAATAGAAGCACTATGAGTGTGGGTTAGCCACCATGAGGTTTTGATAGAGGCGGTCCTAGTAAAGGACCAGACGGAAGAGGTCCTAGAAGAGGACTAGATGGAGGTGAGGGTGGTGATTAGGGGAGAAGTTATACATGAGGATATTTGTTTGCAGGTGTTTAGTTTACTCAATGATATGATATTTTTATGTACATGGATATTTTGTGAAGCTGACATTCGATGTATATTTTTGAGATTGATGATGTATTATGACACTTTGATATATATATGATTTTGACTTATATGTGTTGATGTATTTTGATATGGTTTATTCGAGATATAATAGATGTAATTTTGTTATGACGGTTTATAAGGATTTTAATTTTAATGTGACCTTTAATGTACATGCAAAATTTTCTCTAATCATGGATGGGAATAAATTTTGAAATGATTTCCTTTAGACTATATTTGATACATATGTGATGGTAAAATGTATAATGAAGGCTCTTACACTTTTTGGCCTTATAAAAAATGTTAACACATAACTAACAATAGGTAGTTACATGTAAAATATTAGATAAGGATGAAAGTGAAATGTATACCTTCTTAGGACATGGGAATGGCTGACATGCATAGGTTGTGTAGGAGAGTAGGTTATCCTTTCAATGGTTTCATAGGGAGATGTCCCAGATATACATTTTATTTTGACACAAAATGATTAATGTGGGAAATTTGCAATAATGGGAAAGTTGATCGATGTTGGAAGCTTTCCTAGGATGCTTTTGATATTTTGAAAAATTTAAAGGCTAATAGATGGGGGAATCCTTTTTAAAATGATATAAATAACCATCCTTTGAGGGAGTGGTCTAAAATTTTGACTTTTTGTTTGATTTGGATATTCTTCCTTTGAGGGATCAGTTCATTATCTTGATAGGAAAATGCCCTTGAGGTATTAGTTTGATTTTTCGACAACATGATTTTGATTACTATCCTTCGAGGGATTAGTTTATTTTTATTTTAATAATATGCATCCATAGATATTTTTGACTTTATTTTTACACTGAGGACAAGCAGAAACCATTTTGAGGAGGGGAAGATATGTGTGCACATACTACACATGTGTTTCCCATAACATGTTTTTAGTTGGTAGACAAGGTAGATAGATGTAATAATTTTGGGTTTCTTACTAAGAAGAAACTTATCCATGTGAAAGATGCTGATGAAAAATATTTGGTGTTCATATTTAAGGTTTTGAGGATAATGAAGGGAGGCCACATGTTTTCAAATCATTACAATGATGAAACAAGAGGTTGATGGTGGATTCGGGATCTTTGATGTGACCATTGTCATGATGTTTGATGTGTTAATAGTATAAAGGCCACAAGTACTAAAAATTCAATGGTTCCTTTACGGGTGTCTTGTTGTAAATATCTTCCCCACAGGTAGATATAAACAAGCGAGAAGGAAGTGGAAATCAAAGAAACTTCAGAGCCCGATTTTTATTGCGTCACCAATAGTCAAAGGTGCGAGTAAAGGGTGCATGAAAATAGATGTCGACATGAAGATAGATGCGCCAAGGCACAGGTTAAGGGTGCATGAAAATGGATATCGACATGTAAATGGATGCGCGAGTGCGGGTTAAGGGCACATGAAAAAGAGTGTCGACATGGAAAAGTCGCGCCCTTGTAAAGTGCGAGGTAAATGACGCATGACACGGAGTGTCAACATGGAAAAAAGTCATGCCCTTGGCATAGGTAAGCGGTGCATGCAGCGAGAAGGTGTCGACACGAAAATGGATGCGCGAGGCGCGAGTAAAGGGCGCATGAAAATAGATGTTGACATGAAGATAGATGCGCGAGGCACATGTAAAGGGCGCATGAAAATAGATGTTGACATGAAGATAGATGCACCAGAGGTACGCAAGGTAAAGGGCACATGAAAATGGATGTCGACATGAAGATGGATGCACCAAAGGCGCGAGTAAAGGGTGCATGAAAATAGATGTCGACATGAAGATAGATGAGCGAGCACGAGTAAAGGGCACATGAAAATGGATGTCGACATGAAGATAGATGTGCGAGGTGCGGGTAAAGGGTGCTGAAAATATATGTCGACATGAAGATAGATGCGCCAAAGGCGCGAGTTAAAGCGCATGAAAATGGATGTCGACATGTAAATGGATGCGCCAAGGGCGAGTTAAGGGCGCATGAAAATGGATGTCGACATGTAAATGGATGCACGCGAAGGGCACGAGTAAAGGCGCATGAAAAGAGTTTCAACAAGGAAAATATGTTGACCTTTGGTGTAGGTAAGAGAGTGTCGACATAGATATGGATGCGCCTATGGCGCACCTTGAAGCGCTCGGAGGTGACATTACGAGCGGCGACGGGAAAGCGAGACCACAGCGCGAGATATTCAAATGGCCATAACTTTTGGTAGGAGCTCGGATTCATGCAAGGTTGGACTTTTCGGAAAGCTTTACAAGGTCCTCTATCAACTATGGCTGGATATATTTAATTGGGTGGGAACAAATTCTTAAAAATTCAAAATACATTCGCCACTTTTTGGGTTCGCTTAGGGTTCTCACCTACCATCATAATGAGATGAATTAAATGCGACTTTGGAGGTGGTTGGGGTAGATTTGGATTTCCTCTCTCTTACCTCTCTCATTCTTCCTATAAATTGTAAGGAGGGGCTTCTTTCTAAAGGTTGGACATTCTTGTTTTCCCCTCCCTTCTTCTCTTTGGTAGGTGAATTTGTGGAGTTGAACCTCCCATCTAAAAGCGTAATGCAACTTTGCCTCTTGGCATTTTGTGGTGTATTGTATCAATCTTTGGAGAAAATAATGCATGTGCACGTGGATGATTCTCAACCCTCTCTATGTTCATTTGCATCTTCTGATCTTTCACTTTGCAAATCTGTTATTTGTGCATGATCTTGCATTGCATTTTAATGGTTTGTGTTTATTGGCGAAGACGGATGTTCTTCATTCCTCGGTGCATCACCTTTGTTAGTTTAGGTTTATTTTATGCATCTTCTTACCCTGTCTCCTTGGAAAGTTAGATTAGGTTTTAGTAAACCTCTACATTTTTGCGTGTGCATCGAATAGAGGAATAGGGCGGCCTTCATCAGGAGAGCTTTTCGATTTCGTGAGGTCCCACACTTGGGAAAAGCTCCATGTTATCAATCTGCTTTGAAGTCTCGACCCATCGAGTTGTAGACATTAGGAAGTGTTTGTGATTCACCTGTCAATAGTTTTGGCATGCTCGGTGGGACCAAGAGGTCATTCCACAAGATTTGAAGGAATTTTCAAGAAATTTGGACTAAAAAATTGCGGGTTTACTGATTTGATTTTTCACCTTCGGGTTGAACTTTGAAATCAATTTTTAAGGACCTAACTTGCTCAAAACAAGTCAAAATTTCACCGAGTTGATAGATCGGGGATAATCTTCAAAAGGTATTCTTAGATTTTGAGATTTTGACTTCAAAATTTCATGGTTTTTGGTATTTCAGATTTTGGGATTTGAGAAGTCTGGCATTTTTGTGTTTCGAGTTGCCTTGTCATTCCAAATCATATTCCAAACCCTAAAATCTCAAAAATACAGGTCTTAAAAATTTTGAGTTTAATTTTTGTCAGTTTGGTGTGTAACTTGGCATAATCTAGCCTTTTGAGGCTCATTATCTAACACATCTGGCGACTCCGAAGGGGTAGAATTCGGTGGTATAGTAGCCAAAAAGTTGCCCGGGCATATGAGAAGAATTCGAACTAGATCGATACTCGAGAAGAGGGTTATTTGTCCACTTGCAACTATCACCGGGAGAGGAAGGAGAGGAAGAAGACCACAAAGATCACCATCTCCACCTAACAAGACTTTGTCTACACCTCCACAGTAGACCTTTCATCCGCATCAACAAGGGTTCTCGGGCCAATCGAGAATGGCGCGACCACGAATCCCTTTGTCAATTTCAGCGCAGCAGCCCACTTGCCCTAATACACGAGAATCCGAGTTCTAATTGCGGCATTGAAGAACATTCCATTTTCTTTGGAGAAAATCATACCACTCACTGGTGATCATGTTAAAGACATTGCTAATGTTTGTGCGATCCATGAGATAAATGAAATGGATGTTCTTTATCAAATTGTTGGCATCTTCGTTGAAAAGGAAGGCATTGCTGATGGTTTAGGAGCCTTGGAGTTTGGTTCTATCAAAATTGGAATTAGTTATGCATAGTTCTCCATGAGTAGTTTGGGGAAAAGGAGACAATTTGTCTCTACTTAGAACAATTGACAACTATCGAGAGCTCCCATGAAGCGGTGGTGACTTGACTTCAGATTTCAAAGGTCTTGGGATAGGAATTCTAGTGGCGTTAGGCCAACGGTTGAAGGTGCTTTTCTATACTATCTTAAAGCTTTGAATTATGATATTTCTATGTTAATTCAATCTATGGGAGGCACTGACCTTACTGCTGCTTATAGCATTACCATTAGGGCTGAAAAGCTGTCTTATTCAAGGTGGTAAGGTGGCTCTGGCCTCTCATGCCCTTGTATCCAAACTTAGAAAATCAAGCACTAGTCGAGCACCCACTTTGGCTCCTATTCCCACTCCTAGAAATCAAAGTTCAAATGAAACTTCTACTTCATCCTCTAGTGCTTCAAATGAACTCCGAGAGGTTATGAAACAATTGCGAGAACCTTGGAAATGATTTGGTGACTATCAAAAAAAAAGGCAATGAGCTCAAAGTCTTAGAGGCCGTATCGGCCTCGAAGCGATGCCGAGGCTAGGCCACCATACCAACCAAAATAGGCCACCCAATCTAGCTACAAATCAAAGCCAAGTAAGGCCTCCCACTAATAGACCATTTCAGCCCTATAAGCCTTGATGTTGCATCTTCTTCTAAGCATTAGTGCGAGTCAAAACAACATAGCTCAAGAGTACGATTGGTGTTTCCCATGCGATGAACCTCATGACCAATCTATGTGCTTGATGGTGCTTTGAACCAAGCCTTGATGGTGACAACTACTGGCGTAGAGGGTGAAGTGAGTCGAGAAACAAATCAGCAACAAGGGACATCTCGGCAAAACACGGCTCCAAATGATACCACACTTGTGAATTGCGGTGAGGATTTTGTGGCATGAATCAAACAATTTCTCGAGTGTAGCAGGTAACACAAGATCAAAGAAGAGGAATATTGGTGAGGGAAGTCATTGGCTCCAGTGATCTCTGACCTTCCATCACTCCACAAGGTGTTGGTAAGCAAAATACAGTTCCAAACATGCAAGGACAGCCCAAACCACCTTCCAAACCAACTCAAATGCCAGTTGTTGCTGCCCATGCACAAGAAAGGAATGCACAGACTAAAGGACAACAAAGAGATCTTTCATCCCCATTTAGCATCATTGATCAAATGAAGAAGACAAATGTGAACATATCAATGTGGGAATCTTTATCCATCCCAGGCCAAAGAGATCTTCTACAAGCTGCCATGAAGGATTGGTCAACTTCGAACCAGCAGGTCCCTATGCAAGAGAAGGTCCTCACAAATGTTGCTCAGCCTGAAGGGAGTCATGGAGGACAACAAGGTAAGGTTTTGAAGCCCCCTCCATTCTATGTTTCGTTAATCATTGGCAATAAACTAGTACACAATTGCATGATTGATTCTGGGGCAAGTAGTTCTGTCATGCCCAAGCAAATAGCTGATCATTTGGGTCTCAATATGAATTCATATCAAAGGGGTAGTGCGGTTGGATGGGACAGTGAGTAGCTTGATGGTGGGAGTGATTAAAGGTTTGAATCTTACCCTGCATGCATGCCCCAACGTTACCATTTTGCAAGATGTGTCAGTGATAGATTTGCCACCACTCTTTGCCCTATGCTTATCGAGGATTTCACGGCTAAAATGGAGGCTACTTATCTCTGCTGATTGGTCACACATGTTGTTGAGAACAAGATATGGTACTAAGGTCACAATAAGATCGAACCAATTGCAAACTTTCATATTGAGCCTCATACTCCAAGCCAAATCAATGCCAAGCTATTGTTTAGCATTTGATCAAGAAGATTATCCAAGCACAGATGAAGCTGACACCAAAGTTGGAAGCATCCTAGATTTGACTCTTGATGAATGGGCAAGAAAGGTACATGCTTTTGATCCCTACCAAGAAATAGAAGAATGCGAGCTAGGAGTTTATTGCATACATGAAGAAAACCATCCTATTCCTAGCATCACCAAACCAGACCATAAGGATGAAAATGAGGTATGGCGGTTATTTTCGATGGATCAAGGAGTAGGCAAGGCGCGGGAGGAGGAGCTATGCTTGTTTCACCTCAGGCATCAAATATTATTTAGTTTCCATTTCCGAGTTTTCTGTTCAAAAACACGGTGAATATGAGGCCTTGATTCATGGACTTCATTGGGCTAGGAAAAAGGGCATAAATAACTTGCGGGTGTTTGGGGATAGTGAGCTGATCGTCAATCAAGTCGAGGGACAACATGCTACTGAAAAGAATGACTGCTTGAAGAACTATAAGAATAGGGTATGGGACCTCATTGAGGATTTGAAGCTTTGACATCGTGTCCATACCCGGGAAGAAAAATGAAAGCGCGGATAGGCTCGCGGTGGTTGGAGCAACATTTGATGTGGTTGACAACATCAAAAGGAAAAAACACAACCACATATCCATGTGATTGTGAGGCAGCAGATTCAGATAATAACACAAGGTGGTAAGTGTTTGAGAAACGATCAGCAGATCATCGATTTCTTACAAGAAGAGGCTGAATTCTCGGTTAGGAATCGGGACCAGACTAGAGCGGCGGTATGGGGATCAAGTAGTGCGGCTGCGGAAAAACAAGCTTCCCGAGGTTTAGTAACATTGGAGTCTATCTTGACCCTAACGACCAGTTCCGTAAGGAAAAGGCTAACATACGAGTCGAGAGAGAAGATTGAGCCAATTCCGGTTGGGAAGGCAAAACACTTCAAATTGGCAAAGTGGCCATTGAGCGGGAGAAATCAGATTTCATCTGACTTTGCAGAATTTCTAGATGTCTTCACTTGGAGCTATGAAGACTTAAGAGGATTCGATCCAAAGTTGGCACAACATACCATAGAATTGGATCCGGATGCTAAGCCCATCAGGTAGAAGCAGAGACCAGTCAACCCTCACATTGAGCCTCTAATGAAGAAAGAGTTAAACAAGCTAATAGAGGCAAGCATTATATTTCGATCAAGCACTCAAGCTGGGTTGCAAACTTGGTTCCAGTTAGGAAGAAGAGCGGAAGAAATTAGGTTGTGTGTGGAATTTCGAGACCTCAATAGGGCATCTCTCAAAGACCATTACCCACTTCCTTGATGGAACAAATATTGCAAGTAGTATCGGTTCGGAGAGATTCTCTCTCTAGATGGCTACTCGGGGTATAATCGAGTAATGGTGAAAGAAGATGACCGATTCAAGATGGCTTTCACCACCAAATGGGGCACTATGCCTCTGAAGATGCCATTTGGCCTATCAAATGCTGGAGCCACTTTCCAAAGGGAAATGGATATGGCATTCAAGGGGTTGATCAATAAAATAGTTCTGATATATCTTGATGACATCACTGTATTCTCCAAAAATGCAGTGGATCACCTCTTTCATTTGAGGCAGGTATTTCAGAGGTGTAGAAGATTTGGGGTATCATTGAATCCCAAAAAATGCATATTCTTGGCTCACGAGGGAAAACTTCTAGGCCATATTGTTTCAAAGGAGGGATTGACGATTGACCCAGAAAGAGTTGAAGCAATTCGAGCATTACCATTTCCAAGTCACAAGAAGGCTCTTCAAAGCTTCTTAGGAAGGATCAATTTTTCCGTGAGGTTTGTTCCAAACTTTGCAACTCTCGTAAAGCCAATAATGCTGATGTTGAAAAAAGAGCATGGCATTTAAGTGGACATCGAAGGCAAGGCAAGTTTTGAGGCAATAAAAGAGGCTATATCTCAAGCTCGACTCTCGTCAATCCGGACTTCTCCAAGGACTTCATGTTATATGCCTTGGTGGTGGAGACACAATTTACGCAATCTGGGCACAAAAAAAAGAAGGATTAGAACAACGAGTTGCTTTCTTAGTCAAGGTCTAGAGGAATATGAAACTAGGTACTCTTTCATTGAAAAGCATGTCCTGCGGTGATCGGGAGCTTAAAGAAATTCAAGCACCTAGTCTCAAACAATAAGATCAATTATTGGTCTCTCATGTGGGAGTCGAGGACTTCCTTCTAAACGAGGATTTGAATGAGAAGCGTGCGGGATGGATCACTCGTGTCATGGAATATGACATCGAGATCAAGGTCACCAAACTAGTACGTGGAAAAGGGATTATGTGAACAACTAGCTTTGAGTCGGCAAGTTAAAGTAGGTGATGAAAAAGAGCTGTCTTGGTACTACGGGATGGTGAGAACAAGAAAATGATGATGTGCCCTCCTTGTTGGACTCGGGAATATGATACACTTCTATAGATGGCCTATGCCCTCGAGAAATGAGCAAAGCAAAAAGAGGAGATACTTGATTACAAGCCATTCCATATGTGCTTGTTGATGGTGTTTTGTTTAAGAAAGACATCAATGGAGTTCTATTGAGGTGCATTGGGATAGGTCAAATTGAGAGGGTGTTACGAGATTTTCACGATGGAGATTCTGGAGGACATTTCACCCCATGAGTAATAGCTCTCAAGATAATGAAGGCGGGTATTATTGGCCGACAGTGTTCAGTGACTGTTATACATGGATAAGAAAGTGCAAGAAATGTGCACTCTTCACGGGAAAAGAAAGACTAGCAGCACTTCCATTGCACCCGATTTTGGTTGACCAACCATTTATGCAATGGGGATTGGACTTCATCGGGGTCATCAACCCAAACTCAAGCCAAGGCCATAAGTGGATTCTCACGGCGACAGACTATTTCACCAAGTGGACCGAAGCAGTAGCGCTCAAAGAAGCAAATGAGTCTAACATACTAGACTTTTATGAAGGAATAGTGACCAGGTTCGGTGTGCGGCCACTATCCTATTCAGACAATGCATTAGCATTCATAGGTTCCAAGATTACAAAATGGGCTGTCAAGAATGGAATCTATTTGAGCACCTCTTCAAATTATTACCCGCGAGGGTAATGGATGAGGCGAGTCCATGAGACAAGAATTTGCTAAGAATCATTAGGAGGACTCGGATGAAAACCAAAGGACATGGCATACCAAGCTAAAATCAGCATTATGTAAATTGGTGAGGATAATGCCAAAGAGATCTACGAGGTAATTCTCCCTACAAGTTGGTCTATGGGAAAGAGCGATGTGCCTATATCATTAGAATTTCGGCATTGGAGCTCATGAAGCGTTGGAGTTATGCGAGTTTGAACCAATGGAGGCAGGGTATGCGAGTTGATGGAATTGGAAGAAATTAGAGAACATTTAGTTCGGATGATTGAGAAGGATCGGGGCTTAGTAAAAGATGGTTTGATAAGAAGGCAAGAGCAAAGACCTTCCAGGAAGGGGACCTAGTTCTGAAATGGGATGCAGATCAGGCAAAACCAGGAAGGCATTCCAAGTTTGATGCCATTTGGAGTGGCCCCTACATGGTCACGGGATGTAAAAGTAGTAATGCCTTCCAATTTTCTACATTGGATGGAGAAGAACTCCGATTCCGGTTAACGGAATCTATCTTAAACATTGTTACTAAAAGGAAAGGTTTACCCTTGTAAATATTAGCCTAGATTTCAATTCCTCTAAGTGCGTATGCACATTGTCTTGTTGTAGTTAGGTTTCTTTTTCCCTAAGTGCTTTGGCACAGGTTTTGTTGCTCTCAGGTTGAATTTCTATAGTTAAGCATGCTGTCAAAGAAGAAGTTGCGGTATCAAGCTCGGGATCAGATATCAGGTTGGTTTCAAGTTATTACTTATGACTCCATGCCCAATGGATTGCTAAAAGGCCATTGATCTTCTACCTAGTAGGCAGGTGATCCTGTTGAGTCACCAAATTGTTGTAAATATCTTCCCCCCGGGTAGATATAAACAAGCAGAAGGAAATGGAAATCAAAGAGACTCAAAGCCCGATTTTTATTGCGTCACCAGATAGCCAAAGGCGCGAGTAAAGGGCACATGAAAATAGATGTCGACATGAAGATAGATGTGCCGAGGCGCGAGTTAAAGTGCGTGAAAATGGATGTCGACATGTAAATGGATGCACTAAGGCACGAGAGTTAAGGCGCATGAAAAGAGTGGTGACATGGAAAAATTTGCGCCCTTAGCATAGGTAAATGGCGCATGACAATGAGAGTGTCGACATGGCAAAAGTCACACCCTTGGCGCGGAGTAAATGACACACGATAAATGGAAGGTGTCGACACGAAAATGGATGCGCGAGGCGCGAGTAAAAAGGCGCATGAAAATGGATGTCGACATGAAGATAGATGCACCAAGGCGCAGGTAAAGGGTGCATGAAAATGGATGTCGACATGAAGATAGATGTGCCAAGGCGTAGGTAAAGGGTGCATGAAAATGGATGTCGACATGAAGATGGATGCGCCAAGGCGTAGATAAAGGGCGCATGAAAATAGATGTCGACATGAAGATAGATGCACCGAGGCGCGAGTAAAGAAGGCGCATGAAAATGGATGTGACATGAAGATAGATGCACCGAGTGCGAGGTAAAGGGCACATGAAAATAGATGTCGACATGAAAATGGATGTGCCAAGGCGCAGGTTAAGGGCACATGAAAATGGATGTTGACATGTAAATGGATGCGCCAAGGTGCAGGTTAAGGGCGCATGAAAATGGATGTCGACATGTAAATGGATGCGCCAAGGCGCAGGTTAAGGGTGCATGAAAAGAGTGTTGACAAGGGAAAATATGCGCCTTTGGTGCAGGTAAGAGAGTGTCGACACAGATATGGATGCACCTATGGCACACCTTCAGGAGGCGCTGACATTTAAGTGCGGAGAAGCGAGACCACAGCGCGAGATATTGAGATGGCCATAACTTTTGGTGGGAGCTCAGATTCATGCAAGGTTGGACTTTTGGAAATCTTACGAGGTCCTCTATACAACTACAGCTAGATATCTTTAATTGGGTGGGAAAAAAGTTCTTAAAAATATAAAATATAGTTCGCCACTTTTTGGGTTGCTTAGGGTTCTCATCTACCACCATAATGAGATGAATTAAATGCAACCTAGAAGTGGTTGGGGTAGATTTGGATTTCCTCTCTCTTCCCTCTCTCATTCTTCCTATAAATTGTAAGGAGGGCTTCTTTCTAAAGGTTGGACATTCTTGTTTTCCCCTCCCTTCTTCTCTTTGCGCGGTGAATCTGTGGAGTTCAAACCTCCCATCTAAAGCTGTAATGCAACTTTACCTCTTGGCATTTTGTGGTGTATTGTATCAATCTTTGGAGGAAATAATGCATGTATGTGGATGATTCTCAACCCTCTCTGTGTTCATTTGCATCTTCTGATCTTTCACTGCAAATCTCGTTATCTATGCATGATCTTGCATTGCATTTTAATGGTTTTTGTTTATTGGCAAGACAGATGTTCTTCATTCCTCGGTGCATCACCTCTGTTAGCTTAGGTTTATTTTATGCATCTTCTTCCCCTGTCTCCTTGGAAAGTTAGATTAGGTTTTTAGTAAACCCTCTGCATTTTTTACGTGTGCATCTAAACAGAGGAATAGGAACCGGCCTTCATCCGGAGAGCTTTTCCAATTTCGCAAGGTCCCACACTTGGGAAAAGCTCCATGTTATGCAATCGCTTGCTTGAAAGTCTCAACCCATCGAGTTGCGGACATTAGGGGTGCTGCAATCCCACACCAACATGTACCATCGAGGGAGGATAAAAAGGTAGACTCTAACCCATACTTGAGTGATGACATATGGTAGGTGATCCAATTAGGGAATTTTTTCCATTTTTACTCCTATCAAGAAGTAGTGATATTTTTATTTTATTTTAAAACAAGGTCACTAACATTAAACTCATGATATTTTACATGTTTCTTATATGCATTCTTGATGTTCTCTTGATAGAAATGGTGATGTTTGAGATCTGTGAAACACGGTTCATCTCAGCAATTCTAGTTGTGTTAGACATTCTTGACGATAATCGTCATCAGAGATAAAATATCCAAGGGATACATAGAGTGATGGGATTTGAACTTCAATGGGTAAGACCACATTAGAGACATAGACTAGAGTAAAAGGGTAGCACACAGTAGGAGTACAAATGCTATTATGATAATCTAGAAGAGCGAACAAGATCTAGAGGTGCTAATTTCTACCTACTTGATAGACAATTTTCATGAGAATTTTGTTAAGTTTTTATTGGAATCCTCAACTTGTTCATTTACTTGTGGATTATATGGTTATGAAAATATTATTTTGATATTGAATGTGTCGCATACTTTCTTAATGCACTTATGCTTGAAGGATTTTCCATTATCAGTGATTATATTATGAGGGATACCAAAATGATATATGATATGTCGATAAATAAAATCAATGATTTTATTAGATTTGGTAGAAGTTCAAGGAATGACCTCCACCTACTTAGTGAAGTATTTAGTGGCTATTAAAATAGAGTGATGTTTTTGATGAATGAGGATTGATAGTGCTAATGAGTTATAACCTCCATTGTGAGAAAGACCATAGATATTGAGAGGGCTATAATGCCTAACTAGGGATGTGAGTGAGATTCTAATGTTTTGGAATTTAACACTTTTCTTTAACATACACAAAAATATTGATTGATGGTAGGCCAATAATAACCCATTCGAAGGACACACTTAGTGACAGTCGTACCATTAAAATTTACACCACATATACCGTCATGGAATTCTTGAATGGATTTAGCAGATTCATGAGTTTTTGAGAAATATTATAAGAGGTGATCAAATCCATTCTTATATATAACACCACCTATGATGATGTATCGGGTAACTTGTTAGAGAAAATATTGTTTATCATTTCTAGACATGTTGGGGAATCTTATATTCGAAAGATAGTCAAATGTTTGAGTGTACCAAAGGTCTATTGGGATTTTTATTATGATGTTGATAGAAGGAATTTCATTACTATGGGATGGTTGATCAAGTCTATACATAACACTAAATAGTTTAGAGTCATATTTTGATATGGGGATGAGGGATCAAGAGAAACCATGGTGTCCACAAATTTATTAGAAGATCGCAAAACTATTTGGATGGTGTAGTACTAAAAATATTCTAAGAGGAATTCAACAATGACATTATATTTTTGTAAAATATTTTTTTACATTGATAAAATCCTTTGATCTGGTTGATGACAAGTTGTGAGTCTCCATAGATGTCCAATATTTGAACTCTAAGCATGATGATGGTTGTGTAGCCCATGATTAAAGATTCATATTGGGCCATATTGTTAGTACATTCAAAATTTAGTTTGAACTCTAGAGGAATAGGAGTCCCCTATGGAGGCATAACAATGATCTTTGAAACCTCCCCTTGCTTACATTTAGAGCCATCAAAGAAGAGGTACTTTTAACAGGGGTATATTAAGTGATCAATAGTGTCACTAGATTAACTAGGAAACAATTTGTGAGGTAGTCCATTGTTAGGTAGAGGAGCTTTAGTGAGCTGATATGTGATAGCTTGTCATTTGATATATTTTGTGAGATTAATTCAAGGTCAAACTCGGTCATAAACATAAGCCCTTTCGAGTGATACAACCACTTTGATATGGTTTGGAGTTCATGGTTTTAAGAGGATTGAAATTGGTAATGATATATGTCTTGTGATTAAGTAGGTAATGAAAAATTTAGAAGTGACGAAGTAAAAGGCACAACAATTTTTTTAGCTTTAGTATAATGAATTTTGTAGTCATGGAGAGTGCATCTTATATAATAAGCAACTTGCTGATGAAATTTCTCATATCAATGGGAGAACATGGCACCTAAGGCATAGTTAGTAGAGGATATGTAGATGTAGAAGGGTTATTCTTCACGTGGAAGTATAAGCACATGTGGTGATAGGAGGTATTGTTTAAGGTAATCGAATTCCTTTTGATAGTTATGATCCCATTTAAAGTGTACACCTTTTTTAAGGAGGTGATGAAAAGGATGAAAACAATTTTAAAGATGTGAGATGAAATGGAGGATCGATTGAAGCTTACACTAAAGGCTACAATTTTTTTGAGGTTTTATGGAGGGGGAATATTGATGATGGCTTTGATGTGTGCGGGTCTACTTTGATGCTCGAATAGACACAATGAACCCCAAGAGTTTACTAGCGAGAACACAAAAAAACATTTAATGAGGTTAATATGGAGAAAGTATTGAATAAGATGGGAAAATATTAAATCAAGGAAAATGTGATGATATTTGTGTTGTTTTTATTTTCCTAAAAAATCATCAATGTAGTATTCTACTATTTTGTAGATAAGGTCGTGGAAAATGTACATCATAGTGCATTGATAAGTGGCTCTCAAATTTTAAAGTCTGAAGGACATTACCCGGTAACAAAATGTCCCCCAATGAGTAATGAAGGATGTTTTTTGTTGGTAATCAATGCTAATTATGATTTGGTTATAGCGGAGAATCCATCCATAAGATATATTTTTGTGGCCGGAGGTTAGATCTACAAGTTGATTGATGTTTGGTAGGGGAGATTCATCTTTAGGGAAGGCTAGATTGAGGTCCTAGAATTTTATGTAGATGCATGAATTTCTCTAAGCCTTGGTCATAGGAAAAATATTAGAAACCCATTGTGGATAGTTAATGGGTATGATAAAATTAGTAGAGAGTAGATGTTGTAAATCTTCTTTGATGAGAAGAGCTATGTGAGGGTGCATCTTATGTAATTTTTGTTTTAAAGGTTTTGTGTTAGGGTAAGTGACAATATTGTGGATGAAGATGTTGGGGTCAATTCTTGACATATCACTATATGACCATGTGAAGGCTTGACTATATTTTGATAGGAAGGTGGTAAATTCGTTTAACTTTTGCAAATATAAATATTGACCGACTTTAACTATGTGAAGTTTCTACCGAGGCCTCATATTAACATTGATAGTGGATTCCTTGAGAATTTTTGATGTATTAGATGGTAAGTTGTTTTGAAGGTAATGACCCTATGCTCCCATGTGTGATAGGATGGATTAGTCATCTTGGCATTAAAGAATGTCAATGTTGGGTTTAATCTGTTCTATTATTTTAGGCCATATGAGAGGAGGGGTTTTAATATCATGATTATTTTGTTAAGTGAGTGGTCTAAGGTGATTGTATTGACTACAAAAATGTTAGTGTAGACACAAAAATTAGGTCACACTCCCCTTAGCCCATTTTCAAATAGCCAACTTAAACATATTCACCTAACCATGACCCCCATACCCCATATTAATATTAATTTAATTAATACTCATCCTCACTTCATTCATTATTTAAATACCTTAACTCACCCCACCACCTCACCTAGACACCTCACCACAAACCTATTTTTAGCATATTTCCCCTTTACTAGGACTCAACATTCACTCACCATAACTAACCACATTCCCGCTCATTAAAACATAACGTTCCATTTTTATCCGGAAGAATAGACTCGAATTTGGACAAAAATATTGCCAAGATTTGGAATTTTTATTAAACCTAGGATTTCCCACCATAACCGACATCGGTCAACCCTAAAATGACACCGGTTACCCTAAACCATTGTCAGTTAACTTATATTCTTAATGGTAACCTTGTTTGAGAGGTTTGCCACACTCTCGAGATTTGGAACGAAGGAGATCTGCATGTAAGCAAGAAATAGAGACCTTTCACACATCCAGACATCTATAGCCAACACCAAGATTGATAAGAAGGTATTTACATTCACGGTAGCATTTCGGGAAGTAATTCCATATCATTGAGAACCATTCCATAGATCAACCATCACCAACATCTCCAACCACCTCTCCACCACTACAGGCATTTCAAACCCTTCTAAACTCCAAGTAATTTGGTTTCTCCTCTATCACTTGTGGTTGTATTCTCTATTCACCTTTATTTATTCATTTTTCTTACATATATATATCCCTCATCTTTCTCTTTATCAACCACCCCCTCATACCCCACCTAAACTGCACAAAAAAATGTATCCCAAAACTACCTCCCTCGTGTAGATCACACAAAAACCCAAAATAATCTTTGTGCAATCACAAAGAGGACCTAAAAACGCGTTCTACATCATTTTCCAGGTTCCCACATGAGTCCGACAACTTTGGTTAACCCTAACCATGGTTAGTTCGTCTTATACCGAAATTGTTATCCTTAATCGATATCGAGTCATTGTATTTATCAACCCAACCTGAAAAATTAACCCTTAGCCTACCCCAAACCTCACTCAGAACATTACCACACCTATTTTAGACTTGTCACCTCACCCTCCCCCACAGATACCTTTCCAACTCTCTATTCCAAGATAGAAGAGAGCCCAAACACCCTCCACCTGACTCCCTGCCACTTTCCATAATTACCGATATCAGTCACCCTAAACCGGTATCGATCCTACCTACACCAACATCGGTCACCCTAACTAGTGTCGGTCTCTGTGTCTGATAATACTATTCCAGACCAACAACCTAAGTATCACACCCAAAACAACCCAAAATCTCACCCAACCTTACCAAGACTCTGTCTATGACTTGCAAACCACTTGCACTACCCGTAACCCAATCTAAAACCTTTAATTACATAGCATTTTAGTATTTAATCGGATCAACACTGATAGTAATATGAGGAACCCAAATCAAAACACTAGCACTATATTCTTTTACTTACATGTTTAAGTTGTTTTATATTGATTTATAAATAGTGGATTGACGACCTTCTATGAAGTATCATACTTCCCAAATCTAGCATACTCTAGGCGGTCCACTTTCATATACTATTTATTTCTCTTTTATGGTCTTGTGTTGTATTTCTAGTAGTTCCTCCTACTAAAAATGAAGCTCTCGAAGTTAACATTTGATCAAGAAGTCATAATGCATGCAATGACCTTTAAACTGACCATCACAACATGTATTCCTCCTTTGCCCATAACTTTATCTATTTCATCTAAATACTTAAAGAAAATGGTGAAACATTTTGGCATGGCCGGTGGGACGCATCCAGGGTTCATTGCATTTTATTCATTCCTAGGTGAAAGTTGTGTGTTTGTTTCCCTTTTGGAAATCTTCCACATTAATTTTCTTCTTTGTAATATTCCTCTCTTTTATTATCTAAAAGTAATCATGTTTTGGTTCTATAAAAAGAATACTTCTTTTCTTTCATTAGTATTGCATTAGTGAAAGAGCATCCATCTTCCTATTCACTACTTGCTACATTGAATATCACATTTCGATTTGGGTTTAAAAACTTGCATTTCATTCTTGTACTTTACATTTTAGATCACATTAAAATGAGGGCAACCTATATGATGGAAGTCATGCCCAACTGATGGTTGACATAACTAAATCGTAGAAAGCACATTCTTTCTTCTCTCTCTTTTCCAAACTAAACAATTTGAAATATATAAATCTTCTTAAAACAACATCCTACCCGAAATAAGTTGTCAACAATCACACGATCAGAGGATTGACAATGGGCACCCAACTAGTTATCTCTGTCTAGTACCCCATCAGAGAATGGCCTACCCCCACCATAACATAACCTAAAACCTCACCTTTAGAATTTCCTTCTTCATAGGAAGCCTTCCCAACCAAAAACTCTACTCTAAATTCATGAGTCAGTCTTTAAAATAGCATAAGCTAAACAAACTAAATTCACTTATAGGATTTACGTATTTTTCTTAGCTTTGTGCTTGACTTGCGTTTTGAGGTGTGAGGTCATATTCTCCATTTTTATCTCCTTTCACACTCCATAATCATAGTTGGTGTATTCCAATTGTTTCTAAGTGTGTCAAGACTCATTTTTACCATACTCAGACTTCTAGGTTGGTGTTTCATTGCACTCTAATTCACAAAAGGAAATTTTTTCTTCATTCTTGATTTCACGATGGCAAGAGATCGGTTCGCAACCACCATTGGTTTACATCTGACCACCATCGCTTTACCTATCCGGTGTTGTTTCCTTGTTCTTTTGGTTAGTTTACCCAAATGACACTTATCTCATCTTATCTTCTGTTTAGAGTCTCTGTGTATCATTTTACTCTATAATCTAATAATAGTCATCAAATACAACTTTCCTATTTGACAGTCATCATTTTCTTACTCATTTATTGAAACTATTGGTTTCTCACGATAACCGATAGCTTGGTTACTGTAACCATCATCAGTCACCCTTAACTTCCATTAGTTAGTGCGATTGGCTTTGGTCACTCTATTTTTATTTTAATCATAACATTTACTACCTTTCCCTATCGAGATCTATTTTTCCCATCACTATTGTTCCTGTGTCATTTACTGATCTGATTCACGATATACGCTGATTCACATGGTCTTGAATCTTAGCCAAACTAACACCCTTGTATTTCATTCTAGCCATCATCCACTCCCACCTAGTCCATCACTGCCATCCATCTTGTCACCTATGGATCGACTCAACTAATACCCATTTCTACAGGTAATGACAAGGAGTTTGCGATATTCCTCGACCACAATCCGCTTCTCTCTAGTACTACATTTCTCATTCTTCCACCCAGATTCCTTAGGACAACTAATATACAAAATAATTATATCTATCCCTCTTGATCTTGCCCCCATACTGCATTGGCTAGCACCATCTTGGCACTACCGTTGTCTACTTTACCACTTGTGGTGTCTCACATAGATCCCACATCCGCTATAACTACAACGTCTACGTCATTTATCACACCCACGACATCAATTTTCCCTCCAATAGCCACTTTAATTATAGCCCCATCTGCACACACCACTTCACATATACCCATTGCATTGTAACCACCCCCAGTGTCGGTAACTTACACCCCTTTTCAAAACCTTGTTCTTTCTATCCCGTAGTCCTTACCCCAAATCACCACTAGAGTTGTTACGACTACCCTACCTGCTTACACATACTACTAACAACCCCTGACCTCATCTATCACTTGTTCTGGATATGTTCCACCTACATCTATTCCTCATACACAGTTCTCAAACTCAATGCCACCATACACAAACATACTACCCACCTCATACAATCAACATCAAACCCCTTTTTCTATAAGGGGCACTCATCTACCCCAAGCTACTAACCTCATTAAAATAATTATGGAAAAGATGTAGACCTTAGAAGCATTTGTTTCTGGATCTCGTAATTCTTTAACGTATGAAAAAATATATAAGGAGATTATCCATCCATATATTCCCATTCGTCCCTACCCTGTGTATTGGGAAATGGCTAAATTCAATTGGTTCAATAGTAAAGAAGACCCGCAACAACACTTGCGATCATTCAAACATGGGTGCTACGTAATTACCCATGATAATGCTTTGATCCTACAATCTTTCCCAATGTCCTTAATGGGACCAGCATTGGATTGGTATAGTGGACTACCTCGACATTCCATTTATTCCTTTAATCATGTATCCCAAGCTTTCTTAGATCATTTTTCAATCAATGTTACCGGGGAAAGTCACCACGACCGATCTCTATTCAACTCGATAGTATGAAGAAGAATCTATTACAGATTTCATTTCCCACTAGAGGAGTCTTATTAACTAATTGAAATTCCAACTACCTACGACTAAACTTATTGAGTTGTTCACTAGAGCTTGTGCTAGAAACATATCACTAACTCTATAAGTCTAAACCTTCCAAACCTTTGATAAAATGTTCACCATGGCACAAAAACTAGAAATTCACGCTATTGAAGAACAGAAGATCCAATTATGAAACAAAAACACCCCATTCAAATCAAATGATTCTTCTTCATCTTCAAAACCTCAAAATAACTATTCAAAGCCCAAAGGATCTGATGTGGTAGTCCTCAAAGTGGGTAGACCTCATCCTTCTAATCATACCTAACCTTCTTCCAATCTTTCTCCCTTCTAGGCCTTTCAACTTCAGTGGGAACAATGAAGTACACTTTGATTAGAGATCCCTATTCTTAAATATTTTAAAAGCTTCTTAAATATGGAACCATTACACTTCCTCCCATAAAACCTCATATAGGTTTCAATCATGCTTGTCTTATGCCTGCATGGTATAAAGAACAACTATTACAATTACTATCGTGTTAAAGGGCATAGTGGCGGTAACTACATAACTTTTTAAAACATTTTTCAAGAGATGGTAGATAATGGATACCTTGTCATGACAACCCAAATGTGCCAGAAAATCAAAATTTGCACATATTTAAAAATCCACTCCCTAATAATAAACCATCATATAATCAAGATAGTGAACCTTCATCCAATGACAACAATGTCTGTGAATTCCATGTGGTTTTTGATATCATACTGGTCGTTCTTCAAAACCTACCTACTTCATCTATTGAGAAAATTTTGGCACGAGCTCCCCTACTTACAGAGGATCATATCACTTCTACTCCTTCCCCCACGGAGAGGAGTCTACCTCATCTCCCCTTGCTCTCATAGAGGAACTTGCACCTTCTATCGATACCATTTTAGTATCTACCTGACACCCTACCGAACATTCTCCCATATAGAGAAGAATAATCATCACCTTCTCCTCCACTAAGGATGAAGTCTAAACCACCCCACCTATTATCTCTCATATCCATAGAAGAATCGTCGGACATGCCACTACCTATTGGGGAAGTTCTACCCTGACATCTTAGGACCCCATTGATGTGATCTTAGCTCTATTACCTACTGAGAATCGAAGCTATCCAATTCCCTGTCTCACAGACATATTTTATAGGGATTTCCACCTAACCCATTCCATCCTCTTCTTCATTAGCTCCATTTTTATGGATGGTCAATCATTTGGATTATGTTGATCATTCCATGCTCTGGGGATGTCTTCGGCTCCCCGTTTCACTACTTTGGGCATCATGGGGACATCTTGGCTCCCCGTCTCAAAAACTATCAATCCTCATAGCTTCCTTGGCAATATCAGAAAGTAAAATTAACTGAAATGAAATGATTGACTACTCTATTTGATATGCATTTAACTAGAAATTTGAAAGCTAGAACCTAGATTCCAGAACAGTGGTGAATCCGATGGTGTGTGACCTTGTCCCCTCAAAGTGTGATCTCCTTGTTCCTTCATGCTCATGTAGACCTAGAAAAGCGTGTAATGCTAGCATTAAGAAGTAGATATTGGAGCAATGGAAGCTTAGGTACGGAGCTGAATAAAATGCGAGTAGGAGAGGGATAGTGCAAGAGTACAGAGCTTGGCTTATGTAATTCCTAGTGGGATTTATTGTGAGTCATGCAACATAAAATGTCCAGAACCTGAAACTATCCTATTTGAGGAACAAAACCTGTAACTTTTAATGGATTCCTTTTGAAAAGAAAACTATCCTACTCCAATTATTTGGATGAAATAATAACATTTGCACAAGGAGGATATGTGGCTTCTCGACATGACTAAACAATACTAACCATGCATACAACAAATGAAACTATGAATCCTAAGCAAAAATTTAAAGGCTAAACTATTGAAAAGAGAAATTCAGAGGAAAATTTGAGGGGCCATTTTCTTGAGCACAAGCCAACTATTTATAGCATTTCCATTTACCCAAAGGTAAAAACCAAATTGATCTCTTAAACCATAAACAATGCCAAAACACTATTCTAGGGAACCAAAATCATAAATACAAGCAAAGGCGGTGAAAAAAGCTGGTAAACGTTGAAATTTACATGAGTCATGTTAAAAATAACATTCGGAAAATACCTAAAGGACCGCCACCACGAGTAGGGTGGCGATTCTGGATCGCCGCCCCTACGGGCGGTAGTCACGAGGCTGCTACCGGGTAGGGCAGCGGTTTCGTAACTAAAGAACAAAACACAAAGAAAAGAGGGGAAAAGAGAACAAAAAAGCACACAAGGGCTAAGCGGGACATGCAAGATGTTAACGCATACTTGGAGAGATTTTTCAGATCCCAAACACCTTGCGAGGAGACCTATATCATCATTGGGGCATGTGTTACGTTGTTTCGGTGGTGCAGTACCCTATAATTTTGGGTACATACATATTGCCCCCTTGGAGAATCATTTTAGCCATGAAGAGGTGTAAAACGGTGGATCCAAGTATGGTGGTCCCAGAATGGGAAGTTAGAAGTTATATACGACACATCTGTATGTTGAAATGACACCATCTAGAATTCCCACCACCATTTGTGTGGGCATGCGAACTTACCTCTGTTGGCACTCCAAACCTATGAAAAGGGAATTTAAAACTAGTCAGGGTGCTATATATGCAAAAGTGGGCCCATTTTCCTATTCATTTGTGCATGTTGATTTGGTTGATTTTGAGCTCTGGGACCCACGGTGATGGTTTCTCACGAGAGTATAGTCAAAACGTTCGGGACGAGATCATGATCATGCCTCCATGAGTGGAACACCAACCCGTGAGATCATAGGTTAGTTTTTCTCGATTTACCGTTTTTATCCCCAAAAGATTAAAATGTTGAAATCTTTGTCATGGGGGGGTTATTTTCGAAAATGTCAGTTTTAATAGGTTTATCTAGGGGGGCACCTACTAGTAGGCTCTGTTTGAGTCAAAATGGGATTTATTTGTGTTTTTAGGTGTCATTTAGGGCATGTGACCCGTACGGAAATTCGGGACACGATCGCCGCCCTAGGCAAGGCGGTGGTTACATGACTGTCGCCTTTAAGGTGGTGATTACGGAACCACTACCCTGCTCAGGGTGGTGGTCCTTCACAGAATGCCTAAATAACACTTATTTGAATTCATTTTTGCATTTTTAGCATCTTTACCTGCTTTCATGATTTTTCTAATGTCATTTGGATACTAACTTACTCTGTTTTGTGTGTTTTTGGGTGTATGCAGGCGAGGGAGGAGTATATTCGATGGAGCCGAGAGAGAGTGTGATTGGCTCCCAACAGTATTAGATGCCCTTTCTCAGGATGAGTAGGACACTCTTTAGAGGGCCGGTATACTATGCATATCACGGGTTCCGCATGTTGCACCATCTAGTCACATACTCTATGACTTATTTTCATATTGGGATGTAGATCGGAACACTTTCCGATTACCAGGGGTCCGAGGTGAGTGGACCATTACTTTAGAGGATGTTTACCATATACTGGGGGTCCCGATCATTGGGAGATGGCTCACTCTTGAGACAGTAGGGTCACGGGCTCAGACAGTACAGTGGGCCTCGTATATGGGAGATGCAGTTATCTCCACTGGTTCAAAGAAGGGGGTGAGGGTCTGATCTATTCCTAGCCTACCTATCCCCTTGATTCGCCAGGCCATCATGGGGATCCTTGCCTCGAGATTGATCGGGGACAAGGGAGGAGACACTTTATTATATTGTTGGTCCCCCATCATTGCACAGATTGAGGGACATGGCCGGATCTATGCCTGGGGAGCCGACATACTTGGGACTACCTACCATGATTTGTACAGGGTGGTCTGTTTACAGGGCAGTCATTGAGCCATCGACCTTGGTTATGAGCTAGGTTTATGAGCGTTTCATCCCCTATGGTAGAGGTGTAGAGGTGGTAGATCCGGAGCTGTGAGGGTAGCTAGATGGACAGACATGTCGGTGCTCAGAGAACCTCACTAGCCGGTCACCTCTTTGACCACTGATGACATGGAGGCTACACCTTATCAGGCCATGGCAGGTTTATGGGGTGAGGAGGCTCTTACTTTGATTTCTTGCTCCACCACAAGGTAGCTTGTTGATAGGGTGGGGAGGGTGGAGATACATCCTTTTGGTCAAGTGCCTCAGCAATTTGGCCTACTTTACGTGGGTATGCTTCCCCCATGGTGCCAGTATACATATCAGTTTGAGAGGCCAGGGGAGGTCCTAGAGGCTATGGTTAGACAATTATTACTCCTGGTGTCCCCATTACAGCTAGGTGGGTAATACAAGCTTTAGGGAGAGTTGGTGCCCCTCAGGCACCCTTACTTGATTACCACCGGTCTTGCCCATAGTAGCGACAACCCCATTGACATAAACACTTGAGTCCAAGGAGTTCACGGGGAGATAGAGAAGGAGGCGAGGCGAGGTCGAGATTCAGGGTGGAGAGGAGGACGCAGCGATCTGAGTGGCATGACACTCGGGATATCTTACAGTGGAGAGGGTGACTCTGGTTTCAGAGGAGCCACTCTCTCAGGGCCTTGGTGGAGAGGATGAGTCCTCAACGGGATGCTATGTTGCTCCATCCACGAGAGGAGAACCTCGGTCAAGCGGCGGCATCTATGGGCAGTGCTAACCCTAGGGATCCCTCTTAGAGGCCTGGAGATCTGAGTGAGTTACCATCCCTCTCTTAATATTTGTCTTTAGCTAGGATTTTTCTTAGTTGCTATCTCTACTCTTGTTTGTTTTTGTTTTTATCTCTTGATTATTTCTAATTGGCTTTTCTCCTTTACTTGCAGAGACTACTGATGAGTGGTGAGATCTGATTCATCGGGTATGTACTGATACCCTGATCATCCCTATGGAGAAGACCCGTGCGGGGCTATCCGTGGATGCAGGGGAGCCTTGATGAGCTTGATGGGCATACCAACATCTTTTCCCCTATCTAGCATGTGGCCAAGAGAGTGTCTACCCTCCGTACCAAGATGGCGAGTGTGCAGTATAGCAGAGCAGCACGATGAGGAGTCACTCTCATGGCGAGACCTGCAACCGATCCTCGAGATCGTGATCCCTCGTGCACTCGAGCACCGAGCGTAGCGAGCCCTAGACGTGGATGTGCACCCTTAGAGGGATCTCATAGGGGTTGAGAAGCCACTTGGCTCTCTTAGACTATTTGTATGATGTATTTTGTATTTCCCGGGCTCTTTGAGTGTTTTGACCATGCTTAGCGCATGATGGCATTGTACAGGAAACTTGATTATTTATATATATATATATATATATTCTTTTTGGATCAGACTCTTGGCATTTATGACTTTGTTTTCCGTATGTAAACTATAATGTTATGTTTATATGTTTTTTAGAATGTATGCAATGGAGAACAAATGATACAAATGTTTACTTTCTTTTTGCATTTTGTGATGCTGATATATGATAATGTAGACACAATGTGATTTTTAAATCTAGTTTCTTATAAGAAACTTTTTCAGTACTTCATATTTTTTTGACAAGTGATGATAAACTTGCACGATGAGTAGATAAACTTGCCCCACTCCTAACTCCACGCAACTAGTAAGATGTGAGGGCTCATCACCGAGAGCTAGAAAGGGCACAAGTTAGGAAATGTGTTGAAATGGTAGTGATGAGAGATAGACAAAGCTTCAAAGTGGAACCAAAGTAGGATGATACAAACTTACTCTATTAGAGTGACTCCATAGTTTAGGATTCAACTTGATTTGCGGTTTATCTAGACTTAGATCTGTAGATGGCCACATGGTAGACAAAATCTAGGTTTTAGGGTTTTGAACTCTCTTGGAATTTTAGACATTTGATTCGTTTATTTTTGACTCAAATGGAATTGTTTGCTTATGACCTTCAATGTTTATTTGTCAAGAGGACCCCCTACACCTTGCCCCATGCTACTAGTAAGAAGCATGGGCTTATCACCATGGACAAGGTATAGGTGAGTAAGGGCATTCCCATCCTTTCCCAACCCTACGTCACTAGTAAGAGATGCAAGCTCATCACCGAAGGTTGGTAGGGCAAGGAAATGTGTAAAAATAAAATTTTCTGTTTGATCTATGTTTGACTTGCTTATTTGAGCAAAATGTCAGTGTGTTCTTATTTCCAAAGAGATATACATAGGGGATAGATGTGACATGATGAAGCTTCTAGAACAGACCATAGGCAAGGCACCTATCCTAAGAAGAAACCAAAGATGAGAACAAGCATGTAGATCTTGGTATGGTTACCATTAAGGCTTTGTTATATCTAGCTTTATCTGATGAAATGATTATGACACGGTTGATGATGCTATGGAAGTGAAGAAGTATGATTAGAGTATTCATGCCAATAACATCAGAAGTTGTAATGAATTACTTTGAGAATGAGTTCCTTGATCACAAAATTGTACGAAACAAGTGGAAAAAATGAACCTAACTACATGAAGATGCAATGTAGATATATTTATACAAATAGTGCTGGTTGCTTATGCATAGAATCATTTAAGGTGTAGGGAATTGACAGTTTCACCAAATTCCTCACCTTCCAGTGTACATAAGAGATATGCACCATTTCCATAGTCCTTCGTGACTTGGTATTTTTATCGATCTGGCTATCTAGTCTTAGAACTAGATCTCCTTCATATATATCTCATTCATATACCTTTTTGTTATACTGTCAGAATATCCAGTCAGCATAAACTCTATGTCGTTGTTTAACATCTAACCTAGCCTCATCTAGGCTTTCTAGTTGGGAGAGACATGCTTCTCTATAATATTCTTCATCCAGAATCCCTTGTAATGAAATACAAAGACTGGGTATTTCAACCTCAAGTGGGAGAACTGCTTCCACTCCAAATACCAATGAGAAAGGAGTTACTCCTGTTGGTGTTCTTATTGAGGTTTGGTGGGCCCACAAGGCCGGGTATAACTTTAAATGCCAATCTCTTTTGTTTTCTTTCACCGTTTTGAGAAGAATGGCCTTTAATGTTTTGTTTGTTGCTTCAGCCTGCCCGTTGGCTTGAGGGTAATACAAGGAGGCCGTATGATGACTTATTTTAAATTTACTGCATAGTTCATGGACCTCATCATTTTTAAAGGAAGTACCATTATCTAAGATAATGATTTGCAGGACACCGTACCTACAAATGATCTAGTTCAAAATGAACTTGATGATCACAAAACTTGGTATAGTGGTAAGAGGCATAACCTCTACCCATTTGCTAAAGTACTTGGTGGCCATGATTATGAAGTTATGGCTATATGTAGATGAGGGAGAGAATTTCCCTATCAAATCTAGGCCCCACATAGAAAAGGGCCATGGAGTAGCGATTGGTTGTAGAGCTTGTGCCGGCATGTGAATCTCGTGGGAGAATTCTTGGCATTTATGACACTTGTGTACAAACTCTACTACGTCGTGTTCTAGAGTGGGCCAGAAATAGCCCATCCGATGTATTTTGTGAGCGGTGGCATGGCCATCAAAGTGGCCTCGACATATGCTTCTGTGAGATTCGTATAGATTTTTTTTAGATTCTTCTGTGTCAACACACCTTAGGAGCATTCCATCGAAAGCCTTACGATAGAGCACCTATTCTATAATAACGTATTTAGCTATGATAATGTGTAACCACCTTCTTTGTTGTGGTGTAGCATCTTCTGGATAAGTATGGTCCATGATATAATTAATAATATCGTATAACAAGGACATTCAGAGATGAAAGGTCTAGTTTCGACGTAGTATATGCATTCATCGAGAAAGTCCAGATCTACTAGATCACCTTTGTCTAATGGGTTATCAGCTAACAAATTTGCAATGACTTGTCCCTTAACGGATTTCTGGCTAAAAAAATTTAATTTGAATTCACCCATTAAGGTTATAAATTTTCTAGCCTTTTTAGAAAAGGATCCTTGCATGAGGAAATTTCATAAATGGTCTATTTTTACAATGACTTTTGTTTCTTGATTTAGCATGTAATGTCTTAAGTGTTTGGTTGCAAAGACTATGGCAAGACATTCTCGTTCTGCTTGCATGTAACGTGTTTCATAGTCGATCAACGTTCGGCTAATGAAATAGATTGCATGTTCTCATTTGTCATCATCTTCTTGGGCTAGCATGCAGGCTAGCGAGACATTGGTAGCTCATGAGTATAAGATTAAAGGGTGGTCTGGCTTAGGTGGCATTAGCATGGGTGGTGACAACAGGAAATGCTTAACAACTTTGAAAGCTTCATTGCAGTCTTTAGTCCAATCAGTACTATAATCTTTCTTGAGTAGATTGTTGATTGGATGAATGGCAAAGCTTAAATCGGGGATGAATCTTCAGATTGCACCGAGTTTTCCAAGAAATGACCTGATTCCAAATTCATCCGAAGGTGGGATCATTTCGAGAACAACCTGGATTTTGGCTGGGTCTACATCGATCCCTCGTGACGATATAATGTAACCTAGGAGCTTCCCTCCTGTCACACCAAAGATGCATTTTTTTGGATTTAGTGTGACTCGTATTCTATTAGACATGAAAGGATGATGCGAGTACTTCTGGGTGATCACAACGCTTCCTGGCCTTGGCCAACAAGTCATCTACATAGGACTCCATGATTTTGTGAATAAGATCGTGAAATATGTATGTCATTTCCCGTTGGTATGTAGCACCAACATTCTTGAGACCGAATGGCATAACAACGTAGCAATAGGTTCCCCAAGGAGTTATAAACGTGGTTTTGGCTTGGTCTTGTTCAGATATTCTGATTTGATTATATCCTGAGAATCCATCCATGAGAGACAAAAGCTCAAAGCCAAGCTATTGCGTCAACAATGACGTCAATGGATGGTAATGGGAAGTCGTCCTTGGGGCATGCTTTGTTAATGTCTCAGAAATCTATGCAAATGCGTATCTTCCCATTCTTTTGAGAACGGGAATGATATTAGATATCCATTGAGAATAATCGATTGGTTTGATGAATCCTACTTGGAGGAGTTTCATTACTTCTTCCTTTACCATGAGAGCTACCTTGGGTTTCATTGATCTTGATTTTTGTTTAACTAGCTTTGCATCTGATTTGGTGACGAGATTATGTACCGCGATGTGTGGTGCAACCCCTGTCATTTCTTTATAATTAAATGCAAAAGCATTTTGATGTTCTTTGAGGATTTGAGTGTGTATTTCTATTTCTTCTAGAGTTAACGAAGATCCTAGTTTCAAGATCCTTGGTTCTTCCTCCATTTCGATGTTAATATCAATTATTTCTTCGATTAAAGAAGCGTTACCTTCTTCAAACTTAGGTGGGGCTGGAAGTAATTCCAGATCATCTCCATTTTCTACTGTGTGTATATACTGAGTTCCTTTTGTGGGGGAAGCTCTATCATGGGATTTCCAAAGTAGGAAGATGAATGTGGGATTAAGGACAAATCTATCACGTGATGGGTGAGATGTAGTGCTGCATAGGTGTTTAAGTAATCTAGAGTGGCTCTATCACTATCAATGTGGTCTAGGATAGTAGACTTGTTCTCATCTATGTTTGTTAAAAGAGGGTTTGACATTTTTTTACCAATGGTTCAGTACGAAGGGATACCATGAAACGGGTATCTTCCAACTCACTGTTTGGAGTGAAGCGTGATGCTAAGGTTGCTATAGAATCGGCGAGAAGATTTTGTTCTCATGGGATTTCTTTAATTGACATGAAGTCAAACTCTTTGCTCAAATCCAATACAAGCTGTTTTGTAGAGTTGTAAGTGCTTAGCTCTAGTTTTATACACCTCAGAGACTTGGTTTGCTACCAATTGTGAGTCTCCTAACACCTTGATGTTATTAACACCAATCCTATTAGCTAAGATGAGGCCAAGGAGGAGGGATTCATACTCAACGCCATTGTTCATACATTCTAAATTTAGTTTAAAGGTAAATGGTAGGATTTTTCCCTTGGGAGAAGTAAATATTACACCGCCTGACTCCATAATGACATCTAGCTCCATCAAAATGGAGAGTCCAATATTTAGTGGGAATATGGACATTGGGATATTTTTGTGTTAACATATTCGCTTGATTAATTCTACCACGTAGAGATCCTCTACTGGAAGAGAACCAAAAACTAGGGTATATCCCATGCCTACAGAATCAAATGGTAGGAACATCGGTAGATCCTGTTCTAATAATTTGACAATTTTTACTGTAGTTCCTAACGATATTGTTTATACAATGTTAGCATCATCCTTGAGGGTTGGGATAGTCTTGATTGGGCTCATAGTCTCAAGATCTGTTGTAGGTACCAACTTTTCTTCCAATTTTACGTCGGCGGGTTTATTAAGTTGGTTTGTTGGGAGTTCAAACTCGAGTGAACGCTTGGTCTTTTCTTTAAGTCAGCTAGGTGTATATTGAATGGATTTGGATCACCTTTGGCTATGAACACCTTTCCTAAATGCAAGAATCTTACTTCTTGAAATAATGTAGAAGGGATTGCCTTCATACGGTGTATCCATGGTTGGCCAAGGATCATATTATAGTTGGTTTCCCAATCTATAATATAAAACTCAGTCAGGATTGTTTTGGGTCCTAAGGTGACTGGTAGTATTATAGTTCCAATCGATGTGGCTTTAAGGCTATCATAGCCTCTTAATGTATTTCGAGTCGTGGAACAATTCATTTCTCCATACCCTAGCTTTTGAAGGAAAGAGAAGGGGACTATGTTAACCCACTGCCCCATCGTCAACCATCGTGCACTTCACATAATTGTTATAAACCCATACCTACAAATTTAAGGCTATATCACCTCTGCATGCAATCTCAGCATCTGTTGGCATTTTGTTTATTTTGAATATAAACTTGATATCCCTATCCAGCTGCCCCGGAGGGTGGTTATCAAAGTCTATATGGTTTGCCTTTGTTTTGGGAGGTGGAGTGATGTTAATTAAATGACCTAAACCTAATGCCTCTAAAAGAGCATCCCTGTGGGTAGGAGATTTCTTCAGTAAGTCCAAAAAAGAAATGTGCAAGAAGGTTTTTGTTAGATCACTAATTAAATCGTAGGCACCCATGGGTTTTACTAATATTTGTTGGATGTTATTTGTCTCTAGCAGGTAACTTGGACTTGGCTGAGAGGAATACTCTCGTGTCCTTGTTCAGATTTCCACGGGTAGTTTGGCATCTAACTCCACTAAACCGACTATCTTGGGTCGTGATGAATTCCTAATTGTGGTGCAACTAATGGATTTAGTGAAGTCGAGGCTTCATGATCATTGTTTCCTATCATTATGCCCTTATTTGTCCCATTTGGATTTAACCTGTTGTTATTGTGGTTTGGGAGCAGATCATTAAAGATTTTGAGGGGTGCATTTTGAGGGGAAACTGCCCTTGTAAAAGTATTTGGTGCTGGTGATGCAGGATCTGCCAAGAACATATCTATGAAAAGTTGTCTTTGTTCCTTTGGAAAACGTTGCATGAATTTATTGTAGTCATGACATGTTCTAGTGTCATGGCCTCAAATTTTGTGGAAACCACAATATGAGTTAGGATTGTAATTCCTAGGTTGTTGGCTTGGTGCATATTGTGGCCCAAAACTCTGATCAAACTGTTCCCTATTAGGATTAAAGTTTTGCATTTTTTGTTTTTGTTTTTGGTTCTAGTTTTGATATCCAGTTGAGTTTTGGCTTGGACCCTTTGTAAGTTTTTGTCATCGTCATTGTTGTTGTTGTGGATGATTAAAATCCACTATATTGATTGTTGGGGTAAAGTTGTTGTTTCGTTGGTTGTTCATTAGTGGTGGAGTATTCACAACATTTACCTTTTTACCCGATCGATTACTCCATTTGTTTTCACTCCACGATTTTTATTAAGGACTTTAGGTCCTTGATTGACATTGTGGTAGTAGGGTAATTTGTAGTGTTCTAGTTAGAGGTGATTAACCTCCGTTTGCTCCATACGTCTTACGACCGCTATCTATTGCCGCTTGATCTATTCATAGAGCGCTCTCAAGTACTTTATCATAAGTCCTTAGTGGGAACTTTTGGACTTCTTCCTTCACTTCTCTACTGAGAGAATGAAGGAATAAATCACATAGTTCCATTTGGTCCATGTTTGGAGCACTGGCCGAAGAATAAAGGACTGTACGCCATCTCTGGATAAAATGAGTGATAGATTCATTGTGTTCTTGCTTAATGTGCAAGAATTCCCTGATTCCTATTCTCAATAGTTTGTTCATGTCAAATGCCTTAATGAATTCTGAAACAAGTTGTTTAAATGAATGGATGGAAGCCTCAGGTATTCTATAATACCAATCGAGGGTGATGCCCTCCAAGGTTTTGGGGAATATTTTAGCAACAACCCCATCCCAAGGGAGCAGTTCTCGAATGGCTGTGGCGTAGGCTTTGATATGTGCGTTCGGGTCTCCCTCCCCTTTGTATTTGGGTAAATCGGGAAGAGGTCTTGGAAGCATGACGCTTCGTATGGTGAAGTCTAAGGGTTCTTTCAAATATTCTGAATAAGTCCCTATCGCGTAGGTTTCGACCATTGATGGTGCCTACTGAGGGGGCGGCGGTGGAATGGGTTGTTGATATGGTGTAGCGTATGCATTGGTAGGGGCATAAGGAAACCCCTGTGGTTGAGAAAACATGCTGGGAGAGGAGAACATATCTCCCTGTGGTGATTTGGAGTACATGTTTAAGTATGAAGGGGGATTTTCTAGGAATGAATTATTTTGTACTAGACAGGAGGTACTGGAACAGTATTAGAAATGGTGGTTCTAGTTGGCATTTGTTGTGAATATTGAGGAGGCATGCCCAATGTTCCTATTCCTATGAGGAGGTCTACTTGGCTAGGATGGTGTGGAGGATTGGAACTTCCTACCTGCATGAATTGAGAATTTTGATTTGCTTGAGCAAGTTCTAATCCCCTAACCTTTTCTACTAAAGTCGAAATGACTTCATTCGGTGAAGTCACGGTATTTTCCTTAGTAGCGTTTTTTTATCCTGATGTTGTATAGGCATGTGATATCCTGCTATGAACTGATCATTGCCCTACCAAGTTTCCCTGAGGGCATTTCCTATATGTAGTGGCATGGAGGTATTTTCTTAAAATAAGACCTCATGTTGTGTTTGTAAACTTCCTATAGGTGGGTACATACTCTGAGAGCATTGTTCATTCCTGGCATAATGCACTGAATGCTAATCATCTACAACTAGGTATGGATCAGATTGTCTACTAATTTGTGGTCTAAGAAGCACCTGAGGAGATGAACCAGATTATCTAGTGAACGTCATATTATTTGATCCTGAAGGCTCTATTTGTTGTGTTTGAGCGAGCTGATCCAACTCCTCTGTTTGGAAAGATGAGCTATATCTAGTCCTTGGAGGTGGAGTTTGTGTTGACAACCGGTTGGCTGAATAATTGTCACCCCATACTGAGAGCGAGGGTGATGATTGTCTATTCAGTTGAGCATAGTATGCCTCAAGACCTAGGAGAGGTCTACCATATGCATCGAATCCCAACATATTCGAGGGGTATATGAATACCCGTAGAATAATGGGAAGGAGGGAAGGTGGAAGAAAGAGGTAATAGTGAAAGCACTGTGTTGTTCACGTCAGGTTTGCCAATTTTGTATGATGGAAAAGTGACAAGCAAGCATGGGAATTTACAAATAACTCTTCCTTGTACCCGACCTCCCGAGGTCGTGCCAAGATAGCCGAGTGGGGATGGAATATACGTGGGGTATAGGAAAACTAGTCAAGAAATCTTATGTCTTTGATGTGCACCAGTGGAATCTGTGAATCTAAGGCAAAGAAGGCCCTCCTAACCTAAACTGGCGTGATAGATCGGTCGGTAAGGATGACTACTCGAAGGCTCCAATCAATATCGAGCTCTGGCATGATCTGATCTATAGGTTGTGGGATACGTGGAAAATGACCTGGGATGGTTTCGTGTATGTCTCCAGATAGGGTCATATGATGGATGATGGATATATAGCAGATTCTATGGTCGATTCTCTGGTCTAGTCTAGAAATCTTTAGCTTTGTTAGCTACTATGTCTAACAAGGATAATTGTGTGATGATGATAGGTGGAAGTGGAGTAGATCTGAATACTAATGTGCGTAAGCCAACATCTATGTCTGATTGACCTGTGGACTCATTGGGTTGTGAGATTTTGGGTCACAACCGTAGATTTGTGGTTGTGGATTTGCTATGGTCATGTGCGGGATCAGTCCCTAATCCCTAGTATCCAATAGTCATATGCCTTTTCGGTCTCTATGTTTAGAATTAACAGTTGTGCAATCTTCTCAGAGTATCTCACAGGCATTCCTGCAACCTGAATTCTTAAGCTAGTATCTATGTCTGTGGGAGTGTCTCCTACATCTGGTTGTGGGACCAAAGGGTCACAACCAAAAATTTTCTCTCTTTCAAGCCCTTCTACAGGCATGCAAATATTTATCTAGGGTAATCTGTAGTTTGGCTGATTTGACCAAAATGTGTGCACTTGGTCATCTTCTATATTTAACCCGCTTAACTATGAGCTGATCTATTGCAAGTTTGTTGTTGTTCGGAAGACTTGGATTCTAAGGTTCTAATCTATATCAGTTATTGCCATAATAAGATTGGGTTGAGGCACGATTGGCTTGAATACGTATTCTCTAGGATCTCTAGGTCCTGTGATTGTCATACAAAAGAAAATGATATAAAGCTAACTAATGACAGAATAAACTAAATATGCAAGATATATCTACGTATATTTCTAATTCTGATACTTATTGATAAACTACTAAATAGATTTTAAAGATAAATTATCTAATATATCTAAAATTGAAAACTAAACTAATAACGCAATTAAAACAAACAAAGCAACCGAGTATAGCTACTTGTTTGTGCAATTTGTAGATCTATTCTAAATAACCTGATAACTGATCTAATCTATTTGAAAGACTCTTGATCCTACCTCAGAAGTGAGGAGTGAATCATAGTTTCTCAGAAACTATCAATCCCCACAACTTCCCTGGCAATATTGAAAGTAAAATTAACTAAAATGAAATGATTGGCTACTCTATTTGATATGCCTTTAACTAGAACTTTGAAAACTAGAACCTAGATTCTACAGAACAGTGGAAAATCTGATGGTGTGTGACCTTTTCCCCTCAGTGTGATCTCCTTGTTCCTTCATGCTCATGTGGACCCAAAAAAGCATGTAATGATAGCATCACGAAGTAGATATTGGAGCAATGGAAGATTTGAATACAGATGAATACAATGCGAGTAGGAGAGGGATAACGCAAGAGTATAGAGCTTGGCTTATGCAATTCCTAGTGGGATTTATTGCAAGTCATGTAACATAAAACGTCCAAAACCTGAAACTATCCTATTTGAGGAACAAAACCTGTAACTTTTAATGGCTTCCTTTTGAAAAGAAAACTATCCTACTCCAATTGATTGGATGAAATAATAACAACATTTGCACAAGGAGGATATGTGGCTTTCTGACAGCTAAACAATACTAACCATGCATACAACAAATGAAACTATGAATCCTAAGCAAAAATTTAAAGGTTAAACTATTGAAAAGAGAAATTTAAAGGAAAATTTGAGGGGCCATTTTCTTGAGCACAAGCCAACTATTTATAGCATTTCCATTTACCCAAAGGTAAAAACCAAATTGATCTCTTAAACCATAAACAATTCCAAAACACTATTCTAGGGAACCAGAATCATAAATACAAGCAAAGGCGGTGAAAAAGCTAGTAAACATTAAACGTGATTCGCATTAAAAAGAACATTCTAGAAAACACATGAAGGACTACCACCTAAGTAGGGTGGTGATTCTAAGACCCCGCCCTACCAGGCGGTGGTCACGAGATCGCCACCCCGGTAGGGTGGTAGTTTCATAATGTGAAGAACAAAATGCAAAAAAAAGAGGGGAAAAGAGAACAACAAATCATGCGGGGGCTAAGAGGGACATGCGGGATGTTAACGCATACTTGGAGAACTTTTTTGGATCCCGAACACCTTACGAGGAGACCTGTATCATCATTGGGGCACATGTTATGTTGTTTCGGTGGTATAGTACCCTATAATTTTGGGTACGTATAGTCACCTTTATCCAAGAAGGTGAAACCCAAAGATAAGAATCCACTACCATCCAATAAGGTAGCTAAACCAACCAAACCTTCCATCACGGCTCTTCTACCCCACCTTTACGCAGAAACAGATGTCAACAAGACCTAAGACCACTCCATGTACCAAACTAGTGGACTAATCCATTCCCCCTCTTATAAAGCCTCTTCCTCATGATATTCCAAATCGATACCCCAACCCACACTCACTTCCCATTTTGATCCATTAGTGGGATCCTATGCCAAAATTTTAACCTATCTCTTAGAGACTTTGTCATCACATTATTGCTTCTTAGACCTTATGATCCTCTCAAACCCAAACCAAAAGGATTTGATGAAACTAAGATTTGTGCCTATCATCGTGTGTCAGGACATGATGTCAAAAATTATAAGGCTCGAAGACTATTCTTCTCCAACTTTGTCCTCCTGAACAAAATTTTGACGATGATGACCTTCTTGATGAGGACCATGCTCCACCTTCACCTTTCACCACACATCATTGTCCTTTAATGATTTAGTGACAAATATCTCCACCCCCACAACCATTTTACCCACCTCCAAAATTTGAGATCAACATGGTTCGTATTAGAGAATTATCCAAATCACCACTCAAATGCCATTACAACTAGCTCACTTCACAAGGACTTTCTCCCTGGTAGGTTTTTCCCATCATTTTGTTACACAAATCATCCTACACCTTATCCATTTTCCCCCTCCCTTAAAATTAACATGGTTCACATTGCCACCTGTGCTCGAAAGACAAGGGCAAAGAAAAAGTGACCAACCCATCAACCAACCCTATACCCAATATACCATTTGCAACCACACCCAAAATCACCATCCATGGACCTACATACCCTATCTCTAATGAGATCACCCATTGCATAATGATAAAACAATTACATCAGTCCCCTCTAAAGATGTCATTGTATGATCTTGTTTAAAGTTTTGAATCTAATAGACAAGCCCTTATCGAGGTTCTGCAATCCATTGAATTTTTACCCAAAGACCCCATGCTAGTGGCCTCCATTATTACCCCTCACCACATGGCCTCACTAACCAAATCATCTCCTTCTTCTAACCTAATGCACACTCCTCGGATCACCACCCTTGACTTCTCTAATGAAGAGATTGTACCTCTCTAGTTAGATGAGCATAATCCCACCCTATTCATTTCTGTTTATATTGATAACATACGCATACGACACATCATGATTGTTGGTTTTGCTAGAATTAACATCATATCCTCCTAGGCATACAATCAAATGCATATAACTTCTAACTATATGCATAGTAACCTAGTTATGTTGCGCTACTTCAATGACACCATTACCTCCACCCTTGAAACAATTATCCTTCACATTTACATAGGCCATCACACTGTCCCAGAACTATTATGTCTTAGAAGGAGAGTTCCAGTATAACCTATTACTCGGTAGACCCTGGATTCACATCATGGATTATGTTCCTTCAACATTACACTACTGTGTAAAATTTGAGCATGAAGGACATTACTACACCATCCCTGCCAACCCTTCACCATTCAAAAATTGTAACATGTTGTATTGACCTAATGATGTACTTGTACGAGTCAAAGCATCTACCACCACTCCCACTTCTCCTTCACCCATAAGCCCATCCACCAATGTTTTTGCCACCTCTCTTGTATCTAATTATTATATTCCTACCGGCCGTTGTAGCTTCTATGGCCAATCGCTCCGCTTCCCAACCAATTGATACCTCCTATCCAATCATCTAGTGAATCATCTATCTCTGCTACCTGTATATCTAGTACTGATCCCTTAGAAGGTAATTTTCAATGCCTCACTCTGGGGGAGTACCACCTATACAACATCAAAACATTCCTCACTTCACAAGAGTATGGAAACCTATGTCAGCACCCTCGTTATGACTACTGCATAGGTGAGGTTTTTATTTATGGTTCTCCCCACCTTCGTACTAACCTAATGTATGGGGGACTTAACACTACCACCTATTCACCTGAAACTCCTTCCCAAACACAACCATTTTCATCTTACCTCTAGTCCCTTACTAACTGCTACTTCACCCACACTTTTCTTCACTGTTATGCTTGGAAAGGATTTGGTTTCTGTTTTTACAAACAAGGCCGCCATACTATCATTTCTTATACCACCCATAATAACAATGACCATAGTGGAATTGGGTTTTCCACACCACCTTCTAAGAAGGCCCATGTCGAACTCATTGAGGAAGAAAAACCTTCTCCACCCCATTCAACAATGTCAACATCTTCACCACCCACGGAGTCCATAAATCCTAAATCTATTCCTTCAATTTTTTTGGTAAACACAATTTCCCTAGGACCTCTGTCTTATTAATGCGATGACAAGGCTCCTTTTTATATTCGCTTCCTATATTCTCTGTAACACCCTGAACTATTGTTACTTTCTCCTTTGCATTCAAGTGTTGATATGTGATTTTCCCATATGAGGATATGTTCTTTTGGTTTGGGAAGTCATGCTTGATTTGGTTGTGTCTTTTTCTGCTCTTAAGATCTTTGATTGAACTGGAATATGCTTGGATTCATTTTCTTTCATTTCTCGCATATGAGTGCAATCTAATTTTTGGGAGATTGTAGACTTATCTATCTCTATGACTCATCCTTGGATCAATTGCATTGATCCAAGGAATGTTTTAATTATATTCGGGATGAACAATTATGTATTGACATTTCGTGAATTATTAAGTCTGACTGAACTTAGAATATATAAGTTCTTTTAAACCTCCTTCATATGAAAATATTTCCGTAGTGGAAAGTTTTTTTGGATTCTAGAAATTAATCCTGGCAGGTCATTGCAATCAGAATTTGGTTTTAGTCATTTTGGCATCAGAAAGAACCTAGACCTTAAGCCAGGTAAGATATGTGAGTTTCCCATCTAAAGCTATTTTATTTGATGCAAATCCAAAATCTGATCTGGGAATGTTGTATTTTGTTTGAATTCTGAATGATGATTTTAGCCTATCTAAGTGGACCTAAGCTATAATATGAAAGGTTATTAGTTTTGAATCTAAACTATAACTTATTGTTGCAAAGGTTAGTTAATCTAACCTAGTCCTAAACTATGTACTTGATATTACCTAAGGGTTATCTAAACCTAATACTAAGGTGAGTGACTAATGTTATATCCTAAGGTGTTAAAATTAAATTTACCTATGATCTAACCTAAGTCACTAACCTATCCTAAACTAGTGCTATGAATGGGAACCTAAGGGGTCGCAAGTTATGGGTAGTGGTTTTACATGGAATTTAATGTAGGGATAAGGTTGAGAGGACATGGAGTACTACCAAGGTTAGCAGAGGTTAATTTGGTAAGTGGGGGCTTACGTGGCAACATCTCTAAAAATGGAAACTCTTGTTTATATTAATATGGAGCTTGCCAACTTTGGCGGGTGGTGGAAATGGAAAATAGGCGGGAGAAATGAATTTAATGCAATTAATTTTCATGGGTCCTCGAGCTCGGACTACTTTGGGAGACATGCAAAGGGAATTTTGTTTAGTTGTTTCTTTTTTATGTTTTTCATTTTTCACTCTGCATGAGCACTAGTTTTTCGAACCATCAGTTTAATCTTTGTTGCATGGAAATTTTGAAAGTTTCAAACCTACTTTTGTGTTGTGGGGAATATATAAGGCATGAAGGAAGCAATATTTTGTTGTTTAATATTTCATGGAAAAGAAGAGAAAGGGCGAGATCCTCCAGAGGTCTTCTTCGACTTTTTAGTGACACTGTTAGGCATGATAGACCCTAACTGTTAAAATATTTCTTTCCTTTAAATTTTTTTATTAAAAGAACTCTATTCTGATGATATATGTGCATTTTTGCTTGACTGGTAAAAATGATTTTTGGGTTTTGTGTAAACTTGGGTTCTGGGTTGAACGTGGAAATTTTGGGTTTTGAATGAAACTTGTTTTCATTGTTATTTTGTTCCTTTGTTGTGGATTAAACTTGGAGTTTCTTAATCCATTTGGAACTATCGCATTACCTTTCTTCTCTGTGTATTTGTAACTAAGTGAACAATACCAGACTCCATAGGGTTTTCTTGGTGATGAAATTGGTGAATGTGTTTGATTTCTTAAGATCCTTATTGTTGTTAACGATCTGGTTGTATTCATCGATATGTGAAACTTGACTATTACAAATTGCATCTTTTAGAATTATTGAATGATTTAAATCTGTATCTCCTCTTGAGAAGGGGTTTGATTGCTTTTTAAATTCGCAGGTATTGTGAGTAATACATTTTATGGTTTATTTGTTTATTTTTAAGGAAACCATGAATGTTAGCACAATACGAGTATATAATGAAAGATTAGTCATTGAATGGATTTTGTGCTCTTCTTGTGAATTCTTGGTTGATCTTGGAAAAGTTGTAAAAAGAAATTGTGTTTATCAATTTTGGGTTTTTAAACATACTTAGGAATTGACATTAGAGTTGAAATGGGTTGAAGCATATGGAAGACTGTTTTTAATCTGACTGTTATTATATAATTATTATAATGGTTTGAAAATTTCGACCTTGGGTGTTTTTGAAAATAGGATTTGAATACGTTTATAAATACTGAATATTCAATCTTGTTTAGCGTATTATATTGAAATGGCACCGGATGATGAATCGGTCCAACTAGATTAGTATTGGATTACTTTGTAATCAAGGGAAAATGTTAAGTTAACCTAACTTGATTTTAATCTCGAATGGTTCAAGCATATGAAGGAAAGTAGCCTATTTCATTTGGATCGTGTTTATATTAAGTTCAATAGGTTGTAATGTTTTATGTTAAATGTTGATATTGGTTTAATTGGATGTTTAGTGGTAGATCCTGTAGGGATCTAAGGGTAATTCAATATGGTGGCTCTACCTGAACCGAACTGTTGAGTATACTTAAGTGCTAGAAATAGATTCTTCTTCCTTGATTAGATTTATTAAATGGTTATTATTTCTTGGAAATTGGATTTAGTTCTAAAACTTGGTTACAACAAGTGTTTTGGGCATCTTTGTTTTATCTCTGAGTTGAAAAGGAAGGTTGGGAGGGGGCTTTAAAAGAAAGAAAGTTTTATTGTTCTCTTCTTGAATGTTAATATACTCTTTCTTAGAATTATTTAAGGAGCTCAATCAATAAAGTTATGGGATGGTAGATTATTATATTAAGATGAAAGAAACATTAGGATTAGGGATCCTAACCTGGAAGACTCCTTTCATTTTACAACAGTGTTAAGATCTTGTTTTAAACTTACTATTTGTTATTCTATTTGCATAGTAATTCAATATTTATTGCCTTGCATACTTGTCATTGATTGAAAATCAAGTATAATAAGATGAAGGACATATTGGTAGGAGAACTTGCAGGTGGTAGTATTCCATTCCTTCTATTTAAATTACTTTTGTATGAACCTGTTGGGATGAATACTTCAAGTGGTTTAGTGTTAAATAAAAGGTGATCAAATCATGATATACATTGTTTCAGCTTTTCGGATGATTAGGTGCATAATAAACAGATTGTTCCTTCTTACTTTCTTGCAAGAAATGAGATGAATCATCTGAAATAGATTAAGTTGAAATTACGTCTGTAACTTAAGTTATGATATGAAGTTGTATTATAATTGATAGGAGGAAAAATCAGAGTGTATTATGATTTTGGATTGTGAAGGTAATTGTTGGAATCAATTATACTTTAAATTTAGGGAAAGTAAAATAGGATATTCTTTCTATCCATTTTGTTTTAACAGTGTACTAGGACTCTTTATATTGACTTCACTTTAAGTCTAGAAAGTATGAAGTAATTAATGTCATTATAACAGGGTTAGTTAATTGAAACCATTAGTGGAATGCAATTGTTTTAAGGATTAGTACTTATCATGCTCAATTCATTGAACTGACCCATGCTAGCAATTTTTACAGATGGACTTCATAAGTGGTAAAGGAAGACAAAATCTGATATGATGCATTGACTGTTCTAAATTGGTTCTTAAGTAGAAATTGTAAAAATCACTGCGATCTAATACAAAGAATCCATGAAATAGCTACACAGCATGACAATAATTGAAATAAAAACTCTATATTATATTTTATATTTTATTAATTCACTATTTCAATACACTCCATTATATAGGAGATGTATAATAACAATCCTCACAACAACCTTTGTCTTCATATACAACCATACACCCATATAGTTTCAACCTCTCACTAATATAATAATAAAACAACAATAATTGTTTTATTATTCTAACTTACTAACTTACCACATACTAACCACATTTTACATTTACTATTTACATTTAAATAGTAAATATACTTTCACTAATTTACCATAATAATAATTACACATGTAATTATTATTCACCTATACGAATGGAGCACTAAGATATATTTCCTAACATTCCCCCCCTTAGTGCGAACATGGGGAAAACCTACCTTATACTTGCACTCGCTCATGATCTCGATGATTTTATAGGATGATCATAAACCTAAAAGATAGTTTTTCACGGGGTTGACCATAAACCAAAAATGATGGTTTTGTAACTGGTTTACCACAAACAAAAATGGTGATGGTTTTGCATATGGTTTACCAACAACCAAAAAAATGGTGGTTTTACAAGTGGTGTACCACAAACCAAAAGGGTGATGGTTTTGCATAGGGTTTACCAACAACCAAAAATGGTGGTTTTACAAGTGGTGTACCACAAACCAAAAATTAAGGTTTTCAAGTGGTTTACCTACAACCACATCATGATATGCCAAGTACTATTATTATCCCTCATCACATCTCACTGCAGGGAATAACATAGGAAATTCTGCTGAAATCTACTGCTCATATATAGAAAATACTAGAAATGTAGAAAACTAGAAATGGAACATTGAGATCATGTTCCCCCCTCAATGTGAAATTTCCTTTATTCTGTAAACCACAATAGGAACACTGCAACCAAACACTCTGCCAAAATACAAAGAAACAACAGGAACACACTGTATAAAAAAATAATCACCATAACTAATATGGCCCCATTGTTGGTGGTGACTCGACGAGAGGTCATTTGAATGACCTATAACCTCCTATGCCTCCTTCATCTAAGAAATTCACTTAGTATATAAATTCTTCATAGTTATAGTCAATTTCATCTGTTATTTGTTCATCTCTAGTTTCCCATTCTACAATTTTGCTTACATCTGTAGGTGCTTTTTCTTTTCCATCTACTATCCTCCATAGGTTTTTATTCATTAACTGCATCTAGATTTTTACTCTCCATGTATGGAAGTTCAGCCCATTAAATTTATCTAATGGTGTATCCATTTTATTGAATCTAAATATCCAAAAAAATTGAATGTAGATTTGAATTACCTTTGATTCTCTGATTTCTTAAAAAAACAACAAAGTGATCAATGTGCTGTATAGTAAATTGCATGTTTCTCCCAAAATATGAACTAGGTTTTGCTGAAATTTCTACTGTAGCTTTCCATATAATAGATCATTCCACGCACAAAATTTTGGAGAAACCCAAATTGTAAAACAAAATTTACGAGATCTTCTTCGAGACAGATTTAACCGCTCTGCAGTACGAAATGTAAAAATCACTACGATCTAATACAAAGAATCGATGAAATAGCTACATGCACAATAATTGAAATCAACAACTCTATATTATATTTTATATTTTATTAATTCACTATTTTAATACACTCCATTATATAGGAGATGTATAGTAAAAATCCTCACAACAACCTTTGTCTTCATATATAACCATACACCCATATGGTTTTAACCTCTCACCAATATAATAATAAAAAAACACTAATTGTTTTATTATTCTAACTTACTAACTTACCACATACTAACCAAATTTTACATTTACTATTTACATTTACATAGTAAATATACTTTCACTAATTTACCATAATAATAATTACACATGTAATTATTATTCACCCATACAAATGGAGCACTAAGATATATTTCCTAACAAAAATATGATTTGATTTCTAAAATGTATTGTGAAAAGAAAAGTTATCTCTTTTGTTTGAAGGATATTGTCTTAAAGTATGCCTAATGTGCATAAGTTGTAATCGTATGAGTTTGGAAATGAATTAAATAGTGAGAAATTACTTATGTGGATTGTGTAACTTATCTTGTTGGGATGATCTTCTTATTATCTATATGAATGAGTGTGCATTCTTATTGTTATTATACAATGGAATATAGATGAATTTCTTAAGTAAGCCATAGCTAATTATGTGGTTGAATACTACATTCTTGATTAGTGATTCTTTATAACTTATGATTGTGATTAAAAATTGTAAATAAGATCACTGCATTTATAAGGAACATTGAGAGTGGGTTAAGCCCTAAAATGTAACTATAAGAAGAAGAGGACTTCCCTCTCTTGTAATGCACTAATTATAAAAGGAATATATGGTTATAAATCACTAAGACTTAACAGTATTAAGTCTGATATGTATCAGCCTATTAGGTTGATACATTTCCTTTGTTGGATAAGTTATTTAAAAATAACGAAACTTAAATTGTTGTTGTCCTATTTTTTTGGATAAAAGGTTGTTAGGTCCCAAATGACAACCAAGAAGTAACCTTAAGTTAATTAAGAACCTTTTGTAAAGCTGAACCCTAATTACAAAAAGGTAACTTAAAGAGTGTTGGACTCGAGGTTAGGAAGGCTGCTAAAATATGTAGTTCTGTAACCCAAATATAACTTAACGTAAGTAAATTCTTGGAGGTATGTACATATTTTCGAGGCTGTTCTATAGGATGTTGACACACGTCAACTACAAGGTTGTACCTTTGAGAAGATTAGGATCTTCTTGAGGATACAACAATGCAGATGACATGTGGCAACACCCTTCTGCATTGATCATTAAGATTTACACACCTAGAACTTGATCAAGATTTCTCTCCAAGACTGGTTAGGACCATAATCAGGTTATGAGGAAGCCCTTTGAGACTCAGGGTACCTTGGCACACGGGGTTAACTTCGGTTGACCCAGTATGCCAATTTACCCTTAGTCTTTAAGAGCCTCTTCATATCATGGACTATGATGTTAATCCAAACTAGAGTGAAACCTTGGGACAAGGGGACTGACAAAAGTTAGTATAAGACATTCTATATAACAATAGAGTGGGGTGAAGGACATATTCGGATTGACGAGTATGCCATCAAGGAATAAGTAATACGAACAGTATGTTATAAATATTTGGCCAAAGTATCACAAGCTGTTGATTGCGTTGTCCTATGTCACCTAGTCTAAGGATCGTGATGCCGATGAATATTGGTAAAAATTATTCAGATAGGTTCCTTGGATAGATCACTCAGAACCTGGAATAGCATAAGAGAACCATGAATATGAAGTATTCAGTAGAAAAATCTAGGTTCAATGTTACACATGAATAGATCGGTAGTTCACCGAGTCATGGAATGAATAGATCGGTGGTACACCGAGTCATTACAACTGCATATGGTTATCTGTTATAAGAATGATTGTTATGAGATGTGTGTTCTAAATTATGTATTTAGAACAAAGAACATTAATCATGCAAAAAAATAAATTTCCTTGTTTCTAAAGTATTAAAATGGGAATGTTACATCTTGGTATCAGAGTTGAAGGTTGCAGCTCTTGGACCTATTGTGTCCATAATCTGATAAAAACCTAAATTTTCTTGTAACAGAAAATGGTTAGAACAAGGGGAAACATTGTGAATAATGCTCCACCTGAGGAAGGAGTAGCAACAACCCAAAAACTTGATGAGATCCTTGCTGCCCTATTGGACACAAGAGATCGTTTGGTTGTACTTGAACAAGTGATGGGAAATGAGGAGGAAGAAGAAGCTGGTAATAAAAATCAGCCACCTCTTGAGGACAACCTTGATACGGGTGTTGGTAATAACAATGGAAATGTACCTACCCAACCAGAAAACAAAAAGGCTAGGTTGGTAGTGGAACTCACTAATGATATAAAAAGGATAAGTCCACCTAAATTTGATGGCACCACATTAGGAGATGGAGCTGAGAATTGGCTCAGTGAAATGGAGAAGTACTTTGCAATAAGAAACTTCTCGGAGGAAACCAAAGCTATTTGGGGAGCATATCAGCTTTCCCATGAAGCATCTTCATGGTGGGACAACCGTAAGGCTGAGTTAAATATTGATGAAACTAACATCACTTGGGATCAATTTAAAGGTTATTTTAGGCAACATTGGCTACCACAACTTTATTATGATCAGAAAATGACAGAATTTCATAACTTAGCTCAAGGAAAGCTAACTGTAACTAAGTATTGGGAGTGGTTTATGAAACTTCTCAAGTATGTACCATAGTATCAAACTGACGAGAAGTTCAGAATATAAAAATTCATCATGGGACTGAATCCGTGATTGGAGGAGAGGTTGATGTTCATAGCCCAACCACTATGGAAGGGGTTGTTGAAAAAGCCATAAGGTAGGAACAAAAATTAAAAGCTATTTCTACTCATAAAGAGGAAGTGCGGAAGAAAATTCCAAACTCTTCTTCAGTTTCTCTTGCACCTAAGAAGGGGCCATGGAAAAAGTTTGGTAACAAAAATAAGTTTTCAGCTGATAATAATAAGAAAATAGCAACAAACAAGCCTACTGGAAATGCAAGGAATAATTTTTCCAAGAATAATAATAATGGGAAGAAGTCCTATGGAGGTCAACATGATAATTTTAAGGTTGGAAATAATTCTGAGCCTAAAAAGGGACCTGTAGGAGGCTGCTATAATTGTGGCAAAGATCATTATGTAAATCAATGTCCTTTGAAGAAGGATGATCGTAATCAACAACACAAGATACATGCTGCAGTAGTAGACAAGCAAGCTGAAAAGCAAGTTACACCTATTGAAGTTCTTGGTAAGTTATTTGGCATACCTGTAACTGTTATTTTTGATATGGGAGCTACTGAATGTTTTATTTCTAGTAAACTCACTTCAAAACTTAAAAGAAAAGCTAGAAAAATGGATAAATCATGGACTGTACATTATGGTAATAATTCTGTTCATACAATTAGTATGTGTCTTTTTGGGGTAGTCCTTGACTTACCTAACTTTTCCACTGAAGTTGATCTCTATGTTGCACCTTTGGGATCTTATGACATTGTCATCGGCGTTAATTGGTTAGTTGAGCATAAAGTGAAAGTGGATTGTTTTGAAAAAATATTAGTTGTTTGGATGATCTATAGAAAACAGTAGAGATTCAAGGTGTAAAATGAGAAATTTTAGTTAGAAAATTGTTGGCTATGCAACTTAAAAAGGCCAAAAATAAAGGTTGTACCTTATATGCGGTAAAAATATCTAAATCAGAAGAAAACAACATTTACATGGAACGTTACCCATTGTTGCAGAATTTCAGTGACGTATTTCTAGAAGAATTACCAGGTTTACCACCCAAAAGGGAATTTGACTTCACCATTGAAATCAAACTAGGTACGAAACCTATTTCTAAATCACCTTATCAAATTACTACCACAGAGTTAGTGGAGCTTAAGGCTCAGTTGCAAGAACTTTTGTCTAAAGGCTTGATTAGACCAAGTGTTTCACCTTGGGGAGCACCAATGATATTTGTGAAAAAGAAATATGGAACACTTAGATTGTGTATTGATTATCGGATGTTAAACAAAGAAACAGTCAAAAATAGATATCCACTTCCTAGAATTGATGATTTATTTGATCAAATGCATGGAGCATCGGTATATTCCAAGATAGATCTTTGATCCGAATATCATCAATTAAGAATTAAAGATGAAGATATTCATAAAACAACTTTCCGGACAAGGTATGGACATTATGAATTCACGATTTTACCCTTTGGATTAACTAATGCACTGCAGCTTTTATGAACTTAATCAATAATATCTTTCAAGAATACTTGGACAAGTTTGTGCTTGTATTATTGAATGACATTCTCATATATTCTAAAAGTGTCAAGGAGCATAATGAGCATTTGAAAGTAGTCTTGGAAATTTTGAGAAAGAGAAGGTTATATGGTAAGTTATCTAAATTTTCATTTTTTTGATACAAAAGTTCATTATTTGGGTCATGTTATAAGTAAAGAAGGAATTTCTATAGATCCTTCTAAACTAGTGGCTATAACCGAGTGGCTGCACCAAATAATGTACATGAAGTAAGAAGCTTCATGGGCCTCGCTGGTTGCTATAGAAAATTTGTTAAAGATTTTTCTAAAGTGGCTACACTGATAACTTCATTGTAGAAAAAGGATAAGAAATTTGTTTGGAATGATAAATGTGAATCTGCTTTTATAAATCTAAAAGATCATTTGACTTCAGCACCTATTTTGGCTATACTTGATCCTAATGGAGACTTTACTGTTATAACGGATGCATCCAGGGAAGGTCTTGGAGGTATTTTGTTATAAAATGATCATGTCATAGCATATGAAAGTAGAAAACTTAAGTTGCATGAGTTGAATTATGATCCACATGATTTAGAGCTTGCTGCCATAGTACATGCACTTCAAGTTTGGAGGCATTATTTACTTGGTAAACCTTTTGAGTTGGCCCCGATCATCTTGGGCTGAAATATATTTTCACTCAGCCTAATCTGAATGCAAGATAGTGAAGGTGGTTAAGTTTTTGTCTCAATATGATTTTGATATAAGTTACATCAAAGGAAAAGAGAATAGAGTAAGAAATGCTCTAAGTTGTAGGAAGCACACTTTTGTTGTTATAACATTAAGAACTTAGTTTAAATATGAAGTGAAAAGTGCAATGGAATCTGATTTATACTTTCAACAAGTAAAAACAACACTTGTTGCAGATCCAAAAGATGAAAGGTATAAAGGTTTTCATTTTGACAATGAAGGAATCTTACATTATGGAAATAGAGTATACATACCTTTGCTTAATGATTTGAGAAAGAAATTGTTAGCTGAATTTCATAATTCACCCTTTTCTGGACACCCAGGTATTACTAAAATGCTTGCTGATATAAAACAACAATATTTCTGGAAAGGAATGAAAAAGGATGTTGTTAATTTTGTGACTCATTGTCTTGAATGTCAGCGGGTGAAAGCAGAACATATGCACCCAGCTGGTTTATTATATCCCCATAGCATACCATAGTACAAATGGCAAGTAATAAGTATGGATTTTGTACAAGGGCTGCCTATGTCAAGAAATAAACATGATGTTATTTTAGTAGTTGTTGATAAACTAACAAAAGTAGCTCATTTTATTGCTGGAAATCTAAAGGATGATTCTCCTGTTTTAGCTAAAAGATTTGTACACGAAATTTTCAGATTACATGGAGTACCTGAATTGATTATATCAGATAGGGATCCTAGAATGACGTCAAGATTTTGGCAAACACTTAATGCAGCTCTTGGAACTAAACTAAACTTCAGTTCTGCGTATCATCCAGAAATGGATGGACAGACTGAAAGAGTAAATCAAGTGTTAGAAGATATGTTACAAATGTATTGCATGGATCAATAGTATAAATGGGAAGAGTATCTCCCATTAGTTGAATTTGCATACAACAATACATATCATGCTTCTCTTAAGATGGCACCTTTCGAGGCACTTTATGGAAGAAAATGCAGAACCCCTGTTAGTTGGGACAACATTGAGGATAGAGAGGTAATTGGGCCTGAAATCCTTACGGAAATGGAACAACAAGTTAAAATGATTCGTGAACGCTTGAAAGAAGCAAGCAGATAGGTAGAAGAGTTATGCTGATTTAAAGCGGGTTGATCGGAAATTTGAACTTGGTGAAAAGGTTTTTCTTCATGTTAAACCAAGAAAGAGTTCTATAACTTTTGGCAAGGCTACCAAGTTATCACCTCGTTTTGTGGGACCTTTTGAAATTGTTGAAGTAATCAATCCCGTAGCTTATCGATTAGCATTACCACCTACTTTGTCATGAATGCATGATGTTTTCCATATTTCTTTGCTTAAGAAATACATTTCAGATTTGTCACATGTGTTAAATTGGAATTCCTTGCAGGTCCAAGACCCAGGAATAATCATGGTTAAACCCACTTGAGTGCTAGAAACTCGTCGGTTGCATTTGAGAAATCGTGAAATATGACAATGTAAGGTCCAGTGGGACCAGTTTAACGAAGAAAGTGCAACTTGGGAAAATCTGGAAGATATGAGAACTACTTTTCCCTTTCTTTTTGAACAGAACTGAATCTGTTGACTGATAAAAATTGTGATTTTATCTTTTACATGACATTAAGTAAGCCATTTTTGGGGCAAACATTTATTCAGTTTGAATAAATAGTAACATAATACTGATTTTTTTGGAACTATATAAATTTGAAATAGTTGATTTGATAAGTAAAAGAATTGACTGACCATAAGGTATATAAAAGTTGTAATCATCGGGATGATTATTCTTTTAGGAGGGAAGCATGTAACACCCTGAACTGTTGTTACTTTCTCCTTTGCATTCAAGTGTTGATATGTGACTTTCCCATATGAGGATATGTTCTTTTGGTTTTAAGAAGTCATGCTTGATTTGGTTGTATTTTCTGCTCTTAAGATATTTTATTGAACTAGAATATGCTTGGATTCATTTTCTTTCATTTCTCGCATATGAGTGCAATCTGATTTCTGGGAGATGGTAGACTTATCTATCTCTATGAATCATCCTTGGATCAATTACATTGATCTAAGGGATGTTTTAATTATATTCGAGATGAATAATTATGTATTGAAATTTCGTGAATTATTAAGTCTAACTGAACTTAGAATATATAAGTTCTTTTAAACCTCCTTCATATGAAAATATTTCCATAGTGGAAAGTTTTGTTGGATTCTGGAAATTAATCCTAGCAGGTCATTGTAATCAGAATTTGGTTTCAGTCATTTTGGCATCGGAAAGAACCTAGACCTTAAGCCAGGTAAGATATGCGAGTTTCCCATCTAAAGTTATTTTATTTGATGCAAATCCAGAATCTGATCTGGAAATGTTGTATTCTGTTTGAATTTTGAATGATGATTTTAGCCTATCTAAGTGGACCTAAGCTAGAATCGAAAGGTTATTAGTTTTTAAATCTAAACTATAACCTATTGTTGCAAAGGTTAGTTAATCTAACCTAGTCCTAAACTATGTACTTGATATTACCTAAGGGTTATCTAAACCTAATACTAAGGTGAGTGACTAATGTTATATCCTAAGGTGTTAAAATTAAATTTACCTATGATCTAACCTAAGTCACTAACCTATCCTAAACTAGTGCTATGAATGGGAACCTAAGGGATCACAAGTTTTGGGCGGTGGTTTCTATGGAATTTAAGGCAGGGATAAGGTTGAGAGGACATGGAGTATTGCCAAGGTTAGCGGAGGTTAATTTGGTAAGTAGGGGCTTACGTGGTAGCATCTCTAAAAATGGAAACTCTTGTTTATATTAACATGGAGCTTGCCAACTTTGGTGGGTAGTGGCAATGGAAAATAGGTGGGAGAAATGAATTTAATGAAATTAATTTACATGGGTCCTTGAGCCCAGACCACTTTGGGAGACATGCAAAGGGAATTTTGTTTGGTTGTTTCTTTTTTATGCTTTCTATTTTTCACTCTGCATGAGCACTGGTTTTTCGAACCAGCAGTTTACTCTTCATTGCATGGAAATTTTGAAAGTTTCAAACCTACTTCTATGTCATGGGGAATATATAAGGCATGGAGGAAGCAATATTTTGTTGTTTAATCTTTCATGGAAAAGAAGAGAAAGGGCAAGCTCATCTAGAGGTCTTCTTGAATTTTTAGCGACACTATCAAGCATGATAGGCCCTAACTATTAAAATATTGCTTTCCTTTAAATGTTTTTATTAAAAGAACTTTTTTCTGATGATATATGTGCATTTTTGCTTGTCTGGTAAAAATTATTTGTGGGTTTTGTGTAAACTTGGGTTCTGGGTTGAACATGGAAATTTTGGGTTCTGAATGAAACTTGTTTTCATTGTTCTTTTGTTCCTTTGTTGTGGATTAAACTTGGAGTTTCTTAATCTATTTGGAATTGTCACATTACCTTTCTTCGCTATGTATTTGTAACTAAAAGCATGATCCAGACTTCATAGGGTTTTCTTGGTGATGAAATTGGTGAATGTGTTCGATTTCTTAAGATCCTTATTGTTGTTAACGATCTGGTTGTATTCATCAATCTATTTTTTTGTGAACAGTTGTGTTTTCATACCCATTTGGGTAAACCACTAGTGATTCTTTGTAAGTTCTCATCTAACTGATTTATTAGATTAAAAACTTGCTCCATGGAAGGAAATGTTTTAAAAGACTACATGTTTTTAATACTATGGTAATCTCTTATTGCTTCAGCTTTGAATGGAGTAATGGATTGTTAGCTTCACCATGAGAAACTTTGACTATAACAAGTGCATGTTCAAGGAAATTGGTAAATGATTTCATGGATGGGTTGTTGGTATACTCTGTGAAACTTGACTATTTATAAGTTGTGTGTTTTAGAATTATTGAATAATTTAAATCTGTATCTCCTCTTGAGAAGGGGTTTGATTGCTTTTTAAATTTGTAGGTACTGTGAATAATACAGTTTATGGTTTAGTTGTTTATTTTTAAGGTAACCATGAATGTTAGCAATACGTGTATATACTGAAATATTAGTCGTTGAATGGATTTCGTGCTCTTCTTATGAATTCTTGGTTGATCTTGGAAAAGTTGTAAAAAGAAATTATGTTTATCAATTCTAGGGTTTTAAACATATTTAGGAATTGACATTAGAGTTGAAATGGGTTGAAGCATATGGAAGACCTGTTTTTAATCTGACTATTATTATATAATTATTATAATGGTTTGAAAATTTTGACCTTGGGTGTTTTTGAAAACAAGATTTGAATAAATTTATAAATACTGAATATTCAATCTTGTTTAGCGTATTATATTGAAATGGCACCGGATGATGAATCGGTCCAACTAGATTAGTATTGGATTACTTTGTAATTAAGGGAAAATGTTAAGCTAACCGAACTTGATTTTAATCTCGAATGGTTCGAGCACATGAAGGAAAGTAGCCTGTTTCCTTTGGATCAGGTTTATATTGAGTTTGATAGGTTGTAATGTTTTATGTTAAATGTTGATATTGGTTTAATTAGATGTTTAGTGGTAGATCCTGTAGGGATATAAGGGTAATTAAATATGGTGGCTCTACTTGAACCGAATTGTTGAGTATACTTAAGTGCTAGAAACATATTCTTCTTCCTTGATTAGATTTATTAAATGGTTATTATTTCTTGGAAATTGGATTTCGTTCTAAACTTGGTTACAACAATGTTTTGGCCATCTCTATTTTATCTCTAAGTTAAAAAGGAAAGTTGGGAGGGGGCTTTAAAAGAAAGAAAGTTTTATTGTTCTCTTCTTGAATGTGAATATACTCTTTCTTAGAATTATTTAAGGAACTCAAACAGTAAAGTTATGGGATGGCAGACTATTATATTAAGATGAAAGAAACATTAGGATTAGGGATCCTAACCTGGGAGACTCCTTTAATTTTTACAAAGAGTGTTAAGATCTTGTTTTAAACTTACTATTTTATTTCTATTTGCATAGTAATTCAATATTTATTACCTTGCATACTTGTCATTGATTGAAAATCAAGTATAATAAGATGAAGGACAGATTGGTAGGAGAACTTGCAGGTGGCATTATTCCATTCCTTTTGTTTAAATTATTTTTTTATGAACCTGTTGGGATGAATAATTCAAGTGGTTTAGTGTTAAATAAAAGGTGATCAAATCATGATATACATTGTTTCAGCTTTTTTGGATGATTAGGTGCATAATAAACAGATTGTTCCTTCTTACTTTCTTGCAAGAAATGAGATGAATCATCCAAAATAGATTAAGTTGAAATTATATCTGTAACTTAAGTTATGATATGAAGTTGTATTATAATTGATAGGAGGAAAACTCAGAGTGTATTATGATTTTGGATTGTGAAGGTAATTGTTGGAATCAATTATACTTTAAATTTAGGGCAAGTAAAATAGGATATTCTTTCTGTCCATTTTGTTTTAACAGTGTACTAGGACTCTTTATATTGACTTCACTTTAAGTTTAGAAAGTATGAAGTAATTGATGTCATTATAAAAGGGTTATTTAATTGAAACAATTAGTGGAATGCAATTGTTTTAAGGATTAGTGCTTATCATGCTCAGTTCATTGAATTGACCCATGCTAGCAATTTTTGTAGATGAACTTTGTAAGTGGTAAAGGAAGGCAAAATATGATATGATGCATTGATTGTTCTAAATTGGTTACGATGAAGAATTTTGATTTGATTTCTAAATTGCATTGATTTGATTTGATCTTTCATGTCACAAAGAAGATAGGGGGATTCTACATTTGCATAGACTTACGTGATCTCAACCTAGCTTAACACGAAGAGGATTTTCCCCATACCAAGCATTAACCAACTAGTTGATCTCACTGCCCGGCCATGAAATACTATCACTCATGGATGGTTTCTTGGGTTATAATCATATATTACTTACTCTAGAAGATCAACACAAAACTACCTTCATCACTCCTTGGGGGAACTTATGTTATCAAGTCATGCCTTTTGGCCTTGAAAATGCTACTGCTACATATCAGCGAGCCATGAATTATATCTTCCATGAAATCATTCATCTTATCTTAGAAGATTACGTTGATGACCTTCTAGCCAAATCCAAACATCGGGAAAAACACGACAAGAGTACTTAAGGTCATATTTGACTACCTCATCAAGTATTGTGTTCATCTTTAACCAAAGAATTTTGTATTTGTGGTACTTTTAGAAAACCTCCTTGCTTTCATCATTTTTTTGCGTGGCATACAAGTTGATCCTACTAAAGTAAAGGCTATTCTAGAAATTCCTCCACCTACTAATCTTTGACAACTTCAAAGCTTGCAAGGTAAGTTGCAATCAATTCATCATTTTATCTCGCAGCTTTCTGACCATTGTCAACCATTTCATCATCTCCTCAAGAAGGACGTCTCATTCAAATGGGATGATGAATGCCATAAATCCTTTAACGCCTTAAAAATATCTTCTTTAACCACTAGTGCTCATTCCCCCTAAATATGACCAACCCTTTTACCTATACATTTCCACCATTGACCATTATTTAGGTGCCATGCTCGCTCATTGAGATGAGTAACACAGAGAGCAAGCAATTTATTATATAAGCCATACCATTTTGGACTATGAAACTAGATACACCCATGCCAAAAAACTCTTCTTAGCTTTATTTTTTCATCACCACCAAACTCTACCATTACCTACTCAACCACAAAACCATCGTTGTCACCAATGCTGACCCCATACACTACATGTACACCAAACACTATCAACATCAATGTGTCGCATGTTAGCTCATACTTCTTGCCAACCCCGTAACTTTGATTTCCTAGATAAATCCATAACTACCCTCTCTTTGGATGATACCACTTACCAAATGACCCTATTCTTTGACAGCTCCAAGTGTTAACATGGGGGCGGGGATGATGTTATCCTCATTCCACTTGATGGAGAACCTATGCCTTTATCTTTCAAACTAGATTTTTATTTTACAAACAATATCACTGAATACGAAGCAATCATATTGGGTCTCCAAGCTTTTTATGCCTTAGATGTTAAGTCAATCAATATCTTTGGTGATTCTCATCTAGTCGTAAACCAAGTCAATGGTATATACTAGTGTCATAATGAAATACTTCAAAAGTATAAACATTACGTAGACATACTTTTGACCACCTTTGACCGTTACGAACTTCAAACCACCCCCATTCTACCAATAAGTTTGTAGATACCATGGCCTTCTTGGATTGTTTAGATACTTGCTTTTCCCATGGACTCTAAAATCTTTATCACAATACAAAGGTTAGAATCACCCTCTTATTTACCTTGTGAGGTCTAATCCATCATAATAGTTGCACACGACCCATGTGACCTTTGGTATAAGCGGTTTGTAGATTATCTCTCCCTTTCCATTCTACTTTCTAATCTCACATGTAATGGACAACACACATTTCTTAAGAGTATCTCTTTCTATGTCATTATGGGTGGTCTCCCTTATAAGCATGGCTTTAATGGTATTCTCTTATGATGCCTTACAAGTTCTGAAATTCCCTACACCATTAAGGAAGTTCATGATGAAATTTGTGGAGGCCACTTTAGTGGTTTAGATGTCGTTAAACACATTCTTCACCTTGGATATTACTGGCCAACCCTAAACCACGACTGTTGTGAATATGTCAAACATTGTGTGAAATGCCAACAACATTCTCTTCTTCATCACAAACCTAGTCATGATTTACAGTAGTAAAGACGTGACCTTTGGCCTTTCTCTCAATGGGGCTTGGATCTTCTTGGAGAGATCAATCCCCATTCTTCACAATGTCATCAATGGATTATAATTGTTAATGAATATTACACTAAATGGGTAGAAGTCATCCCCCTCATTTCTACAAAATATGAGAAAATATGTAAATTCATCATCTATCACATCATTTGTCACTTTAACGTCCCTCACTGTCTCATCACCGATAATGACGAGGTAATTAAAAAAATCCTACGTAATTTGTGCGATGCTTTTGGCATTCAAATAATCTTCTTGTCACCTTATTACCCACAAAAAAATGGCCAAGTAGAATCAACCAATAAAAATTTAAACAAAATTCTTATGAAATTAGTTAATGATACTTGGGAAGGATTGGCATACGCACATCCCCTTCACCTTATGATCTTCTTCTTGTACTAGTATTCACACTTCAAATTCCGCCACACTTTTTTCTCTAGTCTATGGTATTGAAGTGTCTTACCTCTCAAAGTCCGATTCCATCTCTCTACATCTTACTACAAGACATGCTCAACGACAATGACTTTTCTAGGATCGTTTTTGTGCAACTTGAGTTATTAGATGAACACCATCTCAATGCTCTTTATCATCTCCCGAGTCTACTAAAAATGCATCAAAATTCATATGAAAAATGTGTTCATAAAAAAACCTTTCAGGTTGGTAACCTCTTCGAAGAAAAATCAACACGTAACCAAAGAAGAGAAAAGTAAATGGGGAAAAATTTCTCCTAATTAGATTGGACCCTATATCGTTACCCATGCCTATGGATCAAGTGCTTATCATTTGTCTTCACTTAAAGGTAAACCTAAACTGAGCCTTCAATGCCTTACATTTTCAACAATATTATCTTTGTTGACATAAAGTCCTATATCACTTTCTATCAATTGACCACTCCTCCCTTGAGCATTTTCACCTTCCATATTACTGTTGTTGAGGATCAACAACTCAACAAGAATCGTGTTATTACCCATCGCCTTTCATCCTTATCTTTAATGTGAGTACCATGAATCTACTCACAACATGATTCTCATGGATACTTTTCATATTTTTAAAGATGGAATCCCATGGTTACTCATCACTTGAAACCACCTCTTTTATAGTTAACTACGTGGGCTATGGTTTTGTCTTCTAAAAAATAACCTAGGCTTCCTCTATATTCTTGTCCATGACTTAAAAACATCCAAAAGAGAAATGGGATCTAACTCCTTGAGTCAAAATTCTAGCAAAAATATGACTCCCTCAAAAGGGACATCTCTTCTCTCTACCTCGCCATTATAAATAGACTACTCCCTTGAAGGACAACTATATAAAGTCATTGCAAAAATACAATAAAATGTTTAGAAGCTTCCCGCATCAATCACTTCACAAAGACCTCAAGGAGATAATATACTCATCCCATATAGACTTCCCACATCGATCAATCTATTAAAAACAAAAAAATGAAGAAAATGATAAATTTTTCATCATGGACTTGCCTATTTTTGATCCTAGGTTTCTTGCTAGGTAAACATACTATTGTACACTAAGTTACACTAAGCCACCCACTTTCACCTCATTGCCTTTTCACCCTAATTTTCTCTCTGCTTAAGGGACTTTCCGTAACTGCGACATTTGTGATCATGTGACTTTCTTCACCCTTAGAATAGTCCATTATGCAACACCTTTAGGGTCTTACGTTCATAAGCCCATTTGGGGTATGGTAGGTGTTGTATATATATTTACCCCGGGGTAAAATAGACACCCAAAGCCAATCGGGTCTCGAGAGGTGGAAATGTAAGGTGGGGAAACATGGTGGAAAAACATGAAGAAAATGTGTCATCATATCTCCAAACCCAACGCAAAGAAATCAGTTCTCGGATTGGGAAGCACGTCGGGAGAACATGGTAAAGAAGCATGTCGAAGAGTTGTTTCGGGAAACATGAAACATGAGGAATGTAGGTTGCAAAGGATGTCCCGATGCTCGAGGGTTCTGCAAACCTGACATCAAAGGACATCGGGTCTTGGAGTCGGGAAAACACGTCGGAAAAACATGGGGCGAAAGCATGTCGAGCCACCTTCCGAATCCGATGCATATGCATGTCATACCTCCGAACCCAAAAACAAAGGAAATTTGGTAATAGCGATGGATGTGGGTTTTGGGAAAGCACGAACATAAAACACATGCCGCGGTGTCCTCCAAGCCTGATGCGGATGCAGAGGAGAGTCCCAAACCCAACTGGAACAGACCCTAACGCGGGAAATATACAGATCGCCATAACTTTTCACAGGGAGCTCAGATTTACACAAGGTTGGACTTTTCGGAAAGCTCTCGGCATCCTCTACGCAACTACAACTGGATTAATTTAATTGGGTGGGAACAAGTTGTTAAAAATTCAAAATACAGTTCGCCATGTTTCAAGTTTGTTGAGTTTTTACCTACCACCATGGTTTGTGGAAGTTAGGTGTAGTTTTGGAGGTGGTTGGGCAAATCTCGATTTTCTCACTTCTCCATCTCTTTCCTTCTATTGTAACACCACTGAATTTGTTACCTCCTCCTGAGCATTCAAGTGTTGATATATGGTTTCTTTGTAAAAGGATGTGTTCCTTGATTGAGAAATCATGCTTGATATGTACTGTATCTTCTTTGCAGATTGCAGATCTTTGACTGAGTCGGAATATGATTGGACTCTTTTATTTCTTTCATTTTGTATCTGAGTTTAATCTGATCTCGGAATGAATTATAGAGTTATCCACCTATAATACCTAGCCTTGGATCAGTGGAATTGATCCAAGTATTGCTTTAAGTTTGTTCGTGATGAATTAAAATTACAGACCTTGAACAGGTTGCAAGGTCTAGATGCATTGAATAAGCTAGTCCGGAGTATAACTCAGGTTGATCGTGTGAAAAGGATTGGTTCCCGATATCTAAATATATCTGGAAGGTCTTGATCGCGGACCAGGTAATAATTCAGTTACATATAATTCTGTAGCCTAATGGCAATATAGGAGTTAACCCTGTTCGAGAATGCATGTTGTGGGTCTTTTTCTGAGCGTAAGAAATGTTAGACCTAACTGGAATTATAAATGTTAGTAACCTAAAACTAAACTTAACCTAGGGGTTAGTGTTAATCTAACCTAGACCTAGGCTAAGAGCTAATGTTCTAAGTTAATATCTATGTTCTAAGAAGTTAGACTAGGTGTTATCCTAAATTCTAACCTACTAACCTAACTATTGAAAAAGGATGTAAGGGGACCTATGGAGGGGTGCGAAACATGGGCGGCAGTTTCTATGTTATTAAATGCATGGATAAGCATGAGGGACAGGTAATTGGTAGAGGTTTTACTTGAGCCGACGTGGTAGGTCGCCAAAATTGGAAATGGTCTTGGAATTTCTCTTGTCTATCGCCAAGTATGGTGGTCGGTGGCAAGTGGAGTTTGAGCGGGAAATTAGGAGTAAATGCAATTAATGATCTCGGTAGTGAGCTCGAATTTCATGAGAAGGCATGCAAATTGGAAAGTTAATGGTTTGTTTGGCTTATCACGAATTCGGTTTTCCTCCTCTCGCTGCTCATTGGTTCTTCGCACTGATCTTCTTGGTGTTGCATGGCGAGTATGAGCCTATCTAGCTCTTTCCTCTGGCAAGGAAAATATATATGTCATGGAAATAGCAAAATTTTGTTGGTGGCTCTAACTTGGAAAAGGAAAAGAAAGTCCGAGCTCTTTTAGTGGTCTGCTTGAATTTTGAGCAAATATCCAGGCATGTTAGGCCCTAACTTTTAAAAATCTTGCTCTTCTTCAAATGATTTCATTAGAACAACTCGTTCAAATGATTTATGGAAATAGATGGTTTCTATGGTATCCTTGTGTGATTTTCGACACTGTATCTTCATGCTGGTTTGGCTTTTCAATTTAACCCTTGATGGGTGTTTATTATATTCGAACTGTTGCTATATTTCTTTGTGTTTTGCATTCCGGCTTTTATATGCGAAATATATGAAAAGAAGGTATGCTCGGCCTGCTCTGCGAGAGCCCATAAATTGTTCTTGTGATGGGTGCAGCCAGCCCGTGTGATGCTTGTTGATTTATACTCAAAGTCGATGCTTGTTGTTGATACTTGCCATTGTTGCTTGTTGTGGGTACTTGTCGGAAGGGATACTGATGGACATTTGTTTGATTGTTCAGTTAAAATTGAACTTTTTGTAAGCTATGTCGTGGTTATTATTTAGTGGTGGTTATGGATTTTTGTTGGGTTTCGTTATGAATTTTATAGTTATTGTGAAGAGGTAACATATTGTGTTACAGTATTCATTACGACCTCACTGGAGTTGTTTTTCCCTTTCGTGAAGGTTAAGGGGATTCAACCCGTTTATATATATATATATATATATATATATATATATATATATATATATATATGTTTATTATATTGAAACGACTCTGTAGAGTCCATTGAATGATTCGTGCACTATGGACCACTGTGGAAGCTTTATATATCTTTGAATATTGGTAATTTGAGTTTCGTTGGAGTCTAGAAGAAGTAACAGGTCATACGACCTCTGTTATTTGTAATAAATTTTGCACATGAGACTCGGTCTGGTTGTACTGTTACGTTTCCTTCTGTGTAAGCTTGTTCGAGAATATTGGAGAGATTCAGTTGGAATTCTTGTTACGAAATCAGTGATTTGTTTAAGCCTGATTTTTAATGTTTATCATTGTTGGCACAGTTGGGAATCATTGTTTATTATTTATTTGATATATTGTTACTCGGGTTCAGTGGAATCCTTTCTAGGTAACTACAGTACCTGTCTCAAATTAAGCTTGCTTAGTTACTATTGTTTCGACACTGTTGGGTTCCTTGAGTTTGGAAAGATATCTTGTATATCGGCTTCTGTAAAAGCTATATTGTGAATACTGATATACGGATTTAGTTTTAAATCCTTGATTGGTAATCTGTGTCACTGTATCTGTATAAGCCTCGAGTATGAACATGTAATGTTTTTGGCTTTGTTGGATTTCTTAAAATAACTTGACATTATATATTATGGCTTTTATAAAGTAGGTCATGAATAAAATACTTTCAACTCGGATGCATTCGAAGTGACTATGTTATGTTATGTTATGTTTTATTTTTTATTACATTCCAGATAGATGTGGCTGTGCATGTTGCGTGGATTTCATTTAAAAATCTCTCTGCATAGTCATAGGGAATTGTCATTGCTAAAATGATTTCGAGTCTCTTGTTGATCGCGATAATGAAGAGATCCTTTGAATTCGACCTTGGGTCTAAAAGCCTTACAAAGTGTAGAAAGGACTTGAATGAGTCAAGGTTGTCATAAGGTATTGTTGGCATGTTACGTCTTTTCGTGCATAGATATCCATTTTCGAGCTTGATTGAGTTTAGAGTAGTCGATTTCACCTTAACAGTAACGCATTTAATATCTTCTTGTCTGTCACTTCTTGCGTGAGGACATACTGAGTCTGCTTGTTGATAGACACCGTTGTTTGGCATGAGGGCTACTGTACTGTAGTTGCTTTCTTGTAAGCTTTAACAAAACAAAGGGTGTTGTTGATGGTCTCGACTGATTTATTTGCTTGTGTATTAAGTGAATGCCTTGCTCTTGAAAAGACGGTACAGTCATGAGCTAGATCTGAACGAAATAAGTATTATTCATTTATTTCTTTTCTGTTATAAAGTATAGGTTGATATAATTGTTTATCTAACTTTTGGAATTGTTCTATCATGTTGATGGAATCATGAAAGGTTATTTATTTATTATGTTGAATATATAATCCGTCTGATGTTGTTGTCCTTGGGATTCAGATGGATAGTTGGTTAGATGCATTTGTCTTCTTGGTCACTAACGTTTTAATGATTTGATCTCATTTAAATAGGGTGTTTAATGAAAACAATTGATGTATTGCAATTGTTTTAAAGGTTAGTGCTTATCATGCTCAGTTCATCAATCGACCCATGTTGAAATTTTTTGCAGATGGATGCCGTAAGTGGTAAAAGCATGCGATCTCGATAGGATGATCAGATTGTTTAAATTGATTTTATAATGAATTACCGCTTGATTTTCTAAATGTACCATATAAGGAAAGATGTTCCTTTTCAATTGAGTAATGTATCAAGTATCTTTGAATGCATAAAATGTATTTGATTAGTACCGAAAGGAATGGAAATGGATATTTGATACTTATGTGATTGTATTTCTATCTTGATAGTTAGTATTTCTCCGGTTCTTATGTCGTGAGAGTATTGTTATCATTGTATAATTGGTGACTTTTGTGAATACCAATGAAATCTTACAAGAATATGTGATTGAATTCTTATGAGTGTTTAGTAGTTCTTGTATGTTCTATCGAAAGCTAAATTGAAATTTAGTTCACTGTCTTTTTGGGAAGATAGGGTTAAAGTAAACCCAAGCAGAACGCTAAACAAGATGAACTAAATTATTGATCCCTAGTCTTGATTATGACAGGACAACATTTAATTGGATTCTTAATCATTTATATCTTGATACAAATAGTATGATAGTAATTCAGTTATGAAAACTGATATAAACCTAATGGGGTTCAGATGTCAATCTCATGTGAAGTCTATGAGATATTGACCGATTTCGTTGTTTTAGAATTATGTATATTCTAAGAACTCCTTGATGAGACCTTGGCCTTAATATCTCCACCGTGAATGGGTTTTATTGAGGAAGGTCATCCTAAGATGAAGAATCCAGGGATCGGGAAAGGCTAACCTTAGGGGAACGTCTTTAATGTAATTTAAACTCAACGTGCGTAACGCATATTAATAAGTAGATCTTTTCGAGGCGGATTTAAAGGTTGACGGCACAAGTCAACTGCAGGGTTGTACCTCCGAGAAGATTAGGATCTTTTCGAAGTTACAACAATGCAGGTGACTTATGACGACACCCTTTGCATTGATCGCTAAGATTTACACTTTGATCTCGAACGAGTTACTCAGGGACCGATTAGGAATGTGATCACGTTACAAGGCTACCTAGGATAATTGGGGTATCTTGACACACTGGTTTAACTAGGGTTAAACCAGTACATCATCATATCCCTAATCCTCGTGGGCATCCATATAACGTTATCACGTTGTTAATCCGTTTCTGAGTGAATAAGTTGAGATAGGAGGGACTGACAGAAGTCGGTATAAGACATTCTACATAACATAAGAATGGGGTGAAGGGCGTATTCCAGATTGACGAGTATGTCGTTAAGGAATACGAGACATAAATAGTATGTTTCAAATCTTTGGCCAAAGTATCGCAAGCTGTTGATTGTGTTGTCCTAATTCACCTAGTCTAAGGGATGAGATGCCGATGAATAATGGTAACAATTATTCAGTTAGGTTCCTTGGACAGAGCATTCTGAATCCCAGAATAGGGAAGAGAACCGCAAGAGTGAAGTGTTAAATAAAAACGCCAACTCTTATTACTCATGAATAGATCGGTAGATTACCGAGTCATGGAATGAATAGATCGGAGGTACTCCGAGTCATTACAGTTGCATATGGTTGTCTGTTATAAGAATGGTTATTTGATTTGTGAGTTCTAAATTATGTATTTAGAACCAGGATGCAATTATCAAAAAAAAAAAAAAATTGACTTGTTCTATTGTCTAAAATGAGGATGTTACATCTTGGTATCAGAGCTGAAGGTTGCAGCTCTTGGACCTATTGTGTCCATAATCTGATAAAAACCTAAATTTTCTTGTAATGTAAAATGGTTAGAACAAGGGGAATGTTACGAATAATGCTCCACGAAGGAGGAGCGGCAACAACCTAGAAACTTGATGAGATCCTCGCTGCCTTGTTGACACAAGAGATCACTTAGTCTGTATTGGAACAACAGGTGATGGGAAATGAGGAGGATGAAGAAGCTGATAATAATAATCAGCCACCTCCTGAGGACAACCCCAATATGGGTGTTGATGTTAATGCTGTGAATGCACCTGTCCAACCAGAAAACAAAAAGGCCGATTAGCAGCAAAGCAGAACTCACTAATGATATAAAAAGGATAAGTCCACCTAAGTATGATGGCACCACATTAGGAGATGGAGCCGAGAACTCGGCTCAACGAAATGGAGAAGTATAAGGAACTTCTCAGAGGAAACCAAAGCTATTTGGGGAGCCTATCAGCTTTCCCACGAAGCATCTTCGTGGTGGGATAGCCGTAAAGCTGAACTAAACATTGATGAGACCAATATTACTTGGGATCAATTTAAAGGCTATTTTAGGCAACGTTGGCTGCCACAACTTTTCTATGATCAGAAAATGACAGAATTTCAGAACTTAGCTCAAGGGAAGCTAACGGTAACTAAATACCGGGAGCGGTTTACAAAACTCCTCAAGTATGTACCGCAGTATCAAACTGACGAGAAGTTCAGAATACGGAAATTCATCATGGGATTGAATCCCGTGATAGGGGGAGAGGTCGATGTTCACAGTCCAACCACTATGGAAGGAGTTGTTGAAAAGGCCATAAGGCAAGAACAAAAATTAAAGGCTATTTTTGCTCATAAAGAGGAAGTGCGGAAGAAGACCGCAAACCCTCTTCAACCTCTCTTGCACCTGAAAAGGACCATGGAAAAAGTTTGGAAACAAGAGTAAGTTTCCAGGAGATAACAGTAAGAAAGCAGTAGTAAATAAGCCTGCTGGAAACATAAGGGATAATTTTGCTAAAAATTATAACAATGGGCAGAAGCCCTATGGAGGACAACGTGACAATTACAAAACTGGAGGCAACTTTGAGCCTAAAAAGGGACCTGTAGGAGGCTGCTACAATTGTGGCAAAGATCACTACGTAAATCAGTGCCCTTTGAAGAAGGATGATCGTAATCAGCAGCATAAGATACATGCTGCAGTAGCAGACAAGCAAGCTGAAAAGCAAGTGACACCTATAGAAGTTCCGGGTAAGTTATTTGGCATACCTGTCACTATTCTTTTTGATACAGGAGCTACTGAATGTTTTATTTCTAATAAAATTGCTTCTAAAATTAAAAGAAAAGATGGGAAAATGGATAAATCTTGGACTGTACAGTATGGTAATAACTCGCTCATACAAAGTGAGTATGTGTCTTTTTGGGGCAGTCCTTGACTTACCTAACTTTTCCACGGAAGTTGATCTCTATGTTACACCTTTGGGATCGTATGACATTGTTATCGGTGTCAATTGGTTAGCTGACCATAAAGCAAAGGTAGATTGCTATGAAAAGAACATAAAGTGTTTAGATGATCAGCTGGAAACCGCAGAGATTCAAGGTGTGAAACGAGAAATTTCAGTTAGGAAACTGTCAGCTATGCAGCTTAAAAAGGCTAAGAATAAAGGATGTACTCTTTATGCAGTAAAGATATCTGAATCTTCAGAAGAAGATGGTGATTATATGAAGCAAATTCCTCTGTTACAAAGTTTCAGGGATGTTTTTCCTGAAGAATTACCAGGGTTACCACCCAAGAGAGAATTTGACTTCACCATCGAAATCAAACCGGGAACTGAACCTATTTCCAAAGTGCCTTATAGGATGACTACTACAGAGTTAGTCGAGCTTAAGGCACAGTTGCAAGAACTTTTGACAAAAGGTTTGATTAGACCAAGTGTTTCACCTTGGGGTGCGCCTGTGATATTTGTGAAAAAGAAGGATGGAACACTTAGGCTGTGTATTGATTATCGGATGTTGAACAAAGCAACAATCAAGAACCGATATCCACTTCCAAGGATCGACGATCTATTTGATCAGATGCGTGGAGCAGCGGTTTATTCTAAGATAGACCTTCGATCTGGTTATCATCAGTTAAGGATTAAAGAAGAAGACATTCATAAAACAACTTTCCGAACAAGGTACGGACATTATGAATTCACGGTTCTACCCTTTGGATTAACTAATGCACCCGCAGCCTTTATGAACTTAATGAACAATATTTTTCAAGAATATCTGGACAAGTTTGTACTTGTATTCTTGGACGATATTCTCATTTATTCTAAAAGCGTTGAGGAGCACAATGAGCATTTGAAGATAGTTTTGGGAATTTTGAGAAAAAGAAAGTTGTATGGTAAGTTATCCAAATGTTCTTTCTTTGATTCAGAAGTTCACTATTTGGGTCATGTCATAAGTAAAGAAGGAATTGCTGTAGATCCTTCAAAAATAGTGGCAATAACTGAGTGGCCTGCACCAAAGAATGTGCATGAAGTAAGAAGCTTCATGGGTCTTGCTGGTTACTATAGAAAATTTGTAAAGGATTTTTCTAAAGTAGCTGCACCAATAACTTCATTACAAAAGAAGGATAAGAAATTCATGTGGAATGACAAGTGCGAAGCGGCTTTCAAAAGTCTGAAAGACCAGTTGACTTCTGCACCTATATTAGCTATACCAGACCCTAATGGGAGTTTTACAGTTGTAACGGATGCTTCTGGGGAAGGCCTTGGAGGTGTTTTGCTACAAAATGATCAGGTCATAGCATATGAAAGTAGAAAACTTAAGTTACATGAGCTGAATTATGCCCTCATGATTTGGAACTTGCTGCTATTGTTCATGCACTTCAAGTCCTGGAGACACTACTTACTGGGAAACCTTTTGAGTTGAAAACCGATCACTTAGACTGAAATATATTTTCACTCACCTAATCAATGCCGACAAAGAAGGTGGTTAGAATTTTTATCACAATATGACTTTGATATTAGCTATATCAAAGGGAAGGAGAATAGAGTAGCTGATGCTCTAAGTCGTAGGAGGCACATTTCTGCTCTTATAACATTAAGAACGAGTTTAAAGATGAAGTAAAAGTGCCTCGTAATCGATGCATACTTTCAACGAGTAAAAGCAAGTGCATTGCAGTAACCTAAGGATATAAGGTATGAAGGTTTTCATTTTGATAATGAAGGAATCTTGCGTTATGAAAACAGGGTATATGTACCTATGCTGAACGATTTGAGAAAGAAGTTGTTAGTTGAATTTCATAATTCACCTTTCTCTGGACACCCGGGTATCACAAAGATGCTTGCTGATTTGAAACAGCAATACTTTTGGAAAGGTATGAAAAAGGATGTCATTGAATTTGTGACTCATTGTTTGGAATGTCAGCAGGTGAAGGCAAAACATATGCACCCTGTTGGACTGTTATATCCTCATAGCATACCGCAGTACAAATGGAAAGTAATAACCATGGATTTTGTACAAGGATTACCCATGTCCAGGAATAAACATGATGTTATCCTGGTAGTTGTAGATAAACTGACTAAGGTAGCTCATTTCATCGCTGGAAATCTAAAGGATGATTCTCCAGTGCTGGCCAAAAGATTCGTACACGAAATTTTTAGGTTGCATGGTGTACCAGAATTGATTATATCTGACAGGGATCCTAGAATGACGTCAAGGTTTTGGCAAATGCTTAACGCAGCTCTTGGAATGAAACTAAACTTCAGTTCTGCATATCATCCGGAAACGGATGGACAAACTGAGAGGGTAAATCAAGTGTTGGAGGACATGTTGCGAATGTATTGCATGGATCAACAGTATAAATGGGAGGAGTATCTTCCATTAGTTGAGTTCGCATACAACAATACTTATCACTCATCTCTTAAAATGGCACCATTTGAAGCACTTTATGGAAGAAAGTGCAGAACTCCTGTTAGTTGGGACAGTGTTGAGGATAGAGTGGTAATTGGACCAGAGATTCTCACTGAAATGGAACAACAAGTTAAGCTGATTCGTGAATGATTAAAGGAAGCAGCAGACAAAAGTAAGAGCTATGCCGACCTTAAGCGGGTTGATCGAAGGTTTGAGCTTGGTGAGAAGGTTTTTCTTCGTGTTAAACCCGTAAAGAGTTCTATAACTTTTGGCAAGGCTGCCAAGTTGTCACCTCGATTCGTGGGACCTTTCAAATTTTCGAAATAATCAATCGTAGCTTATCGCTTAGCATTTCCACCGCTTTATCTCGCATGCATGATGTTTTCCATATTTCTTTGCTTAAGAAATACGTTTCAGATCTGTCACATGTTTTAAATTGGAATTCCTTGCAGGTCCAAGACCCAGAAAATTGTGGTTAAACCCACACGAGTGCTGGAAACTCACCAATTACATTTAAGAAATCATGAAATACAAGAATGTAAGGTCCAAATGGGACCATTTTAACGAAGAAAGTGCAACTTGGGAAAATCGGAAGAGATGAAAATTGATTTTCCTTCTCTTTTTCAATAGAATGAAATCTGTTGACAAAACATTCTTTTCTAAACTTATTTTTTTTAAAGTATTTATAAAATCCAGATGAAGGCAAACATTATTCAGGTTGAATAAAATATGTTGTGACATTGATTTCTGGAACTATTCAAGTTGGAAAATAGTCACATTGTTTGTGTACTGATAAATTGGTTGACCTGAAGGTTAATCAAATATGTAATCATCGGGATGATGAATCTTTTAGGAGGGAAGCATGTAACACCCTGAACTGTTGTTACCTCCTCCTGAGCATTCAAGTGTTGATATATGGTTTCTTTGTAAAAGGATGTGTTCCTTGATTGAGAAATCATGCTTGATATGTACTGTATCTTCTTTGCAGATTGCAGATCTTTGACTGAGTCGGAATATGATTGGACTCTTTTATTTCTTTCATTTTGTATCTGAGTTTAATCTGATCTCGGAATGAATTATAGAGTTATCCACCTATAATACCTAGCCTTGGATCAGTGGAATTGATCCAAGTATTGCTTTAAGTTTGTTCGTGATGAATTGAAATTACAGCACTGAACAGTCGCAAGGTCTAGATGTATGAATAAGCTAGTCCGGAGTATAACTCAGGTTGATCGTGTGAAAAGGATTGGTTCCCGATATCTAAATATATCTGGAAGGTCTTGATCGTGGACCAGGTAATAATTCAGTTACATATAATTCTGTAGCCTAATGGCAGTACAGGAGTTAACCCTGTTCGAGAATGCATGTTGTGGGTCTTTTTCTGAGCGTAAGAAATGTTAGACCTAACTGGAATTATAAATGTTAGTAACCTAAAACTAAACTTAACCTAGGGGTTAGTGTTAATCTAACCTAGACCTAGGCTAAGAGCTAATGTTCTAAGTTAATATCTATGTTCTAAGAAGTTAGACTAGGTGTTATCCTAAATTCTAACCTAAGTTACTAACCTAACTATTGAACAAGGATGTAAGGGGACCTATGGAGGGGTGTGAACCATGGGCGGCAGTTTCTATGTTATTAAATGCGTGGATAAGCATGAGGGACAGGTAATTGGTGGAGGTTTTAAAATGGCTAACTTGAGCCGACGTGGCAGGTCGCCAAAATTGGAAATGGTCTTGGAATTTCTCTTGTCTATCGCCAACTATGGCGGTCGGTGGCAGTGGAGTTTGAGCGGGAAATTGGGAGTAAATGAAATTAATGAGCTCGGTAGTCGAGATCAGATTTCGTGAGAAGGCATGTAAATTGGAAAGTTAATGGTTTGTTTGGCTTATCACAAATTCCGGTTTTCCTCTCGCTGCTCACCGGTTCTTCGCACCGCCTTCTTGGTGTTACATGGTGAGTATGAGCGTATCTAGTTCTTTCCTCCGGCAAGGAAAATATATATGTCATGGAAATAGCAAAATTTTGTTGGTGGCTCTAACTTGGAAAAGGAAAAGAAAGTCCGAGCTCTTTCAAAGTGGTCCGCTTCGGAATTTTGAGAAAATATCCGTGCATGTTAGGCCCTAACTTTTAAAAATCTTGCTCTTCTTCAAATGATTTCATTAGAACAACTCGTTTCAAATGATTTATGGAAATAGATGGTTTCTATGGTATCCTTGTGTGATTTTCAACACAGATATCTTCATGCTGGTTCGGCTTTTCAATTTAACCCTTGATGGGTGTTTATTATATTCGAATCGTTGCTATATTTTTTTTTGTGTTTTGCATTCCGGCTTTTATATGTGAAATATATGAAAAGAAGGTATATGGCCTTCTCGCGAGAGCCCATAAATTGTTCTTGTGATGGGTAAAGCCACCGTGATGCTTGTTGATTTATACTCAAGTCGATGCTTGTTGTTGATACTTTCCGTTGTTGCTTGTTGTGGGTACTTGTTAAGGGATACCGATGGACATTTGTTTGATTGTTCGCTTAAAATTGAACTTTTGTAAGCTATGTCATGGTTATTATTTAGTGGTGGTTATGGATTTTTGTTGGGTTTCGTAATGAATTTTATAGTTATTGTGAAGAGGTAACATATTGTGTTACAAAGATTCATTACGACCTCACCGGAGTTGTTTTTCCCTTTCGTGAAGGTTAAGGGATTCAACCCGTTTTATATATATATATATATATATATATATATATATATATATATATATATATATATATATATATATATATATATATGTTTATTATATCAAACGACCATGTAGAGTCCATCAATGATTCGTGCACTATGGACCACCGTGGAAGCTTTATATATCTTTGAATATTGGTAATTTGAGTTTCGTTGGAGTCTAGAAGAAGTAACAGGTCATACGACCTCTGTTATTTGTAATAAATTTTGGTACAGACTCCCTGGTTGTACTGTTACGTTTCCTTCTGTGTAAGCTTGTTCGAGAATATTGGAGAGATTCAGTTGGAATTCTTGTTACGAAATCAGTGATTTGTTTAAGCCTGATTTTTAATGTTTATCATTGTTGGCATAGTTGGGAATCATTGTTTATTATTTATTTGATATATTGTTACTCGGGTTCAGTGGAATCCTTTCTAGGTAACTATAGTACCTGTCTCAAATTAAGCTTGCTTAGTTACTATTGTTTTGACACTGTTGGGTTCCTTGAGTTTGGAAAGATATCTTGTATATCGGCTTCTGTAAAAGCTATATTGTGAATACTGATATACGGATTTAGTTTTAAATCCTTGATTGGTAACTGTGTCACCGTATCTCGTATAAGCCCGAGTATGAACATGTAATGTTTTTGGCTTTGTTGGATTTCTTAAAATAACTTGACATTATGTATTATGGCTTTTATAAAGTAGGTCGTGAATAACATACTTTCAACTCTGGATGCATTCAGAAGTGACTATGTTATGTTATGTTATGTTTTCTTTCTGATTACATTCCAGATAGATGTGGCTATGCATGTTGCGTGGATTTTGTTTAAAAATATCTCTGCATAGTCATAGGGAATTGTCATTTCTAAAATGATTTCGAGTCTCTTGTTGACTGCGATAACAAAAGAGATCCTTTGAATTCGACTGGGTCTAAAAGCCTTACAAAGTGTAGAAAGGACTTGAATGAGTCAAGGTTGTCATAAGGTATTGTTGGCGTGTTACGTCTTCTCGTGCATAGATATCCATTTCGAGCTTGATTGAGTTTAGAGTAGTCGATTTCACCTTAACAGTAACGACATTTAATATCTTCTTGTCTATCACTTCTTGCGTGAGGACATACTGAGTCTGCTTGTTGATAGACACCATTGTTTGGCATGAGGGCTACTGTACTGTAGTTTCTTTCTTGTAAGCTTTAACAAAACAGTGGTGCTGTTGATGGTCTCGACTGATTTATTTGCTTGTGTATTAAGTGAATGCCTTGCTCTTGAAAAGATGGTACAGTCATGAGCTAGATCTGAAGGAAATAAGTATTATTCGTTTATTTCTCTTCTGTTATAAAGTATAGGTTGATATAATTGTTTATCTAACTTTTGGAATTGTTCTATCATGCTGATGGAATCATGAAAGGTTATTTATTTATTATGTTGAATATATAATCCGTCTGATGTTGTTGTCCTTGGGATTCAGATGGATAGTTGGTTAGATGCATTTGTCTTCTTGGTCACTAACGTTTTAATGATTTGATCTCATTTAAACAGGGTGTTTAATGAAAACAATTGATGTATTGCAATTGTTTTAAAGGTTAGTGCTTATCATGCTCGGGTTCATCGAATCGACCCATGTTGAAAATTTTTGCAGATGGATGCCATAAGTGGTAAAAGCATGCAGACTCGATAGATGATCGATTGTTTAAATTGATTTTATAATGAATTACCACTTGATTTTCTAAATGTACCATATAAGGAAAGATGTTCCTTTTTCAGTTGAGTAATGTATCAAGTATGCTGAATGCATAAAATGTATTTGATTAGTACCGAAAGGAATGGAAATGGATATTTGATACTTATGTGATTGTATTTCTATCTTGATAGTTAGTATTTCTCCGGTTCTTATGTCGTGAGAGTATTGTTATCATTGTATAATTGGTGACTTTTGTGAATACCAATGAAATCTTACAAGAATATGTGATTGAATTCTTATGAGTGTTTAGTAGTTCTTGTATGTTCTATCGAAAGCTAAATTGAAATTTAGTTCACTGTCTTTTTGGGAAGATAGGGTTAAAGTAAACCCAAGCAGAACGCTAAACAAGATGAACTAAATTATTGATCCCTAGTCTTGATTATGACAGGACAACATTTAATTGGATTCTTAATCATTTATATCTTGATACAAATAGTATGGTAGTAATTCAGTTATGAAAACTGATATAAACCTAATGGGGTTCGATGTCAATCTCATGTGAAGTCTATGAGATATTGACCGATTTTGTTGTTTTAGAATTATGTATATTCTAAGAACTCCTTGATGAGACTTTGGCCTTAATATCTCCACCGTGAATGGGTTTTATTGAGGAAGGTCATCCTAAGATGAAGAATCCAGGGATCAGGAAAGGCTAACCTTAGGGGAACATCTTTAATGTAATTTAAACTCAACATGCGTAACGCATATTAATAAGTAGATCTTTTCGAGGTGGATTTAAAGGTTGACGGCACAAGTCAACTCTACAGGGTTGTACCTCCGAGAAGATTAGGATCTTTTCGAAGTTACAACAATGCAGGTGACTTATGACGACACCCTTTGCATTGATCGCTAATATTTACACTTTGATCTCGAACGAGTTACTCAGGGACCGATTAGGAATGTGATCACGTTACAAGGCTACCTAGGATAATGGGGTATCTTGACACACCGGTTTAACTAGGGTGAACCAAGACGTCATCGTATCCCTAATCCTCGTGGGCATCCATATAACGTTATCACCTTGTTAATCCGTTTCGAGTGAATAAGTTGAGATAGGAGGGACTGACAGAAGTCGGTATAAGACATTCTACATAACATAAGAATGGGGTGAAGGGCGTATTCCAGATTGACGAGTATGCCGTTAAGGAATATGAGACATAAAAAAGATGTTTCAAATTTATGGCCAAAGTATCGCAAGCTGCTAATTACTTTGTCCTAATTCACCTAGTCTAAGGGATGAGATGCCGATGAATAATGGTAACAATTATTCAGTTAGGTTCCTTGGACAGAGCATTCTGAATCCTAGAATAGGGAAGAGAACCGCAAGAGTGAAGTGTTAAATAAAAACGCCAACTCTTATTACTCATGAATAGATCGGTAGATTACCGAGTCATGGAATGAATAGATCGGAGGTACTCCGAGTCATTACAACTGCATATGGTTGTCTGTTATAAGAATGGTTATTTGATTTGTGAGTTCTAAATTATGTATTTAGAACCTGTGGATGCAATTATCAAAAATAAAATAAAAAAATTGACTTGTTCTATTGTCTAAAATGAGGATGTTACATCTATAAAATGTAAGGAGGGGCTGTTTTTTAAGGGTTGGACATTTTGTTTTGTGCCTCCTCCCTTCTTCTCCCTGGCAGGTGGATTTGTGGAGCAAAGGACCTTCCCATTTGAAATTGTAATGCAACCTTGCCTCTTGGCATTTTGCAGTGTTGTATCACCCCTTGGAGCAAATTAATGCATATCTGTGGATGTTTTCTCAACCCTCTACATGTTTATTTGCGTCCTTCCGATCTTCACTGTGAATCTGGCCATCTGTGCATATCTTTTGCATTACATTTTATTGGTTTGTGTTTATTGGCAAGACATATGTTCTTCATTCCTCGGTGCATCACCTCCTTAGCTTAGGTTTATTTTTATGCATTTCTCTCTCTGTCTCCTTGGTAGTTAGATTAAGTTTTTTGGTAAACCTCTGCGTTTTATTAGTGCATCTGAACAGAGGAATAGGAGTCGGCCTTCATCCAGAGAGCTTTTCCAATTTCGCGAGGTCCCACACTTGGGAAAAGCTCCATGTTGTGCAATCGCACTGAGACTTTCAACCGAGCGCGTTGTAGAGTCCCAGGGGTGCTGCGTTTCGACACCAACAGTTTTGGCATGCCCGGTGGGACCAAGAGGTCATTCCATCAAATTTGAAGGAGTTTTCGTGAAATTTGGCTCAAGAAATTGCAAGTTTTAAAATTTTGGATTTTGCTCCGTCCGGATGAACTCCGAAATCATTTTTCAAGGGCTTAAATTGCTCGAAACAGGCCGAATTTTCGCCAGTTGGTAGATCTGAGGGTAATCTTCAAAAGGGTATCTTTGGTTTTTTGAGATTTTGATTTTCAAAATTTCATGTTTTTTGGATTTCGGGTTTTCGGGGTGTCGGACATGTCCAAAGTTCCGACACATGGTAGTTTCAGGTTTTGTGAGTTGCATTGCATGACCTGAGTTCCGCCTATGCTTTTCGGAGATCCACAGCTGCACAACATGACATGAGTTCCGAATTGAAGACTACATCCTCCGGGTCCTTCAAATTTTTAATCTCATTTTCAATATTGCCAGGTTTGATGTGTAACTTGGCAACATCCAGCCTTTTAGAGGCATATTCAAAAGCACATCTGGCGACTCCATCTGATCAGCAACCCATTTCTCTAAGTTGCAGACCCATTTCCATTCATCTCCATCCATCTTTCTTTCCATCTCTTTCGTTCTTTTCCATTCCATGAAGTTGTGCAACCATGACTTCATTTCCATCATGGACTCACATTTCCAACAACAGCAATGTATCACACCTCCAACACATTTTACAAATCCTCCAGATCAGCATGCATACTCATATGAACAGCAATGCCAAAATCAGTTTGGCTATGAAGCTTTCCAAGAGCAGGAGTATGCATATAACGAAGACCATCAGATGCAAGATGCTGGTCTGTTGGAGAAAATCCAAAAAATGGAGGTGGGGATGGTGCAGTCCAGGGCTCAAGCACAAATGAAAGCTTTTGGAATCGGTTGTGGAGCACCTTGTCCATGGGTGGGACCTTTTCCAAGGCATTACAGCCCTCAGGAGAAACTTGACTTCATGATTGCAACGCTGCCTTTGCTTGCAAAGTGGATCGAAGGAATAGAGGTGTATGAGAGAAGTATTCAGCAACCTTGTCAATGGGTAAGCACACCATCTCATGCCTTTCTGTTTCCTCTTTCCCAATCTGTATCATTTCAGCAGTGTCAAGTTTCAAAACCTTCATCTACTGTCCCAAATGTTGAATCCATGTCTCCACCTCTCAGTCTTCCATCTCATCTCGATTCTTCTTTCCTTTTCCCTTCCAAACAGTCATCCCCTCCACAAGAGCTAACGGAAACACCCCCTCCTCCAAAGAAACAAGAGGTTCCACTACCTCCACCACCACAAAAATTGTAAAATCAGTTGAGTTTCAACCCATTCCTCCTCTTGCATTCCCAATTCCATGTGGGGAAGAAGAAATTGCAAAAATCGGCCATGAAGGATAGTAAGAAGAGGAGCCCAACAGAAAAGAAATGACAGACAACTTGAGGGTTTGGGCTGCCAAATTTGGAATTGAAAAGATCCCTTTGCTGGTGAAGCCAAAAGAAGAGGCTAAGGTTGAACAAATGGTGGTGAAAACTGATTTTGTGGCAGCAGAAGAAGAGCAAAAGGAAGGAATCTCTGAAGAAGATCTTGCAGCCCCAACTTGTCCTCTAGAGCAGCAGATTGAAGAGTTTGACTTGACAAACTTCATGCTGGAGGAAGAGTTATATCAAGAGCAAGATTTCCTTCGAGTAATAGAGGAGGGAGAAGCTGCTCCAAAGGCAAAAGAAGAGGAGCACATCCTAGTTGTGGAGGAGAAAAGTGCAGATCCAAGGGCTTTGAGCACAAAGCAGGCTACAGGAGAACCTTCAGTTCTTCTTTCTACTTCACCTCTCCCAAGTTCTAGTACTGAAGAGGAGTTTGATCTCTCAAACTCAATATTGGAGAGTGAAGGAAACCATGGTGGTCAAGTTACAGATCAAGAGGACACCATGGAGGAAGTTGAACATGAGCAAAGCAGGACAGCAATGAGGCAGTTTACCTATCAGAATTGGAAGACTGTTTTGATGGAGAAGAACCGGTTGAGTTTTCACCATTCTCTCTTTCATCATCCACATTCCAAACACAAGAGTCTGCTGTCCTGGAGGAGAACATTCATTTGCAGAAGCCTGCATCTTATAGCAGCTCTTTGGAATCAAGAATGGAAGATTTTAATCTTCCATGTTCTTCATTGGAGGAAGAGAAAGGACAGAGGAATTTCGCCATTTCTTCCACATCATCCATTCAAGAAGGTCCGCAAGAAGACTCCATTCTTGGAGTTGAAAATCAGGGAAATGGGCATACTCAAAGGATCAGACCTTGCCCAATCAGGTATTTGGCTTCATTGGAGCCAAAGGAGAAGTCACAACCAGTCATGCTTGCTTCTGAGCATGAGGGTGAGCTACAAAGTACCAAGGATCAGCTGTCATACCTCTTCAATCCAAATGCAGAGCAACTAAAAGAGGTATTGAATTTGCCTTCAGCTGATACCTTGATGATTTGGGTGGAATACCAGCTTCTTGTTGATTTTCCACTCATCCTAACAGCCATGATCAGCTCCAAATCAATTGCATGGCTGCCACTTTTGAGAAAGGGAAGCTATTTCTCACAACTAATTGGTAGGTTTGTTTAGCTTGCCTTTGCTTCCAATTAGAGTAGAGTAGGTAGGTTTGCTTTCAGTAGAAGAAGTGCTTGTGCACACTCTACATGTTCCATTTGGGACATGTATGATTTTCAGTTTTGTACATAGTTTTGGTGTTGCTGGTTTTGCTCTGGCACGGTTCATTTTAGTGGCATTTTGGTGAGAACAACTCTAAGTTCAACGGGTTTCAAGTGGCTCAGGGGGAAGTTTCAAATTTCAGATCAGTTTTAGGCTTATTGTTTATGACTCCATGCCCAATGGATTCCTAAAAGGCCACCGATCTTCTACCTAGCAGTGTAACCCCGTAAGTCTCCAAATTGTTGTATATATTTACCCCCGGGGTAAATATAGACACCCAAAGCCAATCGGGTCTCAGAGGCGAAAATGCAAGGTGGGGAAACATGGTGGAAAAACATGAAGAAAATGTGTCGTCGGGTCTCCAAAACCCGACGCAAAGAAATCGGTTCTCAGCGTCGGGGAAGCATGTCGGGAGAACATGGTAAAGAAGCATGTCGGAAGAGTTGGAAAACCCGACATCAAAGGAAAATCGGGTTTTGGGTTTCGGGAAACATGAAACATGAGGCATGTAGGTTGCAAAGGATGTCCCGATGCTCGAGGGTTCCGCAAACCCGACATCAAAGGAAATCGGGTCTTGGAGTCGGGAAAACACGTCGGGAAAACATGGGGCGAAAGCATGTCGAGCCACCTTCCAAATCCGATGCATATGCAAGTCATACCTCCGAACCCGAAAACAAAGGAAATTTGGTAATAGCGGCGGATGCGGGTTTCGGGAAAGCACGAACATCAAACACATGCCGCGGTGTCCTCCAAGCCCGATGCGGATGCAGAGGAGAGTCCCGAACCTGACTGGAACAGACCCTGACGTGGGAAATATTCAGATCGCCATAACTTTTCACAGGTAGCTCGGATTTACACAAGGTTAGACTTTTTGGAAAGCTCTCGGTGTCCTCTACGCAACTACGATTGGATTTATTTAATTTGATGGGAAAAAGTTCTTAAAAATGAAAAATACAGTTCGCCATGTTCCGAGTTTGTTGAGTTTTTACCTACCACCATGGTTTGTGGAAGTTAGGTGCAGTTTTGGAGGTGGTTGGGCAAATCTCGATTTTCTCACTTCTCCATCTCTTTCCCTTCTATAAAATGTAAGGAGGGGCTTTTTTAAAGGTTGGACATTTTTGTTTTGTGCCTCCTCCCTTCTTCTCCCTGGCAGGTGGATTTGTGGAGCAAGGACCTTCCCATTTGAAATTGTAATGCAACCTTGCCTCTTGGCATTTTGCAGTGTTGTATCACCCCTTGGAGTGAATTAATGCATATCTGTGGATGTTTTCTCAACCCTCTATGTGTTTATTTGCGTCCTTCCGATCTTCACTGTGAATCTGGCCATCTGTGCATATCTTTTGCATTACATTTTATTGGTTTGTGTTTATTGGCAAGACATATGTTCTTCATTCCTCGGTGCATCACCTCCTTAGCTTAGGTTTATTTTTATGCATTTCTCTCTCCCTGTCTCCTTGGTAGTTAGATTAAGTTTTTGGTAAACCTCTGCATTTTATTGGTGCATCTGAATAGAGGAATAGGAGCTGGCCTTCATTCGGAGAGCTTTTCCGATTTCGCGAGGCCCCACACTTGGGAAAAGCTCCATGTTGTGTAATCGCACTGAGACTTTCAACCGAGCACATTGTAGAGTCCTGTGGGTGCTGCGTTTCGACACCAATAGTAGGCTCATTAGAGTTCTTATCAATTAAGTGGATCTTTTACCACCTCTTACCATTCGTCTTCCTCATTACTTATTGATGATGCTATACAGGACCAGACCATCGACACCTACATTTTCACCTAAGAATCAATCATGCCTATGACCTACATTAAATCATGCCTAACATATACCAACCCATCCCCCTACTTCATCATATTCTTCCCTAGCTTATGGGAGAACTACATCGGCCTGAGGTCCCTTTTCATCGGGGCTATGTAGGCAACACTCGAGGGCATGGATCCCTTGGAGGTTAGCTCGGCCACTCTTTACCCTACCCAATTTTCCATTCATTTTCCTATTCCCATTCTACCTTAGTTATTTTCCATTTTATATCAACAACTGGAAATTACACCAAACAAGGACCAATTAATAAACATTTTTACCACATCATCAAATCATTCATTTATCATTTTCACATTTCCATTATAGAAAATATTTGGAAATTTAAACAATAACATGCATATACATCACCATTTGTCTCCCATGTTACCAACAACTTAGACATTAAATCAAAATTAAAAACAAGACTCCATCATGCCTATGCCTAAATCCACCATGCCTAAATTGACCTAAATCATCATGCCTATACCTAACCCCACCATGCCTAACCGATTTGACTCCACCATGCCTAAATGACCTAACTCAAACATTCCTAAGTGACCTAAATCCATCATGCCTAAACCAACCTGACTCCATCATGCCTAAACCAACATAACTCAACCATGCCTATGACCTAATGCCACAATGCCTAAAACTCCTAGTTTCCATCCATATATAACTAACAATCAAATTTTTCAACACAAGTATCTCATCCACAATCATCGATCTAGCCATCTATACATAAAGGTCTGTGTATCCATCAAATATACACTGATACAAAATAATATAAATCTCTCCAAAATATCATATAAATCCTCACCGTCTTCGACACATAGGCTAGTATATGATCAAAATCCCAAAAATCTCATGTACATCCTCATTATCTTCGGCGCGGGCTGGTATAAATAAAAATATACAAAAATTTGTATCATGAACACATATGGTGACTAATCACTTGATATCCATATCTATCTCATCTGTCTCCTCCTCCTCTCCTCCAATCCGGCACCCTACCAACATCTCTCCACCTAGCATGGGTCTAGCCCTCGCCTCTATATGGCCTATAGCTAGGTCTAGCCTCTATGAGCTAGTCTCCTCTCCTTGACCCCGTGTTTGGGCTTGATGCCCCCTTACTCTCTGCACTATGTGTATGAGATCCAACTCGTCACTCGAAGCCTACTATACCTTGTACTTCACATAGTAAGGGATGTCTATCCGTAAGTCAAATGATCATGGTAGTACCTAGTGATGAAACCTTTAAATAATGCAAGCCCAATAAGCCCCTGTCACTCAACCTAGAATGAGAGTCACCCAAAGTGTACCGGGTTCATCTTTAGGGTCATTGTTGCTAGTGATGAAACCTTTAAATCGTAATGCAAGCCCAATAAGCCCCTAAACGTGCTAGACGTCACTCAATAGAATGAGAGCTCACCCAAAGTGTACAAAGGTCCGGGTTCATCTTTAGGGTTGTTGTTGTAGGATGTTAGCATGATGAAGACTTAACACATGCAGTTCTATTACTAACACATCATTCTAGAGAGAATACCATATCTATATCTAAGGGGAATAGAATTAAGTATTAACCATGATGAGATCAAGAACATACTAGATTCAGATACACATAGAACTAACACTTAGATTCAGCCACTATCCTTCATTATATTAAATGCAATAAGTATACAAAATCTTCATTACAATAATAGTAGTATGCGTGTAACAAATTTAGCAACATAATCTCACTATATCTCCATGTATGCATATCTATCCCTCTCTACCTCTCTATAATCTTCTTCTTTTTTCTACTACACAATTTAATACATAATTATAAGGGTGGAAAATTTCCCTTCATCGCTTATCTAATCCCAAAATAGGTCACATGTTATTATTAGCCACACCCGTTACAAAAACAACCACACATGAAAGTACGCTAACAATAGACTTCACGTAGTTAACTAGAGTGATAATCCTATTCCTAGCTTGTATCCATGCAAAGTTATTTGTATTCGATCCTCCAAAAATAACCAATGTATGGTGTGTATGTCTCTACTTTGTTTGTGTGCTCTTTATGCCATATCTAAAAATAAACCTTCATGAGTGAAAATGGCTAAGTCCCAAAAGCTGAACTTTTGCTCCACACGCGTCTGTTCTCCCTATCCATTCACGCCTTTGAATATGACCTGATTTCCCACATGGACTTCTTGTGTGCTTTCTGTCAAGTGTTCTCTGATCAACATTACCCCACACTAATTTCATTATCACCTCGACAATGGTTATCTCCAAAACGAATCAAAGAAGATGAATAGAATAATAGAATTTTTTTGGATGAATGAAAGAATGTTTTTAGCCTACAGTTTCTTCTTCTACATCCTAACAAATTAATTTAGGATATTCATCCTTTATCTCAACCTCTAAGGTCTACCATTCAATGAGTGCTTCCTCTACTTATTCTGGAATGTTCACAACAATGGACTCTAGTTCCTCCTGCACAATTTCTCCTTTCTCATTATGCAAGACCAACACAATGATGGACATTGTATTCATTCTTCCCTATAGAAAATCCATCTTCTGCACAATGAGTTTCCCAAGCTCTTCTAGCCAATTTTTGTGTGGTTCTTGTGTTGCTGCCATGGCCTCGCATGCATCTGTTTAACCAATGCTAATATTTCTGCATAGCCCAATGTATCATTCTTCATCACTTTTTGGACCCCATTGTTCTCCTCCAAGGTTTTTATGTTGATGAGAGCCTCTGGAGATGTACAAATGTTCAAGGATTGGTCTACCTTTCTTTAGTTCTTCCCATAGCACTTGCAACAATCCTTCATATGATGTAATATTTCACATCACTAAAGCCTTTTCTCTCTCTGCATCTTGTGTTGGATCCTTTGGTGCTGGCATGCGTAGAGGTTCATCTTCAAGCACTAAATCCACCAATGTACCTACATAGTATATTACCAAAGGAAATGTCTTTGGTATCTTTGCTCTAATTGTGGCCTAGATCTTATGACATTATCACCATTTTCCTCTACGATTTTGATAAATAAAAATTTATTCTTATGCGCTAAGTCTCTTTCCTACGTCAAGTGTGATATATCCTCATTTTAGTTTTGATCTCTTCCCTTAGTGCCCTAATTATGGCAACCTTGTCCATATTCTTCCTTGCCACCTCTGTTGAGACTTTTACCAATGCATTTATCACTTGTTCATCTGACATAATAGTAGGCTTTAATGTTATGTGTCTAGCCTGAGGTGTATTTTTAAAACCTCCTCGACATGCACGACTCCTCACACACATCAAAATATGGTTCATCCATGTGTGTGTACATCGACCATGATAATTTCTTTCGTGTACAAATTTTTTCCATATCTTCATTCATTAATTCCCAGCCATATAATTCCATTTATTGTAGTGTTCTCTGGAAACGGGCATGGAAACTTTTACCTGTGTCCTTAACATAACCCATGTCTGGTGGGATGTGCTCCCCACTTGTTCTTCTTGACCTAGGCTATGTAGGAACTTGAGCTTACAAATTTGGAACTTGTGTTTCCATGTATTGAGAAGTTTCGGTAGTTGTCTCACTGTTCTCTTTTATTCCTCGCTTCCCCTTCCTTCATTTCTTCATCTTTTGTCCTCCTACGTTCTCTGGATGTGTAGGAGAATTATGCACACATTCCTCTAACTCTTCCTCCTCCTCATTCAATTTTAGTTTCCTTATCCTTTTCGCGGTTATCTCCTTTTATGGAGAGATTCTAGGTGATCTGCACACTATTTTTGGAGTAGGACCTTAGGTCCTTGTTCTCCTCAACACTCTCTTAAACTAGTGCTCTCCTTGGACTACATCCAAGTCCTCATCATCCCCCTGTTGTGGCTGAGGTGGTGTAGTTGTATGCTCAACTTCATCCTTATTCATAGGATGTCTTCTACCTCTATGCTCGAAACCATCACTATCTTTGCACTCATCCTCCTCATCCCTACTTTGATTGTTTCGTAGGCTTAGGTTTGGAATGTTCTCCATGGTATGTTCACCCTTTGGTGGTTCTAGAAGTGTGAACTCATCTTCCACATACTTGTTGTTTTCTAGTTTGGGATTGAGTTGAAGGTACATTACTATTGCTCTAACATCTCCCATAACCAAACTTACTTGGTTTAATGATCAATACATCTGAAATGAGAGTTTCAATATATACACCCCATCCTGGATACACATATTTCTTCCTTAGCGTGTGGTAGTCACAATCTACCTTTTCCACATTGAATGTTAGGTGCCGCATGTCGAGAACTGCGTGTAATGACATCTAGAAGTACCTTGCTATGAATGCATATGGTAACTTACATCAAGGGATCCATTCTCCATCCCTCATGGAAAAATGCACCATGCAAAAGTGCTAGTATACAACGACCTGAAATACCTTTCCAACCATCGAAGGTAATTCCTTAGGGATGTGTCATTCTTCTTCAAAGGATGCGCATAGCCTATCGTACAAATTCTTAGCACTTTTCTTGATTGGTTCTTTCATGGATACTTCACATAGGTATTTTCTGAACCACTTCTCTGGTGACTTATGCTCCATGGGATACTCCCATATATTCTCTTTTGGTCCATAAAGTACTTTGATCTCCATGAACACCAGCGACAATAGAACAAATCCAAAGTTAATATTTCCTCATGTGTGTGCTTCCTCAACTATCATCTCTACAATGTAGCCTGAAATATTATAGACTACCCCTTCGTACATCCTCCTTGCAACATGTAACCACATGGTGTTCACTTGTGACCACCTTTCCTGGTCATTTAGCTTCATAACAAGATGTGTGATTGCTTGCACAACTAGATACTTCTTTAGTTTATCTATGTCCATGCCACGCAAACCCTTTGTGTACCCTAGCTCCTTTTTGGTCTCCAAGATTGTGGCCTTGTCTGTTAAATCATTCTTCAAATCTTCTCCTATGCCCTTCAATCTTGTTACTGTGGAGATTAGCATGGCTGAAATTCTGGCTCTGTGTCCTGCAAAGTAGAAAAAATCTTTATGCACTCTTCTCATGAGCCACTGGTACAAGGGCTCATATTTCCTAAAGTAAGGGAGCTCATATAGCTGGTAAAATCCAATCTTCTTCAAGAGCTTCTCACTAGCATCATCATACACTGACATGTATTCTATTGTGCATTTATTCATCTTTGTGTTCTAGCAAGGCATCAAGCTCCTTCTTATTCTCTATGTTACGGTGGTTATACTCACTCACCTTGCTTCTCCTTATGTGAGAATCCCACTCCTAGCCTATGATGACCCCCTTTAGATATTGCATTTCAGAAAAATTGCTTTTGGGAGCCATCTCCTCTTCTTCTATGACCACCTTCTTCTTTCCCTTCACTCCTGCTGCAACTGCTTTCTTGGGTGTCATTTCTTCCTTGAAATCCTTTGTAAATACTTGCCTCTTGAATTTTGTAATGTGTGAATCAAACCCTAGCTCGATTCAACATACCCTAGGTGAAATCATGTGCCCTCGCTCCTCTCTATCACCTTGCTTCGCTCAAACCCTTCACCATCGGGGATACAAGCTCTTTCTATGCACATATCTCTTTTTCACGACTGGCTACACACCTTTCACACCTCAATTCGATCAATCAGCTCTTTGCACTTAGCTCTTTTCAAATACTCTTAATCACAATGATAAAAATGAACTTGCATCCCATCCTTATATAGATTTTCAAAATTTTGATGCATTTATTTTGCTTCTTCACCTACCTAATTTCCTCTCATTTATTGACCAACTTTTTTTCTTTTTCCGCGTGGTACATCTTTGCACCCCAGCTTATAACCTTTTAGCCTTCCTACCCTTTAGTCACAGACTTTTCTTCAGCAGCGTGCTTCCTTACGCCCGAGTACCTTTTCATAAAACCTTCTTTTGGTAGTTGTTATGGCCTCTACTTACCTCGCATTATACTTGTCCCTTCATCCATCTCCATCTTTGGTCACTTTTTAGAGGAAATATTTTGACTTGAATAACAAGTGTAGCATCTTATTCCTTTCACCTTTCAATTCCCACAATCTTGTACCTTGATATCAACAACCAACCCATACTAAAAGTATGTGTATTCCTCGTGCATAAACATGCTTTATATAGTAATTAGCTTCATGTGTGCAAGCACGCTTATTACACAAGAACATTAACTAATTTGATAAAACATAGCAACAAATAAAGAAACACATTAAGGGAATGCGAATTGAAAACCTAATCTAAATGGCAATAATTCCTTATTACAAACACCAAGAAGACTTATTTATAGTAGGGCTTCACCCTCCCATTAAAGTAACTGGGTAGCCATGTTCCATCAAGTCCTTCTAATTGGCAAGTGCCTATTTCAAGTATGTATGTGATAACATTAAGTCCCAACCAATGTACCTTAAGTTTTAGTGGATGGCACAAGAAATTAGAGTCATAGAGAAACACCATTTATCTAATCTCAAACTTCTTATCCCTTATGTTTTTTCATGCCAAGCTTTCTTCCTGGCCTTTTCTTGATTTTGACTCCAACATGATATGGATCGTCGCTCATCTAGTTTAATTATCTTTTCAATCTGTTCTTCTAAATCTTTCTCATTAGCTAGACCTACAATGCACGCTATAGATAAAGAAGGTAACATAAATTCCATAGGAAGAATTGCTTTTGTGCCAAACACTAACAAAAATGGTGTGAATTTGTTCAACCTTTTATATGTTGTTTGATATGCCTAAAGTACTATAGATACTTTATCATCCCAATCCTTTCTTCCAACATCAAAATTTTTTGTCAATGTCTAGCTCAAAATTTTGTTAAAAGCCTCAACAGTTCCATTTGCATGAGGATGATAGGGTGTAGTCTTATGGTGTGCAATCATGAACTCATCCAATAAAATTTTGATTGTCTCATTAAGAAAATGTGTGCCCCTATCACTGGTCAAACTCAAAGGACATCCATACCTTATAATAATATTTTCCCATATAAACCGAGATATTGTAGCCACTGTATAGTACTTTTTGGGTGTTACTTCTGCCCACCTTGTCAGATAGTCTTTGTAAGTTGTGATGTAGCATGATCCAATTCAGTGCACTACTGGTGAAATAGGACCCACAAAATCTATAGCCCATTTCTCAAATGGCTCTGCACTAGCAATAGGTCTTAGAGGCATTTCATCTTGTTGACCTGGTTTTCCAAGACATTGACAATGATCACATGCCTTACAAAATTCCTTACAATCTTTATAGAGGGTATCCCACCATATTCCAATGAGTAGAATCTTGCGTGTGTTGTGGTATCACTAGCATAGTGGCCACCTGCAATACCACCATGAGCTTCTTCCATAATATCTATGTGCTCATGTTCTAATACACAACGATGTAATACCTCATCTCGGCCCAATTTGTATAAGTCACCATTGATCAACATATAAGGTGTGGTGTGTATAGAAAGTTGTTTCTTCTCCAAGGATTTCATTCCTTTTGGTGCCATCCTTGTTCGTAGAAAGACAACAATGTCCTCTAGTTCTGATGGTGCATGTTGTAACCTGTATAATTGTGCATCTGGCATGGTATCCTCAATTTCATGTGCTTCTTCTCCTAACTATATTCTTGATAGATGGTCTAGTCTAGAATTACTTTTTCCTGGTTTTACCACAACTGTGAAATCAAATTCTTGAAATAAGAGCACCCATCAACATATGCACCCTTGTAAAACAGGTTTATTTACCAAATACTTCAATGTCATGTGATCTGTATAAAAGATGAATGGTGTAGCTAGTAGGTACTAGTAGAATTTATGTAACACATAGATCATTGACAAAGCTTCGCACCCTGTAGTTGTGTAATTTTGTTGCAGAGTCGATTTCTTTCTACTAGCAAAATAGATAGGATGATCTATAATACCTTCTCCAGGTTAAGCCAACACTCGTGCCAATGGCCATGCCAGAGGCATCAACATGTACATGAAATGGTTTTCCCATGAAGAAAAATGTAGAATAGGCACGGTAGTAAGTTTCTCCTTCAATTTCTTGAAATGTGTTGTTGTTGTTGTTCTCTCTAGTAGAACGTACCTTTCCTTTCAGTAACTCTTCTAATGGTATGACAACTTTGGCATATCCTTTGATAAAATTTTCAGTAATATCCTATATTACCCAAAAAGATGCACACCTCACTTTAATTGGTAGGCTCCCTTAGGTCTATAACGATCGCAACCTTTATTGGATCAACCAACAAACCCTCCTTGTAGATTATGTGCCCTAAAAGTATCCCAAATGGTGTAGCAAATATGCACTTCTTGATGTTCAAAGAGATACTCAACTGGTTACACCATTCAAACATTAAGCGTAAATTGTCATAGTGATCGTTAACCAATCCATACACATCGTATAATCATCTAAATATACCTACAAGAAGTTGTAAATAAACTCCTTGAATGCTTAGATAACTATGCACAAAAATACATCAGTGCACATTTTTTAGACCGAAAGGCATTACGGTATAAGCAAAGCTACCCCATTCAGTAGTAAATGTAGTCTTTTCCTAATCCTCTTAGTTAATTCAAACCTGATGATACCAGAGAACCCATCTGTAAACGAATATATTTCTTGACCTACAAATCCTTCTAGTATTTCCTCAAGTGAATGGCATAGGAAATGGATCAATTACACATGCAAACATTCATCTCCCCGTAGTCCATGCATATTCTAATCCTTCCATCCTTCTTGATATCGATCACCATTGGACTAACCCATTGTGACTCATCAAGGGGGTTGATAATTCCATACTTTAATGTGTTATCAATCTCTTCTTTGACATTTTCACACAAGTTGGGGTTCATTTTGTAAGGTCTCTTTCTAATTGGGCATGTACCCTCTTTAAGATTTATCTTCATCTCCCTAACAATTCATGCACACCTTTAAGTTCATGGTTTACCCCTAAGAAACAAGTCCTAGTAATCCCTTAGTAACTCTATAATTTTTTCCACTTCTTAGTCTAACCAATATTCTCTAATTATGGCTTACTTAGGCTCAATATATTCCAATATTCACCCACTTTTTTTCATAGGTTCATGATAGGTGCGGGTGGTCTTATTCGTATTATCCAATACCTCACACATCCTTGTTGAATGGTTTACATCTAGATTATCTACTTTTTTCTTCCACTAGGTAGACCATTTTTCCTTTCTCTCTCTCAAGGAAAACACTTTGAAGTAATGTTACATCGGCCATTGGTTCTTCATCAAGGTGTGCTCTCGAGTCTTCTTTACCTAATAAATCCTAAAGGAGTTATTTAGTCTTGGCACTATCTCCCATAGTTAAGTGCTTTATGACCTTCAATGCTTCTTCCACTAGAGGATTTGTAGATAAGAAGTCAAATGTCTGGGTCATCCCTACAATTAAATTCTACTAATTTCCATTTTCTCTATGGAGCTCTGTATACACATACCAAGCATGTGTGCAGCCTTGTAAAGTGGAATAAAACCAAAGTGCACCCATATAAAAGGTGGTAAAGCTTCCTGCCCTCTATCCGATTCTCTTACACTTATGAACATGGTGCTAAACAAGTTGATTACTATGATAATTAATGATTTGAGTAGGTGCATTGCTCCTAAAGAACCTAGTAGTAAGAGCATTCCTAATTTCATTCCATCTGACAAGATTATCCATGTGGGTCACCCACCAGCTTGTTGTTGTCCCACATAGTGTATATGCTAGCATAGTTCTTCTTTCTAGTGGGTTTATCCACTTTTCTTCCATGGCATGTAGGAATACCATGGGATCCCCTTCTCCTATGTAATAAGGTGCCAAGTTGTTTCCTATTCTCTTGACATAACATAGTTTTGTTCCTCGAGGAAATATGCTCTTTACTTTATGCCCTACCAACTCATAAGTGTTGTGAGCCCAATTATCGCAAGCAACACTTGTAGTATCACTAATAGATTGTACATCCTCCCACTGAATTAGTCCTTTGGTTGGTTCAATCATCTCTGGATCTCATATTATGCGTACATAAATCCTATTCAGATGTTCTTCACTTAAGGGCTCAACATAGGGTGCATATTTTCCATCTATCAAAGGGATAATAACTCTTTCCTTTTTGTTTTCAAAACTGATCTAGCCCTTGTTGAACCAAAGATCAACATTATTTGCATAGCACCAAGGATGCCCCAATAGAGCTGGGAAGTTATCTGACTCTACCAATGCTAAAACTTCAAAGTCTCTAGTGAACTTGGCTCTTTATATGGTAATGGATGCATCCTTCCAAACTCGATAAGAGTGGCCTTAGTCCAATTAGCCATCAATAATACATTAGAGGATGGTTTTAATGGGGGTTTTCCCATTTGTACCCATGCATCTAAGGTGAGAACACTAAATTTTGTGCATGTATCAATTAGTATATTAATCAATAGCCACCCATCCACAACAACATTCAGAGTGATTTCCTTGTCATAATATAGGATATGAAGGGGAATATTCTTATGCAAGATATGTCATCCAGTCTCAGTAAATGCACACAGAGCGTTTCCTTTTTGCCTATCCTCTAATAGTGGAATGATGTTTTCCTAGTGTAACATTTTACACACTTTCCTCAATTCATCTATATCAGTTTGGACTATCTCTAATGCTTTCTTCTACTCCTTTATGTATCATTGTATCTCACCATGAAGATTCCTTAGAATTTCCATGGTTTCCTAATAAATATCCTTCGATAGGTAGGATCTCGGTTACCGTACATGAAGAACTTTTTTCTTTAGTGATGGTAGGTTTCTACCGTAATGCTTCCCTAGCACATTCTACCTTAGTGCGGGTCATGATATTCACTTGTAGTTCCTTGAATTCTACTTTCATCTTGGGAATCCATTGATTTTCCATAGCGTGTTGTATCCTAACCATCCCCGTACCTTTTTTTCTTGTTTACATTTCTTACTTAGATGATCATATAAGTTTTGGCACTCCTCATATATATGGTTCTTCCTATAGAAAGAACATGTAATATTCTAAGGACATTTGTTCTGTAGTGGGTAGGAGATCCGCATGTATAACATGTTCCTTGAGGGAACTCACTTCTCTTACCACCATGACATCATCCTCCGAATCCACCATGGTATCCTCGGCCTCTGCCATGACCTCCTTCAAAATTCCCTTCATTCCGATCATAGTGCACCTGATTGTGATCCTGGTCCTGATGCTCATTCTTTCCTTTATCTGATACTCTTGTATGTTGTACACCAATATCTATAGCATCATGGATCTATCCAATCAGCTGGAAGTATTCCATTTCATGAGTCATGGACCTATAAATTTTACAGTAGCTTAAAACATTCTTCCTTATTGTGTATTGTAATAATGGGAAGTGGCTAGCATCATGGTTTAAATGACATATTTCACAATTCATCAACAACGAGTATACTGTTTTGTGAGGAAAAATATCCTTTGTGTGACCTTTAACTTCATAATCTGTGCACCAAATCCCTGTGCGTATCTCATGTGCTGAATTTTTTTATAGTTTCTCCAACATTTTTACCATGACTGCTTATTTGTGCTTCTAAAAATGGGCTCACCCCAGTATCTATGCTTCCAACTACCTCAGGTCGTAAGGCTGCTTCAAGTACTTTGTGTAGATTAGTGTATGTCTTATATGATAATGCCCTCCTAAAAGGGGTAATCAAGCCCCCAATGAACCATTATGCATGTTGGCTTGCATGTATGTCATAAGAAAGATTTAATAACAACATTCTAAATAGTGCATCATAATGTCTAACACTTTCATTAGTTCCTTGCTTAATATCCTTGAGTGCACTTATACTCTTCTACTCAAACTCAGGGATACCAAACTCTTTAAGGAATGCATCCTTTAAAGCTGTATAATCTACGTAAGTATGGATAGGGTCAAACTTTCTATACCAGCTATGTGCGTGCCCTTATAACATAGTAGAAAATTGGCTTACCCTATGCTCAGAAGATATGATTCCTTTTGTGCCACAATATTTCACAGATATGCACATGTTCAACAACATCTTCTATGCCCCTATACTCTGAAAGACAAAGAGATATTTCCATGTAAATATTTTGGGGTTGGTGCAGACCTTACCCACCTGATCCAGAACCTCTTATGTTTCCCCTACCTCCAGAACCTCTAGATCCACCTGAACAAGAGCTACCTATTCCTCCTGATCCCAAACCTAAACCTAGTTGGGTGGACCAAAATATGTACTTCCTTATTACCCAATAGTAGAAATGAACTGTACCCCGATAGTATGTGAAGCATTACTACTCCTAAAAGTTAATCCAAAAATCGGTGCTTGTATTCTGTGTTGATGATACACCCAAAAAGGTACTCCCATATAACAATGAAGTTGTTTGTGTTGCCATCATTGTGATTCTTATAAGACTCACTCCTACTCTCCCACTACTTAAACTAGCTTGTTGACTACTTATTATACTAGATGCTGGAAAACAAAACACAAGGGCAAGGTTACTAGGTGGATTTAGATGCGCGCGCGCGGCCGGGTAGTTTCTACCGGCACTTTTTTTGTGAGGCCGAGGAAGGATCCCTGTCATGCTTTCCAAGATGGGGTAATTCATGATGTTATAGATCCATGTCTTTTATGTGAGCTTCAAATCCTTCACGAGCCATATCTCTCCTCAATGCCATACTTGTTGCAACATTACGTTGCTTCTCTATCTTCCTTGCGTGCCTCGTTATACTTAATCCACCTTTCCTCTCTCTGCCTTTCTGCCACTAGGTCTTCCATATTTCACCAAACCTGCTCCTACCCCCGTGCTTGGTGGGGTTTAGTAGCCATCAGTTTACTCTCTAGATTCAAAGTTACCATTAGGATCTTTATTACCAAAGTGGAATTTGTAGGTAAGTTCCCTTGGATATCGTAAAAATACAATTCAGCTATATCTAGACACGAATAAGTGGAAATTGAGTATTATAAGATATAATTTTTAAGACACCATGGAACCATGTATCCACATCTCGAGTCCAAATCAGATCAGCATCATAAAGGGCATGAAATTATTCTCGCATCTAGATAAGTGCGCGATACTTCCAATTCCACTAGATGCATAAGCAATCAACCACTCATACAATTCTACTAGAAAGATAATGAAAAATATCTCATATATATAGTCATACAAATTTTGTTCCACCCACACGCGTGTGTTAAAATTAGATCTAGTGCTGAATCGCCATGCATATTCTTCTTCAGATTGTTTATCCATTCTTCAACACTTGCTAAGCTCAACTGGTATGTATTTATCATGAACCATCCCGAAAACAACTAAAAAAAAGTCTCGGAAATGGAACCAATGATGTAGCCTATAATTCTCAAGAATGCAAGCCCAATAAGACCCTAGACACACTGGCACATCACTTAGCCTAGAATGAGAGATCATCCGAAGCATGCAAAGGTATAAGGTCCCTCTTTAGGGTTACTTATTGCAGGATGTTTGCATGATGAATACTTAACACATGTAATTCTATTACTAACACATTATTCTACAGAGCATACCATATCTATATCTAAGGGGGAACAAAATTAAGTATTAACCATGATGAGATCAAAACATACTAGATTCAGATACACACAGAAATAACACTTAGATTCATCCAATATCCTTCATTATATCAAATGCAATAAGTATATTGAAGCTTCATTACAATAATAGTAGTATGCAAGTAACATATATAGTAGCATAATCTCATTATATCTCCATGTCTGCATATCTATCCCTCTCTACCTCTCTATATTATTCTTCTCTTTTTATACTACACAGTTTACTACATACTTATAAGGGTGGGGAATTTCCCTTCACCGCTTATCTAATCCAAAAATAGGTCGCATGTCATTATTAGCCACGCACCATTACAAAAACAACCACCCATGTAAGTGTGCTAACATTAGACTTATGTAGGTTAACTACGGTGATAATCTTATTCCTAACCTATATCCATGCAAAGATCTTTGTGTACAATCTTCCAAATATAGCCAATGCATGAAACCCATGTCTCTACCTCATTTGTGTGCTTTGCATGCCATCTCTAAAAATAGACCTTTATGAGTGAAAATAGATAAGTCTCAAAAGCTAAACTTCGCTCTCCGCAAGCGTGTTCTCCTTATCTATTAGCACCTTTGAATATGACCTTCTTTTCTATGTAGTCCTCTTGTGTACTTTTTGTCAAGTGTTCTTTGATCAACACTTGGCCTCACTCAAGGCATCCCTGAATCTAGCCATTGACACTATCTGTGGTGGTGTCATGGGTCTTATGGCACCCTGTAAGCCCCGCCTCAGAATCGATGGTCTCGACCCTGTGTCATTGCACCCGCCCTCCTCTCTCGTACCATGGGACCCTCTCCTTGATCCTATGTTGGTGCTTGTTCCAAAACCTAGGCCTGTAAGGCCACAATATACACTTGTGTAGTGGCCAACTGGCCCTGTAACCCTACCACCTTTGCATGTGACCCTACTGACTACCCATGTAAACCTATAATATGGTATTGTAAGGTGACCACCTATCCTTGCAGTGTATCCCTTTGAATTGTGAGGGTGGCCACATATGGTTTACTCCGGCTCGGGTGGTGCTTCTCATAACCGGGCTGGGCTACACCACCGTCTCGTATGCATCTATACAACCTACATCATCAATCAACCGGCCGACATGCTACTCCTCTTTGCCCGGTCAACATTGAGGTCATGGTGGATACATAAGTCTCTCCATGTTGTCCCTCCTATACTATAGAAATGGAGGTGGAATGTCATGGGGAAACCTCAACTTCTGTATGACCCTGTCAATAAGGATAATCTTGTTCTCACCGACATGACGCCCCTCTATCCATATCAAAAGTTACATCCCCTCCATCTCATCTATCATTTTCCTATATGATGGATAGCCAATATACGACCTCTAGATAATATCTACACTAGATAAACCCTCTAGCACATGCCTGTAGTACGCTACATCATGTGTATCCTTGGCTATCTTGTGCTCTCCCCAGTGGGTACCCATTGTTAGTATCCTACTCGATAAACCCCGCCTTAAATTCATCTCGGTCGAGGTAGGCCCACTAAGTGCATGCATACGATGTGCTCATACACCCAACAATGAAGAAGGAAGGTACAACATAAGTTGAACCTCCATAATCACCCGTAGGCCCATAACTCTCTGTATAACTACACTAGAAAGGCTGGTGCCCATGAAAAACACATCCTCTCCTCCATCATGTCCTGGAGGACCCCCATCAGTGCCCATGGGAATCTCCCACCCTCTGAATCAGGTAGTGCAAAAAAGCACACCGCCTCCATAATCAGCACCACTAGCCTTATCTCCTCTCGATGAGTTAGCTACATCTCACCATAGCTCAAGCTGATGCTATGGTAACTTAGCTTTGGTATTGTCTCTCCAAATACTGCCCCTATGGGCTCCTCTGATGCCTCTCGAGGTGATTGAATACACCTGTGTCCCCACTATCGGCAAGTGCAGGATCTTGTAAACATCCTCCAGGGTGACCGTGATCTCACCCGTCGGCAAATGGAAGGTGTTGGTCACGGAATCCCATCTATCGATGAGTACAACCATCAGACTACAATCTCGGGCTATACGCCTATAGCACCAAATCCCAATCAACCCCACCTCTATCATGTGATGCCACTCTACCATAGTCACACTCCCTCATACCTCTAGTAGTAACGGTGGCACCCTATCATGCATATACTGGTTGGTCAAAGATCCTCGCATCCAACAAACCACAAAATTATTAAAACCTCAACCACACCTCTCACAAAACCATGTACCCAATATCCCATCCAGAACCCAAACTCTAAAGATTACCCCTTTTTCCCTATAATAGTCTTGCACCTATCAAACCTCTCACCTATATACCTTTTTACCCTACCTATTGTCCATAGACCTGCCCTTACCCTTCATGGCCTACCTTTTCCTACCACCCTATCTCTCTTATGGACCCATTTCCTCTTCCACCTGACCAACATTAGTCACAGTTGACCGGCATCGGTCACTATTGACCGGTATTGGTTACCCTTGACCGACATCAGTCACCTATTTTCGACCGATTTTTGCCAGGACCGACCGACATTGGCCAATTCTTGATAGGTGTTGGTCTTTATCATGCCGCCAAAACCGAAACCCCCAATTTTGTTTTCAAGCATTGACCAAAACATAACCTAATAACCTACCTTACCCTACCCAACCCTCACCTACCCTCATCCCCACTCTCATTTCACTTACCTAGGACCTTCCCCCACCCATTTCATTCATTTTATTTCCAAATGACAATTTAATTCCTACCCAAAACCATTTTTTTACCCACCCTAATTTCTATAATTTCTTTCAATCCACAAAAGTAAACTCAGATCAGATCCTACCTCATCTCACTACCGACGACACGGTGGTGTCTTTGGTCACTGTACTGGTGGCCCACATGAACCTTCTCCTACCTCTACCATGACCCAAATCACCTCCTCACCTCTAACCAATCAAATCCACCGACCCAATCTCGTGGACCCACCAACCACACGCCAATCACCCACTATGAGATCTACTCACTCAACTCTCGGTCTCACCTTGTCGTTTTCGCGGCTCTCACGTGCTCTTTGGACTTTTTCTACAAATGGAAAATGAAAAATGATTCCATAAAAAGTGGAATTTTCCTTTTTTAGCCCCAAATCAACTTGACCGACGTTAGTCAAGTCATTCCCTACTATACCAACATCGGTCATCCTTCAACCAAAGCATCAGTTACCTACCATTCTCATTTTTACCTCATTTTACCCATTTTTGACCCTCACTCCCCATTTTCAGCACCTTTTTCCCTTACCTACACTTATGACCACCTACCTACAAGCCCAACCTACCCCTACATTTCCTCTATTGCATCTTAGGAATTGGTATTTTACCTATACCTTGTCCTTACCCATGCCATGACCTATTTTCCTAAACCCTACCTACTTGGTATGACCATTGACCTTATGCACTTGCTATACCTTACGATGTTGTTACCTATGTTGTTTAAGCCTATCAACCATACTTTGACTATTGTTTTGTTACTTATCCTAATCAAACCTTTGGTGTACTGGAACATACCTAAATGTTCTTGCACTTGACCTACATTGTGTTTCTAGACCATATCCTATACCTTGGATACCTAAATCACTTCACCCTTGTTTGGATAAACCTATCGACCTTGGATGATGTAGAGTTTGCAAGCTATTAAACCTGGTATTGTGTTGCAATCTATAGGTATGTGTGCATTTGATTACCATTACCCATGACCCAATTTTGACCCTGACCTATTACTTATTACCTAATTTTACCATCACCCTTTCCCATAGTACTCAAATTGTTCCCACCTATCTTTACAAACTACACCTTTATCAAACCACTCACTGATTCCATATTTCACCTCATCAGTGCCTAGTTTGAGGGGGATCACCTTCACCCACACATGGGGAAATCACTTCCTATTTTTGTTAGCGTCACTTACCAATACAAGCTATGCAACAAAAAGGAGAAAATGTAGACACCAAAATTAGGTCACACTCCCCTTGGTCCCTTTTTGAATAGCCAACTTAAACATATTCACCTAACCATGACCCCCTACCCCACATTAATATTAATTTAATTATTTACAATTAAATTAATACTCATCCTCACTTCATTCATTATTTAAATACCTTAATTAAAACCAATTTCCACCTCACCTCACCTAGACACCTCACCAAAAACCTATTTTTAGCATATTTCCCCTTTACTAGGACTCAACATTCACTCACCATAACTAACCACATTCCATCTCATTAAAAGATAAGATTCCATTTTTTATTCGGAGAATAGACTAAACTAGCCTAAAACGATCGCCAAAATTTGGCAGTAAACCTAGGATTTCCCACCATAACCGATGCCACCAACCCTAAGCGATGCAAATCACCCTAAACCATTATCGGTTACCTTATATTCTTCTTGGTAACATTTTTTGAGAGGTTGACCACACTCTCGAGCTTTGGAATGAAGAAGATCTACATGCAACTAAGAACAGATCCCTTTTGCATGTCAGCATGACCCATATCCAACACCAATACTGATTAGAAGGTATTTTCATTCACAATAGCATTCCAAGAATCACTTCCATATCATTGAACACCATTACTCGGATCAAATTTCACTAGCATCTCGACCACCTCTCTAGCACTAAAGCATTTTTAACCTTTTCGAACTCCAAGTAAGTTGGTTTCTCCTCTGTCACTTATGATTGTATTCTCTATTTACCTTCATTTATTCATTTTTCTTACATATATCTATCCCTCAGGTTTCTCTTTATCAACCACCCCCTCACATCCCACCTAAACTTCACCAAAAACCTATCCCAAAACTACCTCCCTCACGTAGATCACATAAACACCCTCCAAACTATTTGTGCAATCATAGAGAGGACCCAAAACTTGTTCTACAACATCTACCAGTTCCCCACAATCACCAACACTAGTTAAATTAACTATGGTCAGTTCGTGCCTTATACCGACATTGGTCTCCTTAATCAATATCGGTCATTTTGATCAAACCAACCTAAAAACTCAACCCTTATCCTACCTCAAACCTCACTAAGAACATTACAACACCTATTTTAGCCCTTTCACCTCACCCTCTCCCATATATACCTTTTTAACTCTCTGTTCCAAGAAATAAGAGAACCCAAACACCCTCCACCTAACTCCCTGCCACTATCCATACTTAGTGATATCGGTCACCCTAAACCAACATCGGGCACCCTAACCGGTGTCGGTCTCTATGTCTGATAATATTGTTCCAGACTAGAAACCTAAGTATCACACCCAAAACAACCAAAAACTCACCCAACCTTACCAAGAATCTTTCTGTAACTTGTAGACCACTCGCACTACCCGCAACCCAATCCAAAACCTTTACCTACATAGCATTTTAGTATTTAATTAGATAAATGTTGATAGTAATCTAAGGCACCCAAATTAGAACGCTAGCACTAGATTATTTTACTTACATGTTTAAGTTGTTTTATATTGATTTATAAACAGTGGATTGATGGCCTTCTAGGAAGTATCATACTTCCCGGATCTAGCATACACTAGGTAGTCCATTGTCATATACTATTTAACTCTCTTTTTGTGGTCTTGTTTTGTATTTCAGGTAGTTCCTCCTAGCCAAAAGGAAGCTCTCACAATCAGCATTAGATCAAGAATTCAGAACACGCACAATGAACTTTAAACTAACCATCACAATAGGTATTCCTCCTTGGCCCATACCCTTATCTATTTCATCTAAATCCTTAAAGAAAATGGTTAAATAGTTAGATGGGATGGAAAAAGTGTCATCAAGTATCCATTGAGTTATCCCATGTAGATGATGAAGATGGTTCTTTTTCTATGATGGATGTGGAAATGAATGTGGATGAGGGCTTGGAGGTTAGTTTTTCAAAACCAAACATATATTTTTCATGTGGTTTATGAGAATTTATAAGGATTAGGTCATTGATACCTTTTTCATAATGTCACATTTTGAATCCTTTCTAGAAACAATGATGGATATATATTTGCGTAAGTACTTGGTTATATATAAATTTTAAGTTTGATATGAATGGTTTGACATGGTGTTGATTAGTAATATGCGTGAAAATATGACCAATACCCCTATAAACAAGATTCATTTTAAGATGTGTTGGTTTGTAAGAGATTACATCCCCATCGTTAGGCTTGTACATGGAATGTTTATCGGTCTTCCATATTTATTTGGTATAGGAAGTGAATTAAGTATAAGGAGGTAATAATCCCTAATGAAAGACATTGCATACCGTTATTGAAGGAGGTATCATCCAAGTAATTTTGATGATGGGATGGATGAACTAGTGGAGGCTTTGTTAGAGGATTATGAGCTTGATTTGGGTATGAGTACGTTATTTGGGAAAGATGTGATGTGACATGCTTTGAAAGGATTAGGATCAATGGGGACCTGTGAAATTTTTACCTTTGTGTTTATATTTGAGTCATCGATGGAGCATATATAAGATAAAATACATAGTGTGTATCCAGGGTAAACCTAATAAAAATTGATATTAAAACTTCCTTCCACCAAATACAAGAGTTAGTGGAGGGTTTTAATGCCAAATTTGACTGGTAAAATGGATGTTCCTAATGTGGGGGCGATAGTTTCATTAAAGGCTCATAACATGGGTGGTGTTTGAGAGAAAATGGTGTTGGGTAAATCAAGTTGATCAAAGGCATGTGATGATATAATGTTGATGTTGGTTCCGTTGTCAATCATGAATCTTTTAACAAGGGTTTCATTGATTTGGCAGGTGATAAAAAGTGGGAGGTCATGGTCTTATGGTTGTAATGATGGGATTTATGAGTTTTCAAAAGAGATGGCAATGGATGTTTTGAGTGTACCGACTAGGTTTTCAAAAGGTTGTGGATCATCTGAGGGTACTGATATAGACTAAATTACTTTAATCATGACTTGTATATGTTGAGTTGAGGTTTACACAAGCTCATAAGATAATGTTTTTCCAGATCTTGGTGAAGTTGTTTGATAATGGTATTTTGTAAATGGGTAGTGGTTTATGTATGAGTAATGAAAATTAATAGATACCTTAGCCTTCATAGGGATGTTGGACTAGATGACTCAAGAGAAAGTGAGATAGAGACTTTGGACTTATTTATATTGTCGGTGTAAGGGTCATGGATATGTTTTCTAGTGTTGATATATACTACATCAATTTGATGAGGAGGGGATTTCTTAGAAGATTCCCTACTTTTGGTGGTCATGAATGTAGATGATGGTTTAGATGTAGTGGTTTTAGATGTCTTATGGGATGTTTTCAATTTTTTTAGATATGGAGGAAAAGTCCCTTGTTAGTAAGGCTTCGATAATAACATCAAGGGTCTTGCAATCCTTTGTATGATGTCCTAGTTTACAATGGTAATTGTGTTCATAATAAACTTGCATTGCTAATCAAAAGAAGCTAAAACATAATAACTTAAAAGAAAAATCAAATCTACCATGTAACCATCATGATAAGATCTTATAGAAACTAACTTATTTAATGCATAAACAACTAAATGCTAAGTTCTTTCCTACTCTTTAGATTGCTAACTAAACATGAACCTAGTTAGATCATTTAGCAATTAAAGTTGATGTTGGTGACCTCAAGAATTAAGGATGGAATCTCACCAAGAAATAGATACAAGGCCATTTTTGGATCTTCCCATACTACTCAATTTTGAGTAAATGGCAGCAATATGGAGAATCTATTTCTAAATCAATAGAGAATGTTCAAGATCAAAATGTCTATAGTTTTCACTAAAGAAAATAAGGTGTCCGTAGAAAGGTAAGGAGGAGGGTTACTTTATATAGATTGCATGTTTGAGATAGATTTGCAACTTGGTTCATGTGGGATAAGGGTAAATTAATATTAGAAATGGATAAGCATGCTTTGGAAAAGGTAAGTTTGATTTAGAAGAGTTTAATTTGTCATTAGTAACTCATGGGAGTTGAGGGGATGTTTTAATTAATCAAGTGTGATTAATTAATAGATAGATGTAAGCTTATAGAAGCTAATTAGAGGAAAGTTAGTATGATTTGGGGGATGTAAGAGAGGAATTTGATCCAATAAACGATGATTTATTGATTTAGAGTGAGCGAGCATAATTAATTAATAATAATTAATTAACCCAAGTAGAAGCAGACATTAATTAACGAAAGGTCATTAATCGACATCCTGAGTGATAAGAAGGATAATTAATTAGCGAAATGTAATTAATTAATGGGAATAGAGGGAAAATGGTGGTTTATTGATGAAGTGTTGTCAATTTATGGGAAAGAGGCTAATTAGTGCAATTTAAATATTAAAACTACGTAAGCGGAATTTAGGTGTCTACATTTTCCCTCTTCGGGGGTGGCGTAAATGATGCCACTTCAAATATAGTATAAAAGTAAAGAAAAATAATTTATGAAGAAGTGGAAGAAAATTTAGTAGAATGGAGGATTCCCCCTTGAGGTTTGATGGGGTGATGGAAGAGGTTGATCGATGATTGAAAAGAGGAAGGAAAAGGATAGAAGAAATATGAGGGGGAAGGGGGATAAAGGTGATCCCTATTTCCCAAGTGAGTTAGAAGAATAATGTTGATAGAAAATAATGATAAGGAATAAAAATTAAGATGAAGGGATATGGAAATAGCTTTCATCCAAGTGGTGTAAACAACTTTATTTCATAATTTTACTTGGCGATCTACATCATCGACCCTTATTAAAATATATGCATACAACAAAAGTGTAAGATGACATGAAAAGTCACATTATGAACATTTTTCATTGTCAAAACACTAACTCACCTGCAAAATACATAATGTAGTGTAATACGAAAAAGTACACAAGATAACTTAACAGGGAAACAAGTACAAACAAACATACTCAAACAAACAACTTTCAAAATGGTTGCACAAATGTTTTTGTTATCAAACTTTGATTTTGACCTATGAGAATTAACAACAAGGGTTATGAATGGCACCCCAAGTAAGGATACATGCAAGGGTGAATAAGATAAAAACATAGAAGTACTATGGAAAAGCAATCATGCACTATGAAACTACCCCAAGTAACACATTCGTGCAAGGAGGAAGAAAGATATAGGAAACAAACCACCTTTTATTTATGGAAGGTAGATCCAAATTATCTAAGTCACGTGTAAGAATAGGTAAGAATCAAAGAAATATGTTTTGTAGGACAATTTTTGATGTTTTAGTACAATCCATTTGAGATAGGATTCAACTATGTGCATGCTTGTTACAAATTTTGAATAAAAATTACATTTTTTGGATTTTTTTAATTTTTGATGATGTTTTTAGGGTTTTTCTAAAAGTTTTATGAAGCTATGTATGGGAAAATAAAGATGTAAATATGCCCCAAGTGAGAGGTGAGAATTTACAAGGGTAGATCTCACATGTATATACAAGAAGAAGATAAGTCGGATCAATTCCAAGATAGATATGTTCAACATGATGATTATTGGGCCTCAGAATATTGGTTATGTACAAGAAGGCATGTGGGTGCATAGGGCCTAAATGAAGAATGGCGCATGGGTTGAAGGTGCGCAGGATAGGGTTTTAGAAGGGTTTAACATAACCTAAGGCATGCGCAAGGCAAAGGAAGGGGTTTTAGGACTTATCCATATTCAGCATCCTAGGAAGCACACGAGAAAAGTGTGACTTGACTAAGCATGTGGAGTGGATAAGGTGTTAGCTTGACAACTCGATGGTCAAGGAAGGAATATTCCATGCGATGGAAGGATCCAAAAAGACATCATTGCAGAAAGTGGAGAGCTCGGATGGGAAGAAGCATGCTCCATTGAAGGAGCACATGGAAACTTGGAAACTAATCTATTACTTCAGGAAGTCATGGTGATGGATGCTAAAGCTTTATATAGAGATGCTAGGGTAGAAGAAAAGGGCGTTAAGAGAGATATTAAGAGAGACAGGGAGGAAGAAGAGGAGAGGTGAAGTTCTGTAAAAATAGTGACGGGTTCTAGGGTTCTCATTAGGAAGGCTATAGAAGAGATGACATATCTAGAGGGATGGGTCTATGAACATCTTTGTAATATGGATTTCATAGTTTAGGATTTTGATGTATAAGTCTTATCTACATGAAGACATTTGGTCTATAATGACCTAGAGGAAAATAACATGGTTCTTTGAACAAAGAGTACTTTGAATATATGACTTTATTTTAAAATATATACATTTTTCATGGGTATAAACCCTAGTGCCTTTTCTTTGTATTATCAGATCTATTATCTGTTTGATATTTTCCTTGTTATCTAAATGGATGCATTTATATAGTAACTCATCCTAAGACCCTCAGAATGAATACATGGTTATTTCCCTTCTTGCATATAAGATTCTATCATTAGGGGATGTATTCTCACAAAAATCACATAAAGGAGGGGATCGACACCCGTGCATGCCTCGGGTGAGCTCCCATTGCCCATTGGGTGATAGAATTATGTGTATGGGATTAAACTATTATTTATGAGGAAAAAAATGACTACATCTTGGTTCTGTTTCTAGGACCTCTTTTCAAAGTTGTTGTGAGAAATGGCATACATATTTGTCCCCTGTGATGCGTGATGACATGGCGTTTTACCTTCGAGAGTGTTGAAGCATGGTTCAAGAGAATGGAGGATACATTTTCACAAGGATTCATCATTGGACCTTAGTTTGATGCACATAAATGGATAGAAGAGAAGCTGTTGTATATATTTACCCCAGGTAAATATAAAACACGACATAAGAAAGCATGTCGGAGGGGTTGGAAAACCGACAACAAAGGAAATCAGGTCTCGAGTTGAGAAAACCCGACATAAGAAAGCATGTCGGAGGGGTTGGAAAACCTGACATCAAAGGAAATCGGGTCTCGGAGTCGGGAAAACACGGTGGGGAAGCACGGGGTGAAAACATGTCGAGCAACCCTCCGAACCCGATGCACATGCAGGTCCGTTTCCGACCCCGAAACAAAGGAAATATTGGAAATACCAGCGGAAGTGGGTTTCGGGAAAACACAAACATCAAACACATGTCGAGGCATCCTCCAAACCTGATGCAAATGCAGAGGAGAACCCCGAACCCGACAAGCAGAAGCCCCTGACGCGGGAAATATTCAGATCGCCATAACTTTTCACAGGGAGCTCGGATTCACACAAGGTTGGACTTTTCAGAAATCTCTCGGCGTCCTCTACCCAACTACGACTAGATATCTTTAATTGGGTGGGAAAAGTTCTTAAAAATGTAAAAATATAGTTCGCCATATTTTGAGGTTGTTGGGGATCTCACCTACCGCCATGATGAGGAGTTAGGTGCAGTCTTGGAGGTGGTTGGGGCAGAATTCGAATCATTCTCTTCTCCCTCATTTTTCCTCATATAAATATGTAGGAGGGGATTTTTCTAAGTGTTGGACATTCTTGTTTTGGCCCCTCCCTTCTTCTCTTTGGCAGGTGGAGTTGTGGAGCTCAAACCTCCCATTTGGAACTGTAATGCAACCTTTGCCTATTGGCATTTTTGCAGTGTATTGTATCAAACCTTCAGAGCAAATAAATGCATGACTGTGGATGTTTCTCAACCCTCTATGTGTTTCATTTTGCATCCTCTCCGATCTTTCACTTTGTGAATATGTTTATCCATGCATGATATTGCATTGCATTTCTATGGTTTGTGTTTATTGGAAAAACATATGTTCTTCATTCCTCGGTGCATCACCTCCGTAGTTTAGGTTTTATTTTTATGCATTCTCTACCCTGTCTCCTTGGCAAGTTAGATTAGGTTTTTGGTAAGCCCTCTGCGTTTTATTCGTGCATCTGAACAGAGGAATAGGAGCCAACCTTCATCCGGAGAGCTTTTCCGATTTCGCAAGGTCCCACACTTGGGAAAAGCTCCATGTTGTGCAATCGCACTGAGAGTCTCAACCGATCACGTTGCAGAGTCCTAGGGGTGCTGCGTTTCGACACCAACAAGAACTTGTACCATGAGTTGTACAAGACATTCTTCTATTGTTTTCTAGTAGAACTATATGAATGGCTTTCAGCATATGCATCCAGATCAAGATGGTACTATATATTTCCCGTATGGACACAAGATTATTACCAAAGGATACATGATGCATATATGACTTAGATGCGTGTTTTTGATCACTGGTGGAAAGGAGTCCTGACTAGTTATACTCTAGAATACGCCATTTCTATGTATTATTGCCTAGAGGTTGTTGATTTCAAGTTTTGAGGGATCCTAGAGGATCATTTTTATGTGTTATCCCTTTGGCTATGAAGATCTTGATCATTACCCTAAGTTTAGAGGCATTCCCTATGGCCGACTAAGCTTCTCTAAGCATTGGGAAAGGAAGCTAGGGTGGTGGAAGATGGTGGAGATTGTGGCTAAAAAATAAAGAGAAGAGAGACGACTCAAATATAGTGAAGCTCATGAAAGGGAGATGGCTAGACAATGTGAGGTTGTAGGTGTGATGGATCTATGGAGGAAGACATTATGGGAAGGAGTTGAGGTTCACGCAGAGGACATGGAACTTGAGTAGTCTATGCTACCCCATCTTGGAAAGCACAATAGATAATCCCCTTCAACTTTTGATGAGATTTCATCACATGGAGAAAGGAGAGTCATCGACGTGCATATGAAACAACCTAGTGACCAGACCACGACACTTAGTTTTTCTAGATCAAGGAAGAAGTATTTTTAATCCGGTTAGTATCGGTAGAAGTAACTGATCTATGCCTAGGAGATATAATTTCTTGTTTGGGATATCCATGGCTGCGTAAACCATTCTCATATTTGGAGGAATTTTTGGACAAGGTGAAAATACACAAGGTTTTGGTATCACATCTAGAAGTGGCGTGGGACACACAACTGACAGTGAGACAATATCACAAACCATCGGTGCGTAGTTCAGTGGGATGTTGGGGATACTAGGCGCGACCAATTTAGGCCATTTTATGGTTACGGGAGGTGGATCTCGGTGGTATAAAAGCTGGAGGAAATAGTGGACCCTTTGGATCTAGAGGATCTTGTGGGTCGGGAGGGATAAGACTGGTGGGTCTAGTGTATCCGGTGGTGGCGAAACACTAGAGGGAACCAAGGTTATGGATCAGGGGGACAAGGGTTGCAACCACCTCCGTAAGTATTTTTTGAGATGTATTTACAATTACCTAACTACAGAGGTATTAAAGATGCTATAAAGCATGTGCAAAAGTATGAATTACTATGGCATGCGAAGGGGATCACTACCCCAGAGAAAAATCCAAGTTAGTTTGCAATAATGTTGTAAGGGCACATACATAGTTGGTACCACAAGTATGACCCCCATCAAATAGTGTTAGATTACACTACATTGAATAAAACCTTCCTAACATAGTTCCATATCTTTAAGTTTGAGAAGAAGAGCATCAATTCTATAAAGGAGATCCAACAAGGAATGATAGAGAGTGTGCAGGAGTATGACGTAGGGTTCAAAAATATCTTGTCAAAACTATCCTATAACATTCACCCCTCTTAACATGCTCAATGGTTTGTTGGGGGATTGACAACACCATTTAGAAGGGCATTTTTGCATAATACTTTCATAGATCCTCGCAAGGCCTTAGAAGCTTCCTTGCGCATTGAGGTTGTTTGGAGTGTTGATACTGGTGTTAGCCCTTTTCTAGAGGCTCAAATTACTACAATGGCCAAGCAGTTAGAGAAGTTGTCTGCAAATTCAACACATGAGGTTCGTAGTGGTCTTTGGTGCACATACTATGAAGTGGGAGGTCATACAAAGGATATTTTCCCTCATAATTTGGTACATGCCATGGTGGTAGATTGTGAGATTTTCCATGGGGATCATGATGTAAATAGATGTCCTCTACTATAACACACAATCCATAAGAATGATTCTTGCTATTGAAAAATTTATACCTCTACAACCCATGATACCAAGGATTATAGGCTAATTGACCAGATTCATGATGCTATTGATCTCAGTGTGCACCAGATAGCCTTGCAAGAAGTTCCAAGGAATTTGATCACCACTATGAAGAGCGCGTAGATGGAGGGGCATGTGGAAGAGGTTTATGTGGAGGATTTCATGGTCATAGTAACCATGACTGAGGAACATGTGAGTTCCAGTAAGGAACTTATTATAATTACGGATTAACAAAGAATTATAAACGTGAGTGTCTTGACCTACCAAAATTCTTGTGGTGCGAAAAAAAAAACATAAGTACGAGTAGTGTTTTGAGATGTTTGAACACACAAACCAACATCACCGGGAAGAAAAAGGCATTGGTATGGTGAGCATAAATAAGGCTGACCCTTAGTGGATGCCAAGATTTGCATGTGAGTAAGGATTAAAACGTATACTAGTGATGACGTGGGTGAAGGCCACGCACGTCAAGGAGATACCAAGACAAAAAATGGTTGTTAGGGAAGAATTGGTATATGGGAAGTATCCGGATCCTACTCATCAGAAGGAAGTGTATCAAGAGACTATGGATGTGATTTAGAGTTTGAAAGGGGAGATAAATGTCTAAAGGATCAATCAAGGTAGTTAGAGCAAAGGAATAATGTCGAGGCTCTGCATAAGGACCTAGATGAATTCATGGAATTATGTAGGATGTTAAGGCAAGAGAATAGTATTACCCTTTTAGGAGAATGGATATGGGAGAAGGTACCAGTGGTGGAGAAGAGAGTGAAAGGTAGGTTTTACATGAAAACCTTCCTCCTCACAACCTTGAATATGATAAGGATATCACCTTGAATGTATTTTTTGATGGCTAGCTTCTGAGTAACATCCTCATTGACATGGGAGTGAAGGTCAATGTTCTTACATTAGATACATGGCATCAAATGGGAAGGCCCACATTACAACCATCTTTGAATGTGTTGTATATGGTGAACAAGACAAAGGAAATTCCCATTGGAGTCTTGAAAGATGTATTTATCACTATTCAAGGGCCAAGTTCATTGGTAACTTTGAAGTCTTGGCACTCGCCGAGGAGGATAATTTCCCAACATTACTTGGGCACCCTTGGTGTTATAAGAATAATGTCAACCTGTAGTTTAACAAGGGGTATATTAGTTTTGAGAACAGGAAGAAAGGGTGATCATCCCTTTAACAAATGGGAAGTCATCACCCTATACTGAGCCCTTATGAGATGAATTTATCTACAACACCTATGTGCACTCCATCAGATATCCTAAGGTAATTCATCCTATAGAAGGAGTCATCCAATTTTGAGATGCTCAGTCGATGAGTGATACAACTATCATAACATGTGAAAATTGGGCCCACGGGACTTATGAGTTGATTGGGTAAAAATTGAGAGGATCTCAGAATAAGGGTGATGAAGGTGCTCTCACCAAGCACCTTAGAAGAAAGAAGCTACCTGGTTACTCTGGAGGAGCAAGCCCTGATGGTTTCTTATGAGAAATGAAGGCTCAGTGTAAAAATGAGGATGAAAGAAGAAGTATGCTCATTTATAAATTTCTTGGGATTGCAGCGCATTGGTGGGAAACACATCATGAGAGTCTCCTAGAATGGTGTGAGGTAAGAGTTACATTTTCTGTAAGGTTCTCTAGAAGCAACACACCAACTATTATATAGGACTACCATATAAAGGAACCCACCTCATTCCATATCCAATTTTGTGAGAAGGCATGAATGGGAAGTGTTGTAAATATCTCCCCGGGTAGATATAGACAAGCGGAAGAATGTAGAAATCAAAGAAACTCAGACCCCAAAATTCATGGCACAGGTAAAAGGCACACATAAAGAAATGTTGACATGGAAATGGATGTGCCTATGGAATAGGTAAGTAAATGTAGACACAAATATGGTTGCGCCCATGGCACATGTAAGAGTATGTCGACATGAAAATGGATGCGCCCTTGGCACAGGTAAAAGAGTGTCAACACGGAAACGGATACACCAAGGCACAGGTAAGTAGCACACATAAAGAAATGTCGACATGGAAACGGATGCACCTATGGTGTAGGTAAGTAAATGTAGACACAAATATGGTTGCGCCCATGGTGCACGTAAGAGTATGTCGACATGAAAATGGATGTGCCCTGGCGCGCAGTAAAAGAGTGTCGGCACGGAAACGGATGCGCCATGGCGTAGGTAAGTGGCGCACATAAAGAAATGTCGACATGGAAACAGATGCACCTATGGCATAGGTAAGTAAATGTAGACACAAATATGGTTGTGCCCATGGCACACGTAAGAGTATATCGACATGAAAATGGATGCGCCCTTGGCACGTGTAAAAGAGTGTCGACACGGAAACGGATGCGCCAAGGCGTAGGTAAGTGGCGCACATAAAGAAATGTCGACATGGAAATGGATGCGCCTATGATGCAGGTAAGTAAATGTAGACACAAATATGGTTATGCCCATGGTGCATGTAAGAGTATGTTGACATAAAGATGGATCAACCAAGGCGCACCTTCAGGAGGCGCAACATTTTGAGCGCTGACAGGAAGCAGACCTTGGCGCAGATATTCAGATGGCCATAACTTTTGATAGGGAGCTCAGATTCATGCAAGGTTGGAATTTTTGAAATCTTACGAGGTCCTCTATCTAACTACAACTATATATATTTAATTGGGTGAGAAAAAATTCTTTAAAATGCAAAATACAGTTCGCCATATTTTGAGTTTGTTGGGGATCTCAGCTACCACCATAATGAGATGAGTTAGGTGCAGTCTGGAGGTGGTTGGGGCAGATTTCAAATTCCTATCTTCTCCCTCTCTTTTTCCTCCTATAAATTGTGAGGGGCTTCTTTCTAAAGGTTGGAACATTCTTGTTTTGCCCCTCCCTTCTTCTTTTTGGCGAGCAGATTTGTGGAGGAAAAAAACCTCCCATTTAAAAAGCGTAATGCAACTTTGCCTCTTGGCATTTTGTAGTGTATTGTATCAATCTTTGGAGCAAATTAATGCATGTCTCGTGGATGATTCTCAACCCTCTATGTGTTCATTTGCATCCTCTTGATCTTTCACTGTGAATTTGGTTATCTCATGCATGATCTTGCATTGCATTTTTTATGGTTTGTGTTTATTGGCAAGAAAAGTGTTCTTCATTCCTCGGTGCATCACCTTTGTTAGTTTAGGTTTATTTTTATGTAGTCTTCTTACCCTGTCTCCTTGGCAAGTTAAGTTAGGTTTTGAGCAAACCCTCTGTATTTTTTACGTGAGCATATGAATAGAGGAATAGGAACCGGCCTTCATCCAGAGAGCTTTTCCGATTTCACAAGGTCCCACACTTGGGAAAAGATCCATGTTATGCAATCACACTGAGAGTCTCAACCCATTGTGTTGCAGACATTTAGGGGTGTTGTGATTCACCATCAACAAGAAGCTTAGAGGATTTACCACCTTCGGTATGGGTGCATAAGTAATATTCCACCTTATAGGGTTGTGCACGTAGATGGTATATTCACTCTGAGAAATACCCTCAGACAAGGAATTGGAAGAAATTAACAGTTGATCTCATTCAATATTTTGAGTATTAGAGTACCAAGCCATTAGTGGATAAGGCATTGCAAGTTGTCAAGTGAATTACAATGGGAGATAGTGATATTGTAGAAGATAGGTTACTAAAATTGCTGGGTGAACCTATTTTGGTGATGCATCTCTATGAAGAAGAATTAAAAGAGATAAAGCTTGAGTGCGCATGTATGGAAAAGGAAAAAGGAAAAATGGTCTATGTGATAGATGGTGAAGAGATGGAAAGTATGGATGTTAACCATTCTATAGGTATGTGTAAAGTCATAGATAACACTGATGAGCAAGTGCACGCCTACCATGAGCCCTTGAAAATGAACAAGGTTAACATTGGCTCAAAGGTAGAACCTAAGGAAGCTATCATTGGGGACTATCGGTTGGAGAAAGAATTTTCAAAGATCATTGATCTATTGCATGAGTTCTAGGATTTTTCCCACATGGGTACCATAAAATCAAAGGTGTCCACCATTCCTTAGGGGAGACAAGGATAAAGTTGAAGGAAGGTGCATGCCTGATTTGGAAGAGGCCTTATCAGATGAACCTGAACTTATGTGTATGGGTCAAGGAGGAAGTGGATAAGATGATCACTTTAGACATCATTGAGGCTATGGAGGAATCATAATGCTAAGCCCAATGGTCATTAGTATCAAGAAGGATGGAATAATAAGGAATTTTTTTTACTACATGGACCTAAATGTAGTATGTGTCATCAATCCTTTCCCAACCCCCTTTACTAAAGAAATTTCTGGAGGGAGTAGCTAAGTGCAAGGTCTACTCTTTCACGGGTGGGTTTTCGTGGTATCACCAAGTCGGGATTGTAACAGAAGACAAGAGAAAGAAATTTTTTTCCACCGAGTGGGGAATATTTACCTATATGGCCATGCATTTTGGATTGAAAAATGTGCCTGTTGTATTCTCACGCATTGTGGTACAAGCATTTCAGGACTTCATCCATAAGTTTCTTTAAGTCTACGGATGACTGAATTTGTGTATGGGGTGGTAAAAGAGCATTGTGAAAATTTTAGGATGATGTTAGAGAGATGTCGGTAGTTGAGAATATTCCTCACAATTAAGAAATGTGTCTTTCCTACTCCATTTGGAACCTTTTTGGGAAATATTAAATGTAAGAAGGGCTTGTTAGTAGATCCCATAAAAGTTTATGTTATTATGGGATTAGGAGAGCCTACTAGTCAACATGTAGTGCGTGGATTTATTAGACATGTGGGTTCTGCAAGAAGTTCATCAAAGGATATACCAAGATCATTGCGCCCTTAGAAGAATTTCTAAAGCACAAGAGTGACTTTCATTTGGGAGAGGCGCAACTGAAGGTGTTTGACAATTTGAAGGATAAAATTTTCATTGCACCCATACCGCATTTTCCTTCTTGGTATAATCATTTTCATGTGCATGTTTATGCCTCAAGAATAACCATGGGAGTAGTAAAATCACAACTTGGTGAGTGGATTGTTGATCACCCCTTATGTTTTGCAAGTAGGAAGTTAACACTAGCAGTAAAAGAATTATACCACTACGAGCGTGAGGCACCTGTCAATGATCTACATGTTTCATAAGTTTAGATAGTACCTATTGGCAACACCTTTTATATTCTATACAGACCACATGTCATTGAAATACTTGGTGAAAAATCCTATTCTACAAGGGTGCATATTCCATTGGGTCCCATTATTTCGGAATTTGAGTTTTCACTTGTGGTAAAACTAGGGAAGAGAAATTTAGATCTTGAGCACTTATCAAGGATTGACTCGGGGGGAGGACATGAAAAGTATTGATGATATCATGTTATACGTGTAATAGTTTAGGTTGCAGCACATGCCCTCGGATTTGGAAGATATCACAATATTCTTAAATAATGGTGTGGCACCGTAAGGGAGGAAGGATCTGGAGAAGAAGAAATTGGCTATACACATCATGCCCTACATGTTGATTAGTGGATATCTTTACAAATTAGGTTTTGATGAGGTTACGTGCCAATATATATTAGAACATGAGTGTGTAGCAGTTATGGAGGAAGCACATGGTGGGATTATATGAGGCCACTATGTAGGAAATGCAATTACATCAAAGGTTCTACTCGTAGGACTCTAGTGGGAAACCATCTGCCAGATTGTATTGAATTTTGCAAGGCACGGGACCACTTCAGCGCTTGGGAAAATTTGGTAAGAGGTATGAGATGTCATTAAGGCTGATAACCAAGACAGAGCCATTTGGAAAGTGAGAAAATGACTTTATAGGGACAATTTCACCTACCGCGTGAAGGATTGGCTCATACTACATCATTACTTGCATTGATTACTTGACAAGATGGGTAGAGGCATTACCTATGAAGGATTTCACCGCACCAAAATCTTCTATATTCTTATGGGAAAACATAATTAGATGGTATGGATGTCCTTTGAGATTGACTAGTGATAGGGGTGCACATTTTTTAATGAAATAGTCAAGATTATGCTAGCAGAGTTTATGGTGGCCCATCACAAGACTAACCCCTATCATGCACAAGAAAATGGAACTTCTGAGGCATTTAAAAAGATACTAAGTCACACATTGAACACAATTTGTGATGTCAAAAGACAAGATTGGGATGAAAAATTATCATCCGTTCTATGGGCATACAGGAAAACCTACAAAAGATTGAATAAGGCCACACCATTTCAATTGGTATTTGGTGCAGAGGTTGTTTTTCTTGTTAAATTCATGTTACCATCAGTGCGTATAACACACAAAGGAGGATTGATTAGTGAATAATCACTCAAAGAAATGATCGATAAGTTGATGTAGTTAGATGAGAGACAATCACTTGCTAGATGGAGTCAGAAGAATGAAAAAACTAGACAAAAGGCATGAAATGATCATCATATCAAGAAAAAGGAGTTTAAGGTTGGGAAGATGGTTACGTTGTATTATTCCAAGTATTTACACCATCCACAGGAAGTTAAAAGTCCATTGGTTGTGGGCCCTTACATCATCTCGTACATCCTTGATTCATGTGCATATCGCCATTCAAGCGCTGGATGGGATGAATTTACCTAGCCATTTAAATGGGAGTAGGCTGAAGCCCTACTATAAATAAGCCTTCATTGTATTTGTAAATAAGGTAGTATTTCCAGTTAACTTAGGATTTCCCTTTATAAATTTTTCTTTTCTTTGTGTTTTCGTTTTTTGTTGCTCATTCCTTTCCATTGTTCTATTTTGTGCCTTGTGCGCTGGTAACCACATTATTTTCAAAGGTTATGTATGCGCAGAGGACCACGCATCTATTTTAGTGTGGGGTGGAGTAGTGTGAAGTGAAGTATAAGCTGACAATAAAATTTAAAATGACCGGTTGAAGGATAGAAAGCATGTGGGAAAATGGTGGGTGAGAATGGTTGGTGTTAGGATAAGGCTTTATAAAGACCACATATAGAGAAGGAAGAGTGCGAAACAACGGAGGAGGTAGGAGAGGGAAATAATCAAGTAAAGGATAGAAGAGGTTCCTTTAGCACTTGCACATGCTCACATAATATTGTTCAGATTAGTAAGGATTTTTGCATGCCATAAGGTTGTACGAGTTTTTGTGTAGGATTGGGCACGTGGGTAAGGGTGCTTAAGGTCGATTTAGTGGAAAAAGATACATTTAATGCTAAGTATATTGGTAGGTGGCATAACATTTATTGCTAGAAAGGAGAAAAAATATATAAGTATGAGGTCGGGTGAATCATTATTTTACCTTACTATTATGAAGTGGAAGAGATCTTGTGAACTAGGGCATCCAGAGAGATTTGTATGAAGGAAGAAGAATGATAGAGATCTAAGTGCACAGATAGGTTGATCTACGAACTAGAATGGAAGGAGTACACGGGCATGGGGAGAGTTCTTTTGGAGTACATAATATTGTGGAATGGTTTTCCTAGTTATGGTTTTGAAGCTAGGGCACTGAGGTATGAGGATTCTTTACAAAATTAAGCCTTAAAGTTGAGCAAAGTAGTAGAGTAGAGAAAAGAGGAATTTATATTTTAACCCAATAAGTATAATGACACCAAAGAAGGAAACCATCTCACCAAAGAACATAAGGGAAAGGGTAAAGGCAAAAAAATGTTGTCATCGATAGTTCCAATGAAGAGTAGTATGTATAAATGCAAGTACCCATATTATAACACCTTTGAAAAATTGTTATCTTTCCTCTTTTGCATTGCAAGCATTGACATGTGATTTTTCTTGATAAGGTGTGTTCCTTCGATTTTTGGAAATCACGCTTGCCATGGATAAGTCATTTCTGCTCTTGGATTCATTAGGCTAAAATGTTGTTGCTTGCAAAGAATCCATTTTTTCTTTTGATAGATAAGTTGTAATCTGGTAATGATGTTTGCAAACTTATCTCTATTTATTAACAAATCCTTGGATCAATTCCATTGATCCAAGGTATGTTTTAAATATTCTTACCTGATCTGAATGGTAAACTGACATTCAGAGGTTGGAGGACATAATGGACTGAACTCTTGTATGTTTACAAATTCTTTTATCTTCTTGAAAGATCATGCCTGCATTCTATTGTATGTTATGTGCTCAGATCTTTTTGATTGATCTCTTCAAGATGCTTAACGGTGTTAAGTGGAACGAGGCCTGCTTCAAGACTATTGAGGAAAAATATAAGTCCTAGACCTATGAGATCTATCCTAATGGGATTCTAAACTAAGGTAAATGTACCTATTTTCTATCTATGTCTACTTTATTTAGGATAACATCCTATCCTAAGTTACATGTTCTAAGTTGGGATGTGGGGAATAACCTAAGGTGATGCTAGGTCTATTTCTAACCTAATACCTAATACTAAATTGTTGTGAAGTATGACCTATCCTAGGATGGCAATTTACCTATTGTAATGTTTGTAAACCTATGGTAAATACTTCTAAACTATCCTATGGTCATATCCTAAGCTAATGGTATCTATCCTAAACTAATGAAGTATTGGAAGGGGACCTAAGGGTTGTATGGCAAGTTGGAAGCTTGGCGACGGTTCCTAAGTTATTAATTTGATTTGATTTTTGAAATAAATGGACAACGTACTACCAGTTTAGGCAGAGGCATGTAAATTTAGTGGAAGTCTACGTGGATTCATCACTAAAATTTAGTAATGCATGCGAAGTTGAATTAGGATTCACCAATTTTGGATGGCAGTGGCATGGAGAGATAAGTGAGAGTTTGGGAATTAATGGCATTTATGAACCTCATTTTTGGTGAGCAAACCACCTTGGAAATCATGCAGGTAGATTTTTGGAGGTTGTTTGGTCATTCATGCTTTTTGATTTTTGTCTCTACATGGAGCTATCTGGTTCTTCAAACCAATAGTTCTATTTTCAATTTGTGGCTATTTTTGATTCCCTTGGTCTATTTTCAATTCAAGGGAAGTATATGAGACATTTGAGAAAGAAGTTTTTGGTTGTTGATCTTTCTTGGAGAAGAAGAAGTTTTGGAGGCTCGGCTGGAAGTATTCTTCGAATCGATTAAGAACTATCAGGCATGATAGGCTCTATCCATTAATATTTCTTACTTTTCTCAAAATGTTCCATTAAAGGAACTCTGCTCTCATGAGATAAATGGGTTTTTGTTTTTATTCTAGTTATTTGTTTTTCTTGCTGAAGGAACCTCTATTTTCTTGGTTTATGGAACCTTTGCATGATAATTTTATCATTGGGTGCTTTCTCTGAATGAGTCAATGGTGAAATACACTTAGGGTTGTTTGAGACTTGAGTGTTTTTGATTGAATTTGTATTCTGGTTTGTTTGCTTGAAAAAGGGTTTAAGTAAGTTTTTTTTTCCTTGAGCTTTGAACTGGAAGTCTCTTTTGAAATTAGAAGGTAAATGAATACTCTTCTCTGATGCATCCTTGAGTTATTAAAGTTGTATTACTCCTTTTTGGTCTGTATGGGTATATATTTCAAATCATTTCTTGAACACGAACTTGTATGAAGGTAAGGAATGGATATCTTGTTTCATCTGTTCTGGGTAAACCTACATTGTTCAAACTGAATGCCTTTGATTGTTTTTGGAAGGTAGAAGAATACTCTCCTATGTCATATCTTGTTTTGTAGAAGTTTAAATACTCCTTTTTGGGACTATATTTGTATACTTTGATCTATAGTATGAACTTGAACTTGTGTTAAAAAAGGTTAATGGGTGAATGAGGTTTATGGAATTGTCTGTATTATGTACTCCAACTTGTATAAAAATCGTGAAGGAATAAATTTCTCTATTTCTATACTGATCTCCACTACTTTGAACCTTAAAATTGATGGGAGTTGAGTAAGTTATGGTATTTTGATTAACAGTTTCAGTTCGAGCTCGTGAGGGAAATAGAAGGAAAGTTTGACTTAAAACTTTGTTATTTGGTTTTAGTATTCTCTTTCGAAACTCTTGAAAGGACTTATGGGTTTTAAATGGTCTTGGAATTTAACTATGGAAATAGTAGTGATGAAGTCTTCTGTGTAGTTCATTTCTGTTTGAGTCTTCCTTTAAGATTTTGGAAGTTGAGTTGTCGGTAGATAGTTGAAGTTATGTTGTTTGAAAATACATTGGTAGACGGTCTTCTCCAAGTCGATACCATTATTATCATTCTTAGCTCTGTTCAAATTTCTTAAGTTCAATCTTTCCATCGTAAAATTTTTAAGAAATGGATGTGGTTGGTAAATTTACTTGTCCAGAGCTGGGAAACTACCTAGTAATTTGTTAATGTATCATATAAGATATGACTATTGTAACTTCATGGGATTTGTTGAATGGATAATTCAACTCTTTGATTGTTTGTTTTGTGTGTTGAATGAACCAAATCATTTATGTTGTAAGATTTCTTGATCTCTGTTCACTCAAAGGATGGTTCCTTCCTTCTTTGAATGGTTACGAATATGAGATTATCTTTTCATAGACTTAATTTTCTTGAAGGAACGAATGGTTGTGGATCACTAACTGGAATCTTCAATGATGTAGAACAATTCACTAAGGTTGTAGTGAGTTGATAACTATTTTTTTTCTCACATCCTTCTTGGAATGAAATAAGTATCTGATTAATGGTTGTTGTTTCTTTAAATGGTGAATCTCTTTGTAGGTTTATTTGAAGATACAATTATGTATGTAATTGGTTATGTATCTTGTACCTGATTTCTATCTCTTAAAAGAATTGGGGGTATGGTGAATGGTCTTTACTGGTTCTTTTACTACCTTATTTCTTTTGAATGAACAATAGAAATCCCTTCTTACATAACTCCTTCCTCTTCCACTCTCAGTGATAAGCTCTCCATTGTTATTTTTGGAAACTGTAGGGTAGGATGTTGATTCTTCTTTTCTGAAGATGCATATGGGAATTCGGTTTAACCGAATGATGAGGAAGTTGTAAACTATTTACTCTTTAGTTTGATCTTCCTTTCTTTATATAAACCCTGTTATAGGTTTAATTGAATCAATTGCATTACTTTTATTAAAGTAATTGAGTAGTAATTGTTACTACTTACTTCTCCACTTAAATTTTATTGAAGGAAATTAATAATTGTTTCAGTTAATTGAAGTAAAACATTGTGGCTGGGAAATAATTTTCTAATGTTAATAAGAGGCCTAATCTAAGAACCTAGGCTATATATTTGACCTAGAATTAGGCTGCCACATTTGAATTGTGAATCTCTTATTTATTTAAGTTGTTAGATGATTCATCCTATAAACGTTACGATGCTGGAATGAACTTGACTGTACATGTTTTCTTGAAACTTTGTAAAGATGAACAAGAAGGTCTTTGCTTCTAAAAGTAACTCTTTTGTTTATATAGTGAAGTTGATTCTGTATTTCAAATTCAGAAAGAATTATGAAATAATTAATTGATAGGAACTGTTATTTGATATAAATAAGTAATTGTTTGGGACAATACTTATCTGATATAATGCAGTAGTTTGCTGATTATATTATGATCTTTTCCTATAAAGTGAATTCAGATTTATTATTGTGCTTCTTTTATGGTTGTTATTACTTATGATTTATTTGTATGATTTCACCTGTTGTTTCGTAAAAGTAGAGTTGCTTTAATGAAACAATTAGTTGAAGGCACTTCGTTTTAATGCTTAGTGCTTATCATGCTCAGTTCAACAAACTGACTGTGATAGAAATTTTTGTAGATGGACTTCATAAGTGATAAAGGAAGGAAATGACTTGTATGATATATTAGTTGATTTAAAGTCTGGATCTTTTATAGAAGTACTCGATTCATTCTTGAGTTGTATTGAAAAATAAAAGTTGTATTCTTTAATGATCTTTATGCTATTTGACATGTAGTATGTTTGAAATGCATAGTCTTGTAAATTGTGTATTTATATCATGATGAATTGAAAATTTTGGAGATTTACTACAAATTGCTGTGTAATTTCTCTTGTACATTTTATGAAGGAAATTGGAATACTATCTTGTTGATATTTTTCATATCTATTTGTATTCTTATTTTTGTTGTCATTTAATGAGTTGGATGAAGGGGGAATGGTTTAACCTCCCTTACTTGGATGCAACTTGCTAGGTTGCATAAGATGATGTTCTTTATCTAAACAATATAGTATAGTAATGGGATGTTAATTGAACATACTATCAAACTATTGAAAGTGTGAAAGATAAAAAGGGTTTTAAAAAACCTAACACTTAACCATAAGGAGAAATATTCTTCTCTCTCAAAGGAATGTAAAGAAAAAGAATGGTGTTTATGATCGTTAATCATTTAGACTTCATTTTCTATGAAGTCTACTCTAGTAGAACCTGTGTGGTTGATACACCTTCTTGGAACAACTAAGTTACATTAAATTAACCTTATGATGTATGTTGTTCTATTTTTGGATAACTGCTTGCCAAGCCAAAGTTAATAAACATAAAAGCAATTTTGAGTTAATGAAGTTATTTAATATTAATTAAACCAAATATGGATGAAGAACTTAAGGAGTGTTGGATTTAGGGTTTTGCAAGGTTGCTGTAATTTGAATCTTAAACCTAAACTAATTATGTTTTAATGACCTCCTAGAGGTATGTACATTGTGATGAAGTAGTTCAGTCAGATGTTGGCACACGCTAATCTCGCAGAATCAGTACCTTCATGAAGACTAGGGTCTTCACGAGGATATAGTGTTATAGTTGACATATTGCAACACCCTTCCGTATTAGTTCATCTAGATCTACACACATCTGGACTTGAACTTAGTTTCTCTCTAGGACAAGTTAGCAGTATGAATTGGAATAGGAAGTAGCTCTCTATGACTTAGGGTAACTAGGCACATTTGATCGACTTAGGTCAGTTGAGCATGCCCATATGCCCTCTCATCATTGTGAGTAGTTCCCTATACCAAATTATATCACTAACTTGGGTTAGGGTCAAACCTAGGACAAGTGGACTAACAAAAGTTAGTAAAGACCATTCTAGATAACAAAAGAGTGAGGTGAAGGACGTATTTCATTTTGACGAATATACCATCTAGGAATAGTAACATGAACAATATGTTGGAAATATTTGGCCAAAGTATTGCAAGTTGTTGGTTGCGTTGTCCTATGTCACCTAGTTTAAGGAACATGATTTTAGATGAATATTGGTAACAAATATTTAGATAGGTTCTTTAAATAGATCACTCAAGTACCTAGAATAGGGTAAGAAAACCAAGTATATGTAGTATACATAAAAGTATTCAATACTTAAAGAAAAAAATGAGAGATTGGTTAGAGACTGAGTCATGAAATAAGAGATCAATAATTCACCTAGTCATTTACAGATGCATATGGTTATCTTTTATGAGATTGTTTGGCATGGAATGTGTGTTCTAAATTATGTTGTATTTAGAACAGAGAACATTGTGTAAAAAAATAAATTTTCCTTGTTTTTAAAGTCTTAAAATGGGAATTTTACACAGATGGAGTGTTTCTAATGAAAAAGTGGGAATCACACTTGAGGAATATGGCTATAAGTGACTACAATCATCACATGAGCACTATAGAAAAAGAGATGGTGTTAGAACCGGTAGTTCTAACTAACAAGAGGACACCGAGAAGGAATGCTTTGATCGACAATGACAAAGTGAAGGTGAAGTTGGAGAAGGTCGGGTTGTTTCAACTATATGAGTTTTCCTATTTTAGCAAGCCTAATCAGATATACTAGTGGTTGATGTTGCACATACACAAAGACCACTTCTATTTTATAGGATGTAAAATGCACATAACTCCCCAACTAATATCAAAATTCACTAGCCTAAATTGTAAAATATACTACATAGATGACAACTTAGATGATAAGGAGGCCATCAAGAATACTATGGAGGCTTATGACCACAATAAGGGTTCGCGCTACTTAGATATCAAAGATATCCCTGACCTTGTTATGAAAATGGTCATGCACTTGGTTACCAAGTTGAATGATCAAGAAAGGTGGAAACAAGTGAATAAGGCATGGCTGAATGTATGCCAAAAGATTTTGAAGGCACCATTTACAACTTATCCACCTACATTATAGATGAGATCATTAGCAGTACGTAGGAAGGAGAGAAGATATTGCTCAAAAACATTCTCCTCACCATTTTCTTCTCGAGATATTGGAGTTCTGATGGGCCAGAGAAGTTTGTATGGGAGTATCCAGAAGAAAATCCCTCACCCGTGAAAAGGTTTGAGAAATATACTTGTGAGACCATGATGACATCTTACAAGGAACGCCTGAAAAAATGGTACAAGTGGATACATGACGCATTCAGGGTAGAGTGGAGAATACCTGAGCAGTTGCCCACTCTCGTAGATGGGGAAGTGGAGTTTGTTGTATATCAACATTTTTGTATTTTCCAGTTCACCTTAACAGATGGGACTAAGAGTCCATGGTGTAAGCTACTATTTTCTTTCACCGCACAATACTTCCAAGTGGGGGTCAACCATTTTAAGGAGGCCAAGAGACTAAGGTTTGACCTTAGTGAGGTAGATCAGACCACCATGAGCTACACAAAAATATCATATACCTAAAGAAGTGCGTATATGTGGAGAAATATGTCTCCCACGAAGTATAGATGATGAAACCAATAATGTTGTCGATCACCTGGAATGGCTCCAACAAGGGTATATCTGTACACAAGGCTAAATTTTGAGAAGGGTGCCTACCTAGAGAATGATTTCTCCATTCTAGAAGACCCCACAGGAAGAAATAAGGCCAAGCCAAATAAAAGAGAGAGAGAGAGAAGTACAGGAGAAGAATGCACCAAGTGTGCAGACAACACAATCTTTGGGCATGCCAGAAACAAGCACTAAGGCAAGCATTTACACTCATAAGAAAAAGTCCGATCGAGGAGAAGACCCTAGAAAAAGAGGTGCTAGAGCAAGAGGAGACCCTCATAAGAGAAGAGTCACCAAGGAAGGAGTCACCTGCTGAAGAGAAAGAGAGGGAAGAGTCTCCTATACTGGAATCACTAGTTAGGAAGAAACAGAAGGTGACGGAGAAGGAATATTCTAAGGAAATAGAGGACTTGGAAGAATACAGGGGTGAGAAGGTGACGATGAGGATGAAGAAGTTTAGAATCATCCCGTGTATGATATACATGATTTAGAAGAAGAAGGAAGCGAAGGGAAGAATGGTGAGGAAGAAGAAGATGCTCAAGGAAAAGGGGTGAGTGAAGTAAACACAAAATATCAGAGGACCCCAAGCCTCACCAAGGAACAAATAGAAGAATCCATGGAGAGAGAAGTGGAAGGAATCATCAAAAATTTAGTGGAACAGGAAGTAGAGCATAACACAGATGAAGTGATTAAGGAGATTGAGGAAGAAAATGTTGGAAAGGAGTATGACAACATGGGTGGAGATCCCAATCTAGCTATGAGCTTTCCAAAGGCTGCATGCACAGGTGGAAAGAGTGTGGTGGAAGCACAAGGGAAAGGAATGGGTTACATAATTGATCCAAGAAAGGTACTATGTGCACACTTCAAGAGAACCATGCCAACAGAACAAATCCTAGCCATGTCCTCATTTGACGTAGAAGGCACATACCCATAAACTAGGAATATTCTATTTTGGGAATTTGAATCCCATGTCAATGAACCTGAGTTCAAGTTAAGTTTAGGGGTGCTAATGAATATTCCAAAGACAATGGGATAAACCCCTGGTTAATCTTGAATGGTTATCAGATGAGAAAGTCTATAATACACTCAATAAGGTTTCAGTTGAGGTTGAGGCAAGACTTTTTAGAAGGAATGATAGGGTGAGATTCCTAGAGGTGGAATTGGAGAAGAAGGAGGAGGAACTTCTTGAGAAAAGAAAGGACCTGAAGCAAGAAGAGCTAATCAAAGCACATAGCTAAGGTGCAAACTGAAAGAGGAGAAGGCAATGGTGCACAAATTACATAAGAAAATTGAGATGATTATGGATGCTATTGTCCTAAAGCATCCCGACCTAGCACCACTCGAGAAAAAATATGAATCAACCTTGCAGTTCCTAGAGGAATTAACTCACACCCTCACTATGTAGAGGCAACCACTCATCTTAGAGTCGTAGAAGAAGAAGCGCACGCTAAGAGAAAGAAGACACATTGAAGTTTGTAGGGATTATTTCTCACTATACGAAACTCCTTGCCAATGTGAAGGCCATCACGTAAGTTTTTGAAGTTGGCTATGATAATTGTGTTGATAGAGATAGAGTAGCAAGAATCTTGGTCACTACACATGAGACGAAACTCAAGGAGTTCCAAGAGAAGAATAAGGGAATAGCTCAAAGAGCGGGATAGGATCTTGACTGAGGTGGAGAAGAAATTAGAGGCTATCGAGACCTTGCAGGGCTCGATCAAAAACCGGCTAAAGGAGTTATACCCCCAGATCACCCGTAGGATGGACGCCCTCAAGGATTTGGGAAAACAACTAGAAGGAATTTTTAAAATGATGAGCACCAAGGGGAAAGGGATAAGATTTGAGGAGATAAGTGCCCTAGTAGGTGACCTCTGTTAGCAAGCACAGAATGAGGTTAACACCTAGGAGAAGTTAGAGGTAGATATAGGGAAGGATTTCCCTCTCCTCCTTCAACAATGAACATGTTCTCCTTCATTTCCCCATTCTTTCATTCTTTCTCCCAATTCTTCATTCCTTCATTATTTTTCCAACTATTCAGAGCCCACCATTATTTATTCATTAAAGAGAAGTGTTTCGAGGATGGAGAACAAGCTTAGTGTGGGGTGATGTTGGGCCTCAGAATATTGGCTAAGTACAAGAGGGCGCATGGGCGTGCAAGGGCCTATATGATGAAGGGAGCATTGGGTGAAGGCATGCATGATAGAGTCTTAGAAGGGTTAAGCAAAACCCAAGGTGCATTCACAAGTTAAAGGAAGGGGTTTCTAAACTTATCCATATTCGGTGTCTTAGGAAGCACATGAGAAAAGCATGACCCACTGAGAATGCAGAGTAGATAAGGTGCCAGCATGGTAACTTGATGGTCAAGGAAGGAATATTCCATGTGATGGAAGGATCTAGAAAGACATCATTGTAGAAAGTGGAGAGCTCAGATGGGAAGAAGCATGCTCCATTGAAGGACCACATGGACACTTGGAAACCGATCTATTACTTTAGGAAGGCATGGTGGTGGATGCTAAAGCTATATATAGAGATGCTCGGGTAGAAGAAAAGGGCATCAAGAGAGATATCAAGAGAGGCAGAGAAGAAGAAGAGGAGAGGTGAAGCTCTACAGAAATAGTGATGGGTTATAGGGATTCTCATTAGGAAGGCTATAGGAGAGATGACATATCTAGAGGGATGGGTCTATGAACATCTTTGTAATCTAGAAAGCATAGTTTAGGATTCTGATGTATAAGTCTTATCTGCATTAATACATTTGGTCTGTAATGACCTTGAGGAATGTAATGTGGTTACTGAACAGAGAGTAATATGAATATATGGATTTATTTTAAAATATATACTTTGTTCATGGGTATAAACCCTAGTGCCTTTCCTTTGTATTATCAGATCTGTTATCTATTTGATATTTTCCTTGTTATCTAAATGGATGCATTTATATAGTAACTCATCCTAATACCCTCAGAATGAATGCATGGTTATTTATCTTCTTGCATCCAAGCTTCTATTAGTAGGGGATGTATTCTCACAAAAATCACATAAATAAGGGGCTCAACACATGCGCGTGCCTCGGGTGAGTGCCCTTCACCCGCTAGGTGATAGGTCAATGCGCATGGGATTAGAATTTTGTATCTAAGGACAAAAAAATGACTACAATGATGAAATAAAACTAATGAAGTGTTATGAAGGAGAGATCATACCCCCAGTGCAAGATGGGCAAGAAAAATATGATAGAAAGGACAAGATTGTTTATTGAAATAATGTAAAAAATTTACCTCAAAAATCGAAACAAAGTAGACTAACAGTGTGAATACTATGGAAGGATATGAAAAATGAAACGAGAAGCCTTGTAATTAAATGGTGATTAGCCAAAGGCACAAATCATGATTCAAAATAAGGACTAAAGTAAGATTTTGAAAAAGGTCCAAACAACACCTAGTAACATATTAATCCTATTTGATCATGGATATCTAGTGCATGCATGTGGAAATGAATTAATTCTTGAAGGAAGATTAGATATGAAATAGGTAAGGATAAACTAGACAATGTGAAGGAATTATTTATTTCAAAAGTTGATTTGTGAATGAAAGGTGGAAGGATAGATGTAAATTTCTCTGCTACCAACCAAGCATCCATATCCTCGAGAGAGATGTATTTGATTCTAGTCACAAAATTTTTCTACCGCCAAGAAGACATACATAGCATTGATAGAGATACTAGAAATACCCCAAGAGAGAGTTATATATTACTTTTATTTTATTTTTGATTGAATTTTGTGTTTTCTAAAAATTATTTCAACTCTCTCGATTTTATTGATAAGGGGTTAAGAACCACTGATGGCTTGATGGAAGGATGTGGAAGTGATTGTGATGATGACATTGGCTAGTGTAAAAAAATACACCAAAATTTCTTTGCAACAAGTGTATTAGATGTAGATAGTGATAGGATATCTAATAGGTTAGTCGTTCTTTAATTTACCAAGGTGATAAAATACCAAGGTCAAATGAATACTATAGAGATAAATTCTACACAAGGAGTACAAATAGACTAACCAAAATATCATCGAAGGAATGAATATGGTGGGAGACTTGCAAAGGAATGGAATGAAAGGGAACAAAAAATATTCATGTGTATGAAATACCTTATTATAATGTTTGATATTTCTACCTTTGATTTTTATTTTTTGTAATGTTTTAATGTTTTCTCATGTTTTTTTTTTTTTAATTTTTTTAAATTTTTTTTAGAGAAATTTATTTTTGGGAAGTTGGGACCTATCACTTTGTGTGATAAGATACAACAAATTATTTTATGATTTCTTTGATGAGGGAGACTAGGATTTTTTTATTATCAAGAGTGATATTATCTCTAATCTCAATGACTTTATTGAGATCATATTCGATAAGTGACCGTGACTTATCTTTCAACATGGATTTTGTATGAGGGCTCTTGAGATTCTTATCCATAGGTTTCGCACTTTGCGCCATACTTGATGGTTAGGTTGGTGTTCATTCTTGAATCGATTTTTATTTTTAAATTTATGGTTTTTGACTTGTTGGGATATTTGGATCTCTTTGTAGTTTTGATATTATCTTGATTATTTTTTTTCGGTTTTGTATAAGCTAATACATGATTTCACTAATCTCGAGAAGTGGGAGAAGAAAGTGTATGTTTAGGATTGATGATAGGAACATGAGGAATGATGTTTGGATTTCCCAGTCACTTATATAAGGATGGTATGGTGGAAAAAGAGGATATGGTCCAAGTATTGAAGAGGATGGGGTACTGGGAGGTGTCCCATAGATGGAAGACAAAGGAATACTAGGAATAGCCCAATTATAAAAGATGAGGGGATACTAGGACATGACCCAAGTATAGAGGATAATGGGCTACCCGAAGGTGACCCACAAGTAGAAGATGGAGGGATACTAGGAGGTGGCCCACATATAGAAGAAGATGATGGGCTACTAGGTGGTGACCTAAGGTGAGATTGTGATTGAGGAATTGTGATATGTAAATAATGATTGGGTGATGAGAAGATAGGTTAAGGATTAGTGACAGACCCAATATTTTTTCCATGCAATAAAGAAGGTGAAGATGAAATAACAAGAAGAGGATCAAGTTTCATGTTATTAGGATCTTCCTTTATTTTCTGAAAAAAGGAATCAAATTCTTCCACACTATACATGAACACATTGAGGTCAAAATAGAGTTCTTTCTCATGATCATCTAGAGGAATGTCATCATGTAGACCCATGAATTCCCTGATTTCTTCTTCATTTTGAAAGAAATAGGTCAGTATGGGTTGTTGTTATTTGATGATAGTAGGTTGATTAGAATAAATAGATCCAATTGGTGAGGAAGATTTAGAAGGTGATGAATCAAGAGATGAATCCAATTTGGATTTATATGTCTCGTGAGTGGAAGAATATGTAGATTTGGAATGGGATGGTATTGGTTTTCCTATAAGATGACATAGTGCAGGTAGAAAAAGAGGATCACGTAGCCAGTTAGTGGATTATGACATAGGGGTTGACTTGGATGATTGATTAGAGGAATTTTGAGTCACATGGATATTTGACGGAGGAAGAGGTCATTGAGGTGACTGATAAAAGAGGTCTTGCAAAGAAAGGGAGGACCATGACTCAGGCATCAAATTAGAGGAATGATTGGAGGAACTTGGAGTCGAAAAATCTTTAAAGGAGGAAGACATAGTTGAGGTGCTCGATAAAGGGGGTCCTATAAATAAAGGGAGGACCATGACATAAGATCCGAATCAAAAGAATGATGGGGATATTTTTCGGCGATGCAAATCCTTAGAGGAGGAAAATTTAATTTAGGTGATTTATTATTCTTTGGAAGAAATTTGATTAGATGAGGCTTAAGATTGAGAGGAATTTGAAATATAGTTTGGATTAGAATCATCATAATATTGAGGTGAATCAAAAGAATAGTTTTGATTAGAATCAGGAGACTAAGGGGAATTAAAAATAATAACATGGATTAGAATCATCAAAATCATACCACTGACCATGAGAGGAAGTTGGGGAAAGATGTAACCAAACGGGTTATCTAGCATGAAGAACCATACAAGGTTTGGTAATGATAGGAGTATTTCAATGTGAATTCCCAAACCTAGGTTCCCTATTGTCATAAGTGTGAGGAACCATGTGATAGTTAGTCATTATTAGCATTATTGGGTCCAAATTCCTTGACCTATATTGTATGATTGAAATCCTTCAAATGTAAAGAAGTTCCATGTCGATTTGGGCAACATAATGATGACCAACTAAATAATTTAACAAACAAATAGAAGATGCTTGTGTGATTTTCCAAAGGGGATATAAGGAAAACAAATATACTAATGAAAAAAGTTTGAAAATATAACAAGGTTTGGATAAAAACTTGTAAGTGCAAATGTCAATATGAAGAACCAAGGGATAAATGGATCAAAAGGATTTTCCAAGAAAAATAAGGATACAAGATGAAATATCACAAGGAACAATCACACGAGTTCGGAAAACCAATCCAATCCAGAAGAAACTACTCCCTATGCAAATGTGTCTCAAATGGTAGTTTGATGCAAGATGATCAACACGATGTCAACACTTAAGTCAAGTTTAAAATAAACAAGGTGTAAGTATAAACAAAGGATTGAAGTGAATTTCAAAGAAAAGTATACTATAACCAATCTAGATACAAACAAGTCCTAAATCCCAAAAAGTGGAAGTTATAAATGCAAGTAACACAATAATGCCACTTAAATATGTTAACCAAGATTTGTGGAAAATAAATATATTAGTATCAAAATAATATTGATACGACGCAAAAAATTTAACAAATTTTTTTTTTTTGAAGGTTGAGGCAATATTTGGAAGGAGACAAGGTCAAATAATAATAAGGATTTGTTAAGGTACAAGCAATGTAGTGGTACAATATAGACACTTAAATAAATTTTATGACAAACAAGATGTGAGTATTAAAATTTTATCAATATGATGCAAGAAAAGTAACACCTCAAGGGAAAATCAATGATGAATCAATTCTAACTACGATGAAACATCTTAATGTGGGTATCAAGACAAGGCTAGTCAATATTTGAGGACATACCAACACAATTTAAATGCTTACTATCACAGTCTCAATAAAGAAGGATGTAAGCGGGTGCAAAAGTGGTGGACACAATCTTAAGTAACACTACATATGTATGCTTTATTTTTTCTCAAAAGGGAAACAAGAAAATAATGGAGTAGACTAAGTGGGGGTGAAAACTACTTGGCGTCACTTCAGAAAAGTTTTTCCTTGTCCTAAGACAAGTGAAAAATTAAGACATTTAGTAACACATTGTAAATTTTGTGATGAATGTCACATGGATCTAACTTTGATGGACTCTGCCCTCATTCGATTAACAAGGTTTTGACTCCAAAAATTTTGTCACTTTGTGAGATCTCTTTGAAACATGATTGGTTTTGGTAAAGATGACTCCTGTGGAAAATGGATTCCTATTAGTTCACTCTTTAGGTGTCACAAATGATATCTGTGTGTGTGGTTTTCAAAGAAATTTGAAATGAATAAATCAAGGACTATCTCAACTTTACATTAAACCCTTTGATATAATGAGAAAATAATTACATTCAATCGTATCTCGGGGTCACATGAAGATAATTTTGACTCTAATCTCATAATGGCATATTGGTCAAGTGGTAAGTAGAGTATTCCCCATTTTGTTCACCGGTTCCATCAAGGTGTGAAATACTTTGGGGTTCCTTAGGGCATCCTTACAGTTATATGGCTTATGCCAAGGCATTTCCCTCGGTTCAAAGAGGACGAGCTGTAACTCTTAATTGAAACCTATAAATACCGTGTTTCAAATTGTGGTGAGTTTTTATCTTATATCTTAATGTGGTTTTGTACACTATTCGTAACCTACAACAAACTGTATTAGTATTGGTTTATATCCATATTCTTTAACAAACGAGTACCGGTCTTACATGCGAAGGTGAATAATTTTCCACAAGATAAAAACATAATGAAAGAGGATTAAATGTTGTTCTTGATTCTCAAGATCGTCCTAAGACGCAAGAGAAAAGCATACACAACAAGAAATAGAACTAGATAGAAAAATTAAAAATCTTGTAAATCAAAGGATTAGAACCTCATTTTAACCAATTGTTGTTCATTCCCTTAACCATGAATTTAATGAAGTGTTTATAAATGTAAGAAGTCTTAGAGTTGTTTTTGATTCCCAAGATCACCTAAAAGGTGCGAGGGAAGAGCATACACAACCCCATCCTAAGATATGAAAGCATGACATTCATTAAATATCATTAAAAAAGTTAGTAAAATATGGTTACACAATATCTTACAAACAAAATATAGCATAAAAAAACCTCGTAAAATATGTTAGAAATATCAAAGAATAGATTTTACAAAGCATGTAGACATGTTAGAATATATCTATTTTTCTAATAAAGGAAACCATAATTTTTCTCGTAAGTAAAAATCCTAATATTATGTTTCCATTATGTAGTTCAATTCAATACATTTCCAACAAAAAAATGGATTTGTTTTGAGTTCAGGATCAAACATTATGGCCTCTCGAAAGATAGGTTATACACAAGGTTCAATGGTAGTACACCCTTGATTACATATATACACCCCCGATGACATATTCATGCCCTTGATGACATATATGAACCCCGATGATATATACACACCCCTAATGACATATATGCCCCCTGGCATAGAATGACAGAAATCAGTGTTATAGTAACGTGGCAGATAGACACATACGCACCTCTAATGAAATATACACACCCCTTATGACATATATGCACCCCCGACATAGAATGACATAAATAAGTGTTACATTAATGCTACTAGAGAGACACATATGTGCCTTTAATGACATATACGCTCCCCTAATGACATATACGCACCCCTAATAACATATATCTTCCCTTGGCACAAAATGATAGAAAGGAGTGTTACAAGAACATGGCTAAAGAGATACATATGTGACTCACCACACATAGAAGAAAAGTAAACTCACATGACACAAAGCTACACCTATGTGGGTAGAGAAGCACCTATGCGAGACCTAATGACATATACGTCGAATTGGAAAAAGGGATAGACAACAAGAAGGTAGTGTAAATGTAGACACATGGCCAGAGAAACACATATGTGGGGGAGTCATTTTAAAAATGACAGGGAAGCAGAGAGGAAAATAGGACTATACATATGAGGCCCTCTTAACACACACGCGAGTACCGGAATGATGTTAGTACTAAGGAAATCTGACATAGACAAACTCAAAAAGGTTAATTTTTTATCATTTTAACCCAATATTAACAATAACCCATCTCTTTTAAACCTACAAAAGAGACTCAACACATGTAAAGTTAGAAAAATACATTAAGGAATTCAATTTATTTAACATGTGCATAATAAGGGTTAGCCAAAATTGAGATAAAACTAACAAAACTTGACATCAAATGCTAATGACAATGGAGTTATTCCACCAGGCATGCCATATGGGTTCATAATAAACTTGCATTGCTAATAAAAACAAGATAAAACCTAATAAATTCAAATAAAAATCAAATCTATCATGGAACCATCATGATAAGAGATTATAGAAACTAGCTTCTTCAATGCATAAATAATTAAATGCTAAGTTCTTTACTACTCTTTATATTGTTAACTAAACATGAACCTAGTTAAATCATTTAAAAATCAAATTTGATGTTGGTGACCTCAAGAATTGATGATGGAATCTCACCAAGAAATGGATACAAGGCCATTTTTGGATCTTCCCATACTACTTATTTTTGAGTAAATGGAAGCAAGATGGAGAAGCTATTTCCAAATCAATAAAGAATGCTCAAGATCAAAACGCCTATAGTTTTCACTAGAGAAAATAAGGTGTGTGTAGAAAGGTAAGAACGAGGGTTCCTTTATATAACTTTCATGTTTGAGAGAGATTTAAAACTTGGTGCATGTGGGATAAGGGTAAAGAAATATTAGAAATGGATAAGCATGCTTTGGAAAAGGTAAGTTTGATTTAGAAGAGTTTAATTTGTCATTAATAACTCATGGGAGTTGGGGGATGTTTTAATTAATCAAGTATGATTAATTAAGAAATAGATGTAAGATTATCAAAGCTAATTAGAGGAAAGTTAGCATGATTTGGGGGATGTAAGAAAGGAATTTGATCCAATAAACGGTGATTTATTGATTTAGAGTAGTGAGCATAATTAATTAATCTAAGTAAAGGTGGACATTAATTAACGAAAGGTCATTAATCAACATCTTGAGTGATAGGAAGGCTAATTAATTAGTGAAATGTAATTAATTAACAAGAATAGAGGGAAAATGGTGGTTTATTGATGAAGTGTCATCAATTTACAAGAAATAGGCTAATTAGTGCAATTTGAATATTAAAAATGCATAAACAAGTTTTAGGTGTCTACAGTAATCACAAACAATTTTGAAGTTATACTAGGAGGCACTCCATCCTGAGATCCAAGTGGCTTTTGAGGAGGTAATGTTATGATATATTTTTGATAATCCTTTTAAGGACTAGTGCGTAATGTGATTTTGAGGTGGAGGTCAAGGGAGGTAACGAGTCTTTTGATTGTACAAGTGTCAAAGGGGTTATTTTTTATCAGATTACTTTGGATGTATTTTGAGGAATGGTTTTTGATTGTGTGATAGTGACTGGTAATTTGGATGAAGGGTGTGGTCCTAAAATGGAAGGAAAGGGTTTTGATTTTTGTATCATTGAATTTAGATGGTCACGTGATATGATTATCACCTTCTTAGATGAAGGTGTGTGTAGTTGTGTGATGCAATTTTTAAACTTATGTATGCAATGCTGAGTGACATGATCATCATATGATATTTTAAAAAATTGCAAGATTGGTTTATTTTGTGAGGCTTGTGAAGATATTGTAGATGAGCTTGAAGAGGATGGAGTAGATGTGGATGAAAGTAATTTCTTTTCAATGATAGGATTAGGGGATGTGCCTGATTTATTGGGTGTTTTATTTTTTTCTTTTGTGATAGAGCTATTGATGGATGGTTTGGATGGGGATTCTATGATGTGATTAACAAATGATACGAATGACTGATATTTAACTATATTGATAGTGTGATGAGAATGGATGAGATTAGACTATGGTTGACTGGTAGATGGGGAGTGATTTAGAAAGGGTTGTTTAAAAATTCTAAATTTTTATTCAGAGGTGCATTGGGTTATCTAACTATAAGTCACCATTGTCAATAAGATCTTGAAGGATGTTTTAGAATAAACGAAACCTTTCAATGTCACGGCTTTTTACCCTATGGTATTTAAAATAATAATTATCTCTATACCAAGAGGGATTTGAGATGGATGTATCAATGGGGCAAATGGGAGGAAGAGTGATCATATTGGTAGTAAAGAGCTTGTCAAATATTACACTGTAAGATTCACCAATAAGCATGTAAGTGCATTGAGGATGGGTGTGTTCAAAGGTTGAAATTTCTTTGGAACTAGTCTTCATAATGACCTTGTTTGTTGAGGTTTTTTATTTTTTGTGGCTAGAGAATGGTTTGAACAAAGAGTTAGGTTTAGGTTTCTTTGATCTAAGTTTAACATGCAATCTTTAAGAGTGTGAAGATCGAGTTTGCGAGCCATTGTGAAGGCTTCATTAAAAATTTGGAAAAATTGGATTCGTAATGTGGATGAAATATGTTTGACACAAGAGTGAGACAATAGCTCAATTTACTTGGTCTATGGTAGGAAAATGATAATTGAATAATTACACACTCTAAAGGAAGATGTTAAAGGAACAGGGGTGAGGAAAGAAGCAGAAACAAAATATTACATGACCCCAAGCCTCACCAAGGAATAGATAGAAGAAGTCGTGGGACAGAGAAATGGCAGGCATCATCAAAAATTTAGTGGAACAGGAAGTAGAGCATAAAGCAGATGAATTGATGAAGGAGATTGAGAAAGAAAGCATTGGAAAGGAGTATAACAGCATGGGTGGAGATCCCAATCTAGCTGTGAGATTTCCAAAGGTTGTGCGCACATGTGGGAAGAGCATGGTGGAAGCACAAGGGAAAGGAATGGGTTACATCAATTATCTAAGAAAGGTACTATGCGTGTGCTTCCAGAGCACCATGCCAATAGAACAAATCCTGGCCATGCCCTCATTTGACGTAGAAGGCACATACCCACGAACCAAGAAGATGTTATCTTGGGAATTTGAATCCCATGTCGATGAACCTGAGTTTGAGGTAAGCCAAGGGGTACTAATGAAGATTCCAGAGACAAAAGGGATAAACCCCTTCATTAATGTTGAACAATCATCGATGAGAAAGTTTGCATTGCAATCAATAAGGTTTTAGTTGAGGTTGAATCCAAAATTTTTAGAAGGAATGATAGGGTAAGATTCCTAGAGGAATAATTGGAGGAGGAGGAAATTCTCGAGAAAAGAAAGGACCTGAATTAAGAAGAGCTAATCAGTACACAACTAAGGTGTGAATTAAAAGAGGAGAAGGAAAGGGTGTAAAAATTACACAAGAAAATTGAGATGATTATAAATGCTATTGTCTTAAAGCATCTAGACCTAACACCACCCAAGAAAAAATATGAATCAACCTTGCAATGCCTAGAGGACTTAACTCACACCCTCACTATGTAGAGGTGAACACTCATCTTAGAGTCTACGAAGAAGCAACCGACACACTAAGAGAGAGCGAAGACAAGATGAATTTTTAGGATTGTTTCTCCATATATGAAACTCCTTTCCGACGTGAAGGCCATCACCTAAGTTGCTAAAGCTGGATATGATAATTTGTCTTTGATAGAGATAGAGTAGCAAGAATCTTGGTCACTACACATGAGATGGAACTCAAGGAGTTCTAGAAGAAAAATAAGGGGAATAAAGAAGAGCGGGATAGGATCTTGGCTGAGGTGGAGAAGAAATTAAAGGCTATCAAGATCTTGTGGTGCTCGATTAAAAACTGGCCGAAGGAGTTATACCCCCATATCACCTACAGGATGTAAGTCCTTAAGGATTTGGGCAAACACCTAGAAGGAATTTTTGAAACAATGAGCACTAAGGGGGAAGGGATAAGATTTGAGGAGGTAATATCCCTAGTAGGTAACCTTTTTTAGTAAGTGCAAAATGAGTTTAATACCTGGGAGAAGGTAGAGGTAGATATAGGGAAGGATTTCCCTCTCCTCCTTCAATTAACATGTTCTCCTTCATTTGTCCACTCTTTCATTATTTATCCCAATTCTCCATTCCTTCATTCCTTTTCCAAATATTCAGAGCCCACCATTCTTTATTCATTGAAGAGAAGTGTTTCCGAGGATAGAGAATAGGCATAGTGTGGGGTGATGTTGGGCCTCGAATATTGGATAAATACAAGAAGTCACGTGGGTGCGCATGGCCTATATGAAGAAGGGCCCGTGGGGTGAAGGGACGTAGGATAGGGTTTTAAAAGGGTTTAGCAGAACCCAAGGTGCACACATAAGGAAAAGGAAGGGGTTTCAGGACTTAGCCATATTCAACATCCTAGGAAGCACACGAGAAAAGTGTGACCTAAATGAGCATGTGGAGTGGATAAGGTGCCATCTGGAAACTCGATGATCAAGGAAGGAATATTTGATGCGATGGAAGGATCCCAAGAGACATCATTTCAGAAAGTGGAGAGCTTGAATGGGAAGAAAAATTCTCTATTAAAGGACCACATGGACACTTGGCAACTGATCTATTACTTCAGGAAGGCATGGCGGTGGATGCTAAAGCTATATATAGATATTCTTGGGTAGAAGAAAAGGGTGTCAAGAGAGATATCAAGAGAGGAAGAGAAGAAGAAGAGGAGAGGTGAAGCTCTACAGAAATAGTGATGGGTTCTAGGGATTCTCATTAGGAAGGCTATAAGAGAGATGACATATCTAGAGGGATGGGTCTATGAACATATTTGTAATCTGGAAAGCATAGTTTAGGATTATGATGTATAAGTCTTATTTTTATTAAGACATTTGGTCTATAATGACCTTGAGGAATGTAATTTGTTACTGAAGAGAGAGTAATATGAATATATGGATTTCTTTTAAAATATATACATTGTTCATGGGTATAAACCCTAGTGCCTTTTCTTTATATTATCAGATATGTTATCTATTTGATATTTTCCTTGTTATCTAAATGGATGCATTTATATAGTAACTCATCCTAATACCCTCAAATTGAATGCATGGTTCTTTCCCATCTTGTATCCAAGCTTCTATCTCTAGGGGATGTATTCTCGCAAACTTCACATAAAGAAGGGGCTCAAAGACCTATGCATGCCTCAGGTGAGCACCTAGTGCCACTGGGTGATAGGTCGACACGTATGGGATTAGACTGTTGTTTCTAAGGACATAAAAAATATTATAATGATGAAATCAAACTAATGAAGTGTTATGAAGGAGATATCACACCCCTAGTGAAAGCTAGATAAGAAAAATATGATAGAAAGAAAGACACGATTGTTTATGGAAAGAATGTACAAATTTTACCTCAAACATAAAAAAAAGTAGAAGAATAGTGTGAATTCTATGGAAGGATATGGAAAATGTAGTGAGAACCCTTGAAATGAAAAGGTGATTAGCCAAAGGCACAAATCATGAGTCAAAATAAGGACTAAAGTAAGAGTTTGAAAAAGGTCCAAACGACACCTAGTAATATACTAATCCTATTTGATCATAGATATCCAGTGTTTGTATGTGGAAATGAATTAATTCTTGAAGGGAAGATTTTATAGGCAAAAAGTGAGGATAAAATAGCCAATGTGAAGGAATTATCGATTTGGAAATTTGATTTGTGAATGAAAGGTGGAAGGAGAGCTATACATTTTTCTACTACTAATCAAAGGCCCATAGCCTCAACGTAGTTGTATTTGATTCTAGTTGTAACATTTTTCTACCGCTAGCTTGAGACATCCATAGCCCCGATAGAGATACTAGAAATACCCCAAGAGAGAGTTATGTATTACTTTTATTTTGTTTTTGATTTAATTTTGTGTGTTCTAAAAAGTATTTCAACTCTCTCGATTGTATTGATAAGGGGTTTAAGAACCACTGATGGCTTGATGGAAGAATCTGGAAGTGATTGTGATGATGACATTGGCTAGTGTCAAAAAATATGCCAAAATTTTCTTCGCAACAAGTGTATTAGATGTAGATAGTGATAGGATCTCTAATAGGTTAGTCATTCTTTAATTTACCAAGGTGATAAAAGACCAAGGTCAAACGAATACTATAGAGATAAATTCCACACAAGGAGTGCAAATAGACTAACCAAAATATCATCAAAGGAATGAATATGGTGGGAGACTTGCAGAGGAATGAAATGAAAGGGAAGAAAAACCATCCATGTGTATGCAATACCTGATTACAATGTTTGATATTTCTACCTTTGATTTTTTTTTTGTAATGTTTTAATGTTTTATCATTTTTTTTAATTTTTTATTTTTTAAATTCTTTTTAGAGATTTTGATTTTTGGGAAGTTGGGACCTATCACTCTATGTGATAAGATACAAAAAAATTGTTTACGATTTATTTGATGGGGGATACAAGGAGTTTTTCCTTATCAAGAGTGATATTATCTCCAATCTCCAGGATTGTAGTTAGATCATATTCAATAAGTGACCGTGACTTATCTTTCAACATGGATTTTGTATGTGGGACTTGAGTTCCATAGCCATAGGTTTCTGCGCTTTGCACCATACTTTATGGTTACGTTTTTGTGCATTCTTGAATTGCATTTGATTTTTAACTTTATGGTTTTTTAACTTGTTGGGATATTTGGATCTCTTTGGAGTTTTGCTATTAGCTTAATAAAGAAACTATTTGGGAATCGTATAAGCTAATTTGCTAATCCCAAGAAGTGGGAGAAGAAAGTGTATGTTTAGGATTGATGATAGGAACATGAGGAATGATGGTGGACTTTCCCCAGTCATTGATAAAAGGATGATATGATGGAAAAAGAGGATATGGTCCAAGGATTGAAGAGGATGGGCTACTTGGGAGGTGTCCCATAGATGGAAGATGAAGGACTACTAGGACATGGCCTGAGTATAGAAGATGATGGGCTACCAGGAGGTGTCCCATAGATGGAAGACAAAGGACTACTAGGATGTAGCCCAATTATTGAAGATGATGGGCTACCAAGAGGTGTCCCATAGATAGAAGATGAGGGGATACTAGGACGTGACCCAAGTATAAAGGGTAATGGGCTAACCGAAGGAGACCCAAAAGTAGAAGATGGAGGGATACTAGTAGGTGGCCCACATATAGAAGAAGATGATGAGCTACTAGGTGGTGACCTAAGGTGAGTTTTTATTATGGAATTGTGATATGTAAATAATGACTAGGTGATGAGAAGATAGGTTAGGGATCAATGATAGACCCAAGAGTTTTTCCATGCAATGAAGAAGGTGAAGATAGAAGAAAAAGAAGAGGATCAAGTTTTCTGTTCTTAGGATCTTCCTCTCTTTTTTGAAAAAAGAATCAAATTCTTTCACACAATACGTGAATACATCGAGGTAAAAAGAGAGTCCTTGCTCATGATCATCTAGAGGAATGCCATCATGTAGCCCCATGCATTCCCTGATTTCTTCTTCATTATGAAAGAAATTGATCAGCATGGGTTGTTGTTCTTTGATGATAGTAGGTTGATTAGAAGAAAAAGATCCAACTGACATGGAAGATTTAGAAGGTGATGAATCAAGAGATGAAGCCAATTTGCATTTAGATGTCTGGTGAGTGGAAGAAGATGTAGATTTGGAATGGGATGGTATTGGTTTTCCTATAACATGACATAGTGAAGGTAGACAAAGAGGATCACATAGCCAGTTAGTGGATTATGACACGAGAGTCGACTTGGATGATTGATTACAGGAATTTTGAGTCGCATGGATCTTCGATAGAGGAAGAGGCCATTGAGGTGACTGATAAAAGAGGTCTTGTAAAGAAAGGGAGGACCATGACTTAGGCATCAAAATAGAGGAATGATTGGAGGAACTTGGAGTCAGACAAATCTTTAAAGGAGGAAGACATCGTTGAGGTGCCTGATAAAGGTGGTCCTATAAAGAAAGGGAGGAATGTGACATAAGATCGAATCGGAAGAATGAAGGGGATATTTTGTGGCGATGTTAATCCTTAAAGGAGGAAAATTTAATTTAGGTGATAGATTATTCTTTAGAAGAAATTTGATTGGATGAGGCTTAAGAGATTGAGAGGAATCCAAAAGATAGTTTAGATTAGAATAATCATAAGATTGAGATGAATCAAAAGAATAGTTTGGATTATAATCAGAGACCGAGGGGAATAAAAAAGAATAACATGGATTAGAATCATCGAATCATACAACCAACCATGACAGAAGTTGGGGAAAGAGGTAACCTAATGGGTTATCTAGCATGAAGAAACCTACAAGGTTTAGTCATGATAGGTTTATTTCAATGTGAATTCCTAAACCTAGGTTCCCTATTGTCATAAGTGTGAGGAACCATGTGATAATAGGTCATTGTTAGTATTGTTGGGTCCAAATTACTTGACCTATATTGTGTGATTTACCTCCTTCAAATGTAAGGAAGTTCCATGTCAATTCAGAAACATAATTATGACCAACTATAAATTGTACAAACAAATAGAATATGCTTGTGTTATTTTCCAAAGGGGATATAAGGAAAACAAACATACTGATGACACAAATTTGAAAATCTAACAAGGTTTGGATAACAAATTGTAAGTGCAAATTTCAAGATGAAGAACCAAGGGATATAAGGATCAAAAGGATTTTCCTAGGAAAAAAAGGCTATAAGATGAAATATCATAAGGAAAAATCACACAAGTTTGGAAAACCAATCTAATCTAGAAGAAAATACTCCCTATGCAAATGTGTCTCAAATGGTAGTTTGACACAAGATGATCAACATGATGTCAACACTTAAGTCAAGTTTAAAACAAACAAGGTGTAAGTATTAATAAAGGATTTAAGTTAATTTCAAAGAAAAGTATACTATAACCAATCTAGATATAAACAAGTCCTAAATCCCAAAAAGTGGAAGTTATAAATGCAAGCAACACAATAATGCCACTTAAATACGTTGACCAAGATTTGTGGAAAATTTGTGGTAAGATGGTTAAAATGTGAACTACCAAGTTCCCTGCTGTGAACCCTAATCACTTTGCAAGAAAGGAGAGACTCCTTCCTCAGTCACATGGAGGTGGTGACGCAAATCTAAACATGTTCATTTTCATCTTAGTAGTGATAGTAAACAAGACTAGTCTACTTTAGGTGAGATCACCTGGCTGGGTGTAGGAGCTTCCAAAGCTTCAAATGGAGGTGGCATCCCTACATTTTCTACTAGTGTTAGCTGCAACCGAGCTCGCTTGGTGGCCACACAACATTCCATGACAATGAGAAGAGATCCTCTACTTTAGATCTATCCCAACACCATGTATCTCCCTTGAAGCCAAGTGGATTAAATGCCATTGGTTGAGAATCTAGAAATGTAGGGGATGCTAGTGATGGAAATGCCCTGTCCTTTGGGTGACCTGTTGTTGTTAAACTCCTTCATCTCGAAAATCACAGCTGCTCGTGATTTCTTAGGGGGAAAATCCTGTGGATTTGATGGTGGCTCTTTTAAAGAGGCACTGAATGGAAAGAAATCTGTCATATCCCCTACTGAAATTCCCCCTAGTATCACTTTTGGCAAGGAGGTTATTGAATCTGAAGTTTTCTACCAGAAAAATGCTTTGATCTGTAGATTTGGGGTTTTTGGCCTACCCTACCAGTGTTGCATGCTTGGATCTCTAAACACTGGAGCCCACTTATAGACGGAAGGTTGGACCTCTACCCCTGTGCGAAAGGTATTTTTATTGTGGTTTTCTCTTCAATACATGATAAGGAAATCATAGAGTCCAAACTATGGGTTTGTCAATCACGCTACCTCATTATAAAACCATGGTTTCCCTCTTTTAATCCGCTCACCAAATCCTTCTCTTGTAAACCTGTATGGATTAGATTGCCCCATCTACCCTTACAATTTTGGTCTAGTGAATGTCTGGTCTCCATTGGAAATGCCTTGGGACATACTATTTACATTGATTCTCAAACCACCGGTTATACCCATACTACCTATGCTAGGATCTTAGTTGAATTGGATACCTCTAAAAACCTCCCTGCAAGTATAGATCTTAAAGTTCAAAGCAGAACTTGGTCACAACCATTAGATTACAAAGGTATACCCTTTAGATGTAGAAAGTGCTTCGGCTTAGGACACACTACTACCAATTGTGGGATAGCAAAGCACACTAAAAGAAAAAATTGGTGGAAAGATGCTCTACCAGAACATATGGTTATAGATGCCAAGGAGGATCTTTCAAATGTTGATTCTGACGATGACTCTAAATTGGTTCCGGAAACTCCTATCTCAGAAATATTAGTTGTTGACAATAAGAAATCAGTTGTTCTAGTTGATAGCATGGCAGAAAAGGAAAATACCCCTCCTTCATATTTAATGGAAAAAATGATTTTCTGTCGATTAATTCTATTGAAGTAGATCTTCCTGTTGAGGAGGTCTCAGAGGGTTGGAAAATGGTACACAAAAAGAAGAAACCTATTAGAAAGAATACCAGTTCTCCACCTATATGATTGTTGTTTTATTTTTGTGGTGCGGTTGATGTTTTCGCTGCAGTTTGCTCTATTAGTTTGGCATTGTAGTTTGTTTGTTGTGCATCGCTATTTCTCGGTGATCATTGTTGGTTTGTTTTTTTTTAAGGTAGGTCTTTTCATGATTTTGGGTGTTCATGTTATATATGGATTTTGATCTTTTTATTGTGCTTTCATTTTTTTATTTTGGCTTTTGAGCCATCTTGTACAAGGGTATAATCCCTTTCAAAAAACTATTTATCAATAATAAAAAAGATTTGCGGAAAATAAATATATTAGTATCAAAATAATATGTATACGACACAAAAATGTAACAAAAACACTTTTCAAGGTTGAGGAAATGTTCTTAAGGAGACAAGGTCAAATAATAATAAGGATTTGTTAAGGTGCGAGAAATGTAGTGGTATAATAAAGACACTTAAACCAATTTTACGAGAAACAAGATGTGAGTATTAAAATTGTATCAAGATGATGCAAGAAAATTAACAACTCAAGGGAAAATCAATGATGAATCAATTCTAACTACGATGAAACATCTTGACGTGGGTATCAAGACAAGGCTACTCAATATTTGAGGACGTACCAACACACTTTCAATGCTTACTATCACAGTCACAATAAGGAAGGATGTAAGCGGGTGAAAAAGTGGTGGACACAATCTTAAGTAACACTACATATGTATGCTTTATTTTTCCCAAAATGGAAATAAGAAAATAAAGGAGTAGACCAAGTGGGGGTGAAAAATACTTGGTGTCACTTTGACAGAGTTTTGCCTTGTCTTAAGACAAATGAAAAACTAAGACAAAGTAACACTTCACAAATTTTGTGATGAATGTCACATGGATATAACTTTGATGGACTCTCCCTTTTCAACTAACAAGGTTTTGACTCCGAAAAATTTGTCACTTTGTGAGATCTCTTTGAAACATGATTGGTTTTGGTAAAGTTGGATCCTGTGCAAAATGGATTCCTATTAGTTCACTCTCTAGGTGTCACAAATTATCTCTGTTAGTGTGGTTTTCCAAGAAAGTTGAAATGACTAAATCGATGAGTATGTCTACTTTAATTTACCCCCTTCAATACAATGAGATAAAAATTACATTCAATTGTATCTAGGGTCACGTGAAGATAATTTTGACTCTAATCTCATAAAGGCATACTATTCAAGTTGTAAGTAGAGTATTTCCCATTTTTTCACAGTTCCATCAAGGTGTGAACTACTTTCGGGTTCCTTGGGGCATCCTTATGGGTTATATGGCTTATTCCAAGGAATTTCCCTTAGTTCACCGAAGACAAGCCGTAACTCTTAACTGAAACCTGTAAATACAATGTTTCTAATCGTGGTGTGTTTTTATCTTTTATCTTAATGTGGTTTTGTACACCGTTGGCAACCTATAAAAAAACTATATTATTATTGGTTTAGATCTAGATTATTTGACAAATGAGTACTGGTCTTACATGTGAAGGTTAATAGTTTTCCATAAGATAAAAACATCATGAAAGAGGATTAAATGTTGTTTCTGATTCTCAAGATCATCCTAAGATGCAAGAGAAGAGCATACACAACAAGAAACTCGAACTAGATAGAAAAATGAAAAATCTTATAAATCAAAGGATTAACAACTTGTTTTAACCAATTTTTGTTCATTTCCTTAACCATGAATTTAATGAAGTGTTTATAAGTGAAATAAGTGTTAGAGTTGTTTCTAACTCCCAAGATCACCAAAAAGGTGCAAGGTAAGAGAATACGCAACCCCATCCTAAGATATGAAATCATGACATTCAATAAATATCATCAAACAAGCTAGTAAAATATGGTTAAAAATATCTTACAAAAAAATATAGATCAATAACTTGTAAAATATGTTAGAAATATCAAAGACCAAATTTTACAAAGCATTTAGACATGTTAGAAAATGACTAGTTTTCTAATAAAGGAAACCATAAATTTTCTGTAAGTAAAAATCCTAATATTATGTTTCCATTGTGTAGTTCACTTTAATACCTTTCCAACAAAAAAATGGATTCGTTTCGAGTTTGAGAGAAGACGTTGTGGCCTCCGGAAGATAGGTTATACATAAGGTTCCATGGTAGCACACCCTTGATGACATATATGCACCCCTAATGAAATATACATGCCCCCGATGGCATATACATACCCCGATGACATATACGTGCCCCTAATGACATATATGAACCCTTGGAATAGAATGACAGAAAGCAAAGTGTTAGAGAACGTGGCAAGAGAGACACATACACACCTCTAATGACATATACACTCCGCTAATGACATATACACTCCGTTAATGACATATACGCACCCCTGACATAGAATTATAGAAATAAGTGTTACATTAATGCATCTAGAGAGATAAATATGTGCCTCAAATTACATATACATGCCCCTAATGATATATACATACCCCTAATAACATATATGTGCCCCGCAACAAAATCATAGAAAGTAGTGTTACAAGAGTAACACAAATAGAGAGACACATACGTGGATCGCCACACATAGAAGAAAAGCATACTCACATGACACAAAGCTACACCTACGTGGGTAAAGAAGCACATATGTGGCCCTAATGACATATAAACGGATCTGGAAAAAGGGATGGACAACAAGAAGGCAGTGTAACAAACATGTGGCTAGAGAAACACATACGTGAGGGGGAATCATACCAGGATGACATGGAAGCAGAGAGGAAACTAGCAATATACATATTTGGCCCTCTCAACACACACGCGAGGAGCCTGGAATGACATCAGGAATAAGGAAATATGACATAGAAAAACTCAAAAAGGTCAAATTTTTATCATTTTAACCCAAAATTAACAACAACCCATCTCTTTTAAACCTAAAAAGAGACTCAACACATGTAAAGTTAACAAAATACATTAAGGAATTCAAGTTATTTAACATGTGCATAATAAGGGTTAGCCAAAATTGAGATAAAACTAACAAAACTTGACATCAAATGCTAAGGACAATGGAGTTTTCCCATCGGGCATGCCAAATGTGTTCATAATAAACTTGTATTGCTAATCAAAAGAAGCTAAAACCTAATAACTTCAAAGAAAAATAAAATCTACCATGGAACCATCATGATAAGAGCTTATAGAAACTAACTTCTTCAATGTATAAAAAAATAAATGCTAAGTTCTTTCCGACTCTTTATATTTCTAAATAAACATGAACCTAGTTAGATCATTTAACAATCAAATTTGATGTTGGTGACCTCAATAATTGATGATGGAATATCACCAAGAAATGACTACAAGGCTATTTTTGGATCTTCCCATACTACTCAATTTTGAGTAAATGGAAGCAAGATGGAGAAGCTATTCCCAAATCAATATAGAATGCTCAAGATAAAAATTCCTATAGTTTTCACTAGAGAAAATAAGGTGTGTGTAGAAAGGTAAGGATGAGGGTTCCTTTATATAAGTTACATATTTGAGAGAGCTTTACAACTTGGTGCATGTGGGATAAAGGTAAAGCAATATTAGAAATGGATAAGGATGCTTTGGAAAAGGTAAGTTTGATTTAGAAGAGTTTAATTTGTCATTAGTAACTCATGGGAGTTGAGGGGATGTTTTAATTAATCAAGTGTGATTAATTAATAAATATATGTAAGCTTATAGAAGATAATTAGAGGAAAATTAGTATGATTTGGAGGATATAAGAGAATAATTTGATCCAATAAATGGTGATTTATTGATTTAGAGTAGCGAGTGTAATTAATTAATAATAATTAATTAACCTAAGTAAAAGCAAACATTAATTAACAAAAGGTCGTTAATTGACATCTTGAGTGATAAGAAGTCTAATGAATAAGTGAAATGTAATTAATTAACGGGAATAGAGGAAATGGTGATTTATTGATGAAGTGTCATCAATTTACGGGAAATAGGCTAATTAGTGTAATTTAAATATTAAAATTGCATAAATAAATTTTAGGTGTCTACAAGTAATCACAAACAACTTCGAAGTTATACTAGGAGGGATTCCATCCTTGAGATCTAGGTGGCTTAAGAGGAGGTAATGTTATGATATATTTTTAGATAAACCTTTTAAGGAATAATGCGTAGTGTGATTTTGAGGCGGAGGTTGAGGGAGGTAAAGAGTCTCTTGATTGTACAGGTGTTGAAGGGGTTACCTTTGATAAGATTACTTTGGATGTATTTTGAGGAATGGTTTTTGATTGTGTGATAGTGACTGGTAATTTCGATGAAGGGTGTTGTCCTAAAATGGAAGGAAAGGGATTTAATTTTTTTATCATTGAAGTCGGATGGTCACGTGATATGATTATCACCTTCTTAGATGAAGTGTGTGTGGTTGTGTCATGGGATTTTGAAACTTACGTATGTAATGCTAAGTGACATGATCATCATATGAGATTTTCAAAAATTACAAGATTGGTTTATTTTGTGAGGCTTGTGAAGATATTGTAGACGAGCTTGAATAGGATGGAGTAGATGTGGATGAAATTACTTTATTCTCAATGATATGATTAGGGGATGTGCCTGATTTATGTGTGTTTTATTTTTTTCTTCTATAATGGTATATGGGGTTGATTTAGAAAGGGTTATTTAAAAAAGGCTAAATTTTGATTCAGAGGTGCATTTGGGTTATCTAACTGTAAGTCACCTTTGTCAATAAGATATTGAAGGATATTTTAGAATAAACATCACCTTTCGATATTGTGGCCTTTGACCCTGTGGAATTTACAATAATCATTATCTCTATACCAAGAGGGATTTGAGATAGATGTATCGATGGGCTAGATGGGAGGAAGAGTGATCATATTGGCAGAAAAGAGCTTGTAAAATATTACACTATAAGATTCACCAATAGGCGTGTAAGTCCATTAAGGATGGGTGTGTTCGAAGGTCAAATGTTCTTTGGAATTAGTCTTCACAAAGACTGCGTTCATTGATGTTTTTTTTATTTTTCGTGGCTAGAGGATTGTTTGAACAAAGAGTTGGGTTTATTTTTCTTTTATTTAAGTTTAACTAGAAATCTTTGAGAGCATGAAGATCGAGTTTGCAAGACATTATGAAGGCTTCATCAAACATTTGGAAAAATTGGATTCATAGTATGGATGAAATGTTTTTGATGTAGGAGTGAGACAATAGCTCAATTTACTTGGTCTGTGGTAGGGAAACTCATAGTTAGGATCAATAAGCTGCTAGAATTTGTATTTGGTGTTAGAGATAGGGGGTCGTGGTTTAGGTGTGAACTATTGGATATGAAAACCTCAAGAAACAAGGTAAACATTGAGGGAAATGAGGTTTGAGTCCAATATTTCAGTGAAGACCGGATCCCCACTATCGAAGAAATGGGGACTAGATGGATAAGGAATTTTGGATGAGGTAGATTGATTGCTAGGGGAATGTGTAGGTTCTTGATTGTGTGGTATAGGTAATAAAGATGCTTGGTGTGAGTCGATTATATGTGTAGCATCATCAATGCGGGTTTGGATATTTTTGATAGACTTTTGGAAGAGTTCCACCATATTATCAGATTTTGGTTAATAGGATTGTTGTCATGTCGAGGACCATGCACACAAAAAATAAATGGAATGAAAATGAAATCTAGAGATTTAATTAAAAGTAAGTTAATAAGTCACATAGGAGAAATTTAATTATCTTGATTAAATTAAAAAAGGATGAAATGTGAAAAATGGATTACGAGGTCCTAGGAAATGACAATCTATGGTTGGTTTCAGGTGATGTTAAAGGATGAAGTCCTTGATATACCTGAAGGTATGTGAGGCCCAAATCTATGTTGGTGTTAGTACGAGGCATGATATTTGGGCCTAACTACTCACTTTATGGTCATGCAACGATAAGGGAGTTAGGTTCTTATCCAATATGCCTCCCACCAATTATTTATACTTAGCCAAAAAAATGAGTCGATTATCCCTTGGTGATGAAATCCAAGTGTGTCCATCTGGGTAGAAGTGTTTTGATGCAAGTTATGTTTAATGTGATTTGGTTGTGTGTGAGGGAAGTTAAGTGAATGTAATTCATTAACTTCCTAATTATACTATATGATCAAGAAAATATAAAGGTTTGTTTCAAGTCCGAAAAGAAAATGTTAATTCGATGAGAAAAACAACTAGATGTGATGAATAGAAATAAAAATAAATGAGAAGGCATACCTATGATCACTTATTTTCTTTTTTTTGTAATTTAAAAAAAAAAATTTACATTACCACAATGTAGAAATAAAATGATCCAAAAAAGGAACCTACAATGGTTATCCAATAATAGGAGAGAAAAAATGCATCCATGAAGGTAGACTGACTACGTAATAAAATAAAATCCACAAAGATTGTTGGTAATTTACAGGAATCATAGGTGATTCACCAAAATCACGAGGTAATTATATAGAATTGCCAACATTTACACATTAGATAACCTAAAAATAGCTAGAAGTTAAATTTTAATGAAAATGAATGGGAAAAGGTCCCACCAAGAGTGCCAGAATGTACCAGAGAGTTTTTTCTTTCCTATACTAAATTAATAAAATGTAATAACAAAACTAAATAACCTTAAGAGGATTGTAGGGGTTACCGATACCTATGATGAATTATGTTGATACTTGATGGATGATCGATGCCATAGTGGATGAGATCTACTTATTTTCCATGTGAAAAATAATACAATCAGAGAAAAATAAAAATATATATTACATAAGATGGATAGACAAGTTGCTCGGCAAAGGCCAATTCTAGGAATCCAAAGGGACTTCCTTGGAGGATGTCATCTCATTTTTAAATAATTAAGTGAATTAATAGAAATGATTAAATGATAGAAAATAACCATGATAAGGATAGATAAATGATATATGTGGAGTTCGAACTCAAGATCAAAGGGAAATTCACGCTATTCTTTGTAGATAGCCCAAGCTAATGTGGAAGATATATGGAACCTTATAGTTAATCATACCACTACTCGTTGTTTCTTCTTTGGATCTCATGGAGGAACTCAAACTGATCCTCGATATCTTCAATGTTAGTTACAAATCAGATGGCACACTATTTGAGATCATGAAGGATGTCAAATTTTTCTAAAAAGAAAGGTTGTTGGACAATTGGGAGGTTGTAAATGCTTATAATGGGGTGTGATTGGCCTAGAACAGTCATCTAAATAAAAGACATGCAAAAGACAAGTTAAATCCGAGAGATATTGATAAAATGTTGATAAAATGTTATGATTAATTAAAAGTATGTTGAAAAATAGGGATCACATGTGATTCAAAGGAATCATAGGTGATTTATCCAATTCTTGGGTGATTGAAAGGAATCATGGGTGATTCAATGGAATCACTAACAATTTCTTGTTAAAATTCTTGATTTCTCTAAAAATGATAAGTTGATACACAAAGAGAAAAAGATGATTGGTTTTGTTAAAGTTGATAGTATAAAAAAACATATAAAGCAATAATGAAGTGAATATGAGTTCCTTGAAGTATTGGGAAAGCATAGAACACTTGTAAATGGTGATTGAAGTTTGATATTTCTAATTTATGATTGTTTTTTCTTGTCGATCTCTTGGAAAGGTTTCCTAGAGGAAATGCTACAAGGATTGATGTATTATAGGCTTTGAGGAAACTTTTGATGTTTTTCATGGATTAGATATCACCTGGAATGGCATATTCTTGATATTTGGCTCAAAAACAAGATTGAAAAAGTATTTGAGAGAATTATAAAGATCCCTTAAACAAGATTAAAAACTCCTATTTATAATAACTTGCGATCCAAAAATTATGGGGAAAACATTTAGAAGTGGTTAAAACCACTTCCCAAATGGGATTTTTGGGTAAAATACGAGGGAAATTAGATGTGAAAGAGGTTATACGAGTTGGGGAGGTTATGTTAAAATGGGTTAGGGATAGTTTCAAAATTATTAGGTTGTTTCAAAGGTCATTAAGGTAATTATATGAGTAAATAGTAATTTGTAAGGGAGTAAAAATTGATTTTATGGGATGAGGGGAGTTGATTTAGGAATGTGTTTATAATGCTAGGTGTGTGAGTGGGGAAGTAGGCACGTGATGAGAACCCGGTTTCTACATCTAGCACCACCTTTTCATCAATGTGTTGAGTATAAAAAGGTGAAAAAGAGCAATACAAGTCAACGTATTCTGAAAAAAAAAAACCAAAAATTTTAATTTCCTATAAAAAAATAACATCAAGGTAGCTGAAACACTATAAATATAATCAAAAATATATTTAGGAGAGGGCTCTGTAAGGCCCCTAACATTCCATGAGATAAAATTCATGAAAAATCAAACATATCAAACTCCCCTACCCATTTGGAACATCCTCCAAGCTAGGAATGGAAAAATTATTAGCAAGCAAGATTTGGTCTAAATTAGAAATCTCAACATGAATGGAGTGGGGTTTTCCCCATTATCTCCTCATAAGCCATGAGACACCTCTTGGGGTGGACTGTGAGAGCATCATAGAGGAAGAGAAGTTGAAGCAAGATTCCCAAGTTCTCTCGATCGTGAAGGAAAAAGCAAATTTATGAGGGTTTAGAAGGAATCAAAAGCGAAGATTAGAGTGGATCGATCTGAATCATCCTTGGAATGGGAGGGAAGGAGAGGGGGTATGAGTCACCACGGGAGTGGGTTTCACACCAAATTCCTTATCTCCAACCATAGTCCAATCACCAGCGGTGGGTCACTTTTGGGCTCGGAAACCATGTGTTGTGTCACCCTTTGGATTGGAATGAGAAAGTAGAGGAAAATTACCAATGAAGTGGTTTGGGTCTTATATAGACACAAAATCACACACTTTCATATGATTCCTAAGTAATAAAATTACTAATTGACCTCTATCTTTTTGCCATCTTTAATTTATGTTGTTACTTTTATCTTACACTTTTTCTTGTCCAATATTTTTTTATACTTTGTCATTTCTCAATTTGAACACTAGCACCAAGTCAAGACACTAGCACTAGGAACCCCATCCCCTCCGGGTGCTTCGACCTCTTTGTACTATACTCACATCTTTTGATTCCTTTTCTATAAATTTGGGCATCTTATATTTTTAGTAGTCATCCTTTTCGGGCTTAATTAAGAAATTCAAGAAAGGGAATCATATAAATATAAATTTATGTGACCATAATAAAGGACCAAGAACTAGGAATTAGCTATCACTACCTAAGGTTGCATCTAAAGGATATTCTAGATCATTTTAGCCTCCATTCTAATTCTATGCAAGGGACAAGGGACTGCATTCTTTTGCATACACTTCATAGGAGGGGAAGTTCATTCTTTTATGAACACATCTATCTATATTTTCTACATCTAGCTATTTCTTGATATCGAGTGTGACATGCAAAAATTCACATAGGGAATGATTTCGACACACACACACACATTGAACTACATTGGGTCTGAAATGTAGTACAATACTTAGTAAATAAGATCACTCATTTTGACAACTAAGGATAGTATGACCCCTCATTTGAAGTTTTTATTGGGATTTGATGCACTTTTAAGCATTTTTCAAGTTATTTATTTATTGGAGGTTATCGGTGACATCAATGATCATTGTGCAACGATTTGGCAAAATATAGTGAAGGAAAAACATCTTGCAACCCTCTAAGAGAGGTTTCCTAAGGTTTTGGGTAGTCATAGGTGCTTAGAGCTATTCTATAGTGCCCGTAGGTGCCCCTAACCAATTCTAGGTACCCCAATCTAGCATATTCCAGCACCTTTACATTTTTGGGTTTCATTGTGTGACACTCTGCACTTTGGATTTCGAGTTTTTCAATTGTGTGCACCTTTGGGATCTGTAGATACAAAATCACTCACTTTGGGTAATTATCTAGTCCCGATTGCATCTGCTATTTATATGATTCCTAAGTAAGAAAATTACTAATAAACCCATGTCTTTGGCCAAATTTCATTGTCTTATGTTTCTCCTTTCAGTCTTGCACCTTTAATTTCTTAATATGCCTTATTATTCTCTAGCTTTTATCATCCTAGACAATAGTTCCTAGCCAGGATGCCAACACTGTGCACCCTTATCCCCTCTAGGCGCCCCTAACCCCTTTATATTTTACTCACACTTTTTGGGTCCTTTCTATCTGTTTCAACATCTTATCTTTTTTAGTCGGCCTTTTTGGGGTTATTTATGAAATTCAAGCAAGGGAATCATATAAATATAAGGTTAGGTGATTATAATAAGGGACCAAACACTAAGAATTAGCTATCACCACCTAAGGTTGCATCCATCAAACATCTAAGAGCTCCATTGCATCCATATAACACCATCACAAGGGACAAAATGGATGGTTATTCTACATACACACTTCATAGGAGGGAAGTTCATTCTATTCCATGCACACATCTATTACATTTATTTACATCTAGCTTATTTTCTTATTATCAAGTGTGACTCACACAAGATCTACCTAGGGAATGATTTTAGACACACACACACAAAACTACATTGGGTTTGAGATGTAGTGTAGTTCTCGGTTATAATTCCACCATTGTGATAGTTGAGGACATTATGAACCCTCATTCTACATATTTATTTTGTAGGATTTGATGTCTATTTGAGGGTCTTGTAGGTTCATATTTCATTACAGGTTTATAGGGACCTCAGTGACCTTGGTGTGACCTCAGAGAAACCCAAGGAAAACACCTTGCGACACCTCAAAGGAGGTTTTTATGAGCTCTTCTACAGACCCAGGAACCTAGAAAAAGTCCTAGGAACCCACAAGAACCCCTATCCCTCTCCAAGTGCCCCAATCTAGCATATCTGTCCACATCTACATTTTTATGGGTCTCCATGTGATGATCCTGCCATTCCATTCATCTAGTTAGAAATTTGGTACAATTCATAATTAATTGAGAATAAACTAAGTACCTTCTTCCAATCTTTGCAATTAGAGTTTCACAAGTTATTTCTTAGTTTGCTTTGGTTAATTCTTTTACTTCATTGCATATTTATTTTACTGCTACAATAACATCATATTAGGATCTTGTTTCACATTTTAGATTAATCATTTTGGGAATCCAAACTCAATCTAAACACACTTAGGAACCTCATACCATAAATGTTCTTATCTTCCTAGGATATCTTTATCATGACTTTCTCCATTAATGACTTCTTGCTTATAAATCCCAAATTAAGAGATAGAATCACAAATATCTTCTCTACCACTCACATTCCTACTAATATCCATCCAAATTCAGTGTATCAAACATTTTTCAAGGAATTTTCTCTAGCATATTGCTTTCCCATCTAATCCTCATGCTGATCTTTCTATTTTTGACAATTATCCACCCTTGTATATTATGATTCACATTTACAATATGGGTATCAAGTGTAATTTAATTGATAATGGATCTGAACTCAATTTATGTCCCATGTCATTCCTTGAAAATATTTTTCTTTCTACAACTAATGTTAGTCCATCGTGTCTTTCCCTTTGGGCATATAATGGTTCTATTTGTCCATACATATGTCACATTACTTTGCCTATCCCTAGAGGGACCAAAACCCTTAACACCATTTTATTTTTCATTGAATTTCTGGTTTCATATAATTGTTTACTCGGTCATCCATGGATTCATACCATGCAATTAGTTCCTTCTACAGTACATCAATGTGTCAAATTCCTACATAATGGCATAGAATATATAGTTCCCCATGATCATGACCCTTTAAAATATTATGATCATGGTCCTAATACTACAATTCCTACTCCATAATCTGATACTACTAATGAACCACAACCCATGGATACTCCAGATCATTTACCACCACTTGAATGTTCTATTTTCATGCTATATGCAGTCCCATCTACAACACCACCTCCTCCTGCTACTAATACTACTATGGTACTTTATCGGGAGCCTACCTACACATCCAATGTCATTCCACCTACTTCACTATCGTATGTGAATCCACTATTAGCACATCCTTCCTTTACATGTACACTTTTTATGAATTATTCTTATTGGGAGAATATTCCATTTGGTCCTACTTGTGATGAAACTATATGTACACATGATTTCTTGGATCAGATAGGCTTTGTGGTTGATGAAATCTTTTCTTCACCAAATTTTCCTCATATTTATTATGTTTTCATCCACATCATTGTTACATATGGGATTCATGCCTTTCATCTCACAATGTTTCTTACGTAATCTCCTCGTGATGCTCCCTTTACACTTGGAAACTGTTGGATTGGCTATATTGGTGGAACCTTAGATCCTGATCATATTGACATTTCATTTCCTATGCCTTTTAACCACATTTTCATTTGCAATGATTCCTTTCTCATATATTCACAAAATATTACACACTGGTATGCACATGGTTCTCCACTACTCCCTTTTAATGACAATTAATACACAATGGGCATGTACAACCTTATTCATAATGTCTCACTACATGATCAACCCAATACTATTGTTTATCATTTATCAAATGCTTTACCTTTCGGTTTTAATCCTAAAAATGAAGACCTCTTAGATGACATTAATTTATAAAATACACCACCATGTACTTAGGGGAAGAGTACTTATCTCCCCTAACGCCAATAAGATTTCTTATCTTCACTTTCACATATGACATACACATCTTGACATGTACACAAACCTCATCACGTTCGATGACACACTCATGTTCTTGCAGTTATTACATGACTATTGAGGGATATCTTACAATAAGAACCTTGTTTCATCTCTGCATTACATGATTTTCTAACATATTTATTTATTACATAATCACTCATACATATATACCTTTATTATTATCTATCTCTATTCTCACATACGACCCAATATTTCATCAACTATCATCAATTACACTTCATCATCTTCACACCTCACCTATTTGTCTATTCCAAACATCATTCATAGAATAACACACTCATCATCACACACTTGGGGGTAATCAAAATTACTACACCCATTCCTTTTTAGAAATTTTAACTGTTATAAACATCACATCTATTCTTTTACATTCACTATACACATCCTCAAACATTTTCACCAAAGCATTTCTTGATGATGCACTCTTGTGCTATGGTTCAAAATCAATTGTTGAGGGTATACTATACACATGAACCTCACATACTACACATTGTACATAGCACACATTCTCACACACTTGACCATATCACATATTTTACACTAGAAACATTCACCACACATATCACTAGCATTGCTTAGTCACACTACACATTACACATATCACACATTGCACATCATACACTTAGGACATCTTCTCTCATAGTGTATTCTACACACTTTTCTTCTTATTCACTATGCACATTCATGCAACATGTCTCCTACATTTACTTATACACGCCATAGTCATTACCCTATGATGCACTTTAGTCCTATAGTCCATACTCAATCCTGTTGAGGCTATACATCTCAAATGGACCCCATCACACTCATAAGTTTAATCAATCACACACTCACACACTCTACACTTTGCACTTTGATGATCACATATTTCTTCTACACATAATTCAAAATTATTTCCCGATGATTCACTCTCATTTAGATTTCATTCTTGACTAATGAGGGGGCCTAAATAAATGAACCTCATTGCATACATATACATCCACTCTCCTATTATTCACACTACATTCCATAATGTATATCTTGGTTTCATTTAATCTTTCTTACTAATGAGTTTACGTGTTCATCTCATTACGGATGCTAGATAGATATCTTGTACGTCATTATATTTATCATACAAACATGCACATTCACTTTCTTTCTAGTTGTGATTATAGATTCTATAGATATATTACATGTAGCATGCTTGTTTAGCATAGTACCTACTACCAGTCCCATAGAACATTTATACACTACATGTGCTATTATTTTCTTTCTATTTTGTTTCATAGAACATTACTTTATAGGATTATACATTCTTTGACATAATTTTTATCTTTCTAACATGTTAATCGGTGTTTTATGTATAACATTTGTTATGCAAGACTATTTGTTTCTATGGTTATCTCTTACATTGCTTGACATTGTTTTCTCTTTATATGATTTTGTTTATAGGATTTTCCCTTTGTCTTATGTGTACACTTATCTCTGTTTATGACCACTTTTGCCTTGATTGTCTTGCAACATCGTGAGTGATGTCCCATGTTTGTAACCCACTTTTTGTGGTCTAATTTATCCTCTTGTATGTTTATATTATCTTTTTGCATCTTAGATTACACATTGTCTTCATGTTTTCTAGATTAAATTTTACATGCACAAGTTTTCTTGTACTAACACTTGTCTCCCAACCATTTTTTTACATGTGCCTTGGTTTTTACCAAGAACATTCCCTTTCCCTCTATAGGGAAGAGTTTTAACATAATGATTGGTATTCATTTGGGTCACATAATCCTTTTTCAATGTCACATGCAACCCAAATTAGGGGGCATCATATGGGTGAGTAAATCACCCCATACACCGTTATATATAACACACTATCGGTACAACATAGTTTTCAGTTTTGGAAAGGGCTCAAAATATGACTTGGGTACTTAGCACAACGATGCCCTTCTTGGATGCCATGAAACTAGGAGGCATATCTTCAACATTTTTCAATACGACACAATTTTTAAGTTTTTGATAAGGCTCAAAATTAGACTTGGATCCTTAACATAATGATGTCCTTCTTGAATGCTAGTGACGAGGGGGAATATCTTCAACATTTTTCAGTTCAACATAGTTTTTTGGTATGTCACAGAGGATTTTGATAGGAAAGATATTCCTTTATCACGGGACATTTATTTTGAGAATGAATACACACCATTTGCAGTGGTGTTTTCATTCCAAGGAGTAGTTAAAGGTTAGAGGATGACACTAGAATTTCCTCTCTACACTACTTCTGTCGTGGCATAGGATCACAAAAAAACCAACATTTCATAGTGCTCTACAACTTTGGGAAGTGGTTAAAGGTTAGAGGATGACACTAGAATTTCCTCCCTATACTTCTTTTTCCATGGCATGAGATCACCCAAAAAATCTGCCTTCATTGACATCTTCAGGATCCTTTCTACACCCTTTTTCTCATCACGGATCAGGTGCACATGTTCCTTTTTCACATTTTTAGCATTTTTACATATTTCTTTACATACTTTTACACATATACATGTGTATTTGACTACTTTATCGTTCTTCTCTTTTGCAGGTCCGTCCATATGGGAAGTGGTAGTCAACATCATCAACATCATTCACATAAAAAAATCTACATCAACAACATGTACATCATGACATCTACACATGCATTTATGCCCTAGGTTCATTTTCATCATCACTTTTTTGTACTTTCTCCTCCTTAGCATCCACGCTTCACATTTTTATCACTCCATGATTTTTCTAGTCCTTCGACACACTTTTATTATCAATATATGTGGTTATCAGGTGCACATCTCTATCTACTTTATGTTACAGATATTTCTTCTCATAAACATAAAGTGGGGGAAAATGTAGACACAAAATCACACACTTTAGGTAATTATCTAGTCTTGATTGCATACTACTATTCATAAGTAAGTAAAGTAATAATTAACCCATGTCTTTGGCCACCTTTATTTTTCTTCCATTTTTCCTTTCAATTTTTCACCTTTACTTTCTTAGTCTACCTTATTATACTAAAGAAAATTCATCTTGACACTAGTGTCAGCCAGGGATGCCGGTGTTAGGCGCCCTCTTCCCCTCTAGGTTCCCCTGACCCCTTTGTACTTTAATCACACTTTTTGGATCCTTTATAGCCATTTGATCATCTTATATATTTGGTAGTTGGCCTTTTCATGGTTAATTATGAAATTCAAGCAAGAGAATCATATAAATATAAAGTTATGTGATCATAATAAGAGACCAAACACTAAACATTAACTATCACCACCTAAGGTTGCATCCATCAAGAATTTAAGATATATCAATTACATCCATCTAGCACCATCAAAAGGGACACAAGGGCTGGTTATTCTGCATACACACTTCATAGGAGGGAATTTCATTCTATTCCATGCACACATCTATTACATTTCTTTACATCTAGCTTATTTTCTTGTTATCAAGTGTGACTCGCATAAGAGCCACCTAGGGCATAATTACACACACACACACACACACACACACACACACACACACACACACACACACACACACACACACAAAAAAAAAAAAAACTACATTGGGTCTAAGATGTAGTGCAATGCTTAGTCGTAAGTTCACCATTGTGAGAACCGAGGAAAATATGACCTCTCATTCTGAATCTTTCTTTTTTTTAGTATTTGATTTCTATTTGAGGGTTTTGTAGGTTCGTATTTCATTGTAGGTTTATAACAACCTCGAAAATATTAGTGTGACCTCAGAGTGACCAAAGGTGACTAAAGGATAAAAGCTTGTGAAACCTCGGACAAGGTTTTATGATCTTTATCGCATGACCCATGCACCTAGAAAAGGCCTATGGCTCCCATGGCAACCCTATCCCTCTCCAGTGCCCGAATCCATCCTATTTTTCAAGATATTCATTTTTCTCAAAGTGTCCATATGATTCTCATACCATTCTATTCATTGGGTTAGCACTTCGTAATAGTTTAGAATTAATTATGAATCAACTAAGTAACTTCTTCTCCTCTTTACAACTAGGGTTTCACATTTTATTTATTAGTTTTCTTTGGTTAATTTATGTAATTTATTGCATATTTATTTTACTTCTACTATAACATCAGATTAGGATCTTATTTCACATTTTATCTTAATTAGGATCATAACGAAACAACTAAGCCATTTTATATCCTCATTTGCACTTACGGTTTTAAATCTTAATTACTTATTTACTTGGGTCAGATATATATTTCATTACATATTTAATTTATAATGTTATTACATATTTAGATTAGGAAATATTTATTCATTTATAAATTTATTTTCTTAATCATTTTGGTGAACCCGTTGTCAAATATACCTTCTTTCTAGGGATTTTCTCATCTTCTCACTATGACTCAATATTATGGTGAATTTATTGAGGCCCACCTTAAATATATTAATGATCATCTCATCAAACATCCCCGGGATCTAGACTTGATTTTATTCACTGCTCATGAGGAGGCCACCAAACTATCGGAGTTTAATGTCCCTCCATTCATTCTTGATTCCATGTCCATTGTTACTCATTTGCCGCTTCCACTCTTTCACCTATTTCCATCATTCTTGTTTATATTCCTACTCCCACCAACCATTTTACTTAAAATCTTATTTCTCACACATAACAAGGCTCTTCTGCTGGAAATCCAAACTTAGCCTCTCTTTATCAAGATATTCAATTTCAAATCTTAAAATTGTAGCAGGCTACTTCTTGTGCGGCTCCACATTTGGATTCCACTTTATTACTTCATACTCCATTAGCACCCACCATTTCCACTTACCCTCTTCCTCCTAATTTTTTCACCCCTAAGATTCCCATTTTTAATGGACATGGTGACCTATAAGATCATCTCGAGCATTTCATGTTGCATGTTTAGATTTTGTGGATGATCATATTCTCATAGCTAATCTATTTCCTCATAGTATTCATGGTTTTTGTGATGCGTTGGTTTTATGACCTACCTATCTACTCGGTAACATATTTTACTCATCTATCCAATTCTTTTCTTTCTCATTTATCTATGAATATCAGATGTAAGATCTCATATGATCAACTTTATCAACTTAAAAAGGATCGAACAAACATCTAGCATTATGTCTTATGATAAAAAAATAACTTAGCTAAGATGTCTAATGTACTCGTGGACTCGAGCTTCAAGATTCATTTGTTCAAAATCTATTACCTCCTCCTATTCGGGAGAGTGTTATCTTTATAACTCTCCATCATTTAATAATTTTTTCACACTCTTAAGCTACATGAAACACAAATCTTATCTATAGGAAATATTAAGTATTAGGAACAAGCTTCATCTTCAACACACTTTCAAAATAAATCAAATTTTAATCCAACTACGAAAACTACTGAAGCTAAAGAAAATATCAACGTTGTATCTAATACTAAAGAGCTTCAATGGTAACCACCAAATCATACATATACGAAATTGATTGTCGCTCCACACATTCTATTAGCATAACTTATTGAGATAAATCTTATTATGCTTCCTCATCCACTCAATCTAGACCCATGTTGTCCTAAAGGTCATAATTACAATGAAATTATTATATGTGAACATCATTAATGTGTCATACATTCTGATTGATGTTTCAAACTTTTCAGCCTTATTCAATATACTATTGATAATAACACACTTGAGATTTCAAATCCTATGGATTCTGCTCCAATAAATGAAAATCATAAGCTCAAAATCTTCAAAAATCCTCTTCCAAAACATGAAAAACAAGTGGCTGAATCTTCATCAAATCATACATATCACCTGATCCCTCCTCCTACATCGGGGCCCTTGATTTCCTAGTTTTTCACGTCAAGACATATCCTCGATAATTTTTTTCTCGATCATGATTAACATGCTACATTATCTTCGATTACTTACACATCGGTGATTCTATTGGATATAATTCTATCAAAAACACTATCATTGATCCATCCTTTTGTGTAATAACATGTTCTATTGTACTTCTTATTGCTATCATACATCCACTCTTATGGATATCATATCCAATACCTAAATCATATGGTGTTGTTAAGCTTCCAGCCTTTGTTGGTCCTCTTATCATACTTGTGCCCTTCCTTGTGGAATCTTCATTCAAATGGTGTGACATGATTTTAGGTCTCCCCTGGATTCGTGTAACCCAAAAATCAACTCCATAAACCATTTTGCCTAAAGTTCATTCCCAATGGGTAACTCATTACCATCAATGGTATTATTCCATCCACACCATTGATGCAACCTCCTCTTGAGGTTTCCATTTCTCTCACTAGAGCATCTAGGTCCATGTGGCCTCTGCAATCTAAAGCATAATATTCTCCTAGCTTGTCTGTTCACACTAGGCCTACATGGTCTCATTGGTATATTATTCCATCGCATCGGTCTAGGTCCATTACTTGGATAGCTCTTACACATCAATATACATCACCACCTCACTATTCTTCATGTAGGTGTACATGACCTATGCATTCTACTTCACGTAAGTTTCCATCACCTCCATATTATTCTTCACATAGGTTTTACATCACCTCTCCATTCTACTTCACATAGATGTCCATCACCTCTACGTTATGATTCAAATATTTTTACATCACCTCTATGTTCAGACTTCACACATAGGTTTCCATAACTTCCACATTATCTCGTATTGCTCGCATGCATATATGCTTCAATTAACTACGTCACATCTATCTCTTACACCACCTATCTTAGAGAATGATCACATGCCTTCATCTCCGCAAGAATCGGGTGGAGAACCCTTGTCATTCATTGTAATCATGTTCATAACTATACACTTGAGGGGAAACACACTTATTCCCCCTCCACCTTCTAGAATTATCAATTGTCTTACATCTTACACATGCCATATCTAGCCTTCCAAATTATTTGTACACATCTTGATACATTTGTATCATCATTTTCCAATGATGCACTCTCGTGATTTGGTTCACACTTGACTATTGAGGGAATACTATAGACATAAACCTTACAGGAATACACACTATATGTTATCCACTAAAAATACACATTACATACTTCACACAAAACATGTTATTCACATCACTTTCTTGTAGCCTATATCACCAACTATGAGCATTTATAAATCTACGCATTCATGATACATATTTTTTTGCATCTACTTCTACACACTATACTCATTACCCTATGAAAAATCTAGTTCCATGGTTCATACTTGACTGTTTAATTTGTCAATATAAAATGAAAATCACCATACTCGCTCACTCGCTCAATCGATCTTATATTTCTAGCACACACGTCCAAACCATTTCTTGATGATGTAATCTTGTTCTATGGTTCATTCTCAACTCGAAGGGGAATGTATAAATTAACCTCATTTCATGCATACTCGTTTTCATTCTCTCGAGTGGCACGTAACTCCTATAAAATTTACTCTACATTTCATTCCATCTCATCCATAACATAATTCATATCTTGGTTGCATTTAATATTACTTTCTTATGATTACATGTACACTTTATTACACAATATTGTATGTCATTATCTTTATATACACACATGTGCATTCACTTGACTTCTAGTTTTGATCTTAGGATTTATACCGATCTTAAGACACAACATGGATACTTGACGCAACACCTATTACAAGTCCTATATTGGCTCTTGGGGGCATCCACTTTTGCATAAACTACAGGTGATATTGTTTCATATTTCATATCACATTAATTTATCGGATTACTATTTTTCTAACATGATAATGGGTGCTTCATGTGAAAAATTTAATTTGCATGTATTTTTTCTACCATGGTTGTCTAACATTCTAATTGTCATTTATTGCTCTTTTGTATGCCATTATTTATGGCATTGTCGCTTTATCTTGTATGCACACTATCTAGTTTAGGTTACATCAGCCTCAATTTTCTTGTGACATCATGAGTGATGTACCATGTTATCAACCCACTTCTAGCGATCTACATTGTCTTCTTGTGTCTTAACTTACACATTGTCTAATTACCTTACATTTTATCTTCCAAATATTTTAATATTTTTTTGCACTAACACTTATTTTACATCCACTTTGTTTGTGTGTGCCTTGGTTTCTACCAATGAAACTCCCTCCCCTTATAAGGAATCAATTTCAGCATAGTGGTGGTCTTTATTTTAGGATGCATACCCTCAATGATGTTACATGCACCCCAAATGAGGGGGGCATAATTAGGGTGAATTAGTAACCCATAAAATAGTATACATTCATATTTTAACATAGAAAAGGACTGATATAATACAATCATCAGTCTTAAATAGGGCTCATAATATAATTTGGGTCCCACAAGTCTGTACAACATAGTCACCGGTCTTAGTCAAGGCTAAGATTAAGACTTGGGTCCTTAGCACAACCCAAACAATAGCACCTAGACCAAGACAAGAACGCCCAGGCACCCCCGACCCTTACTTAACACCTATGACCATGGGTAGTTACACAAAATTTTCCACTTTAGCCCAATTTTCAGCATTTTCACACCATCTTTTATAGGGCACACATCCCTTCAACACTCGACATACATGCACTACACCATCTTCTCTACTTTCACATTAGATCGAGAATTATTCAAAGCTGGATCATATTTTTACACACCATCTGCGCAAGTGGTGTTCACATTTCGGGAAGCGTTAAAGGTTGGAGGATGACACAAATTTTTTTCCCTACACTTCTTCCATTATTAGTGTGAGATATCAAAAAAACTCGTAGTCAATGCAACAACATGAAATCACACTGAAAAAAATTGTTCTTTTACAACATCTTGAGAATCCTTTATATCCCTTTCACCCATCACAAATACAGAGCACATGTTCCTTTTTCACTTTAGACACCAAGAATTTGGTCAAACAATTTTAATACCTAAATTGCACTAACTATCCTCTTTCCCATAAATTGATGACACTTCATCAATAAACCACCATTGTCCCTCTATCATCATTAATTAATTATATTTCACTAATTAATTATCCCTCCTATCATTTAGGATGCCGATTAATGACCTTTTGTTAATTAACATTCACTTCTACCTAGGTTAATTAATTATTCTTAATTAATTACGACCGCTAATATAAATCAATAAATCATCATTTATTGAACCATTTCCTCTCTTAAAATCTCCCAAATCATACTAATTTTCTTCTAAAATCCTCTACAGAATACCCCTTCTATTAATTAATCACCTTTTATTAATTAAATCCCCTTTTAACTCCCACAAAGTGCACATACTTTATTAAATATACATGGCACGTGTATTTACTCTTTGGGGTTTATCCACATTTATCAATTTGGTAGACTTGCATGAACTAGAAAGTTATATAATAAACCCTTCCCCTTACATTTTCTTATTACACCTTATTTGACCTAAGTTAAACCATATGCATTTTGATCTTAAGACATTATCCATTGAAGGAAATCCCTTATCCATCTTACATCCATTATCTCAAATTGAAGAGCATGGGAAGATCCAAAAATGGCCTTGTAGCCATGTTTTGGTGATATTCCATCTTCAAACCTTAAGGAAATCACTCCTTTTGATTGCTAAAGTGATCTAAATAGGTTTATTTGTTGGATTAGCAATCTAGAGAGTAAGAAATAACTTAGCATTTTTATTGGAGATTGTTCATGCATTGAAGAATTTGTTTCTCATAAGATCTTATCTTGATGGTTCTATAGTAGGTTCGATTATTCTTAGAAGCTACTAGGTGTTAGATTTCTTGCTTTATGGTGGAAATTTTCTATATGTTTACATTTGGTATGCCCAGTGGGATGTATCCTTAGTACCTTAGAATTTGATTTTAATCTTTCTTGATCTTTATCTCAATTTGGAATAACCCTAATAATGAACATGTTAAATATTTTGAATTCCTTTGGGTATTTTTCTAACTTTACCTATGTTTTGTCACTCTTATAGGTTTAATTGTGATGGTTTGTTGTTAATTTTGGGATAAGAGGTCAAATTTTTAACCTTTTTTAAGTTACTTGCATCATTATTACATATTTTTGACATCATTTTAGGTACACGTGCATGTGTTTGGTAGGGGCACGTATGTGTAGTAAGGGTCACTTGTTGAAAGGGGTGCACTATTGTTTATAGGTCCATGCAAGTGCTCTCTATCCACATGTGTGTCACTATGTGTCTTTACTAGTCCATTTGATTTTCAAACATACGTATATGTTTCTAGCTCCACACATTTGTTACAAGTTATGTGAATGCGCCATTATGAGTCCTTGTAGTTTATTTTCTGGCAATCCGCGTACATGCTCTTAGGTTCACGTGATCGTCTCTCTCGGCCATGTAGGTGTGCAATCGGGTGTGTCTATTTATCAGAACCACACATATGTTTTTAGGGGTGTGTAGGTGTTATAAGTGGCGCACTGGTGTTGTAATCTCCATGCGGGTGTGATCTATTGAAGTTTGGGCACCTTTTTCAAATTTTGTATAATTTTTATCTCTGTTTTTGGCTAACATCTTGTAGGTTTCTTGAAGATAACAATTGATTGCAGGATATATATTGGATCATGTTTTGTGTTAAATTGTTTGATTAAGTTTGATTAATGTTTTGTTTTCACTTGTTAGGATAGAGTTGCATATGCTCTTCCCTCATACCTTTTAGGTGATCTTGGGAATCAAAAACAACCCTAGGCATTTTTCACGCTTTCAAACACTTTATTAAAATTAGTGCTTAAGGGAATGAACAAAAAATTGGTTAAAATAAATTTCATTGCACTTTTATTTCACAAGTATTATCCATTTTTGCTATAGATTGGTTTTCATGTTGTGTATGCTCTTCCCTTGCACCTTTTATGTGATCTTGGGAATAAAAAACAACGCTTGAATCTTCTTTTCATGATCTTTTGATCCTTTTGGAAAACTACTAATATTTCATATGTAGAACCTATTTTGAAGGTCAAAGAATCAAGATCTAAACAATACTAATATAGTTTTTTGCAGGTTGCCAACAATATACAAAACTACACTAAGCTAACAAATTAAAAAACACACCACTATTCAAAACACTGTATTTGCAAGTTTTGGTTAAGAGATACAACCCATCCACTTTGAACTAGGGAAGTGCCTTGGTATAAGCCATATAACCCATAAGGATTCCCCAAGAACCCCAAAGTAGTTCACACCTTGAGGAACCGGTGAAAAAAATGGGAAGTGCTCCGTTTACCCCTTGACAAGTACACCTTTGTGATATTAGAGTCAAAATTATCTTCATGTAACCCTAGTGAGATATAACTAAACAAAAAAATTTGATCATTGTATCAAAGAGGGTAAATTAAAGCTAGGATACTCCTTGATTTAGTCAGTGTGACTTTCTTGGAAAACCGCACTCACAGAGATAGTTTGTGACACCTAGAGAGTGAACTAATAGGAAGTCATTTTTCATAGGAGCCAAATTTACCAAAACCAATCATGTTTCAAAGAGCTCTCACAAAGTGAAAACTTTTTCAGAGTTAAAACCTTGTTATTCAAAAAAGGGGAGAGTCCATAAAATTTGGATCTATGTGACATTCATCACAAATTTTGTGAAGTGTTACTTTGTCTTAGTTTTTCACTTGTCATAAGACAAGGTGAAATTCTCTTGAAGTGATGCCAAGTATTTTTCACCCCCACTTGGTCTACTCCTTTGTTTTCTTGTTTCCTTTTGGGACAAAATAAAACATACATAAGTAGTTTTACTTAAGATTGTGTCCACCAATTTTACACCTGCTTACATCCTTCCTTATTGAGACTGCGATAAGAAGCATTGAAATATTGTTGTTACATCCTCAAATATTGCGTAGCCTTGTCTTGATACCCATGTCAAGATGTTTCATCATAGTTAGGCTTGATTCATCATCAATTTTCCCTTGAGGTGTTACTTTTCTTGCATCATCTTGATATAATTTTAATACTCACATCTTGTTTCTTATAAAATTGATTTAAGTGTCTTTCTTACACCTTAACAACTCCTTGGTATTATTTTACCGTGTCTCCTTATAGACACCAAATTTGGGTCATACTCCCCTTGGTCCCCTTTTATTAATTAACATAACATATTCACCTAACCATGACCCATTACCCCAAATTCATATTAATTTAATTACTTATAATTGAATTAATGTTCATCCTCACACTATTAATTAATTTAATTACTTTAATTAAGTTAATTTACACCTCACCTAGACACCTCACCATGGACTTATTCTTAGTCTATTAATTAACTAAGACTGAGTCTCCACTTATCTTAACCAACTAGGACTTAGTCTAACCCTAAAATTAAATACTTATTCCTTCTTCAACAACAATCCCGCTTATCTCGAGTTATTACCCTCACTTAGGACCCAAACTGAAAATCAAAGCATGCCAAAAATATCAAAGATTTGCCTATTTTTGGAAAACCTATTATTTCCTACCTTAAATAATGTTGGTTATCCCTCAACCGATGTCAATCACCCTAACCTTCATCATTACCTTATATACAGATTCTGTAACCTTTTACCTAGGTTGGTAATTTTGAGTTTTGATAGATCTCTTGCATTCAGACATGAACCAAAGACTTCTCACCATCCAAATGACGAATTACATTCAATTAGAGACCCAACCTAGCATTTGATACTCTTCCAAAGGCATTATAATATTCATGGGAGCACTTTAGGAGTATTTCTGCAACACTAACCACAAAAGTTATCCATTGATCAACCACTACCTTCCTAAACCTACCGGACCTACGAATACAAGTGTATTTGATTTTTATCATTCTATATTTGTTTAAAGTATAAGTCCATTATATTTTGTTATTGGATCTTATTCTTCCTTGCATTCCCCCATTCCTACCTTCTTACCAATATACCCATCCAACCACTCATGACCTTCTAGCTCACCGTACTTGACCTCTATGCATTCTTGAGTCTTCTTGACATTATTATGAACCCAACCATCCTCCCTTCATCCTTTTTCAATCACGAGAGAGGTAAAAATATACCTTTTGTTTAATTACCATCAAATTGCCCCTACTAATGCCAGTTATAACTATATCAGTTTCCCCTCTTCATTGGCATTGGTCACATGATCGACATCGGTCTCTATGTTATCTTATTCACTTAACTAGAAAATATTTAAAACCTCCTCAAAACCTCCCCAAGCCTCACAAAATCTCATCCAAACCTAATACCCCATGTATAACCTCACAAAATATCTTCCCAACTATTTGTGCGGGCAGAAAGAGATCTTGGACACCATTTTTGACATTCTGCCATTTCCCATAGTAACCGATATCAGTCATCCTAAACCATCATCGGTCATACCCTAACCGACATTGGTCTCTATGCTTGGTAAAACTACCTTAGACTAACAAGCTTCCTAATGACCCAAAATCAACCCAAACTTCACCAAATCTTACCTAGACCCTGTCTGTGACCCTCAGACCACCTACCAGCCACGTAACCTAATCGTGACCTTCATTAGTTTATTTATAAAGAATTCAATTGGATTAACATGGGTAGTAGTGGAGATACCTAAATTAGAACACTAGTATTAGATTCTTTTATTTACATTTTTAGTTATTTCATATTGAGTTATATATCGATGGATTGATAACCATAATGGAAGTATCACACTTCCTAGATCTAGATCATGCTAGGAAGTCCAAAAAAATTTTCTATTAAATGTATCTTGTGGTCTTTTTTTGTATTACAAGCAGTTCCTCCTAGCCAAAAGGAAGCTAGAAAAATCAACTTGGATCATAAATCAAAAAACAAAAACATGCGCACTCAACCTTTTATCAGTAGTAACAAAATTTATTCCTCCTTGGCCCTTTTCCTTTATCTATTTCATTATCTAGAATAATACGGTGAAACATTTTGGCATGCCTGGTGGGACCCATCAAGGGTTATTTTACATTGTTTATTCCTAGGTAAAAAAATTATGTTTATTTCCCTTTGAAAGTATTCAAATTAAATTTTCTTCTCTAGAATATTCTCCTTCTTGCTATTTTCTAAAAGAAATTATGTTTTTAGTGTTGTAAAAAGAACATGTCTTCCTTTCTATTGTATTGAATTTAGTGAAAGAGAATTCATCTTCATGTTCTCTATTTTATACATCAAACTAAAATGTGGATTTAGGCTTAAAACATTTCCATTTCATTTTGTTAGGTTGCATTGCAGCTCACATTAATTTGAGGGAAACCTAAACACTTTGGAAGTCATGCTGAAGTGATGGTTGACTAATTTAATTGTAGTTCACTTTGAACATTATCTATATCGAACCACTTAAAAAATTTACACATTTTCTTAAACAACATCCTACAGGAAGAAGTTTTCAACAATCACACGATTAGAGGATTGACAATGGGCACCAAGTTGGTTTCTCTATCTAGTCATTATCTCAAAGAAAGGATTTCCCCACCAAAAATTTACTTGAAACCATCCTTAGTTCCTAGATTTTCATAGGGTACCTTTTATCAAACCAAAACTCTATTTTATTCACAAGTCAGTCCTAAATAGCATAATTTGGAACATAAAATTCATCAATAGGATTTTGTGTTTTCTAGTTTTGTTTGATTTTTGTTTTGAGTTGTGAGGTCATATTCTCCATTCTTTTCTTCCTTTCACACTCCATAATCATAGTTGGTGTATTTCAATTTTTTTAAGTGTGTTAGGGTCCATCATTTCCATACTTAGGTTTCTGGGTTGGTATTTTATCTGATCTAAGTCACTAAAGTCACCTTTCTCCATATTTTCAAATTTCACAATGATTTACGTCGGTCAGAAGATCGTCATCGGTTGACGACCACTTTGTTAGTTTCCTACTTTTTTGATCTTTTTATTAAAAATAACACTCATCACATTTTTGTTCTCTTGGTAGTTTCTCAGATACATCATCATACCTCTGAGTCTTTTAAATCACTGTAAAAACCAGATCTTTCTTGATTTTCATCAATTATTGCCTCATTTGTAAAAGATTTTGATTTTTCACAATAACTGGTATCGGTCACCCTAACCGTCATCGGTTACCCTCTATCACTATCATCGGTTACCAAACCTCCATTGATTCCTATGTTTTAATTTTTCAATTAAAACAACACCAATTTTCACCTCCTAGAACTATTTTCTCCATTCCTTTTGTTCTTTTGTGTCATCTACAAAGATCAGATTACCAAGTCTATGCTAACCCACATGGTTTTGACTCATAGCCAAGCCAATGCCCTTGTATTCCACGTTATCCTTCAACTACTCCCACCTAGCCCATTACCACCTTCCATTTTATCACCCATGGATCCCAGTCAACCTATCACCATCAACACTGGTGATGAGGAGTTCACAAAACTCCTTGATCAAAACCCTACTACTTTACAATATTACTTATCCCATTCATCCACTCATGACTCATCTAGGAAACTTATCTACGGCATGCCCATATCCATCCCACCTATACTTGCAACCACTTATACCTCCATTACTACCAACATTTCCCTATCTACCTCCACTTTACCACCCATTGTTTCTCATCTTGACCCCACCTCATTGATATTTTTGTACCTACAACATTTATCACACCCATGACATATGTCACCCCTATGGCATCCATCATTCCTACATCCACCACTCTTAGTACATGCATGCCCATGTCTTATAATGCCTATATATCTACCACATCCAAACCACCTTTGGTTTTGTAGCCCACACTCCCTTCCAAAACCTCATCCTCTCTATCCCCTCAGTATCTTCCACCAATCACCACTAGGGTCTTTACATCCACCCCACCTACGTATACATATTACCAATAACCACCTATTTCCTCTACTTCCTACTTTGGTTACTTCCCCTCCACCTCCATTCCTTCTCATATCCCTCCATCATAATTTTTGTATGTGGCACAACCACACACCGATATGTCATCGACATTATACCAATATTATTCACACCCTCATACCTCAAGGGTGCTCCGTCATTACAACCCACCAATGACCTAATCAAAATGATGATGGACAAGATGCAAACATTGGAAGCATCTATCTCAAGTTCGCATAACTCTCTAACATATGACAAGATTTGTAATGAGCCCATTCACCCATCCATTCCTATTCACATGTATCCTACGCATTGGGAAATGATAAAATTCAATCGGTTCAATAGAAAAGAATATCCACAACAACAATTTCGGTATTTTAAACATGTATGCTACTTGACCATTTACGATGATGCATTTCTCCTTCAAATTTTTCCAAGGTTGTTGACAGGACCCACTTTGGATTAGTATAGTTATTTACCTAGACATTCTATCCTCTCATTTAACCAGGTTTCTCAGGATTTTCTTGACCACTTTTCTATCAATATTGTCAAGAAAGTCACCATGACTAACTTATATGCCACACGCCAGTATGAAGACGAATCTATCACATATTTTTTCACTCGATGGCGCACTGATTAACCAACTTACATTCTAATTACCTCAGACAAAGTTAATAAAATTTTTTACCAAGGCTTGTGTCAGACATATATCACCAACTCTCTAGGTCTAGACCTTCCACACCTTTGATGAGGCATTTACCATGGCCGAAAGCTAGAAATCTGTGCCCTTGAAGAAAATAAGCTACAACTACATAACAAAAATGTTGCATTCAAATCAAATGATACTTCTTCTTCTTCCAAACCCCAAAATACCTATTCTAAAACCAAGGGGTCTACCAATGCATTCATTTTAAAATCTGGCCCGTCTCATCCATCCAACCAAGAAAAACCTTCGTCTAACCTTTCCCCCATCTAGACCTTTCAATTTAGAAGAGAGAAATGCAAGTATGCCCCCATAGGAGAGCCTTACTCTGTTGTTTTAGAAAAATCTTAAAATATGGAGCCATTACCCTTCCACCCATCAAACCACATACTAGTTTTGACCCTTCTCACCCTATGCCTACATGGTACAATGAAAATGATTACTGCAATTACCATTGTGTTCGAGGTCATAGTGACGGTAACTATATCACTTTCAAAAACATTGTCCAAGAAATGTTAGATAAAGGATATCTCATCCGGGATAATCAATTCATCGAATAACCAAAACCTTCATATCTTCAAGAATCCATTCCTGAATCACACCCCCTCATCTAACCAAATTGGTGATTCCTCACCAATGACGGTAATATCTGTGAGGTTCATGTTATTTTTGACATCTTATCAGCTCCTTCCGCACAATTTCCTCCTACTTCATCTATTGAATAAATTCTTGCACGAGCTCCTTCATCCACAAAGGAACCTATTCCATTCACTCCTTTACCCACAGAGGAGTATCCCTCATCTCCCTCTTCACCCATGGAGGATTCCACCATATATGCCAATGCATTTTCACCACACACCTCTCAATATGAAAAACAACCCACAGTATTAACTCTCCTACCCATGGAAGATTCATGCTTACCTTCCTCTTTGCTGAAAGAAGAACTTACCTCATCCACCTTGCCTTCTCCCCAACATGTGGATGACCCATTGATAGTGTCCCTTTTAGTTGAAGATAACTCTCCACTAGCTTTCAAGGATCAACTTGATTTTCTCTCATCTCTTTTACCCATAGATTCAGAAGCTAATCACTTCCCTATTTCACAGGCACCAGATTTATTTATGGGAGTCACCACAAAATCAACATTGGTTCCTTCTACTACCACACCATTCTCACATTTGGTAGATCACTTAGACTACATTGATCATTCCATGCTTTGGGGGCACCTTCGAATTCTTGTTTCAACTCAAATGTAGATGTCACCCACTGATACTTATACCATTTACCCAAAATTGTTTGGAGCAAAAAAATCCATCATACCTAAGGTAATTGTGATGACATATTCCACATCACCTTCACCCACATCTACACCTCTACCATTACCTCCACAACCACCTGCACCTAAACCACTTACACCTTCACTGTATCCAAAGCTACCCATACCTTGGGAGTCATGCCGACATCAATCCTAGTCCATCCTCCTATCAAACTAGATTTAGCCACATCCTCACAGGCTAGCATAAATACTATTCCCCCACCTAAGAGGAAGACCCAACCTCCTAGGCCGCATACACCAATTTCTCCCACTACCCCTTTGTCACCTTCACCACTTCCATCTATCCTAGGACCCCACCCATCAACCTTGGCCAAACAACCTCCTACCCAAGGTAAACCAAAAATATAGTTACGGACCTCCTCCTCACGAGCCCCTATTACACAAACTTACGTGCACAACATACAAATTTTCCATCACTGCATCCTTTTAACTACCTATACCCATGCCACTTCTAGTAGCCTCATCACTACTCATGATATTTCCAACTCTTCAACTAATACCTTCCACCTTGCCTCTTCTAGCAACATTTATTGCACCTCCTTATCACCTTTGCTAAAACGTTCCCTTCGCCATCTTCCTTCACCTTTACCCAAATAGGTGTAACCAAAATCAAAGATCCCACTACCCTCCAAATAGGTAGTCAAACCTACAACACCTTCAACTACTAGCTCATCTACTACACCTTTACCCAAGAAGGTGCAATCCAAAGCTAAAATAGTACTACCTACCAAACTAGTGGTCAAACCTATTTAACCTCCAATTACATTTCTTGTGGCACCTCTCCCACCAAAATAACTCACATCTTCATCTCAACCCACACTTACTTCGCATTGTGATCCATTTGTAGGGTCTTACGCTAACATCTTAGAAAATATTTTAGAGACATCTGTCATCATATTGCCACCACTTAGACCTTACAACCCACTCAAACCTAAACTAGCAAGGTTTGATGATACAAAAAATTTCACCTACCATTTTGTGCTAGGGAACTATTAGGTTGTGGAGCCTATTTTCATGTGAGAAAGTGTTGAAAAATGTATACTAAGAGTACTATAAACTTTCCGTATTTGTCTTGCCAGGGTTCGGGGCACAACCCCGAGAAAAAAAATTGACTTGAAAATGTGCCTGATATACCAAGAAACATGCTTTTCTCATATGGGTAGGATTTTGACCCATAGGTTTATGGGATAGTTTTGGCCCATGGTTTTAACACCCATGGTTTTGTAAAAATGCTTAAGCAATTCTCTACTTATATGGTGTTATGTATATGGTAGGTATAATGTAACATTGTAGATTTGTTTTGAATTCGGGTGTGAATTCTGTATATGCTTTTGAACATCGCTCCAAATAGATCTGGGTATTGTATTGAGAGAGTGGTGGCTTGTAATAAAATATGAGTAAGTAATTCTTGGTGGACGTAGCCCAAATTGGGTGAACCACGTTAAATATTGTCTCTTGTGTTGTGTTATTTTACTTTACACTTTTATTTGAGATCTGTAATATTTTTGCATGTTAGCTTCTCTTGTTGTGATTACGTGAGGGATTATTCCACATATTTTATCCCTTATTTCCTAACAATTAGTATGAGATCCTGGTTTGGTTTGATAAAGTGTTGAATCATAGGGAAATTTTTATCTTAAGTAGCAGCTATGACAAATGATGGACGATCAAGGATTGAGAAATTCAATAGGCATAATTTTAGTCTTTGGAAGATGCAGATGGAAGATTACCTTTATCATAAGGATCTTTATATTCCACTATCTGAGAAGGTGAACAAACCCTCGAGAATGAAGGATGTAGAATGGGATTTTCTAGATAGGAAGGAACTTGGGAAAATCGGCTATGTCTTACATCTTCGGTATTATTTAATTTTTCAAAAGAAAAGAATGCAAAAGAAGTTATGGATGCATTAGGGAAGTTGTATGAAAATCCTCTTCCTCTAATAAGATATTTTTAATGAAAAAGTTTTTAATATGAAGAAGTCTAAGAATGATTCAATAGAAGATCATTTAAATGATTTTAATCGGTTGTAAATATGCTAGCTTGATTACAATAGAATTTGATAAAGAAGTTAGGGCTGTATTAATTTTGTGCTCTTTTACGAGAGTTGGAATAGCTTGGTAATTGCGGTAAGCAACTCGGTTCCAGCTAACTCAAAGTTGAAGTTTTAGGATGTTGTAGGGGTTATTCTAAGTAAGGAAATGTGAAGAAAAATATTTGGTGAATATTCTACTTTGGGAATGCTTTGACAATTGAAACTAGAGGGAGATAGAAGAATAAAGGAAATTATGGAAAATCAAAGGATCGGGTAAGGTCAAAATCCAAAAGTAAGATAGTATGCTAGCTTGTGGAAATTCTGGGCATGAAAAGAAAGAATGTTGAGAGCTTCAAGAAAAAAGAAACAATAGGAAGAAAATAAGGAGGTAAATGTGTCAACGGGTAATGTATGTCGGGATGCTTTGATTATTTATTTGCACAATATTATTGAATCTTGGGTTTTAGATTCGGGGCTTCTTTCCATGCTACTCCACTGGGCATTATTTTGTTGATTATGTTTGAGGAGATTTTGGGCATGTTTTTCTTGGTGATGATGAGCCTTGTTGTATAGTTGGAAAAGGGTCTATTCGGGTTAAGATGTAGAATGAGAATACTTGGCTATTGAAGGATGTCAGACATGTGCCTATATTAAGATGAAATTTGATATCGGCGGGGTAGTTGGGAAGTGATGGTTGTACTATGATATTTACAACGGACTCTTGGAAGGTTACCAAGGGTGCTCTTATGGTGGCAAGAGGTAAGAAGGTTGGAACCTTGTATTTAACCACTTATAGCACTAATGTTTGTAATCTTGTGGCTTCAGAAGTAGATACAACATTGTGGCACTATAGGCTCGATCATATGAGCTATAAGGGCATGGAGATCATAAAGAAGGATTTTCCCGGATATACAAAAACAAGTTTAGAGTTCTATGAGGACTGCATATATGGGAAACAAAAGTGAGTAAGGTTTCTCAAGGTTGGACCTACAAAGAAAGAGATTAAGCTAGAGTTAGTACATTCGATGTGTTGGGGTTGGCTCAGGTATCACCTCTTAGGGGTTCAAGTTATTATGTTACTTTTATTGATGATGAAACAAAGAAATTTTGGGTTTATTGTATTAGAAACAAATCTGATGTATTAAAAACTTTTATTAAATGGAAACCCTTGGTAGAGAATGAAAATTTTCTTAAGCTAAAATGTCTCAGTCGGATAATGGAGGGGAGTATTGTAGCAATGAATTTTATGATTCTTGTTCTAAGAATGGAATCTATAGGAAAAATATAGTTGTAGGAAATATGCAGTAGAATGGGATGTTAGAAAGGATGAACAAAACAATAATGGAACATGCTAGGAGCATGATATTACATGTAGTATTGCCTCTTTCTTTTCGGTAGAAGTGGTGAGCACTGTTGTGTACTTGATAAATAGAGGACCCTCAAGTGCCTTTATGGAGGCATACACGAGGAGGCTTGGTATGGTAAGAAATTTGATTATTCGTTTCTTAGAATATTTGGAAGTGAGGTGTTTTTCCATATAGACAAGGATGATATGACCAATCTAGAGGCTAAATCAAAAAGATGTACTTTCATTGGTTATGGTGGTGATGACTTTGGATATAAATGTTGGAGTATTAAGGACAAGAAAATCATTTGATCTAGGGATATGGTCTTTAATGAGAAAGTCATGTATAAGCAATAATGTGGCGGGAAAATAGGGAAGAATCCAAAAATAATATGCAGGGTAGATCATCTTTCGAATGGGAAAGTGACACATGAATCGGTTTAGGAACCTCCTCAATAGGAACCCCAAAATCCTATATTGAAGAGCTATTCTAGGGTAAGAAGAGAACCTAGACATTTTTCTACTTCTCTTTATTATTTATTACTCACTTTGATTGTGGAGAGCTAGAGATTTGATGAAGCAATGTAGGTAGATGTCGGGAAGAAGTGGGAGAAAGCCATGGATGAGGAGCATCGGGCTCTCATGGAGAACTAGACATGGGATTTCGTGAGGCTACCCGAAGGAAAAGAGCATTCTGAGAACAAGTGGGTGTTCGAGTCAAAGAGGAAGAAGGATTCAAGAAATGATACAAGGTCCACTTGGTGGTTAAGGGGTTTACATAGAAAAAAGGTATATATTTTGATGAGATTTTTTTCTCCTGTAGTAAAAATGAATTCTATTAGAAGCTGTTCTAGGAATAGTTGTAGCACAATACTTGCACTTATAATAGCTTGATGTAAATACATTTATCCATGGTAATTTAGAGGAGGAACTATATATGTAGCAAACAAATGGCTATGAGGTCAAAGGTAAAGAGGAGCTTGTGTGTAAAGTGAAGAAGAGTTTGTATGGCTTGAAACAAGATCCACATCAATGGTATAAGAAATTTGATAACTTCATGATGGAGTAAGGTTATATTAGATGTCACTATTACCCTGCGTGTATATAAAGAAATTTGAGGATGGTAGTTACATTATCCTTTGTCGTATGTGGAAGACATGTTGGATGCGAGGTAAAAACATGTAGGAAATAAAAGTACTCAAGAAGCAGCCTAATTAACTCCTTTGTTATATGAAGGATTTGGGGGCATCCAAACAAATCCAGTATGAGGATATCTTGGGATAGGAAGGAACATAAGTTGACTTTAACTTAGGAAGAGTACATTAAATTTTTTTTTTTTTTGGAGAGGTTTAATATGCGGGATGCTAAACCGGTTGAGACTCCTTTGGAAAGCCATTTCAAGTTATCAAAGGAAAAGTGTCCTAAGACAGAGCGGGAGAGAAACCAGATGTCTAAGGTACCTTAATCATCAACAATTGGTAATTTGATGTATGCCATGGTGTGCACCTGGGCCTGATATTTCCCATGTAGTGGGAGAGGTGAGTAGATTTATGAGTGATCCGGTAGAGATCACTTTGGAAGGTAGTAAAGTGGATCCTTTGGTATTTGAAAGGGACCATGGGGATAGTTTTGTGCTACAAAGTGGATCAAACTCCACTTTGTGTGGTTATGTATATTCATATATGGCTAGATATGTAGCAGTAGGAGGAGCACAACATGTTATGTTTACACTAGAGGTGGGACAACAATAAGTTAGATTTCACAACTATAGAATTTGGTGGCTTTGTCAACCATGGGTGTGTAAGTGAGTATGTTGCTTTGTGATAGAGGAAATAAAATAAATGATTTGGTTACATCAATTTCTTGAGGAGTTAGGGCATAAACGGGAGGAAGGAAAGTTGCATAGTGATATTCAGGGTCTTATACACCTAGCTAAGAACTTTGTTTTCCACTCTAGAGTGAAGCATATACAGTTAAGGTACCATTTCATCATGACATCTTTGGAGGAAGAGAACTTGAAGTGGAGAATATTCATACTAGTCAAACTCCTACGAGACATGATGACCAAGGTGGTCACAAGGAAAAAATAAAGTTGTGTTTAGCTTTGGTTGGTCTTCATAGAAACTAGTGAATGATGGGTGTTGTTATTCCCTTCATTTAATCAACTTCATGTTGATGTCATATTCAAACCAAGGGTGTGTCTAAAGCTATATGCAACAAGAATAATCCTATCGATCTAGTAGTTGAATGTAGTTATTTTTGTATTTTACGGGGATATTTTCAATGTCTTAAGGACTTGGTAAAAACCTTATTTAAATCATACTATGAAAACTTTGCTGAAAGGAAACACACTAAAAGATTTTCTAAAAGGAAACACACTTTGCAGAATGGAAGTAAATACACTTAGTTTTGGGAAATAAAAAAATTAATTTTGGAAATAAGCACACTTGCTTTTAGAAATAAACACACAACTTAGAGTGCTTAAAAATGGTTGCAAGAAGAATAAGAATCTATCTAGACACCTACAGGAACGAGTATACAATGAGTTTAACTAGAATAATTAAAAGTGATACGAGAATTAACAGATCTAAACTATTTGCTTAGGAAATATAAATACCAAATAGATGAATATCCTGGTCCTTGGGGGAGTGGGCCCTTTCTCCTCCTTGAATCAGGATTTAACAACTTAGAATTCTCTCAAATAGGAATGGTTATTTATTGATAAAACATTTGGTATTACAAAACATATTGGATCTGTGTACTTTGATCTGTATTACTTATTCTATATGTATATCTATCTTCCATATATTTATCTACTGCAGGTTTGCTTATATATACATTTACAATCATAGTTGTCTCTATGATTATGATGAAATCAAATCATGCCCAGAATAGATGTTAACTCAGATTTTGGCTGATCGGACAAGCTGTAAGATAACTATCCCTAGATTTTTGATCGGAAATATTCTCATCCTTTCTGATTGAAAGGGTTGTTGATGTTAAATCACCAAATGTGGTTAGAATAGATAAACTTCCATCGGTTCCGGAACTTCAGAGAAGTTCTAGAACCATAGGAAATCATTAAAGATCAAAACCGTGAGAGTTCCGGAGCTATACTCAGGAGTTCTGGAACTAAGTCCAAAAATTTTGGAACTAAATACTAGAGTTCCGAACTAAGTCCGAAAGTTCCAAAACTAGGTGATGAAGCCTGTGAATGTGTAATGGAGTTCTAGAACTAGCTTGGAAGTTCGAAACTAAGCCGTATTGGAAAATATGCTACCGAAAACATGTTGAACACTACATACTTCATTTCTTCAACTGATTAGACTTGCTTTATTACAAAACTGAATTTCCAACACACTTCATCAGGAATTTCAGAGATTTTAAATGTTAGAATCACAATCAATCAAAAGATGAACAATTACATCCTAACTCATATCAGATCAAATAAAAGTTGAAAATGAAATCAAACTTAATTAAAAGGAGAGTAAGATGAGATCATTTATTGTACATTTAACGGCCATATTCTGGCCTCATCGGTGAAGGGTTGAGAAGCTTGCTCGAGAGAAAACTAGTCTCCAGTGGGAGATTGTTAGGTTGTGCATCCTATTTTCATGTGAGAAATTATTGAAGACTGTACACTAAAAGTATTGTACATTTTCCCACGGTTGTCTCATGGGGTTCGGGGGCACAACCCCAGAAACTTTTTTGGCCTTAAAACGTGCCCGATATACCGAGAAATGTTCTTTTCTCATATGGGCAGGATTTTGACCCATAGGTTTATGGGACGGTTTTGGCCCATGGTTTTGATACCCATAGTTTTGTAAAACTACTTAAGTAGTTGTCTACTTATATAGTTTTATGCATATGGTAGGTATAATGTAACATTACATATGTGTTTTGAATTCAGGTGTGAATTCTATAGAGTTTTTTTAGCATAGCTCCAAACAAATTTGGTTATTGTATTGAGAGAGTGGTGGCTTGTAATAAAATATGAGAAAGTGATTCTTGGTGGATGTAACCTAAATTTGGTGAGCCATGTTAAATCATTGTCTCTTTGTGTTGTGTTATTTTATTTTTACTTTTATTTGAGATTTGTAATATTTTCGCATGTTATTTTCTATTGTTGCAATTATGTTAGGGATTATTCCACATATTTTATCCCTTATTTCGTAATAGGCATGATGTAGAAAATTGTAAGGATATAAAGACCACTCTTCTCAAACTATGTCCTCCTAGAGAAAAATTTGATGATGATGATATTTTAGAAGAGGGCCTTGTTCCACTTTCACCCATCACCACACATCCTTTCCCCTTACCTATTCATCAATCTTCACCTCCACCACCAAAACCCTTTTACCCTCCCCCAAAATTCTAGATCAATATGGTCTATATAAGAGAGCTAGCCAAACCTCTGCCAAAATGTCAATGCACTACCTTCTTTGCACAACACCAGTATATGCCATCAACATACTTTTGGCCATCCTATTTCTACACCTATCATGAATCAACTACTCTATTACCCCATATTAATATGGTTAACATTTCTAATCACACCCAGAAAGAAAAAGGAAAGGAGAAAACAACCAGCCCATCTGCCAATCCTGTTCCCAATATACCATCAACACCTGTACTAAAAATCACCATCCATGGACCCACATACCCTATTTTTGATGGGGTCACCCATTGTATAATGATTAAACAATTACACCAATATCCTCTCAAAATGTCATTATATGACCTTGTCCAAACCTCTAAGTCTCATCAATAGGACCTCATGGAGGTTCTATAATCTATTGAGGTTTTACCTAATGACCCAACCCCTGTGGCATCCATGATCACTCCTCACCATGTGGCCTCTCTCACCACTTCATCCCCTTCCTCTGCACCCACTACCACTCATCAAGTAGCCACTCTCAGTTTCTATGACGACGAGATTGTACCTCTCCAATCAGATGATCCTAATCCCACCCTATTCATCTCTGTTTACATTGATAATATACACGTTCAACGTGTTATGATTGATGGAGGTGCTAGCATAAAAATTATCTCCTCTCATGTGTACAACCAAATGCACATCCCTTCCAATTACATGCATAATAACCCAGTTATGTTACATTTATAAATGATGCCATAACTTCAACCCTTTGAACCATCATTCTCCACATTTGTGTGGGCCCCTGTACCATTCCAGAATTATTCTACGTCTTAGAGGGGAATTCTAGTACAATCTATTGCTTTGGTGACCTTGGATCCATTTCATGGGTTGTGTTCCTTCAACCTTACATCTTTGTGTAAAATTTGAACATGAAGGACATAATTATACCATTCCAGCTAGCCCTTCACCATAAAAAACAAGTAACATGTTGTATCAACCTAATGATATCCTTATACCAGTAAATTAATTTACCACCGCCATCACCTCTCCTTCACCCATGAGCACATCCAACAACGTTGCCGCTTTACCTTAACCACACCTAACTCCTCTATTCCCACTACCGTCATAGCCTCTGTAGCTAACCAATCGACTAACCTATCTACTTCTTAACCAACTATTGTCTATTATTATAGTGATTCATCCATTCCCACTACCCATATACTAACTACCAATCCCTTAGAAGGTGTTTTTCAATGCCTCACTTTGGGAGAGTCTTGCTGTATAACATCGACACATTCTTTACTCCTTAAATGTATGTAAAACTTCACCAACACCCCCACTATGATCATCTTATAGGCGAGGTATTTCCTTATGGTTCTCCACACCTTCGCACCAACTTAATGTATGGGGGACTTGATTCTTCTACCTACTCACATGATCCACCTTCCAAAACTCGAACATTTTCGGTTGACCTTTAATCTCTCACCAACCACTACTTCCCCCACACCCTTCTCCATCATTGTACATGGAATGGATTTGGATTTGGTTTCTATGAACAAGATGACCATAGTATCATCATGTGTACCACTCGTAAACATAAATACTACAATGGTATTGGATTTTCCAAACCATCTCCCAAGAAGGCCCGAGTTGAACTCATTGAGGACGATAAACCTTCTTCACCCCATTCACCACCTTCACCTACGGAGTCTATGGATCCAAAATCCATTCCTCATTAATTTTTTTCATGAACACCATTTCCTTGGGACCTCTAACTTATCAACAAGATGGAAAGGCTCCCTCTTCTCTTCCCTTCATGTATCCTGACATGATCGATGATGATACACCTTCTATTAACATAATTCAATGTTAGGATGATGAGTCTATTCTCACCTACCTCAATGCAAAAGATTCATATATTCACCGATCGTTACCTTCTGAGACATAAACCATGTTAAATGAATTGACCATCAAAATCAATATTAACACTAAGGAAAACCCGCACATTCTAAAAATAGGCCAATCTTTAGATGTTGTTAAAGAGGAAGATTTTACTTCTTTTCTTAGCGATCATAGCAATGCTTTTTCTTGGTCCTATGCTGATATGACCAGTATTGACCCAAACATTTTGGTCCACAATATCATCACTATTCCTGAAGCCAAACCCGTGAAACAGAAGCTGTGAAAAATGCATCCTCGTATTTCCCTTATTGTTAAAGAATAACTCTAACACCTTCTTTCAGTTTCCTTCATCCTACCCATCTATTACCCTCAATGTATCTCTAACATCATTCCTATCACTAAAGCGATAGGGGACTTTGTATTTGCATGGATTTCCATGACCTTAATCTAGATGTCCCCAAAGACAACTTTCCTCTACCTAGCATTGACCAACTATTTGATCTCATTGTTGGCCATGAGATGTTATCACTCATGGATGGTTTCTTAGGTTATAACCAAATATTACTTTCCCCATAAGATCAACACAAAACCACCTTCATCACTCCTTGGGGGACCTTCTGCTATCATGTCATGCCATTTGGCCTTAAAAATGCTATGCCACATATCAGTGGGCTATGAATTATATATTTCATGAAATTATGCATCACATATTGGAATATTACATTGATGATATTCTTTCCAAATCCAAACATCAGGCCAAACACCTTACATTCCTTAAGGTCATCTTTGACCATCTCATCAAATATTGTGTTTTCCTTCAACCCAAGAAGTGTGTCTTTGCTGTTCTTTCTGGAAAGCTCCTTGGTTTTATCATTTCTTTGCATGGCATAGAAGTTGACCCTACTAAAATCAAGGTTATTCTTAAAATTCCTCCATCTACTAACTCTCATCAAATTTATAGTTTGCAAGGAAATTTGCAATCTATTTGTCGCTTTATTTCATAGCTTTTTGACCATTGCAACCCATTTCATCATCTCCTAAAAATGGATGTATCTTTTAAATGGGATGATGAATACCAAAAACCTTCGACGCCTTAAATAATACCTCCTCTAACCACCTGTGATCATTCCACCTAGGTATGACCAACCATTTTATCTTTACATCTACACTTGCCTTGACCATTCCCTAGGTGTCATGCTCTCTCATCGTGATGAGCAACATAGGGAACAAGAGGTTTATTATATAAGTCATACACTTTTAGACTACGAAACTAGATACACTCATGCTCAAAACCTCTACTTAGCCTTATTTTTATTGGAACTAAACTTATCCATTAACTACTTAACCACAAAACCTTTCTTGTAACTAATACGACCCCTTACATTATGTGTATGCCAAGCCCTATCAACATAAATGTGTTGCACATTGGCTAGTGCTTCTTGTAAACCTAGAAATAAAATTCATCCATCAAAAATATGTTAAAGGAAAATCCATCGCTGACCAACTCACACACACACATCTCTCACGGATATCAATCCTCTAACTTCAATTTCCTAGATGAATCCTTTGTTACCCTATCTTTGGACGATAATAATTACCAAATGACCTTACTCTTTGATGGTTCAAAATGTTAGCATGGGGGTGGTGCCAATGTTATCCTCATTCCTCTTAATGGTAATCCTATGATATTATCTTTCAAACTATATTTTTATTGTACTAACAATATTTCTAAATATGAAGCACTTGTATTAGGCCTTCAAACCACCATCACCTTAGACATTAAATCAATTAATATCTTTGGCAATTCCCAACTAGTTGTAAACCAAGTTAATGATATATACCAGTGTCATAACAAGATAATTCAAAAGTATAAGAATCATGTTGACATACTTTTGAATACCTTTGACCGTTATGAACTTCAAACCACCCCATGTTCTACTAATAAATTTGTGGACACCATGACCTATCTTGCTTCTCAACTTCCCGCTTCGCCCTCTAAATCAAAAATCTTTGTCACTATATAAATGTTGCAATCACCTTATTTTCTATTTCAAGACAACAACCTAGTCAGAATCATTGAAATTGACCCACGTGACCTTTGGTATAAGCAGTTTGTTGACTACCTTTACCATTCCATACTTCCTACATATCTTACTCACAATGGATAATGAGCCTTTCTAAAAAGTGTCTCTCGCTATGCCATCATGGGTTGTCTTCTTTACAAATGTGGATTTGATGGTATCCTCTTATGATGTCATACAAGTTCTGAAATTCCCTACATCATCAAGGAAGTTCACGAAGGAATTTGTGGGGGTCACTTAAGTGGTTTAGCTATCGCTAAACACATTATCTTCTTGGGCTATTACTAGCCAAACCTAAACCATGATTGTTGTGACTATATCAAACATTGTGTGAAATGCCAACAACATGTTAATATTCATCACACCCTTAGTCATACCTTACAGGTTATACGAGATATTTTCCCTTTCTCTCAATGGGGTTTAGATCTTATCAGAGAGATCAACCCTCATTCTTCCCAACGTCATCGATGGATTATTACCGCTACTAAATACTACACTAAATGGGTAGAAGCCATGCCTCTCATTTCTACAAAATCTAAGAAAATATGTGAATTCTTCAACCATCACATCATTTGTTGCTTTGGTGTTCCTCATCGCCTCATAACTAATAACGGAAAACAGCTCAAAAAAAAACTTATGGAAACTCTATGATGCCTTCGACATTCAACTCAGTTTTTCTTCACCTTATTACCCTCAAACCAATGGCTAGGTGGAATCAATCAATAAAGCCTTAAACAAAATTATTATGAAATTAGTTGACGATACTAGAAAGTATTGGCACATGCACATTATTTTTTCCTAATGGGATTATTGTACTAGTATTCGTACCTTAACTCATGCCATGCATTTCTCTTTGGTCTATGGTACCAGATTTTTTTGCCTCTCAAAGTCCAAATTCCATCTCTTCATATTTCAGTCAAAGACATGATCAATGATGATTATTTTTGCCAACATCATTTGGCACAACTTGATTTATTAGATAAATTTTGTCTCAATGCTCTTGATCACCTCCAAATCTACCAAAAATGTATCAAACATGCCTACGATAAACATGTCCTTGAGCGAACCTTCTATGTTAGAAACCTTGTCTGAAGGCAAATCAACATGTAAAAAAATATGAGAAAAGTAAACGGGAAAATTTTATCCTAATTGGATTGGACCCTATATCGTTACTCATACCTATAGATTAGGTGCTTATCATTTGTCTTCACTTCAAGGTAAATCCAAACCTAAGCCCCTCAATGCCTTGAATATTTGACCATTCTATTGTTGAATCAATTCCTATATCACCTCTATCTATTTAAATGCTCAACCCTTCAACACCATTCACCTTCCATTCACCTATTTTAAGGATCAACGACTAAACAAGAATCATGTGATTACTGTCACTTTTCAGCCTTATCTTAAATTTGAGTACCATGGCTCTACTCATGGCATGATTCTCATGGATACTTTTCATCTATTCCAAGATGGAATCCCATGGTTTTTCATCACTTAAAAACCCATATTTCATAGCTAACCTCTGTGTACTATAGTTTTGTCTTCATAATAGGAGCCTATCCTTCTCTATAGTCTTGTCCATGACCTAAAAGTCCAAAAAAAGAATTCAAAAAAGTAATATATGGGACTTTTAGATTCAAACATCTTTGATTCAAACTTCTAACAGAAATATGACTCCCTCATAAAGGACATCTAATTTTTCTACCTTACTGTTATAAATAGATTGATCCCTCAAAGGATAGCTATATAAATCTATCCATACTATACATAGTCTATCACCAAAAGAATACTATTCTTGCAAAAATAAAATAAAAATATTCTAAAGCTTCCCACATCAATCAGCTTCACAAAGACATCAAGGAGATACTCTTCTCATCCCACACAAATTTCCCGCATCGATCAGTCTATAAAAACAAAAGAAAAAAAGAAATGTTATCTTTTTCGTCATGGAATTTCCTATTTTGATCTTAGGTCTCTTGCCAAGAAGGCATGTTGTCACACACAAGGTTATGCTAAACCAACCTTTTCTCATGTAACCACCTTTCCTTTCTAACCTTCCACCTACTCAAGGGATGTGTCGTAAATGCAACATTTTGTGATCATGTGACCTTTTTCACCCTTACAATAGTCAATCATGTAACACCTTTAGGGTCTTACATTCATAAGAAAATATTTGGTATGATAAACTAATCTGGTTCTTATCAATTAGGCAACACTTTTGTCTCCCATTACCATTCACCTTTTTCTTACTTATTAATTCTCCTATACAAGACCAGACCATCGACACCTACATTTTAAGAATTCCTCTTTCACCTAAAATCACCCATGCTCATCTAACCTCAATATCACTCATGCATAAATCATCTATAATCAACCATGCCTAAATGACCTAGACTCAATCATGCCTAAAACCTACCAACCCATTCCTCTACCTCAACATATTATTCCCTATCTTATCGGAGAACTACATCAACCTGAGGCCCCTTTTCGCCAAGGCTATGTAGGCAACATTCTGAGGGCATGGGGTCCTTGGAGGTTAGCTCAACCACTCTTTACCCTAACTAATTTACCCCCTTTTTGTATTCACAAGCTACCTTAGTTAGTTTCTATTTTACACAACACTTGGAAATTAAAAAATAAAAATACATACATACAAACATATATCCCTACCATTTCATCACAACATACATATACATCATCATTGATTTTCCATAGTAAAAATAACTTGGAAATTAAATCAAACACAAAAACACGACTCTACCATGCCTATACTAGAATCCACCACACCTAACTCACCTAGCCTCCACCATACATGAACTTAATTTAATCATACCTAACTCACCTAGACTCCACCATGCCTATACCTGACTCAATCATGCCTAAACCACCTAGAATCCACCATGCCTAAACATGACTCCATCATGCCTAACTGACCTAAACTCAATTGTGCCTACATGACCTCAACTCAATCATTCTTGCTTCACCTAGTTTCCATCAATACACAATAATAATGAAAATTAATAAGTACATCATCAATCCAATAAATATTATCAACTGTATAAATGGAAGAGTCTTTGTATTAATACATATATACATAGATACAAATAAATAAAAGTATCTCAAAAACTCTCTTATATAATCTCACATCTTCAACATGCATGCTGACATATATATATCAAAAATAAAAATAATGATCATATCAAGTCATTAATCATCACCCCACCTAATATCCTCCTGACCAGTATCACATGTCTCCTCCTCACCACCTGTCACTCACCCCGACAAGCATGTCTACACCCTTTATGGGTCTCGGTCTGGTCTCCTTCTAGCCCTCACCTAAGCATGGCCTCTGCAAAATCATTACCTCTCCCTAGACCTGCCCATGGGCTCTACGACCCCCTTTACTCCTTGAGCGGTGAGTCCTGGATCTAGTCTTCTCACTACATGCCTCTTTGGGATTTGTACTCGAGAATATGAAGGGACATCTAAATCGATATTGTCGGGTGATCCAAATAGTAGTGCGCCTTGCTCAGGGGAATCCATGAACCTCACCATCAAATTTTTTTTTTTGGTGGTGTCATGGGTCTTACTACAACCTATGAACTCTTCCTGTTAATAATGGCCTCGGCTCTTGTCCCGATGCCTTCCCTCCTACCCGTGCCACGGGATTCTATCTGGGGCGGTGCTATAATATAGGACCCTATCCACTGGGCTTGTGTGGGGGTACTTGCACTTACTACACCTAGGAATATAATGCCACAACATGTGCCTTTGTAGTGGCTTGAGGGCCCTATAAACCTATGACTGTGCCTATAAGGTGACTACACGTCCACCATCGCCATCTCCACCTTGTGTGGGCACTTATCCCTATGCTACCTAGGCCTGTAGGGCCATCACCTAAGCCTGTAAAGTGGCTATCTATGCCTCTTACCCTATGATCTGTCCTTCTAATACTATAATCTGTGCTATAGGGTGACCACCGACACCTATAATGAATCTCTCTTTACTATGATTGTAGCTAGATCTTGATGATCTAGCCTCGGTGATGCTACTTTCGTAGCATTGATATCCACCACTTGTTATACCCATCAGTGAATCCCACATCATCAATGTGATGATATCGAACCTAATCCTCCACCCCTATAGGAAAAATCAAGTGTGGTGGAGACATGGGTCTCTCCACATCATCTCGGTGGTACTATGGGAAGGGTGGAGGCACATCTTGTGGTAGCCCAAACTATCATCTAACCCTGTCTACATGTATCATTTTGTGCTTATCAACACGCTGCCCTTGTATCCACCTCAACAACTATAATCCCTCCAACTCCTCTACCATGCCTCTGTATGAAGGATAACCAATGTATGGCCTCCACACAATATCAACCCTCGACAGACCCTCCAATAACCGCCTGTAGTATATCACATCATATGTCACCCTCGACTTCCCACAACTGGTACCCAACATCTTTATCCAAATCTCGAGCAAGCCACCCCGAACCAATCCTGTCATGGTAGACCCATTGGGTGCACAGACATGATTTGATTGTATGCCCAATAATGTAGTAAAAAGTACATCTTATATCGAATCACTGCAATCTCCCATAAGCCCATAGCTCCCTATATAACTGAAATAGGAAATTTACTACCCAAGAGAAGCAAATTCGCTCCTCTATCATATCCTGAAGCACTTCCATTAGTACTTGTGGCAATATCCCACCCTCAAAATCTAGCAAATAAAAAAAACCTACCACCTCCATCATTAACACAGACAACCTTGTCTCCTACGGGTAGAAATTTTGCATATATGCCCTCATGTGTGAGACTCACACTATGATAGTTTAATAGGCCCATCACCTCACAAAATACTACCACTATCGGCTCCACTAAAGCCTCAAATGAGATGGAATAAACTGGCTCCCCCACAATAGGAAGCCTTAGGATCCGGTACATGTCCTCTAAATTGAAGGTCATCTTTCCCATCGTAGATGGAAGGTAATCATCATGAATCCCATCTCATCAATGAGAGAAAACATCATATTATGATCTCAAACTATTCACCTATAGCGTTGGACCCCGATAAGTCTAACCTCAATTATATGATCTCACTCCTCCATGCTCACGTTGGGCCACATCCATACCAATAGAGGTGGTACTCTATCCTACATCCTAAGTTGATCTCTAGCATGCATCAACCAAACATAACATTGTCAAGAATTTCCCATATCAACACACCTATTACCCAACACACCTATTACCCAACACACCTATTACCTATCACACCATACCCACACCACAACCTTCCCACTTACACCTTTTACCTAATTCTCTTATAAACCTATTGTCCCTTATCATCCTTACCTATCCTAGTACAGTTCACCTACTTCCCCACCCCACATTTCCAAACTAACATGTTACCCTCATCCCTCTACATATACCTTCACTTAACCCTTCCTTTCCTATTTTTCTTCCCCCTACCTATCCCTTTTCACCTATTTTCTCCTAATACTAACCAACGCTTGAGTCTACTTGACTATCATTGACCCCTCTTGGTGATGTTAGTCAACTAATCCTTGTTGATGCCAACCAAACCCAACCAAAGTCAGCCAAACCTTGACCGACATCAGTCTCTGTCGTGGCACCCAAAATCAAAAACTCATCCCCCATTCTTAAAAATTCACAAAATAACCTAACTACCTACTCCCACCCACCCAAACCTATCTTATCTTCATTCCCCATCCTATTTAACCTATGTATGACATTCCCACCCCTCATTTCCTTCAATTTTACCCACAAATTCAAAATTCACATTACACCCAAATTTTAAACAAAACTGATTTCAACAAACTATTTTCAAACAAATGATATTCAGATTGAATCCTAGATCATCTCGATTTCATCTCCATAGTGGCATGTCGACCACTTTGCATTGGTGGTCCACCTACTCCCTCTCCCACCTCTACCATGACCAAATAAACTTTACACCTCCAAAAAAAATGAATCAATAGAATCAATCTCATGGATCCATTAATCAAACACCAATAATAAGATACGTGGCTCACCAACTCAACTCAACACCTCGTCTTGTCATTTTCCAATCTTCCGCTTTGCCTCGTTGTTTTCTAAAAGTGGTGAAGTCAAAATGAATCCTTAAAACACATATTTATTTTTAGTCCCAAATCAACATGACCAACTTCGTTCATGTTGTGCCCTATCCAATTGACATCGGTTACACCATAACCGACATCGATCTCCCAACATTACCATTTGATTCACCTCATGCCCATTTTTCCTAAAAAAATTATTAAACCCACATATTTTAAACCTTACCACTACCTCTTACACCCTACCCACAATCCTACATTACTGTGTATTTCCTTAAATACATTTAGGGAAACATTATTTACCTATACCCTAGCCTTACTCGGACCTTGACCTACATACCCTGACCTAAACCAAATTTTGGTGATGTTTGACTCCATGTATTGATTATACCTTGCGATGTTGTTTCCCATGTTATTTAGCCTACTCTGAACTTACCTTTCCTATTTTTGTGTTGTTTATCCCGACCAAACCTTTAGTGTCCGGATCATACCTAAATGTTCCTACACCTAACCTAAGTTTTGTTTCTAGAACAAAACCTTTACCTTGGATACTTGAATCACTTCAACCTCTTTGGATAACTTTCATCAACCTTGGATGATGTAGAGTTTGAAATATCTTCCACACTGCATACAGATCGCAATCCATATGTGTTCATGCATTTTATTTTCATTACCCATTACCCAATATGAATATTACCCGAGTACCCAATATGACCATTACCCATTACCCAACATGACCATACCCTTACCTATAACCAACCTACCCTCACTTTTATTACTTACCCATTTATCAAACCACTCATGAATCCATCTAACACCTCATCAACTTCTAGTTTGAGGGCATCACCTCCACCCACAATTGGGGAAAACTCACCTTCATTCTGTTAGGAATTAATAGAATCTAATGCGAATAATTCCTCAGAATCACAATAATAAGAAGTATGAATAGAAATTATAGAAATGAAATATGCAAAACACAAAGACAATATTTAATGTGGTTCACCCAATGTGGGCTACATCCACCAAGAACACTTGCTCAGATTTTATTACAAGCCAATAGTCTTCACAATTACAATAACCAAATCTTGTTTGGGGCTGCACTCAACAAACCCTCCCAAATTCACACTTGAATTTTCACACACTATTCACCTTCAAAAAACACTCATGTCAATCCTATTGTATGTCCATCTATATATAAGTACATCAATAGGTAGCCGAAGAAGCGGTTTTACAAAACAATGGGTACCGAAAATCGATGGGTCCAAAACCAGCCCATAACGGTTACCCATTACCCATGGGTTAATAAACCACCCATGAAAATTTGCTTCAGGGGATTCACCCCCCTGAACCCCCTTGACCCACTCATCGGTGAGTGGGACCCTTTGTAAAAATATCCAAGTGTAACACATGGAAGGTGTACCAAACTCTAACATGAAAATAGGCTTCATAAACATAACAATCTCCCACTTGAGACTGATTTCCACCTGAGCAAGCTTCTTAACCATTCACTGTCATCTGTGAAGGCCAACCAAAGCTTAACATAGAATTAGTTTATCCCTTGTGACCACCTTGGTCATCATGTCTGTAAGATTTTGACTGGTATGAATCTTCTCCAACTTCAACTTATCTTCCTCCAAATTTGTCTGATGAAGTGATAACTCAACTGTATATGCTTTGTCCTAGAATGGAAAGTAGAGTTCTTAGCTAAGTGAATAGCACTTTGAATATCACTATATAGCTTTCTAACTTCCTGTTTATGTCCCAACTCATCAAAAAATTATTGTAGCCAAATCATCTCCTTGCTATCTTCTGTAGAAACAACATACTCAACCTCAGTGGTTGACAAAGCCACAACCTTCTGTAACCATGAAATCCAACTCACTGTTGTATCACCTACAATAAATACATAACTTGTTGTGCTCCTCTTGTAGTCCAAATATCCAACCATATATGAGTCAACATATCCACACAAATTATTGTTTGATCCACTATAACATAAAACAATACCCATGGTCCCTCTCAAATACCAAAGTATCCACTTTACTACCTGCCAGTGCTCATTTCGTAGATCACTCATAAACCTACTCATTGCTCCCACTGCATGGGAAATATCTGACCTAGTGCATACCATAGCATACATCAAACTACCAACCACTGATGAGTAAGGCACCTTGGACATATAGTTTCTTTCCTGCTCTGTCTTGGGACACTGATCCTTTGATAACTTAAAATGGCCTACCAAAGCAGTCCCAACCGATTTAGCATCCTACATGTTAAACCTATTCAATACCTTCTTAATGTACTCTTCTGAGATAAAGTTAGCTTTTGTTCCTTCCTATCCCGAGCTATCCTCATACCAAGGATTTCTCTGGTTGCCCCCAAATCCTTCATATCAAAGGATTCACTTAGTCATGTTTCTTGAGTACTTTTATTTCTTGCATGTTTTTACTGCAACCAACACATCATCATCAACATACAAACATAGGATAATATAACTTCCATCCTCAAATTTCTTTTTGTACACACACAATGGTTAGAATGACATCTAATATAACCTTACTCCATCATGAAGCTATCAAACTTATTATACCATTGACATGGAGCTTGTTTGTGCCATAAAAGCTCTTCTTCACTATGCACACCATCTCCTCTTTACCTTTGACTTCATATCTTCTCGGATGCTACATATATAGCTCCTCCTCCAAATCACAATGGAGAAATGTAGTCTTTACATCTAACTATTCTAAGTGCAAGTCTTATGCTACCACTATTCCAAGAATAGTTCGATAGAATTCATTTTTACTACGGAGAAAAAATCTCATCAAAACTATACCTTGTTTTCGTGAAAACCACTTAACCACCCACCGAGCCTTATATCTTTTCTTTCCTCCTTCTTCATCTTTAACTCTATATACACCCACTTGTTCTGCAATTCTCTTTTGCCTTCCGGTAGCTTCACCAAATCCCAAGTCTGGTTCTCCATGAGAGGCTTATGCTCCTCATCCATGGCTTGCTCCCACTTCTTCCTGGCATCTACCTACATTACTTCATCAAATCTCTTTGTCTCTCCACTATCAGTGAGTAATAAATAATAAAGAGAAGGAAAAAAATGTTCAAGTTCTTTTCTTACCCTATAAGACCTCCTCACTTTGTAGGAGTTTGGGGTTCTGTTGATTAGGTTCTGAACTGATTCATGGGTCACTATTCCATCCAGGAAGATCCTCTACCACTGCATATTATTTCTTGGATTCTTCCCTGTTTTCCTACAACTGTTGCTTATACATGACTTTCTCATTAAATACCACATCCCTAGACCAAATGATTTTCTTTTCCTTAATACTCCAACATTTAAATCAAAATTCATCACCACCATAACCAATAAAAGTGCATTTTTCTGATTTATCCTCTAACTTGGTCCTATCATCCTTGTCAATATGAACAAACACCTCACATCCAAAGACTCTAAGAAATGAGTAATCAACTTTCTTACCATACCAAGCCTCCTCAAGTATGCCTCCATCTAAGGCACTTGAGGGTCCTTTGTTTATCAAGTACACAGTTGTGCTCACCGCTTCTGCCCAAAAATAAAGAGGCAGTCCTACATGTATCCTCATGCTCCTAGCACGTTCCATTATTGTTTTGTTCATCCTTTCTGACACCCCATTCTATTGTGGGGTTCCTAGAATTGTCTTTTTCCTGCGGATTCCATTCTTAATACAATAATAATCAAATTCATTGCTACAATACTCCCCTCCATTATCTAACCTGAAACATTTTAACTTAAGACCTGTTTCATTCTCTACCAAGGCTTTCCATTTAACCAAAGTATTAAATACATCATATTTGTTTCTAATACAATAAACCCAAACTTTCCTTGTTGCATCATCAATAAAAGTAACATAATAACTTGAACCCCCAAGATATGATACCTGATCCGGACCCTACACATCATAATGTACCAACTCTAACTTACTCTCTTTCTTCATCGGTCTAACCTTGAGAAAAATTACTCACTTCTGTTTACCATATATGCAGTTCTCACATAAATCCAAACTTGTTTCTGTATATCCAGGAAAATTCTTCTTTATGATGTCCATGCCCTTATGGATCATATGACCGAGCTTATAGTGCCATAATGTTGTATATGCATCTGAAGCCACAAGATTACAATCATTAGTACTATTAGTGGTTAAATACAAGGTTCCAACCTTCTTACCGCTTGCCACCATAAGAGCACCCTTGGTAACCTTTCAAGAGTCAACCTGTAAATATCACAGTATAACCATCACTTCCTAATTGCCCCGCCGATATCAAATTTCTCCTTAATGTAGGCACATGTCTGACATCCTTCAATAGCCATGTATTCCCATTCTACATATTAACCTAAACAGAACCTTTTCCAACTATACTACAAGACTCATCATCACCAAGAAAAACATGCCCAAAATCCCCTTAAACATAATCAACAAAATAATGCCTATGTGGAGTAGTATGAAAAGAAGCCCCTGAATCTTAAACCCAAGATTCAGTAATATTATGCAAAGAAAGAATGAAAGCATCGACATACATTACGATGCCACATTTGCCACCTTTTTTTCTTCTTGTTGTTTCTTCTTATCCCAAAGCTCCCAACAGTCCTTTGCATGCCCAGACTTTCCACAATTCCAGCATATAATCTTGCTCTTGGATTTTGACCTTGCCCGATCTTTCGATTTTCCATGGTTTCCTCTATTCTTCTGTCTCCCTCTAGTTTCCACTATCAAAGCATTCCCTGAAGTAGAAGATTCCCAGATATTTTTCTTCACATTTCCTTGCTTATAATCACCCCTACAACATCCTCAAACTTCAACTTCGAGTTAGCTGGAACCGAGTTGCTTACCGCCATTACCAGGCTATTCCAACTCTCAGGTAAAGAGCACAGAATTAATAAAGCCCTAACTTCTTCATCAAATTCTATTGTAACCAAAGATAGCATATTCAAAACCATATTGAAATCATTTAAATGATCTACTATTGAACTATTCTCAGACATCTTCATATTAAACAACTTTTTCATTAAAAATATCTTGTTAGAGGTAGAGGGTTTTTCATATAACTTCCATAATGCATCCATTAGATTTTTGTAGTCTTTTCCTTTGAAACATTAAATAATACCGAAGATGCAAGACATAGCCAAATCATTCCAAGTGCCTTCTGATCCAACAAATCCCATTCCGCATATGTCATACTCAAGGGTTTGTTCACCTTCTTAGACAATGGAGTATAAAGATCCTCCCGATAAAGGTAATATTCCATCTCGCATATTCCAAAGACTAAAATTCTTCCCATTGAATTTATCAACCCTTGATATTCCATAATCCACCATAGCTCCCACTCAAGCTAAAAATTTTCCCTACGATTCAACACTTCAGCAAACCAAACCAAGCTCTGATACCAATTGTTAGGAATTAATAGAATCTAATGTGGAATAATTCCTCAGAATCACAATAATAAGAAGTATGAATAGAAATTACAGAAATGAAATATGCAAAACATGAAGACAATATTTAACATGGTTTACCCAATGTGGGCTACATCCACCAAGAACACTTGCTCAAATTTTATTACAAGCCAACAGTCTTCACAATTACAATAACCAAATCTTGTTTGGAGTTGCGCTCAAAAAACCCTCCCGAATCCACACTTGAATTCACACACACTATTCACCTTCACAAAAACACTCATATCAATCCTATTGTATGTCCATCTATATATAATTACATCAATAGGTAGCCGAAGAGGCAATTTTACAAAACAATGGGTACCGAAAAGCCATGGGCCCAAAACCAGCCCATATCAGGTTACCCATTACCCATGGGTTAATAAACCACCCATGAAAATTTTCTTGGGGATTCACCCCGAACCCCCTTGAACCGATCAAGTAGTAGGACCACTGTAAAAATATCCAAGTGTAACACATGGAAGGTGTACCAAACTCTAACATGAAAATAGGCTCCATAAACATAACAATCTCCCACTTGGAGACGGATTTCCACTGAGCAAGCTTCTCAACCCTTCATTGTCATCCAAGAAGGCCAACCAAAGCTGAATATAACTTTATTTTATCCCTTGTGACCACCTTGGTCATCATGTGTACAATTCTCGACCACCATAAAAATATCCGAGTGTAACACATGGAAGGTGTACCAAACTCTAACATGAAAACAGGCTCCACAAACATAACAAGTCCTACTTGGGCAAACCCCACTCTCACCTATATTTGGGGTAACAACTTCCAGTTCTTTTCAACATCTCTTACAATACAATATATGTGACAAAAAGGGGCAAATGTAGACACCCAATTTGGGTCACACTCCCCTTGGTCCCATTTTATTAATTAACGTAACATATCCACCTAACTATGACCCCTTACCCTACATTCATATTAATTTAATTACTTAAAATTGAATTTATGTTCATCCTCACACTATTAATTAATTTAATTACTTTAATTTACTTAATTTACACCTCACCTAAGCCGCATCACCTAGACACCTCACCATGGACTTATTCTTATTCTATTAATTAACTAAGATTGAGTCTCCACTTATCTTAACTAACTAGGTTTTACTCTAACATTAAAATTAAAAACCTATTTCTTCTCCAAAAACACTCCCACTTATCTAACTTCTAACCCTCACTTGGGACTGGATGTACAATCAAAGGACACCAAAAATAATAAAGATTTACCTATTTTTGGCAAACCTAGGATTTCCCACCTTAACCGATGTCGGTTATCCCTCAACCAACGTTGGTCACCCTAACCATCATCAATTACCTTATATATAGTTTTGTAACCTTTTAAATAGGTTGGTAATTTTGAGTTGTGAGAGATCTATTGCATTCAAGAATGAACCGAGAGGCTTATCAACATCCAAATGATGAAATACATTAGACCACAGTGTCTAAGCCAACACCTTATACTCATCCAAATGCATTAGAATATTCACGGGAGAACTCCAAGAGTATTGCCACAACATTGACCACAAAATTTCTTCACAGATCAACCACTACCTTTGTACACCTACGGACACTGTAAATACAAGTAAGTGTATTTAATTTTTATCATTCTATATTTTTTTAAAGTGTAAGTCCATTATGTTTTGTTAGTGGATCTTATTCTTCCCTTCATTCCCCATTCCCACCTTCTTACTAGTCTACTCATCTAAGCACTCATGACTTTCTAACTCACCATACTTAACATATATGCATTTCTAAATCTTCCGACATTATTACGAACCCAACCATCCTCCCTTCATCCTATGTGCATTCAAAAAGAGTTCCAAACCTACCTTTTATTTAATTACCATAAAATTTCCCCTATAGATGTCAGTTATCTTAACCATTGTCTATCTCCCTCTTCACCAACATGGGTCACCTAACCAATTTCGGTCTCTATGTAATCTTATTCACTTAACCAAAAATCCTCAAAACCTACCCAAGCCTCACAAAATATCATCCAAACACGATACCCCACCTATAACCTCACAACAGACCTTCCCAACTCTTTGTGTAGACACAAAGAGAGCCTGGACACCATTTTTGACATTCTTCCATTTCCCACAGTAACAATATCGGTCATCCTAAACCGTCATCAATCATACCACGACCAACGTCGGTCTCTGTACTGAAAAAACTTAGACCAACAAGCTTCTTAATCACCCAAAATCAACCCAAACTTCACCAAATATTACCAAGACCCTATCGTGACCTCTCACACCACCTTGACTCTACAACATGACTCGGGACCTTCACCAGTTTAGTTATCAAGCATTTAATTGGATTGACATGGATAGTAGTCTGAGATACCTAAATCAGAACACTAGCATTAGATTATTTTATTTGCATGTTTAGTTATTTCATATTGAGTTATATATCAGTGGATTGAAAACCATCGAGGAAGTATCACACTTCTGGATCTATCTCACGCTAGGAAGTCCACTAACTTTTGCTATTAATTGTATCTTGTGGTCTTGCTTTATATTACAGGTAGTTACTCTTAGCCAAAAGGAAGCTCACACAATCAACTTGGATCAGAAATCATAAACATGCACACTCAACCTTTAACCAACATAACAAAAAGTATTCCTCCTTGACCCTTTTCCTTTATCGGTTTCATAATCTACAAAAAACTGGTGAATGACTCCTTCCAAACATTACCTCAACCTTGAAAAGTGTTGTTGTTACATTGTTCACGTCGTATCAATATTATTTTGATACTAATATATTTCTTTTCCACAAAGCTTGATTAACATATTTAAGTGGTATTGTTGCATTTCTCACATTTGTAACTTTCACTTTTTGGGATTTAGGCCTTATTTTTGTCTAGATTGGTTATAATATACTTTGCATTGGAAGTCACTTCAACCCTTTGTTAATACTTATGCCTTGTTTATTTTAAACTTGACTTAAGTGTTGACATTATGTTGATCATCTTGCATCAAAATATCATTGAGACACATTTTCATAGGGATTATTTCCTTATAGATTGGATTGGTTTTCTAAACTTACGTGATTTTTCCTTGTGTTCATTCATACTATAGACTTTTTTTTGAGGAAAATCCTTTAATACTTTGATCCCTTGGTTCTTCATATTGACATTTACACTTGCAACTTGTTGTCCAAACATTGTTAGACTATCAAAATTATGTCATCATGATGTATGTTTTCCTTAGATTCCATTCAAAATATCACACGAGAATCTCCATTCTTACAAAATATCTAGTTGGTTTCCATTATACTGCCCAAATCGACATGGAATTTCCTTCCCTTAGAAGAGGTTCAATTAGACTATCTAGGTCTAGGCATTTAGACCCAATAATTCCAAAAATGACTAACTATCACATGGTTCCTCAAACTTACGACAATAAGGAACCTAGGTTTTGGAATCCTCATCAAAATAGGTCCATCATGACTAAACCTCAATTGGTTCTTCATGCTAGAGAACCCATTCGAGTTACCCATTTCCCCACTTTCATCTCATAATTGGTGGTATGATTATGATGCTTCTAATCCATGTTATTCTTATGATTTTGATCCAAACTATTCTTCTGATTCCTCTCAATATTATAATAATTCTAATCCAAACTATCTTTTAGATTCCTCTCAGTCTTATGAGCCTCATTCAATCGACTTTATTCTAAGGAATAATCAGTCACCTAAACAACATTTTCCTCCTCTAAGGATCTATATCGCTAAAAAATCTCCCCATAGTTATTCTTATTCGAATATTGAGACATGGTCCTCCATTTCTTCTCATGACCCCTTTTATCAGTTGCCCCAATGATGTATTCCACCTTTCAAGATACGTGTGACTCAAAATTCTTCTAATCATTCCTCTAATTTGAATCCTAAGTCATGGTCCTCCCTTTCTTCGTAGGACCCCCTTTATCAATCTCCTTAATGGCATCTTCCTCCGTTGAAGATCCATGTGACTCAAAATTCCTCTAATAAATCATCCAATTTTACCCCCACATTGCAATCCATTGACTTACTACGTGATCCTATTTGTCTACCTACACTATGTCATCTTCTAGGAAAACCAATACCAACCCATTCCAAATCTACATCTTCTTCCACTCACAAGACATCTAAATCCAAATCTACTTCGTCTCTTGAGTCATCATCTTCTAAATATTCCACACTAGTTGGACCTCTTTCTTCTAATCAACCTACTATCATAAAATAACAACACATATCGATCAATTTCTTTCAGAATGAAGAAGAAATCAGATAATTCATGGGGCTACATGATGACATCCATCTAGAGGACCATGAGAAAGGATTATCTTTTTACCTCAATGTGTTCATGTATTGTGGGGAAGAATTTGATTCCTTTTGTCATAAAATAGAGGAATATCATATGATCATCAAGTTTGATCCGCATCTTATTTTTCTCTCTGCACATTCCCATCACATGGAGAAATTCTTGGGTCTATAATTGATCCCTATCCTATCTTCTCATCACCCCATCATTCTTTACATATCACAATTCCTCAATCACAATATCACCTTGGGTCACCTCCTAGTAGCCCATCATCTTCTTCTATATATGGGCCACCTCTTAGTATCCCTTCATCTGTAATTTATGGGTCACCTCCGAGTCACCCATTCTCCTCTATTCTTGGGCCATGTCCTAGTATCCCCTCATCTTCTATCTATGGGAAATCTCCGGGCATTCCATCATCTTCTATTATCGGGCCATGTCCTATTAGCCCATCATCTTCCATCTATGGGACACCTCCTGGTAGCCCCTTTTCTTCCATCTTGGGGTGACATCCTAGTAGCTCTTTATCTTCTATCTGTGGCTCACCTCCCGGTAACCCATCCTCTTCAATTCTTGGACCATATCATATTCATCCATTGTATCATCCTTCTATCAACAACTGGGGTAATCCCACCATCATTCTTAAAATTTCTATCATCAATCCCAAATATCCACTTTCTTCTCCCATTTCTCGGGATCAGAAAAATCACACATTAGCTTATAGGAAAACCAAATGGTTTCTTCATCAAGCTAGGATCAAAAATTCCAAGAGCTCCAAAGCTCCCAACAATTTAAATGATCATAAAGTTAAAAATAAAACATGATTCAATAATTCACACAAATGAAAATGACATGTATGGCATAAAGTGCATAAACCTATGGATAGGGAGCTCAAGATCTAGCATATAAAATCCATGTTGAAATATAGGTTGGAGTCAATTACTGAATATGATCTCACTACATTCATCAAGATTGGAGATAATATCACTCTTGATAAGAAAAAACTCCTAGTATCCCTCATCAAATAAATCACAAACATTGTTTTTGGATCTTATCACATAGAGGGACATTGTTGGTCCCAACTTCCAACAAATAAAAATCTCTAAAAAATAAAAAAATCTACAAAAATGAGAAAACATTAAACCATTACCAAATAAAAGAAAAGGTACAAAGATCAAACATTTAAATCAGGTATTGCATACACATGAATGTTCTTTCTTCCCATTCTTTCCATTCCTATGGAAGTCACCCACCATTTCATTCCTTCGGTGATATTTTGGTTAGTTTATTTGTGCCCCTTATGCAACATTTATCTCTATACTATCTGTTTGACCTTGGTCGTTCATCACCTTGATAAATTAAATAATGAATGATCTCTTTTAAATCCTCTCACTATCTAAATCTAATAAACTTGTTTCAAATAACTTTTGGGAATATTTTTGACACCATCGAATTTCCTAATCACAATCAATTCCAAATCCTTCCATCAAGCCATCAATGGTTCTTAACCCGGTATCAAAATAATCAAGAGAGTTGAAGTAATTATCGAGAAAAATTTAAATCAATCAAAAATCAAAAGCAAATCAATATATAACTCTATCTTGGGGTATTTATAGTATCTCTATCAGGGCTATGGATGTTTGGCTAGCAGTAGACAAATTTTGTGACTAGAATCAAATACATCTCCATCGGGGCTATGGACGCTTGGTTGGCAACAGAGCAATGTACAAATCTCCTTCCACCCTCCATTCACAAATCTCATTTCAAAATAAATCATTCCTACACATTGGCTAGTGTGTATTCACTTGATGTCTATCAAATCTTTACTTCATGAAGTAATAAATTTCCATGTGCACACACTAGGTCTTTATGAGAAAATAGGATTAGTAGGTTACCAAGATTTGTTTTTGACCCTTGTTCAAAATCATGTCTTTAGTACGTATTTTGTCTCATTATTTTTGTCTTGGGATAATAACATTTTCATCACCAATCTTCTAGCTACAATTTTTACATCCTTTCACAATGTTTTATGTTCTTCTCGCTCGTTCGTAACATCCATGTGTATAAGATTTCCTTTTTACCATGTTTGAGAGAAATTGTCCCTTGTTTCAATAAACAACCTTTGAATTCTATCTATCATATGTTTCTTGGCCAAATTGTACTAGGGGCATGATCGATCCTTCCTAGCACTTCATTGGTTTGAGTTCATCATCATGTTGAACATATCCATCTTGGCCTTGATCCGACTTATCTTCTTCTTGTATATACGTTAGAGTTTTTCCCTTGTACATTCTCACCTCTCACTGGGGATCTTTGCATCTTCATTTTCTTATACATAACTTTGGAAAACTTTCAAAAAACCCTAAAAATTCACAAAATCATTTAAAAATCCAAAACATTAGTAAAAATTCAAAATCCAAAAAAATGGTAAACATTAAAAATCAAAAATTTATTAAAATCATCACAAAATCCTAAAAATTAAGTAATAAGTCAAAAATCCTAAAAATTGTAAATTTTTTATGTTTTTGACTTATTAATTTTTTTTAGGATTTTGTGATGAACTCATTTTAAAAAATGGTAAAATCATTTTAAAAATTCAAAATGATTTTAAAAAATAAAAAAAATTCAAAAATTGGTAAATGACATACACACACGAAATCGTGTCCATTGCATTATACCCAAACATCAAAAAAAATTCCTACAAAACATATTTCTTTTAATTTCACCTATTCTTGTCCACAACTCACAAATCATTTGGATCTACTCTCCATAAAAAAGCTAGTTTTCTCGTTATCTTTGTCTTCCTTTGCATGAATGTGTTTTTTGGGGTAGTTCTATATGGCATGGATTCTTTTCCATTGGAATTATACATCCTTCTATTGTTCACCTCACATGTATCCTTTCTTGGGGTGTCATTCTTAACCCTTGTCATTAATCCGCATACGGGTTGAGATTGAAGCTTGATAGAAAAACATTTGTGTAAGCTGTCTTGAATGTTTTTGTTTGAGTATGTGTGTTTCTACTTGTTTCCTGTTAGGTTAGCATATATAATTTCTTGTATTGCATTAAATTTTTTATGTTTAATTGAGTTAGTTTTTAGAAATGAACAAATTTTTTTACTATGGATTTTCATGTCATTTTACAATTTTTTGTACATGTATATTTTAATAAGGATCGATGACGTAGATCACTTGTAATATGATGACATAATGTGGTTTTTACATCAGCTAGATGAAATATCTTCCCATCCCCTTCAAATTCATTTTTATTCCATATCATTCTCTTCTATCAACAATATTCTTCCAAATCACTTGGGGCAATCGGGATCACTTGTTATAAATCATTTCAAAAAGTTAAGAAAATCATTTCTTGTGCTTCATAATCATACCCACATGAACTTTTTAACAAAAGAGTTCGTATTGGTATTATGTAGGGATTGATGCCCACATCTCTACTCTATATTCATATTTGGTATATCATTTTTATCTTCCATTGCAATGGTATTTTCCCTCTCTTTGGTATTTTCTCTTCTTCTTTTCAATTGTTGATTGACCTCTTTCATCACCCCATCGAAACTCAAGGGGACATCCTTTATTCAACTAATTTTCTCCTATCCCCTAAAAAATTCAATTGTATGTACTCGTCTAATATCTTTGAAGTGACGTCGCTTATGCCACCCAAAAGAGGGGAAAATGTAGACACCCAAAATTCGGTCAAGCAATTTTAATACCTAAATTGCACTAATTATCCTCTTTCCCATAAATTTACAAAACTTCATCAATGAACCACCATTTTCCCTCTATCATCATTAATTAATTACATTTCACTAATTAATTATCCCTCTTATCATTTAGGATGTCGATTAATGACCTTTCATTAATAAAAGTCCACGTATACATAGGTCAATTAATTATTCTTAATTAATTATGAACGCTAATCTAAATCAATAAATCATCATTTATTAAACCATTTCCTCTCTTAAAATCTTCTGAATCATACTAATTTTATTCTAAAATCCTCTATAGGCACACCCCTTCTATTAATTAATCACCTTTGATTAATTAAACCCCCTTTCAACTCCCACAAAGTGCACATACTTTATTAAACATGCATGGCCTTTGTATTTCCTCTTTGGGGTTTATCCCACATTCATCAATTTTATAGACTTGTCTGAATTGGAAAGCTATATAATAAACCCTCACCCTTACCTTTTCTTCTTACAAATTATTTTCCCAAGATAAATTATAGGAATTTTGATCTTGAGCCATTATCCATTGAAGGAAATAGCTTATCCATATTTCATCCATTATCTCAAATTGAAGAGCATAGGAAGATCCAAAAATGGCCTTGTAGCCATGTTTTGGTGAGATTCCATCTTCAAACCTTGAGGAAATCACTCCCTTTTGATTGTTAAAGTGATCTAAATATGTTCATTTGTTATATTAGCAATCTAGAGAGTAAGAAATAACTTAGAATTTGTATTTGAGATTGTTCATGGATTGAATTTTTTTCTCATAAGCTCTAATCTTGATGGTTCTATAGTAGGTTTGATTATTCTTAGAAGCTACTAGGTGTTAGATTTCTTGATTTAGCATGGAAAATTTTTATATGTTCACATTCAATATTTCACATTTTAATCACTTTCTTCCATAATTGTTTTACACATTTTGATCATATACACGTGTATTTAACTACTTCTTTGTTCTTCTATTTTGTAGGTTCATCCTTATTGTAGAGCCCACTCCCTTTGACACCTTTTGATACTGATTTTGATATTGTTGTTTACATTATGGACATCATTATGCTTTGATTTAGTATGATGTTAGACATTTGATCATGGATTATTGTTGGTCTTGATTTGGTTATGATGCACGATGATTATTAGAGACACTCATATGTGGATGATGATATACTATTTGACATGGATGTTTTATGGATGTTGTTCAAAATGTGATTTTGGACATTTTGAGTAGATCTAGAAAATGGATATTTTAGGATGATGATATAATTGTTACTTTGATGTTGTTGATATAAATTGTAAGTGATTCTATTAAATTACTTTGATGTTGTTGTGATTCACATATTTAGATGATTTTGTGATTATATTTATATCATGTTGGATGTTCTGATATGGCCATAAGGCCGAAGGAGGTATTTGTGTTTTACAGGTTAAATATCACAACAAACATCGGGGGATCGAGACCAACCACAATGGAATTCTAGGTAAATTCGACAAGGTCACCATGGCAACATGTTTTGTGTTGTGTTGTTTGTTGCTAGGGATTCCCATGGGGGGGATCACCCTTATATGTGACCAAGGGTTTGTGTATTTTATAATGTGGTTATATTTATTTATTGTTTGTATGTATTTTATTAAGTGATATGTCCCTTTCTTTTAATTAAATTGTGGTAGATTAATTTGAGAAATCATATGGTTAAAATTTAATTAAATCAAATTTGGGTTATGGGAAATTAATCATGGAAGTTGTTGGCTTTTTATATTTAATATGTAAGGGATGTGTAAGTTGTGTAAGAGTTGTGTAAGTCATATTTTGGATTATGAAACACTCCACCTCCTTGGAAATGCTAATTTGTCCTTGGGGCTACCTCTAAATTTAATTTAGCAACCATACTTATGGTTGGAGGGTGATTTAGACTTTTATAATGCATTTTATTAATCATGTTGCAAGTTATGATTGCACTCTCTTACATTTTATTTAATTTTCAGTCCTTTAGGGTGTGGGATTTTTGGAGTGTGCAAGTAATTTGTCATATTTTACCCACCTCTTTAGTGTGCTTGGGAGAATGAAATTTTTTCTTTTCTATTTGAATTTGAGGATGTGTGATGTGGCATCCTACATGGATGCACATCATCCTTTTCTCTTCCCTCTTCTATAAATTTCAAACTCTTTGCTTGTTTTGGGTTGTTGAATCTTTTTGCATACTTCCTTGGGGGCACATTTTTCTTGTGTCTGGAGCTCTTGCTTTTAGAAGGAGTTTGGAGAAACTTTGCATGCTTAGATATTGTTGTTTTGGGACTGTGTTTTTGGAATTGAATCTTTTTTTTTGGAAACAAAAGCTACCATGGAGAGGTAGGATTTTAACCTTTCTTTCATGTTGTCATTATCTTGTTGTGCTATGTTAATGGTGAATATTGTTATGTTTGTTTGGCTATATGGGTAGAATTCCATAGGAATGGTGTAGGAGAAGGATATGGGGAATCCATGTGGGGGGAATAAGGGAATGCCATGGGCATTAGAATTTTTTGGAGGGATTTTGGGTTTGGGATCCACAATGGAAAAGAAATAGCTTGCATTTCTTACTTTGTGGGGGGCATAAGGAAATTTGTGGGGGCATAAGGATATGTGAGGTGAAATTTTATTGGTGGTTTATTATTGGTGGATGCCCAATTCCCATTTGGGAGGCATAAGTAGCTTCCCCCATAGACCTTGCTCCTTTGGCTTGCATGATCAAGCCTGAGTTCTGATTTGAATGTTTTCAATTGTAGTTGTAAACTACTGTCTTGTGTTGAACTATGTTTTTATTTGAAATATGCATGTTGAATGAATGTTGTGTGTTTGTGGAAGCCAGTTGTTGCCATGGGTTGAATCACACCTCTTATTATATTTTGGTTGGGGCTTGGGGGCCAATGATGAAGGATGGCTTCTCCTTTCATTGGATGTCTTGGTTGGGTGGAGAGAGTTTCCTTTCCCCCACTTTTGTTGTGATCGAATTGGAAGAAAAAGGAAACTTGCATGTTGTTGTTCTAGAGCAAAGGAAAAATGTAGTTTTGATAGTCCCTTGTGAAACATATTCATTTGTAATCCTTTCCCACTTGATGTGGATGAAATTGTAATATTTATATTTGTGAAGAAATGATGTTGTAATTGGTTATGAAAGTTTATATTTGAAATGTGAAAGACATTTATATTTTGTTCTGTACATTTGAAAGAAAGAGAGTGAAATGTGTTATTTGCATTCAAACATTGAAAGATGTAAAGTTTTATAATTGAAGTCAATAAAGGATTGCAAGATATTCTCTCATTTACATTGTTGATTCAAATTGGAATATCAAATTGTGATTAAAATCTTTGTTTTAAAAATGGAAAAAGAAGGAATACGTATGAAGGAATTATATTGCTTTGTCTCCTTTTGAAATATATTAAATTGGAAATCAGACTTTACAATTTAGCTTGAAATGATTTGTTTATAAACAACTAAATGTATTAGAATAGATCAGAAATGAAATACCACACTTAAATGATGAAATTGATATACAATATTTTCTAGAAATGGATCTCTGTTATAAAATTTAAAACTGGAAAATAAATTTAATCAAAATGTACAGTTCAGACCTGCACATAATAATCAACTTGAAAATGATATAATTTGGCATGCTAAGACATCAATGAACTCAAATTGACAAAGAACACTTAAGAAAACAATTTAAACATTGCAAAATTGAGCCCAATCCCTTTCACAGCCGTTTTCTATCAATTGTTGGACAAAATTCAAATTGGAAACAATTAAGCAAATTTACCTTCCTAAAACACTCTAAATCCTTCCTAGATCAATTCTCCATGTCTTTTTGGCATGATGAGTGAAGGAGGAGACAAAATTGAATAAATTTTAATGTTAAAATTTACCATTTGGTTGTTTAAAATCCTGCATGAGACCATTTTTGTGAAATTGAAACCTTAAACTTTATCAAAATGTAAAACGTGTGATTCTTATGCAAAGAGGGCATCAAGAGATTTCCATAAAGTCCTCGTTTTCACAAAATTGAGTTTCTAGAAAATTTTATGGCCCTATGAAGTTTTCCTAACTTGGCGGGAAAATTTGGGAAAATTTTCCCTGGCGGGCCTATGGCCCAAAAATTTGCCATCGAATATCCTTAGAAAAAAAAATTGAAAAATTTTTGGGGAAAATTTTTAAAATTTCCTCCACCAACCCACATCTAATTAGAGACTACCATGTGTCCTCACAGGGAAGTGGCGGAGGCACAACATTATTTTGTCTTTGGGTCCTTTTAAAATTTTGGGAAAAATTTACCTTTTTCCCGTCGGCCCTTTGCCTATCACAGTGCCATGTGGTAGGATAGCATGTTGGCAGAGGGGTAGAAATCTTATGACACTTTGTTGGCTTTTGGGAAATTTTACTTGAAAACCCCGCAGCCCCTGCACTCCTACCCTCGCCTCGGTGTCATTCCCCGCAGACGCGCGGACCCACGTGTCAAACCTTTCACTTTTTTCTCCCTTGGAGAAATTCCCCAAACTCTCTCACCACCCCTCCCTTCCCTCCTTCCTTCTCCATGTGGTTTTGTTGAGTGCCACGTGTCCCCTGGAGACCCACGGGCGCGTGGGCACCTATTTAGATTTTCTCCCTCCCTTTGGTGAAAATTTCCAACCTTCCCGTGTGAGCTTAGAGGCGACACGTGTCCCTAGTGGCATAGTGGAGGTGCGGGTGCAAATGAGAATTTTTCCCACACAAAAAAATTCAAATGCCACCCCATGACCCGCCAACCCGAAAATTGCTTTTCACCCCTGCTCGACACGTGTCCCCTTTGGGAAAATTTGACCCCTAAAGTCCGTCAATCCATATCTGGAGTTTTACAAGGAGTTAGGAGGACTTATTTATATCCTTGGAAAGGTGAGAAAATTTCCTATCCAATGGAAATGATTCAGGGAAATTTTGTAAGCACTAAGTGTGAGAAAAATCAAGTTGAAAATTTAATCCTGTTAGAGAGTGGGTATGGTGTTAAATTACCCCCTAAACCAAACTAAAACTTCTAACCCTAAAATTTGGACCTTGTGACCTCTGATAATTGTTAATAAATGAAAAGTATGTTCTTGTGGACTTAAACTTGTTCTAGAACCTGTTAGTGTCAACTGTTGTCTTGCAACCTGGTTGTAGATACTTCTAATATAAAAAATTATTCCATAATTTCCTGACTAACCCTAGGTTATTTCTTGGGTCTCAAGTGGGTTGTTTTAATGGGCATCCCACTTATAGGAAGTGGTAGTCACATCATCACACAAAAATCACACATCAACAACAATAAAAAATAACAACGGGTAAATCATGACATCAACACATACACTCTTGCCCTAGGGTCATTATCATCACTTATTTGCACTTCCTCTTCTTTAGCATCCACGCTTCACATTTTTATCACTCCAAAATTTTTCTAGTCTCTCGGTATGCTTCTTGCCATCAATCTACATGGTTATCAGGTATGTATCTCTTATCTACTTTATGTTATCGATCATTTTCTCAACAACATAAAGTGGGGGAAAATTTAGACACAAAATCACACACTTTGGGTATCTATCTAGTCCTAATCACATACTACTATTCATATGATTCCTAAGTAAGAAAAGTACTAATTAAACCATATCTTTTGGCCATATTTGCTTGCTTTCTATTGCTACTTTTGATATTACATTCGCTTTCCCAAATCTATATTTTTATACTTAAACATTTCTCACCCTAGACACCGGTGCCCATCTAGGATGCCAGTGCTAAGAACCCCTATACCCTATAGCCCCCTTGATCTATTTGTACTTTGCTCACATATTTTGGGTCATTTCTAGCCATTTGGGCATCTTATCTTTTCGCATTAGCCTTTTCGAGGTTATTTATGAAATTCAAGCAAGGGAATAATATAAATATAATGTTATGTGATTGTAATAAAAGACCCAACAATAAACATTAGCTATCACCACCTAAGGTTATATCCAAAGGCTATTCTAGAGCATTAAAACATCCATTCTAGCTCCACATAAGGGACAAAAGATTGCTTTATTTTGTATAAAATTCATAGGAGGGTAATTTCATTCTTTCATGCACATATTTATCTACATTTTATACATATAGTTATTGCTTGCTATCAAGTATGACATGCAAAAAGAGCCACCTAGGGAAAAATTTGAACACGAACTACATTAGGTTTGAAACTTAGTATAGCACTCGGTTGTAAGATCACTGGTTTGATAGTTGAAGATAGTCGACCCCTCATTTGCATTATTCTATTTTTGGCATTTGATGCGCTTTTGATGGTTTTTGTAGGTCATTTCATTATTATAGGTTATTAGCAACATTGCATATCATTGTGTGACCTACTAGCAACCAAAAAAAAAAGGAAAGAGAACATATTGTGACCCTCCAAAAGAATTTTCCGAGTTTTTTTGTAATCATAGGCTCTTAGAGTTTGAGTGCAATGCCCGCAGTGCCCATGACCCACTCCAAATGCCCATGTCCAACATTTTCTAGCACCTATGTATTTCTCTAGTTTTCATTGTGCCAATCTACACTTAAGATTTTCAGTTCATCATTTTTACGCACCTTTGGGATCATAGCGAAAGAGCTAAGTCATTTTATTTCCTCATTTTCACTTAGGGTTTTAAATCTTAGTTGATTATTTTCTTGTGCAAGATTTATATTTCACTGATTATTTAATTTACAATGCTATTACATATGTAGATTAGGTAAAATTTATTCATTTATAACTTTTTTGCTTAATCATCTTAGAAATGAAAGCATGTGTTGGTGAGGTTGAAATAAACCACCTTTTGAGAGATACAAAGGTACCTAACTTGAATATATATGTGGTCCCACATATTTTTCATGATGTCAAATTAGACACACACTCACTTATTGGGACGAGTGTAAAAATGCTCTTTTACATGGAATATCACCGCCAATGGGTTTCCCTATCTCTCGAAAGGAAAGACCAGAAATGAATAGGAATTCTAAGAATCTCAATCAAAACTGGAAAATTCAATGAAACCTAGATGATGGGGCTAAAATAAAGAGTCCACTGATAAAACACTAAAAGGGTATTCACTAAATACAAAACAACCACCTTAAGGAGGAGGGATTGGAGCTGAGAAGGCTTGTAAAAGGAAAAGAGATAAAAAACCTTTAGTGAGGTTACATATACCGAAACAAGGATATCATTGGAATCTAAATGGTTCTTTATCCAACTTTTTAGGTAGGATTATATGGGAATGTGGCCACAAAAATTAGCAATAAGGAAATTATTATGATACCATTTGACCATAAGGTCTAAACATTTATTAGAAATAACAACATCCCGGAATGATTTAGAATCCATACATTTTCATAGACTTTCGGCACAAACTTCTAAGCGTGCTTGGGAGCCATTTTCACGACCAATTGTAATAGTTTTTGCAATGAAAGTAGAGTTGGACATTTATAGGAAACCCACCGCCTTAGCGGTGGGAAAATATCGATCTATACTATGAGAGGACTGAAGGGATAACCCTATAAATGTTAAAGGGGAATAGTTCAAGCAACAGGTTATCACAAATGAACGCATAAAAATACCCTAGTAGAGCCACATTCTTCTTCCGTCTAGATCCTACTAACCTTTTAATTTTGTTCTTTCTTATGTCACATTTTTATAATCTTAAAGTTCACTCACACACATGAAAGGTTAAATTTTTAGGCTTCAAAAATGCAAACCAATGTTATTTATATATTCATACTAAAATATATGAAATGATAGTTTATGTTTATTAAATTATTGAATCATAGTTTATATATAAATGAAAATGATGGTGATATTTTTAATATGTGAGTCATATAAGACGGTTATTTCAAATATTTGCAAGTATTTTAAGGCTAAAATATCAAAAAGGGAGGTTGATTTTTCTCACATACTATTATTTTTCATTTATTTCATAGGAAAAATAAGTTGTAAATTGTGCGAGAGAACTTAGGAGCTTCCTCTAGACCTTGCAAGGCACACTAACCTTTGACCTCCTTTGGGTCTATCATCCCTAGACCCCAACTCCCTAACCCTATGTTCAATAATGCTAGAGATTTAATAATTGTTATGTTCTTGAAAAGTAATTATTTTTAGCAAAGTAGTTTCTCTCTAATAAAGCGTCAACTTCTAACTTCACTTAATGTGTGTATTGATGATGTTATAATAGTTCTTACATTTACTCAGATGAAATTGTTCTTTTGAGGAAATCTATGTGTACATGAAACATTTTTGTATTTTAAGATCTCTGATATTTATTTTTGTGTGATTACTCAAAACATTATTTTATGCACATCAAATGAAAGTTGGGGATTCCCTTTGTGTATGTATCAGAGATGTCTAATATTGAATACATCTAATGTTTGTCTTACCATATTAATCACACATTAAATTAGGATGTTTTCCTACTATATTATCCTTGGCATGACTATTTTTATAGGATTAACACTTTATAGTTATTTCTCAAATCTCATTATGCTAACTTGTTTTGATTAATGGTAAACCTATTGTCATTTATATTACAGTTAGTATAAAATTGTTTCTTAACTTTGTATGTTTTGAAGCTAATCCTTATTATAAAAGTAAGTTGTTGACATTTTAATATGTGTAACTATTACTAGGACTAATATTTATTTTGCAGTATATGTTGCTTCTAGATTGATGCAAATTTTATATGATGACCATTGAAAATAGATATACAAAAATTAAAATATTAAAAATGCATATCAATTATGATTTATAGTTTACATTTTCTAATGATTGTCAATTATATGGTTTTTTGTGATTCTAACCATATAATGATTTGGTAGATAAAAAAATTATGTTTGGATTTATTTTCAAGTTTAGTAGAAGAGATATCACTTGAAAAAATAAGAAACAACCAATAATACATATATCATTTACTTGAATTAGAAGGTAAAGTGTTATAACAACCAAAGAATCCATGTGGTTGAACACATTATTAGAATATATATATATGTCAAAGGATATACTCCACTCCTCTATGATAGCCAAAATGTATAGCTCTTGTGAATAATCTAGTTCAACATAAACAAAAAAACATATTGTGATTCATGTGAAGCGGGGATAATTTTAGTGGTGAATATTCATAATATGGTGAAAATTTCATTTTAGAAAAATTTGAAAAGAAAAAATTTTCAGAGCAAGTTAGTGTCTTGTTCACCTAAAATTTACAGTATATTTTTTAAGGGTCAGCTTTGCCTACATTTGAAAACATCTCCTATAAAAACCTAGGTGATTTGTTGGGTAGTATACTACTAACTAACTACTAGTTGAGGTATCAACATATCAAGTATTGTGAACTTGCGTACTCTAAGCACCAATGCACAAGTGCATATTTGTTTTGAATTTTTCAATCGTGTGACAAGCGTTATTTATTGACACATGACAAGGATATTTCACTGACGTGTGATAAGGGTTTTGTTGTTGATGCATGATACGATACTATTTATGAACAACAATACTCTTGTTGACGCATGACACAATATTTCTCTGACCCGCGACAAGGATATTCTATTGATGGGAGATTTAAATTTTGCATTCATGTGAAAACATGTTTGTTTTCGTATAATGGAAAGCACCCTTCTTTGACGCTGGCGATAGAAAATTTTTGGTCGCACGACAACAACCTTGTTGTCACATGACAGAGACCTTATTGTCACCGATAATAAGGTTTTTATTGCACGACAATAAATTTTTTTGTCACATGTCTTGAAAATGAAAGATTCTTTCACATGAAAATGTTGCACACAAACCCCAAAAATTCTCCTGTTTTGCGAAAGTGGTTTGGGCATATTTGCCAGGGATTTTCCACCTTTGATTTCCCAGAGGTATCTTAAAATGAACCACGATGTGAAGTTCATTCGAGACAAATTCCTCATTTGTGAAGTTGATATCCACCTATAAAATATAATTATCATGTGTTAGAATTTACTCACATCATTTGAATCAAATTATATTGTGGTAGTATTTGATCTCCACCTTTGAATTAGATGATCATATAATAGAATTTTCTTGAAAAATTTAAATAAAATGACCATGTGGAAGACTTTAATCTCCACCTCTCAATCAGATGATCATGTTGAAGAATTTTCTCACCACCTCTAAATATTATGATGATGTGGTAGAATTTTGTTGTCCTCAAAATTCCCCTCTTTTGAAGCCTAGTTTCGAAAATTTGAGTCTATTCCTTGGATTATTGGATCACATCGAGCCTAGAATTGTTTGCAATTTTCCCATTCATGGAGAACAATTTGAAAGTCGGGCGTAATGGTGAAGTTTCTTTCCTTATTTTTATTTTTCTTCCCATAGTCGGGAATGACAGGTGTATCTTCCCCGTTATTTTTTTCCCTAGAATCCACGGGTAGTATGTGGGCATCTATGATTGGATGTGGTTTGGCCATGTTTCAAGTGCCAACAAAATCCTCCATGTGTCTAAATGGCACAAATCTAGAGGTAGGGTCCAAGGTATAGTCCTCAAATAAGCACGAGCTTTTCGCTTTGTCCCGGAGTTTAAAATAAAGGTAAAACAAGCTCAAATCAGCTATGTATGGAAGTTTCGGTGGACGGCGCCATGTGCCTCATCGGTGAAACTACAAGAGTCAAATCCGGGGTAGTTCTCAAACTTGTGTCGGTCCTCCATGCATCCCGGGTCCAAAAGAGAGAGAGTCGATCATTAAAATTGACTAAGTATGGGTGTGTTGGTGGAATTCTCCACATAGCACTAGCTCGCCACGTGGTTAAAGTCAATGGGGAGACAACATTGGCGGTGGAAAATTCCAAAAGCGGTGGAATGAGACACACATCATCTCAAACACAATTGCAAGAGGTGTTTCCAAAATGGAAACTCAAATGAGCACCAACCCTCCACGTGTCTAGGGGTCAACATAAGTCAAGCAAGAAATAGACCTGAATCAACAAAGTATAAAGGAACTAGCAGAGCTCTCCACATGTCATCCTAGCATAGCTTCAAAGGTGAAAAATGCAAAAGGCATCCATAGGCCTGCTCCAATCAATTCCTTCCATGTGGGTGGCCCAAATTCAAAGTTATAGAAGTAAATAAAATGGCCCATGTTTTAACTGGTGAAATAATGTAATGGTGTATATTTAAAAACTTGTTTTCCACCATTAACGTTTCTTTGCAAATCAAGACTTCGAGAGGGCACGAATGATTGGAATAAGTTGTAACTATTTCTTTCTCGAGGAAGTTGAAGCGTCTCTTGTGAGATATATCATGGGCTTTCAAAGCCATTGTATGGGTTGGAATATTAATATTTTGGGCTGTAATTTTTGATTGGAAGAAATCAATATAAAGGTTTTCCCCTTTTTCCTCTACTTTCTCTTTCCTTTTTCTCTAATATGTGAATCTTTTAATCCTTGCATGCTTAGAAACTTTGTGTTCTAGTTTATACAATATAAATAACTTGAGTTTGTGGATTGTGCCCGTTATAAACTTGAATGGTTTTACTCTATATATCATTTTCTCAATACATATAAGGGTTTTCTGTACCATCTTTTTCCCCGAAAGTATTTTCTTATTTTTCCTCCCTCCTCTCTTCAATGTCTTCTATCCTCATGTATTGATAACTTTTCAGGCATAAAACATATTTCAAGATATCGGGAAACCACCATTGAATGAAAGATTATATATTTTTACATAGGTTTTGCCCCTAATTTCAATAAGGGAACCCCTCCCATTAAAGAGGAGATACTTTCTTGTCCCCTAACTGTGGTTTCATTCCAAGTGTAAATCTGAAACCTAACAACTTTGAATCAAAGAATCATTTGGTATACTTTTGTATCCACCTCAGAATTTGATGATCATATGGTAGAATTCTTATTGGAAGATCAAGTTGCAGATATATTCATGAAGCCTCTATGTGCTACATAGTTTTTAAAAAAATTCAGAAATGCACAACCTTTTGGAGTTGTCATTGAGGGTAATGTGCATGATAATTCGACCTCCTAATGACCTTTTTTATCTTCCTTTTTTATAGTTCTTATATATTGTAATAAAATGTTTTGTAAAACATTACCTCATGTGATTTTGTAAAAATCACCCTATAAGAGTTAACTTGTAATCCGACGAAGCATTGTGTTATGAAGATTCCTTTTTTATAAAAGGATCCATTAAATCTTGTAAGACTTCATATATGCACTTATCCAGTAGGAACATGGTATATTTATGTTAGATTATCCCCTGTAGACATGCTAGCCTAAAATAATCCTATATGGTTTAAGGATGTAATTCCTTTTGTATAAAAAGGTGAATTTCTCATGTATCCCCACTAAAAATTATAAGGAAAATTGGAATATGGAATTTTGAGGAGACAACTAGTGTACCCCGCCACAAAAATCACATTTCCTCTAAACCAGCTTTTTTTAAAACATATAATATAGGTTATATGAATTTATACTTAATTATAAAGTCAAATAATTTATTTATTAAATTGATTTAATAGTGTTTCGGTTCAACAAAAAGGTTGCAACCCAATCACCCACCCTTTACATAGGTTGATATCCCATTGGAAATTGAATAAGTGAAAATAATTTACATATTTCAAACATTATTGTTATCCAATTGTAATTGTGAAGAAGTGAGAAGTTTGATGTTGTTGGCTTAGTACGGAACTATCATGCAATGGTCTATAAGTTGTTAGAAATTGTTTTCCTAATTTGTTACTCTTGATGAAATAGGAAAGTGTATTTTGGTGGGTTTTTTCTTGTAATGTTTTCCCTACTATAAATATTTGTTTTCTTTTCTTTGTTCATTACATGTCAATTTATTTTACATTTCGTAAATTATTACTACATGTAATCCAATTCTACACTCTACTTGGAAACTTATAGTTTTTATTTATCTCTACTACTTGTGAAATTTAGGACAATATAGTGGATACGTGTATTCTAATCTAACATGGATCAGCATACAAGTCAAGGGAGGATCATATTTATGAAGATTAGATTTTTGAAAAAGGAATAACTGACAAAGGGAATGGATTTATTGATTTTGGAAGCTCTTGATAAGATAATATATAGGGAGATACGTGGGGAAAATCAAGTATGTGGTGTGATATTAAGCTATAGGAAGAAGGTGGTGAGTAACTAAATAAGCCACAATAGCTTGTGTGGAAAGTGAAGGAGAGAGTATTTATAACGTAATCCATAGAGTGAGAGGGATATAAATTAGAAAGAAGTTAAGACAAGAGAAGGCCAACATGAGAGAAGGGAGAAGGAGATTGTGAGAACAAGAAGATATGAATCTCAAGAGAGAGAAGGATATATTTATATATGAGGATTGGATAGAGATAAAGAGGATGATAGAGAGCCTTAGAAATCCATTATAGTATCTAGGATAACTAAAAGGGGAAAACCATAGGAAGAGGGAACCATAGTATAAATTTGTAATAAAAATCATGTATTATTTTTATTAATAAAGACGTTTACATTTTAGTATGATCATTCATGTATTCACTATAACCCATGGTGGTGGTTATGTCATGTTTCCCAAGAGATTATGTTACAACTATAGGAGAATTTTTTTGAAGAGGTGAGGTATGTGGGATTGAGAGTGGAGATATCAAAAATAATCTCAATGTGTTAATATTTCTTGCTTAGGATTATGGTTTTGGATGACAATAATGGATAGAAAGGAGAAGTATTTTGTAGTGACCCTCCAATTTTAAGGAATATCCTCACCTTTGATTCCTTAAAGTTTTTGTTGAGACATTGTTCTAGATAATTTTAGTTTTTTTGTGTCTAAGTGTAAGTGTTTTCATGATAAGGTTCACCTCATCTCGACTTAAGGTCGAGGCATTTAGATTTAAATAGAAGGTCCCTTCATTAAAGATAATTCAATCAAAATAATAATATTGATACTTACTTGAGAAATTGGTTGTGGATAAGGTGATGGAGTTATTACATTTTTGTATGCAAATACATAAACAAATAAAATATAAGATATGGGCCTTAAGATCACTTATTTTCCAACATTATTTAGTAATATGTAATTAGATATTTATTGTAATACTATTATATATATATATATATATATATATATATATAATTTGAAACCATAAGAATAATAATAATAGAAATAACAATAATAATTGTTGGTTGCTTAGATGTGCACCCGCACCTTGGATCTTGAAAGGGCCAAGGTGTCTGAGACAACAATGGAACCATCCCTAAGTTGTGTGAACTTGTGCACTTGGGATGGATCTCCAGAGAAGGCCGGTTCCTCTATCTATTTCTATTGCTACTACTACTCCTAGTGCTGAAAGGGGAAACTAAGCTAAGAATACCAAAGGACCAAGGAAAGAAGGATAACATGAAGTAAACTACACTAAAAGGTGATAGCACCAGAAAAGAGGTGTGAACACTATCTGTTCTGAGTGAGAATGATAGGGAATACATGAAAGGAGGCTAGGCATGAGTAGCACAACAAAATATGCATTCACTAGATCTTCCTTATGGAACAAAACCAAGTATGGAAGTGTAGGGGACTTGAAATAGCACAACAATACACAATGCAAGAGAAGAGGTAAGAAGAAGGAATGCAAACACATTAGGATAGAGAATAGTCACAAAAATATGCTTCTATTACTTCCAAAAATGTAAAGAACTATTACAATGATAAGGAGGCTGATATACACATGCAAGAGCCAAATATGGAGGTCTGGTACTCAAAATAATAAAAATAAGGAGTCCTTAGAAACATGCGTAAGGATCTAGAGTTTCTAACTATTTACAATGAGCCCTAACCCTATCCTTTATAGATTCAACATAGAGTGAAGAAGGAGAGAGAGAAGTGGGAAAACTAATTTGAAGCTCAACCACCATCATTAATGTCTCTGACAAATCCACCATGAATATTTCATGTTTAAATCAATTACTTGTTCAACGTCTCGAAGGAGGAGGAATGACAGATCATATAAAATCTGATCTAGTTGTTGGGGCAAATAGATCCTGTATTAATGGCATGAAGACGTTTCTTCATTTTCTCCCTACCTAACCTTTCCAAAATTGAAGTTTCGGATCTCAAGGTGTAGACGAGGCTGATATATTTTCAATGATACAAGATTTGTCATATTTCAAACCTTTGAATCAAAAGATATGCTCATTTAAAATTTGAATCAAGTCGATACAAAATGGCGGGAACCAACTACCAAAATGGGGCCCCTTTTGAAACTAGACACATGGAGGGTTGGTGCATGTCTTAGGGCAGCCTTTTTATTTCACTTTTGAAGTTGCATCAGGATGACACATGGCTTCTTCCATGGCTCACTCAGTTTCTTCATGTTTTGGCTAAGTCTTTTGCTCAAGGATCATATATCTTACTAGGGACATGCGGTAGCACGGTGCTTGTTCTAAGACCCTCCTATAATTTTTCTCTTGAATTAGCATCATGCTGACAATTGGCACCCTCCACTAGCCTATCTCAATGCTTTGACTATTCAACCTTAACCCTATCCTTTTATGAAATCAGACATGTGGAGGCTCCGTGCTCATTTAGAAATTTTCTTAGGATTTTTCCTTTGAAGGAGCGTCGGGTTGACTAGAAAGAAGGTGAACATGCGGATTGTGGGCATAAAGGCATGCCCAGAAGAAAGAGGCATGAGAGGAAAGTATAAAGAGGTGAATGAAAATGTGCATGATGTGTGGGAGTGAGAAGCAAGTGTGTGAAAGGGAATCGAGAGGGGTGGCGTGCGTGTAGGAGGAAGGAGAGAAAGAGGGTACACAAGAGGAAGGAATGCAAGGGAAAATGGAAGGAGATAGAATAATGTGAAGGGGAGAAGGATGTGTATGCAAGTTCTCCAAATTTCTAGGAGAGCTATTTGGATAACAATTTTGGTGACTTTCGGGGCCATCTACATGCTAGATGAAAGAGATCAGTAGCCTGAAGCATCCATTGTTCATGGATTCCTCTTTTTTAATCATGAAAATGCCCTTGTAATCACTTGAAAATCATATCTGCACTCTGTTATGAATCTCACAACTGTTGAGAGAATATTTGCATTCTAAAAGTAACAAAAGAGCATGCGCGGGGAAGAACATAGGGGAAATAACTATGTACAAATAAACAATGTGCGTAGAGCACACTTGGAGGAGTTGAAAATAATTTATTATATACAACATGATGTATCAAACCTAATGGAAGGGTTTGAGATATATCATGTTCTTGGGATCTGCAAAGACGCTTCCATCTAGATAAGTTAACTTGAAAGAGTTAGCTTCTTTCAGCAGAACCGATGATGTATGGGCCACTCCAGAGTGCATCAAACTTTTAATGGAACCCTGGTTTAGCTCTTTCAACATCCCATTTTAGAACCAGGTCCCCAACTTTGAAAGCTTGAGGCCTAGCCTTTCTCCCAAACCATTTCTTTATTTCTTGTTGATGTTGTTCTAGCTTGATCATGGCAGTGTTTCTGAGCTCTTCAAGATGAATCATCTCTACCATCCTGATTTATCTCTAATCCATTCCCTCAAATTCTAGCTGTTGGGCAAGCACCAACGAATTTAGTTCTAGTGTCAAAGGAAGGACAACCTCCTTTCCATAGACAATCTTGTAAGGTGAAGTTCTTATTGCCTTTTTTACTATGATTCTATCTGCAAGAGTACATGCAAGATATTCATATGCCTTTGTCTTTGGATGATGTTTGTAGTGCACTTCATGATTCTAATCAGGTTCTTGTTTGTTGATTCTGCTAGACTGTTACCCTGAGGGTAATAGTTAGAAGAGGTTTTTAGGTAAATTCCTAGACTTAGAGCCCAATCAAGTGATTTTAGCACCAAGGAAGGCCTTTGCATTATTAGAGATAATGGTTTGAGGAATGCCAAACCTTGTGACTAAACCTTTGAGAAATTCAAGGATGACTACCTCAGTTGATTCCTTAAGCATGACAGCTTCTGTCCATATGGTGAAGTAATTTGTAGCTATCAGCACCCATTTATGTCCAAAGACTTGAAGGTGGATTGATCATGCCTATGAAGTTGAGACCCCATTGCACAAAAGGTTGATCTACTTGGATTAGTCAGAGGGGAAGCACTGCTAATATTTTCTTTCTTTCAAAGAAATCACTCCTTGAATTTTGTGACCCACTTATGTGCATCGGAAATAGGGTAGGCCAAAATATACCTCCCATGATGATCTTCATTCCTATAATTTTGGTAAAGAAGTGTCCACCAAAGAATCCATCATGAAATTATGCTAACACTTTCTCAGTCTGTGTGCCATTTATACATCTTAACAACATGCCATCTAGATTTATTTTGAAGAGAATTCCATCAATCAAAACATAAGGGATAGATTGTAATCTTAGATGCCTTCTCTTTTCTTTGTTCAAACCGGGAGGGTACGCGCCTTCGAAAAGGAATGTGATCATGTCCTTCATCCAGTCACGTGCATCGGGGTCTATATTTTGTTCATGTTCTACACATAGGAGGTCTTCATCTAGAAATAATGAAGCCTCAGGTTCACTCTATGCATCCTCAGTAATCTACTTGCAGAGTGCACTACCTCTTACCAACTTTTTGGCCTTAATAATCACATCATATTCCATGATTTTTGTCACCCATCACACTCTCTTCTCACTAATTTTTAATCCCATAATGAAGTCTTTGATAGATGAGTGGGAGACTAACACCTTGATATGTTTTGTGGCAAGCATGCTCTTGAATTTCTTGAGCATGCGCATGATGGCGAAGACCTACTTCTCCATGTGATTGTATTTTAATTCATAATCCTTTAGCGTTTGGCTAAAGAAGGCCACTGGTTGTTCCAGCCCTTGTTCATTTTCCTATATTAGGACAACATCAATTCTTACATTAGCACCATAAGCATAAAGGATGAAATCCTTTGAGTAATCTAGATTGATGAGTGTTGGCACATAAGAAATATCTTTCTTGATCTTGTTGAAGATTTCTCTTCCTTGTTGTCCATCTGAAGGCTATGTCATTTTTGAGCATGAGGGTGATGGGTCGAACCAGTCCCATAAAGTTAGGGATAAAATTCCTAACAAAGTTAATCTTTCCAAGGAAGGATTGTAAGGCCTTTTTGTGCCGGCAGGGAAAGGGCTAGGATGGCTGAAACATGCTCAAGATCAATCATGATACCATCTTTTGAAACCACATGGCCCAAGAGCTTTCCCTGAGCCACCACAAAATTACACTTCTTGGGGTTAAGAGATACCCCAAATTCTCTGCATCTCTCAAAGACCTTTTCTAGGTGCGTCATGTGATCTGCACTCTACTTTGAGAAGACAGTTATATCATCAAGGTAAACCAAGATGAACTCATTGATGTAACCTTTGAAGGTAATATCCATGGCACATTGAAACATTACACCCGCATTTGATAGACCAAAGGGCATTTTCTAGTATGCATATGTTCCCCACTTGGTTGTAAATTCTATTTTGAATTGATCCTCTTCCTTGACTAGGATCTGGTTGAAACCCGAATACCCATCTAGCATGGAGAATATGTCGTGTGCTAGCTATGGTCTGCAGAATCTTCTTCATTGAAGGTAAATGCTAATGATCCTTTAGAGATGCCTTATTCAAATCTATGAAATCAACACAAAGTCTAATTTCACCATTTTTCTTGCACTGGAACTAGATTCGTGACCCAAGTGGAATATTTGATGGGAAAGATAATATTTACCTCAATGAGTTTGGATAACTCCTTTCTCATGAGTGGCTCTATTTCTAGATTTCTGGCCGCTTCTATCGACGGGCTTGATATAAGGATCAAGGTCAATGGATTGTTGAGCAACACTTAGATCAAAACCTTTGAAGTCTTCATACTCCCATGAGAAAATATTGATGTATTTTTGACAAAGAGAGATGAATGTTTGTTTTTCTTCATGCACACAAGTCCTACTGAGCAGTAGCTCTTTTCCACGTGTAATAGTAATGGGGAAGTAGTCTTCTTGCGTGACACGCATGTATCTTTCTTCACCTTTGAACTCATCATCAGAGCTAAAAATTTTCTCTAGGGTGACCAGTGCTTTAGGTAACTTATTTGTCTTCAGCTATATTACTTGGTCATCATATCTATCATACAAGTTGGCTTGCATACTTGATGAAAATTCAACTTCATTTTGGATAAACTGGATGATCTACATGTCACTGTCAAACACTTACCAACTGGTGTTATTGTTTGAGATGGATGGTCTAATTACCATCTTAATGTTTTCAATGTTTCCTTCGAAGAATTCCTCAGAGGAGAAAACTTTGAACCGAGCGTGGCCATTTGGTCAAATTATTTATTCATTATGCGTAGGACTACCTGTAAATTAAGGGCATCAAAGCTCTCAAATAGGTTCCAAACTCTATGTTTATAAGTTTAAAATGGTTATTCTTTGTCTACCATTTGTTGGTGACCTAGTGGATGACCAATTCTATGTCCCTAAAGATTTGCAGTGCTTTAATTTTCTTCTTCTCAGCAATGAGCAAGCCATGCACTAGCGCTTCATATTCTTGCCACATTGTTAGAGCATGCAAACTATAACCTATGCGTGAAGAAGAATTTCTCATCTTTAGGGGAAATGAGAACCACTCCTGCTCCCGCATTGTTTCTGCTTCTGGATCCATCAAAATATAACTTCCATAGACTAGTTTGAACTTTTTCTTTCATGAGCAAGCGTGGAAGCATAGCATCTTCTTCTAGAATGCAATAAGTACCAAGCCCGTTTCATAGGATTCCAGTTCTTCAACATAGGGATCAAATTTGTGATGCCTTTTTGCCCATTCATCAAGCATTAGGTATGGAATAGAGGGTTGAAGATACTACTCTTCAGGAGCTGAAACGTGTTCTTCTTGGATAAGACAATTGGCTTGGGTAGGGGACGAGACATATGGATCTACATGATAAGAAAATATAGGCTTAGCTTGTATGGTAAACCGGGTACCATACCTTGTCTTGAGTAACATATGAGACCAATCAAAAGACAAGTAACCACCCACCTTAGCAGTAAATTCTCTTGATAGACATAGGGAAAACAAAGGAGGCAGGTCAATAATTGACACATCTTGAGTAATTGTCAAGCTTGGACATACATGGAGGGTTAACTCAAGATCCTTGATGACTCCTAAGGTGTTTACATTTGGGACATTAATTTTTAGGAATCCTTTAGATGAAGGCCTATATTTCAGACCTAAGACATCAGCTATTTTCTTAGGCATAATAGAAGTACTAGTGCCTAAGTCAATCAAGCAGTTATGCACTAGGTGTTTTCCTATAATCAAGGACATATAGAAGGGTGGGGTTTTAGCAACTTTACTTAATTTTTTCTCCTCTTCTTGGTATATTTTGATAAAATCACGTGGCTTCTACATAATTGGTTTAGCATGTGGAATTTGTACCTGATCTTCATGTAATAGATCCCGCTAAGATGGAATGGTTAGGGCATCCCACATTGTGATGTTTATGTTTGTTTTCTTCATCTAGTCAACAATTTTGAATGGAAGCCCCCACCTTGTGCATTTGGGAACAACATCCCTTCTTGACTATTCAGGCATAAAAGCCTAAATTTTAGCTGGAGCAGAGGCTTGGCCTACCAAAGGATGGGCATGTGCTACTTTAGAAGGAGCTTTACATGGGACTTCCTCTGTAGAGATTTGAACGCTTTAACCATAGGAGGTCTTGTCGATATTTTTTCTTCTAAAGATCTACTTATATTGCTAGGACTATGACTTGTGTGCCTGACTATAATATTCTTTTCTTATATCTTGTGTTGTCTCGCAACTTGGGTGCATGGTCTGTTTGTATCTTTTGCAGCTTGGTTGATTACATAGAATTCCTCCACACCAAAGAACATCAAATTGGTTTTCGAGAGGATCTTCTGGTCTTTCTAGATTATCTTCTTCATTGGCACTTGTTGAGAGCTCACAAGATGAAGCATTCTAAATCATGAAGCCTTGGGTGTGCACAACATTAGCACAATGATATTTACTATTAAGTATTTTGCAAGGGAAGCATCATTTTGACTCTTGTGAAAAATTGTTCTAAACTAGAACAAGTGCCGGCTTGAACTAGGTGCTAGGAGAGAAGGTGCGGGAGGGAAAACTTGCAAGGAAATACATGTATTAGGCTACCACCTAAGATTACGTTGGTTGGGTGCTTATCTTTGATTTCCATATTGATTCTACCAAGGTTGATTCCCTTGGCCATATGCTTGATTGGAATTACCTCTAGAAGCTTGCACTTGTTGCTTTTCCAATGATATGATTTTTTTGACAAATTTATGATCACGACCTTCATTTCTTTGTTTTCCTTTTATTGTGATGGAGAATAGGATGTTGAGGAAACTGTTTGTGCACTCGATCAAGAGTAAGAATAGAGGTTACGGAAGGTTGGGGTGTTTGCAAATTTTCTAGGAACAAGGGCATAGGTGGTCTAGGAGCTAATTTTCCCACCTAAATAAAACTATTTTCTTCCCTTTTGCAATACTATAAGCAACTGGTAAGGTCCTACCGCTTATAGATTGGATCATAACTGAAATGTCACTGTTGAGCACCTTGGATAATAAAGGAAAGCATGTTGGGCTGTAGGTCTTACCACAAGAGGAATTATGTCCTAATTCTTCTAAAATCTAATGTTGAAATCATTCATCTGCTCATTAGGTGCCCTCCTTGTTGTTGTCAGTTGCTCCACCAAAGATAGGTGATCTAACTTGTCTTCAAAATAACTACATAGATCTATTCCCAGCTCATCCCAGGTGCTAATAGATCCAAGTCTCAAGCCTCTATACCACTAAAGTGCTTTACCTTTGAAAGAGGCTACAAGCAACTTAACTACTACATCATTATGTGTGATCAGATAGAGTGAACACACATTTTCTACATCCTAGATATGCTCTTGAGGGGTGACTTGATTCTCACTAGTAAAGTAAGGAATAATCTTAAGCACACCATTTGGCATATCATGTTGCATGACCAGAGAGTAAGGGACTCCCTCCATCAAAGTTTACAAAGTTTCTTAATGGAGAAGGTTATGTGTTTTGAGGAGGAGTTTAATGGAAGCAACATACTTTGGATATAGATATGCATGCATGGGATTTCTAGAACAAACTATTATCGGGGATAACTAGAGGTATTCAAAATAATCTTCAGCTATTACACTTCTTCTTATGTGCACTCTTCTCATGAAAGTCAATCAGGACTACTGAAACAAGGATCTTAAAATGTTGGGAGTCACCAGATGTGTTTGAAATGAGCCTCTAGATGCTGAAACACTAAGTTCACACACCAGAACTTAGAGATATGAAATTTGAGCTTTCAATGCTTGTCCCACTAGGCATGCTAGAAATTGTTGGTTACTTAGACGTGTACCCATGTCTCAGATATTGAAAGGGCCGAGGTGTCTAAGACCATAATGGAACCATCCCCAAGTTGTGAGACATTGCATGCTTGGAATGGATCTCCAGAGATATTTGGTTCCTCTATCTATTTTCTACTGCTACGCTACTCCTAGTCTTTGAAAGGGGAAACTAAACTAAGAATGCCAAGGTACTAAGGAAAATGGATAATATGAAGTAAACTACACTAAAATGTGATAGCACCAGAAAAGAGGGGTGAACACTATCTATTCTGAGTGAGAATGATAGGGAATGCGTGAAAGGAGGCTAGGCACAAGTAGCACAATGAAATATGCATTCACAGATCGTTCTTGTGGAACACAACCAAGTATGGAACTGCAGGGGACTTGAAATAGCACAACAATACACAATGCAAGAGAAGAGGAAAGAAGAAGGAATGCAAACATGTTAGGATAGAGAATAGTCACAAAATGATGCTTCTATTACTTCCAAAAATGCATAGAACTATTACAATGATAAGGAGGCTGATATCCACATGCAAGAGCCAAACATGGAGGTCTGCAACTCAAAATATAGAAAATATGGAGTCCTTAGCAACATGTGTAAGGATCCAGAGTGTCTAACCCTTTACAATGAGCCCCGACCCTTTCTTTATAGATTTAGCATAGAGGGAAGAAGGAGAGAGAGAAGCGGGAAAACTAATTCAAAGCTCAACCACCATCATTAATGCCTCCTACAAATCCACCCCAAATATGTTGTGTCTGCATCAATTACTTGTTCGGTGCCTCAAAGGAGGAGGAATGGTAGCTTAGATCAAATCTGATCTATTTTTGGGGCAAATAGATCATGTATTAATGGAAATAAGATGTTTCTTCATTTTCTCCCCACCTAACATCTCCAAAATTAAAGTTTTAGATCTTCAAGGTGTAGATGAGGCTGAGATCTTTCCAACGGTGTCAGATTTGTCATATTTTGAGCATTGAGTCAAAAGATATGCTCATTTGAAATTTGAATCAAGTCCATACAAAAAGGTGGGAACCAACTACCAAAATGGGTCCCCTTTTGAAACCAAACATGTGGAAGGTTGGTGCATGTCTAAGGGAAGCTTTTGTATTTCACTTTTGAAGTTGCATCGCACTGAAACGTGACTTCTTCCATGGCTCACTCAATTTCTTCATGTTTTGGCTAAGTCTTTTGCTTGGTAGGGTCATATATCTGACCAAGGACATGTGGTAGCCTAGCGCTTGTTTGGAAACCCTCCCCCAATTTTTCTCTTGAATTAGCATCGTGTTGACACTTGGCACCCTCCGCTAGCTTGTCTCAATGATTTGACTATTCAACCCTAACCCTGTCCTTTTATGAAATTGGATGCGTGGAGGCTCCATGCTCATTTAGAAATTTTCTTAGGATTTTTCCTTTGAAAGAGCATCAGTTTGACTACAAATAAGGTGAACACGCAAAGTGTGGGCACAAGGAGAAGGTGTAAGGGCACGTGTGGAAGAAATAGGTGTGGGAGGAAAGCATAAAGAGGTGAATGAAAGAGCGCGTGACATGTGGGAATGAGAAGCAAGCACAAAAATGGAAATAGAGGGGTGGCACATGTGTAGGAGAAAGGAGAGAAAGTGGGTGCACAAGAGGAAGGAGCACAAGGGAAAATGGAAGGAGATAGAAGAATACAAAATGGAGAAGGATGGGTGTACAAGTTATCCAAATTGCTAGGAGAGCTATTTGGATAAAAATAATATAATAAATAAATTAAGCGATAAAAAATAATCAAAAAATAGAGAGGAAGAGTGCATCTTGGCAGATGAAGAAGTTAGGGAGGTTGGTGGAACATTTGAGAGGAATTATAATGGCATATAGTAGTGCATGAACACCCATTATATCATTAATGAACAGCTAACTTTTGTTAAATGATATAGTTACAAGTATGAAAAATGTAAAGTACCTCCCTTTAACAAAACCTTATTGCATGATGATGTGATATTGATGTTGGAAGGAATTGGCATTGTATTATTATTTGTTAAGGTGTTTGAATTGTTCAATTTTTTTAAATCCCTATCACATACTTCTCTATCATCCCAAATTTGGACCTTTTAAACTGGTATAGACACATGTAAAAGATAAATGAAAAGTGATTTTTGTTGGCTAGATGTAAATGTAATTTGTAGGTGTAAAAATAGACTCCATAGGTTCTCGATGATAAAATAGGAGCTTTGAATAAAAAAATTTGTTAGATGTTGTGATTGCAAGTGTTATAAGACATATGTGAAAAATGTGAATACATACTAATATTTTGACAACATGCCAATGAGATGTGATCTCGTGGAATGAAAAAAATTCATGGTGTACACAAAATGGCTTATGTAGTGAGGTTCTCAAACTCTTTGAAATATTGAAGCACTTGAGAAATATCCTAACCATATAATATTTTATTTTATTTTATTATGTGTAACCATGTGGTTTTATTAGATGATGCTTTAAAAATTTATTGATAGGAGTGCCTCTTACTTAATCATGCCTATAATTGATCATTATATATGCATGCTTAACACTCTCAACCATATACACTACCTCAAGAAAACTTTGTCATTATATATGCATGCCTAAAACTCTCGACCATATACGAGTACCTCAAAAAAACTTTACATTTACCATCAAAACACCAATTAAAACTATGATGTTTAATTGATGTTTGTAGTGTATTTAATAATTTTGGGTTAGACTCTTATTTAAAAACCATGGTGCTCATAGGTGTGAATATAGTGAGATAAGAGTGGAATAGGTTCCTAAGGGTGGTCTTTATCTTTCCAAAGTATTGCGGTGCTCAAATACTTCTCTAGAACGTACAAAAATCCTTTACATGCACCTTCCCATGTAGATAAAGTCTCCACATGATAGCTATGGATTTACTCTCCCCCTCACAACTTTTTTATCATACATTCATCTTCTATTTTGTTTTTTTATCACAAATATAGTTAAATTTGGTGGGATATATGTTAAGCGAGATGAATGCTAGATTTCATGTAAATTTTAATAGTGATGAAACAAACTTGTGCCAATAAGAAATAAGATGTAAAACACCACACCTTCATTTCCAAAACCATAAAACATATTGTTTTATGTTATTAACCATTAATAAAGATATTGTAAATTATGTTTTGGCCCCAAATATGTGATAGTAGAACTCATAACAGATATTTTTTTCACAAGCTTAAAAATCTCCCTAAAATTTCCAATTTATCTCAAGAAATGACATGAGGAAGGTTTCCACATTCATCAACTCCTTTGTTTCACATTTTAAATGTGTTCTCTAGGGTCTACATATATTTCAACAACCCTTAAATAATTACATTCCCTTGTTGGAATCTATTTTGATGTAGTTTTCAAAGCCCATTTTATGAGATAGACAAGGGAAGTGACCAAAATGTGCTATGAAATTGATTTGAATTGGCATGCAAAAAAATATACGGGTAAAAAAACATGTCATACCACCTCAAAATCTTCAATATCATAATGAGAATTGTGAGCCATATTTATTTTCACGATATCTCCTTTGAAAGGAATTTTTCCATAGTAGTCTCAAATCCACTTTGGTGTGTAGCGCCTTAGTGGAAATTGTCAAAGTTTACACCCTTTTTAGATTAAGACTATGTGTTAGTCTAAATTTGATTTAGTGAGGTCATATTTACACTAAATGGATATAGGTTAGATATAAGTGGTTATGTTGATTAACTAACCTCCAAAATTAATTATACAATATAAAAACATGCAACACAAGATATGAACTTGAAAACACAATGGAATGATTTCACATATCTTGTTATAGAGGATTTTGGGAAGTTATGGGACTCTTCAATGTTGGAACAGGAGATTTGAACCTGTAAGTGCTTCGAACTCATATAGTAGTTGTAAACTATCTTGGGGTAGGATCATACCAATATTCCATAAGCATATCATATGGTCTCAACCCTTCCATAATGTCTTGTACCTACTATGTTTATGCTCTTGCAACTTTCTATGGTGGCTTCCTACCTAGGATTTTGTTCCACTTTGTAAAAACCTAGTTGTTGTTCATACAATGAGGCTCTCGAACATACTAAAAATCATATAAAACCCTTTCCAAGGATGAATAGTCCTTCAAAACAAACATTCATTTGGATGTAGGTACCCCCATGCACCACCAATGTTGGCACTATTCCAAAGAGGCCGCAATCAACAAGTCATTCTACACCTAGCATGTGATATCTAGATAGATCAAACATATTTGGAAACTTCTTCGACAATGTTTTCTTTGATTTTGGATCTTGCTAAAATAATTTAAGGAGGGATGCTTGAGTTCTTATCAAAGATATATAATGTTTTCTTGACCTTATAATAAGCTTGGACATGATGTGGGTGCTTTCTAATGATTATATATGTGTTATTTTGAGATTAATAGAGATGTAAATGCCTTTTATAAGTATAGGAAGTGAGTGTATTAGATCATTGACATAAGATTTAAAGGTTATAAAATGAGGTAGTGTTTACTTGCTTGTATAGGTATTTATAGATGATTTATATAAGAAATGCCAACTCAGATGAAGTATAAGACCCGAGAAAAGATATAAATTTGAAAGAAAAGTTAGAAAACGTGTCGCTTAAGGACCATACAGTCAAGGGGACTAGATACAAATTCATGACCAAACTATAAAGCCTTGACTGGGAACATAAAACATGCAAAATGAATTTTGGAACTGTAGACACCTAAATTATATATCTATACCCTTAAACACCCATGTGCGCATATTTATTTAATTCATCCCCCTTATTTAATTAAATGCTCTTTTATCCCATCCATATTAATCTTTTTAAATTTAATTAATTAATTCATATTAATTAATTAAATCCCATCACCTTTAATATTTAAACATTAATTTATTATTTAATTAACATCTAACTTTCCCTAACCAACTTTCCATTTAGGATGCTTTATTCTAAATATGCATCCCCACACTTTTCTATATTTTTCCTACCCATCCCTATCTTCTAACTTCTAACTACCCATGAATCATCCTAAAATAACCTAATCATGCCCAGATGATTTAAATAAGCTTTTTCAACTCTTAAATACACCAAATTATGCCAAAATTACAAAAGCACCCCATTTAGGGAAAATTTCCAGGAATCAACAATGACCGACTTGGCCGCTATCGACCCTATAAAACTAAGTTACACCTTTCCATACAGAGGAAAAAATCATCATAACGGAGAAAGAACATAGTGAGAACATAGCAAGAACACAACAAAAACATAGAAAACACAAAGGTGTGACTTCCTTACATTCTATAATTACTCCTTCAAACCAAAGCATCTCATCAACCCTATTGCATCCCTTGGAAGCTCTTCTTTATCATCTGCATAACATCGGGAGGTTTAAATTGATTTTTTTGTTATCTTATATCATTTTTATTGCTATCTTTTCCAATCTAACATCTTACAAGTTTACCATCGGTCATAACTCTATTATCGGGTTGTTCAATTTTTGTTCTTACAAGTTGCCTTTTCAGTCCTCTTACTCTCGGTCTTACCTTACCCTACTACAGTCCCCATCACCCGAGATCAAGTCATGATTGACTTGGATCTCTTTAATTGTTTTTTCCATCCCAATAGCCTTATATAACCTTTACATGTGTTATGTTTTTGTTCCATTCTACTAGAATCATTATCCTACTCCTCTGTTATCTCAAACTAGCCTATTCTTCATCCCGATCCACTGTCGCTTCACCTTGGTTGGCATTGACCAAGGTCTTGATTTCTAATCTACCTTTTCCAATCCTTTCCTTCTATCATTTTCTTATTTCTACTCCCCTAGGTCCCTTATTTAGGTTGACTCCAACATACACAATCCTTTGTTGCATCTAGATCCTGTAGGGTTTGCATGTTTTAGTTCCAATCCAAATCCAACCTCCCGTGTCGATGTTGACCTACCTCTGCGATCTAGATTTTCATTGACCTGCACCAAGTAACCTTTAATTTATAGTTCTTTTAATGGAATTAGCTTCTACATCTAATCTTAGTAACTTTCAAATTTTGTATTTCTTCATTTTATGCATGTTATCTTCATGCTCATCATTTATATTGATTTTTCCTTAAAACAGGGGTTGACATCCGTGAAAGGAAGATAATAATTCTTGGAGCTGGATTTTTTGGAAACCCCATCTCATCTCATCTACTCAATTTTATTCAGTCTCTTTGAGTTTCATGTTTATCAACTTGTAGTAGTGACGATCCATCATCTAATTTTCTCTCATTCATCCATCACATCGCATTTAAGGTACCTTAAACCCTTTATTTTCTGAGTTATCTAGTTTTCTTTAGTACTAGATCATTTAATTGATTAGGAACAAAAAAATTACAAAATTATTTGCACACCGGTAGGACCACCCTTTGGAGCTCCCTTTCTTTTCTATTTTCTTTGTTTGTTTTGTCTTCTACTAACTAACACTGCAAAGATAAGGCTTCACTTTTTCTTGCTCTTATTGGTTCCTGCTTGGATTTCTCTTCACTAAATTTTAGATAAAAATTAAAATATTTTTCTAGGTATTCCTCATTTTCCATATTTTCTCCTTTTTGCATCGTATTTCCCTTTCTATGTGTGTCCTCATCGAAAGATCACACTTCGATTTGGTTTTAAAAAGAACCTTCCTTCTCTGCATCCTGTTTGCTCACATAGCTTAAGTAAGGGTTTAACTTGCTGCATCTCACAATCCTCACACACAACCTAAAACTCATGCATCTAAATAATACATCAAAACATATCCTTACCTCGGTTGACTGATTGGGATTTCATCACCCAATAGGTAGTCACCTCAAATGTCCCCAACCATAACTATCTGAAACCATCCTTAGAATGTCATTCCTTAAATACCTTCATTATCCACCTCCCCTTTTCTTTTTCTCACATTTCTTAATTAATCATGATGATAAGAAATTTGTTTCTTGATTTATTTGTTAACAAATTACATAAAAATGTTCATCTATTTCATGCATTTTACCACTCTTTCTCAAGTCAAAATAACACAACAATCCACTCCATCCAATGACATCCCTTCCTCTAATGATCTCTCCCAAAAATATTCCAAATTTGAAACCACACCTTGAGTTACCTAACTACTTATCTCCACGGTCTCTCCTCGTGAGGAACATGTCATCCAAAATTACCTCTATCTTGAAACCAATTCATCAATCCAACCTTTCTAAACCAACTACACCCCCATCTCTAGCTCATTTTGAAAATATTAGACCTCCTTCTAGCCCCATATATGAATTCTTATTCCATAAATATCCCACAACCTTTCAATCCTATTAATATACTCAATTGGTAGATCCCATTCCACCCACATCAATTTATATCAACTCTATCTCTATTCCATCCACTACAAGTCACTACTATGCATATCTAACAATATCAATCTCATAACACTCATTTTCCCACTCATCATATATCTCAACAACCTACCCAATACCAACAATCATACCACGTCTCTATTTCTCAATATTAGCCATTGCGCAAAAATTATCCAATCTCAACCCATGACATATATTAATCCTTATCAAATGATTCCCCAAACACCCACACATCCACAAAATTATCAACTACCTTATCAAGCTACTTTCCATGCCACACAACCAATCCAATCCCAACCTATCATCACATCAAATGATCCTATTCATGCCCTAATGAATAGGTTGGATAGTCTAGAGGATGCTACCTTGGGACCCAAGGTTACATTATCTTATGAAAAAATTTGTAATGAACCCATTCATCTATCGGTTCCAATCAAGCCTTACCCTCCTCATTGGGAGATTCCTAAATTTACCAAGTTCAATAGCAAGGAATATTACCAACAACACCTTCATGCTTTTAAACACATGTGTTACCTTATCACATATGATCAGGAACTTATGCTTCACACCTTCCCTATGTCCTTGGTTGGTCCAACACTAGATTAGTACAATGGGATTCCACAACATTCCTTATTCTCCTTTACCCAACTCGTGTAATTATTCCTAGAACATTTTTCATTTAATATTGCACATAAAATAACTATTAATGAATTATACACCATTATACATCTCAAGGACAAGTCTATCGTAGACTTTGTCACATGATGACATGCTATTCTCAATCAACTATCTTTTTCTCTACCACAAACTTAACTCATCAAACTCTTCTAACATTCTTTTGTAAATCATATTTATTCTACATTGTAAATCCAATATTTCTAAACATTTGAAGAAGCCTTCACCATGGCTCACAAACTTGAAACTCACACCCTTAAGCAAGGCCAACTCAATTGTAGATACAAAAATCCCAAGACCGAGTTCATCAAACCCACCACACATACCAACATGTCTAAAAATACCGCCAATACCATCATTATTTAATCTCCATCCACATATGTCTCTTACACAAAGTCTTCACAAAGATATTTTAGACCATCTCCTAACTACACCCCGTTGCGGTAATCCTATAGTTTGATATTTTACAAGTTTATGGAAATACACTCCATCCAAATTCCTCCCATATGACCCATGGATGACTCATGACCCAAGCCCACTTGGTATCATGAAGCCCGTTTTTATAAATATCATCAAGTCAAAGGTCATGACATTGAGAGGTTTCATTCCTTCAAATATTATATCCAAAAACTTATGAATTAGGGGGATATTGAGATAGACAACTCCAACACTTCACCTAGCCACCCCCTTAACAAAATTAAGAAACTATCTCCGAATAAACCACTGAAAAATCAATCTAACCCTTCTACATCTCAAATAAAAATTCTCACACCATTAATCAAGATATTGTCTCATCAACAACTCGCATGTTCCTACCTTAGACACTATTACCACCCCTTATTCAGAGCATATTATATCCATAACTATCACACCTATATCAACTTGTACTACTTTTCTTATTATGATACCTACTCCTACCCTTACCACATCAACATCAAATTTTAATATACCCCCTACTTCATCCACTTTGATCATTCCCTAATCTATCACATCAGATTCATCCTTAGCACCTATTTTGGCCCCATTGATATACACATATATCTCTACATATTTCACATTTGTTCCTTCACCCACATTTACATCAAAGACACCTACTACTATATCCACACCACCTATGTCTACAACCATCTCAACTATGCCTACTATCACTACACCCCAATCTCTCACGTCTAGTCATTAATCAAACACATCTATTACATCTACATCAATCCCAACTACACTGAATCTACCTCATACACTTCTATGACCTCAATTACACTTATCCCAATAATTATTTTGATGAATGTACATACATCTGTACATATGGATACACCATCCATTCCATCCTATTATTTTACACCTTCTCCTTCTCCATCATCCATTCCTATATCTAAATCTATATCTGCTACCACACCAATCATATTCTCTCAATTTGTGAACATACCAATGCCACCCCTTCTAAAACAAGCACTCTACCCAAGATAAAAAAAAGGGGGATTCATTATCCCTCTATAAAATCAAATGTTTCTACATCAACTAATCCTAAACCTACACTTAAACTTTTGGATCCTCTAGTTGAAATTATTATGATCCGTGCCAAGGTTAAATCTTCTCGATCAAAATATGAGACTATCGATAAACATCCTAAAAAGTATCCCATACACCCTCATAAGAAATTATACCTTACCTCTCCTCAACAATCCAACATTACAAAATCCATCCCAGGCACACCCTCATCTATTTTAGGGCCAACCCCTTCATCTAAGACATCTCGTAATAATAAATCCCAATCCAAACAATCTAAATATCCTACTAAAGTTCAATCATCTTCTAAGATTCCTAATTTTCCCATCCAATCTACATCTACACCTAAACCCAAGCATCCTATTAAAACCCACAAGATTTATCTTCCTCTTGACACTTCAGTTGGGTCTTATGCAGACATCTTCTAACACTTAATCTGAATATCTTCCATCACGCTTCCTCCCATTAGATATTTTAATCCTAATAGTAAGAATCCATCATGGTTTAATCACACTTGCATTTTTGCTTATCATCATACCCTGGGTCATGAAATTGATAATTGTAAGGCCTTTCAGACCATCATCCATGATCTTGTTAAGAAATATGATTTCCTCATTCAAGGGGAACATCCTTCTCCATCCATCGCAACTAATCCAAATCCTATTCCTATATCCCCATCCATCAAAATTATTAAGCATCCTCCTTCATCCACCCCTTCGCACATCATTCCACCTACAAAAGGTCCTTATTTATTCATTTTAATTTTTTGTCTTTCCTATCACCCTTATGATCCCTAACCATTTATCCAATCCAAATCTAAGACAATCCCATATAAAATTCTTTGACATCTGCTATCTCATTTAAATCTAAGTTTCCTTATCTTTGGGGAGCATCCTTCCTTTCCTTTTGATCCCTTTGCATCTTCCAAGTCCATATATGTCGGGAGAATTCACTCTAAAGATTGATCCACTAACGAATTAAATATTTATTTTCCATCCTTGGCATCATTTTAAGCACACATTTGTGGCCATTACTTAGAACATGTATTTCTTGATGTGTCACCACTAAGGAGTCACACATATTTTCCAATCTTCATCCAACTCATCACATCTTCTTATCACCTTGTTCTTCCCTAGGAAACCATATCTTCAAAATCCACTCGTGGTCATATTTGTCCCTCCTTGGGGAAAATTAATTCCCATTCAAATTCCATCTTTGTGGCCATACTTGTCCCTCTCTTGAGGGACCATTTATTTTCATCAAAGTCTACCATTGTGGCCATATTTGTCCCTCTCTTGGTGGACCATTTATTTGTCTTATTAGGGACACTCATTTTCGCTTCCTTAAGCACATAGTTTATTTAATTTTTCTTCTTCTTTCGCGTCTAATCCCTTTGCAAATCCATCATCTTATCTCAAACGTGATTTTTACATCAATGACCTTATTCTACTCTAGAAAGGAGCCAATGTGGAAAGTTTTCCCCAACTGGATTAGACCATACACTATCACGTAAAAGTATGGGTCGGGAGCCTATTGTTGGACTCCTTGACGGTAAATTGGAAGTGGGCGCTTAACAAATTACACTTGTGACCATTCTACTATTATTATGTCTACCAATGCTCTTAGTAATATCCTTGGATCATTCCTCCATCTTATCCCCTTCCATATCTCATTGTGATAATTTGGAACTATGTGGTCTTCCATCACTTCCTAGATGTGACCTTAAATATGGACACCACGGCTCTTCCCATAGCATATTACTTATGGATAGGTTCGTTAGTGAGAACTCTAAAATTATTACATCCATCTACCTCTTATTCACCTATTGGAACCATGCAAAGGGTCCAAAAGTGTCTCTTATACATTTTTACCCCCTCTTAAGTGGTCTACTTAGCTATTCTCAACTCTCCCCATCTAAAATAAAAAATAAGGGATGCGAGAATTTAAAAATAAAGAAAAAGATGCAATATAGATCAAAGTAAAAAAATCAAAATATATAGACTGATCCCTCAAATAATAGCTATCATATATCATTCTTTCCATCTATATTATGTATAAATTATACCATACCATCAAAGGATTGATACTCTTTTTCTACAATGGCATTGAAGGCTTCCCGTATTGATCAACCTTCCATTTTATTAGCATCCTAAGAAATATTCCCGCATTGATCAAATTTCTTCTAGAAGACTTCTGCATTGATCATTTTCTCTTTCCCCTTCCTAGAGTTGGGGCATAGTTTTAGGGAACACCACTTTTGGAGAACCCTCTTCCCTTTGTAAAAATACATCTCAAACCCCTTTTGTCATGTCAACATTAGGTTTATGAGCTCATCTCATCCATTTTTCTCTTATGATCTTTGATATAACTAACTATCATTGGTTATATGCTAGCATTTATTTTGATTACATGTGCCTTGTGTCACTTTGATTCCCCTCTTTTTACCTCTAATGTGATTGGAGGCATATTTTATTCACACGTTTGCTAATATCACATGGTTTCATCCATACCCATATGTCACCATTGTTAAAGTCACATCTTATGCTACACCTCATCCAATCCCATTCAATATAATATTAAAGTCCACATCTGTGGCCATATTTATTTTCCCCTAGGAATTTTAATTCTACATTCAAATAATTAATTTATACATTCAAATTCATATTGGACAATAATTATTCCTTCCTCAGGAATTTTACGTTACAACCCTATCCGATTTGCACATAAATTCCACCTTTTGACCAAACTTCTCTCCCCTTGGGGCATGTTGTTTCACCATCTTTTTTTATTTCACCTTTTGTGCCATATTTGTGCTCCCCTTAGGGCACTATTATTTTCATCCTCATGGATATATACCTTTCCAATCAATTCCATGTGTAAGAAGGATTTCACCTTTTTTTTGCATATATTTGTGCATTTTTTGATGAATTACCTATGACCCATTGGTCATCCTAGTTTTGCATCCATCATGTAGTAGTCTTCACCCACTCATTAGTCTCGCAGAATGTTATAGCTCATCTCCGTTGAGACCGCAATGGTCCTCTGCCGATGTCATATTAGATTCACCACCATAATTTGTATTGATATTGCTATCATTTTTTCCTGGGAAAATTTTCCTTGTTTATGCCTTTACCCATATTTTCTTCACCCACCCGCCCTTCATCATCTAAATTTTTCAAATGTGTCATCAATTTCCCTTGGCATCATTGATCCCCCATTTGAGGGGATCTCATCATCTACCTTTCGTCAATCCTCATCCAACTCTCATTGTTTTTGTCTCATGGCTTGCTAGCTCAAACCACTCAATAAAAAGGGGCAAAATGTAGACACCTAAATTTGATATCCATACCCTAAATCACCCTCATGTGTATATTTATTTAATTTTTCCCCCTTATTTAATTAAATGCCCTTTTATCCCATCCATATTAATCTTTATTAAATTTAGTTAATTAATTCCTATTAATTAATAAATGTCTATAACCTTTAATATTTAAACATTAATTAATTAATTAATTAATCAATTAACATCTAACTTTCCCTAACCAAATTTCCATTACGATGTTTTTTTATTCTAAATATGCATCCCCATGCTTTTTCCTACCCATCCTTATCTTCTAACTACCCATGAATAGTCCTAAAATGACCTAATCCTTTCCACATGCTTTGAAGAATATTTTCCAACTCTTAAATACACCAAATCACACAAAAATCACAAAAGTAACCCATTTGGGGGAACTTTCCTATGCAATCGATGGAAACCTAGCCTAGTCATCATTGACCGACTTGTAAAACCAAGTTAAACCTTTCCATAATGAGGTAGAAATCATCAAAATGTAGAAAGAACACAAGAACACAACAAAAACACAAAACCATAAAGGCACAAATTCCTTCCATTCTATAATTCCTCTTTCAAACCGAGTTTCTCATTAACCCTCTTATAGCCCTTAGAATATCTTCTTGATCATATGCATAACATCGGAGGTTTACATTGATTTTTTTCTATCTTATATTATATTTATTTATATCTTGTCCAATTTAACATCTTTCATGTTTACCATCAGTCGTAACTCTGTTATTACGTTGTTTTTCTAGTTTTTGTTCTTACAAGTTGCCTTTTCGATCTGTTACTCTCGGTCTTGCCTTACCTTGCTACAATTTCCATCACCCAACTCTAGTCACCGTCGACTCAACTCTTTGTAACTATGTTTTTCATCCCCATATCCTTCTCTAGCCTCTTCCTATGTTACGTATCTGTTCTATCCTATTAGAATCATCATCCTACTCCTCTCTGTTCTCACAAACTAGCCTATTTTTCATCCCAATTTCCATCACTTCACCACGGTCACCATTGAACAAGGTCCTAATTTATAATCTACCCTTTCAAATCCTTTCCTTTTGTCATTTTATGGTTTTGACTCCCTCATATCCCTTCTTTAGGTTTAATCCGTCATATACAAACCTATGTTACATCTAGATTACATCCAGATCCCGCAAGTTTTGCATATTTCGGATTACTTTCCAGATCCAACCTCCCAAGTCGGTGTTAGCTTGCCTTTGCAAAGTCTAAATTTCCATCAACCTAGACCAGGTAACCTTTAATTTACATTTCTTTTAATTGATTCAACTTCTAGATATAATCTTAATTACTTTCATATTATGTATTTCTTCATTTTTTGCATGTTATCTACATGTTCATTGTTTATATCACTTTTTATTTAAAATGGAGGTTGACATCCATGAAAATAATCTAATACTTCTTAGATCTATTTTTTTCAGGAAAACCCCACACATCTTATCTAATATATTTTCTTTAGTGTCTTTGAGTTACAGGTTTATCATCTTGTAACAACAAGGATCCTTCATCTACTTTGAGCCCGTTCATCCATCACATCACATTTAAGGTAACTTAAACCCTCCATTATTTTAGGTTATCTAGTTTTCTTTAGTACTAGGTCATTTCATTTATTAGGAACAAAAAATATGACACCAAGAACTTTTCAATTAATGTTTGTCTATGGATTTTGTGCATTGTATTATAAAGGTTTATTTACATACATGTGTACAAGGATAAACAAGATACCTTAGAAAGTACTAAATGGGAATGGATAGATGGTGTTTATCATGACAAGAGTACATTGTCAAATGAAGTTTTGTCAAGGTGTAAATTCCTAATTTGAGTGTCTACATTTTACCCCTTCTAAGTAGGAAATAAAAATCACGGGATTAAAGGAAAATATACATGAGTGTGTAAACACACCTTTCCTTTGATAAAATGTTATTTTATAGTTTTCCATGTTTTTCTTGGTGTCAGGATGCTCCATGATGAAACTTACAACAAAAAGTGTAGTTAATGCCTATGACTAAAAATTTAAATTTAACTCAAATATAACTTGTAATATGAAAGATTTAAATTTGTGTAAAAGTGAAATGAAGAGATGTAACCACAGAAGAAATACACATTTTTCTTTCCTTTTTCTTGGAGATTTATATTGCTAAAAATTTCCAAAGGATTAGGAGTGATCAATCTACAATTTATGCTAAGGAGAAATCAAAGTGTTTGGTGTATACTACCCAACACAAAAATGTAAAGAAAAGATAAGAAGGAAGAGGTACAAGAGAACCCCTATGAAGGAAGAAGACCACATCTCAAAGTTATTTACCAAATTTGTTATCTCGTCATTTGATTATAAGAGGAGAGGAAATTCTTCCTACAAACACCTTAGCTTCTTTGCTATCTTCTATAACCGCATGTGATCACACCATTTCTAACCAATCAAGATGTAATTTTGAAAATAAGTACATACAATACAAGAGAGGATAAGTGACCTCAAAATATCCCCATATGATGCATAACTAAATAAAATCTAAGTAAAACTTAAAATTTGATAAAATGTTGATAAAGGAGTGGGACTCATGCCACCAAGATCCCTAAAAAATAGTAAATACTAATATTCCATGGATAAGGAGTGAAGTATTTCATTCCCCTTGTACTAATTTGAACTAAATGAATTGATTCTGAAAAATGTGTAAAAAGCCTAATAATGAAGCTTAAAATATAAAATTGTTGATGAAATTGTTGTTTCTACCCCTTAGGTGAAAATGTATGGGGAGGTCGGGACCATACTATAGGGTATTGACCTAAGCGTATGGTTAAAAACATGTGATTATGTTACTAAATTTATGTACTTGAATATTTTTATGAGTTCTTGTACTCTATTTGTACCTATGTGTGCACCCAAAATTCTATATATACATGTTAAAAATGTAGAAATGAACCCCGATAGATGCCCCTATTTTGAGGCATGTGAAAAAACCATGTTGAGAATGTGTCTCAAAATAAATAGATGTGTGCTAATGAAGGATATGTCTGAGAAACTATAGTAGAGTGTAGAGTGCTCTAAGCGGTAGCCACACTGGAATAACTCGTGTCTAGAAAAGGAATATATTTACACATTGTGATAACCATGATGTGTAAGAAAGTAATGATAGAAATAGATAGAAACAACATAGATGGTAATAAAATTAGTCTAAATGCATGTAAATACAACAATAGTGTAATCAAATGCAAGAAGTAGAAAACCAATGGAACAAAAAGGCTAATACCTACAAACGTGGGTCAGCTATGGTTTCCTAAGACAATCAAGGCCTATAATATGACAAAAATATCAAAATGATGCCAAAAACATGGGACACCCATGGTGTCACAAGATAATCAAGGCACATAGGCCACAAGAAATGAAAAAATAAGAAATAATAGACACCCATAAACAAGTGTACATGAAACAATAATGTCAAAACATGATAACATAATATAGTAGTCAACATAGGTAAAATATATGAGATAAGGGAGGTCAATGCTACACAAGACATATGTGTTAGTCCTATTAGTATACAAAATAACACGTATAAAATTTATGTGATTCATCATAAATGAGGAAAGAGAAAGGAAATATAATAGAACAATAACACCTGTATGAAATGGAGGGATTTCTCATAAGAGAAGAATGTAAGGAGTGATGAATGCTCCTATAAGCTCATATCAATATGTCTTCTATGTATTCAACTGAATATACAAAGTGAACATATGAGTGTAAATAATAACACATGTTGTTTATCAAACCAAAGCGAGACATAATATTAAGTGATAACAAATCAAGTGAAATACACATGTCCTATTTTTGTATTTTTAAAAATATTTTAATGTTTTTGTATTATTATAATGCATAGCTATGTACAAAAAGTATAAAGTACATGAAAACTATCCAATGATAACCTCTTTAAGAGGTTGAAATATTTCCAAGGAATATGGATACTTATGCCTCAATTTGAGATTCAAATGCTAGTGGTACCATAGTGCTAATATGTGTCAAATAAGGATAAGGAGATAAAACAAGTGTAGAATTACTAGTAGAAGATTGGTGCCAATGCATTGGAATAGAATAATGACTGTCTCAAGTATTAGGATGTGTTGGAAATACTATATGTATAGGATGTGTACTAGAGTACTGAAGTAGGAGCCTAGGGGAATGATGAAAATGAAAAGTATGACATGTGGCAACTAGATTATGAGAAGACCTAGATCCATGAGATGCAATGCACACAACCAAAGACCTATTGGGATACTTAGGAGAATCAAAGTGACTAGGGGTATGATGAATACATACAGAGATAGTAATAATCCTAGCAATGCTAGATATATGAGAGTAAATGTGTGAAACCAAACACCTATCCATGGATGTATGAGGGTTGGGTAAGCTAGTAAGAGGAGATTTATGGGGAAAATCTCTAATTGTAATAACATGTTGATTATGAATGGACTTGACATATTTGAGGAATGTTCATGGAATAACCTAAGGGCACATAAATAAGGGAGACTTAACCATAAAGTGCTAAAACTAAGAGTAGAAGCAACCAATAATGAAGCTGATGTAGTGATACAACTAGTAGTATAGGTCAAGTGATGTGTTGGTAGTGGCGATTAATATTAAGTACAACATTATGTGTGTGGAAATTCAAATATATTGGAGTATATTAGAGGTTAAGTCATTATCCTTGTTATGTGGATAAACCAAAACACTATAGATAGGTACTTTATTAATAGAGATATGGATGAATAACATGTTTGAAACAAGTGTGTCATCTTTATCAAATTCATCAAAAGTAATAAGTAAGTGTAGAAGAATGTGTCTATGAGTGACACTAGAAATTTTTGCATCCAAGGGTGATCATAAGAGGGAGGTGGAGGTACTACACAAAAGTGTTGTGCACTTTAGAAGTATATTTATCAGTTTCATGCTTGGGTAGTGGATCATTAAATATTTTTAACTTAGCATTTCCATTGATTAGTTTGGAAGATTCAGTGGGCTCATCCCATTCAATAGATTTATAATTGATAATATCTTGAATAACATGTCAAACCTTTAGACATTTATTAGTGGGGTGACCAATACATCAATGATATTAACAATAGGCATTATCATTCAAATGTTTACTTTGAGGCTTAGTCATATCAACCTCAAATAGTGTAGGTAGAGATATGAGACTTCATTTGAGAAATTGTTTCAATACAATGTGAGGAAGGCTAGGAAAATGAGTAAAATGACATCACATCAGTTGAAGTTGCTACTTAATAGGTTAATAAATAACATTGATAATTTAATTAGAATTGATATTAATGTAATTGGTATTTCCTTTGAGGATTGGTTTTCTTGAAACCTTGGCATTAGATGTGGGGGTGTTAGGAATGTACTTGAGTTTTTTATGTGAAACAAAGTAGCTACATGTTATTTCAAAGTGTGACATAGATGTTCAAAAAATCCAAAAATGTCAAAAATGACCAAGCCTTGCAAGGCGAAAGTAAAATCTATGTAAATAATTCTTGCAATTCATTATAAACTAAAAAACTGTTCATTTTGGTGAGAGCAGACTTATAACACAACATATAATCATTAATAGTTTCATTATACCCTTTTTGTAGTTTATCCAATTATGTAGAAGATATTTTTCCCCAATGTTGATAGAAAATTGTGCTTAAAATATATTTTCCAAAGTAGTAAATGAGTGTACAAAATGAGTGGGGAGAGCATAGAACCATGAAAATTCCATGTCCAAAAGGCATCAAGGGAAAATATTGGTGAAAAAGATGTCATTAGAAGCATAGTCAAAGACATTCATATGAAATTAGTGAAAATGATCATAGGGATGCCCTTTTCCATCATAAGTAAGAATCTTGGGAGAAAAAAAAACAATATGAAAGTGATAAAAAACCATTTCAGGTGTAAGTGGATTTTGAAGAAATTGTGTAGATTCCATGGTGTGAGAATAAGTGGATGCAAGTTGTTGTAATTGTAAGATTATGTCTTGTAAATTATGAACAAGGGATTCAAGGGATTTTGTGCTAGAATATGATACATGAAACCATGAGGAGTAGATGTGTCCTATGTGGTTACCACTATGGTTGTAAGTAAAGGCATATAAAAATTGGGTAGTGATTGATGAGGTACACCTAAAGATGTAGGCACCACTAATATAGGAACAATGAGATGTGGCAATATGTGGTAATGAAAGATGCGAAGTTGATCATGGGTAATATATAATAAAATATCGATGTTAGAAAGATTATCTTGAAAAAATGGGAAAATTTTGGGGCATCATCAACGAGAAGATCTTATTTATGGTGGTCAAGTTGAGAATTATAACCTTCTACTCGTGTATGGCTGGTGTGAATAGTGTAAAAAATAGTGGAGAGGACATCAATAACAATAATGGATGGAGGAGTGGGGTCCATACTAATGATAGGTTGGGGTGAGGGTGAAATAAGAGGATTAGTAATATTGGGATTAATTGTAGGGAGGAAAAATTGAAGGTAAACAAGTGATGGGTTAAGAGTAACTTGAAGAAGGGAAATGTAAGTGACTTCACATTCAAGGTGACACCTGAGATATTCAAGGAAGGATATGGGTTCATCATAAGAAGAATTCATTATAAAAAATAGAAGGAGAAGATTATATCAATAGGCCTAATACAAAATGAATTAAGGAGATATTACATTAGGTGAAGGGTTTGATCAAAAACTGGTTCACTAAAAGGTTTACACCCTTTTAGATTAATATTATATGTTCATCTAAATTTCATTTAGTGAGCTCATATTTACACTAAATGGATGTAGGTTAAATAAAAGTGGTAATTTTTATTAATCAACTTCAAAAAATAATTATACAATATCAAAATAGCATTCTAAAACATGAAACACAAGATTTGAACTTGGAAACATGAAGGAATGACCGTAATTAGCTTATTATAGAGGATTATGGGAAGTTATAAGACTCTAAAATGTTTGAAAAAGGATATTTACACCTAGAAATGCTTCGTAATGGCGAGAATGTAAATTCAAATTATCTTGTGGTAGTGTTGTTGTGCAAATGTGAAACAGGGGAATTGTGACAATTTCTAAGCATGAAAATGATACCCCTGTAACAAATTTTTCATGTCTTATCATTTCGAGGCACTCCGACTCTACCTATTCAGCCTAATAAACTCCCAATTTGTGTTAATTAATTCTCCTAGGTGATTTAGGAAAGTCAAATCAACCCCCCAAGGTGATTTTATGAGTTCTTGAAAAATCTTATCTCTAGGTAGTGGTGGGAAGGGCTATCAATGGCCTTCCTAAGACTAGAGAAATCCCTAGAGCAGAACGGAGGAGAAAAATCCAAAAAGGAGGTGAATTGAAGGCATAGAATCATCATGGAAGTTATTCGAGGAAGATTCTAGAAGGACTCGGAGAAGTTGGGGTAGTTTCACCATAATTAGGGTTCACAGGCCAAAACAGTTGTTGAGCTTCCAAAGGTGATTCTGGGAGATCTAGATGGATTTTAGAGAAAACCAAAACATCGAAAAAATAAAATTACAAGACATACAAGATGGTGTAATCATTTTTTTCACAACACTTTGGCACGTTAGGTTTGCAAGTAGTTTTTCTCAGGCACAGGTGGAGTACCAAAGAAAAAATATGCTTTTTTAGGGATAAAATTAGAAGAATCAAGACATGATACCCCCAGCATTGGATTCAAAAGGAAATTTTCAGTCAATATTATCTAAAATTTTACCCAAAAATTCCATCGGGAGCTCAAGTTAACATCATCCCAAGTTGTCCTCTTGGAACGAGTTCGAGAGTTAGCCAAATTTTGGGAGGACACGTGTCAACGCCAAGAGCCTGGCATGATTTTTTGTCCCTGATTTCCATTAGGTTTAGAGACATCAACCTTGGAAAAATTCTCCCAATCCCAATGTGACCTCTGGAACCCCACGTGACCTTCAGGATTCTCATTTCAGCCCCCGCATGTAATTTGGACCTCAAATTCCCTGCCGTCAGATATTTGCCACATGTCGGCTCAAGGATCACTTTGGAATTTTGTGTCTCTCATGTAACTCACATGTTAGGGACATAAAAACTTGAAAAATGATCCCATCCCTCTAAGGGAGACTTTTGGTCACCCATGTGACCCACTTCCAGCCCCTCAGTGCTGATTTTCTAGCTCTCACTCCCTTTCGTCGGATTGTTGCCACGTGTCACCTTCTTACTCACCGTGGAAATTGATGTCCCTCATGTACCTTTGAGGTGAGGGATGTCAGGGACATAAAGATGCACCTAGAATTTTTTTGCATTTTTGAAAAATTTAAATCTGGCACTTAGTCATTATTTCCCCCCATTTCTTCTTCAATGTTCACCCTGTCATTGCTTTGTAACTTGTCCATCATTTCTTACTCACACCTAGTTGTCATTGATGATATAAACAATATATACCACAACAAATAAAAAATAAAATCCATGAAAATAAATAGTTATTAGGGGAAGGATTTATCAAAAGTGTTGGATAAACAAAGAACTAGGAGAAAATGCATATTTTTTGCCAGATAACCATGAAGTCACCCAATCAAAAATTTTCATATCTTGCAGGATACAAGTCAGATTGAGGTTTCATATTTTGAATATTTCCATATTTTTCAATATGATCAAGATGAAAAATCAATAGGTTTAATGGTGCCCTGAAACATTTGTTATAACAAAATCCCCATTTTGTGCACCGACTTACATTTCTCATATTTCCCATCAATCCGACAATGAAAACATGCTAAAAACTTACACATGAACTCCAATTGAAAAAATATCGCAATGGAGTTTTTTTCATTTTGAATGGAGACAAATACAATACCTTCAAATTTCTAGCTCCATTAATGGCTGTCATGGCAGCTCCGTGCTCGAAGCCACTACTAGGTGAAAATTTTAAATTTTATTTCCAGGCATTCTAGTGGGCAAAATTATGTGAAATTTGGAGGATGTGATCGAGATGATGAGACGAGTTCAAAAAAAATGTTCCATCAAAAACTGAGCAATGTAAATCCACTTTCTAAAAATAGTAATTTTTCCTATACAAACTTGTAGTGTGTATAGAAAACAATGAAAATGACCACTTACTAAAAATAGTAAGTTCCCTAGATGGATGCTTACAAAAAATAGTAAGTCAACCCAAGAAGCGGTCGAGGTGAAGTAGTGTGCACAAGATTGAATGCAGAATTTCATTGCATCAGGGTCATCAAGAAGAGGAAAAAATCACCTCTCAGTAAAAATAGTAAGTCTTCCATCTGTGAACTTACTAAAAAAATTAAGTTACACTCAGAGGGTAGTTTTGGCACAATAGGACATAAAAGGATGATCATTCAAGTTAACATCATTATGTGAGATCATCATAGGAATTCCTCACATAGCATTCAAGATCCATCTTAGGGTATAAAGAGTTTGGAGATGCAGAGTTCACTATAGTGGAACACCTCATTGGGTCATCTAGAAGGAGATGTGGACTTCATCGAAGGTGATTATTCGTCACTAGTTTTTCTTCCCCCTTCTTCCTTCTTTCTCTCCTCTCTTCTCTCCCCCTACTTTATCTCTCCTCCATGTTCTAATTATTTATTGTGGGGTGCACTTTTTAGATGTCCTTTAATGAAATTAAAAATAAAATTTATGATTCTAATGTAAAAGTCACCTTTATGTTATAAAAAGGGACTTAATATTCTCCTAGGAAGTTGAAAAGTTTTAAGTTGCATGAGGACATATGAAAATCCATTGGGGGTAGATGATGAGTCATCTCTCATTCTATAAATTTTAAAGCCATTCCCATTTCAAAAGGTTGGTGATTTATTTTGTAAACTCAAGAGTGCATTGAGAGAACAAAGGAGATAGACAAACTATTCCATTCCTCTCATTCTCAAATTTCCTCTATTACTCCACTATATACAACTTTGGTTTGAGCAATCAATACAAGAAGGAGTTTATATCTTTCTTTTACTAAGGTATTTTATGATAATTTGTTCTCATCAAATTCTATTTGGTATTATTGTTACTTGAAGATTTGTTTCCTCTTAATTTAGTGCATGTGATGAAGTTTCTAACTAGTGTGTGTGCATGAATATGATTTTCTAACTGCAACATTAGCTCCCCCACCTCATATTCTCAATCCCTTTCCCACTTCCAGAAAAAAATTATCTCTAGAAAGAAATTTATAGATTTTCCATAGGGTCATTCAAGCTCAAGCTCCCTTATTAGATCCCCACCACAAGGCCACCATAAAAATCCACCTTTACTCATGCATGCATATACAACAACTACACCGGTTAAGTAGAGGGACTTAGATTCCCAGAGCATTGGAAAGAAATCCATAAGTTTTTCCACCTGAAATTTTTTCTCACCAACAGATAGGACCATACCAATATTTGAGTACCATACTATATAGTTTTGATCCTCTTGTACAGTCTTGGACCTACTCAGTGTATGATCCTGAAATTTTTTTGTAGAGGTTTCTTTCCTAGATATTTTTCTATTTTTGTCAAACCATAGTTTTTATTATGTAAGAGGCTCTCTAAACATACTGAACCTCATCTCAATCCCTATTCATGGATGAAGAGTCTCACACAAAAACATTGGTTGGCTTATGGGAACCCCCATGCACCACCGAAATTGGCACTACTCCAAAGAGGCCTCAAATCGCACGTCATTCTCCATCTAGCATGTGATATATAGATAAATCAAATAAATTTGGAAACTTCTTTAACAATAATTTCTTTGACTTTGGATATTTCTAAAATATTTGGAGGGATGTATGAGCTATTGCAAATGAGAGAGAATGTTATCTAGACCTAGTAAGAAGCTTGAGACTTGATGTGGGTGTACCATATATTTTTTTCTTTCCAATTTTAACTTAATAAAATGAAATAACAAAAAAATGACTTGAGAAGATGAACTTTTTTACTAATACACACAATGATGGACACAAAGGTAGTGTGATAAATCTCCTTCTTATTTCACTGATGAAGAAATTTGTAGATTAGAGACACTAAAAATAGATTAGATAAATAGACGAGATGCTTGAAAAGGTCAATTCAAGGAATCCAAAGGGACTTCCTTGGAGGATGTCAGCCCATATTGATACAATTATGAAAATCAATAATAATGATAAAGATGTGTAAATGAAAAATATAGATAGATAATGGATAGGAATATTTAGAACTTGATATTAGATGGTAAGTCCTGTGCAGCGTCAAATGTGGCCCATGCAAGAGTGGATGTGATTTGGGCAGACTCAAATTAGTCATACCAAAAGTATTGTGTCTTCCGTTGAATATCGTGGAGGAACTTGGTCCAATATTTTATTTCTTATATATTGGAAAAAAAATGTATTGCACACATTGTAAGTTCATGAAGGATGTTGTATTGTTCCCAAAATAAGGGCTATTGAACTATAGGAAGATTGTAGATACTTGTGATAGGATGGGACCGGCCAAGTACTACCATCTAAAGTAAATCCATGCTTGTAGAGAACAAGTTAAATCTAAAATATTTATAAAATTCAGACTAAATTGATAAATTAATTAAAATATGTAAAATGATAGCCCAATCACTGGTGATTCAGATGAATTAGGAATGACTGGACAAAATTGTGGGTGATTCATGCAATCTCGCGATTATTGTGAAAATGATAAATGTTTGTAAAACGCTAAAAAAATATTTTGAATGATGGTTTTTTATCATTTTATATGTTTTCATGAAATGCTTATGAAGAAACAACATAGAGAAATACCTCTTGATGTGGAAATAGTATAAAATATGTCTCCAAATTCCAAATTGAGATGATTGAAGTGGATGACCAATTATTATGCTTTTGGGGAATATGATTGATGAAAGGCCTATAAAAATGATGTGTTTTAAGAGATTGAGGTTGATACATGTCCTTGATGATCTCTGGAATGATGTAGATTCATCATTAGATCGAAAAAAGTGTAAGAGTGAAAAAATATTTATGAAGATCCCTAAGAGAGGAGAAAAAAAGATATTTATATTCGATGAAAATTCGTTGGAATCACCGAAAAATCGGGATGTTTGGGAAAACATTTAGGAAATGGTTAAAACCACTTCATAAATAGGGTTTTTAGTTAAAATATAAGGGAAAATGGTTGGGAGGAGGTTATGGTCAAGTTGGGGAGGTTAGGATGTTATGGTAAAATACGTTTGAGGTGGTTTTAATATGGTTAATTTATTTTAAGGGGGTTAAGGTAGTTTGGGATGGGTAAATAATAATTTATGAGAGTATAAAAGTTGATTTTACTATATAGGAGAGAGTGACTTAGGATAATGATATTATGATAGATTTTAGATTAACTAATGTGTGTATAGAGGGAAGTAGGTGGTTTAACAAAAAATTGGTATTTACATTTGCCCCTTTTTTTGAGTACTTTGTGACGTTGAAGTAATGGATAAAACGATATGAGATATGCATGTTTTTGAGTTTGGATGGGTGGTCCCCCCTCAAACTAAGGGTTATTGTGATGTATTACAAGGATCACTGATTTTATTTGGTTGATTATATATGTTTGACATGTGTTTCATTTGAAGATTCCCAAGTGAGGTATCAAAACAAGAAAAATATCACCATAGAATCAATTAATAGAGGAACCATATGATTCTTTTCCTATAGAATTATGATTCATAGGGATAGATAAAATATCATGGAGATAAGTGATAGAGGAACTAGAGGGTTTTGGCCTATAGACATATGGACTTCTAGTGTCGAGTTTGTAAAAACTCATGCGAAGGATAACCATTTTTTGGGTCCTCAAAATGAGGCACATTGTTGGAAAATAGAATGATATCCTTGAAAATAGTTGTTGATTTTAAAAATGGTGGTTTGTTATAGGAAATGTAGAATCGATAATGATTTATAGGGATCATAAGTGATTATGATGAATCACAAGTGATTATGGTGAATCACTGGTGATTATGGTGAATCTTTGGTGATTATGGGAATCATCGGTGATTCTTTGTGGAGGATAATTGGTGCCTATGAATAGTCAATTTCTTTAAGAAAATTTTCATTTGTGATTTGTGAGTTTATAAGGATAATTGAGGGATTAGAGAGTTATAATTGAGTAATGGAGGTTACAGGAGTGTCTAGAAGGTAGAGGAGGCCCACTCAAGTAGAGGTATGTACCCTTGTTTGTCATTTTATGTGTTTTTATTTATTTTTTTCATTTTTTTTATTTTTAATGTTTGTACGAGGCCATGTTTGTGAAATTTAAAGAACCACTAGAAAATTTTATGGATCATAGGTGATTTGGATGGATCACTAATGATTGGTGAATCACTAGTGATTAATGCTTTTTGTATAAATTTGATAAAATCTTGATGGAAACTTGTTCTAATCAATGTTTTTGTGTTTTGTGGATGTAGGTGAAGGAAAGATTGACTATTAGAGACAATATTCTTTTGATCATGGAGGATGTGAGGTATTTGATGTCAAAGGAGGAATGGTTTCATTTTGAGGATGTGGGTTTGGAGGCGATGCATCACTACACATGCATTCATAGGTAGAGGGATTGTTGTTGGATTCGATGGAGAGATGGGATCCTACTACATATAATTTTTGGTTTCAATGGGTAAGATGACTATCACCATAGAGGATATTCATAGGATCACAATATTACATATGTATGGAGAGGGAATATATTATATTAATTATACTAAGATGTTGGATGTGATGAGGAGGATATATGGGGATGATTATGATGATGTGGGGTTTATAGTGGGTGGTTTTTATTATCGGACTCTATATGTCTTTGGAGACCTAGGGCCATGCTCTTATGAGTATGATGATGATAAGGATTCCATGTTTTGAATTACCAGATCTGTTGGTGGTAAGTTTCCATGGATGATGGTTGGTGTAGTTGGTGACATGATGAAGGAGAGGAAAATATTTGTATGGTCCCCGATTTACTTACACGACTTATAGGAGCTATGGGCGTAAAGGATTTGGAAGAGGTTTGAGATTGATATTAATTTTCTATTAAAATTTTGGTATTTCAAGTATATTACCATGGCCCGTCCTAGAGATTTTCCATGGGGAGGCATTTATATGGTAGTGAGATCAACTAGATTTATTTGGTGGTGTTCTAATGTGGGGAGGATGGACTAGTATGGGGTGAGGATTATTGTAGGAAGTTCCTCTTGGGGCTACAGGAAGATGATATCAAGAAGAGATTATATATTGGGTTTCTAGTGTGGGAGGGAGAGGAGGGGAAGCTGAATGCCACTCAAGTAAGATCTATGGACACAAGTTCATTGTGGAGGGGAGTAGGAGCTCATTAGACTTAGTCACATTAGGTGATAGTTTGGTTTGATTCAGGATGTGATGGAGGCTTCAGTTTTGTATAGAATTGATGATGAGGATGTGGGGAAACCATTACTAGTACATTAGATGTCTCATGTTATTCTGACGAGGAGGGTGACATAGGCATTATTGACCGATCTAGTGGATATAGATCTTTGTTGGTGTTATAACGGAATTTACTACGTGGTGGAGAGATCAATCTACTTAAGGGGTAGATGGGTGTGGGATCATGTGGAGGGAGTGCACCGGGGAGGTGATGGGTATGGTAGTGATGAAGGTGGTGAGGGTTTTGGTGGTAGTGTAGACAGAGCATCTCTTGATGCTACTATTGCATGATTAGAGACCAAGAAGACCACAATGGACATTGAGCGGGCTACAGTCACTATAAAGAGGAATGGTTTGAATAATGAGCATGATGGTTTGATAGTGGGGAGGGATAAATTGAGGGGTGAGAATGAAAACCTTATTCAACATATAACATGGGATAAACCCAATCAAGACCATTATACAAAACAACAAGAGACCTCAAGAATGGCTCTCGGGATTACGAGGACTTCAGTAATGGGTGTCAAGATAGAGGAAGATAAGGATTAAGCTAGTGATTATATGGGACCACATGGTATGGTTAGATTAGATAATTACTAGTCAGTACATGATGAGCTAGCCTATTATGAGGATTTAGTGGTAAAAAAATTTCCTAGTACACTTTGTTATGCAACACATATGGTGTAGAGATGGGAAATTCCTTGTGTTAGTGCTATGATTGTGGGTCAGCCACCTTGAGGTCGAGATGGAGGTGATCCTGATGGGGGAGGTCCTATCTGTTGGGGTGATAATGTAAATATGGATATCTAACACTATTTTACACCACATATTATTTTAAAGGTTTTTCATCAAACTTTATTACGATGGTCTTCCACATTTATGAGTGAAGCAGCTCAACCTATTCACCCACCCTATATTGATTAAGGTGATCCCTCTTAGGATTGGCTATGATAAATTTTTACATTTGTATAGATTGATATCAATATAGATATCATATTGGTAATATTTATTCGATGATGATTGTATCGAATGATCAAAAGATAGATCTTTGTAATCATTACGTGAGACCAAGGAGTGAAGTGGAAGTCTTTGGGTTAAACTCTCGAGAATTCTTTATACACACAATGTTTTATTATAGTGGGGTTTTTTCCCTTGGGTTTCCCTGCTTAAATCTAATGTTACCATTTCTTTACTCATATGTTATTTACTTTCAAATCCTGTTATTACATTTTATAATCTACACATCGTAATCTATAATCTTTGGAATTTATCCAATGGATCTATAATTTATTAATTATACATTCCTTATAAATCTTGACATGGTATCAAAAATGATAGTTATGCATGTGTGGGGTCAATATGGAAGATTTTAATTGGTTAAAGAAAAGAAGCTTGAATTTTATTTCTGATCTGCAAAGCCCTAGTTGTTCACAATCGTCTTCAAGATAACCAATTTTAAAATTCTAATTCTTACCCAAATAAGTTTAAAAAATATCTATTAAGTGGTTGTTTAGATCGCGTTTGAGAAATTTTCTTCTTAAATCCTTGTTTATGCATCTATTTCTAGTCATTTTTGGTCTAAATGTGTCATTTGCATGAGCTTTTTTAAGTTTTCACACTTTGTTTATAGCTGTTAGGTCTGGTTTTGGTTGTGAATCGAAAGACCTCTTTAGATTTAGTTAGTTGAGAACATATAAATTCACCCTAAATTTATATTTATTTATTTATTGCTAGTTCTACTATTGCAAAGCTCAATCCAATTATTTTGTGCCATCTAGCTTCCATTTTCGATTTTATTATTTATTTTATTTTCATTCATTAAAATGTGAAATAATGAAGACTTTCCACGTATTTCACCTTGTCAGGACTTGTGTTAGTCTTCCTCTAACTTTTATAAAATTAGATCTAATCAGGAAGCTCCACATCTCTTATATTTTGTGTTGTCATACTTTTTTATCCTGTTCTGTCTTTACAAAATTTAAGCCAATAAGATTGCTCCAAGTAGCTTCATATTTCACATTGTCAATCTTGTGTTTACTTGCTTTGACATATGTGAAGGTTGAGCCAATATAATTTTTCCATGTGTATTTACATTTCATAATTGTTAGTTTTTCTAAGTGTGGCAGTAGGTTATCCAATAATAATTAGCCACCTTTTCACATTTTTCAGTCTTTGTCAGACTTGCGAAGATTGAGCCATTTAGAAATCTCCACATGTTTTTAGTACTATCTTAGTTAGTCTGGTAACATTGTAAAGTGAAAACCAATTGCATTTGGACACGTGATTTAATCTTCAACTATGTTAGTATTTGTAAGTGTTAAGGTGTCAGTTTTTGCAGTAGCTTTGCCACTTATATTGTGACACTTGTCTTTAGATTTCAGACCCGAACTTTTTTAAAATTTACCATATTTGTGGGACTTTAAGCCTGCCTAAAGAAATATATTTAAAGTTTTCTAGAAAGCCTCCAAGTGTCTAGTCTTTAGTCAATATATTTTAGACAAGTTCCATATTTTGAATAAGAATTTGTTTCACATAGTCTCGTAGCTTGTGAGAGTGCAAAAGTGAACAAATCAATCAAAGACACGTGTATACGGTTTTACACTTTGTCTTTTGTCTTTTGAATCATTTGTTGCACTATGAAGTGCGGTCTAATAAAAAAGTGACACGTGTCTTTTTTCATAGTGTCATTTTAAAAATATTTTTCCATGTGTTCCTTTGTCTATTTGTTGCATATTTGGTTGAATTTTCAACCGGTTTATGTACCTCATAGTCTATTCATTTTGATTAAATTCTAGGGACTTCATGTATTCTAGAGGGATCTGCTTTGGAATTTTCTAGAAATTAAACACATGACCCTCCTAGTATTGGTGGTTTGTACTATGTGTCACCTCATTCTTCGGCCTTCCTTTAATTTATTTTTATATTTAAGTAGCTCGGTTAGCTCACTTGTAAGATCAACCCAGCGAAGTTGTAAAATAGCTCTCGACCTAATTTTTTTTCGACCCCCACCCTGGTTTGAAATTTTATTAAATTTGTTTTATTCTAAGTATTTCAAGTCTACCTAGGAAATCAGGTTGGGAGAACGCCATAATTGTGACACGTTTCTCTCTTAAGCCATTGAACTCTTTCTTATTTATTTGATCATTTAAGTTAATTAATCTATGTTTAATTAATTTTGTTTAAATATCTTGTTAGTTACGTTAGCTTAGTTCTAAACTTCATTAAAGTGAGTTATTATTAATTCATCCTGAGTTGTTTATATTCGTATAACTAAAAATAATATCATGACTTGTTTTTGCCTCTGGTTGGCTTCCTTAAGTCGTATTTTTAGCTATATTTGTCTTCATAATTGTGTGAGCATTAAAAATGCTAGTTTTTCTATTTTTCGATGGAAAAGTCTCACTTATTAAATGGAACTAATTATAGTATTTGGATTATTAGAAAAAAACTTGTTTTATGGCCTAGGAAAGCTATGGGATCTTGTGGTGGTGTGGAAAAATGACCCCTTTGGAAGATAATAAACTCCTAAAAACCTTATCTCCTTCTCCAAAAGATCATAAGAAGCTTTGTCCATCCTCTTACAAAGCATAAAAGATTAATTTTTGATGCATACGAGATGATATGGAATCACCTATTGATGCCTAGAAGTAATTAGAGACTATGCATGAAGGAGGTTGCTGTCAAAAATAATTAAGCTAATTATGAAAAAATTTACAACTTTGATGAAGGAAAATGAGAAAATATCTAATTACCTAGCTAAAATAAAGAAATTTAAATATCAAATAGATGGCTATAACTATGAACTATTTCAAGATAAGCTTCTATATTTTATAATTTGAGATAAACATTCTGGAAAATTTAGAAACGACATCTCAATTCTTAATTCAAAATATCGAATGAGAATGTTCTTCCTGATTTAGACACTTTGTCTTCTTTGTTAGAACAATAAGAACATATAATGGAGAATTTTGATTCAAAAGATATTGCTTTTCAAGTATTTTCTCTTAGAATCATAAGTCTTCTTATATTAGGAATAATAAGTATCCTAATTAGAAGGCTAATATCATTTCAAGATTCAAAGCAAATTTTGATTCTAATTATGCTAAAAATATTTAGAACTTTAAAGTCAAATTTAATGGAACATGTAAAAAGTGTAGAAAATTTGGACATAAAGAGTCGATGAGTCAAACCTAACAAATTAGTTAAAAATACTAAAACTAGTAAATTTAACAATCAAAAGAAATATTAGAAGCAAAATCATGCAAAATTTGTTGAACAATCTATTTCCTATATCCTACTCTTTTATCTTGAAATAAAAATGAATGGACCATAAATAGTGGTGCCTTTAGGCACATGAATCATCTCTGAGCATACTCTTAGATGTTTTTAAATTCGAGGATAGCATATATTTATGTGATACTTCCATTATTAGATCTCGTAAGTTGTGGAAATGTTGAACTTATTAGTGTAGGTTATTACTTATCCTTTTATTTATTTATTAGGATAATTCTTACACTTGTGTTAGCCCTACACTTGTTGGTTTAGATTTATTAGGTGTACTAGTTGTGTGGAGTTAGCTTAGTAGTTTTGTTGAGTTAGCTTCTCGGTTATGTTGAGGTAGCTTACTAGTCTTGTGGAGTTAACTTAACTACCAAAGTATCCATTCTTTGGGATATCTTCACCACTTAGTAAGGTAGTAGCTATACTTCTCTCCTCCTATATGTGCATATTTTTATTGAGTGATTTAATTCATTGTATTGTAATGTATTAAACATTATGGATTATGATGCATTTCTATATATGGTACTTTAGCTCTTGTTTTACAAATCTAATGTGGTGTGCTATTATCATATCAGATCACATCTTGGAACAATATTCCTATCGTTCCTTTCATGGTATCAAAGTGATAGATGATTTAGACATCCATTTGTAATCTTTTTTTTAAAGCAAGAGTTTATTTCTTTTCATATATATTGGAATTTGTTAGCAACATCCATTTTTATGCAAAACGGAGGGCTCTATTGGATTTGGAAGGCAAAAAAAAACCCATAAACAAGTGTAAACTTGGCCATTAAAGGAGACATACTTTTTAGTATGTTTTGGTTTTACCAGGTTCATTTTAAGAAGATCCCTCTAAAAAATTAGTTTAGAAATTGTTGCAAATCTCAAAAATCAACTTTCGAATCATTGGAAAATTTATGAAAAAATGTTTTATGGAAAAGGTGATTTCACAAAGAGAAATTTTCCTTGGTTTCACAAAGTAGGCCAGGAAGGTTAGCATGCAGGTTAGGTAGGAAGGTTGGTCGGGTGGGTTGGATAGTTGAGGGGTTAGATGGTTAAGGGTTGGATGGGTGGGTTGGATGGCTAAGGGTTGGACTAGTGGGTTGGACGATTAAGGGGTTAGATGGATGGGTTGGACGGTTAAGGGGTTAGACGGGTGGGTTGGATGGTTAATGGGATAGACGGGTAGGTTAGATAATTAAGGGGTTAGACAATGAAGGGTTGGATGGGTGGGTTAGATGAGTAAGGGGTTGGATGGTTTAGGGGTTGGATGACTAAGGATTGGACCAGACAAAGGTTAGGCGGGTGGGTTGGACGGTTGAGAATTTGGATGAATAAGGCTTAGACGGGTGGGTTAGATGGCTAAGAGTTGGATGGGTGGGTTAGATGGTTAAGGGGTTGGATGGTTAAGGGGTTGGATAGGTAAGGGTTGGTCGGTTGAGGGGTTAGATGGCTAATGGTTGGATAGTTGAGGGATTAGATGGATAAGTGTTGGATGGGTTGATTAATTATGGGTTGGGCAGCTACCATGGCTAGCCAATAGTTTTCCACCATGTGTCCTTTGACCCATTCAGAACCCTATAAATACCCCTACAAGGTTCATTTCTTCACTTTTCTATGAAAATTTCTAGTGCTCTGAGCTCTCCAATTTTCAAAGTTCTCCCAAATTTCAACAATGGAAAGCACCACATCTACTCCTACACCCAAATTCCAATACAAAAACCTCATGTTCCCACAGATTGTAGCCCTACTTGAAAGAAAAATACACACAAAAGGATTGGCTCAAAAAATTAGAATTTAGGGCTTGTGGACATGCCCTAATTTGATATTGATACTTTCAGTGCTTGATTACCTTCTCGCCTCTTACAATGAGAATGATAAAAAAATTTCTATTCTCCTCATGCATCCAAGACATCGTCAAATTTCATTCACAATTGATCCCATAGACGTACATCGTTAACTGGGTTACCATTCAAAAATAAGCCACCTGTTACTACAAAGGTTGTCCTCACAGAGACAAAGACACAAATTTTTAAGAGTCTCATTACATTGTGTAGGTTAATAGGAACTTTATTATTTTCAAATTATTTTTCTCTTAACATTTTTCCACCACCCAAGCCTCTAACAATTTTTTTTTATTGCAGCTCCTCTTAATCATTCATCACGAGGCCTTCTTCTACAAGGTATTACAAACCAATTCTTTCTTGTAGTAGCATCAATTTTCAGGCCAGGATTATATTATAGGGAAGATTTTCATGCATTATATATTTGGTAGTTCAATATTTATTGCGAATACTAAAAGGTCAAAAATTTGATTGTGCACATATTTTTCCAACCGAATAAAAACAAATGTCTCTCGTGCCTGCAATGCCAATCAATATGATAAATACAAGATTGTATTCTCTTGTTGCAATTTTATTCATTCTTTCTATCAGGAAGCATTATACAAATTTCAGAAAGCTAAAATTCCAACTGTAATTAATGATAAAATGATTGGTCTCACTCTTAAAGAACAACAGGTAATTGTTACTTTTACAGTTTTCTTGTTATAATGATTTCAAATTCAATATTTTTCAATAAAATAATAATTGTAAGATTTTATTTTGCAGAGAATAATTATAGCTACAACATCTCATAAGGAGGAAATTTCTCAAGGTAAATCCCCTCCAGAGGTCTTTGTTGATTCTAACATGGATTCAACAGAATCAACACCATTAAGAGCTCCTCATCAAAGAAACCTAGGGGATTGTTATGTGCATCACATATACCATCACATTTAACTACATGTATGAATTTTTCTTTTTATATAATTAACTAATTCAAACAACTAATATAGATTATGTAGGTAGTACTATATTTTAATATTTCTACTATTCTTTTCTACATTTATTGTATTCAGAAACTACTGAAACTAGTGATGATGATAAAACTCATTCTAACGGTCAAGATCAAAATGTTACGTTTGCGTATCTAAACATTAAAGGTAAAGTGTAATATTTAATATTTCCTTCACGCGGCTTAGGAAATAGAGCCTATGAAATACATTGCCCACTTCTCAAATGGTTCTTCACTGACAATTGGTCTTAATGGCATTTCATCTCTTTTCCCTGGTTTACCAAGGCATTGATAGTGGTCATAGGCCTTGTAATACTCGATACAATCCTTGTAAATTGTTTCCCACAAAAACCTGCTAGAAACAGTCTTACACATGGTTACATTCCTTATATAGTTTCCTCCTGTAATTCCACCATGTGCTTCCTCCATGATTACAACACATTCATGCTCTAACATACACCGAGTGTAAAACCTCATCATGACCTAGCTTGTATAAGTCTCCACTAATTAACATGTAGGGTGCGACGCGTATGGATAATTGCTTCCTTTCCAAAGTCTTCATTCCCTTTGGTGCCACACCCATTTTGAGAAATACAATAATATCTTCCAAGTCAAAGGGTGTGCACCACAATATAAACATTTGTGCATCTGACATTGTATCCTCAATGCTCTACGTGTCCTCCCCTAAGTCAATCCTTGATAAATGGTTAGGTCCTAAATTACTCTTACTTGGTTTCACAACAACCATAAACTCAAACTCTTAAAACAACAAGACCCACCGGCATATGTGCCCTTGTAAAATGGGCTTGTTTACCAAGTAATTTAATGCCATGTGGTCCGTGTAGAATATAAAGGGTGTTTCCAATAGATACTTCCTAAATTTGTGCAACACGTAGATCATTGAAAATGCTTTGTGCTTAATAGTAGTATAGTTCTGTTATGTTGGGGTTAGCTTTCTACTAGCAAAAATAAGGGGTGGTCAACAATTCCCTCTTCAAGTTGTGTTAATATTTCCCTAATCACAACTCTTGAAGCATCAACATGTACATGGAATGGCTTATCCCAAGAAGGAAAGTGTAATATGGGTGTAATGATAAGCTTATTCTTTAATGTATCAAATGTCATCTATTGTGCCTCTCCCCAATGAAATGTACTTTTGTGTTTTAACAACTTTTCCAATGGTGCAATGATCTTGGCATACCCCTTATAAATTTCTGGTAATACCCTATATGCCCAAGGAATCATGCATTGTGCTCTGGCTGGTAGGTTCCCCCAATCCCACAATAATGAAAACTTTGGCAGGATCCACCAATAAGCCTTCCTTACATATGATATGCCCCAAAAGGGTTCCAAATGGAGTAGTGAAAACACATTTCTTAATGTTGAGGGATATCCTCAATTGTCAAAATCTTTCAAACATCAGCCTTAGATTGTCACAATGGTCCCTTACTAATCCATATACCATCTAATCATCAAGGTAGACTTGAAGAAACTTATGGATGAAGTCTTGAAATACATGTACCACAATGTGTGAAAACATAATAGGTGCATTATTCTGTCCAAAAGGCATGACTCTATAGGAAAATATTCCCCATTCAGTGGTGAAATTTTTCTTTTATTCGTATTCCTTTAAAATTATAACTTGATGATATCCACGAGAATCATACGCGTGAAATAATAGATCTTGAACCCATCTACTCGCTCTAGGATATCCTCGGTGAAGTGGGTTAGGAAAGGGTTAATAACACATACCACATTCAAATCCCTGTAATCAACACAAATCCTTATCCTCCCATCCTTCTTAATGTTGATGACCATTGGACTTATCCATTTTGATTCCTCAATAGCCTCAATGATTCTTGATGCGATCATCTTGTCAATATCCTCCTTGACTTTGACATGAAGATTCAGATTCATTCGATAAGGTCTCTTCTGAATTGGGTGCACACCTTCCTTTAAATTAATCTTCATTTCTCCAAATGAGTGGTGAACTCCTTTAAGCTCATGGTACCCACATGGAAACAAATCCTAAAATTTGCACACAGATCAATGATCTTCAAAACCTCCTTTTCTATCTAGTAATATCCAATAGTAGCCTCCTTAGGTTCTACCTCCAAACCAATGTTAACCTTGTTGGTTTTCAAAGTTTCATGGTAGGCACATGCTTTCCCATCAACACTATCCATAAATTTGCATGTACCCATAGCATGGTTAGCATCCAAATTTTCCTCTTCTTCACCATTAATCACATAGACCAATTTTCCTTTCTCTTTTTCTATGCATGCCCGCTCAATATGTATCTACTCTGATTCTTCCTCATCAAAGCATGTTTCTAAGCTAGGTTCACCTAGTAATTCAAGTATTCTATCCTCCGCCATGACACTATCACCCATAGTTAGGAACTTAACAACCTGTAATGCCTCATCCACTGATGGCTTAGTACTTCAATATCCAAAAGTTTGAAGGAGGTTAGCGGTCAACTCTTGTTAGATTCCTATCTAATGGTGTATCTCGAGTGAATGTACCATGCACACGTGTAGCCTTGTAAGGTGGAGTACAACTTATGCACCCATAAAGAAGGTGGCAAGGCTTCTACACCTTCCATCCAGGCCTTCTCACATGCTTGGATGTGAAATGAGGTGGGTTCCTTCCCATGATAATTTTATATGATAGTAGGTGCATTTCTCCAGACAAACCTAACAGAGAACATGATTCTCACTTCACGTCATTCTATAAGGTTATCACAATGGGTTTCCTACCAATGTGATGCGGTTCCAAAATTTCTAAGCATCCTTCTCCTTTTTATCTCACATCTCAATTGGATCTCCATTTCTCATAGGAAAACATAAGGGTTGACCCCTCCATGATAACTTGGCAACTTCTTTCCTCTTAGGCACTTAACTAAGCATGCCTTTCTACTCTTGTCACATAGCCTATTAAATACCTTCCGACTAACTCATATGTCTCGTGTGCCCAATTATCACATGCCACACTAGTTGTATCACTTATAGATTGAGTGTCTTCCCACTAAATAATGCCTTCTTTTGTTGGCTAAATAACCTCATGATTCACGATAGTGCACACATAAATTTTGTCTAGGTATTCTTCTCCCAAAGGCTCAATATAGGGCATTGACTTCCCATCCATCAAAGGAATGATAACATGTTCCTCTTTGTTCTCAAAATTTATATACCCCTTATTAAAATGTAAGTCAATATTGTTCTTATAGCACTAGGGGCACCCAAGTAACACGAAAATTTGTCCACCTCAGCAAGTGCTAAGAATTCAAAGTCTCTAGTGAATTTTTCCCCTTGGATAGTGATAGAAGCATCCTTTAAAACACCAATAGGTATTGCCTTTGTCTTATTGGACATATATAACATATTTGAAGATGGTTGTAATTGGGGGCGTTCCCATTTAATTCCAAGAAATACGGGATGAGAACATTGACTTCCTCACCTATTTCAATCAAAATATTTCTTAAGATCCATCCATCAACAACTACATTCAATGTAATATGGACTTATTATAGTTGAGGCTATGGGGATGAAGGTTATCATATAAAACCTACCTCTCGTGCTCGATCCAAAACTTGGTATTTTATCCCTCAACCATTCTCCTAATAGAGGTATGATATTCTCTTAGCAAAACATATTACATACCTCTCTAACATCATCTATAGTTGGTCGAGGGACCTCAATGCTTTTCTTCTGCCCTAACTTCCTAGATTGCTCCTTTAGACATTGAATTTCCCCTTGAATACTTTTGATTACATCCATGGTGTCTTGATAGAATTCCCTACGATGGGTAAGGTCTGGATACTTCATATAAACCACATCTTATCTTGTAATCAATCGTCTCTACCTTGGTATTTCCCTGTTGTGCATAACCTCATCTCATTTCATCACTAGTACAAGTTCTAACTCTGACTCATGCACCAACCTTTGAATCCACTATGAGTCTAATTTCTTAACACTTACCATTATGACGCCCTTGTCTTTAAATTTTTGATGGCTCATGTGTTCAAATAGCTCTGGGCACTCCTCATAATTTTTCTTCTTCCCACACCATGAGCACTATAGTAGGTTAGGAAATTTACGCTTGTAATGCTCTGTGGACCCATAGTTATAACAAGTTACGTGAGGGAATTCACCCCTTCTTCCTATGTGATTTCCACGACCTCTAAATCCTTTGTAAAATCTTCTTCCACGAGCTCCTCCATCCATGCATTCTTTATAGTGATGACCATAATCTTTGAAATTATTTTCAATGCTAGTCTAGTAAACACCAATATTAATGGCATCATGTATCTAGTCAATTAATCTACAATCCTTGGTGTCATTAGTAGTAGAGGTGAAAATATTTCAGTAGCAAGACACATTCTTACGGATCACACACTGTAGTAGTGGACACCTACTTGCATCATGATATCCATGGAAAATTTCACAGTCTACCATCATGGCACGTACCGATCTCTAAGGATAACTATCCTTCATATGCCCCTCTACCTCACAATCCATGCACCATAGGCCACTATGAGTCTCATGGGCTAGGTTCATAGATAAATTCTCCAACTAATTTTCCATAGAAATGATCTAATCTTCAAGAAAAGGACTAACACTATTATCCATGGTTCGTATAGCCTCAGGGCGTAGGGCAGCCTCCAAGGCCTCACATGGGTCTGTGAAAGTCTTATGCAAAATCAATCTCCTGAAAGGCATTATTAGTCCTCTAATGAACCATTGAGCATGCTGAGAAGGATGAATATCATAAGACAATTTTGATAAGAGAGTCTTAAAATGCACGTCATACTCCTACACACTCTCTACCATACCTTGTTGAATCTCCTTCAATGTGTTAATGCTCTTTTTTCAAACTTAGGAATATGGAATTCATCTAAGAAGGCATTACACAACGCAATATAATATACTACTATCTAGTGGGGGTCATACTTTCAATACCAACTATGTGTGCATCCTTACAACATTGTTATAAACTGACTTGCCTCCTATTCCGTAGTAGTGATCCCCTTCACGTGCGGAATAGATCACATTTTTGTACATGCTCTGAAACATCCTCAACACCTTTGTAATCTGGTAGATGTAAATACATTTCAAAAATACTTGCTAAGCTGGTTGAGGCACTTGTCCACTATATCCAGAACCTTGATTCCCTCTAATGTTGCCTCTACCACCAAATCCACTAGATCCACCATCAGTTTTCTTTCCTAACCAAATAAATCCACCAAGTCCACCTAGTCCTTTGGTTCCTATTCCACACGACCCACCGAGATCCACCTCTAGTAGCCAGTAAAGGTCCTCAAGTGGTCGCACCTTGTGTCCCCACTTTTGTGCTAAAATTTATGCCACATGATGTGATATTGCACCGCTACTGGTGTGTGTCTGTGCGCTTACGATGCGATACTCAAGCTTTGTGTACCGTAATTTTCCCAAATATCATTCTAGACAATATACCTCCAAACAAAGGAAATTATTATGCAGTCATAGATGTGTTAAATGAAAAATTATACCTCCTAAGTGTTGATCAGTTACTTCCACCAATACCAACTGGGTTAGTAATACTTATATCTGGATTTGTGAAACTAAGTGCTAAGGCTTGGTTTCCGGTGGATTCATATCCACACTGATGACTCTCCTTTCTCTAAGAGATGATCTCTCATTAGAAGATGAAGGGGTCTCTCTCCCGTGCATGCCAAGATGGGGTAGTACATACTTCTTAGGCTCCACGTCCTCTGCATGAACCTCAATTCCTTCCCGTAATGACTTCCTCCATAAATCCATCTCTCTTAAAACTTTTTTTGTATATCTAACTCCATTTCACTAGCTTCATTATACTTGAGTCATCTCTCTTCCCTCTACTTTTCACCTGTAAGGTACACCATCCTCCTATATTCTAGCTTTCTCTCCCAGTAGCTCGGAAGAATATTATCGGCCATAGGAAATTCTTCCACTCATTATAATGATCATGATATTTATAGCTACAAGGATAACATGTAAGAACAATCCTCTTGGCTACCTTAAGAACTCAATATCAGCAATCTACTGGATAAGTATATGTAGAAATGATGTACTCCAAGGTGTAACTTGTCAACACTCTACTTCACCAATGATCAACAACAAATATCCAAGTCGAGATCAGCATTATGGAGCCTCACGATACTCCTCTTGGGTCCATATGTGAGGTCTATAGTAATATATTGATCTATATGCATACGTCAAGAGCAATTCATACAATTCCACTGGAAAACAGCAAAAGAAGGTCTCATATAGCTCATGATAGATATATTATTCTACCCATTTATGTGCATCAAACTAAGCTCCATCACTAAATCTCTGAGAAAACTCATCCTTCATGCTTTTAAGAAATGCTTCAACATTGTCCAAGGTCAAACACTCTATCATCATGCACCATTCTCAAAATAGTTTCAAAAAGGTCCCAACAACGAGACCAAGATGTAGTCGAGTTATTTACTCTTAATACTTATTTCTAACCCCATATGCTCGAACTATCACCTAGAGGGCCTTGGGTGCTCACTTGAGGCATGAGCCGAGTGCAAGCCCCTATTTTATGTGAGATTTGTGAGAATTTTCCACCATTAATGGAGGATTATTTATAGAAACATAAGTACATTCACTTACTTAAAAGGTAGAAGATGCAACTAACATATCTACACATTAATGCATCATAGAAGATAAATAAAATTGTAAGAAGTATAATAAACTAGATTTGAGCCATGATAAGTCATATAACATGAGGGTTTACACCCATAAACAAGTTATATAGAATAAACCCATATATATATATATATATATATATTGATTTAAAAGAGTTATGGTAGCCACATTATAATCAAAAGGGTCATCTCAGACCATATATATTAAATGATAGAGACTTGTCTCCTACAAACCTTCCTGATATGAGATGTTAACTATACTTTTTCCCATTTTATTCCTTGTTATAGATCCCATTACAAATACATATGATTATGTCATCCCTTACAACCCTCTAGCACTAAGTTCTCTAAACCATATCATTATTGCATACCCTTTGTGCCTCCACGTATTTCTTCATGAGTGTCTTTCCTATCTCTCGTCTTTCTCTATCTTCATCTCAAGAATTTCTTTATATAAGACAAGCATCCACCGCCATGCCTTCACTCTTGATAAGATCACGTCCCAAGTGTCGATGTGGTCCTCCATTGGTGAATTTTTATCCCTTTACAAACCATCCACTCTCTGTAATGATGTCTCTAGGAATATTCCCTGTAGGGAATATCCTTTCCTTGACCTCTAAGGTTCTAGGTTGGCACCCTATCCACTCATCACGCCTAGTCGAGGTCCTCACATTTTTCCTCTAGTGAATCTAGAATGCCAAATATGGCTAAGTCCTTTAAACTCTTATTCTTCCTCCCGCACATGCCCTGGTTTTACTTAAACCCTTGTTAAACCCTTTTGTGCTATGCGTTTTCCCCTTAGTGTACTTTGTCTCATTGGTTTGCATGTGCGAACCTCTTGATACTTAGCCAATATTTTAGGGTCTAACAATATGTGGGTCACCTCCTAATAGCCCTCCATATTCTATTCATGGGTCACCTCCGGGTATCCCATTATTCTCTATTCTTGTGCCACGGCTTATTAGCCCCTCATCTTCTATACTTAGGTCACATCCTAGTATCCCTCCATATTCTATTTATGGGACACCTCTAGGTAGTCCTTCTTCTTCCATCCATGGGACACCTTTTGGTAGCCCATTATGTTTTGTATTTGGGCCACATCTTAGTATCCCTTAATCTTTTGTTAATGGGATACCTCTAGGTATCCCATCATTTACCATCTATGGGAAACCTCTTGGTAGCCAATTTTATTCTATACTTGGTTCATATCCTAGTATCAATTGGTCTTCCATCTATAGGAAACCTTTTGGTAGCCCATCTTATTTTATACTTTGGCCACATCATATTATACCTTCATCTTCTATCTATGTCTCACCTCCAAGTAGCCCATTTTCTTCCATATTGGGGCCACATCCTAGTATCCCTTCATCTTCTATCTATGGCTCAACTCTTGGTATCCCATCCTCTTCATTTCTTTGACCATATCCTCATCATCCATCATATAATCCTTTTATGAACAACTATGGAAAGCCCACCATTTTCTCAATATCCGTATCATCAATGTTAAACATCCACTTTCTTCTCCCATTTCTTAGGATCAACCAAATCACACATTATCTTGTAGGAAATTCCAACAATTTATTCACCAATATAAAATCAAAAACATGAAGAGCTCCAAAGCTACAAGTAAATACAACACCCAAAAATCTAAAAATCAAATGCGATTCAAGAATACACACCAACACAACCATAAAGTATGGAAAAAAGTACAAAAACCTCTTGATAGGTAACTCAAGCTCTCACATACAAAATTAATGTTTTAAGACAAGTTATTATCACTTATCAAGTATGATCTCACCACGAACATCGAGATTGGAAATAATTTCACTCTTGATAGGAAAAATATCCTAGTCTCCTTATAAAATAAATAAAAAACATTGTTGTTGGATTTTATCATGCGAGTGACATTGTTGGTCCCAATATCCCTAAATCTAAAAATAAAAATAAAAATGAGAAAACATTAAATAAATTACAAAAATAAAAGGAAAAAAATATCAAACATTGTAATTAGGTATTTCATACACATGGATGTTTTTTTCCTTCCTTTATTCTTATTCCTCTGCATCTCTCCCATCAGTTTCATCCATTTGATGATCTTTTGGTTAGACTATTCATGCTCAATGTATGTCATTTATCTCTATGGTATCCGTTTGACCTCGGTCTTTCATCACCTTGGTAAATTAAAGAACGACTGACCTCTTATAGATCCTCTCACTATTATACATTTAATAAACTTGTTGTAAAGATGTTTTTGGGTGTATTTTTTAACACTATCCAATGTCATCATCAACACACTATCCAATGTTATAATCAAAATCACTTCCACATCATTCCATCAAGCCATCATTGGTTCTTAACCCCTTATCAAAACAATCGAGAGATCTAAAATATTTTTCAGAAAGCAAAAGTCAATAAAAAAATCAAAATCAAATCAACATATAACTCTCTTTTGGGGTATTTTTAGTATCTTTAGGGCTATAGATTTATGAATGGTAGCGAGAGAAATGTTGTGACTAGAATAAGATACATATCCATTGGGGATATGGATTCTTGGATGGCAGCAGAGTAATGTATGGCTCTCCTTCCACCTTCCATTCACAAATCACCTTTCAAAATTAATCATTCCTACACATTGGCTAGTTTGTCTTCACTTATTTCCTATCAAATATTCACTACAAGAGGTAATTAATTTCCATGTGCATACAATAGATATCTATGAGAAAACATGATTAGTATGTTACCAAGTTTTGTTTAAACCTTGTTCAAACTATTACTTTAGTCCTTATTTTGTCTCATGATTTGTGCCTTTGGCTCATCATCTTTCATCATGATTCTTCTAGCTACATTTTTCATATCCTTCCATAGCATTCACATTGTTTTTATACTTCATTTAGAACATCCATGTGTATAAGATTTCCTTTTTACAATTGAGGGAAAGTTTTTCCCTTCTTTCTATCATCGATTTCTTGGCTAGCTTGCACTAAGGGCACACTTCCTCCTTAGCACTTCATTTTTGAGGACATCATGATGTTGAATTTATCCATCTTTTCCTTGATCCATATGTTCTTCCTCTTATGTATACATGTGGGATTTGTGCTTGTAAATTATCACCTCTCATTGGGAGCATATTTGCATCTTCATTTTTCTGTACATAGCTTCAGAAAAATTACAAAAAAACCCTAAACATTAAAAAAAAAATCAAAATCCAAAACATTGGTAAAACTTACAAAAATATAAACAAAATTGGAAAATATATATAAATTTTTTTGGTAAAATTCAAAAATCCCACAAATTGGTAAAAAATCAATCACATCTGAATCATTCACAGGACACAATGTCCTCAAACATTGAAAATTATCCTACAAAACATCTTTCCTTGGTTCTCGCCTATTCTTATGTGGAATATGTAGATCATTTTGATCTACCTCCATTAACAAAGTTGGTTTTCTTGTTATGTCTATATTCCCGTTCACAAGAAGAAATTTGGGGGGTTTCATAGTTCACGATTATTTTTCGTGGGACTTCTACGTCCTCCATTTATTCACCTCATATGTATCCTTTCTTGGGGTGACATTTTCAAACCTTGTCGTTAAATTGAACATTTGGGAAATAAATCTCGATAGAAAAAACATTAGTACAACTATCTTGAACGTTGTTTGTTTGAGTACATTTGTTTGTTGGTCTACTTGTTTACTTTCTTGTATTGCATTGTGTTCTTTATGTTGCATTGATTCGGTCCTCGTGTCAAATAAAAAGTTTCTCCATAACCAATGACATTGATCATGTAAGAAAAATGATGAGACAAAGTTGTTTCTAAGCTAGTTAATATGCTTGTTATCTCCATGTGAGAGTTTTAGTCTATCTCACTTTTTACCCATCATCTTCCACATCTTCTTGATTTTACCAAAGGCCAACCAGACCCATTTGCAATCTCTTTAATCCATATCCACATTTTTCCTCACCACCACCTAGGGTAATGGGGATTATATTTATCCTCCCTCCCCTCCCTTATTTATTCTATCTGTTAAAACATTGGATTTTATTTCTCACTCACTCACATTTTACATTCTTCTACTAGGCTTATGTCGATGTTTCTTAATTTCCTTCTTCTTTTTTATTGTCAATTGACCTCTTCCATCACTCCATCGACACTCGAGGGGGCATCCTTGATTCTAATATTTTTTCTTCCATTCCTTCAAAATTTAATTGTGTAACTGTTTACTATCTTTGAAATGGCATCACTTGCGTTATGCCACCCCAAAGAGGGGAAAATGTAGACACCTAAAATCTGCCTACGTAATTTTAATAATAAAATTGTACTAATTACCCTCTTTCCCATCATTTCTATTATAATTAGTGATTTCCTACTAATTAACTAATGTTTCCCTCTATTTTGGTCAATTAACGACACTTTGTTAATTAACTAGCCTTTACCCCATTTCGGATGTCAATTAATGACACTTCATTAGTTATAATCCTCCTTTAATCAATTAATTAACTATTATTAGTTAATTAAGCCTTTTAACCTTGTATTTAATTAATAAACCTTCTTATTAGTTAAATCCCCCTTTTAAATAATCTCAATCCTACCTATTTTCCTCTAAATCACCTCTAAATAACTTTTAAGCTTATCCTAGCCTATTAATTAATCCTAGTTGATTAATTAAATCATCTCCAACTCCCATGAGTTGCTAATTCTAATTATTCTTATCCTTTCTAATTCTACTTTATCTTTTGTCCCACATTCATTAAGTTTCTAGCTTCTTCAAAATTGGAAAGCTATATAAATAACCTACACTTTTTCTAGTGATTTTATTATGCACATGATAAAAGTATTTTCTTCTTGAAAAGATTATTCATTCTTGCATCCATTCTTCTCATTTGTGAGTAGTAAAGGAAGATCCAAACATGGCCATTAAGCCATTTTGGTGAGATTATTTCCTCATTTGGAGATAACATTCAATTGATTTCTTATGATCAAGATAGGTTCATATTAGAGAGAAATCATACATACAAAACACATCTAAATTTCAAGAGTATTGATGCATTAGATTAGCTTTCCTCTTTAAGCTTTATCATGGTGTTTTTGGTAGATTAGCTAGGTTAGGATACTACTTGGTGTTAGTTTCCTTTCATTAACTTAGCTTCATTTATTAGATGCACACAATGAGAAACATTTGCATTCGTATAGATTGATATCAAGACAAAGATCATATTGGTAATATTTATTCGATGATGATTATATTGAATGATTGAGAGATAGAGCTATGCAATCATTCTATGTGACCAAGGAGTGAAGTGAAAGTACTTGGGTTAAGCTCTTAGAATTCTTAATACGAGATAATGGTTTATTATAGTGGGGTTTTTTCCTTCAGATTTCCCCACTTAAATATGGTGTTACCTTTTATTTACTCATTTGTTATTTAATTTCAGCTTTTGTTATTACATTCGTAATATGCACATTGTAATCTATAAGATTCATAATTTATTATGTGGATCTATAATTTTTTAATTATACATTCCTTATAAATCGACATTAGCGAGAGGAGTAGTGGTGCCCATAGTGCTCAAGGAAGAAGTGTTCGTGATTTATTTCTTTGTTGGTGTTAAGTTCACTAGATAGATTCTATGTATTTTTTTGTATATGGCTCTTTATGAAGCCTACATTCGATGTATAGTTTTTGATATACATAGTTTGTGAGACTCTAGATGATGTATAAAGAGATTGTGATATGTTTATATATATATGATGATGATGATGATTTTGAGTTTGATTCAAATGTCATTTTTGGTTTTGACGTGTTATGATGAATCTTTAGTATTGTATAAATGTTTGATAGTTGTGGTTGTTGATAGATTTTTTTATAGATGATGGTGTTTGCTAAGTGTTTATGTATCATGAACTTTAATGTGATCTTGATGGATATTGAAATTTGTTTTAACTCTTAAATAAGAATAAAACATGGAATGATTACTACTATCAATGGATTTGATGCATACATGATGGGAATAAATATGGTGAAGGCACTTGCACTTTTAGCCTTAATAATAAATGTTAACATATGACTAACAATATGATCTTAGACATAAATGGAAGTGAAAATTGTACCTTCCTAGTACATGGGAAGGGTTAACACATGTAGGTTGCATGAGAGATTAGGTTCTCCTTTTAATGGTTTTATAGAGAGGTGCCCCAAATTTTCTATTTTATTTTTGACGCATATTGATCGATGAGGGAAGTTTGCTTTGATGGGAAATTTGATCAATGTGGGAAGCTTTGCTAGTATGCATTTTGATATTTGAACTTTTGAAGGCTGATCGACACGGGAATCATTTTTACATGGTTATCCATCCTTTGAGGGAGTTGTAACACCATGAACTATTGTTACTTTCTCCTTTGCATTTGAGTGTTGATATGTGATTTTTCCTTATGATGATATGCTCTTTTGATTACGGGAAAATCATGCTTGGATTTTGTTGTGTTTATTTCATTTCTTGCATTTAGTGCTTGGATTTATTTTAATTTCTTGCATTTAGTCGAGTTTTGTGAGATCGTAGACTCATCTATCTCTGTGACTCATCCTTGGATCAATTGCATTGATCCAAGGGATGTTTTAATTATATTCAGGATGAAAAATTATGTATTGACATTTCATGAATTATTAATTCCGACTGAACTTAGAAAGTATAAGTTCTTTTAAAACCTTCTTCATATGAAAATATTTCCGTAGTGGAAGTTTTGTTGGATTTCAGAGATTAATCCTGGCAGGTCATTGCAATCGGAATCTGGTCTAAATCATTTGGCATCGGAAAGGACCTGGACCTTGAGCCAGATAAGATATGTAATTTTTCCATCTAAAACTAATTTACTTGACGCAAATCCAAAATCAGATTTGGGAACGTTGTATTCTATTTGAATTCAGTAGGATGACTCAGTCTGTTAGAATAGACTTAAAAAAAAATTGGAATTAGTATGGTTGTTAGTTCCTTTAAATGTTTTTATTAAAACAACTCGTTACGATGATATTCATGCATTTTTGTCTTAGTGGTAAGAACGATTTGTGGGTTTTATGAAAGTTTGGGTTCGGGTTTGAACGTGGAAATGTTAGTTCAAAGGAAACTTGTTTTCATTGTTTTCTTGTTTCCTTGTTGTGGTTTAAGCTCGGAACTCCTTACTCTGTTAGAGTTGTCACACTGTTTTTCCTTATTGTGTAATGGTAACTTGAAACTGTACCAGAATTCATAGGATTTTCTGGGGTGATGAATTGATAAGGTGTTCGATTTCGTAGGATCCATGCTGATGATAAACATTTTGGTTGTATTCGTTGTTTTGGGTTTTGGGAAGTGTTGTGTTTTCATACCCATTTGGGTATACAGACTAGTGACTATTGTAAGCTTCTGTCTGATTGATTTGCTATATTGAAAAACTTGCTTTAATGAGATGAAAACATTTTTAAAAGAATATGTATTTTCTTTGGTTAAGGTAGTTTCTTTGTTCCTGCTATGAATGGAGTAATAGATTGTTGCTTGCCATGAGGAACTATGACTGTAACAAGTTTAAAATCAAGAGAACTGGAAAATGTTGCGATAGCTAGTTGCATGTAAATTCAGTAAAAGAAGACTTGATTGTTACATATTATGTATTTGGCAACATGGAACGACTGAGTCCTTAACACCTCTTGTTAAGGTGTTTGTTTATTTTTCAGTTACTGTGATTATTGCATTGTATGGCATTAATTGTAAAATTTTAAGGTGTCTATGTACATGCTGGCAATAGGAGTTATACGGAATGATTAGCTGTTGAATGAGGCTTTGTTCTTCTTTCAAATTTTTGGTTGCTTTTGGTTAAGTTGTAGCGATGGACGGTGGTCATCAATTCTGGGCTTTTAAAATGATATTTTGAATTTGACATTTGAAGTAAAATGGGTGAAGCTTGTAGAAGATCTATCTTACTCTTACTACTATTGCATAACCTTTATAATGACAAGAATATTGTGATCTTAGGTGTTTTAAAATTAGGATTGGAATACATATCATATACTGAATTTCTAATCTTGATTAGTTTTAAAAAAAAAAAAGAATAGCACCGAACGATGATTTGGTCCAGTGATTAGTGCTCGATTTTCATCTCGAATGAATCGAGCATATGAAGGATAATAGCCTATTTATTTGAGTCAGGTCTGTATCAAGTTGATAGGTTGTAATGTGTTTATGTAGAATATGATTTTGGTTTCATTGAATGTATAGTGGAAGATCCTATAAGGATCTAAGGTCAATACTATATATAGTGCTTCTACCTGAATCGTACTGTTGTATGTAATTAAGTGATGGTAACAGATCCTTATGCCTTTATCAGGTATGTTAAATGGTTATTATTTCATGGAATTTGGATTTAGTTCTAGAACTTGGTTACAACAGTGTTTGGTCATCTCTATTTATCTTCGAGTTGAAAGGACAGGTTAGAAAGAGGCTGTAAAAAGAGGGAAAGTTATGTCAATTTCTTTTAGTAGGTTATTATATTTTCTCTTATGAATTTATTTAAGGAACCCAACTATTAAAGTTATGGAATGGCATATTTTTACTTAAAAGATGAAAGGAATATTAGGATTGGCAATCCTAATCTAGGAAACTCCTTTCATTTTACAAAGAGGTTATGTTATGGGTATAAACTTACTGTTGTTATTCTTATCGAAAAGTAATCCTGTATTTATTGCTTTATACACTTACTATGATTGAAAATCAGTTATACAAGATGAAGGACTAATTGACAGGTGAACTTACAAATGATAGCAATCCATTCCTCTCGTTTAAATTACTTTTGTATGACTGTTGAATTTAATATTTCAATTGGGTTAGTGTTAAATAAAAGAGAGTGAAACATGTTATACACGGTTTCAGATTTTTCGAATGATTAGGTACATAAAAATCAAGATACTCCTTCTTACTCTCTGGCTAGAAATGAGATGAATCATCCAAAGTAGATTTAGTTGAAATTACGTTTGTAATTTATGTGTAATATAAAATTGTATTATAACTGATAGAAAGAAATCTCAGGGTGTAATATGATCTTGGATTGTGAAGATAATTGTTGATTTCAATTATGCTTTAAATTGAGGACAAGTTGAATAGAATATTCCTTCTGTCCTTTTGATTATAATAGTGTATGTAGACCCTCATTATATTGATTTCATTCTTGGGTATAAAGTATGAATTAAGTGAAGTCATTCTAATAGGGTTGTTTAATTGAAACAATTAGAGGAATGCAATTGTTTTAAGGATTAGTGCTTATCATGCTCAGTTCATTGAACTGACCCATGCTAGCAATTTTGCAGATGGTCTTCGTAAGTGGAAAAGGAAGATAAAATCTGATATGATTCATTGACTATTCTAATCTGGTTTTTGAGAAGAATTCTGATTTGATTTTCAAACTGTATTGTGAAAAGAAAGGTCATCTCTTTTGCTGAGGGCTATTGTCTTAAAACATGTCGAAGTGCATAAGTTGTAATTGTAAGGTTTTTGTAAATGAATGAAATTGTGAGGAATTTACCTATGAAGTATGTGTATCTTATTTTGATTGGAATGATCTTCTTATTGGCTATATGAACAAGTGTGCATTCTTATTGTGTGGAACAATGTGTGATAGAGGATCTTCTTAAGTAAGCCATAGCTGATGATGTGGCTGATTTCTACATTATTAATTAGTATCTCATTATAACTTATGAATGGGAATAAATAACTATAAATCATTGAGACTTAACGGTATAAATTTTGATATGTCTCAACCTATTAGGTTGGTACATTTCACTCGTTGGTTGAGTTATATTCCTAATTTAAAAACTTAAATGGTTGTTGTCCTAAATTTTGTAGATAAAGGGTTGATTGGTCCCAACCGACAACCGGGAAATAATCAAAGTAAATTAAGACCCTATTCGTAAATCTGAACCTTAAAACAAAAAGGTAACTTAGGAGTGTTGGACTAGGGGATTGAAAAGGCTGCCTAATTATGAAGTCTTGTAACCTAAATATAACTTAACGTAAGTAAATTCTTGGAGGTATGTACATCTTTCCGAGGCTATTCCATAGGATGTTGACACATGTCAACTGCAAGGTTGTACCTTTGAGAAGATTAGGATCTTCTTGAGGATACAACAATACAGATGACATGTGGCAATACCCTTCTGCATCGATCGTTAAGATTTACACACCTGGAACTTGATCAATATTTCTCTCTAGGACTGGTTAGGACCATAATCAGGTTATGAGAAAGCCCTTTGAATCTCAGGGTACCTTGGCACATGGGGTTAACTTGGGTTGACCCTGTATGCCAATTTATCCTTAGACTTTAAGAGCCTCTTCATAACGTGGACTATGATGTTAACCCGATCCAGAGTGAAACCTTGGGGCAAGGGGACTGATAGGAGTTAGTAAAGACGTTCTATGTAACTATCGAGTGGGGTGGAGGATGTATTCGGATTGACGTGTATGTCATCAAGGAATAAGAAATACAAACAATATTTTATGAATCTTTGGCCAAAGTATCGCAAGTTGTTGATTGCATTGTCCTATGTCACCTAGTCTAAGGATTGTGATGCTGATGAATAATGGTAACAATTATTCAAATAGGTTCCTTAGGCAGATCACTCAGAACCCGGAATGGGGTAAGAGAACCACGTATATGAAGTATTCAGTAAAAAAATTCAAGCTCAAGTTACACATGAATAGATCGGAAGTTCACCGAGTCATGAAATGAATAGATCGGTGGTACACCAAGTCATTATAGTTGCATATGGTTATCTATTATAAGAATGATTGCTATGATATGTGTGTTCTAAATTATGTATTTAGAATAGAGAACATTAATCATGAAAAAAATAAAAAATAAAAAAATTCCTTGTTTCTAAAGTATTAAAATGGGAATGTTACATCTTGGTATCAGAGCTGAAGGTTACAACTCTTGGACCTATTGTGTCCATAATCTGATAAAAACCTAAATTTTCTTGTAACAGAAAATGGTTAGAACAAGGGGAAATGTTGCGAATAATGCTCCACCTGTTGAAGGAGCAGCAACAACACAAAAACTTGATGAGATCCTTGCTGCCCTGTTGGATACAAGAGATCATTTGACTGTACTTGAGTAACAAGTGATGGGAAATGAGGAGGAAGATGAAGCTGGTAATGACAATCAGCCACCTCTAGAGGAAAACCCAAATTGGGTGTTGATAATAATAATGGTAATGTGCCTGTCCAACCAGAAAACAAAAAGGCCTAGGTTGGTAGCGGAACTCACTAATGATATAAAAAGGATAAGTCCACCCAAATTTGATGGCACCACATTAGGAGATGGAGCTGAGAATTGGCTCAACGAAATGGAGAAGTATTTTGCAATAAGAAACTTCTCGGAGGAAACCAAAGCTATTTGGGGAGCATATCAGCTTTCCCATGAAGCATCTTCATGGTGGGACAGCCGTAAGGTTGAGTTAAATATCGATGAAACTAACATCACTTGGGATCAATTTAAAGGTTATTTTAGGAAATGTTGGCTACCAAAACTTTATTATGATCATAAAATGACAGAATTTCAGAACTTAGCTCAAGGGAAGCTAATTGTAACTGAGTATTGGGAGCGGTTTACGAAACTCCTCAAGTATGTACTGCAGTATCAAACTGACGAGAAGTTCAGAATATGAAAATTCATCATGGGACTGAATCCCGTGATTAGGGGAGAGGTTGATGTTCACAGCCTAACCACTATGGAAGGGGTTTTCGAAAAGGCCATAAGGCAGGAACAAAAATTAAAATCTATTTCTGCTCATAAAGAGGAGGTGCGGAAGAAAATTCCAAACCCTTCTTCAGCTTCTCTTGCACCTAAGAAGGGGCCATGGAAAAATTTTGGTAACAAAAATAAGTTTTCAGTTGATAATAATAAGAAGACAACAGTGAACAAGCCTACTGGAAATGCAAGGAATAATTTTGCAAAGAATTATAATAATGGGTAGAAGTCCTATGGAGGCCAACGTGACAATTTTAAGGCTGGAAATAATTTTGAGCCTAAAAAGGGACCTGTAGGAGGCTGCTATAATTGTGGAAAAGATCATTATGCAAATCAATGTCCCTTGAGGAAGGATGATCGTAATCAGCACATAAGATACATGTTGTAGTAGCAGACAAGCAAGCTGAAAAGCAAGTGACACCTATAGAAGTTCCTGGTAAGTTATTTGGCATACCTGTGACTATTCTTTTTGATACGGGAGCTACTGAATGTTTTATTTCTAGTAAACTCGCTTCAAAACTTAAAAGAAAAGCTGGAAAAATGGATAAATCATGGACTGTACACTATGGTAATAATTCTGTTCATACAGTTAGTATGTGTCTTTTTAGGGCAATCCTTGACTTACCTAACTTTTCCACTGAAGTTGATCTCTATGTTACACCTTTGGGGTCCTATGACATTGTCATTGGTGTTAATTGGTTAGCTGAGCATAAAGCAAAAGTGGACTACTTTGAAAAACATATAGGATGTTTAGATGATCTGCAGAAAACAACAGAGATTCAAGGTGTAAAGCGAGAAATTTCAGTCAGGAAATTGTCAGCTATGTAACTTAAAAAGGCCAAAAATAAAGGTTGTACCTTGTATGTGGTAAAAATATCTGAATCTAAAGAAGAAGACAATGATTTCATGAAATGATATCCATTGTTACAGAATTTTAGAGACGTATTTCGGAAGAATTACCAGGTTTACCACCCAAAAGGGAGTTTGACTTCACCATTGAGATCAAACCAAGATCGAACCTATATCTAAAGCACCTTATCGAATGACTACCACAAAATTAGTGGAACTTAAGGCTCAGTTGCAAGAACTTTTGTCCAAAGGTTTGATTAGACCAAGTGTTTCACCTTGGGGAGCACCGGTGATATTTGTGAAAAAGAAAGATGGAACACTTAGATTGTGTATTGATTATCGGATGTTAAATAAAGCAACAATCAAAAACAGATATCCACTTCCTAGAATTGATGATTTATTTGATCAGATGCATGGAGCATCAGTATATTCCAAGATAGATCTTTGATCAGGGTATCATTAATTAAGAATTAAAGATGAATATATTCATAAAAAAACTTTCGGACAAGGTATGGACATTATGAATTCACAGTTTTACCCTTTGGATTAACTAATGCACCTACCACTTTTATGAAATTAATGAATAACATCTTACAAGAATACTTGGACAATTTTTTCTTGTATTTTTGCATGACATTCTCATTTATTCTAAAAGTGTCGAGGAGCATAATGAGCATTTGAAAGTAGTCTTGGAAATTTTGAGAAAGAGAAGATTATATGGTAAGTTATCCAAATGTTCTTTCTTTGATAGTGAAGTTCATTATTTGGGTCATGTTATAAGTAAAGAAGGAATTGCTGTAGATCCTTCTAAAATAGTGGCAATAACTGAGTGGCTTGCACCAAAGAATGTACATGAAGTAAGAAGCTTCATGGGCCTTGTTGGTTATTATAGAAAATTTGTTAAAGATTTTTCTAAAGTGGTTGCACCGATAACTTCATTGCAGAAAAAGGATAAGAAATTTGCTTGGAATGATAAGTGTGAATCAGCTTTTAAAAGTTTGAAAATTCAGTTGACTTCAGTAGCTATTTTAGTTGTACTTGATCCTAGTGGAGACTTTACTGTTGTAACGGATGCATCGGGGAAGGCCTTGGAGGTGTTTTGTTACAAAATGATCATGTTATAGCATATAAAAGTAGAAAACTTAAGTTACATGAGTTGAATTATGCTCCACATGATTTAGAGATTGCTGCCATAGTATATGCACTTCAAGTTTGGAGGCATTATTTACTTGGTAAACATTTTGAGTTGAAAACTGATCACCTTGTACTAAAGTACATTTTTACTCAACCTAACCTAAATGCAAGACAACAAAGGTGGTTAGAGTTTTTGTCTCAATATGATTTTGATATAAGCTACGTCAAGGGAAAAGAGAATAGAGTAGCAGATGCTCTAAGTCGTAGGCAGCACATTTCTACCCTTATAACATTAAGAACTCAATATAAAAATGAATTAAAAAGAGCAATGGAATCTGATTTATACTTTCAGCAAGTAAAAACAGTGCTTGCTGTAAATCTAAAAGATGAAAGGTATAAAGGTTTTCATTTTGATAATGAAGGAATCTTACGTTATGAAAACAGAGTATACATACCTTTGCTTAATGATTTGAGAAAGAAATTGCTAGCTGAATTTCATAATTCACCTTTTTCGGGACATCTAGGTATTACTAAAATGCTTGCTGATATAAAACAACAATATTTCTGGAAGGGAATGAAAAAGGATGTTGTTAATTTTGTGACTCATTGTCTTGAATGTCAGCGAGTGAAGGTGGAACATATGCACCCGGCTGGTTTATTATATCCCCATAGCATTCCACAGTACAAATGGCAAGTAATAAGCATGGATTTTGTACAAGGTTTGCCTATGTCAAGAAATAAGCATGATGTTATTTTAGTAGTTGTTGATAAACTAACGAAAGTAGCACATTTTATTGCTAGAAATCTAAAGGATGATTCTCTTATGTTAGCTAAAATATTTTTACACGAATTTTTTTGATTGCATGGAGTACCTGAATTGATTATATCAAATAGGAATCCAAGAATGATGTCAAGATTTTGGCAAATGTTGAATGCAGCTCTTGGAACTAAAGCTGAACTTCGATTCTGCGTATCACCTGAAATGGATGAATAGTGAAAGACTAAATCAAGTGTTAGAAGATATGTTACAGATGTATTGTATGGATCAATAATAAAAATGGGAAGAATATATTCTATTATTCAAATTTGCATACAACAATGCATATCATGCTTCTCTTAAGATGGCACCTTTCAAGGCACTATTATCCAAAATGTCCCCCTTGCACATTTTATGGCTAACCCCCTTAATTTTTCCCTCTCTTGTGCCTCAGTCATAATTTTTGCATTTTAGGAACTCAAGACCTTCTGGAAATGGCACCATTGGATAGAGATTTTTCTCAGCTTTCCAGAAAGGTAAAGTTTTCCTCCTAACTCCATGTATTTTTGAAGTTATGGCTCGGTGGAGATTTTGTGGGAAAATTTTCCCTAAAAGGCCCGAGCCAATAAGATGAGGCCACGTGTCCTCGGGAGGGCGAAGGTGGAGGTAGACTTGGAATTTTTACCAAGTGTTTGGAAAAGTTTCAAAAGGAATATTTCACCCCGAAGGCCCGCTGACGAATTGGATCGTGCCACGTGTCCCAGGGGAAGAAATTAGGAAAATTTGCTAAGTGTTGGCACCATGGAAAAATCTCCCGAGAATGCCCGTGCCCAATCACGTCATGCCACGTGTCCTTAGGCCAAGGAGTGGCAGAGGGCAGAGGAAAGATTAGAAATTTGGAAAAAGTGATCAATGAGGGTGCAAAGTTAATTTTTTTCCCCAAGACCCGTAGCCAATAAGATGAGGCCATGTGTCCCCGGGGGTCGGAGCTTCGGAACGCGGGGAGAGATTGGGAATTTTTCCCAAAGGTTTGAAAAAAAGGAAAATGAGGCATGAAGGCCCAAGCCAATGGAATCACGCCATGTGGCACCAGACCGGTGGAGGGTGGGGGAAATTTGGGAATTTTTCCCAAAGAAAAATCGAAGGAAATAACAAAAGGAAAAGTCCACCCCACAAACGTGAGCCAATGGGATCTTGCCATGTGTCCACGTGGTGGTAAAATGAAGAAGATAGGCCCACAAGGAAAAAGGAAGGAGAAAGCCCACTGCCAATGGGGTTTTGCCATGTTTCCAAGTTAGAAAAATGGTCAATAGCGACGAAAAATTTGAGAGGATATGCCCGTGGCGAATCACCTCTTGCCATGTGTCCTCAGGCCATCGGCTCGACGGAGAACTTTTGGAAAATTTTCCAATGACCAAACCGGTAGAAAATAAAGTGCAAAAGGTCCGCATCAATCGAATGTGCCACATGGCACCAGGAGTGGTGGGGCATGGGGATTTTTGGGAAATTTTCCCAAATGCAAAAAGTGGGAAAATTTCAAATTTTTGGCCCGCCAACCCGTTTTGGCCCTATTTTGCCCTAAATTTTCAAATGGCCATAACTTTCGATCCAGAGCTCGGTTTTCACGTTCTTTATATCAACAAAAAGATGGTGAAATTCTCTACAATATTTTGGGATCAATTTTGTATTTTGATGGAGTTTAGAGAGAGAAAATTTAAAAACACCTCTGGCACGTGGTAATGAACAGAAATGACGTTTCAACCACCATTTTTAATGAAGAATGGCTCACATTCTCTCCTAGCATGGTGAAAAATGTCAGGAATGGACCTGTAAGGATGCCCATGCTATTTTATTGCATTTTTGGTCAGTGGTTGAATCTCTCTCACGTTTTCCGTATTTCTCTCTCATGGGCTCAGTTTTTTACCGTAGTAAAAGCCGATTTGGCTCATTTTGGGTGGTTGGAAATTTTTTCATGTATGTCGGGCTCCCTTTTCACCTTAAAAAGTGATTTTGTGGAATATCGACCTTTTCCAAGACTGCAACCTATTTTCTGCCTCTCAAATGTTGTAATACATGTGTTTTTGATGTTGGAAATGACAATGCAAGCTCTATGAATGAGTTCCAATCGTCTATTTGTGTTGTTTTCTTCATTTCTCACCTTTCTTTACTTTTTATCAGTTTGTGCATGATGTTTTTGCATTTCTATGACCTGTGTCTATTTATAGAAGTAAAGAATGTTCACCATTCCTTTGGTGCATCACCTTATTAGCATTAGTTTCAATTTTTTTTTGCATTCTCTACCTCTGTCCCCTTGGAATTTAGAGTAGGATCTTGAATTCAAAACCTCTACAACTTGCAAGTAATACACCTGATCAGAGGAGTTGAGGAACTAGCCTCTAATCTAGAGATTCTTTTCCCATTTTTACAAGTCCCACACTTGGGGAAAATATTCAATGTTGTGCAATCACACTGGATGTCCAAAGTGTCAAACTAGAAATATGATCAACATCCAGGGGTGCTACTGATTTACACCAACAGTTTTGGCACACCCAGTGGGACCTTAGAGGTCTTCATCTTCATTGCAACAAATTGATGTGCATTTTTGCAAGTTTCTTGCTTAAAAGATCCCTAAATTACACATCTAGTGACTCCAAGGAAGAAGAATCAGCTGGTTTTAGCAGTGCAGACCTAAAAACTCATGAGAAGAATCACCACAAGGTCAAGAGTTGGAGAAGAAGAGGTGATGTTTTAGTATCTATAGTTATCTCCAAGAAGAAGGAAAAGAGGGAGGATAATTCAAAGGTCTCCATCTCCACCAAACAGAACTCTATCAACTCCTCCACCTGGTAGGCCTTTCATTCAATCAACAAGGGTTCTAAGGCCAATCAGAATGGCACAACACAACCCCTATGTCAATTTCATTGGTAGCAGCCCACTTGCTCTCAATGCACAAAATCTAATCCCGATTTTGCAACATTGAAAAACATTCCATACTTTATTGGAGAGAATCAGACCACTCCTGGTGATCATGTTAAGGATATTGCTAATATTTGTGTAATCCATGAGATTAATGAGATGCAAGTTGCTATCAAAATGTTGGCATCTTCATTCAAAGGGAAAGCTTTGTAATGGTTTAGGATTCTTGCCTCAATTTCTATTCAAAATTAGAACCAGCTATGTATAGCCCTCCATAAGCAATTTGGGGAGAAGGGAGATAACTTGTCCCTTTTGGAATAGTTGAAAACCATCAAGAGAGCTCCCAATGAGTAGCTGACTGACTTCAACTTCAGGTTTCAAATGACTTGGGAGAGAATTCTAGTGGTAGTAAGGCCAGCAGTAGAAGGTGCTTTTCTATATTACCTTAAAGCTTTAAATTTTGATATTTCTATGTTAATTCAATCCATGGGAGGCACAACTATCCCTGTTTCTTATAGCATTGTCATTAGAGCTGAAAATTGTTTGATTCAAGCTAGAAAGCTAGCTCCTAGGCCTCTAATGCCATTGTATCCAAGTTTAGAGAGCCCAAGTACTAGTCAAGTGCCTAATTTAGCCCCTATTCCCACTCCTAGAAATCAGAATTCAAGTGAAGCTTCTACTTCATCTTCTAGTGCCTCAAATGAACTTCAAAAAGTCATGAAAAAATTGTAAAATTTAGACTCAAGAGGCGTAAAGCTTAAGGTTTTAGACCTTCTTTCCAGCCTCAAGCTCAACCTAACAGTATCCATACCAGCCTCAAAGACCACTCAATCCAGGTTTTGCAAATCAAAATCAAGCAAGACCTCCTGCCAACAGACCATTTCAGCCCTATAATCCTAATGTTACATCTACCTCTAAAGCAATAGTGCCAGTGCAAAACAACATAGCTCAAGAGTATGATTGGTGTTTCCCATGCAATGAACCTCACAACCAGTCTATGTGTTTCAACGGTGCCTTAAATCAAGCATTAATGGTGATAAAAATTGGTGTGGAGGGTGAAGGGAGTCAAGGAAATAACCAACAACAAGAAACATTCTAGCAACAATCAGCTCCAAATGATACCTCACTTGTAAACTAGTAGGTAGAAGATTTTTGTGGCATGAATCAAACAATCTCCCAAAGTGTTGCAGCCAACACAAGGTCAAAAAGGAGAAATTTGGGTGAAGAAAACCCATTGGCTCCAAGTAATTCACAACCTTCGCCACTACACAAATTATTGGCAAACCAAATGCAGTTCCAAAAACACAAGGACTACCTAAAATAGCTCCTAGGCCAACTCAAATGCCGATTGTTGCTGCCCGTGTGCAAGGACTTAATGTGCGGGACAAGTGATAGTAGATAGATGCTTCATCTCCATTCAACATCATTGATCGATGAAGAAGACAAATGTAAAAATATCAATGTGGGAATCACTATCCATCCCTGAGCCAAAGAGATTTTCTACAAGCTGCCATGAAGGACCGATCAACTTCAAATCAACAGGTCCAAATGCAAGAGAAGGTACTCACAAATGCTTCCCAACCTGAGGGGAATCATGGAGGACAGTAAAGTAAAATTTTGAATCCCCCTCCATTATATGTTTCATTGATCATTAGAAACCATTTAGTACACAACTGCATGATTGATTCCAAGACAAGTAGTTCAAGAATGCCCAAGAAAATAGCTTATCAGTTGGGAATTCAATATGAAGTCATATCCAAAGGGGTATTGCAATTGGATGGGACAGCAGTAAATAGTTGGAGTGATAAAAAACTTGAGTCTTACTTTGCATGCATGCCCCAAATTTGTTGTTTTGTAAGATGTCTCGTAATAGATCTTCCACCACTCTTTTCCCTATGTTTTTCAAGGGATTTCACAGACAAGATTGGAGGTTATTTATCTGTTGATTGGTCACACATGTTGTTTAGAACAAGATATGGAACTAAATCCACAATCAAGTCTGAGCCTATTGCAAACTTTCACATTGAGCCTCACACTCCAAGCCAAATCAATACCAATTGTTCATCGTTTGATCAAGAGGATTATCCAAACACTGATGAAGCTGACACCAAGGTTGGAAGCATCGTAGATTTGACTCTTAATGAATGGGCAAGCAAGGTGAATGTTTTGTATCCTTATCAAGAAATAGAAGAATCTGAGTTAGGAGTCTATTGCATGCATGAAGAAAATCAGCCTATCCCTAGCATCACCAAGCCAGACCACAAGGATGACAATGAGGTATGTCAGTTGTTTTTTGATGCATCAAGGAGTAGAAAAGGTGTGGGAGGGGGAGCTATGCTTGTTTCACCTCAAGGATTTAAGTATTATTCATCTTTTAGATTTCAGTTTGCATGCTCTAATAACACCGCTAAATATGAAGCTTTGATACAAGGATCTCATTGGTCAATCAAGAGAGGAATAAAGAACTTGCAATTCTTTGGTGACAGTGAGTTGATTGTTAACCAAGTTAAGGGGCAACATGCTGTCAAGAATGATCTACTCAAGTGCTACAAAAACTGGGTGTGGGACCTCATTAAATATTTTGAGGGCTTTGGCATCAAATCCATTCCTAGAAAAGAGAACCAAGTTGTTGGCGGGATTGTAGTAGTTGGAGAAGCCTTTGATGTTGTTGAAAGCATCCAAAAAGAAAAAGTACAACCAAACATCCATGTGATTTTAAGGCATTCAGTGTTAGACAACAATGTAAGTTGGAAAATGTTTGAAAATGATCAACAAATCATCCATTTCTTGCAAGAAGAGGTTGAGTTCTCAACTAAAAATTAGGAAAATTTGGGACAGCAGTATGGTGACCAAGTGGTACAGTTGAGAACCAAAAACTACCAAAGGGACTTATTACTTTGGAGTCCATTTTCAATCCTAATGATCAGTTTAGGAAGGAGAAAGTGAACATCCAAGTCAAGGGAGAAGATTCAGTGTCCATCTTGGTGGAAGAAGGCAAATCACTCCAAGTTGGTAAAGTGACAACTAAGCAAGAAAGGTATGAGTTCATAAAGCTTTGTCAAGAATTCCCGATGTGTTTTCTTGGAGCTATGAAGATTTGAAAGGTTTCAATTTTGAGTTAGCTCAACACACCATTGAATTGGATCCAAGTACTAAACCCATCAGAAAACAAAGGCTAGTCAATCCACACATGGAGCCTCTCATGAGAAAAGAATTGAATAAGTTGATAGAGTCAAGAATCATATTCCCTATCAATCATTCTAGTTGGGTGGCCAACTTGGTTCCGATTAGAAAGAAGAGTGGGGAAATCAGATTGTGTGTTGACTTTGGAGATTTGAATAGAGCATCTCTTAAGGATCATTATCCACTTCCTTTTATGGAGCAGATTTTACAAGTTGTTACCAGCTCTGAGAGGTTTTCATTACTTGATGGCTATTCAGGGTACAATCAGATTATGGTGAAAGAAGAGGATCAATTCAAGGAAACCTTTACAACCAAATGGGGAACTTATGCATACAGGAAAATTCCATTTGGTCTATCCAACGCTGGAGGTACTTTCCAAAGAGCAATGGACATGGCGTTCAAGGATTTGATTAACAACATGGTGCTGATATATCTTGATGATATCACTATTTTTTCAAAAAATGTAGTAGACCATCTCTTTCATTTGAGACAAGTGTTCCAAAGGTGCAGAAGATTTGGGGTATCCTTGAATCCTAAAAAGTGTATTTTTCTAGCCCATGAAGGAAAGCTCCTTGGCCACATTGTCTCCAAAGAAGGATTAGAAATTGATCCAGAAAGAGTTGAAGCCATAAGAGCACTACCATTACCAAGCCATAAGAAGGCCCTTCAAAGTTTCTTGGGGAGAATAAATTTTGTTCGGAGGTTTGTCCCAAATTTTGCAGCCCTAGTCAAGCCTATCACCAAGATGTTAAAGAAAAGCATGTCTTTCAAATGGACACAAAAGGCAAGGAAAGTTTTGAAATAATCAAAGAATCCATCTCTCAAGCCCCAACTCTCATTAACTGGATTTCACCAAGGATTTCATCCTCTATGCATTTGGGGGTGATGATACTATTTCTACAATTTTGGTACAAGTAGAACAAAGATAATGATGAGTAGCCAATTGATTTATTTAGCAGATCCTCGGAGGACTATGAGGTGAGATATTCTTTCATTGAGAAGCATGTTCTTGCAAGAATCAGAGCTTAAATAAATTCAAGCATCTAGTTTCAAACAACAAGGTTCAATTTCTGGTTTCTCATGTGGGAGTTAAAGACTTCCTCCTCAACAAAGACTCGAATGAGAAGAGAGAAGGCTGGATTACTCATGTCATGGAGTATGACATTGAGATCAAAGTCACCAAGTTGGTCGGAGGAAAAGGATTGTGTGAGCAGCTGGTCTTGAATAAATCCAAGGAAGCATGTAGTGAGAAGGAGGTTGTTTTTGGCGTTGCAAGACAACCATGAGCAAGAAGCACTCAAGAGGAAAATAATGGTGTCATCACTCCTTGTTGGACCCAAGACATAATGCACTTCCTAAGCACATGTCTATGCCCTCAGAGATGAACAAGATCAAAAGAAGACACTTCAGATTGTAGGCTTTCCCATATGCCCTTGTTGATGGTGTTTTGTTCAAAAAGGAATTGAATGGAGTGCTGCTTTGAGATGCATTGATACAAATTAGATTCATAGGGTGTTGGAAGAGTTCCATGGTGGATCAGTGGTGGTCATTTTGCACCGAGAGTGACATCTCTAAAGATCATGAGGGTTGGCTATTATTAGCCCAAGATTTTCAAAGTGATTGTTATGCATGGATCAAGAGGTGCAAGAATTATGCATTATTCACGGGTAAGGAGAGGCTAGCTGCCCTTCCATTGCGTCCAATTTCAGTTGACCAGCCATTCATGCAATGAGGTTTGGACTTCATTGGAGTCATTAATACAAATTCAAGCCAAGGACACAAGTGGATTCTAACAACAATAGATTACTTCACCAAGTGGATCAAGCAAAGTAGCACTCAAGGAAACAAATGAATATAGCATCCTGGACTTCTATGAGGGAATAGCAAATGATTTGGCATACCTACTACAATAATATCAGATAATGCATTGGCATTCATTGGGTCAAGGTAATCGAATGGGCTATCAAGAATGGGATCTACCTAAGAAATTCATCAAATTATTACCCTCGTGGTAATGGCCAGATGAATCTACAAACAAGAACTTGTTAAGGATCATTAGGAGGACTCTTGATGAAAATCGAGGTCTTGGTATATCAAATTGAAATCATCCTTATGGGCTGATAGGATAACTCCCAAGAGATCTACAGATAAATCTCCATTCAAGCTTGTTTATGGAAGAGAGGCAATTTTTCCCATGTCACTTGAGTTGACAACATTAAAACTCATGAAATAGTTGGAGTTGTTGGAGTTTGGGACCCATGGAGGTCAGATATGCGAATTGATGGAGCTCCAAGAAATAAGAAATCAGGCATCCCAAGTAATGGAGAGGGATCAAGCTTTGATAAAGAAGACCTTTGATAGAAAGGCCAAGGATAGATCTTTCCAAGTGGGAGATCTAGTGTTAAAATTGGATGCAAACAGAGCAAAACGGGTAGGCATTAAAAATTTATGCCATTTGGAGTGGCCCATACATGGTCACAAAGTGTAAGGACAACAATGCTTTCCAATTGTCTTCATTGGATGGTGAAGAATTGCAGATTCCATTCAATGGGATCCATCTGAAGCATTGCTATCAAGGAAATTCTCCACCTTGTACATATTAGCTTAGGTTTTCATTCCTTCAAGTGCTTATGCACATTGTTTGTTGTAGATTAGCTTGATTTCCCTAAGTGCTTTGGCACAAGCTTGTTGTTCCAGAAAATGTGTTTTGTAGGCCTTACTCTAATCGGATGGTGCTCAACCTTCCATCTTCCTCTATGTAATGTTCTAATCAGTTGAGGTACCAAGCATAGAATTTGATGACCCCATGCCCAATGGATTGCTTTAGGAAACTGGTAACTTCATCCAGTAGGAAGATGACCCCTCCGATTCACCAAAATTGTTATCCAAAATGTCCCCCTTGCACATTTTTTGGCTAAACCCCTTCATTTTTCCCTTTCTTGTGCCTCAGTCATAATTTATTGCATTTTAGGCACTCAATACCTTCTGGAAATGGCACCATTGGATAGATATTTTCTCATCTTTCCAGGAAGGTAAAGTTTTCCTCCTAACTCCATGTATTTTTGAAGTTATGGCTCGGTGGAGATTTTGTGCGAAATTTTCCCGAAAGGTCCTCAGCCAATAAGATGAGGCCACGTGTCCTCGGGAGGGAAAAATGTGGAGGTAGACTTCAAATTTTTACCAAGTGTTAAGCAAGGTTTCAAAAGGAATATTTCACCTTGAAGGCCCCCTAATGAATTGGATCGTGCCACATGTCCCAGGGGAAGAAATTAGGAAAAATTCCTAAGTGTTGGTGCCATGGAAAAATCTCTCGAGAATGCCCGCACCCAATCATGACATGCCACATGTCCTTAGGCCAAGGAGTGGCGGATGGTGGAGGAAAGATTAGAAATTTGGAAAAATTGATCAGCGAGGGTGCAAAGTTAATTTTTTTCCCCTAAGACCCACAACCAATAAGATGAGGCCACGTGTCCCCTAGGGGTCGGAGCTTAGGAACGCAGGGAGAGATTGGGAATTTTTCCCAAAGGTTTGAGCAAAAGGAAAATGAGGTGCAAAAGGCCCGAGCTAATGGAATCATGCCATGTGGCACTAGATCAGTGGAGGGTGGGGAAATTTGGGAAATTTTCCCGAAGCAAAATCGAAGGAAATAACAAAAGGAAAAGTCTGCCCCCTAAACGCGAGCCAATGGGATCTTGCCACGTGTCCACGTGGTGGTAAAATGGAGAAGATAGGCCCATAGGGAATAAAGGGAGGAGAAATCCTGCAGCTAATGGGTTTTTGCCACATGTCCAAGTTAGAAAAATGGTCAACAACGATGGAAAATTTGAGAGGAAATGCCCGCGGTGAATCACCTCTTGCCACGTGTCCTCAAGCCATCGGCCCGGTGGAGAATTTTTAGAAAATTTTCCAATGACCAAACCGGTGGAAAATGAAGTGCACAAGGCCTACATCCAATCAAAATGTGCCACGTGGCACCAAGAGTGGTGGGGCATGGGGATTTTTTGGGAAATTTTCCCAAATGCAAAAAGTGGGAAAATTTCAAATTTTTTTGGCCTTCTAACCCGTTTTGGCCCTGTTTTGCCCTAAATTTTCAAATGGCCATAACTTTTGATGCAGAGCTTGGTTTTTCATGTTGATATATCAACGGAAAGTGGTGAAATTATCTACAATATTTCGGGATCAATTTTGTATTTTGATGGAGTTTGGAGAGAGAAAATTGAAAAACACCTCGGGCACGTGGTAATGAACAGAAATGACGTTTCAACCACCATTTTTAATGAAGAATGGCTCGCATTCTCTCCTAGCATGGTGAAAATGTCAGGGAATGGACTTGTAAGGATGCCCACGCTGTTTTATTGCATTTTTGGTTGGTGGTTGAATCTCTCTCATGTTTTCCCGCATTTCTCTCTCATGGGCTCAGTTTTTACACTGTAAAAGCTAGATTTGGCTCATTTTTTGGGTGGTTGGAAATTTTTCATGTATGTCAGGCTCCCTTTTTCACCTTAAAAAGTGATTTTGTGGAATATCAGACCTCTTCCAAGACTGCAACCTATTTTCTACCTCTCAGATGTTGTAATGCATGTGTTTTTGATGTTGGAAATGACAATGCAAGCTCTGTGAATGAGTTTCAATCCTCTATTTGTGTTGTTTGCTTCATTTCTGACCTTTCATTACATTTTATCAGTTTGTGCATGATGTTTGTTGCATTTCTATGACCTGTGTCTATTTGCAAAAGTAAATAATGTTCACCATTCCTTTGGTGCATCACCTTATTAGCATTAGTTTCAGCTTTTTTTTTGCATTCTCTACCTCTGTCCCCTTGGAATTTAGAGTAGGATCTTGAATTCAAAACCTCTACAACTTGCAAGTAATACACCTGATCAGAGGAGTTGAGGAACCAGCCTCTAATCTGGAGATTCTTTTCCCATTTTTACAAGTCCCACACTTGGGGAAAAGATTCAATGTTGTGCAATACACCTGGATGTCCAAAGTGTCAAACTAGAAATCGATCAACATCCGGGGTGTTGCCGACTTTCACCAACAAATCACTTTGTGGAAGAAAATGTAGAACCCCGTTAGTTGGGACAACATTGAGGATAGAGAGGTAATTGGGCCTGAAATCCTTACGGAAATGGAACAACAAGTTAAAATGATTTGTGAACACTTGGAAGAAGCAGCAGATAGGTAGAGAAGTTATGCTGATTTAAAGAAGGTTAACCGGAGATTTGAACTTGGTGAAAAGGTTTTTCTTCGTGTTAAACCGAGATAGATTTCTATAACTTTTGGCAAGGCTACCAAGTTATCACCTTGTTTTATGGGACCTTTTGAAATAATTGAAGTGATCAATCTCGTAGCTTATTGATTAGCCTTACCACTTGCTTTGTCATGAATGCATGATGTTTTCCATATTTCTTATCTTAAGAAATATGTTTCCGATTTGTCACATGTGTTAAATTGGAATTCCTTGTAGGTCTAAGACCTAGGAATAATTGTGGTTAAACCCATTCGAGTGCTGGAAACTCGTCGGTTGCATTTAAGGAATCATGAAATACAACAATGTAAGGTCCAGTGGGACCAGTTTAACGAAGAAAGTGCAACTTGGGAGAATCTGGAAGATATGAGAACAACTTTTCCTTTTCTTTTTGAACAAAACTGAATCTGTTGACTGATAAAGAAATGGTGATTTTATCTTTTTCATGGCATTAAGTAAGCCAATTTTGGAGCAAACAATTATTCTGATGAGATAAATAGTAATATTATGCAGATTTTTGGGACTTTTTAAAAGTTGAAATAGTTGAATTGATAGTAAGTGAAGGAAATTGACTGACCATAAGGTACATAAAAGTTGTAATCATCGAGACGATGATTCTTTTAGGAGGGAAGCATGTAACACCTTAAACTGTTGTTACTTTCTCCTTTGCATTCGAGTGTTGATATGTGATTTTTCCTTATGATGATATGCTCTTTTGATTACGGGAAAATCATGCTTGGATTTGGTTGTGTCCTTTCTGCTCTCAGGATCTGTGATTGAATGAGAATATGCTTGGATTTATTTTCTTCTATTTCTCGCATTTAGTGCAATCTGATTTCGTGAGATCATAGACTTATCTATCTCTATGACTCATCCTTGGATCAATTGCATTGATCCAAGGGATGTTTTAATTATATTCGGGATGAACAATTATGTATTGACATTTCACAAATTATTAAGTCCGACTGAACTTAGAAAGTATAAGTTCTTTTAAAACCTTCTTCATATGAAAATATTTCTGACGTTGGAAGTTTTTTTGGATTTCAGAGATTAATCCTGGTAGGTCATTGCAATCGGAATCTGGTCTAAATCATTTGGCATCGGAAAGGACCTGGACCTTGAGCCAGATAAGATATGTAAGTTTTTCCATCTAAAACTAATTTACTTGATGCAAATCCAGAATCTGATCTGGGAACGTTGTATTCTATTTGAATTCAGTATGATGACTCAGTCTGTTAGAATAGACTTAAAAAAATTTGGAATCAGTACGGTTGTTAGTTTTAGACCTAAACTAAACCTGTTGTTGCTAGGGTTAGTTGATCTAACCTAGTTCTAAAACTATGAACTTGATATCCCTAAGGGTTAACTAAACCTAATACTAAGGAGGGGGTGACTTATGTTATAACCTAAGATGTTAAGATTAAGCTAACCTATGAACTAACCTATCCTAAACTAATGCTTTTAAAAAGAACCTAAAAGAGGGGTCACAAGCTTTGGGGGCGGTGTTTTCAAGGGCATTTAAGATGAGGATAAGGATGAAGGGGCAGGGAGTACTGCAAGGTTAGCAGAGGTTAATTTGGAAAAAGGGGAAACTTACGTGGCAGCATCACTAAAATGGAAACACTTGTGTTTTGTGATGTAGAACTCGCCAACTTTGGTGAGATGGTGGCAATGGAAAACAGGTGGGAGAAAAGGATTTAATGCAATTAAATTGCATGGGTTCTCGAGCTCGGGCTGCCGTGAGAGACATGTAAAAGGAATTTTATTTGGTTGTTTCTTTTGTTATGCCTTCCATTTTTCATCTGCATGAGCACTGGTTTTTCGAACCAGCAGTTTACTCTTAGTTGCATGGCAATTTTGAAAGTTTCAAATTTTCTTCTGTGTCATGGGGAATATATAAGGCATGGAGGAAGCAATACTATGTTGTTTAATCTTTCGTGGAAAGGAGAAGAAGGGGAAAGCTCGTCCAGAGGTCTTCTTCGACTTTTGAGCAACACCATCAGGCATGATATGCCCTAACTATTAAAATCTTGCTTTCCTTTAAATGTTTTCATTAAAACAACTCTGTTCTGATGATATTCATGCATTTTGTCTTGGCTGGTAAGAATGATTTGTGGGTTTTATGAAAGCTTGGGTTCGGGATTGAATGTGGAAATGTTAGTTCAAAAGAAACTTGTTTTCGTTGTTTTCTTGTTTCCTTGCTGTGGTTTAAGCTCGGAACTCCTTACTCAGTTAGAGCAGTCACACTGATTTTTCTTATTGTGTAAAGGTAACTTGAAACTGTACCAGAATTCATAGGATTTTCTGGGGTGATGAACTGATAAGGTGTTTGATTTCGTAGGATCCTTGATGATGATAAACATTTTGATTGTATTTGTTGATTTGGGTTTTGGGAACTGTTGTGTTTTCATACCCATTTAGGTATATAGCTAGTGACTATTGTAAGCTTCTATCTGATTGATTTGCTATATTGAAAAACTTTCTTTAACGGATGAATTTTTTTTAAAAGAATATGTATTTTCTTTGGTTAAGAGTAGTTTCTTTGTTCCTGCTATGAATGGAGTAATAGATTGTTGCTTGCCATGAGGAACTATGACTGTAACAAGTTTAAAATCAAGAGAGTTGGAAAATGTTGCGATATTTGGTTGCATGTAAATTCAGTAAAAGAAGACTTGATTGTTACATATTATGTATTTTGTAACATGGAACGACTAATTACTTAACACCTCTTGTTAAGGTGTTGGTTTGTTTTTTAGTTACTGTGATTATTGCATTGTATGGCATTAATTATAAAATTTTAAGGTGTCTATGTACACTAGGAATAGGATTTATACGGAATGATTAGCTGTTGAATGAGGCTCTATTCTTCTTTCGAATTTTTGGTTGCTTTTGGTTAAGTTGTAGCGATGGACGGTGGTCATCAATTCTGGGCTTTTAAAATGATATTTTGAATTTGACATTTGAAGTAAAATGGGTGAAGCTTGTAGAAGATCTGTCTTACTCTGACTGTTGTTGCCTAACCTTTATAATGACAAGAATATTGTGATCTTAGGTGTTTTAAAATTAGGATTGGAATATGTATCATATACTGAATTTCTAATCTTGATTAGTGTTTTTAAAAAAAAAATAACACCGAATGATGATTTGGTCCAGCGATTAGTGCTCGATTTTCATCTCGAATGAATCGAGCATATGAAGGATAACACTGTTTATTTGAGTCAGGTCTGTATCAATTTTATAGGTTGTAATGTGTTTATGTAGAATATGATTTTGGTTTCATTGAATGTATAGTGGAAGATCCTGTAAGGATCTAAGGTCAATACTATATATAGTGCTTCTACTTGAATCGTACTGTTGTATGTAATTAAGTGACGGTAACAGATCCTTATGCCTTTATCAGGTATGTTAAATGGTTATTATTTCATGGAATTTGGATTAGTTCTAGAACTTGGTTAAATAGTGTTTGGTCATCTCTGTTTATCTTCGAGTTGAAAGGACAGGTTAGAAAGAGGCTGTAAAAAGAGGGAAAGTTATGTCGATTTCTTTTAGTAGGTTATTATATTTTCTCTTATGAAATTATTTAAGGAACCCAACTATTAAAGTTATGGAATGGCAGATTTTTACTTAAAAGATGAAAGGAATATCAGGATTGGGAATCCTAATCTAGGAAACTCCTTTCATTTTACAGCAGGTTATGTTATGGGTATAAACTTACTGTTGTTATTCTTATCGTAAAGTAATCCTGTATTTATTGCTTTATATACTTCTATGATTGAAAATCAGTTATACAAGATGGACTGATTGACAAGTGAACTTACAAATGATAGTAATCCATTCCTCTCATTTAAATTACTTTTGTATGACTGTTGAATTTAATATTTCAATTGGTTTAGTGTTAAATAAAAGAGAGCAAAACATGATATACACGGTTTCATATTTTTCAGATGATTAGGTACATAAAAATCAAGATACTCCTTCTTACTCTCTGGCTAGAAATGAGATGAATCATCCAAAGTAGATTTAGTTGAAATTACATTTGTAATTTATGTGTAATATGAAATTGTATTATAACTGATAGAAAGAAATCTCATGGTGTAATATGATCTTGGATTGTGAAGGTAATTGTTGATTTCAATTATGCTTTAAATTGAGGACAAGTGAATAGAATATTCCTTTTGTCCTTTTGATTATAATAGTGTACATAGACTCTCTTTATATTGATTTCATTCTTGGATATAAAGTATGAATTAAGTGAAGTCATTCTAATAGGGTTGTTTAATTGAAACAATTAGAGGAATGTAATTGTTTTAAGGATTAGTGCTTATCATGCTCAGTTCATTGAACTGACCCGTGCTAGCAATTTTGCAGATGGTCTTTGTAAGTGGCAAAGGAAGATAGAATCTGATATGATTCATTGACTGTTCTAAACTAGTTTTTGAGAAGAATTCTGATTTGATTTTCAAACTGTATTGTGAAAAGAAAGGTCATCTCTTTTGCTGAGGGCTATTGACTTAAAACATGTCAGAAGTGCATAAGTTTTAATTGTATGGTTTTGGAAATGAATGAAATTGTGAGGAATTTACCTATGAAGTATGTGTATCTTATTTTGATTGGAATGATATTCTTATTGGCTATATGAACAAGTGTGCATTCTTATTGTGTGGAACAATGTGTGATAGAGGATCTTCTTAAGTAAGCCATAGTTGATGATGTGGCTGATTTCTACATTATTAATTAGTAGCTCATTATAACTTATGAATGGGAATAAATAACTATAAATCGTTGAGACTTAACGGTATAAAGTCTGATATGTCTCAACCTATTAGGTTGGTACATTTCCCTCGTTGGTTGAGTTATATTCCTAATTTAAGAACTTAAATGGTTGTTGTCCTAATTTTTGTAGATAAAGGGTTGATCGGTCCCAACCGACAACCAGGAAACAATCAAAAGTAAATTAAGACCCTATTCGTAAATCTGAACCTTAAAATAAAAAGGTAACTTAGGAGTGTTGGACTAGGGGATTGAAAAGGCTACCTAATTATGAAGTCTTGTAACCTAAATATAACTTAACGTAAGTAAATTCTTGGAGGTATGTACATCTTTCCGAGGCTATTCCATAGGATGTTGACACACATCAACTATAAGGTTGTACCTTCGAGAAGATTAGGATCTTCTCAAGGATACAACAATACATATGACATGTGACAGTACCCTTCTGCATCGATCGTTAAGATTTACACACCTAGGACTTGATCAAGATTTCTCTCCGGGACTGGTTAGGACCATAATCAGGTTATGAGAAAGCCCTTTGAGTCTCAGGGTACCTTGGCACATGGGGTTAACTTGGGTTGATCCTGTATGCCAATTTATCCTTAGACTTTAAGAGCCTCTTCGTAATGTGGACTATGATGTTAACCCGATCCAGAGTGAAACCTTGGGGAAAGGGGACTGATAGGAGTCAGTAAAGATGTTCTATGTAACTATTGAGTGGGGTGGAGGACATATTCTAGATTGACGTGTATGCCGTCAAGGAATAAGAAATATGAACAATATTTTATGAATCTTTGGCCAAAGTATCGCAAGCTGCTAATTGCATTGTCCTATGTCACCTAGTCTAAGGATCGTGATGCCGATGAATAATGGTAACAATTATTCAGATAGGTTCCTTGGGCAGATCACTCAGAACCTGGAATGGGGTAAGAGAACCATGTATATGAAGTATTCAGTAGAAAACTTCAAGCTCAAGTTACACATGAATAGATCGGAAGTTCACCGAGTCATGAAATGAATAGATCGGTGGTACACCGAGTCATTACAGCTGCATATGGTTATCTGTTATAAGAATGATTGCTATGATATGTGTGTTCTAAATTATGTATTTAGAATAGAGAACATTAATCGTGAAAAAAATTAAAAAAATTTCCTTGTTTCTAAAGTATTAAAATGGGAATGTTACAAGTGGTATACAATTTTTCACTTTTTCTTTTTTCCTTTTTTGATATCCATCCTTCGAGGGTCTTTGATTGTAAGAGGTAGTTGTCCTTTGAGGGATCAGTCTAATTATATTTTTGATAATATGATTTTGATTTTTGATATATGTCCTTCAAGGGATCAGTCTATTTATTTTGATAAGATGCATCTATAGATAGTTTTTATTTTCTTTTGAGATGAGGGAAAACCATAATAGACCATTTTGAGGAGGAGAAGATATGTGCGCATGAACTACACATGAGTGCCCCATGACATGTCCTTCGTTTATACATATGGTGGATGGGTTTAATGCTTACAAGGTTATTATTAAGGAGGAAATTTTCCATGTGAAAGATGTGATGAACAGATCCATGGTGCTCATATTTAAGGTTTTGAGGATAGTGACGAAAAACCACATAATTTCAAATCATTATGATGATAAGATGGTTGGTTAGTGATGAAATAAGATCTTTGATGTGACTAATGTTGTGAAGGTCAAGATGTTAACAATATAAAGACTACAAGTGCAAGGAATTTAGAGGTTCCTTTTCAGTTGTACCATCAAGGGAGGATAGACGATAAGCTCCTGACCCATACTTATGAGTGATGACATATGGACCAATCTAGTTAGGGGAAAATGTTCCATGTTCACTACTTTTGAAATTAGTGAATTTTTTAATTTCCTTGAGAAATAGATCACCTATGTTAAATTCACAATATTTAACATGTTTTTATATATGTGTTTAATGTGTTCTTGATAGACATGATGATGTTCAAGATTTGTTAAGTGTTTTTCATCTAATAGTTCTAATTGTGCTAGACGGTCTTGTGGATGGTCCTCATCAGAGAAGAAATCCCGAGGGATACGTGGAGTGATGGGATTTAAAATTCAAGGGGTAAAACCACCTCGAGTCATAGAATAGTGAGAAGGGCATAACACCTGTAGAAGTATGGATGTTAGTTATATAAGCCTAAAGAGAAAAATAGGATTTGGAGATGCCAATTCCTGCCCACTTTATCAACAATTTGCATGAAGATTTTATTAAGTGTTTTTCTAGAAGCTTTGGATTGTCCATTTTCTTGTGGAAAATATGGTTATGAAAAAATTGGTTTGATGTTAAACGTGTCAAAAAATCGTAATGTATTTATTTTTAAAGGATTTTCCATTATCAATGTCACGTTTGTGAGGGATACCAAAGTGACATATGATATGTTTATAGATGAAATTGATGATTTTATTATCTTTAGTAGATGTCAAGGGAATGGATTCTACCCATTTAGTGATGTATTCAATAGTTGTGATGGTTGAATGATGTTGTTGTGATGAGTAAGGATTGATAGTGTCAATGAGGTATAATCCCCATTGTGAGAAATGTCATAAGTCTTGAGTGGGTTGTAAGGCTTGAATGGGGATATGAATGAGGTTTGAGTGTTGTATGAATTTTACACACTTATTAACATATGCACAATAATATTGATTGATGGTAGGCTAGTAATACCCCAATAGGAGGACATGCTTAGTGACAATGATGTCGTTGAAATTCCCACCACATATACTATGTTGGACTTCTTGAAAGGATTTAGTAGACTCATGGGATTTATGACATATTAACAAGAGGAAATCAAATTTTTGTTTATAGAGGGCACCACCCATGATGGCGTAGTGGTTAAAAGCGTTGAAGAAATGATTTTTGGCATTTCTAGATAGATCAGAGGAATTTTGGATTTTATAAGATAGTCAAATATTTGAGTGTACCAAAATTTAGTTGGATTATTTTTGATAATGTTGATAACATCAAGTTCATTTTTGTGGGATGTTTGATCAAGTATTTAGACAAAAATGAACAATTTAGAGTTATCATTGAATCATCAATTGACAAGGGGATGATATATGCTAGAGAATCCATGGTCTTTGTGAACTTGTTAGATGATCTTGGAGCTATTTGAATATTGTAACTATAAAATTATTCAAGGAGGAATTAAATAATAGATTTATATTTTTGTATAATATCATTTTACATTGGTAAATTCCTTTGATTTGATTGATGACAAGTTGTGAGTTTTTGTAGATGTCCAGGATTTGAACACCAAACATGACAATAGTTTGAATACCTATGATTAAGGCTTCATATTCAGCCATGTTGTTAGTACATTTGAATTTTAATTTGAATGAAAGATGGATGGGATTCCCCTAGGGTGGTATGATGATGATACCAGCACCTCCCCCTTACTGGCACTTAGATCCATCAAAGAAGAGAGTCATTTTAATAGGAGTGTGATCAATAATTTTTATGGATTAATCGGTAAATTTTTTGTGAGGTGGTTGGTTTTCTAGAAGAGGAGCCTCGATGAGATGATTAGCGATGTATTTTCCTTTAATAGAATTTAGTGGGATAAATTAAAGGTCAAAATCAGTCATAAGCATAAGCCAACGAGTAATGTGGTCACTATAATATAGTTTTGTTGGCCCATGAATTTACTAAGTCCCAAGGCATAAGGTGTGCATGTGAAAGGAAAGAAATAAGGAAGGTGCTCAAGAAAAGGTGCGTGGGAGAGAATTTGGCATGGAGGAGAAGAAAAGGTTTTGGGGATTTAGCTACATTTTAAAGGTGGTCATGAGGGGTCAAGTAGGCATGGTGAATGGATAAGGTACCAGCTTGGAGCCTTGGAGGTCAAGAAAATAATATTCCATGTAGGGAATATTCCCAGGAGGATCATTATAGTTAGTGGAAGCCTTTACAAGCTGGCATAAGCACTCGATCATGGAGGACCACACTTCCACTTGGCATGTGATCTGCTCATGGGTAAAGCTATGGTAGTGAATCCAACTTCTATTTAAGGGAGTGCTTGGGTATGAAATAAAAAAGAGTTTGAGAGGAAATGAAGTGTTGCAAGAATTCTATTACTAAGCATATATGTATGCGCTCAGTCTGAACAAGGGTTATAATGGGAAAGCATATCTAGGATCTTTGTTCAAAGTAGCTTTGTAGGATTGGAATGTTATTTCATGATGTATATGGTCTGAGATGACCCTGTTTGATGTAATATGGCTACTGTAAATGGATTTAATCAATATATGGAGCTTTATCTTGTATATTTGTGTATGTGGACTAAACCCTAGTGTGTTCTCATGTTGTTATGGATCAGATCTAGTTTCTTTTGCTTAATACAATGTTTATTTCCATTGATGGTACATTTGCACCTTAATTTGATATATGTATCTTATGTTCTTAAGTGAATGCATATGTTTCTACCCTCACAACCCATCCTCCATTATTTTTTCATGGTGTTTATGTTTATCTCATGGAGCACTTCTGTTTAATAGCTAGATCCACTACCTTTGTGTTAGATTAAATACATGTGCTCTTGTTTTACAAAACCTTCCTCCATTAATGGTAGAACATTATCACAAGGCTCACATAAAGAAGGGGCTTGGTGCTCTGTGTGCCTTGGGTGAGAACCTAACACTTGGGTAATAGGTTGATGCATTTTGGTTGAAGAAATATTAGAGGATAGAGGTGAATGAGACTACATTTTGGTTCCATTACCGAGACCTCTTTTGAAGCCATTGTGAGAATGATGTGTGATGATAGAGCATATGACCTTGGACAATGTGGATACCTAACTTAAAATCAAAGAGGATGCATTTTCTCAAAGGTTCGGTATTGGATCTGCATTTAATGGATGGAGGATAACTTGTCTCATGAGCTCTATGTGATATTCTTCTTATGTTTCCTAGTAGAGTTGTATGAATGAATCTTAGCATATGCGTCAAGGATGAATTGCATGTAGACCTTGTGTTTGGATCCAGGAGGAATATTAGTGGCTTTAGGATGTTGATCTGACCTGGAATCGTGTTGGTGATCACTAGTGGAGAGGCATGTTGACTAGTTACACATTGGAGTATGCAATCTCAACTTATTCTTGTCCAGAGGTTACTAAGTTCAAGTTCTTGCGAGAACCCAAATGATCTTTCTTACGTGATTTTTCATTATCCATCAAGATCCTAATTATTACTTTGAGTTTGGAAGCATTTCCTATAGCAATTTAAACTATCACTAGGCACGAGGTGTGGAAGCTAGTGTGGAATAGATCATGCGGACCTTGCAGTGGAGGTAGAAAGAGAGGAGAGGTGAATCAAGTAAAATAAATCATTAGAAATAAGTTGGAAAGACAACATGAAGTTACCAGTGTGATGGAATTATGGAGATAGACGTTGCAAGAAGGATTTGAGGTTAGCGTGGAGGGCGTAGGACCTAAGAATTCTATGCTACCCCATCTTGGTAATCATGGGAGAGAACCCCCTTGGCTTCTAGTGAGATCTCGGTGTATAGAGAAAGGAGGAGAGTTGTAGGCATGCATCTTGGCCCACCTAACAACCAAACCATGATGCTTAATTTTCCATTGTCGAGAAAATTATTTCTATTTCAATTGGTGTTGGTGAGTAGATAACATCAGATAGATATCATTATGCATTGCACCCATTTATGGCCGCATAGACATTTCCAATGTTTGGAGGTATTTTTTCTGGCACATCATTTAGGAAAGGTGTGGGTTATGAAGGTTTTGGTATCACATCTTGAAGTGGCATAGAAACAAATCGGGGGTGGTTTGGTATCACATACTATCGGTGCACATTTTAGCACAATGGTGGGAACGTACAGCACAACTAATTTAAGACCATTACCGTGATAGCAGGGAGGATCTAGAGGATCTAGAGGGATAGGAGCTAGTGGATCTAGTGGTGTTGGTAGTGGAGGAAATTTAGGAGGAGGTCAAGGTTCTAGATCTGGTGGGAAAGGGCCACAATAACCTCAGCAAGTGTTTTTTGAGATGTCCTTGCATTTGTGTGATTACAAGGGTGTGGAAGACACTGCAGAGAATGTACACAAGTGTGATTTGTTGTAGCATGTGAAGGGTATCAATGCCCTAGAGCAGAAGGAAATTCAGTTTGCAACTACATTGTAAGGATGTGTGCATAGCTAGTATCAAAAATATGATCAACACCAGATAGTGGTGGACTATATTGTGCTACGTAATACATTTTTAGCGAAGTTCCACATTTTTGAGTTTGAACAAAAGAGCATCAAGCACTCTGAAGGAGATTAATAAATGCATTTTGGAGAGCGTGAGATAGTATGATGCATGTTTTAAGACTCTCCTATAAAATTTATAGTATGATATTCATCCTTCACATCATACTCAATGGTTCATCGAGGGTTAGTAACATTGTTCATGTGGGCACTTTCACATAATACCTTCATGATTTGCGTGAGGCCTTGGAAGCTTCCTTGTGCACTGAGGCCATTGGGATCATTGATACCGAGTTAGCCCATTTCTTGAAGCAAAAATTACTTCCATGGTGAAGCATCTTGAAAAATTATTTGTGAACTTGTCTCATGAGACTTGAAGTCGGTTATGGCGCATGGATTGTAAAGTGGAGGGACACAAAAAGGATAGATACCCTTTAAATATAGTGCACACCATGTCAAGTATACTATGATATTTTCCATGGATACCATGATGCAAGTAGATGCCCATTATTATAGCACATAATTTGTAAGAATGTGTCTTGTTATTGCAAGATTTTTACCTCTACTACTCATGACACCAAGGATTACAGATTGATAGACCAAATCCATGATGTCATTGATCTATGTGTGTGCCATGCTAGTATTGTAAGTATCTCCAAGGATGATGGTCATCATTATGAAGGGCCCACGAATGGAGGAGACCATGAAAGAGGATTTTGTGGAGGATTTAGAGGTTGTGGAAATCACGGAGGAAGAATTGAATTTCCTCATATAACCTACTATAATTATGGATCAACCGAGAATTACAAGTGTGAGTTCCCTAATTTGTTGTAGTGCTCATGGTGTTGAAAGAGGAACAAGTTTGAAGAGTGCCGGAGTGTATGAAAACATGAGAAAGAATCGGAAAAAGAAAAAGGCACGGGGATGGTGAGTGATGAGGCCAAAATATGTCTCGTTAATGTACAATAAATGATCTTATTTTAATCTCCTTTTTATCAAGATTGATTACATTTTGTGACTTTTGTTTGATCTAATATAAGTTAGGATGTAATTGTCCATCTTTTTATTGTAGTTCTGACATTTAAAAACTATGTAATTCCTAACTAAGTGCATTGGAAATTCAGTTTTGTAATAAAACAGGTCACAATCAATTGAAAGAACAAGTATGAAGTGGTCAACATGTTTTTGGAAGCATTGGTTTCAATACGGATCAATTCGGAACTTCCAGACTTAGCTCCGGAACTCCATTACATAGTTATGAGCTCTATCACTTAGTTCTAGAAATTTCATGCTTAGTTCCAGAACTTCATCACTTAGTTCCAGAACTTTCAGAATTAGTTCCGAACTCTTGCATGTAGCTCTGGAACCCTCATAGTTAGATCTGGAACGATTTCCTTTAGTTCCAAAACTTCTCTAAAGTTCTAGAACTGATGAGAATTTATTTATTCCAACAACATCTGGTGATTTAGCAATCAATGATCCTTTCAATCAAGATCATATTGGAAGATTTCTAATTCTTCATACTCATAGATCTAGGGATAACTATCATACAATAGTACATCTAACCATGATCTAATTCAACATCTATTTTAGGCACGATTCAGTTTTATCTAAATCGGTAGGACAACTATGGTTATAAATACACCTATGGAAGAAGTATATATATGCATACATGTAGATAGATAAATATATATATAGAGAGATATAGATATACACATAGAAAATATAGAGAGATAAGAAACAATACGTTTTTGTAATGCAAAACATTTTATCAATAAAATATCCATTCTTGTTTTGAGAGTATATTAAGTTTTCAAATCTTGTTTCAAGGAGGAGCAAGGGCCCACTCTTCTAAGAACCAAGATCTTCATTTTATTGGTATTTATATTTCTAGAGAAAATAGTATATATCTATTAATTATGTAAATGCTTTTGATTACTTAAGTTGAAATTTGTTGTATACTTGTTCATATAGGGGTTCTAGATTAGATTCTTCTTTCTTTGAATTCACCTTTCAAAGATTCTCAAATTTTCTGTTTATTTCCAAATCAAGTGTGTTCATTTTTGTAATGTGTGTTTACTTACTGACCATCTATTCCATTATGCAAATGTGTGTTTATTTACATCAATCTATTTCTGCACAAATTTTTTACTTCAAAGAAGTTTTCATAGTTTTATTTCAATAAGTTTTTAGCTATGGAATCCTCAAGACATTGAGAAAATCCCCCATAAAATATTAAAAGAAACAAATACCTACAGTAAATTACTAGATCACTAAGATTTCTTGTTGCATATAGCTTCAGACACCACCCCTGGTTTTAATATGACATAAAAAAAGAGTTGATTAAATGAAGGGAATAACAACACCCATTAGTGAGTGTGAAGATGACTGACACACAATGGATGTCGAGGGTAGTTCTTGACTCCGAGCTAGAGATTTTTTTGGTCACTACACATGCTAAGGCTACACACACCTGAGAGGAACCAAAGCAAAGGCCTCTTATAACAAGAGAATAAGTGATACATGGGAAATATCATGATCCTACCCACTAGAAGGAGGTGTACCAAGAAACCATGGAGGTAATTAGGAGTTTACAAGGAGAAATCCAATTTCTAAAGGAGAAATCGTGCCAGTTGGAGTAGAAGAAGAACAATGAGGTTCCTCAACAGGATATGGATGAGGTTAGGGAAGTGTTTCGAGATGTTTTGTGCAGGATAAATGTATTCCTTTGTTGGGAGAATGACTAAGAAGAAAGGCACTACAAGCTAGAGGAGGGTGCGAGATATTGGTCTTACATGCTAACCTACCTCCTCATAGCATTGATTATGATAAGGAGATCACACTGAATGTAGATGTTAATGGGTGGCTCATGGGTAATATATTAATTTACATAGGTGTGGAGGTTGATTTCCTTACTCTAGATGCATGGAATCAAATGGGAAGGCCCCATTGCAGCCATATTTGAATGTGTTATACATGGCTAATAAGAAAAAGGCCATGCCTCTGGGGATATTGAAAGATGCATCCATAACTATCCAAGGGGAAACATTTACTAGGGACTTTGAGGTTCTAGAGATCACTAACGCTGATAGTTTCCCAACATTTATTTGGTACCCTTGGTGCTATGAAAAAAATGTTGACCTATGTTTTAATAAGGATTATATCAGTTTTGAGAACAAGGAGGAGAGTGTGGCCATTCCACTAACTGATGGATGATTTTCACCTTATGTGGAACCATTGGGTGAAGAAGACTTAAACAAGATATATGTGCACACCATTAGGGACCCAAAGTTCATTCAACCATCAAAGGAAGGGATCATTCAATGGGATGATGCACAATCCATAAGTGATATAGCCAATGTTGCATGTGTGATTCAACACATGGGACATACAATTTTGTTATAAGGCATCTAAAGGATAATGGGACAAAAGTTTTCAAAATGCACTCAGTTAGGCACTTGGGAGGAAGGTAGTTTCCACTATACACTAGGGAGGGAAACCCTAATGTATTTTTGCAAAAATGGAGATCTAGTGGAAGTGTCAAGTGGAGAGAAGGAATATGCTTACCTATAATTTGTGCGGAACAATGACATGATGGTGGGAAATTCATCAAGATAATCTTCTAGAATGACCTGAAGTGATAATTTTTCTCTCGTTATATTTCTCAAGTAATGCACCATCTTATATTTGTGACTATTATGGAAAGGGACCCATCTTATTCCATGTTCGTGAGTGTAAAAAGACTTGGATGGGAGGTGCAAAACATTTACCCCCTTCCCTATTGTTATATAAGTTTTACTCCACCTTACAGGTTATGCACGAGCCTAAGACATCCATTCAAAGTTACGGTGTTAGATGGGGAATTCACAAGAGAAGATGATAGTTATCATCCAGACCTTTGAGTACCAATCCCCTAAGCAATCGGTGAATGAGGCACTATGGGTAGTCAAGCACCTTATGTTAGGAGATTTTGTAATGGCCGAGGACCGAATCTTGGAGCTTATAGGTGAACCGGATTTTGGGGAGCACTTCACTTAAGAAGAAGAGGTTGAAGAAGTACAAATTGAACATGCCTACATGGGCAAGGAGAAAGGTAAGATGGTGTACTTGGTGGATGATGAGGAGATTGATAATTTTAATGTTGAGCATTCAGAAAGAACGTGTGAGATCTTGGATAAGGTGGATGAGAAAGTGCACACCTACCATGAACCCTTGAAAACAAAGAGGGTTAACATTGGAAATGAAGCAAAGCCCAAGGAATCTAGTATATGAGACTACTTGAAAGACCATGCGGTTTCAATTTTTTTGAACTACTATGTGATTTCCAAGATTTTTCCCGCACGGGTACCATTAGTTAAAATGGGTTCATCCTTCATTGGGACAAATGTGGATCATTTTGAAAGAAGGTTCGTGCCCCATCAGAAATGACCATACAAAATATATCCAAATTTGTGCGGCAAGGTCAAAGAGTAACTTCAAAAGATGTTAGAATCAAGAATTATTGAGGCTATTGAGGAATCCGAGTAGGTAAGTCCCATGGTCATTAATATAAAAATCATGGAAGAATAAGGATATGTGTGGACTATAGGGATCTCAATGTTATATGTTTCATAAACCCTTTCCCATCCCCTTTCACTGAAGATATTTTGTAAGGTGTAGATAGGCAAGAGATCTATTCTTTTACCAATGGATTCTCGGGTTATCACCAGGTGAGAATTACAAAGGAAGACTAGGAGAAAATGAATTTCACCAATGAATGGGGAATTTTCACTTATACGGTCATGGATTTTGTACTTGAGGAACATGCGTATTGTGTTTTCATTCATTATGGTTTAGGTGTTTCAAAACTTCATTCATAAGTTTCTGTAAGTTTACCTGGATGATTGGACAATTTATGGACTTGTAAAGGATCATTGTGGCAACCTGAGGCTGATGTTTGAGATATGCGAGATAGTTAAGCATTTACACGAATATTAAGAAATGTGTTTTTTCCACTTCTTTTGGCACGTTTTTGGGACACATTATTTGTAAAGAGGTATTATTGGTAGACCCCACAAAATTTTTGTTATAGTAATATTAGACTCGTCTACAAGTCAAAGCATGGTGTGTGGATTCCTAGGACATATGGGGTACTACAAGAAATTCATCAAGGGATATGCCTAGATTTTCTCGTGCCCCTAGAAGATTTTTTTGAAACATAAAAGTAAGTTCTATTAGGGAGAGGCGCAATAGGTGGCATTTGACACATTGAAGGAAAATCTTACCACCATGCCCATTTTTCACTTTCCCTCTTGGGATAAGCCTTTTCATGTGCATGTTGATGCATCTAGGATGACGATTGGAGTGGTCTTAGCATAACCTAGAGAGGGAATTGTTGACCATCCCTTGTGTTTTGCTAGTAGGAAGCTTACCCCAGTAGAACAAAATTATACCACCACGAGGCGGGAGGTATTTTCATTGATCTACGTTTTGCACAAATTTAGACAATACTTGCTAGAAACACCTTTTATTTTCTACACAGACCACATGGCATTAAATTACTTAGTGAAAAAACCTATTTTGCAAGGGCAAATATGTTGGTGGGTCCTATTGTTTTAGGAGTTTGAGTTTACAGTTGTGGTGAAACCAGGGAAAAGTAATTTGGGACCTGATCATTTGGTAAGGATTACCTCAAGAGAGGACACACAAAGTATTGAGGATACAATGTTAAACACATAATTATTTAGGCTACAGTGTGCACACATTGACTTGGAATATATTGCTTTACTCCTATGAATGGGTGAGGTGCCAGATGAGATGAAGGATTTAGAAAGGAAGTAGTTAGCCATATGTGCCACACCTTATATGTTAATTTGTGGATACTTATATAAGATAGGTCATGATGAGGTTTTGTGTCGGTGTGTGCTAGAGCTTGAGCACATTGTAAACATGGAAGAGGATTGTGGCATAATTGTAGGAGGGAACTATGTGGGGAATGTGACCATGCATAATATTATTTTGGCTTGTCTTTGGTTGGAAATGATTTATAAGGACTTTCTCAAATATTGCAAGGCCTATGATCACTTCCAAAGACCTTGGTAAACTAGGAAGAGAGATGAGATGCCATTAAGTCCTATTGCTAATGAAAACTATTAGAGAAATGGGAAATTGATTTTATAGGCCCTATTACTGAAGCCACGTGAAGGAAGGTTTCACGCTATATCATTACATGCATAGACTATCTTACACGGTGGGAAGAAGTGGCACCTATGAAGGATTGCATGGTGGATATAACAACTAGATTATTTTTGGAGAACAAAATTAATAGGTATGGATGCCTACTAAGCTTAACAAGTGATAGGGGTAAGCATTTCCTAAATGATACAATTAGAATCCTATTGGCAGAATTCATGGTGGCCCATCACAAGACTACCCCTTATCACCAACAAGCTAATGGGATGATAGAAGCTTTTAACAAAACATTGAGTCACCCCTTGCCCAATAATTTTGATGTTGAAAGATGGGATTTGGATGACAAATTTTCAACCATGTTATGGTCATATCAAACTAATTATAAGATATTGAACAAGGCCACACCTTTTCAATTAGTGTTTGGCATGGAGGATGTGTTACCTATTGAATTCATGTTACCATCACTGTGCATTACGTGTGCATGAGGGTTAGCTAAGGAATAAGCACATGAGGAAAGGATTGACAAGTTAATGCAGTTGGATGAAAGATGTACAATAGCACGATGGAGCCAGAAAATGGAAAAAGCTAGGTAGAAGGCATGTCATGATAGACACATCAAGAATAAGAATTTTGAGTTTGGGTAGATGTTCTGTTGTATGACTCTAATTTTTGTACCACCTAAGAAAACTCAAAGTACATTTTCTTGCTAGGCTCATACACTATCACTTGCATACTTGGTTAAGGAACTTTTGAGTTACAAACATTGTATGGGACAAGGTTATCTAGTTTCTTTAACATTAGTAGGTTGGATCCCTACTATAAATAAGTATTCTTGGTGCTTGTAAATAAGGCAGTATTTCTAGTTAGCTTAGGATTTCCCTTAAATGTAGTTTATTTTCCTTGTGTTTCCCTTTTCCATTTCACTTCTTTGTCTTTTTGTTTTGGGTGCATTGCACCAAAGTATCTTGTTACTTTTTGAAAGGGTTTTTTATGTGCAAAGGATTGCATATTTATTTAGTGTGGGGTGGATGGTGTCAAAGAAGAGTCACTATAAAATAAGGTTGTAAGGAGAAGTGTTGGGAGTGATTTGTATAGGAGGCCCAAGTAAGAAAATCAAAAGTGTGTGGGTTCAGAAAATTGTGAGGAGTACTCATGATCACAAGAGAAGGTTGGTGTCAAAAAGCTTTGAGAAAACCATATGCAAGGGTAAAAAGCATAGGATTAACATGAGGTAGGTGAAGGAAAGAAATTGGTAAAGGACACATAGGTTGACATAATTCAGCATGGGGAGTGCACGCAAGTTAGTCTACTGTCAAATAATTCTTACACGCTAGAAGGTTGTGGAAAGTTTTGCCTGAATTTTTGCATAAAGGAAAAGCATTGGACAAAACACGCGAAGGGATGTCATTGGAAAAATCTGACATTAATGCATTCGTACATTGGTAGGTGGTATTAGAGTTTGTATGATAAATATAACAAGCTATAAATGGAAGTTTGGGGTGAGTTATTATTATACCTTGCATTTCGTGTCGAAGATCTCTTATGAACTAGGGAATACTTACAAAGCAAAAATTTTGTGGAGATTTGGGTGTGTAGAAGAAGATTCAATGGATATGTGAACTAGAGTTGAGAGGGATTACATAGGCATGGGTGGAGAAGTGTGTTTTATTGAATCCCATGGGTGTTACACCGTATTAAGGAAGGAATGCTCTTCAGGTTGGGGTTTACAAAGCTAGGGCATGGGTTTTCAAGGAGATTTTGTAGCAGTAAAGCCGAGGGTTTTAGCAGTGGTTAAACTGAACACAAGGAAGGAATTACAGAGGTACAAGGAAAAGAGAAATGGCACTAGGAATGGAGTGAACACCTCATCAATGAAGGGAAAATGCAATGGTAGAGAAAAACTAGTTGTTTTGACCAAATTTAATGAATATTGGTACGTAGAGATGTAGTACCCATATGGTGTGTTGTTAGCGAAGGAATGGGTATCTCACATATGTAAGATGGCCGTGAGTTACTAAAACCATTGGATGAGTACCATTGAGAAGGAAATGGATTTGGAGTTGGTTCTCCCGATGGGAGAGAGGACCAAGGATGGAAAACCTATGTATGATGATGAGGTGCAAACCAAGATGGAAAATCTTTGGAATCTTGCAGCTCTATGAGTTTCCTACTTTAGCAATCCTGGAAGACTATACAAATGGATTATGTCATGTGTACATGAGGATCACTTTTATTTCATAGGATGGAGAATGTGCATAACTCCTTAGCTGATTTCCAAGTACACTAGCATTATCTACAAAGGAGAGTCGCTAGATGATGACTTAGGTGACAAGGAGGCCATCAAGAAGATGGTTGCAACATATGAGTACAAGAAGGGTTTGTGTTATTTTGATATCTCTATAATATCTAACCATGTCATGAGGATGGCTGCATAATTAGTCATAAAGCTGAATGGGAAAGATAGTGGACACGGAGTAAACCGAGTTGGTTGAACGTTTACCACAAGATATCAGAGGGAACAATCTATAAACTTTCATACTTTATTGAATAAGAGATCATATATGTTATGCGTGGTAGAGACAATATTATTTATGGTAATGTCCTCCTCACCATTTTTTTTTTAGAAATTCAAGTGCCCGACAGGCTAGATAAATGTTTTTGGGAGTACTAGGATGAGGACCCTTCCCTTGCTAAAAGATTTGAAAAATACGCTTATGACATGATGACGGATTCTCATAAGGAACGCTTGGAGAAGTGGTACAAAATAATGCATGATGCATTAAGGGTAGAGAGGATAATTCTTAAATAGTTTCTGGAACTGGTGGATGGAGAGGCTATGTTTTTTGTGTATCATCACTTTTTTATCGGCATGTTTTCTTTGACCGTTGACACCAAGAGCCCTTGGTATAAGTTGCCCTTCTATTTTACTGAGAAATACTTCCAAAGTGCAGTCAATGGGTTTAAAGAAGTGAAGAAACTTAGATTTGATCTAAGTGTAGTAGATTAGGATTACCACGAGCTATGCCAAATGTTTTTGTATACCAAAAAGAAAAATTATGTAGAGAATTATGTCTCATACGACGTACATATGCTGAAACTGGTGACATTGCATATTGTAGGGAGAACAAAAACAAGGGTGTATGTACGTATAAGGCCCAAGTTTGAAAAGGGAGCCTATGTTGAGGATGACATGTCCATCCCAGAAGACCCCACTGGAAGGAAGAAAGTGGTAATAAAGAAGAGAGAATGAGAGGATACTCCAAAGTAAAAGGTGTCGAGCGTGCATATAGTTCAAAATATGGTGGCATATGAATCTGGCACAAGCATGGGTGCTTATGCTTGTAGGAAGAATTCTCCTATTAAGGAAAATATACATGAAAAATAAGATTCCCCCATGTTAGAAGAGTTGCTAGTGAAGAAGAAGCATAAAGTGGCATGAATCTTGGACTATGAGGAGACAAAGAGTATGAAGGGTGATGACTCTGAGGAGGATAATGAAGAGAATGATGAAGGTAAGAGTCCCCCTGTTCATAATGTGCACGAGTCCGATGAAGAACAAGATGATTATGAATAAAACACTAAAAATATGGGAGCTAAAGAGGAAGAAGTGGTGACAAATGCTCGAAGACCCCACTCTTAGCCGAAGAACAATTAAAAATATAGTGGAAAGGGAAGTGGTAGGCATCATTTAGAACTTGGTGGAGCAAGAAGTGGAGTGCAACATCAACAAAGTGCTTAAGGAAGTAGAGGAGAGAGAGATTGTGTGGAAAAGGAGTATGAGAGCATGGGCGAAGACCCTAGTTTAGTAGTGAGCATCCCAAAGGAAGAACACACAGTGGAAAGGGAATTGTAATGACACAGAAACACATCATGACTTACATTAATGATCCAAGCAAGGTATTGTGTGTGTGTTTCCAAAGTACAATGCCCATATACCAACTCCTCACTTGGTCATATTTTGATGAAGAGAGTGTGTACATGCACACAAGGAAAATGTTATCTTGGTGTTTTAATTCCCACGTTGATAGTCGTGCATTAATGAAGACACACTGATATCAAAGGATAAAACCCTCTTTTGAATGCTTAGTAGTTGTTATCCCAAATTCACCCCTCAAGGTAAATTTTTATAACCTACATAATTTTTTTAGGCTTGAGCGAGTAAAATTGGTCAAAGGCCCAAAATCAGGTTCTGGAGGTCCCTTTGGCTCTTCTCTAACTTCCCTATCCAAAAAAAAATCCAAGAAGTTAGAAAAGGTTGAAAAAAACCCAAAAAATGGCCTCTTTTAGTGTAGTGTGGAAAAAGTGGAAGTTTTGTCCCAGGATGCACAAGTTACATAGGACAGTTAGGACCCAAAAACCTGAAATGGCCACATTCCTTTGTTGTTTGAAAAAATCAGAAAAATTTGTCCCGGACGATCCTGAGCAGACATCGGAACATTTGGGACTTGCATCACCAAAATGGCTATGAGAAATTCAAATCGGTGAAATTGGATATTTTTGTCCTACATGGTCCGTAGGACACCAGGGACACAAGTATGCATGGGACCTGAAAAGGAAAAAGAGCTGATCGGTAAAGCAGTGCGGTGAAAGCGGAGGTCAACGGCCCTCACGGCCTAGTCAATGTGGGACAGCGGGACATCAAATGTCGAAATCACCGAACCAAGAGGAAATACAAAAAAGTGGAGAAAGGAATCATAGATAGTCCAAGTACACATGGGACATGAGTTCCCTGAAATACCGAAATGCCCACAATGAAGAGGAAAAGTCAACTTTTTCTCCCCAAACTTCAAACGGCCATAACTTTTGACCCCGAGCTCTAATTTTCACAAAATTTTACTTTATGGAATGGTAATGCCATCCTCTACACCATAGAATAATCATATGAAACTAAAATAATCATATTCAGCTCTAGTAAAGTAAATGCTCAGTCTCGTTAAATGACAGAAATGCTTGGTAGACCCAAAATAGCTTCCCGCACTCAGAAGGTCGTACCTTTTGCATTTCTCAACAAAAATGCACAAAATTAGTACTATTGGAATCATATTTCCGAGCCCAATGCACAAAATAAATAAATTTAGAATTTTATGAGAAATTAATGATGATTTTGTAGAAAATGTGGCCAAGTTCATAACAGTGTTTTATTTGGTAGTTGGGATGCATTCAATGAAGCATGGGCTAACATTTCTCACTACTGCAAGTCATGGGATAGTATGGGGAGAATTTTTCAAGCAACAAAACATCATTTCACTTCATTTAATACATATTTCAAGTGGTTGAAGGATAGATTTCAGGATTTTCATTCTCTCTCTCTCTCTCTCTCTCTCTCTCTCTTCTCAAATTTCTATAAATTGGAGTGTTGGGATCATTATAAAAGAGATAGTTTTAGAGTATAAAAACTATGAATTTTTTTTTTATGAATCCAATGTGTTGCAAGCCCTTGTATTGGACTCCTTGCATGGTGATCCAGGACCTTATTTTGTAATAGATTGGATTGTGCATATCAATGAAGCAATAGATACAAGTTTGTGGATACTTCTTCCCCTGTTGTGTTGTTTGCATTCTTCTTTCCCTTTCAAGCTTATTACAAATATATTGTGTCTACCTTATACTCTGCAGGGATTCATTATCATTATGCATGTATGGAATATTTTTGTGAATGCATTTTCTAGACTGTGGAGAACTGTTATCACCCCTTCTAGTATGTACTTTGCTTCCATTTTTCACATTGGATGTTATTCTCACACCCTCCTTTTCTGGTGTATCACCATTTTAGTGTAGTCTTTGTTTTCATGCACTCTCTCCCCGGTCCATTGGAAATTTAGATTAGGATAGATAGTTTTTCCTACATTAGAGTAGATTGTGGTAGGTAGTTTAGGAGCAAGAACTAACTTTCTCTAGAGGTCTATCTCAAACAACAAGTCCGACAACTTGGAAACAAGATTACCCGTGTTATCCAATCACACCGTGAGCTCAAGAACATGCACTTGTGCAAACCATAGGATGTTGTGATTCGGTGATAATAGCTGTTGGATGAGAAACTTTGCAATGTGCTCAACAAAGTGTCGATGGAGTTGGAGGAAAGAATCTTTAGTAGGAATGATAGAATAAGAGTCTTAAAGGTGAGCTTGAGAAAAATAATGAGGAGATCATTAATAGGTACATGGATATTAAATATAAGGAATTTATCAATGCAAAGTTAAGGCATGAGAGGAGGGATTAGAAGGTGAAGGTGTATGAGGTCTACAAAAATATAGAGATTATTTCAAATGCCATTATTGTAAAGCACCCACACCTAACCCCTCCTAAACAAAAGTATGAGTCAACCATGCACTGTTTGGAAGACTTGATGTGTATATTCACCATGGAGAGGTAACCACTTTCATTGGAGTTGTCGAGAAGAGGTGATGACATGCCGAGAAAGAGAAGAAAGAAGAAAAAATTAAGATTGGGCATATTATAACTCGGTACTCAATCTCCTTGCCTTGGTGAAGACCAAGACACAAATGGCCAAAGTTGTATATGAAAACTGTGGCAACAAAGATAGAGTAGCAAATATATTGGTTTCTAGCCATGAGATAGATCTAAAGGAGTGTTCAGAGAAAAAAAGTGCAATAGGGCTGAGCAAGATAAGATCTTGGCAAAGGTCGAGAATAAATCAGAGGTAGTCGAGACCTTGAGGGTCTTGATTAAAAATAAATCTAAGGAGTTGTATCCCTAAGTCACTCGCAAGATAGACACACTAGGAAAAACTAGAAAATAGATGGAAAACATTAGAGATACGTTGAATGCTAAGGGGGATGAGCTAAGCTTTGACAAGATTAGCATGCTGGTGGGTGAATTACTTAAACATGTGCAGAGTGAGGCAGATGTTTGGGATAAAATTGAAGCATCCGTGAAGAGAGATTTCCCACTCCTCACGCAGCAGTAGTATGATCCTTCTATTCTTCCATTCTTTATTCAATTGTAGATTATTTCAATTCTCCTATTCTTTGGTGGATAATAAGAGTGTTTATGAGGATGGACAACATGCATAGTGTGGGGTAATGACATACCTTGAATTGACTAATTCCTAACGAAGAAGGTGCACGTAGATAAGTCAAGCAAGAAGGAAGGAACTCAAGGAAAGGAACATGGGAGAGAAGCTGGCATGTGGGAGAAGAAGAGGGTTTGGAGACTTAGCCACATTTCTAAGGTGGTATCGCAAGAAAAACACGTGAGGGCCCAAGTAGGCGTGATGAATGGATAAGGTGCCATCTTGGAGCCTTGGAGGTCAATAAAATAATATTCCACGTAGGGAATATTCCCAAGAGGATCATTACAGTTAGTGGAAGCCTTTGTAAGCTGGCATAAGCACTCAATCATGGAGGACCACACTTCCACTTGGCATGCAATATGCTCATGGGTAAAGCTATGACAGTGAATCTAGATTCTATTTAAGGGACTGCTTGGGTCCAAAATAAACAAGAGTTAGAGAGGGAAAAAAGTGTTGTAAGAATGCTATTATTAAGCATATATGTATTCGCTCAGGTCTAAACAAGGGTTGTAATGGGATATCATAGCTAGGATATTTTTCTACGTAATATCTTTGTAGGGTTGAAATGTTATTTTATGATGCATATTGTCGAGAGATGACCCTTTTTGATGTAATATGGATCTTTGTAAAATGAATTAATCAATATATTGAGCTTTATCTTATATATTTGTATATGTGGACTAAACCCTAGTCTATTCTCATGTTGTTATGTTTTAGATCTAGTTTATTTTGCTTAATAAAATATTTATTTCCATTGATGGTACATTTGCACCTAAGTTTGATATATGTACGTTCTATTCTTAAGTGAATGCATATGTTTTTTCCCTCACAACCCATCCTCCATTATGTTATTTTGATGTTTATGTTTATCTCATGGAGCATTTCTACTTAACAACTAGATCCACTACCTCTGTGTTGGATTAAATGCATGTGATATTTTTCTACAAACCCTTCCTCCATTAATGGCAGAACATTCTCACAAGGATCACATAAAGTAGGGGCTCGGTTCCTTCGTGCCTCGGGTGAGCACCCGACACTGGGTGATAGGCCGACATGCTTAGGGTTGAAGACATATTAGAGGATGGATGTGAATGATACTAAAAGTTTAGAGTGCATATTTTTAAGAAGATTAAAGATAGTAACAACATAAGTCTTGTGATTAATTAGATAATGGCATCTTTTGAAAGTTGTGAAGAAGAAGGCACAAAAACTTTTTAGCTTCAAAGTATAATGTTATTTGTATTAATGGAGAGTGTTTCTTATGTAGTAAATAGCCTTCTTAAGATCCTTCTTATCTCAATGAGTGGGATTGAAACCTAAGGCATGATCGGTAGAAGATATGGAAATATAGAAAGGTTCCCCCTCACGTAGAGGTGTGAGCACATGTGGTGATAAAATATATTTCTTGATCTCATTGAAGGAATTTTGATAATTGTGGTTCCATTTGAAGTTAATGTATTTTCAAAGGAGATGATGAAAGGGTTGGAAAAGATCTAAATTTTGTGATATAAAATAACAGATGGACCAAATATCACCTTAAAGGTTGCGTAGTTGTTTAAGGTTTGATGGAGGAGGAATTTTGATGATAGCTTTAATCTTGGCGGGGTCTATTTCGATTCCTGAATAGAAATGATGAACCCTAAAGGCTTACATGTGAGAAAACCAAGGACACACTTAGAGGGGTTGAGATGAAGGAAATATTGAATAAGACGAGTGAAGATAGTATGGAGGATGGAAAGGTTATCCTTACATTTTTGAATTTTCCTAAGAGATCATCCATATAGTATTCTACGAGTTTTATGGATAAGGTCATGGAAGATATATGCCATAACATGGTTATAATTGGCCCCTATGTTCTTGAGTCTATAGGGAAAACCACATTAATATAAATTAACCCAAGGAGTGATGAAGAATTTTTGAATTGATCATCGGTAACGATAAGAATTTGGTTATAACTAGATAATACATCCATAAGGGAAGGAATTTTGTATCTTGCGGTTAGATCTATGATTTGGTATTTGTTTGGGAGAGGGAAATCATCTTTAGGGTATATGAGATTTAGGTGTTGGAAGTTAGTAAAAATACATAATTTTCCTAATGATTTGATTATGGGTAAAATATTATATACCAATTTGGGATAGTTAATGGGTATGATAAAATTTTTGGACAATAGGTGTTGTAAGTCTTATTTGATAAAAAGAGTTATGTGAGGGTGCATCCTACATTAATTTTATTTAGCTGGTTTAGTGTTAGGATAAGTGACAATATTATGGATGAAAATTTTAGGATCGATAGCTGGCATATCACTATATGACTAGGAAAAGGCTTGACTATATCTAGATAGGAAGGCAATGAAGTCATTTAACTCACGTGGATCTAAAGATTGATTGACCTTAACTATGTGAGGTTCCTGTGGATTTCCTATGTTAACATTGATATTGGATTCATTGAGGAGTTTTAAAGTATCAGATTGTAAGGATTTATGAAGGAAATGATCCTCTACCCTCATATGAGATAGGATAGCTTTATTATCTTGGCATTGGAGAATGTTAATGGTGGGTGAATATTTTCTATCTTTTCAGACCAAACGAGAGGAAATGTCTTAATATCATGATTAGTTTGATAATTCAATGGTCCTAATGTAATAATATTGACTAAAACTAAGTTAGGGGAATGGAAAGAGTTTCATCGGTATCCATTAGATTATTATTTGTGTTTGAGGAGGATGGTTGTGATTTTGTAATGGTTTTAGATACGGTATGTGTGGAGAATTTGGAAACGGGTTTCCCATAACATAACCCATATTTTTGTGTTTTTAAGGTAATTTTAGATGATTAATTTGAGGATACCTTGTTCATAACATTCGAATAAAAATTATTTCTAGGCACATCAATGGAGATAAATCTATGTGAAGACTTGATTATATAATAATTTAAAGTCCAATATAAATGTCATGACACGACATTGATAAGTGGGTTACGTAGAGGAGAGGTTGATCCCATGTGGATGATATTTGTTTTTAGATGTGGGGTACTATAGGAGATGATATCTTTGATGTTAGGTTCATTCATGGGCTATTTTCCATGTCTTCGTATGTATTATGCATGGGAAGTGAATTCAAAGCATGAAAAGAATACTCTCCCAAAGAAATATATTGCATAATATCTTCAAAGGAATAATCATCTGGTAATTTTCATAATGAAATGGATAAAATGGTAGATTATTAAATCGAGGAACTTGGGATTCAATTGGGAACAAACACATTATTTGAATGATATGTCATGTTTCAATCTATGAAAGGGTTGGGATCTATGCAAACCGTAAAGGTCTTACCTTCATGTTTATAGTTCAGTCATTGATAGAGTGTTGATGGGATACAACACATAACACGTATCCAAGGTCTACCTAGCAATATGTTGTATTGAAACTCTCCTTATACTAGATATAAGGGTTTAGGAAGGGTTTTGATGTCGAAAGTAAGAGGTAAGATGATTGTAGTGGAAGAAATTTTATCATTGAAATATTGGAGCACAACTGGTGTTTGGGAAACAATGGTGTTTAGAAATTGAAGCTAATTGAAGGCATGGGATGATATAATGTTGATACTAGAACCATCTTCAGTCATAGCACTTTTAATGAGGATGTCATTTATTTGTGTAGTGATGAAGAGTGTGAGGTTGTGGTCCTTTGGTTGTAGTGATAGTATTTTGTAACTATCAAAAGATATAGTCGTGGATGTTTTGATTGTACCTATAAGATTTGTGAAAAGTTATGGTTTGTTAGGGGTTTTGTAGAGACCTAAATTCTGATTTTGCAATCTTATTTCCAAATGCACACTAATAACTCTCATTCTTACCATTTCCATTATAATTAGTGATTTCTACTAATTAACTAATGTTTCTTACCATTTTGGTTAATTAACAACTCTTTTTTATTACCTAACCTCTTTCACATTCAAGATGCCAATTTATGACACATCGTAAGTCATAATCCTCTTCTGAAAAAATAATTAGCAATCATTAGCTAATTAAGCCTATTTTTCCTTTTTTGTCAATAAACCCTAGTATTGGCTCAAACCCCTCTTCCAACCATTCAAAATCACCCCATTTCCCTCCAAGACATCTCAGAAGACTTCAAAAGTTTATCTTAGCCTCTTAATTGACCCTAAGTAGTTGATTAATACCCCTCACATCCTAATCACTTATTAATTCACTAATCATGATTAACAAACCTTAATCTACTTTTTGCTTTTATTCCCACATGCACTAAGATGCAAATTTTCCTCAAATAGAAATTTATAAAAAGGACTAAGCACCTACCTTCATACTTTACACCATACTTTGATTAGTATATCATATAAGAAATATGATTAACAACCTTACTTCCTTATTAAATTAGATTGCTCGAGTATTTTCATCCAATCTTCATGTTGGTTAGTAGAGGGATATCTAATATGGCCTTGTATCCATTGTTAGAGAGATCCTCTCACCATTTTTGGAGTAGTAACAAACATAGTTTGATTTCCCTTAGATCTAATTAGGTCTATGTTAAGTAATCATTTCACATAGTAAGGATGCTTGTAGATTGAATGTTTAATTTCATTTAGTTTCCATTAATGCATGCTTTTAAGCTTTGATCTTTGATGTTTCATTCTTAAGCTTGAGTTTGGCTCTAGGCTATTATGGTGTTAGCCTTTACTAGTTAGTCACATTACAAGAGTTTTAGGGTGTTATCATTTGGCACGCCGATGGGACCTTTCCCCATTGCATTCATTTCATTTGAAGTTTTCTAGATTAGTTTTCAAGATTTTAGAGTAAATTTCAAGTTTTGTAGATTAATTTCAAATTTTGATAGTTATTTAAACTATATTAGTAGTAGATGCTTTATTTTCATGTTCTTTGTAGGATCTAAGGAGGTAAAGTGTTGTCAAAATTACATTAGAAAGTCAAATATTTGAGCTTTATCATATTTTTCTTGTCAAAACCCATGTTTTGACCACCTATAGGAAGGTTTGCACTCATGTCTTTAGGGTCATGCTCACATCTTCCAAGTCACACTCACACTCTTGAGTCATTCTCGGGCTTTGCTAGATGGGCCTGTGTTACATTGATTTTTTTCCTCCATGTGCTGGCCATTTTGATACTTCAAAGTGTACGTTCACACCTCTCTAGATGTGCTCAAATTAATCGAGTGTGAATTTTTAATAGAGGTGTGTCTTTGGTCTTTGTTAAGGAAACGCTGATGTGATTTGACGCACAATGCTACTTTGTGAGGTATTTGCTACTATTCTAAGGGGTGCATTGGTGTTCTAAGGTAAATATAGCTTAAAATTAGATATTTCAATTGTTATTTCTTTATGCTCTTTTCATTTTTCTAGGGTTTTTCTTCTTCTATTGTAATAGGTTTTCTAATTTAGAGTATATTTTATAACACATTTACTTAGGTTTTGATGAATTAATTTTGTTTTCATTCTTTGTATGAGTTTGGGATATGGTTTTGTATGATCTTCTCTTGCACCTTGTGTGATCTTAACAATCAACAGGAGCTCTAAACCTTCTTTTGCTTACATTAGAGTAAGTGTGAAACTTCAGTATTCATTTTTATGCTTAATATAATGAAATTTTCATATGGCATTTATATGATCCTTTGATTTAAAATCTTTCATTTGATAAACAACTAAGGTTAAAGCTTGTGTATGTTCTTCTCTTTTACCTTGTGTGATCTTGAGAATAAAAAACAACTTTAGTTTTTCACTAAAAATCACTTGGATTAATTGGGAATGAACCTTAATTTACAAATCATTATGGTGCTTATTTGATTTACAAGGACTTTATTATTATCTAGTTGGGTTACTTGTTGTGGATGTTATTCTCTCACGTCCTTGGATGATCTTGAGAAGCAAAAATAAAATTTAATTCTTTTTATGATATTGTAGATCTTTTTGGATAACTGTTAACTATTTGTGTGTAGACCTAACATTTGTGAAAGAAAGGAGAAATCTCTTCAAATAAAATTCTAACATACACGTGTGATGTAGGTTTCCAAAGGTGGTTAAAACCAAATTTCCTAATCCAAAAGATAAAAAAATACACTACACATCATTCATCACATTGTATTGCAGGTTTCAATTAAGAGCTATAACTCATCCACTTTAAACTAGGTAAAACTTCATTTGGCATAAGCCTTAAGATAACAAGAGGGATGCTCCTAAGAACCCCAAATTAGTTCACGCAAGAGGGAACCTTGTGAACAAAATGGGAAATCTCTCAACTACCCAATTGATTACTACACCTTGGTAAGATTAGAGTCAAATTTATCTCCATTGCAACCCCAATGAAAATAAAACTGAACACATTTATTTCTCATTGTATTGAAGGGATAAAGTAAATTCAGGATACTCCAAGACAATTCAATGTGACTTTCTTGGAAAACTGATATCTCAGAGGTAATTTGTGATGCCTAAAGAGAGAACCACTAGGAAGCTTGTGGCTTGGAGCCAATTTGACTTAGACATCATGTTCTATAGATCTCTCACAAAGTTATAATTGTTTTGTAGTTGAAACTACATGTTATTCATTATAATACCTACGGCGTGTTACTTTGTCCTATTTTTTCACTTGTCCTAAGATTAGGAGAAACTATGCTGAATTTACACTTAGTTTCTTTCATCACCATTTGTTTTCTTGTAACCCATTTGGGAAAAAAGAAAACATATCTATTTAGTGCTATTGATTGATCGTGTCCACCACTTTTGCACCCATTTACATTCATCCTTTCTTGAGACCTGGATGTAAATAGTGAAAATGTGTTGGTACGTCATTATATCTTGGTAGCCATCATCTCAATATCCATAATCAATATTTCATATTTATCTAAGTTGATATCATCATTGTTTTCCTTTGATTTATTATGCTTCCCACATTATATCCATACAATTGTGATACTTACATCTTGTTTCCATTATGAAACTTGGTCTAAGTCTCTAAATTGTATTGTTACATTGCTCACATGCATAGTAACTTCTTGATATACTTAGGCTTTAGTTTTTTATCCTAACATTGCCTTGAGTTTTTGAGAGTGTTGACGTTATGTTTTTCACATCACAATAACATCATTTTGATACTAAAAATATTTCTTTCATCGTAAAGCTTGATTCACATGTCCAAATAGTGTTGTTACGTTGCTCACATTTGTAACTTCCATTTTCAAAGACTTGGACTTTGTTGGTGTCTAGAACTAGTTGTAGTATACCTTGTTGGAGGATCACGTCAACACTTTCTTAGCATTTAGGTCTTGTTTATTTTAAACTTGGCCTAAGTGGTAATATTGTGTTGTCACTATTTTCTTTAAACCTATCTTGGAAAAATGTAGGGAGTAAACTATTTTTGTGACTGGATTTGAGTCTTGTACTTCATTGTCTTATCCTAGGTACTTCTTGTCATATATTACATTAGTGTGTGTATTATTTATTCTTTGATATCCTTGGGTTCATATTGACCTTTGGATTTGTGACCATTTGATATTCCACATTATTTGTGATGACTTGATGTCGTTACGCTGCAGAAATTTACCTAGGGTCCATTTTAGTCAACCTTAGTAAAAAAATCCACATTGTGCCTCCTACCACAAGAATGGGGCATCAAAAACTAGGGGTAGGTCCCTTTGAAGATGACATGTTAAACCAACTTTTAGAAGAAAATTTCATGGTTGATCATAGTGGTGGTGAGGAGAATTATCCTCGAGAAAATTTTTAGTTGAATCCCACCCACTTTGATGATTATATATACCAAAAAAAAACATGAGGTTCTAATGCATGTCGTAGAGCTCAGAGAAAGGTTACCCTCTATGGTTGATCCTTCCCTCATTTTTGGTATGGTTCGTGGAGATGAAGAAGTAGAATTTCCTTCTTGAAATATTAATGACATCTTAAACCCAAGTCATGCCTCTACTTCTAGATGAAAAAATGATGAGGAGATACCTTTCAAAATTGATGGAGACTATCATATACCTATTGTTAGAGTTCATTGTGAGGACCATGAAGAACATGCTCATCATGAACAACCTCCTTATGAAAATCATAAAGAAGTACCCATTCGAGGTAAATTTAGAGCAATAAATGCAAGCTCTCTTTCACCAATTGTCTAGTTTAGCTTCACATGTAAACAAGGAACAATCAAAACCTTTGAAACAAGATATATAAAAATCTAAAACTAAATCTTCATACCATGAATTCAATATCAACTATCCTCGTCGAGAGGAATGTAAAGAACCTTATGAGGAATTTTATGTAGAAAATAAAGGTGGGGATACAACTAGATTTAATCATTTTTACAGTCCACACCACCCACACAAGACCAACTCTTTAATCAAGAGTGGTCAACCATGAAAAAATGCCCTTATAGCTTTACAAGAAGGAAAACATGCAATAACAAAAAGTACCAATTTGAAGAGTTATTCCCATATCCTTTTGATAGAGCCATGTTGCAAGTACCTTTCCTGCATCATTTTGATTTTCCAAAGTTTGAAAAATACAAGGGAAAAGGTGACCCCAAAGACCATATTAAGGATTTTTATATGGCATGTCAAGAGGTCACATATAGCGATAATTATCTCATTCGCCTCTTCCCACAAAGTTTGGGAGGCCAAGCGTTAATTTGTTTACACGTCCTTAAAGGATCCATATCTACATAGGAAGAACTATCCAAAAAGTTTGTAATTCACTTCTCATTTAATGTAGAGAATGACGCCACTATATTACTGTTAGTGCAAAATCACAACACCCCTGGATGCAGATCAGGCTTCTAGGTTGATCACTCGGGCATCCCGGTGTGATTGCACAACATGGAAACCTCTCTCCAAGCGTGGGACTTGTGGCGAGAGAGGAATCTCCAGAGAAGGCTGGTTCCTGCTCCTAAACTACCTACCACAAGCTATTCCAGCGCAGGCAAGCTAATATAATCCTAATCTAACAATGCCAAGGAGACAGAGAGAGAGAGAGAGAGAGAAAGGAAAAGAACAAAAGCCTACACTAAAACGGTGATACACCAGAGAAGGAGAATGTTGAACATCTATCAAAACCGCCATGGGACAAAGAGAGGTGAGCAATGGGAAGGATGGACGGATGCATCACAGGCCCAAGGATAGATTTCACACAGAAAATGTCCCAAAACTCCATGAACATAGCTCCAGATCTGCAATGAACATTCAAACATGCACAAATACCTGCAATGAAGAGAGGTAAGAAGAAAACAAGCAAAAATGAGAAAGGATGGACGGATGCATCACAAAACACATTTTTATTGCTTGAAGTTTGCCTGAGAAGATCATTTCAATAGTAAAAGGCAAAAATGCCATTACAGAGCAAGGGAGGAGGTTCGAAATCCATTTTCAACCCTAGAGAAGAAAAGAAGGGAGGGCAAAGAGACAGATGAACAACTTGTCATGTCTCCTTTTTGAAAGAAGCCCCTCTGTACAATATATAGGAAGAAAGAGAGAGGGAAGAGAGGAAATTCAAAACTACCACAACCACTTCTAGGTCACATTTTAAATCATCTCATTATGGTAGAAGCGGCGGATCTGCAAAAGCGCGGGTACATCTGCTGCATTAAAGCTGGTTGTTGAAGCGTCACTTCTGGCATTACCATTTGTCAGAGCCATTTCTTAACTTTCTCTCTCTATAATACACCAAAATGGAAGATTGATCCCAGAATCATGTAGAGAATTTCAACAGCTTTCCGTTGATATAAAGAACGTGCAAATCCGAGCTCTGGATCAAAAGATATGACGATCTGAAGATTTAGGGCACAAAATAGGCGAAAACGGATTTTTAAATTTCTTCCCGCGCTCTGCCACCTGGATGACACATGGCAGGTTCTAATTCAGCTGAGCAATTCTCTCTCCTCCACCTCTCGGTGGGCTCTCTTTTGAAATTTCCTTGTGGGCCCTAGCTGGGACACGTGGCACTATCCCATTGGTTCGGGCTGACCCTTCAAAACTCACCCTTTGACCTTTTCCCTTGTGACACGTGTCATGATTTGGTTGGTTCTCGGCCCTTTCGGCTCCTTCGCGTCCACCGCATCCATTTTTCCCGAATGTCCCAGTGCTGCTTGGGAAAAAATCCTTCGGTTCGCCCGATTCGGCCGGTTCGTGTCCTTTTGTCCCACTTGTCCCTGTGCTTCGCGGGACAAATTCTTCCGGTTCGCCCGATCTGGCCGATTCGCGTCCTCATGGCCCAGATGTCCCATTTGCCTCCGGACTGTTTGTTCTCATTTCGGCTGAACCGGCCGGTTCGCGTATCTTTGTCCCAGATGTCCTCAAAGCAGTTAGTGCGAAAGTTCTCCTTTTCGGTCGATCCGGGATTTCCGCGTCCGCCGCGTCCATTTGTCCCACTTGTCCCTTTGTTGTTTGGGCCGCCTGTAGGCTTTTCGGCCGATCCACGCCTTGATGTCCCAAATGTCCCAAGCATCCTGGGGACTAGGACTTAGCCGATTTTTCGTGATTTTTTACGGCTGAGCACATCTTCTCGCAACTTTTTTCACATTTTCTCGAGCTTGCTCTTTCCTTCTTTAATTCGGGAGTTAGAAAAATATAAGGGAACCCTAGAAACATGATGTTTTTCTCGAATCAATTATCTACCTGGGACTTGAGAATTCTGATGCATGTTATCAAATTAACCCTAGGGGGTGAATTTTGGATAACAATTTGGTGACTCAGCGGGGTCATCTACTGCTAGATGAAGTTACCAGGTGTCTGAAGCATCCATTGGGCATGGAGTCCTGAGTTGTAACTGCAACGATCGAACTTTGAAAACTTCCCTCTGAGCCACTTGAAACCCATTGAACCTGGAGTGTTCTCACCAAGATGCCACTCAAACGAACTGTGCAAGAGCAGAACCAACAACACCAAAACTATGTACAAAACTGAAAATCATACATGTCCCAAATGGAACATGCAGAGTGTGCACAAGCACTTCTTCTACTGAAAGCAAACCTACCCACTCTACTCTAACTGGAAGCAAAAGCAAGCTAAACAAACCCTGTAATTGGTTGTGAAATAGCTTCCCTTTCTCAAAAGTGGCAGCCATGCAATTGATTTGGCACTGATCATGGCTGTTTGGATGGATGGAAAATCAACAAGAAGCTGGTCTTCTATCCAAATCATCAAAGTATCAGCTGAAAACAAATCCAATACCTCTTTTAGTTGCTCTGCATTTGGATTGAAGAGGTATGGCAGCTGATCCTTGGTACTTTGTAGCTCACCCTCATGCTCAGAAGAAAGCATGACTGGTTGTGACTTCTCCTTTGGCTCCAATGAAGCCAAATACCTGATTGGGAAAGGTATGGTCCTTTGAGTATGCCCATTGCTGTGATTTTCAACCCCAAGAATGGAGTCTTCTTGTAGACCTTCTTGAATGGATGGTGTGGAAGAAATGGTGAAGTTCCTTTGTCCTCTCTCTTCCTCTAATGAAGAATGTGAAAGATTAAAATCTTCCAATCTTGATTCCGAAGAGCTATTATAAGATGTTGGATGTTGTAAATGAATGCCCTCCTTCATGACAGCAGACTCAAGTGTTTGGAGTGTGGATGATGAAAGAGAGAAAGGTGGAAACTCAACCGGCTCTTCTCCATCAAAACGTTTCTCAAATCTGACAGATAAACTGCCTTATTGCTGTCCTGCTGCAAATATTCAACTTCCTCCATGGTGTCTTCTTGATCTGTAACTTGACCACCATGGTTTCTTTCTCCCTTCAACATTGAGTTTGAGAGGTCAAACTCCTCTTCAGCACTGGAACTTGAGAGAGGTGAAGTAGAAAGAAGAACTGAAGGTTCTCTTGTAGCCTGCTTTGTGCTCAGAGCTCTTGGATCTGCAATTTTCTCCCCCACAGCTGGAATGTGCTCCTATTCTTTTGGATTTGGAGCAGCTTCTCCTTCCTCCAATGTTTGAAGACAATCTTGCTCTTGATTGAACTCTTCCTCCAGCATGAAGTTTGTCAAGTCAAACTCTTCAATCTGCTGCTCTAGAGGACAAGTTATGACTGCAAGATCTTCTTCTTCTGCTGCAACAAAATCAGTCCTAACCACCACCTGTTCTCCAACCCTAGCCTCTTCTGTAGGTTTAACCATCAAGGGGATCTTTTTCATCCCAAATCTAAGAGCCCAACTCTTGGACTTTGAATTTCATCATCTTTGTTTGGATTCTCTTTTTGTTGTTGTTTTCCTTGACTGGCATTCTGATTTTCATCCTCCCAACATGGATTTGGGAATGCAAGAGGAGGGATGGGTTGTAACTCAACTGATTTGACATTTTTTTGTGGTGGCAGAGGAGGTGAAACCTCTTGTTTCTTTGGAGTGGGAGGTATTTCATTTAGCTCTTGTGGAGAGGATGACTGTTTGGAAAGAAAAAGGAAAGAAGAATTGAGGTGTGGTGGAAGACTGAGAGGTGGAGACATGGGATCGACATTTGGGACAGTAGATGGAGAGTTTAAAGCTTGACACTGCTGAGATGAAACAGATTAGGAAAGAGGAAAAGAAAAGGCATGAGAAGGTGTGCTTACCCATTGACAAGGTTGTTGAATACTCCTCTCATACACCTCTATTTCTTCAATCCACTTTGCAAGCAAAGGCAACATTGCAATCATGAAGTCAAGCTTCTCCTGAGGGCTGTAATGCCTTGGAAAAGGTCCCACCCATGGACAAGGTGCTCTGCAACCGATTCCAAATGCTTTCATCTGTGCCTGAGCCCTGGACTGCACTATGTTTACCTCCATCTTTTGGATCTTCTCCAATAGACCAGCATCTTGCATCTGATGGTCTTCATTGTATGCATACTCTTGCTCTTGGAAGGCTCCATAGCCAAACTGACTTTTGTGCTCGCTACTCATATGGGTATGCATACTGATCTTGAATCTGCTCAAAATGTTGATTTGGAGGATTTGTAAAACATGTTGGAGGTGGAATATACTGTTGTTGTTGATGTGAATTCCATGATGGAAATGAAGTCATGATTGCACAACTTCATAGAATGAGAGAATGATGGAAGAGATGGAAGGAAGAATGGATAGAAAAAGAATGAAAATGAATGGAAAGGAAGGTCTGCAACTTCAGAGATGGGTTGTTGACCAGATGGAGTCGAGATGTGTTTGCAAGTGCCTCCAAAGGCTGAAATATTCACAGAACACATCAACCTGCAAATATGAAGTGCAAGACCTCTAAGGTCCCACCGGCATGCCAAAAGCTGTTAGTGCAAAATCACGGCCCCTGGATGCGAGATCGGGCTTCTAGGTTGATCACTCGGGCATCCAGTGTGATTGCACAACATGGAAACCTCTCTCCAAGCGTGGGACTTGTGGCGAGAGAGGAATCTCTAGAGAAGGTTGGTTCTGCTCCTAAACTACCTGCCACAAGCTATTCCGGTGCAGGCAAGCTAATCTAATCCTAATCTAACAATGCCAAGAGAGAGAGAGAGAGAGAGAAAAAAAAAAAAAGCCTACACTAAAACGGTGATACACCGAGAGAAGGAGAATGTTGAACATCTATCAAAACTGCCATGGGACAAAGAGAGGTGAGCAATGGGAAGGATGGACAGATGCATCACAGGCCCAAGGATAGATTTCACACAGAAAATGTCCCAAAACTCCATGAACACAGCTCCAGATCTGCAATGAATGTTCAAACATGCACAAATACCTGCAATGAAGAGAGGCAAGAAGAAAACAAGCAAAAACGAGAAAGGATGGACAGATGCATCACAAAACACATTTTTGTTGCTTCAGAAGTTTGCACAGAACATCATTTCAATAGTAAAAGGAAAAAAACACCATTACAGAGCAAGGGAGGAGGTTCAAACTCCATTTTCAACCCTAGAGAAGAAAAGAAGGGAGGGCAGAGCCGAACAGATGAACAACTTGTCATGTCTCCTTTTTGAAAGAAGCCCCTCTGTACAATATATAGGAAGAAAGAGAGAGGGAAGAGAGGAAATTGAAACTACCACAACCACTTCTAGGTCGCATTTTAAATCATCTCATTATGGTAGAAGCGGCGGATCCTGGCAAAACGGCGGGCTGTCTGCTACATTAAAGCTGGTTGTTGAAGCGTCACTTCTGGCATTACCATGTGTCAGAGCTGTTTCTTAACTTTCTCTCTCCAGACTACACCAAAATGGAAGATTGATCCAGAATCATGTAGAGAATTTCAACAGCTTTCCGTTGATATAAAGAACATGCAAATCCGAGCTCTGGATCAAAAGATGACGATCTAAAGATTTAGGGCACAAAACAGTGAAAACGGATTTTAAATTTCTTCCCGCGCTCTGCCACTGGATGACACGTGGCAGGTTCTGATTCGCTGAGCAATTCTCTCTCCTCCACCTCTCGGTGAGCTCTCTTTTGAAATTTCCTTGTGGGCCCTAGCTGGGACACGTGGCACTATCCCATTGGTTCGGGCTGACCCTTCAAAACTCGCCCTTTGACCTTTTCCCTGTGGACGCGTGTCATGATTTGGTTGGTTCTCGGCCCTTCGGCTCCTTCACGTCCATGACGTCCATTTGTCCCGGATGTCCCAAAGTCTGTTGCTTGGGACAAAATCCTTCGCCTTTGATTCGGCCGGTTCGCGTCCTTTTGTCCCACTTGTCCCTGTGCTTCGCGGGACAAATTCTTCCGGTTCGCCCGATCCGGCCGATTCGCGTCCTCACGGCCCAGATGTCCCATTTGCCTCCAGACTGTTTGTTCTCATTTCAGCCGAACCGGCCGGTTCGCGTATCTTTGTCCCAGATGTCCCAAAGCAGTTAGTGCGAAAGTTCTCCTTTTCGGCCGATCCGGGCTTTCCGCGTCCGCCGCGTCCATTTGTCCCACTTGTCCCTTTGCTTTGTTTGGGCCGCCTGTAGGCTTTTCGGCCGATCCGCGCCTTGATGTCCCAAATGTCCCGACTGTCCCGGGGACTAGGACTTAGCCGATTTTTCGTGATTTTTTCTGGCCTGAGCCTGTCTTCTGTAACTTTTTTCGCATTTTCTCAGAGCTTGCTCTTTCCTTCTTTGGTCAGGGGAGTTAGAAAAAATCTGAGGGAACCCTAGAAACATGATGTTTGCTCTGAATCAATTATCTACCTGGGACTTGAGAATTCTGATGCATGTTATCAAATTAACCCTGGGGGGTGAATTTTGGATAACGATTACATTCATGTAATGAAAAACAATGGAATAATGAGAACTTCGCTAGATTCCTACAACAATGATGAGGGCTAGCTAGCCATTTCCTTTCTTGATACAAGAGAAACAAATAATCAATATAATTGTACCAAACCTTCACTTACAAATAAAATTCCAATTTCAAATGAATTTTGGTAACATGTTTGAATAAGTGATTGAAAAGGGAGGTCAAACAGAGAAGGCGTTGTTAGCTAGAGGGACCTTAAAACCCCTTTTGCATGACCGTGATCATAATTATTCCAAACCTAGTGAAAAAAAAATCTTGTTCCTAATAAGAATAAAAACTTTGTGGGTAATGGAAAAGTATACTCTAAAAGAGTACAAGTAGTTCAAAACCACTTACCCTTGAAACTTGCAAAGGGAACTCCACCTACAAAGTATAAACATCGTAACTTCACCCCTCTTGGTGATTCTATGTCATCAATATTAAAATAGTTAGAGGAGGTTAGTATGGTTAGATATCCTGAAAATACACCTTATGGGGATGACACACCTAAGCTATCATGGTTTTTTTATTAAGGGAAAATAGTTTTGAAGGGACTATACCCTGTATACAAAAGGGCTCAAAAGCCAGATAGCAAAGGTGAGAGAAACAGCCCAGAGAAGGGCAAAACGGCCAACCAAAGAGGGCTCAACAGCCAAATATGACAATACAAGTGAAGAAAGGATCCAAACGTACAATGATCCAAAAAGAAGCAGAAAAGATCAAAAAGTAACCAAAAGAGAAACAACATATAGAACTCTACAAAAAGCAGCGCCAGAACCACTAGATAACAGCAACTTTGCAGCCAAAAATAGCATCACAGCAACCCGTTACTTGATAGCCCTGTCAATCTTGGTCTTGATAGCCTGCAGTGACATGAAGAAGGCAATGGCAGTGGCCTGAGAGGAGTCTCTCATATCCACCTGAGCAATTGCAATATCCCTTTTCTCTTTAGGGCCCCAAATGTCCTCATTAACCCCACTTAAACTATAGACACTATGAACATGTTGTTCAATGAAATTATAAATGCTTTTGAGGGCAGATAATATGCAGTCATTGCAAATTTTTGCATTCCCCATTCTGCCATCCAAGGACTGTAACTTCTTGAAGACTTCAGCAATAACCCCCTCTTCATCATCACTTTGAAGAATTCCTTTTCCCTTAGCTCTTTCCATATTTTTTATAGTCCCTTTGAGCTCTTGTATCTCCTTTTCTAATCTGTCCACTCTGTCCATCAATTCCTCCTCCTTGGGCTCCTCCATCGGTTTACTGATATGCAGGAGGTTCTCAGCAAGTTCCAGGTCTTTGTGGCTCCTTAGGACCCATTGGGAAGCAGGGATTTTAGCTTTGATGCTCTTGCTTTTCTTGCTGGAAGCAGCAACTTCAATCTTTCTTTTCAGCAGGGGGAGTGGAAGCGGTGTGAGCAGGTGGAGGTATGGAGGAAGAAGGTGGGGTAGGATTCATGGGGGGGCAGCTAGAACAGTGGTGATGGATCAGGAGGATAAGCCCCTGGTGCAAAGGGATAGCCCTAGAGTGGCTCTGAACTTCCCTAATTGATTTCTCCAACGAGTTTATCAAATAGTGAGGAAAGCTGATGATGATATTTCTATGAAAGTGATTTAGAAATATCAAATGTTTTTGAGGTATAGTCACAAATCTTCCTTCAAGAGTTACATACCTAACCACCATCTTGGAAAGCTCAGCAAAAGGCTCAGGAATCGACGCCACCTTGATGCCAGCAGTCACGAATTCAAGATTCTCCCCTCGTCCAGGAACTTCTTGGTCTCCACCTCCCTATCCACCTTCTTACTGAAGAATTTGGTGCCCTCCAGGCTGAGGCCCATGATCTGGGCAATGATCTCTTCTGTGATCTCAATATCCATGTTACCTAAGCATATCATGGTTAATGGAAAATGAATATTGCATATTTCACCGCTTCAAAGGTCATACTACCGATAAGTGTTTAAAATTGAAACACTATATTCAAGATTTAATCGATAAGTGGAGATGTGGAAATGGATTCCACCACTCCTAATAAGTATCCTAACATAAACATGGTTATATTCAAAGAAAATTTCTCAAATCACAAGTAAGTAAATTATAATTCAGATCGGGGACACTCATCTCAAACCAAGAATGTCAATTCCATCTCAAAGATGGAACATTTTAATACCCTAATACGTTGTTTCAATCCACCTGTTGAGCATATCAACATGATAAATATTAATTCAAAGGAGTGCATCATGGAAACGTGATGGGATCTCTTTTTTATTTTATAACCTCCCCTACTCCTCAAGACAATCATTATGACGTGTTAGAACAATTAGAGAAAACCATGACCAAGATTTCAATCTTGGACCTTAAAATTTCTAACATTCATAAATACATCCTTTGTAAGACATTACAGGATCAGGAGTGTCTATTGATATTGACCCAACACACTTGGTAGCCATGGTACCATGAATTTATCTTTCAGAGCATACGACCTTCAATCCAAAAAAACTCCCGAGGAAGAGAACCCCTCTCATAATTTACCTTTGCATATTGAAGTCATAATCAAATGTAAGAAGGTAAAAGAGTGCTTATAGATGGCGGATCAGGTTTAAATATTTGTACTCTAAATCTAGTTTGACAACTAGGGTGTACTGAAGATGATTTAGAAACAAAGGTCATCACCATAAAGGTGTATGAAAACAAATAAAAATAGTCATCCAGTATGATCACTTTCTCACTAGAAGTAGGTCCTATCAATCAAGATATGAAGTTCCATATCTTGGACTTGGAGCTCCCTTAAAACATATTGCTCGGCCACCCATGGATTCATGCCATGCAATCCATACCTTCAATATATCATCAGTGCTTAAAGTTACACCATGAAGGAAAAACCCTCACTATTTAGGGATATCCCCAACCATTTTCTCATTGTAGAGAATTTTCAAGCTATTTTCCCACCATCTATGAATGTCCTTCTACAAAGATAGTTTTTCCGGTTTAGTCGGAGGCCCTCGCTTCATGAGTGGATATAAATACTTTTTCTCCACCAGCGTGCTTATACATCATAGACTCCTTTCACTACATGGGAGATGAATGTTAGAGAAAATGGTTGCAGAGAATATGATCTTCAGCAGGCTCTTCTAGTTCACAACATTCCCTTATTAGCCAAAGTGTATGGTAGACCATGTTACAAGTTTTAAAGATCCCTGGGAAAATTATGTTTTCGATTATTTTACTCATTTTGTATTATTAGAAGATAAAAGGATACTCAAAGATATGTATTTCATCCTAAAGATGATGAAATGGATATATGATATCAATCACGTAGGTATGTTATCCCCAATCAAATTATGCTTATTGTGGATAAAAAGGATGTGGTCATGTGGTTTGAATGAACAAGGTATACTGGAATCTCTTCTAATACCTCATTGTAAAGTGGGTAAGCATGGTATTGGTGACCAAATGCATGAATCTCACCACTCGGAGGTCAAGGATACCTCTTCGATTGTGGATATAATTAATCCAAATGTGAAATCAAAAGCAGATTCTGATGTAGTCTTTACAAAGACCTTGCCTCCACGAACCTATTTTCCAATGTGGTTATCCTAATTATAACACCCATTGTATCCCTTACCACTTAGAATTTAAACCTTATTTACCCATCACTGATGAATTGGGACCAACAACGACATGTTCCCATTAACATCTTTCATAATGATGACTTTATTGGAAAGTTCCATGACATTCATGAAAATATTTCAATAATCGAACACAAGAAAGGATTATCCATTCATATCAACACATGAACATACTTTGGGAAGGAGGCACAATTGTATTTTCATTTAAGTAAAAAAGTAAGCAAGGGAAACAATCCTACATAAAATAATTGTAAAAATAACAAGTATAATTCCTAGAGTGAAAACATCTTTGAGGTGCTTGTGGATAAACAAACAAAAATTTAATGGACAAGATAGTTGACCCATGAGAATATAAAACTCTCTTTGAGCCACATGTGGTAGAAAAGGATCTTAATCTCCCCCTAATCCTATGTGCATGGAGGATGAGTCCACCACTTGGTAGAGGAGACAATAGATTTCAATATTGGCATGAAAAAATTTCCCCGAGAATACTTAAGTTGGGAGCTTCACTCTCAACTCAAGAACATAACACTTTTACAGTGTTTTGAGAGAATTTGTAGATATATTTTCTTGGCCTTACATAGACATGTCAGGACTTAATCCTGCATTAGTGATGCATAATCGTTTTGTACACCCACCGCCAAGCCCATAAAATAAAAGCTCTAAAATATGTATCCTCGTGTTACCCTTTTGGTTAAAGTAGATCTAGAAAGATTGTTGGAAGTAGGATTCATCAAGCCTATTGACTATTCAAAGTGGATTTCCAATGTATTCCTAGTGTAGAAGAAACTTGTTGGTATTCGAGTTTCTACCGATTTCTGAGATATTAATAAAGCTTGTCTGATAGATGACTTCCCTCTTCACAACATCGGCATGATTTTACATTCAATAGCTAGTTATGAGATGTTATTGCTCATGTATGGCTTTTCAGGATAAAACTAGATAAAAATTTCCAAGGAAGACCAACATAAGACAACTTTTACCATCCCACGGGGAATTTATGTTATCAAGTCATGCCCTTCAGCCTTAAGAATGCAGGCATAAGATATCAATGGGAAACAACTGTAATATTTCATGATATGATCAGTGACATCATGAAAGATTATGTGGATGACATATTGGAAAAATATAGGACTTAGGAATATCACCTAGAGATCTTGGAACACATATTTAAGCATCTAAGGGACCATTTGTAAGGTCATCCTAAACCCGTAGAAATGTGTCTTTGTCATGTTATACAGAAAACTATTAGGATTCATTATTTCAGAGAGGAATAGAAGTAGATCCAACAAAGGTTACTGCTATAATAGAAATTCCTCCTCGACAAATATTAGAAAACTACAAAGTTTGAAAGGAAATATCTAAGCAATTAGAAGGTTCATCTCTTAGCTTGTAGATAAGTGTCACACATTCACACATCTTCTCAAGAAAGATGTTAGTTTTCATTGGGGACCAGAACAACAATAAGGATTCATGTTGCTCAAAAATATTTGGAAAACCCCCTGTTCTAATGCCACTCATGGCAAGTGAACCATTATTACTCTACATTTCTACCACATACTTTATAATTAGGGAACTGTTGGCCCAATATGATAATGAGAAGAAATAAAAAGTTGGGTATTACTCAATCTGAACATTGATAGCTTATGAGCTCAACTACCTACAAATAGAAAAGGCTTGTTTGGCCATGGTTTTTTCTTTTCAAAATATGCACCATTATATGTTAAATAATAAGGTCAAGTTTATCTCAAAATTTAATCCCTTGTTTTCAAACCCCACACTCACAGAAATATGGCCAATTGGATCATCTTACTTAGTGAGTTTTACATTGAGTATGTACATTAGAAACCCGGTGAAAGGACAAGTTTTAGCATATCAAATAGTTTAAGTCCCACTAAAAGGTACTGAACCTTTGAGTTTGGAACTCCCATACACATCCACAATGTACCTTGAGGAATCTATTATATGGAAACTATACTTTGATGGCTCATTTACCTTTCATGGTTCGGAGTATCGTAGTTGTGTTGATCACTCCTTCTAAAGAATTGATCCTCGGGCATTTTGACTCGGGTTTCACGCATGAATAATATAGTAGAATATGAGGCATATATTATAAGGATGAAGTTAGCTATTAAGTGTGACAACAAAAAGTAAATGTAACCAGTGATTCCATGTTGATTATAAAACAGGTAAAAATGAGTATAAAGCTAAATATGAGAAACTCATTCCGTATAACATAATGGTTGATTATTTAAAGGATTTCTTTAAACACATTACATTTCAACAAATCATAAGATCATAGAACATAGCAACATATACTATGGCCAAAGTGGGTTCTATGTTGAGTATCCCACATGGGAAAAATTATATTCCATTCTTCATTAAACATCTATGAGCACCAACATATGACATACTAGATTCTTGTTTGGTATGCGAAGTTGTTGGTCCCTTTTCCCCATGGTATAGTGACATATTTAATTACCTTCACAATGGAAACTTTCCCACAGATATTTCCCATACTAATAAAAAAACCTCATCCAATGTATAGCCCGCTATACCCTACTTGGGGGTACTCTCTTCCATCGAGGCTATGATAGGAATCTATTACGTTGTCTCAATTCAGATGAATCCATCCTAGCGATCAAAGAGGTACACAAAGGCATCTATGGGGCTCATACTAATGAGATCATCCTAGAAAATAAGATACTTAGAGTAGGTTATTATTGGCCTACCATGGAAAATTATTTCTGTAAATATGTAAAGAAATGTTTGCATTGTCATAAGTATGACAATTTGATACATGTGTTGGCGCAATCATTACATCCTATCATGACACCTTGGCCATTCTCAAAGTGGGGACTCGATATTATAGGTAAGCTTAACCATGTATCCTCATATGGCCACAAGTTCATTATCACTACTATTGAATACTTCACAAAATGGGTAGAGGTTGTTCCTCTTACCTATGTTGAAGGTGTGTAGATATCCAAGTTTATAATGAACCATATTATCTGTCGATATAGTATCCCTTCTTCCATTGTAGCCGATAATGGTAAGTCCTTTAAAAACAAAACTGTGAAAGCGTTATGCAAACATTTTCAAATCACTCTCAAATTCTCAACCCCTATTACCCTCAAGGTAATGGGAAAGATGAAGCTTCTAATAAAACCCTCATCTATATTATGGAGAAGATGGTGAATACTACATGTCGTAACTAGAATTTATAGATTCACCCTTCCCTTTGGGAATTCAGAACATCTATCCACACTCCTATAGGTGTCACTCCATACTCCATAGTATTCAACATAAAAACCATACCACCCCTAGAGATATATATCCTATCTTTACATATAGAGTTGAGAGATTACTTGAATGAAGAGGAATAAAGAGTAGCTTGACTAACAGAGTTGAATCTATTAGATGAGAAATGAATTCACGCCCTTAATCACCTTAAAGTGTATCAAGATTGAGTGTGGTGAAGTTACAACAAAAGAGTGATACCTCATCAATTTGAGGTAGGAGACTTGGTGCTAAAATAAAAACTAGTTCAACACCACTAAAGACCAGGAAAGAAGGGAAAATTTGAGCCTAAATGGTTGGGGCCATATGTTTTGGTCACAAATTTTGGTTTAGGAGCCTACAATTTTACTTACTCAGATGGTCAGGAACTTCAGGAACCCATGAACGTAATGCATCTTAAACATTTATATGCTTAAGTGTGGGGTCCCTAAAATATCAAAAAGTAAAAAAACATAAAAATATAAAAATCAAAAGAGAAATAAATAGGTGCATCCAATAGTGAAAACCACACAATTGCGGCACTTTAGACAAGTCCTTTGGTGAAAAGCAGTTTCGACACAATTGAAGGGTGCATTGTTCACAAGAATTTTAAGTCTAGGGTGATGATAGTTTTGTCCTAAGATAGTCATTAGCTTACGTCCGAGCTACTTTTTATCCTAGCCCTATTGGCCTTGATTCAATTGATCCTACTTTTATGTGTAAAGAGTTTTCCTTTTATATTCCCAACTCATGGTGGGGAAAACTTTGCATCATCGATTATTTCACATAACACTTGGAATTATTCCTTGTACATCCTATCTAACGCTAAGGGCATCCACATTTCTTTGTTTCCTTGTATTTATCTTCAGAAATTTTCTTAGAAAACATCAAAAAAATTCATGTAACTTTGTGAAAATTCAAAAAAATAAGATATGTTAGTGAAAATAACTCAAAATATTCAGATACGTTTTGTAGAAAACTCCAAAATAGTATAACATTGTCTCGAGATAATACTAAAAACAATGAAAAACATTTCAGAATCGTCTCGCAAAAACAAAGTAACAGTTTGCTTACTTTTAGTTGTTGGTTTGTATAGTTTTGGTTGCATTATTTTTCATCTTGTGTACTTTAAATTGAATTCATTTGATTACTTAGATTTAATTTTACTTTAATATGTTATCCATTGCATTGATTTCATTTTATCTTTCATACTTGTAGATAGTTGTGTTGGTGTGATTAGATTTGATTAATTTGTGCTTGTTGTTTTCTTGTATAGTTTGTTGTCATTTCATTATCATCACATATATACATCATATATCAATAAAGGATAAGATACATAATCATGAACATGAAAATTAAACATGTATTCTAGGCTAACATCATATAATATCACTAAGAGGGGCAAGAGGGACCACCTTCTATCCCCCTCAAACATAGACCATAATAAAAATGTGGATTAAACATGTTATCTCATACAAAAAATGTGATAGGTAAAACAAAAAGTATCTCATCAACATGCAAAGTGATATCATCAGATGTTATATCATAATCTAACAACATGTGATACAAACATAAACCACAATAAACATACAGATTAAGCATGATATCTCATAAAAATGTGATACATCAATAATCCATCAATCATCATATATCCATAAATATCAAATGTCCATGTACAAAATCAATGTGTCTCGATACATATCAGATACAAAATGCCATCATGGGCATGGGTAAAAAATGTTCCTTCATCATGAGGCATAATAAAAATATATAACGTACATCTATACAAAATGTGTTCCTTCATATCGAGGCATACATCAAAAAAGATACATCAAGTACATCAATAAAAGATTCAACCATGACTCTCACCCTCTCTGGGATTTCCTTGCCTAGGTCCCTGAGGTGGTGGCATTTTATAAGAAGAAGCTCCATGATAGGTTAATGGCTTTCGTATTGACCTCACCGATCGTGAGGTCCTATGTGATCTAGATCATGACAGGATCTGGTTATCTAGCTATAATATGGGGCTCTCTACTTAGCTAGGATGGCCGCATGATATAACATCCTATAATATGTGGCCTCACCTACTAGGGAGGCACTCTAAACATCCATAAGTTGTACTCATGAGGAGGTAATTTCCTACTAAAGCGTATCATGCTCTTAACTCGCACTTGTTAGCTCTTCCTGCATCTGGGTCCTCTCTAATAAAACCTTATCCCTCTCAGCCTACAATTGTGCCCTCTCCACGACTACCTGATCTCGGTCTATTGTGAGCTGATCTATATATGTCCACAACTAATCTCACTATGTAATCTCCCGATCTCTCTCTAGAGAAATCTAATCTCTCTCCTATAGCCTTAAGTTTTAGGACTATAACCTATTATAACTTCTACTACAAGGCAACCACCTACCCACCACCCTTTATATCCTCCTCCACCTCCTCTCCACCTCTACCATCTCCTCTACCTCCTAGTGGATTATGTGGTGTACTCACATGTGAGGGTGATGGAGGTGCTTGTAATGGTGCTTGTAGTAGAAACTAAAGTGGCATTCGTTGTGTCGTAGCACTCTATGGTTGTACCACTACTTGATGTTGCACAACCACCTACTACTGAACCAATACTTGATGTACATGTACCCCTACCTATGACCCTACCTATGGATCTTCCTAAACATGTACCCTAGGATCTAGGCTCTGTACCCCATGTGTTATCATGTCTAACACCGCATGTGGAATCATCAACTACCGAGGAAACATTATAGCATACCATCCCTAATAATCTGGGGTCTTCCCTAGATCTGCTATTTGTGATCATTGCACCCAAGGTTGTGGAATCACTTGTAAAAAGTTGGTACGAGCTCATCCTAACTAGGTCGAGGCTCAATATGAAATGTATCTCTAGATATATGCCCGTACCACATCCCATCATTGAGAATACCCTAAATGAGACCAAATTATTTCTTAACCCTACCTATTATATACCACTCAAGGATGTAGCTCCTACTCCTAATAGTGAAATGATCAACAATTTTAGTACTCAACTCAACTACATCTTGAGGCCACTGATATAACCTGTATGGTTTCCATGTAATCATATGAGGTTGTTGTTGAAAATCAACAAAGCACCCCGAATGTTGATCGGGCTTCTAGTTTGACATCTTGGACATCCGGTGTGATTGCACAACATTGAATCCTCTCCCCAAGTGTGGTACTTATAAAAATGGGAGAGGAATCTCTAGATTAGAGGTTGGTTCCTCAAATCCTCCGATCAGATATATCACTTACCATTGCGAGAGGTTTGAATTCCTAGTTCCTACCCTAAATTCCAAGGGGACAAAGATAGAGAATGCAATAAAATGAAGCTAATGCTAATGAGGTGATGCACCAAAGGAGTTACTGAGACACACGATCTTGGAATACATACATAATCCAAAAGAAAATATAGCACAAAGCATGCAAAAATTTCTCAAAATGTAATGAAATATCAGGAAAACAATGGTAGATATATGAAAGGATTGAGGGATTTTAATCACAGAGCATATATTAACATTCCAAATCCAATACAATGCATTACAGTGATCAAGAGGAAAAAAGGGGTGTTGTATTGCATGGAAAGGTAAAAATTTCCACAAATTCTACCAAAAAGGAAGAAAAGGGAAGTTGTAGAGTTGAAAAAGTGTCTCCGTTTTTCAAAAATGAACCCATTCTAGCTTTTACAGTGCAAACCACGACCCCAGGAGAGAGAAATGCAAGAAACATGGGAGAGATTCAACCACCAACCCAAAACACATTAAAACAACATGGGCATCCTTACAGGCCCATCCCCTAACATTTTTCACCATGCTGGGAGAGAATGCGAGCCATTCTTCATTAAAAATGGTGGTTGAAACGTCATTTCTATCCATGACCATGTGCCAGAGGTATTTTCAATTTTCTCTCTCCAAACTCCATAAAAATGAAAAAATGACCCTGTAATCTTGTAGATAATTTCACCATCTTTCCATTGATATAAAGAACGTGAAAAACTGAGCTCTGGATCGAAAGATATGGCCATTTGAAATTTTAGGGCAAAACAGGGCCAAATTGGATTGGCGGGCAAAAAATTTTAAATTTTCCACTTTTTGGTCATTTGGAAAATTTTCCAAAATTCCCCATGCTCTGCCACTTTGGGTGCCACGTGGCATGTTTTGATTAGGCATGGGCCTTTAATGCTTCATTTTCCATTGTTTTGCCCTTTGGAAAATTTTCCAAAAATCCCCACCGGGCCGATGATCTGAGGACATGTGGCACGTGTTGATTGGGTGCAGGCCTGTCCTCCTAAATTTTCAATCTCTGTTTGATCCTATTCCTTGACTCAGACATGTGGAAAAACCTCATTCATTGTGGGCCTTTCCCTTTAAATTTTCCATGCAAGCTTGTCTTGAGTTTTCGGGCGCCACCGAGAATTGGAGAGATTCCATTGGTTCGCTCAGGTGGTGACTTTTCCTTTGAAATTTTCTACTTTTCCTTTGGGAAAATTTCCCAAATTCTCCCCACCTTCCACTGGTCTAGGACATGTGGCATAATTTCATTCACCACAGACCCTCTACAAACATTTTTCCTTTTACGCAATCCCTTTGGGAAAAAATCCCAATCTCCTCCCACGCTCCGCCAGTTCAGGGGCCCGAGGACATGTGGCCTTCTCTAAATGGTTGGCGGGCCTACGGGCCAATAATTTTCCTTTTGAAATTTGGCAAAAACACTTCGCCAAAATTCTAACTTCTCCTCTACGCTCCGCCGGTCTGATGCCATAGGACACGTGGCAAAACGTGATTGGGCGCGGGCCTTTCCTTCAAAATTTTCCATGTGCCAACACTTAGTCAAAATTTTCAATTTTCTCCCTTGGACACGTGGCATAATCTGATTCACCGGTGGGCCTACGAGGAAAAATATCCCTTTTGAAAGCTTTTCCAAACACTTGGTAAAAAAACAAAGTTTTCCTACGACCCCCGCCACTTCCTTGGACACGTGGCACCATTTCATTGGCTGCGGGATTTTCAGGGGAAAATTTCCCATAAAAAATCTATCGGGCCATAACTTCAAAAATACATGGAGTCGGAGGAAAACTTTACCTTCTCGGAAAGCCGAGAAATATCTCTATCCAATGGTGCCATTTCTAGAAGGTTTTGAGTGCCTAAAAGCAAAAAATTATGATTGAGGCACAAGAGAGGGAAGAATGAAAGGAGTTAGCCACAAAATGAGAAAGGGGTACATTTTGGATAACGATTGTACCTCGTCAAAGGATCACATGTAGAAATATGTGTCTTCCATGTGACATTAAATATCATCACCATCGGGAACCCTACCCATAACAGATGGCTCACCAAGAGCTCAGAGCTTGCAATACTCATGTTGGGCATCCTATAACGATATGATCCTAGGCCCATATACGAACTTAGGTCACGAGTCCCATGGTATTTTGATTGTGGTAGGATATCAAGTGTAAATATGCATACAAATGGGATAATATACACTACCCCTAACAATAGACCTCCCCATTGATGAGTCCATGTATCACTCTAATCAGGCCCAAATAAAAATGAGCACCAGTCTTATCAGGAAGCAACAGGCCACTGAAAAGAGCTATAAGATATACAAGAACTCATCTGAGATGATGATCAACCATGCAATTTAGTAATGTCCACTAAAATACCCCAGTGAAGTATGTCTACTACTCAAAAAATTACAGCAATGTTCGCAGGTTACAACCACAATGGTTGTTATAGGTCACCTGCTGACCCTAAATAGGTACTCTAAAAATCCACCAAACGTCCTCCAACGTAATGCTCATTGGCTCTCACTCCATCATTTCTCAACTAAGGTTGTAAGCAGGCTACGGTCTAAAGTGATCTATGGCATAGGAGCCATGTGCGAGATACTTGTAATATCTAGTAGCGTCTCCAAGTAGATATGATCTCATCGATGGAAGGTTTCCTTGTAGGCCTAGATCCACTCATATTGCTCCCACATCTCTAATTGGGGTAGGTCCACCGACATGGTTAGTCAAGTCATTTTTTATGATCTTATTCTTATATTTTATCATTTTATTCTTATATTCTATCATATAATTTTTCCTAGAAACTTCTTAATTCTTCTAAAAAGTCATTCAAAAGTAATTTCTTGTGTTAGTGCGCCCCATGCAATGATAACAACCTCATCTTTGTGTGAGCACCCTCAAGCACTAGTGCTCCCTCTTACATATCATTGGCTACATTTTTGCGTAAGCATACCTTCCTTCCCCAACCCATGGCTCACATTAGAACGTCTAATATAACGCTCACACACTCATCTTCGCACCTATGCACAAGCATCTCGTGTTTTATTTCATATGCACGTGAGTTCCCATGTTTTAGCACCAATTCCTACATGCCTATGTGATTTTAATGAAATCATGGATGAACCTATGTGGTGTAATACCAACGTGCCCCGAGAATGCATACATACCCTAAGGGCCTCGATCAATCTTTCATGTCAATTTTTACCTAATTAATGTTAATAAATGCACTATAAAAGGACAAAGGTGAAAGTTTGACTTTGTGTACTGTGGGTCATCCTTGGGAAGATGCATATAATATAAAACGTGATTCACATGGCATTTCCAGTTTTGCACCCTTTCCATTTTCTCTCGTAGGTTAGAGCTCACTCAATAGTAAAAAGGGTAAGTGTATGCGGTAAATGAACTCATCGTGATGGTTTTTACCCCTCGTGGCATGGTTTATATACCCGTTTTCCCCCCACATCATGTCTCTCACCCCTGAAGCACCCTAGGACCATCATGCTTCTTCTAAATTCTTCTAGCGCATGCAACGATGATTATTTTTAATAACTAATTATTTTTTCACCTATTTTTGCTATGCAAGGGCATGTTTTTACTTCTCGATGACCCTTTCACGCTTGAGGCATATTTTTTCCTTCCAATATCTTTTGGCAATGTCCCATGACTTTTTCATTTCTTCTACAATATTTTCTTCCCAAAAATTCAAAAATTTAAAACAATAATTTTTTTCAAAATTGAAAAAATTGGTAAAATCATTAAAAAGCCAAAAAATTCTAAAAATTCAAAATATTTCAAAAATTAGTAAATGACATGCACATGGATAAAGCCTGTATCAAATGCATTGTCCTCAAACATCAAAATTTGTCTTGTAAAATCATCTTTCATATTTTTTTACTTGTTCTTGTGTCAAACGACTTCAAATCATTGTGATATACCTTCATCAACAAAGTTGGCTTCTTTGGGGTGGGTTAAGCTGTTGATTTTCACTCTTATCGAACGGGATGGGTGAGCTAGGGTTTTGGATAGAGCAGGTAGTGGGTGCTTGTAATGTCAATGGAGCTGAGTAGTGGGCACTGGTGAAGGAGCGTAATGAGGTGGTTCAACTAGAGTTCCTTAGCCTCTGTCTAGCTAAACGTTGTATAGAGAGTCTGCTACTTCATTTGGGACCTTTGTAAGATAGTTTGGTTAAAGGTCTTTTCAAGGAAGCCAGGAGATTCGTAGGGTTCCTCCTTCGCTAGGACGTGAAGGCCTTCTTGGCCCTCAAGAGGTTTCCCCACCCCGTTTCACTCACTCCTTTTCCAGTGGAGATGTTGGTTTCAACCTTTGTTCGGCTCTTCTCATGCTTCCATCATCCCCAGATGTCCCTATTCCAGAACCCCTGCGTGTTGTGTCTTCCCCAATTTCTCTAGCATTTTCTGCCATGGGTTGTACCCGAGAAGGGGACAGAGGTGTTTCAGTCACCTATTCCCTCGTAGGAGCTATCGTATTTAGATCTAGTGGTCTTGGAGGGTCTCCCCATGCCTCTTGGTCACTCTTTGCCTTATGTTCCATCCTTGGGGCATGGTTTCTCTCAGGCGATGGAGTGTCAGTTGCGGGGGCCACCTTCTTCTCTCTCCATGTCTTCTAGTTTTTCTAGACTGGGTATGGAGAAGGGTGGGAGGACAACTGCAGATCGTGTTAGTATTCTTTAGTCTTGTTCTAGCTTAGTCGATTGTGTTCTCTATTTCCTTCTCTAGGTGTGACAGCTTGGTTCCCAAGCGACGTATCGAAAAATTTCCCGGACTTCGTCCCCCTGTGTTTGATCGGGTTTTTAGATCAAGAATAGGGTATATAGTTTTAACCCTTTTTCTTTCTTGTGGTTCACTATTTTCGTTGGTTTTGGTGTTTTGAGCTCCTCTCGGGTGCCTTTCGTTGAGGGTGGTTGTATGAGTTTTTGGTTTTTGTTTCAGCTGGAGCAGCTCTGTGGTCTCACGGCATGGTGTGGTTTGGTTTTGTTCATGGCCCCTTGTGTTTGATTTTTGTGCTACGTTTGGTTGGCTCACGGGTTGTTGCCTCCATCTTGTTCTATTATTTCTTTAGGTCTGTGTGTGGTTTCCTTCTTTCTCGGTGTGCCTTCATTCTCGTCCCTTGGTTTCAAGTGTTTCTTGGCCCCTACTTGCCTCTCTTGGTCCATAGCACTATTCTTGTTTGGGGTGGTCTTTGGGCTGAGTTTGGTTGCTTTCGTCTTCGCGTCTCCCATTCAGGTTGCTCTTTGGTTTTGCGTCGATTGTTGGCCAGTAATTGACAATGTTGGCCATTTTTTCCGGCACTTTTATTTTGAAATTCCTAGCAATGGTCGGTTGTGCGCTTCGTCGTTTGTCGTAGTGTCTTGTTTTTGGGCCCGCTTTGTTTTTCATCTTTCTTCATATTTTCTCTATTGTGGGTGGGGTCCCTTCAACCCCACGGTTTGTAGCTACGGTCAAAAGTGTTTATCAATGAAAAAAGTTGGTTTGCTTACTATGTTGGTACTCCCATGTAACAATGAGTTGTCGAGGATTTTTCATAGTGCATGAATTCTTTCCATGGAACTACTTGTGTCCTATATTATTCCCCTCACATGTATCCTTACTTGGGGCACCATTTTTAACCCATATCATTACAACCCAAACATTATAGAACTAAAGCTTGATAAAAAAACATTCGTGCAACCTGTCTTGAATGTTGTTTATTTGAGTATGTGTGATTGTACTTGTTTTTCTATAAGGTTAGCTGGTTTACATTCTCGTATTACATTTCATTATGTATTTTACATGGAGTTATGCATTTTTAGCAATGAACAAATGTTAGTAATATAGTTTTTCATGTTATTTTACACTTTTATTTATTTTAATAAGGGTCAATGATTTAGATCATAGGGGAAACATGATGAAACAAAGTTTCTTATTAAAATATTGGATGCAAGATTTATTCCTATATTCTTCACTATCATGTCTTATCACTATTCATTTTCTTCCAAAAACTTGGGGCAATAAAAATCCTTTTTATCCCTATCTTATTTCTTCTATCCATTTCGATCATATTTTCGATCGTTGATTGACTTCTTCTATCACCCCATCAACACTCGAGGGGGAATCCTTCATTCTACTAATTTTTCTTCAAAAAAATTTACTTGTTTATGCTTGTCTACTATGTTTGAAGTGGCGTCACTTACTTCACCTCAAACATGGGCAAATGTAGACACCTAAATTCTGCTTTTGCAATCTTATTGCTAAAATCACACTAATCACTCTCATTCTTACCATTTCCACTATAATTAGTGATTTCCACTAATTAACTAACCTATTTTACCATTTTGGTTATTTAATAACTCTTTTTGATTACCTAACCTCTTTCACATTCAGGATGCCAATTTATGACACATCGTAAGTCATAATCCTCTTTTGAATAAACAATTAGTGATTATTATCTAATTAAGCATATTTTACCCTTGTTTTGGTCAATAAACCCTATGATTGGCTCAAAACCCTCTTCCAACCATTCAAAATGACCCCATTTCCCTTCAATACATCTCATAAGAATTTTAAAGCTTATTCTAGCCTCTTAATTTATGCTAAGTGGTTCATTAAGACTTCTCACATCCTAATCATTTTTTAATTCACTAATCATGACTAGAAAACCTTAATCTACTTTTTTATTTTATTCCCAGATGCACCAAGATGCAATTTTACCTCAAATAGAAAACTATAAAAAGGACTAAGCACCTACCTTAATTCTTTACACCATACTTTTATTAGTATATCATATAAGAAATATGATTAAGAACCTTAATTGCTTCTTGGATTAGCTTTCTCAATATTTTCATCCAATCTTCATGTTGGTTAGTAGAGGGATATCTAATATGGCCTTATATCCATTGTTAGAGAGACCCTCTCACCATTTGTGGAGTAGCAATAAACATAGTTTGATTGCCCTTAGCTCTAATTAGGTCTATGTTAAGTAATCATTTCACATAGTAAGGATTCTTGTAGATTAAATGTTTAGTTTCATTTAGTTTCCATCAATTCATGATTTTAAGCTTTTATCTTTGATGTTTCATTATTAATCTTGAGTTTAGCTCTAGGTTATTATGGTGTTATCCTTTACTATTTAGTCACATTATAAGAGCTTTATTGTGTTATCAAGTACTTATATGGATTAGAGAGCTTCAATCATGGATTATTGGTGTGAAGATGAGGTTTGCACCATCTCATAAAAGAAATATTAAATGGATCTTGGTGAATTTGTTGACCATGACATTTTTCACTACGGTGGTGGATTGGGAGTGAGAAGTGGAAAGGATGGAAACCTTATCTCGTAGTAGGGGTGTTGTATTAAATGGCTTAGGGGCAAGTAGGATGGATACTTAGATTTTTTATTAGTATTTTTGGGTTCATGGGTATGTGATCTAGTGGTAACACGTACTACATCAATTTGATAGGGAGTAGATTTCTATTTTCAGTAGTTGTAGGCATGGATAATGATTTAGATGCAACGATTGTGGGTGTCTAGTAGAGTGATTTTTATGCTTATATATTTGAAGGGATAAGGCCCTAACTTGTATGATTATTGATAGCATCATGAAGGGATTTACAATCCTCTTTCTAATGTCTTGACATGCAAGGATATTCACAAAATATTTCAAAGTTGAACTAAGAAATATTCCTATCCTCGATAGACAGATGCCTTAAGGAGTGGTAAGATTATGATAGATTGTTGAATAAGTTTTTCCAGGATCAATGTATATTTTCCTTTTAAGGAATATGTCAAAGGAAGAGATGAATATTTTGGTTTGACAGGTGTTGAAGGTAATACCTTTGGTGTAGTTTCTTTGAAAATGTGTTGAGGATGGTTCTTGGTTGTGTGATAGTGATTGGTAATTTAGATGAGATATGTGGTCCTAAGATGAAAGGAAGGTGTTTTGGTTTTTGTTTTGGAAAATTTGGATGGTGGTGGGTTATAATGGTCACTTTATTAGATGAAGGGGTATGTGGTTTTGTGATGAATTTTTAAATGTTACATTTGTAATATTGAGCTACATAGTCATCATAAAAAAATTCATAACTCATATGATGGGTTCCTTTTGTTAACCTTGTGAAGAGATTATAGGTGATGTAGATGAGGATGAATCAAAGGTGGATAAATTTACTTTAATATTAATGGTGGATGATTTTATGTTTATTGTTTTTATGACGAAATCTTGGTAAATGGTTCGAGATGCGATTACGTGATATGAGGTTTAGATGTCACAGGTGATTTTTCTTTGCATGTGTTTATAGTGTGATGTGTATGAATGTGATTGGTTTGTGGTTGGCTAGTAGATGGGGAATGATTTGGGAAGGTTTATTTAAAAATATCTAGGTTTTGATTTTGAGGAGCATTTGGATTGTCTAATTTTTAAATCACCTTTTAAAATTATATCTTGGAAGAAGTTTTGGAATGAATGCCACATTTCTATGTCGTGGCACTTAACTCTATGTTATTTGCAATAATCATTATCTCTATACCAAGATGGTTTTGAAACATATGTATCGATGGGGAAGATAGGAGGAAGAGTGATCATGTTTATAACCACGATTTTATCAAAGACTACACTATAAGACTCACTTATAGGAGTGTATCTATGATGAGAACATTATGAAAATTATTTGGGTGTAGTTTTAAAGATGACTACATTAGCTCATAAATTGGATTTCTCATGACTAGAATATGGTTTGGGTGAAAATTCAATTTTTGGTTTCTTTGATCGAAGCTTAACTCTATCATCCTCAAGAGCGCCAATATTGAGTTTTTGAGCCATCGTAAAGGCTTCATCAAATGTCTTGAAAGATTGGATTTGTAATGTGGATGAGATGTGTTTGGTGTAAGATCAAGAAAATAAATATATTAACTCGGTCTGACAGAGGGAGAATGATATTTGATTGATAACACCCCTCTAGTAAAGGAACAAACAATGGCAATAGATTCATCTTCAAATTTTTTAATCACTTATAATTTGGTGATAGTGATTTTATGGGTGATGTCACATCCCACAATTTCTGTTTGTGTTATTGAAATAATAAGATGCTAATGGTGAATGGTTTACGATGACAGGGTAAAAACCATGTTGGATAGATGAGTATGAAGCTACACGTTTTCATGTATACCCTACAAAGGATACACACACTTACATGTAGTTGCATGTGTAACCACAAAAAAATGATTGTTACCATATGTTCATAAAGGATTTGGCATTTACAACTTATTCTTGTCGTGGCTTGTAGTTATATATATCTACATTGTTGGTTATGTTGTTTTTGGTACTAGATTTAAATATTAGTAATGAATAAAGTATTGTCTCTAGATTGGAAATAATTATTGCATAAGGTGAAGGATATATACCTAGTTGCAATAATATTGCTCGGAATGATTTGTCACTATATTACTACATATTTCTTGGATTATAGTTATTATTTGGCTATTATAATCTTAATTGAGTTCATTGGTTGTGGATATTGAGATGTCAATGAGTTTTTATAACCACAATGCAAGTATAACATAGTTGGTTGTATTTTAGAGTGGTGATTAATAGTATGTAGGGGTTGTATTTATAATTACCCTCTAAAATTATTTTTCTCTAAATTTTCTCATTGTTAGATACAACGTTACATCTTATTGATGCTCAAAGGATGAATCCCTTAGTCATAATGGAAAGTAAGAATGATGTGGGTAAGGTAGTTCCACTATTATATCTATTTAATCACGGATAGCAATAAGTTACCTAGTTAATGTTATAAAGTTTTGGGGTCGTATGTGCGATGGTCTAAGATCAAATAGTTGATGTAGATGATTATTTGATTTATTGGGGACCATGATTAAAATCATTACAATATATATATAACCCTTGACCGTACTTTATGGTAAACTATCTTCAAACATTTGTTTTCTATGAAGGGTCCAACGCCATAATGGATTCATTGCTATAAAATGCATACTAGTGGTATTGAACCACACTACTTAGTGAGGAATTATTAAGAGTGTACATTAGTTGATTTTATAAACAATTGACCATAGTCAATTAACCATGCATATAGACTATAAATATTGTTCTGGGGATTTGAGTATATGTAGGTAGTAAGGACTACTTAATAGTTAAGTTAATAGGTATTATATTAATCTCATGACTTATTATTGAATGATTGCTTATTTTATCAGCCAAGGACCTCACCATGCATAAATGATTATAAATTGTTATGATTTTTAGTTGGTCAATTTGACCCTTGCAAATATTAGAGATGGGATTTCATCCGGTTTTATAGGAGTCTTTGATTGTTAGTAGTACTCCTCACCACCTTATATTGGAGGGAGATTGTGAGTTTTAATAAATTAACAATGTGGCACATGGGGATTGGATGCATGTAATCTAACCTGGGAAACTTGAAGCTTCTTTAAGAAGCTACCAAGTTTAATGTTGGGCATTCTAATTTGGTCTCTCATTTTACTTGGAGCCCTTCCTCCATTAGAACTTTTGTTATGTAAAATCATTACATGTGATTCATTTGGATAAGTTAAGTGGTAGTTCAGTACATGCATTCTATGAGTGATTTCTTTGGAACCGAGTGCATGTGAGCTTTAAATATAGTTCTATGGAGTATTTAGAAGATAAAAATCAAGGAAAATTTGTTATGCATAATGTGGAAGCATGATGTAGGAGAGGGTTTGAATTTTGGAAAAAATAGTTATTTTTCTTGGAAACCTTATTGAGCTCTTGTAGGAAACTATTTTTAATTGTTTAAAATCTTGTGGAAGAGCATCAAAAAGTTTAAGAAATTTTGAGGGTTTTGTAGGACGAAACATTGAGAACTCTCATAAACCCATGGGCATGGTTTTATACATCCTTATCTTTATATTTCATTATTAAATAATGAGATGTTCCCTATTTATTTAAAGGTGCTCATTAATGTTGCAAATGAGTTATTCTCACCGATTTTTGAACTTATTATACTCCTAATGGACGTAATATCAATAAGTATGCTTGAGGCTTGTTTGAAAAAAGCTGTGAAATGTGTACCCTCAAATTTTGTTTTACGAGTTGATTTCTTTTCATATTATTTTTATAAGGTTTGACAATTTTATTTGGGGTGATGTAGGGTAGTTCACCATGTACGAAATTATAGAGGATATTATTATTACTGTTTGGGTCTTTTCTATGACCACCACTTAGAACAAGTATATACTACTTATTGTCTTGTGCAAGACATGACAATTCTTCAATAACTAATTACTGGTTTTATAACCCAAGCAAGGGTTTCATTTCGTTAGAGTATGTTATATTGTATCGCCTAGTTAAGTATCCTATTATTGGGCATAAATCCATGTCTCTTGCTTGGACCTAATGGGTGAATAGAACCCTAAGTTTTTTACGGAATATAAATATATATAGAGCATATTTAAATAGGAAGATCCTCAACATCAAGGGATATGTTTACTACTAGGATTTTGTTACCTACATGTTCTCTTTTACCAAGCCTTGATGATTTTGGTTCATTTTTTAAAAAGGAGATGAATGGTTGATTGACTATGTGACCTAGATATGATGTTGTGCTTAAATAGAAAGGTTGGACGTGATCTTGTTTGGTAAATGCTATAAGTATTAAGCTAGAAAGTGATCATAATGTTTCCAAGGAATAAAAATAACTATATTTTAAAATGTGGGACATTTATGTGTTTATGATAGAATAAACTATTCATAAAATTTGGCAATTATAATAGGGTGTGATAAACTTATCAATTCCTTGATTGTATTTACTTGCAGATATGATAAAAGATAGAATGAATAGTTACATTAACTTCATTTCACTAGTAAAGGAAAAATAGTGAAGGATGAACACCGTTATTATAATATAATAACCTTCGATATGAAATCAACTCAAAATATGTAATATTGTATGATAGAAAAAGGTTCTTGTTAATTCTGTAAAATATGTTCTCAAGTTCGTACACTTTTCTAAAAATAAGTATACTTGATGAATTACCTTTAGATATTATAGTAAATATTTCATTACTTCGTAATGAAATAGTTAGATAAGGAGTTATATTTCCATGCCAGTTCAAGTTGAGATGACCATGTACATGTTGTAAATTATCATTTTTAGTTACAAGTTGGTGATGTATCGCAAAAGGGATTAAATATCTAGATAACATTATATCTTATTGATTGATACTTGATTTGATTTGTAAAATAGTTATAATTTATTGTATTGGAAAACATACCTGTTGTAAATTATGATCATCTTTATAAGTCTTTCATGGATTGGTAGAAAGATGTATCAATCATTGATATTAAAAATAAGAGGATGTTAGAACAAAAGGATTTTATTTTCGACATGAGTTATACTATTGTTTGCATCCAAAGGATCGATATGATTTGATACATAAGTTATACTATTATTGTTTTAATTGTATTTATGTACATTAAATAAAAATAGAAAAGTGTAAACTATAATAGGGTACCATGAATATTATAAAGTCCTTTGAGCCTAATGTATACCCGTGATTAACTTTTATAGACTCTATTTGACTATTATCAATGATTATAAATATAAAAAGAGATATCGATTAATCGTTTGACCATTATGATGGTGTTATATGAATTACATGATATGATGTAAAACCATATGTTATCATAGAGAAACTATCATTGAAACAAGAATTATGTTTAGTAGACTTTGTATGGAAATAGTAAATTATAAAAGAAACTTGTTAATATAAAAATTAAAGATAAGTAAGGCTATCAATTATATTTTCTTCTCATGAACAATAAACTAATATTCATAGGTATTTTGTGGAGATTACATAGGTTGATAAACAATGAATATAATAAGTTAACAATGGAAAAAGATCTAGATAACTGAATAAAGTGATATGGTGAAGAAAAGTTCCTAATGAAAAATGTGTCATCACGAAACTTGGCATGGAAAACATGTCTCTGAAACTTTGGCTAAAGTAGTGTAAGATTTTGATTACATTGCCCTGATTAACCAAGATCTAAGGTGTAGGATACTGAATGGGATTCAAATGATTGAGTTCCATATATACACTTATAAAACATCACTTTATTATCAATGCTTGAAAAAGGAAACCAATAGTATACCTTGTATATACACTCGTAAAGAGTAAGCTATGGGGGATCGATTACTAACTGACCCATACAACTTCACATGGTTTTTTATTGTTATCAAATGAATAGAATTTAAAATTTATGATTGATTTAAATCTTCTGTATTTAAATAAGTGAAGCATGAATTTAATGTAAAAATAGATTCCTAGTTTAGAAGCATAATAAAGAGGTGTTACATGTGATATTAATTGAGAAATGTTCTAGAAATAGTTGTATGAGATGAGTGAATGAGAAGAGTGAATACGAGGTATAATGTTATACATGTCTAAAGTAGGTCCTACTAAATACATAGGGAACGTTCTTAACATAAGATCTTGATCGTGTGCTATAAGATAACAGGAATATTGAAAGTCCCAGATGTGTTGTTGGGTGTCTTCATTAATATAAAACTTGAGGAACTTGAGTAGTTTCAGTGGATAAGATAAGATTTGTACGGTATGGATGGATGGATGGATTCATGACATATTTTTCATAAGATAATGTGTTTTTAGGACCCATACAATCAGATTCAAGACTATATATTTGGTTCATCAAATCCTGGAAAGGGTCAGCTTTGTAGTTGTAGTTTATTAGATGAGGAAGAACCATGTTGATTATATAAGAATTGATTTGGTTGTTGATATGGTTGTGGGATATTTTGTTGAAAAGTATTCCCCAAGGGAATGATATAATTTGGCTATGAAATTTAAGGTTGTGAAGGTTGAATGTACTAATACTAGAATGTCATGGATGTGTTTAAAATAAGTTGTGATGTTTGAGGTATATGTTGGAAAGGAATAGAAGTGTGAATAAGAGTTTGCAACTATTCTCGTATGTGTTGAAAAGGAATAGATGTATGAATAAGAGGTCGAGATTTCTGTGATATGAATTGAGAGGAAGTAGGGATGGTAGACAAATTTTGTGAGGAGGGGTGAATAGTGTAAAATAAAAATTGTGTTGATAGGTGATATTGATGTTGGGATAGACATAACTATATTTTTCACAACCGACATGGGCTTTTGGGATGGGATAGGTTGAGACATGCTTAATGAGATGGATATTGAACTTACGGGAGGATTTTGGATGGTGGAAGATACTAATGGAGTTGACATGAATGGATATGTATTGGTATTGTTTTGAGATGGTGTGGAGCTAGAGGAGAGGTCTAGTGAAGATGTAGGTTGTTGGTTAGCCATGTCCTGTGAGGAGACCACATTGAGGTCAAAAGCAATGATGGGAGGTGAGGACACAATGTTAGACATTTCGATTCACTTTGGGCAGTGGGGTAAGGATGTACCTGTTGGATGACCGGCTCATGGTCGGGATCGATGGTCGGGAGAAGTCATATAAAGTGCTAGATATAGGGGTTGTGATCAAGGCATGAATGGTTGAATATGAAAACATGGAGTAGCAAGATATGCATTAAGAAAAATGGGGTTTGAGTCTAAAATTTCAGAAAAGGTTGGACCCTTAGTGTCAAAGAAATAAGGACTCGATGGAACAAGTATTCCAAATGACTCCAATTGACTGCTGGGATAATGTGGGGGTTCTTGATCTTGTGGATGAGATGATAGAGATGATCAATGTTGATCGATTAGAGACAAATCTCCCTTAATGCAGGTTTGAATTTTTTTGATATATTTTTGAAATTTTACTATCATATTGTTGGAATTTTGTAGATGGGATTGTTGTCTTGTAGTAACCATGAAAAAAATAATCACCTAGAATGAAAAATGAATCTAGATTGTTGATTAGAAGTAATAAAAAAGTTATGTAGAATAATTTTAATTACCTTGATTAAATAAAATAAAAGTGAAATTTGAAAAATGCTTAATAGGGCCCTAGGAAATGGAAATCTATGGATGGTTTCAGGAGATGTTTATGGATGGAGTCCTCCATATACGCAAAGGTATGTGAGGCCCAAATATGTGTTGGTGTTGGTATGGGGCTTGGTATTGGGGCCTACCCCTCACTTCATGAGTCCCGCAATGATAAGGGATTCGAATGTGAAACAAATATACCAGAAACCAATTACTATACTTAGTTAGAACACTAAGTCAAATTATCCTCTTGGTGATGAAATCAAAGTAGCTCCTCCTCGATAGAAATGTTTTGATGTAAATTTATATTTTATGTTGTTTAGTTTTTGTGGGGGAGATTAAGTAAATGCAATTTTTCAACATCTTAATTAGAATATGTGATAAAATAGAGTGAGAGGTTCTTTTTAATACCAAAAATAAATGTGAGTTTGATGAGGGCAGCAAACAAAAATGCAATGCTTTGAAAGAAAAATAAAGGAAAGAGATGTACCTGTAAAATGCTTCCTTTTTAAGTTTTTTTAATATTTTAGATTTTTTTATCACAACTACAACACAACAAGTAAAATCTCCTAAGGAAGAAACCTCCAAAAGTTACACAAAAATAGAGAACAAAAAAAAGAAACAAGTGTTGGAGGTTTATCGACTAAACAATTAAAAAAATCTACAAATATCATTAGTACTTTTTAGGAATCATTGGCGATTCACCAAAATTGTTGATGATTTGACCAGATCATTAACGATTGCAAAGAAGAGAACATGAAAATGAAATAATTTAATTTAAAATGAAATAAATGGAATGATGTCCCATCAAGAATGCGAGAATGTACCGAGAGAGTTTTTTTCTTTTCAATATTACCTTAATAAAATGAAAGAACAAAAAAGCCCGACCTTGAAAGATGACAGAGTTTATTGATATCCGTGATGATGGACGTCGATGAAGAAACCTATAGATCAAAGACACTAAACAAAATAGATTAGATAAATGGGTAGATGAGCTACTTGGAAAATGATGATTCCAAGAATCCAAAGGACTTCCTTCGAAGATGTCGGCCCATTTTTATACAATTAAAAATATCAATAATAATGATAAAGATGCGTAAATGAAAAAGATAGATATATAATGGATATGAAAATTTATAACTCAAGATTAAAGGATAATTATTGTGCAACTTCAAATGTGGCCCAAAAAGAGTGGACGTGATTTGGGCAGGACTCTAAATAGTCATACCAAAACTATTGTGTCTCCTATTGGATGTTGTGGAGGAACTCGGTCCAATCTTCAAAGTCTTATATATCGGTGGAAAATAGTATTATACATAATGTAATTTCATGAAGTGTGTTGTATTGTTACCAAAAGAAAGATTTTGCACTATAGGAAGATCATAGATACTTGCGATAGGATGGGAATTGTCAGTGTATTACCATCTAAAGTAAATCTATTCTTGCGAGAGAGAACAAGTTAAATCCAAAATATTGAGTAATTGATACTAAACTGATAAATTAATTAAAAGATGCAAATTGATAGGGATCGTTGGTGATTCAGAGGAATAGTGAGTGATTGGATAGAATTATGGGTGACTCAAGCAATCGTTGGTGATTACTATGAAAATGATGAACTTTTGTAAAACGATAAATAAAGATTTTGAATGATGATTTTTTTTTACTTTTTATGTTTTTATGAAATGCAAATGATAAAAAAATAGTGTCTCTTGATGTAGATATATGATAAAATATGTATCCAAATGTTTAATGGAGTTGATTGAAGTGGATGACCAATTTTTATGCTTCTTGGGAATATGATTGATGAAAGGCCTATCAAAATTATTTATTAAGAGTTTGAGGTTGATACAAGTCCTTGATGATCTTTGGAATGATGTTGATTTTTTGTTGTGTTTAAAATAAAGTGTAATATCGAGAAAAATATTTTTGAAGATCCCCAAGAGAGGAGAAAAAAAATCTATTTATAATCACGGACGATTCTGCGTTAGAATCACCCGTGATCTGAAATTTTCAGGGAAAAAGTTTAAGAAATGGTTAAAACCACTTCCTAAACAAAGTTTTCAAGTAAATAATGAGTTAAAATGGTTAAGAGGAGGTTATGGTCAAGTTTTGGAGGTTAGGATGTTATGGTAAAATAGGTTTGAGGTGGTTTTAAGATGGTTAAGTGGTTTTAAAGAGGTTAAGGTAGTTTGGGATGGGTAAATAGTAATTTATGAGAGTGTAAAAATTGATTTTACTAGATGAGGAGAGGGTGACTTAGGATAATGACATAATGATATATTTTAGATTACGTAATGTGTGTATAGAGGGAATTAGGTGGGTTAATGAAAAACTTGGTGTCTATAGTGGGTTCTTCCCTAATGATTGTAAATGTGTTATTGTGAGATTTAGGGAGATATAGGTGCATTTTGCAAGTGTAGGAAGTGAGTGTATCTGTGCATTTCCATAATATTTCAAGGTTTGAAATGAGGCGCTTTTACTTAATGAATTATAAGACACAAAAAAATATCAATTTGAAATAAAATCTAGAAGACATATTGGTCCAATATTGTACAGGTCATCCCGGGTGAGATACAAATTCCTTACCAAATTTTACAGACTTGATTGGGGAAAGAACATAAAAAATGAAGTTTGGAACTTTTAAATTGATGTTTTTCTATGGAATTTATGCAATATATTCTCATAATTTGGTGACATTCTAGTGTGAAAGTATAAAAAATATAAATAAGAGACTTCAAATATTACTAAGTGGTAATGGAGAGGTGGTATTTATCGTGACAAGAGTGTTTTTCAAATGAAGTGTTTTTAGGATGAAAATTTTCAAATTTGAGTGTCTACATTTGCCCCATTTTTAATTATGAAATGAAAATTACATGTTTAAAATAAAATATACCTGAGTGTGTAAACACACCTTATATTTACTCAAATATTTTTTTATAGTTGTCCATATTGTGCTTTTGTGTTTGCATGCTCCATGTTGAAACCTACATCATAAGGTGTATTCAATGACCATGATCAAAAATGAAATTTAACTCAAATATAACTTATAATGTGAAATATTTACATATTCGTAAAAGTGAAATGAAGAGATGTAACCAACGAAGGAATACTCCTTTTTCTTTGTGGTAGAAGAGAACATTTTATTTTTCTTATGCTTGAAGATTTTTATTGCTGAAAATTTCCAAAGGATTAGGGGTGATAAATCCTAATTTTTATTGACGAGAAATCAAATTATTAGGTGCATAATGTATATGGTCCAACATGTGTCTCAACAACATGCAATCTTACTCATCCATTTAACTAGCGTATTGGTGGAAATAAATAGCAGACATGTATGTATTGGCATATAAAGGGATATACTTAAAGGGGATACAATGAGTGCTAGGGTTGCATATGTAGAGGGAAGTAATCCTTGTACTAAGTTAACCTAGGATTTCTAAGGCCCATGATCAAGATAGAGAAAATAACCCTACTAAGATATCAGTGGTTGGTGTGGAGAGGTGTGATGTAATAAATAAAGGAAAGAAGCATGCAATAATTGAAATGAAAGTATCTAATGGTATGATATTTGATAAGAGTATTTTTGATCAGCCAAACTCTAGAACTTAGTTAATAAAATAAAGAAGGTTCACATGCGAGAAAAAAGTACATTCAAAGGCATGAAAGAATTGGCAAGGATCACGCACAAAATAGAGACAGATTTGGGACTTAGCCATTTTCATGATGAGGATCTATTTTTGGAGGTAGCGTGTAGAGCACTCAAACTGATTGGAGACTTGTGTGTCATGCATTGGCTATTTTTGGATGGTCAGCTATGAAGTTCGTACATGGATGCAAGATAAAGATAGAATGGCAAACTGATAGTTGACTAAGGGAGATCTATTGTTAACACTCTTGCATGTAAGCCTATTTTTGTAATGGCGCGTGGCTAATAATAGCATGCGACCTATTTTGGGATTAGATAAGTAGTGAAGGGAAAGTCCCCACCCTTATAAATATGTAGTAAAATATGTAGTAGAAGGGTGATATATAGATATAGAGAGAGAGAGAGAGCATAGATATACATGTGAGAACTAGGGTATAGTGAGATTATGCTGCTAGATCTGTTATGCGCATGAGTGTATACTATTGTTATTGTAATGAAGCTTTTGTGTATTTACTGCAATTAATATAATGGAGATTATGGACTGAAACAAGGTGTTCTCATGGTTATAATTCAATATTGCATGCTTGATTCCATTATGGTTATTTGTTAAGTCTATTATGTTCTAGATCTAGGTTTGAATATGCACTGTATGAAAGATATATTAGTTATAGATCTGAATGATTAAAGTCTTCATCATGCTAACATCCTACAACAACAACCCTAAAGAGGGGCCTGGTAAATTTTTATGCTTCGGGTGAGCACTCAATCTAGTCTAAGTGATGTGCGAGTGCACTTGGGCTTGTATTGCTGAATTCTATCTTTGCATCATTGGTTTCATTTCAGGACCTATTTTTCAGTTGTTTCAGGATGGTTCATGATGAATACATACTGGTTGACCTTAGTAAGTGTTGAGGAGTGGATACACAATCTAGAAGAAGAATATGCATGATGGTTCAACACTGGATCTGATTTTAACGCATGCATGTGGGTGGAATAGAACCTATATGACAGTTTATATGAGAGCTTCTTCACTATCTTTCCAGTATAATTGTACGAGTGGCTAATTACGTATGCATCTAAGTGGAATTGGAGGTATCGTGCACTTGTCTAGACACATGAATAATTCCAGGCCCTTTATGATGTTGATATTATTTAGACTTGATTTATGGATACGTGGTTCTATGGTGTTTTAGACAGTTATAACCTGGAGTACTCAATTTCCACTTATTTGTGTCCAGATGTAGCTAAATTCCAGTTTTTACGATATCAAGGGGAAATTACGTAATGCATTCCATTGGCGATTAAGATCCTGATGGTCACTTTGAATTTGGAGGGTAAACCAATGGCTAACTAAACTCCACCACGCATGGGGAAGGATCAAGTTTGGTGAAAGATGGAAGACCTAGCGGTAGAAAGGAAGAGAGAGGAAAGGTGACTTAAGTATAATGAGGCACACAAGAGGGAGATACGAAGCAATTGGAGGATGCAGAGAAAATGGAGTTGTGGAGAACGATAGTTTGAGAATGAGTTGAATTTCATGCGAAGACATGGTACCCGAGCCTCAGGAACTCCCCCATTTGGGAAAACATAATAGGGAACCCTCCTCGGCCTCAAAAAGAAGCATGCTAGTAGAGATAACCTGGGATGCGGGTGCAAATCTAAATCCACCTAGAAACCTTTCCCTTATGCTTGGTTTTCCAGCATCTAGTACAACAAACAGTCAAAAATTTAATTCAAGCAATGGAAGAGTAGGATTGAGTCTTATAAAAGGAATAATGATGGCAGTGTAAACAAATTAATTGTTATGTGGGAGTACCTTTTTGGGTGTATCATCTACATAGAACTCAGGCGTGCCTATTTTTGGACTAACTTCTAAGAGTGGTAACGCTTCGTAGACTGTCGGGTTATAATTCAATTCTACTATTGGGACATAGGGAAGTACATCTTCTGGTCTTACACTAAATACAAGTTTGGGATTAGGAGGCATAGGTAGCTCTAGTTCCATCAAATCTGGTGGTTCTAGAGGTAGGGGAAACACAAGAGGTTCTAGATCAGGTGGGCAAGGTCCGCACTAACCCCACTATATTTACATGGAGATGTCTCTTCATCTTCCAAACTAAAGGGGCATAGAAGATGTTGTTGCACATGTGCATATGGTTAAAATATTCTGGCGTGTAAAAGGAATGATAGCTTCTAAGCATAGCGCTAGCCAATTCCTCTTTGCATTACAAGGGCACGCACATAGTTGGTACAAAATTTTTGACCCTGATCAGACTTGCATAGATTATATAACTTTAAAAGATGCATTCCTTAAAGAGTTTCACATCCCTGAGTTTGAGCAAAAGAGTATAAGTGCACCTTTGAAGGATACTAAGAAAGGAACCACTAAGAGAGTTAGAGAGTATGATTCTCGGTTTAAAATGTTGTTATCTAAACTTTCTTATGATATACATAGAAGCCAACATACACGAGTGGTTCATTAGAGGCCTAATTACCCCTTTTAGAAGGGCATCATCACATAAGACATACACTAACCCACACGAAGCACTTAAAACAACCTTACGCATTGAGGCAATAGGAAGTATAGATAGATCTTTGGGGTGAGCCCATTTTTAGAATCACATATCGCAGCTATGGAAAATCAGTGGAAAAACTATCACAAAATTTAGCACATGACATACACACGAGGATTTGGTGTATAGATTGTGAAGTAGAAGGTCACACAAAGGATATTTTTCTTCATAGATTAGTATTCTCGTTGTCGTTGGATTTTGAGATATGTTATTTAAACCATGATGCTAGTCACTACCCATTATTACAATAGGCGATAAGGAATAACATTTCAAGCTATTGTAAAATCTGTAGGTCCACGACTCATGACATGGAAGACTTTTGGCTGATTGGTCAGATCCATGATGTTATAGATATTGGTGTATGACAGATAGGAGTTTTAGATAACTCTAAGGGAAAGAACGAGCATCAGGACCAGGATCACAATCAAGCGTGCTATAAGTGGAATAAAGGGAGTTTTAAAGGAAGTCATGGCAGAGGACGAGGATACGGGGTGGATTTGGAGCATGAGGCCGTGGTAGTGGAAGAAGTGAATTCCCTCATAGAATATGTTATAAATGTGGGTCTCTTGACTACTATCGGTGTGAATGTCCTCAAAATATTACATGTTCATTTTGTGGAAAGAACCATAGCCGTGAGGAGTGCTGGACTTATATGAGAACCTTAGTAAGCGGTAAAAACAAGAAAACAAAGGTGCATAAATGGTTAGGATACAACGTGCTTATGGAAAATCAATGGATGCTTAAGTTGGAAGAAGAGTCAAAAGAGTTACAAGTGAAGATCACGACCCGTTCTAAGGTGGCACATGCCGAGAGAAGCATTCTGTGAGAATCGTACCATCACTAAGGAGGAGGTTCTACGTGCACAGTACCTAGATCATGCCCATTAAAAGGAGGTATATCAGGAAACCATGGAAGTTATTAGGAATCTTTAGGGTGAGATACAGTACTTAAAAGAGTAATCACGGAAGATGGGGAAAAATAAAGTATCAGAGATGGTCCAAAATGATATAGATGACTTAAGGGAAGTGTGTAAAATGTTGCGCCAGGAAAATATCACTACATTGTTAGAGGATTGGTTAAAGGGAAACACTCCATGCTCAAGTATTGAGACTGGAAGATAGATCCTGCATGCGAATCTTCCCCCTCATAGCCTTGATTATGACAAGGAAATCACTCTAAATGCTATTATAGATGGTTGGCTATTGAGTAATATACTACTTAATATAGGTGCATAAGTCAATGTTCTTACCTTGGATGCATGGGCATTGTTAACGTTTTAATCTACCTTGAGAAGTAGATGTCAAAAGTGGTCGAAATGTTTTTGAGAAAATCCTCAGTATGGGTATTCTATAATGTAAATTGAAAATTCTCCAAGTCCGAAATCTGAAATTTTAGACTTTGGATTTCAGAGATTTTCTCTTTTAGAGTTTAATGGTGCGAAATTGTGTTTGCAAATTTCTAAAGTCCGAAACCCTGAAAGTTTAAAATTTCAGGCTTTTGGGATTTCAAGGTTGAGTTTTTACTTAATATTGACATTTTTTTGACTTGGAGTTCTGAAGTCTGAAACCCAAAAGTCTGAAATTTTAGACTTTCGAGCTTTCAAGTTTCAGAAATTTTGGCCACTCTTTCGGTAAAATCTCTTTCAAACTTCCGAAGTCCAAAAGTCTAAAATTTCAAACTTTTGGGTTTTCAGGTTTTGGAATTCTCTAGGTCACTTTTGAGATTTTCACTTTAGGACTTCCAAAGTCCGAGAATCTAAAATTTCAGACTTCCAAGATTTCAGGTTTTGGAACTTTTCATTGCTAATTCACTTTTTTATCTCCTAATCTCCAAAGTCCGAAACCCGAAATTCCAAAATTTTGAAATTTTGGGCTTTTGGGTTTCAAACTTTCGAGTCCTTCGTGCAATTAATTTTTCACCAACCCCGTATGGATCGGAATTTCGCCATTAATATCAGGTTTTCTATTTAAACTTATTTTTACTTGTCATTTTTACCTGACACTTTTCTCTGACATTCTATTTTCTTGTACTTTTTGACATCATTTTCGAGGTATTTTAACTTGGTTATTTTCCTTTTGGTTTAAGATCTCTTATTTTTATTTCCTCTTTGTTTGTTTTCTTTTGTTCCTCCTTTGTGTACCTCTTGAAATGAAAAACTCATTTCCCACCATGTTTCTACGTTTTGAGTTTCCACAGGCATTCAGAGTTTTCAAGGGATCTTCTCGAGTTTTCCATTTCTCCCTCTCAACACTTTTCGGGATTTGGAGATTAGCATTGTTTGGCAATTTTCTTCTCATATTTCAAAGACTTGGTGGTATATCACTCTTTCAAAGCTATTGTTTTCGGCATTTTGGAGGTCACTATTTTAGAAAATTTTACTTTTCACAACTTTTTAGTTGTTAGGAACCATGTGAATTCAGAACTTTTAACTTCAGAACTTTGGAGTTTTTCTTTTGTGGTTTTGGAAGTCTAGTTTTAAAAATCTGCACTTCTCTTTTTTAGAGTTTTTCACTTTGGGATTCTTCAACTTAGGCTTTAAGAATTTAGAAAAATTCATAAGGTTCCAAGATATAGAACTTGATGTCTACTTCCACATCAAAGGGAAAATAAAATATGAAGTATTCATTTCTTGGAGTTTCTCCTCACTCCTTCTGTCTTCCGACTTGGGGAATATAGGGGACACCGACCTAGGAAAAATTGATTTTCCAGATTTTTGGGAAAGAGTAAAGGCTCCAAACAAGAAACCATAGATGCAAGCCACCTATGACGGTAGGGTTATCCTTGCTTGCCGATTTTCCCACATCCATACATTACCCAGAGTTTATTTTAGCTACGAAAGCCCACTTTGACAAAGGATCTATGTCGGTCAAAGATGATGATGATAAGGTGGTAATCCATTTGGACCCAGAATTCTTTGAAGATCTACTCAAACTTCCGACATTGAAGATTATGCCATAATTTTTCTAGAGTCGGTAGTGGAGCACTGGGACAAGGAGGAGGAAGTGTGCACAAAAGTCATGATGAAAACTTATCTTGCCAAGAGCATTTCCAAATTACCAAAGACCATGCATTGTTCATATTTTATCTAGGAGTTCAGTGACCTTATTGTGCTATTAAGAAGAATTTCAAGTCTTCCTTTTGCAAAGGAATTCAAGGAATGGATGTTCTTATACATCTCTACCTCCAAGAAAAATAAGGAATTTATCTGATGGGGGATCATATCAGTAGCTCTATTTTCTATCAGCTGAGAAAAATTCTTTCCATGAAGAATTTCTATATGACATCCTTCTTGGTTTATGTTGTTGCTACTATGGGAGATTTCTCTGGGATGAATACTAAAGGTATTTGCAACACCTCCAAAATCTATGATTTTTATCCTCAACTCACACTTTGAACAAATAGAGTAGACATTTTCATAGGGTCAATGATGCCTTCTTTGTGGGTATCCTCTACCATTTTGATAATGAGTTATACAATCAAATGATTTATGATGAATCCTTCAGATAAGTGTGTGAGTGGGGAGCCATCTATTTACAGTTCCCCACATTTACTTACATTTGGATTCCAAGCTTTGTAGGTGCTCCTAACAAGTTGTAAATATTTCCTACTGATAAATGAGTTCTCCTTCAATTGGTTCAAAAATTGTTAGATTATCATTGAATTCGGAACAAATGCCACAAAGAAGGAATGCATTTCCCTATTTCAATTAGCAGATACACCTTCCCAAATATTCACAAGGCTAAAAATGTGGATGCAGAAATGGCCAAAATAACCCTACGGACCTTTCATCCCCAAACTAGATTGATTATTGGGGTAAATTCGGTGAAATAGGTCACTCCACTGCCCACATGCCCCAATTGGAGGATATTTGGATTCATTTTCGGGATGAATACATCATCTGATAAAGGGATTATATGAGGTTGACCTTGGATGAGGTTTGATATTTTGTTTTGACTGATGTCCCAAAGGATGTGTAAGATAATGATGATGTTTTGGATGTGGCATACAAAAATGATAATATTGCCAATAAATTATTATCATGGATTGATTGGTATGTAGAGAAATGTTTCAATACAAAGGAGATGGTAGAGACCATTCTCAGAGAACTTACAATTGGTTGGTTACCTTGGGAATCTTACCCAAGGGAATAGAGCAACCTATAAATATAGGGTCCCCACCAACTATAAGCTAATAAGCACTCACAAAGCAGAAAAGGTCAACCCAAAAAAACCTATATGATTTGAGAAAAGATATCATTTGTTATTGGTGGCTCATCTCTCTCCAAGGCTTCTATTTCCAAGGCCATGTCTCCTGCAACACCTGTGAAGTGGTTGAAGTCAGTGACTCCCCTAGTATCTCACAAGATCCATCATCTCTTCCTCCTCCTCCATTGTCACTTCCAATATCAGTTCCTTCCACTTCCACAATCATTTCTTTGTTCCCATCTCCTTCTATGGCCCAAGTATTCTCATCCCTTCTAGTTCTCTCAGCTGGAGAAACTATTGGGTCACCCATTTCTTCTTCACTTCCCTTAACACTTCCATTTCCCTCCATCTCATCCCCCAACATAATTCTATCAACTCCTATGGCTGTCCTTACATCCACCTCATCCATCATTTCCACTTCTACCTAAATGCCAACTAATGTTTCTAGTGCTCTTTTCATGACTAATGTTTCAGGTATCATATCTACTATCCCATCTTCATCAACATTAGCCATTCTTGAATGGTTGTTTAGAAAGACTCCAAAGTAGAAGAAGAAGGTGCCTCTAGGAGATGTCATAGATCTCAGTATATTGGAACATACACCCAAAAGATAGGCCAAGGAAAATTTTAGTCCGATAGTGAATCTGTTTGGGGAGCGAATTATAGAGGTTGCTACTCCTGTTGAGGGAAAAACTAAGGAAACAATTATTGTGGCAGATTATCGGATCTCTCGATTTTCATTAGGAAAAACTACTCATGAAGGATCCAAACAAGATGTGCAAACTAATCTTGGGGCTCTACTGAAAAAATATGAAAAGGATAAGGCTACAAACAATGAACTCAAAATCAAGGTCGAAGAACTCACTTCATTGTTACGTAAAGTAACCCAACTAACTCCATCTACCAAATTCTCAACTACTCCGGCCATGATAGTTTCGTCAACCATCGATGAAATTTCTTATCATGAGCTTGAGAATATAGGAAACAAAGGGAGATCATTAAATGGATGGATATAATGTGCATATTATAGGAAGCTAATCCCTTAATCAAGGAGGTTGTCAAAATATATAATGATCTATAAGTTGGGAAGGTTGCTATTTGCAAAATGGATGAGGCCTTTTCAAAGATAATAATAATCTAAATTTAAATTTGGCAACATGGAGTGAGATCAGAGAAGAAGACCCCAAATTTCTCCTTCAAGAAGAAGTGATCGATGATGCCTCAAAGTTATTTGAATATCAAAAGGCCATGGAATTTTGGTGCCAAGTGTTGCAAGATTTAATTAAGAAAATGGAAGATAAATGAGTAGAAATCATGAATGCTCAAAATGACATCTCAGAAGAGTTTGATGTTGCTAATTACAAATTCTTCAATGAAAACATCGATGCTCTTCCTGAAGATCAAATTAAGGAAAATTTCAAGGATTTGGTGAAGTGTGATGATGAGGTCACCAAAACTTTCAGCAGTGACTCCATCGACCAATTGGTCTTGTGCCAAAATTTCATAGGGAGGCGGAAGAAAGTTGTGAATAAAATTTGAAAGGTTCCAACCAAGATCACGAGGGAGATCGAGATGACAGATGTAGTGAATCACTATGCATGTGGGCTTGGAGATGAATAAATTCAAGGGATCATCAAGCACTTCATTGAGTATAAGCATCAAATGGTTTCTTGGGAAGGAGAACAATTAAAACCTGTAGAAGAGGAAGGTGTAGCTGAACAAAGCCAAAAGCGAGTGATTATGAAAGGATAGATCCAAGCTCTAGATTGGTCAAAGTTACAGGTGGGACCGAGTCAAACCCTTGTAAAAAAAAATTCATATGAGCATGTTCCATTAATTTAATGACATTTCTATTTTTAGTAAAATGTTATTTAAGGGCACAACTATAATGGCTCATCCTAAAAAATTATAAATAGTTTAATGTTTCAAGCTAGTAGGAGGGAGAGATAGATCATTTTGGGGAGAATTTTCTCTTTAATTTTGGAAGAGTGCTTTAGAGATTTCTAAAACCTTTTAATTATACTTAGAGTTATACCTTGTTATTGGAAATCTGATTTATTGTATTTGATGGTTGATCAATGCTCACTTTATGAATTTATGGTTCCTTAGTGTGAGTGGTTATCTTACCTTTATTTCGGGTTATCTATTTCATGTTGTGAGGGAGTAATGTGATTATCTTTTATGTCGGTTCTAAAAATATTATTTTCCTTCTGTTGTTAAAGTTATGTTAACATTATTCATAGTTGCTAAAATAGATGTTTTACATGTGCATGTGTTCTTTCCTCATGATAAATTAAATGTGCATTGAATCAAATTTGATCCATCCTTTATGTATGATCAAGTTTAACGAAGGAATGTACACCCTAGTTAGTGGTATTTTGTACCCTTTCTAAGTTACAATAGGTGAAGATGGCCAATGATGCAAGCATCCTACTCACGTTAACCCTTCCAGATATTAAAATCCCTTTATTTGGTGCATCACTTGCCCTTATTATAGTTTCATTTCTCTAAAACCCTATAAAAAATATTAGCATAGGACTAAATATACTTTTATTATATTAGGATTAGTACAACACTTAGTTTAGGAAGAGGAAGCCAACATTCTCCGAGTTTCACCTCGAGCCCAAGTTCCACGGCTTGAGAGGTGATCCCATGTGTCCCAATCACACCGAATGTCCTGTTCACATTCTCGTCCATTCGTAGGGTGCAGTAATTTGGGGACAACGGTTTTGGCACTCCGGTGAAACGATTTGGTACTTATTTTCTCATTAGCATAAATCAAAGTACTTGGCGACTCTATATCTCTAGATTCCAAATCTCAGTGTATTCACTTATGTGAAGAATTCAGACAAGAGCTTCTTCAAAGCACGAAAGTTATCAGCATATCAACCTTTTCGTGTCTCCTCCCAAGAGAAGAAGCAGAAGCATTTTAAATCCATCTGCTGTAGTTTTATCTTGTAGAGGTCATTCAACTCATCCATATGGAAGGTTTCCTCCAGCGAGGAACAATCAACCTCTTACTACTATGGCATAGAACTAAGTTTTTTCCCCTTTCAATGTAAGCAATCGCCTGTTGGCTCAACGTGACCCTATACCAGTTGTGGCACTCAAAAGTGTATCCTTTTACAGGAGAAACTCATGTTACTTCAGTAGAACACATTCTTGATGTATTCACTTATGTGAAGAATTCAGACAAGAGCTTCTTCAAAGAACATAAGTTATCAAGCATATCAACCTTTTCGTGTCTCCTCCTAAGAGAAGAAGAAGAAGCATTTTAAATCCATTTGCTGCAGTTTTATCTAGTAGAGGTCATTCAACTCATCCATATGGAGGTTTCCTCTAGCGAGAAACAATCAACCTCTTACTACTATGGCATAGAACTAAGTTTTTCCCCTTTCAATGTAAGCAATCAGCTTGTTGGCTCAACGTGACCCTATACCGGTTGTGGCACTCAAAAGTGTATCCTTTTACACGGGAGAAACTCATGTTACTTTGTAGAACACATTCTTGATGTATCCAAAGCATTTATGTAATACATAACATCATAAAGGATAATGTTGATGTCAAACTTCTTACCACTTCCTTCAAGGGGAAAGCACTTCAATGGTTTTGAGGGTTACGTATTGGCAAAGCATAACCACTTGGGATGAGTTAGGAGAGAAGCTCTACAAATAGTTTGAAGACAAGAGTGATCACCTATCACTCTTAGAACAACTCACCACCATAAAGAGATCTCCTAGGAGTACATGAGTAATTTCAACTTCCGATTTCACAAGACTTGGAATAGGATTCTAGCACTCATTAAGCCCTCTCCAAATAATGCATTTTTGTACTATTTGTGAGATTTGAATAATGATGTAGTAGTTATGATTCAATCCATGGGGGGACTACATTACCTGATGCTTATGACATAGCCATAAATGTGGAAAATTCTTTGATTCAGGTTGGAAAGATAGCTCCCGACCACCCATGCCATTTTCTCTAGATCTTACAAATAATCAGCCTATCATTACACCTATTCCAACCTCTAATCAGCTAGCTCAATCTATCCCAACCTCTTCAAATGATCTATTTGAAGTCAAATCACTACTACAGACCTTTAGAAACGAGCTTGTAGTAATGAAAAGGAAACAATCCCAATATGCTCGACTGTTCCCAATATCAAGAAAATCATCCTCCTTTTCAAGCAAATAATTAGTTCCAGAACCAGGTTACCGGCTAAGCAGAAAGCATGAAACCTTTGAACTTACTGAGAACCCTTCTATTACCAATTCATCTAAAGTCATAGTACCAATCTAGAATAACCTCATTCAATATTATGAGTGGTGCTATCCTTGTTCTCAACCTCACAACCAAAATATTTTCCAAAACAGAGTTATGAGTTAGGCCATTATGGTCCAAAGCATATCCACTCCACCTGAATCATCTTCCATACCATCCACTCATCAAAATAAAAACCAACCTTTTGATGAAACTACACTACTAAATTGGAAAGAAAAATACTTTTGTGGTTTGAATATTGATGCCTCCACTATAGCATCCAACACACATTCCAAGAAAATGGAAATAGACCCACAATCTTCCAAAACTGATCAGGCATCTACTTCTCAGTCCTAAAAACAAATATCAGATGATAAAAGGAATGGGAAAGAAATCACCAAAAATATCCATGAATCAGTCTATAAAGAAGGATGGGACTTCAAGTATCGAAATTCCCAATAGGAAATTTCCAAAAGAAGACTCTAATACCCCAAAATGTATCAAAAAGTTGGGGAAATTACGTTCAACATTATGGAGAAAATGAAGAATACCAATTTGAGTGTCACGATGTGGGATGCACTCTCAATCCCTTCTCAGAGGAACTTGCTACGAGAGGCTTTGAACAACTTTGGCAATACCAATAGATCATTAGGTCAAGAAGTAGCAGTGGCAACTAGCCTATGCCAACCTGAAACAAAAGTGTTTTCTAAAGCCAGCAAGCCTCCACCATTCTATATTTCACTAATTATCGGTGATCATTTGGTGCACAATTGTATGATCAATTCTGGAGCCAATAGTTCCGTAATGCCCAAACAGATTACAGATGTATTACGAATTCCATATACTCCAATTTCAAGAGGATTTGTCTAGTTAGATGGTACTACAGTCCAAACTATGGGGGTCATTAAGGGGCTTCATCTTACTATCTATCCTTTCCTAGTTTGACATTCATGCAAGACATATTTGTTATTGATCTCCCTTCCCTTTTTCCATTTGCTTGTCATGGGAGTTCACCGCCAAGATGGGTGGTTATTTGTCATCAGACTGGTCGCATATGATCCTTAGAAATTGGTACAGGACAAAGGTGACTATAAGAGCTAAACCTATTTTTCATAATCATGTGGAACCATACACCGCCAAACCCATAGATGGGAATTATGCCATTGGTGATCTAGATGAAGAAGACGTAGATCACAAGCCAACCACTCTCACGGAAGAATTTCCTGACACAATGCTTGATGAGGTAAGTATTAATCACCATTATGATCCCTATGCTGATTTATTAGTAGATGAAGAATCAAGTTTTCTACTCCTAGAAGAGACAAGATTGGGGACATAATACATTCATGAAGAAGATACCATCATAACTCAACTTATTAAGGAATCAAGTGATGCAAAATGAATGTGGGAAATTTTCTTCTATGGCTCACAAAGTAGAAATGGATCTGGTGTAAGGGTTATGCTAATTTCTCTAGAAGGATACAAATATTTCTCTTCCTTTCGGTTATAGTTTAGCTGTACTAATAATTTTGATGAATATGAGGCTCTCATACAAGGAATTCAGCTGACCTAAAGAAGAGGAATCCAAACCTTGACCATCTTTGGCGATAGTAAATTGGTTGTGCACCAAGTAACAACCCATAGTGCATCAAAAAATGATCTACTAAGATCATATAAAAATCAGGTTTGGGACCTGATAGAATATTTTGAAGCTTTTGGAATTCATGCAATTCCTAGAAAGCAAAATCAAGATGCTGACAGGCTGGCTACTATTGGCTCCCAGTATGATGTACCTATGGACATCATGAAAGAAGAGCTACTAGATAGTCAAAATGGTGGTCCATCCCATAGTACCAGATAACGTAAGTATCTATAGGTGTTTGATAGTGATCAAAAAATTGTTCTCTTCCTACAACAAGAAGCAATTTTTTCTACCAAACATCAAGATAAACTTCAAAACTCTTACAGTTATCTAATTATACAGCTGAAAGGAAAAAAGTTGTCAGAAGTCCTCGTTACACTTGAATCCATATTCAATTCAGATGACCAATCCAAATGACAAAGCAAAAGTATGGTGGTCAAGGAAGATGATTTTGAAGATTTCAAGGTGGCAAGAGAATTTTTTTTTGGTAAGGTATACACTACCCAAGAAAAGAAAGCTTTCATTGAACTATGTCAATAATATCATGATATTTTTGCATGGAGCTATAAAGACCTGCATGGTTTCGATCCTAGTTTAGCTCAACATACCATTGAGCTGGATCCTAACTCTAAGCTAGTTCTCCAAAAACAGAGGCCAATCAATCCCAAAATTGATCCGCTAATGAGGAAAGAGATAACCAATCTTATGTAGGCCTGCATAATTTTTCCCATCAAGCATTCCTCATAGGTAGACAATCTGGTGCCTATAAGAAAAAGAATGGAGATATTTGATTGTGCGTGGACTTCATGGATTTGAACCATGCCTCATTAAAGGATCATTACCCTCTTCTGTCAATGGAGAAAATCCTCCAAACAGTGGTAGGGGCTCAAAGGTTTTCTTTGCTTGATGGATATTCAAGGTATAATCAGATTCTGGTCCAAGAATTTGATCAATTCAAAACGGATTTCACTACTAAGTGGGGCACGTACGCTTACAACAAGATGTCATTTGGGTTGTCCAATGCAGGGGCTACTTTCCAAAGAGCCATGGATATGGAATTTAAAGGACTAATCAATGATATTATCTTGGTTTACCTTGATGACATAACTGTCTATTCCAAGCATGTCGAAGATCATATCACACATCTAAGAAAGGTTTTTCAAAGATGTAGAGAATTTGGGGTCTCACTGAACCCTAAGAAGTGCATTTTTGTAGTTTAGGAAGGGAAATTGTTGGGACATATTGTTTCAGTGGAAGGACTATCCATTGATCTAGCTAGGATCCATTCCATTATGTCCTTATCTCTTCCAAGTCATAAGAAAGGTCTCCAAAGTTTCCTGGGAACCATAAATTTTGTGCGGAGATTCATTCCTTAGTTTGCAACATTGGCTAAACCACTCACGACCATGCTAAAAATAACATTCCATTCTCATGGATGAAAGAGGGAGGGAGAGTTTTGAGGCTATCAAAATGGCCATTTCTCAAGCTCCCACATTGGTAAATCCTAGTTTTGACAAAGATTTCATCCTCTATGCTTTCACAGGCTAGGAAAGTATTTCAGGGATTATAACTCAACAAAATTATGATCTAATGGAAAACCAATTGCCTTTTTCAACCAGTCTCTTAAGGAATACAAGCTTAAATATTCCTTTTTTAAAAATAGGTCTTTGTAGTCATTTGAGCTCTGAAGAAATTTAGGCACATGTTGTCCAACAACAAAGTCCACTTAATGGTCTCTCATCCTGGTGTCAAAGAATTTTTGTTGAATAAAGAGATGAATGAGAAATGTGTTGGGTGGATTACAAAAGTAATGGAGTATGATGTACACATTAAAGTCACTAAGCTTATCAAGGGCAAGGGTTTATATTAGTAGTTGGCTGCAGACATGGAGACCAAAGATATGGAAGATGTTACACTTCTGAATGCTGAGGAAGGAAATGACCAAATTGATTGGTTGACTAAGATGAAAAATTTCCTCCTCTCGAGGGTATATCCTCCAAATATGGATAAAGTCCAATGACGCACTTTCTGTCTCCATTCCATTCCATATGCCTTGGTAGATAATGTTCTTTTTCCAAAAGGATTTGAATGGTGCTCTTCTACGTTGCATCAAGCCAGAGTAGGTGAATAAGATGTTAGAGGAATTTCACAATGGTTTGTCTATAGGGCATTACTCTACATGAAAAACTGCTACCAAGATCATGCGAGCCAATTACTACTGGCCAGACTTGTTCAAAGATGCTCATCTCTAGGTGAGGAAATGTAAAGAATGTGCTCTTTTTATAGGAAAATAGAGGTTGGAAGCTCTTCCTTTGCATCCCATTTAGGTAGATCAACCTTTCGTTTAGTGGGGATTATATTTTATTGGAATGATCAATCCTCCATCTAGCAACAGATGTAAATGGGTCCTCACCGCAACAGATTATTTCACTCGTTGGATAGAAGTAGTGGCCTTAAAGGAAAGTAATGAAAAGACCGTCCTTGAATTCCTGGAGAATATAATGACAAGGTTCGGTGTTCCATTTACCATCATCTCTGATAATGCAATGGATTTCCTTGGTTTAAATTTAAGTGAGTGGGAAGTTATGAACGAGGTATATCTCAAGACTTCATCCAATTACTATCCACAACGAAATGGGTTAGCTGAATCCAGTAACAAGAATCTCATAAGGATCATCAAACGGATGATGGAAGCTAACAAAATAATCGGGCATACACAAATTAAGACTACCTTATGGGTGGATTGAATCACACCTAAAAAGGCCATTGGAAACTCACCTTTTATGTTGGTATATGGGAGGGAGGTAAAGCTTCCACACTCCTTGGAATTTTCTTCTTTAGAATTGGCTCATCAAGTCAAAGTTATGGAAAATGGCTCCTTAACAATGAGGTTTGCTAAACTCATGGAATTGAAGGAATTTTGAGAAATGGTTATGAAATCTTTAAGCCAATATCAAGCTCAAGTTAAGAAATCCTTCGACAAGAAAGCTTCTGATAGGCATTTTTAAGAAGGAGACTTGGTTCTCAAATGGGACGAAGACAAAGCCAAACTAGGAAAACATGCCAATTTTGACACTCTCTGGAGCAAACCTTATATTATTACAAGTTGCAAAGAGGTGAATTCATTTCATATATCCAAACTCAATGAGAGAATAATTTCCCATTCATGTGAATTTGATTCATCTCAAAGCTTTCTTTTGAGATTGTTCCACCCTGTACAGTGTTCATTTTCTTTTCCTCCAAGTTCTTTGCACATATTTTCTTTTCTTTTCCATTTCTCATGTGTGTTATTCTTTAGTTTTATTTTTAGGAATCCTTTTCCCAATGTTTTTCTTAAGGCTACTGGTATCAAATCTTAGAAAGAAAACATTCCCTGGAGGTCACCAAAAATGTTAATGTTTTAATCTACCTTGAGAAGCAGATGTCAAAAGTGGTCAGATTTTTTTGAGAAAATCCTTGGTATGGGTATTCTATAATGTAAATTGAAAATTCTCCAAGTCTCAAAATTTGATATTTTAGACTTCAGATTTTGGAGATTTTATCTTTCTAATTTTAATGGCATGAAATTGTGTTTATAATTTTCTGAAGTTTAAAACCCCGAAAGTCTAAAATTTTAGACTTTCGGGCTTTCGAGGTTTGGAGTTTTTACTTAATATTGAAAAATTTTAAACCCATAGTTCCAAAGTCTGAAACCCCAAAATTATGAAATTTTGGAATTTCGGGCTTTTGGTTTTCAGAAATTTTGGTCACATTTTCAGTAAAATCTCTCTCAGACTTCTGAAGTCTAAAAGTTTGAAATTTTAGACTTTCGGGCTTTTGGGTTTGAATGGGGAAAGGTCACTTTTTAGATTTTCACTTTGGACTTCTAAATTTCGGACGTCTAAAAGTTTATACTTTGGAATTTTGAGTTTCGAACTTTTCATTGCCAATTCACTTTTTTCATCTCCCAATCTCCAAAGTCTGAAACCCCGAAATTCCAAAATTTTGGAATTTCTGGTTTCAGACTTTCATAGTCCTTCATGTAATTAATTTTTCACCAACCCCGTACGGATTGGAATTGTGCCATTAATATCATTTTTTCTATTTAAAATCATTTTTTACTTGTCATTTTTACGATAGTTTTCTTTGACATTCCGTTTTCTTGTATTTTTGATGTCATTCTCGAGGTATTTTAACTTGGTTAATTTCCTTTTGGTTTAAGATCTCTTATTTTCATTTCCTATTTGTTTATTTTCTTTTGTTCCTTCTCTATGTACCTATTGAAATGATAAACTCATTTCCCACCACGTTTCTCCATTTTGGGTTTCCACAGGCATTTAGAATTTTCAAGGATCTTCTCGAGTTTTCAATTTCTCCCTCTCAACACTTTTCAGGATTTGGATATTAGCATTGTTTGGCATTTTTCTTCTCAAAATTTGAAGATTTGGTGGTGCATCACTATTTTGAGCTTTTATTCTCAACATTTAGGAGGTCACCGTACGTACCCAAAATTGTATGTACCTTGTATAGTCGGAAATTGGTTACGAAAATCCCAATGATGATACAGTCTCCTCGCAAGGTGTTCGGGATCCGTAAAGAGCTCTTCGGATATGCGTTAACATCTCGCATACCCCACTTAGCCCGCGCGCCTTTGTTTTCCCCTTTTTCCCTCTTTCCTTGGCCTCTTGACCTTCGTGGTGAAACCGCCGCCACAAGGGCGGCGGTCCCAGAATCGCCGTCCGGCAGGAGGAGGTCCGATCGTGACGTGCTTTCAGAATGTTCCGTCAAGCATGAAAATTCAATTTTCACTCGTATTTCTCAACCACTAAAGCTTGTATTTATGTTTTTATTGCAATTGAATAGTGATTTATCTTTGTTTAATAGTGGGAGAGTTCAATTTGAACTTGCCTTCTAGTCATTGTAAATGCTATAAATATGTAGCTTGTTTACAAGTAAATGGTCTTGGTTCTTTGGTCTGGAGTCTTCATTCTTGAGCTTTAGTCTTCAATACTCAGTCCTAGATTTATTTTATGAATCATTTTATTTTAGCATGGATTAGAATTCTGAGTATTTAGTTATGCCTCACTGTACACCGACAACGATCCTGCTAGGAATCGTATAGGCCAAGCTCTGTTCTCTTGTGCCATCCCTCTCCTACTTGTACTTCGTTGTATTTCTCTGAAGCTGCTATTATTCATTGTTTGAGTACCTGCTGTTTATCATTTTGTTTTATCATTGCTGCAACAACCCTGCTAGGAATCGCATAGGCCAAGCCAGTTCACTTGCGCCATCCCTCTCCTACTTGTGCTTTGTGCCATTTTTACTTCAAAGTAATTGTCGTCCCAGTGTCTTCCCTTGCCGATGTTGCTATACTCCTACTCTTTCTGGATTCACGTGAACATGCAAGAACGAAGAGATCACTCTGAGGGGACAAGCTACAACACAACTGGATTTGCCTCTGCTCAGTAAACTCCAGGTTTAAATCATCAAATTTATTATCAAATAGAGTAGTGAATCATTTTATTTCAGTTAAGCTCGCTTTCAATATTGCCAGGGAAGCTGTGGGGAATGATAGTTTCTGAGAAACTATGATTTGTTCCTCACTTCTGAGGTAGGATTGAAGGTTTTCAATTAAGTTAATTAGCTGTCTTTTATTTAGATTCACACATCTGCACAGGTGAATAACCACACCGGGTTATCTCGCTTGTTTAGTTTTAGTATAAATTAGTTCAATTGTTGCTTGTAATTATAATTTTTCAATCATATATTTTGTTTAGATTAGTTTCCCTTTCAAAGAGTAGTATAAATTGTTATTTTCAGTTTAAGTTAATTTGGAGATTTCATAACTAGATTAAACGCTTAAATTCTAGTTAGGAGAATAAATCACTAGGGAATTTATGCTACCCGCTCATAGCCTCTAAATCTCTCTTTTGTCATTTCAGCTACCAGGAGATCACACTACCAGATCTTAGTCACCTTTGATCCTCCCATGGTTAATTTCTTGTTGATTCTCATCCTCACTTGTAGCTTTTCTATCATAGAAAACCGACCATAATCATTACGTGACTTCATCTAAGTCACCCACATTTCAAACCACCATTGTCTTCAAAGACGACCTCGAGAGGGTCGGGTATGGGAAGGTCACTTACCGATTATCATCCTCGCATGTCACTTTTCCATCGTCATAGTCACCATTTCAGAAAAAAATATTTTTGGAGCTTTTCGATTCTTTGGGAACTATGTGAATTTAGAACTTTTAACTTTGGAACTTAGTAGTTTTTCTTGTCGGGATTTGAAGTTGAGTTTTAAGAAATTCGCACTTCTCTTTTTAAATTTTTTCACTTTGGCTTCAGAATTCAAAAAGTTCATCGGGTTCGAGATATAGAGCTTGATGTCTACTTCCACATCAAAGGGCAAAGAAAATATGAAGTATTTATTTCTTGGATTTGCTCCTCACTCTTGCTTGTCTTCCAACTTGGGGAATATAGGGGACACCGACCTAGGATAGATTGATTTTCCAGATTTTTGGGAAAGAGTAAAGGCTCCAAACAAGAAACCATGGATGCAAGCCATCTACAATAGTGGGCTTTCCCTTGCTACCATTTTTCCCAAATCCATGCATTTCCTGGTGTTCATTTTAGCCATGATAACCCAATTTGACAAAGGATCTATGTTAATCAAAGATAATGATGATAAGGTGGTAATCCGTTTGGCCCTAGACTTCTTTGAAGATCTTCTCAAACTTCCTAATGTTTAAGATTATGCTACAATTTTTCCAGAGTCGGCAGTGGAGATCTGGGATAAGGAGGAGGAAGTATGCACAAAATTCATGATGAAAACATATCTTTCCAAGAGCGTTGCCAAATTACCAAAGACCATGCATCGGTCAGATTTTATTTAGGAGGTAAGCGACCTTATTGTGCTATTAAGTAGAATTTTAGGTCTTCCTTCTGTAAAGGAATTCAAGGAATGGATGTTCTTATACATGACTATCATCAATAAAAATAAGGAATTTATCCAATGGGGGAGCGTATCAGTAGCTTCATTTGCTATCGATTGAGAAAATTGCTTTCCATAAAGAATTTCTATATGTCATCCTTCTTGGTTTATGTTGTCACTATTATGGGAGATTTATTTATGTTGAATACTAAAAGTATTCATAGCACCTCCCAAATATATAATTTTTATCCTCCTCAATTTGAATGGAGGGAGCAGGCATTTTTATAGGGTCAATGATGCCTTCTTTGTGGTTATCCTCTACCATTTTGATAAGGAGTTATACAATTGAAGGATTTCGATGAATCATTCAAATAAGTGCATGAGTGGGGAGCCATATATTTATAGTTCCCCTTATTTACTTACATTTGGATTTTAGGATTCATAGATGCTCCCAACAAGTTACCAAGATGTCCTACACATAAATGGGTTCTCCTTGAATTGGTTCATCAATTATTGGATCATCATTGAATTAAGAACAAACGCCACAAAGTGGGAAAGCATTTTCCTATTTCAATTGGCAGATACACCTGCCTGAATATTCATAAGGCCAAAAATGTGGATGCAAAAATGGCTGAAATAACCCTGCAGACCTTTTATCCCATGACTAGCTTCGATTATTGGGGTAAATTCGGTGAAATAGGTTGGTCTAGTGCCCACATGGCCTAATTAGAGGATATCTGGATTCATTATCGGGATGAATACATCATTTGACAAAGGGATTATGAGAGGTTGACCTTGGATGAAGTTCAACATTTGGTTTGGTTGATGTCCCAAAGGATGCACAAGATAATGATGAGGTTTTGGATGTGGCATACAAAAATGATAATATTTCCAATCAACCATTACCATGGATTGATTGGTATATAGAGGAATGTTACAATACAAAGGAAATGGTGGGGACCATTCTACAGAGAACTTATAGTTAGTTGGTTACCTTGGGAATATCACCCAAGGGAGTAGAGAAACCTACAAATGCAAAGGCCCAACCAACCATAAGCCAAACAAAACTCACAAAGTGGAAAAGTTCAACCTAAAAACCCATATGATTCCAAAAATATTTCATTAGTTGTTAGTGGCTCATCTCTCTCCAAGGTTTCTATTTCAAGGCCATGTCTCCAACAACACCTATGACAAAAGTAATTAAATTCAGTGACTCCCTAGTATCTCACAAGATCCACCATCTCTTCCTCCTCCTCCATTGTCACTTCCAATATCAATTCCTTCCACTTCCATAATCCCTTCTTTTTCCCATCTCCTTCTATGGCCCTGGTATTCTCACACCTAGTTTTCTCGGTAGGAGAAACTATCGGTTCACCCATTTATTCTTCACTTCCCTTAACACTTCCATTTCCCTCCATATCATTCCCCAACATCATTCTATCAACTCATATGGCTGTCCTTATGTCCACCCCGTCCATCATTGTCACTTCTACCCAAATGCCAACTAAAGTTTCTAGTGCTCTTGTCATGAATAATATTTTAGGTATCAGATCTACTATCCCATCTTCATCAGCATTGGTCATTTTCGAATGGTTGTTTAGATAGACTCCAAATCAGAAGAAGAAGGTACCTCTAGGAGATGTCATAGATCTCAGTATATTGGAACATACACCCAAAATACAAGCCAAGAGGCCAAGGACCATTTCGATTCTGACAGTAAATCCATCTGGGGAATGAATTCTACAAGTTGATACTCCCATTGAGGGAAAAACTAAGGAAACAATTACTGCGGTAGATTATCAAATCTCTCAATTTTAATTGGGAAAAGCTACTCACAAAGGAGCCAAACAAGATGTACACACTTCTCTTAGGGCTCTGCTGGAAAAATATGACAAGGATATGGCTATAAAAGATGAGTTCAAACTCAAGGTCGAACATCTCACTTAATTGTTACACAAAGTAACCAAACCAAATCCATCTACCGAAGTCTCAACTATTATGGCCATGATAGTTTCATCAACCATCGATGACATTTATCATCATAAGCTCGAGAAACTAGGCCAGAAAGGGAGATCGGTAAATGGATGGATAGAATGCATACTACAAGAAGATAATCCCTTAATCAAGGAGGATGTCGAAATATATAATGATCTATAGGTTGGGAAGGCTATTATTTTCACAATGGATGAGGAATTTTCTAAAGATAATAATAATATGAATTTAAATTTGGAAACATGGAGTGAGATCAACGAAGAATACCCCGACTTGCTCCTTCAAGAAGAAGTGATCGATGATGCCTCAAAGTTATTTGAATATCCAAAGGCCATAGAATTACAGTGCCAATTGTTGTAATATTTAATTAAGAAAATAGAAGATAAATGAGTAGAAATCACAAATGCCCTGAATGACATCTTAGAAGAGTTTGATGTTGTTAATTACAAATTCCTCAACAAAAACATCGATGCTCTTCCTAAAGATCAAATTAAGGAAAACTTCAAGGAGATGGTGAAGCACAATAATGAGGTCATCAAAATTTTTAGTAGTGACTCCATTGACTGATTGGTCTTGTGTCAAAATTTCATTAGGAGGATGAAGAAAGTTGTGTTTAAAATTTGAAGAGTGTCACCAAGATCACGAGGAGATCGAGATAAAAGATGTAGTGAATCACTATGTATGTAGGCCACGGAGATGAAGAAATTTAGGGGATCATCAAGTGCTTCATTGAGTATAAGCATTGACATGGCTACATGGGAAGGAGATCAACGAAACCTGAAGAAGAGGAAGGTGTAGCTGAACAAAACCAAAGCTGAGCAGCCATGAAAGGACAGATCCAAGCTCCGGATCAGTCAAAGTTGTAGGGTTGATTGAGTCAAACCCTTGCAAAAAAATTTCTATTTTCATGGGAGCATGCTCCCTTAATTTAATGACATTTCTATTTTTAGTAAAATGTTAGTTAAGGGCCCAACTATAATGGCTCAACCTAAGAACTTATAAATAGTTGAATGCTTCAAGCTAGTACGAGGGAGAGATAGATCATTTTTGGTGAGAAGTTTCTCTTCAAGCTTGGAAGAGTGCTTCAAAGATTTATAAAACCTTTTAATTATACTCTGATTTATTGTGTTGGATAGTTGATCAATGCTTTTTTTGTGAATGTATGGTTCCTTAGTGTGAGTGGTTAGCTTACCTTTATTTTGGGTTATCTATTTCATGTTGTGAGGGAGTAATGTGATTATCTTTTATGTCAGTTGTGAAAATATTATTTTCCTTCTATTGTTAAAGTTATATTATCATTATTCATAGTTTCTGAAATAGATGTTTGACATGTGCATGTGTTCTTTCCTCATGATAAATTAACTATGTGTTGAATCAAATTTGATCTATCCTTTATGTATGCTCAAGTTTAATGAAGGAATGTATACCTTGGTTTGTGGTATTTTGTACCCTTTCCAAGTTGCAATAGGTGAAGGTGGCCAATGATGCAAGCATCCTACCCACATTAACCCTTCTAGATATTAAACATACCTTTATTTGGTACATCACGCCCTTAGTATAGTTTCATTTCTTCAAAATCTCTTTCTCTAAAACCCTATAAAAAAATTTATCATTGGACTAAATAGTCTTTTATTATATTAGGAGTAGTATAACACTTAGTTTAGGAAGAGGAAGCTATCCTTCTCTTTAGGTTCACCTCAAGCCCAAGTCCCATAGCTTGGGAGGTGATCCCATGTGTCCCAATCACACCAAACGTCCTATTCACATTTTGGCCATTCAGAGGGTGTAATGATTTTGGGACAATAGGTACCAATGGGGAAACCCTCATTTCAGTCATCCTCTAATGTATTGTTCATGGCTAATTGGACTAAGGCCACTCCCATCGATTTTTGAAAGATGCATCCATTACTATACAAGAAGTCAAGTTCACTAGAGAATTTGAAGTTTTAGCACTGGAAGAGTCGAATATCTTCCCATCTCTATTGGTGTGTCCTTGGTGCTAAGAAAATAATGTTGATCTTCGGTTCCAAAAGGGCTATATTAGTTTTGAAAACAAGGAGGAGAGAGTTATTATCCCTTTGTGAGATGGAAAATTTGCACCCTATGTTGAGCCCTTAAGTGAAGAAGATCGGAAAGGATCTATGTACGTGCCATCCAAGACCCAGAGATACTTGAGCTAACTAAAGAAGGAATAATTCGGTGGGAGGATGGATAGTCCATTAGCGATACTACAACTATCACGTGTGATAATTGGGCTCATAGTACCTATGAGTTAGTAGGGCACGAAGTAAAGAGCATATTTCCTAGAGGGAAAAAACCACGTTATGTCAGGAGAATAGGTAACAACTTGGTACCTTATTACACTAGAGGGGGAGATCCTACAAAGTATTCCTGCATGCCATGGAAGAATAGTGGATAGACCCATTGGAAAGAAGAAATATGCTATCATATACACTATGTGGGATAAAGAACACGTTGGTGGATGGCCCACAAGGATAATCTTATAGGATGGAATGAAATTAGGATTTCTCTTGCTACTAGGTTCTTCAAGAGAAATGTACCTACTCAAATATGTACTTATTATGGTAATCAACCTATTCAACACCACGTTCAAAAGTGTGAGAGACTCTAGATGAAGGACAATAATCTTTACCACCTTCACTATAGGTGCACAAGTTTTATTCCACTTTACAAGGATGCGCACGTGCTTGGTATGTATATGCGAGCTCCATAGAGAGACTAGAAATTGGTAAGATTTAATTGTAGGAATGACCTAGACATTTGACTTCTTCTCTACAAATCCTCCGGTGGAAGAAGCATTGAAATCCATAAATTTCTCAACTATGGGAGATAGTGCAAGGCTGAGGAATTCCTTTAGGAGTTATTGGATGAAGGAGACTTAGGATAATTTCTTATTGAGGATACAGAGGTCGATGCAACATTACTTCAATACACTTTTCTAGAGAAAGAAAAAGGAAAAATGGTCTACTTAGTGGATGACGAAGAAGTAGAAAATCGGGATGTAAATCATTAAACAGGTAGGTGTGAGGTATTGGACAATACTGAGATATGACCACGTGCACCTATAATGAACCTATGAAGATAAAAAAGGTGAATATTGAATCGAGGCCTGAGCCTAAGGAAGCCATAATTGGGGACTATTAGTTAGAATCTAAAGTGGCAAAGATCATAGATTTACTAAGGGATTGCTGGGACTTATTCCTTATGAGGTACCATGAACTTAAAGGCATGCATGAATCATTAGGGGAGATTAAGATAAAAATTAAAGAGGGTGCGCACCAGTTAGAAAGAGACCCTACAGGATGAACCCCAATTTGCGTGAAAAGGTCAAAGAAGAAATTGACAAAATGTTGAAGTCTGGAATTATCAAGCTCCTTGATTAGTTAGAATGGGTTAGTCTAATGGTGATCAGTATCAAGAAGGATGGATGGATTAGGATTTGTGTGGACTACATGGATCTGAATGCTGCATGTGTGAATGATCCCTTTCCTATGCCATTCACCAAGGAAATACTAGAAGGCATCAGCAGGCACAAAATATATTTGTTTATGGATGGGTTATTGAGGTATCATCGGGTTTGGATTGCATAGGAGGATCAGGAAAATACTATGTTTACTATGGAATGGGGTAGCTTCACCTATATTGTTATTCCTTTTGGTCTAAAAATACACTGCTATATTTTCACGCATAGTTGTTTAAGCATTTAATGAATTTATTCACAACTTCTTAGAGATCTATTTAGATGATTGGATGATGTATGGATTGGATAAGGATCATTGTGACAACTGACTTGATGTTTAAAATATGTAGACACTGATTATCTTATTAAACATCAAGAAGTTCATATTTTCTACATTGTTTGGGATATTATTAGGATACATAATCTATAAGGAGGGTTTATTGGTTGATCCAAAGCCAAGGTTGTAGTCATTATAGGCCTAAGGGAGCCTACTAGTCAGAGTGAGGTGCATAGATTTTTGGGTCATACAAATTATTATAGGAATTTTATTAAAGGATATGCCAAAATTTCTACACCGTTGGAAGAGTTACTAAAATGGAAAGGTACGTTCTACTAGGGGATCCATGAAGAAAGCAGCGCGCATTTGAGACGTTAAAGGAAAAATTTACTACCACACTCCTATTATGCATTTTCCTTCATGGTACCAACCATTTCACGTACATGTTGATGCCTCTCGCACAACCATTTGTGTAGTGTTAGCTCAACGTAGAGAATTTATTATAGATCATCCCATATGTTTTTCTAGTAGAAAGGTAACTCATATAGAAAAGAATTACACAACTACAAAGCACAAAGATTTTTCAATGATCTATGCACCTTTGCATAAATTCTACCAAGATTACCTACGAGCTACACCATTCATCTTTTATATAGATCACATGGCATTGAAGTATTTTGTAAACAAAATTTTTCTACAAGGGTGCACATGTCAATGGGTGCTCTTATTTCAAGAATTTTATTTCATAGTTGTGGTGAAACCATGGAAAAGTAATTATGGACCTAACCATCTATCCATAATACAGTCAGGAGAAGAAGCACATGCAATTGAGGATACCATGTCAGATGCACAATTATACAAGTTACAACGAGCACCATTAGAACTAGAAGACATTTTTATCTTTCTACAAACATGGATGGCACCAGAAGGAATGAAACCATTGGAGAATAAATAGCTTACCATACATGCAACCCCCTATATGTTAATCAGTTGTGACATTTACAAGTTAGGACAAGATGAAGTATTACACTGTTGTGTATTGGAACATGAGTGCATGGATATTGTGGAAGAATATCATGGTGGAATTGCAGGTGGCCACTATGAAGGTGATTCCACCGTGCACAATATGCTACTCACTGGATTATGGTGGGAGACCCTATATAAATATTTTAAGGAATTTTGTAAGGCTTGTGATCATTGTCAACATATTAGAAAACTAGGCTAATGAGATGAATTGCCTCTAAGACCCATTACTAGTGTAGAACCATTTGAGAAATGGGCTATAGATGTTGTTGGTCCTATTTCACCATCTCAGTGCACATAAATGGATTGCATTACATCATAACTTACAGATATTATCCGATAAGGTGGGTAGACACAACACTTACAAAGGATTTTATAGTGGCCACAACAACCAAGTTTCTTTGGGAAAATATTATTACAAGGTATGGATGCCCTTTCAGTTTGACCATTATAGGGGCACACATTTTCTTAATGAGAAAATCAAAATTATATTGGATGAATTCATGATTACACACCATAAGAATACACCCTATCATGCTCAATAAAATGGGACTACTAAGGCTTTCAATGAAAATTTGAGCAAGACATTGAAAAAAATTGTGATGTTGGAAGAAAGGATTGAGACGATTATGTATCTACAAGTAATTTGGGTATATCAAACAACATATAAAAGGTTAAACAAATCCACACCATTTTAGTTAGTTTTGGTGCGAATGCTTATTCCTATGGAATCTATGTTACCTTCTTTTTGTGTATTGTGCGACCTTTGGAGGTCTTGTTGATGAGCAAGTATTATAAGAATACATTGAACAATTAATCAAATTGAATGAATGACGAGCCATAGCACGTTGGATTCAAAAACAAGAGAAGGCTAGGAAGAAAGCATGGCATGACAGGCACATTAGGGATAAAAATTTGGAGATAGGACAAATGGTGCTCCTTTATGATTCTAATTTTTGTGACATCCAGGAAAAAACAAGGTACATTGTTTGGGACTCGTATGTTATGACTCACATAATTTAATCAGCACTTATCGTTAGAGGCCCTTGATTTAATAGAGTTAGTATGTTACTTCAATGGGAGTAGGCTGAAGCCCTACTATAAATAAGTTTTCTTGGTGTTTGTAATAAGGTAGTGTTTCCATTTAGATTAGGTTTTCAATTCTCGCATTCCCTTTATGTATTTATTTCTTTGTTGTTATGAGTTGTTAATTTAGTTGGTGTGTTTGTGTAATAAGCATGTTTATGTACCAAAAGCTAATTACCATTTGGAGAATGTTTTTACAGAGGACTGTACATACCCTTAGTGTGGGATAGGTTATTGATATTCAACTACAATACTCGTGAAAATAAGTCCACATGAAAGAAAAAAAATTCTTCTAGACACAATGACCATAGATGGAGAGGAGTGAAGAAACAAGTATAATTGAGGTAAGTAGGGGCTAGGAAGACTCCTAGTAGAATGTGTAGTGATTTGGTACTCAAGTGCATGAAAGCATATTGAAGAGAAATTTGCAGCCAAAAGGTAGAAGGGCACACTAGAAGGTTATAGCTTGAGTGCGAAAATGTACCACATGGAAATAATGAAATAGTCACTTAATGAGAGGATTTTTGGTAGGTGGAGGAGCAATAAATGCACTAAATTTTGAAATTCTATATAAGGATAGGATGTGAGTTCATTTTTACCATTGCAATTGAGAGAATTTGAAAAGGGTTAAGTGTGAATGAGCTAAGCAATTGTGTTGAGGTGTGAAGAGTGTGAAACCAGACGTGGGAGAAGGGTTGTGTCATTGGAGAAGCTTGTGTTCCCATAGGAGAAGGGTTTGAGTGAAGCAGATGCATTACAAACAAGCTAGGGCACATGATTTCCACTAGGGAACAAAGATTTAAGCTAGGGTTTTGATTTTCTTGACTACAGAGGGAAGAAAAGAGATTTTTCAAATGGCACCAAAGAAAGCACCCATAGCAAGAGATAAAGGGAAGAAGAAGATTGAAGTGGAAGAAGAGATTTCTCCTGAGATAAATTTATCAGAAATGCAATATCTAGAGGGCATGATTTTTGGACAAGAATGGGATTCCCATATCCACCAATGTAAAATCAATGACTACAACCATCGAACATTAGATAATAAGAAGGAGCTCGACGCGACATCGAGCAAAAAAAAAAAAAGCATACAAAAAGGATATGCTAGTATACAATGACACTGGTGAGAAGTTACTGAAGTAGAATGGAGTCTACCAGCTGTATGAGCTACCATATTTTGGAAAGTATGAACCATTATATCAATGGCTGATGAGAAAAGTCCATGAGGACTTCTTCTACTGCATAAAGGGTAAGAATCACAACCGCCTTTATTTCAAAGGTGATAGGACTAAGGGCCTCGTGGTTGGACTGGATGATGATTTAACCGATAAATCCACAATACTAGAGATGAGGAAGGAGTTGGGCTATATCAAGGTTCTATGCAGCATGGAAATTAAAAAGTTGAAAAATTACCTAGTAGTGCGGGTAGCTACACATCTTGTGACAAAAATGAATGACCAAGGAAGGTGGTCACAAAAAAAAATGTGGTTACACATCATGAAGAAGATTTCTTAAGGAGTGGTCTACAACATTGCATATCACATATAAAAAAATCATTGATGAAGAATGCACAAGTGATAGAATAAGTTTTGGCACTATGTTATTGTCTTTGGTATTCATGGAGATTGGGGTGCTCGATGGACTAAAGGATAAGATTTGGGAGTACCCCACAGTAACACATGTCACCTGTGGAGAGGTTTAGAAGTACTTGCATGATGGATCCATGAGTGGACAATTCAAGTAGAGGGAAGAGATGTGGTATGATAGACTTTGTGCAACATTCGAGGAAGAGTGACGCATACCTAAGGATTTTCCTTCAGTGGTGGGTAAGGCGATTCAGTTTTTGTATACCAATATTTTTGCATCATGAAATTTGTAATGAAGGATGGGGCTTGGAGACCGTGGTGTAAACTACCATATGCCTTCACAGTAAGGTATTTCCAAGAATTAGTTCATAGGTTCTCAGATTCCCACCACTTAACCTTTAATGCAGACAAGGTAGATTGTGACTACCACACTCTGAGGAAGAATTATGTATATCTAGGGTGCAATGCATATGTTGAAAGACTTATTTTAGATATTATAAGCATGGAATATATGAGTTTAGTAGTTGGGGACATCGAAGCAGCACTCATGTACCTGCAAGTCAAACCTAAGCTGGAGAACACCACGTATGTGAAGAATGATTTTGTGCTCCTGAGGCTGCCAAAGGGTAAACATACACTGGAAAATGTTCCAACACCCAAGCCCACATAAACAATTCAAGTTGATGATGAAGAGGAGGAGCATGAGGGTAGTGGTGGTTTAGAACACAAATTTTTAAGATAGCCTCCAAATAAGGATGAAGCTAAGTGCACAACTACTCCACCTCAGCCACAAGAGGGAGATGAAGAGTAATTGGATGTGGTCTAAGGAGAGTGCTGATTCAAGAGAGTGTTCAGGAGAACAAGGACCCAAGGTGATACTCCACAAACAAGTGTGTAAATCACCTCAAATCTCTCCACAGAAGGAGACAACTGAGAAAAGGAGAAGGAAATTAAATTTGAATGAGGAAGTGAAAGAGTTAGAGGAAAGCGTGCCCAATTCTCCTACACCTCTAGAGAATGTAGAGGGGAAAAAATGAAGCAATGAAGGAGGAGAAGTGGAAGAAAAAGGGGAAGAAGAGACGATAAGCGGGGACTTCTTAGGACATAGCAACACAAGTTCCCAATGGAAGCCCAAGTTCCTAAGTAGCCTAGATCAAGAATAACGAGTGGGGAGTATATTCCACCAACCATGGGCTACACCAAATACATAGCTAAAATTATCCACACCTGTTTCTAGAGAAAAATGACACAAAAAGAGTTATACATATGGGAGTTAATGGATGAAGATATCTTGTGATAGTGCACACAAGGAAGAAAATTTCATGGTCAATGTACACACACATGGATGAACCAAAAATTTTGTATGTGAGGAATCATGAGTGTCAAGGAGGTTTAAAAAGACACCTCATGCCGAAACATAATAGTAAAACCTCTTTTTGTTATGTCCGATGAATAGGTGAGAAATGATTTTGTGAAGATATCGACATAGGTTGCACGTTGGAATATGGAAAAAGTTGATACAATTAGGGTGCTAAGGGAGGAGATCAAGAATAAGGATGAGGAGATAACATGCCTAAAATAGGAAAAAGATTTGGCATGAAAAATAACACAATGTTTATCAGCATGGTAGAGGAGATTGGTGACAATGTCATGAAGGCTAGGCCACACTTAGAGCCAAAGGTACCTAAGATGTTTCTTTGTAATACATTATGTTAGTATATTGGTGGACTTAGTGCTAGAAGATGAATCTTTTTGTATACCTGAGCCAAAGGATCCAACACAAGAAGAAGAGAGTGAAAAGGCTTCAGTGATATGGAAGATTGTATCATATGAAGGATTGCTTCAGAGCTTGAAGGAGGAACTCAAGAAGGCATATCAAGCACTAAATATTCGTAGAGCACTAGAGGCTATTATAAGGATTGGGACCATTTTAGAAGACAATGAAATCCTAAAGGCCATGAGGGATGAGACATTGGGCCACGAAAAATGGTTATCACTTATTAAGTAGAAGCACGAGGCCCTTTGCTTGCTCAGAACCTCACAGGAAAGGTTGGATGAGCTTGGAAAACTCATCACTCAAAAGATGGACTTGTTGGAAGGAAGAATGAATGGCATGTCCAACATTGTGTTGGTATTACAGAATGAAAAAGGAGAGATTGCAAGGGATGAATTGGATTCAATTGCATTAGATATTCCTAGAGAAGGTAGAGGTCGCACTTAATGACTAAAAACCTTAGAGGCGGAGATAAAATAGGAATATACATAATTGATTATCCCAATTGGACAAGAGGATACTGCAAGTTAAAGACATTCTTTCATTCATCCAAATTCTTTTTATTCCTTTATTCATATTCTTTGGTTCATTTTTGGAGACAACCATTATCGGGGGCAATGAAACTAGTGTGGGGTAATGTTGATCAGTCAAAATTTGACACTTATTTGAGAAAATAAAGAAGGTTTGCATGAGAGAATAGAGCACATTCAAAGGTGCAAAAGCCTAGGCTAGGATCACACAGAACAAAGACAGATTCGAGGACTTAGCCATTTTCATGATGAGGATCTATTTTTGGAGGTAGCATGTGGAGCACTCAAACTGATTAGAGACTTACGCGTCACACATTGGCTATTTTTGGATGATCAGCTATGAAGCACTTTGCATGGATGTAGGCTAAAGATAGAATGGTGAATTGATAGTTGACTAAGGGAGATCTATTGTTAACACTCTTGCATGTAAGCCTATTTTTGTAACAACATGTGGCTAATAATAACATGTGACCTATTTTAGGATTAGATAAGTGGTGAAGGGAAAGTCCCCACCCTTATAAATATGTAGTAAATTGTGTAGTAGAAGGATATATATATATATATATATATATATATAGAGAGAGAGAGAGAGAGAGCATAGATATATGTGTGAGAACTAGGGTATAGTGAGATTATGCTGCTAGATTTGTTACGCACATGAGCATATACTATTGTTATTATAATGAAGATTTTGTGTATTTACTGTAATTAATATAATGGAGATTATGGACTGAAACAAGGTGTTCTCATGGTTATAATTCAGTATTACATGCTTGATTCCATTATGGTTATCTGTTAAATCTATTATGTTCTAGATCTAGGTCTAAATATGCACTGTATGAAAGATATATTAGTTATAGATCTAAATGATTAAAGTCTCCATCATGCTAACATCCTACAACAACAACCCTAAAGAGGGTCCTGGTACCTTTGTGTGCTTTGGGTGAGTGCTCAGTCTAGGCTGAGTGATGTGTCAGCGTGCTTGGACTTGTATTGCTGAATTCTAGACTACATTAAGTAAAAAGATAAGTAGCATAAAAAATGCATAATACTAAGCTAACATAACACAATGAAGAAGAGGAAAAGAAATAATATGTGCAAAGTGAAAAAGAAGGGTTAGATAACTCACCTGAACCTGTAGGTGGGTCATTGATGCATATATCTCCCCTAAGAAGTAACACACAAAGAGATAATAAATATTAAGTGGATTAGAGGAAGACCATTCTTTTCCTAGACTCATTATATGATGACCTAATAGTGAAAGTAATCATCCAAGAAGAAGGGTGTCAGATACAATCCAATAAAACTATAATATGAACAAAAAGAAATGTGAGTAGATGTGAATATGGTGTAAAAGAGAAGATCATATGGCAGTCGGATGTCTTATCTTCCTCTTTTTTATCTATGTCAAATGAGGTGAGGGTATATAAAGGATGTCATCTCCCATGGGTGATGGTGTCACTAAGGAAAATCCATGAGCAGCACAATCACCCATAGGTAATTATTTCTACTATGGATGGTAAAATGAGGTCTGTGTCATGAAAAGTAAAAAAAATGTGTTGTAGATCATGGATATGGATAAATAAGGTGTTAAGTGATGAGATGCAAGAAATAAATTATGATTGTGATGTGAATGAGACCTAGGAAGAAAAGGATACCTAGTACAAGGAAAAATAAGGTTAAGACCAAATAACAACACTCTCTCTATGTATTTTCTCTAACCCATAATGGTTACATGAATGAACATTCCCCATTCCCGATAGGCCCCTTAAGGAACCCGCTTAGGAAATATATGCATCAATGACCCTTATCTACATAAAGGAAATTGTTAGTAACGTGTATAAAAGATGAAAAGTGAAAACTTTAGTGTATACATATGCCCCAACCGTTGAGCACAACATGTCACAATAGTAAAACATGGGGTGGTCTAAAAACATACAATCCGTAACATCATTATTTTGAAAGTACGTACATGAAGCAATGATGAAAGAACTAGCTAAAATGAAATATAACTCGCTAATACATACATGTTAGTGTCACTCATCCCGCCACATGCAGAACAATCAATCTGCAAGAACCATGTAGAAGTAAAAATTAAAATAAGTACTAGAGTATCATCAGTAAAATTAGACATAAATCACCTAGCTATGGGCCCACGGGATGGATGTCATGATATCATAATGTTGCATTGTCGGGATGATATGATTTCTTAGTAATAGGTGAAAATTGAAAATCACCTAAAGGAGGTGTGTAATAGAGAGAAACAAATGGTATGCGATTATGACCATAATGCAAAAAAATGACATGTGTTTTGTAGTTTGAGAGAGATAATGATAGTCATTTGAATATTGAGGTTAACAACGACCAATTTTACATAGGAATTTGAGTTTTATATCATGATTCTAGATTTTTATCTAGTTATTACTAATTTTCTAATTAAGATAATTGAGCTATGTAACTACAAAATTGAGGTGTATTTTGATGTCATGTATCGAGTATGATGTGGTGATGAAGGATGACAAGGCAGATCATGCGGTAGGGTGCAATCATGGGTAATTAATCACACTTAATTCTATTGAGTAGATTAGGATTTATTTAGTCTTTTTGCTATTTTTAGAGTTGATAATATGTCAAACTTAGTAAAACATGCATCATGGGGTAGGTTAGGTTAAAATAAAAGTGGGTTTGGGAGGGTTTTTAATTTAATTTTGGAATTTTTCGCATTTGATAAGTCAATTTTGGTAGGTGGCCAAGATTTGGCTAGAAGTAATCAGCCCCCTTGTAATAACAAGGCCAATGGCATCGAGATGGGGAAAAAGAGAGCCAAAGGGATGATGATGTATGCTAGAGGGGTGATGGTGTCAAGGAATCTAGCCAGGGGGCAATTCCATCTATAAATGGGGTGATGACACAGAAACATATAGTAGAAATGTAAATTTGGATTTTTAATTGTGGATTTATGATGTAGACATCTAATGCATATTTATTGTGATTTTTTGAATGAAGATAGAGTGTAGGATCCACCGATGGAGGACCATAGATGTATCATGGATTAGTGGGATGATTTTGGGATTGACACAGGAAGAGATAACCCAATTGTAGTGTTAGAGGTTTGGGGGCATCATGAATATGCCCAAGATATGATTAGACATGGATTTAGTGCATATGTTTTTGGATCCATGGGAGACCAGGTCTAACACATTTTGGTAGTGGACAAAACTTGAGATGATGGATATGGATTTGACACTAGAGGATGTACATGACATTTTGGGGTTATCGATTGGAGGCACCCACATGTATTACAATCTAACAACTAATGTTACATAGTGGAGAGCATTTTCCACATGGGCTACGGGGAGAAGTGCATGTGAAAATAACAGTTGTGCATCTAACTCAACATAGTGCAAGAAACAAGTATTTTAGATATATATAAGGTAGTGATGGGGATCATGGTGGCACTCATAGTGTGTCATAAGGATGATGAACCTATTCCATTGTTTATGATAGTAATATGTAGGGATGTATTTGATCATGAAGTACTGTTTAGCTTAGGAACCACCATATCGGTGTAGTTGGTTCATGATTTGTACAGGTGTGGAAAAATATTCGAGAGGGTCATGGGACCCATTATTTTATCAATAACATGCATATATGAACAGTTCCATATAAACTAGACAATTGGGACACCATAGGTAGTAGTAGAAAATGCCCCGAGAGTACTATAGTGTGAACATGAGCCAAAAATGAGATCAATTTAGGTATACTAGCCACTAGCATAGGTGGGTCTATATGATGTGATATGGTATCCCTATATAGGGAACAAAAATTAGTGGCCCAACTTGCTAAAAGTAGAGTACCTAGAGGCCATGAGGGAGGTGAAAGGAAACTATTTATATTGGGTGGAGAGACATGTGATAGATAGAGTACTGTGAAATATTGGATGTCTGTCACCGAAGTGATACCACCATTTCCACCCTACCAGTGTTGTCATGTTAGAGATGTCATAATAACATAGGTATGGGCTCCAACATTACAACCTCGAAGGGTATAAGAAATGGGTGTAATATGGAGGTGACATTACAGATGTGGTGGGGATGCTTAGGGACCCCTATAGATCATAACGGATAGTGGTTCAATGGGGTAATCTGATGGAGGATATACCGATACAAGACCCCATAATGGAGTAGGTCCTAGTATTAGATAAGGGGATTTGGACAACCATCACCGTGACTAAGAGCAAAAGATGTGATGGCCAGTTAGATTATTTTTACCATGTATCTCGCTACAGAGGTCTATACTAGAATGGAGAGAAGGGATGATATTAGTACACTATAATAGATATGCTTGCTTCTCCTATATATGTCATGTCTTGTCTCATTTCTTCATTATCTTCCCATGCTGGTCCTTTTTCCTTCTTTACCTTTTCAGGGTTAGAGTTAGTGTTCTTGACTCTGTAGATGTATTTTACATTCTTCTTTCCAATGCCTCTTTCAACCATGATTAAATTGAATTCATCCTTAGAAGTTACCTTTACTTTAAATGTTTTTTTTTCCTTACTTATTAGGTGTATGTAGCTTGTTGTTGTATCTAGGAGACTAGTAATAATGTCAAGTAAAATTTCCTTGTTTATTAAAATTGAATAAAACAAAATAGTTCTTTCTTCTAATACCTTCATTCCCTTAATTATGATTGAATGTCTCATGGATACAATATTGAGAAACATGACCTCTCTCTTAACAATTGAAGCACACTATGTTATTCTCATAATCAAACCTGCAATATCTCCATGGATGGTCTTCATCTAATTTTCTCCTAAAATATATAGTTTTATTCCCAAGAATGTTGCATGAAAAGAAAAATCCATGAAACTTACCTGGTAGTATTCTTGCATTTGGATTCCTAATGATCTTCTTGTGTTCTTTGTTATCCTTCTTGGTTTTTGAACATCCTTGACAAGAAACATGGATTGAATTAGTCTTCAATTCCCTTTTCCTTTCTTGTTCTAGTTCTTCTCTTAGAGTTTTTAATTCTACATTTAGTCTCTCACATTCTTCACCCTTGACTTGAATAGTTTCTGACATATCTCATGCTCTACTTCACTAGAATGCCTTGGTTTTCTTTGCAAGCCATAAGGATAGTTAGTAACTTATTCCAAATAAATTTCAGGGTCCTTAGTTCCTCTTCAAATTTAAGGAAAGCATTTTCTTTATCTCTCAAATCCTTTGATACTTTTTCAACAAATGAATCCATCTCATTTAGTTCTTGACCATGATTAACTTCCTTGAGTTTTATTTATGTCTTTAACTCATTTATAAGATCTTGAGAAATTTCATACTTCATTTTCAATGATGATTATGATAATGATCCCATGTTTGTTTCTTCATGATCACCTCCAATATTTTAATCTTGACTCAGATTACCAAACTCTAATACCAATTTTTAGAAACATGAACACCGAGAGGGGGATGAATCAGTTTCTAATTAAACTTTTAAAAACATTTTCAATTTCTTAACCTTGCTATATTTATCAAATAAACCATACACAAGAAAATAATAGGAGAAAGTACATAAAGACACATAATTTAATGTGGGAAACACAACTAGGAAAAAATCCACCTGAAACAAATAACTATTCTCATGACTAAATTTTCATATATTTTTATATTGATTTCATGATTGAGCTTCAAATCCAAAATTTTACCAAGCTACCACTCAGTCTTTGATAAGCTTCAACTTGTCTGGAAGCTTCAACTCCCAAGTTTGGTTCATCTACAACTAGCCTTTAGTGAGCTTTAACTCACAGGGAAGCTACAACTCCCCAACTGCTAAGTTGCCACTTAGATTTGTTTAATAAATTTTGATCATACTTAGTTTTTTGGCTAATACAACTGATAATGACCTCTAAACTAGCTTTCTATTCTTTTCAGTTTCTCCACAAATTCATTATTCTTCAGGTTACTGTTATCCAAAATGTGCCCCCTACTCATTTTGTGGATAACTCCTCTCGTTCTTCCCTCTCTTGTGCCTCAGTCATAATTTTTTCCTTTTTAGGCACTCAAAACTTTCTGGAAATGACACCATTAGATAGGGATCTTTCTCAGCTTTCTAAAAAGGTAAATTTTTCCTCCTAACTCAATGTATTTTTGAAGTTATGGCTCGGCGGAGTTTTGTGGGAAATTTTCCCCTTCAAGGCTCGCAGCCAATGAGATGGTACCACGTGTCCAGGGAAGTGGCGGGGGTCAGAGGAGAACTTGCTTTTTTACCAAGTATTTTGGAAAAGTGTTCAAGAGGAAATATTTTCTCCACAGGCCTGCTAGCAGATCGTGTGATGCCACGTGTCTAGGGGAAAAATTTGAAAATTTTGGCTAAGTGTTGGCGCATGGAAATTTTGAGAGGAAAGCCCGAGCCAATAAAAACGTGCTGTATCCCATGGCGTGGGAGTTTCAGAAGGTGGAGGAGAAGTTGGATTTTTGGAAAAATGCTCCACCAAATTTCAAAGGAGTTTTTGGCCCACTGCCCCCGCTAACAAATCAGATCAGGCCACGTGTCACCGGAGCTTGGAAATGCGGAGCGCGGGAGGAAATTGAGATTTTTTCCCAAAGTGTTTGCGTGAAAGTGAAAATGCTTCATGGATTCCCCACAACAAATGATATGCCACCAAGTGAATCAGACCAATGTGGCACGGAGAGAATTTTGGAATTTTCCCAAAGGAGAAATGAAGGAATTTTTCAAAGGGAAAATCCCACTCCCAAAATGTGAGCCAATGGGATCTTACCACGTGTCCAGCGACGCCAAAATTAAGAAAAGCCCGCATGAAAATTAGAAGGGCAAACCCACACCCAATGGGGTTATGCCATGTGTCTAGGATGGAAATGAATCAAACAGCCCATGGAAAAATTTGGAAGGACAGGCCCATACCCAGTCAGCACGTGCCATGTGTCCTCAGCTCATCGGCCCAGCAGGAAAATTTTGAAAATTTTTCCAAAGGAAAAAATAAAGGAAAATGGAGCAGAATGGGCCCGTGGCCAATAAAAGCATTACACATGGCACCTAGAATGGTAGAGCATGGGGAATTTTTGGGAAATTTTCCCAAATGCAAAAAAGGTGAAAAATTCAAATTTTCGCCCGCCAACCGAATTTGGCCCTGTTTTTCCTTAAAACTTCAAATGGCCATATCTTTCGATCCAGAGCTCATTTTTTCACGTTCTTGATATCAATGGAAATCTGGTAAAAATATCTACAAGATTCCGGTGTCATTTTTGCATTTTCATGGAGTTTGGAGAGAGAAAATTGAAAAACACCTTTGGCACATGGTCATGGGATGAAATGACGTTTCAACCACTTTGTTTTTAATAAAGAATGGCTCGCATTCTCTCCCAAAGATGGCCAAAAATGTTAGGGAATGGGTATGTAAGAATGCGCATGTTGTTTTGAATGCATTTTGGTCAATATTTGAATCCCTTCCATGTTTTCCCATGTTTTCTCTCTCCGGCTCATCCCTTGCAATGTAAAAGTCGATTTGGCTCATTTTCAAAGGGTTGAACATTTTTTGTTTATCGCAGTCCCCTTTCTCTCCTTGAAAGTGATTTTGGTGGAATACAGACCTTTTCCAAGAGCTTCAACCTATCTTTTCCTCTCAAGTGTTGTAATGCAAGTGATTTTTGATGTTAAAATTACAATACAGGCCCTGTGATTGATTTTCCATCCTCTTCTTGTGTTGTTTGACTAATTTCTGATCCTCCATTATAGTTATCAGTTTGTGCATGAAGTTTTTGTTGCATTTTTATGAACTGTGTCAATCTGCAGAAGTGAGAAATTCTCACCACTCCTTTGGTGCATCACCTATTAGCATTTTTTTTAGTTTTTTACATTCTCTATCTTTGTCTCTTTGGAATTTAGAGTAGGAATTAGGAATTTAAACCTCTACAGCTTGTAATTGATATATCTGATCAGAAGAGTTTGAGGAACTAGCCTCTAATCTAGAGATTCCTCTCCCATTTTTACAAGTCCCACACTTGGGGAGAGGATTCAATGTTGTGCAATCACACTGGATGTCCAAGATGTCAAACTAGAAGTCTGATCAACATCCAGGGGTGCTGCTGATTTGCAACAATAGTTTTGGCATGCCCGATGGGACCTTAGAGGTATTCATCTTCATTGCAACAAATTTATGTGCATTTGTTGCAAGATTCTTGCTTAAAATATCCCTAAATTGCACATCTGGTGACTCCAAGGAAGAATAATCAGCTGGTTTTAGCAGACAGGCCTGAAAACTCATGAGAAGAATCACCACAAGGTCAAGAGTTAGAGAAGAAGAGGTGTTGTTTGAGTATCTGCAGTTATCTCCAAGAAGAAGGCAAAGAGGGAGGAGGATTCAAAGGTCTCCATCTCCACCAAATAGAACTCTTTCCACTCCTCCACCTGGTAGGCCTTTCATTCAATCAACCAGGGTTCTAAGGCCAATCAGAATGGCACAAAACAACCCCTATGTCAATTTCATTGGCAGCAGCCCACTTGCTCTCAATGCACAAAACCCAATCCCAGTTGCAGCATTGAAGAACATCCCATACTTTACTGGAGAGAATCAGACCACTCCTAGTGATCATGTCAAGGATATTGCTAACATTTGTGCAATCCATGAGATCAATGAGATGCAAGTTGCTGTCAAACTGTTGGCATCTTCATTCAAAGGGAAAGCTTTGCAATGGTTTAGGAGTCTTGCCTCAGGTTCTATTCAAAATTGGAACCAGCTATGTATAGCCCTCCATGAGTAGTTTGGAGAAAAGGGAGACAACTTGTCCCTTTTGGAACAACTGACAACCATCAAGAGAGCTCCCAACGAGTAGCTGACTGATTTTAATTTCAGATTTCAAAGGACTTGGGAGAGAATTCCAGTGGCAGTCAGGCCAACAGCAGAAGGTGCTTTTCTATACTATCTTAAAGCTTTAAATTCTGATATTTCTATGTTAATTCAATCCATGGGAGGCACAACTATCCCCATTGCTTATAGCATTGCTATTAGAGCTGAAAATTGTTTGATTCAAGCTGGAAAACTAGCTCCTAGGCCTCCAATGCCACTGTTTCCAAGTTTAGAGAGCCCAAACACTAATCAAGCACCTATTTTAGCTCCTATTCCCACTCCTAGAAATTAGAATTCGAATGAAGCTTCTACTTCATCTTCTAGTGCCTTAAATGAACTTCAAGAAGTCATGAAGCAGCTACAAAATTTAGGCAATGAGCTGGTTACACTCAAATGGCAGCAAGCCCAAAGCTTTAGACCTCCTTTCCAGCCCCAAGCTCAGCCCAACAAGTGGGCATATCAACCCCAAAGACCACCCAATCCTGCTGCAAACCTAAATCAAGTAAGGCCTCCCACCAATAGACCATTTCAGCCCTATAATCCCAATGCTACATCTGCCTCTAAAGCATTGGTACCAGTACAAAACAATATAGCTCAAGAGTATGATTGGTGTTTCCCATGAAATGAACCTCATAAACAATCTATGTGCTTCAACGATGCCTTGAATCAAGTATTGATGGTGACAACAACTGGTGTGGAGGGTGAAGGTAGTTAAGGAAATAACTAGCAATAAGAAACATTCCAGCAGTAGTCAGCTCCAAATGATACCACACTTGTAAACTGGCAAGCAAAAGATTTTTGTGGCATGAATCAAATGGTTTCCCAAAGTGTTGCAGCCAACACAAGGTCAAAAAGGAGAAATTTGGGTGAAGAACAACCATTAGCCCCAAGCAATCCTCAATCTTCTATCAATCCAAAAACTATTGGCAAACAAAATCCAATCCCAAACATGCAAGGACTGCCCAAAACAGCTCCTAAGTTGACTCAAATACCAGTTGCTGCTGCCCATGTACAAGGAATGAATGTGTAGGACAAGGGACAACAAAAGGATACTTCATCTCCATTCAATATCATTGATCAGATGAAGAAGACAAATGTAAACATATCAATGTGGGAATCACTATCTATCCCAAGCCAAAGAGATTTGCTACAAGCTGCCATGAAGGACTGGTCAACTTCAAATCAGCAAGTCCAAATGCAAGAGAAAGTGCTCACAAATGCTGCCCAGCCTGAGGGGAATCATGGAGGACAGCAAGGTAAAATGTTGAAGCCCCCTCCATTCTATGTTTCATTGATCATTGGAAATCAATTAGTACACAATTGCATGATTGATTCCGGGGCAAGTAGTTTAGTAATGCCCAAGCAAATAGCTGATCAGTTGGGAATTTAGTATGAAGTCATATCCAAAGGGGTAGTGCAATTGGATGGGACAGTAGTAACAACAGTTGGAGTGATAAAAAACTTGAGTCTTACCTTGCATGCCTACCCCAATGTTGTTATTTTGCAAGATGTCTCAGTAATAGACCTTCCACCACTCTTCGCCCTATGTTTGTCAAGGGATTTCACAGCCAAGATTGGAGGTTACTTATCTACTGATTGGTCACACATATTGTTCAGAACAAGATATGGAACCAAGGCCAAAATCAGATCTGAGCCTATTGCAAACTTTCACATTCAGCCTTACACTCCAAGTCAGATCAATACCAATTGTTCATCGTTTGATCAAGAAGATTATCCAAGCACTGATGAAGCTGACACCAAGGTTGGAAGTATCCTAGATCTAACTCTTCATGAATGGGAGAACAAGGTACATGCTTTTAATCCTTATCAAGAAATAGAAGAATCTGAGTTAGGAGTCTATTGCATGCATGAAGAAAATCAGCCTATTCCTAGCATCACCAAGCTAGACCACGAGGATGACAATGAGGTATGGCAGTTGTTTTTTGATGGATCAAGGAGTAGAAAAGGTGTAGGAGGGGGAGCTATGCTTGTTTCACCACAAGGAGTTAAGTATTATTCAGATTTTAGATTTCAGTGTGCATGCTCTAATAACATTGTTGAATATGAAGCTTTGATATAAGGATTGCATTGGTCAATCAAAATGGGGATAGAGAACTTGCAAGTCTTTGGTGACAATGAGTTAATTGTCAACCAAGTTAAGGGGTAGCATGCTGTCAAGAATGATCTACTCAAATGCTACAAGAATAGGGTGTGGGACCTCATTGAAGATTTTGAGGGTTTTGGCATAAAATCCATTCCTAGAAAAGAGAACCAAGCTACTGACAAGCTTGCAGCAGTTGGGGAAGCCTTTGACATTGTTGAAATCATTCAGAAAGACAAGGTACAGCCAAACATCCATGTGATTGTGAGGCATTTAGTGCCAGAAAATGATGTAAGTTGGCAAGTGTTTGAAAATGATCAGCAAATCATCCATTTCTTGCAAGAAGAGGTTGAGTTCTCAGCTAAAAATTAGGAAAAGTTGGAGCAGCAGTATGGTGACCAAGTGGTGCAGCTGAGAACCAACAAGCTACCAAAGGGACTTATTACTTTGGAGTCCATTTTCAATCCTAATGATTAGTTTAGGAAGGAGAAAGCAAACATCCAAGTCAAGGGAGAAGATTCAGTGTCCATCTTGTTAGAAGAAGGCAAATCACTCCAAATTGGTAAGATGACAACTGAGCAAGAAAGGTATGAGTTCATATAGCTTTGTCAAGAATTCCCTGATGTGTTTGCTTGGAGCTATGAAGATTTGAAAGGGTTCAATCCCGAGTTAGCTCAACATACCATTGAATTGGATCCAAATACTAAACCCATCAGGTAAAAAAAAAAGGCTAGTCAACCCCCACATGGAGCCTCTCATGAGAAAAGAATTGAATAAGTTGATAGAATCAAGAATCATATTCCCTATCAATCATTCTAGTTGGGTAGCCAACTTGGTTCCAGTAAGAAAGAAGAGTGGGGAAATCAGATTATGTGTTGACTTCAGAGATTTGAATAGAGCATCTCTCAAGGATCATTATCCACTTCCTTATATGGAGAAAATTTTGCAAGTTGTTGTTAGCTCTTAGAAGTTTTCATTACTTGATGGCTATTCAGGGTATAATCAGATTATGGTGAAGGAAGAAGATCAGTTCAAGACAGCCTTTACAACCAAATGGGGAACTTATGCATACAAGAAAATGCCATTTGGGTTGTCCAACGCTGGAGCTACTTTCCAGAGAGCAATGGATATGGCGTTCAAGGATTTTATTAACAATATAGTGCTGATATATCTTGATGATATCACAGTTTTTTCAAAAATGTAGCAGACCACCTCTCTCATTGGAGACAATTGTTCCAAAGGTGCAGAAGATTTGGAGTATCCTTGAATCCTAAAAAATGTATTTTTTTATCCCATGAAGGAAAGCTCCTTGGCCACATTGTCTCCAAAGAAGGATTAGCAATTGATCTAGAGAGAGTTAAGGCCATAAGAGCACTACCATTGCCAAGCCACAAGAAGGCCTTTTAAATTTTCTTAGGGAGAATAAATTTTGTTCGGATGTTTGTCCCAAATTTTGCAGCCCTTGTCAGGCCTATCACCAAGATGTTAAAGAAAATCATGGCTTTCAAATGGACAACAGAAGCCAAGGAAAGTTTTGAAGCAATCAAAGAAGCAATCTCTCAAGCCCCAACTCTCACCAACCTGGATTTCTCCAAGGATTTCATCCTCTATGTGTTTGGGGGTGATGATAATATTTCTGTAATTTTGGTATAGTAGAATAAAGACAATGATGAGCAGCCAATTACTTTCTTCAGCCAAATCCTGGAGGACTATGAGGTGAGATATTCTTTCATTGAGAAGCATGTTCTTGCAGTAATCAGGAGCTTGAAGAAATTCAAGCATTTAGTCTCAAACAACAAGGTTCAGTTGTTGGTTTCTCATGTGGGAGTTAAAGACTTCCTCCTCAACAAAGACTTGAATGAAAAGAGAGCAGGTTGGATTACTCATGTCATGGAGTATGACATTGAGATCAAAGTTACCAAGTTGGTAAGAGGAAAAGGATTGTGTGAGTAGCTGATTTTGGGAAAACAAAAGGAAGCATGCAATGAGAAGGAGGTTGTTTTGGCGTTGCAAGACAGCTATGAGAAAGGAAGCACTCAAGAAGAAAATAATGGTGTCCCCACTCCTTGCTGGACCCAAGGTATAATGCACTTCCTAAGCATAGGCCTATGCCCTCCAGAGATGAACAAGACCCAAAGAAGACACTTCAGATTGCAAGTTGTCCCATATGCCCTTGTTGATGGTGTTTTGGTCAAGAAAGATGTGAATGGAGTATTACCGAGATGCATTAGTACAAATAAAATTCATAGGGTGTTGGAAGAATTCCATGGTGGACCAGCTGGTGGTCATTTTGCACCAAGAGTGACAGCTCTAAAGATCATGAGGGCTGGTTATTATTGGCCCAAGATTTTCAATGATTGTTATGCATGGATCAAGAGGTGCAAGAATTGTGCATTCTTCACAGGTAAAGAGAGGCTAGCCACCCTTCCATTGCATCCAATTTCAGTTGACCAGCCATTCATGCAATGGGGTTTAGACTTCATTGGATTCATTAATCCCAATTCAAGCCAAGGGCACAAATGGATTCTAACAGCAACAGATTATTTCACCAAGTGGACTGAAGCAGTAGCACTCAAGGAAGCAAATGAATCTAGCATCCTAGATTTCTATGAGGGAATAGCAACTAGATTTGGCATACCTACTAAAATAATATCAAATAATGCATTGGCATTCATTGGGTCCAAGGTGATTGAATGGGTTGTCAAGAATGGGATCTACCTAAGTACTTTATCGAACTATTACCCTCAGGGTAATGGCCAGGCTGAGTCTACAAACAAGAACTTGTTGAGGATCATTAGGAGGACTCTTGATGAAAATCAGAGGTCTTGGCATACTAAGTTGAAATCAGCCTTATGGGCTGATAGGATAACTCCCAAGAGATCTACAGGGAACTCTCCATTTAAGGTTGTTTATGGGATAGAGGAAATTTTTCCCATGTCACTTGAGTTGCCAACATTGGAAGTTAGATATGCAGAATTGATGGAGCTCCAAGAAATCAAAAATCAGGCATCCCAAGCAATGGAGAGGGATCAGGCTTTGATAAAGAAGACCTTTGATAGAAATGCTAAGAATATATCCTTCCAAGTTGGAGATCTAGTGTTAAAGTGGGATGCAAACAGAGAAAAACTAGGAAGGCATTCAAAATTTGATGCCATCTGGAGTGGCCCATACATGGTCACAAGGAGCAAGAACAACAATGCTTTCTAATTGTCTTCATTGGATGTTGAAGAACTACAGATTCTAGTCAATGGAATCCATCTAAATCATTGCTAATAAAGGAAATTCTCCATCTTGTAAATATTATCTTAGTTTTTCATTCCTCCAAGTGCATATGCATATTGTTTTGTTGTAGGTTAGTTTTATTTCCCTAAGTGCTTTGGCACAAGCTTTGCTGTTCTGGAAATGTGTCTGCAGGCCTTGCTCCATCGGTGATTTTCCATCTTCGTCCTTGCGGTGTTCTAGTTAGTTGGGGTACCAAACAGAAAAAGGATGACTCCATGCCCAATGGATTGCTTTAGGCAACTGGTAACTTCATCCAGCAGGCAGATGACCACTCGAGTCACCAAAATTGTTATCCAAAATGTGCCCCTACTCATTTTGTGGCTAACTCCTCTCATTCTTCCCTCTCTTGTGCCTTAGTCATAATTTTTTTCTTTTTAGGCACTCAAAAATTTCTGGAAATGACACCATTGGATAGAGCTCTTTCTCATATTTCCAGAAAGGTAAAGTTTTCCTCCTAACTCCATGTATTTTTGAAGTTATGGCTCGATGGAGTTTTTTGGGAAATTTTCCCTTCAAGGCCCACAACCAATGAGATGTCGCCACGTGTCCAAGGAAGTGGTGGGGGTCGGAGGAGAACTTGGTTTTTTACCAAGTATTTTGGCAAAGTGTTCAAGAGGAAATATTTTCCCTGCAGGCCCACCGGCGGATCAGGTGATGCCACGTGTCCAGGGGAAAAATTTGAAAAATTTGGCTAAGTGTTGGTGCATGGAAATTTTGAGAGGAAAGCCCGCGGCCAATAAAAATGTGCCACGTGTCCTATGGCGTGGGAGTTTCAGAAGGCGGAGGAGAAGTTGGATTTTTGGCAAAATGCTTCACCAAATTTCAAAGAAGGATTTTTGGCCCGCTACCCCGCCAATGAATCAGATCAGGCCATGTGTCACCGGAGCTTGGAAAGGCAGAGCGCGGGAGGAAATTGATATTTTTCCCAAAGTGTTTGCGTGAAAGTGAAAATGCTTGCAGAGTCCCCATGACCATTGATATGCTGCCATGTGAATCGAACTAGTGGGGTGTGGGGAGAATTTGGGAATTTTCCCAAAGGAGAAATGAAGGAATTTTTCAAAGGGAAAATCCCGCTCCCAAAATTTGAGCCAATGGGATCTCGCCACGTGTCCAAGTGGCGTCAAAACTTAAGAAAAGCCCACATGAAAAATTAGAAGGGGAAAACCCACACCCAATGGGGTTATACCACGTGTCTAGGTTGGAAATGATCAAACGGTCTATGGAAAAATTTGGAAGGACAGGCCCGCACCCAGTCAGCACGTGCCACGTGTCCTCAGCTCATCGGCCCGACGGGGAAATTTTGAAAAAATTTCCAAAGGAAAAAATAAAGGAAAATGGAGCAGAATGGGCCCGCGGCCAATAAAAATGTGATACGTGGCACTTGGAATGGTAGAGTGTGGGAATTTTTGGGAAATTTTCCCAAATGCAAAAAGGTGAAAAATTCAAATTTTCGCCCACCAACCCGATTTGGCCCTGTTTTGCCCTAAAACTTCAAATGGCCATATCTTTCGATCCAGAGCTCAATTTTCACGTTCTTGATATCAATGGAAAGCTGGTAAAATTATCTACAAGATTCCATTGTATTTTCATGTATTTTGGAGAGATAAAATTTAAAAATTCCTCTAGCACGTGGTCATGGGATGAAATGATGTTTCAACCACCATTTTTAATGAAGAATGGCACACATTCTCTCCCAAAGATGGCCAAAAATGTCGGGAATGGGTCTATAAGAATTCCCATGTTGTTTTGGATGTGTTTTGGTCAATGGTTGAATCCCTTCCATGTTTTCCCGTGTTTCTCTCTCCCTGGGCTCGCCCCTCACACCGTAAAAGTCGATTTGGCTCATTTTCAAAGGTTGAACATTTTTGTGTATTACAGTCCCCTTTCTCTCCTTAAAAGTGATTTTGGTGGAATAACAGACCTTTTCTAAGACTGTAACCTATTTTGCCTCTCAGGTGTTGTAATGCAAGTGATTTTTGATGTTAAAATAACAATACAGGCCCTGTGATTGATTTTCCATCCTCTGCTTGTGTTGTTTGACTAATTTCTGATCCTCCATTATAGTTATCAGTTTGTGCATGAAGTTTTTGTTGCATTTTTATGAACTGTGTCAATCTACAGAAGTGAGAAATTCTCACCACTCCTTTGGTGCATCACCTATTAGCATTAGTTTTAGTTTTTACATTCTCTATCTTTGTCTCTTTGGAATTTAGAGTAGGAATTAGAAATTTAAACCTCAGAGCTTGTAAGTGATATATCTGATCAGAGGATTTTGAGGAACCAACCTCCAATCTAGAGATTCCTCTCCCATTTTGACAAGTCCCACACTTGGGGAGAGGATTCAATGTTGTGTAATCACACTGGATGTCCAAGATGTCAAACTAGAAGTCTGATCAACATCCAAGGGTGCTGCTGATTTGCAACAACAGTTACCTTCTCAAAAAATTATATTTGTTATGAAATCTTTCTTTCACACCTAAAATCACTTCATGAAACTCCTTCTAGCCACACTTTCAATATCTCTTTGTTTACCTATGTATACTACTGCATTGAACTCAATACTTGGTACATATATCTAATAGATGATATTTATGGTATACCCTACACTCTTATTTTATGCATTGACTACTTTAAGAAACTATTAGTCTTATTTACACCAAGCATTTATAGACTTTTCTCAAGATAATCTACTAAATATATACAAGTTTTTTTCATGTATCCATTCAATACACACTCTTCACTAATATTTGATTTCTTAAAAATTCAATGTCTCTTTTGATTCACTTCCCTGCTTATTATCCAATGTTCATTACATAAAACATTCAACTCTCTTCATTTCAAAATCCTTTAACTCGGTTTTCAAGTGTTTCAAAAATTCTTCTTTAGTTAGCTCTTCATTATCAGTTTATATCACATAGTTTTATTTGTTGTTATTGGAGCTCATACATGCACCCATCCCATATCAGGTTGAATTGGGTCATTTAGTAAACATGGTATTGTCTCCAAGTTATGGGACCTTACACACTTGAGACTTACCCCGAGAGAAGGCCAGTTCCTCTACTTATTTATACCGCTTTAGCTACTCCTACTGCTGAAATCAAATCCTATACTAATCATGCTAAGGGACTAGAGTTAGAAGGATGTGTAAAAAGGGAAAAATAATATAAGGCAAGTGAATGAAAAATAAATAAGGGGGATGAACATAATCATCTTTGATAAAAAATGAAGGAAATGCACACTTAAACATCCATTTAAAAATGAAGGCATGCATACCATAGTCTGAAACACACTTAAACATCCATTTTCATGAGACACAATGGAAAAGAGAACCTATGAGGGATGTGAGGATGCACAACAACCCACCAACATAAAGAAAAATGTAAGTATATGTATTAAATCAAGTCAAGGTAGAGAATAGCCATAAAATAACTTTATATATATATATATATATATATATAAGAAGAAGAAAGGAAGAAGATGAAGAAAAGAAGAGGGGAACTCATATTTTAATATTCAACCACCAAAAATAAACAATGAATTCCTGAAAATATGCCTATAGAGATATCAGATCCACCTCCCCATGTCTGTTTAACTTGTAGAGGAAGGAGGCAAGATTTGAATAAAATCGGTGGTTGAGCTTATCGATTCTAAAATAATGGTTAAAAACATGTTTTCCCTAATTTTCAGCTATCAAATCCTGTCAAAATTTGAATTAGAATAATTTGGATTATATCCCATGTTAGCATATTTACAACAAGACCCCTTTGCACATTGATTCGATCCTGCATAGTAAAATTTATGATTTTATGAAGTCTATAAGTTTTCTGGACACGAAATGACACATGGTACTCCTTGAATGGTTGAAGGATTGACTCACTGTTCATTTATTTTTTCATTTTCTACCATGTGTCATGCATTGGTTGTTTGCAAGGATTCAACACCTTATTAGTGGCCTTTGATAGGGCAAGCGAGGAATGGAAATGAAGTAAATTTTTCCAAGGAGACAATCAAAGTGTGTGCAACCCGCAATATATGAATTTTAGAACTAGAATGCGGATTTAAGTTATCAAAATAACTAGTGGATTTATTGTTGGACAAAATTTTTATGACTTTTAGGCCTTCTTCCTACTAGATGAAGGAAATCAATAGCCTTGGAGTGTTCATTGGGCATGGAGTCAGCGTAGAAACATGAATTGTTGATCTTCCACTTGAATAAATACTAGTGAAGTCACTTTGAAGCATTTCTAAACTCTATTCTAAATCCTGAAAAATTGTTTGAAAAATGATGAAAGATTGTAAACCAAACTAAAATCCTAGAAGAAACACAAGAGCTCTTGCAAGAATCACACGAGAGGAAAGAACTATGTACATACAAAATAATGTGTGCACAACACACTTGGAGGAATCAAAACCACTTGAATATTTACAACGATGCAAAGGATTAATGGAATGGTTTGAGATAAATCCCATTGATTGGGATTAATAGCACACCTACATCAAGGTGAGACAACTCAAAAGAGTTATCCTCCTTGCAAGAACTGATGATGTATGGGCCACTCCAAATTTCATCAAACTTTAAATGGTGCCCTCTTTTAGCTCTATCAACATCCCATTTTAGGACTAAGTCACCAAATTTGAAATCTTGGGGTCTAGCCTTTCTATCAAACCACTTCTTTGTTACTTGTTGATGTTGTTCTAACTGGATCATGACAGAATTTCTTAATTCTTAAAGTTAAAAAATCTTTTCCATTATGATTTCTCTTTGTTATACGCCCTCAAATTATATCTACTATGATAACTCTAATGAAAGAAAATCAAGAGATAAAGGAAGTCTAACTTCCTTTCCATAGACAATTTTGTAAGGAGAAGTTCCTAATTCCTTCTCCAATGTGATTTTGACTTCCAAGAGTACGTGTGATACCTTTGTGTGCCACCGCCATTGGTTGATATTCATTGTTTGTTTCATGATTCGATCGTGTTCTTTTTGGTAGATTCATGTAATCCATTACCTTAGGGGTAATAGTTAAAATAATTCTTCAATTATATTTTAAGGATTAGTGCCTAATCATAAATTTTAGTACCAAGGAATGCCTTTGCATTATTAGAGATAATGGTCCAAGGAATTCCAAACCTTGTTACAATGCCTTTGAGAAAGTCAAGGATGACTAACTCTATCAATTCCTTGAATGTGATAGCCTTCATCCATTTGGTGAAATAATACGTAGCTGTAGCACCCATTTATGCCCAATGCTCAAGGGAGGAATGATCATACCTATGAAGTCAAGACCCCATTGCAAAAAAAAAAAAAAAAAAAGGTTGATCCACTTGGATTGATCGGAGGGGAAACATTGGTAATTTTTATTTCTGTAGAGAAAACACATTATTTTCATCTCATGAACCACTTGTGCATGTCCATGAATAGGGTAGTAAAAATTTATCTTACCTTGATGATCTCCATTGTTTTTGTTTTAGAAGAGAAGTGTCCACCAGAGAATTGATCGTGAAATTTAGGTAACACTTTTTCAACTTGTATGCCATCAATACATCTGAGGAGGACACCATCAATGTTTCTTTTGAAAAGAACATCATCAATTAGTGCATATGAAATAGAATGCAACATCAGATGTCTTCTTTATACATTGCTCAATCAAGTAGGGTACATGTCGAGGATATGAATGTTATCATGTCCTTCATCCATTGCATGTGCCAGGATTTTCATTTTTCTCAAGTTCAAAGCACATGAGAGTTATTCATCCAGAAACAATGAAGTCTCTTGATCATATTGTGTGTCTTCGTAATTTTCTTGCAAAGTGCGCTACCTCTAATTAACTTTGTGGATTTGATAATCAATTTATACTCCATGATTTAGGTCACCCATTTTTATCTTTTCTCATTTATTTCTGCTCCCAAGATGAATTCTCTCACTCCCGAGTGTAAAACTAACACCTTGATATGATTTGTGGTGAGTATAATTTTGAAATTCTTAAGCATATGCATGATGGAAAAGACTGTTTCTCCATGTGACTATATTTTACACTTGTATTTTACCTCATAATCCTTCAGTTTTTTATTGAAGAAAACCACTGGATGCTCCAGTCCTTGTTCATTTTCTTGTTTCAAGAAAGAAGCAACACTCGCATCATATTTATAAGCATAAAGGATGAAATCCTTTGAGTAATATAGGTTAAAGAGTGTTGGAATTCAAGTTATTTCTTTCTTTATTTTATTGAATCTTTATTTTCCTTTTGTTTTCTATTTTAAGGTTGTATATTTCTTGAGCATCATGGTGATAGGCCTTACCAATCCTACAAAGTTAGGAATAAATATCCTAACAAAATTTATTTTACCATAAAAGACTGCAAGGATTTCTTGTGTACTGGAAAAGAGAGGGAAAGGATGGATGAAACACTCTCGGGATTAATAACAATGCCATCCTCGAAACAACATGTCATAAGAGCTCTTCCTACACCACGTAAGAAAAGCTACACTTCTTGGGGTTAAGGGATACCAAAAATTCTTTGTATCTCTCAAAGAATTTTTCCAAATGTGCCATATGATCTATGCCCTAATTTAAGAAGATAGTTATGTCATTCAAGTAAACTAGGATGAACTCATTGATATATCCTTTGAATAAAATGTCCATGACCCTCTGAAATGTTGCACCTACATTTGAAAAACCAAAGGGAATTGTCTGATATGGATATGTGCCCCATTTGGTTGTGAATGTTGTTTTGAGTTGATCTTCTTCCTTGACCATGATATGATTGAAACCAGAATATCCATCCAGCATGGAAAATCTTTTCACGCTGGTCACTATCTACAGAATCTGCTCCATAAAAGGTAAAGGATAATGATCTTTTAAGGATTCTTTATTTAAATCTTTCAAGTTGATGCAGGGTCTGATTTCACCATTATTCTTGTGCACTAGAACAATATTTGTGACCTAGAACAATATTTGTGACCTAAGTAGAGTATTTGATAGGGAATATTATCTTCACCTCAATGAGTTTAGATAGTTCGTTCCTCATGAGGGCTCTATCCTTGGATTGACTATCTTATGATTTTTTCATATGGGCTTGATACTCTTGGGATCAAGGTAAATTGTGTTTTGAGCAACACTTGGATCAAATACTTTGAGGTCTTCTTACTTCTAAAAATATGTTGTATCTCGACATAGAGATATGAAAACCTATTTTTCATCATGAAAGAAAAATTTCTTGAGCAACTCCTTTCCACACATAATAGTGATTGGAGTACAATAATATTGTGCTATGTGCATATACTTATCTTCACCATTAAACACATAATCAGATCTAAACATTTTCTCTAAGATGACTAGCCATTTAGGTAACTTTCTTGTCTTGATTTGAATCACTTCATCACCATAGCTTCCATGCAAGTGAGCTTACATTCTGAAGAGAAATTAACTTCATTTTAAATGAACTAGACATTTTACGTGTCATTTTTAAACACCTACCACATGGTATTATTGTCTGGAATAGATGACCTGATCACCATTTTAACATGTTGCACATTTTCTTTGATGAAATTATCAGTAGGTGAGAAATACAAACTGAGTGCATCCATCTCGATATGTTTTTTTAATCTTTCTTGGCAGTACCTCTACAGCATTCGAGCATCAAAACGCGTTCAAGGAGGTCCCAAACTCTATGTTTATAAGCCTTAAGAAGATTATTCTTTTCCATGAACTCTTTTGTGACATGGTGGATAACCAACCTAGTGTCCCTAAAGATCTATAATGCCTTGATCTGTCTCTTTTAGCAATGATAAGACCATGCACCAACACTTTATATTCTTCTACATTGTTGGAGGAAGTAAATTGTAGCATATGCATGAAGAATAATTTCTCTTCCTTGGGGAAATGAGAATAAAACCCGTGCCTACACCATTTCTACTTTTGGATCCATCAAAGTATAACTTCCATAGACCAATATTTTATTCTTTTTTTTTTTATCACGTGTGGAAGCACAACTTCTTCAAGGACGTAGTAAGTACAAAGACATGTTTCATAGGCTTAAATATCTTCAATATATGGATAAAATTTTTGATGCCTCTCTTACCACTCATCTAGAAATAAATCAGAAAAGGAGAGGGAACCATGTTTCTCTTCCGAAATCGAAACTTGTTCTTTTGATAATTTTGTTTACGTTATGGTCATTATTATGCTTTGATTTAGTATGATGTTAGACATTTGATCATGGATTATTGTTGATCTTGATTTGGTTATGATGCACGATGATTATTAGAGACACTCATATGTGGATGATGATATACTATTTGACATGGATGTTTTATGGATGTTGTTCGGACATGTGATTTTGGATATTATGAGTAGATCTAGAAAATGAATATTATATGATGATGATATAGTTGTTGATATAAATTATATGTGATAATGTTAAATTTCCTTGATGTTGTTGTGATTCACATATTTAGATGATTTTGTGATTATATTTATATTCATTTTGGATGTTCTGATATGGCCACGAGGCCGAAGGAGGTATTTTTGTTTTATAGGTTAATATCACAACAAACATCGGGGATTGGAGACCAACCACAATAGAATTCTAGGTGAATTCAACAAGGTCACCATGGAAACTTGTTTTATTGTGTTGTGTTGTTTGTTGTTAGGGATTCCCATGGGGGATCACCTTTATATGTGACCATGGGTTTTGTATATTTTATTAATGTGATTAAATTTTATTATTGTTGTATGTATTTTATTAGTAATGTGTCCCTTTCTTTTATTTAATTAAAATTGTGGTAGATTAATGTGAGAAATCATATGGTTAAAATTTAAATAAATCAAATTGGGATATGGGAAAGTAATAATGGAAGTTGTTGGCTCCTTGTATTAAATATGTAAGGGATGTGTAAGTTTGTGTAAGAGTTGTGTAAGTTAGATTTTGGAGTAAGAAACACTCCACCTCCTTGGAAATTCAAATTTTTCCTTGGAGGCTGTTTTTGGAGGCTTGTGGGACAAGTAAAACTTGTCCCATACCTCTAAATTTAATTTTCCAACCATACGTATGGTTGGAGAGGTGATTTTAGACTTTTATAATGCATTTTACTAATCATGTTGCTAGTTTTGATTGCACTCTCTTACATCTTATTTAATTTGTAGTCCTTTGGGGTGTGGGCTTTTGGAGTGTGCAAGTAAATTGTCATATTTTCACCCACCTCTTTATTGTGCTTTGGAGAATGAAATTTTGTCTTTTGTGTTTAGAGTTGAGGATGTGTGATGTGGCATCCTACATGGATCCACATCATCCTCTTCTCTTCCCTCTTCTATAAAATTCAAACTCTTTGCTTGTTTTGGGTTGTTGAATCATTTTGCATGCTTCTTTGGGGTGCATTTTTGTTGTTTGGAGCTCTTGTGGATTGTGGAGGAAATTGGAGATAATTTCATACTTGGCATTGCTGTTTTGGGACTGTGTTTTTGGCATTGAAAGCTTGTTGTTGGAAACAAAAGCTACCATGGAAAGGTAGGAGCTTAGCTCTTCTTTTGTGATTGTTATTTCTTTTGTGTATGAATGAATGGTGCATGTTTTGTTTTATTTGTTGGCTGGTTGGGTAGACTTCCATAGGAATGGTGTAGGAGAAGGCTATGGGGAATTCATGTGGGGGCATAAGGGAATGCCAGTGGCATCATATTTTTGTGGAGGGAGTTTGGGTTTGGGATCCACCATGGAAAATAAATAGCTTGCATTTCTTACTTTGTGGGGGGCATAAGGAAATATGTGGGGGCATAAATAGGGATTGTGGGGTGCATAAGAATATGTGTGTTGAAATTTATTGGTGGTTCATTCGGTGGATGCCCGATTCCCATTGGGAGGCATAAGTAGATTCCCCCATAGTCCTTTCTCCCTTAGCTTGCATGATCAAGGCTGAGTTCTGTTTTAATAGTTTTCAAATGTAGTTGTAAACTACTATTTTTGTTTGGAATATGTTTTAATTTGAATATGCATGTTGAAAGAATGTTGTGTGTTTTGTGGAAGCCAGTTGTTTCCATGGGTTTAATAACACCTGCTATTGTATTGTGGTTGGGGCTCGAGGGCCAATGATGAAGGATGAATTCTCCTTTCATTATATGTCTTGGTTGGGTGGAGAGCGTTGCCTTTCCCCCACTTTTGTTGTGATCAATTTGGAAGAGAAAGAAAACTTGCAAGTTGTTGTTCTGGAGTAGAAGAAGAGAGTTGGCCAGCCCCTTGTGAAATGAATTCATTTGTAACCTTTCCCACTTGAAGTGGATGAAATTGTAATATATATATATATATATATATTTGTGAAGAAAAGATGTTGTAATTGGTTATGAAAGTTACTTATTCAAATTGTGAAAGACATTTATATTATGTTATGTTTATTGGAAAGAAATAGAATTTTGTTAATTGCATTCAAGAAATGGAAGAATGCAAAGAAGTATTTCTCTTTTAATTTAATCCCTTGTAAAATTTTAAAACTGGTAAATAAATTTAATTAAATGCACAATTCGGGCCTGCACATTACAATCAACTTGGAAATTTTAAAATTTAGCATGTTGTATCATAAAGGAACTCAAATTGACAAAGAAACGAGCTTAAGAAAATAATTTAAAACATTGCAAAATTGAGCCCAATCCCTTCCATAGTCATTGTCTGTCAATTGTTGGAAAATGTAAATTGAAATTCAAACAAGTGAATTTACCTTCCCAAACCATTTTAAATCCTTTTTAGAACAATCCTCCATGTATGTTTGGCATGTTGAGTGAAGGAGGAGATCAAATTGAATCAAATTTATAAGTTAAAAATTACCTGTTGGCTTTTAAAAGCATGCAGGCCATTTTCATAAAATTTACCCCTCAAACTTTATCAAAATGTAAAATTTATAATTCTTGTGCAAAGAGGGCATTGAGAGATTTCCAAAAAGTCCTCATTTTCTCAACAACAAGTTTCCTAGCCAAACTTATGGCCCTATGAAGTTTTCCTGCCTTGCCGAGAAAATTTGGGAAAATTTTCCCTGGCAAGCCCATGGCCCAAAAAATTCCCGTTGAAAAATCCTTATAAATTTTTTTGAAAAATCTTTGGGGAAATTTTTTGAAATTTCCTCCACCATCCCACAGCCAATCAAAGGATTCCACATGTACTCACAAGGAAATGACGGAGGTGCGACATCATTTTCTCCTTGGGCCAACTTTTTTTTTTTTTAATTTTTGGGGAAAATTTTACCTTTTTCCTCACCGGCCCGCAAAGCCTAATCACACAAAGTTCTACATGGCAGCATGGGGTGATAGTAAAGGGCAGAGCCCACATGACCTTTTGTTTTTGAAATCTTGTTTTTGGAAAAATTTGAATTGACCTCCACGGCCCCATACTCCCACCCCTGCCTGTGGAAAGTATCCTCTGCGGATGCGCGGACCCGAGCGGTAAACTAACTTCTTTCCCATCCCCTTTGGAAAATGTCACCAACTAACCCCGCTGCTCCACCCATCCCTTTCTTTTGCACACTGTGTGATCTTGAAGCCCTACATGTGTCTCTCAGTAAAACCCACGGAGTGCGCAAGCACTAATTGGAATTTTTCCTCCCTTGGGAAAAATGTTTTAAATTCCTCCACCGCCCCACTCTTCCCTCATCCTCTCCCCCCCCCTTTGGGTTTAGAGCCCCACACATGTCCTTGGAAGACCCGCAGAGGCATGGAAGAAATGTATACTTTACACCCACATAGAAAACTATCCAACGCCACCCCGCGACCCACCCACCCAAAAATTTTCTTTTCGCCCCACTCAACACATGTCCCCTTTGGGAAAATTTGACCCCTAAGCTCTGTCAGTCCATAACTAGAGTTTTATAAGGAGTTAGGAGGACTTCTTTATATTATCGGAAAGGTGAGAAAATTTCCTATCCAATGGGAATGATTTAGGGAAATTTTGAATGCATTAAGTATGATAAAAATCAAGTTGAAACTCTAAGCTTGTTAGAGAGTGGGTATGGTGATAATTTACCCCCTGAACCTAACTGAAACTTCTAACCCTAAAATTTGGACCTTGTGACCTTTGATAATTGTTAATAAAAGTAAAGTATGTTCTAGCAGATTAAACTTGTTCGGAACTTGATAGTGTCAACTATTGTCTTGTAACCTAGTTGTAGACACTTCTAATAAAAAAAATTATTCCATAATTTTCCTGACTAATCCTAGGTTGTTTCTTGGGTCTCAAGTGGGTTGTTTTAACGGGAATCACATTTGGTATTAGAGCATTGGTTCAAAATCTTGGACCATTGGGAACACTAGAAAACTTGAGACATGAAACTTAAACCTAGCACACTTTTAAAATCTAGAAAACAACTTAGTTAGAATTTGTATATTTTAGTAAACATGGAAGTTGTGTAAAACTTAGAAAAATGAACTAACTCTCGCTTTGGTCTATGCAGGAGGTGCAGATGGGGTGAGGGAAATTTTCACAGAGACTCAAACTTACCACCACCACCACCACCACCGGATCAGGGTGTAGTAGCTATCCTACCCTAGATCTTGCAGACTCTTCAGGATGTCAATGCCACTCTACATAGAGGATTAGGAGGAGGACATGCAGCTAGTCATGACAGAGCCCCTTCCATTGAGGGTCAGGTATCTCCTTGACCTAGTAAGGAGCATAGAGGAGAGAACTCCCATGTGGAGTCAGCTAGAGCAGAGTCACCACAGAGGGGATAGGGTGACCAAGTTTTAGAGCATAGAGAGAGGTCTTGGAGCCCTAGGCTTAGGGATGAGTGTGCAGAGAGACCTAGAGGCCGTCAGACCACAACTACAAATCACATTAGGGAGATCCTGAAGCTTTGGCCATCACATTACTTAGGTGACATAGGTGGATTTTAGGTAGAGGCCTGGCTAGTGAGCTTGAGTAGTTGCTTCAAGCTTTTTCCTTGTTCTAGCAACACGAAAGCTCATGTTGCGATCCATCTACTAAGGGATAGAGCAAGAGTATGGTGGAGGATAGAGGAGCAGAAGCTTGATGTAGGTTCTGAGACACGTGACCTAAGAGATATTTGAGGAGAGATTCAAGAGTAGATATTTGTCATAGAGTTTCATATAGTAGAGGATCGACGAGTTCCATAACCTCTGACACACATCTCTTTCAGTAGCAGAGTATGAGAGTAGTTTTTTTTATCTACTCCAGTATGTTGAGTATATGTAGGATGAGTAGGTGCAGATTCACAAGTTCATTTGGGGCCTAAATTTAGACATTGGAGGTGCAGTTCAGATCCACTACCCATAGACATTAGCTGAGGCCATTGAGAAGGCCTATATAGCAGAGGAAACTCGAGGAAAGACCCAGCAGGCTAGAGACCAAGTCTATAGCCACATACAATAGATGCGAGAACACTAGATTAAGGGGTTTAGTACCTCTCCTTATGGTTGTTAGGGTTCATCACAATCATCCTTTAGGCCACATTAGCAGTAATAGTAGCGTAGTAGTAGTCCCACCCACCTCATAGACCTTCACACAGAGATATTATGCAGAGAGGTCAAAGTATGCGGCCTCCTCCTAGGGGTACCATCAGGACACAGGGTGGACCTAGAGCTCAGTTAGCGGGAGCTCACCACCAGAGACCTTAGCAGACTACAGTTGGATCATCAAGATCCATGCCACAAACTTCCAGGGCACCTACTAGAGGTGCTACTCATTGGGGAGGATCAGGAGGATGTTTTGGTTATGGAGTTACTAGACACTTTTGGAGAGACTACCCACATAACCCTAATAACAAGGGTAAGACATAGATCTTTGAGCTGACTATTGGTGACATGGGACATAGCCACATGATTTATGCAGCAGTTGAGAACCGCCAGGTAGAGCATTAGAGCACAATCATTGAGACCACAGGTAGCATTAGTGGTATTCCTACCTCTGTATTGTTTGATTCTGGTTCTTTTGATTCTTTCATTGCACCATCTTTAGTAGAGTGATGTAGGCTGGTGGAAGTTAGGTAGGGTCTTAGTTGGGATATCGAGATGGCTTCTGGAGCCAAGATCTCTATAGACTCCTTAGTTAAGGAGTGTGTAGTGGATTTGGGACCTTTCACCACTACCTTAGATCTCCATATTCTTCCTTTGGGCTTATATGGAGTCATTTTGGGTATGGATTGGTTATCTACACACAGGGCCAGGATGGATTGTTACCATAAGATTATATCTTGTGCAGATGATTTGGGAGTTGAGTCGGTGATTTTGGGGGTTAGGAGACCCGTTTCTATTTACACCATCTCCGCTATGCAGCTTAATCAAGTGTGTCCAGTAGGGTTGTCAGATGTATGTTGTTACAGTTAGTGACAGATCAAAGGATGGGTCTAGTGGACCATCACTAGATGATCATCCCATTTTGAGAGAGTTTGTATATGTATTCCTAGGGAGCTACCGGGGTTACCACCCCCATGTGAGATTGATTTTCATATAGATCTAGTTCCTGAGAGAAGAGCCTATCTCATGGGAAATTTATCGAATGACCACCCCAGAGCTCTATGAGCTCAACTTGCAGCTTGAGGTCCTTTTGGAGAAAGGCCTTATCTGTCCTAGTTTATCCCCTTGGGGTGCATTGGTGATCTTTGTGAAGAAGAAGGATGGATCCTTGCGGTTGTGTATTGATTACCGCTAGTTGAATAAGGTAACGATCAAGAATCATTATCCCCTTCCACGTATTGATGACTTGTTTGATCAAATGAAGGGAGCCATGGTTTTCTCTAAGATTGATCTTAAGTCAGGCTATCATCAACTAAGGATTTCGGAGGTGGACATTCATAAGACTACCTTCCGTATGAGATATGGGCACTATGAGTTCACAGTGGTGCCTTTTGGTTTGACTAATGCCCCCACAATGTTCATGAGTTTGATGAATGGGGTATTCAGGACCTTCTTAGATCACTTCATGCTCATCTTCCTTGATGACATCTTGATATACTCACGTACGTGAGGAGCATGAGGGGCACCTTCGCTAGGTTCTTCAGTGTCTTCAAGAGAAGAAACTTTACGGGAACTTGGAGAAGTGTGCATTCTTTTCAGAAAGAGGTATAGTATTTGGGTCATATCATTTTAGGGAAGGTATCATAGTTGATCCTTCCAAGATTAGAGCCATTATGGATTGGACAGCACCCACTACCGTGACTAAGGTGCGCAGCTTCATGGGATTAGCAGGGTACTACAGGAGATTTATTCAAGACTTCTCTCAGATTGTGCACCCTATCACTTCCCTTTAGAGGAAAGGGAAGAAGTTTGTCTAGTCAAATAGATGAGAGCAGACCTTCAGGAAACTGAAGGAGTGCCTCACTAAAACACCTATTCTTGTAGTGTCAGATCCACAGGATGAGTTCTTTGTTTGCACAGATGCTTCTTTAGTGGGGCTTGGAGGTGTGTTGATGCGGGAGGGCGAGTAGTGGCTTTTGAGCCTCAAAAACTCAAGGATCATGAGATTAATTATTTGACCCATGATCTTGAGGTTACGGCAGTCATGCATGCCTTGGTTTGATGGAGGAACTTTCTTCTTAGCAGGAGATTCACACTCAAGACAGATCATTTGAGTCTTCACCACCTCTTCATGCAGACCCAATGTCAATGCTCATCAATGGTGTTAGATGGAGTTTCTTTGTCAATATTACATGGAGATAGAGCATGTGAAGGGGAAGGAGAATGTGTTAGCAGACACTCTCAACAGATGGAGACATGTGGCTATGGCCACTTTAGTGAGCATAGATTTGTGGAGTAGGATTCTTCAGTAGCTTCCTCTTGACAGCTTCTACATTGTAGTACGAGTAGAGATCGAGTCTTAGAGACCCCTTGAGGGGAAGTTTGATGGTTTTTCCTTAGAGACAGATGGTCTTCTCAGGAACAAAGGCTGGATATATGTTCCTAGAGATGGAGGCTTGAGGTAGGACATCTTGGTAGAGGCACATCGTGTACCCTATTTAACCCATCCCGGGGTAAAGAAGATGTACGCCACATTGAGACAACTATATCATTGGAGAGGACTTTGTAGAGATGTGGCCCAGTTCGTATCACAATTTTTAGAGTGCTAGAGATTTAAGGCTAAGCATCAGCATCAAGCAAGCCTTCTTCATCCTCATGCTATACCAAAATAGAAGTGGGACACCATTTCCATGGATTTTATTGTTGGGCTACCGATGTCGAGATATCACCACGACGCCATTATGGTCACGGTTGATAAATTGACAAAAGTGGCTCAATTTTCTCTAGTGAAGACCACTTATACAACTAGAGCAGTGGCACGAGTATATTTGGATGAGATTGTCAGGTTACATGGGATTTCATGGAAGATAATTTGTGATTGCTATTCTTTGTACACTTTACATTTCTAGACTACCATGCAGTATGTCCTTAGGATGAGAATCAACTTCAGTATAGCATATCACCTTGAGATAGATGGATAGACTGAGAGGGTGAATCAGATTTTAGAGGACATGCTCAAGATGTATGTGATGGATCAGTAGTCTAAATGGGAGGAGTACCTATACTTAGTGGAATTTACCTACAATAATAGTTTTCAGAGATCCATAGGCATGGATCCTTTTCATGCCTTGTATGGTAGAGAGTGCAGGACACCTCTTAGCTGGGATAGGTTAGAAGATAGAGTATCTCTTGGACCAGCTCTTCTATAGGACATGGAGTAGTAAGTGGTTTTGATCAGAAAGAGATTACAGGAGGCACATGATAGGTAGAATAGGTATGCGGATTAGCATAGGATATACTATAGTTTTGATGTGGGCATGAAGGTGTTTCTTCATGTCAGGCCACACAAGAGCCCTATCCATTATGGAAAAGGTTCTAAGTTGGCTCCTAGATTCATTGGTCCTTTTGAGATCTTGGAGTGTATCGGCCCTTTGGCCTACCATCTAGCATTGCCACCCAGCTTGTCTTGCATACATGATGTTTTTCATGTTTTAGTTCTTAGGAGATATATTGTAGATCCTTCTCATGTGTTAGATTGGACATCATTACAGGTGCAAGATCAGGGGTAGGTGATGGTGGAGCCCATTCGCATCCTAGATCACAGGACCCTAGGCCTTCGAGGCAGAGAGGTTGATCAAGGGATCGGGTGCAGTGGGACAAATATGATGAGACTGTAGCTACATGGGAGGATGCTACCTTATTATGAGTTTAGTTTCCACATTTGTTCCAGTGACTTCTAGGAGGAAGTCGAGTCTAAGGGGAGGGGGATGTAGTGCCCACTTCCCTTTGACCCCTTTGGATGCTTATTTTGATACTGTTGTTTACGTTATGGACATTATTATGCTTTGATTTAGTATGATGTTAGACATTTGATCATGGATTATTGTTGATCTTGATTTGGTTATGATGCATGATGATTATTAGAGACACTCATATGTGGATGATGATATACTATTTGACATGGATGTTGTTCGGACATGTGATTTTGGATATTATGAGTAGATCTAGAAAATGGATATTATATGATGATGATATAGTTGTTGATATAAATTGTATGTGATAATGTTAAATTGTGATTTTGTGATTATATTTATACTCATTTTGAATGTTATGATATGGCCATGAGGCCGAAGGAGGTATTTGTGTTTTGTATGTTAATATCACAACAAACATCAGGGGATTGGAGACCAACCATAATGGAATTCTAGGTGAATTCGACAAGGTCACCATGGTAACTTGTGTTATTTTGTTGTGTTGTTTTTTATTACGGATTCGCATGGGGGATCACTTTTATATGTGACCATGGGTTTTGTGTATTTTATCAATGTGGTTAATTTTTATTATTTTTGTATGTATTTTATTAGTAATGTGTCCCTTTCTTTTATTTAATTAAAATTGTGGTAGATTAATGTGAGAAATCATATGGTTAAAATTTAAATAAATCAAATTGGGATATGGGAAATTAATAATGGAAGTTGTTGGCTCCTTATATTAAATATGTAAGGGATGTGTAAGTTTGTGTAAGAGTTGTGTAAGTCATATTTTGGAGTAAGAAACACTCCACCTCCTTGGAAATTCGAATTTGTCCTTGGAGGCTATTTTTGGAGGCTTGTGGGACAAGTAAAACTTGTCACATACCTCTAAATTTAATTTACCAACCATACTTATGGTTGGAGAGGTGATTTTAGACTTTTATAATGCATTTTATTAATCATGTTGCTAGTTTTAATTACACTCTCTTACATTTTATTTAATTTGTAGTCCTTGAGGTGTGGGCTTTTTGGAGTGTGCAAGTAAATTGTCATATTTTCACCCACCTCTTTATTGTGCTTGGGAGAATGAAATTTTGTCTTTTGTGTTTGGAGTTGAGGATGTGTGATGTGGCATCCTACATGGATCCACATCATCCTCTTCTCTTCTCTCTTCTATAAAATTCAAACTCTTTGCTTATTTTAGGTTTTTGAATCATTTTGCATGCTTCTTTGGGGTGCATTTTTTGTTGTTTGGAGCTCTTGTGGATCGTGGAGGAAATTATAGATAATTTCATATTTGGAATTATTGTTTTGGGACTTTATTTTTAACATTGAAAGCTTGATGTTGGAAACAAAAGCTACCATGGAAAGGTAGGAGCTTAGCTCTTCTTTTGTGATTGTTATTTCTTTTGTGTATGAATGAATGGTGCATGTTTTGTTTTATTTGTTGGCTAGTTGGGTAGACTTCCATAGGAATGGTGTAGGAGAAGGCTATGGGGAATTCATGTGGGGGCATAATGGAATACCAGTAGCATCATATTTTTGTGGAGGGAGTTTGAGTTTGGGATCCACCAGGGAAAAGAAATAGCTTGCATTTCTTACTTTCTAGGGGCATAAGGAAATATGTGGGGGCATAAAGAGGGATTGGGGGCATAAGAATATATGTTGTGAAATTAATTGGCGGTTCATTCGGTGGATGCCTAATTCCCATTGGGAGGCATAATTAGATTCCCCCATAGTCCTTTCTCCCTTAGCTTGCATGATCAAGCCTAAGTTTTATTTGAATAGTTTTAAAATGCAGTTGTAAACTACTATTTTTGTTTGGACTTTTTTTTTTAATTTGAATATGCATGTTGAAAGAATGTTGTTTGTTTTGTGGAAGCTAGTTGTTTCCATGGGTTAAATCACACCTACTTATTGTATTATGGTTGGGGCTCGGGGCCAATGATGAAGGATGGCTTCTCCTTTCATTGGATGTCTTGGTTGGGTGGAGAGCATTGCCTTTCCCCCACTTTTGTTGTGATCAATTTGGAAGAAAAAGAAAACTTGCATGTTGTTGTTCTGGAGCAGAAGAAGAATTTGTCAGCCCCTTGTGAAACAAATTCATTTGTAACCTTTCCCACTTGAAGTGGATGAAATTTTAATATATATATTTGTGAAGAAAATATGTTGTAATTGGTTATGAAAGTTACTTATTCGAATTGTGAAAGACATTTATATTTTGTTCTATTTATTGGAAAGAAATAGAATTCTATTAATTGCATTCAAGGAATGGAAGAATGTAAAGAAGTATTTATTTTTAAGTCAATAAAGGATTGCAAGATATTCTCTCATTTACATTGTTGATTCAAATTGGAATATCAGATTGTGATTAAAATCTTTGTTTAGAAAATGGAAAAAGAAGAAATGTACGTGGAACTAATGTTGTATTTTGTATCTTTGGAAAAGTGTAAAATGGAATTAAGTATTTTCATTTTGATTTAGAATTTTTTTCTTAAAACAACTAAATGTGTTAGATTAGATTGGAAATGAAATGCCATACTTGCATGATGAAAAGTTAGATGGACCTCTTTTAATTTAATCCATTGTAAAATTTTAAAACTGTGCAAATAAATTTAATTAAATGCACAATTCAGCCCTGCACTTACAATCAACTTGGAAATGTTAACATTTAGCATGTTGTATTATCAAGGAACTCAAATTGACAAAGAAAACTTAAGAAAACAATTTAAAACATTGCAAAATCGAGCCCAATCCCTTCCACAGCGTTTTCTTTCAATTCTTTGGAAAAATGTAAATTGAAAATCAAACAAGTGAATTTACCTTACCAAACCATTCTAAATCCTTCCTAGAATGATCCTCCACATCTGTTTGGCATGTTAATTGAAGGATGAGATCAAATTGAATCAAATTTATAAGTTAAAAATTACCAGTTGGCTATTTAAAATCCTGCATGATGTTTTCATAAAATTTACCACTCAAACTTTATCAAAATATAAAATTTATAATTCCTATGAAAAGAGAGCATCGAGAGATTTTCAGAAAGTCCTTGTTTTCCCAAAAATAATTTTCCTAGCCAAAGTTATGGCCCTTTGAAGTTTTCCTACCTTAGCAGGGAAAATTTTCCCTACGGGCCCACGGCCCAAAAATTCTGTTGAAAAATCCTTATAAATGTTTTTTAAAAATATTTCGAGAAATTTTTTTAAATTTCCTCCACTAGCTCACAGCCAATCATAGGCTACCATATGTCCTCACGGAACAATGACAGAGGTGTGGCATCATTTTATCCCTTGGGCCCTTTTAAAAAAATTTGGGAATCTTTTACCTTTTTCCTTGCCGGCCCATAGCCAATCATAGCTAGGCTACCACATGGCAGCATAGGGTGATAGCAGGGGGCGGAACCCACGTGACCTTTTACTTTTGAAATCTTGTTTTTGGAAATATTTGGAATTTACCTACACGGCCCCGTACTCCCACCCCTACTTGTGGAAATTCTCCTCCGTGGGCCGCGTGGACCCGTGCGGAAAACTAACTCCTTTCCCATCCCCTTTAGAAAACATTTCCAACTAACCCCGCCACTCTGCCTATCCCTATCCTTCACACCCGCATGAGCTTGGAGCCACGACACGTGTCCCTAACAAACCCATAGGAATGTAGGTGCTAATTGGAATTTTTCCTCCCTTGGCCGAAATGTCTTAAACACCTCTGTCGCTTCGCTCTTCCCTCAACCTCTCCTGCCGCCTAGGCTTAGAGCCCCACACATGTCCTTGAAGGATGTGCAGAGGCATGAGAGAAATGTATACTTTACACCCATGTGGAAAATTTTCCAATGCCGCCCCATGACCCGCCAACCTGAAAATTTGCTTTTTCACCCTAGCTCGACACGTGTCCCTTTTGGGAAAATTTGACCCTAAGCTCCGTCGGTCCATAATCGGATCTTTACAAGGAATTAGGAGGACTTATTTATATCACCAGAAAGGTGAGAAAATTTCCTATCCAATGGGAATGATTTGGGGAAATTTTGAATCATTAAGTGTGAGAAAAATCAAGTTTAAACTCTAAACCTGTTAGAGAGTGGGTATGGTGATAATTTACCCCTTGAACCTAATTGAAACTTCTAACCCTAAAATTTGGACCTTGTGACCTCTGATAATTATTAATAAAAGTAAAGTATGTTCTAGTAGATTAAAATTGTTCGGAACCCGATTGTGTCAACTGTTTTCTTGTAACTTGGTTGTAGACACTTCTAATAAAAAAAAATATTCTATAATTTTCCTAACCAATCCTAGGTTGTTTCTTGGGTCTCAAGAGGGTTATTTTAACAAGCATCACAAGGAAATCAGCTTGAAGAGGGGATGGGTTCTATGAATCAACATGAAAGGAAAATATTGGCTCATCTTGTATGGGAAACTAGGTACAATACCTTATTCTTAGTAACATATTAGACCAATAAGAAGACAAAACCACCCACTTTAGCAAGTAAAATATCTTGATAGGCACAAGGAAAACAAGGTAGGTAGGTCAATGATTAACACATCTTAAGTTATATTTAGGCTAGGGCATGCATGAAGGGTTAACTCAAGATTCTTAATGACTCATAGAGTTGTGACAATTGATCCATCAAGTTGTAAGACCCCTTTCGACATAGGGTAGTACTTAAGGCCTAGGATATCAATGATTTTCTTTGGCATAATAAAAGTGTTAACACTGAATAAATCATACAATTGTGCATAAGGTGTTTACCTATTATCAATGAAATATAGAAGGAGAGGTTTTAACAACCTTACTTGATTCTCCTCTTCTTGACAGATATTGATAGAGTATGCGGTTTTGGATAGCTAGATATATGCACAAAAGTCAGACTGGGAGCTTCATGCGATAGGTCACATTGTGAAATTTACATTTATCTTCTTCATCTAGCCCACAATGTTCAATGGAAGGCCCATGTAATTATGCATTTAAGGAACAAAAAAATATTTTATTGATTGTTCGGGTGTAGAGGTAGGGGCCCTAGCATGTGCGGAGGCTTGACCTACCAAAGCGGGGAAAACACCAATTATGTAGGAGAATTACGTGGAACTTCACATGTAAGAATTTATACACCATGATTATTAGGTGCCTTAGTTGCATCTCCTTACTTTCAAGAATCTACCGGTGTGATAGGAGCTAAAGGTTGTGCACCGAGAATCCAACATTCTCTTCTTGTATCTTGTATTATCGTGCAACTTTGGGTGTGCACCCTATTTTTATCATCCACATGTTGGTTGATTGCACTAAAGTCTTCAAAACCAAAGAACATAAGGTTAGCCTCAGAGACAACTTCGGAACCTCTTAATTTTTAGATAAATGTGTACTAATGGAGGGTTCATAGTTAGAATCATTTTGGATCATATAATCTTGTGTGTGCAAGGCATTGGCGTAGTGATTCTAACTATGAGGCATATTGCAAGGAAAACACCATTCTGAATCTTGAGCCATATTGTTCTATCTTGGGACTAGTGCTTGGATTGTGTTGGGCGTTAGAAGAGGTTACACATAGGGAACTACTTGTAATGGAAGGTGTGCATTAGCATGCCATCTATCATTTTGTTGATTCTACCCATATCTTTGGTTTGCATATTAATTTTTGGAGGGATGATGGCTCTGGTTATAACCTTAATTAGAACTATTTCTAAAGGTTTGCGCCTATTTTTTTAATGATATAACATTATTGGATGAGTTCCTAATTAATGCCTCCATTTATTCATCTTCATTTTGCTGCGTAGGAGAGTATGATGTGGATGTAATGGGGGTACACTCTACTCATGAATAAGAGTGAAAAATATTAGGGAACTTGAGTCATTTCAGGGAACAAGGGCATAAGCGGGTGTTGAGAATAAATCCTACCTCTTCAACTTAATCTACAAAGAAATAAAGTGAAATTTAACCAACCTCATAATAATGGGGTTTAGTGATAATCATGGATGTGGATGAATGATAATTTTTGTTGCACTCCATTGAAAATTGGTACAAGATCCTCTTCCTACGAGAAAACCTACAAATCAAAGGTACTTAACAAAAAATTATTAGTAAGATATAAGGTGGATTTCTGGAAAAGGCTAGTCCCTAGAAGCCAAATGACTTCCTTGTAAGGATTTCAATCCGATTTTAGAAAATCAAGTAGGTTTGAAAATGATGCATGATATATGATAATTGATAAATGATAAATGTTTTGAAAAGTGTTAGGTTTATTACAAAATAAATAGCTGATAAATAATGATAGATGAAAGGAAGAAAGACTATGGCTAGCATTCAGAATCTAAGTATGAATTTGAATTCTCTAGAGAAATATGAATCCTCTTCTTCAATGTAATCCAGGTATTCTTCTTTAGAGAAGTCTGAATCTTCTTGTTAAATGATTCTAGACCCTCTTCTCCCACTGTGTACTGGTACTCAAACGAAGCAAGATCAGCTTTGATGTACTAGGCTTCGAACTATGCATCCCTAAATTCCTCTATAGTGTCATGGATTTGTTGAGGGATTCAAAAATACTCGCAACTGGTCCAAATGGGCACAACGAGTAAAAAAAAACTCAATATCATAAATTATATCATATTATTCCCAGTAAAACATGTTGTTACCCAATTTTGGACCACCTTGAGAGCAAGCAACATTGACAAACTGACTTGGATGCTTAGAGAAAGACAGAATGAAGATTTAGTCATTTGTAGCTAGGGACATGTCTGAAAGACTCTTTAAGACTTGACATGGGAGAGATTGGATTGCACTCACAAACGGGATGACCTTCCCTCCTAATTTAGGTTATGCCTTTAGCGAGGTTAGAGGACCCATTTTTAACCTATAATTGTGAGAAAGGTGGATGAAATTGTAGTCTTTAAGCTTTATCTTGGAAATATGAAGGATAGTCCTAAATTGAAATGGTTAATGTAAGCATAATTTAACTCTCACGAGTTGTCACACTAAATAATGTAGATGTCTTTCAAAATAGGACTCAAGTTACTCTAGACAGTGTAAATTTTAGCTTGCTTCTACATATTTATGGAAAGGGAGGGTAGATATGACTTAACTCACCATCTTTATCTTTACTATAAATTTCCATCACTTCTCCTACAAATTTACATCGCTTATTTTTAGTGTGAAAAATCTTGCTGGATTTATCTTTCTTCAACATGGAGGGAGTGACATCAACATCTAGTTTAAATGAAATCTCCTTTGAGGATTTGAACTCAGTATTTTATTTATCAGACCCGAATGAAGCATTTGTGAGGATTCTATTTGGAATCACATATTTGGAGGACTATAATGGGCAATTTACAACCCAAGTTGTTCTTGTGGCATTGATTCAAAGGCTCATCAGAACCATTCCCATATTTTTTGCCTTCCAAATGATGTACTTTCATCTTTTCTTTGACTTGATTCACAACCTCTATCCTAATTTTGGACAAATCTTCCATAGAAAATTGAGTTCCCATTTTATTCAGTGACATGATTCCCTCTTTTTCAACTAGATCCTCATCAAGCTGGTTGATAATGTTTAACTTGGGAAGAATCCCTTTAAAGTAGAATAACTCATTTTCACATTGTTCAATCAAATCACTAATATCACTGAGATTGGTGGTAAGTTCTCCATACCTCTTTTTTTTTCTCAAAAATATTCTTCCCTCTTTCAGATAATTCTTCAATCCAGCTATCAATAGCCTTGACCTTTTTGGTAGCCTTTTCTATGTTTCCCACAACCTATGGAATGATAGTAGTTATAATTTCTTGATTTTCCCTTGATGGCTCAACTAACAGCTATAAGCATAAAGGTAAATCTTTCACTTGGTATTTTAATTTATTTTTTCTTACCTTATCTTCATAAAATATTTGGAAATGACCCTAAACTTCTACTATTATGCATTTCTTGAGGATTTCCCTTGTGATTATGCTTAACTAGATTTTCTTGATGTCATAGTTGCTAACTATAATTTCATCTCTTGACATCCCTAGGTGAGGAGTTACAATTTGCATAGTTTTAAACCCTTACTTATCAATATGTTTTTTAGTTATAACTCTTTCCTTCTTTGAAGGCTTTGTGGGTTTTAGGAAATCAATGCTAGTAATTTATAAGGATCCTTCTCGAGAAAACCTCTTTTCCTTTTTCTTTCTCTTGAAGAAATCCTCCTAACTAGCCAGCCATGGGAGCATTACCAACTTTTACTCCTATTGGTGTGATGTTTTCAGTTTGGGAAAAAAATACCATTATTGTGGATTCTTCTTGAGTATTCTTGGGTATTGGTGTTTTTGTATGTGGCACATCCACTCTTACTATCTGCTTTGTGCTATCAGATGCCTCCATTTTTGGTTTTCCTTCACTTTGGTCCTGGGTTTGAAGTTGTTTGATGTTTTCCAATTTTTTATCAATCACTAATTTCTCCTCTTGACCCTTACTTTCCATTGGACCAATAGGTGGAATTATTGTTTCCTTCAAGCTCTTAATAGGGGTAACCACCACACTTACATTTTTTGTTAAATATTTTGTAGTAGTGGCCTTATTTCTTGTTTCTTCCTCTAAATATTTTTTTGGGCAACAATTACTTTCTCTATTTATTTTGGAGCTTCTTTGTCAAGGCTTGGAGTTTCAATTTTCTCCTTGTTCTTTATGACACTTTCCAAAAATGGCTTTGTAGTAGGCACCTCTATCTGGGATTTTCCCTCACCCTTCTTCTACTTTGTAGGGTCTTCTTCTTGTTGATCTATTGATTGGGGTTGGGAAATTGAACCTTGATCTTTTATTTCATCATTAACCTTTGTACCTACTACAACACTACCCTCGATAAGGGTACTTGTATCTTTCACAGCTTTAGTTGTGCCTTTTTTGAGGCCAATGTAGTTTGAAATTATTCACTTTCTTGTGTCTTGTCTACACTTTTAGATGGTTGAATTTAAATGAGAGTGATATCTAGGGTAGATGTTTGATCCATAGATGCTTGAATGATTTCCTTTCCCTTCATAGGAGGGGCTACATTTTCCATTTGGGTATTTTGGGGTTGGGCCCCCATTTCAATGTTTGGATGTTGACCAATACCTAACATCTGTATATCCTCAAAAGAGACACTTACACCTTATTTTGTATGAAATTCACTTTGACATCCTCAATCTCAAAGTAGGGACTATCCCTAAGTTCCTCCACACTAATTATTTCAATCTTCTTTAGTGGTTTCCTTTGTGGTAAGCTGTTCGTTGATTTCATCTTTCATCTTTGGGTTGCACTATAACTAGCTTTTTTATATCCGAATTGTTGTAAAACCACCGATTAGTTGGATATTTGGGCACCTTAAATAATTCTTACAACTATTTCAGTTGGAAATGCAGATGGAGCCACAATAGGTGTTATTTTTAAAAAATTAGAATGAATACTTTCAATATCTTGTGATGGCATGGTTTGATGGGCTAATTCACTAATAACCTTTATCTAAGTTTTAGTCAAGATAGGAGGTTCAATAACCTCGAGCTCATTCCTCGTATGCTTCCTTGAATTATTCTCACCTTCTCTAGTTGAATCACCAACATCCCTCACCAAAGGAAATATCACTTTGGGCCTTTGTGATGCCCTTATAAAGTGTTTTATTTTTGGACCCTCTCTTCCTTTAACACTTTGAACTATAAGAGTTGGATCAGCATTAGGAAAATCTCCCTTGATCACCTTATATGTGTTTAATGTCCCTATTATTTTCATTGTAGGAGTGCTTGAATTTTTATACCATTTCCTTTTGATTGCAATGAAACTATTGTAGTGATAGGGGCATCTTGCATTACCCATAAAATCATATCTTCTACCTTTAAAACTAAAGCAGGATTTGATGTTCCAGTTTTACTTTTTGTAGTAGTCCATTCATCAATTGTTTTTGGTGGGTTTCCCACTAGGAAATTGATGGGTTTGACCCTTTAAAGGGTCAATAGTAGAAACTCCCTCTCTCAAAGGAGGGAGGTCCTCTTTCAAAGCATTCAGGTACCTAAACTCCTTCAATACTCTTGTATTTTATAAAGACAAATCAATACCCTTTCCAACTAACCAAGTTAAAGTTATTCTCATGACATCAAAAATTATTTGGTGGGGATTATCTGATTCTTTTTGTTCCAATCTACATGAGTAATTAATTTTGATTCTAAATTTTGTTCAAGATAAAATTATCTTACCACATTTGGGTCATCCTCTATTCCTTGGGGAATCACAAAATTTTGAAATCAATTATTTGCCTCAAGGTCATCCTGGAGAAATCCCTTTTCCTAACCTCTTCTTCATCAACATAGTTCATCCAATAATCCTTGAAATGAGGCTCATGCTCACCAGAAGTAACAATCCATCGAATATCAAAGTTAGGCCTTGGAGTAAACTTATCCATTTGGAATTTATCCATTTCCCCATCCATCATCCTAGCTTTTTTACTATTTGAAAAGAATATCTCCCAAGTTGGAGAGGAAATTTTATATTGGTTTTATGCCTTTTTGATATTTTACTGTGCATAGGGACAATCTGCCTTGAAAGCTCCATTAGAACCCACTTATCATCAACATACCTTGGTAATTTTTAAGGCCTCCCTTCAAATCCACTCACACTAATATATGTAATGTATTATCCCCTTTTTATCACATCATATCTAGGATTTTTTTAATTACTTTATGTATATGATTTAAATATCCATATATTTAAATCCAACATAAAATTTAATGAAATACATTTACGATAATTGTCATAAACCATATGCAGCTTTATGAGGGAATAGTGAACCTATTCACTCTCCTAAACACTCTGTATGAGCCCATACATAAAATGTATCATTTGGTTTTCCTTTATCGAATATGATATATAAGTGAAGATTTGTAAGTGTTTATCACGGGTTCCACGGGCATCTTACAACTTAGATCATAGTGAAAACACAATGGTGTAATCAACATCTTACACTAATTTTTACAAAGTGTCATATTCATGTATGCCATGCTCAATTCCATGACGACACACTCGTCATTAGGAATTTTCATCTCACATTAATCACTTATTCAGCTATATCAATTCATAAATGTAGATGTTGTAAACAGTTACAAGTTTTGGACAATATACAAATCCGGTTTAATCTGTAGGAAGATGTACCTCTATGTCATCTTATGATGCATATGGGAAAGTAAGTGTCTTCGTAACAATTCACCTCATTACTAGACCAATCCCTCCCCGTAGCCATCATAAGTTGATATTGGGGTCTCGTATCTAAGAGGTTCAATCTTTCTTTGTAACTCTAATATGTTTTGTACTTAAAGAAACACCATGCCACAATATAGTCTCCATTTGAGGCAAATTTATACAACTACTAAGCAAAAATATCCTAATGGTGACAACCGTCATTATAGGGATACTACTGTGTAGTGGATGTAGTGAGTTTACCCGTAAATAATATTGTGTTAGAACATGAAATCTTATCATTTTCAAGGTTATTATTAAATCATGACCAAAAGGTCTAGGTCTCATGACACCTTCTCACTGAATGAGTTGTACCTAAGGTCTGTCTTAAGTTGATCCAAGGACATAAAGTTAATTTTCTAATATCGATTTATTACCTTAATAAATCTCATGTCAATAATATACTTAAGTGGAGATTGAAACGATCTTATATTTAAGTTCAGAATTACAAATTTAAAATTGTCTTAAGCTTAATCAATTAAGCCTATGCTTCTTATTATTACAGCTATGTACCATGTCACTAGTTTAGTTACATCTTTGTAAGGAAAGCATTAATCGTGCCTCTATATTTCATATTAATAGAGAGTGTGCAAATTCACATTGATATAAGTGTAGGTATGTATCATACCTTTATCAAGTTTCATAAACTATTAATGTTGGTCAACATTTCATCTTAAGCACACAATCCTTCTTTATTTTAAGCTTAATTGAAAATATTCAATTGCACATGCTTATATTAGATCATTCATTGACATCTACCATAAGCACTTATTTTGTAAGTATTTCATTAAGTTTCATCACTTAATTACTTATTCAATCTTAAAGGTGTGCTTCCTTCCTTTCCTTTTAAGGACATAAAACTTTATTCATAAGTTCATAAGGATTCATTACAAGTATAGCCCTTGTAAGAGACTTATTATCATTTCATGTGTACATAGTCTCATAATTCGACTTTTATAAAGAATTACTAGCATATCAATTTAACATCATTGATATCATGTAAGTATTTACCTTTCATATCTTCATTATAATTCATAAGTTATTTAGATAAACAGTTGATATTACTTATTCATAAAGGCAATTTATAGTGTTATATTAGCTAATTCTTAAATTCATTATTATTTCCACACATTCAGAGATAATTACATTCTATAATAGATTCCAAACATATAAGTAATTTAGCAGTTAATAATTCTTATGCTTATGTATGATACAAGGATAATTACCCACTAAACTACCCTTCTTTATCATTTGCAGAACTAATAAATTAATATTTTTTATAAACAATCATTTTTAGACAAGATAATGTAATAAGAATCAACTTTATTACTTTCTAGAATAGGTATCAACTCATGTTTATTAGATTGATCAAAATATTTCCTTACAAAACAATTACGTTAAATGGCCAAGGGCCTTTCTCATTTCCAAACATAAGAAATTCAATTAGGAATTCCATAATCAGATATCCCATTTAAATTTCTTCAATCAAAAGAATAAATGAAACTATATATGTCTTCCTTCTTCATGAAGTCCATCTACAAAATTGTTAGCATGAGTCAGTTCACATGAACTGAGCATGATAAATGCTAACTATTTAGAATAATATGCTCTACTTAATAATTTCATAAAATGAACATAACTCTTTAATGAAATTATTCTAAGGTCCAAGGAAGGAACATAACTCTTTTTATCATGCCACTAGAATTTCATAAATGAAACCATCAAATGAGGAAAAGTTAACATATATCATCCTTTCAAGTAATTGAAATAAAAAATAATTTAAATCCCACAAAGGTGATCTCGAAACAATGAAATTGATTCCAATCAATCATAAAATTAAAAGAGAAAGAATAATATGATTGCAGTCATATAAGCCCATACTTATATGACTGTAATCATACATCTTATTTAACTAAGTCTTACAACTCAATCAAATAATTGTTATATCTCTATCAAGCAATAACAATAAAGTTAGTAACTTAATGATAATAATAAGTACAAGTTTTATAAGATTGCAGTCATATAAGCCTATACTTATATGATTGTAATCTTCAATCTCTTTCATTAAGTTTGTACAAATTTTCTTTCAAACCTTTTTTATTCTACTCAAGCTATAACAAGTCACTCATACAATATTATAATTCAATATATCAAACAAGTAATTCCACCTACTTGCTTTGCACACAAATTTCCTAGTACCTAAGCTCTTGTAGAGTAGAACAACCACTAGGTAAGGGTCGATTCAACTGAATTATAAGCGTAAGGAGTTGGAAGATCATATTCCAATCAAAAATTAGAAACTAGGTACATATAGATGAAATGAGACTAAATTTTGTACCATATCATCCATCCAAGAGTTTATCATAAATGAACATTCATTTCACACTCAACTTATTAAGCCACTGCTTGTACACAAATAAACTTTTAAACCACTCTCACGCTAACAGTAATCACATTAATTACTCCATCCCACACTAATATATTCACTAGAATAACAAGAGATTAATGTCGGCATCACACTCCTAAGAAGGAACTAGAGAAACACAGTGGTTGTAGACCCATCAACCATGTGACCGAAAAATCATTGATCAAGACATTTCATTATCTTATCAAAATAATCCCATAGGACCAGATTAACAAACTAGTCCCCGTAAAATAGCCAATAAAGTATCCTTAAGGACTTAGCATTTTATGCTACATTCATTAATAAATTTCTACCAAATCTCTCAACTAAGAATGAGTTTACCCAATAGAAGACCATTAGCTCTTCAACCGAGCTTTTTATTGGCTTGATCAATTCAACATAAAAATATCAAGAATAAAGAGGTATCCTACAAGGTATAATTTATACCAATTGAATGTTGAACACAATCAAAAATCAAAAACTTAAGTAATGACCTAGGTAAATTAAGTAGAACAATTTTGATTTTTAATACCACTCTCCTACAGTCATTTGAGAAAGCGATTTGAACCAATATGGGTTCGATAACAACTTAAGGATGGGGAATATATTACCAATGTTCAAAAGAGTGAGTTTATAATTACTAAATAGTTTTAAGAACATAAAAATCCCAACTCCCTATTCTAGAATCCTAAAATGGATGTGCTGCTCAAATTAAGCCACTCAAAACTTAAATAGAATCAATAACTAGAGAATCAACAATCAATCACATGATTGGGAGGGATTCAAAAACAGAGCTAAGGCTGATCCACATAGTTTTCAATTTTTTACCGTTGTAGGAAGAGACACGTGAAAAATGGGGGACCGCCTTGCAAGACTAATCCCACCCATAATCCATCTTGGAAAGATGATATAGTTATTTAGAACTACCTTCAAAAAGGGGGTCTCGTGAACTTCATTGAAAAAATTCAAGGTTTTGATCAAGATCTCTCAATTAAATTTTCTTAGGGATACAAGAATCATGTGGTTAAGTACAATAACATCGAGGTTGAGATATCAGAGGAGCTTATTTCCCAAGTCACCGGGCTCAATCTAGACGGCACCAAATTCTTTAACAAGCAGGTGGACAGAGAGGTAGAAGCTAAGAAGTTTCTTGATGAGGGGGAAAATCTTGAATTTGTGACTGCTGGCATCAAGCTTGCCTCTGTTCCCGAGCCTTTTCTGAGATCGCAAGGATGGTAGTAAGGTATGTTACTTTAGAGGGGAATTTTCACTATTCCCCAAAATCATTTGATCTTTCTTAATCACTTTCGTAGAGACATCATCATCAACTTCCCTCATTACTTGTTGAACTCTTTGGAGAAATTGGTTCTAGAAGTTCAAAATCACACTAGGGCAGTTCCCCTTCATCAAGAGTTAATACTTCTTATTCACAGTCATTGCTCAGCCTATCCCCACTTAGATTCTGCTCCTCCCTCTACCTTCATTCCTCCCCCTGCCCCCCCTACCTCCTTTCTGCTCCTACCTGAAAGGAAGCTTTACACTGCTTCAACTAGCAAGAAAAGGAAGGAGATGAAAACAAAGGTCCCTACTTCTCAGAGGGTTCTTAGAAGTCATAAAGACCTAGAGCTTGCCACAAATCTGTTACACATTAGTAATCCAATGGAGGAGCCTAAGGATGAGGACTTGTTGGTCAGAGTGGGTAAGATGGAAAAGGAAATTCAAGAACTTAAGAGTGTTATTAGAGATATGGATAAAGCTAAGGGAAAAAGGAAACTACAAAATGATGAAGAGGAGGATATCACTACTGAAATTTTCAAGAAGCTCCAATCTCTGGATGGTAGACTTGGAAATGCAAAAGGACGTAACGACTGTATCCTCTCTGCCCTTAAAAGTATCTACAATTTCATCGAACAGCATGTTCGTAGTATTTGCAGTCTCAATGGTATTACCGAGGACATTTGGGGCTCCAAGGAGAAAAGAGATATTGCAATTGCTCAGGTGGATTTGAAAGACCCTTCCCAGGCCACCACCATTACATTCTTTGTCTCGCTTCAAATGATCAAAGCCAAGATTGACTGGCTATCAAGTGATGCGGAGTTCTGTTGTTGTTTACTGGCTACGAAGTTGCTATTGACTGGTAGTTTTGGTGTTGTCTTTTGGCTGAGATGTCCAGTGATGGTTATCTCTTGTTCATTTTTGTCTCTTCTACTTTTGTTTGGATCATTGTATGTCTTGATCCTGTTTTATTACTATTTTGTATTATCTGGCTGTTGAGCCTCTGATGTTGGAGGTTTTGCACTTTTTGGGCTATTTTTACCTCTTTTGATATTTGGCTTTTGAGCCTTCTGTATACAGGGTATAGTCCCTTCAAAACTATTTACCCATAATAAATAAAACAATCAATCATCTAGCTAAATAACAATTCAATACCGAGTATTACAAACCTAGGCATCTAAATATACATTCATATTTTAAAATATGGTAAACCTTTATAGGGTCGAACAATCAGAATGAAAACATATATATACCCGTTATCATAATATACCGAGTGTGGTGAACATAGCGAGAAACCCAAATTATTCATTTCTAAAAACAATTATTTAAAGATAAAAATCCAAGTTATTTAAAGATGAGAACATGTTAACCATTTACAAGATTATTCACCTGCAAATAATCCTGCAAACATTTACTCAGAAAAGAGAATCTAACCCAAGATTAACTATTCAATCACCCATCTCTAGGTATAATTATTTATCCAAATATAACAAGAGAAATTGCATTACTTGAGAGAAGGGATATCCTCAACCAAAGTTCACTACTTCGAAGGAAAAAACAAAAAATCTAACCTATTTAAGATAATAACATTTCCCAAAAGCATCCTTACACTATAATATTTGAAGACAAAAAATTATATTTAAGAATGAGATACTACTATAACACTATAGAACCATATTTAGAGAAATAATCATTAAAAAAACCACATAATCAAACAACGATTCATATACAAAAACCGGGAACCAAAATATAAACTTCATTGCAAGAGCAAGGTTCTTAATTTGAAATAAGTAAATAGAGAAGGATATTTTACTAAGTTAGGGGCTATCATGCCTGAAATTGAAAATGAGTTCAATTTCTTCTTCCCCGCCTACCAAGGTTTGATTTGAAATCTCTTCTTGAAAATTCAGCCTCACCATTAAGCAAAACCTCAAGAAATTATACCATCATTGAGTGGAACAAGAATTTATGAAACCAATGAATTTAACATCGCACCATTCATAGAGTTGCATACACAGTTTCCTCAGGAGTGAAGTCGATGAAGGATATATCTGAAAATGAAAAATAAAACAAAATTTCTACATGCAAACCATCCGGTAGCTTCTCCATGAAGCTTTGAGACTCCCCAAAAGTCGGTCAGTGCATTAAATCCTATTAATGTTCCTTAATGGTTTTAGGAGTCTAGTCACCACCGCCTCCTCCAATCCCACCATAATTAGCGGTTGAATAATTTAACATAATGCACTTTAACCAGAACATGTCCTTAAATTAGCTCCGTGAACTTATGTTAACATTGCCTTCCATTTTCTTCATTATCCAAGCTTAGTTGGAGTTCCATATAGTTTTCAAAAATAGTCCCGAGCCATAGACTTTGCATGTCCCCAATTTGTAAAATGTGATAATAATAACAATAGTTTGACCATTCCAATTGCGTGCATGAGATTGACCTTTGCAATACTACTTTCAAACCTCAATTATCAAATAATCATTATGTATTTGGATTCTTAGCTAAGGCCCATACAAATATATCCATCCTATAATTTGGTTAAGTTAATGATTATGTAATTGGTCCAAGACCAAGATTAAAGTCACAAGGAATCCACATTCATCTTACCGGCTTTGGTCGATAACGACCTAAAAAAATATCAAGGCCTGAATATATCATAAGGTTGAAAGCTATAATAGAGATGAGAAACAACAATACCAACTACTTTCAAGCACTCATTTTATGCCCAAAATCCATTGCACATCAAAACAAAAATGAATTAATGTCACCCTTAGCAACTTGGCTCTACATTAGGGTAGGTATAGGATCTTAGTTAGGTCTTAGATCTTTTAATATAAGATGTCAACCTTAGCTTAGGTTACATTACTTAAATGTAAATAGAACATAACTAGGTCCATCAACATAACTTCACCTTCAAATAGGATTTATCATGCCTTACTTCTTAATTGTATAGCCAAAACATCATCCTTTGAAATTATTGAATCAAATTAAGATTAAAGCAGTATGGATGTATTCGTAAGATATTACAAAACATCTCTTTCAACCTTAAATTCATTTAATCCTAAACATGATGGCATACAAGAAGCAAAATGTAGTCAATTTTGACTTATCAAACAAAAATAATTGTAACAACATATCGATCATAGACATGCCTTGGATCACTGTAAATGATCCAAGATAATTCCCTTATTTATATAAAGATGTCATTGTCTAAGGAACATAATCCATATCAGAACTTAGATAGTTTAATAAGTTAAGCTGCTATTTTATTATCCAAATAATCGATATCACTTTTCGTAAGATGAAATCATTGGGTTTATTTCAAAAACCAGTCAAGTGATTACTTGATGATAAATCAACATAGGTACAACATTTCTATAAAAAAATGATTAGATTTAGATCCTAACAACAATTGATATCATTCCAGCAATCATGATCTACCAGTTCCTAAGAGCACAACAACTTAGGATAGAAATCACATATCAACGATTGCATACCTCATTCAAAGAAGAAAGTATAGATATCCTCACAAAGTAGGGTCATTACATGTAAAAATGTGTATTGGACAATAATACAACTATATTCCATCATATCCCTTACATTATCAACTAGTCTACATTGCTCCCATATAATCTTGTAATGACAAACAATCGATGCAATGAAGGAATCATTTACTTGTCAGACATTCCCCTTCCAATTTTCCAACCTTAATTATGTGTATACATCATAAACTCTATGGGTTTCAAAGCTAGATTTTAGTGGAAGACCTGGGAATGAATTAAAACATGCAATATTGTAAATGAAATAAGACATCATTGAGAACTAGATGTTAGTTGTATTACCTTCTCTAATATTTATTACAATTGTCATCAACTAGGCATGAATTGAAGCTGATATAAGACTTCCCCAATAGAAATTTCCTTTCTTTTCAAAAATACCCCAAATAAAAGGGCACATCCATTCCTGCAAGTTGTTGGACCCCTCCAACCCAACCATTCTTCTTAACAAAATAATAAGATCTTTAACCTCCTTGATGAACAGGGCTCGGGTTAATTTCTTAGGAAGCCTCTTGGTAGATGGTTTTCTCTCCTTTAGCCATTGGGAATTCAATACCTGGGAATAGTCATCATGTTTTGCATTATAAATTTTCTATGCACTTTCAACATTTACAACTATTGGTTGATTTACTTTGGTAACCCCAATATGGTATTAAAATCACCAAGTGTTAAATTAATGACCCTTTCATCACTTTCATCTAACACTTCCATTTTCTCGGGGTCATAATTTTCTGCACATAACGAAACTAATTCAGGAGCATGGATTGAAGGTGGAAAAGCAGATGCAAAGCAATACGGTTGTCATCAATTGCTTCTCTCCATTGGCTTTGGTTACGGGCCTGGAGTCTCCTCGAAAAATCCCCCAAATCCACGTCCAATAAATTTGTATTTGTTACCTTATCTAGGTCACTAGTGATACTAGAGGAAACTTGAAAACCTGAATCCAAACTCTTCATTTTTCTAATTTCAACTTGTTTCCCATAATTAATTCATAATTTACAAATTAATTTACAAGAATACGAGGATACTACATGACTTACAATTTCTTTCCACACACTTTGTGAATTCTACTTTCCATAGTCATGTTACAAACTCTTTTAGCTCAATTCCACCATTTTACAGTCGATTTTCCTTCTTTTCTTAACAGATTTTCATAGCTAGGGCATCCATATCTTCACATGCAATGGTAATAATTAAAAATGTTTGAAAACTTCTTAACAATCTACCTAGATTCGTGCAAAAACGCATTAGTGGCGTGTAGCAATAAATTTGTCACATCTCGGACATCTAATTTGATTATTTTAGTTGAATGTGGATTTCCCACATGGATTGATGTGGAGATTTATAGGATCACAAAGTATTTCTGCAATTTTGCATTACTTTTCAAACAAGTGCAAGTTTGTAGATTTGACTGAAACCCTGCCTCTTAACTTTTGTTGAGAACACGACACGTGTCCCTGGTGGGCCTTGGAGGTTTCTTTGCATTTTACACTCCATCGGCTTATTGATGCAAAAGTGTATTATTAACCTATTCCCTGCTCCAATCCCATTTTGACACGTATTCCTTTCAGGAGTGGGGTCAACTTTTCCTTTTGCATTATTTGACCCGAATATTCATGGGAATATTTGTCGGGCTTCGGAGCTTGTTTTGCAATCTGTAGTTACTATGTGAATTATGTAATTTTGCAAATAAAGCCCACTATAGTGCAACCAATGGAGTTATGCCATATGTTTTTGGATGTCGAGAGGAAAATATGTAATATGCACTGAAGATCACAGGACGATATACAAATGGGATTTTCTTGGTTTAATATGATAAATCGATGGTTTTTCACACGTATCACTCAAGGATGACATGGTTATCACATTCCTCAACCAAAAAGAGGATTTACATTGGATTCACAACTCAAACATGGGATTTTATTGTATTCAATAGGATTTCATTCTTCAAGCATATGTATTTTTAATTTTGACAAACTAGTCATGGAAAATTTTGAAGGCACACTCAGGATAGAAGGGTGAGATCAAAATGGGCACTTACACCGGCTCTGACTCGGGGATGGGCACCCACCATAGGTTCCACAAGAACTGCATGAACAAAACATCACACATACCAAGTGTCATATTCCATTAGGAAACGAATTCATTCAAAAACATGCACAAGGTATAACAGAGCAAACATACTTCTAAAAAATACACCAAGATACAAAGGAAACTGGTCACTATAGACCAAGAAAACAAAATATATATATATATAAATTGTGTACATTACAAAATTACATGTGTCTAATCCAGAAAGTGTTTTAGGTGCCTTCCATTGACAAAAAACTCCAGCAAGTCTCCCTCCAATCATTTCAATAAGAAGTTGTGTTCACCGATCCTTATATCAATGGAGTATGGACCTATCCACAAGGAAAAAAAATACATGATTTCCTTTTTCCTAATGCATGTTATCCCATAACAAAACCAAATCCCCAAAATTGAAGGCTCTAGGATTCACCTTTCTATTGAATATATTCTTGAGCCTTACCCTAAACTTAAGGTGTCTCTAGTGGGATTCCCTTCTCTCTTCATCCAATTTCGATGATCGGTTGATTATCTTCATATGGGTTTACTTCTCCCTCATCCTCAATTTTTTCATGAATTGATAAGATGATTGATGCATATGAAGGGGAAAAAGGGATTGAACACCATAAACCAATTCAAAATGACTCTTCCTAGTAGATCATTTGGTAGTAACTTTGTCTGCCCATAGAGAAAACTTGAGTTGTTCACCCCATTTTATTTTGTTTACTTCTAATGTCCTCCTGAGTATTTTGAGAAAGTTTTTATTGATAGACTCAACTTGGCCATTTCCTTGAGGGTTATAATTGAAATCATAATTCAAATTTATACCGTACTTTTGGCAGATAGCTATTAAATTTTTTTCTCTAAAACTCATGGTGCATTATCAGCTACTATCTTTATAGGCACTCCAAATCTATAGATGATATTATTTAAAATGAAGTCCATAACTACCTAATGAGTTGCCTTCTTGGTAGGAATGGCTTCAACCCACTTAGTGAAATAATTTGTAGCCACTAATATCCACTTGTGTCTTGCACTTGAAGAGTCTGAAATTTCCCCAATAAAGTCCATCCCCCACTCGCTTAAAAGGGGCTTCCACTAATATTGGTTGTAAAGGTAAAGCACCTAAGGCCTTCAACCTCCCAGAGAATATTTGACAACTCTCACATCTTCTAACTAACAAATTTGCATATTTAAATAGTGTGGGCCACCAATAACCTACTCTCAAAATCTTATGAGTAGTCACTCTTCCAAAAAAGTGACCTCCACATACTCCCCCATGAAATTTTGCAATAATCTTGGGAGCTTCTTCTTCTATGATGCACCTCAATAGGATCCCTTTTAGGTTCTTCCAAGCCAACCCATAGTCATTTATAACATATTTTTGGGAGGCCAATTTAAGTTTCCTTCTCTGATTCTTATCTAGATGCCCTGGACACTCCAAATTCTTGAGGTAAAATATTACATCCTTATACCATGTGGAATTAATCATCTTTTCTTGGATATCCACATTTCCTTCTTCAAATTCATTGATCTCCATCACTTGCAAGTTACTTTGTGCCATTAATATTTCAAGGCCCAAACCCCTAACCATTTTAGTAGTTTTTATGTCCATATCATACTCTTGTAATTTATTTACGCACCGACACCTTTTTTAGATATTTCCATCTCAGACAAGATGTACTTTACCATTGTATGAGGGACATAAGCTATAATCTTTGAACTCAATATATATGGCATGAAAATTTTAGTTTCCCAAACAAGTAAAAATCTTTATTTTCAAAAATATTTGCTAAAAAGGAAATAGGTCTATCATTCCTTTCATCATCCTTTTGCAAAAATATAGAAGAAATTATATTCTCAGAGGAAAAGGAAAAAAATTGAACACTTTCTTGTAATCTAGGCTGGCTAGAATAGGGGAATTCTTCAATGATTCCTTGATCCCATTAAAATATTGGACAACCTCTTCTTCCCATTTGATAACCTAGTCTTTCTTTAGCATGTTAGTAATAGGGATGGTTATTTCAGAAAAGTTTGAAATGAACCTCCTAATGAAATTGATCTGCCCAAAGAAATATTGGATACCCTTTTTGACATGGGTATGGGAACTTTTCAATGGCTTCTACTCATTCAGGATCTATCATGACCCCTTATTTAGATACTATATGCCCCAGTAGTTTTTCCTTTTGAACACCAAAGTGACATTTCTTGGGATTTAATGAGATCCCATACTCTCTACATCTTACTAAAATTTTCTCCACATGGCTTAGGTGGTCACTTATCTTCCTAGAAAACATGGTTACATCATCTTAATACACAAAAATAAAATCATTTATGTAACCTAAAAAAGAAACATCCATGGCTATTTGGACAGTAGCCTTAGCATTCATCAAACCAAATGGCATTTTCATATACACATATGCTCCCCATGGGGTGGTGAAAGTAGTTTTAATCCTTTTTTAGTGTTTCACCTCTACCGATTATATCCTGGGAAGCCATCCAAAGTTGAGATCAATTCATATCTTATAACAAACTACAACATATATCCATATTAGGAAATGGATAGTTGTCTTTGATTATGGATTTATTCATATTTCTAAAATCCACACAAATCCTTATATCTCCATTTTTCTTTCTCATCGGTACAAGATTGGCCAACCATGAAGAGTATATTGTGGGTTGTATTATTCCTCCATCCCTCAAACTTGTCTACTCTTATTGCATTTTAAGAGAAAGAAGAGGATCAATAGACCTATGATTTTACTTAAATGGCTTAGTGTTAGGATATAAGGGTATTTCATGTTGGAACAAGTCCTCTCTATAAGCCTTCAGTTCTGAATAGGACCATGTTAAGCAATCTTGATACTTTGTCAGTAGTTTTACATAAGATTGCTTCTCTTCTTTACTTAGATTACATCCTAACCACACCTTCCTAGGATTCTCCTTGGTTCCCAAATTTTACTCCTCAACATCCGTTAAAGAAGATATATGCCTATGTACCACCCTATCTATGTTGTCAAAATTAGATTACAAAGCAATCAACCCCCTGGGAATTTTGTTTGTTTTCATTTGAATTATGTATTTTCTAAATAGATTTTCTTTTCCATCACATGTTGAAACCATTGGCTCCCAATCCATGCATTGATTTGTAAATTATCCTTCACTTTTCAAGAACCTCTGCACTTGGGCATCATCATCAAACACTTTCAATGCTTTACATTATTAGGCACATACAGTCTTGAAAACACCTCTACAACATAGTTACAGTAAGTAAATACCATGCAATTATCAAGCTAAGATGTATGCACTGCCAATCTATCAACTGCAACATTATGAGACCTATCATGGTACAAGATATTGAAGGAATCAAACATCTCAATGAATTCCCACACTGCATGCTTATACTGCTTCATTCTTTGGTTCTTTGTTGCATACATTTTTCTAACTTACTTTACCACCAACTCAAAATCCCCTTTAAAAATTGTGTTCTTTATTCTATACCTCCATGAAATTATCAAGCCTAGGAGAAATGCTTCATATTCTAAAATATTATTGGTGCATTCAAATTTTATCTTGAATGAAAAATTGAATGTTTCTTTGTTTGGGGATATAAGCACCACACTAGCCCCATTACCCATATTGGAGCATGATCCATCAAACATCATAGTCCAAGGGGCACCAACTTGTTCCAAGAATGGACTTTCATTTATGTTGTGGTCTTCAAAGTTTACATATCCAAAAAAATTATCATCATCAAACAACACTTCATAGGAAGCATTGTTTAGGTCCTAAATCAAGTGTAGCATTTTCTTCTCTCCATACAACTTCACCAAATTTCCTTCCACATGTATGGTGGCATAGGACATGTCCATTTGCACACTTCCTCCAACACTTGTAGCCCATTTTCTAGACAATAGCATACCCCATTTAGTAGGGAAATCAACAATGACCACATTCATAGTCAAGTACTTACTAGGATAGGATGCTGTTGCGCACTACTAAACCTTGTACATATCCTATCACTGAAACCTCTCTTGAATTCATGGCATGGCATTTTCCAAAAAAATTTATCACTTTGATGTCTAATTCATTCATAAATTCAAGAGGCATTACATTACATGAAGCTCCTAAATCAAACATACAATTGTGGACAAGTCTATCTTTGATGATCAAAGTAGTAAAAAATGGATCCACATCAAGTTGAGACTCTACCAGAGAAGTGCCTAAATATATCTCAGGTGATTCCCAATACTTTCCATTTCTTGGGGCACTTCTAATTCTGTAATAATAGGTGGAAGATCCACATTGTTTAACATCCTTACCTATGGCCACCAACTCCTCCTTGAATCCTAAGTATTCGAATGCTCTTCTTTTGTGCTTAGGAATCCTGCACACCTCAACAATTAGCACAAGTAACCTTGATCTAATGAAAAATTTGAGCCATATCACAAGGGGTATACTTAGGTAAGACTGCACTAGGAGGTAGGGTGATTTCTTTTCTTGTGGTATTAGGTTTTTATAGCTTTAGTAGAGGTAGGGGATCAAATTTGTTAGCAATAACTAAGCCTTTGTTTGGTAAATATTTCTTAGGGGCAGCATTCAGGATATTAGTGTGGAGAGGATTTTTGTTTGGGTTGTGGCCCTAGTCCTTTGACTGTCCTATTTCTCATATTATATTATTTTTAATGGGCCACTACTACATTCATTAGGATATTCCTATCCTCCTCATAAGGAATACCACCATCATATTTTTTAATCATTAATGCCCTCAAATATTAAAATTCATGGCTAGGTAACTAAAAGGCGTAAACCATATCAACATCAAGACTACTAGTATAAAGGATGGAGAATACCCATTATATGTAATCCTACAAACATTCCACATCCTGGTACTCAAAAATTTAGTATAAGTAGATCTTTTTTGTGGACTATTATAGCATTCCATCATGCATACATCACCAAAGGTGGCATCATCATCAACCTCTTCACTTTCCACATTGAGATCACATGGGAGTGTGGTAGAAATCACTTGTCACACCACTCAATAACATGATCCTCCTCTACCATAGATACTCTAGTAGTCAATGGATCAAGAACCAACTTGTTTTCCCTTGGTGGTTGTTTCTTGTTTCCTAACCCCATGGGTCCTTTTGGTCATCAAACTTGCACACATGTCTCGAGATCTGGAAGAAACAAGTATTTTTGACAACAATGGAACCGTACCCAAGTTGTGGGACCTTGCATGCTTGGGACGGATCTCCGTAGAATTCAGTTCCTCTATCTAATTCTACTTCTACTATTACTCCTAGTTACGAAAGGCAAAACTAACCTCACAATTCCAAGGGACCAGGATAGAAGGAAGACATGAAAGGAAACTATAATAAAAGGTGATAGCACCAAAAAGAGGGATGAAAACTATCTATTCGAGTGAAAATGAAAGGAAATGTGTGAAATAAGGATAGGCACGTGTAGCACAACTAATACATATTCACCATATCACTTCATGGAACACAACTAAATAAGGAGTTGTAAGGGATGTAGAATGGCACAACAAGCACACAATGTAAAAGAAATTCAAGAAGAAAGAATACAAACATGCTTAGGATAGAGAATAGTCACAAATGATGCTTCCATCACTTCTATAAATGCACATAACTATTACAATGATGATAGAGGTTGATATACACATGCACAAGCCAGATCTAGAGGTATGTAACTCAAAATACAAAAAATATGAGGTCTTTAGAAAATGCACAAGGATCCAAAATTTCCAACATTAATAATGAGTCTAAATCTTACATTTATAGATGAATCCATGGAAGAAGAAGAGAAGGAGGGAAAACATAAATTTGAAATACAACCACCAAAAAGAAGCATTCAATGCTTGTAAATCCTCCTGTAAATTTGTTAAATATGCTTCCCCAAGTCTTTTTGGCATGTTGGAGAAGGAAGGAGGGAAGATTAAATCAAATCAGGTAGTTAGATATATCAGATCTACTCATTAATGTCTAGAAATACATTTTCCCATTTCTCACCTACCAGATCCACTAAGAATTGAAATTTGAATGTATAACATTGTAGCCTATGTCGGTAGTTGTCGGTTGATACTAGGCATGTGCCAATCAGAGATCTATAGAAATAGATATGGTTGTCAAAATAAATTAGATCCATCTAGGCACGCAATACATGTGGCGTGCACAGATTAACTGAATAAATCGACCAACTGTTCATCTAATTTGTCATTTCGCTTTGTGTCATTCATTGTCTAGTTTTCAAAATTTGACACCATGTTGGAAAACTTTGATAGGTTGTGTGTTGCACACTCAAGTCTTGTCAGAGAATGACATGGCATGAAAATGTGTAAAGGAAGAATGAGGCATGGGAAGGAGGAAAAAGGAATTAACATGCAACATGCGTGGGGAAATGAGGAAAACTAGTGAGTGGAGAACACATAGTCAAGGCATAATTATTACAAGGTAATGTGTGATGGTGTGAGGAAGGGGCACGTGGGGATACCAAGGACATCTAATTTGGAGCAAGTGTTAGGAATGCATGAGAAAGATGAATATAATTTTGAGAGGGAAGTGGAAGCATAGGGATTGCATTCATGGGGACGATGGAACAAAGAGGAAAAAGGAAAAGGAATTGAAGAAGGGGAAGTGTGTAAGGGTGTGTAAGGAAATACAACCAAGGTTATGTGCCAAGTGAACTTGAACATTCATAACCTTGTAATGAAGAGCTCGAGCGAGAAATTGTATACAAGTTACCAAAATAAGCTGGGAGAGCTATTTGAATAACATTTTTGGTGAATTTGGGGCCATCTACTTATTAGATGAAGGAGACTAGTACATGAAGCATCCATTAGACATGGAATTTGTTATGTAATCATGAAATTATGATCTGCAACTTTGAAGAACTACCCCTAAAGTCACTTGAAGGATCATTTCTTAACTCTATTTTGAATCCTGTAACTACGAAAATTATCAAGCATCTTGGAAGAAAAATAATATCAATGCAGGAATCACGCGAGAAGAAATAACTATGTAAAAATAGAAACTGCTCTAATGTATACAAAATGATGCAGAAAACTTAATGGAAGGGTTTGAGATAGATCCCATTTACTAGGATTTATAGCGTGCCTCCATCAAGATGAGTTAACTCAAAAGAGTTAGCCTCTTTACATGAACTGATGATGTATGGGCCACTCTAAAGTGCATCAAACTTTGAATGGCATGTTGGTTTATCTCTGTCAGCATCCCATTTTAAGACTAAGTCCCCAACTTTCAAAATTTGAGGCCTATCCTTTACGTCGAACCATTTCTTTGTTGTTTTTTGATGCTTCTCTAGCCTAATCATGGAATAGTTCCTTAACTCTTCAAGATTAACCACCTCTTCTATTCTAATTTCTCTCTGGTTTGCACCTTTAAATTCTAGCTACTGGGAAAGCACCTATGAGTTCAAATCTAGCATCAAAGTAAGGGTGGCCTCCTTGCCATAGACAAAATTGTAAGGTAAAGTTCCTATTACCTTTTTAATTGTGATTTTATCTTCTAGAGCGTGCACAAGACCTTTGTATGCCACATTCTTTGGCTAATGTTCATTGTGCACTTCATGATCTTGATCAACTTCTTGTTTTTTGACTCTACCATACCATTGCCTTGAGGGTAATAGTTGGAGTAATTCTTCATATAGATGCCCAGATTTAGAGCTCAATCAATGATCTTGGTTCTAAGAAAGGCTTTTGCATTATCAAAGATAATGGTTTGAGTAATGCCAAACCTTCCGACTATATCATCGGGAAGGTCAAGGATGAATGGCTCGGTTGATTCCTTGAGTGTGAAAACTTCTATCTATCTAGTGAAGTAGTTTGTAGCTATCAACACCCACTTGTGTCTAGCACTTGAAGATGGATTGATCATGCCTATGAATTTGAGACCCCACTATGCAAAACGATGATCCACTTGGATTGGTCAAAGAGGAAGCGTTGCCAATATTTTCTTTCCTACAAAGAAAGAAAATTCCTTGAATTTTTTGACCCACTTGTGTGCATCTGCAAACAGGGTAGGCCAAAATATTCTGCCATTATGATATTCATCATTGTAGTCTTGGAAAACAAGCTTCCACGAAAAACCATCATGGAATTCTGCCAACACTTTTTCGATCTGCACATCCTTGATACATCTTAACAGCACACCATTAATATTTTTCTTGAAGAGAATTCCATCAATCAAAACATAAGGGATAGATAGTAACCTCAGATGTCTTATCTTTTCCTTGTTTAATCCAGGAGGGAATTTTCCTTGGAAAGGAATGTGATCATGTCCTTCATCTAGTCATGAGTGCAGGATCGTACTCTTAGAAGTTCTACATGTGTGATAGCTTCATCAAGAAATAATGAAGTCTCGGGCTTATTCTGTATCATTAGCAATTTCCTTGTAGAGCGTGCTACTTCTTACTAGTTTTGTGGATTTGATAGTCACATCATATTCCATACTTTTGGCCACCCATTTTGATCTCTTTTCATTGGTATTTTCTCCCATGATTAAATATCGATGAGAAGAGTGCGAGACTAACACCTTGATATGATTTTTGGAGAGCATAATTTTGAATTTCTTGGTGTACGCATGATGGAAAATACCGACTTATCCATGTGACTATATTTTAATTCATAATCCTTGCGTCACGGCTAAAGAAAGCCGGTGGTTTTTCTATCCCTTGTTTGTTTTCTTGTGTTAGGACCGCAACAACACTTGCATCAGTGTCATAAACATAAAGGATAAAATCATTTGAGTAATTCAAATTCATAAGTGATGGCATACAAGTAGTATCTTGCTTGATTTTGTTAACGCTTTCCTTTCCTTCTGATGTCCATCTGAAAGCTATGTCCTTCTTGAGCATTAGGGTGATTGGCCTTACCAGTCCTACAAAGTTATGAATAAAATTCCTAGAAAAATTAATCTTACCGATCAATGACTGCAAGACCTTTTTGTGCACCGGTTAGGAAAGCCGGGATGCTGAAATGTGATCAAGATGAATTACAATGTCATCCTTTAAAACCAAATGCCCCAAAATCTAGCAATGTTCCATAGCAAAATTACACTTCTTAGGGTTAAGGGATACCCCAATTTTTTTTCATTTCTTAAATACTTTATCCAGTGTGCCATATGATCCTCACTCTGCTTTGAGAAGAGGCTTATGTCATCAAGGTAAACCAAGATGAACTCATTGATGTAACCTTTTAAGGAAACGTCCATGGCACACTTAAACATTGTGCCTACATTTGACATACTTGAAGGGTATATTTTTGTATGCATATATTCCCCACTTGGTGGTAAATGCAATTTTGAATTCATCTTCCTCCTTAACTAGGATCTGATTGAAACCTAAATGCCCATCCAACATTGAGAATCTTTACGCGTTAGCCATAGTTTATAGAATCTGCACCATTGAAGGAAAATGATAATGATCCTTTAGGTATGCCTTATTCAAATCCCTGAAATCAACATAGAGTTTGATTTCACCATTCTTCTTGTGCACTAAAACTAGATTGAAACCCACGTAGAGTACTTCATAGGAAAAATTATCTTCACCTCAATGATTTTGGATAATTCTTTTCTCATCAGGGGTTCTATCTTTGGATTGACTAGTCATTTCTTTTTTTTGATGGGATTAATACCAAGATCAAGGTCAATGGAGTGTTAAGAAACACTTGGATCAAAACCTTTGAGGTCTTCATACTCCCATGATAAGATATCACTCTATTTTTTATAGAGAGAGATGAAGGCATGTTTATCATTGTGTGCACAAGATTTACTGAGTAGTAATTATTTTATGCACGCAATATTGACTAGTGAGAAGTCCTCTTATGTGGTGTGCATATACTTTTCTTCACCCTTGAACTCATCATTAGGGCTAAACATTTTCACTAAGTTTACCAACCCTTTAGGAAGCTTATTTGACTTGGTTAAATCACTTGGTCACCATATTTGTCATGCAAGTCAGCTTGCATGCATGATGAGAACTCAACTTTATTTTGAATGATCTGGATGATCTACACATCAATTTAAAACACCTTCCATCTGGTATTATTTTCTAGAATGGGTGGTCTAATCACCATCTTAATGTGTTGAGTGTTTCATTTGAAAATTTCTTTGAAGGATAGAACTACAAACCAAGCACATCATATTGATCAACTTCTTTATTCATTTTACGCGGCACCACCTGCAAGTTTAGAGCATCAAATCTCTCAAGGTTGTCCCAAAATCTATGTTTATAAGATTTGAGAATATGATTATTTTCTGGAACTTGTTGGTAACTTTGGTGAATAGCCAATTTTGTATCCCCAAATATCGTAGCACCTTAATCTTCTTCTTTTCAAAAATAAGCGAGACCATGCACTAATGCCTCATACTCGCCACATTGTTCAAGCATGTGAATTGTAACCTATGTGTGAAGAAGAATTTCTCATCCTTAAGATAAATGTAAACTCCTAATCCCGCATCATTTCTTCTTGGATCCATCAAATTATAATTTCCATGGACCAGTTCAACTTGGTCTTTCTTGAGTGCAAACGGTAGCACAACTTATTCTTCAATAATGTAGTAAGTACCAAGCCCAATTTCATAAGCTTCCAAATCTTTAGCATATGGGTCAAATTTATGGTGCCTCTCTACTCACTCATTAAGTATGAGATCAGGAATAGAAGGTGGAAGAGGCTTCTCTTTAGGAACTGAATCTTGTTTATCTTAGATTAAACATTTGGCTTGGAGAGGGGATGGGACATATGACTCTACATGATAGGAAAATGTTGTCTTAGCTTGTATGGTAAACTGGGTACCATATCTTGTCTTGAGCAACATATGAGACTAATAAGAAGATAAGTAACCACCCACTTTAGCATTAAAATATCTTGACAAACATAAGGCAAACAAAGGAAGCAGATCAATGGTTGACACATCTTGATTTATTATTAGATTTGGACATGCATGGAGGGTTGACTCAAGATCCTTGATGATTCCTAGGGTGGTGACAATTGAACCATCAAGTTACAAGACTCCTTTTGTTAGGTGGCTATACTTAAGACCTAATACATCAGCAATCTTCTTGGGTATGACAGAAGTACTAACACCTGAGTCAATCATATAGTTATGGAAAAGATGTTTTCCTTTGATCAAAGACATATAGAAGGGTGAGTTTTTAACAAATTTACTCACTTTATTCTCCTCTTTTTGGCAGATGTTGATAGAATTACATGGCTTCTACATAGTTGGATCAGTGTGTGGGAGGTATGCCAGAGTTTTATGAAATAATTTGCACTAGGATGGAATGGTCAAGGCATCCCACATTATAACATTTATGTTTTTCTTTTTCATCTAGTCCACAATGTTGAATGGAAAACCCATTGAATTTCACATTTGAGGAACAAAAACATCCTTGCTTGGTTGCTCAGGTACAAAGGTAGGAACCTTAAGCGGCGTAGAGGCTTGAAATAATAAAGGAGGGGTGTGCACTAATTTTGAAGGAGATTTGAGAAGATCCTCTTGTGTAGGGAATTGAATTCTTTTATTACTGGATATCTTAGCTACTTATTTTTACTTTTGAGGGTCTACTTGTGTTCTTAGGATTGTGACACATGCGCCATAATCCAACATTATTTTCTTATATCTTGTGTTGTCTGCAACTTGGGCATGCACTCTTCTTATATCCTCTACAGCTTGGTTGATTTCATAAAATTCCTTGATGCTAAAGAACATCAGATTGGAATCGGGAAGAACCTCTATCCTTTATTGGTTCTCTATTTCAAGTGCACTTGTTGAAGGCTCACAGGTGGAAGCATTATGAATCATATAGGCTTGAGCACACATACCATTAGCACAATGATATTGAGTGTGATTTATTTTACAAGGGAATCACCATTTTGAATCCTACGCTAAATTGTTATGAACTGGAACAAGTGTTTGACTTACACTTTGGGTGTTGGAAGAAAGGGCGCGGGAGGAACAAATTACAAGGGTATATGTGCATTAGCATGCCATATTTCATTCTTCTAGTTAGGCGCGTATCTTTTGTTTCCATATTGATTCTGCCAAGGCTGATTGCTTTTTCTATGCGCCTGATTAGAACTACCTCTATAGGCTTGCACATGCTATCTCTCTAATGATATGACCTTGTTTGAAAATTTTCTAATCAAGGTCTTCAATTATTCATCTTATTTCTGACACACCGAAGAATAGGATGTTGATGATATAGATTACACAATTTTCTTAGGAATAGGAATAAGGGTCACGAAGGTTGAGGTGCTTGTGACATTTCTAGGAACAAGGTCATAATCGGTCTGGGAGCTATCTTTCCTTCCTGAATAAGACTATTATTTGCCCTTACTACAATATTATAAGTGGTTGGTAGAGTACTACATCCCATGGATTGAATCATGAATGATATATTGTTGTTCAATACCTTTAGATAATACATAAAACCATGTTGGGTTGTAGGTTTTACCACAAGAGGGATTCTATCCCAAGTCTTCGAAATCATATGCTCATTGGGTGCCCTCCTTGTTGTTATTAGTTGCTCCACCAAAGATAGGTGATCGACTTATCTTCAAAGTAATTGCAAAGAGTTATACCAAGATCTTCCTAGGTAGTAATAGTTCTAAGTCTCAATCCTTGGTACCATTGAAGTGTTTTTCCTTTGAAAGAAGTTGTAAGTAGCCTAACTTCTACATATTCATGTGTGATCAAATATAGTGAACATATGTTTTATACATCCTGGATATGCTCCTGAGTGGTGACTTGATTCTCACCAGTAAATTATGGAATAATTTTGAGCACACCATTTGGCGTATCATGTTACATGGCAAGAACTAGGGGACTTCCTCTAGTGAAGTTAGAAAAGTTCCTTAGTGGAGGACATGGATGATGTGCCATAATAGGAACGTTGATTGTCTATTATGAGGAGGAGTTAAATGGGTGCATATCATTGGAGATGGAGATGCACGTGTGGGCTTTCTAGAATTAAATCTTCTCGAGGATAGCTGGAGGTACTCAAAATAATCTTCACCTACTACAAACCTACTTGTATGCACTCTTCTCATGAAAGGTACTTAGGGCTACTAAAACAGAGATCTACAAATGTTGGGAGTCACCAAATGTGTTAAAATAAGCCTCCAAAGGCTAGAAATACTAAGTCCACACACCATAACTTAAAAATATGAAATTTAAGCTTTCATTTCTAGTCCCACCGGCGTGCCAAAAATATTGGTCATCAAACTTTCACCCGTGTCTTGGATCGGAAGAATCGAGTCATTTGTGACAACAATGGAGTCATCCCCAAGTTGTGGGACCTTGCGCACTTGGGATGAATCTCTAGAGAAGGATGGTTCCTCTATCTAATTCTACTACTACTGCTACTCCTAGTGTTGAAAGGAAAACTAAGCTAATAATGCCAAGGGACTAGGGATAGAAGGATAACATGAAAGGAAACTACACTAAAAGGTGATAGCACCAAAAAGAGGGATGAACATTATTTTTCTAAGTGAAAATGAAATTAAATGTTTGAAAGAAGGATAGGCACATGTAGCATGACTAAAACATATTCACGAGATCAGATTCATGGAACAAACCTAAATAAGGAGCTGCAAGGACATAAAATGACACACCGAGCATGGAATGTAAAAGAAAGGCAAGAAGAAATAATAAAAACATGCTTAGGATAGATAATAGTCACAAAATTATGCTTCCATTACTTCCAGAAATGCACAAAACTATTACAATGGTGATAGAGGCTGATATCCACATGCACGAGCTAGATCTAGAGGTTTGTGACTCGGAATACGTAAAATATGCGATCCTTATAAAATTCGTAAGAATCCAAAATGTCCAACATTAATAATGAGCCCAACTCTTACATTTATAGATGAATCCATGGAAGAATAAGAGAAGAAGGAGGAAAACTCAAATTTGAAATATAATCACCAACAAAACCATTCAATTCATGTAAATTCACGTGTAAATATGTCAAATATGTTTCCCAAGATTTTTTGGTGTGTCTGAGAAGGAAGGAGGGTGGATCATATCAAATCAGGTGGTTGGAGTAATCATATATGCTCATTAATGCCCAAAAATATGTTTTCCCATTTCTCACCTACCAAATCCACAAATAATTTTAATTTGAATGTCTAGCATTGTAACCTATGTTAGCAACTGTTCGTTAAGACTAGGCATGCACTAATCAAAGCTATGTAGAAAAAGATATGGTTTTCAGAAGATGTCAAAGCCATCTGGGCATGATAAACATGTGGCATGTGCGTATTGACTAAAGAAATACCCCAACCATTCATTTAATTTTTCATTTTTACCATGTGTCATTCATTGGCTAGTTGTTAGGATTTGGTACCTTATTGGTGTGCTTTGATAGGTTACGTGTTACACACTCAAGTCATGTTAGAGAATGACATAGCACGTAAAGGCTTAGAGGAGGGTACAAAGGTATATGTTTGGAAGAATGAGGTGTGGAAAAAGAAAGAAGGAAGGCATGCTCAATGTGAGTGGGGAAATGAGGAAAACTGGTGAGCGAAGAATGTATAGTCAAGGTGCAATTATTATAAGGTAATGTGTGATGGCGTGAGGAAGGGGCATGCATGGATACCAAGGAAATCCAATTTGGAACAAGTGTTAAGCATGTTGATCCAGAGGATCCTCATAGAGAAACACCGATCTAAGATCTTCTCAGAAATTGTTGCAGTCATTTTTAAAGCGTGGAGAAAAATTATACGATTCTGACGATAGTTTGTTTGCAGGAAACGGAGCTCGTTTGCAAAAGTTATAGCTCGCTGAAATTTTTGGGCAACTGGCGAAATTTGGAGTTTTGTGCAGGTTGGACGTTTACACGCTCGCCAAGTGTGGCGATCATATTACGACACGTGGTTGAATTGTGTGATGTATTAAAAATGGGTTTTGGAACGCCGGTCTTGGACACTCGTTCTCGGACAAATGGACCCCACTATTTCTTTGGTGGGGCCCTCAGCCAGGTTCGACACACTCGATTATGGAGGGGTGCCTTGGCCTCCTTCTCATTTAACCATTCAACCAACTTGTGTATATAAACCTCTATATTTTTTTTTGCACCATGCATGTGGGACATTGGGTTTGTATTATTTAAATTACCCACTTTGCAATTTTCCACGCCACATTTCTCAAACTATTCAACGCATTATATATTCCAGTTTCCACGCATATGTCTAAACTTTCCACGCAATTGTTTAAATTGTCCGCCGCATATGCTATGGGATAAGCGCCCAAAACTAAACCATGCGCCAACCCCAATGCAATGTGCCCTATCTACAACGCCCTCCACATAGGCTTAGGCAGCTTTTAAGCCACTCAACAACCGCACCTACCAAATATATAAAGTGTTGACCGAGTTTTCATGCGACTAATGTGGGATTATGATCCCAAAAGGATAAACTAAAAGCCAAGGAGGAGAATGGAACTCGGGTGGGCTGAGTAAAAAGATAAGCACCCAGCCGGTATGCTAGGAGGCGCATAAACAATATAAAAAGGGTGATATTCTATTTGTAATGCATTCGGGACTGTGTAGTAATATTGTAATGCTCATATCTTGAGCTAGGAGTGGAGTTTGAAGGAGATGTAAAAAGCAACCCCTGTTATTTTCGATAGAGGAAGACTGTGAGAAGGTCATAATTTTGTAGAATTCTTTGTAAAGGATTATTTTCAAGATTCTAATAGATCGGTCCCATTCAACCGGACCCAGGAGACGTAGGCCTCAAGCGCCGAACTCCGTTATCAATTCTTGCGTCACGTTGCTGGTGAATCCTCTTCATTTCTTTCAGTATTTGCACAGTACTTGTAGTTTTTATTCTTTTATTAAAAATACAAAAAGAAATAATGCACAATTTTTATATCGAAAATCAATACAAAGCAAGAAAATGTGTGTACACAATTGCTAGTTAAATTTGGTTTTCAGATCATTGGTATCAGAGCTGGTTTTGACTGATTTTTGGTTCAGTTTAACGTGTTTTGGATTGCAAGTTGTGTGTTGGATGTTAACAAGGTCTCGATCTAAGAAGGGTGAAGGAGAATTAGTTGAAGGAGATCCCAAAATTGGTACCAGACGATCTCGAAGTCCTACAATGGCGGATCGAGAGGAAGTGGAACAAAACTTTCGTCAATCCTTCCAACAGATGAAGGAAATGGTGGAAGAAATGTACCAAGAAAGGAAAAAGGAAAAGGGGACTAGAGAAGGTAAGAAAGAAGAAAACTCTAGTTCTGACATTCCAAAAAGAGACTCCTTAAAATCTGATTTTCTTTCATTAAAGTTAGATATCAAGTTTGAATTGCCTATGTATCTTTGGAGAGCTAAATGCAGAGAAGTTAAATAACTGGGTCAAGCAAATAGAAGTATATTGCAGGGTTCAGAGAATTGTTGATGATGAAGCAAAGATTCATCTGGAAACTCTTCGGATGGGTGGAACAACACTCATTTGGTGGGAGAGTAAGCTTCAGGAAGTGGAAGAAAACAAAGGTATAGAAATCACTTCTTGGTCTGAATTTGTTTCAAATCTTAGGCAACAATTTTATCCTCTTGGTTATAAGCAACAAGCTATGATGGATTGGAAAACATTAAGACAAACTAAGGGACAAAGTGTTCAAGAATACACACAAGAATTTAGGAAAAGGGCTCTAATTCTGGGAATTTCCCTAAACACAGAAGAAACACTGCTCAAATATATTGGTGGATTGCATAGTTATCTAAGGCATATGATACTTGTTTTAGGTCCTACTAATCTTGATGCAGTATGTGTTCAAGCAACCCATCTGGAAGCACGAGGGAAAATGAAAAAGGAGTCCTCTTTCTCTTCTTTTAATCAGAAGAAAAAGCAATCTGAAGGAAAAGGTTCGAAAGAACAAAGAAAAGGAAAGGGTAAGCATAAAACAAACTCTACTGTTAAGAAGGAAGATGAAAAACCATTTTGTAATCATTGTAAAAAAAACCATGAGTCTAAATGTTAGAAATTACATCCTAAAAAGAAGCCTAAATGGATGGTTAAGAAAGGAAAAGAAAAGAAAACAAACACCATAGTGCATGATCTTGGTTCTGATTCAGGTGATGAAACCAAAATCACAGCTATGGGTTTACAAGGTAAATCAACTCTTTCAATTTCCAACAATAGCACTACAGATGTTGCATCTTCTTCTAGTAAACAAACTACACCTGACGATAAGAAAAGAAATGAGCTTTTCCACATTAGAGTAATTTCAAAGCATATGAAAATTGATACTCTTTTTGATAGTGGATCTCAAGCTAATTTGATTTCAGAGGAGGTTGTTAAAAAACTAGGACTCAAAACTACACCACATCCTAAGCCTTATCCTTTGGGCTGGGTTTGTGATGATGTAAAACTACAGGTAACTAAAACTTGTACTTTCAGATTTGCCATTACAGACAAGTTTATTGATGAGGTTGAATTGGATGTAGTTCCTTTGGATATTTATGGGGTGGTTTTGGGAAGTCCTTATTTGTATGATCGTAAAGCAATCTTCTATAGGGAAGAAAATAAATATTTGCTTGTAAAGGATGGAATTGAGTTTATTATTAGAGCTCACCATGAAAAGAATAATCTATCCTTGGTAACTGCAGGTCAAATGAAAAGGCTTGTCAACTCAAGCAAAATTTTTGTGCTCATGGTGGTCAAAGCCAAGGAAAAAGAAAATGAGATGGCTTTTGAGACTTGCGATCTAAAACATAAGGATGAATTGGTAAGAATTGTTTCTCAATTTGATGATGTTTTTCAGGATCCACAAGGTCTACCTCCCAAAAGAGGGGTTCAACATGAGATACAGTTGCTTCAGGATGCACCTCTTCCCAATATCGGAATGTACAGGTTGTCAGTAGTAGAGAATGAGGAAATCAAGAGACAGGTAATGGAACTTTTGGCTCAAGGTATAATTCGTCCAAGTACATCCCCATGTGGTTCACCAATTATATTGGTTCCTAAGAAGGATGACACTTGGCGAATGTGTGTTGATTTCCATGCTTTAAACAAGATTACTATAAAGAATCGTTACCCTCTTCCTAGAATAGATGATTTACTGGATCAATTAAGAAATGCAATTTATTTCACTAAGTTAGACTTAAGAAGTGGTTATCACCAAGTAAGAATTGCAGAAGGTGATGTTTGGAAAACTACTTTTAAAATGAAACAGGATTGTTTGAATGGTTAGTAATGCCTTTTGGTTTGTGCAATGCACCGGAAACATTCATGAGAGTTATGAATGTCATTGATAATTTTGTTATTGTCTACTTAGATGATATTCTTATTTTCAGTAAATCATGGGATGAACATATTAAACACATCTAGAAAGTCTTAGATGCACTAAGGAGAGGAAATTGTATTTGAAGATGTCAAAATGTGAATTTGGTAAAACATCTTTAATTTACTTGGGGTATATTGTAGGAAATGGAGAATTGAAAATTGATCCTGCAAAAATAGAGGTTATTGTGAAATGGCCTAGACCCACAAATGTGACGAAAGTTAGAAGTTTTCTAGGTGCGATTGATCCTGGAGGAAATTTATTGCTAACTTCTCATATATTGCATCTCCTTTGCATGCTTTGACAAGTATTAAACAAGTCTTTCAGTGGGGAGGAAAACAACAAAAATCATTTGATACACTGAAAGAGAAGATAAGTACCGCTCCGATCTTGGCACTACGGATTTACAACATTCATTTGAGATTGAGACGGATGCTAGTGACTACGCAATGGGGGCAGTTTTGATGCAGATTAAACGACTAGTGTGTTACCATTCAGAAACCTTTACAAGTGTGGTAAGAAACTATCCAACTTATGATAAAGAGTTGTATGCTTTGGTTCAAAGTGTTAAAAATGGAAGCATTATTTAATGGGAAAAGAAACAATTATCCATACTGACCATCAACCGCTTCAATATTTACAAACACAAACCAAATTGCAGCAGTCTAGACATTTCAGGTGGATGGGATTTTTGCAACAATTTCATCTTGTAATCAGGTATAAAAAAGGTATTCAAAACAAGGTTTCCGACATGTTGTCCAGACCACCAGTGGTAGTAGCATCTATCCTTTTACAGCATAGTTCTTTGGCTCATGTTAGTTACAAGGAACAATATGCAAATGATGTTGATTTTAGAGAAGTGTATGAGGATTTAGTAAGTGGGAAACAAGTAGGAGAAAAATATTATCATTTGCATGAAGGATTGTTATATCATTCTGGAAAACTTTGTATTCCAGAAAATGAGCGTGTGCATATGATTAGGGAAGCACATACTTCTCTTATTTCAGGGCATTTTGGTGTAAGTAAAATAGTTGCACATTTACAAAAATATTGCTATTGGCCTAGAATGCATGAACATGTAAACCGATATATTAAGGGGTGTGTTCTTTGTGCCATAAGCAAGCCAAGTAATAGGAAATTAGGACTGTACACTCCTCTTCCCATTCCAACACGTCCTTGGGAAAGTGTTTCCATGGACTTTGTAGGAGGATTGCCCATGACACGGAAAAAACATGATTACTTATATGTGGTAGTGGGACAGATTTAGCAAAATGTGTGTGTTGGTTCCATGTACTAAACAAATAACTAGAGAGGCTGCGTACATTTATTCTTTCGGTTTGTTTGGGTTCATTTTGGTTTACCTACTTCAATCATATCTGATTGGGATTCTAGATTTCTTAGGGAATTTTGGTCAGCATTATGGGGGTTAATGGACACAAAACTGAAAAAGAACACTACTTTTCATCCACAGACCGATGGTCAAACAGAGGTTGTAAACCGCACAGTGGTACAATTACTTAGGGGCTATAGTAACAAACACCCTAAATTGTGGGATGAACATATTTGTTATGTGCAACATGCTTATAATCATGCCTTACATTCTTCTACTTTGAAGTCTCCATTTGAGACTTGTTATGGTTATCTGCCTAATTCTCCATTAAATATATATTATGGACATGAAACTGTTGTTAATAGTGCAAGTGATTACGAAAAGGCTAAAAGATTTGTGCAGAGAATACAACAGGTTCATCAGTATGTCCATGAACAATTGGAAAAAAGCCAGGCTAAGTACAAAGCTAGGAATGATAAACATAGAACTGATCACAAGTTCAAAGTTGGTGATTCATTTTGGCTTCACATCAGCAAGGAAAGACTGACAGGTGAAGGTAAAAAATTGAAACCTATACGGTATGGTCCATTCCAAATATTGGAAAAAATTGGTAACAACGCTTTCTCGGTTAGATTTACCTCCATATATGCAAATCTACTCAGTTGTAAATGTTGAGAATTTAAGATTGTATGAACCGCCTATGATTGTTGATCATGATGATTCTAACATTATGCCTTCCATTGATGATTTTGCTCCTGAGTATCTTGATGAGTTGCAGGAAGACATCATTTTGGACAGGAAAGTAAGAACTTTGTGAAGGGGTGATATTGAATATCTTCATGTTGGGTTTAGAGGCATGCATCCGAACAAGGAAAAATGGATGGAAATTAGAAATGTGAGGGAGAAATACCCTCACCTATTCACCAATTAGGTTGACTTTTGGGGTCCAAAAGTTTCTCAGTGGGGAGGAATGATCCAGAGGATCCTCACAGAGAAACACCGATCTAAGATCTTCTCAGAAATTGTTGCAGTCATTTTTAAAGCATGGAGAAAAATTATACGATTCCGACGATAGTTTGTTTGTAGGAAACGGAGCTCATTTGCAAAAGTTATAGCCGCTGAAATTTTTGGGCAACTGGCGAAATTTGGAGTTTTGTGCAGGTTGGACGTGTGCACGCTTGCCAAGTGTTGCAATCATATTGCGACACGTGGATGAATTGTGTGATGTATTAAAAAAATGGGTTTTGGAACGCCGGTCTTGGACACTCATTCTCGGACAAATGGACCCCGCTATTTACTGGCTGGGGGCCCTCAGCCAGGTTCGACACACTCGATTATGGAGGGGTGCCTTGGCCTCCTTCTCATTTAACCATTCAACCAACTTGTGTATATAAACCTCTATATTTCCTTTTGCGCCATGCATGTGGGACATTGGGTTTGTATTATTTAAATTACCCACTTTGCAATTTTCCATGCCACATTTCTCAAACTATTCAACGCATTATATATTCCACTTTCCACGCAATTGTTTAAACTGTCCACCGCATATGCTATGGGATAAGCGCCCAAAACTAAACCATGCACCGACCCCAATGCAATGCGCCCTATCTACAACGCCCTCCACATAGGCTTAGGCGGCTTTTAAGCCACTCAACAACCGCACCTACCAAATATATAAAGTGTTGACCGAGTTTTCATGCGACTAATGTGGGATTATGATCCCAAAAGGATAAACTAAAAGCCAAGGAGGAGAATGGAACTCAGGTGGGCCGAGTAAAAAGATAAGTGCCCAGCCGGTATGCTAGGAGGCGCATAAACAATATAAAAAGGGTGATATTCTATTTGTAATGCATTCGGGACTATGTAGTAATATTGTAATGCTCATATCTTGAGCTAGGAGTGGATTTTGAAGGAGATGTAAAAAGCAACCCCTATTATTTTCGATAGAGGAAGACTGTGAGAAGGTCAGAATTTTGTAGAATTATTTGTAAAGGATTATTTTCAAGATTCTAATAGATCGGTCCCATTCAACCGGACCCGGAGACGTAGGCCTCAAGCGCCGAACTCCGTTATCAATTCTTGCGTCACATTGCTGGTGAATCCTCTTCATTTCTTTTATTATTTGCACAGTACTTGTAGTTTTTATTTTTTTATTAAAAATACAAAAATAAATAATGCACAATTTTTACATCGAAAATCAATACAAAGCAAGAAAATATGTGTACACAATTGCTAGTTAAATTTGGTTTTAGATCACATGTACATGTAGGATGGATGTAATGTTGAGAGGGAGGTGGAATCATAGGGAATGTGCATAGGAGGGTAGATGGAACAAAGAGGAAAAGGAAAAGGAAGGGAAGAATAGGAAGCATGCAAGGGCACATAAGTAAATGCACCCAATGGAATGTGCCAAGTGAACTTGAATACACACAAACTTGTAATGAAGAGCTCAATTCCAAAAACTATATACAAGTTACCCAAATAAGTGGAAGAGTTATTTGGATAATAGTTCCCTTCCCTCTATCATTTGTTTTGTGGTCACTCCTAGGATATTTTCCAAATCTATTATGCCATTGAGGTTGGTGTTGGGCCTGATAACTTTGACCTATCTCTTTTTCTGCTCTAGTGATTTTATATGAAATTTCCTTTACTACTCCTACTAGAGTTTTGACCACCTCTTCTAGATCTACTACTTTACTTTCCTGAGGATTTTCTTGGTTGATAAACTTGACTCCCTCCATTTTAGGAGGCTTCCTAGATTCCTTGATGTTATTTTATATTTGCACAGCCATAACAAAATCTTGTCCTAGGGACATTAGATTTTTATACCTTAAGTAATAGGTTGCATTTTTGTCAAAAGCATATGAATATTTAATTAGGCATGAATCATCACTTGGCCTCAAATTTACAAGAAATCTGGTCAAGGTTTTGCTAAATCTGGTATTAAAATCCTGGATAGGTTCATTAGGATTATTTTTTATGTTCTCAAATTCTATGAGGAGGAACCTTGGATCAGTTTTATCACCATACTATGATTTAAATGCATTTTTCATCTCTGTCCATGAATCAATAGAGTTATCTAGTAGTGACTTGTACCAATCTCGGGCATCTTCTTCTAGAGTATGTATAAACAACTTTACATATACATCTTCATACTCAATCTCGAAATATTCCATGGTATTAGAAAATATCTTGAGGTTTTGGTCACCACTAATGGAATTATTACCCTATAATTTAGGAAATATATTTCTTACCTCATGTGGGACTACATTAGGATAACCCACCATACCCTAGAAATCTATAGGCACTGTACACATTCACAAAAAGGGGGTCTAGGTGGAGGTTGGGCCATGTTATTAACTAGAAATGTTACTACAGAAGGATTAAAATGGTTAGGGATAATTGGTCTTTGAGGTAATGGACTAAAATCTTCAAAGTACAGATCCTTCAATGACTATGTTTCATAAAATACCCTATTATCCCGAGTCAACAAAGGAGGGAAATGAATAAGACCTCAATTATTTATGAATGAAGGACCTTCATAGACTTAAGTATGCAAATTATTACTCAGAATTCTTGATCCAGAATGATCAGAGGTACTTGAAGAGTCCTCTACTAATGGTTTATTAAAATCAATAGTAAAAATCACCTTTCCTTTCATCTTCTAGTCACTTAATGCTTTCTAGATTTTCTTCCTTGTTGGATTTTTCCTTCCCAACTCTAGAAATAACCTTCTAGTAGGATCTATCTTGAAGAAAGACCTTTTTCCTTCAATATTTTCAAATATTGATGATGGATTACAGTAATTGAAGTTCAAGGTACTAGTATTTACCAGATTTTTCTGAGAAAGATGGAGCCACCATAGAGGTTTTTTGCACCTTAGATGTGTAAATAACTTCAAACCACTTTCCAACTGAAGCTTCACAATAAATTTCATCAAATCTTAGAAAATATTACTATCCTTCATCAATATTTACCCCTATCCAAGTCAAATTTAATGGAAAATTTCCTTAAACTAGGAAAATATTGAGAAAATGAATTTTGATTAAGCTCAGTTTTAGCAAAGTTTGATAAATTATTGAGTCTATATCATAAATTTACATCTAAACATACTTCATATGTTACTCAGAGGTTGATATATCTTCATATTTAGTAAAATAGTCAACATTAATGGCGCCAAAATAGTGTTGGTACCCAATTCTGCACCACCTTGAGAGCTAAGTAACATTGTGAGACCGAGTTGGATGCTTAGAGAAAGATAGATTGAAGATTTAGTAATTTATATCTAAGGACATTTCTAATAGACTCTTTGAGACTTGAATTAGGAGATATTGGATTACACTCATAAAGGGCATGGCCTTCCCTCCTACTTTAGGTTTTGCCCTTAAATAGGGTGAGAGGACCCATTTTATTTCCTACAATTTTGAGAAAGGTGGATGATATTGCAATCTCTAATCTTTCTCTTGGAAGTATGAAGGATAGTCTTGAATAGACACTGTCATTGCAAGCATCATTTAACTCTCACGAGTTGTCACACTAAATAATGTAGATGTATTTCAAAATAGGACTCAGAGTTACTCTAGACAATGTAAATTTTAGCTTGCTTCTGCATATTTATGGAAAGGGAGGGTAAAGATGGTAAATTCCCTTGGAAAATGGTTATAGCTAGGAAAACATGGGTAATTCAAAAGGATTTAATAGTTATAGGTTGTAATTTTTGTGTATGAATGGGAGATTAAAGAAGGATAAAGTTGATTATACAATTTTCTCAAAAAAACCTTACAAATGTTTGGAAATTTCCCAAAGTAATAGGAATATGTCACACATGCTAGTATCAACCCTTTAACTAGAAGGTATGCACTCATGGAAGCCCAAGAGTACAAGATTTCACACAACTTTGAGAATTTAAACAAAAATATTGTGCTAAACTATCAATAAAACACTAACATTTCCTACTCAACTATGTTGAAGATACACTCAAAAGCTTACTAAGATCTTCTAAAAAAATAGAGGAAATATGGGTTTAAAATATTTATCACACCATAGAGAAAGCTTTATCTATAATGGAATTTCATTTTCCAAAATGTTACTAATTAAGACAAGATCTAGTGTAATTCAAATAAACTATCAACATAAGATTGCAATAGGTAAGACATGTAGTTGATTCAAAGTATTTTACCTTAGGATCAAAGAAAACATTTCTCAAGAGAAAATACATAGTTAATTTCAAGGAATTAAAATTTCTCAACAAGGGGCCATAAATCCTATGGCCTCAATGCTTTTCAATGACTGTACACTTACAATCATATTGGCATGAGAAGGTTTGGACAAAATAAAATAACTCACAAGTTTCTCAGTTTGATTCAAATTCTTCAAGAAGAGTACAATCAGTTTTGCTTTGTTTTTTCTCTCGAATTTAGAAAAATTTAATCACCTTTTGATACAAGAACATTCCTCTCGTATATATACAACTCTCTCTCTCTCTCTCTCTCTCTCTCTCTCTCTTACCTTTTCCTTCCCCCAAATGTGAATCTTCAAAATAATATTCCTCTTTTTAGCACACAATTTGATCTACTATCATTCCTTTGAAAATATTCTAATTTCATGATGCCATGTGGAGGAATTACAAATGATTTGTATTTTTCACTCTCTTAGAATGACTAGGATGCCATGTCACCCTTTTGGTATCATTTTTTAATTATTTCTTTTAGGTAAGTCAAGAGACCTTTCTTAAATAATTTTTTAACACCTCAAACAATGTTATTTAATGTTTAATCATTCCCGCCTTTTGGGAATCCACCTCAAAACACACACAATCATTGTCATATATTTTTGAGCTGAGTGTTTTTGCATGTTTTATATCATATCAAGCCAATTTCCTCCTTTTTGTATGATATCATTTTGTTTCACACTTATCTCCTTCGATGCGGGTATCACAAAAATCTCAATGATCAAATCATCATGATTGTGCTCAACTTAACTCACTAGCTTTATCTTTACTATAAATTTCCATCACTTCTCCTACAAATTTACATCCCTTATTTTGAGTGTGAAAAGGCTTGGTGAATTTATCTTTTACGTAACATGGAATGAGTGACATTATTATCCAGTTTAAAGGAAATCTCCTTTGACAATTTGAACTCATTTTTTGATTTATTGGTCCCAGATGAAGAATTTGTGAGGATGCTATTCAAAATTATAGATTTAGAGGACTATAATGGGCCATTAACAACCCAAGATATTCATGTGGTTTTTATTTGAAGGCTCATTAGAATCAATCTCATATTTTCTGCCTTCCAAATGATGTACTTTCATCTTTTCTTTGACACGATTCACAACCTCTATCCTAATTTATGAAAAATATTCCATAGAAAATTGAGTTCCCATTTATTGGTGGCATGATTCCCTCTTTTTCAACTATATCCTCATCAAGATGGTTAATAATGTTTAACTTTGGAAGAATATTTTCAAAGTAAAATAGTTCTTTTTAACATTTTTCAATCAAATCACTAATATCATTGAGCTTGGTGGTAAGTTCTCCATACCTCATTTTTGCTTTCTCAACAATATTCTTCCCTCTTTCAGATAAGTCTTCAACAAAGCTATCAATATCCTTGACCTTTTTGGTAGCATTTTCTATGCTTCTCACAACCTGCGGAGTGATAGTAGTTATAGTTACTTTATTTTCCCCTTATGGCCCCACTAACTACTACAAGCATGAAAGTAAATATTTCACTTGGTCTTTTAATCACTATTTACTTACCTTATCTTCATCAACTCTTTGAAAAATACCATCAACTACTACCGATATGTATTTCTTGAGGATTTAACTTATAGGTATGCTTAAGCTGGATTTTCTTGTTTTCACATTCACGAATTGTACTTTTATCTCTTGAGATCCTTGGGTGAGGAGTTTCAATTTCCATAGTTTTAAACCCTTCCTTATAGATATGTTTTCGAGTTATAACTCTTGCCTTATTTGAATCCTTTTTGGGTTTTAGGGAATCAATGTTGGTAATGTCTAAGGATCCTCCTTAGACAATCTCTTTTCCTTTTTCTTTATCTTGAAGAATTCCTCCTAACCGCTCACCATGGGAGCATTACCAAATTTTACTCCTGTTGGTGTGATGTTTGCAATCTAGGAAACCAATACCACTTTGTTGATGATGATTTTTGAGTATTCTAGGGTATTATTGTTTCTATATGTGGCATATCCACTTTTACTATCTAATTTTTGCTATCGATTACCTTCATTTTTGTTGTCCTTCACTTTGGTCCTAGGTTTGAAGTTGTTCGATGTTTTCCAATTTTTTATCAGTCACTAATTTCTCCTCTTGACCCTTACTTTCCATTGGACCAATATGTATACTTATTTTTTCCTTCAATCTATCAAGAGGGGTAACCACCACACTTAATTTTTTGGAAAATATTTTGTAGAAATTACCTTCTTTCTTTTTTCTTTCTCTAAATCTTTTGGTGGGGTAGCAACTAATTTCTCTGTTTATTTTGGATCTTCTTTGTTGGGGCTTGGAGTTTCAATTTTATCCTTTTTCTTTATGAAACTTTCTAAAAATGGATTTGTAGAAGGAACCTCTATCTAGGATTTTTCCTCACCCTTCTTCTTCTTTGCAGGTCTTTTTATCGTTGATCGTTGACTGGGGTTGGGAAATTAAACCTTCATCTTTAATTTAATCATTAACCTTTGTACCTACTACAAACACTACCATCGGCGGGGTACTTGTATATTTCACGACTTCGGTTTGTGCCTTTTTGAGGCTAGTGTAGTTTGAACTTCTTCACTTTATTGTGTCTTGTCTACACTTTTATATGGTTGACTTTAACTAGGGTAGATGCTTGATCCATAGATGATTGAATGATTTCATTTCCATTCACGGGAGGGGCTACATTTTCAATTTGGGTATTTTGGGTTTGGGCCCCCATTTTAATGTTTATATGCGAGACCAATAAGCTGGAATATGTATATCCTTAAAAGAGACACTTATACCTTCTTTTGTATGAAATTTACTTCTTCCTCAATTTCAAAGTAGAGACTATCCCCAAGTTCCTCCATAATAATTATTTCAATCTAATTTAATGGTTATCTTTGTGGAAACTCTTCCTTGATGTCATATTTTATAATAGGATGCACTATAAATGGCTCTTTTTATATCTCACTTGTTGTAACACCTAATTGGCTATATAATTGGGCACCTTGTTTCATCCTGTAACTATTCTAGTTGGAAATGTAGATGGAGCCACAATATGTGTTGGTTTTAACATATCGAGAATGAATACCTTTAAGATCTTGTTATCCAAAATGTACCCCTTTCTCATTTTGTGGCTAGCTCCTTTCATTCTTCCCTGTCTTGTGCCTCAGTCATAATTTTTTTAATTTTTAGGCACTCAAAACCTTCTGGAAATGGCACCATTGGATAGAGCTATTTCTCAGCTTTCCATAAAGGTAAAGTTTTCCTCCTGACTCCATGTATTTTTTAAGTTATGGCCCGGTGGATTTTTTATGGGAAATTTTCCCTGAAAAGCCCGCAGCCAATGAAATGGTGCCACGTGTCCAAGGAAGTGGCGGGGGTCGGAGGAAAACTTGGTTTTTTTACCAAGTGTTTGGCAAAGCTTTCAAAAGGGATATTTTGCCGTGAGACCCGCCAACGAATTAGATTATGCCATGTGTCCAGGGGAGAAAATTGAAAAATTTGACTAAGGTTGGCGCATGAAAAATTTTGAAGGAAAACCATTGTTCTGTAGGCCCACCAACCATTCGAGAGAGTGCCACATGTCCTCGGTCCCCAGAATGGCGGAGCGTGGGAGGAGATTGGGATTTTTTCCCAAAGGGATTGAGCAAAAGGAAAAAAATTTTACAAAGGGTCCATGGCGAATGAAATTATGCCACGTGTCCTGGACCGGTGGAAGGTGGGGAGAATTTGGGAAATTTTCCCAAAGGAAAAGTAGAAATTTTCGAGTGAAAAATCACCCCCGTGAGTGCAAACCAATGGAATCTCGCCACATGTCAGGTGGCGCCCAAAAATTCAAGACAAGCCTGCATGGAAAATTCAGAGGGAAAGGCCCGCAAAAAATGAGGTTTTTCCACATGTCTAAATCAAGGAATAGGATCAAACAAAGACAGAAAAATTAGGAGGATAGGCCTGCGCCCAATTAGCACATGCCACGTGTCCTCAGATCATCGGCCCGGCAGGGATTTTTGGAAAATTTTCAAATGGGCAAAACAATGTAAAATGAAGCATTAAAGGCCCACGCCCAATCAAAACATGTCACGTGGCACCCAAAATGGTGGAGCGTGGGGATTTTTTGGAAAATTTTCCAAATGACCAAAAAGTGGAAAATTTAAAAAAAATTGCCTGCCAATCCTATTTGGCCCTTTTTTGCCCTAAAATTTTAAACGGCCATATCTTTCGATCTAGAGCTCAGTTTTTCACAATCTTTATATCAATGGAAAGATGGTGAAATTATCTACAATATTCTGGGGTCTTTTTTACATTTTTATGGAGTTTGGAGAGATAAAATTGAAAAACACCTCTGGAACATCCTCATGGACAGAAATGACGTTTCAACCACCATTTTTAATGAAGAATGGCTCGCATTCTCTCCCAGCATGGCGAAAAATGTCAAGGGATGGGCTTGTAAGGATGCCCATACTATTTTAATGCATTTTTGGTCGGTGGTTGAAGATCTCCCACGTTTTCCCACATTTCTCTCTCCTGGGGTCGTGGTTTGCACTGTAAAAGCCAGAATGGGTTCATTTTTGAAAAAAGGAGACACTTTTTCAGCTCTGCAACTTCCCTTTTCTTCCTTTTTGGTAGAATTTGTGGAAATTTTTACCTTTCCATGCAATACAACACCCCTTTTTGCCTCTTGATCACTGTAATGCATTGTATTGGATCTGGAATGTTAATATATGCTCTGTGATTAAAATCCCTCAATCCTTTCATATATCTACCATTGTTTTCTGATCTTTCATTACATTTTGAGCAATTTGTGCATGCTTTGTGCTATGTTTTCTTGTGGATTGTGTATGTATTGTAGTATCAGGTGTCTGTAACTCCTTTGGTGCATCACCTCATTAGCATTAGCTTCATTTTCTTGCATTCTCTATCTTTGTCCCCTTGGAATTTAGGGTAGGAACTAGGAATTCAAAACTCGGAACTAGTAAGTGATATATCGATTAGAGGATTTGAGGAACTAGCCTCTAATCTGGAGATTCCTCTCCCATTTTTACAATTCCCACACTTGGGGAGAGGATTCAATGTTTGTGCAATCACCTTTGGATGTCCAAGATGTCAAATTAGAAGCCCGATCAACATCCGGGGTCTTTGTTGATTTGCAACAACAGTTTTGCACACTGGTGGGACCGTTAGAGGTCTTCATCTTCATGGAAACAAATTGATGTGAATTTTTGCAAGTTTCTTGCTTAAAAGAGCCTAAATTACACATCGGTGACTCGAGGAAGAAGAATCAGCTGGTTTTAGTAGTGTAGACCTGAAAACTCATGAGAAGAATCACCACAAGGTCAAGAGTTGGAGAAGAAGAGGTGTTGTTTGAGTATCTGTAGTTATCTCCAAGAAGAAGGAAAAGAGGGAGGAGAATTCAAAGGTCTCCATCTCCACCAAACAAAACTCTCTCAACTCCTCCACCTGGTAGGCCTTTCATTCAATCAACAAGGGTTCTAAGGCCAATCAAAATGGCACAAAACAACCCCTATGTCAATTTCACTGGCAGCAGCCCACTTTCTCTCAATGCACAAAATCTAATCCTAGTTGCAGCATTGAAGAACATCCCATACTTTACTGGAGAGAATCAGACCACTCCTGGTGATAATGTTAAGGATATTGCTAATATTTGTGTAATTCATGAGATCAATGAGATGTAAGTTACTGTCAAATTGTTGACATCTTCATTCAAAGGGAAAGCTTTGCAATGGTTCAGGATTCTTGCCTCAAGTTCTATTCAAAATTGGAACCAGCTATGTATAGCCCTCCATGAGCAGTTTGGAGAAAAGGCAGACAACTTGTCCCTTTTGGAACATTGTTGACAACCATCAAGAGAGCCCCCAATGAGTAGGTGATGATTTCAATTTCAGATTTCAAATGACTTAGGAGAGGATTCCAGTGGCGTAAGGCCAGCGGTAGAAGGTACTTTTCTATATTACCTTAAAGCTTTAAATTCTAATATTTCTATATTGATTCAATCCATGGGAGGCACAACTATTCCTGTTGATTATAGCATTGCCATTAGGGCTGAAAATTGTTTGATTCAAGCTGGCAAGCTAGTTCCTAGGCCTCCAATGCCATTGTTTCCAAGTTTAGAGAGCCCAAGTACTAGTCAAGTTCCTATTTTAGCTCCTATTCCCACTCCTAGAAATCATAATTCAAGTTAAGCTTCTACTTCATCTTCTAGTGCCTCAAATGAACTTTAAGAAGTCATGAAGCAATTACAAAATCTAGGTAACGAGCTGGTTACACTCAAGAGGCAAGCAAGCCCAAGGTTTTAGGCCTTCTTTCCAGCCTCAAGCTTAACCTAATAGGCAGCCATATCAGCCTCAAAGACCACCCAATCCAGCTGTAAATTTAAACCAAGGAAGACCTCCTGCCAACAGACCATTTCAGCCCTATAATCCCAATGTTATATCTGCCTCTAAGGTGTTAGTGCCAACAAAAAACAACATGGCTCAAGAGTATGATTGGTGTTTCCCATGCAATAAACCTCACAACCAGTCTATGTGTTTCAATGGTTCCTTAAATAAAGAATTAATGGTGACTACAACCGGTGTGGAGGGTGAAGGAGTCAAGGAAATAACCAACAACAAGAAACATTCCAGCAGTAATCAGCTCCAAATGATACTACACTTATAAACTGGCATGCAGAAGATTTTTGTGGCATGAATCAAACAGTTCCCAAAAGTGTTATAGCCAACACAAGGTCAAAAAGGAGGAATTTGGGTGAAGAACAACCATTGGCTCCAAATAATCCACAACCTCCTACTACTCCACAAATTATTGGCAAGCAAAATTCAGTTCTAAACAAACAAGGGCTGCCTAAAATAGCTCCTAAGCTAACTCAAATGCTATTTGTTGCTACCCATATGTAAGGAATGAATGTGCAGGCCAAGGGACAACAAAGAGATGCTTCATCTCCATTCAACATCATTGATCAGATGAAGAAGACAAATGTAAACATATCAATGTGGGAATCACTATCTATCCCAAGGCCAGAGAGATTTGCTACAAGCTGCCATGAAGGACTAGTCAACTTCAAATCAGCAAGTCCAAATGCAAGAGAAGGTGCTCAAAAATGCTGCCCAACCTAAAGGGAATCATGGAGGATAGCAAGGTAAAATGTTGAAACCCCCTCCATTCTATGTTTCATTGATCATTGGAAACCAATTAGTACACAATTGCATGATTGATTTTGGAGCAAGTAGTTCAGTAATGCCCAAGCAAATAGCTGATCAGTTGGGAATTCAGTATGAAGTCATATCCAAAGGGGTAGTGAAATTGGATGGGATAGCAGTAATAATAGTTGGAGTGATAAAAAACTTGAGTCTTACCTTACGTGCCGCCCTAACGTTGTTGTTTTGCAAGATGTCTCAATAATAGATCTTCCACCACTCTTTACCTATGTTTGTCAAGGGATTTCATAGCCAATATTGGAAGTTACTTATCTACTGATTGGTCACACATGTTATTTAGAATGAGATATGGAACCAAGGCCACAATCAGATCTGAACCTATTGCAAACTTTCACATTGAGCCTTACACTCCAAGCCAAATCAATACCAATTTTTCAGCGTTTGATCAAGAGGATTGTTCAAGCACTGATGAAACTGACACCAAGGTAGGGAGCATCCTGGATCTAACTCTTGATGAATGGGAAAACAAGTTGCATGCTTTTGACCCTTATCAAGAAATAGAAGAATCTGAGCTAGGAGTTTATTGCATGCATGAAGAAAATCAGCTTATTCCCAAAGCATCACCAAGACAAACCACAAGGATGACAATGAGGTATGACAGTTTTTTTTTTTTTATGGATCAAGGAGTGGACAAGGTGCAGGGGGGAGATATGCTTATTTCACCTCACACGAGCTAAGTATTATCTATCTTTTAGATTTCAGTTTGCATGCTCTAATAACACTGTTGAATACGAAACTTTGATACAAGGATTGCATTGGTCAATCAAAAGAGGGATAAAGAACTTGCAAGTCTTTGGTGATAGTGAGTTGATTGTCAACCAAGTTAAGGGGAAGCATGCTATCAAGAATGATATACTCAAGTGCTATAAAAATAGGGTGTGGGACCTCATTGAAGATTTTGAGGGCTTTGGCATAAAATCCATTCCTAGAAAAGAGAACCAAGTGCTTAACGAGGCTTGCAGCGGTTGGGGCAGCCTTTGACATTTTTGAAAGCATTAAAAACACAAGGTATAGACAAGCATCCATGTGATTGTAAGGCCTTGATGCCAGACAACAATGTAATTTGGAAAGTGTTTGAAAATGATCATAAATCATCCATTTCTTGTAAGAAGACACTTTGAGTTCTTAGCTAAAAATCAGGAAAAGTTGGAGCAGCGAGTATGGTGACCAAGTAGTACAGTGAGAACCAAAAAAATTCCAAAGGGACTTATTACTTTGGATTCCATTTTCAATCCTAACGATTAGTTTATGAAGGAGAAAGAAAACATTCAAGTCAAGGAGAAGATTCAATGTCCATCTCGGTGGAAGAAGTAAAATCACTCCAAATTGGTAAGGTGACAAATCGAGCGAGAAAGGTATGAGTTCATACAACTTTGCCAAGAATTCCCTGATGTTTTTCTTGGAGTTATGAAGATTTGAAAGGTTTCAATCCCAAGTTAGCTCAACACACCATTGAATTGGATCCAAGTACTAAACCCACCAGGAAAAAACAAAGACCAGTCAATCCACACATGGAGCCTCTCATGAGAAAGGAATTGAATAAGTTGATAGAATCAAGAATCATATTCCCTATCAAGCATTCTAGTTGGGTAGCCAACTTGGTTCCAGTTAGAAAGAAGAGTGAGGAAATCAGATTTTTTGTTGACTTCAGAGATTTGAATAGGGCATTTCTCAAGGATCATTACCCACTTCCTTCCATGGAGTAGATTTTGCAAGTTGTTCTTTGGCTCTAATGAGTTTTCATTAATTGATGGATATTTGGGGTACAATCAGATTATGGTGAAAGAAGAATATCAGTTCAAGATAGCCTTTACAACCAAATGGTGAACTTATGCATACAGGAAAATGCCATTTGGGTTGTCCAATGCTGGAGCTACTTTCCAAAGAGCAATGGACATGGCGTTCAATAGTCGATTAACAACATTGTGCTGATATATCTTGATGATATCATTGTTTTTTCAAAAATGCAGTAGACCACCTCTTTCATTTGAGACAAGTGTTCCAAAGGTGCAGAAGATTTGGAATATCCTTGAATCCTAAAAATTGTATTTTTCTAGCCCATTAAGGAAAACTCCTTGGCCACATTGTCTCCAGAGAAGGATTAGCAATTGATCCAGAAAGAGTTGAAGCCATAAGAGCACTACCCTTTGCCAAGCCACAAGAAGGCCCTTGAGTTTCTTGGGGAGAATAAATTTTGTTCGGAGGTTTGTCCCAAATTTTGCAGCCCTAGTCAAGCCCATCACCAAGATGTTGAAGAAAATTGTGGCTTTCAAATTGATAAAGCAGAGGTCAAAGAAAGTTTTGAAGCAATCAAAGAAGCCATATCTCAAGCCCCAACTCTCATCAACCCGGATTTCTCCAAGGATTTCATCCTCTATGCATTTGGGGGTGATGATACTATTTCTGCAATTTTGGTACAACTGAACAAAAACAATGATGAGCAGCCAATTAATTTCTTCATCCAAATCCGGAGGATTATGAGGTGAGATATTCTTTCATTGATAAGCATGTTCTCATAGTAATCAGGAGCTTGAAGAAATTCAAGAATCTAGTTTCAAACAACAAGGTTCAGTTGTTGGTTTCTCATGTGGGAGTTAAAGACTTCCTCCTCAACAAAGACTTGAATGAAAAGAGAGTAGGTTAGATTACTCGTTTCATGGAGTATGACATTGAGATCAAAGTCACCAAGTTGGTCAAAGGAAAAGGATTGTGTGAGTAGCTGATTTTGAGCAAACAAAAGGAAGCATGCAATGAGAAGGAGGTTGTTTTGGCGTTGCAAGATAGCCATGAGCAAGGAAGCACTCAAAAGGAAAATGATGGTGTCCTCACTCCTTGTTGGACCCAAGACATAATGCACTTCATAAACATAGGTCTATACCCTCCAGAGATGAATAATACCAAAAGAAGACACTTCAGATTGCAGGTTGTTCCATACACCCTTGTTGATGATGTTTTGTTCAAGAGGGATGTGAATGGAGTGTTCTTTGAGATGCATTAGTACAAATAAGATTCATAGGGTGTTGGAAGAGTTCCATGGTGGACTAGCTAGTGGTCATTTTGCACCAAGAGTGACAACTCTAAATATCATAAGGGTTGTCTATTATTGGCCCAAGATTTTTAGTGATTGTTATGCATGGATCAAGGGGTGCAAAAATTGTGCCTTCTTCACGGGTAAAGAGAGGCTAGCTGCCCTTCCATTACATCTAATTTTAGTTGACCAGCTATTCATGCAATGGGGTTTGGACTTCATTGGAGTCATTAATCCAAATTCAAGCTAAGGGCACAAATGGATTTTAACAGTCACATATTACTTCACCAAGTGGACTAAAGTAGTAGCACTCAAGGAAGCAAGTGAATCTAGCATCCTAGACTTCTATGAGGGAATAGCAACCAGATTTGGCATACCTGCTACAATAATATCAGATAATGCATTGGCATTCATTGGGTCCAAGGTAACTAAATGGGCTGTCAAGAATGGGATCTACCTAAGCACTTCATCAAATTATTACCCTCAAGGTAATGGCCAAGCTGAATCTACAAACAAGAACTTGTTGAGGATCATTAAGAGGACTCTTGATGAAAATAAAAGGTCTTGGCATACTAGGTTGAAATCAGCCTTATTAGCTGATAGGATAACTCCCAAGATATCTATAGGTAACTCTCCATTCAAGCTTGTTTATGGAAGAGAGACAATCTTGCCCATGTCACTTGAGTTCCCAACATTGGAACTCATGAAACAGTTGGAGTTGTTGGAGTTTGAGCCCATGGAGGTTAGATATGTAGAATTGATGGAGCTCTAAGAAATTAGAAATCAGGCATCCCAAGCAATGGAGAAGGATCAAGCCTTGATCAAGAAGACCTTTGATAGGAAGGCCAAGAATAGATCTTTCCAAGTTGGAGATCTAGTGTTAAAATGGGATGCAGATAGAGCAAAATCGGGAAGGAATTCAAAATTTGATGCCATTTGGAGTGGCCCATACATGGTCACAAAGTGTAAGGATAGCAATGCTTTCCAATTGTCTTCATTAGATGATGAAGAAGCTGTAGATTCGATTAAGGGAATCTAGCTAAAACATTACTACTAAAGGGAACTCTCCACCTTGTACATATTAGCTTAGATTTTCATTCCTCCAAGTGTTTGTGCACATTTTTTTGCTTTAGATTAGTTTTCTTTCCCTAAGTGCTTTGGCACAAGCTTGTTGTTCTTGGAAATGTGTTGGCAGGACTTGCTCCAATCAGGTGATGTTCCACCCTCCATCTTCCTCCTTGCAGTGTTCTAGTCAGTTGGGGTACCAAACAAAGAATTTTATGACTCCATGCCCAATGGATTGCTTCAAGCAACTGGTAACTTCATCCAGCAGGAAGATGACCCCTTTGAGTCACCAAAATTGTTATCCAAAATGTACCTCTTGCTCATTTTGTGGCTAAATCCTTTCATTCTTCCCTCTCTTGTGCCTCAGTCATAATTTTTTTCTTTTTAGGCACTCAAAACCTTCTAGAAATGGCACCATTGGATAGATCTCTTTCTCATCTTTCCATAAAGGTAAAGTTTTCCTCCTGACTCCATGTATTTTTGAAGTTATGGCCCGACGGAGTTTTTATGGAAAATTTTCCCCTGAAAAGCCCGTAACAATGAAATGGTGCCACGTGTCCAAGGAAGTGGCGGGGTCGAAGGAAAACTTGGTTTTTTTACCAAGTGTTTGGCAAAGCTTTCAAAAGGGATATTTTTCCCCACAGGCCCGTTGGCGAATCAGATTATGCCACATGTCCAGGGGAGAAAATTGAAAAATTTGACTAAGTGTTGGCGCATGGAAAATTTTGAAGGAAAACTATTGGCCCGCAAGCCCGCCAACCATTCAGAGAGTGCCATATGTCCTCAGTCCCCAGAACGGTGGAGCACGGGAGGAGATTGGGATTTTTTCCCAAAGGGATTGCACAAAAGAAAAATGTTTGCAGAGGGTCCACGGTGAATGAAATTATGCCATGTGTCTTGGACCGGCGGAAGGTGGGGAGAATTTGGGAAATTTTCCCAAAGGAAAAGTAGAAAAATTTGAAGGAAAAATCACCCCCGAGCATGAACCAATGGAATCTCGCCACATGTCAGGTGGCACCAAAAAACTCAAGACAAGCCCACATGGAAAATTCAAAGGGAAATGCCCACAATGAATGAGGTTTTTCCACATGTCCGATTCAAGAATAGGATCAAACAAAGATGTGAAAATTGAGGATGAGCTGCGCCCAATCAAAGACGTGCCACGTGTCCTCGAGATCATTGGCTGCAAGGATTTTTGGAAAAATTTTAAAGGGAAAACAATGGAAAATGAAGCATTAAAGGCCCGCACCCAATCAAAACATGCCATGTGGCACCCAGAATGGCAGAGCGTGGGGAATTTTTAGAAAATTTTCCAAATGACCAAAAAGTGGAAAATTTAAAAAAATTTCCGCCAATCCGATTTGGCCCTGTTTTGCCCTAAAATTTCAAACGAGCTCGGTTTTTCGCATTCATTATATCAATGGAAAGATGGTGAAATTCTCTACAATATTCAGGTCATTTTTGCATTTTGATGGAGTTTGGAGAGAGAAAATTGAAAAAACACCTCTGGCACATGGTCATGGATAGAAATGACGTTTCAACCACCATTTTTAATGAAGAATGGCTCGCATTCTCTCCCAGCATGGCGAAAAATGTCAGGGGATGGGCCTGTAAGGATGCCCATGCTATTTTAATGCATTTTGGGTCAGTGGTTGAAGCTCTCCCACGTTTTCCCACATTTCTCTCTCCTGGGGTCATGGTTTGCACTGTAAAAGCCAGAATGGGTTCATTTTTGAAAAAAGGAGACACTTTTTCAACTCTGCAACTTCCTTTTCTTCCTTTTTGGCAAAATTTGTGGAAATTTTTACCTTTCCATGTAATACAACACCCCTTTTTGCCTCTTGATCACTATAATGCATTGTATTGGATCTGGAATGTTAATATATGCTCTGTGATTAAAATCCCTCAATCCTTTCATATATCTATCATTGTTTTCCTGATCTTTCATTACATTTTGAGCAATTTTTGCATGCTTTTTGTTGTGTTTTCTTGTGGATTGTGTATGTATTGTAGTATTAGGTGTCTGTAACTCCTTTAGTGCATCACCTCATTAGAATTAGCTTCATTTTCTTGCATTCTCTATCTTTGTCCCGTTGGAATTTAGGGTAGGAACTAGGAATTCAAACCTCTACAACCTGGTAAGTGATATATCTTATCGAGAGGAGTTGAGGAACCAACCTCTAATCTGGAGATTCCTCTCCCATTTTTACAAGTCCCACACTTGGGGAGAGGATTCAATGTTATGCAATCACACTGGATATCCAAGATGTCAAACTAGAAGCCGATCAACATCCAGGGGTGTTGTTGATTTGTAACAACGAGATCTTTTGATGGCATGGTTTGATGGGCTAATTCACTAACAACCTTTTTCTACGTTTTAGTTAAGGTAGGAGGTTCAATTACCTTGGTCTCCTTCCTCTTATGATTCCTTGAACTATGCTCACCTTCTCCGGCTGAAATACCAAAAATCCTAACCAAAGGCAATATCACTTTGAGCCTTTTTCATGTTGTTTCAAAGTGTTTTAGTTTTGGCCCCTCTCTTATTTTAGCACTTTGAACTATAAGAGTTGGATCAACATTAGGAAAAGCTCCCCTCATCACCTTAGATGTGCTTGATGTCCCTAGTATTGTCTTTGTAGGAATATTTGGATTGGTTATAATAGTTCCTTTTGATTGTAATGGAACTACTATAGTGATAGGGGAATATTGCATTACCCATAAAATCATATCTTTTGCCTTTTGAACTAAAACAATATTTGATGTTCTAGTTTTACTTTTGTAGTAGTTGATTCATCAATTTTTTCGTGGTGTGTTTCCCCCGGGAAATTGAGGGGTTTTACCATTCAAAGGGTCTATAATTCCAACTCCCTCTCTCGAAGAGGAGGTCCTCTTTCAAATGATTCGGGGCCCTAAACTCCTTCAATATTCTTGTATTTTGTAAAGACAAATCAATAACCTTTCTAAATAATTGGTTTAAAGTTCTTCTCATGACATAAAAAAATATTTTGTGTTGATTATCTGATTCATTTTTGTTTTAATCTACAAGAACAATTGATTTTGATTCTAAATTTTGTTTAAGATAAAATTGGCTTACCAAATTTGGGTCATTTCGTATTCCTTGGGAATCACAGCAAGTTTGAAACAATTATTTTCCTCAAGGTCATCCTAGAGAAATCCCCATCAACACAGTTCATCCAATAATCCTAAAAATGATGCCCATGCTCACCAGAAGTGAAAATCCATCGAATATTAAAGTTAGGACTTGGAGTAAACTTATCCATTTGGAATTTCTCCATTTCCCCATCCATCATCCTAGATTTTTCCATTGTTTGACAAGAATATCTCCCAAGTTGGAGAGGAAATTTTATATTGGTTTTATGCCTTCTTGATAGTTTACTATGCACAAGGATAATCTACCTTGAAATATCCATTAGAACCCACTTATCATCAACATACCTTGGTAATTTATAAGGCCTCCCTTCAATCCACTCACTCTAAGATATGTAAAAAAATGTATTGGATAAAAAGACAACCATATTCCAAAATCATATCCTTGCCTTAGCAGATAGTCTATATTGCTCCCATTCAAGCTTGAAAACATAGGAAATTGGGGAAATGAAGGAATCATTTACTTGTCGGACATTCCCCTTCCAATTTTCCAACCTTAATTATTTATATACATCATAAACTCAATTCATTTCAAAGCTGGATTTTAGTGGAAGACCTGGGAATGATTTAAAGCATGTAATATTTTAAATGAAATAAGACATCATTGAGAATTAGATGTTAGTTGTAGTACTGCTCTAATATTTATTACAATTTTCATCATTGGGTATGAATTGAAGCTGATATAAGACTTCCCTAATAGAAATTCCCTTTCCTTTCCAAAATACCCCAAAGAAAAGGGAATATCCATTCATATAATTTGTTGGATGCCTCCAACCCAACCATTCTGCTTAACAAAATAATAATATCTTCAACCTCCTCAATGAACAGGGCTCACATTAATTTCTTAGGAAGCCTCTTAGTGGATGGTTTTCTCTCCTTTATCCATTGGGAATTCAATACTTGGGCATAGTCATCATGTTTTACATTATAACTTTTATGTGCACTTTCAATAGTTGCAACTATTGGTTTATTTACTTGTGGTAACCCCAATATGGTATTAAAATCACCATGTGTTAAATTAATGACCCTTTCACCACTTCCATCTAACACTTCCATTTTCTCGGGGTCATAATTTTCAGTGCACAACCAAACTAATTTAGGAACATCAATTGAAGGTGGGAAAGTATTTTTAAGAAATATGGTTGTCACCAATTGCTTCCATCCCTTTTATTTTTTATAGGCATGAAGTCTCCTAAAAAAATCCCATAAATCCACGTCCAATAAATTTGTATCTATTACCTTAACTAAGTCTTGGTGATACTAGAAGAAACTTGAAAACCACGAATCCAAACTCTTCATTTTTCTACTTTCAACTTGTTTCCCCTAATTTCTTTAGAATTTGCAAATTAATTGACAAGAGTACGAGGATATAACATGACTTACCAATTCTCCACACACCCTCTAAATTCTACTTTCAGAAATTGTGTTTCAAAATCTTTTAGCTCAATTCCATATTTTCACAGTCGATTTTCCTTCTTTTCTTCACAAATTCTTGTGGCTAGGGCATCTAGATCTTCACATGCAATGGTAACAATTTGAAATGTTTGAAAACTTCATTAAAATATGCATAGATTTGTGAAAAACGCATTAATGGTGGTAGCCATAAATGCATCACATATCGGTTGTCCAATATGATTCTTTCCTTTGAATGTGAACCATCCACATGGCTTGATCTGGGGCTTTATGAGATTAGGTATTATTTTTACAATTTTGCATTACTTTTCAAATGAGTGCAAATTTGTAGATTTGACCTGAAACCCCTTTGCTTGACTTTTCTTTGAGAACATGACATGTGTCCCTAGCGAGCCTCATAGGTTTCTTTTCATTTTTCATTCAATTGGATTATTGATGCAAAAGTGTATTATCAACTCACTTTCCCACTCTAATCCCGTTTTGACACAGATTCCTTTCAAGAGAGGGGTCAAATTTTTCATTTTGAATTATTTGACATGAATATTCATTGGAATATTCATCAGGATTTGGAGCTTGTTTTTCAATTTATAGTTACTATGTGAATTATGTAATTTTGTAAATAAATCACACTATAACACAACCAATGGAGTTATGCCATGTGTTTTCAGATGTCAAAGGAAAATATGCAATATGCACTAAAGATCACAAGATGATATATAGATAGGATTTTCTTAGTTTAATATGATACAAAGATGGTTTTTCCACACGAGATCACAAAAGGACGACATGGTTATTACATTCCTCAATTGAAAAGAGTATTTACATTTGATTTATCACTCAAACATGGAATTTTTGTATTCAATAGGATATCATTCTTCAAGAATACACGTTTTTAATTTTGAAAAACTAGTCATGGAAAATTTTAAAGGCACACTCGGGATAAAAGGCGAGATAAAAATGAGCACTAACACAACGGATGACGAAAAAGGGCAATGAGTCGATACTAGTAATCTCATGGCTCAGAATGCCTAATGCAATTGAAAATAATCCATGTTGGACAAAGTGTTAGCAAAAAAAGAGCATGATATGATAGATGCATTTTATTTGATGAAGTCGAGATAAAATTTCCAAGAAAACATAAATAACATAAATCACAGAAATTTTAGTAATCGTTGGCAATTCCATAAATGAAATCAGGACTGATAAAGTGAACATTTTGAATGATTAAGATAAATTTTTAGACTTTTAAGAACTTGGAAATGATATGAAATAACCAAATAAACAATTAAGAGTACCTAGATTGTGGTGAAGGAATGTGAGGAAATGTCTGACCTTGACGAAAGATGACGTAAGAAGCTGGACTGGAACTGTAATTGATGATGAAATGTTGGTCTCTAGGAGCTCCAAAGGTGGTTAGAGGATAGATGAGGAGTTTTAGAATGATGGTTGGATAGTATCTCAAACACTAAGGTGAAAAATAATGCTAGGAAATAAAAAAGCTAAAGGCTCGAGAATGTAAAAAAAAGGATCCTGAAGAGAGGTTGAAAAAAATCTCTTAATTTTTTCAGCGATTACTCGAATCACCAGAGATTTTGGTCTATTTGATAACTATGAGGAAAATAGTTGGAATTATTAGCTAAATCGAGGTTTTTGTTTTGATTTATAGGGGGATGATGTGTTGGTTTTTAGGAGACGTGTTTCATTTGTTTTAGAGGGTGATAAAGTGGGTTAGATCATACTAATTTAGGTATGATTTGGATAGATGTATAGATGATTTTTATGAGTGTGTAAATGATTTAATAGGTGTATAAATGGTTATGATAGGTGTGTCGAGATAAGGAAATTAGGGGTAGATTAGGAGATGGTCTTAGATGGATTTTTAGGAAATAAATTAAATTTAGGTTGATTAGGGTAGTTTAAAAATATGTAATATTATGGAATATTAGACTTAGGATAGTTAATTTTGATAAATGTGATTAAATGATGAAATATTTAATTAATTGCTTAATTAATTAAATAAAAATGGGAGGTGGTGAAGGTCATAAGTATGGGATGTATTTATTTAATGGAATAAATGTGAGGGATATAGTGTATGACCTAGGGTATAAAATATCGATGTGTTTAATGATTTGGCCAAAGATGAGGGGTGTAGATTTCTGGTGTCTACATTTTCCTTTTTTCTAATGGTTTGATGGAAAAGGGTGAAAAAATGATGTTTTTATATGGGTTATTTGACTGCAATGTAGTACAAGAAATACCAATGATTATATAGGATTGTCATGTGTTTCGTTCAAAGAGTTACCCAGTCCAAGGGGTACCGAAACAAGATTTTTTACTGAGGAATCAAATGATAGGTGGAACAAAGGGCTCGATACCTATAGACATATGAAATGAATAGGTGGGATAAGTTGATGGGGAATTTATGTGATCGGGGCCAAAGGGTACATGTCTCATAGACATATGAAAAATCTTGATGTTGTTTCCATTTATTTGATTTAATGTTTCAAAGACTAGGGTCCTTTGGAAAGAATACTCTTGTCAAAAAAATTGATGATTTGATAAAAATGGGGAAAATGGGACAAATAGTTAGTGATCTCGGCCAATCGGTAGTGATTACAGAGAAATCAACGATGATTTGGGAAATCATCGGCGATTGCGTTGAGGTAAAATTGGGGCTATAAATAGCCGAGTTCAATGTTTTAGGCTCATTTTTACCGAGTGCAATTTGATTTTATAGAGTGATTTTGAGCTAAAAACATGTTTTTGAGTGAAAAGAGGAGACTTGGACACAATGGAATTATCAAGTAGGAACAGAAACCTACTTTGGGTGAGGTAGGTGATTCTAACTAGCTTTTCATTTGTTTTTTGTTATTTTGGGTAATTTTTAGGATTTTTTATCATTTTGGGGCGCACGGATGCCCTAATTTGGAATCACAACAATCATTGGCAATTTATGAAATCGTCAATGATTGAAGTGAATCGTTGGTGATTCACCTGTAATATAGATAGTTTGTATTTTTGATGATAAAAATATGATTTTCAAGAATTGTTTTTAATTTTGTATGGTGTTTGTGGTTCCAATTTGGTTATTGGTGTTGTATATTATATTTTGTGATGATGTTGATGTTAATGATATTTTTAATGTTTTAGATGTTGTTGGTATTTTTGGGTGATGATGTTGATGTTGATGTTTTAATATAATGATGTTTTTATATGTTTTGAATGATATTTTTGATTTATTTTTAGGACAATACCGATGTTTGTTTATATGTGTTCATTGTTTTTAGGTGGATGCACAACTAACTATCCATGATCACATCTAATTGATTTTAGATGAGGTGATAGATGATATAATAGATGATGAATGGGAGCACATTGAGGAAGTAGGTTTTGGTGGTATGAGGGATTGCAGATGGATCTATAGGTGTCAAAGTATGTTATTGTCATTGTTAGAGTAGTCGAATGCTTCCATGTGTACTTTTTGGATCTCTACAAGAGAGATGACCATCACCTTAGAGGATGTTCATTGTATTATGAGACTACCCATTTATGGAGAGGGGGTTTATATTATCAGTGATTTTGAGAGAGGAGATGTGATGCGAGAGGTCATGTTGTGATGTGGCATAATACATGAGATATTCATCGGGAATTTGAGTACCAGGCATTATATGAGCCTGGGAGATATGGTTGCACATGGATGACCATGATGATGATGGTCATCTTTTATTTTTATTTCCCAGATTCGGGAGGTGAATGATTTCCTTAGATGATGATAGGAGTAGTTTCGAGATGATGGAGCACCGCACTTGTGTTTGAGTGGGATCCCACATTACTTACATAGAAATTTAGAGAGTTATGGGCTTGGAAGGCCGACAATCATTATGGGATTGATGTTATATTTTTAATATAGTGTTGAGTGTATGAGCATATTGATATTAATCGTCCATTAGGGCTTTCATGGGGTATCGATGAGAGACATCCCAATTTCATGGGATGGAGATAGGATATTGGTTGTGGAAAGAATAAGAAGAGGGCTGGTTTTTTCAGAGACTTATTAGTAGGACTACATGTAGGGGACTTTGTATGGAGGATATAATTAGATTTACATGATTGGCCTACATATCCTCATGAGTTGGTGGGTATGCGGTAGGATATGTGGGTACAGAATCACAGAGCGAGGGGAGCATGAAATACTAAATTTTTATTGGGTGAGGAGATAATTTGGATTGGTTAAGGGTGTACACTGAGGATCTTGTATAGTATATACGGAAGGATGGAGACACTAAGACTTTGAGGGCCATTATGATGAGACCCATGATCATTTTTTATGAGAAGTAAGTTATGGGACCTAATGAGGATGGTCGATTGTTCCTATTTATGATGTGGTGGTCACTCCAGATTATATAACATGGTGGAGGACCCAAGTTTGACGGTGGGTGAGGTGGGTCCATGCTTAGGTGGAGGGAGGATCACATGCTCAAGATGTTATTCAAGTTTCTGATGATGACAAAGATAATGATTAAGAGGAGGGTAAGTGTGATTTGGCGGTGGCTATTTCAAAGGTAACAACCGAGAAGGTTGTGGTACAGGAGAGAGAGATATACATTACATAGAAAGGGATGACCTCTTAGTTGTTCAAGATGATCGATTGCTTAGCAAGATAGTGTGGTGACTGAGCATGATGGACTCATGGTTCACTTGGCTCAAGTGGTTATAGATGAGGAAAGATATCATGAGCACAAAGAGGAACCGAGGAATGCCTTGGGGATTACGGGGTATTTTATATCTGGTATGTATTTGACAAAGTAATGGCTGAGTCCAACAAATAGAGGGCACATGCTAATGGGAAAAGGCCGAGGCTACTCTTGTGTAGAAGAGAGCACCCATGGTACTGGGGATAATTTATATGGCCCATTATCGGACACTAATTGAATATTTACAGCATTATGTTGATATGGTGACTCGTGACTATCCAGATGCTACATTCTATGATGATCATTTGGAAAAAAAGGTGGCAAGTCCAAGTGTCGGTGCAAGGAGTGTGGATCACCCACCAAGGAGATGAGAGAGAGGAGGCGAAGTCTTGGAGGAGCCGGTGGTGATACTTGAAGTGTTCGTGGTGCAGTGTGTCTAGGGAGGAGAGGGTAGCATTGTTCTTGATAGTGAATTCCTTGGAGGTTTTTAGCTCACTTACTCATGATATGTATTGATGATCAATTTGATGTAGGGATAATGAAATCCTTTATTTGTATTTTTTTTTATGTATGGATCTTGAAGCCTTGATCTGTATGACATTGATGATGATGTATGATTTTTGATATTGGACTTGATTTATATATGATGATGATGATGAGGTTTATGGCCTATTTTCTTTTATTTATATGTTTTTATGGTTTAATGTATGTTTTTAATTTAAATATGTTAGTGTTAGATGAATTTTGTATTATATGTGATGTCAAGAAATATGATTTGTACATATGTTTGATAAAATGTGGTTGAATGTTTAATTAATCAAATGAATTAAAATGTGATCTTAAAATGGATTGTATCAAAAATGTGACCAAGTAAAATAGGGTAAAAATGAAATGATTTCCCTATTATGGATTTGGTATATACATGATGGGTTTTGATAGTGTGAAAACACTTGCACTTGTATCCTTAATAAATGTTAAATAAGATTATCAATAGGTAATTACATAAAGTCTTAATAAGGTGTGGGATTAGATGAATGTACCTTCCTAGGAAATGAAAAGGTTTTTTTATATGTATGTCAATGTGGGGGAAAGGGATATTCTTTTAAATGGGTTCATAGATAAATTCCCCAGCTTTACATATTTAATTTTGAAGAAAATTGATCAATACGGGAAGTTTGCTATAATGAGAAATTTGATCAATGTGGGAAGATCTCATAGATGATTTTGATGTATTTGAAGGTTGATCAATGCAGCAAGCCTTTTCACATAGGTAGCCACCCTTCTAGAGTATGGTCTACAATTTTTATTTTTTAATTTTACAAGATAGTCATCCTTCGAGGGATTGGTTTATGATTTTCAGTGGTAGATGTCCTTGAGGATCAGTCTACTTATACATTATGATTTTATACTTTGAATAATTGTCCTTTGAGGGATCATTCTATTATATTTTTATTTTTATATGAAGTATCTAATGAATTTTTATATATTTTTTAGCTGAGGGAAAGACCCTAATACACCATTTCAAGGATGAAAAAGACGAGTATATGATGTAAACACATGTACCCCATGTCATGTTTTCAGTTGGTATAGGGTAGGTGGATGTAATGATTTAAGGGGTTCCTACAAAAAGGAACTTATCCAAAGTGAAATATGCAATGAACAGAGCCGTGGTGCTCATATTTAAGGTGCATTGAGGATAATGAAGGAGAACTACATGCTTTAAAATCATTACTATGATAAGATGGATGGTTTGATCGAGTGACAATATTTTATATGTAATTACTATCATGATGATCAATCATTTAATAGTAGAAATGCCACAAGTGCAAGGCATTCAAAGGTTCCTTTTTGGGTTCACCATCAAGGGAATTGAGATGATACGCCCCCGACCCATACTTGTGAGTGATGACGTATGGACCAATCTAATTAGGGGAAAAATTTCCACATTTACTCTGTTCTAATTGAGTGACATTTTGATTTTCTTTAAGCACAAGATCACTAATTTTGAAGTCACATTATTTTCTATGTTTATTATAAGTTCTTTTGATACATTCTTGATAAATTTGATAATGTTCTAGAGCCATTAGGTTTTTTTCATCTAATAGTTCAAGTTGTGATAAGAGGTCTTGGTGACATTCTTTGTCTGGGATAAAATATTAAAGTGATACACAAAGTGATGGGATTTAGACTTCAAGAGGTAAGACAAATTCAGACCCATAGATGAATGAATTGGGTGTAGCTCCTGTAGGAGTATAAATGCTATCTAGATAGACCCAAGTATCAAATGGGATTTGGAGATGCCAATTCTTTCTGCATCGTCTATTATTTTCATAAGGATTTTATTAAGAATTTTATTAGAGGCTTCATCCTATCCATTTACTTGAGGATAATATGGTGATGAAAAGCGAGTTTAATATTGAAGGTATCATGGATATTTTTGAGTTCTTTATTTTAAAAATATTTTCCATTATCTGTAACAATTTTATGTGGAACACCAAAACAACATATAATGTATTGATATATGAAATTAGTGATAGGTCCTAATTTAGTCGAGGTTAAATGGATAGCTTTAACCCATTTATTGAAATACTTGGTAGCTGTAATGATGGAGTGATGTTTTTGAGATGATTTAGGATTGATAGCACCAATGAGGTCTAACCCCATTAGCGAGAAATGCCATACGTCCCTGAGTAGGTTGTAATACTTTAACTAGGTACATTATTAAGGTTTTAATGGAATTAGAATTTGACATATTTCTTAACATATGCACAAGATACTTTAGTGCTAGTAGGCGTAGTATCCTAACCGTATGACATGTTTTCGATAGAATATCCACTTTGAAATGTCCACCACAAATACCATCATGGACTTCTTCAATTGCTTTGGTTGATTCATGTGATTTAAGTCACCTAAACAGGATACCGTCAAAAATATGTTTATAATGGAAATCACCTATGATGAAAAGGTGAGTAGTGCATTAAAGAAATGATCTTTTAGTGCTACATGATAAGTCAGATGGAATTTTAGATTCAAAAAGGTAGTCATATATTTGAGTATACCACAAATCAGTTGGATCATCATCAATGAAATTGATAGGAGGGAGTTCATTTTTATGTGAGGGATAAAAAAATCATTGAAAGATGACATATACTTTCTTGTTGTTTTATTATTCTTCAATTTCTAATGGCACGAGGGATCCTAAAGAGCCCATTATATCTACAAATTTGTTAGAGGATCATGGGATTATGTAATGATCAAAAGTGTCAAGGATAAAGTCAACGTTGGATTTATATTTTTGTAAGATTTCATTTTTACACTAATATTCTCCTTTGACTTGACTAATGATGAGTTGTGAGTCTCCATAGATTTATAAAATGTGAACACCTAGAAGAATAGTAGTCGTAAGGCCCATGATTAAAGCTTCATATTATGCCATGTTATTGGTGCATTCAAAGTTGAGTTTAAATGATAATGGAATGGGAATTCCCAAGAAGGTATAATAATGACATCAGCCCCTCCCCCTTACTAGCACTTAGAACCATCAAAGAAGAGAGTCATTTTGATAGGGATGAATTCATATTTGTCAACATTGTTGATGGGTTCATTTAGAAAGTGTTCATGAGGAAGTTGATTTTCGGGAAGGAGAGCATCTGCGAGTTAATCTACAATAGCCCGTCACTTAATATAATCGAGGTAAAATTCAGTCATAAGCATAAGCCATCGGGTGATACGGTCACTATGATATGGTTTAGAGTGTATGGTCTTGAGTGGATTGAAGTTAGTGACAACATAAGTTTTGTTATTAAGAAGATAATGAAAAAATCTATAAGTGGCGAACTATAAAGAAAAATCTACCTTTTCAACTTCGGTGTAATGATTTTCATATTCATGGATTGTGTGGATGATGTATTATACAACTTTGACCTTGACTATAATGGTGAGAAAGTGTTGGAGAGAAATTTTTGGGTGAAAAATTATGTGTCTTCACCAACACTCACGAGGCTATGCCCCTCTGTATTGAATGATACATCTCTCATTATTAAAATTAAACTAATACTAATCCTATGTAAATGTTGAGGGTGGTCAAATTTGTTAGGGATCACATAGGGACACTCCACTGAACTTGTGGCAAAGTGCTTGTACAAGGGTATTAGGGACGAAATTAAAATGATGAAGGGAAAAGGGGAGGAAATTATGCAAGGAATATTATTTCCATAAGTAGAGTGTAGAGCTCAGACCCAGTAACCTGAGTAGTTTGAACTTCAATATAGAGGAAAGCACAGTGAAGCTAGTGAGACCAATGAATTAAAATTCCAAGTTTTTAAATTTATCTATCGACGACACCAATTTCCTCTCATATTCCATCCAGGATCAACTATACTTGCAAAGAGCATGAATGAAAGAAATAGAGGGAAAAAGAAAGGGAAATATAAAAAGTGTAGGTTTTATTCCATGTGTAGTGATTAATTCAAAGCTTCAACAAAGCTATAACAATTGAGAATATTGCATAGTAAGAGTTCTTCAAAAATCTGGTATTTTTTGGAATTGAGAGGTCATCCCAATATAAGCAATTTGTGTTGTCCTTTCACCTCCCTCACATGACTCTTCGTTTCCATATTCCACTTGTGACCTTTCATTTTCCATGAATTAATTATTTCTCTTATAATTTTGAGAAAATACTTTTACAAATTTAAAATAGGTCACTTAAGTGAATAGGATGAAATACAATGATGACACATAACAAAGAATTAGAATGGAGAGAGAAAGAAGAGAGGGAAAGAGAGGAAGATGGATGGAGGGAAAACACTCCTTGTGACAAAATGATTTGAATTCCTTGATGTAGTCATGAACTTTGAGAAAATATTTCTACCACTAGTGATCTTCTACACTGATGAAGATGGATCCCTTGAATAACTTTGAATCATTTTCCCAATCTAGTGATGACCGCAAACTCTATGATGCACAGACATCCTGAACCACAAAATGAGTGTTCGAAACATTGTTTTGAGGTTTACCGATGTAATCTTGAGATGAAAACATATAATTCCCATGATGACCCTCCTTGAAACTTGGTTGATGAACCTTTTGAATCGTTGAAATCATTCTGACCAATTCACTTTGAATTACCCAGTTCCTTAAGTGATGAAGATGAATTCACATGACATGCCTTGTGATGCCTTGCTTTACTTCTGTAAACCATTGCACTCAAGATGATGCTTCCAATACTTCCTTTAAGTTTTCATTCCTCCTTTATAACTCATGAAACCATCTCATTATACAAAAGGGAGTCCAAAAATCAACAAGGTGAGTGAAAACAGTGTCATATGTAATTTTCCTCCCGAAATGAAAACTTTCTATTTTTAGAATATGAGCCCATGCTCTGCTATTTTGGGACATATCACCTATCTTGCTCTAGTTTCACCTTCTGAACCTTCTACCATATTCCAACCTCCTCTGTTCCGAGATATTTCTATTTTTAGCACATTTCTATTTTTAGCATGTTGTTATTTGGGGACTTGCTATTTTGGGAAGAAGTCATTTTCTATCTTACTTTCCATTTTACCCCCTTTTGTATTGTCCCAAGTGATCGATCTTATGATTCGGTGGGAATTTCCATTTATATCATGTGAGAAAGTATATAATATACTAATTTTAGTAAGTGTGCCACTAATTTCAAATTGCAAAAAATAGGTCTTAGAAATCTGGGTTTTATTCAGGGGTTCCACACTTCAAATTTTGAGTAATTCCTTCCTCGAATTTTTTTTAAAATGACATTTTCATTGGTGGGGAAGAATACTGATAGAAACCACATCCCTCCATATCCCTAAAAAATAGGGACTTCATGGCATGAAATCTATTTTATGTGAAACTAGAATTTTTAACAATCATTCCCTCCAATTTTCACACAATTTTTCCCACTGGAACCCTGAGAAGTGGAGAGGAAGCTCAATCATTTTTTCAACCAATATGTCATGGTGGCCATTAATGAAGCTTCAAAATTGTAGGTCTAGTTTTCTCCTCCATTCATGATGATTTTTTTTATATGGGTATTCTCTTTTTATCTCACTCATGAAATTTATGTTCGGTCCAATTGTCGGTTTGACGGAAATTGAGATTTTTCTTCGTGGAACCGGAAGTGAAATTTATTCACTATGAGAATCCCTTGCTGCAAACAGGAGGTTTGAAGGTGATTTTTTAATTTCCTTCAAGATTTAAGAACTCAAAAATAGATGGTTCATTTTTTCGTGCACTAGTTTGCAAGATCTCTTCGATTCTATGTTCCACGACAATGGATATTTTCATTGTTCTTCTTCTTCATTATTTGTTTGATCAATATTTATCCTGGGACCTACATATTATCATGGAGTGAAGGATTTATTTTCTATGGTGGTTTTGTTTTAAGTTTAGTAATGGTTGAGGAGTGGAAAGGAGTTACAGAGCAAGTTGCAGAGTGAAGTTGTGCACAAGAATGGAAAGTTAGAAGTTAGAAGCAGGAATGATTTTAAATTTTAAAATTTTGCATGACAGGGAGTGAGGTGAATTTTCATTTCCATCATGTCCCTTAAGAATTAAGGGATGAGAGGGACATCAATTTTCATGTGGTTTATGGTTTTGATACATGGTGAAGATCTGACGGTGGGGGTTTGAGCTGAAAAAAACGACTTTAAAGCACTTGGGGGCTGGAAAGAGGTCACGTGAGGAACCATGGTGCTTTTTCAAAATGGACCAATCAGGGGTGGAGTGAATTTTTTTTCCCCCATGTTCCTTTTCAAAAATGGACAAAGGAGACATCAAATTTCATGGCATGCCTCATGATGTCATGTGGTAAAGATCCGACGACAACAAATGAAGGCTCCACTAGCTCCTTGGGGCTGAAGCGTGGTCCGAGAGGAGGTTGCATGAGGGTCTAGGGATTTTAGGGGTTGAGAAAAAAAATTTTACCCTCATTTATTTGAGCTTGAGGGACATAAAGGACAAAAAAATGTACCAAGCTCCTAGTGTTGACATGTGTCCTATTCAAAATTTGACTAAGTATGAGGTCTTGAGAGTGAACTTGAAACAACGATAACTTGAGCTCCCGATGGAATTTTTTGGTAAAAAGTTGTATGAATTTGACTGGAAATGGTCTTCATAATCCAATGGTTTGGGTATCATATCTTTATTCTTACATCTATGCCCTTAAAAAGAATATTTTTATTATGGTTCCATAGTTAAGCCTTGAAAACACTAATTGTAGACCTATTGCACCAAAGTGTTGTGAAAAAACTAATTTCACCATATTTTAGGGATTTTAATTACATTTATAATGATGTTTTGTTTGGATCTTAACTCCATCCATAACTCTCAAAATCACTTCCCAAAGTTTAGTTTATTTTTCAGCCCTATGCACTTCTTAGGCTTGAGAAAAAACTGATTGCAAACATATTGCACAAAAGTGTTGTGAAAAAAAAATCACAATATTTTATTTATTTGAATTACCTTTCCAAATATGTTTTTTTTCTTCTAAATCCATCTGGAACTCCCAAAATCACCTTCTGAAGCTCAACAACATTTTTTTGCATGTGCACTGCCTAGGCTTGTGAACCCTGTTTTTTATCAAACTACTCCAAACTCTCCAAATATTCCCTAAATCTTCCAAAATAACTTCCATGATGTTTCTATACATTCAATTCACCTCTGAATTGATTTTTTTTATCTCGATGCTCCACTCCAAGGGGTTGCGCTCATTCTGGGAAGACCAGTGATAGCCCTTCCCATGACTGCCCGAAATTTGCATTTTCCAAGAACTCCTAAAATCACCTAGGGGTTGACTTGACTTTCCTAAATCACCTAGGGTATTTATTTAACATCATATGTGAGGTAACTAGACTTAATGGGTAGACTTGAGGTGTTTCAAAATGGTAAAACATGAAAAATTTTGGCACATGGGTATTGTTGTCATGCTCGGAAATTGTCAATTTCCATGTTGCACATTTGCATGACAACAACTGGCTCTAGTTTGGGGACATGGTATGGAATGAGAGAAGTAAATACATGGCATGAGAATCCCATAATATCAATTTTCTTTGTGGACCAGTGCCTTATCCATTGTGCTTTATGGAGTCACTAGAAAGATAGGCTACACAACTTTCTTTATTGAACACACACACACACACAAACAAACAAATGGAAGGGAAACACACCGGGGGGAAACAACACACAACAGAAAGGGAAATTATATACAAGGGGAGGGAAATTTACAAAGGTGGGGAAAGGATATACACATACCTAAAAATGGGTTGAGAAAATTACATGCCATCATGAAATAGTGGATAAAATTCAGACCTTTGAAGCACAAAAATTGTTATTTGATCAAACCATGCTTTTTTGATGGCTTTGCATGGCTTGAGAAGAATAAGGCTGACCAAGATTCCATCTTCATACTCATATTGCACAGAGAATGTTCTTACATCTAATGAACACTTTGTTATCTTCTCTGAGCTCTTGTACCTTGATGCTCCTGCTTGATGCCCTGTGATCATGAGACACCATTCTTCCATGTCTTCAATAGTGGGAAGATATCCATCCTCTTTGAATTTCCACTTTAAATATTCTCCTACATCAGCAAGGCACTTAGAAGGAGAGAGAACAAACTGATTTTCTTCCCATTCACCAACTTCTTTGGATGTCCCACTTTGTTTCCTGCAAATCAACTCAACATTTTCCTTATTATCTTCCTCCATGGTAGGGACGTTGTCTTCAAGATTAATAATATTCAAAGAAGATTCCATAACCTTCCTTCTTTTGCACTCATGAACCTCTTCACATTGTGTGAAAGGAAAAGGCATGTTTTCACATCCATTCTCATCAACCAAGGCATTGGGGAAGTCATCTAGTTCATCCATTGGATCTATTTCAGTATCAAACATTGGTGAATAAAAAAGAGGAGCACGAATGGCCTCATACCTATCTTGCATTTCCATGGCCCGAGTCAAGAGTTCAAGGCTGAGTTGAGGATCTTCAGTTTCTTTGTAGCCTTCAAAATGTCTTTATACTGATGGTTCTTCGATTCTTCCATAGATTCATCTTCATCCTTATTGGAAGAATATTCATGTTGTGCCTCTAAGAGATGGTTAAAAATATGATCCATATGGGCCCATGATTCATTTGAAACATCCTCATTCACCTCTTCCATGTTTTTCATTTCCCAAGATTCACTCTCTTGCAAGCATAGGCATACTTGGCTCACTACATATTTTGACAAGGAGAAGAGGTCCATGCTTTGTGGGAAGGGAACTCCTTCAAGCTCAAAATACATGTCATCTTCTTCTTGGTAATAAGCAGAGAACCGTGTTGGGGCAGCCAGTATGAGATGAATTTTGAGCTACATCTTTACCATCCATTATTGAATCTTCTTTCTCAAGTGAAAGATGAAAGGCTCTTTTTTCACCATGATGATGATTTTTCTCCCCGAGTGAGTAGAGGTTATGTTTAAATTGTTCGTTATCCTCAATTTTGAAAAAGAGTGGGCTTCTTCTAGTCAATCATCCATGATTGCATCGGGAAGATATTTTGATTCTTTGACTTCTTCCATTTCTTCATGCAACATTTCTACATTACTTGAAGAATCAAAATAGGAGGGAATATTATCTATGACCATCTTGAATTCATCATCTTCGGACCATGATGTTAGGTGAATTTATTGCACTTCTTCACATCTCTCCATTTCATCATTAATTGAAAGATCAAAACTTGAAAGGAGATCATTCATGCTTACTTTGAATTGGTTGTCTTCTTCATCATTGGTGGAGTCTTCAGAGAGCATTAGATCGTCCATTATGCAACAAGGATATTCCTTTATTGAATATATTATTCCCCCTATGCATTGTACCTCGAGCCAGATGTATTTTCTAAATGGTTATTCTATCTTCATGTCTTCTACTTCTTCCTCCATGATGTTTCTTTGGATTTCATCGGAAGGTTCCATGATAAGATCTTCTTCAAGAGAATCCAAGAATATTATAGGAATGAAAACCTCATAATATGGGCAGCCATCAGGGTCTTCTTTTATAGAATTCATCCCATCTTCTTCCTCCATTTGATGTGGAGCTTCAAGATGTTCATATCTTCTCTGTAGAGCTAAAGCATACCTCCAAATTTCATCAAAGAATTTGGGTTGGAATTTACTTTTATTATGCTCTTGAATCCTTTCCACATATTATATTTTCAAAATATTCATTTCTTCATCACCGTGTGTAGTAAATTCATTTATATAATGGTAGAAGAATCCAGAAGGATAAAATTCTCAATTTTATAGTGAGTTGTGCGAGATTTCAAAAATATTCTTCAATGGATCTTGCACCATCATGTCTTTTGTCATCTTCTTTAATTCTGATTTGATCTTCATCAAAAGGCTCAAGGATAGGATTTTATTCATCAAAATTCAAGAACCTTTTGGGGATGAAAACCTTGTGGTACAAATGATCTTCAGGATATTCCTCTATAGGACAACTCTCCTCTTCTTCTTCCTTGCTATGGGCCGCTTCAATTTTCTAGTACATATCTTGCAATAATTTTGCATATTCTTGAGCTTTGTACCTTATCTTATGTCTCCTTTGAATCCATTCCTCTTCATCGGTGACAAGTTCTTTCTTCTTTCCTTTATCAACTCAATGATCTTCTTTTCGAGTAGACATCTTCTTCTTCTTTCACTGTCACTCATTGGTACTTCACTCCAATCTGAAAATTTCTTCATGGTGTGGGAAATGAATGTGACAGGGTTCATTCCTTGATAGAGTCACCTTCAAAAATTATTTTCCTTTGAAATCTGATTTTTTTAATATATAATTTTTTTGTATTTTTTTATATTTTGGGAAGAGATATTTTTGGGCACACTTAGGAAAATATCTTCCCTAGTGGAGTCACCATAAATGTTGGTGAGAAAATTTTTCTAGGTGAACAAATTAGGTGTCTCCACCAATGCTAATGGGGATATGGCCCTTTGCATTAAATGGTACAACTCCCATTATTGAAAGTAAACTAATCCTAATCCTATCTAAATGTTGAGGGTGGCCAAATTGGCGGGGATCACATAGGGACACTCCATTGAACCTGTGGAAAAGTTCTTGTACGAGGGTACAAGGGAGGAAATTACAATGATGAAGGGAAAAAGGGGGTAAATTATGTAAGGAATATTACCATTGTGAGTAGATTACAGAGCTCACACCTAATAACCAAAGTAGTTTGACCTTCAATATAGAGGAAAGCATAGTGAAGCTAGCGGGACCAATGAATTAAAATGCCAAGTTTTTAAATTCATCTATCGAGGACACCAAGTTCCTCTCCAATTCCATACAGGATCAACTATGCTTACAAAGTGTATGAAAGAAAGAAATAGGGGAAAATAAGAAAAATAAATAGAATAAGTGTAGTTTTTAATCCATGTGTAGTGATGAATTCAAAGCTTCAATAAACCTATCACAATTCACAATGCTACATAGTAAGAGTTATTCAAAATCTAGGATTTTTTGGAATGGAGAGGCCATCCCAGTTTATATCAATATGAATTTTCCTTTCACCTCCCTCACATGACTATTTGTTTCCATATTCCACTTGTGACCTTTCATTTTCCATGAATTAAGTATTTCTCTTATAATTTTGAGAAAATATTTTTTTACAAATTTAAAATAGGCCACTTAAGTGAATATGATGAAATACACTAATGATGCATAATGAAGAATTAGAATGGAGAGAGAAAGAAGAGAGGGAAAGAGAGGAAGAGGGAAGGGATGGAGAGAAAACACTCCTCGTGATGAAATGATTTGAGTTCCTTAATGCAGTCATGAAATTTGAGTGAAGATTTCTGCCACTAGTGATCTTCTACACTGATTAAGATGGCTCCCTTGAATAACCTTGAATCATTTTCCCAATCTAGTGACAACCACCAACTTTGTGATGCACAGACATCTTGAACCATGAAATGAGTGTTTAGAAACACTATTTTGAGGTTTATCGATGTAAGCTTGAGATGAACACATACAATGCCCATGATGACCCTCCTTGAAACTTAGTTGATGAACATTTTGACTCATTGAAATAATTCTGACCAATTCACTTTGAATTACCTGATTCTTTAAGTAATGAAGATGAATTCACATGATGTTCCTTTTGATGCCATTCTTTGCTTCGTAAACCATTGCACTCAATATGATGCTTCTAGTACTTCCCATAAGTTATCATTCCTCCTTTCCAACTCATGAAACCATCTCATTATTCAAAGGGAGTCCAAAAAGTAGTAAGGTGAGTGAAAACAAAGTCATATACAACTTTCCACTCCTGAAATGAAAATTTTCTATTTTTAGAATATGATCCCATGCTCTACTATTCTAGGACATATCACCTATCTTTCTCTAGTGTCACCTTTTGAAACTTATACCATACTCCAACCTCCTCTACTCCCGAGATATTGCTAATTTTAGTAGGTTGCTATTTGGGGACCTACTATTTTGGGAAGGAGTCATTTTTTGTCTTACTTTCCATTTTACCCTTTTTTATTATCCTTAGTGGTTGATCTTGTGATTCGGTGGTACTTTCCATTTATATCATGTGAAGAATTATATAATATTCTATTGTTAGTAAGTGCATCGTGGATGTTAGATTGTAACAAAACAGGTCTTGGAAATATGGGTTTTATTTCGGGGTTCCACGCTCTGAATTTTGAGCAATTCCTTCCTCTGAACAAGTTGGAAAATGATATTTTCATTGGTAGGGGAAGAATACTGAAAAAAATTTCCCTCCATATCCGTTAAAAAAGGGACTTCGTGGCATGAAAACTAGTTTATGTGAAACTAGTATTTTCAATGATCATTCCGTCCAATTTTCACACGATTTCACCCACTAAAACCCTAAGAAGTGGAGAGGTAGCTCATCTGATGTTTTCCACCACTTTGTGATGGAATACATTAATGGAGCTTAAAAATTACAGGTCTAGTTTTATCCTATGTTTGTGATGAAAATAATTTTTTTGATATGGGTTTTCTCTTCGGTCTAGTTATCACTTTGACAGAAATTGAGCATTTTTCTTCGTGGAGCTGGAAGTGAAATTTATTCACTATGAGCATACCTTGCTACAAACAAGAGGTTTGAAGGTGAATTTTTAATGGCCTTTAATAGTGAATAAATAAGAAATATACGGTCTATTGTTTCGTGCACTAGTTTACAAGATCTCTTTGATTCTCTGTTTCACGACAATGGAGATTTTCACTGTTCTTCTTCTTTGTTCTTCATTTGATCAATATTTCTCCTAGGACCTGCATATTATCATGGAGTGAAGGATTTATTTTCTATGGTGGTTCTGGTTTGAAGTTCATAAATGGTGGAGGAGTGGCGAGGAGTTACAGAGTAAGTTGTAGAGTGAAGTTGTGCATAATAATAGAAAGTTAGAAGTTAGAAGTTATGAGGAAGGATTTTAAATTTTTAAATTTTACATATTAGGGATTGAGGAAAATTTTCATATCTTTCATTTCCCTTAAGAATTAAGGGATGATAGGGACATCAATTTACATGTGGCACCTGGTCGTGACATTTGGAGAAGATTTGACGGTGGGGTTTTGAGCTAAAAAAGTAGCTTTAAAGCACTCGGGGGATGGAAAAAGGTCTCGTGATGAACCATGGTACTTTTTAAAAATGGACCAACCAGTGGTGGAGTGAAAATTTTCCCCATTTCCATTTTCACAAATATAAAAAAGGATACATCAAATTACATGGCGCACCTCGCAATGACATGTGGCACAAATCGACGACGACAACGGATGAAGGTTCCACGAGCTCTGGGCGCCGAACTAGAATTTTGAGAGGTCGCATGAGGGTCCAGAGGGATTTTAGGGGCTCAACATAATTTATTGAACCTCATGTAATCTTTAGGGATGTAAGGAACACAAAAATTCATCATGCTTGTGGTGTGACCCATGTCTGTTCAAAATTTGACTAAGTATGAGGTCTTGAGAGTGAACTTGAAACAACGATAACTTGAGCTCCCGATGGAATGGTTTGGTGAAATTTTATATTAATTTGACTGGAATTTTTATTTTGAATCCAATGGTTGGGGTATAAGCTATTTATTCTTCCATATATTCCTTGAAAATTAGAGTTTTGGTATAGTTCCATAGCTGGGCCTTGAAAACACTGATTGCAGACCTATTGCACCAAAGTTTTGTGAAAAATATGATTTCACCATATTTTAGGGATTTTAATTACCTTTCTAAAAAAAAATTTATCTCTTATCTCCTTTGAGAACTCTCAGAATCACTTCCCGAAGTTTAGTTACTTTTTTAGTCCTATACACTACCTAGGCTTGAGAAAAACTTGATTGCAGACATATTGCGTAAAAGTGTTGTGAAAAAAATCATTATATTTTATTTATTGGAATTAACTTTCCGACTATGTATTTTTTTCTTCTAACTCCATCCGGAGCTCCCAGAATCACCTTCCGAAGCTCAACAAATTTTTGGCATGTGCACTGCCTAGGCCCGTGAACCCTATTTTTTATCAAACTTCTCCAAATCTAACCTAAATCTTCCAAAATAAATTCCATGACGTTTCTAGAAATTTAATTTTCCTCTAAATTGATTTTTTCTATAACTCTTCACTCCCAAGGGTTGCGCTCATTCTGGGAAGACTAGTGATAACCCTTCCCATGACTGCCCAAAATTTGCATTCTCTAAGAACTCCTAAAATCACCTAGGGGACTAAGTTAACATCATCTAGGAGGTCATTGGGTATTGACTGGGTAGACTCGGGGTTCCTTGGAATGGTAAAACATGAAAATTTCAGCACAATGGTATTGTTGTCATGCTTAAAAAATTTCAATTTCCATGTTGCACATTTACATGACAACAATGATCATAGCTCCTAGAGCATGTTCTAAAGTAGATATGTATAGATGAAATAGATATCCTTCACGAGGAGGAGTAAGCACAGGTGGTGATATGAGATCTTGTTTGATTTTTTTGACGGATTCCTAATAATCGAACCCCAATTAAATTCTATGTCCTTATGGAGAAGATGATGAAATGGTGACAACGATTAGAAAGTTACGATATAAAATGTCAAATGCACTATAGTTTACCTTGAATTCTCTGAGTTTTATAATATTAGATGACAGAGGAATTTCATTGATGGCTTTAGCCTTTTTTTGTCAAATTCAATACCTTGAATAGGTATAATGAATCCTAAAAGCTTCCAGGTGAGGACACTACAAACACACTTTACTGAGGATTAAGATGAAGGAAATACTAAATGAGATGAGTAAATATTGATACAAGGATAGTAAGATGATATTTGTGTTGTTTGGATTTTCCTAAAATTTCATCATGTAATCTTTGATTTTTTTGGATGAGGTCATGGCGTGCTAATAAGTAAATCTTGCATTTTTAAGACTAAATGACATGACACAATAGCAGAAGGTTCCCAAAAGAATAATGAAAGATTTTTATGTTAATAATTAGTGGCAATAAGAATTTGAGTATAACTAGAAAATCCATTCATAAGGGAGAGAATTTTGTGGCCGGTTGTTAGGTTAACAAGCTGATCTATGTTTGGAAGAGGGAAATCATCTTTAGGATAGGAAAGATTAAGATCCCCGAGGTTTGTGCAGATGTGTAACTTGCCCGAGGATTTTTTTACGGGAATTATGCTAGAGACCCATTATGTGTAATCAATGGGTATGATTAAATTAGCGAGATAATATGTGTTGTAACTCTTATTTGACAAGGATAGCTATGCAAGGATGCATCTTATGGAATTTTTGTTTAACGATCTTAGCATCATGATATGTGATGATGTTATGTATAACAATGTTAGGATCAATTTTGTGCATATCACTATATGAAAAGACAAAGGATTGATAATATTTTGCTAAAATGGGGTGAATTCATCTAGTTCTTGTGTATTAAGTGATTGACTAACCTTAAATATACAAGGATCCTAAGGGTTTCCTAAGTTTACATCGATGGTGGATTCCTTAAGGAGAGTTGTTGTATCAGAAGGTAGGGATTTTTGAAGGAAGCCATCCTCCACTCCCATATGGGAAAGAATGTCTTAGTCATCATGACATTAAAGGGTATCTATCTTGGGTAAATCCTCTTCAACCATTTATGGCCAAATAAGAGGTAAGGTTATGATAGAGTGATCAAATTGAAAATGAAGTGGTCCTAAGGATATAGTATTGACTAAAAAAATAAGGAAGAGTGGATAAAACATCATCTATGTCTATAGGATCTTAAATAATTGCATCTATTTCCATAGGATCTCTAGGGGTTGTATCTACATCCATAGGAGATCTAGGGGTTGTGAGTGATGATGGTTCTAGTTCGGTGATATGCATAGATGTAGTGGGTTTGGATGGGTTAGAACTAAGTTTTTCATAACCTAAGCCATATTTCTCATTAGTTCTAAGGGAGTGTTGGAAAATTAAATTGTGAGTTCCCTATTCATAGCGGTGAAGGAAAAAAGCCTTCCATGCACAACGGTGAAGGTACGTTTAAGTGAAATTTAATTTATCTAGGGATTTGAAATTTAATGTGAAAGGCATAAAATGATGTGGATTTATAGGATGAGATGAAGGATGATCGTGTCCCCCATAAATAAGGTTTGTTTTAAGATAAGAGAGACCATGGGGGATAACATCTCCTAAGTTAGGCTCATACATGGGTTGTTTTTCAAGATGACCATAATTCTTGGGTGAAGGGATGGAGGTACTCCCCAACATAAGGTGTTGTATAATGTCACTAAGGGAGGAATAATCTACTAGTTTAGATGAAGGGATGTATGTGCTAGTAAATTCTTTGTTAGATGATTCTAATGTGGATTTAGGTACGAGGATGTTTTTTGGAAGATATTTCATGTAACAATTAGCAAAAGGATTTGGATATGTGCTGAATGTGAGTATTTGACATTCATGTTTGTATTTAAGACAATGATGGAGTGTAGAAGGAACATGCCACATAGTATGTATCCAGGGCGTCCTAACAACATGTTATATTGGAAATCACCTTCTATAATGTAGAATATTTCATGTAAGGTCTTAGTTACAACTTTAAGTGGTAGGATAATGGTGCCTTATGTGGGTATGATAGTTTTGTTAAAGGACCATGGTAAAACTAGAGTTTTACCAATGACGAAAGGATATAGTTTAAGTTGATTGAAATAAATGGATTATATAATGTTCATGGTTTTTCCCCATCAATCATGACCCTTCTAATGAGGACATCATTGATTTGAGAGGTGATAAAGAGTGGTAAATCATTCTCTTCTAGCCTAAGTAAGGGAATATCATATGACTCGATGATATAATTGTGGATGCTTTAAGGGCCCCTAAAAAGTTTTTGAAAGATGAAGGGTCATATATTAGTACTATTATTGATTGCAAGGATTTAATCATAGCTCACTTATGAGAAGGTGATGTCTGCACTAGCTCGTAAAGTGACATTTTGATGGGAGCTTGGTGTAACTATTTAATAACAACCATTTTATATTGAGGTTGATGATGAGGGTTGTGTGGTGAGTATTGAAACCTTGGATTTGGGTGACGTTGTTTGATTAGACGCTTCAGGATTTATAGAAATAGATACTTTAGGCTTATCAAAAGAAGTGGATAAATCAAGAGGTGGAGGTATGGCCATGAAAGTTTTATTTTTCTTATACTTGGATTGATCTATGTTGTTATTCTATGAACAAGTAGTAATTTTAACAACATAAATGTGATGGGAAGAGTTTTTGGACATGGGATATTTATATTTAGATGAAGATGATGATGTTGTGTGAAATTCATAAGGAAGGAAAGATAGATTAACAATTTTTTAATCAATTAGGTGAAAGGCTTTATAATCCTCTATGGAATGACCTCATGTCCAATGGTAATCACAAGAGACATTGAATTCATACCATGTAGATTTCCATCCTTGTGGATCTAATGGTTTGGGAGGTGGTAACGTTATGAGTGATTGTTGAAGGAAGTCTTCTAAAATAGTTTCATAACACCACTTTGGTGCAAATGTAGATAATGATGAAGTTTTGGGTATTTTATCCTTGAGAGGAAGTAAGACTTTGATCGCAGGTTGTTAGGTTGTTTGTTCTTGAGGAGTATTATATGGTATCACGGATGAAGGACAAGTGCCTAGTGGGGAAGGTTGGTAAGTAGGTCTTGGTATTGACATGATATGGTGGTTACTAGGAGTGGAAATTACCCTTCTAGGAGGAAGTGGAAGAAAAGGCCGAGGACCACAAAAACAATATGATTCAAGGAAACTATAGGAAGGACTTTTGAAAACTTGGAAAACACCTTGTTTGTGAGGTACTTTTGTAGTTTTGGATGAGTTGGATGTAGATGTGGAGGTAGGTGTTAATGAAGGAAGAGGGGTTTGAATGATGTGGTTGATGATATCTAAATGAGTTGTGGAATTTGTAGGTTTTAGATTGGCTAATGTAGGGACAATTGGTTTTGTAGACAAAGAATGAATGTGGTTTGTAATTGCCTTAGGCGGAGGTGTTTGTGTCATAAATGTTTCAAGAGGTATCATGGTTATATTTGTAAATGAAGGTGTAGTTATAGATGTGGTTATACTAGAAGATGCGATTGGTGGGGAAGTGGATTTAGTAATAACATGTGATGAGGATGGGAGAATGGTTTTAGTAACATTGCTAGTAGACAAGGACTTGGTAGATGTAATTTTAGGTTCAATGGATGTTGATGTTGATTTTGTAGATGTGGGTGCTAGGTCAATAAGTGTTGATGTGGACTTAGGAATAGGTAATGTTTTAGTGATGGTGTTGATAGTATGGTGAGCGTGAATGGAATTTGTTTGTGGTTGATTGGTAGATGGGGGTGATTTTGAAAGGGTTGTTTGAATATGTCAATATTTTGATTTGGGGGTGCATTTGGATTTTCTAAGTGGAGTTCACCCTTGTCAATCAAATCTTGAAGGACATTGTGGAACATGTAAGACCTTTCAATGGCATGACCATTAACCCTATGGTATTTTAGTTCAAGATTTGGATTTTTCAGGATTAGAAGATGACTTAGATGGGAATTCAGTTTGTGGTTTCTTAGGATAAAGTTTAACGCGACCATCTTCTAGAGCTCGTAATTCTAACTTACGGGCCATAGTAAAAGCTTCATCAAATGTCTAGAAATATTGGATTTGCAACGTTGTTGAAATGTGTTTAGCACATGAGTGAAAAAACAGTTCAATGAGTTTGGTTTATGGTAATGGGAAGGAAAATTGATTAATTATACCCCTCCAATAGGAAAAAAAATTCGCAATGGACTCATCCTCAAATTTTTTGATGGTGTATAAGTCATTGATAGTGATTTTATTGATAAGGATGTGGAATAGATATCTTGGTAAATAGTTTTGAATAAGGAGGTGGTTGCTGAAAATACATTGTAGAGGCATCGGAAGATGGTGCTTGTTGTGGGTGTTACGAATATGAATAGATTGTGGCATGTAAATTAATGGTTGTGACAGTTTTGGAATATGTTGTGAGATAAGGGGTGCAAGGGATTGACTGAAACATGATGAGTGGTGGTGATAGCACTAGTATTGATTAAAGGAATAGATGTCAGAATGGACATAGTAATATTCTAAACACTCATAATTGGTTGAGATACATTAGTAGAAATGACAACATAACTCATTATAGGTGTCTAGGTAACTGAGGATGTTTAAGGAGTATATAATGAAACACTAGTATTATTTTTTCGAGGTGTTGAACCAGTGGAAGGCTTAGATGAAGATGTATGTTGTTGAGTGGTTGTGTCTTGAGAAGAGATCATATGAATACTAAGAACATGAATGTAAGATGAAAATTATGATGTTTCAGGCTAACTTAAAGGTGGATATGAATGTTGCTATCAAGATTGACCAGGCTGTCAAGTGATGCGAGCTCTGTTGCTTATTTATTAGCGGATGAAGTTGTTGTTGACTAGCATTTTTGGTGCTATTTTTTGGCTGGGAAGACCAGTGGTGGTTATCTCTTGTTCGTATTTTGTCTCTTCTACTTTTATTTGGATCATTGTCTATCTTCATTTTGTTTTATTACTATATTCTATTATCTGGATGTTGAGCCCCCTGATGTTGGATGTTTTGCATTTTTAGGGTCAGTTTTTCCTCTTTTGGTAACTGACTTTTGAGCCTTTTTGTACACAGGGTATAGTCCCTTCAAAACTATTTACCCATATTAAAAAGAAAAAAGGTGGATATGAATGTATTTATTAATGAAAGGTTTGTGGTTTGGATTAATAATATGTGAAAACCGGATGAAATATCAAGGACATACAACGGTGGTTCGGGTAAATATTGTTGGTTTGAATCAACATGACATTAAGAACTAGATGAAGGATTGGGGATATGTGAAGATTTTTTAGATATGAATGGTTAGAGTTGGACACCCCTAGCTTCAAGATAAGTGTTGAGGGAAAAATGGTTCAAATATAACATATCTTCAAAAATAGGGTCTCCTCTATCAAAGAAAAGAGGTTTAGAATATTATGATTGTAAGCTTGGGGAGTATGGTTGTTCAGTTTCTTCTTGCTTAGATGTATGGAAAAATTGACTATGAAACTAACATGAAGAATCTAAGAGATGTTGTCTCATTTCTTTGTTATACTTCTCCTCTATTTCATTCCAATATTTTTATCAACAAGTAAGAGGAATATATGTGATTGGTTGATGAAATGGGTTTTTGTTGTAATGGTGTAGAAAACGTGGTAGGTAATGATGTAGATACAAAAGTGGATAAAGGTGTAGGAAATGGTGTAGACAATGGAAAATATAATGGGATATATTGTTGCAAAGATGTAGGTAATGATGTAGACATATTTTCAAAAGTTTGATTGCGGGCTTGTTGTCTAGTTTGTACCATAGTAAACAAACAAACACTCACCTAGTAAAAAAACAACTAAATGGGTTAATTACAAATGGTGAACAAAAGAAAGCAAGATGATGATTTTTTTAATTTTTCTTGATTTAATTAAAAAGAGTGAAATGTGAAAAACAACTTATAGGGTCCTAGGAAATGGAAAGCTATGGATGGTTTTAGGTATGTTTAAGGGTGGATTCCCCGATATACCCAAAGGTACGTGAGCCCCAACTTTGTACTATTGCCAATACGAGCTTGGTTTTGGGGCTTACCCCATCACTTCACGGTCCCACTACGATAATGGATTTGGGTTTTGTGCTACTATACCAATAGACAGTGTTTATACTCGGTCGAGCACCGAGTTAGTTTCCCTATTGGGAGATGAAATCCTAATAGTTATCACCTAGGTGGGAATTGCTTGAATGTTTTTTTATTTTTAAGTTATTTGATTGTGTTTGGGGAAAATAAAGTGAATGCAACTGATTACCTTTCTAATTAATATTATGTTAACAAAAAGGATGCAAAGTCATTCATTTTAAGACCCTAATGAAATTTTGATTCCTATGAGTATAATCAGCTAATAATGCAATATTGAAAGAAAACATATGGATTTAGGAATCACCATGATAAAACAATTCCTTTTTAATTTTTAGAAATTTTTAAAGCAATCCAAGCAAGTAAAAGCAGCTACAACAATAACCTACAAACAAAGTTAGCAAAAAGTAAAAATGAAAAAATAAAAATTTAGCACGCTAACTTTAAATTAATCAAAAGAACTCAAAAAAATCACCAATGATTGCAAGAATCATTGGTGATCACCTAAATCGTTGGTGATTACTAAACAGAAAACCCAAATAATGAAAAATATGATATTATAGATGAATAAAATATTTATTAAATATTTTGACAATAAATAAACAAAAACAAAAATCTGAAATTTGTTTTTGATAGAAAATAGGAAAATGACCAAAAAAGAATAACAAGAAGGTAAACTACAAAGTAATAAAAAGCATTCAAAAAAATTGTCGGTGATTGACTAAATCACAGATGATTCATTTGACCACGGTGATTGACCAAATCGCGGGTGATTCACTCCGATCGCTAGTGATTGACCAAATCACAAGTTATTATAGAGCGGAGAACCAAAAATAAAAACTAATAATATTTTTGATAAATAAAGAAATTAAATAAATGAAAATGGCTCTCACAGGCGTGCAAGATGTTGAGAATAAATCCTACCTCTTCAACTTAATCTACTAAGCAAAAAAATTAAATTTAACCAACCTTAGAATGTTGGGTTTTAATGATACCTGTGGATGTGGATGAATGATACTTGGTTTTTTTGTCTCGTGGAAAATTGGTACAAGATTCTCTTCTTATGAGAAAACTTGTAAATCAAAGACACTTAATAGAAATTTATTAGTAAGATATATGGTAAATTTCCTAGAAAAGGCGACCACCTGGAAGCCAAAAGGACTTCCTTATAAGGATGTCAATACACTTTTATACAATCAAGTAGGTTTGGAAATGATGCATGATATATGATAAGTGATAAATGATAAATGTTTTGACAAGTGTTAGGTTTATTACAAGATAAATAGTTGATAAATAATGATAGATGAAAGGAAGAAAGACTATTACTTGTATTCGAGAATCTAAGTCCGAATCCAAATTCTCAGATAAATATGAATCCTCTTCTTCAATGTAATCTAGGTCTTCTTCTTCAGAGAATTCTAAATATTCTTGTTTGGTAGAGTCCATACCCTGTTCTCCCACTTTGTACTGGTACTCAAACCAAGAAATATCAGCTTGGATGTGCTATGCCTTGAAGTATATGTCCCAAAATTCCTCTATAACATCATGGATCCATTGAGTGGATTAAAAAATGATCTACAACTAGTCTAAAGTGTCAAAATGAATAACACACAGCTCAAGATCATGAATTATATCCTATTTTTCTCAGTACAACAGATGATGGACAATGGGAAATGAGTTGATACTAGTAATCTCGTGACTCATACCACTTAATTCCATCTAAAATAAGCCATGCTGGACAAAGTGTTAGTAGAAAAAGAGCATGATATGATAGATGTATGTTATTGGATGAAGTCTAATAAAATTTGTAGGAAAAGCATGAAAAAGCAATCACATGTGATTCTAGTAATCGTTGGCAATTATCTTTGTAATCATTGACGATTCAATTAAATAACAATAGAATGTAAAAATGAACCTTTTTGAATGATTAAGCTAAAGTTTTAGACTTGTAAGAACTTGGAAATTATATGAAATAACAAAATAAACAATTAAGATTACCTAAATTTTGGTGAAGGAACATGAGGAAATGTCCGAGCGTTGATGGAAGATGATGAAGCGCCTATAGACTGGAACTTGTAATTTATGATGAAATGTTGTTCTGCAAGAGCTCCAAATATGGTTGGAGGATAGTTGAGGAGTGTTGGAATGATGGCTGGACATTATCTCAAACACTCAAGTGCAAAACAACACTAGGAACTCGAGAAAGATAAAGGTGAAGAATGTAAAAAAATGATCCCGAAGAGAGGCTGAAAAACTATCTTAAGTAATCATCGTTATTACCTAAATCACTTTGGTGATTTCGGTTTGTTTGAGCCTTGTGAGGAAAATTGTTGGAACAATTTTCTAAATCAAGGTTTTTGTTTTGATTTTGAGGGGGTGATTTGTTGGGTTGTTAGGAGATGTGTTTCATTTGTTTTAGAGGGTGATAAAGTGGGTTAGATCATACTAATTTAGGTATGATTTGGATAGATGTATAGATGATTTTTATGAGTGTGTAAATGATTTAATAGGTGTATAAATGGTTATGATATGTGTGTCGAGATAAGGAAGTTAGGGGTAGATTAGGAGATGGTATTAGATAGATTTTTAGGAAATAAATTAAATTTTGGTTGATTATGGTAGTTTAATAATACGTAGTATTGTGGAATATCGGACTTAGGATAGTTAATTTTGATAAATGTGATTAAATTATGAGATATTTAATTAATTTCTTAATTAGTTAAATAAAAATGGGAGGTGGTAAAGGTCATAAGTATGAGATGTATTTATTTAATGGAAAAATTTGATGGATACAATGTATGCCCTAGGCTATAAAATACCAATGTGTTTAATGATTTGGGAAAAGATGAGGGTGTATATTTCAAGTGTCTACAATGGCCTAGGAAATAATTTTCCTACCTAAATGAGACTATTTTCTGCCCTTATTGATATATTTTAAGAAAAATCTAAGTGTCTACCCCCATAGAATGAATTATGACCGAGATGTCATTATTCAAATCCTTTAGATAGTATAAGAAATCATGTTGTCTGTAGGCCTTACCACTTGAGGGATTCTATCCCAATTCTTATGAAACATGCTATTAAAATCAGTAATCTACTCATTGGGTTCTCTCTTTATTGTTTTAAATTGATCTACAAAGGACAAGTGATCTGACTTATCTTCAAAATAGTTACAAAGAACGGTTCCAAGTTCATCCTAGCTAGCAGTAGATGTAGGTCTCAGACTTATGTACCTTTGAAGAGGTTTTCCCTTAATTTAAGATTCAAATAGCCTTAACTACTACATCATCATGTATGACCTAGTATATAGAACACACATTTGCCACATCCTAGATATACTCAACAGGAGTGACTTGATTCTCACCAGTGAAGTATGGAACACTTTTGAGGGTGATTACTAGCATATCATGTTGCACATTTAGAAGGAAAGGAATTCTACTAGTGAAGTAGGTAAAGTTTCTCGAGAGGTGGTAGAACTACCATGACAGTTACATAGGAGGTGTACCAAGCGGTGGGTGGAATACTCCTATTGCTAAAATAAAATCTTATACTAATCATGCTAAAGGACCATAGTTAAAAGGATGTGTGGAAAGGGAAAACTAATCTAAGGGAGGAAATAACACCAAAAAGAAGGGGGATGAACATAATCATCTTTGAGAAAAATGAAGGAAATGTGCACACGGAGGGCATGCATGCATACCACAGTCCAAAACACACTTAAAGATCCATTTTCATGAGATAAAAAGGAAAATATAACCTTCAAGTGATGTGAGGATGCACAACAACCCACCAACATAAAGAAAAAGGAAAGAAGATGCAATAAATCGAGTCAAGGTAGATAATAGCCACAAAATAACTTTTATTGCTTTTGAATAATGCTCATCAATTACAATGGTAGAAGAGGTGAGTATCCACATGTAAAGAACAAAATCCAAAGGTATACAACTCAAAAATACAAGGCAATACCAAGATAATACAATTGCAAATTAGAAGAATCCAACCTACCAAAGAAAAAACATTTGGAATATCTATATATATATATATATATATATATATAAGAAGGGAAGAAGGGGAAGAAAAGAAGAGGGTAAATCATATTTGAATCTTCTACCACTAATAATTAGCAATGAATTCCTACAAATCTAAGCTGCAAAGGTGTCAAATCTACCTCCACATCTCTTTTTAACTTGTAGAGGAAGGAGAGAGGCAAGATTTGAATAAAATTTGGTGGTTGAACTAATTAGATTCTACATTAATGGCTAAAAACACTTTTTCTCCCATTTCTCACCTACTAAATCTTATCAAAATTTGAATTTGAATGATTTGGAGTGTATCCCACATCCAAAGATTTCTAATAATACCAATTGTGCATTAATCTGAGCTTTGTAAAAAAAATTATGATGTTCTGAAATGTATTGATTTCTTAGGACACAAAATGTCACTTGATACGCCCTGAGTGGCTGATGGATTGGCCTACTATTCATTTAGTTTTTTATTTTCTACCACATGGCATCCATTGGTTTATTGTAAATATTGTGTTCCCTACTAGCATGCTTTGATAGGTTACGTGTAACACATTCAAGTCTCACATATTATCATATGGCATAGTGATTGGCACAGAGGAAGGCACAAGGCATGTATGGAAGAACATGAATAGAAAGGGAAAGAAAGAGAAAAACACAAAGGACTAATGTCCTAATAGATAAATAAGCATACATATAGGGGAAAAATATGCACGTAGGGTGTGAGTATCAAAGGAATGATGCATGGATACAAGAAAGGAAAGGGGCATGGAAGAATGTGCCAAGGACTTAAACAATTTAGAAGGCAAGTCAAGCATGCACACGAAGGGTGCACAACTACGAGAAGGATGCCGGTGCACATGGAATTCACGTGTGAGGGAAATGGAAGAGGGCAGAGGAATGGAGAAATATGGAAAATGTGAGAGGAGAATAATGCGCAAAGGCACGCGATGAAATTTAACCAAGGAAATTGTGCCAAGGGGACAATCAAAGTGCATGTAACCTACAATATTTGAACTTCAGAGCTAGAATGGGGATGTAAGTTGTCAAAATAACTAGGGGAGTTATTTTGGACAATAGTTGTTTTAATCACCTACCATTAACTATTTATACAACACAATCATCTATACTTAAACACCAAGACTCAACCAACACTTTTTTAATGTCTCTATAACTTCATACTCTACATCACATTCACCATCTTTCAATACTTTTTCTCGTGTTCTCTCTCTTATAAACCTGTCCTTTCAAATTATGTATTTGTTTCATGTGCTCTTTCAAATTCTTCATTGTTCTTAACCAATGATGGAATTTTCATATTCTTATTTCAGCTAGATTAGGGGAATATGAGTTTTGTAACTTCCCATGGCCTATAGGATTCTCCTAGGATTCATTCACTTCAAACTAGATTGACTTATAATTCTACAACTTCATATGAAGAGAAAACATGTTCTTAGCAAATCAAATACCATGGTAGATTCTTTGAGTCACATAATTGGTCAAGCAAGCATGTATAAGCATTTGAAATATCAAGAGATCCCTTCAAAACCTTATTTAGTGTCATGTTGAACCTACACAACATTTCAAATCCACTTTATGATTCTACAAGCTTGGACTCGAAAACTTGCAAGTAAGCTCAAAATGAAGACTTGAATAGAAACTCTCATCAAGAAATAAGTTGATATGCTCCTTCCAATCCATCTTTGGAGGGTTTCCTAAATTCTTTCAACCTTATTTGAGTTGAATAAATGAAGAAAGGATTCTTCATAGTAAAAAAATATTTCATTTGATGAAAACCATGTGATATCCTGTCCTGGAATGACTTTGCACATACAATCGTTATGAAAATCTCCTTAGGTTTAAGAAAAATGGTTTAATTATTTTTGCAAAGGAATTGCGACCTCTCCATAGAGATATCGTTGAATTTATGATTTTTCATTGGTGCAAAGGTGAGTTCAATGAGATTCCTTCACAAAACCCTAGTTTATGGGTTTGAGCTCTTGTAGACACCCAAGGTGTTAAATTTATTATTTATTTTCTCATTTTTATCTCTCTTAAAAGCGTGCATTCAACCAAAGTATATAAGCCTATTAGAATCTCCCTACATTCTTGGTTTTCCTTAAAAACCTTTTTAGATTCCCCCAATTGAATATTTCATTACAAATACACACACACTACTTAAGTTTATGACTTGAGGAGAATGAGGCCCTCAAAAAATTTACAACTATTACAGACTAAATATTGTTGCTTAATGAGTGCATTTGATCAAATTAATGAGTCACACTACAAAACACCACCTTCTAGAGGAGATAGTCTTATGAATAATCACTTGAGGACTATGCATGAACCTGTTGTAATCAGTTTTGAGCATGAACTTTTTGCTTACAACCTATTATCAACCTAACCAATCTTTTACACTTTAATCTATAAGTGAATCTATTAAATCATGTTCACACCAATTTTTCACTACATACAAGATTTTGAAGGGATATCTACTCAAATGATTACCCATTCTCCATTGACACAACATACAAGACTTTTGAAGGAATTAACACACTTAGAGTGATATTACCCTTCCCATAGCATCTAGAGGTTCCAACAAGTTGTGTTTATCCTATAGAGGGTTATTGACACATCATAAACTCTAAATAACCTTTGCACAACATCTTCTACTAAAGAAACACAAGCTTGGAGTGCTCAATGTATGATTTCCCGGATATTATAGGTTTACAAAGCACATGCATGCCTATATGACACAATCCACACTAAGGTACAATAGAGTAACCATTTTTACTTATAGGAGGTTTTCTATTCTTTTGAGCATTGTAAAAGTTTACAAAAATGATTTAGAGTGAGAAAACTCATATTAAGCTTATCAACTCAAGAAAGAGTCGTAGAGAGAGAGAAACATTGGTAGAAAATAGATCATAACTTCTTTGATTCTTAACCAATTTACTTCAAAAAATTTACAACATTTAAGGATTGGAATCCTCTAAAAATTTTCTTCTGTGATTTATCTGGAAAAGGATTCCTATTTTTCTTGAATGCTAAGAAGACAAGAAATGTAATTTACATTTCTCAATAATCCAGTTTTAGAAAACCTTGCATAAATTTCACATACCTATTCAAATATTGAATAAATTTGACATGAATTAATACAAGATACCCCTCTACAAATTATATGTGTTCTTTATTCATAATATTTCCTACATAACTCATACCTATCTCATTTGCATCAATTTACACTGTTAGTCCTCAAAGACAGTTTTGGTGAACTTTTGAATTTTACCTCCAGGAGCTAAGATAAACCTTGTTGTTGTTCATAAATCTTGAATTTTACCTCCAGGAGCTAAGATAAACCTTGTTGTTGTTCATAAATCTCTAGACAAAATCCCTAGGATCTTCCCACACTTATATGGTCTTTTTATGACCTATATCAAACTTTCACTCCTCATTAGGCTCTACAAACAGGCCTAAATGAGCCAGTTTCAACTAATACTTCCACTAGATGACCTAAAACTCACTCCAATAGTTATTTTCCATGCTATTGCAACCATATCTAAATTGTAGAACCTATGACCCAAGAATAACAACCTGCACTCTACCTTTAGTTTACACCTACGCTCACAAACCAAGCATGTAGCATCCGAATCAACCTAAAAACTCTTTTTGATCTTCAACCATCATTAGAAGGAACTATCAATCAACCTATATGTCCCTTACAAAGCATCACTTCACCACTCACTCCTTTTTCCATAAATTCTACATGACATCAATGAAAACACTAATGACTAAGGTTTAACAATCTCCCCTTTATCATTTATGGCAACATAAACATAAACCTTTGATGGAAAACACACCAACAAATCACATTACCCTTCCTAGTTTCGATAGCATCGTATCCCCTTTTGACATCTATGACAAAGGGTCATGCATTCAACGGGAAAAATAACAAGCAAATGATTACCTATAAATAACTAACTTACCTCAAGAAGCTCCTGTTGTTGCAGACTCACAGCACCCCTGGATGTAGATCAGGCTTCTAAGTTGATCACTCTAGCATCCAGTGTGATTGCACAACATGGAAACCTCTCTCCAAGCGTGGGACTTGTAAAACCGAGAGAGGAATCTCTAGAGAAGGCTGGTTCCTACTCCTAAACTACCTGCCACAAGCTATTCCAGTGCAGGAAAGCTAATCTAAACCTAATCTAACCATGCCAAGGAGACAGAGAGAGAGAGAAAAGGGAAAAACAGCAAAAGCCTACACTAAAACGGTGATACACCAGAGAAGGAGAATGTTGAACATCTATCAAAACTGCCATGGGACAAGGAGAGGTGAGCAATGGGAAGGATGGACAGATGCATCACAGGCCCAAAGATAGATTTCACATAGAAAATGCCCCAAAACTCCATGAACACAGCTCCAGACCTGTAATGAACATCAGAACATGCACAAATACCTATAATGAAGAGAGGCAAGAAGAAAACAAGCAAAGGAACGAGTAAGGATGGACAGATGCATCACAAAACACGTTTTTGTTGCTCCAGAAGTTTGCACAGAACATCATTTCAATAGTAAAAGGAAAAATGCCATTACAGAGCAAGGGAGGAGGTTCGAACTCCATTTTCAACCCTGGAGAAGAAAAAGAAGGGAGGGCAGAGCAGAAAAGATGAACAACTTGTAATTATTTTGAAAGAAGCCCCTCTGTACAATATATAGGAAGAAAGAGAGAGGGAAGAGAGAGGAGATTCGAATCTGCCCCAACCACTCCCAGGTCACATTTAACTCATTTCATTATGGCGGCAGGTGAGAACCCTGGCAAAATGGCGGACTGTCTAGCAGAAACGGCGAGCTGTCTATTGTATTAAAGCTGGTCGCTGAAACGTCACTTCTGTCTATTATCACGCGTCAGAGCCATTTCTTAACTTTCTCTCTCCACACCAAACCAAAATGCAAGATTGACCCTAGAAACGTGTAGAGCATTTCACCAGCTTTCCAATGATATAAAGAACGTGCAAATCCGAGCTCTGGATCGAAAGTTATGGAGGTCTGAAGATTTAGGGCACAAAACAGGTGAAAACGGATTTTTAAATTTCTTCCCGCACTCTGCCACCTGGACGACACGTGTCATGATCTGATTGGATGTGTATTCTCTCTCCTTCCCTATCCCACAGGTTTTCTTTGACTTTTTGATGACTTGGAACATTTTTTACTTTTCCTCCGCGCCCCCGCCACTTGGGACATGCGGCATGCATTGATTGGTCGACAGGGGGCACGGGGTAGACCTTTTCCTTTTAGCTTTTGGGCAAACTTCTGGCCAAATTCTAACTCCTCCCCGAGCTCCGCATTCCTGCTCCATAGGACACGTGTCCTCTTTTGATTGGCTCGGGCTGACCCTTCAAAACTCGCCCTTTGACTTTTGGACTTTTCTCCTTGTGACACGTGTCATGATTTGGTTGGTTCTCAGCTTTTCAGGCTATCCGTGCCTTCCGCGTCCCTCTGTCCCACTTGTCCCAGTGCTACTTGGGACAAAAACTTCGATTCACCCGATTCGGCGGTTCGCGTTCCCACGGCCCGAATGTCCCAAACTGTTTTGCTCAGCAGTTAGTCGATTTTCTTCTTCTTCGGCCGAACCAGCTTTCGCGTCCCGCGCGTCCCGATGGCCCGGATGTTCCTTGTGCTCTGCAGACCACCTGGCGATCTTTCGGATGATTCGCGCCTTGACGTCCCTCATGTCCCAAATGTTGCAAAGACTAGGACTTAGCCATTTTTCATGATTTTTTCTGGCCCAAGCTTGTTCCTTTTGTAGCCTTTCACCTTTTCTCAAAAATTGCTCTTTTCAACCTGGGACTTGAATTTTCTGATGCATGTTAAAAAAATTACCCGGGGGGTGAATTTTGGATAACATCTCCCCCTTTGATTAACATCACTATATTTCCACTTGTGTCTTGACTAGAAGAATGAATGTTTCCATGAATCATCCTCATAGCTCCCTCTAAACCCACTCTCTCCATTTCAGGCATCTCCCTTCACCATGCTCAAATCATAAAATCTTCATCCATAGTAGCATAAACATATTTTAGGACTAATTTCCCTTAATTGCTCCTTCAAAGTGTAGTCTAAACAAAATTATCAAAGGGAAAATATAAATCTAAGTATGCAATCTAATCTCCAAATTCTCCCCCTAGGTTTGAGACACCATATTCTAATAGAAAATACAACATCTAGACCACATACCTTGCAAATGAGTCTTGAGGAAGACTTGATTACTTTACCAAAGCCATAAAATACTCTCTCGGACATTTACACCTTATTTACATATTGTTCGACTCCTTTTGAATGAGATTCTTGTTACTCAATCCATTTCACCTTGAAACACCTCTTATTTTAGACTCTCTTCCCAATCCTTTATACACTTGATTTGAGAAACTCAACAATATTCCCCTACCTTTGAGAATTATCTCGAGATCTGTGTACTTGTATAGAAGATTAATTTATTATTTTATAGACTTGATTGGATTAACATTATATCCTTGAACTTCTATCAATATGGAACCAAGCTCCTTAACACACTTTTTGGTCTTGACACGGTCTTTATCTCTTCTATATTTTCTAATATTATCTCTTTGACTCTTAAAAATTGTCACCTTCAATCAAATCAACACATTTACTATGTCATCTTATCTCATTTGACCTTCATGGTCTCTTAATATGTCATTCACACCTTCTTGTAGTTGTATGGTCTCATATTAACAGTTCATAGTCTCTTCATGTGTTCTTAGCTTGTTTCCCCTTCCTCTAAGGAGTTTGAAAGATATTTAGGAATTAATACACACCCCATTTTACCTTTTATGCCCTTAAATATGCTTTATTTGATATTTTTTACTTTGAATCCTGTAACCTTTAACCTTGAACCGTGAAGAGAAGTCACATATTTTACATAGTTTTCTAACATCATTATTAATCCTATGGGTTATCCACTTGCAATCCCTTCATTTCATGGATATTATAAAGAATTATGTACTCGGAGGATTTATGATTACATTCAACAACTCGAACCTAGTTGTGTTTGATACTTCTCATATCTTACTATGCAAAGTTATCCGATGATTATATTTAACACATTGTTCATAGTTTTGAAGAATTTCAAATCAACAAGTCTTCACACCTTCATATTCAAGAAGTGCCTTTTGAAATATTTGCAGTGAAACTTGTAACATCTCGATAGAAATATGAAATTTTGATAGAAAAATGACGTAACATACTGATATAATTTTTTTAGAAATCTTCTCATTAGAAACCTCTAATTCTAATAGAAAACTTTTCTCTATACCTACAACATACTGTAACAATGCCCCCTAAGCAGGACACCATTTTCTTAGTCTTATTATTGAATGAATCCACCTTTAGATGACTTCGTAGGTCTTATGACCTTGTAGACTCTATTCAAGAACACCCTCTTATCCTCTTCATGAAGCTTCTATAAGCATTAATAGTATATAATTCTCACACCCATGTCTTCAAGTCAATAAATATTGAATAGATATACTGCTCATCTTATAGGTCACTTTCCTTAACCATCAACATATGAAAAAAATTTCAAAATTTCTTGACATCCATGAGTTCACTTGTTACTTCATGAAAACAACATAGCCAGGACCATTAAAGAACTCAATTTGGCTTCAAACACAATCTATACAAGCCCTAGGAAGACATTCTTGATTAAGACAATTAATAGACCCTTTGAGATATTTGTACAAATCACTCGAGATATTGAAGTGCTAAATACATCATTTCAAACCTTGGTAACTTTGTACTCATTATACTTGACATGCCATTATATGTTCAACATATCCTTCTTTTGATCTTACAGACTCAACAACATACCTACATGATTATTTTATAAATTTAAAGCTCACAAGAACTCCTTTTAGGTGCTTGACAGTATATCATGTACAAAGGTACTATTTGCATAGAAATTGTGATCATCAATAACTCCTCTACTCTTTATTTTATATTTTCTTACTTTTAACATAGATCTTATTCTCGAGACTTAATAGATAACTATGGTCATACTCAGTAGTTTGATACTCTTCGTTCGGAAAACACACAATCACATATTCAAACATGACCAAAACTCTAGAAAAACACAAAACTCGAATTTTTTTGAAAAATGTGTCATGTAGATTGATTTTATGAAAAATACTATATCTGCAATAACTCTCAAAAAATAGTGAAATAAATTCTAAATTTTTTACTGAATCTTTATAATATATATCTCTAGATGTGGTAAATAAATTTCAAAAAAATTCACAACAGTTCTTGAGATATATTGAAAAAACGAGTCATTTCCAAAATCGATGCTCTGATACCAGATGTAATGAAATTACTTGAATATAAATGTAAATATATCATAATATATAATATATTATTAAGCCACTTTGAGGGGAAAACCTCCTAAGTCTTACAATAAGACACTAACTCATACTCTTCACACCTATGGGGAGGAATTACTCACCCATATATATAGGTATGATTGTGAAAGGTCATACCCCTTCATTATTATTATTTTATACCTAATGACTAAGTAACTAATGAATATAAGTATAAATGTTATAAATATATTATTAATCCACTTTGAGGGGGAAACCTCCTACTAACTCATGCTCCTCACCTTATGGAGAGGAATTACTCACCCATATATATAGGTATGGTTGTGAAAGTTCATACCCCTTCATTATTACTAGTTTATACCTAATGAATAAATAAGTAACAAATATAAGTATAAATGTTATATAATTCATAGGTTAGTACACAATTAAAAATATAAATGGTATATGTTAAGGTCATAACATTTTGAAAATATTTTAAAAAAAAGATATAAACTTATGAAGGATACATATTTGGAGACCTTACAAAGCCCTAATATACCTATCTTTAATATAAGTCTCGACATGACTAGATTTAAAATAAACTATTATACCTACTTATAACTCTAACAAACTTGGTTGTACATATAAATAAATCAACCATCTTGTGCACACTACTCATACACTAGGACATTGGAATGAACCTAGCAACATACCCTTTTGACACTTTCTTGTTCAAGTACATTATGGAAAGGAACTTTCACTCACAGTGATTCCTTCATGAATATATACCTCCTAGAATATTAAAGAAGGTATATCATGCCTCGTAGATCATGTCAAAATAAAAATAATTCCTCAAAACAATATGATGAATCAGTCTTCTCCTTTTTATTTCCTCAAAAAATTCTCCACCTTCATAGATGCATTCCTTGGTGTGTCAACCATATCACCTAAGCCTTCTTTTTCTGACTTAAATCATGATAAACATGTGTGATGTGTTTCATATATTTGTTCTACTATAAATAGAGGTAAAACTTCCTTTTGGACTTCATCACATTTTGATACTTGGCTTGAGATTGCTTCTCCTATAGCTTTCATGTCTTGTCTTATTTCTTCATTATCTTCCCTTGATGGTCCTTTTTCCTTCTTTACCTTTTTAAGGTTGGAATTAGTGTTCTTGAATTTGTAAATATATTTTACATTCTTCTTACCAATGCCTCTTTCAATGATAACTAAATTGATTTCATCCTTGATACTAACCTTCACCTTAAATGTATTTTTTCCTTTCTTATTATGAGTATGTAGCTTGTTTTTGTATCTAAGAGACTTGTAAAAATGGCTAGAAAAATGTCCTTATCCATGAAAATTGAAGAAAGAAACATAGTTATTTCTTCTAGGCCCTTCATGCCCCCAATTATGATTTAATGGATCATGGATACACTATTGGGAAACATGACCTCTCTATTGACAATTGAAGCACACTATGTTCTTCTCATAATCATACTTGCAATCTCTCCATGGATGGTCTTCATCTACTTTTCTCCTAAAATCTCTAGCTTTATGCACAAAAACATTGCATGAAAATAAAATTCCATGAAAATTACTTGGTAGTCTTCTTGCATTTTGATTCTTCATGATATTATTTTTCTTTATTGTCCTTATTGGTTTTTGAACATCCTTGACAAGATACATGGCTTGAATCAAACTTCAATTCCCTTTTCCTTTCTTGTTCTAGTTCTTCTCTTAGGGTTGTTAATTATACATTTAGTCTATCACATTCTTCATCCTTGACTTGAATAGTTGTCTAACATATCTCATGCTCTACTTCACTAGAATGTCTTTGTTTTCTTTGCAATCCATCAAGTTGGTTAGTAATTTATTCCAAATCAATCTTCATGGTCCTTAGTTCCTCTTAAAATTTAAGGAAATCATTTTCTTTGTCTCTTAAATCCTTTGAAACTTTCTCAAAAATGAAGCCATCTCATTTAGTTCTTGACCATGATTAAATTTTTTAAGTTTTATTTCTTTCTTTAAATCCTTTATAAGAGATTTAGAAATTCCATACTTGTTTTTCAACACTGATTATGCTAATTAACCCATGCTTGTGTCTTCAGGATCACCTCTAAGTTGTTAATCTTGACGCAGTGTACTAGGATCAGATACCAATTGTTAGAAACTTAGACACTAAGAGGGGAGTAAAACAATATCTAATTAAACATTTACTGAGACATTTACATTTTCTTAATCCATACATAAGAAAATAACATGAGAAAGTACATAGATACACAATATTTAATGTGGGAAACCCATCTGCGAAAAACACACTAAAACCAAGAACTATGCTCAAGACTAATTTGTCTTATATTTGTTACATTGATTTCATGGTTGAGATTCAACTCAACCTGGAGCTGCAACTCCAAAATTTAACCAAGATGCCACTCAAGTATTTGAAAATCTTAAACCCGTCTAGAATTTTCAAATCCCAAGTTTGGTTTAGCTACATCTAAATTTTAGTGAGCTTTAACTCACAGGGAAGCTACAACTTCCTAATTGCTAACCTTCCACTTAGACTTGTTTAATAAATTTTTGTCACACTTAGTTTGTTGTCTAATATAACTAATAATGACCTCTAAATTAGCTCTCTATTCTTCTCAATTTTTCCCTCAATTCACTATTCTTCTAGTTACCTACTCAAAAAATTCTCTCAATTATACATGCATGCTTTCACACCTACAATCACTTCATGAACTCCTTCTAGTCACAATTTCAAGCTCTCTATGTTCACATGTGTATACTATTGCATTCAACTCAATACCTGGTACATAGATCTCATGTATGATATTGTGATGGTATACCATACACTCTACTTTCATGAATTGAATTCTTCAAGCACCAGTTAGTATTATTTACACCAATCATTCATATAATTTTCTCAAGCTCAACTACTAAATACATACCTTTTTGCATCATCTATCCATTCAATACACACTCTTCACCAATATCTGATTTCTTAAAATATTCAATGTCTCATTACAACCACTTCCCTCTTTATTGTCCACTATTAATTACACAACATAGTCAACTCTCTTCATTTCACAAGCCTTCAACTCATTTTTTAGGTGTTTCAAACATTATTCTTTAGTTATTTCCATATTCTCGGTTTATATCACACACTTTTATATGTTGTTTTAGTAACCTTCCATCAACTATTGCTATAAAAAAATCATCTACACTTAAACACCAAGACTCAACCAACACTTTTTCAATGTCTCTTCAACTTCCTACTCTACATCAAATTCGGTGTCTATCAATACTTTTGATTGAGTTCTCTCTCTTAGAAAACCATCCCTGTTAAATTTTGTATTTGTTTCATGTGCTCTTTCAACTTCTTCATTTTTCTTGACCAATGAAGCAATTTTCATATTATTCTTCAAGCTAGATGAGGGGAACATGAGTTTTATAACTTCTAATGACATTTGGGATCCTCCCAGTGATTCATTCACTTCAAACTAGCTTGACTTATAACTCGCAACTTCATATGAATAGAAAAAATGTTCTTAGAAAATCAAATAACATGACAAAGTCTTTAAGTCACATACTTGGTAAAGTAGACATGTGTAAGAATTTGAAATACCAAGAGTTCCCTTCAAATCCTTCTTTAGTATTAGGTTAAACTTACATGACATTTCAAATCCACTTTGGGATTCTATAAGATTGTACTATGAAAACTAGTAAATATGCTCAAAATGAAGACTTGAATAACAATTTTCATCAAGAAATAAGTTTATATGCTCCTTCCAATCCCTACTAGAGGATTTTCCAAATTCTTTAAACCTTGTTTTAGTTGAATAAATGAAGAAAGAACTCTCCATGGTCAAAAAAATATTTAATTTGATGAAAACCATGTGTTCTTGATACATTGTTATGAAAATATCCTTAGGCTTGAGATAAAATGGTTTAATTCTTTTTTAAAAGGATTTGAAACCTCTCCACAGGGGTATCTTCAAATTTTTATTATTTTTCATTGGAGAAAAGGTGAGTTTGATGATATTCATTCTCAAAAACTCTAGTATCATGGTTTGACCTCACCGTAGACACTGAGGGGTTAAATTTATTATTTATTTGCTCATTTTTAATCTCTCTTAAAACATGTGCATTAAACTAGAGTCTATAGCATATTATTTTTTCCCTTCATTGTTTTTTTTTCCTTGAACAACCTTTTTAGACTCCCCCAATCGAATATTTCATTACAAATACACACACATTTCTCGGGTTTATGAATTTAAGGAGAAGGAGGCCCCTGAACAAGCTGTCATAGAAAAATATTGTGGCTTAGTGAATGAATTTGATCAACTAAATGATTCACACCGCAAAACATCACATTCCGGAGGAGATAGGCTTACGAATAATCACTTCAAAACTATGCATGAACTCCTATAACCATTTTTGAGCATGATCTTTTTTTTTACAACCTCTTATAAACCTAACCACTCTTGTACACTTGAAACTTTAAGGGAATATATCCAATCATGCTCACACCAATTTTTCACTATATATAAGATTTTTAAATGATATATACTCAACTGATTTCGCATACTACCTTGACATAAAATATAAGAGTTTTGAAGGAATTAACACACTTAGAGTGATCATACCCTTCACCATAGCTGTTAGAGGTTCCAACAAGTTGTTTTTCTCTTATAGAGAATTTTTAACACCTCATAAATTATGAATAACAATTGCACAACATATTCTACTAAAGAAACAAAATCTTGGAATGTTCAATGTATGGCTCCCTAGATATAACTTTACAAAGAACATATATGCCTATATGGCACACCCACCCTAAGGTATAATGGAGTGAGAATTTTTAATTAGAGGAGGTTTTATATTCTTATGAGTATTTTAAAAAGTTTTCACAAATTATTTAGAATTAGAAAACTTAAATTAAGCCTATCAACTTGAGAAAGAGCCCTGGATAAAGAGAAACATGGGTAGAAAAGAATTCATAACTTCTTTGATTATCAACCAAATTGCTTCAAAAAATTTACAACATTTCCAGATTAGAATCCTAAAAAAATTCTTATATGATTTATATGAATAAGGATCCATATTTTTTCTTGGATGCTAAGAAGACATGAAGCACAATTTGCATTTCTCAATAAGGTAGTTTTAGAAAACTTACATAACTTTTACGTATCTCTTAAAATCATGTACCTCTTAAAATATTCATAAAATTTAACATGCAGCACTAGATGACACCACTATACCTATTCCATGTGTGTGTTAGCCATAATTTTACCTACACATCTCATACCTATCTCATTTTCATCAACCTACACTTTTAGTCCTCAAAGGTAGTTTTGGTGAAATTTCAAGTTTTACCTCCGAAGTTAAAATAAAACTTGATGTTTCTCATAAAATCCATACACACCATCTATAGGCTCCTCCCATGCTTACATGGTATTTTCATGACATGTATCATACTTTCACACCTCATTAGGCTCTAGAAATAAGCCTAAATGAGCTAGTTTCAACTAAGACTTCCACCAAATGACCTGAAACTAACTCTAAGAGATATTTCACATGCTAGTGTAACCATACTGACTGTATAACCTCTAAGCCAAGAATACCAAACTATAATCTACCTTCAATTGACACCTTCCTTACAAACCAAATCTTGTAGCATCCGAGACCTATTTGTGAACTTCAACCATCATTAGAAGGCACTACCAATCAATCTTTTATGTCCCTTACGAGCCTTACTTCACTATTCACTTATTTTTCCATCAGTGCAACTCAACATCAATGAAAACACCAATGACCAGGGTTCAACATGTATAAAACCCAAGTGGGGGTCAAGATCCCAAATGAAGGTGAGAGATCAAGAAAAAGAAAGAAAATAAAATGTAATCATGGTATTTGTACATAACTAGCCACAAGGGGGAAAATATCACATCGTGTTAGTAATAATGTCATCAACTTGGTGTAAAATGTGGCTTCAGGCATGGGTCATGAGGTCCTCAATACATGTTACGCAATGACTACTTACCGATGGAATTTAGATCATGTGGAAAATAAGGCATGACCTATCTAGTCCTCAAACCTAGTGAATATGCCACGTCGAATGTCATTAAGAGTGGGGTAAGACTCGGAGTCGGGAGGCCCATATGTAGGATGTGGTCTAGGGGAAGGTGGGAATTTTTGATAGGAATTGTCCCTACATTTAAAATTGTTTAAAGGGGTTTCGATGATGGGATTCTTATGACGTAGAACCCAAACATCGACATCAGTATGTGTATAATACCTATGATGAGAGTAGAATAATTGAGTTGATGTAAAAGTATGTGTAGAATTTTTTGTTTGGTTTTTTTAACCTTATATTCAATCTTATTTAGGTGGTGTATATAGACTCCACAATCATAAACATCATACGTTGAAGCCTTGTGCCATGTGCAGTATGGCTCAGCTATAGAAGACCGAGGAGCCATAAGGTTAAGAAGCACAAGAGAGTTCTCGTAGACTATAAAATGCTAGTGATAGTATCTGATGATGGAACTGATGTGATGGGTGAGGATTATGTGAATTGAGAAGTGTGTCACCCAAGCATCAAGGCATGATAAATAGGATCATCACCCATGAGATCATTAACTTCGTAGTCAAAATCGAAACATGATCTTATGTCAATGATAATGGATCAGCTAAGTCAATGTTTTTATGTGAGGTTGTGACCGGTGGAACAATCGAGGCTTGAGGATCGATAGGGAAGATTCGTTAGTTTTATTTGGAGGTATTTTTTGTACTAGGATACCACTCAAATCATGAGTAATTTTAGTGCGTACAGTTTCTTGGTAGAAAAATAATTCCCTATCATGGATTTGGACATAGCCATCTAAATAGGGATGATATAAAGTGTAACCATCATCATAATATGACATGAAAACATCTAGTGTGTAATATGTAACTATAACATCGATTTGTACCATATACTCTCGTGGGGTTGTGGGGTTTATGAGATAACTACAGGAATCGAGGCTCCTTCTTGCAGGTTCGTAAAGGAGGAAAATGAGATATAATGAGTTCAAGGAGATAAGATGTGTTGATTATGAGGGTAAATTCATTAGGGTCATTGTAATTTGATTCTACAAGATTGGTAGGCATAAGCCGAGACTAACTCAAAATGACCATCATTGTTGTGAAGAGTATTTATAGGGTAGTTGAAGCATTGATATTCTTGAAAATTGATTGGTGATAATTCATCAAGTATGGGGAGCTTGTATGTCCCCTTTTTCTGAAGTGTATCATAATTCCAAGGGTTAGTGTCCCCTTGAATCTTATAAATATCTCCTTGGTGAGTGAACTTCACACATTGGCATGCAGAAGAAGCAATGATGTGCATGCAATGAGTATAAGGCCTCCCTAGTATAATGTTATAAGATAAGGTAAAATTGAATACCATAAATTTAATGTATACATTCCTAGGGGAAAATTAATGGGTAACAAAATACACCCCATTAGAGGCATTTGTCAGTAATTGTATCCTTGGCGGGTGGTCCACCTTGATTTTAGGTTGTTGATAGGATAGCCAAGAGCCTTGATGAAATCTAATGAGGCTAAACACCTTCCTTCTCCCTTATTAATGAGATCACACTTAGCTTAAGTGTGAATCATATAAATTGAAATGAAGAGTGGAAGGTCATCTACACAAAGAAAGATTTCATATGAGGATCCCAATCATCGTAAATAGACTACGTAGTAGTCTAAGAGTTTAAGATCCCTCTGAAACAAAGACAGAAGGGGAAGTGGAAATTAAGGAGACCTCTAAAACTGGTTTTTGTTCAGTTCTTATGCCATCAGCCTTGAAATTTTTACTTACAAAGGGTTTGATGGCATATATAGATAAAGGAATAGACCCATACATAATCAACATTATGAGAGAATTTCTACGGTGGTCGATAACATCTGGAGAAGGAAGGTTTTAGACTTGAGGAATGTAATTATAAGGCACAAAAGGTTATATGACCTTGTGAATCCTAGGTTATAATGTTACAAGATAATATGGTTCTATATAATCTATGACATGTTTTACATCATTGATTACAACTGTGGTTTTTAGGAGGGTGATCCGTGTCAACCACATTAGTTATAGAATTCTCTTCATTTTTATAAATTTTAGTGAAATCATGATTAGACATAGGATTGGAAAAGATCTTTATATTTTCATTTTTGTATTAATGGCTTCATGATGATTATTGTGTTCAGCTTCATCATGAGATTTGATCCATTTGGTGAAATTCTCATGAGTTATGGAATCATGATTAATAGTTGGTCCTAATAAAAAGCTAATAGCATCCATACGGAGTGCACAACAATTATCATGTGAGTGACCCCAATTAGCATACCACCAGCATAAATTACTCTCATCATGCTAATGAGTAATAGTTTGATAAGTTTCCAAGTTCACGGTGAATGGTTTAGGAAACCGGGGCTTCAAATATTCCTTACTCATTAGTTGATGAGAGTTTCTTGTTTTATTAGGTTGTTGTTAAATGTTGAAAATAGTTCTATTTGAATAAGAAACAAGAGGAAGAGTATATGAGACTCTTTCATATGTTGTATTCTTTTTCTTTGATCATTGAAGGATATGGAATTTCTTGTTATTTTATGTCTTGGGAGGATTTTTATCAAATTACTCATGATATAGTCTCTCCTTTTTTATTTTTCAAAGGTCTCTTCTAGGGAAGTGGAAGAAAAGTGCTTCACCTTGTATTGAAGGTGAGGATCAAGGGATCGTAATAAAATTAGAAAGAGGCTATGATTGGGCATGTTATGTTTTAACCACATGGATAGGGTTTTCCAACACTTGATAAAGGCTTATGCTGATTCATTCTCTGATTGATGACAATTGATGAAAGTGTGAATGTCATTTTCAGGTAGATCATGATATCGGAACTTCTTCATTTGGGATGTCACTAGGGACTCTAGCTCAACTATATAATTAGGAGGTAAAGTATGGTACTAATATAAAGCATATCTAGTAAGGGTCTTAGCTAAGAGTTTAGTGGCAATATATGAGTTAATTCTGATCCATTCTTTGTAAATATTACAAAGGCCTTGATGTGAAGAGTGGGATTAATAGACCCATCGTAAGAGATAGATGGAGCAATTCCAAAAATTTCCATACTATAAATATAAGGTGTTAATGGCTCTTGTCAGAGTGTTTTCAATACTTTGTTTTGAATTGTGGGTTAAGTGATGGGAACCCCATTAGGCCCATTTGGAAAAGGAGGGGGCATGGTGCCCTAAGAGCCCATTAGAGGGTGGTTGACTAACTAAACCATATTGGATTACATTTGAAGGATTTAAACGGTAGTGGAAGATTGTTGTTGGTTCATTTTGTCAATAAGTTGAAGAATAAGATTGATAGGATCAGAATTGGAGGCATTTTTAGATGATCTGTTTTATCGAATTTACCCTTTTTGTCTTATGCTCAAGTTTTCAGAGAAAAATCAAGAAGATGCTTACTAAGCATATTTTCTGACTCTCCCTTGTATGTAAGAAGCTGAGATATATATTTTTGAATCTTAGGAGGATGGTCAAAAGTATCATCATTATGGATTTTTTCCTCCTCATCCTCAGGTGGGACATTATGGTAGGTAGAAGGATTCTTTCTAGGTTCTCCTATGATGCATCCATACGAGAAGGTAATATTAACATTAGGATGGTATGTATCAAGAAAATATTGTACAAAAGAGATAGAGGACCCCATGTCTAGTTACTCCATGATGGAGTGTAAATATGGCTTATAAAAGGTTTGAAAATCAAGGCTAAAGACAAAATCAAACTTGTAGAAAATCACACACAGTGGTCAAAGGATTTTGGGAGTAGATCTCATCAAAAATAAAGGATCACCTTTGGAAATAGGTATGCACATGGGCCAAAGATGTTTGGAAATAGACATAATCACCTCTTGGTGAAGGTGTCTGTGTAAACAGGATTTTAGGGTTTCTAGGATTTTTAGATGCTTAGATGAAGTCAAAATAAAAGGTGGGTTCTTTTAATAAGATGTACTTGATCAAAAAAATTGTAGGATTCACATTGGGTTCACCGAGATAATGTATTTGGGAAAAAATGTGTCTCAACAACATGCACTCTTACTCATTCATTCAAATAGGGTATTTGAGGCAACGAGTAGGAGACACACATGTACTAACATACAAGGGGATAAAATTTAAAGGGTCTAAATTGAGCATTAGGGTCACGTATCTAGAGGTAAGTAATCCTTATACTAGGTCAACCGAGGTTTTCCAATGTTTACACTTGAGATAGAGGAAGGAACCCTATTGAGATATTGACGGTTGGGTTTGGAGAGGTATGGATCTATAAATAAAGGAAAAACATGCAATAATTGAAATGAAAGTAACCAATGAGATGATATTTGATAATATTACTAAGATAAATATGATTAAACATGTGTAATACTAAGATGACATAGTAGAATGAGGAAGAGGGAATGAACTAACCTATTAAAATTGAAAAAGAAGGGTTAGAGAACTCACCTGTACCTATAGGGTGGTTATTGATGCATCTATCTCCTTGAGAAGCAACAGAGAGAGAGAGAGAGAGAATTGCTTCTAGGTTAAGTAGGGAAAGACCATTACTTTTTATACTTGTTATATGATGATCCAAAAAAAAAAAAAAATCATCTAAGAAGAGGGGTGTCGAATCCAATCCAAGAAAAATTCAAGATGAACCAAAACTAGAGAAATCAAATGTGAAGATTGCACAAAATAATAATAGATAAAATGGTAGTTCAGATGTCTTAGCTTCCTTTTTTATGAGTGTAAAATGAATTAAGTGTATGTATAGGATGCCATCACCCATGGGTGATGACATAGGCTAAGGAAAATACATCACCAAAAAAATTTCCCACAAGAAATTTTGTTAGCCGAGATATGGTAAAATGAGGTGTTGTGTCATGAAAAGTAAAAGTAATGTGTCATAGATCATGGATATGGATAAAAAAGGTGCCAAGTGATGAGATGTAAGCAAGAAACTATGAATATAATGTGTATGAGACCTAGGAAGAAAAGGATACCTAGTGCAAGGAAAACTAAGGCCAAGACCAAATAGTGACATTCTCTCTGTGTATTATCTCTAACACAATGGTTACATCAATAACCATTCCCCATTCTCGGAAGGCCTCTTAAGGCACCTGCTCAAGAAATAGATTCATAAATGACACTTATTTATATAAATTAAATTGTTAGTAATATGTATGAAAGATGAAAAGTGAAAAAATAGGTGTATACACATACTACCCAACATGGAAATTTAAAGAGAAGAGAAGAAGGAATAGGTACAAGTGTATCCATGAAAAGGAAGAAGAATATTTATTGAACTTATTCAAACACTCATATATCTTCCTCTTTGACTATAAGAGGAGAGAAAATTCTTCCTACAAATACCTTAGCTACTTCACTAGCTTCTAAAACCCCATGGACTGCACTGCTGGAGATGGATCTAGACCCTATACTATACAAAATCAAACCATTACGATTTATAAAAAAGAATATGCAACTCATTTTTTGCTGCTAGAGATAGATGTCAACGCTTATGGGAAAAAATAGATGAAGAAGAATAAAAAATAGAGAAACAGATAGAAGGGCTGAAAAGGGAACCTGTTTAACAGACACGAATACTTGAGCGACAACTAAACATAAAAAATGGGTTTTCAAAAGGAGTAAATATTTTAAAAGGGATTACAAAATCTTTGGTCATGGGTAGACAAAAATATTTAGTCATGGGTGGAAAAAAATCTTTAGTCATAAGAAGACAAAAATCTTCGGTCATGGGCGAAAAAAATCTTCGGTCATGAGCAAACAAAAATCTTCAGTCATGGGCGAGAAAAAAATGTGGTTTTCACAAGAATATGGAACAGAACTATAAAGGCGCCAAAGGGAAAGGTAGGGATGGATTGCGGTGCAAAACACAAGAACTAGGTGAATACAAAGTGGCTACAAGTGCCTGTCATCAACTATGGTACACATACAATAACATAGATGCTTTTGATAAATACATGTTTTAGTTGTATCTTATATTTTGACGTACTTGATAATGTCTGTTTAAGCTCCATATTCTCTCTAAAACACAATATCAGTGAGATTTTATCTGCAACCTGTTTTACTTGTCTCTTTTGATTATGTCCTTTTTGGGCCTCTTGATCTGCACTCCAACCCATGATCTATCCACAATCACTTTTTTATGTCTTGTTTGTGTGCCCCCAAACATGATTACAATCGCTGCCACAACTTACCATTCAAAAAAACCTCTAGGAATCAAGCACTCGGACCATTTAATTATTTCTTGCACACCTTATATTCGATTTCAATAGTTCCTTTTCTATGCTTACAAAATAAAAAAGAAACCCTAATATATATTTCTCTAGTTTATTTAGTTTTTTCCAAATGCATTCAACAAAAGAAATTAAGAAAACTGAAAAAAAAAATGGGAATAGGAAATCTCAAAATTTAAATTTCCACTTCTTAAAGTGAAAGTGTGGGATTTTGATATTTCAAATATTGGCATTTAATGTGGGGGATTTCACATACCATAATTTTAATTAACCCATCATTAATGTTTTCATTTAATTCGGGGCATATCATGGGATACGAGGAAATCAAATTGATTAATTTTACCTACTTTAGAAACAAGTGGGACAATGACAAAAGTTTCTTTGTGAACACTCGGAAAACCACAAATATTAATTTAAGCATAATAAGAAACCATTTACAAAATAGAAGTGAACATTAGGAAACAAAAAAATAAATTATTAGAGCGATATACACCTAGTTAATTATTATTTTTATCGAGTGCGACTTCGATATTTTTTAAATATATTGCACATTAATTCGGGGGATAGCGTGGGATTCGGGAAATCAAATTTATTAATACTACCTACTTTAGAAACAAGTGGGACATTGAAAAAAGTTTCTTTTTGGATTCATAGAAAAATAACAATTGTTAATTTTGACATAATAAAAAACCATTTAGAAAGTAGAATTGAACATTAGGAAAAAAAAATTGAGCGATATACGCCTCGTTAATTATTAATTTTTATCTAGTGCAAATTTGGTATTTTATAAATATAATTCACGTTAATTCGGGAATAGCATGGGATACGGGGAATTAAAATTTATTAATACTACCTACTTTATAAACTGTTTGGATAGCGTCAAAAGTTTCTTTGTGAACTCGTGGGAAAATGACAAATATTAATTTAATCATAATAAAAAACCATTTAGAAAATAGAAGTAAATGATACAAAACAAAAAAATTAAGAGAACGATATATGCCTCATTTATAATTAATTTTTATCGAGTGTGAATTCAATATTTTTAGCTATCATCTGTGTTAATTCAAAAAAATCCAATAAAATGTGGCATCTTGAAAGTTTGAACCAGTTAATTACACAATTATATAATTGACACATTTATTAAGAAATTTTTAATTAGTGATAAAATTAACAAATATTTTTAACCTATAAAAATCCACATTATTATGGTGTAACTGTAATCCATTAAAATGTTGCCACGTGGCATGAAATTTCTAATATATCTCTTGATCATTGATATTTTGGAGTTATTTACGCATTACTCTAGAAAAATTAAAACATAATTTTACTCTACACCGAATTTGAGAGTACCTTATAGATAGGAAAGAAAATAGCGAACGCTATGCTCCATTAGTTTTTTTGCAACACCGAATTCAAAATAATAAATACTTAGATTTTATAGGGGATCAGGGTATTCTCTTTAGCACATGTTAAAATGAACAATAACCAGATCGTACCAAGCCAAGAACACAGATGCTAATCAAACACCACGATTAATAAGATGAAAGCAATTCGCCAGAATAGCTTTACATAAAACCTTTGCAAACAAATGAGAAACAATATCATATATTATTATGGAACTCAATGCAATACATTGAGAATGGGCCTTGCTTAAATAGGTAAGGAATAACAATCTAAGAACTAGTCAAGGTCGTAGATCAAGCCATAAATCAAGGAAATAACTAGTCATCAAAGAACTAGTCAAGACCATAGATTTAGGAGAGAACTAGACATCAAGGATCTAGTCAATACCATAGATCAAGGAAAGAACTATACCTAACAACTAGATAATATCTCCTAATATCTAAATAAGATAAAAGAAATATCTACACACATAAGTGGGCAAGGATAAATACAATAAAGGTAAATAAAGTACCTAGGTGAACATGAGCTAAGGTAAATACCTACTCTAACACCTCCCCTCAAGTGAAGATAGGGGCCAAAATAGAAGTGGCATGTCCACAGTATGAGTCCCAAAGAACTAGGCCTAATGAGGTACTCATGTACAATAACTGGGAAAAAAGGGACACTGCAAGGTACCCAAAACTAGTAACAACAAAGTAAAGAGAGTAAAGACCCGCTCCAAGGCATCCCAAGAAGCTCGGCTAAAAAAATCATACTATCTTTGAAGAATTTGGTGTGCATTGTGGTCTAAATCCACCGCTCGATCACAAAACTCAAAAACAACCGTCTTGGGCTACACGAGAATAGCTCCATATAAGGAAACTCACATCAGAGTGATGCCAAAAGTGTAAAAACACCCAACATAATTCGATCGAATGCTTCAAATAGGTGTGCCACGATCCAAAAATAATAGCCAAAGTAACAAGGCAAGGACACAAACTCCGGAGTGTCACGATCCGAGAAAAGCCAAGGTAACCAGGCAAAGACATGAAACCTGAAGAAGTAGGATCAACACCACACCCTCCCATACTTTTGAATGGGTGAAGTTACGCTACAAATCTGTATGATTTTCCCAAAATCAACTACTCGAACACTGACAAAATAAAACTGGACTTCACCAAAATAGATCCCCCACAAGAGATACTATCAAAATGCCAAAAGTGTTGAAACACAGATACAAAATATCTCAACAAACAAGAGAGATACACTACACCTGCTAAAGAAAAATGCTCAAAACAAGAAGCATCACAATGCAAAAGGTATAAAAAGTGGAGCAAGAGGCCGAATGGTGGAGGAGCCACACTGGTAGAGTCCTCTTAACGAATGCCTATGTCACCTCCACGAGTGATCAGATATCCACCCCAAATCAACACGGATGGATGAAGAAGAAGCCTGCATATGACTTGGTGTAAAATGCACAATGGGTGCATGTAAAAGAACATCAGAATGTGTGTTAAGTTGATCATGTCTAATAGTTGAAATCTTAGGTTTCTCAATCCTAAGTGAAGGTGCAGAACTCATGTGTTGCTCATGATCCTTAGAAAGAGTTGAGTGAACAAAAAAGGAGCTTTGTCAATGTGTGATCCCAATGAAGTATCTGCTTGAAAACCAATTTCATGATGAGAATTCCACTTAACATGTGGAATAGAGGAAACAATACCCTGTGAATGTCTACCAATGACTCCTCTAGTGAGACCCATAAAACAGAGCATGCGAGAACTGAATGCAGTGGTATGCTTCTTAAAAAAGCCATGTAGTTGAGAAAAAGTAGGATACACAACATGTGGTACTGTAATAGGCATAGATGTGGAAGATCATGTAGTAACAAGCCTCATAGGTTTAGAAGCATCAAAATCAAGTTCAAGCTCAAATACTAGCAAATCAATGTCAGTGGGTACAAGAGCAATAGCTACAAGTGGACTAGGAGCATGGATATGGCTGTCCACAATATGATGGTGATGTTATAGGCTAGCAAGTTTGTTCTGCAAGGAGTGTATTATTGTATCCTTATTGTGAATGAGTGATTGTAGAAGAGAATTTTGATTCTTGAGCGATCTATTTTCTTCCACAAATTTTACAATATCCTCTTGAATTCCACATACTTCAGAGAAAAGCATATCATTCTCAGAATCCATGATAGGTACAAACTACAACTCCCAAAAATTTAGGACGTCAGGCTCAGCTGAAATTGCGTCCACAATTGATTACAACACTCCTCCATATTTGGCACTTTATAATTATAGTTCAAGTCTAAAAATAAATAACTCCAATGGAAAGAGCATGAAAAAACAAGCACTTTCGCAAAAAATGGCACTCAAAACCGAGTTACCGATCAAAAGTTACAAGCTTTTTAATATTTTTCTCTGTTATTTATTTTAGTTACCACTAAAACAAAATAAATTGTTGTTTCCTTCACCACACAAATAAAATTAAAGGGGCTCAAGTTTAGCACATCAAAAGCTTTAAGCCTTCATATGACCAAGGACTAAGGATTTTAATGGTGTTTGCACAACTTACTATTCGAGAAAGTCACATCCAACTGCCGCTTCTGGTAAAAATTACTATTTCTGGACTATGTAGAAAGTGACCTTTATTTCTGAAAATAGCAACCTATGGATTTTCCCGAAATAGTAAAAAAGTGCACAACATCCATGGACCCCTGCCAAAAAAGGAAAGAAACGAAAACCTTCCTACACATAAACCGAGACAGATACGTTGCATTAGAAAAAAACTAGTACATATCTTGAGAAATCCAAAAACCTAAATAAATAAAATCACATTTTTCCCTTGGCTCGAATCCTGAGGCACACCGTGTGCTTCTCTGCAAAAATAAAAAAACCACAAAAATGATTGCCTCCAGAATTGGCCAAGTTTACAGTCAATCTTAGGGTTTTCATGCCTTCCGGATCCAATGAAATCCTTTGTTTTGCATAAAATTTCATGCAGCAACAAAATATGACCAAATCCCAAATATATGAATACACAAATAATTTATTTGTAAAATAAAACTTACAGATGGATGTCAACAACAATCTCTAGCTTTGATACCATGAAAGGAACAATAACCAGATCGTACCAAGCCAAGAACATAGATGCTAATCAAACACCACGATCAATAAGATGAAAGCAATTCACCAAAATAACTTTACATAAAACCTTTGCAAACAAATGAGAAACAATATCATATATTATTATGGAACTCAATGCAATACATTGAGAATGGGCCTTGCTTAAATAGGCAAGGAATAACAATCTAAGAACTAGTCAAGGTCATAGATCAAGCCATAAATCAAGGAAATAACTAGTCATCAAATAACTAGTCAAGACCATAGATTTAGGAGAGAACTAGACATCAAGGATCTAGTCAATACCATAGATCAAGGAAAGAACTATACCTAACAACTAGATAATATTTCCTAATATCTAAATAAGATAAAAGAAATATCCACACACATAAGTGGGTGAGGATAAATACAATAAAGGTAAATAAAGTACCTAGGTGAACATGAGCTAAGGTAAATACCTACTCTAACATGTGTTAATGAACAAATTTGCATGCCGTATGTTGTCTTTCTATTTGATGATCAAAATCCTAGCAGTTGCTATCCTCTATAACTCCTATATTTCATTTCCAGCAATGTAAATAAATATCTTTACAGTTTTTTATCACTAGTATTTTCATCAATTGTAATCTTATCTTATTGACTATACATTCCTTCCACAACCAAGTGTGGCACTACATACCATATAAATATTTCTCAACTTCTATATTACTCATAAGTTTGTGTCTAACACATAATTTATATCATTTCGTATCAAGTAAAATACTTAGCGACCACTAAGCTCCATTACTTGAACAAGATCAATCAAATAGTGGTTGTGAAAGAAAATGCTTAGTGACCGCTAAGCTTCAAAACTCACGAAGGAATAATTACATGGAAAAGCAAAGCTAAACAATTTCTTGATAACATAGATACTTTATGAACAAATCATAGTAATAGATATTAGTGGTCATTAGGAATTTTCCATAATATATTTTGATCACAGATAGGTGAGATATGCACAAATTTTATTCTCGAAAGCTATGGAGGTCTTTGCATAGTCGGAAGAAAGATGATTAATAAAAATATTTTTAGGGTGCTCATATAACACCATAGGGACTACTAGGCACACACCTTTGCATATTTTCCTTTTTTACACATCAATGTGCATCAATGAAAATGATTAGCAACCGCTAAGCTCCGCTACTTGTCAAGAGGAGTAGATTAGCGACCACTAGGCTCAACTGATTTTTTATTTTGAATATAGAGATCAAACAACAGTTCATATTAAAGAAAATTCTTAGCAACCACTAAGCTCGATTACTTATAGAAAGGAATGATTTTTCGGCAAACTAGGCTAAACAATATCTTATTTCAAACATAGCACTGTAATAACAGATCATAGTAATAGATATTATTGGGTGCTAGGCATTTTTTGTGAAATTTTTAGATGCAAAATTTGTGAGATATAAAAAATTGTTTTTATGTCGAAAGCTAGGGAGGTCTTTTGAGAAAGTAATAGATTAACGGCCTCAAGGATAAATTGTTTATTAATTTCAAAAATAGATATAAAAATAGTTCGTATAAAAGAAATGCCTAATTTGCTAAGATCAAATGCTTACAGAACATAGTTCTCTACAATTATTTTTATTGATAAATGAGAAAGGAATAGATTAGTGGCCTCTAGGCTAAACTATTTCTTAATTAAGAAAATAGAAATTAAAAAAAAAAAATCGTATTACAAAAATGCTTAGCGACCACTAAGTTATGATACTTACAAAACATAGTGCTCAGATAACATATCATATAAATGGATGAAATGGTGTCATAAGGCATTTTTATGTCAATTTGTATCAAAGAAAATGCATAACAACCACTAAGATACATTACTTACTGAAAGGAGTGGCTTGGTTCTCACTTGGCTATACTGTTTTTTTTAAATATCAACCAAATAAAAATCATTGTCTGTCTATCCCACTTGTTAGAGAATAATAATAAAATTACATATTTTAAACGTGAAGATGTATCCTCATCATCTTGGCCCTACATACTTCTATAAATAACTTGTTAAAAAAATAGTCCTAAATGTTTTACTAAAAATGGAGGTCAAATATGAACATGGGTCTTTCTCAAGAATGAATGATCCGATACCCTAAAGAACAAAGTGTGTTTTACAATTGCCAATTATTTGTTTATGACAAGGCTATCGACTGATATCCTATATAATGTCGATGAATCTATTTTAACAAATGCAAAAAAACAATCTCAATAGGTTTGAAGTCATTATTTGAAATTATATTATATTCAATGAACTATCCTTGGCAGAGCTAAGTCCTTGAATACAAACCTTCGAGAAGGATTACTAATCACTAGAATTTTGCAACCAATAAGCATCATTAGTTAGTATAGTTATATAGATATGTAGTAAAATTCAAGAAGTCGATTTCTAATTACGAAAGGTGTTATTACAGATAATTTTGAAGAGGGTATTGAGAAAATAATGTTAGTGGAAAGCATGTTGTGTATAATTTGTGTAGAAGGAATTGTCTTTAACCAACCCTGTCGATACAATATTGTATCGATCAATTTTTTCCCAATATAGTGGTTCGTATTGCCTAGCTATATGATTTGTATCATGAAACAAGATGAAGTATGGAAGTTTTAGACTATTTTCATTAAATTTTAAGTAATGATTTTTTTGTTCAAGACCACACCAATATTTTTATTTGAAGGAAAGAAACATAAGGGAATTGTCTATCCTCGAGACTTATGTCGGCTCTTGATGGCATTATCAAGATATGTGCACTATTGGTCAGTAATTCATAGTTGAGGCTTAATTTTTTTGATTTTCTATCTTGTGATGTTTTGTAATCGGATGTACTCTTAGGATTTTTGTCTTCTAAGTTTGAACTTGTGGCTTTGGGGTGTGCTTCCATATCGCCGATTCTTTTAGTGAACATTCTTATATCATTTTACTTGTTAATAAAATATAAGATGTTATTCATAAATAAAACACACCATCAATCCCAAATTAGTAAATTAAAATTATATGTAAAACTTATTGAGATTACTAGAAGGACCAAATATGAAAAAAATAGAAATTAATGATTATTAATAGTTTGAAGATTAAATTGTGCATTATCTTGATATTGATTATTGAGGTGTTCCCAAATGTAGATTACGGACCCTGATCCCACCCAATGTAAATTAATAAATGTATGAATCAATAAATTAAAGTGTTGGAACATTGTTGGTCTGTTGCTATTGAATTGAATAGTAATGAATTAATTATTGGAGGTGACTCTCATATTATTGCTAATGTCACCATCAAAAAACTTGTGTGAATAAAAATCCTTTTGTACTATTTCATTAATTACAGATTGGACCTTACATGTTATATATGGGGAGGCTAATAAAAAGTTAGATTTTATAGAAAATCACATGATAATATTGGAAATAAATATGTTTATCACCCAGACTTATCATCTTTTCCAATAAAGGTCGATATTAAATCCCCTAGCAATCTTGTATTAATTACAAACATGTTATGGCATAGTCACTCCACATATTTACCAATCCTCTCCTCCTTATTTTCACACCTTTTGTCTTTCTCTCACTGGATTTCATTTCATATGTCATGGCCTTTCCAATGTTTCATTTCATTCAATTTTCCATGTCGATGCATGAAATGGCATTTTATACCAAATTTTTGTGTTGTTGTTTGACATCCATTTCTTGAATTGAAATAGATCAAGAACTATTTTCTATTGAGGGAGATCTTTGATATGATTATTTTTATCAATTGTGAAAAGTGTTTTGACGTTTTTTTAGCATCTTCTTATCATACATCCAGTGAATGATTGGTCTTTGGAGATGGGTTGTCACTAGATCAAGCCAGTGTATAGGATTGGCCTGGAATCAGAAATGAAAAAACCATGAGTACATCGTGTCCCTTGCTATCTGAGGATCATTATAAATATGAATTTTTTTTGGACGTGGCCATTTTTTCAGAGTTGTACAAATGGTTTGACGTCCTAATGCGATTTGTGTCTGGTGTGTCCAAATGGGGTGAGACATCGAGGGTGGGAGATAGTTTTTCCCCCTTTCTGACTTGGATGATATGTTTGTTTTGTTACAAGAGGAATTGGCACATTGGGATATTTTTCACGGGAAGGTCACGAGGCATACCATTGGTTAAAGAGTCGGAGTTCTGCTGCTAGAAAAGAGCATCTTTTTCTGGAACCTCCCATGGAAATCGTTTTCATCCCCATTAAAGTGGAGGTTACGGAGGTGTCATCTGATTCAAATAAATAAGTGCTTCTAAAATCCATCAAGATGTAAAAAAATTTTGGTTGTTATATAGTATTTCCCATTGCATTATCACCAAATCATCTTGTTTGTCTTACTAGTCTAGTTTTTTTGTATTCCTAATCACTTGTTTTTTTGGCATAGGCCCTTAATCATTTTTTCACCAAAGTATTGTTGGATCATTCAGTTTTTTTAGATTGATCCTCTCATTATATCTATGATGTAAAGGGAAAGGGACCCTTCAACCCTCCTTTACTTATAAAAATAAAGAAATCATTAATAAAAAAATTTGTTGTGTGTTGCACTATGTAATTTTAACAATTAATCACTATTAAATTTTGTTTGTTTAAAGATGTCAATTCATTTCTAGAAGTGAAGACTAGCAGCCACTAGCATCAATATATTATAGAATATCTTTCTGTCAATGTAAAAAACAATTTGTACAACTTTAGGATAGAGGAGCTAATAGTGGATTGATGGCTATCTTCCCATCACTTAAAAAAATTATTTACACTACATCATTGTGGAAACCTGGAGGTCTTCGAGAAAGGAATAAATTTAATTCTCTTTCCCTAATAATAGAAGATAATGTAAATGGCTCTATTTATTTTACAAAAACCTCTCCTACAACAATCTGTCTGGGGAAATTCATGTCATTAAAAAAATTCATGTTTTTTTACATACAATGGTAGATATAAACACAAATTTTCTCTACGTACCAATTCATTTTTGTTTCTTATGGATTTTAGATATCACCAATTAACTGATGTAAAAAATAGTAGTTTTATTTTAAATAGCTCAGGTTATAAAGAAATTCTTCTATTGTTATCAAAAAATTGGAAAACTTGGATATGTATGATGTTTTCTAACAAAATTATGGCCCAATGTAATTAACAACATCCATCTCAAAACCAACAATTGTTTACATCTATTAGGGTTTGGTACTACTATTGTGCATAATTATAGCTCTGTACCGTTCAAATAATCCAAAGGTATTTAATAAAAAAAATTACAAACAAAATGGAACTAGGTGTTAAAACTAACATGGCAAGACATGATTTCATATTATATAGATTATCAGATGAAAAATCAGAAAGCAATATCATATTACATTTTCTTTATTGACACATCTATTTGTTGCATTTAGGTTCTCCAAGGTTAGTCATACTATACATGAACATGGCTCTTTACATGTATGATGACATAATGAAAAAAAAAAAAATCTTAAAGAGAAATATGTAATTGGCTATGTTGTTACAAGCAATCTTTATAAATGTGATGTACAGAATTCTAAGCCAATTGCTATAAAGAGATTATGCATTGTGACCCACTAAGCTTGCTTGCATTTAAAAGTTATGTGGTAACAGATGGAAGCATCAAGCATCGGAATCTCAAGAGTCTATATGGATGTTCTCTTTCTCCACTTGCAAACCTAATGTTTTATGATTACATGGTAAACAAAAGTCTGTCAAACATCCTACATGGTGAGTAAAATGATTATGTTATGAAGAAAAATGAATATGTACATTGTAGATTAAATTTTTGAAATATAAGTGTCCAATAAACCTCTAACCTTCATAGTAAAATGGATATTTGGAAAATCTAAAAAGTGTTTTATTAAAAAAAAAAATCATATAGGATCATCAAAGAAGATTAAGCTAGACTAAAACGAAAGGCTAAATATTTCTCATGGTGCTAAAGAAGGATAGCCATATCTTCATTATGATTGTAACCCATGCATTGTTTACAGGGATGTGAAGACTTCTAACATTCTTTTGGATTATAATTTTGATGCAAATTTTTAGACTTTGGCATTACCAATTACATTTCCTTGGCCAAACACCACACCTTTACCTATGTTATGGGTACCATTTGTTACATTGACCCATAATATGCAAGAACATCAAGGCTGAATAAGAAATATGTAGTACACTCTTGTTGCTGCCTACTTGTAAATACTAGTCTCTACTTTGATAGCACCTCCACTGCTACTTTACTCAACACTACTTGTATCCAAACCGATAGTCCCATTCTAGAGGAAGAAAATGTATTCATGTTTTGTGCAAATAAAATTTTCCACAAAAGGTGATGAATCCTCATATAATATTTACAATTGTATATGTATGAATTTGTAACAAATTTAAAATGTACAAATAGAACCTTTTAATGTAAATATGATGACAGATCAATTTTTTATTTCTTGACTCATAAAAAATATAATTGTGACACAATGAGTGTTTTGATTGATGTAAACTATAAAATAATGGTTCAATGTATCTTTGAGGGTGTAAGACAAAATTTCTCACAACTTTTTTTTCTATTGTGTCAAGGATTATTTCATTTTCTTTCTCACAAACGTGACTCATTGTTTATACAGATAATGGAACAATTTATAAGTATAAAGTCTACTATCTTTCAAAGTAATAGAATTTGTGATATACATAAAATCCCAACTTTTTTGTTTGATTTTAATGATTACTCATATAGTTTATAATAATAAAACACTAGTGAACTTGTACGATATAAAAAACAATAATTGAGTTGTTACAAGGTATATTTCAAGGTGAGAACGTAATTTTATTGTGAGTTACACTAGAAGTCAAAATAACACCACTAGAATTTAAGGCTAGTTTCAAATTTAAGGATATGTGTATACTAAACATTGTGATTTATGCCTTTCACTTTCAAAGTTTGAGATTCACACTCTGAAAGTGTGAGTGTGAGACTTTGCACTTTCAAGGTGCGAATCTCAAAATTTGAAAGTGTGGGGCTCACACTTTTAGAGGGTGAGGATCACACTTTCAAAGTGTGAGGATTGGATTCTTTAGAGTGTAGGGATATCACTTTGAAAGTGTGAGGCTCATACTTTTCATAGTTTTGGGCTCACACTTATAAAGTGGTGAGGCTCTCAATATTTCAAGATCGTGTGGCTCACACTTTGAAATTGCGAGACTCTCAGACTTTCAAAGTGTGAACCCCGCACTTTGAGAGTGCAAGGCTCACATTTTCAAAGTGTGAACCCCACACTTTGAGAGTGTGAGGCTCACACTTTCAAATTTTGGGGCTTGCACTTAAATACAACATGATCATGACTTATAATAGTTATCGGTATCTAACCTTACATCAAGGCTTTTTCACTTTCATTTAATACAATGGGCTCATGAATTATAAGAGTTAGTGGTCACTCACCTTAGATCAATGCTCATGACTTATAAGAGTTAGTGACCACTCACCTTAGATCAATGCTCATGACTTATAAGAGTTAGCAACTGCTCACCTTACATCAAGGCTCATGACTTATAAGAGTTAGTGACCGCTCACCTTAATACAATGGGCTCAATAAATAATAGTTAACAGTTGCTAGCCTTACATACTCTCAACATTGTAAATTTAAAAAAGGTGAAATTGGAATCAAATAATAGCCAAATTATAATCCAATAATAACCAAATCGGAATCCAATAATAGCCAAATTGGAATCCAATAATAGCGATATTGGAATCCAATAATAGTGAAATTGGAACTAGAATAATTCCAATATTGCTACTAATGGATTCCAATAATAGTAATAATGGAATCTAATATAGACAAAAATGGAATCCAATATACGTAAAAAGGAGATGGATTTCTTCCAATACTTGAAATATTGGAGTCTTAATTCACTAGAATATGTCCCAATTTAGTGAAATAAGTGTTTTAATCAAGAAACAAGAGTGACTGTCAAATATGATCAATTGTAGACATTCCTAACTCAGACATCTCCAAAAATTCCCATAGATTCATAATGTTAATGGGTGATTTTGAGATCACCTACATCAACCGTGAAGTCAATTATGGGATAAATCATCACTTATTTTCTCACCGACAACCCTATCACTCTAACAAGATAGTTGATTTGAATATCCTTGATGAATGCATTTGCTACATTAACAAACCCGACATTGCTTCATGTCCTTGGTATCTAGATATAATAAACCATATTATAAATCAGACATATCCTGAAGGGGCTAACTCGAAACAAATTTGAAGACTCGTGGCATAGCTTCCAAACACATTATTATAAAAATGTTCTATATCAAATAGATTTTTATGGTATGTTGTTTAGATGTTTTAATGAAGAAGAAGTAGAGAAAATCACCTTCAAAACCCACAATCGAGTTTTTCATGGTCACTTTAGGGGGCATTCAAATGCTCTTAAGATTCATTTGATGGGTTATTCTGGCCCACATTGGAGCATGATTTTATAGATTATGTGTGGAAATGCCAAAAATTACAAGAGTTCTCACATTCCATACACATCCTGGATCAAGATTTACATCCTATAGTGATAACCTGGAAATTATTTTGGATCCGATAGGAAGTTCTCTCCCACATTGATAGATAGGCATAATTTCATAATCACAACCACAAAATAATTTACAAGATAGTTTGAGGTCATGCCTCTAACTATGGTACCTGGATCCTTCATATCCAAGTTTATCTTAAACCAAATTATCTACAGGTATGGTGTTCCAAAAGTTGTTATTTCATATAATGGAACTCCTTTCAATTATGATGAGGTACATGAGTTATGCACTAGGTTCAAAATATCTCATCATACAACCTTTTTATCCTATCCTCAGGCCAATGGATAGGCTAAAAAAACCAATAAAACCTTGAAGTCCATTCTCCTTAAGACAGTTAAGGAGAAAAAAATAGATTGACATCTAAAGTTATTTCCCACCTTATGGGAATACATGACTTCATTTTGAACACAAATGGGGGAAAACCCCTTTTCCTTAGATTTTGGTGTTGAAGTAGTATTTTTTAGAGGTAGAGCTACCTAGTATTTGTGTGTCTCTATAAGGAATTCTAGACGAAGATGAGCATAAAAATGCACGTTTAATAAACTTAAAAACCCTAGGTGAGAGAAGGCTTAGAGAAGAACAAAACCATCAGGTCTATACAGCAGTAAAGTGACTCAGTGTAATATAAAAGGTATAATAACGTCAAATTAAGGTAGGAGACCTTTCCTTGAGACTCAATAGCTGAATAGACAATAAATTTGGCAAAGGTAGGAAGTTCATGCCAAAATGGTTAGGCCCCTACCAAGTAATAGAAGATTTTAATAATGGTGTGTATTGTTTGTGTACTCTATAAGGTGAGGATTTTGTTGAATCTGTTAACTCACTTCACCTCAAATGTTTTTACATATAGTCATTGCATTTCCACACTTTGTCCTTTTACATTCTCATCATCTTTGTCATTTGCATTGTCACTTTGTTAAAATTGTATTACGAAAACTTATTTTTCAAGTGATTCTTAAACTTTCAAACATTGGAAAATCTCTCAATCATGACTCTTCTATAGTTTCTTCACACTCTCAAATTATTTAATTCATGTCATCATTTCCATTCATGAGACAAATTTTGACATTGGTATTATAAGGACTTACATGCTTCATCCTTTTCATGGTTTCTTCTAATTTGGGTGTTTCTCACCTATATTTTTCTCTAGAAGCTTCATAATGATAGATCTTCCCTAAAAATCTCTTTATAACAAAAACATTCTAAACATTTAAATTGGAAAAAAATTCACCCATTTTAGTATTTAGAAATGATCCCTCATACTATTTGTGTGGGGCTGATATTGGGGGAAAATGTTCCCTATTAAAAGGAATAGTTCAAAGAAAAACAAGATAAAACAAACAAAAAATTTATAAATAATAAATACATACATACTTACCATAAATAACTAAATTTTCCATCTCTCCCAGTCTTTAATGATGAGTATATGCTTCTTATTGGTAGCATGAGGTTAGGAAAGGAGGAAGGTTCCTTTACTCACCTATGTTTTATCCTTGGTGATGAGCCCATGCTTCTTATTGGTATCATGGGGAAAACGTAGGGGTCGTATCAAAAATAAAAAATAAAAAATAAACAAAGAAATAAAAGTGCTTGAAATTTTGAAACTCCCAAGAAAATTATTTAGATGTACATGTTAGGAGAGAATCATTCCTTAGCAGATCTTTTCAATTAGTAGGCCATTCATGGATATAATTCTAGTCTTAACTTTTAATCATAAATCATCTTGAATTTGGTTAGTTAATCCTGATTGGGGTTGAGCCATGGGATTCTAAATAATTTTTGTCAAATTTTTTGTCTTTTTATCATAATTTTCTCATGCATTCTTCAATCATACATCTCACGTCCTTCTTGGCTCTTGGTGATGAGCCCTCACATCTTACTAGTTGTGTGAGGTCAAGAATAGAGTGAGATCATTTGGCATGTCGACCCATATGGAAGCCTTGATATATCTAGGATCTATTATCCCAATACCCCTCTGGTAGGGGATAACCCATTCATAAATCCATTACATAACTAGCGTAGCATGACTAAGTGAAGTAAACCCACATCTAACAATATTGTATAGGTCATGATAGGTAGTTTCAAGTATATCCACCCCCATATAAATACTCTTTTGTAGAGATCAATGTTCTCCAAAGTAGGAGCCCAAAAGAATAAGAACATATCCCTACCTTTATCCCTAATCAAACATGAGGCCAAGATACCAATGATAGCATTACACAGAGTGGTAATAGGGGCACCCTAAATATTCAGAAATATAACCCCTTATTTAGCACTTGTTTCAAGTTCCTATGTATCTCTCGGGTAGGTTTCACATCTATGGGCCTCATCGATGAACTGGCACTCTTTAGCACCAACTTCATGACTATGATAGGAACCTCAAGTATCTTGTAAATATCCTCCAAGATTATGGTCCACTCCCCTAACGCCATGTGATTGGAGAGTGTTCTAATATGTGTCCCAGTAATTCAAGAATTTGTATATAAGGCACCTCGATGGGGAAACTTGTTGTTTATGTGCCAACCTCCATATCCTTTCCCTCTCTAATATCCCTCTCTTATCGGTGTTAATAAAAGTAGTACCCTAGGAAACCACTCCTACTCTCAGGATATAATCCATCTAACATAGGCCCCTTGGATCCAAAAATAAGAAAAAAGAGCCTATTATAATATGATAAATGCATGATATGCTCATAAAAACAATATAAATACACGCAAAAATAATTAAATTTTACAATTGGATTTTAAGTTACAAATTTTTGTGATGGTTAAAAACCACCGCTCTTATCGAGTAGAGGTTGTGTAATTACCACTCTAGCATAATAGTGGTTTTGTAACTACCACGGTGGTTGTGCTGTTGCCACTCTATGAAGAGTGGCGAGTTTTGTAACTACCACATCCATTACATAACCACCACTCTGTGAAGAGTGATAGTTTTTTTATTATTGGCAAATAGTTTTTTGAAAGGGACTATACCCTTGTACAGCAAGGCTCAGAAGCCAGAATAGGAAAATAAAGCTCGAAAAAAAGGATCAACATCCTGATATAACAATAAGGACCAAGTGCAGAACGCAGTCTGCAAAGAAACAACCAACAGCAACACAACAGCAAATAAACACCTGCTGGACAGTGATCAAACAGCAAACACGCAGTGGTCCGGCCACAAAAATGATAACAATGTACTCCGGCCGACCACTAACGGAGAAAACATCCAGACGATCATCACAAAAGAGCCCAACAAAAACTGTCAAGGAAGGAACCAGCAAAAGCAAACCAGCTGCAACAAAACAACAACACAGCTGCCTAGCAACTGCGTAGCAGGCCATATGCCAAAATGTAGCAATAATAGCGCCCAAAAAGACAAGAATCAAATCTTGTCCGATATGGTGGGGGATTTAGATTTGGCATTACCCTTCTTTTTCCGATCCACCACTGTCCATTCCTGATTTCCCACATCCACTACAGTCGGAAAAACTGCAATAGGTTTGATGGGGGAGTGACCCAAATGGGAGGTCGGAATATCTTTAATCACTGAATCAGCAGCCTGTAAAGAATAATCTGGAGGCTTCTCTGTATTGGTCTGTGAATCAACCATGATGGGTGAGTTAGCTTGCAGGGGGGCACTCGATTCCTTAGCCGGATCTGAGTCGATTGTAAGATGTTCAGGTAGAGAATCCCTCCACCAGGCTGTTTTGGTCTTACGTTTGGAGTGTTCACAGTCATCTGAAACATGACCAGTTTGGAAGCAACGCCTACATCTGAAGGCAAGTCTCTCATAGTCTATCCTCTGCACCCAGAGCCTGGCTCCAATCTGTAGATTGATTTCTGCTGGTAAACATTTGGAGGTATCGAGATCAACCAGGATTCGAGCATAAGTAGTATGGGTTTGAATGGAGGTCTTATCATCGACTGCTACACATGAGCCTAAAGTATCCCCTATAGCAATGAGACAAGATCTGTTCCAAAGCTGCAATGGGAGTCCTGGTAGACGAACCCAAATCGGGTAGGTATCAAAAGACTCCTTTAATGGGTCGAAAGATGGATACCATGGTTTGGACATAAGCCCATGTTCCCCCCAAACCCAATGTTGACTAAAAATTAAATCCCTATCTTCAGGGGTTTCAAAGACAGCAATGAAGTAAGCTTTAGCACAAGGATAAAGCTCAATCTTACCTTGTATTTTTTCTCTCCATCTCTGGGCTATCCAGTCATGAAGCTGAGAAAGCTTAGGCCAAAATTTGTGAAATCTGCATATGAGCCCCAGTTGGGAGAGATTTTCCTCCTCCTTAAGAACCTTTAGAAGTAAATCCTCTTCGATTTTCAGCGTCGGGACCTCCTGGGAGGGTTTTAAGAGCTCATTTCTGACATTCTCCTTCTGTTTGGAGACCGCTGAAGCATAAGATCCAGACCTATTGTTGCTGTTTAGTTTGTCCTGGTTCTGGCTTACCCCTGTACCTCTTCCTCCATCACCAGATCCACTCTTAGTCTCTTGCAACCTGCAGTTACCAGTATTGAGTTTTAAAGGAGATAATGAATCTTTGACTGAACCATCTTTACCTGTCCCATGAGTGAACACCCCTGTTTTGATATGGGGGTCTTGGTTAGTATTGAAAGCCATACCAATCCATGAGATTGGTGCTTTATTTTCCTCTACATTTTTGCATCCGCCTCCCACAGATACCACTGGTTTCTCGCCGCCATTAATAGGGACCTCATTTCGAATTTCTGAGAGGGGCGAACCTCTGGCAATGCTCGTGCCTCCTCGAACCCTTTTTTTAGATGAAGCCCGCGTAGAAACCATGGAATAGCCGCGGAACAGCCGCGGAGCAATCTCGGAGCAGTCGCGGAGCAGCCGCGGAGCAATCGCGGAGCAGACGCGAAGCAATCTCGGAGCAGCCGCGGAGCAGACGCGAGCAACCGCGAGCAACCGCGAGCAGCGCGAGCAGCGGAGCAGCCGCGGAGCAGACGCGAGAGTAGATGCAGAGTGGGGGAGTGTGAAGAGTGATAGTTATGCAACCACTATAACGGTCATTTCAATCCAAAACATGGTCTCGCACTTAAAATTAAAAATGCATAGAAAGACCTAAAAGTAACCAAAAAAGTTTAAACAAGTTACATAACCTACAAAGTTCCCCTACAAACATTTTGACTATAAATTTAGACAAAATCTCCCTCATACAACTAGTTTCAAATGAAAATAATATTTTAGGATAAAATTAAAAAATGCTTATAACTTACATGTTCCAAACCCTCCGATGTTCTTGTCGGGTTTGTTACCATCATGACTAAATTATCTTTGTTTTGACTATATTTGTGAGTGAAATGGTCACTATACATCCAGATATCCAAATTTGGAAATTTGGTTAAAAAAATTATTTCTAAAAATAGAAACAAGTGATATATAACTCATTTTTGTCATCTACCATTTTTTTGGTGAGTTTATGCAAAGTTGGCGTACACAAAGATGGTATATTTATCTTCCCCACATATATGGTGAGTAATTTTTCTTTTCATTTCAAAATATTTGGCTAATTTTGTTTTATATCTATACTTGATTCTCGTTTTTTTGTAGGTAGCAGGGAAGGCTCGCTTGACATCGGATTGGCAAGCGGTAAAGCAAGGTAAATTTATAACCCTCCTATTTGGGAGAACCATACTCGAAACCACACTTTATCGCATTCATGAATAAAATTTTCCTTTGAGGAGACAATATGTATGCACCTAAAAATTGCATAGTGCTTGTTATATGGAAGGACACAAGTAAGTCTTTAATGATGAAATAATCCATCTCCAAAGTAATGATGAGATCTAGATCCTCTCCATTCTACTTCAGTATGTTTTTATGAGTTTTTTTCCCGTTTTTAAGTTTCAAAGTCCATTGTATCCTTGTGAGCTATTTTATGCTCTTTTTTTTCTTAGTTTTGGCCTTTAGTTATAAAAACAATGTGGTGGTTATGAAACTACTAGTCTACACATCTTGGTGGTTACGTAACCACTAGGGTGGTTACAAAACATCCGTCTATGACCGGTAGTTCTGTCACTTATATCGATCGATTAAAAATGTATTTTTCGCAATGCATGTATTTAGCTCAATATTTATTTTATCACTCATTTCTTGACCATTTCTCCTAATTTTTGTCTAATTAGATTCTTATTAGAATTATCTTCCTAGTTTATTATGTTTAAAATGTTGACTTCCCCTTACGTTGATGTATTGTCACTTCTTGTCTAACATTTGTTGTTGGGCTCTTTCTTTCCCATGAATTTATAAAAAAACCATATTTCATTTTAATGATGGATTGGATTTTTCATATTTTATTTTCAAATTTATGGTGCCAAAATCTAGTTAGGTATAACACAAACAACTTTCTCATTGATTTTTTCTTTCCTCTATTGCATTTTCAACCAGCTACTGCAACCAACGGGCCATAACTATTTTATTAGTTTTTCATATTACCATCCATCACTTTGCACATCTTGGATCAAATAGAAATTATATTTGGAAGAGGAAAGAAATATGAGGAGACAAAAAACACAACACCACACCTAGAATGATATCTCAAATCAATAGTTATAGGTTGGGGATTTTTGAATTCTTTAAGCTTGATTTAATCTACATGTAATTAAATCTTACCTTTAGAGGAACTATTGCAATTAATTATATAATGATAATATACATAAATAAAAAATTAATAAGCATGAAATAATATTAAATCATAAGCAATAAAGAGAGGTAAGATGACTTATCTAATTTCATGTAAGCTAGGGATGATCTGGGTAGGTGAATAGCTAAAACAGACTATAAGCAATGTCATCAAGCCCCTTTGGAAGTTTTGGGACTCAAAAATGTTCAAGATAGAAGCACTGTGGGAGGAAAGGAGCACATAAATGCTAGTGACTAAATTGAGGTGTTAGTTTCCACCCATATGCTCAGGTTATTATCTTTTCGTACAAGAGGATATTCATTGTCGATCTTTGTTTATCACTTTGGATTTGTTCCAATGTCATTGTTTGCACTTATAACCTACAAAATAGATACCTAGCTGCACATTCCCACAAACCACATCAAACCTAATAAATAGTATGCATAATGGGGAATCAAACTAACCTTGGAAGGAACCCAAAGAGTGATCTTATGATCTGAGTTTTGAACTACATCTCAAACTATATGCAGTCTTGTGTGAATGTGTGTGAAATGATTCCCTAGGATTCCCTTGTGTAAGTTTCACAATGATAGTGGGATAGATCTAGAATATAGTTATACAATGAATGAGATGGAATAGAATGAACTTCCCCTTCATATGTTGTATATGAAGAGTGATGCAGCCATTTTCCCTTGTGTGGATGTGCTATATGGGTTCTTTGTAATTCTTGTGTTCCTTTGGATGCAAGCTTAGGTGATAGTTTATAATGCTCTAGTACTTGGCCCTTGATTTTGGAGAAGTAATTAAGTATATATATCTTTCCCTTGTTTGAATTTCATAATTGACAACTGGAAGGCTGACCCAAAGTATTAAAATATTCCCAAGAAGTAAAAGAGACCCAAAAGGATAATAAAAGTATAGAGAGGGTTAGGAGTGCCCATAAGGGACAGGAGTACTGTGCACTTGTGTCCTAAGCGTGTGCTAGTTTCTAAGTCCATAAAAGATAAATAAGTTACAATTTTGTAGGGTTATAAGATGTGTAAGACCAAAAAGAAGACAAGAGATAAAGAAAAAAAGGCCAAAAGGAGTTGTCAAACACTAGTTTTCTTACTTAGGAATCATGTATACATTATTATGCTTTAGGACCTAGAAATGTACCCAAGTGTATAGATTTTGTGTCTATATTTTCCCCTACTTTATGTTGTTGAGTGAATACTTCATAGCATAAATTAGATAGAATATATGTACCTTGTAATCCTATAGAGAAGAGTGTTACCAATAGCATGTTAAGTGGACAAGTGAAGTGTGAAGTGATCGCATGATGTAAAGTGTGAGAGGCGAGAAAGGGAAGTAGACCCTTGGGGTGAAGTTTATATGTAGTATCGTGTTATTAGATCTTGTGCTTGTTGATATGAGCTACTTCTTGTTGTGTATTAAGGAAATACCTGTAAAAGAAGAGTGACAGAGTAGTCAAAGTATTGTATATGAAAAATTAGAGTAATATGTGTATAAATATGTACATATTGTGTAAAGGAAAGTGTGCACTGTATATGTAAAAGAGTATGAGATATAAAAGATTTCTTGTTTTCTTGGAGTTTCTAATTTTGACTGTATAATGTGAGGTTTTAAGGTAATCTCACGCAAAAATAAAGTTTTTTTAGTGATCTCACTCCAAGAATGAGTTTTTCTAGGTGATCTCATGCTAAGAGAGTCTTTTGGGAGATCTCACGCCAAGAGAAGAGTTTTGGGGAGAGAGGTATATATTTTATCTCCTTCCATGATGATTCCCAAATAAGCACCACTACGGATTATATGTCCATGATTCGTTTCATGTTGTTCCTTTTGTCTTGATTGTTCTTATTTTCTCAATCGTAACTGAAATATAACTTATAGACTGAATTATGTAACTAGACGTAAGTTCCTACTAATCTTTGTGAGAACTATCTTTGTGAACTTTTTGAGACTGTGTTGATTGAGAAATTAACTATTTTCCCCTAGGACAAAAGTGCTTAGGGGGTGCACACAAGCACCCACCACTATTGTTTGTTATTGGATATTAGTGTATGTTATGTGTTTGTGATCCAAGTCTGATTTTAGACCACTTTGTACCTATGTTACTATGCCAATTCTATATTTTTTATATTTTCTAGAGCTATGAGTTGTTGTAAGGGTGATTTTTCACCTAATAGATTCCCCCTTGTTTGGGTTACATGTAATAGCTATAGGAGAATGTGTTCCAAAGGAGAGTACCCGATACTAATATGTATATCGAATTGAATACCTATACGGGATAGAAGATATGCATGGTAGAAACCAGGGACATGCAAACAAGATAGGATTGTAATAAGTGTTAATAGTAAAAAGAGATAGCATGTAAGAGAAGATAATGTAACAAACAACTAGGAAGACAATATGGACCAAAAAGTGGGTTTCAAATATGGTACATCGCTCACAATGTCACAAGACAATTAGGGGTGAAGTAGTAAAAAATATACAATGATCAACCAATACATAGGGCATAGCTCGTAAATAATAGTAAATCGTGGCAAGAAAATAATGTCATTGAAATATGGTCATATAGATCCTGCAAGGCACGAGATACACATGAAGCACCCGTTATCATGTTCGGAAGATAAATAGTATGTAAAAGCATGTATAAATAAGTGAAAAGCAAAGTGGAAGTAATGAGAAGTATTAAATAGTGTGACCATAGAACCTGTAATGTATGAAGTATAAGAGTAAAAAAGTAGATGTCCTTAGGAGCCTCGACGGGACTAGTAAAGAGTGGTGTCAAGCGTTATGCATCTTGTATGAATCTGTTAAATGCCATATATTCACCTTAAGATACCAAGTGAACATGCATGTGTATATATAAAAATATAATGACATACTAAGAATCCAACTAGAATGGAAAATAAAGTGTAACATATAAGTAGAGTAGGCTAACAAGAGTAAATGAAACTAAGATATGAAAAAATTGTGCAAGTGTAATAGTGTGTTACAAAGTGTAATATGTGAATAAAGGAGGGGCCATGTTTCCCCATGGTGGATTTGTGTGAGATGAGGTTCATTTATAAATTCCCCCTCAATAGTCAAGAATGAACCATAGAACAAGAGTGCATCATCGGGAAATGAGTGTTATGTGTGTGATTAAGAGTAGATGCTAGAAAATATGTATCATGAAGCACTGAGCATGAAATGTAGAAAATGTGAGGTTCATTTAATAATTAGACACTAAATAGTTGAGTATGAACTGTGGAACTAGAGTGTGTCATCGAGTAATGAATGTATTGCATGTGATTAAGTATAGATGTTAGGATAGACGTATCATGAATCACTTGAGCATGAAGTGTAGTAAATAAGACATGAGTAGAGATAAAAGAATAGGGATTGGATGTTTAGGGAATTGTGATTCGCCCCAAGTGTGTATATAAATATTTGCGGGTAAATAGATGTGATCATTGTGAGAAAGAATAGCCAGAGTATGTATAGTGCATGAAAGGATGTATACCATATATAGAAAGTAGTATGTGTATCATGAGTAGAAGGATCCATAAGTAAACATGAGTAGAAAAATATGTATGGAGTAGCAGGGGATCATAGAGAGATGTAGCAAGGTGTTCCCATAGTGTATATATAGAAGCTGTTACTAGAAATATTGACATGAATTGCAAAGAAAAATTAATGTATAGATGTGTATGTGAATAGTATGGATAGGCAACTACTTGATTAGAACATGTGACTATGAGGGGGAGATTTCAATTCCGAAAAAGGTGTAATTGACGGGGTCTATGTGATGATGTGATAGAATTATTTCTATGGTGGTAGATTTTAAAATTTGTCTCGTCCATCAATATAATTATTAGCTCGAGTGAAGAAAGGAATGATGTGTTTAATTGGAGGAGGTTGGTAAGGGATATTGTCTTGTGGTGAGAGAGTTGGTGGCTTTTCTTTGGATTGTGGTTTCTTATTTGGGATTGGTAGCATTGTAGATGAATTAACATGATGAGGTAATGGAGTAAGTATCTTTAAGGGTGGTATGGTATTGGTTTGGATAGGTGGGTCTTGACTTCTTGGATAAGGAACATTAGTAATTGTGGCATGATGCGAACTAGACATAGAGGGATTGGATTTGGGAGCCCCCAAAGTGGGATTTAACAATTGGATACGAGAATGTATTAGAATGTTACGTAGAAAATGAAAGACAATTTTTATGTTCAAGATACCTAATTATTTGTTTAAAATCATAACAACCATTGTCGTGATATCCATTAATTCTATGATAATTGCAAAATGGGTGTCCTTTGTATTGTGAAATCGATAAAGAGGGTAGAATGAGTAGGTGGTAATTTGATCAGTCTGGTGATTGAGGAGCTTGGGGAGAATATCATGTTTCTTATCATTTAGATCAAACTTGAGAGGTGTTGGTACCAGTAATACTTTGGCTTCACTTGTATAATCACATGTAGTATACATGGGATCAGGATGAGGTATAGAAGAATAACTAGCATGGGCATGAGAATAATACTTGAGATGTTGGATTTCAACTATGAGGGATTGAATCATGGATTCCATAGCTTGAAATTTATCTTGAAAAATATGGTGTAAATATTTAATTGACTCTAAGATAGCTTGAGAAGATGTGTTATCAGGACTAATAGATGGGTATAAGATACAATTGAAAATGGCACTTACTTGTGAAGGTGGTGTATCGTGAAGGAGGTAAATTATGTGTAAAAATTTGGTCGGATAATATTTGAAAACTATTTTATTTTGAACTAATTCATATAAGGAGAGTTTAGGAGATTTAGGAGCCATGTTATAACTAGGGTTTGGGTTTAGAGAAAAAAAACTATTAGGATATGTAAAATAAGGATCTAGGTGTTTGATCAAGAATAGAGGATCACCAAATGATTTAATATAAATGTCATTAAATATTAATTTCATAGTAATATTTTTCCCAAGTCTCTGTACTTAGAGATTTTTGAGTTGTCACTCTTTAAAAATAGTCCAATCGAGTTTTTGAAATCGGCACTTCCCAAGGGATCAAGGATTCTTAGAAACACCTTCATCAGATAGAGAATTCTTTCCCCTTTCTAGAAAGGTATGGAAGTCCTCCTAACTCCTTGTAGTTTTTGAGTTATGGCTTGGCAGAGGTAAATGGGGAAATTTTCCCTAGGCAGGCCCACATCCAATAGAGAAGTGCCACGTGTCAAGGTGGAGCGGAGGCAGGGAGATAAATTTTACACTTAGCCCTTTAGGGGTTAAAAGGAACAAATTCAAATTTTTTTCCCACAGACCCGAAGAAGGAATGAAGCGCACTCACGGGGCCAGGGAGAAAATCTTGGCACTTAGCCCTTTTGGGCAAAAAACTCAAAGTTGCAAACCGACCCGCGGGCCCACGAGAGGAGAAGGGAGAAGCACATGGTAGAGTGGCAGGGTATAGAGGTAAATTGGGATTTTTTCCCAATGTGAATTTCAAAGGCAAAAATGGAGGCGCATCCCCCCAAGCAACCAAAAGGTGCCACGTGTCTCAGAGCGGCAGGGCGCGGGAGTTTTCAGAAATTTTCCCAATATGAAAACGTGAAGGAAAAGGACAGGTCTTGCCTGTGAGCAAACTAGAAGGTGCCACATGTCTTAGAGTGGTAGACCCATGGATTTTTTTGGGAAATTTTTCCAAAAGGGAAAAATTTAAAATTTGACCCCGCCAACCCTAATTTTGACTAGTTTTGCCCTAAATCTTCAAGAGGCCATATCTTTCAAACCAAAGCTTAGTTTTTGTATTTTTGTATCAATGGAAATATGTTGAAATTCTCTACATGATGGACACTTCAATTTTAAATTTTGATGGCATTTTATGGGAGAAAATTGAGAAAATGTCTCTGGCATGCAAAAATAAATAAAAAGGTTCCTCCCAACTTCGCTCCAATGTTCTCCTACCACGTGGATGGCCCAATTTCAAAGAAATTAGGGAAAAGGAGTGAATGGTTCATATGAAAACTAGCAAATTGAAATATAAAATGCATTTTTACATGCGAAGCTCTTCTTGGGCTTGTCAAAAGCATTTTCTTTGCGTTGCAGAGGAATCTGGAAGAAGGAAAAATGATCAAATTTGTTTGTAACCGCTTCTTGGCCATTTGGGGAAGTTGTAACCACCCCTTACATGCTATTTCTTGTCCTCTGAGAGTCATTTTTGAATTGAAAATTGAATTTGGAAAACAGGAAGCATGTTTTTGCGAATAGAGGACAAAAACGACAGTCAATCTTCTTTTATTCTCCTTCTCTGCATTATTTCTTCTATTCCCACTCGTTGTACAAGTTTGAACTCTGAGATCAATAAAAAAGGAAGGAATTTTATGTCCCCTGGATGGAAAGATCGATTGGTGCTTTGTAACCAGCGTGTTTTATTTTGTCTTGTGCTCAGAAATTACAAATTTGTCTTTCTTTTGTTAATGAATGCATGTAATGAAACTTCCAGTTGATGTGTGTGGGAATCTGACACTCTACCCACAACATTGAACTCCCCCTCCTTCATTCTCACTCCCTCCCCTTTCTCAGATTGATTTCTACTATAGCAAGGAGTTGTTATTATTTCCATAGGGACAGTGGAGTGTTCCTATGGACCTCTAGTTGAAAAACCACCACAAATCCACTTCGGTTACATGTTAAACAATGGGAGCTGCACCATTCAAATGTAGAGGGACTTAGATTCCCATAGTGTTGGCCTCAAATCCACAAATTTGTCCACAAGAAAAATTTTCTAGCCAACACTACTATAATGAATGATATACAATGATAATATATAATAATCAAACAAAAAAAAAAGAATGTAATAATATGAAACCGTAAGTAAAAGAGAGAGGTAAGAAGACTTAGATGATTTTGTGCAAACTTGGGATGATCTAGGTAAGTGAATAGCTGAAAAAGACTATAAATAATGTTTTCAAAGCTCACTAAAAGTTTGAACTTACAAATGTACATGAAAAAAGTGCCCACATGAGGACAGGAGTGCTCGGGCACTAGTGAAAAAAATATGGCGCTAGTTTCCACCCAAATGCTTAGGTTTTGATATTTTATGTGCATGAGGAGCTACATTGTTGATCTTTATTTTTCACTCTATATTTTCCAATTTCATTGTTCACACATGTAACCTGTAAAATAGATACCTATCCACACATACCCACAAACCACATCAAACATAATTGATAAGATTCGAATGGGGAGTCGATGACCTCGATCATTACTCGAATACTAATATTACAACTGAACGTTGAACTACATATAAGACTCCATGTAGTTATATGTTAATGTGTTTGTAATGATGCCTTAGGATGCCCTTGTGCAAGTTGAACAATGATGATAGCAAGCTAGATATAAAATATAGAAAATGTATACAATATGTGAGATGGAATAAAATTAACTTCCCCTTCCTATGTTGTGTATGTAGAGTGATGTAGGAATTCCCTTGTGTGGATATGTTATATGGATTATTTGTAATTCTCTTGTGCCTTTAGATGCAAGCTTAGGTGATAGTAGATAATGCTTAGTGCTTGGCCCTTGATTTTGGAGAAGTAACTAATTATATATATATGTTTCCTTTGTTTGAATTTCATAATTGACAACTGGAAGGTTGATCCAAACTATGCCCAAAAATTAAAATAGACCCAAAAGGATAAGAAAAATATATAAGGGGTAAGGAGTGCCCAAAAGGGACAAGATTGCCTAGGAACTTGTGTCCTAACTATGCACTAGTGTCTGAGGCCATAAAAGATAAATAAGTTAAGTTTTGGCAGGGTTGTAAAATGTGTAAGACCAAAAGGAAGACAAGAGATAAAGTAAAAGGACAAAAGTAGTTGTCAACCACTAGTTTTATTTCTTAGGAATTTTGTATATATTAGTATTCGTTAGGACCTAGAATTGCACCCAAATGCATAGATTTTGTGTCTACAAAGATTTTTTTAATTTTTGTCATTAAATTAAAAGAAATACATTGTTTTAAGTTGGTAGAATTAAACACTTCTTCATTTCTAGTATTTTATGTGTAGTTTTTGGACAAGTTTTCCATTGATAATTTATTTATTTATTATCCCTGTGGATATGCAATGTAAATAAGTTGGAGGAATATTTTGTGTCTATATTTCTTTTTCATTTATTTGTTCTTTATCTTCCATATAATTTATTTTCACTTCGTAAGGGAAAGCTTCCAAGTAAAGAAGAAATTTCTTCTAAGAATATTTTCTTTCTTTTCCCATTGACTTGAGGGAGAAGTTAGAAAAAATTTAATTTCCAGAGTAATAGCTTTAGAATACATCTTTTGTTTAGAGTAGACTTTTTCTTACAATATTGCAACAAAAAATAGCCAATTCGGCTTTTCCTATTTTAGTTTATTTTTATTTAGAAGTAGCTTGTTTTTATTTTAGATTAATTTCTTTATGTTTGTGTCTTAAAGTATTTTATTCTTTTAAATCAATAAAATACAAAAAGAATTCTTAGGAATTTAATTTGTTTTATTCATGTGTTTATTCAAAAGCTTTCTGAAAACACAAAAAGATTTAATTAGTTTATTATTATTTTACTTTATTTAAATATTGGAAAATGTAATTTAATTAGATTAAAGGGTGAATTAACAATATTTTATTTAATTTATATTCACTTGCTTTTTTTATTTAAAGTTAGGAATTAAAAGTAGATTATAAATTGGAATAAACACAATTATCCATTTCCTTAGTGGCCTAGGCTACTGTACTTAGCCCTTAGCCCTTCTAGTTATCAATCATTTGTTTCCTTTTGATTTTCTCAAGAGTCGGTTCCCATATGTCCAACTCGGTTCCGCCATAACCTCATAAAAGGCTATTAAATACAATAAAAACCTGCCCAACATTGACCGATATTATGGAGACATAGACCTAGGTTTGCAGGCAATAGTCTTTAAATAAACCCCCATAGGTCACGAGAGATCATTGGCCAACTTGATGCCCTTAATTATGAATTAGACATATATTATTAATATTGGGATGATTTATCCAATATGGTTAAACCATCAAACCCCTAGTTCATCCTCAAAACTTCCTCTTTCATTCTTACATGACCCTCTTTAGAGAGGTATATTTAGAGGCGAAGGAAAATTTCCTCAAATCCATCAACCGGGTCAAGCCACACTCAATTTCATTGACATAGACCAAGACATGTGGACCAAAATCATTTTCAACCATAGTATCACTCCCATACAGGTTAGGTAGGAATTTATTTCCCTTCACGATAAAATTCCCAATTTACAAGTTGAGCATATGCATTTTCCTTTATCATTGATCTTAGTATTACCATTATTCCCACTCACCTCATTTATATTGTATTTACTCATCTCAATCCCATCCCATATATCATAATCCAATTGTCTAGGCATGACCTCAAGAATACGAATGCAACTAAAGTCACGTGTTCATTTTTACGTGTACAGTTATGACACAATCGTAACCATCCATTCTATAATTCCCATAGGATCAATGGTCATAGAGATAATGATTTTTATGCAGTCCATGAAAGGATTCAGTTTCTTGAGGACAATTGTGTCATTGCTTTTCTTGCACTCCATGTAGATAGGTCACATTCTCATGTTCATCGATGTTACACACCGACATTTTTTACTTTTCCTACCTCTTATTCTCCTTAGGTCATCTTGTCTCCTCCTCTCTCAACTTCATCTATGCATGAGTCGTTTATCCCAATTTTCATACACCCTATACATAAGTGGGTCCTGAAGGATCGCCATTCACATTATATGATTCACATCTTCTTAGTATTTCTATGATCACTTTGGGCTTATCGTTTGGTACATATACTCATGAAACCACATCATTTGAGTTGATTGTGATTAGTCTCCACATTCTTTCTCACTAGATGCCCAATGTTCTTTAGTGCTACATTCCTACATGCTTATTCTATAATTGTATGTCAATACGCCTATTTTTAAACATGATCAATTCTTTCCTCTTTATCTTTATTATTCCTATTATTGCCTACCATAATTTTGAATCAACAATCATATTACATACATGCCTATCTCCATTCTACTAGCTATCTTACTACCATCATGATATTATCTATGTTATCAACACATATAATATTCTCTACAAACATCAATATCTATAGTTACACCATTTCAACAATATATTTTCTCAAATTAACTCAAGTCATCTAACAAATCATATAACAACAAAAATATACATCATCATACCAAAATGATCTCATCATATATATACATACATACATACATACATACATACATACATATATATATATATATATATATATATATACATACATGCATACATACATATTTTAAAAGTCTTATAATACAAAATCCAAGGGCAATGCACAATATAACATATATCATACATCCTCCTCACTACTAATGGAGGCTATTAACATAACTCTCAAATTCAAATCCTCACCAATAGATCTTTGTATTTGTGCTTGGGAGCATTAATCCTCTAGCGATTACGTAGTGATGCTACCTCGGCCAATACCTCTGCATTCCAGTCATAGATCTCCACATATCTCTCAAAAATGTTACGATCCATGACACCTCCTATGACTACTTTCCTTGCTTGTGATAGGTCTATCCTAACATCATCTCACTCGACTATAATACCATGCATGTAGATATTGCCACCACCATGGGATCAAACAAATATGCATGCTTCTTGGTATTTTAATCTACTCTCTCCAACATCCTTCCACATGAAAGGACATATGGAGGCACGTTGTGATTCAACATGTGTATCAATGTATCCAAAATTAACCTCTAACACTCATCAATAGTAACAGAAAAGTATGTTTGTACATCCTCATCACACATATGACAATGCATGTATCAATTACACACAATATAATCACTCATACTTATGTCGTATAACCACTATTTTTATTGCATCCTCCTCAAGGGTCAGTGTGTGTCCTCCGCTGCCTCTCCTCATCAGGAATCACCACCTAGTATATCTCTTACTGCATCTACCACCATTACAAAAATAGCACTCATTGGTGCCCCACCCACCACTACATATAAGTTGGGGTAATCCCACATCATCTAATTGGACAATAACTATCTCATATGTGTCATATGTGTAATTTTCATATGTGGTAGTTGTATTACATGTCAAGGCATGGTAGTTACACATCACTCCCCATATGTACTCTTCATTTTTAGCTTTGAGAATGAGTAGACCTTTTCTCTTTGCATGATAAATTTCTTGTGGTTAATTTTCTTTCTAATTAATTAGAGCATTTTCTCATTTTTATTAGAGTAACAAAACCTTGATGTGCATGTATTTCATTGATCCTCATAGTTCACTCCCATATTTTATCGGAGAAATCATTTCAAGTAAATGTGTTTCTTGTATTGGTTCATTACTAAGTACTCCCGATTTCATAATTTATTAGCTCTTTGTGCGGGTTTTTATCCGTTCTTGTTTTGTGCATTTTTGTACTAATCCATGATGATATCATTTTTGGATTTTGTTGGTTTTGGTGCTTACCTTTTTTTTTTGTGTATATATGTGTTGTCCAGATAAATTTGGCTATCCAAAACTAACTTTGGTAGAAAATAATTTTGGAGTTATTTATGTTTTTTGGTTTTCTCCGTTGAACTCGCTGAGTTTCTTAGACCCTTCCAAATCCCTCCTCTCTACTCTCACTCAGCTTTCTCCTTTCTATTGATATCCTTGAGCTCCTTGTAGCTATATTAGTTGAGCCACATCATGCTCATCCCTTCCTCACTTATAGATATATTTACCGAGCTCCCATTAGATCTTCCTAACATGAACTCACACCTCTCGAATCAAACTTTATTGTGCACTCCCCTAAGATTGGATTTACACCATTCCATTCTTTTTGTGGTTGTCCCATCTTAGTCTAGGATTTTTCTATATGTGGTATCCCTTGTCTTTCAAGTTGGATCCAAACTCCCTCTTGTCATGTTTCCTTATCACTCGCCTTGTCCCATCCTCGCTTTACTTCATGGCTCATCCTTCATGGCCCCTATGCATGGTTAGTTTCTCCTCCATCATCAACATTGGTCATTTTTCACCCTCTACATCACAAATATTAGTATCCCACTATTCACCTCTATCATACCTACTCCTTTCCCTTATTCTTTGTATCACCTCTACTGCCCCTACTAACTCGGCTCACTCATGAGTTCATCTCGAGGATCTTACCTCGAGCCCATCCCCCTTTTTTATTTTTTTGTCTAGACCTAACCCTTGAAATTATTAAAAAATTAAGTTTCCCTCCTTTTAAAAAATCACATAGTTTAATTTTATAAAGCCTTTTTCATAATTTGAAACATAGGTTTTTAAAATCTATTGTGTTAAATTAATTATTAGGAAAATATTTTTAAATCAGGTAATTATTTCAAAGAGGTGATTTTAATTTTCTAAGTACGTTATTAATTTTTAATCAAATTTAGTTAAGTGAAGTAATTAAGGAACTCTTAAATTTAGCATTATAGGAAATTTTTTCCTAATGTGCTATCATGAAGGTATGAGACAATTTTGGAGGCCCCTTTTTAAATTTTGAGAGGTTATTTACTATTTCCAAGCCATTTTTAACCTTTCACAAGTGATTGCTTCTCATCTCAAGATACTTGTATTTGGTCCAGAGTGGCCACATATTTGGTCTACATTTGGCTATACATTTGGTCCGGAGCTAGTTGCATTTGGTCCTGAGCTAGTTGTATTTGGTCCGAGCTACTTATATTTGGTCCGGAGCTAGCCTTATGTTTGGTATGGATTTGGCCATACATTTATTCTCGGGAGCTAGTTGTATTTGGTCTAGATCTAGCTTTCTAAAGCTCATTGTAATCAACTCCTTTTTCTTACAAGTTAGTGAATTCACCACAACCTTGCGGAAAGGGAGCTTCTTTTTTACAACATGAGATGTTTTTTCTAACACGGAATTTATTTTCCCTTCTTTCATTTTTGTCATTGTGTTTTGTACTTGTTACAATAAATTTTCATCATGAACACTTGAAAATTGTTGTGGTATCCACACTTACATGTTTTTACACCAATTCTGAGGAAAGTGGCTAACTATTTCATGTTGCATGAATTCATCTTACTTGTAATCAACACACTAAACTATAAAGTGACACAAATAAGGGTGAAATTATTATTTTTTGGTGGTTGTGATGATCCATAAATTGGAAAAATATATATATCGACCAATTGATCCTTATAGGAAACTTATTTTAATTTTGATTTTACCCTAAATAAATCAACTTAAACGAATACAATGCAAGAAAAAGAACTAACACTACGAGTTGATAATGGATTTCAGTAATTATCTATATCTCTAGGTTTTTAATAACTTAACTATATCATTATAATGTTTCGATTATAAGTACAAATAAACTTACAATTCTATAATGAATGTGTTGGATTAACTTTGAACTCTGGTGCCAATCAGTCCTGCAGAACCCTCACTAGTCTTGGAAAGATGCTCGAGTGTTTCAGCCTTGATTTCTAGTTTTTACACCTCTTGTTGACTTCTCCTTTGTTGCACGGCCTCTAACCTCTACATATATGTAATTCCTAATGTGTCTCGTGTTGATTAATTTCACCCTCCTATTAACTTCCCTCTCATTGCATGGCCCCTAACCTCTATGAACAACTAAGTCATATTTGGTTTCGTCAACAAGGTCAACAATAATATGACTCTCCTTCATGGCCTCCAGACAACAAACCGGAAATACATCCAAAGCATATGACGAATCACAACTCCATAATGTATATCTCCGGTGTTTGGTCACGTCTCTTTAGCTCCATGATTGGACTATGGGATCACATGAAAAGGCTAAGGAATCAAATGGCCTTAACAAGTGTTGGTGAGTTAGAAATAATAACTCCCAATTTTATAATAATGCCTAGAATAATAGGTCTTCATTTTTTTAACCAAGCATATTAAAAAATACATCTTTATCGTTAAATATTTTCCTTATAATTTCTTAATGCTTATTATTATCCCCTTCTCTTTTCTCTCTTGGATTGTGAGTAGAGATTTTTTTAGTGGGGTAAATACCCCAACTCAACCCAAGTTTCTTATTGATATGGATTATCATCCAAATCATAAAAACTCGTCCATCTTAGCGATTTGGTTAAGGCGGTTGTATTACATAGGATAGGTCACTAGTTTGATTCCCCCTCTGTCAATTCTTGTACCCACCTCATCGATTCACCACGTTATAACGATATGTCTATATCTCTGCCTAGTCATCCTTACTTGGCCCAAGATACTTTATGACTTAACCGCATTTGCTTTTATTTTTCGCTAGTATGGGGTTTATCCCACATTTCCCACATGGTTTTTATTTGAGGATTTGTAAAACCTTCCCATACATGAGATGTTCATGGCTTTGGCCACATCTAATTCGTTGATTTTACCACCGGATTATTTGGGCTCGTCGGTTATGCATAATTGGTTGTAATTTGGCCCTTAGCTTTTCGAGTGGCTCCCATAAAATCATCTAATGTAACTTAGTTACAACTCACTGAGGTTTCTTGATATCAACTTGATCATTAATTTATCGAGTAGCTCGACCTCAACTCAAGTATTAGCTCAATGAGTTGCTTCAAGTACTACGATGACCGGTCCCCCTCCAAAATAGCAGTGGACCCCAATTTTTTAAAAAACATTTATCACCAGTCGAAGACCAAAAGTTTTCTAACACTTTATTTTTACTCTTTTATGCTATGAGGAACCATTTTTTATTGCACACCAGTCATACTATGTTGCATGTGTTCTAGCCTCGTCTTGTGAACACCTTGTTCTTACATAGACTGCATTTGGATCATACGAAATCTATTTTATGCATTCCAATAATCATCATAAATATCTTGAAGCCATCTACCATATTATAATCATCCCAAGATATTTAGGGAAACTTTTCCCAATGATTTTATCTCTAGATCACACCTCCCCACTAGGGGATTTTGTCCTCAAAATGCTTCTTTTCCTCCACTTATGGATCTATAACTTTGTGATGTCTCAAATATATCTCTATAGCTAACTTTATGACATTCAAACTACTACTCCTTTAATCATAAAATCATCCTCTGGTTCAATCCACGGGCCTTGTGGAACTTAGGCCCACTACCTTTGTTATGCCACTATGATGTTAACATTGACAAATCAGGATAGATAATATTTTTCTGGTATTTATGAGGAATTCAAAATAAATATTTAATTATCAATTTTATAAGAAACCATTAGGCATGATAAAACTATCAAGAAGTGTTTACTTACTTGGTGGCTCTGGTCCTGTTTATTTTCCTTACGATGAGGTAGATCTTCCCTTGTCTTCATCAGCCATAACCCTCTTGGATGGGTTAGTTTTGTCCACACCAAATCACATTATGGTTATTGGATCCACAGTAAGCATGTGGATATGTCCATAATAGCTCTAGGGTTCTTGTAGGCTCATTTTTTTAATTAAATAATACACAATCATACCTCTTAGGGCTGTCAACTTTTCCTTTACTCTCACCTTTCTTTAGAGAGTCTAGTATGTTCCCCTGTTGTAGGATACTTTATGAGGATTTGGTGCCTTGGGATTTATGCTTGATATTCTCTTAGAGATTTCTCTTGCCTCATTTTTTCCATTATTGTATCCTAAACCTGCATATCAAGGTCTTTCCTCCACCTGGATAGGATTAATTATACCTTGGTTATTCACACCAAGGCCTTTTCCTTCATATCCCATTTTAAAAATAATTTTGATCCTATACCTCTAGTGTACTTTTCAAATTCACCAAAAGTAGGATTTATAGCTTTATGGGAAGGAAATTTCAATGAATCACTTACAATGTCTTTATTGGTGGGTGTACTTTTCCTCTCCACCATGTTGCATTGATCCTAGGAACTTTCCTTAGATTTTAGTTCATGTTTTAACTCTGTAATTGCTCCTCCAAGGAATTATTCTTGAGACTCAAACCTATCTTACAGATCTTGCTTCTACTACTCCATAAGCTGAATATTTTTCCTCAATTGAGAATCCTTCTCTGGGATATGGTGTGTTTTCCAAGTTATAGTCATGGTAGGTTGAATGATATTAGTCTTTGTCAATGCCTTTTTATGTTCACCTATTCAACATTCGAACCACCTTCGTGCCTAACATAGTATTAAATACCAACATTTTTCTTTATCATTCCTAGTCATAGATCAATGTGTGTACACTGAGGGCCATTCTGTTATTCTCTGGTCCTTCGATAATAATGTTCTTATTGCAATGTATAATATAAGAGTTATATGATCCATCTCATTTCAAAAATATAATGTTCTTTATCTTGTCGATTTAAATTCACCATGTGAAGCATCGTACCTAGTATAGTGAGTAGAAAGGGCCATAGTATGAACTGGTAGAAGTCTATTTCACTTAAACCGCGGTGATAAACTAGTTCTCAATATCAAGTTTTCTTCAAAGTTAGCAAGATTGGAGGATAACTACCTACTATGATACCAAACTGTATCTATAAATTGGAAAACAATTTCTCAACCAACATATCCTTACAGCAACTTATTTTAAATCTAATTTTACCCTTAAATAAATCAACTAAAATGAATTCAATGAAATAAAAATGACTAACACTTCATAATAATTGATAATGGAGTTAGGAAATTGCCTACATCTTTGGGTTCACTAATAGCTAAATTGATTCATTATAATTTTTTTGTTATAAGTACAAATAAACTTAAAATTTTATAATGAACATGTCGGCTAATCTCGAACTCCAATGCTAATCGAACTCGTAGAACCCAGATGGTCTTAGAAATTTTCTTAGCGTCCGACATCACTTCCTAGTTTTTACACCTTATGTTGACTTCTCATATGTTGCACGACCTCTAACATTTATACAAACCTAATTTTGAATGTGCCGGTGTCAACGATTCCCACCCTCATGTTGACTTCCTCTCTGTTGCATAGCCTCCACCCTCTATACGAGCTAATTCAATTTAATGTCGTCAATGAGATCAGTAATAATACGGCTCTCCTCTATGGCTTCTAAGCAAGAAACTTGGTGATATACCCAATGTATGAATAATTAGAGCTCCATAATTTACTTATCCATTATTTGGTCATGTCCCTCTATCTTCACAATCATACTTCGGGCTCACACAAGAAGGATAAGGCATCAAATGGCCTTTACAAGTGTTGGTGAGTTATAAATAACAACTCCCAAGTTTACAATAATGCCTATAATAATAGGTCTTAATTATTTTCACTATTCCTATTAAAAATACGTTTTTATTATTCAAATATTTGCCTTATAATTTCCTAAGGTTAGTCCCGAGCAAGTAAGATTGATTCGAGGCCCAAAATCATGTTTTTGGGGTCCCCTCGGCTTTTCTCTAACTCTCCCATCCAAGAAGAAATCCCAACAAGTTAGAGAAAATGGAAAAAATGCAAAAATAAGGTTGCAGGACTGTTTTAAAGCATTTCGGGTCTGAAGGGTTCGGGTCGTACTGAGGTTCGTCGTACCAAGCTTGGGGCCGAAAAAACAAAGAAAATCGGCTAAGTCAGACATTTTTGTCCCAGGCAGTCGCGGGATAGTTGGGACATCGGGATGCGAGGGACGTAAAAAGTTGAAATGGCCGAAAAAGTAAAAAAAAATCATCTAAGTCTTTTGTTTCACGCGGTTTGGGACAGTTGGGACAAAAGTACGCGCGGGACGCGAATCGGCCGATTTGCCGAAAGACAATCCATTTCGGGCAGTTCGAGAGATATTTGTCCCAGGTAGTATGTGGGACAGTTGGGACAAAAGTACATGAGGGACACGTGGGATGTGAAAAGGTGAAAAAGCCACAAACAAGGACAAGGAATCCCGAATTGGCCAATGCGGGAGAATGTGTCCCAGGAGAACAAGGGGAAAAGAGAAGGACTTAGAAAATTTTCCAAGTTTCTGGAAAAAAATTTTAGAAAAAAAGGTTTTGGCCCGCTACCCCAAAGGAGGATGAATTAGAAGCTTGACACATGTCATCCAAGTGGTGAAGAAAGCAGTGGGGGAAATGGGAAATTTTCCAAAGTGAAAAATGCCAAATTTTCAAAGGCAAAGACAAAGTCGCCCTGGAAAGTTTTAGGCCCGAGCCAATAAAAAATAGTGCCACGTGTCCAAGTGGCAAAATGTTTTAAGGAAGGGCCCAAAGAATTTTTCAAAGGATGAGCCGAATGGATGAATCAGAGCAATCGACATGTGTCATCCAAGTGGTGGAGCATGGGGAAAATTTCAAAAAAAAATTTTTTCCAAAGACAAAAAATGGGTCAAAAATTCAAATTTTTTTTCCTGCCGATCCGTTTTGGGCCGTTTTTGCCCTAAATCTTCAAATGGCCATAACTTTCGATCCAGAGCTCAGATTTTCACGTTCTTTATATCAATGGAAAGATGGTGAAATTATCTACATGATTCTAGGGTCATTTTTGCATTTTTTGGTTCAGTTTGGAGAGAGAAAATTGAAAAACACCTCTGGCACGTGGTAATGGCCAGAAATGACGTTTCAACAACCAGCTTTAATGCAAAATATAGTTCGCCACTTTTAAGTTTGCTAGGGTTCTCACCTACCACCATAATGAGATGAATTAAATGCAACCTAGAGGTGGTTGGGGTAGATTTGGATTTCCTCTTCCCTCTCTCATTCTTCCTATAAATTGTAAGGAGGGGCTTCTTTCTAAGCGTTGGACATTCTTGTTTTGCCCCTCCCTTCTTCTCTTTGGCAGGTGAATTTGTGGAGTTCAAACCTCCCATTTAAAATTGTAATGCAACTTTTCCTCTTGGCATTTTTAGTGTATTGTATCAATCTTTGGAGCAAGTAATGCATGTCTGTGGATGATTCTCAACCCTCTCTGTGTTCATTTGCATCCTCCTGATCTTTCACTGCAAATTTTTTTATCTGTGCATGATCTTGCATCACATTTTAATGGTTTGTGTTTATTGGCAAGATAGGTGTTCTTCATTCCTGGTGCATCACCTTTGTTAGTTTAGGTTTATTTTTATGCATCTTCTTACCCTGTCTCCTTGGCAAGTTAGATTAGATTTTGAGTAAACCCTCTGCATTTTTTTTTCATGTGCATCTGAACAGAGGAATAGGAACCAGCCTTCATCTAGAGAGCTTTTCGATTTCGCAAGGTCCCACACTTGGGAAAAGCTCCATGTTATGTAATCACACTGAGAGTCTCAACCCATCAAGTCTAGAAAGAGACACTCAGGGGTGTTGTGATTTGCACTAATAGTTTTGGCACGCCGGTGGGACCTTAGAGGTCTTCACTTTTATTGCAACAAGATCGATGTGCACTTGTTGTAAGTTCCAGCTTTGAAGGAGCTTAAAATCACACATCTGGTGACTCCAAAAGAAGCATAATCCACTGGTTTTAGTAGTCCAAGCCTGGAAAATTTATGAGAAGAATACAGACCAGGTCAAGAACTAGGGAGGAAGGATTGTTTTTTCATCTACACCTATCTCCAGGAAGAGAGAGAAGGGGAAGAAGAGCTCAAAGATCTCCATCTCCACCTAATAGAACCTTGTCAACACCTCCACCTGGTAGGCCTTTCATCCAATCAACAAGGGTTCTCAGGCCAATCAGAATGGTGCAACCACCGAATCCGTATGTCAATTTCACTAGCAACAGCCCACTTGCTCTCAATGCACAACATCCAATCCCAGTTGCAGCATTGAAGAACATTCCATACTTCACTGGAGAGAACCAGACTACTCCTGGTGATCATGTTAAAGACATTGCCAACCTTTGTGCAATTCATGAAATCAATGAGATGCAAGTTGCTGTCAAATTGCTGGCATCCTCATTCAAGGGGAAAGCTTTACAATGGTTCAGGAGCCTTGCCTCAGGTTCTATTCAAAATTGGAATCAGCTATGTATAGCCCTCCATGAGTAGTTTGGGGAAAAGGGAGACAACTTGTCCCTTTTGGAGCAGCTGACAACTATCAAAAGAGCTCCCAATGAGCAGCTGACTGATTTTAATTTCAGATTTCAAAGGACTTGGGAGAGAATTCCAAGTGGTAAGGGCCAACAGTAGAAGGTGCTTTTCTTTACTATCTCAAAGCTCTAAATTATGATATTTCTATGTTGATTCAGTCCATGGGAGGCATAACTATCCCTATGGCTTATAGCATTGCCATTAGGGCTGAAAATTGTTTGATTCAAGCTGGAAAGCTAGCTCCTAGGCCTCCAATGCCATTATATCCAAGTTTAGAGAGCCCAAGTACTAGCCAAGTGCCTAATTTAGCTTCTATTCCCACTCCTAGAAATCAGAGTTCAAATGAAGCTTCTACTTCATCTTCTAGTGCCTCAAATGAGCTTCAAGAAGTCATGAAGCAATTGCAAAATCTAGGTAATGAGCTGGTTACACTCAAAAGGCAAGCAAGCTCAAGGTTTTAGACCTTCTTATCAGCCTCAAGCTCAGCCTAACAGGTAGCCATATCAGCCTCAAAGACCACCCAATCTAGCTGCAAATCAGAATCAAGCAAGGCCTCCTGCCAACAGACCATTTCAGCCCGATAACCTCAATGTTGCATCCACATCTAGAGCTTTGTACTGGTGCAAAATAACATGGCCCAAGAATATGATTGGTGTTTTTCCATGTGGTCACCACATAACCAATCAATGTGCTTTAACGGTGCATTAAATCAGGCTCTTATGGTGCAAACCATTGGTGGGTCGCAAGAGTCCAGCCACGAAGAGGATCAAAAACAAGAAGCACCTCAGCAAGGAACATCTCCGAACGAAACTACTCTTGTCAATTGGCAGGCTGAAGATTTCTGTGGTATGAATCAAATACCCTCTCAAGGTGTTGCAGCCAACACAAGGTCAAAAAGGAGAAATTTGGGTGAAGGACAGCCATTGGCTCCAAGTAATCCACAACCTTCTACCACTCCACAAGCTTTTGGCAAACAAAATGTAGTCCCAAACATGCAAGGAGCACCCAAACCAGCTCCTAAACCAACTCAAATACCAGTTGTTGCTGCCCACATGCAAGGGATGAATATGCAAACCAAGGGACAGCAAAGAGATCCTTCATCACCATTTAGTATCATTGATCAGATGAAGAAGACAAATGTAAATATATCAATGTGGGAATCCCTATCTATCCCAGGCCAGAGAGATTTGCTACAAGCTGCCATGAAGGACTGGCCAACTTCGAATCAGCAAGTCCAAATGCAAGAGAAGGTGCTCACAAATGCTTGCCCAGCCTGAAGGGAATCATGGAGGACAACAAGGTAAAATGTTGAAGCCCCCTCCTTTTTATGTCTCATTAATCATTGGAAACCAATTGGTGCACAATTGCATGATTGATTCCGGGGCAAGTAGCTCAGTGATGCCCAAGCAAATAGCTGATCAGCTAGGACTTCAATATGAAACCATATCCAAAGGGGTAGTGCAGTTGGATGGGACAATAGTAACAACAGTTGGGGTGATTAGAAACTTGAGTCTTACCTTGCATGCATGTCCAAATGTTGTTGTTTTACAAGATGTATCAGTTATAGACCTTCCACCACTCTTTGCCCTATGTTTGTCAAGAGATTTCACAGCCAAGATTGGAGGATATTTGTCTATTGATTGGTCACACACATGTTTTCAGAATGAGGTATGGAACCAAAGCTACAATCAGGTCTGAACCTATTGCAAACTTCCACATTGAGCCCTACACTCCAAGTCAAATCAATGCCAACTATTCGGCATTTGATCAAGAAGATCACCCAAGCACTGATGAAGCTGACACCAAGGTTGGAAGCATCCCGGATCTAACTCTTGATGAATGGGCAAACAAGGTGCATGCTTTTGATCCTTATCAAGAAGTAGAAGAATCTGAGCTAGGAGTCTATTGCATACATGAAAAGATCAGCCCATTCCTAGCATCACCAAGCCAGACCACAAGGATGACAATGAGGTATGGCAAGCTATTTTTTGATGGATCAAGGAGTAGACAAGGTGCCGGAGGGGGAGCCATGTTGGTTTCACCTCAAGAAGTAAAGTACTATTCAGCTTTTAGATTTCAGTTTGCATGCTCCAATAACACTGCTGAATATGAAGCCTTGGTGCAAGGGATGCATTGGGCAATAAAGAGAGGAATAAAGAACTTGCAAGTCTTTGGTGATAGTGAATTGATTGTAAATCAGGTCAAAGGGCAGCATGCTGCCAAGAATGATCTACTCAAGTGCTACAAGAATAGGGTGTGGGACCTCATTGAAGATTTTGAGGGCTTTGGCATCAAATCAGTTCCTAGGAAAGAGAACCAAGCTGCTGACAGGCTTGCAGCAGTTGGGGCAGCCTTTGATGTTGTGGAGAGCATTCAAAAAGACAAGGTACAGCCAAACATCCATGTGATTGTGAGGCCTTCAGTGCCAGATAACAATGTAAGTTGGCAAGTGTTTGAAAATGATCAGCAAATCATCCATTTCTTGCAAGAAGAGGCTGAATTCTCAGCCAAAAATCAGGAAAAGTTAGAGCAGCAGTATGGTGACCAAGTGGTACAGCTGAGAACTAACAAGCTGCCCAAGGGACTTATCACTTTGGAGTCCATTTTCAATCCCAATGATCAGTTTAGGAAAGAGAAAGCAAACATTCAGGTCAAGAGAGAAGATTCAGTATCCATCTTGGTGGAAGAGAACAAACCATTGCAAATTGGAAAGATGACAACTGAACAAGAAAAGTATGAGTTCATACAGTTGTGTCAAGAGTTCCCTGATGTGTTTGCTTGGAGCTACGAAGACTTGAAAGGTTTCAATCCCAAGTTAGCTCAACACACCATTGAGTTGGATCCAAATACTAAGCCCATCAGGTAGAAACAAAGGCCAGTCAATCCACACATGGAACCTCTCATGAGGAAGGAATTGAACAAGTTGATTGAGTCAAGAATCATATTCCCAATCAAGCATTCTAGTTGGGTTGCCAACTTAGTTCCAGTAAAGAAGAGTGGAGAGATCAGATTGTGTGTTGACTTCAGAGACTTGAATAGAGCATCTCTCAAGGACCATTACCCACTCCCTTCTATGGAGAAAATTTTGCAAGTGGTGGCTGGCTCCGAGAGGTTTTCACTACTTGATGGCTACTCGGGCTACAATCAGATTATGGTGAAGGAAGAAGATCAGTTCAAGACAACCTTCACAACCAAATGGGGAACTTATGCATACAGAAAATGCCATTTGGGCTGTCCAACGCTGGAGCTACCTTCCAAAGAGCAATGGACATGGCGTTCAAAGGTTTGATCAACAACATGGTGCTGATATACCTTGATGATATCACTATTTTTTCAAAGAATGCAGCAGACCACCTCTCTCATTTGAGACAAGTCTTCCAAAGGTGCAGGAGATTTGGAGTGTCTTTGAATCCTAAGAAGTGTATCTTCCTAGCACATGAAGGAAAGCTCCTTGGCCATATTGTCTCCAAAGAAGGATTAGCAATTGATCCAGAGAGGGTTGAAGCCATAAGAGCACTACCATTGCCAAGCCACAAGAAGGCCCTTCAGAGTTTCTTGGGGAGAATAAACTTTGTTCGGAGGTTTGTCCCAGATTTTGCAGCCCTTGTCAAACCTATCACCAAAATGTTGAAGAAAAGCATGGCTTTCAAATGGACAACAGAAGGCAAGGAGGGTTTTGAAGCAATCAAAGAAGCCATCTCCCAAGCACCAACTCTCATCAACCCGGATTTCTCCAAGGATTTCATCCTCTATGCATTTGGAGGTAATGATACTATTTCTGCCATTTTGGTGCAGCAGAACAAGGACAATGATGAGCAGCCAATTGCTTTCTTCAGCCAAATCCTGGAGGACTATGAGGTGAGATATTATTTTATTGAGAAGCATGTACTTGTAGTAATCAGAAGCTTGAAGAAATTCAAGCATCTAGTCTCAAACAACAAAGTTTAGTTGTTGGTCTCTCATGGGAGTAAAGGACTTCCTCCTCAACAAGGATTTGAATGAGAAAAGAGTAGGTTGGATCACTCGTGTCATGGAGTATGACATAGAGATCAAGGTCACCAAGCTGGTAAGAGGAAAAGGATTGTGTGAGCAGCTAATTCTGGGCAAGCAAAAGGGAGTATGTAATGAAGAAGAGGTTGTTTTGACAGTTCAAGACAGCCATGTGCAAGGTAGCACTCAAGAAGAGGATAATGTTGTCCCCACTCCTTGCTGGACCCAAGGTATAATGCACTTCCTAAGCATGGGCCTATGCCCTCCAGAGATGAACAAGACCCAAAGAAGACACTTCAGATTGCAGGCTGTCCCATATGCCATAGTAGATGGTGTTTTGTTCAAGAAAGATGTGAATGGAGTGCTGCTGAGATGCATTAACACAAATCAGATTCATAGGGTGTTGGAAGAGTTCCATGGTGGACCAGCTGGTGGTCATTTTACACCAAGAGTGATAGCCCTAAAAATCATGAAGGCTGGTTATTATTGGCCCAAGATTTTCAGTGATTGCTTCGCGTGGATCAAAAGGTGCAAGAATTGTGCATTCTTCACAGGTAAAGAGAGGCTTGCTGCCCTCCCATTGCATCCAATTTCAGTTGACCAGCCATTCATGCAATGGGGTTTAGACTTCATTGGAGTCATTAATCCCAATTCAAGCCAAGGGCATAAGTGGATTTTGATAGCCACAGACTACTTCACCAAATGGACCGAAGCAGTAGCACTCAAGGAAGCAAATGAGTCTAGCATCTTAGACTTCTATGAGGGGATAGTAACCAGATTTGGCATACCTGCTACAATAATCTCAGATAATGCATTAGCATTCATTGGATCCAAGGTGACTGAGTGGGCTGTCAAGAACGGGATCTACCTAAGTACTTCATCAAACTACTACCCTCAGGGTAATGGCCAGGCTGAATCTACAAACAAGAACTTGTTGAGGATCATTAGGAGGACTCTTGATGAGAATCAGAGGTCTTGGCATACCAAACTGAAATCAGCCTTATGGGCTGATAGGATAACTCCCAAGAGATCCACAGGTAACTCTCCATTCAGGCTTGTTTATGGAAGAGAGGCAATCTTGCCCATGTCACTTGAGTTGCCAACATTGGAACTCATGAAGCAGTTAGAGTTGCTAGAGTTTGGGCCCATGGAGGTGAGATATGCAGAGTTGATGGAGCTCCAAGAGATCAGAGATCAGGCATCCCAAGCAATGGAGAAGGATCAAGCTTTGATCAAGAAGACCTTTGATAGGAAGGCCAAGAGTAGATCTTTCCAAGTTGGAGATCTAGTGTTAAAATGGGATGTAGATAGAGAAAAACTAGGAAGGCATTCAAAATTTGATGCCATTTGGAGTGGCCCATACATGGTCACAAAGTGTAAGGACAACAATGCCTTCCAATTGTCTTCATTGGATGGCGAAGAACTGCAGATTCCAGTCAATGGAATCTATCTAAAGCATTGCTACTAAAGGGAAATTCTCCACCTTGTAAATATTAGCTTAGGTTTTCATTCCTCCAAGTGCTTGTGCACATTGTTTTGTTGTAGGTTGTTTTGCTTTCCCTAAGTGCTTTGGCACAGGCTTGCTATCCCTGGAGATGTTTTGCAGCCCTTGCTTCCATCGAGTGATATTCCATCTTCCTCCTTGCAACATTCTAAGTTAGTTGGGGTTCCGAACAGACAACTCATGACTCCATGCCCAATGGATGCTTCAGGAAACTGGTAACTTCATCCAGCAGGTAGATGACCCCACTGAGTCACCAAAATTGTTATCCAAAATTCACCCTCAAGGTAATTTTGATAACATGCATCAAATTATTCAGTCCCAAGCAAGTAAGATTGATTCGAGGCCCAAAATCATGTTTTTTGGGGTCCCCTCGGCTTTCTCTAACTCTCCCATCCAAGAAGAAATCCCAACAAGTTGAGAAAATGGAAAAAATGCAAAAATAAGGTTGCAGGACTGTTTTAAAGCATTTCGGGTCTGAAGGGTTCGGGTCGTACTGAGGTTCGTCGTACCAAGCTTGGGCCAAAGAAAAAAAAGAAAATCAGCTAAGTCATACATTTTTGTCCCCCTGTAGTCTGTGGGACAGTTGGGACATCGGGACGCGAGGGACGCAAAAATCTGAATCGGCCGAAGCAAAGAAAAAATTGTCTAAGTCTTTTGTTTCATGGTTTGGGCAGCCGGGACAAAAGTATGCGCGTGGGACGCGAATCGGCCGATTTTGCCGAAAGATAGTCCATTTCGGGCGGAGGTTCGAGATATTTGTCCTCAGGCAGTCCATGGGACAATTTGGGACAAAAGTACGTGAGGGACGCGTGGGATGTGAAAAAAGGTGAAAAGAACAAGGAAGCCACAAACAGGGACAGAGAAGGAAGCCCGAAAAAGCCGATGAGGGAGAATGTGTCCCAAAAGGTGAAAAGGTGACAAAAGAGAAGGACTTAGAAAATTTTCTAGGTTTTAGTCAAAGTTTTCAAAGGTAGAAAAGGTTTTCCGTAAAATTTGCCCAAAGGAGAGGCCTAATGAATGAATCTCACACGACTTCATGTCATCCAAGTGGCGGAGCGGGGGGAAATGGGAAATTTTCCCAAAGTGAAAAATGCCAAATTTTCAAAGGGCAAAGTGTGCCCCTCAGGCCCGAGCCAATAAAATAGTGCCACGTGTCCAAGTGTCCAAGTGGCAAAAAAATTTTCAAAGGATGAGCCCATGGATGAATCAGAGCCTGACACGTGTCATCCAAGTGGTGGAGCATGGGGAAAATTCAAAAATTTCCAAAGACCAAAAAGAGGTCAAAAATTCAAATTTTTTTCCCGCCGATCCGTTTTGGGCCTGTTTTTGCCCTAAATCTTCAAATGGCCATAACTTTCGATCCAGAGCTCAGATTTTTATGTTCTTTATATCAATGGAAAGCTGGTGAAATTATCTACAAGATTTTAGGGGTAATTTTTGCATTTTGATGGAGTTTGGAGAGAGAAAATCAAAAATACCTCTCGCACGTGGTAATGGCCAGAAATGACGTTTCAACAACCAGTTTTAATGCAAAATACAATTCGCCACTTTTAAGTTTGCTAGGGTTCTCACCTACCACCATAATGAGATGAATTAAATGCAACCTAGAGGTGGTTGGGGTAGATTTTGATTTCCTCTCTCTTCCCTCTCTCATTCTTCCTATAAATTGTAAGGAGGGGCTTCTTTCTAAATGTTGGACATTCTTGTTTTGCCCCTCCCTTCTTCTCTTTGGCAAGTGAATTTGTGGAGTTCAAACCTCCCATTTAAAACTGTAATGCAACTTTTCCTCTTGGCATTTTGTAGTGTATTGTATCAATCTTTGGAGCAAGTAATGCATGTCCGTGGATGATTCTCAACCCTCTCTATGTTCATTTGCATCCTCCCGATCTTTCACCGCAAATTTTGTTGTTATCTCTGTGCATGATCTTGCATCACATTTTAATGGTTTGTGTTTATTGGCAAGATAGGTGTTCTTCATTCATTAGTGCATCACCTTTATTAGTTTAGGTTTATTTTTATGCATCTTCTTACCCGTCTCTTGGCAAGTTAGATTAGATTTTGAGTAAACCCTCTCGCATTTTTTTTACTCGGGGGTGCTTTGTGATTCTACGCTAACACTTTCCATGCCCAATATGTTCATGGCTTCGGCCACATCTCATTCATTATTTTTCCCACTAAGTTATATAAGCTCTCTGGTTGTTGTGTATAGTTAGTTGTAAATCAAACCTTAGCTCATTGAGTAGCTTGGTTACAAGCTCAACATCAACTTGGTCTTAGCTCGATGAATTATTTAAATTACTATATTGGTTTGGTCCCTGCCTAAAACAATAGTGGACCCCCATTGTTGCAAACTTTATTTATCACATGTGAAAGACCGGAGGTTTTCTAACACTTTATTTTTTCTCCATGATACTATGACAACCATTTTTCTATTACACCCATTCCCATTCATTGTGTCGCCTATGTTCTAGCCTAGTCCTAGGAGCACCTTGTTCCTACACATATCTTGTATCTAAAGTGTATGGTATATGTTTTACACATTCAAGTAGATGTTGGAATGTTCTCAAATCCATCTATCATACCATAATAATCCCAGGAGATTTATGGAAAATTTTCTAACTAATTTTATCTTTGTATCATGTGCATCTCTTTCTTTATGTATTCTTTATCTTTATCTCCTCACAATGGATGTTAATATTGTTCATTTTCTCATGTCATTTAAATTATTTGAATGGAAATATAAGATGATAATAAAATTAAGGGGTAAAGGGTTGTACTTTTTCACTATGGGAGTGGAAATTGAACCCAATAATGAACCTAATAAATCCAATTGGTTTAACCAATGTGAGAAAGCCTTAGCTCTTCTTTATGTGTTTATTTCTTCTCACTTTCTCTTCTACATTGAGTCTTCTAAAACACCAAATGAAACATGGAAAACTTTAGACAATATGTTTAGGAAAAAATATGACATTAAATCCCATGAGTTAGAGAATGAACTAATAGGATAAACTCCTAGTAATTTTGATAACATATAAGCCTTCATCTCCAAGAATTTGTAATCACTAAAAATGATGTCCATCTAATCTTTCCATTATCTCTAAACTTGTCCCTAAATACTCTATATTTTCTTCTACCTTTCATGCCATGAAATAATCTTTAAATACCGCTTGGCTTATTCTCTCATTTGAAAAAATTAATCCTAACTCATTCAAGAAAAGGAAAGGTTAAATCAAATGGGAGAAATAATGTTCAAGTCACATGCCCTAGAAGTAAGTATGGATAAAGGAAAGGAAAATAAATAGTAGAAGAAAAAAGAAAAAGGACCAACCTAATAAAGAATCTAAAACCACCCAAAACAAACCCAACACAAATGCTTCAACTTTTGAGCCTAAATAAAAGAAGGAAAAGTCTAATTTATTGTAAGAAATCAGGAAATGAAGAGAATCAATGCAAGAAAAAAAAAAAGAACACTTAACTCATTTACCCAAGAATCATGATATAGGTGTTATTGATTCTATCAAACAAAATAATTTAAAATCTAATTCTTCTAAAGTAAATGAATCCAAATCTAAGAAGAAGAAATGCAAGGCCCTTGTAGCAAGACTTTCATCATCATCAAAATGGGTCATATATTCTAGTGCCTTGCACTACTTGGTTCTTCACATGTTGATTTTTCTAACATTGAACCATGTGGTATGTCCTAAATCACTTTGGATGATGACACTTCCATTTCATTTTTGGTAATGGATTGGTAGAAGTAATGTTGGTACCTTTAACAATGTTATAAGTGTTCCGATATATCTATCAATATCCTATCGGTGTAAAAATAACTCATCTTGTTGAAGCAATGTGAGTGGAATTTCATCATAACTCAATGATCATTAGATATCTTCACATTGATACTACGGTGCTTGAGGGAATGGTGGATCACTAGTTCAGTTGTATACATGTTCCCAATTTACTTCTAACTCTTCACCCTCTACCTTTCTTACTCACACCTATGAGGATAGTAATTTATGGCATGAGTATTTTGTCCATTTAAAATATCATTACCTTGAAAAATTATCCAACATGATATATTCAATGGGTTACCTTAGGTCATGTTGTCATGCATTTTTACAAGCCCAAAAATTTAAAACTGGAACCATGATAACTAAGCCTCCTCTTTAATCCCTGGTCATTTTTATCCATGTCATGATCAACCCAACCTTGAAATTCCTTATAATATGTTGAACAATCATGTGAATTTTTTTAAATATTTTCATAAGGTATATCTTCCAATAACCAAAGTGTAATTGAAGACTAGTTCTTTAATAAGCCTAGAAAGGCCAATTTTGGCTAGTTCAAGGAGATGTGAATATTTCATGAAGGTTCCAAAAGATCGTAATCATCCAAAGGTAGTATTGGATATCCAATAATGTTTTGGGATTGATTTATAAATATTTAGGGAACATTTTTGGTTTAATAATAGATTGTGTAAAAGTAGGTTTTTCAAGTGTAAGGAGAAAGTAGTCAAATTATGAACTTGAATTTGTTAGGATGATTTTGGGAGATATGTAAGGAGTTACAAAGAAATAAAAATAAATATGTAAATCTTATATAATACTATTCATGGTGGAAGAATCATATTTTACACAAGACCTAAGGATTTCTTGAAACATTTCAATCTTTATAGGCACACTGGCTTCGCCAATGAAAAAGGAACCATTTTTGGATTTATAGGAATAATTAGGTTCTAAAACATATTCCATTTATCTTTTAAGGTTACTTGGAGTCATAATAATATAAAATTTCATCTCAAAATACCTCTCCAAGCTCCGGGAATCAAGTTTTCAAGTCTTCTATAGTGTAGAGTGTGTTGATCCCATACTTAGCCAAATTTTCAACTGCCACATGTGAACATCTTGATCAAAGCACAATTTTTGTCCATCTTGTGCCTTTCTAAAAAGGACAGAGGGGAAAAAAATTCACCCAAGATTAATCCCCCTCTCGGGTCCCTCATATGACCTTTTCCAGCTCCATAAGGTGTTTAACTAGTTAAACCTGTTGGTATCAAATTGATTCTCACTTAGAAATTGAGAAGCATCATAGATTTAGCAAGACACGAGAGAAAGAAAAATCTTATTATGAGTCCTTTTATATCTAGGGATGGGAATCTTCGACTCTTTATCACTCGGGCATCGAAGAAATGGATAACACCTTCATTAAGGATTTGATCTATCCTCACTACTTTAGGTTGTGCCTTTCGACCAGGGTGAGAGGACCCATTTTGTAACCTTTGTCGATGAAGGAGAAAGAAGATATCCTTATTTGCAAAATTTTAAAGGAGACCCTAAGAAAATATGATCAATGCACCACATTTTAACTTTCACGAGTTGTCACTTCTAAGAAATTTTGATATTCTCAAAACATGGTTAAGGTTACTAGAGACATTATGGAATCCTGATTTCTTCTGCATATTTTGGTAGTAGAATTTATTCATTTGTGGACATACTAGGAAAACAGGGTAGTTCAGGTAGGATTCATTGTTTTGAATCATTTTGGTGGGAGATTAAGCAAGATAAACTTGATTTTTCTAGATCTTTGAGAACCTTCACAACAATTGGAAAACTAAATGACAGAATGCTTCAGAATAGCTAAAATATTCCTTCAACCAAAAGGTGTGCATCAATGGAGGCCTAAATTTGCATGGTTTCACACAATCTCCAAGAATTTAACATGAATTATTGAGCTAAAGACTCAATTAACCATCAAAGATTCCTGGTTCCTCACGCCTAAGATACACTCAAAGGCTTATAGACAATCTTTATCAACAAAATGACAATAAAGTGATTTTAAATTGGTTATCTCATTACAAGATGAAGGCTCTTCTCATAATGAAATTGTAAATGCCACTAAACTATCATAGGGACGAGATCCTGTGTGATTTGGAGGGATTTTAACACAAGATTATAATAGAACAAGAAAAACTACTTGCAGACATTATGAAATAAAGCAAACACAAATCTGCTAAAGATTAACACAGATTAATTCAAATTTGATTAGATTCATCAGCAGGGGAAATTTTCCTTGAACACTCTTAGAGCTTGTCAATGTTTGTACACTTGTAACCAACTTGACATGATCAAATCTAAAACATAGGAAATTAATAGGTTTCTCAGATGGTCTCTCAAGAAGATGAGCTTTCTCAAATTTTCTCTTAAGAATTCAACCCCTAACCATTTACATGACTAAAGCATGCTTTTTATAGCAGTCATTTACATTAAATCTTTCACCCCAAGAAAAAAATATTTGAGGAACCTTTGTTTGTTACATATTTGTCTCGATAATGACATTTAACAAATTTTCACTGCAGATTCCAAGTGGACAAATCATGTGTAGATCACATTTCTTAGACCCTCGACTAATGACTGGGATGACATGCCACAACTTTTTGACATTCCTTATAATCATTCTTTTATTCTCTCATGTGAGAAATCCCCGTTTTAATCATTTTCTGGTGGCTCTGTATAGATGGATCTGACATGAAATCCTTTCACCCTCAAGGCAACACCTTTTTCATCCTTTGTGCCTGCAACCTCCATCATTTCATGATTTTCTAATTCTTTCCTCTAAAACTCGGCTCTATATCAAGCTTCTTTAGTAATTCACATTTTTACAAGTGCCTGAGTAATTATATATTCAAAATATAAAACTTTACAATCCTTAGACTCACAAATTAAGCTCTAAATCCATTCAATTACACTTTACTGAGACAAAAACAAAAAGGAATTGTTATCACCAAATCACAGCACCCCTGGATGTTGATCAGATTTCTAGGTTGATCATACTAGCATCCAGTGTGATTGCATAACATTGAATCCTTTCTCCAAGTGTGGGACTTGCAAAAATGAGAAAGGAATCTCCAGAGAAGGCTGGTTCCTATTCCTCTGTTCAGATGCACACAAAAATGCAGAGGGTTTACTCAAAGTCTAATCTAACTTGCCAGGGAGACAGGGTAAGAAGATGTAGAAAAATAAACCTAAACTAACGAAGGTGATGCACCGAGGAATGAAGAACACCTATCTTTCCAATAAACACAAGCCATTAAAATGCGATGCAAGATCATGCACAGATAACAAAATTTGCAGTGAAAGATCAGGAGGATGCAAATGAACACAGAGAGGGTTGAGAATCATCCACAGACATGCATTACTTTCTCCAAAGATTGATACAATACACTACAAAATTCCAAGAGGTAGAGTCGCATTACAGTTTCAAATGGGAGGTTCGAACTCCACAAATTCACCTGCCAAAGAGAAGAAGGGAGGGGTAAAACAGGAATGTTCAACCCTTAGAAAGAAGCCCCTCTTTACAATATATAGGAAGAATGAGAGAGGGAAGAGAGAGGAAAGTCAGATCTACCCCAACCACTTCTAGGTCGCATTTATTTTATCTCATTATGGCGGTGGGTGAGAACCCTGGCAAGAGCGGCGAACTGTATTTTGCATTAAAGTGCCGGTTGTTGAAGCGTCGATTCTGTCCAATACCACGTGCCAAATACGTTTCTTAATTTTCTCTCTCAAACTGAACCAAAATGCAAGATTGAAAATGGAATCATGTAGATAATTTCACCAGCTTTCCATTGATATAAAGAACGTGAAAATCTGAGCTCTGGATCGAAAGTTATGGCGATCTGAAGATTTAGGGAAAAAACAGGCCAAAACGGATCGGCGGGAAAAATATTTGAATTTTTCTTGCACACTGCCACTTGGATGACACGTGTCGAGTTGTGATTCATCCGTGGGTTCATCCTCTGAAAATTCCTTTTGGGCCCTTCACCTTTATTTCTTGCCACTTGGACATGTGGCACTGTTTTATTGGCTCGGGCCTGAGGGGCACACTTTGTCTTTCGAAAATTTGGTCTTTTTCACTTTGGGAAAATTTTCCCATTTCTCCCCTGCGCTCCGCCACTCAAGTGCCACATGGCATGATTTCATTGGATGCGGGCCCTTCCTGACCATTTCCCTTTTGTTTTTTCCTTTGGAAAATTTTTCAAAATTTTCCTCCGAGCCGATGAGGTGAAGACACGTGGCGAGATTTGATTCGTTGGCGGCTCTTTCAGCTTTTCACGTCCCGCACGTCCCTCACGTACCTTTGGCCTGGATGTCTCGAATGAAAACCTCTTGCTTTGGCCGATTTAGGCTTCCTTGTTCTGTTTGTGGTGAAGACATGTGGAAAGATTCCATTCACTCTCAGCTCTTTCAGCTTTTCACATCCCACACGTACTTTTGGCCCGGATGTCCCAAACGAAAGTCCTCTATTTCGGCCAAACTAGCTGGTTCACCTCCTCCACATACTCTTGTCCCAACTGTCCTAGACTTCTGGGAAAAATATCTCCGAACCGCCTAAAATGGACTGACTTGTGCCAAACCGGCCGATCCGCACCCGACCTCCCAATCGTCCCAATGCTTTCAGCTTGAGACTAGGACTTAGCTGATTTTCTTCATTTTTTCGACACCAAGCCTGATTTTTTACAATTTTTTCACATTTTTAAAACTTGCTGGGTTTTCTTCTTCGATAGGAGAGTTAGAAAGAAGAGGGGACCCCAGAAACATGATTTTTTTCCTTGAATCAATATACTTTCTCGGGATTGAATAATCTAAAGCATGTTATCAAAATTACCTTGAGGGGTGAATTTTGGATAACAATAATTTCATCAAAAGTGATGGAAAACAATGCGTATTCGCATCTCCGAATTCTTGGAGAAAAAATGGTGAAAAAATCAGATATAATGCACAACACGCGTTGATTCTACCCCTTCTAAACTTTATATTAGATTTGTCCACATGTTTCCTTAGTGCAACTAAAAAGGTGAAGTATAGAGGCAAGTTTCCAAACAAGCACGGGCCTTCCACGTGCCCGGGCCCAAGAAAATTACCTTTTGGCCTTTGAAAATTATCAGTATAAAAGGAGCTAGCGGAAGCCTCCACATGTCTCACTAGCACACTTTTGAGATGGTTCCCAAAATCGCAGACCCCAAACAAGCACGGACTCACCACGTGTCCTAGCCTGGTAAATTTGTTAAAAATGTATAAGGACCAATGGAAGGTGTCATGTGTCTAGGGTGTGAGAAAATTTCATCGGCCCTTGAAAATTCCAAGCAAGGGCAGAGTGAGCATGAACTTCCAAGTTTCCCTTCGGCACTTCTTCAAAATTAAAGTACGGGCGACTCCCTAAATAGGCGTGGGCCCTCCATGTATCCCAGGCCTTAGAAAGTTTCTCAAAAATTTTAAGTATAGAGAGGAGCCAGCAAAAGCCTCCATGTGTCTCCCTGGCATAACTTTGAGATGGTGTCCAAAAGTGAAGACCCTAAATAAGCACGGGCTCACCATGTGTCTCCTTTGAGCAACTGTTAAGGTAGGACCCAGAGGTGGATCCTCAAATGAGCGTCATCCCACCACATGTCCATGGTCCAAAAAAGCTACACCGGCTGCATGAAAAAAAAATATCTAAGTTTGGGCAGGCCGTGGAAACCTCCTCGTGTCTCCCTGGCCCAACTCCAAAGGTCAAACCAAGAAGCAAATTTTTATTTGAGCACGGGACCTCCATGTGGACAAGACTTAAGTTGAAGTGGACCTTAGAGTTTTAAAATGCCCCACCAAGCTACATCCAATCAGAAAGGACCACTTTTCCATAGATTTTGGGACAAAAATTGATAGGGAAAAAAAAACGTGACTGTGGAAAAAACATAAGGGGAAAAAACGAGTTTATGCCAAAGTTACAAATTCTTTCACATGGACAGAGGAATAGAAAACAAATTATGGACTTAAAGTGATCCTCAACCAAAGGAAAATACTAATCATGGTAACCAAATGAAGGACAGAGCTTTCACGCATCAATATGGGGAGATAGAAAAGACGACAGAGTCCGCAAATTGAATAATTTTGAGGACAAAAGGGGCAAGATCAAATTGAGCACCAACATTGGCTCCGACTTGAGGATGGGCACTCCTAGTGAGTGCTACAAGAAAAATAGCAAACCAAGTGCCAAAAAGAATCCATTAGGCAATGGAGTCACAAGCCAACCTTTTAGGAAAAACGAGAAACCAACCAAAATGGCCTCTAAGGACCAAATATGAACAAAAATAGAAAAACACGAGAGCAGAAAGAAACCAAAATTCTATACATTGTACAATGGTGCATACCTTGATTCTCGAGAAATCTATCAAGGAAATGTTACAAATTTCTATCATTAATAGGAAATTCAAGAAATTCCCCATCTAGGTCTTTTAAGAATAATGTATGTTCACCAATTCAAATTTCAATTGAATAAGGTCCCATCCACAATGCATCAAAATTTCCATGTTTTCCCTTATCCTCGTGCCTGATATCCCACAATAGCACAAGATCTCCCACACTGAAAGCTCTTAGAGTCACTTTCTTATCAAACAACTTCTTCAATTTCTCTCCGAATTTCACATGCCCCGATGGGATTTCCTTCTTTCTTCATCTAACTCAACAATCTAATTGATGCGGGCATCATATGGACTAACCTCTTGATCTTCCAGTTGTTGAAGAAATTGAAATGAAGATAATTACATATGTAGGGGTAGTAGAGCTTGAGTTCCATACACCAATTCAAATGGGATTTTTTCAGTAGCTCTTTTAACAATGATTCGATCAGCCCAAACAGAAAACTTCAAATTCTCACCCCACTTCCTTAACTTCAACTTCTAATTATCTTCAATAGGTTTTTATTGCTAGACTCTACTTGTCCATTTCCTTGGGGATTATAATTGGAAGAATATGTCAAATTGATCCCATATTCATGGCACATGGCCACCAAAGGTTTATCCTGGAAGCTCATGGCATTATCAATAACTATCTTAGCAGGCACTCCAAACCTGCAAATGATATGATTTAGAATGAAATCCATGGCAATTTGGTGAGTTGTTTTCTTGGTGGGGATTGCCTCCACCCACTTGGCGAAGTAATCAATGGATAGTAAAATCCACTTATGGCCAGCACTTGAAGGATCTGAAATCTCACCAATGAAGTCCATTCCCCATTGCCTAAATGGGGCTTCAATTAATATATGATGTAAAGGAAGGGATCCTGAAGCTTTCAGTCTTCCAGAAAAGCGTTGGCAACTTTCACATTTAATTACAAATAGAGTTGTATCCTTGAAAATATTTGGCCACCAATAACCAGCCCTTAATATTTTATGAGTTGTGACTCTTCGAGAAAAATTCCCCCACAAACTCCTCCATGGATATTAGCAATTATTTTAGGGCTTCATCTTCAATAATGCATCTTAAGATAACTCCTCGGGGTTCTTCCAAGCTAACCAAAAATAAGTATTGACATATTTTTGGGAAGCTAACTTAATTTCTCTTTTTGTATTCTTGCTTAAATGTTTAGGGCACTTTGTAGATGTTTGAGATAAAAATGTTGTCCTTGTACCATTTAGAATTTATCTTTTTCAAGGACATTCAACCTTTCTTCTTCAAATTCATTTACCTCAATTATCTATAGATTGCTCTCTACCATAAGTTTTTCCAGGCCCAAACCTCTGACCAATTTTGTTGTTTGGATATCCATATCATACTCTTGTAATTTTTTTACCCATCAACATATTTTGCTTGAAACCTCCATTTCTTATAGGATATCTTTCACCATGGTGTGGGGAACATAAGCAATGACTTTGGAACTCAGAATATATGGCTTGAAGACCTTTTTTGCTTTTACCAAATCAAATTCCTACTTCTCCATGATAGTATAATTTAGCTCAGCTCCTTGTAATGCCTTACTGAAAAAGGTAATTGGTCTTTCAGCTCCTCATCATACTTCAGTAACAACATAGATGCAATAGTACATTCGAAGCAAAATAAAACATTTAGAAAGCCTTCTTATAATATGGAGCTACTAAAATAGGGGCATTCTTTAATGCTTCTTTGTTCCTAGAAAAATCTTGAATAACTGCTTCTTCCCATTTAATACTTTGGTCTTTCTTCAACACGCTAGTGATTGGGATAGTTAGTTTAACAAAGTTGGAGATAAATCTCCTAATAAAATTAATCTACCCAAAAAAGGATTGAATTCCCTTCTTGTTCTTGGAATAAGGACTTTTTTATGGCTTCTACCCTCTCAAGATCAATCATGACCCCTTCCTTTGACGTAATGTTCCCAAGCAACTTTTCTTTCGAACTCCAAAACAAAGCACTTCTCGGGATTTAGTGAAATACCATACTCCTTGCATCTTAACAACATTTTTTCTAAGTGTTTCAAGTGGTAAATCCTTTTCTGGAGAAAACATTCACATCAACTTGATATACAAGTAATGAAATCATTAATATAGCCAGAGAAAGCTACATCCATTTCTCTTTGTAAAGTGGCTCTGCATTCATTAGACCAAAAGGCATTCGACATATACATATGTTCCCAAGGAGTGGTAAAGGAAGTCTTGATTCACTCGATTCCTTCACAACTACTGGTTATATCCAGAAAAACCATCCAAGGTGGATAAAAATTCTAAACCAAGTAACAATTGTAACATATTGTCCATATTTTACAGAGGGTAGTTATCCTTCATTGATGCTCTATTCAAGTTTCTAAAGTCCACACACAACCTTATATATTTGTTCTTATTTCTAACATGTACCAAGTTTATAACCCATGATGAGTACCTTATGGGCTGTATGATTCCTCCATCCCTCAAATTTTTCAATTCTTCTTGCATCTTCAGGGAAAGGAGTGGATTGATCGGCCTCTGCTTTCGCCTAAATGGCTTGTGAAGCTTTAAAGGGAATTTTGTGCTAGAAAATATCCTCTTGGTATGCTTTCAATTCAGAATAAGACCATGCTAAGAAATCCTAGTATTTCTTCAATAATTGGACATACAACTTCTTTTCTTCCTTGCTCAGATTGTTACCCAGCTAGATCTTATGTGGTTTATCCTTCGTTCCCGTGTCATGCTCTTCAACATCCTTCAAGGCTAACATGTGTTTGTTGACAATGCAATCAGCATTATAAAATTTTGATTTAAGTGTTACCAAAACTATAAAATAGTAGTAGTCTTCAACTGAATGATGTCTTTGCCAAATAAAGTCTCCTTTCCATCATTTGCATAAACCATTGGCTCCCAATCTATATGTTGATCAACAAATTCTCCTTGGTTCTACAAAAACCTTTACACACCGGGCATCATCTTCGAACAATTTCCAGTGTTTCACATTGTCGGGAATAGATGGCCTAGTTAATATCTCAATATTGTACTCATAATAGGGGATAAAGTACAAATTTCAAAACGGACCCCAATACGGACCCAATTTGTCTCGCTAGAGTATTGCACTTCCTATCATGATGTATTATGTTAAAGGAGTTAAACATCTCAATGAAATCCTAGACTACATGCTTATACTGCTTCATTCTCTAATTTTTGTTGCATACAGTTTTCTAACCTACTTGACAATTAGCTTTGAATCTCCTTTAACAATGATGTCTCTAATACCATATTTCCATGCAATCCTTAGACCCAAGAGCAGTGCTTCATACTCAACAATATTGTTAGTGCACTCAAAGTTGAGTTTAAAAGAGAAAACAAACTCTTCCTAGCCTGGAGATATCATAACAATACCAACACCATTTCCAAATTTAGAGAAAGCCCCATCAAACAACAAATTCCAAGGAGAACCTACTTGATTAAGAGACTTGTATTGATCAATTTTGCACTCTTTACCATGAGCGAGTCTAACAAAGTTATCAGCATCAATGTCGGTGTATAACACTTCATAGGAAGCATTATTGGTATCCTCAATGAGATGTAGCATCCTCTTTTCACCATATAACTTTACAAGGATGCCCTCAATAGGTATATTAGAAAAATACATATCCATTTGTACACTCCCACACACACTAGTATCCTATTTTCTTGATAATAGCATTCCCCATTTGGCAAGGCAATCAACAATAACAACATCTAGTTGTAAGTTCTTGCCTAGGTAAGTTGTAAGTTACACTATCAAACTCTTGACATATCCAACCACTAGCATCTCCTGGAATCCATGGTATTACAATTCCCATAAGCTATAGTCACTTTGATATCTAATTCATTCATGACCTCAAGAGGAATAACATTGCATGATGCTCTAGAATCAAACATACAGTTGTGTAACAACTTGTCCCTAATAATCAGAGTAGTGAAAAATGGATCTACATTTAGTTGGAACTCAACCAAGGATGTTCCCAGATATACTTCAGGTGGCTCACCTAGTTCTTCTAGAACTTGGGGTTTTTCCAACTATGCAATGGTAGGGGGAATCTCAACATTGTTTACATTTACGCCTTGGTAATATTTTCTTCTTTCAATCCCAAATACTCAAAGGCCCTTTTCTTATGCTCAGGAATCCTAAGCATCTCAAAGCAATTGGAACAAAAATATTGATCTGACTCAATACTTGGGCAATGTCATAAGGAACGTATTTGGGTAAGGCAACATTTAAAGGAGAGGTGACAAAATCATCTCGACAAAGTAAAGGATATTTCACAATCTAAGCATGGGTAGGTATACCAGTTCTATTTGGGGAAACAAGGCCTTTTCCAGATGTATCTTTCTTAGGAGTTTCTTTTGAGATATTGGTGAGAACTGGAGTTTTTGGTTTAGCTTGAACCCATGTGCCTTTGACAACTTTATTCTTAGTGTTATATTCTTTTTCTTGGGAAACCAAAAAATTCATTAACAACTGTCTATCCTCCTCAGAAGGGATTCCTCCATCATACTTTTTAATCATTAATTCCGTTAAGTATTCAAAATCATTATTTGGCAATTCAAAAGCTTGTACTATATCTATTTCAAAGGTATGAGAGGGAGCAAGGGGTAATACCCGATGAATGCAATCCTAGAAAATCGTAGTATTCTGCACCGATTAATTCAGTCAAAGTTACTCCTTTTGTGAGCTTGTAGAGCACCTCATTATGCACACATCATCATCAGTTTCATCATTATCTTCCTCAACTTATTTGTCTTCATCACATGGGGCATGTGGAAAGAAACATCTATCACACCACTCAATTCCATTGGCTTCTTCCATAGTAGTAACTCTGGCAGTCAAAGGATCAGGCATAATTCTATTTTCATGGGCTTGGGGCTGTCTATTTCCCAATCCCACAAGTCATTTTCCTTTGTCATCGGATATCCGATCACCCCTCGAATGATTTTCAAATCTTTCCTAACCTTTTTCTTTAGGCTAATGTTGGGAACTTTTTCCAATCCCCTTCTCTGTTCTGGCCAGTTTATAGGATATTTCATTAACAACTTCGGCCAAAGTTTTCACAACCTCCTCTAGATCCACGAGACTTACTTGAGTGAGGCTTCTTTGGATTGATCAGTTTGATACCTTCCTCTTAGGAGGCATACCAACTCCTTTGATATTTTTTCAATCTTCAAATCCATGGTGATGGCCTACATCAATTTTGTTGGGTTCTTATCCCTCAAATAATCAGATTATTTTATCAAACAAGAAACATCACTTGGCCTCAGGATCATAGGTAGCCTATTCAGGGTCTTATTGAACCTTGTATTGAAGTCATGAACAAACTCATTAGGATTATTTTTATATTTTCAAATTTTGATAAAATAAACCTAGGGTCTGTTTTATCTCCATACTGCAATCTAAAAGCATTCTTCATTTTTGTCCATGAATCAATGGAGTTGTCTGGAAAAGATTTATACCAATCTGTGCATCCTCCTCTAGAGTATGAATAAAAAAATTTATGTACACATCCTCAAATTCAATCTCAAATTCTTCCATCATATTGAAAAAAATATTTAAGTGTTGATCACCAATAATAGCATTATTTCCTTGAAATTTAGGCAATCTATTTCTAACATCTTAGGGCAAAGCATTTGGATATCTAGCCATACCTCTGAAATCTATAGGACCAAAAGTGTTCACAACAAACAAAGGTCTAGGTGGGGGCTGGGCCATATTTTTTTGGGGAGGTGATCTTATAGGAGAAACAAAATGATGGGGAGTGAGGGGTCTGTGGGGCATAGGAATGCAATTCTCAGAATGAATGTTCTCTAAAAACTCTATTTCTTGGAAGATCTTATCAGCTTTGGAGAACACAAGGACAAGAATGAGATGCAAATTTTTTAAATACAAAAGAAGGAACCTCTCAAGTTGGAGAATTCAGATCTACAAAAAGACTACCTAATCATAAGCACTTGAGGAACTATGGAAATCTTTAATGACAGGATGATCGGTTTCCACTAACACCTTGAACAAACTGTTATATTTCTCTTTGCATTACAAGCATTGGCATGTGATTTTCTTAAATGAGGTGTGTTTCCTTGATGGTTGAAAATCATGCTTGTTATGGATAAATCATCTCTTCTCTTGGATTCATTGGACTGAAATGATATGGCTTTCAGGAATCCATTTTCACTTCTTGTTGATAAGCTGCAATCAGATTTTTAGAGTTGCAAACTTATCTCTTTTGACTGACTCATCCTTGGATCAATTTCAGTGATCCAAGGAATGTTTTAAATCTTCTTAATAGACTGAATGATAAACTGACATTCATTGGTTAAGAGATATAACGAACTGAACTTGTGTTGTTGCAAATTCTTTATTATCTGAAAGATTGTGCCTGCATTCTGTTGTGTGTTGTGCTCGGCTCTTCTTGATTGACCCTTACAAGGTGCTTAATGGTGTTAAGGGAAATAGAAACCTGCTTCAGGATTCTTGAGAAAGAGAGAATATAAATGTGTCCTATATCTAATAAGGTCTATCCTAATAGGATTCAAGACTCGGGTAAATTTTCCTAACTCTTTCTACACCACTCTACGTGGGATGACATCCTAACCTAAGTTGTTAATACTAAATTAGTATGAAGGGAAATAACCTAAGGGATGCTAAGTTATTTCTAACCTATTGCCTACACTATTTGGTTAAGCTATGTTATAACCTAAGGTGGAAATCTATTTGAAGGTTATATCCTAAGGTTATACTTTTAAATTAACCTAAGATCTAACCTAAGAAAATTGTATCTATCCTAAGCTAATGGGGTATGAAAGGGAACCTATGGGTCGATTGGAAAGTGGGAGCTAAGTGGTGGTTCCTAAGCTATTAATGAGATGTGATTTTTATTTAATAGGGAAGAGTACTATCCAGACTTGGTAATTACATGGAAATTTAGTGGAACCTACGTGGAGGCATCACTAAGTTTGGAAATGCATGTTGAAGTTCAATTTGGTCTTGCCAACTTTGGATGGCAGTGGCAAGGAGAGATAGGTGGGAATATGTAATTTAATGTCATTAATTTGCCTTGGTTTTGGTGAGCAAACCATCTTAGAAGGCATGCTAGCAGATTTGTTGGGGGTTGTTTTGTTTTGCATGCTTCACAATTTTTGCTCTGCATGGAGCTATCTGGTTCTTCAAACCAACAGTTTGATCTACACTTTGTGGCTATTTTTGATTTCTCTGATCTATTTTTGATTCGAGGAAAGTATATGAGGCATTGTGGAAAAAGATTATTGTTGGTTGATCTTTCTTGGAGAAGAAGAGGTGTTGGAAACTCGGCTAGAAGTTTTCTTCAAATCAGAAAAGGCACTATCAGGCATAATAGGTTCTACCCATTAAGATTCCTTTCTTTCTTTTAATTGATTCATTAAAACAATTCTTCTCACTTGGGATATACTTTTTCTTGATGTGTCTAGTTGTTTACTTGCATGTTTTCATGAAATCTATATAGTTTATGGAATGAGAATCCATTGTTGTTAATGGTAGTTTTTGGGAACTTTCTCTGTACTAGTGATTAGTGGTATTCATGTGAATTTGTATTGAAGCTCTGTAACTTGTACTTGAAGCTCTAAAATTTGTATTTGAAGCTTTGTAGCTTGTATTCAAAGCTTTGTTTCTTACATTCAAGACTAATGTTGAATGAACTGGCTTGTTGCTTGTTTGGTTTTGAATCTCTGTTTAGTCTTGTGTTTCGTTGAGCTTATAGTGGAGCTTCGTGGTTGTTCTAAAGATTGCATTGAAGCTTTGTGATTTTATTTGAGATTTTAATGGGACTTCATATAGTTTTGGACTGAGTGGGAACTTGGTGTAGTTCTGAAATGTTGGTTGAACCTTTGTATTCAACAGCGGTACTCATAATCAGTTCTTGTGAACACTGAACTTATTGTTCAGTTGTTGAGTTTTGTTTTGTACTTACGTTCTGAACTGGAGTTTTATTCTCATTTAAGGATTTGAGAATACTTGGACTCATATTAGAGCATTGGTGTTTTGGTTTTGAGCTTGTATTTAGGGCTTTGTGTTTCTTATAGGCTCGTATTTGATCTTGTGTTTGTCACGCCGAGTGTTAGAGCCTTGTAAATTCTGAACTTATGTTCGAAGCTCATATTCAACACTGTACAGGTATTCCATTATTGTGTGTTTTGGATTTATGTTGGAATCGATGTGTTTACCTATATTGTGAGTTGGGTTTGGTTGGTATTTGGTTTTGAAAAGCTTTATTCTCTTTTAAGACTGTCTGCTCGAAGGGGTCTTGAGAGTTCTGTTTTGGTCGGAAGTAGACCATGTAACTTATTTTGAAACCTCCTCTATTTTTCTTCTTATGAGGGAATGGTTGTATTACTTCTATCTTTCAGTCCACATGGTGTTCTTGAATTTGACAAGGCGTGTGAATTTGAAATGTATCTTCTTCTTCTCTACCCTGAGTGAACCTATGTCTTGTGGGAAGCTTGACTGTTTTATTCTTAGAAATAAATGGGTTGGAACTACATCCTGTTGTGGGATTAGTTGATCTTTAGTTCATTTGGATCAGTCATTAAAAGATTAGAGATTATGGAAGTATATTATTTACTTTCCTTCTTATTATTGATGTTGAAACAAATTCTTTCTTGTCATAAGCTTTTAACTGGAACTCGAGAGGCTTGTGTTGATTCTGTTCAGTCAAGATGGAAGAAGTTTGGGACAGTACTTTTCTTAAACAAATTGCTTCTAATCTTTTATCTGATTTTTGGGATTTAATAGAATGTGAATCTAAAACCTATTATAATGAGTGTCATTTGAAAGAATACAGTATTTCTATTCAGAATGCTTGTATTGTTGTTCTTTTGGGATCGCGACCTGCTTACTCATTTGCATTAAGTGTTGATGTCTTGTAATGGGAATTGAGTCCTTTGAGTCTGTGAGATGTAGTGATCCTTTTTTATCTCTCACAGTTGTAGATTTTTGTTCCTTGTTGGATTCATTTGTAGTTTTTAAAAGAGAATTGAAAATGTTCTCTTGGGGATAGTAGACTATTTAGAGTCTATACTGTGAATTTTGTTTTGAGATTTAAATTGAACTTGAACTTGGTGAATGGAAATAGGTAACCATTTTGTAAGTTTTGTAATGGAAAGTTTGTAGTGTGCATTCTTTGACTGTGCATTTGGTTTTGAGTTCTCTTTTGGGAACTAGATAAAGAATTTCTAAGTTTGAATTAGATAAGGGATTTCATTTCATAGTATAAATGAAATGAAATATGGATTGGGTCTTTTCTATTTGAGATCCTTTTTCTGTTGACTATATAAGTTCATTAACTGAACTTCTCTTTAATTGTTTCTCTTCTTTGGTTTATATGGAAATATGAAGCATACTAATATGAGCTATGTTGTAACTAACCTCTTTTGTTGCTTAAAAAGACAAAGGTGTATTTCTATTCTTATGGAATTATGATACAATTGGATGACAAGACTAGTTGATTGTTTAAAAGTAATTGATAGAATCAATTAATCCATATGATATAAATGCAAGTGTTGCAGATTATTTTATGCTCTTTTCTTAGAAAGTGAATTTAGATACTTTTAATTGTACTTCTTTTAAGAATGTTATTACTTATGATTGTTTGTATGATGTATATTAATTTTTTCATTAAAGAAGAGTTGTTTAATGAAACAATTAGTGGAATGCACTTTACTTTAATTCATGGTGTATATCATGCTCAGTTCATTGAACTAACCCATGTTAGCAATTTTTCGGATGGACATCGCAAGTGATACGAGAAGACAAGAACTTTCATGTTGTATTGACTTATTTAATTTTGGATATTATGTAAAGAGTTTTGATTCATTCTTGAGTTGTATTGAAAAAGAAAAGTTGTATTATTTTTGGAATAGAGGTTGTTTGTTATACAGTATGCCTAAAATGCATAGTCTTGTAAATGTATAAGTTTATAATGATGAATTGAAAGTTGGAGATTTACTTGTATTGGTTGTGTAAATTATCTTGTATTTTATGAAGGAGATGGAAATCCTATCTTGATGATATTCTTCATATCTATTATATGCTTAATTTGGATAAACTTGATAAGTTAGATAAAGGGAATTAGTTCAATTTCCCTTATTAAGATGCAGCTTGTTAAGTTGCATAAGATAATGATCTTTATCTAAACAATTCTAACATAGTAATGGAATGTGTAATGAATATGCAGTAAAACTATAGAAATTGTGAAAGATAAGAAGGGTATGACAAACCCTAACACTTAATCATGTAGAGGAAGAATCTTCCTCACTCAAAGGAATGTAATCTAAAGAATGGTGATATGATCGTTAATCATTAGACTTCATTTCCTATAAAGTCTACTATAGTTGAACCTATTTGGTGGCTACACCTTCTTTGAATGGTTAAGTTACATTATAATGGAACTTATGATGTTGTTGTCCTATTTTTGGATATCTATTTGTTAAGCCAAGTAAAACGAACATAAAAAGCAATCATAAGTTAAGGAAGTTATTTAATGACTAATTGAATCAAATATAGAAAAGAACTTATGGAATGTTGGATTAGGGATTAGTAGGGTTGTAATCTGTTTAATAATCCAAATTAATAATGTATTAATAATCTCCTTGGGGTATGTACATCGTGATGAGGTAGTTTCTATAGGATATTGGCACACACCAAACTGCAAGACTGTACCTTTGAGAATATAAGGGTCTTCTCGAGGATACAAGTGTTTGATTGACATGTGGCAACACCCTTTTGCATTGATCATCTAGATATACACACAAACAAGGACTTGAACATAGTTTCTCTCTAGGTCAAGTTAGTAGAATGTTTAGGATAGGTAGTAGCTTTCAATGAATTAGGGTACTTTGGCACATCTGATTGACTTGGGACAATCGAGTATGCCCATATACCCTAATTCATCATGAGCATCTTCCTATAATAAATTATTTTTCTAACCCGAACTAGGGTCAAACCTTGGGCAATTGGACTGACGGTAGTCAGTAAAGACCATTCTAGATAACAAAAGAGTGAGGTGAAGGATGTATTCCAAAATGATGAGTATGCCATCTAGGAATAGTAACATGAACAATATGTTGAATATCTTTGGCCAAAGTAATGCAAGCTGCTAGTTGCAGACTTTGTCCTATGTCATGTAGTTTAAAGCAACGTGATGTCAGATGAATATTGGTAACAAATATTTAGATAGATTCTTCAAACATATCACTCATTACCTAGAATAGGGTAGAAGAACCAAGTATACATGGTATACATAAATAATTCTATACTTTAAGTTAACATGAGAGATTGATTGGTAACCGAGTCATGGAATGAGAGATCGTAGCATACCAAGTCATTACACTACATATGGTTATCTATTATGAGATTGATTGGCATGGAATATGTGTTCTAAATGATATTTTATTTAGAATAGAGAACATTATGTTTCAAAAAAAAATCCCCTTGTTTCTAAATTCTTAAAATGGGAATGTTACACCTTTCTTGATTTTTTGATCTCCAACAACTTTCCAGATTCTTCTTCCTTCAAAATTTTTCTTTCCCAATTCTAGAAACAACCTTCTAGCAGGGTCATTAATGAAGAAAGATGTTCTTCCTTCCATATTTTTAGAGATTAATGATAAATTTCGATTGACAGAGGTTAAGACACTGGCATTTATCAAAGATTAATTCAACATGGAGTCGCCACTAAGGATTTTCACCTTAGTTGTGTAAATGCACTAAAATTGATCTTTCAAATGTCTATCAAGACTAAATTCATGCAAAGATTCATAGATATGACCTTCCTTTACCCATATTTAACATTCATGATGTAAAATTAGTGCAAAAACCAACATGAACTGGAAATATTATGCACAAAACTTGTAACTTTCTCGATTCTTACACATCCGGACACGGGATGATGTTTCAACAACGTATTAGCACTTAGATCATGTAAGAAACATTACAGGGCCGAATATAAGAATTCCTTTGAAGATCCTCAAAGCAACAGTGTCAATCGGTGTTGGTATCCAAATTGATTCTCCCTTGGAAACCAAGCAACATCACAGATTTAACAAGACACTAAGAGACAGACATATCATATTATGAGTCATTTTGTAGCTAGGAAGGGGATTCGTCTAACTCTTTGTCACTCAGGAATCAAAGAAATGGATAGCACCTTCATTAAGGATTTGATCTATCCTCACTACTTTAGGTCGTGCCTTTCGACCAGGGTGAGAGGACTTGTTTTGTAACCTCTTTCAGTGAAGGAGAATGAATATATCCTTCTTTGCAAAATTTGAAAGGAGACCCTAAGAAAATATGATCAATGTACCACGATTTAAATTTCATGAGTTGTCACTTGTAAGAAATGTTGATATTCTCTAAATAGGGTTAAGGTTACTAGAAACATTATGGAATCCTGATTTCTTTTGCATAATTTGGCAGTAGAATTTATTCATTTGTGGACATACCAGGAAAACAGGGGTAGTTCAGGTAGGATTCATTGTTCTAAATAATTTTGGTGGGAGATTAAGCAGGGTAAACTTGATTTTCCAGATCTTTAAGAACCTTCACAACAATTGGAAAACTAAATGATAGAATGCTTCAAAATAAATAAAATGCTCCAACCAAAAGGTGTGCATCAATGGAGGCATAGATTTTCATGGTTTCACACAATCTCCAAGAATTTAACACGAAGGCTCGAGATAAAGACTCAATTAACCATCAAAGATTCTGGTTCCTCACACCTAAGATACAGTCAAAGGCTTACAGACAATATTTATCAACAAAATGACAAGTAAAGTGATTTTAAATTGTTTATCTCATTACGGGATGAAGGCTCTTTCTCAATGAAATTGTAAATGCCACTAAAATATCATAGGGATGAGATCATGTGTGATTCAGAGGGATTTTAACACAAGATTGCAATAGGAATGAGAAAAACTACTTGCAGACATTCTAAAATAAAGCAAACACAAATTTCTTTGAAGATTAACACAGATTAATTCAAAGTTGATTAGATTCATCAGCAGGGGAAAGTTTCTTTAAACAGTCTTAGAGCTTGTTAATGGTTGTACACTTACAACCAACTTGACATGATCAAATCTAAAACATAGGAAATTAATAGGTTTCTCATATGGTCTCTCAGGAAGATGAGCTTTCTCAAATTTTCTCTTAAGAATTCAACCCCTGACCATTTACATGACTAAAGAATGATTTTTATAGCACTCATTTACATTAAATATTTCACCCCAAGAAAAAAATATTCGAGGAACCTTTATTTTTACATATTTGTCTCGAGAAAGTGATGTTTAACAAATTTTCACCCACAGACTTCCAAGTGGACAAATCATGAGCAGATCATGTTTCTCGGACCCTCGACTAATGGCTTGGATGTCATGCCACAACTTTTTGACATTCAAACTAATCATTCTTTAATTTTTTCATGCTAGAAATCCCGTTTTAATCATTTTACGGTGGCTCTGTATATTTGGATCGACAGAAATCCTTTCACCCTCGAGGTAACACATTTTTCATTCTTTATGCCTGCAACCTCCATCATTTCATCCTTTTCCCATTCTTTCCTCTATAACTCGTCTCTATATCCAAACTTCTCTAGTAATTCACATTTTTGCAAGTGCCCGAGCAATTCCATCTTCAAAATATCAAACTTTACAATCCTTGTACTCACAAAGTAAGCTCTAAATCCCTCTAATTTCACTTTGTAGACAAAAACGACAAGGAAGTTCATCAAAACGATGGAAAACAATGTGTATTTACATCTCCAGGAGTCTTGGAGTAAAAATAGCAGTAAAATTAGATGCAATTCACAACAACCATTAATTATGCCCCTTATTAACTTTAGCTTAGAGTCATCCACATGTTTCCTTAGTGTAACTGCAAAGGTGAAGTACAGAGAGGTAAGTTTCCAAACAAGCACGGGCCTTCCACGTGCCCAGGCCCAAGAAAATTACCTTTTGGATTTGAAAATTCTTAGTATAAAGGGATCTAGTAGAAGCCTCCATGTGTCTCAGTAGTGCACTTTTGAGATGGTGTCCAAAATTAGAGACCCCAAACAAGTTCGGACTCGCCACATGTCCTAGCCGAGAAAATTTGTTGAAAATTTTGAAGGACCAACGAAAGGCACCATGTGTATAGGGTCCAAGAAAGTTTCATCGGTCATTGAAAATTCCAAGCAAGGGTAGAGTGAGTGAAAACTTCCAATTGTCCCTTCGGTGCTTCTTCAAAAGTAAAGTACAATGGTAGGTCCCCAAACAGGCGCGGGCCCTCCACGTGTCCTAGGCCATAGAAAGTTACTTGAAAAGTTTAAGTATAGAGAGGAGCCAGCGGAATCCTCCACGTGTCTCCCTAGCACAAATTTGAGATGGTGCCCAAAAGCAAAGACCCTAAACAAGCGCGGGATCACAACGTGTCTCCTTGTTGCAAATGTTAAGGTAAGACCTAGAGGAAGATCCTCAAATGAACATCGGCCCTCCACATGGCCATGGTTAGAAAAATTGTACCAACCGCATGAAAAAAAAAAAAGTCTAGGTAGGGGCAATGGAAACCTCCGTGTGTCTCCCTAGTGCAACTCCACAGGTCAAACCAAGAGGCAAATTTTCAGATGAGCGTAGGCCCTCCACGTGGATAAGACTTGAGTTAAATTGGGCCTTAGAGTTTTAAAATGCCCCACCAAGTAGTATCCAATTAGAAAGGACCAAATTTCCATAGATGTTTGGACAAAAATTGATAGGTAAACTAAAATGTGACTGTGGAAAAAATAAAATGAAGGGGAAAAACACGAGTTTATGCCTAAGTTACAAATTCTTTCACATGGACAGAGGAATAGGGAAAAAGTCTAGACTTAATTTTATCCTCGACCAAAGGAAAGGATTGATCATGGAAACTGAATGAAGGATAGAGATTTCACACATCAATACGGGAGATAGAAAAGACGACAGAGTCCACATTGAAGAATTTTGAGGACAAACAAGGTGATATCAAATTGAGTACCAACAAACCCCCATCATCCGCACATTGCACTGAGATCTCGTCACTTGTCACCATATTGCTCAAAGTGAAATTTTTTGTCCATATTTTTCCATTCCTAAGGAGAAAATGTGGATAGAAAAGTGTTCCCATGAGTAATCTCCTTATGAGGTTCTTCATGCGACCATTTTTCAGCCCCCGGGTGCTCAAACAAGCTTTTTCAATCTCCCTCACATTGCACCTCATGATGACACTTGTCATGATCTTTCTCAAATAACACTTTTTTTCTTTCTTGTACCTTTTCCAAGGGGATAGAGTGGATAAAAATATTCTCATGAGCATCTCATTAAACCCTAATCCTTAACCACACTTAGTTGTCATATAACCGAGGTTAAAACTATAGTTACCAGGAAGACATAAAACATGACTTAATTTGTTTTAAAGTGTTTTTACTTGCACAAGTGAACTGGAATAAATTGAAGCTCTTTTAATACCTCTAAAATCACCATACATGCTAAAAATATTTCCAAAGCAGCCATAACCATGAAAAAAATATTTCTTCATAACTCTTCAACCAAAAACTTATTCAAGTGATATTTTCACATAAAATCATCCTCCGTGTACCTTTAAGAATACCATTGATGAAAACCTGATGATTCCCTAAATTTTTAATTACTATGAATCTGAAACTCTCCTCCCGGTTCGAACGGAAGGATCATCGTGAAAATGGGAGCACGAGACCCCAGTGCAAAGTCAAATTTTATGAGGTAATTTTCATTGAAAATGAACATTGATAAGTGTATATTATGAAAATATAAATTTATCTACATAATAACTTACTAAAAGAGTAATACTTCTAAAACAGAAATCCCTCTCCATTCAAGATATCCGAAACAGTGGAAAACAACAAACGATGCAATATAGGTAATTTTTCAAGAATAATAGTTTCTGAAATACCAACTTACTAAAAATACAAAATATCTAAAAATAGTAAAATTTCATTAATGGAGGTAGTCTGAGTGTGCTAGGAGCTTGAAAGAAAAATTTTGAGCAAAAGGAAAATTTTCCTAAAATAATAACTCTTAAACCCTACGCCAAAATTAGAAACTTTTAGATTCTAGTGCAGAAACTTGGTTTCATTTTCACTCATCTTGTTGATATTTTGAATCATGAAGTTCAAATTCTCCATCTGGAACCTATTTCATCCATGGCTAAAGAATATCCAAGTTTAGGTGACAAATATGTCACTCACATGGACCCAGAGGACCTAAACAGTCGGATGCTTGGAGGCCCAAGGAACCGGTCGAAGAAAGGATTTTCACAAGTGAGCTATATGTTGCATGAGGCCATCCTATATTAGTTCATAGTATAGAATTATTGTTATTATGTGGTTAGCACTATGATCTAGAATCAAGGATTGTAAGGATGGATGAAAATTACATACTTGTAGTGTTCCCCACGAAGGGCATCTCGTAATGTATACAAATTCCAACTAGCAATAACATGGTCATAATCACGAAGGAGTTTGCATATAGTGAGTCATCAAATATTGAATCCTATATCTAGGACCTCACATTATGATCATGTTTTAGAAAATGAAGGAAACCCTCACATATGCCCAAAACTTTATCAAGGAAGAAGTTTCATCGGGGTTACTCAAATGCAATCATCTTACCGAGAAGGGTAATGGGCGAAGAAACCACAAGATACTTTCAATATTGGATGGAATAATTCATCCTCATTTTAACCAAGGGGAATCAGATGGTTGATTAGGGAAAAATCATAAGTGATAACATTCACCATTAATTTCTCCATTTTTAGGTCACAAAAAGGCTCACAATGAAACCATATTTGGTGTATGCCCTTGCAAGCACAAGACCATTCAAAGGCCTAAAACTTGTTCATAATGTTTCTTAAAAGGACCTAGCTCATGAAAGGTAACCACAATACACTCTCAAATAAAAAAATCATAATTTTTTCAAGATGAATGATGTATTCACCATGTTTTTCACCTAAGCTGTTTAAAGTCAACCTTGTGTTGAGATTAACTCCCTAAGCGTGACATTGTTTGAAAAGTATGTGTCCTATTTCACTCAATTTTCAAAATTCTCCTATATCATATCTTTTATGATTTGACCTCGCTCATCACAAGCTCTGGAGATATCTCGGTGACAAGATTTTTATGATTTGAAATATGTAGGTATTTTTTCATGTCATTAGAAAACTCGGGAACCACATAAAGAAAAGTGCATATTTCCCCATTTCTCTTGGAATTTACTCATGAAATAATGTCTTGGATGCCTCAAATATGGAAGCTTATTTTTCCTCCTTGAGTCTCTATTCATACACATCCAAGGTTGATTTTGGCATCCAACGAAGTCCTACAACCTTCAATCTCCTAAGTTGAACTATGTTCCCAGTTGAATATTATTGGTTCAAATACTCGGGTGATTTTGAAGTAAGAAATTGAGATCACATGAGGATGACCGTTAGAAAAATAAGGAATTCCAGATTTTATTGGTTCATGGATAGTGTAGAGGATTACAGAATAGAGTTGTATGATCCTAAATACCAAGTGGTAAAGGTTTCATCTCTCCCATTGATCTCTTTGAGTGTTTGTGAGTTAGGGGATATCAATGAAAGAACTACAATATTGATCCATAGGTATAAGGATTTGTTCATGATAATAGGTTTATTCTTGTTGAATCATGTGGTCTTCATAATCTCACAAGGTAAGCATCTCTAAAGGTACCGAGAGGAATACAATCTCTTCTCACTTAAGAGAGCCGGGAAGACAAACTATGGATACCAAGGTCTCTCACTATAAGAGCCTACACAAGAAAGTAAAATTCACTTAAGACCCTATAAAATATCTAGATCAAGGAGAGATAGATCCTTCTCAAACCCCAATTCTACATCGTATCAAATAATCTCTTCTTTCATTGTACGAGTTAACTCCTAAAATGCAAGAGGTACCCTCTCGCACTAAGCACGGGAGTGCAATCATGCCTAGTACCGAACCTACAAAAACAGAGGCCTTCCCATGGGTATAAGAGATGATTAGAGGTGAGACTCATAAAATAAAATGGGAAATGGTGCCCAACTTTCAACTGTTTCAAGATGGTAAAAATCAAGATGAGGTAAAAAGGCCCACAAAACTTCCCACTTCTTTAATGGCACCTCAAAAAAATTAATATGTAGAGTTTTTTCAACTAAAAGTAATAAATTCCATTGTGGAGATGATTCCATTGGACTATGAGATGAAATCCATTCCATTGGGATTAAGAAAACATGGAGGATATGCCCCTTTATTCTAAGAATCTGTTACTCATCTCCTTACAAGAAATGAGGAATAAAAGAAGAGGATTGAATGATCCGAAGAACATGTGAGAAATCTCACTTCATATGTTCAATCATTCTTGGATCCTAATTTCATCCCATGTCTTACATCTAAGGAGGTCACTATGATCAGTAGCTTTTATTTGGATTCAATCAAGAATATGGAGGGCTACACAATGCAAGTGAGATCCATTGAAAAGTGGGTGTACAAAATCCTTGAGAAAGGTAAAACCCTATTTCCAGATATTATTTCACTATTTGAATTCTTGATTTCCATTATTTAGAAATTAAATATGACCATGGATGAGAATTAAAAGTAAGCTGAGATGGGAAATCTCGATTATTTTTTATTGGTAGGCAAATAATTATCCAACTTCACATTCGATAACATGTCTACAATTTGGTCTTGAATGTTGGTTGCTCGATATGATATGTTGATTCATGATCTTTATGAATTAGATTCTTGTGATGAGCTCACTTTGCAGATGCAGGAAATCATAAGAAAATAAGTGTAGAAGCTTGGAGCACTGCGGTGAATTAAAAAAGCTTTGTGAATGATGTTCTAAATCCATTTAAGGAACTAGTTAGAAAAGAGGTAAATGTTGTATTTCCAACTCTATAAAGGAGCATCAAGTCTGGTTAAAGAAATGTAAAATCATCAATAGTACTTGAGTATTTCTTTAAGGATTTAAGCTTTGTACACATTCCTCATGTACAGAAAGTAGCATTCACAGTGGCTCATTTTAGAAAAGATTTCAAAGGAATAAATATTTCTCCAGGAGTACTCTCCCAAAGTTGTTCATAAAGTGGATCTTCATCAATGAATGTAACATATTCTTTGGCGAGTTATCTTCCTTCTTCTTTCTACCCCTCCTCCTTTCTTCTCTCCTCTCATGTTCTAATTCTCCATTAAGGGGGTTAAATTTTCACTATTTTTTCTTATTCATTTGAATGTCGCATAAGGTAAAACATTCTAATTATTTTCCTTTAATTAATAAAAAGGAACTTACTTTCTTCCTAGGAATATGAAGGGTCAAAATTTGTAAACTTAAGTGAAAATTCATGTAAGCGGTAAGTGAAGAGTCTTTCCAAGAATCTGTATATTGTATGAATACCTCATTCTAAAGGGTTGTAAATTTTGAGTCTTTAAGTAGATAGTTGAATTAATACTAAGAAGAAAGTAAAAGATAGAAATATTCCATTTATTTTATCTATGTTTCCTTTGTCTCTCTATTTTTCAACTTTGTGTACATGACAATATTTTATAACCAAGAAAGGTGTTAGAGCCTTTGATGGATGGATTAATGAAATTTTATGTTCATGATTCATTATGTCTTTCCATTGATTAGAAAATTTTCTTTCTTCTAATTGTGTGTGGATAAATTCTGGTTAAAGCTTATAAAAATATGCTAGTTCCTATTTACAATATTAACCCACTCTCTCTTATTTATTGTTCCCTTTACCTCAAATATCAAGAAAATTCTTCCCTTACACTAGGATTGGAGTGTTCCTATATGATCCTCCTCCTCTTGGCCACCCATGATATTTTTTTAATTTAAATTCAATAAATAAATCCTCCCCTTACACAAGGAGTGACATAGTCCCAGAGATTTGGTGAAAATCAGCTAATTTGTCCTTGTGAAAAATTATTTCACCAATAGATCAAATTTTCAAAGGGTCTTTGTGAGGTTTGTGCCCTTGGGAAGCACCACGAAGAAATTTTTGGCAAGGGAAAATCCTAGAGAGCTTCTCATCCCTTAGATCTTGTTCATAGTGACATTTTTGGCCCCTTTCCATCTCCTTTGTTCACTAGGGCTCTTTATATACTTACCTTCATTAATGAATTTTCATGTTATACATGGGTTTACTTTCTCAAATAGAAATATGAAGTTTTTAATGAATTTCTACACTTTAAGGCTCTCACTGAGAAATAAGTTAAAAGTACTATCAAGGTTATTAGAATTGACAATGGAGGTGAGTATGTGAGAAATAGGTTCGATGATTTCAGCACCTCTTAATGGTTTTATTTACGGTGTAAAGTTACATACAACCCTTCAATAAATAGATTTGTAGAAATAAATAATAAAACTCTTAAGGAGATGGCCACTTGCATGGTTCATTCTAAATCCCTTCCTTCATAGTATTGGGTTGAAGCCATGAATGTGCTTATTACATTTAGAATCACATTCCATAAACAGTTGTAAAAGGGATGACACCCTTTAAGGCTTGGTATGGACGCAAACTTTATGTTGAGCACTTTAACATCTTCAAATAAACTATCATGGCTCAAATACCTAAAAATAAACACAAGGCATTAGAACCAAAATCTAAACCTTATATCTTTTTCATGTATCCAGAAGGCATGAAAGGATGTAGATCATTGAACCCCATGACTCATCAACTTTATATCGAGAGAAGTGTGAAGTTTGATGAGTCAGCTTCTCTTCCACTTATCCACCCACTAAGGTCCTTTTTTCCCTCTCTGAATTTGATTCAAACTCTTCCGATGATGATCTTACTAAGCATCTCACTCCTACTTCTCCCACTTCGATATCTACTAAATCTGAAAATGGTGATGATGAGGACTATGTCCCCTCACACTCAAGTGATGATTCAATGTATTATGAGCCTAAATCTCCTCCTAGTCCTCGTTAGGATAGGTAGATCTTGCATAGTTTTAAATATTGGATAGGTGATTCTTCAAATGAGAGACGAACTCATTCGAGTTTAGAGGACCCCACGCCTTCTTTGCTTACACTTCCAACTGTATTCTTTTTGGAAGGCTACTTTGGGATTCTGAGTAGGACTCTACCATGGAGAAGGATTATTCCTCTATCATGAATAATGATACTTGGTATCTCACCCCTCTTCTTAAGGGAAGAAAAATGTTTCAATGTAGTGGGTATATTGAAAAAGTATGGTTTTGATGGGAACATCAAAAATTATAATGTGTGAATCATAGCTACGGGTTTCTCTAAGGTTTTGGGGTTCAATATTTAGATACATTTTCTCCCGTTCTAAAGATGAACTCTATTCAAATAACCCTCACCATCAACTCCACTAATGGATGTTAATATTGCCTTCCTTCATGGGGACCTATAGGAAGAAATCTATATGGAACAACCTTTGGGTTATGTCCAAGATTCCTCCCTTGTTTACAAACATAAGAAGTCCATCTATGGCCTTAAATAAGCCACTCAAGCTTGATATTTCAAGATGGAATACTTTCTTCTTTACATTATGGTTCACTAGGTGTCACTCGACCCAAACGTTTACATTTTATGGTAAGATGAGTCCATGTTTATCCTCATTTTGTATGTCGATGACTTGTTGATTACAGGTATCTCTTCCTCAATCATTGATTCTATGAATATTGTCTTGGCCAACATAGTTTTCTTCACTACTTCCTTAGGATTCAGATTACCCAATCGACTTGGGGATATTGATTACTCAATCTAAGTACACCCTTTATTTTCTAGTTATGTTTAACATGTCTTATCATAATCCATTTCCGATCCCTTCCTTTCTAGATTCAAGTTAGTATTTGATTGATCCACTTCCATATTCTATAGTACCCTTTCTCTCAAGTTGGTTTGGAGCTTAATCTACCTAACTCATACTAGGTTGGATCCTCATGAGATGTGTTGGAAAGTAGCTAAGTGGATTCTTCATTATGTTCATGGCACTCACACCGTTAACATTCATTACTTGGGAGGGACAGAGATTGATTAAGTTGGATTCATATATTTTTATTAGGGTAGTGCTCTTGATCATCAGAAGTATACCTTTGGACATAATTTTTTTCTTGGCTCGGGTCCTTTCAATTTATTGAGAAAGAAGAAAAATGTGATTCCTATATCTTCTAAAAAGGTAGAATATATGGGAGTAGTTAACACTGCCACATAAGCTATTTGGTTACAGGGGATTATGATAGAGTTTGAAATTCACTTTTAGTAACCTACCATCATTAATAGTGATAACCTAAACACTATCTCAATTTTCTGAAATCTAGTTTAGTATCAACAAATGAAGCACATTTAGATACACATACACTTAATTCAAGAGTTGATCTATAGAAACATCATCAATTTCTAGTACTGTCAAACTTCAAATCAAGTTCGACATCTTTACCAAACCCTTCACTGAAGCCAATTTTCTTCACTTGCACTCTCTTCCTGGGGTAAGTTCTACTACAACCACTCATCTTCTTCAGTATTTATAGTCCTCTTCTCCTCTTATTCATCTTCTAGAAGGATTGTAATTTGTACATAGGTACCTCATTAGGCATTTATTTATTGGGACCCATATGACGCATTTTTATTAGTTATATAGGGATTTCTCTTTAAATTTCTAGCTTAACATGTTGTTATCCATATTTTTCCCCCATGCCAAATATTGGATCAACCACGATCCCGCATAAGAGGAAACAAATTCAAAAGGTGAATAGAACAGGATTTAAAATTGGCTAAGTATAAAGGTGTAAGACAAGAATGCCAAGTGTCAAGTAAGACGTTGATTCAAGGGGTGAATAGAGAAAAGGTTTCTAAATGAGTGCTAGACTGCCGCGTGTCCTAGGGGAAAGTGGATTGTCGGGGAAAAATTTGGTTCTTTTCCCCTTGTTATCTCAAAAGGGGTAAAAGTTGCAAAATGGCCCATAACTCGCCCAAGTAAAAGTCAACATTTGGGCCGAGTCAAAGCCAAAGTGGGGAAATGGAGGAAGGGGAAAAAGATAAATTGTAGACCTGTAGGCCTTATTTGGTTCCGATCTAGTTTCCACATGTCCCATATCAAAAGGAGACCCATTTTTCAAGTTGTTTTCCCGTCCTCCTGTATGGACCTGATACAAACTTTGAAGGGGCATATCTTTTGAATCAAAGCTTGAAATATTACAAATTTGATGTCACTAGAAATATCTCAGCCTAACCCAAACCATAGAGGTTTGAAACTTTAATTTTGAGGAGGTTAGGTGAAGAAAAATGGAGGAAACGTCTTCAAGATTTTAATGCAGGATCTTCTTTCCTAACAAACAGATCAAATTTGATCTATTTCATCGTTTCCTCTTCCTTCAAGGTGTCAAACCAAGGATCGATGTAGTAAAGATAGATTTTGGGGATATATTTCATCGTGAGGCATTATTAATGGTGGTTAAGCCTTAACCTACTTTCCCCACTTCTCTCTCTCTTCTTCTTTTAGGTTGAATCTATAAATACGGGGTGGATTCATTGTAAAGGGTTGGAAATTCTTTGTTTTGTAGGCTCCCTTCTCCTTCTAGCAAAGGGATTTATGGGGTTCATGCCTTCTATCAAAATTGCATTATGTTTCTACCTCTTGGCTACTTTGTAATGGACTATATCAATCTATAGAGCAATAAAACACGTCTGTGATTGATTTTAGATCCTTTCTTGTCTCTTTTGCTTTCATCTGGTTTCCCATTATATATCTAGCTATCTGTGCTTATTTATTATATGCATTTTGTTGGTTTGTGTCTATTAGAAAAATAAGTGTTCATCATTCCTTTGGTGCATCACCAGTAAATTATTCATTTCTTATTTCTTATAATCTTTTATCCCTATATCCTTGGTAATTTTTAGATTAGATATAGAGATAGATCCTCTACAAATCCTTATGTATGCACCTAAATAGAGGGATAAGGAACCAGCCTTTGATTTGGAGAGATTTTCCATTTCGTAAGGTCCCACACCTTAGGAAAAGTTCAATGTTATGCAATCACACCAAATGAATCTACTTTAGAAAATCTGACCTGTAGAACTCATTTGGGGGTGCTGTGATTTCACACTAACATTTTTAAAATGCACAGTGGGACTAAAAATTCTCCATCTTATTATAGTAGGGATTGATGTACACTTGCTTTGATTTTGGCTTTTAATAAGCCTTAAGATTGTACATCTGATGACTCCAAAAGAAACAAATCTACTAGTTTCAGCATCCCAAGCTTGGGATATTCATGAGAAAAACCTAGTCTAGAGCAAGGAAAGAAGGTATATTTGAATACTTACATCTATCCCCAGGAAGAGAAAGGAGATGAAGAAGAATTCATAGGTCTCCATCTCCACCAAACAAAACCTTGTCAACACCTCCACCTGCAAGGCCTTTCTTTTAGTTTGTAAGGATTCTTAGGCTAATCAGAATGGCATGACCAAATCCATATGTCAACTTAATCGGTAGTAGTCCACTCACCTTGAATGTACAAAACCTAGTTTTGATTACAGCATTAAAGAGCATCCCATATTTCACTAGGGAAAATAAAACTTCTCTTGTGACCATGTCCAAGATATTTCAAATGTCTCAGACAATCCACAAGATCCATGAGATGGACATGCGCAGTCAAGATTCTTGCCTCTTTATTCAAAGGAAAGCTTCACAATGGTTCGGGAGACTTGAAGCAGGCTCTATCATCGAGAATCTGGAACCAATCGTGTACGACTCTTCACAATTAGTTTGGGGAAAAATGTGATAACTTGTCTTTGTGGGAACAACTAATAACAATCAAGAGAACCATGAGTGAGAATCGGCGGACTTCAACCACATATTCCAACATACCAGGACAGATTCCAACTTGATAGTAAAGCCCACTAATGAATGTGCCTTCTTATAATTTTTTAGGGCTTTAAATTTGATATTTCTCTCGATGATTCAGTCAATGGGGGCACTTTGCATTACCTACATCCTATGGTCTCTCTATAGGGGTGAGAACCATTTGATTCAAGCTGGAAAAATAACTCCTAGGCCATCCATGCCTCTATACCCCGAGTTAGGAATCCTAGATACTAGCCAAGCACCTACATTAGCTCCTATACCCACCCCAGAGTCAAAGATCATCCGAAACTTCCATTTCATTGTCTAATACCTCTAAAGAGCTTCAGGAAGTGATGAAGTAACTTCAGAACTTTGGGAATGAGCTAGTGACCATCAAAAGACAAAAAGCTCGAGTTTCAAGCCATACTAGCCCCGGAGTTCAATATTAAGCTAGACCCTAGTATCATCACAATAGGCCACCACATCGACTTTGTATCGAGCCATAACCAAGGACAGCCCCAAGATACTAGACATTTTAGGTCGTATGATCCAAACAAAACTTCAACATCAAGGGCATTGGTCCCAAAGACAAACCAATATGGCACAAAAATATGATTGGTGTTTTCCATGTGATCAGCCATATAACCAATCAATTCGTTTTAATGGTTCTCTAAATTATGCCTTGATGGTGAAAACCAAGATGGTGTTACTGAAGAACCTAGCTAAGAGGGAGATTAGAAACAAGGATCTTAACAAAGTGAACCTCAAAACAAGACTATGCTAATAAAGCGCAAGTCAAGACTTTTGTGGGATGAATTAGTTCCCTTCTCAAAACTGTAGCTTCCAATACACGGTCCAAAAAGAGAAGTATTGGAGAGGTACAACCACTAAATTAAGGTGACCCTAAATATTCCATCACTCCACAAGGTCCTGGTGTTACAAGTGCAACTCCAAACATACATAACCAATCCAAGCCACTTCCAAAACCCATTCAAGCACCAGTTGTAATAGTCCATGTGCAAGAAAGAAATGTTTCTGGGAAGGGGCAATAAAAGGATAGTACATTCAATATTATTGAGTAGATGAAAAGGATAAGTGTGAACATTTCCCGATGGGATTCATTGGCCATTCTAGGCAGAGGGATCTATTACAGGACTACCATATGCATTGGTCAAGTTTAAATCACCCCTTAACCAGCAAAGAAGAGAAAGTGCTTGCCAATGTAGTTCAACTAGGGAGAAACCATGGAGAACAAAAATGTAAAAACTCGACGCCTCCTCCCTTTTATGTCTCGTTGATTACTAGAGACAAATTGGTGCATAATTCTAGGATTGATTCGGGGCTAGTAGTTTTGTGATGCCCAAACAAATAGCTAACTTGACTAGGCCTCCAATATGAGGTCATCTCTAGAGGAGTAGTCCAATTAGATGGAACAAGAGTGACTATTGTGGGATTCATAAAATATCCGAGTCTCAACCTACACGCTTTCCCTAATGTGACTATTTTGTAAAACATTTCAATCATATATTTTCCACCGCATTTTTCTTTGTGTCTATCCACGGATTTCACTTCCAAAATTGGAGGTTACCTATCTATTGATTGGTCACATATGCTCTTTAGGAAAAGATATGGGGAAAAGGCCACAATCAGATCTCGAACCTATTATCGATTACCATATTGAACCATATATACCTATCCCAATCAATGCCACTTTCTCAACTTTCGATCAAGAAGACCTACTAAGCACTTCAAGCAAATACCAAGGTGGGATGTATCCCAAACTTGACTCTCGATCATTGGGAAAACAAAATTCATGCTTTTGACCCCTATAGGGAGATATAAGAATCGAGATAGGTGTTTACTACCTACATGAAGAGAATCACCTCTTCCGACCTAATCAAGCCAAAATGCAAGGATGACAATGAGGTATGGTAATTGTTCTTTGATGGCTCAAGGAGTAGACAAGGAGCTAGAGGAGGATCCATGATCATGTCCCCAAGAGGTATAAGATATTATTCATCCTTCAGATTCCAGTTTGCTTTCTCAAATAACACTGCTAAATATGAGGCTTTAGTCCAAGGTCTTCATTGGGCAAGGAAGATGGGAATCAAGAACTTGCAAGTATTTGGTGATAGTGAACTAGTTACCAATCAGGTCAGAGGACTTAATGTTGTCAAAAATGACCTGCTCAAGAACTACAAGAGTAGGGTATGGGATATCATAGAGTATTTTTAGGCCTTCAGTATTGTGTCCATACCCAGGAAGGAGAATGAAGCTACTAATAGAATTACATCAGTTGGAGCAGCATTTGATGTGGTTGAAAACATCAAGAGGGACAAAGAATAGCCACATATCCATGTGGTTGTGAGGCCAGCAATGCCAGATAATAATACATGCTGGTAGGTGTTTGAGAATGATCAGCAGATCATTAACTTTTTGCAAGAAGAAGCTAAATTCTCAGCTAGAAACCATAATGTACTAGACTAGAGCAACAATATGGGAATCGGATAGTACAACTACATATAAACAGACTTCCCAAAGTCTTAGTGACACTGGAATTTATTTTCAATCTCAATGATCGAGTTCGAGAAAAGAGAAGGCTAACATTTAAATTAAAGGAGAAGATTCGGAGTCAATCATAGTTGAGAAGACAAAACAATTGAAATTGTCAAAGTGGCCATTGAGAAAGAAAGATATGAATTCATACAAATTTTCCAAGAATTTCCCAATGTGTTTTCCTAGAGTTATGAAGACCTAAGAGGGTTCAATCCAAAGCTTGCACAACACATAATCAAACTGGATCCAGTTGCTCGGCCCATCGGGTGAAGGAGAGACTAGTCAACCTGACATATAGAGCCTATGATGAAGGAGTTGAACAAGCTAATAGAGGCAAGTATCATATTTCCAATCAAACACTCAAGCTTTGTTGTAAATCTAGTCCCAATCAGGAAGAAAAATGGAGAAATCAGGTTGTGTGTTGACTTCAAGGATTTGAATAGAGCCTCCCTCAAAGACCACTACCCACTCCCTTCAATGGAGTAGATCTTACAAGTAGTGTCTAGGTCATAAAGGTTCTCCCTCCTAGATGGCTACTCAAGGTACAACTAGATCATGGTGAAAGAAGATGATCAATTCAAAATAGCTTTCACTACCAAATGGGGCACCTACGCCTACAAGAAAGTACCGTTAGGATTATCCAATGTTGGAGCCACTTTTCAAAGGAAAATGGATATGGAATTCAAGTGGCTTATCAAAAAAATGGTGTTGATCTATCTAGATGACATTACATAATTTTCCAAAAATATAGCAGACCACCTTTTCCATCTAAGCCAGGTGTTCCAACGATGTAGGAGTTTTGGGGTGTCACTGAACACCAAAAAATACATATTCTTGGCCCATGAAGGCAAGCTTCTAGGCCATATCGTATCAAAAGAAGGATTGGTAATTGACCCAGAGAGATTTCAAGAAATAAGATCATTTCAATTTCCAAGTCACAAGAAGCCTCTCCAAAGATTCTTAGGAAAAATATTTTTTCTCGCAGGTTTGATCCAAAATTTGTTGCCCTTGTTAAGCCAATAACGTTGATGCTTTGAAGAAGAGCTTAGCATTCAAATGGATAGCTAAATGAAAAGCAATTTTGAGGCTATCAAAGAAGCCATATCATAAGCCCTAACTCTTTTGAACCCATATTTTTCCAAAGACTTCATATTGTATGCCTTTGGCAAAGAAGACAATTTTTGTAATGTTGGTGCAGCAGAACAAAGAAAGTATAGAACAGCCAATTGCTTTATTCAACCAGATTTTGGAACATTATGAGGTGAGGTACTCCTTCATTGAGAAGTAGGTCTTGATGGTAATCGAGAGGATTAAATAATTTTAATTATTTGGTTTCAAACAACAAAATCCAACTATTGGTCTCTCATGCGGGAGTTAAAGAATTCCTTCTCAAAGAAGGACACGAATGAAAAGTGTGCACGATGGATCACCCATGTCATGGAATATGACATTGAGATCAAGGTCACCAACCTGGTCCGTGGGAAGGACTTGTGTGAACATCTAGCCTCAAGTCAACAAGATGAAACAGACAATGAAAAGAAGGTTGTTCTTGTTCTACAAAATGATCAAGAAGAAGGGAGAGATGACATGCCTGCTCCTTGTTGAACCCAAGACATGGTGCACTTACTTGAATAGGCTTGTTTCCTCATGGGATGGGTAAAGAAAAAATGATACATTTCAGGTTACTGAGACCATCCCATATGTTCTTATTGATGGTGTCTTGTTCAAAAGAGACATCAATGGCATTATGATGAGATGTATTAAGACAGATCAGGTGGAGAGAGTGCTATAAGGATTCCATGTTGAAGTAGTTGGAGGCCATTTTTCTCTAAGAGTGACAGCACTCAAAGTCATAAAAGTAGGATATTATTGGCCCAGAGTGTTGAGTGACTGCTACACATGGATCAAAAAGGTGCAAGAATTGTGCATTCTTCAAAGGCAAGGAAAGGCTAGCAAAGCACTTCCATTGCACCCAATATCATCGACCAACCTTTCATGTAATGGAGATTGGACTTCATTGGAGTCATCAATCCAAACTTAAGCCAAGGTCACAAATGGATCCTGATAGTGATAGATTATTTCACCAAATGGACCAAGGCAGTGGCACTCAAGGAAGCAAATGAGTCTAGTATCTTGGATTTCTATGAAGGGATAGTGACCATATATGGAGTGCCATACACCATCATATCATACAATGCATTAGCATTTATATGTTCTAAGATCACAGGATGGGCCGTCAAGAATGGGACTTATTTGAGTACTTCATCAACCTATTACCCTCAAGGTAATGGCCAGGCTGAGTCCACAAACAAGAACCTTCTAAAGATCATCAAAAGAACTCTTGATGAGAATCGAGAGAACACAGTACACAAAGCTCAAAATGGCCTTATGGTCCGATAGAATAACACCCAAGAGATCTACAAGTAGCTCTCCATTCAAGATCATCTATGGGAAAGAGGTAATGTTTCCTATATCACTTGAGTTGCCAACATTAGAGCTCGTGAAGCAACTAGAGATGTCTGAATTTAGACCAATGGAGGCCAGGTATGCGGCCGATAGAATTAGAAGAAACTAGAGAGCATGCTCTCTAAGCAATAGAGAATAATTAGACTTCAATCAAGAGATGCTTTGACAAGAAGATAAAATCAAGGACCTTCTAAGAAGTAGACATGGTTTTGAAATGGGATGCGATCGAGCAAAACCAGAAGGCGTTCTAAATTTGATGCCATCGGAGTGGCCCCGATATGATCACAATATGAAAAAGTAGCAATGCTTTCCAATTGTCTACATTGGAGGGTGAAGAGCTGTATATTCCAGTAAATGGGATCTATGTGAAGCACTTGTTACTAAAAGGGGAGTTCTCACCCTATACATATTAGTTTATTGTGAACTTTCCTCTAAGTGCTTATGCACATTGTCTTGTTGTAGTGTAGATTACTTTTCTCCTAAGTGCTTCACACACTCTGCATGTTCCATTTGGAGCATGTATGATTTCAAGTTTTATATATAGTGTGGTATTGTTTTGTGGCTCTTATGCAGTCCATTCAGAAAGATAGATGAAACCCTAGGTTAAAACAATTTTCTACTCTCAAAAACCTTCATTTTGAGATTTCTTATGAAAATTGAGAGTAAAAATAGCCGGGCTCATGAATTAGAGGAAAAATTAGTATCAAACTATCTTTCTTGACTCCATGCCCAATGGATACGACAAGGTAATTGGTCTTTTCATCTAGCAAGGAGATAACCTTGTGAGTCACCAAATTGTTATCCATATTTCACCCCGTGCCAAATATTGGATCAACCAAGATCCCACATAAGAGGAAATAGAGTCAAAAGGAGGAAATAAAAGGCTTCAAAATTGGCTAAGTATAAAGGTGTAAGTGGAGAATGCCAAGTGTCAGTATGGCGATGATTCAAGGGGTGAATAGAGAAAAGGTTTCTAAACGAGTGCCAGACTGACATGTGTCCCAGGGGAAAGTGGACCGTCAGGGAAAAAGTTGGTTATTTTCCCCTTTTTATCTCAAAACGGGTAAAAGTTGAAAATGGCCCGCAATTCGCATGAAAGGAAAAATTCAACATTTAGACCCGAGTCAAATCCAAAGCGGGAATCGGAGGAAGGGGAAAAAGATAAATTACGGACTGTAGGCCTGATTTTGTTCCAATCTGGCTACCATGTGTCCCATATCAAAAGGACACTCATTTTTCAAGTTGTTTTCCCACCCTCCTGTATGGACCTGATACAAACGTTGAAGGGGCATATCTTTTGACTCAGGGCTCGAAATATTGTAAATTTGATTTTGTTGGAAAGATCTCGGCCTCACCCAAACCATGGAGGTTTGAAAATTTAATTTTGAGGAGGTTAGGTGAAGAAAAAGGGAGGAAATGTCTTCAGGCTTTTATTTCAGGATCTTCTTGCCTCAACAAACAAATCAGATTTGATCTGTTTAGTCGTTTCCTCTTCCTTCAAGGTGCTGAACCAAGGATCAATGCAGTAAAGACATATTTAGGGGAGAGATTTCATCAAAGGCATTAACAGTGGTGGTTAATATTCAACCTACTTTTTTCACTTCTCTCTCTCTTCTTCTTTCAGGTTGAATCTATAAATATGGGGCAAGATTCATTGTAAAGGGTTGGACATTCTTTGTTTTGTAGGATCCCTTCTCCTTCTAGCAAAGGGATCTATGGGGTTTAGGCCTTCTATCAAAATTGCATTATGTTTTTTCCTCTTGGCTACTTTATAATGGACTGTATCAATCTACAGAGCAATAAAACACGTCTGTGATTGATTTTAGATCCTTTCTTGTCTCTTTTGCTTTCATCTAGTCTCCCATTATATATCTAGCTATCTGTGCTTGTTTATTGTATGCATTTTGTTGGTTTGTGTCTATTATCAAAATAAGTGTTCACCATAGCTTTGGTGCATTACCTGGTAGTTTAGTCATTTGTTATTTCTTATACTCTTTTATCCATGTCTCCTTGGAAATTTTTAGATTGGGTATAGAGATAGATCCTCTACAAATCCTTACGTATGCACCTAAACATAGGGATAAGGAACCAGCCTTTGATCTAGATATATTTTTCATTTCGTAAGGTCCCATGCCTTTGGAAAATTTCAATGTTATGTAATCGCACCAAATGACTCAGCCTTAAAAAAATAGACCTGTAGAACTCATTTGGGGGTGCTACCATTTCGCACTAACACATGCCTCTACCTAAGATTTGATGAAGGGGGTGTTGGTGTGACGTATATTTTTGGGCATTTTCCACCTCACACATGGTGATTCATCTCACTTAGGTGAGTCATATGTCCATTAGGGATTTATATGACATATGACATATTTTATCATAGAATCTTTCATACTTGTCATATGTGTCATTATCATATGGGAGTTACATGTTATTATAGCATTGTAAATCCTCACTCCATCATGGGATTATGACATGTCTAGGCATGGAAGTTACACAACACTACCCATGTGTAGTATTCATTTTTTGAGTTATGAGAATGAGTAGACTCTTTCTCTTTGCATGATTAATTTTAGTTGTGGTTCATTTGTTTGTTGATTACTTGGAGAATTTTCTCATTTCTATTAGAGTGCAACAACCTTGATGTTCATGCATCCCTTTGATCCTCATATTTCACTCTCATAATTTACACTCATCTACTATCAACACTATACATGGAGACCAAAACACTATAATGAACTTCTATAAATATGAGAACACCCGATCTCACAATATTATCCATCGTAATTGATTAATTTTCATGTGTCTATAAACTTATAAAGTATTATCTTGAAGATATTTTTGCATGTGTATCATCTAGGTGCATCTCTTGTACTCTCTCTCTTAGTACCAATAATTTTAGTATCATATACACATCGTTAAGGGTCACCATCATCTCTCCAGTTAGCAACCAAAAGGTACAAGTGTTTTCACACCATCTCTTGTACAATGTAGTCATTAGACACATATTATGGGGTACCTCCCCCAATCTAGTGATGTGTCACATCTCTTCGTAGTCTAATATATCCTAGTCATCTTCCTCTAGGCCCAGAGCCAATAATGTAGACAAATTTCATTTTTCACGAACTCCCACAAATGAATGTCCCTTTACATAGCATAGACAAGCATAACAATCCCAATTTAGCATCACAAACCATGAAAAAACATATAAAAGCATACCACTAATCCCGTGCATCTCCCTAGATGGAACAACCCAATACCATGGATAGTACCACCCATAATTTAGACACTACCACCCAAAACTGGATGGTACCATCTCGAGGTACAATGTCATCCCTCCGACATCATCTTGGATAGAAACACCCAAATTTTCAAAAAAGTGAGCTATTCTAAATTACTCAAAATCACATGCTAAAAAGTAATATATTTCAAAAATGTGTTATTTATCAATTGATCCATAGTCCGGGTCAATACTTCCTCTACAACCCTCTTGAATCTAGTCAAGATCACCTCTCATGCACACGTTGCATCTTTACGAATTAGAGCTCACAATCACAATACTCCAATTTACAAATGAGGATCCTATTAAATTTTATACCCTTACTATTTATAGTAAAATATTATTTTCACTCCAACTACTATAGTTATTATGTTATCTTTTATGATAACTAATTCATCATTGTTTTTCTTCCATATCTTGAGCTTCATTTATCCATTTTTAGCACCGTCAATGGCAATTATAATCATATCAATACCAACTATTTCTATACTTATTAATTAGCATACCTTATTAGGTTCTATTACACAATATTCTCATGTTTCATTACTTACTATATTATTCTACACTCCTTCAAGTTATCTCCAAACCATTTATCTCTTTCTTTTGGCTCATGATTCGACGAATCACCTCTCGCCCCTTCATCGAAAGGGGGGAAACTATTTATGGTAATCCTATTACCCATTATATAATAATCCAAGTGAAATCTCTAATACAAACAGGATCATTTCATGCATTATTATGTCATCTCCAAGCAATATTCAAATCCTACAAAAGTTATTATTCCAAAATATAGTTTCAATCTATCTCAAGCGCCAAACTATCTAAAATTTTCACATCTTTTCTGAGATTCTCACAATTTCTTTTCCTTAAATTACCTAATTTAGGGGAAATTCAATATTTTAAATTAGTTTCAAATCAATCAATTTCAATCAAATACTATGTTTCAACCAATAATAAGTTGTTTCAATTTTATTCCAATAAGCATCAATGTTCCTCCTAGATAACCTAACCTAGGAGCCAATCAAACCAAGTATTCTTCCATTTACCAATTTTCCACCATTACAATCATAAAGTGGTGGAAATGATACATAATTTCCTTTCTTGAACCATTGTACAAGGATTTTGTTGTGCCTAGTAGACAATTTTCAATTGGTTAATTTTCATCTACATCTGTGGAACCTATTTTGAGGAAGTTTCATGGCTAAGAGAAAAGTTAACCAATATCCCAACACTCTTTCTCTAGTGAAAAGACCTAAAATCCATATTTTTTTTGACAAGACACTCAAATCCGTAGCTTTGTTACACTTTGGTTGAGAATTGATCACTTCAGACCATTCATTTAGTATCTAAGTTTTTATGTCTCATATATATCCTTGGCACATTTTCTAAGTATTGCTCTTGTGACAATAGAATCACCATGTATGGATCAAAACTTTAAACCATGATTTTCCACAATTTGATTCTTACTATTGGCACACTTCATCTATAACTCGCTCACCCCTTTTTGGGTAAGTTCTTCTTATATCTTTTATAATATTGAATTTCATCCAAATAACATAAAGGGGGTGACTTAATCTAAATTGAATTAAACCTTTATTTTAGAGTAAATAATGTAAAATATGATATTCAGATAGTAAATTAGATTAATATATAAGAAATAAGTGTTTAATAATGTAAAACCATATAAAAATGGAGGGAGAAAGATGACTTAGTTGATTTGACTAATGTAAGTGACCGAAAGCGTATGAGTATTGTTATCATTCTGAAGACCATCATGAGTTGAATAAGTGTAAGAAATCCTTCTCTTCAGCTGATATAATGGGATCTTCTCAAAGTGTGGGTGACTCAAGTTGAAAATAACCTCTAACGAGGGTTGGTTCCTGGATCAATCACCCTAACTAGTTTCTTGTTGGGGATAAACGATAAAAATAACATAAAATCACAAAAGGTACGTAAAGTAAGGTGCTACACCAATGTTGTAGACACTTATGGCTTCATAAGACACACTATTAGACCCTTCAAGACCTATAAATATCACTTCATTTTCTCTTTGATTTACTTTCACAAAAGACATGAATAAATATTAGTATAGAATGGGAGGAAAGATTTGAGGTCTTTTCCACTTCAAAACTAATCAAAAAACTATATATGTGCTTAAAATGACTTGTAAAACCTTCAAAACATCTTAATAGAGGTGATAAGATTCATAAACATGCAAAATAAATGAGACATTAACTTAATCAAATCAATGAACTCATATAACACACTTCAATTCAGCTTGCAAATGGAGGAATTTAGTATTTTATTGCATCAAATAGGTGCTAGAGTACAAAATTTGGCATATCCTTGGCATGAAAAAATCATAAGTCTCCCTCAAATGCTCAAAATCATGGGTACATATAGAAAAATAAGGGAGAAGTAAGAAGAAAGAATGGAGAAATCTCTAGCTATCCCTAGTTCACCTCAGCTGGAACTCTCTCTTCTCTCTCTCTCTCTCTCTCTCTCTCTCTCTCTCTCTCTCTCCTCTCTCTCTCTCTCTCTCTCTCTCTCTCTCTCTCTCTCTCTCTCTCTCTCTCTGTCTCTCTCTCTCTCTCTCTCTCTCTCTCTCTCTCTCTCTCTCTCTCTCTCTCTCTCTCTCTCTCTCTCTCTCTCTCTCTCTCTCTCTCTCTCTCTCTCTCTCTCTCTCTCTCTCTCTCTCTCTCTCTCTCTCTCTCTCTCTCTCTCTCTCCCTCTCTCTCTCTCTCTCTCTCTCTCTCTCTCTCTCTCTCTCTCTCTCTCTCTCTCTCTCTCTCTCTCTCTCTCTCTCTCTCTCTCTCTCTCTCTCTCTCTCTCTCTCTCTCTCTCTCTCTCTCTCTCTCTCTCTCTCTCTCTCTCTCTCTCTCTCTCTCTCTCTCTCTCTCTCTCTCTCTCTCTCTCTCTCTCTCTCTCTCTCTCTCTCTCTCTCTCTCTCTCTCTCTCTCTCTCTCTCTCTCTCTCTCTCTCTCTCTCTCTCTCTCAATGTGAACATTTCAACTTTGAGTTTGAAACTTGAGTTAGGGACTAGTTGGAGACAAATCCAATTCTAGCTCCCAATTGCATAATTCAACCCTTGTAATTAAATTATAATTATTTAATAATAATCATAAGATTATCGTTATGCATATTATTTACAAACGGGAAAAAATTTGGTTTACATGGCATATATATCCTTGTTCAAACTACCTTTTTGCATAAATTAAGGAAATTATTTGGTCTCCTTTGGCTTTTGGAGCATATGAGGTAATCATTTAATTAATTTTAACTTGGGAAAATCATACATCTTCCCTACCATATGGCAAAATTTTACAATAATTAAAATCATTATAAAATCCCAATGGCATGGGAACTTTGTCAAAATGATTATAGTTTTTAAATAATAAGTGGCCCTAACCATGGGCAAAATTGACCATGGTTAAGGAACTCTTGGTTGACCTCCATCATTAGGGTTAAAACCCTAAAATGCATTTCATTTTGCATTTGGATTTTGTTTCTTTGGTTTGGAGGCATTATTTGAAACCCTGGTTTTGGTTATGGCCACCATAATTCATGATCTCGAGCTCTAGTTTTTTTAGGATGTCGTTGCATTTTTATTAATTTTTGCCCATGTTTTCTCCTATGGCTTAACCCCGATATTTCTTGCTCACCGCTATTATATATGAGTTGTTATATCTTGTTGGATTTGTGTTTTTCTTGCTTGATGGTAGGCCATTTCTCCCTATTTTAGCATGCCATATTTTATGCATGGTCATGGTTTACTCTCGCTCAAGCTATTATTATGAGTTATAATGGCCATTCTTTTCAATTTGAGCTTTGTATCTTTTTACTAGCTAGACTTTTTGCATCTTTGAGCTCATTATGGTTTGTTAGGCTCAACCCTTAGTATGAGCTCAAGTTGTGGTTTCTTCAAGGGCTATGGAATCTTGTTGGAATGGCCCAATTTTTTTTTAAAACTCGATCATGGTTTTAAGAGCTTGTTTTGTTGAAAACCCTACACACTTGAGTTCTATAGAAACCATGGCAAGTAAAAAACCCTTACCAGTTTTACTCATCATTATTTCATATTCATATTTTTGTACTCGTGGGTTTCATTAAAACTTCACCATTTTTATGATGGCATGAACATATGTATTTAATCCTTTATTAGAAGAAAAATCTATATTTTTTTCTTTTTACCCTTTTCATGGAATAAAGAGAGGGAGAGAGAGAGAGAAACTCCGCTATTTTTTGTCTTGATAAGACCCCACACTCTATTTTTTTAATTGTTACATATTAATGAAAGAATTAAAAACAAGAATATATGCTTATTTATAACAACTTTGAACTTTGTTTGCATTCACTTTTCATTTTTTGAATGTGATGTTCCTTTATTCATCAGAACCACTTGTTCATCATGCTTGATAAATCTAAACCAATACTCTCAAATGATGCACACACAACTAGAAAATGCATGATATTCTACTATGATATGCACTTTTTATGTTGACATCTTGATGTAATAATTTACATGTACAAACTATTAAATAGAAATTGTAGTCATATTCTATAATTTTTCTTGTGCATGCATTATTTAAGAGTACTGAAAAAAATGTTTTCTTTCTCCAGTACTTTCTTTTGTGATAATCCATACTTAGTGATAGAATTCAAATTCATTTGAATCTTAAAAACTAATAAGATTAAGGATGTCCTGATCTTTAACAAACTTTGTTTCCTCTTCTACAAGTACATTGGAGAAAAAATGGAGATACGGGAGGAGAAATGACAAGGGGGTTCATTTTGAGGCAAGGATGGATCCCCTATTCTTCTTGCATTTTTAGTTTATAATTCATTTTCACTCTCTCACTTGAAAAGATAAACCCCATGAATTTTGTCGAATCTTGTGCATATTTCCTTATAAATATAAGTAATTGTTTTACGTAATTAATTTTATGTTATTTGTATTCTTTATAATGCTCTTATTGTGCATAATTAGATGAACATTTGAAAATAAATTACTTATAATACTTGCATATAATCATAAGAAACTTAATAATGAACTATTTGTACCTTTTCTGATCACTTGAACTAAAAACTAAAATAATGAATGAATGATCAATCCTAAAACTACAACCTTCTTCCACACTTAACAATTTTCTACTCTAAAACATGATTCCTGCTTGCTCCAAAGCATGTTTGTTTCTGTGTATGGTGTCATTTTCATATTCATTAGGACCTTACAATATTTCATAAGGGTTGACTTATTATTCTAGTGAAGATGAAAAAATTGGAATGGTATCCTATATGGGGAATGAGCACTCTAAAACTTGATTCCCATCTTCTTACATGCCTACTCATTTTCCCATTTACTGAAAACAAGGAATCTATAAAAATTTTGTATTCCCCTCCACTATGGTGACCAAAAATGGTCAACATATTTGGTAGATTTGTTGGATTTATTTCCTACTAATTAATAAGAACCCTCTGATTTATTCCCTCCTAGCCATGAAAACTAATCTGAAACATCCACATAAGATTTACCAAGAATTCCCAAAGCTAAGAAGTTCTCGTCAACACCTGAAAATCCTCCATACCTATTGAGAACCAACACTAACATGTGTAAAAATTCACCTGAAGGAAATATATAATGCCTACCAAGGCTATCCAACAAGAGGGAAGCCACTTATTGAAAACAAAACAGAAATATGTGTTGAAAAAACTTAGAGGAAAGCATAAAAACTATGTACAAGATCAACTTATCTCTAGAAATAATGCTTCAAATGGATCCCATTGAACTGGGATTGGGAGCTCTTCACCATCCATCCTAACAAGTTGGAAGGAATTATGAGGCTTGTAGTTGACAATCATGTAGGGTCCACTCCATAAAGAGTCAAATTTTGTGTGACCTCTGGTTTGGATCTATCCTCATCCCACTTGAGCACTAGATCACCTTCATTGAAGCTCCTTGAAGTGGTATTCTTATCAAAATTCATTTTCACTTGTGCTTGGTTCATCTTTATGGATCTCATTTCCTAATTTCTCATTTCTTCAAGCTCCATAAGTTGAGCATACCTCACCTCCATAGGTTCATTATCCATTAACTCCACTTGGTGCATTAATTCCAAAGATGGAAGCTCTAGTGAAATAGGGATCTTGGCTTCAAGGCCATACACAAGCTTGAATGGAGAGTTGGAAATGGACCTTTTTATGTGATCCTATTATCCCATAGAGATGCTTTCAATTTGGTATGCCATGCTCTTTGGTTCTCATCAATATTCCTCCTAATAATCCTTAAAATATTCTTATTAGTAGATTCAACAATTCTATTACTCTTGTGGGTAGTAATTAGAATAATTTCTAAGAAAAACTTCATTCTTTACATCCCATACATAAATCTTTCTACCTACAAAATCTTTAGCATTATCTAAAATAATGGTTGAGGGAACACCAAACCTTGTTAACAAACCTTCATAGAAATATAAAACACTTGACTCATTTACTTCCTTCAATACCACTACTTATGTCCACCTCCTAAATTAATCTATAATAGTAATGATCCATCGTGATCCAAGATTGAAGGTGGGTTAACGAGTCCTATGAAGTCAAATCCCCATTGGAAAAAGTAGCTGATGAAATGAAATTGGTTGAAGAGGTAAGGCAACAATCTTCTCCTTTCCTGTAAAAATGCACATTTTTAACATTTCCTTACCCATGCATGATAATATTTAAAGATATTTGGCCAATAGTATCCACCCCATGATATTAAGGGATTATTTCTTTGCAGAAAAGTGTCCTCCACCTTGTCCATCATGAAATTATTCAAGTATCCTTTTAATGTGTCTTGGTTCAATGCATCTCAAGATTACACCATTAAGATATTTTCTGAATAATACACCATTAACTAAAAAAGGGAACTGATTGCAATCTGAAATACCTCCTTTTGGAGTTGTTTAAATTAGGGGGATACATACCATGTTGAAGATACATTTCCATGTCTTAAATCCAACTTGAAGAAGGCTGGTTTTCAGCTTCATTTAGTTCAAGTTAAAAAATAGGACAACCTCTTTGTTCTCTTGCAAATATTGAGCCAAATGTTCACAAAAACCCTTTCCTCTTATCAATTTTGTGACTTTTATCTTAATGTCATACTCCATGACTCTTGTTATCCATCCTTCCCTCTTTTCACTTACATCCTTATTCAACAAAAACTCCTTAATGCTAGGGTGAGAAACCATTAAGTAGATATTGTTGTTAGAGAGTAGATGCCTAAAATTTTTAAGAGATATGACAATAGAAAGGACATGATTTTCAATAAATGAATACCTTGTCTCATATTCCAACAAGCTCTGACTAAAAATGCTATTGGCTGCTCCAAACCATCTTGGTTGTTTTGATTCAACATTCCTGATATTGTATCAATATTAGCATAAGCATATAGCATAAAATCCTTTGAAAAATCAGGATTGATAAGTGTAGGAGCTAAAGGAATGGATTTATTAATAACTCTAAAGATGTTTCCTCCTTCTTTAGTCCATGTAAAATCCTGATTTTTTTCTTAGCATATTGGTTAGTGGCCTTGACAATGAGGAAAAAATAAATATACCTCCTTATGAAGTTAATCTTCCCAAGAAATCTTTGCAATTCCTTTTTATGTTTTGGCAAGGATAGTGCAAGAATGGAACTCACCCTTTCAGGATCAATACTCATACCATGTTTGGAGATAACATGACCAAGAAACTTGCCTTCATGTATAAAAAAAACACACTTCTTGGGGTTGAGTGACACCCCATACTCTCTACATATTTCAAATACCTCTTTGAGATGAGACAAATGATCACTTGCTACTTTGGAAAAAAAAATTATGTCATCCAAATAAACAAGAAAAATTTATTGATAATACCTTGAAATGTCATATCCATGGCTCTTTGGAATGTTTCTCCTGCATTAGACAACCCAAATGACATCTTCTTATATGCATAAGTGCCCCACTTGGTTGTGAATGTTATTTTGTATTGGTTTTCCTCCTTGATGAGTATTTAGTTGTATCCACTATACCCATCAAGAAAATAATACCTCTCTCGAACCAAGCAATCAACTAAATTATTTGTTACATATATGAAAAAGGATAATGATCCTTAAGTGATGCTTTGTTTAAATCATGGAAGTCCACACACAATCTGATTTCACCATTATTTTTCCTTACCGCACAAGGTTGGCCACCCAAGTAGAATGTTTGATGGGAAATTTAATAGATGATTCAATCAATTTTGGATTTCCTTCCTCATTAATGGTTCTAACTTTGGGCTGATTGCTCTTTGTCTTTTCCTTACTAGTTTTGCATCTTCTTCCACTTTAATGGTATGTTGGCCCAATGAGGGATCAAACCCTTTCAAATCACTATATTGTCATGTAAATACATCAACATAATTTATAAATAACTCAATAATTTAAGTGTAAATTTTAGTGGCTAATCTTTTTTAATTATTGAATATTTGGGTTTTTGAAATTTGGATTTGGCTAATATTGAGGCTTTATGTCACTTACTATTTCACCTAATTTTTTTGGGAACAAGTTAAATTTTTAGGTTGATTCACCTAGTATTTATTAATGGACAAATTTTAATATTCAAATCACATGTACCACATGCAGAAAAAAGAGATATTTCAACCAGAATCAAGAGCATAATGCTACTAACCAATAGTTGTTACTAGTTGACAACATTTCCTTTTAATTTGTGGCATTTTCCAATATTTCAAAATTCATTCATATAAATTCTCAAAGTAATATCTATGATTATTTTTTATGAGGGGTCGTAAAATTTACCCTGGTCAATAAATGAATGTTTTTTTAATTTGGAACATACCTTACCAAGATTAAGGTATTTATTATCAATAATATTAACACTTTCATGATGATCTTCACTAGTAGTCAAAACAACTCTATCTTTCTTTACTTCATCATTTTCTCCAAAAATGCTTTCAAGGGTTACAAGGCCTTTAGGAATCTATTTTGTTTTAAGTTGAACAATTTGATCCTTGTACCTTTGTTGAAGCTTTTCTTGATTCTGTGAAGAAAATTCAGCTTCTTCCTGCAATAATCTCACTATGTGAGCATCATCATCAAAACCTGCCAATTTGAGTTATTATCTGGGATGGATGGCCTCACCACAACTATAATATGAGGTGGAAAAATTTCATTTCTAATAGCAACAGGTATATCAAACTGTGAACCAATGGTTGCAAGTCTATTAGCATGATTATTTTTGTCTCTAGGAATGGTTTGAATGTTAAATGCAAGGAAATCATCAATCATATCCCAAAATATATGTCTATAGGTCCTCATCAATGGATTTTTACAAGCATTTGAGCCTCTTATTTGGTGTATAACCAGCTCACTATCACCATATACCTGCAATGTTTTAATTCCTTTCTTTTTTCCCACTTGGATGTGAATGAGTGCCTCATACTCAAAAACATTGTTAGAACACCCAAAAAACTTAATAGCTGAAAAATACCTTTGATTGGTGGGAGAAAGAAGCATAAGACTAGCTCCTGAACCATGCTAATTTTTGGATCCATCAAAGAATAATTTCCAAAGGCCATCTTTAAGTTGATTGCTTTTCTCCATAGTTAGAATCTTGGCATTATCCTCATGAATGCAATAGATACCAAGGCATTTCTCCTCAATTTCTCTATATGGATCATTCTCATAAAATTCATTAGTCCATTCATCTTTAAACAAATCAAGAACACCCTCTAATACATGAAGGGTCTCACATTAAATCTCTTCCACTTGCTCATTAGTGATAGCATAATTGGCATTTTCCATGCTAGGCATATGAGGCTCTATATGGAAATGAGAAAAGGCTTATATTTTATTGTTATCTTTGTTCATACCTAGTTCTAAATATAAGGTAGAACCAATCATCTGAAAATATATCTATCTTGGAGGTGAAATCCCTTGAAAGACACATGGAAAAATAAGGAGGAAAATCCACCACCATTACATCCTTGTAAAATTAACACACTTGGGAAAGCATGCAAGGTGAGTTTCAAATTCTTAATCATTCCTATTGTCTTGGTTGGAGAGCCATCAAACTAAACACACCTTTACACTTGGTTCATATGTCAATCCCAACTTATCTATAATCTTTTTGGGCATCATTATGCTACTTGCCCCACTATCTACCATACAGTTATGTACCAAAGAATCACCAATTATCAAGGAGAGATAAAAAGGAGGTGGTTTGATCAATTTTACCTCACCAACTACATCCTTTTCCTCTTTGGTTTTTTGGTGGTTTGGATACTTAACCTATTGGTATGCATTTGCTAAAACCATATTGACATTATATGTTTCACCTTTTGCTGATTTGATGATGATAATTGAGGCCCTAAATCTCTTTAACCAAGTATATCTTTTATCTGGAATGGATAATAAATCCCACATAGTCATGCTAATATGTGCCTTCTTCATATGATCAACAATATTGAAGGGAGAAACCCCCACCTTAAATATAATTTTGGAGCAACAACATGCTCTTGTGTCTGAGGTAAAGGTGAGTTCTTACCAACATTGATATTCTAATTTTCTTGAACTAAAGAACAAAGCAACTTGACCATTATACTCCTAGAATTTGGATTTGGAAAATTAGAAAATTTTCCTAACTCAAGTGAGTCATTAATGGCCCTCCTATTTGATCTTGTCACAACTACAAAAAATAATTTTTTCCTTTGGATTCAACCTCTTGACTAAGTGTCACATGATCACTAGCCTCCCAATTAACCATGGTTATATCAGATGCCCCTACACAAAATTTGGATTTCACTTGTGGTGCTAGAAATCCACTTTGTTGAGATTGATGAAATTCTTCTTCTTGAGTCATTTGTGGCACAAAGAATCCTTGTGTGCCACCATTTCTAATGTGGTATTTGGAGCATTAGGAGCTTTGGATTTGGATCTTGCATCATATTATTTTGGGGTTGCACTAAACTATGGCCTTAGAGGTTGAAGGAACATTTGGATCAGTAGTTGCAAGTGGATTTATTGTTGTAATAGTTCCTAGAGACTTGATAAGGAGTTCTATAACCTTGAGGATGAGGTATTTGATTGTTATATGGTTGGTATTGGGACACATAAGGATCTTGATAGGGGTTGATAAGGTCTATTAGCTTGAAATTTATACCTTTTCAATTGCACTAACTCATTTCTAATGGTTTGCAAAGTCCATTTTAGCTCATCTATCTCATTTGGCTGAATTGTGGAAGGTTTTGTTGGTTTTAAAGGAGGGCAGGATATGATCTAGCTAAATAACTATGGGAATATAGGGTCTAAGGGAAAATTTTCAATTGAATAAGGTTTTTTCATCTCTTATTGCTATATCAAAGGCAACAAGGAGTGTGACACCTCCCATAGATTAGATCATCACTGTAATGTCACTATTTAATGCCCACATGTAATACAAAAATGTATATGCATCTGATGGTTTTAATGGCTTGTGGTATTCTTTTCCATCTTCTTATAAAGCTCAAGTTAAATTTTTTCATAAACTCTTGAGGTGCTCTCTTAATAGTGGTAAGTTTCTCTACAAGTGATAGGTGATCTGATTTATCCTCAAATTGTTTATAAAGGGTTACACCTAACATATCGTAGGTGGTAATAGATCCTACAGGAAAACTTATATACCATTGGAGGGATTGACCTTTGAAGGATGCAACAAATAGTCTCAAAGCAACATTTTCATGGGTAACATTGTGAACAGAACATAGGGCAGTTATATCTCTAATATGCTCAATGGGAGTGGTTTGATCCTCACCACTAAAATAAGGGATAATTTTCAAGTAGTGGGTGGTATGTTATCAAATATAGAAATTTCTAAAGGACCACCACCTGTAAAATTCACAAAAGGTTAATTTCTAGCTATGGGAAAAATAGGGATTTGAATAAAAAATCGGAATGGAGTGGAAGTGTTAGGTCTACTATAAAGTGTAGTTCATAAATATTTTCCTTTTAATAGAATTAAGAGGAAATTGAATAAACTTCAGAAGGATACCTCTTGATGATGAGCCTTTGGGCATTTTAGGCATGGAATATGAAATAATTTGTAATCAACTTCTCTTAACAACAACCAACCTTTGCTAGATAAAATTTGATCTATAAAATTAATCCTTCAAAATAGTATCTACAGCAAGGAGTTGGTATTGACTAAGTGACTCTCATATAATTGTAACTCTCAAATTAAAATTTATATAATCTTGTGTGTTGATTACTATTGTAAAAATAAGGTTATGTTCTGGATATAAGTAACTATACTTTTAGGAACACCAATCATAGAACAATATCTTGATTTTCATGTTGATATAGTTCTAATGTCACATCTCATTGGGCATGTCAAAAAATGTTATCAATCTAAAGAGCACCCTGAGTTGAAGAAGTGTAAGAAATCCTTCTCTTCAGCTGATACAATGGGATCTTCTCAAAGTGTGGGTGACTCAAGTTGAAAAGAACCTCTAGAGAGGGTTGGTTCCCTAGATAAATCACCTAAACTAGTTTCTTATTGGGGATAAAGAAGAAAATTAGCATAAAATCACAAAAATAAGTTAACATAAGGTGATACACCCATGTTTAAGACACTAATGACTACACAATACACACTACTATACCCTTCAAGGTTGCAAATATCACTTCATTTTCTCTTTGATTGACTTTCACACAATAATTTCACAAAAGGCATGAACAACTATTAATCTAGCATGGGAGGGAATATTTGAGGTCTTTTACACTTCCAAACTAATCAAAAAACTATATTTTCACTTAAAATGACTTGTAAAATCTTCAAAACATCTTAATGAAGGTGATAAGATTCATAAACATGCAAAAGAAATAAGACATTCACTTAATCACATCAATGAACTCATGTAACACACTTCAATTCAACTTGCAAATGGAGGAATTTAATCTTTTATTAGATCAAATAGGTGTTGGAGTAAAAAAATGGCATAGCCTTGGTATGAAAAAAATCATAAATCTCCCTTTAATGCTCAAAATCATGGGTAAATATAGAACAAGAAGTGAGAAGTAAGAAGAAGAGAAGTGGAGCTGGAACTTCTCAACACTTTAGTCTACTCTAGTTATCCCTAGTACACCTGTATTAAATCCTAGAACTCAAGAGTGACTCAAATCTCTCTCTCTCAATGGAACACTTCAACTTTGAGTTTGAAACTTTAGTTAGGGACTAGTTGGAGACAAATCCAATTCTAGCTCTCGATTGCATAATTTGAACCTTGTACTTAAATTACTATTATTTAATAATAATCATAAGATTATTGTTATGCACATGATTTGCAAAGGGGAAAAATTATGAGTTTGCATGGCATATATCTCCTTGTTCAACCTCCCTTTTGCATAAATTAAGGAAATTATTTGGTCTCTAGAAAAAAAAAAATTATTTTATCTTCTCGCAAAAACTAAGGAAATGATTTGGTCTCCTTTAGATTTTAGCACATATGAGGTAATCTTTTAATTAATTTTAGCTTGGGAAAAGCATACATCTTTAGGGATGATTCCATATTTTGGTGACGATGAAAAACTAGAATGATATCTTATATGGTAAATGGGTACTCTTGAAACATGAGTCCCAACTTGTTCCATGCCTACTCATTTACCCATTTACTAAAGAGAAGGAATATGTAAACATTTTTTATTCCCCTCCACTCATCTCACCAAAAATGGAAAAAATGTACTTGATCTAGCTAGAAACAGTGATGAAATGGATTGTAAAGGGTTCTAGAACTCATAACTGTGCTTGACAGAATCCCCCACAGGAGAAAAGGAGTGCCCCAAATGCTAGAGACTGTTCTAAGCGCTATTGAATTTTTTTGAATATTTAGGATCTGATCTTTTCTAAGTTAGAAATTCTCCACTTCTATTCATTCTTTATCACTCTAATTTCTCGATTAGGATTTTGATCATACTTTTAACCCGCAATATAAACCCTAGCTATCTGCAGAAGCTCACAAACACATTAAATCTTAATAAAATTTATAATATGTGAATTCGTATTGACCTCGGTGGGCACCTAATGATTAAACTTAGTACTAAACATTGTACTACATTTTAGACTCCATGTAGTTCTTTTTTGCTTGTGTGTGAAATAGTCTCCTTATATTTTCCCTCACGCTAATAACATCAAGATATTGGTCTATAGTTATCTTTGATGTAAGAATGTAGATGTGTGGCATGCAATTCACCACTTTCCTTTTATACAAAGTGTATGTATCCCAAAATGCAATCCCTTTAAATAGTAATATGTAGATGTGATAGTCCCTCTTGATTTTCCAACTAGAAAAATGGTTAGTATGTTGTCTATATATGAGTATCTTGCTTGAATTTCAGCACTAGTGACATTGAATTCTGAATGAGAATGTGGGATAAGGATGATAAAATAAGTAAGGCCAACCATAAATTATGAAATGTGTAAAAAGAAAAAGAGGATAGGAGCACCTGGAAGGGACGCAAGCGCCTAGGTGCTAGTTTCCAGAGTGGGCACTATTTTTCGAGGACCAAAATGACAGAGGTGATAAAAAGATAGATAGGGTCCTTGTGACCTAACTAGAAGTATAAACAGAACTAAGAGGTGTAGAAGAGAGTCACAATAGAAATCATTCAATGATCATAAAGGAACACGGACAATATCACTAGTCAAGTAATTTTCTTACTTAGGATTCATGCACATCACAACATTTAGATGGCATAGAAAAGTTATGGAATGTGCATAATTTTGTGTCTACATTTTCCCCTCCTTTATATTATTTGAAGGAAATTCAAGTAGTGTAAAGGAAGTAAGGAACATACATGTATAGGGTCCTAAGAATCCTTTTGCAGAGTGCATGTAGAATATAGAAACTTATAACATATCGAACCATGGATCAAATTTTTGACCCATGTGGCATAGGAGGATATATCAAACCATTGTAAGGAGTGACTTGGAGAAATAGTTCTGATGATATTGGATATTTCATATTTTTCCAATGATGATAAAAGAGGTAGGGAGTGATTAATTCCCAACCTGATTTGTTGATAATTGAAGGATTTGGGTGTCCTATTGGTAGAGGAAGATTTTTGGGGAGATATGTCTACTTTTCTCTCTATCCATTTACGCCTCCCAAAAAGGTCCAACTCACTACAGATGGATAAGGACCAGATTTGTTACCATTTTATTTTTATTGAAATTTATTTGTCTCGATTGAAGAACCCACATAGGATCAAGTATAGGAAAGGAAATGACGTCTCATTTTCCCTACCCCTACAATGAAAATTATTCCCATTATAATATTGTTATATGTCTTGAATTTAGGTCATCTAGAAGTGATAGTGATGTAATCGCCTCTCCTACTTAGGTCATGTGGAAGCAATTCTAAGTAGGATTATTGTATTGATTTTTTTGATTGAATGATATGAATTAACTAAATAGGATGTATTTGGAAGATTACTCATGGAGACATTTCATTTTTTCCTAGATTAGGTCATTTGAGGGAATGGATTTGGAATAGAAAACATATTTAATAGAGCAAATGTAATTTTTATTTGAATGAGATTAGATAAAATGTGATAGTAACATATTAAGAGAGTTAATTGATTGTGTTGTATCCGGGGAGGGATTATACAATGATCCCAATTGTATTCTCCTTTTAGTGAAATGGAAAGAGATAGAAAAACCAATACCGATCCAAAAGCAATGATGTTAAGGATTCTAGTAGTAACTAAGAGATAGTATAGAATATGTAGCAAAGTGTTGATAAAGTGTGTGTGGATATTGAATAGTGTGTGTGCTAGAATCAAACATAGAGTGTCTAGAATTATATTGTACAATGTTAGACAAGACAGGTGATTCGATGCTGAAAACATAGAAAAATGGAGTAACAAGGCTCAAGATATGAGTCAAATGTGTGTTGATATTAGTTATAAGAATGGTAGGAAGTAATGACAATATAATAGAGTGAAATTCAAGTACTATATATAATAATATGAAAAATGTGTATAGTAACTTAATTTGAACCTAGAGTGAGTGTGATTTGAGCTCTAATTGCTATGGATGCAGTGTTAGGGAGGATATTTTGATGAGATTTGAGAGGGTGATTCTGGTCATGGCTACATAGATGACTAGGGAGCTGGTATGTATGATCAAATTTGGGAATTTTTGTCAAATGTGTTTATTTTTATCATTTTTAGAAAATTAGAGATTTCAGTAAAATTGGGCATTTCGAACGAGATGGAAGAATAGAAGGCATTTTTTTCATCGAGACACTAGCGCCTTAGCCTCCAAGTGCTAGTGACCTATAATGGGGTGTTAGTGTCTAGTGTTTCCTCGGAAATGTTTCGTTCCTTTTAGAAACAGATAAGGTTAGGGTTAGGAGGAATACCTGTAGAATGTCGGGATGGTGTGCGCGTACCGTAGAGAAAGATCAGACTGACTGCGAAGAACTCCTTTTTGTCTTGGAAGGACTACCTGCAAATAAGAACACAAGACCACAAGATTTTGATTAAACAATAAATGAGGAAACTGCCTTGGGCCTAGGAAATATAAAACTTCCTTTCGAAGGTGGTCAGTTTCCCTGCTAATATGAATTAACACAAAAGACTGTAAAATATCAATTAAGTTGTTTCGTTGAACTGGGTAGGGAAAAGGCTGTTTTTCTGGTTTTGATCAGAGGAACCGATGCCGTTACTGATAACCGATACCGGTGGGTTATAGGATCTTCTTGGTAGCTATGGTGTTTGTAAGGCTGGTTTATGGATGATATTAGGAAATGAGATGATGAGAGGTAAAAGAATAATAGTTAGATGCAATGGCACGTTGGGTAGTGGACTCAGAAACGGATTTAGGAGGACTGAGATTCAAGAAGCATAAGAAATGTTATAACAGAGGACATGCAAGATGTGACTTACTGGTTTTGACCAAGATGCAAGCTGATCTCCTTCATTGTAAACACTTCGGTATTTCCACTCGTCTCGCTTGGTCAAGTGAAGATCTGGACTCTGTTCCTCGCTCCCAATAATCTCTGTTGATCCAGAAAATCCTTCGACTGATCTCCAAAATGAAATTTTGATCCGTTGTTTTGGTTTGGGGAGCCCATTTACAGGGAACCGATGGCGGTTGCGTAATCGACGGAAGTCAAGTAGAACCAGCATCGGTAAGGAAAAAGTAGGCTATTTTTAGTAAAATCGCCCACCTTCCCTGCTTTTCTCCCGAGAGATCAGCTGCGGGCTTGGTCAAGTGACTAGAAGGTCGGTTTTGGGTGCGAGAAAGGGGTCATTAGTTATGGGTGTAGGTGTAGACCAAGTTTTAGGTTTTAATTAGGTTAGTTTAGGATTAGGGCTAGGTCATGATGAGGTGGCAAAATGAGGTGGCAGGTGAGGTGATGGGGATTTATCAATTACAAGGTAATTAATAAATAATTGTGTAAAGTTTAGGTAATGAGGTTAGGTTGCGAAATGGGATGCGGGTCACAAGGGGTCGTAAGACACGAATTTGGTGTCTACATTAGCCCCTTATTGTCGTGTAGCTTGTTCGAAAAGTCACATGACAATAATATGAAGTGGTTTCTCATGTTAAGGATATAGGTAATCCCCCTCAAATCTATCACAGATTGAGTGAACGGGAAATCAGGGATAGGGTTGATAAAGGGTACATGTTGTAGAGAGGATGGTAAGGTGGTGGGGTAGGTCCAAGGAAGCAGACGCATGTTGAAATGCAATAGTACGACTAGGGTACATGATTTGACGAGCAAACCAGCGATGTATAGGCAAAGGTCGATAGTTTATCCAAACAAGGGTGATATAATCCTGGTATCCAAGGCATAGGAAGTAGCTCCAGGGTATATAACAGGTAAGGTACAGGAACGTTTAGGCATGTTCGGCAGTACCAAATGGTTAGTTTGGTTGAGATAAATGTCACGGCCCAGTCTAGGCAAAGTTGGTCGACGATCAATTCAAGGACCCTAATCATGCTAAAACATGAACAGGTGAGCTCGATTGAACAAAGGTACATGATGGATGGATAAAAATAAAATGTTGATTGTGGGTATGGTATTGAAGTGATACGGTCGTGGGTCGGTTCGGATGGGTAGGGTGAGGCCTTGGGTCGGGCCAAATAGGTTAGGGCGAGGCCTTAGGTCGGGCCAAATGGGTAGGTTAAGGCCTTGGGTCGGGCCAAATAGGTAGGTTGAGGCCGTGGGTCGGGCCGAATAGGTAGGGCGAGGCCTTAGGTCGGGCCAAATAGGTAGGGCGAGGCCTTGGGTCGGGCCAAATAGGTAGGGCGAGGCCTTGGGTCGGGCCAAATAGGTAGGCGAGGCCTTGGGTCGGGCCAAATAGGTAGGGCGAGGCCTTAGGTCGGGCCAAATAGGTAGGGCGAGGCCTTAGGTCGGGCCAAATAGGTAGGGCGAGGCCTTGGGTCGGGCCAAATAGGTAGGGCGAGGCCTTGGTCGGGCCAAATAGGTAGGGCGAGGCCTTAGGTCGGGCCAAATAGGTAGGTCGAGGCCTTGGGTCGGGCCAAATAGGTAGGGCGAGGCCTTGGGTCGGGCCAAATAGGTAGGGTGAGGCCTTGGGTCGGGCCAAATAGGTAGGGTGAGGCCTTGGGTCGGGCCAAATAGGTAGGTTGAGGCCTTGGGTCGGGCCAAATAGGGAAACAAATGGTGTTCAGCAAGGGTGGATATAGGCGATATGTGGTTAAAAAGGGGCAAATGGTAAATAGGGGCAAAAAATAAAATTGGGGGAAAGTTGGAAGACAAACCGATGTCGATTCCACATGACCGATATCGGTTAAGGGACCGATACCGGTTCATTAGGGCAAAATGAAACCGATATCGGTTAAGGGCGAAAAACCTATAAAAAGAAAAATACGGCTTGTCATTGTCACTTTGTTATTTTGAAAACCAAATTGACTTGTCTGACGTGGAGAGTTGAGATTGGAGGTTTATTGAGTGAGGTGGAGCTATTTTGCTGGAGGAGTGAGTTGTTTGCGGGCCCGTGTGAGGAGGAGGCAAGAAGATTGATTGGGGACCCAAAGCAGATCGTAACTGGAGCTATGGCAAAGCGGGGAGGAGCAGAGGGGCTGGACCATCTGGACCACCACCACTTATCCCACCACGACGATGTGGCATCGTGCACGGTAGGCTCGAACTCTTTATTTTGTGCATTTTATGCATTATGTTGTTTTTGGATTTGGGTAGGAATATAATGTTTTGTAGAAAATAATGAATAAATGGAAATGATTTGAAAAAGGGAGAGGGTAGATAGGTGAAAGAGGCCAAGGCGGCATGGTGGGTAGGTTTTTAGGGTGTTTGGGTGGGTAGAGAGGTAGAAATAGGGAAAAAGAAGAAAAGGGGTAGGCCGCGCCGGGTCGGCAAGCGGCAGATTTTCAAAGGACCGATGCCGGTCACTAAGCGACCGGCATCGGTCGCGAATTTTTAGGGCAGGGTGGGTTCGGGTTACCGATGCCGGTTGGTCGTTGACCGGCGTCGGTGGGAGGGGGACCGGGGTCGGTTATGGGTGAGTGTGGGTTGGGTTGGGTTGGGTTTCGGGTGAGTGGGTTTGGGTGTTGGGTTTTTGGTGAGTGTGGGTTGGGGTTGGGTTTTGGGTGAGTGGGTTTGGGTTTTGGGTGGGGTGGGTTGGGTTTTGGGTGTTGGGTGGGTTTGGGTTTTGTTTTGGTTGAGTGTGGGTTGGGTTGGGTTGGGTTTTGGGTGAGTGGGTTTGGGTTTTGGGTTTTTGGTGAGTGTGGGTTGGGGTTGGGTTTTGGGTGAGTGGGTTTGGGTTTTGGGTGGGGTGGGTTGGGTTTTGGGTGTGGGTGGGTTTGGGTTTTGTTTTGGGTGAGTGGGTTTGGGTTTTGGGTGGGGTGGGTTGGGTTTTGGGTGTTTGGTGAGTGTGGGTTGGGTTGTGGGTTTTGGTGAGTGTGGGTTGGGTTGGGTTGGGTTTTGGGTGGGGTGGTAGAGAGTCGGGGTGTGGTTGGGGGGATAAAAGGGGGTTTAGAGGATAAAGTAGATGTTGTGATAAAAAGTAGGTCTAAAGATGTGGGTTGGTTTTGCAGGCACGTCAGCAGTTGACGATGCGGGATAGGATGCCCCCGCTGTTGGTGCGGATGCGGCCACACATATCCGCAGCTCACTGGGTGATCATGCGTGAGGTGGGACTTGGTGGAGTCCAGAGGTACAGAGCGATAGAGAGAGATCACAGCCTGATGGTCGCCCTCATCGAGAGATGGGATCCGGCGACCAATGTGTTCCATCTCCCGACTGGGGAGATGACTATCACGTTGGAGGATGTGTATCGCATCCTTCGACTACCTATCGAGGGAGAGGCAGTCTTCCAGGTAGATTCAGAGACTGCCATGGACAGCATATTACAGGTTTTTGGAGATGCAGCCGCGCTACTTACCTATCACAGCGCGAGCATTGGGTATGGTGACATGTACCGTGCGCATCGACACGAGACACGGCTGGCTGTGCTGATGATGATTGGGATCACCTGCTTCACCCTCCCGGACTCAGAGGGAGGCCGCTTTCCACGGGCATTGATGGGGGTGCTTCATGAGATGGTGGAGGAGCATACCTGTTATGCTTGGGCACCAGTATATCTGGTGCAGTTATACAGAGAGCTCTGGGGTTATCACCGGATGAGGTGATTCGGTATCTGTTCGACATTTTTACTTCACTGTTGGGCATATGAGCACATCATATGCATCAGGCCAGTAGGGTTACCGCAGCAGCCAGGGCCACAGGTCATATACAGGTACGGCTTTCAGAGGTGGTTGGGGGTCGTGGGGCAGCCACGAGCAGTGCTTGCAGGGCGGGATGTCACCTATTACAGGCATGTATTAGAGGGCCTGACAGCGGTAGATATTGTATGGAGACCTTACAGAGGTCATCACCCTCACGGAGGAGCCCGCTTACAGTTGCGTCTGATCCAGTATACATTCTGGATAGCAGGACGGAGGCCAGGAGAGTACGAGAGGATACCCCTAGAGAGGGTACGCCGGCAGATGGGGCTGCGACAGGACGAGCCACCTCCCTTCCCTCAGTACAGGAGGGATGATGTAGAGGCCCCACTGCCTGCACCACAGCCCTTGGATCCAGATTGGGTTGCAGAGAGAGCAGCAGATGATGGCATAGATGATGCTGGGTGCACGGGAGCATACAGGGTTTGGTGGGCTGGTCAGAGAGCAGCGAGGGTAGCACAGCCCGCACAGCCAGACTTGGCAGCGGTGACGGCAGAGAGAGATCAGCTTAGGGGTCAGGTGTAGCTCTTACAGGGGATTGGCTGCACAGCACAGTACGTATAGGTGTCCTACAGTGGGCCTAGCCCAGCAGTATGTGTAAACAGCAAAGACCACCACCACCAAGAAGAAAGACACCACAGATGCAGCAGTATAGTACAGTAGTAGTAGCCAGAAGAAGAAGATAGGTACCAGCACCACCACCAAGAATGGCGCAGCCACACGGCCAGCACAGCCCGTATACCACCACGGCCATTGTGCACCACCTGGCGGCACCATCACGAGCATGGGGCACCGGGTAGTAGGAGTCCGGGGACCAGCCCCAGTACCTACGGTGGCACGGGACAGATATATGGAGGCGAGGGCGGAGGCCCGGTATTATCAGGATATCCTTGATAATACCGGAGCTGAGTATCAGCCGTATGCGGCACACCGAGCGGAGACCTCGCATAGTCAGAGGTCACAGGGAGGCGCAGCTACAGCCGGTGTGTCCGTTACAGGTAGGAGGCGAGAGGCACCGCAGGGACCAGCAGGGAGAGGTGCTGAGGGTGGTGGGGAGAGCTGAGGGATCCCCACATAGTTTTTGTATAGGGACATGGGCACCGGTCTGCGAACCGGTTGTGTTGATAGAGGCCTGCGTGCCTACATTTATTCATTTATTGATTCATTATAGACCGGCCTGCGAGTCGAGTATGGGTTGTATATTTGATACCGGCCTGTGAGCCGAGTATATTTTTGATATGAGGGACCGGCCTGCGAGCCGAGTCGAGATTTTGGATAGTTATTGCGGCCTGCGTGCCGGCTTAGTTGTATGATGAGATCACAGAGGCCCCGATGCAGGGCACATTGTATATTTGCAAATTTGTATATATATATATAGATGATGTTTTGATCCACATGTTGTGTTCAAAAATGTTTTTAAGTATTTTGTCGATGGTTTGTGGTATAGAATATATGATGAGTTTAAGTGACATGTTGATATATGGATGATGTGTTATGTGATGAAATGTTGCACGTTTTGGGCTGGTTTTGTGACATTGTTATATATGTATCTGATGAGTTGGATCCAAATGATGATGTATAGATAGATAGTTTTTTGTTTTGTTGTGGTATCCTTAGTTGATGACTTGTTTGTTTTTGTAAAATAGATGATGTTAATGAAATTGTAATGATATGTGTGGTGGATAGACAAATATGGATAATGGTGTTGTGATGCAGGAAAAGAGGCGGGCGCGACAAAAATTTGGTAAAAAAATGAAGAAAAGACGATGTTTCAAAAGGTTGTGTGTGTAACCGATATCGGTTAGGTAACCGAGCAACGGCGGTAGGTAGATAGACCGATATCGGTTGCATAACCGATACTGATTTGAGTTATTTAGGTATGAGCTTTTCTAAAAAGGATAAAAGCTATGTGGAAATAAAAACTTAAGTTCTAATTTTTGAGAGCCATGCAAGAAGTTAAATACGTGAGACGTCTCCGACACTTTTGATGATCAAAGCAAGGAGGGTAATCGCATGTAGAAATTTGAGTGAATTCAGGCAATTGGTTGGTTGGTAAAAATATTGATATTAATATTGGTAAGGTAAAATGAATTGGTGATGTTGTAAAAGGTATAAGGGAAGCGAAAGTTAGCCTACCCAAGTAGAAGGGAACCATGTCCTGATTAAGATCAACACACAATCCTAGATGCGAGGCAAAGCGGAAAGAGCGCTCCGTAGGTGAAAAGAGCTAAACAAACCACACAACGTAGAACGAGCTTGAAACCCTAGGTACCGTGCATAGACGAGAAGTCAATAGGTGAAAAGAGTTGTATGATCACAATATATTGAGCGTACGTTACGTCCCTTGAGTTGAAGCAAATGGTGAGGTGAGGTGAATGATATAGCTGAGATACAGAGAACTTGTTACAAAGTGAGTGTTCTGACGAAAGAGAACCTACCCTAAATAGACAAGTCCATGACCCAAAAAGTTCTTGTGAATGAGGCTTTTATTTGACTGAATATAGACTGATCAATGCGGGAAGTCTACCAGGGATATGGATTGTTTTATTCTTGAGGTCTTCACAAAGCTGATCAATGCGAGAAGCTTCTGAGAAAAGGCTGACTGTGTATAGCTGTCCTTCGGGGGAGCAGTCTATTTATAGTAGCAGATATGATTTTAATGCATAGCTGTCCTTCGGGGGAGCAGTCTATATTTAATAGCAGCAATAGTTCGGCATATAGCTGTCCTTCGAGGGAGCAGTCTATATTCAATTTAGATGACTAGATGTTCTTTTGGCGTGAAGCATCTAGTTTAGTAGGAAGTTTGACTCAAGAAAATCCCATAAGAATACGGCTTATTTTAATACTTTGAAGTCATGGACTAGACTAAAAAGGGGAAGGCATCACTGAGGTGAAGTGAGAATCAAACTATGTGAGCTTGATTTTATTATGAGGTGTAGGAAACAAAGTGTATGTGGTGGTAAGTGAGCTCAAGGGACGAGCAGTAGGTAGATAAAAAGTGATATAACACTAGATTCAACAGTAGAATGGTCGAAGATGCAGGGCATTAAGGGGTTCAGGCTCAGGCTTACCATTAAGCGAAGCTAAACGATAAGTGCCTGATCCATAAGTGTGAGTGATTATATAAGGCCCAATCCAATTGGGAGCAAATTTTCCACGTTTGCTCTTTTCTAGTTTGGTTACATGTTGATTCTCTTTGAGGACAAGATCACCAACCTTAAAGGTATGCTCATGAAGTCGCTTATCATAAGCACGCTTGATGCGTTTTTGATAGATTTGAAGGTGATCGAGAGCTGTAAGACGTCGTTCGTCAAGAAGCTCTAATTGGGCTAACCGCTCTTGGCAGAAATCATCATTGGTGAGAATATCCTGAAGAGATATTCTAAGGGAGGGTATTTGTATTTCGAGAGGCAAAACAGCCTCGGTACCATATACCAAAGAAAAAGGTGTGGCATTAGTAGAGGTACGAATGCTAGTACGATAAGCCCAAAGGGCAAAGGGAATGTGATCGTGCCAATTTCTTCCGGATTCATTGACAACTTTCATGAGGATTTTGGTTAGGGTTTTATTAGAAGATTCACTCGACCATTGGCCTCATGGGTAGTAAGGCGATGAGAAACTAAGTTTGATACCAAAGTTGTCACAAAGGTCTTCAGAACAACTTGTTTTTGAAAGATTTACCATTATCTCGTTATTAGGCGATGAGGAATACCAAAACGATGATAATGTGATGGTTAATGAATTCGACAATTTTTTCTTTTTTGATTGAAATGAGTGGAATGGCCTCTACCCATTTTGTGTAATATTCGGTTGCTGTGATTATCCAACGGTGACGTTGTGAAGAGGTCGGGTGAATCTCACCAATAAGGTCTAAACCCCATTGTGAGAAAGGCCAAAGATCTCGTGTGCGACCTGCAGTGATGGCTAGGAGTATGTTGAAGGTTGGCATGTTGTTGACACATAGCACAACGCTTAACATATTCGTAAAGAGTCATGTTATTGAGAGTAGGCCAATAATAACCTAGGCGAAGGATTCGTTTAGCCATGGCAAGGCCACTAAAATGTCCACCACAAATCCCATCATGGACTTGTTGGATGGTATAGGTGACCTCCGCGCCGGTTAGACAGCGAAGGAGGATGCCATCAAAGCCACGTTTATAGAGGAGTCCTCCCATGACAACATAACGTGAAACACTTTTAAGAAAAGCACGTTTTCCGTTACTAGTAAGGTCAGGTGGGAGAACAGAGATCGTAAGGTAGTCGTGAAATTGGTGGTACCAGGTATCCTGCGAATTAGTAGACACAGTATTTATCATGCAAACTACCGGGGTTAAATAGGATGGTGCAAAAAGTTGCTGGACCACAACGAATAATTCAGAGTCAGTTGGTGCGGCGGGAATTTGTGAGGCTAAGCAAGCCATAGTATCCGCAAATTTGTTAGTGGAGCGGGGAATGGTTTGGATAGAATAGTGAGTAAATAAGGCTAGAAGTGACTCCACGTGGTGTTTGTACTTCTGAAGTTCCTCATTTTTACATTGGTAGATGCCCATAACTTGATTGACTACCAATTGAGAGTCACCAAAGATATTGATAGATTTGATGCCTAAGTGTATCGCAACTTGGAGACCCAGAACAAGGGCCTCGTATTCTGCTGTATTATTAGTGCAGGGGAAATCAAGCTGGAATGAAAGAGGCATAGGTTCAAAGGTCAAGAGGATGAGAACAACGCCGGCTCCTCCGCCGCACTGGCATTTAGATCCATCGAAGAAGAGGGTCATTTGATACGACTCTTCCCGAGTGAAAGAGTGGCGATGAGTTCGTCGGGGAATGTAAAATTGGTAAATTGTTCCCCAGGTAAAGGGGCCTCCGCAAGTTGGTCTGCAAGAGTTTGTCCTTTGATTGACTTCTGTTGTATAAACTCAAGGTCAAGGTCGGCGAGGAGCATGAGCCATCGAGCGATGCGTTGGTTTAGATGTGGTTTGGCGTACATATAATGAATGGGGTCCGTGTTGGTGATGACAAAAGTTTTGTGATTCAGGAGGTAATGTCGGAGTTTGGTGGCTACGAATGATAGGGCTAGGCACAATTTTTCTACATGTGTATACCTAGTCTCGTACTCCACGAGGGTACGACTTATATAATAAACGGCCTGTTCTCGGCGTGCCGAGTCCCGATGTGCGAGCATAGCTCCTATAGCATGGTCAGTGGCGGAAAGATAAAGGTAGAAAGGGCGGTCGTCCTGGGGTGGGATAAGCACGGGTGGCTGTAAGAGATAAGTTTTTAGAGCTTCGAAGGCTTGGTGACACTCCTCACTCCATTGAAAGGCAACGTCCTTTTTTAGAAGGTGATGAAAAGGGTGACATCGATCCGAGAGTTGGGAGATGAAACGCCGGATGGATTGAAGTTTACCCTGCAAACTACGCAATTGTTTGAGGTTCTTGGGTGGGGGCATTTCTAGGATAGCTTTTACTTTAGATGGATCGACCTCAATGCCACGCAAAGAGACGATAAAACCAAGAAGTTTTCCCGAAAGGACACCAAAGACACATTTCTTTGGTTGAAGACGGACAGAATATTGCAACAGGCGATCGAAAATAATGGTTAAAACATCGAGATGTTCACTGCGATGTTTAGACTTGCCAAGAAGATCATCGACGTAATCTTCAAGGATAGTGTGCATAATGTCATGAAAATGTAGGTCATAGCCCGCCGATAGGTTACACCCAAGCATTCTTAAGGCCAAATGGCATGACACGATAACAGAAGGTTCCCCAAGGAGTTATGAAAGCGGTCTTATGTTGATCGGCGGGTGCGACCAAAATTTGGTTGTATCCTGAAAAGCCATCCATGAGAGAAAGCATTTCATGGCCCGCAGTGAGATCAACAAGTTGATCAATACTGGGTAGGGGAAAGTCATCCTTAGGGCAAGCAAGGTTAAGATCCCAGAAATCCGTGCATATCCGAAGTCCCCCCGTCGCTTTCGTGACAGGCACGATGTTAGAAATCCATTGAGGATAGTCAATAGGCAGAATGAAGGAAACAGAAAGGAGTCGTTGGAGCTCCTCTTTGACCAAGAGGGCAATGCGTGGATGCATTTTTCTCAATTTCTGTTTGACTGGTTTGGAATCGGGGTTTAGGGTGATGTTATGGACGGCAATGGTAGGATCAATTCCTGGCATGTCCGCGTAGGACCAAGCGAAAGCTTGGTTGTGGGTACGGAGAAAGGTAGTAAAGGCAGCTTGTTCTGATGTGTTAAGGGATTGTCCAATCTTCACAATGTGAGGATCCTCCTCCATGTGGATGTTGATTTCAATAGTAGACTCTGCTCAACATGGTTTGAGTTTCGATGGTAAGGCGCGTTGAAGATAGGAGTCGTCCGCCCCAAGGTAAGTGAGGATGGAGTCATCATCCGGCACTCAACAACATTAATCGAAGGCGAATCCTCTTCGATCATGTCTGGATGCAGAAGGGGAAGAGAAGATGGGTCCTCATTATCGCGTTGATAAGTGAGAGGACCTATGAAGATGGCATTTATGAAAAAAAAAAGTTAGGAGGGATAGATTCAGGGTCCATCGATTCTGTGGGTGATGATGGCAAAGTGGGTGATGATGGTTCGATAGGGGTGACGTTGTCTTCTTCCAGAATACAACTGACACAAGGTGTCTCCTGTGTAGGTGTTTCAGGAAAACCGAGACCACTGCGATCATTATGTTTACGTGTGGTGATGGGGATGAGCGTATGTCGGCCCTATTCATAAAGACCAAAACCAAAGCCTTTCCAAGCACAGCGAGTCAAGAAGGTGAGGGCGAAGTGACGATTTGTCAGGTATTGAAAATCAGATTGGAAGGGGACCACACCAAGAGGAGGTTCAGGGGTAATGGAAGATGCGTCAACACCCCCATATGTTAGGTTGGTGTGGCAATGGGGTGGTCCGTAAGAGATTACTTCCCCCACGCGACGGTCGTAGGTGGGATGTGCATGTAATTGTCCGTACTCCTGCGGGGTAGGGAAAGAACTAACATTATATAGGCGGTACTCCCCCAGCGTAAGGCATTGAAAAACATCTACTAAGGGGTCGGAGGTTGGGATGTTAGCTGCGGGAAGGGAAGTGGTTTTTGCGACGGTGGTTTCATCAGTTGAAGGCGTAGGTGCAGTTGAGGTGGATGGTTGAGGTACATTTGAAGAGGATGGTTGGGTTGAATGTATGGGTGTCTTGATTGGTATAAGCACATCGTTAGGATGATATAACATATTGCAGGTTTTAAAGGGAGGAGGATCAGCTTTTACGGTGTAGGACTTCCCCTCGTACTCAAATTTTATGCATCTATGTAATGTTGAGGGAACGCATCCCATGGCCCGGATCCAAGGACGACCCAAAGAATATATTATATCGAACTCTCCCTCAAGGACATAGAAGAGTTCGGGTAAAGTACGTCGTCCTACATGAATGTTGAGGATCACGGTGCCTAAGGTAGAGGTAATAGCGTCATTGAATGACCGCAACATGATGGGGTTGGCACACATGCAACTAGAAGGGATATTCATTTGTTGGAAGGCTTTTGAAGAGATGATGTTTAGGCTGGCGCCCCCGTCAATCATAACACGACGTACCCGAATGTCCCGGACGTAAGCTGAGATGAAAAGGGCAGGGTCAGGATCTTCTACACCAAAGTCGATAATTTCGTCTTCGGAGAAACTGACAGCAGCAGCTTGCTGTACAGAGACGGAAGTGGTGGGGGAGATGGATTGTTTGGTGAGAGAGGCAACATGATTGGGTGTTAGAATGGAGGCAACAGGCAGGGTTTCATTAGGTAAGACCTCGATCCCTTGAAGAATTTCAACGAGAGCTTGTCGATGAGATTCAGAAGTCTGAATGAGATCATATAGTGTCATTTTTACGGGCGATTGATGAAGCTGTTTGATCATAGTTCGGTGGGAAACTCCATTAGAGACGGGATAGGCGGGTCCGCGAATAACCACTTTAGGTGGTGGTGCAATCGGGATGGTTGAAGGAGAAAGAGATGCCGCAGTGTGTTTTTTCGCTTTCATTGTTTTTCTGTCCTCGAGTAGCGACACTAATCATATTAATCTCGTAGACCTGAGATGAGGAAGATGGTTGGGATAATTCATGGTCTTCAAGAGGTGGGGTTGTAATAATGATAGATCTTGGTGAGGCGGGGACAGATGATATAGTAGAGGGAATTGAAGCTAAAGGTCTCTCCCTTCGTAAGTTGTCTTTCTTAACCTTTCTATCCGGGAGAGGTGACTGACGAAGGATGGTTTTTAAAGCTTTGCATCCCTCCACATCATGTCCTGGTGTGCGATGATAAGCGCAGATTTTAGACTCATCATAACCTGCGGGTCGAGGTTTAGATGGGTCATAAGGTCTAAGTGGGGGTAGGGAAATGGTCGCATTCTCCACCAACATAGCAAGGATTTTGGCGTAAGATCCTTTGAGGGGGTCAAAATCGGATGAGGGTATTGGTTGTGCGGGTTTTGGTAATGTTTGGGTGTGGTTGGTTCGTACGGGTGGTGGTTTAGCCGAGGGGTGCTGACACGTGTTTTTCACTAAACGTGGTTTCTTTGGCACAGAAGTTACGTTCGGCTGATTAGATGATGAGGCTACAGATGACGTGGTAGCGGGAAACAACCACGGAGAAAGGGGAGTGACAGAAAATAAATCCTTTGATGATGGGATTGGTTTAGGGTTGATAGGTGGACAGGATACGCGGGGTAACGATGTTGTTATACCCTTTGATCTCTGTATAGGTGTAGAAGGCGTAGGTCATTTTGAAGAAAATGCAGAAAGTATGATATATTGATGTAAGGTGGAGGGATGAGGTCCCAATATGGAAGGTGGGTGTGATGATGAGGGTTTTGATTTTGATAGAGGCATGGATTGAGTTTGTCTCTGGCGGGGCGGATTTTTGGATAAATCGAGTCGCTTAGGCGAGTGTGTTAGACTGGGCATTGGTGAGGTCCCAAGCGTAGGGGAAATTTTGGCTAAGTTAATAGAAGTGGACGGGGCATTTGGTAGAGGTGAGGGGGGTGAAGGTGAGAACATGGGCATTTTAAGCTTCTGTAAGCACTTCGGGTATATGGTGGAGGCATCAGGATCGGTCATTTGCATTTGAGTAGAATATGGCCTACTCAAACGTTCCCATAGGGCCTGTCTATCTTCTGTGGAATGACAGTCCTCACGTGTGAATATGAACTTTTGTACGGAAGAAAGACGGGTTGTGATTCCAGTCCACTGTAGGTGTGATACAGGGGGTAGATGAGGCATTGTATCCATAGATGTTAAGAGGTCGACTGGTCGTTGAAAAGATTTAGGTGATGAGGGACTAATAGGTAGGAGGGCGTGTTTGAGAGGATCTGTTATGGTTAAAGAATTTGGTGATGTTGGTGTAGGAGATTTCTCTTCTAAGGATGTAAAAAGGAGTGGCGAGCCTTCCTCTTGTGTAGCAAGAGCGGTAGAAGGGGACGTTTGGGAAATAGATAAATTAGATAACATCCGTTCGCAGTCTTGTAGGGATGTGGTATAAGAAGACTCATTGATGGGAAGAGAAGTCTGGGCAGTTAACTCTTTTATGGGTAAAGGAACGATTTCGCTTTGGCTTGATGGTGGTAAAGGAGGTTCGGGCTCCTGTGTTAGTGAAGAGGCTTGATTCAAAATTTTCTCGATAGAGGCTTTTGGCTGGGTATCGAATACTGCATGGATCTCATGAACACTCTCCTCGGTTAAGATATCCTGGTTTACGTTACTGTTGGACGAGTGATTCGGGAATGGCTTGTTGAATATTTTCAAATTTCGGTTAGCAGGGGCGTTAGGATTATCGAGAGCTATATCCCCTGCGTCAACCATTTCCTGCACTATGTTTTTCAACATCTTGCAGTTTTCATGACTGTGTCCCTTCACGCGGTGGAAGTTACAAAAGTCATTTTCTTTGTACCAGGAAGGTATGGCGCGAGTGGAATCAAACCCGGAATGAGGTTTAACAGGAGGTAAGGTAATGGCTCCTGCTTTGAGCAATTTTTCCAATATCACACCATATGTTTCTCCCAAGGGAGTGTAGTTGATGGGCTCTGCTTTATACTTATAAGTGGTTTTTGGTGGAGTATTGGACGATGGTTGGGATTTGACCATCACCGCATGGACAGCTCCTTTTGATTTAGAAGAAGTGGACGCGTGAGGAGTGGTGGTATTTGGTTTATTGGTAGAATCAGGAGTTCGTAAAGTGGAGTTTTTGTTTCGCAACCGCAATTTTTCTTCCTCTAAGGCTCGAATTTCTAATTTTCGAGCCATAGTAAAGGCCTCGTCGAATGTACTAAAGTTTGAATTTGGAGGGTAGGGGAGATGTGCTTAGCACAGCCCGCGTAAACAGTTCGATAAGTTTGGTTTGAGGTAAGGCATATGTAAGTTGGTTGATAAGGCCCCGCCATCATCCAACGAAATATGCGATAGATTCTTCTTCGAATTGTCGGATGGCATAGAGGTCCGTGATAGATACTTTCTTGGCAATGTTAATGGAGAAATGATCCAAGAAAGATTGGGCTAGTTGGTTAAAAGAGAAGATTGAGTGCTGGGTTAAAGCACTCTACCACTCCAAGGCGGGTCCTGATAAGGACATGGGAAAGGTGCGGAGCAACAAGGCATCATCATGAGCAATCAAATAACAAGCGTGTCTAAATGATCGCAAGTGTTGTTGAGGATCCTCTTTACTGTTAAAACGAGTAAATTTCGGCAACTCCCATTGAGGAGGATATGAATGAAGGGGGACAGAAGGGTGAATGGGCTCCCGACAAACTTGCTCGTATGTCAAGGCGCTACGACTTCCTGAAACAGAAGCCTCCAGGTTTTGCATTTTGTCCATCATTTGTTTAATTAAGTCAGTGGTTGGATGAGATGATGGTGTGGTTGTGGTGAATGGAGGCAGATTGGACCAAGGACCACCGCTAGACACTGGTGGGGTTAAGTGTTGATAAGGTGTGGAGGATGAATATGTTGAGGCGACTGAATAGGGGTGTCCTATATAGGATGTTGAGGTCACTGGATACGTGTATGGGAATGAAAAGGTAGGCGGAGCTTGAGAAGGAAAGCTCGTGTGGATAGGTGGCAGAGAGCAAGTCATGAACGGAGCAGTCTGCAAGAGAGATGAGGTAGGGGCGGTCGGTGGTAATGATATGTGGTGTCCAAGATTAACAAAAGGAAAGCTAATCGGGTCGATGAACCTCTCGCAGCTGGCCGGATTGGGAGACAGGGGCTAGAGATGCAGAAGCAAGGCGGTATTATCGGGAGGAGTGGGAGCTAAATGAGCAGCTTATACCGATAGGCATACCTACAAGGAGCTGACCATCAGTGTGTGTACGGTCAGGGTATGAGACAAATAGTATTATACAAAATACTGGAATTAGCATCCGTAAACTTGGCAAAGTCCTTATCTCCCACAGAATTTTAGGAACCTCGCTGGTATCGTAGGATTCCCCACGAAGGTGAAGGGGGAGATTCAAGTAAAGAAACAGAGCAAGCATGTGAAACCATGGCGGCAGCTTGCTTTTGAGTGGTAACAACCATGGACAAGTTCACAAAGAGGGTTTTAATCTGTCAGAATAGAAACAAACTCGTAATGGTAAAATTGGTAGGTTACCTTGGTTTGTCAGAATTGAAAAGACAAGAATCGATATCGGTCTAAGTAACCGATGTTGGTTATACTATAGCCGACGTCGGTCAGGTAATCGATGTCGTGTAAGAAGTCCTGGGCTAACAAGATATAAAAAGACTCGCTAATTTGATTTTTAACAATGTTTAGTATACTTGTCCAATTATTGATCACGTAAGATGTAGTATGAGAAAGAAAACGTAACTAAAAACAAGCAAGATGCACACGCAAATCCAGAGATTAACCCTAGGGTTAATTTTAATTATCGTGGGCTTATGCCTTTAGACATAGAAGGATGTCGTAATCCTAAACAAGAGACTTAGGGAAATGTCAAGTTGTTTTGGCATATAAGGTTACCTCAATCAGGCGGAGGAATACCGCGGAAAAAGGGGGATGTTTGAGCTGTTGTGTTAATTGTGAAGTGATTCGGTATGTGTTGTGCAGTGAATGTAAGATTAATTTCTTGTCAATACCGTGGATATCACCCCCACGTGTACGACCTGTTACTTAATCTATGTTCACTAGAATTGAAAAACAACAGGCAGGAATGCAATGCATGTGTTTTAAACCCAAATCGAAAGTGATATTCGATGAAGCAAAAGAGATGACTTTCACTAATGCAAGATGCAAAAACAAAGCAAGTTCTTTTACCAGAATAATAAAATACCTTGTGAATATCTTTAGAAGAAGAAAACAGCAAGTATGCTCCCTATATGAAAGCAAGCGAGAAATAAAGAAAAACCCAAAATGGGTCCCACCGGGCGTGCCAAAATGTTTCACTCGGAAATGTTTCATTCCTTTTAGAAACAGATAAGGTTAGGGTTAGGAGGAATACCTGTAGAATGTCGAGATGGTGTGCGCGTACCGTAGAGAAAGATCAGACTGACTGCGAAGAACTCCTTTTTGTCTTGGAAGGACTACCTGCAAATAAGAACACAAGACCACAAGATTTTGATTAAACAATAAATAAGGAAATCGCCTTGGGCCTGTGAAATATAAAACTTCCTTTCAAGGTGGTCAATTTCGCTAATATGAATTAACACAAAAGACTGTAAAATATCAATTAAGTTGTTTCGTTGAACTGGGTAGGGAAAAGGTTGTTTTTCTGGTTTTGATCAGAGGAACCGATGCCGGTTACTGATAACCGATGCCGGTTACTGATAACCGATACCGGTGGGTTATAGGATCTTCTTGGTAGCTATGGTGTTTGTAAGGCTGGTTTATGGATGATATTAGGAAATGAGATGATGAGAGGTAAAAGAATAACAGTTAGATGCAATGGCACGTTGGGTAGTGGACTCAGAAACGGATTTAGGAGGACTGAGATTCAAGAAGCATAAGAAATGTTATAACAGAGGACATGCAAGATGTGACTTACTGGTTTTGACCAAGATGCAAGCTGATCTCCTTTGCTGTAAACACTTCTGGTATTTCCACTCTCTCTGCTTGGTCAAGTGAAGATCTCGGACTCGCTCCTCGCTCCCAATAATCTCTGTTGATCCAGAAATCCTTCGACTGATCTCCAAAATGAAATTTCGATCCGTTGTTTTGGTTTGGGGAGCCCATTTACAGGGAACCGATGGCGGTTGCGTAACCGACGGCGGTCGAGTAGGAACCGGCATCGATAAGGAAAAAGTAGCCTATTTTTAGTAAAATCACCCACCTTCCCCGCTTTCTCCCGAGAGATCACCGCGGGCTTGGTCAAGTGACTAGAAGGTCGGTTTTAAAAGTGCGAGAAAGGGGTCATTAGTTATGGGTGTAGGTGTAGACCAAGTTTTAGGTTTTAATTAGGTTAGTTTAGGATTAGGGCTAGGTCATGATGAGGTGGTAAAATGAGGTGGCAGGTGAGGTGATGGGGATTTATCAATTACAAGGTAATTAATAAATAATTGTGTAAAGTTTAGGTAATGAGGTTAGGTTGCGAAATGGGATGCGGGTCACAAGGGTCGTAAGACACGAATTTGGTGTTTACATCTAGCTCATGGGGGCTAATGTTTAGGGATAGTTTTTGTATTGATTGGATGATGTAGGTTATTTTACTGTCATTATTATTGATTAGGAACCATAAATTCATGGTAATATTGTGTTTTTTTTTATTTTGTATGTTGTGTAGAGAGATACACACTCGACATGGTTTTGTGTTGGGGATTATTTGAGTACATCACTTAGGTTAGGAGTGAACAATGATGAGTAGGGTGTATTAAATGGTGTCCACTTACGAAAAATCATGAGATTAGGAGATGTACCCCATAATATTCCATTATTGATAGCATTGTGTGAGTGGTGGTGTGTGGATACTTACACATTTTGGTTGTCAGCAAGAGAGATGATGGTGACGTTGGAGGATGTATGTAAGATATTTAGGTTTCATGTTATTGTTGAGAGGGTACAGGTGATGGAAATATTAGATGTGTGTAGCCATATGAGGGTTACATGATGATATTTTATAAGTTCTCGGGTACATGTCGAGATGTATATTATCTTGGATACGATTTTGAGGTTTGGGGTTCCCGCTTGAGGAAATTCAATATAGTTGTATTAGCTTCATCGGTGGTCATAGAGGGTGGTGGGGTTGGTATTTTATATAGGATGCTTAATATTTATCGAGAGGATAGAGGAGCATAACATGAGATATGCATGGGCATGGTGTGTGTTTACCAATTTATTACAAGTATTTGTACTGATTCACATAGGAGGACCATGGTAGTGGGATAGCAGTGACCACCCTATTACATATATGTTTGTATGAGCATATAGAAATAGTGAGGCCACTTAGTGGGCCACGGGTTGAGTGGGCTCGGCCGGATATTTTTACAATGAGGTGGGTAGGGACCCAGAGTGGGAGGATGGACATGACCAGATATAGGTTGATGTTAGATCATATAAGCTCGAAGTGGTTATCTGGAGGCCATATAGAGATTATGGAGGATGGGTGGAGGACAATGTTGAGTTGTGGTACATTAAGTTCATGATGTGGTTTAAGGACCAGTTTCTAGTAGTGGCAGAGATATTCCATAGTGAGTGGGTATATCAATAATTTGGGATCACTCAGTACATGCTTTCAGGGCCATATATATGGTTTTGATCTACCAGTGGTTGCGAGGTGACCAAGATGGAGGTCAATCCCTACAAGATCATAGCTAGTGCCCCCATGTCTAGATGAGGTAGATACGGCTATAGTGAAAGTACAAGTTGATAATGTGGGGTGTACCAAGGCATATAGTCAGTGTTGGGAGACACACTGATGGGTTTTGTTGTAGATGTGGTAGGTGAGTCAAAGCAATTGGAGGATTTGGGGGTCAGGTACCCATTCTTGAGGTAGATGATGCAACAATGGAATGAACAGAGTGTAAGTATCGTACATTTATATTTATTTACTTGTTAATTTGGTTGATGAATATGATAATGTGTATTTTAATAATATCATGTGGTTACATGTGATGTTTATTATATGTTGATCATAGATACCTCCATACAAACATTGACTCAAAACGTGCCCCTAGATGTGCTCATGGGTGGAGGAATGCTTGAACGAGTGGATGAAATTATGGGTGAGCATTCCCATTTTTTTGATCATGTGGTGATAGCGGTGTCCACATGTACAAAGTGTTATTGAGTGAGCGTGATGAGGCATGTGCAGATACGAAGTGGGTGAAATAGGAAGTGAGAGGGGGTAACCTAGCACAGGATGTTTTCTCATCATATGTGGAGCTCCATGGCAGATATGCATAGCAGTGGCGAGAGAATGTTTTATTGTGGATCCAACTAGGGAGACACAAAGCTTGAGATCAATGGCATAGGGTTAGCAGGGGAAGAATCAATTTTTAGAGATCCCACGATTGTATAGTGAAAGTGATGAGGACATATGATGTATTATATAGGATTTATTAAGGCATGGGGATTGCCACCGGTGATAGTATTATATAAATTTGATTGGATGATATATATACATGTTATTGATGGCTTATTTGATGTTGATGTCTATTATGTACTATGTGATGATTATTGGTAGCAATTTGTATATCTTATTATTTTTGTATACATTGGTGGTATTGTTGGGTGAGTATATAGTTCTTATTGTTTGCATTTATGATGATACGTAAATAATTATATAGCATTAATTATTTGGTTGCATGAAAATTAAATTTATATAACAATGGATAGTAAAGTGTACCATAGATATAGATATATGTGATGAAACACAGTAATGAGTAGAAAAAAATAGAAATAGTTATGTAATGAGATAATTGTATAGGAATATAAAATAATAAAATAATTATGCAAGAATAATGAGATGCATAATGATAGAGAGAATTGAATGTAATGAGGATGGAGAGGGAAATATTTCCCCCATGTGAGAGTAAGGTTAATTTAAGTAATAATTAATTCAATAGTCATATACGAAGCTTGAGAACACGAGTGTATCATTTGGTAATTATATATAAATGGGGATCATCTACCATAGGTGAAAATGCCTATAATGCACATTAGTAGCATGTGGAACAATGGGATCATGCATATAGGTACCAAATTGGATGTCGGCGGAGATGGTGCAAATGGTAGGAAGTGTGATGGTGGGAGATGTGGAAGTGGGATTCTTAGGAAGCCTTTAGGATGTAATAAAAATAGGGCTAGGTTTAGAGGATTTGGAAATAGGTGGAACAATTGGATGATGTAAAGCTCCTAACTAATTCGTTTGGATCCATCAACTCAAAACAACCAATTTCATTCAAAACTCATTAATACAATGTGTTAGTAGTTTCCTTGCATTGGCTAGGAAAACTCAATTTGTCAAATCTTTGTCATTTTAGCCACAAAATATTCTCTTATCACCATCCCCTAATCCATCATGTTCATTTCATGTCAATTTATTTGGAAAAATAGCTAGGTTCCTTGAGAAACTACCTTCACTCTAACTTTCCTTCATATCCTTTCATTAGCTTCTTGGTGCAATAGTCACAAATGGGTGAACTTTGATCTTGTAACCATCAATGAACTTTATTCTTCTATGTATCATGTCCCAAACACTCAAACTAAGGCTATCCCACTATTAAAATGGTTAGATCCAAAAATGTTATTCATTCTCTCTCAAGGTTGAAAAATTACCCTTAAGAGTTTGGAGAGCAAGGTGCTTGGTCCATCAAAGGTTGTAGTGATCTTAAAACAATAAGATAAATTTATCTATTTCATTAGTCTCTCTTCATTCACCCTAAAGTGTGCCCCAAATTCGGTGATCCAACTCATCCTCCTTAAACCCCACTTTTACCTTTCTTAGCCAATGATCTTCTACCATCCTAGTACACTATATTTTCAAAATTAGTTTCATTCTCCTAGGGTTTCAAGATAAAATCAATATATTTTTATCACCCATTTACTATATCTCTTTATATACCAAATATCAAGAAAAGACCCTGTCATTTAAACCTACTTCTCTTGCAAATGGACCCCTAAAACAAGGTCTTTAATAGTGTATTTCCGAAAGACATTATATTGTCAAACATAAAACAATATTCCACCATTAAAAGGTCAAAATTCCCTATAAATATTGAAATAGACATTTAAGGCATTGATTCTACGAATTCATATGCTTGAATCCTTTGTTTGAGGCTATAGATTGTAAACCCTAGTACCATACCCGAGGAATGGTTTCTAGAACCCGAGAAGTTCAAAATGGTTGTCAAAGGCTGTAAAATCACTGTCAAGGACTAAAATTCAAATTATAAGTCTATTATTAATCACTTTACATTGTATTTTTACCTATTTTCCTTCACTCATGCCAACCTAGGAAATCCATTCCACTTCCAATGTCCCTACTTGTAGGTATCAAGGATACGGTCATATAATCTTTCCAAACATTCCTTTTATTCTAACAATCACAATTCTCCTAATGGGATTATATCTTCAATACACCAATTCAATTAGTTATTAGGGACTAAAAATAGAGAAGGAGCTCTAGCACATGCTTTGTATTAGCTTTTATAGCATCTCTCAATTACATACGATGCATGAGACTAACATTTAAGATTATAAAACTTACAATATATAGGTAAACATACTATTCATTTCACACATTTGAAAATTTTCATCCATATTAAATGCAAATATAGTTGGTGAGACCACTTCATGCAACGATTCGAGATGGAGTGATTAAAACCTTTGCAAGGTCACAATTTTTAGCAAATACAATCCAAAATGCACAGAAATAGGGTGTGCAATTTTAATTGATGTCTATTCTTTAGAGATAACTCATTAAGTTTCTCATACAAATTCTCATAGTTATCTTTCAACATTAACACATGATTTTTTTACACCCAATATACAAAACTTACACAAGAAATAATGCAACTCATTCATTCACATGCCAAAAATAGGTATATCCTCATAAACTATAGACACCATATAAAATTACATGTTCTCTTCTCTCTTTCCTTCCATTCCTCAAGAATATTCTCTCTCTAATTTTTTTCATTCAATATTTTATCCAATTCTCTCCCCCATTTCATACCCTAACTAACTTTTGTAAGAATTACATACCCATAAATAGAAAATATAGTTTCATTATATCATTATTGTCAACATTTATGATCCATACCATCACTTAAGGCTTGTTTAATATACCTAAACTCTCACACCACTCTCCTTAACCTCTAAGACACCTTTACTCAAGCTAATAAACCAAAACCCTCATTACATGTTTTCAAACTTTTGAATTCATAAAAAGAAGGAAAAGTAATTTTCTTGAATTTTGAATTCTTGATCCCCAAAGACTCTTCCACATGATTTCTACACATCCTAAAGCACTTGACATGACCCTATAACTATGTATGAATGAAGGATTTTCAGTTTTTAATGCCTTTTTGTGGATTCCATTGCATCATACTCCCAAGAAGGAGATGATTCCATGTAATTTCTTGTTTGAATGGTTTTATATTCAGTTGTATCTTCATCTTTCTTGTTTTTCCTTGACCTTTCTTCCTCATTCCAACTACACTTGTTTGTTTCTTGACCACGTAGGTCCCACATGGTGTTCTTTATGCTTTCATTTTTCTTGAAATTACTTTTATTTTCCTTGGATCCATCTCTATCATCTTCATCTTCATTCTTCCATTAGCTAAACCTACACAAGTAAACACAACAACAACAACAACAAAATATGCTTCCTTATGATGTGTTAAATGTTTCATCTCTTCATAGTATTTTATCATAATGTTTCCATCACTAATTTTTATTATAAGGACTGAAAATTTTCCATTGAATGTTTCACCTTTTACTTATTCATGTAGCTTATCCAATTTGTTTTCCTCTTTCTCATTTTCCTCATCATCCTCACCAACTATATCATCTCATTCATCATCCATGAGACCTTTCTCTTGGTCCATAAGCACTTCATTATGTGCTTCTTCACTCTTTTCCTCATCTATTTCCTCTTTCACTTTATCAATTTCATCCTTCTCTTTCTTTGGGGTCTTCTTCTTCTCTTCACAAATCTGATGCTCTTCCTCTACCTATACATATTCCATCTCTTTCTTCCTTTCATATTTTCCTTCTTGTATCACACTCTTCTTTTACCAAACTTTTTTGATGTTTTATGCATGGTTTTTGTCTTCATGAGGTTTGCTTCTTATTTCCTTACATTCATTGGCTTAGGTTCAAATTCATTTTCTCTCACTACTAATTTCTTGAGCCATATAGTCATTCTATAACCATGATAAAATGTTTGGAATATGTTTTGAACAATGTCCTTTCTTACACCCACCTATACATCAGCATATTCATCCTTAATTACTTTCTTATAATCAAAATTGAAATTTTCATTTACCTCTTTAATGCTTTGATACTTTTCCTCATCTCCTGCATGATTTATTGGCTTGTGTTTTTCTTGCTTATCTATTCTTACTTATCATTCCCTGCTAGTACATTATCCAAAGCATCTTGAAATACTATATCTTCCTCATTTTCTTCACTATCAAGTTGATCCAAGCCTTCTTCAACCTAAATTTTTCTTCATTAATCTCATCTTCTTCCATGAATTATTTTCTAGATCCATTGATTGTCATTTTCTTTCCCTTACTCCAACTTTCTCTCTCATGTTCTTCATACCTGTGTTTAAAAACTGAAACATAGCATTAAATAGAAAAATAACAAACCAAAACATCTTCAAGAATGCATCATTTCTAGATACTTTTCTCTTCTTCATCATCTCATTTCTCTCTCCAAATATTTCATTATCTATCTTCTTCTCATTAGCATCTCTATAGGCCATTTGACCTTATTCTTCATCACATACCCAATCATATTATTTTCAACATATTCCATACTTAGAAATTCTTCTAACTTGGACACATCCTTTCTCAATTCTTTTATTTCTTTCTCAAACCATATCTCTTGTTTTCTTTATTTTTCTCTTCTCTTTTCTTCTCTATCCTTATTTTTCTCTCACTTTTTCTCTACCCTTATCTTAGCAACATCAATAAATCTCTTGTCAATTTTTTCATGTCATCTTTCTTTTTCCTCTTCTTTCTCAAACACCTATTACACACAACCAACTTGCACACTCCCAATTCACTTGTTATAAATCAATCAATAATAAATTATTTCTCCGATACCAAATGATCTAGAGCTCCTAACTAACTAGCTTGCATCCATCAACTCAAAACAATAAATTTCAATCAGAACTCATTAATACCATATTTTAGTAGTTTCCTTGCATTGGCTAGGAAAACTCAATTTGTCAAATATTTGTCATTTGAGTAATAAATTATTCTCTTCACACAATCCCCTATTCTCCCATGTTCATTTAATGTCAATTTATCTAGAAAATAGATAATTTTCTTGAGAAACTACTTTCACTCTAACTTGCCTTCATATCCTTTCATTAGCTTCTTGGTGCACTAGTTCCCAAATGGGTGAACTTTGATCTTGTAACCTTAAATGACCTCTATTAATATTTTTATCATATCCCACACACTCAAAGTAAGGTTATCCCAATATCAAAATGGTTAGATTCCAAAAATTTATTCATTCTTGCTCGAGGTTACAAAATTTCCCTTAATAGTTTTGGAGAGAAAGGTTTTTGGTCCATCCAAGGTTGTAGTGATATTGAAACACCCAAAGTAAGTTATCTATTGCATTAGTCTCTCTTCATTCAACCAAAAGTGTGCCCCAAATTTGGTGATCCAACTCATCCTCCTTAAACCCCACTTTTACCTTTCTTGGTCAATGATATTCTACCATCTTAGTACACTATACTATCAAGGTTAGTTTCATTGTGCTAGAGTTTTAAGATTCAATCAATATATATTTAGCAACCATTTACTTAATATCTCTATGTACCAAATATCAGGATAAGACCTTATGGTTTAAACCTACTTCTCTTGAAAATGGACCCCTAAAATTAGGTCTCGAGTGTGTCTTCCACATGACAATATATTGTCAAACATAACACAATATTCCACCATTGACTTGTAAAAATTCCTTATAAATATAGAAATAGAAATTTAAGGCATTGATTCTACCAATTTATATGCTTTAAATCCTTTGTTTGAGGCTATAGATTGTAAACCCTAGTACCATACCCGAGGGAGGGTTTCTAGAACCTAAGAAGTTCAAAATGGTTGTAAAAGTCTTTAAAATCACAATAAAGGCCTAAACTTAAAATCATAAGTCTATTATTAATCACTTTAAAATATCTTCGTACCATTCATTTGCTTTACTGTACAACCAAGGAAATCCATTCCACTTATAGTGTCCCTACTTGTAGGTATCAAGAATACATTCATATAAGCTTTCCAAACATTCATTTTATTCTAACAATCACAATTATCTTGATGGGATTATAGATTCAATACATCAATGCAAGATTAGTTACTAGGCACTAAAAATAGATAAGTAACTCTAGCACATGCTTTGCACCATCTTTAATATCATCTCTCGATTACATATAGTCACATGTTAACATTTTGAAGATTATCAAACTTATAATAAATACGTAAACATACTAGTAATTCCACACCTTTTACAATATTCACTCATATTCAATGAAATTATAGTTGGTTAGACCACTTCATGTAAGGATTCAAAGATGCACTAATTCAAACCTTTGTAAGATCACAAATTTATTAGCAAATACAGTCTAAAATGCATAGAAATAGGGTATGCTGAAGTTCAACTGATGTATATTCTTCGAGATAACTCATTATGTTCCTCATACAAATGATCCTAGTTAGATTTTAACATTAAAACATGATCTTTTCACTCCCAATATACAAAAATTGCACAAGCAATAATGCAACTTAGTCATTCACATGCCAAAAATGGAGATATCCTCATAAACTATAGACACCATAAAAAAATTACATGTTCTCTTCTCTCTTTCCTTCCCTTCCTCAAGTATAATCTCTCTCTAATTTTTTTCATTCTAGATTTTATCTGATTCTCTCCCCTTTTCATACCCTAACTAACATTTCTAAGACTCTCATACCCATACATAGCAGAGATAGTTTCATTACATCATTATCTTCAACATTTATGATCCATACCCTCACTTGAGGCCTATTTCAGATACCTACACTCTCACACCACTCTCCTTAACCTCTAAGACACATTCACTCAAGATAATAAGCCAAATATCCTCATTACATGTTTTTAATCTTTTGAATTCATAAAAATGAGGGACAAGACATTTTCTTGAATTTTGAATTCTTGATCCCCAATTACTCTTCCACATAATGTCTACACATCCTAAAGCACTTGACATGACCCCATAACTATGCATGAATGAAGGCTTCTCAATTTTTTAATTCTTTTTGTTGATGCCCTTACATCACTAGACGAGGTGGATGAATGATGACCTTAGGAGGTGGATGAATAATGAATTTAGGAGGTGGTGAATGAGATAAGATAATGGTTACAGAGGCCTTCCAAATTTGAAGAGGAGAGAGAGAGAGAGAGTGATCACATGAGTAAGTCTTGAAGGAAATGATGCCCCTATCTTCTAGCTATTGGAGTCTATCATTAAGGGCATAGTAATTTTTCACGTAAAACTTAATAGGAAATAGGTTAGGAGGAATACCTGTGAGATCGAAGGTCGAAGTTTGAATGTGTTCCTTAATGAATTTTGATCCAAGATAATCATGAAGAGCTTCCCTTTGGCTAGGGGAATGACTTGTAAGAAACACAACAATACCATAACATAGCATTAATAATATAGGTTAGTGGTTTGCCTAGAAAATGCTAGATCTGGGAAGTGAGGTGCTTCCTAGGAGGTTGTCAATCCACTTTCAAATACAAATTAATGTAGAAAGTATCATGAAATAAAAAAATCCTATTGTAGTTATATGATTTAGGTATCTCATGTAAATACAATAAGTAAATCTAATCTAACAGGAAAAGTTATGATCAGATCCAAAGATTTGGTAGGTTTTTCTAGGTTTTTCAGATCGATGTAAGTCTTGTAAAGGGTCTACATTGATTTTGGTTGATTGGAAGGATTTCTGGTCAGAAGGTATTAAATAGCACATAGATCGATATCATTCAAGTGATGATGTCGGTGCGGGGATGAAATCATGCAAGTAGGGTAAACCGACGTTGGTAGGGGAAATTGGCAATAACTTAATAAAAATGGTTTTTGGGATTCTATGATTGCATAGAGAGTGAGGAGGGTGTGGTTAGGTTTGTAATATAACTAAGAAGACTCAAGAATACAGAGGGAGAGGTCATAAAGGGTGAAAGGGATTGAACTGGTTGGGTTGGTGGATTGGTGAGAAGATGGAGATATCTGGATAATAGTAGAAACTAAAAATAATGAAGGAGGAAAAATATCTGCAATAAAGTAAGCACAAATGATTAAGATCACGTTACTTACTTGTTGCTATGAAAATATCATGACTAGATGGAGGTTCTTGATTGATTACTGAGGTGGTAGCTAGTTTAGTATCGTGGAAGTACAACTGTGTGTTCCCATGAATGCTCCAATGATCTAGAAGGGAATCATTGGCATGTACTACTCTCTAGTGGTGTGTAGACATAATTTGGAAGAAGTAATGGCTCGAGATTCTCACTTGATTGAAATAGCATTCTCAAAACTCAAATTACCAACCTGGGTAAAAGGTTTTAAAGTTTTATATAAAGGAATCGGTGATGGTTTAGGTAACTGACGTCAGTCAAGGAAAAACTAGCATTGGCTAGGGAGAAATAGTCCTATTTACCAAAAATAGGTATATCTTCCTAGATTTTGCATGCTTTCCTCATTAAGTCCTCTTCAGAAATTGAATTTCAAGTGAGAGAAATCATGAAGAACTTAGGAGAGGTCCAGTTAGGTTTAGGAAGAATTCTTAGTTAGTTAAGTCAAGTTAGTGACTTAGGACTGGGAGTAATGACTCGGTGTTGAAGGTGATGACTCAATCACTGTAAGTTAAATTCCCCAGGAATGGGTCTAGGGTAAGGTCTCATGATGAGGTGGAGGTGTGAGGGTGTAATTAATTTAATTAAAATAGTTAAACTAATTAATAATGTGAGGGTGAATATTAATATGGGGTAAAGGGGTCATGGTTAGTTAAATGCATTACATTAATTAATTGAAAGGGAACCAAAGAGAGTGTGACCCAAATTTGGTGTCTACATTTGCCCCTTTTTGTCTTGTAACTTGTATTGGTAAGTGATGCTTACAAAAATAAAAATTCAGTGCCCTAGGTATGAGTGGAGGTTAGGTTTCCCAAGTATGAGTGGAGGTTAGGTTTCCCTAAGTATGGATGGAGGTGATCCCCTCAAACTAGGAACTGAGGAGGTGTGAAACAAAGTCGGTGAGTGGTTTGATAAATAGGTAAATGATGAAAGAAAGAGTAGGTGGGTTGTAGGTAAGGGTAATGTCAGGTTGGGTAATAGGTAATGGCATTCTAACGCACACACACGTATAGATTATGATAAGGTACCAAGTTGAAGAGATTACAAACTCTACGTCGTCAAATGTCAATAGGTTTATCCAAACAAGGTTGAAGTGGTTTAGGTATCCAAGGTATAGGATATGGTCCTGAAACACCACTAGGCCAGGTGTAGGAATGGGCAATAGGTTCTTTGTCGGGTACTAAAGTTATGGTCGAAATAAATCACACGTCATTCGTAAAGGTAAGGTCATTAGGTTAAACAACACGAGTATCACATTGCAAGGTATAGCGAGTACACGAATTTAAGTGTCATAAAAGGTGAGTTTCAGTTGGGTGATTTAGGAAAGGCCATAGGTAAGGCCACATGAGGGGCACAAACATGCCCCAACTAATGGTGAGGTTGGGTGAGAGGTAATAAGGTCATGAGGGTGAGGTGTAAGGTCAAGGTCAACTTTGGGTTAGGCGGAAAAGGTTTTGAGCAAGCAGATGTGGTGCAATATGGTGCAATGGGGTCAAAAAGGCTAACCAACATTGGTTATGGCCAACCGATGTTGGTTAAGGGAAATCGAGCATGGTGCACTAGGGCACAAGACTAATGTCGGTCATGGTTAACCAATGTCGGTCAGGTCTGGCATTTGTTAAAAAATAAAAAATCCATGTTTTACGAATTCATTATAATATTTTTATTAATAAAAAATTGTGGTGGAGATAAATTTCATCTCTTTTCGAGGGAGAAAAGGAAAAGTTTATTTTTAGGCTAAGTTAAAGGTAGTAAAGTGGCTAAAGGAGCGAGGTAGACAGGTCCATGAGATCACTACAAGTGATTTGATTGGGTGGAGGACTGAGAGGGTGATTTAGGCATGGTTGAGGTAGGAGAGGGTGTTGGAGGACCACCCGTGTAGAGACCAAAGGTTCCACCAAGGAGGCGGTGCCGGGTTGAGGTAGGAATCAGTCTCCATTCATTATTTTTGAGTGAAATTTGATAAAAATAAAAAATGGGGTGGGAAATTTATAAATTTGAAATTTGGGTAAAAATGAATGAAATTGGGTATAGGGAGGGTGAAATGTAGGTTAAATAGGTGGGTAAATGAATTGGGGTGGGTTCTAGGTGGGATTGGGGTAGAATTTAGGGTGTTTTATTAATTTTTTTGAAATGTGGGGCATGGGGGTTTGTCCCTCAGAGCTGAACCTAAGACTCGACATCAATTTGGCGTCAATCGACGCTCGTCGGTTGGGTATACCGGCATTAGTGGGTAGAAAGGGGATCAATACCATTAGTGGTGAATAATGTTTATTGAATGTAATTGACGTCGCATTACTATTATAAGTTACCTACTTCACAAAAAAGGGGAAAATTAGGGGAAAATGGGTGTAGAAAACTAGGAGGTAGTTAAATGTAGACATATAAGATGTAGGTATAAGTGGATTTAGGTGAGATATACCTAGGAAAAGGTGGGTATGGGTATGGGTGAAGATAAAATGGATGATAGATGAGGTAAAATAGTTAGGGACTAGATAGTCGGGAAGATCAATGTAGGTATGGGGTGTTAGTGGGGGTGGGGTAATTAGGTTTGAAGAAATAAGAAAAGTAGTTTAGTACTTGACATTGTTAAGTTATATGGATGTAGGCACGGCATTAGTTGATGATGCAAGACAGAGGTCCCACCGTTATTAGGGAAGATGCATCCCAACATTACTGAGGACAAGTGGACACACATGTGAGATGTCATATTGGTGGGTATTAGGTGCTATAGGAGGATCTGACGGGATCACAGTCTCATGGTTGCTCTCATCGATAGATGGGATGTAGCAACCAACACCTTCCATCTACCCACTGGCGAGATGACGATCATGTTAGAGGATGTTTATAGGATTCTGTGGCTACCTATTGTTGGTGAGCTAGTGTATTCAAGTATCATCGATGGATCCTTTGAGGCAATGATTACAGTATTTGGGGAGATGGTGAGTGACCTAACGATAACATTTCCAATTTTTATGGGGCTTTGTATGTTGCACACCCATAGGAGACACGGTTAGCAATATTGATGATGGTAGTTGTGGGGTGCTATGCACTTCTAGATTCATAGGGTGGTTGGTTTCCCAGAGGATTGATGGGAGTGTTATGAGATATGATCAAGGATCGAGTCTACTTTACATGGGCACCTACATATTTAGTGTAGCTATATACAGGAGTTGTGGGCTTACCAAGGATGTGACACTACATTATCTGTTATATGTTTCTACTGCACTGTTGGGCATACTAGCATATTGTGATAGTGTGGACATGAGGACTACCGGTACCAAATTGGCACCGTGGGGACAAAGGGAAGGTTATAGGAGGTGGGTGGCCATAGGTGGTCATCCTCGAGTAGAGGAGGCAGCTCATGATGTAGTATACTATAGGCGGAAGCTAGAGGGCTTGTATGTAATGGACATAGTCTAGTGGTCTTATGTCATTTTTCTAGCTTTTAGAAGGATGGATTAGGAGATATATGGGTTATAGTTATTGTGGTGGATATAGAGGAGACATTTCAGTGAGCACAAGATGATCCTAGTTGATAATGTTTGACGCTTGAGTTTAGATTATAGTAGGATGTGTCGCCACCCTTCCCACATTACCGCAGGATGATGTGGAGAGAATTTTATCTCCACCCCACCTATAGACCCCACGGGACATTAGGAGGTACCGTTGGATATGATATTGGATGATGCAAGGACCATTGTGGCTTACAATATAGTGGTGGGAAGCAGAGTTTAGGAAGCACCACCATAGCCAGGTCAACCAAACTCAACCATAGTGACGGTTCAAAGGGATGCCCTATAGGAATAGGTGAGTGCGTTAGAAGTTTAGTGTGATGCAAAGGGCACAGCTTATATTTAGTTACTTTTGACAGGGAAGGTTAATGCATTACAAGGTCAACCGAATGCTACCTAGGCATGTGCTCCCGTAGGGGATGGTACATAGGTAACAACACTAAATGCATAGGTCATTGGTTTACATGGACATTTTACACCACACAAGCACAAAGTTACACCTTAAAAGCCTGTAATCGCATTGTACTAGTATAGGCACTAGGACAAGGTCCCATAGTATATGCACCGGAACTAGGATAGAGTCCTCTATTGGTAGGCTAGATTTCATAGCTAGAAGTTAGGTCGATGACACCGCCCCAAATCGTATCTATGGTGAGGTTCATGGATTACCTAAATGAGGCCCGCTATTACCAGGACCATCTAGCCACAGCATGTATTGATGTTCCCTCTTATACCAATTACAGGGCCTAGGAGGCAACTAGTGAGTGGGCTAGATCCAAGACTCATAGCTCTAGTATCACGGGGTTCATCGGCCCAAATACGGGGTCACGGTGAGGATACCGGCTATTGGAGATCGAATAAGGAAGAGGGAAAGGAGGAGGATATGGAGGTCAGGAAGGGACCAAGTAAAGGGTGGAGAGATGTTAGTAGGGTGATTGACAGGGAGAGAGGAGGAGACAGGTGAGAGTGGAGAGGAGGGCCTCAGGTAGGGCTGATTGGTCATGATATTTGATACTATATTATCATTTTGATTTTGATATATATATCGGCCTACATGCCGAAGATTTTGTGAGATTGTATATGAGATTTTTTGAGACACTTGTATCCCTGTGTACATATGTATTGATACATAGACATTCCCCCTTATATAGTTGATGATTATTATTGGATGGATGATGTACTCTTTTTAATTTCCATTATTATTGTGTATCATGGGAACTAGGTGAGTTAGGCATGATTGAGTTGAGGTATTGTAGGCATGATGGAGTTAGGTATAGGCATGGTTTGGTCAAGTATAGGTATGGTTTAGTCAGGTATAGGCATGGTGGAGTTAGGTATAGGTATGTTTTGGTTAGGTATAGGCATGGTGGAATCTAGGTAGTTTCCAAGTTACTAATATTATGGAAATAATGTGTTGTATGTATGTTGTGTTTAAATTTCCAAGTAGTTGATATCATGGAAATATGAAATAATTTAAGTAGAATGTGGTTGTGGTGATAAAATGGTAGGTATGTATGTTTTTATGATATATTAATTTCCAAGTTTTTTTGTGAATAGAAACTAACTAGGGTATAATATGAATGTAAAGGGGGAAAAGTTGTTAGGGGTAAAAAGGTGTATAAGGGAAACAAGGTGGATAAGGTTAGAAGGTGTCTGAGCTAACCTCTAAGGTCCCCATGACCTTAGAGTGTTTCCCATATAGCCTTAGAAAAAAGGGCCCTCAAGCCAATGTAGTTATCCCATAAGCTAGGGAAGAATATGATAAGGTAGATGAATGGTTTGGTAGGTTTTAGGCATGATTGATTCTAGGTCATTTAGGCATTGTTGAGTTTAGGTCATTTAGGCATGGTTGAGTTTAGGTTGAATAGGCATGGTTGAGTTTAGGTCATTTAGGCATGGTTGAATTTAGGTTGAATAGGCATGGTTGAGTTTAGGTCATTTAGGCATGGTTGGGTTTAGGTTGAATAGGCATGGTTGACATCTAGGTTGAATAAGCGTGGGTGATGTCTAGGTTGAATATGAATGGTTGATGTCTATGTTTAATAAGTGTGGGTGATGTCTAGGCTCAATAGGCATGGGTGATTTTGGTGGGAGAGGAATTCCTAGAATGTATGTTTCAAGGTCTAGTCCTATGTAGTAGAATAAATAAGTAAGAAAAGAGGTGAATGGTAAGAGGAGACAAAATTCCACCTAATTGGTAAGAACCATTATGAGTCTATCATACCAAAGATTGGATTATAAATGTAAGACCCTAAAGGCATTGCATGATTGATTATTCTAAGGGTGAATAAAGTCACATGATCATGAAATTTCACATTTTTGGCACATCCCTTAAGTAGGTAGAAGATTAGAAAGGAAATATGGTGAGGTGAAATGGGTTTTTTTAGTGTAACCTTGGTGTGAGATAGCATGCCTCTTTGCAAGATACCCAAGACAAAAATAGGAAATTCCATGACGAAAAAGTTATCTTTTTCTTTTGAGTTTTTCTTTTTATAGACAGATGGTTATGGGAAGTATATGTGAGGTGAATATAATTTACTCCTTGAGGTATTCACAAAGTTGATCAATGTGGGAAGCTTCATAATGTCTTATCTTTATTTGTATAGAGTTAGTCATCTTTTTGGAGAGATTACATGTTTTAGGGCAGAATTTTATAGTTTTCCTTCAAGGGATAAGTCTATTTATAGTAGTGAAATAGAGAGGTAGATGTCCTTTTGAGGGATTCATCTATTTACAAGAAGTTTGACTCAAGGAGTTGAATCCCATTTTACTAGTAAATGTCGTTGGACTTTTAGGTCATGGACAAGACTATAGAGGAGTATAGGCTTCCTTTATGAAGGCAAAACCATAGCATGCAAAGTTCAACTATGCAAAAGGGGTTTGAAATGATGAATGACCATAGGATTCCATCATGAAAAGGGAAAAACTTATCCATGAAAATCATGCCATGAGTAGATCCATGGTACTCATGTTTGAGATAAGGCTGAAAGGGCGATGGTTAATCACACAATTCTTGTTTAGTCATTGGTCCTCAAAAGAGGTAGATGAAAGGAATGAGTACTCAGAGGTATAATCTTGTAATAGACAAAAGGTGATATAGTACTTGATTCAACAATAGAATGGTCAAAGATGCAAGGCATTGAGGAGTTCAGTTTGGGTTTACTTTCAACTAAAGATAAATGATGAGCACTTAATCCATAGGCATGAGTAATGATATAGAGTCCAAGCCAATTAGGAGCAAACTTTCCACATTTACTTTTCTCTAATTTTGTTACATGTTGATTTTCCTTTAGGACGAGGTCGTTGACCTTGAAGGTTTTTTCTTGGACACGTTCGTTATAGGCATGTTTGATACATTTTTGGTAGATTTGAAGGTGATCCGAGTAGTTAGATGGCACTCGCCTAATAACTCAAATTGTGCCAAATGGTCTTCATGAAAATCATCATCGTTGAGCATATCTTTGAGTGAGATATGAAGAGATGGAATTTTGAATTTGAGGGGAAAAAAATCCTCTATACTATAGACCAAAGAGAAAGGTGTGGAAACGGTTGAGGTATGAATACTAGTGTAGTAATTCCATAAGGAAAAAGGAATGTGCGTGTGCCAATCCTTACCAACATCCTCAACCACTTTCATAAGAATTTAGTTAAGGTTTTGTTAGTTGATTTAGCTTGGCCATTTGCTTGAGGATATTAAGGTGAAGAGAAACTGATCTAAATGCCAAAGGCATCACAAAGTTTCCATAGGGTTTTGTTTTTGAATTGTTTATCATTATCAGTGATAAGGCGATGAGGAACACCAAAGTAGAAAATAATGTGATGGTTAATGAATTCACATATTTTCTCACCTTTTTAGAAATAAGAGGTATGGATTCCACACATTTAGAGTAATATTTGGTAGCATTAATAATCCATTAAATACGTTGGGAACAATGAGGGTTGATTTCTCCAACTAAACCCAAACCCAATTGAAAGAAAGGCCAATGGTCTCGTGCAACCTGTAAGGTCCGACTAGGGGTGTGGTGAAGATTAGCATGTTACTAACACTTAACATAGTCACAATAATCATTGTTTAGGGTTTTCCAAGATAATAGAAAAGGTGAAGGATGTGCTTAGTGATAGCTAAGATACTAAAGTGACCCCCAAAAATCCCATCGTGAACCTCCTTGATAGTGTCTGGGATTTCATAACTTGGAAGGCATTATAACGGATACAGTAAAATCCAATTTTATAGAGAAGACAACAGATGATGACATAGCGAGAGACACTTTTGAGGAAGACTCATTATCCATTGCAAGTAAGATCTAGAGGAAAAATCGAAAGGGAAAGGTAGTCAACAAACTACTTATACCAAAGGTCGTGTGGGTCAGTTTCAATGCTCCCTAAAAATTCAATGTCTCACAATAGATAAGAATTATATAGCAACCTTTCTAGTGTGATAAATATTTTTGAGTTGGAGGGTAAAGCATGTATTTGAGAAGTGAGACAGTGATAAGGCAGAATATGCTTGATAAATGTACAATAAATGATCTCATCTTACTCTCCTTTTGATTAAGTCCGAGTGCATTTTGTGACTTTTGTTTAATCTGCTATGAGTTAGGATGCAAATTTCCATATTTTTTATTATGATTCTAATGTTTAAAATCTCTATAATTCCAAACGAAGTGTTTTGGAAACTCGGTTTTGTAATAAAGCAGGTGTCGTAATCAGTGAAAGCATGAAGTATGAATCGCTCAAGATGTTTTTTGAGATCATATGTTTCACTCCAAAGTAGAGTTTTGAAACTTCTAAGCTACTTCCAGAACTACATTACATAGTCACAAGATTTATCACCTAGTTCCGAACTTCTAGATTTATTTCCAGGAACTCTAGTACTTAGTTTTAGAATTATCAGAATTAGCTCTGGAACTCCTGTAGATAGCTCGGAACTCTCTCGGTTGAACTTGGAACAATTTCCTTTAGTTCTAAAACTCTTCTAGAGTTTCAGAAGTGATAAGAATCTATTCCAAAAAGTTTGTGATTTATCTAAACAATGATCTTATTAATCAGGAGCAAATTAGAAGACTTCGACTCTCCATACTTGCAGATCCGGATAATTATCACACAGTTGTACGTCCAGCCATGTTTCAATTCAGCATCTATTCTGGGCCCGATTCAGTTCCATCATATCAGTGGAATAGTTACGGCCATAAATGCACCCCTAGAAGAAGTATATACATATAGACCTGCAGATAGATTAATATATAGATATAGAAGGAGATAGAAGATATAGATAGATAAGACGAGATAGAGATAGATTGATACACAGATCCAACAAGTTTTTGTAATGCAGAACATTTGATCAATAAAATAGCCATTCTTGTTTTGAGAGAAAATTAAGTTGTCAATCTTGTTTCAAGGTGGAGCAAGGGCCCACTCCTCCAAGAACCAGGATCCTCATTTTTGTTGGTATTTATATTTTTAAAGCAAATAGTTTAGATCTGTCAATTCTATATCACTTTCAATTTGAAATCTGTTATAGACTTGTCCCTGTAGGTGTTCTAGATTAAGTTCTTATTTCTTTGCAATAATTTTCCGAGCATTCTCAATTATGTGTTTATTTATGTAATGTTTGTTTTCAGCAATCTATTTCATTTATGCAAAGTGTGTTTATTTCCAAGCAATTCATTTATGCAAAGTGTGTTTACTTCAAGGCAAAGTGTGTTTACTTCCAAGTAATTCATTTCTATAAAGTGTGTTTACTTCCAACATGTTTTCATAGTTTTATTCCAATAAGGTTTTTAACCAAGAATTCCTTAAGACATTGAAAATATCCCCCATAAAATACAAAATACCTACAATCAATTACTAGAGCGCTAATATTCCACTTGTTACATATAGCTTCAGACACACCCCTAGTTTGAATATGACATCAACAAAAGGTTGATTAAATAAAGGTAATAACAACACCCATCATTTTTGGCACCATTTCCAGGGAACACTAGTTATAATTTTCTAATTAGGTGTCAGCAAGAGCAAAAATCATACATCTAGTAGTTGAAGAAATATTCCCTAAGCTATCACAAAATTTATGAGTAGGCCAAGAGACTCCAAGGGTAGATTTCTCCCAAAAATATCTGAACAAGAACTACCATCATCCTCTAGTTTAAATAAGGAAATTAATCAAGAGTTGGAGGCACCATTATCCCCTGTAAGACAAGAAGTAGAGTTCCACCTTTGGAATTCTGGGATCAATCACCAGAGGGAAGTAGAGCCTTTAGGAAAAAGATTATTTCTCAAGATCCATTTAGAGAAATTTTTGATTCATAATTGAGTAGTCAACCTCCTACTCCTGACTCTTCACCATCCCCAAAACAAATCACATACCACATTGATTGGGAGAAAGGGCTAGAGAATACTAGAGAAATGGAACGAGAAGTTGAAAGACAACCTGATAGGACCTTTACCTATCCCATTCAGTTGGAAGATGATGAAACCACTATGAAGAACATTTCACCTACACATTTACCCACATTTAGAGGGATGTCATCTAAAGACCCTGATCAATTTCTATTTGAATTTAAAATATTGTGTCAGACCTATGATTACAAGATAGATAATCAAAATCTCAAGTTGTTTCCATCTACCTTGAAGGATGTAGCAATGAGGTGGTTTATGGGATTAACATCTAATTCTATTACCAATTGGGCACAAATGGAAACTACCTTCCTAGAAAAATATCAAGATTACTATAGAGGGAGAAATAGGAAGGAAGAGTTTTTCAAAATCAAGTAGGAGGAAGATGAGAATATAGAAGATTATTTGGATAGATTCCTCTTTGTGAGTAAAAGATGTGGATTTTTACTTCAAGAAGAGTTGAGTAAAATCATCTTTCTCAAAGGTTTGGAAGATGAATCTAGGAAGCTCTTAATTTGATAGGAGGTCGAAACATTGATCAATTAATGATGAATAAAATAAAATACATTTGTAGAAGCTATTCTAGAACAAAGAGTGGACCTAAGAAGGGAAAATTAGTGAAAATTTTGAATCCAGATATGAAAAAACTAATGGATGAGTTAGAAAACTTTAAAATAGACATTTTAGTTCAATTAACCTCTATTATGGATGGGTTACAAGCTAAAGCAAATGCCAAAATTGAACCATTAGCCATGTATTGTCCTAGATGTAGGAAGAAGCATGCAATAAGGGAATGTCCTCTGGATAAAACAGAAGTATGTCTTATCTATGAATCTAAAGAACATGATATTCACACTTTTCTCTTCTCCCACTTCTAAAGAATCAGCTCAAACAAACCAGTACATCATCCACAACAAAAGAATTAAATTTTGTCTAGAGACAACCTACCCAAGGACAGTTCATGCCAAGATCATCTCCTAATCCTTGGATGATGCCATGGGCTGCTCAAACAAAGTACCAAAAAGTTGGGGACAACCACCCTAGGCCCCTCAGCCAACTTGGAATCCCCAAGATTGGGTAGGTCAATCTTGGTATGCACAAGGACATCAACAACCATGGACTGGTCAAAATAACCAGTATTATTGGTCACAACCTAGATGGGGCCCTAGTAATTATGCTCAAGGGAAAACATATCCTAATCATAATCAACAAGCCATAATGGGTGCCCCAGACAAAATTCACAAACTGAGAATGTAGTCCAAATGTAAATGCTCAGCACAACCAGTAGCGAACCCAAGAAACAAACAAACAACTCCTGTCTACGGAACAGAACCAAAAAAATCAATTGATCTTAACACCATGGATTGTAAGGATATTCACACTAGATCTGGAAAAATAGTTGGCAGTCCACCTGTTATCATCACTGAAATGATAGAAGAAATTGAAACCCCTAGTCTAGTTTCCCCAACAAAGATGAAAAAGAAAGAGATAAGGAACCAGAAAGAAACTCTACTGAAACTCCATTTCTAGAGAGATTCAAAGAAGCTATAGAAATCAAGGAATCTGAATTGGTGCAGGAACTAAGGAGACTAAATATTGAAATACCACTACTACAAGAAATTAAGGACATTCCAGAATTGAACAAATTAATCAAAATGCTATGTTTGAAAAATCTTGGAAGAAAGAAGCAGTACCCCAGGACTATAAAAGTAGATGGGAAACTTGTTGATTTATTAGCAGGAAAGCTCCTACTTCCCAAATATGGAGATCCTGGAAGCCCTATTATTTCTGTCTCTATAGGGAATAAAGATATACATAACATTTTGGTTGATTTGGGAGCAACTATAAATGTAATGATAGTGGACACTCTGAAAACATTGTTGTTAATCAGGTATACAACCTACTAACACCATATTATAGATGGCAGATCAGTCTGTAGCAAAACCAGAAGGATTTATTGAAGATGTGGTGGTTATGGTGGAGTCATGGGAGTATCTAGTTGACTTCCTTATACTGTGGCCAAAAGGTAAAACATTGGGTTATCCCATTATTTTGGGCAGACCATGGTTAGCTACAGTTACTGCCTTAATTGATTACAGGTCAGGTGATATGACTATTTCAAATGGTAAGAGTTATAAGAAAATTTCATTATATCCCTCTGCATGAAATTTTAATGATAATCAAGAGCAATTATGGGTTGATAATCCTGATATTAATGAGAAAAAATTGTCTTTATTGGCCATGATCACATTATAGGATCACGTACGAGAAATAGAATATATGATTAACACTTCATTTAATGTACACCAATCATCCTTAGAGCAGTCGAGAATAGTTTTGGAAACTACAAAATTAGTTCGGAACTGTAGAAATAGTTCGGAACCATCACAGTTAGTTTTAGAACCACACCAACAACAATTCCCTGTAGATGAAGATAATTTTCCTCCAGAGGAATGAGATTTCTCTTGGGGAGAGGAAGAATCTGTAGCTTCAGTTCACATATATTAGGAGATGATGAAGGATTTCTGGAAAGCAGCAGTGATGAATAAATCGACCTACAACAAGATAAGTATCATAATTCTTCTTATTGTCCCTTGTCTAGCATTTTGTCTCAAGGAACTTTTGGAGATGTTGCTACATATCATATGTTGTTGCCACATGCATGTCCACTAAATACTTTAATGGAACCCTTTCAACAAAATCAGTTCATCATACATTGGAACCAAACATGTTGAAATTCAACCAGTAAAACTTTGAATATTAATAGTTGGTTGAAGAACGATGAAGAAGCTAAACTATTTGATGTTCTAAAAGATCATACTAAAGATTTTTCTTGGGATTACAAATATATGAAAGGAATCCACCCAATTATCTACACTCATCACATCTATACTAAAAACATTAAACTAATTAGATAACCTCAAAGAAGGATTAATCCATCCTTAAGGGATATAGTCAAACAAGAAATTGAAAAACTATTACAAGTAGGTTTTATCTACCCTATCTCAGATAGCCAGTGGGTGTCTCCTCTTGTAATTTTCCCTAAAAAGAATGGAAAATGGAGAATTTTTGTTGACTATAGGGAACTGAACAAATCCACACTGAGATATTATTTTCCCCTACCATTCATAAATCAAGTCTTAGACAACCTTTCAAGTAAACAATACTTTTCCTTCTTGGATGTTTTTAATGGGTACAATCAAATGAGATTTGCTGCTGAGAATCAAGATAAATTACATTTACATGTCCATGGGGTACCTTTTCCTATAGGGTATTACCATTTGGATTATGTAATGCTCCAACAACCTTCCAAAGAGCTATGTTAGCAATTTTTGTAGACCTAACAAATGACTGTGTAGAGGTATATATGGATGACTTCATTGTGCATGGAGATACATTTGATGATGCCTTGAAAATTTTGGACAAATTATTGACAAGATGTGAGCAACACAACTTGTCTCTTAGCCATGAAAAATGTTTGATGATGGTTGATGAAGGGATTGTATTAGGACACCATATTTCAAAAAGAGGAATTCAGGTTGATCAAAACAAAATAGAATTATTTTAGACTTACATGTTCCTCAAACCCCCATAGATATCAAGTCATTTTTAGGACATGTTGGGTACTATAGATGCTTTATCAAGGATTTTAGTAAAATTTTTACCCCCATGTTTAATTTTCTTACCAAGGACTGTGAATTTCTTTGGGATGAAAAGTGTCAACATGATTTTGAAGAAATTAAAGAGAAATTAATAATTGCCCCAATATTGAGAGGACCTAATTGGGAGAAACCTTTTCATATCCAAACAGATGCCTCAAATAATTCCATTGGTGCAGTTTTGGGATAGAAAGATGAAGAAGGGAAAATGTATGCTATCTATTACCTTAGCAAGAATCTTACTCCCACTGAAAGAAATTACACCACCACTGAAAAAGAATTTCTTGTTGTGATCTATGCAATTAATAAGTTTAGACATTACATTACAGGGTACAAAATATTTGTACATATAGATCACTCAGCAATTAAATATTTAATGAATAAACCAGTGGTTGGAGGTAGAATAATTATATGGTTATTTTTTTACAAGAATTTGATATTACCATTGTGGACAATCTAGGTAAATCTAATGTGGTAGCTGATTTCTTGTCAAGACTAACCACTACAGGGGAGCAAGATCCAGTCAAGGACAACTTTCCAAATGAACAATTGTTTTTTATTTCAGCTAATACACCTTGGTTTGTTGATATGGAAAATTATCTTGTAACAGGGAATTTTCCTCCTTTTTCACCAAGAAACAAATAAAGAAGTTAATCAAAACCAGTGCACAATTCAAATGGTTAAATGGAATGTTATTTAAGTGTGGTCTTGATTTGGTTTTACGTAGGTGTGTAAGAGAAGATGAAATATTTGACATCCTCTGGGCATGTCATGATGAACCAAGTGGAGGACACTATTTAGTGAAAATAACAGCTCACAAGATACTTGGCACTGGTTATTATTGGCCATCTCTATACAAATATGTGAAGAGATATATCATGTGGTGTGACCCTTGTCAAAGGATGGGACAACCAACCTTTACCAATGAAATGCCTCTGCAACCTCAAGTAGTGATTAAACCATTTGAGAGATGGGGGTTGGATTTTGTTGGTCCCTTTAGTCCTTCTTCACAAGGGAAGGAACATATTATTATGTGTATTGATTATGTGACAAAGTGGGAAGAAGTGCAAGCTTTAACAAATGCCGATGAAGAAGCAGTTGTTGATTTCCTTCAGCACAGAATTATGGTAAAGTTTTGAGCACCAAGGAGCATAGTTTCAAACCAAGGACAACAATTTATGTCTAATATGATCTAGGATTTGATAATGTATTATCATATCAATCATATAAATTCATCTCCCTATCACCCACAATCAAATGGATAATCTGAAGTAACAAACAAAAAATTGGAAAATATCCTTACTAAAACAGTTGAAGAAAGAAGAAGAGATTAGGTAAAAAGACTACCTAAAGCTTTTTGGGCTTACAATACAACTTGGAAAACTATGACAGGGTTTTCACCATATGAGTTAGTCTATGGGAAAATACCTTGTTGCCTATTGAGTTTGAACTACAAACATTGAGGACAGCAGTCAAGGTGGGTATTGAGTTGGATGTAGCTCAAAAGGAGAGAATCCTTCAACTCAATGAGTTGGATGAATTGAGGATGGAAGCACTTCAGCAGACAGAGATAATCCAAGATCAAAGGAAATAATGGCATGATACACATATCAAGAAAATGAAATTCAAAGTAGGGGACTGGGCATTGTTGTTTGATTCTAAGTACCAACAATTCAAAGGAAAGCTGAGAACCAGATGGTTAGGACCCTATCAAATTGATCAGATATTTGACAATGGTTCTATTCAGCTACTTCCCATTGATGACACAGAAGAACACTCTTGGTCAATGGACATAGGCTAAAGCTTTATAGGAAGCCTCCTACTAAGGATGAATTCTTAAAGAAGATTGAAGCTAGATAGAGAATTTGATCATATGGAAGAACCCAATTCTTCCAAAATGATCAAATAATTGGATGAATAGATCCAGAATAAAGGGAAGAGAATGAAAACTAGTAAATGGAATTTTCTTCCCCCCAAAAAAAGGGGGAAGAGAATGAAAACCAGTAAATGGCATTCTCTTCCCTAAAAAAATAGTTTCACTTAGATATCAATTGAAAACTAGTAATGGTGGTTGATCTTCCCAAATAATTTGCTAATTAAAAATATAAAAAAATATTTATAATTCTAGTTGTTTTTCTAACCGTTTTTCCTTTTATTTCACTTTTTAGGAATGATGAGTCATCATGACAAAGGGATTACATCATCAAGGATGGTAATTATATCTTTAACTCATTAAAGGTTAGATTAAAATTTCACATGTGTGATTAGATTTGATTTAAAAGTTGATATGATGAGTCATCTATTGTACATCATGATTAAAGGTGAGTAATCATGAGAAAGATATTAATGGAATAAATTGGCAGCATAGTTATAATGAGTTATCATTAGTGTGGAACCAACAAAGTGAAAACTAAGTTGTAGAGAAACTTCAAGAAAGAAGCAACGAATTAGGTTTACATTCTGCAACTACAACACAAAAGTTTTGCAGCTAAGTACAGTGATTCCATAGCTAAGTATAGTGATTTTGTAGCTAAATTTTCTAGTTTCATAGCTAAAAACAAAGAGTTCTTCAGCCAACTCACACAAGATTTAAGAAGTAAAAAATTTGAATCACCTTTGTATCATGGGGATTAAGAAGAAGTTGGAACTAGAGGATGATACCCAACTCATTGCAGATGAAGAAGTGGTAGCTATCTTCCATCAGGAAGGATGGCTGGAATTTCTAAGAAATTTTTCTAGGTATAACGATGAATTGGTAAGAGAATTTGTTATAAATTTAGAGAAATCCAGGATAAAGGTTAGAAAAAAAATTATTCCTTTTTCTGTGAATACAATAAGTAATGTATCTAGAGTGCCAATTGTGCATGTCCCAAACCCTATCAGAGGGACATTAAAAGACCTAGTTGAAACCTTGCTGAAAAAGGGGGAAGCTGAACCCCAATATATTTACAACATGAAGAAAATCATAAAAGGGGTCAAAAGGGCTAGCTTGCCCAAACCCTTTGACTGAGTGGCATTCTGGGTAGTCAAGTATTTAACCTGTGATGTTCAATATGGGTCGATAGGAAGAGAAGTTCTGAAGATCCTCATATACCTTAGATATGGAGCCACAAAACTAGAATATATAGTAAACCTTCTAGGGTTTATTTTTTACTCCATCCATACAATGGCCCAGAGGTATTCTTGGGGTGTGGGAATAATTAGACATCATGGGTTAGTGCATTTAGTGTGTCAGCACCATTTCCTTTCAAAGAATCATGGAGAGGAAATGTGGGAGAAATTTCTTAGCAAGTTTAAGCAGAACCTAATATTCTCAAGAGAGTAATAGCAACTCCTTCTACTCCTATAATTAATTTGGAAATGGATGCCACTGCAGAGAAAAAGAAAGAATTAGGTGGAGAGGAAATACCAAAAAGAAGAAGATCTAAAAGAAGAACTAAAACTGTAGAACCAACTATGCCTCTTGAAGAAAATCCTTCCTCTGTAGTAGCTACAAGAGAGCCAATATTTGTCTCGACTAGTGACAGTTCACCGAGGCAAGAGCAAGAGGTGAAAATCAGAAGAAGCTCTAGGAGGAGACCCATTTCTGTACATTTTGAGGCTCCTCAAAGAAGGAAAATTCATAAAAATTCTAAAGAAATTCCGGAGGAAATGAAAGATCAAGAAGGGATGGAAAAGGAAGCTACTGATATTTTGGGCAGCATGGCCATGACTCCTCCTGGACCAAGCCAAACAGAGATGGAAAAAGAAGATGAGAGATTTGAAGAACAAGTTCTTCAAGAATTGGGTGAACCAACAACATTGTCACATGAAGAAGAAGAGTTGGCATCTTGGAGGTGAAAAGGGAAATTTCCTTTGGTAGAAGAGGAATGCTCAACTCCCCAAGAAAGTTCAGAGAAAGAAGAAAAACAAAGCAGGTGAAACAGGCCATGTTTTTGTCTAGAGTAGAACTCATTATTAGAGAAAAGGATGAGGAGTTGAATTTTCTCAAACTTAAATTAGAACAAAGAGAAATGGTTATTGAGGAGTTAATAACTCATCTCACTAACAAGAATGAGAAATTAAAAAGAGATAAAAATCAGATACTAGAGAAAGAGGAGGAATGTCAAAATTCTAGAAAACAAACTGCTTTGTCAATAGTCTCTGCACAAACTAAATTAACTTATTGGCCACTTAGACAGCTATGGGATGACACTTGTAGAGAACTCAATGAAGCCAAGACATCCAATGAGGACTTGAAAAGCAAGATAGAAGAAGAGAAGAAAGCTAGAAAAGGATGGGAAGAAAATTTCTACAAAGAAGAAAATGACAAATTTAAATATCTTGTGAAAATACAAATGGTTTGCATGATGAGTGAGAAATTGCTTGCATGCAAGAGACCTTCTCCTACATATAGTGTGTTTTTGGAGGAACAATTCATTTGCTGGAAGTTGTCAAGGATAGCATGTGGTCTTCCACATGAAATAAAAGATGAAGTTGATTTCACAAAGACTTATTCCTTAAGCAATACAGAGTAGAAAAAACTTCTCTACGAATTTTATCTCTGTAATTTCATGCTGGAGAAGAACTCAAGTTTTATGATCAATTTGTATGTAGGGGAGAGCCAGCTTAATGCATTATTTATGTTCTCCAAAATCAGATTGCATGGAAGGAAATGGATTCAGAGAATCTGTTAAAGGCTAGTTCATCTGGTCTCTATATGATAATTCATTATGGTAAACTATCTACCTTTTCTACACATTTCAGATCCCATGTGCTATAAAAGGTTTAAGGAACCTTATCTTACTAATTTGTAGAGAAGTATTAATGCCTTCACCTCTTATGAAGAGGAAAATTTTGAAGATATTTATGAGGCATGTTTGAAAATATGGGAATTTCTCATGGTGGCATTGAGAAGAAGGGAAGTAATATCTCCCACAAACTTAATTTGGAGTTTGCATAGAGAAAAAGCCTTATGTACGCTAATTCCTCATATCAATGAAAAGCACAAAGGCATATGGATAGGAATGAGAACAAGACCCCCACTCCTTCTCACCCCCATGTCACCATGGAAAAACAAAGAACCACAAGATTCCACTAAATTTGATGCATGGAGAGGAAAGTAGAAGCAAGAGCAGGGTATAGTACATCTGAATTAAAGCATTGGGATATTTAGTACCAGCCATTTGACCTAAGCAATCAAATGGAATGTAGAATATATAACCCCAAATTTGAAGAGTAAATTTTGTAAAGGGACTTACAAACAAGTAAGTATGGGGGAAATGATGAGGCCAAAATATGCCGATAAATGTATAATAAATGATCTCATCTTACTCTCCTTTTGATTAAGTTTGACTGCATTTTGTGACTTTTTTTTTATCTGATATGAGTTAGGATGTAATTTTCCATATTTTTTATTATGATTCTAACATTTAAAAGCTCTGTAATTCCTAACAAAGTGTTTTGGAAACTCAGTTTTGTAATAAAGAAGGTCACAATCAGGTGAAAGCATGAAGTATGAATCAGTCAGCATGTTTTTGAGAGCATCTATTTCACTACAGCAGAGTTTTGGAACTTCTAAACTAGTTCCAAAACTGCATTACACAGTCACAGGCTTTATCACCTAGTTCAAGAATTTCCAGACTTAGTTTTATAACTCTAGTACTTAGTTCCAGAATTATCAAAATTATCATAATTAGCTCTAGAACTCTCTTGGTTAAACCTGGAACATTTTCCTTTAGTTCTGGAACTCTTATATAATTTTGAAACAAATAAGAATCTATTCCAAATGGCTAGAGATTTGTCAAAACAATGGTCTTATCAATCAGGAGCATATTAGAAGACTTTTGACTCTCCATACTTGTAGATCTAGGATAATTATCACACAGCTATATATCCAGTCATGTTTCAATTCAACATCTATTCTGGGCCTAATTAGTTCCATCATATCAAGTGGAACAGTTACGGCCATAAATGCACCCCTGGAAGAAGTATATACATATAGACCTGTAGATAGATTAATATATAGATATAGAAGGAGATAGAAGATATAGATATATAGGATGAGATAGAGATAGATTGATACACAGATCCAGCAAGTTTTTGTAATGTAGAACATTTGATCAATAAAATATCCATTCCTGTTTTGAGAGAAAATTAAGTTGTCAATCCTATTTCAAGGCGGAGCAAGGGCCCACTCCTCTAAGAACTAGGATCCTCGTTTCTATTGGTATTTATATTTTTAAAGCAAATAGTTTAGATCTGTCAATTCTGTATCACTTTCAATTTGAAATCTATTATAGAATTGTTCATGCATGTGTTCTAGCTTAAGTTCTTATTTCTTTGCAATCATTTTCTGAGCATCCTCAATTATGTGTTTATTTATGTAATGTTTGTTTTTAGAAATCTATTTCATTTATGCAAAGTGTGTTTATTTCTATGTAATGCATTTCTGCAAAGTGTGTTTACTTCAAAGGAAAAGTGTGTTTACTTCCAAGCACTTCATTTCGTAAAGTGTGTTTACTTCCAACATGTTTTCATAGTTTGATTCCAATAAGGTTTTTAACCAAGAAGTCCTTAAGACATTAAAAATATCCCCCATAAAATACAAAATACCTACAATCAATTACTAGATCACTAAGATTCCTCTTGTTGCATATAGCTTCAGACACACCCCTAGTTTGAATATGACATCAACAGAAATTTTATTAAATGAAGGGAATAATGACACCCATCATAGGCCATGGTGTCTATAAATTTATTTGTGGAACGCAGGGTGGTTTGAAGTTCATAATGGTCAAAGGTAGTCAAAATCATGACAACATGATGTTTATAATTTTGAATCATCTTGTTGCACCTTTGTTATATACCCTTAACTTTGTTCAAAACCAGTTAAGATTCACCAAATATATTAATTGATTTAACATCTAAGGTTATGGTGGTTTAAATACCTAACATGAGTGCTTCATATTCGGTGATATTGTTAGTATAATCAAAATTTAGTTTGAAAGATAATGGCATAGGCTCACTGTCAAGAGGAATGAGGATAACTCCTATACTACCCCCATGCTAACATTTGGAACCATTGAAGAATAAGGTCATCTAGTAAATGGTATCATCCAGGGAGAGGGTAGTAATGATTCATCAAGGAAATCAAAGTTAGAAGATTGTTTTCCAGAGAGAGGTGTGTATGTGAGTTAGTCAGCAATGGTTTGTCCTTTGACAGAATTTTGATGGATGAATTCAAGATCTAGGTCTACAAGAAGCATGATCTAACGTGTAACACATTGATGTTGGTAGGGCTTAGCATACATGTAATGTAAGGGGTCAGTGTTGGTGACAAAAAGAATTTTGTGGTTGAGTAGGTAATGGCGAAGCTTAGCGGTGATAAATACTAAGGCCAAGAAAATTTTTGGTGTGAGTATATCTAGTTTCGTAATATAAAAGCGTCACGACTTATATAATAAAAAAATTCTCCCTGTGTTTCTAGTCACAATGTGTGAGCATGACACCCAGGGGATTGATTAGTGGTAGAAATGTAAAGGTAAAATGGTTGGTCATCCTTAGGTGGGATGAGCACATGTGGTTGGAGGAGGTATTATTTTAAGGCATCGAAGGATTTGTGGTATTCATCATCCCATTTTAAGGAGACATCCTTTTTGAGAAGATGATGAAATGGATGAGAAGTCGAAAAGATGAGAAATAAAGTGATAAATAGATTTTAATTTGCCTTACAAACTATGAAGTTGACAAAGTTTAGTAGGTGGAGGCATCTTGAGAATATCCTTGATTTTAGAGGGATCAACTTCAATGACATGCAAAGAAATGATAAAACCAAGGATATTTCCCGAGAGAACAATAAAAACACACTTCTTTGTTGAAGGAGAACTCGATTTGATGATTTGGTCAAAGACAACATTAAGGACTACAAGGTATTAAGCCCAACATTTGGATTTGGCAAGAAGATTATCAACGTATTATTCTAATATGTTATGCATGATGTCGTGAAAGATATAATTTATCACCCGTTGGTTTGTAGCACAGATTTTTAATGCCAAAGGGCATGACACAATAGCAAAAGGTCCCCAAAAGAGTGATGAAGGTGGTTTTATTGATCTTTTGGGGTGAGTAAAATTTTTATAACCCAAGAAATCATCCATGAGTGATAGCATCTCATGGCGGTGGTGAGATCAACTAATTGGTCAATACTTTGTAGAGGAAATTCATCTTCAGGAAATTCGAGTTAAGGTCATGGAAATCTATGCAAATGTGGATTCCCCCTATTGCTTTTGTATCCGGAACAATATTAGAGATCCATTGGGGATAATAAATGGGTGGAATGAAGGAAACCAAAAGGAGGTGATGGAGTTCTTCTTTGACAAGAAGGGAAATATGAGGATGCATTTTTCGCAACTTCTATTTCATGGGTTTGGCATCGGGAATGGTTACAATATTATGGACCATAATGATTAGGTCAATACCAGGCATATCAACATTGGACCAAGAAAAAGCGTTGTTATGATCCTAGAGGAACGAAGTGAAAACTTCATTTTCAGCAACATCTAAAGATTGTCATTTTTTTAGAATGTGTGGGTCATCCAAAGTGTGAATGTTTATTTTGATGGTTGATTCATTCAACATGGTTTTTGTCTCCGAAGGTAATGACTGGTGAATATAAGAATCCTCTGCACCAAGGTAGGTGAGAATAGACTCATCGTATTGACATTAAAAAATGTTAATAGAAGGCATATCATCACCGATCATGTCAAGATACATGAAGGGAATAGAAAATACAGCCTCACCATCATGCTTTGATGAGTCAAAGGTCCTAAGGAAATGATGTTCACAAAAAACGTTAGGAGGAATGGATTTTGGATCCATAGTCTCTATAGGTGATGGTGGTGAGGTAGGTGAATGGGGTGGGGAATTTTTATCATCCTCAATGAGTTCAACTCGGGCCTTCTTGGAAGGTGGTTCAGAAAATACAATACCATTGTGGTCTTTATGATTAAGAGTGGTATAAGTAATAATATTATGACGGCCTTATTCATAGAAACCAAAGCCAAATCCCTTCCAAGCACATCGATGGAAGAAAGTAAGGCAAAGCGATGGTTGATGAGATATTGAAGGCTGGAGGAAAATGGTCAAGTTTGCGAAGGTGGCTTTGTCAAGTAGGTAGAAGCATAAATTCCCCATACGTTAAGTTGGTGCGAAGGTGGGGAGGACCGTAGGGGAAAACTTCACTTACGTGATGATCATAGTGGGGATGTTGGTGTAGGCTACCATACTCTTGAGGAGTAATTAATGTGTCAATGTTAAAAATTTAGTACTCCCCTAGAGTGAGGCATTGAAAAACACCTTCTAAGGGATCAGTAGTTGGTATGTGGGTAGTGGGAATGGATGAATCACTGGATGGCTGGGAAGAAGAAGCATTGGATGTTTAATAAGTAGATGCATTGGATGATGGGTTAGCTGTACAAGTAGTGGAAAAAGAGGAGTTAGTTATGGAATACGTAGTGGTAGAATTGATGGATGAGGCGATGGCTAATGAAGAATTAGTAATGGCGGTAGATTCCTTAACTTTTATAAGGACATCATTGGGTCGATACAACATGTGATAGGTCTTAAATGGTGAAGGGTCAGCTGGAATGGTATAGTTTTTCCCTTCATGTTTGAATTTTAAATCAGTGGTGTAAGGTTGAAGGAACACAACCCATGGCATGAATCCAGGTTTGGCCAAGTAGCAGGTTATATTGGAATTCCCCCTCTAAGACATAGAATAATTCAGGAATGGCATAGGAGCCCACACAAATGTGGAGAATGATGGTGCCAAGGGTGGAATTCATGGCATCGTTAAATGAATGCAACATAATTGGGTTATTATGCATGTAATTGTAGGGATGCACATTTCGTTGTACACATGGGAGGAAATAATGTTAATACTGGCACCTTCATCGATCATAATGCATCCAACATGTATATTATAAATGTTGATGGAAATAAATAGGGTAGAATCAGGATCATCTTATTAGAGAGGTAAAATATCATCGTGGACAACCGAGAGTGGATACTTGATGAGTGGTAGCAAGAAGCGCAGAGGAAGGGAGAAAAGTTGTGAGAGAGGCAACATGGTAAGGGGTGATAATGGATACAACAAGTATATGGTCATTAGGTAGAACCTCAATAGATTGCGGGACCTCAATGAGGGCCTAAAGATGAGACTCAAACATTTGGATGATGTCGTAAGAAGACATTTTGAGATGATCTTTGTGAAATTATTTAAGAATTGTACAATGGTAAACTCGTCGGGAAATAGGGTATGTGGGTCTATGGATGGTGATTTTGGGTGCAGTGTAGATGGAATTTTGGGTAAAAGAGTAGCATATGAGCTTCTTATTTTATCCTTTCATTTTTCCTTTCAGGCTCGAGGGGAAACTTGAACCATATTGATTATGCGCCAAGGATAAGGTGAATCTTGAAAGGTGTAGCAATAGGACGAGTAAAAATATGGTGAGGGAATATACTAGTTTAATGAAAGAAATGTGGCGCATTGGTATTTTAGTGGAGGTTTGGCTATATCTCTTATGTGGGCCATATTTATCTCAAATTTTGGAGGATGATAAAAGGGTTGTGGATGTGGAGATGGAGGTCACTTTGAGTAGGTAAGGGATGAGGATGTGTGGTGATAGGTGCGGTTGGAATAGGGTCCTCATATAAAATATCATCATAGTAAATATTTCTTTGAGAGAACATAGTTGGAGAAGAATAGTCTTAAGAGCCTTATATTTTTCCACATCATGCCCTAGCACATGATGATAAGCACAAATTTTAGTATCATAAAACCCTTCTGGTTTAGGTTTGACTATTTTTAAGGTCTAAGTGGTGGTAATGTGATGAAAGAGGTTTCTAAAATGTTAGCTAAGATTTTGACGTAAGACCCTACCAATGGATCACAATGTGAAGTAAGTGTGGGTGATTTTGGTGGGAGAGGCATCACTGGAGGTGGAATCGGAGGTTGAGTAAGTTTGAATACTTTTTTGGTAGATAGTATAGTTTTAGGTTTGGGTTACACCTTCTTGGGTAAAGGTGTAGCAGGTGAACTAGTTGTTGAAGGTGGTGTAGGTTTAACTACCTCTTTGGAAGGTAGTGCATTTTTACACTTTAGTTGTACCTTCTTGGGTAAAGGTGAAGAAGAATTGCATGATGTAGAAGGGAAGGTAGATGGCGGAAGGGGATGGGTTAGCCAAGGTGATAATGGAGGTGTGGTGAAGGTTGTGGTAAGAGGAAATGTGGAAGGGATTGGTTAAGGAGAAGGGAATGGCATGGGTAATGATGAGGATATAAGAAGTGATGTAGGTATAGGAGGTTGAAAGGATGTATGTGATGTGAAATTCATAAGTTGTGTAGGTAATTTGGGTGTAACAGAGGATCGTGACAAGGAGGTGGGCTATTGTGTTTTTGGTTTTCTTTAGGAAGGATGTTGCTTGACCAAGGTTGATGTGTTGGGACCTAGGATAGATGGAAGTGGTTAAGGTGACAGAGGGGTAATGGTTGAAGTTAGTGTACATGGCCTAAGAGGTTAATTCTTCTTCTTCTTATGTGGGGTAATATTCTTTATGAAGGCTTTTGAGGACATGGCTAAATCCAATTTGGCAGGAGGATGGACTAGGCTTGATGTCGTCATGACTCCCAATGTGGTAATGGGTCCGGATGCAAAGGAAGATATAGGTGCATGTAAGGTTTTAGACATAGGAAAATTTTCATTTGATGCTAAAGTTTTATGTATGGATGAGGGTGATGAAGAAGGGGTCACTATAAGCTGGCATGGACATGGTGGGTTTGGTGTTATGAAACACATTTGGATAGATCGTGGAAGTGTCAGCAGACAACATCTGCATTTGAGTTGAGACAAGTAGTCGAAGGCATCCCCAAAGCATGGAATTGTCAACATAATCCAAAAGGTTAGCTAAATGTGAGAATGGCAACGATGTTGATTTGCTAATAATCCATGTAAATAATGTTTGTGAGATAGGCAAATGATCGGGTTCGAGACTCTATGGGTAGAAGAGATGAGAGCATATCAATAGGATCCTTGAAATCCAATGGATAATTATCACCAATAGGAAGAGATTTTGGTAATGGATCCCCTGTGGGTAGGGGAGATGGAAAATTATATGAGATAAGTTCGTCTTTTGGTGAAGAATAAGGTAAGCATCACTCTCCTGTGGGTAAAAGAGTAAGTATTATGGGTTGTTCATCAGGTTGAGAGGTGATTGGTGAAACTGCATCGGAAAATATGGTAGAATCCTCCATGGGTGAAGGAAAAGATAAGGGAGACTCCTCTGTGGGTAAAGGAGTAGATGAAAAAGGTCCCTCCATGGATGAAGGATCTCATGAAATAATCTCCTTGATATATGGAATGAGAGAAAATTGAGCAGGAAGAGCTAGTATGATGTCAAAAATGACATGAACCTCATGAACGTTATTGTCATTGGTCAAGATTTTGTTAGTTAGATTAGACAACGGGGTGTGGTTTGAGAATGGCTTCTTGAAGATATGAAGGTTCTAATTATCCAGATTGCATTAGGCTTATTTAAGACATGCTCGTCATTATCTAATATTTCTTGGATGATGTTTTGAAAGTTATATAATTACCATCATTATGACCTCTAACGCGATGATAGTTGCATCAATAATTTTATTTGTACCATGTAGGAACAAGACAAGAAGGATCAACACCAGTATGTGTTTTGATGGGTGGAAGACTGATTTCTCTCGGCTTTTAGTTTTTTCTAAAAGCGAAGAGTAGGGTTCTCCTATGGAAGTATATTTTCATTGCTCTCGCTTAATCGAAAAGACCTGAAAAAGAGAAAGGTTGGAAGAAGATTTTGATTGGTTAGATAGATGATATGGGATGGCTTTCAAAACTATTGTGTTGGAAAATCCTTTTGCTTTAAAATGATTATTTTGTGGTTTAGAAGAAGAAGAGGTATCATTTGATTTAAACGCAATTGTCTTATTACGTAATTTTATCTTCTTCTCTTCAATGGAACAAATTTCAATTTTTGGACCATGGTGAATGTCTCCTCAAAAATGTGGAAGGTTTTAACTTGGAGAGGTGGCGAGATGTTTCTAGCACAAGCTACGGTGAAAAAAATATATTAACTCACTTTAAGGTAGTTGGAATGTGATTTGGTTTATCGGGATCCACAAAGTGACAAAATATGTGATAGATTTGTCTTCATATTGGCATGTCACGTATAATTTGTCGTGATGACCTTCTTGACAATGTTGATAGAAAATTGGTCTAGAAAATCTTGAGATACCTAATTAAATGAAAAGATGGAGTGCACAGTGCAAGTACTATACCAATCTAAATTCAATCATGTTAAGGACATTAGGAGTTTCTACAATGAAAAGTGTCATCATGGTGATCGGATAACACACATGTTTAAAAGACTACAAGTGTTGTTGTGGGTCTTATTTGTTGTTGAATCAGTTGAATTTAGGCATTTCCCAATGGGAAAAGTATGGATGAATCAAAATGGACATGTGAATGGGATCACTTTGCAAATATTTTCATATGCCAACGAGCTATGTGAGCTAGAGACATATGATTCTAATGTCTTCATCTTTTCCATCATCATTTTGATAATATCACTAGTAGGTTATGATGACGGGGCACCCCTGCAGTATAAGGGGTAGATAAGGCAAGTATAACATGGACGGCATCCCACTAATTTTGATGAAGGACCATGGGTCGAGAATAGATGTAGAGTGCAAGTACCACTGAATAAACGATCAATGAAATAGGGGGATGTTGGTGATACATGTAGGTAGGTGAGATGGAGGCAAAGAACCTCATAACAATCGAGAGGATGAGCTCAAGGGATGGAGAAAATGATGTTTTATAAGGGAGTGTGGGATGTTGACACCGGTGGTTGTTCGGATGTAATAGGTATATGAGAGGTGGAAGGTGCAGATAGACCTATACTCAAGGTGGTTGATAAAGGCATGTTTGACATTGTAGGAGTGATAGGCGTCAAAGGCGTAAAATGTCATAGGTGCAATAAATATCGATTATGTAGGGTTAAACTTTGAAACCACTAGTGGTAAGGTGGAAAAGGGTAAGGCCAAACTAGTAGTAGATGATACGTAAGTGTGTGTGATGGTAGGATGAATGGACATAGGCATACCATATACAATTTTCCTTGATGAATCATGGGTAGATGAATGAGTGATATAATACTTCAAAGCGACGGGGTTCTAATCAAGGAGTCACACAAACTCCTCATCACTAGTGGGTATGGCAAGAGCCTGATTGGGGTCCATAGGTGATAAGATGGAAGGGGGTGATGGTACAAGCGGGACTAGCTGGTGGCTAGCATGAAACATAAGAGCATTGGATTGTCTATGATTTAAAATCATGTGAATAATAATAGAATAGGTATTCTAAGCTTTGCTTTGATTATGCAAAAACATAGAATGAACGGAGAAAAATGGGTCTAAAGCGTGTGATTTTATCATTTTTCTAATTGAAAAATCAAAACACGAGAGACCGATGTTTGTTTTGGTAAATGATGTCGGTATGAGGGGCTAACCGCCACCGATTGGATAGACCAATGTTGGTGACTATGGGAAAATTTCAGATTGGTAAATGGAAATAAATAGTGAAAACGAGATAGAAGTGGAATCGGATGGTAATATCAAAGACTCAGAGACTAGTAAGATGACCAAGGAAGTCATAGAAAGAAAAGAAATGAAGATTTGATGCTACTTTGGCAAAAATGACCAAAACAACCTAAAACCAATGGCGGTTAGTGAACTGATGGTGGTAAGATGATGAAATTGATGGCATTCATTTGGACCGACCTTTGGTTACTATGAAATCTATGAAATATGGAAAAAGTGAATTTTTGGTGATTTAAGTCAAATAACAAGACCAACTTAGAGACTGAGTATGGCAATGATCAGCCCTAACACACTCAAAAACAATCAAAATACACCAACTATGATGGTGGAGTGTGTAGGGAGAGAAAAATGAAGAGAAAAAACTCACACCTCAAAACAAAAATCAAGCAAAAGCTAGCAAAACATGAAATCCTATTATGTAGATTTTATGTTGTGGCTTATGCCATTTAGGACTAACTTGTGAATAATGTAGATTTTGGTTAACGAAGGTGCACTACAGACACTTACAATTATGGTTGGTTTTAGGTAAGTTTTATCATGGGGGATCCTTCTCGATATGATGATGGCCAAAATACCAATTGGAGCCCTTATCAATCCTTTGATTGTGTGATCATTGATAGCTTCTTCCGGGAAATATGTTGTTTAAGAAATGTGTAGTTTGTTTTCAGTGATTTGGTATAAAGAGTGTGCAAAATGTGAACTATGGTTCAGTTTTTCAACCATCAGCTAGGCATGACTTCTAGCATATAGGTTGCCCACAATTTAGATGAGCTAGAATGCAGCATACAAAAATGAGATGCAAATATTTTAAACCCAAATCCACAATGAAATTTTATGAGAGAAATAATGAATAAGTAAGAGTATGTCTTTCACTAATGAAATACAAAATAATGAGAAGTTTTCTTTTTAATCCAAAATACAAGTTTCCTGAGATCAGTAGGAGAAGAAAAATGTTTCCAAGGGAGAAGATTTTTAATGTGAACTTTCTTTCAAAAATAAATAAACAAAATGATTCCCTAAGAATTAATAATGCAAAGAACCCCAAATGGGTCCCACCAGGCGTGCCAAGATGTTTCACCTAATTTGTTCACATAAAACTGAATAGGAAATAGATTAGGAGGATTACCTTTAATATCGAAGGTCAAAGGTTGAATGTGCGCATTAATGAATTTTGTTCCAAGATGATCATGAAGATATTCCCTTTGTCTAGGGGGAATAACCTTTAAGAAACACAACAAGACCACAAGATAGAATTAATAATATAGGTTAGTGCTTTGCTAGAAAATTGTAGATTCAGGAAGTGAGATGCTTCCTAGGAGGCTGTTAATCCACTTTTAAATACAAATTAATGCAGCAAGTATCATGAAATAAATAAATCCTACTATAGGTATACAATTTAGGTATCTCGTGTAAATAAAATAAGTAAATCTAATCTAATAGGCAAAGTTATGATCAGATCTAGAGAATTTGTAGGTTATTCTAGGTTTTACAGGTCTAATAGAGGTCTGGTAAAGGGTCTAGGAATGATTGGGTGAGGTCTGGGTTGATTTTGGTTGATTGGAAGGCTTGTTGGTTAGAAGGTATAAAATGGAATAGAGAATGATATCGGTTAGGTGACCGATGTCAGTGCAGGGATGAAATGAAGGCGGTAGGGTAAACCGATGTCGATAGGGGCAATTGGAAATAACATAATAAAAATGGTTTATGGAATTCTCTATAATTTCACAGAGAGTGATGATTATGTGGTTAGGCTCGTAATATAACTGATAAGACTCAAGAATATAGAGGAGAGGTCACAAATGGTGAGGGCTTTAACTAGTTGGGTTGGTGGATTGGTGAGAAGATGGAGATATCTGGATAACAGTAGAAACTGAAAATAATGGAGGAAAGAGATATGTAATAAAGTAAGCACAAATGATTAAGATCATGTTACTTACTTGTTGTTATGAAGATCTCATGGTTGGATGGAGGCTGGTGATTGATTGGTGAGGTGGTAGTTAGTTCATTGTCGTGACAATACGACCTGTGTGTTCTCGTGAATGCTCCAATGATCTGAAAGGGAATCCTTACCCCGTGTTTCTCTCTAGTGGTGTGTAGATGTCATTTATATGAAGCAATGGCTTTGAGATCCTTACTTGATTGCAATAGCACTCTCAAAACTCAAAATGACCAACCGGGTAAAAGGTTGTAAATTTGTATATAAAGGAACCGATGGCGGTTTAGGTAACCGAGCGTTGGTGAGGAAAATCTATGGTCGGTTAAAATCTGAAATAGTCATATTTACCAAAAATAGGCATATCTTCCCAGATTTGGCATGCTTTCCTCATTCAGTCCGCTTAGGAAAATGGATTTCATGTGAGAGAAGGCAAGAAGAACTTAGGAGAGGGCCATTTAGGTTTAGGAATAAGTCTTAATTAGTTAGGTCAAGTTAGTGACTCAAAGCACTAGGAGTAATGACTCAATGTTGAAGGTGATGACTCGCCATCCTTTGTGAGTTAAATGCCCCGGATTGGGTCTAGGATGAGGTGTCATGATGAGGTGGAGGTGTGAGGTTTAAATTAATTTAATTAAAATAATTAAACTAAATAATAATGTGAGGGTGAATATTAATATGGGGTAAAGGGGTCATGATTAGTTAAATGCATTACGTTAGTTAATTGAAAGTGGACCAAAGAGAGTGTGATGTAAATTTGGTGACTACAAAAATCATTATCACGATGGTCATTAATGCGGTGGAAATTGTGAAATGGGTAGTCACATTGGTAGTGTAACCAATGAGGGGTTGATGTAGATTGGAAGGTAAATGAATTATCTTTTTATCAAGTAAAGTATGTAGCATATCATGTGGTTTAGCAACATGTGAGAAGTATAATGGTCCACAGGTGGGAGGTGGGAAGATCAAGGTGGATGCCAACGTGTTGGTGGAGGGTAAGGATGTCGACATGGAGGATGATATGGTGACCATGAAGGAGGTTTAATAGGTGGGAGAGAAGAGGTCTTAGTAGGAAAGGGAGGGGTAGAAGAAGTAGAAGCAAGTACTATAACATGATCCATAATTAAATCCTTTTCCAATTCAATAACCTTACAACAATGACAATTAAAGAAATCACATGTATCATATAACATATTTTCTTTTAATGGATGAATTAGGCCACGATAAAAAAGTATTGCATTTTTAGATCAATATAAAAGTTAAATGGTGCATGTAAGAATTAAAGCATAAAAAATAATCTATAATAGGTTTTTTCTTTCCCTAATGCAAAGAAGGTAAGTGTTCATAAGTAACTTTAGGCCCATTATTAGAAATGAAACATCTAAGGAATGCATCCTACATATAATAATAACTTTTAATAGATCCATAAGGTAGATGAGTATACCATTAAAGAGAAATATCAATAAGTCTATGATAGAAATATTTTAGTAACAATATATCATTGGAATATGAAGCCATGGCTAACCAAAAAGCTTTAAGATGTACGGATTTCCCATACTATTGAATTATGAGAAAGTATGCATAGTAAACACCTTAGGAAAAATATAATTGGGAATTTTATTAGGCATGGGATTTCTAGGAAGAGTATTATTCTCAAGAAAATCATAATAGGATTTATATTTAAGGTAAGGGTATAGAATTTATTTTTAAATCACCAACAACATATATGAGAGAAAGTATGTCTTGTGAAGGAATGGTATGGGAAGTGAGAGGAACATTGAGGGGTTGAAGCTTGCCAATATATGTGATCATAGGGAATTGAGGAGAGGAATATGATGTGGAAGGAAATGATGTAAGTGAAGGCTCTAGAGGTGTTGTATGTAAGGATTTGATTAGTGTAGGATCATCAAGAATAGTAGGAGATGCACTAGGAGTAGCATTTGTTTCAACATGGCAATCCTTAGAAACAATTTCTAAAATATACGAGATACGAGATATAGATTCAAGTTCAACAATAGTAATGTAATAAACATCAGCATTCACATTTGCATTATCATTATCATAATCAGAGTCATTATCATCCATATTTTCACAAGAAAAAATTTCATCATGAAAAGAATCTACATTAGTGTTATCATTTACCATAGTACAAGGAGAAGAGGATGGAGCACCATTTATGTCCGCATTTGATGGTAGAGAATACTTTTAAAATGTTTGAATAGGAGATACAAAGTAAGAATTAGAACTTGGGAGATCATTAGGATTAGATTAATGGAATGCAAGGAATTGGTGGATGACATGGGGATCATATTCTAGATTTTTCATGAAAGCACAGAATTCATATTCTTTTCAGGTGTTGGAAAAACTTGGTTGCATGCTCATAAAGGTCATAGGATGATCTAGGGAGGGGTACCATTTTGTACCCATGAGGGATGTGGATCTTAGGGAAATAAGTTTGATTTAGTGGGGTTTACCAAGTGATTTGATATAATTTAATTAAACCTTTATTTCATATTAAATAATGTAACAAATGATATTTAGTTGGTAAGATATAGTAATATAAAAGGAATGTCTGTTTGACAATGTAAAATCCTAAACAAATGGAGGGAAAAAGATGACTTATCTGATTTTGACTAATCTAGAAATGATCGAGATTGTTTGAGTACAAAATCTAGCTAGAAATAGTGTTAAAATAGCTCATAAAGAATTCTACAACTTAGAACTGTGTTGGATAGAAGTGTCCACAAGAGGATAGGAATGCCTCGGATGCTAGTCATTGTTAAGGTGCTATTGATAGTGTGAATGTTCAAGATCTGGTCTTTTCTAGGTTGGAAGGTATCCTCATCTATTCATTATTTGTCACTATGATTTATAAGGTAGGGTTTTGATCATAATTATAACCTATAAAACAAACCCTATCTATTTACATAAGCTCATAAACACATTAAATATTAATAAAATATGTAATATGTGAAGTCAAAGCCCGACCCCAACGGTCACTTTGATCAGTGAACTTAGTACTGAGCATTGCACTACATTTTAGACTTCATGTAATTATTTATGTTTATGTGTGAAATAGTGTCCTTAGATTTACCCTCACGCCAATGACATTAAGATAGCAGTGTAGTCACTAAATCATGCACTTTGAGTCAATATTTAGTCCTTTTATCATACTACTATTCATATGGTTCGTAATTTAATGGAGTATTAATTAAACCATGTCTTTGGCCATTTTTACATTGCATGTTGTCATATTTTCGATCTTACACCTACACTTACCCAGTTTGTATTGTCATTCTACATCTTCCCTATTTTACAGTGGGCGCCCAACTAGGACTTGGGTAACCTAGGCTCCCCTGGTCCCTTTTGGGGTGCCCTGATCCTCTTTACACTTTACTCTCTTCTTTTGGGCATTTTCTAGCCGTTTGAGATTTCTATCTTTTTGGTGGTCATACTTTTCGAGGTTAATTACGAAATTAAAGCAAGAGATCCATATAAATATAAATTTATGTGACCATAATGAGGGACCAAGCACTAAGCATATACTATCACCATCTAGAGTTGCATCCATCAAAGGCACATAAAGCTACATTTTCATCCATCTAGCTCCATCACAAGGCACACAAGGTTGGTTCATCTGCATCACACTTCATAGGAGGAGTCTATTGTTTTCATGCACACATTTACTACATTCTACATCTAATTATTTTCTCACTACTTCACAAAGTGTGGTGGAACAACAGACAACCTAGGGCATGATTTGCACACACATACACCTAGAACTACATTGGATATGAGATGTAGTACAACACTTAGTTAGTAAGTCTACCATTGTAGCAGTTGATGATAGTCGACTCCATATATATCTTTATTTTTTTGGGGTTTGGATGCTTTATTTGGGGTTTTGTAGGTGATTCTTTATGGAAGCTCTTATAAGCGACATCTAGTGTAGTTCAATGACATAAACACAACTAAAAATGAACTTAAGCAAATAACTAACAATACCTTAGAGGAGTTTTTCGAGACTATTTTGAATACTAGGGCACCCAAATATCATATTAGGGCACCATGGGCACTTTTATCCCTTTCTAAGTGCCCTGAGTCTAATCAGAGAGCTCACATCCATACTTTCTCAGGATTCTGTGTGGTCATTTCCTCCTCCTATTTACCTAGTTTACACTGTGACACAGTCCCGCACCTTCATTGAATCGAGAGAAAAGGACTTATTAACCCTATCTTTCACATTAGGTTTTCATAATTCTATTTACTTAGTTTCTTTGGCCATTTCCTTTATTATTTAGTTGTTATTTACTACTTTGTATAGCATCAGATTAGGCTAGGATATTAAATTTTAGCATAATAATTTTGGTGAACTCAATCTTTGAATCCACCTTCGTTCTAGGGCTTTCATCATAGTTTCTATCATGGCTCTTAAATTCCTTGACTTTTCTATCTCATTTACTTCAAATGCATCCTAATTTCCAAGTTGTTCTTTAAAAGGCCCTAGACACCATACATCCTCCCCAAGATATGCCTCCACATCAAGTAAGAACTATTTTTATCATTTATTTGATGACCCTAATCCTTCCTCCATCTAATCAACCCATGTTTGAATTAATTCAAGCCCTTAATTATTTATTTTAAGATAAATTTCAAGCTATGGGATCCATGATTACATCTCTAAAATCTGAAATCTAATAGCTTAAGGATGCTTCTTAGGCTTATGTTTGTTCTCCTTCTACATTTCATCGTCATTTTATGTCTACTATATGTTCTCATATCAGTGAGCCTCAATTCATACCATTACCATAGCCTCTCACCTTTGATCCCAATACTAAGCAACATGACATTCTTATTGAGCTCCTTAGTCATCAATGGATCACTTTATTGCCTACACATTACTATCCTCCTTATTGGCTAGAAAAATTTTGTCCATATTGCAATGATCATCAAATAAATATACATAATGACAATTATTGCTATAATTTACAATGAAGAATCAAACATCTTGATCATCAAGAATTTATCTCATTCATTGCATGCACATCTACAAATGTTACACATCAATGGGTTCCTACCGATGATGCCGAATATGTCTCATTAATGTATAATAAATGATTTTATTTTACTCTCCTTTTAATCAAGTTTGACTGCATTTTGTGACTTTTGTTTGATCTAATATAAGTTAGGATGTAATTTTCCATATTTTTTTATTATAGTTCTAACGTTTAAAAACTCTATAATTCCTAACAAAGTGCTTTGGAAATTTAGTTTTGTAATAAAATAGGTCACAATTAGTCAGAAGAACAAAGTATGAAGTGGTTAGCATGTTTTTGGAAGCATTGGTTTCAATATGGATTAGTTCTGAAACTTCCAGACTTAGTTCCAGGAACTCCATTACATAGTTACGAGCTCTATCACTTAGTTCTAGAACTTTCGGACTTAGTTCGGAACTCCATCACTTAGTTCTAGAACTTTCAGACTTAGTTCCAAAACTCCTACATGTAGCTCTAGAACCCTCACAGTTAGATCTAGAATAATTTCCTTTAGTTCCGAACTTCTCTAAAGTTCGAAATCGGTGAGAATTTATTTATTCCAACAACATCCAGTGATTTAGCAATCAATGATCCTTTCAATCAAGAGTAGATTAGAATTTTTTCAATTCTTCATAATCAAAAATCTAGGGATAGCTATCATTCAGCACTATTTCCATCCATGATCCAATTCAAAGCATCTATCTTGGGCACGATTTGGTTCTATCTGAATCGGTAGGACAACTATGGCTATAAATACACTGCGGAAGAAGTATATATATGTAGACCTATAGATAGATAGTAATAGAGATATATTATGTATACATAGATAAAGGCACAAAGAGAGAGAAAGAGACGGTATGTTTTTGTAATGCATAAAATTTTATCAATAAAATAGCCATTTCAAGTATTGAGAGTATATTAAGTTATCAAATCTTGTTTCAAGGTGGAGCAAGGGCCCACTCTTCTAAGAACCAAGATCTTCTTTTTATTGGTTTTTATATTTCTAGAGAAAATACTATAGATCTATTAATTATGTAAATGCTTTTGATTACTCGGGTTGAAATATGTTGTATACTTGTTCTGCGGGTGTTCTAGATTAGATTCTTATTTGTTTGCAATCAACTTTTAGTATTCTCAATTGTGTGTTTATTTACAAAGAAATTGTGTTTATTTCTATAACATGTGTTTACTTACAGCAATCAATTCCATTTTACAAAATGTGTGTCTTTTTCCAGCAATTTATTTCTACAGAGAGTGTTTACTTCCAGCAAGTTTTCATAGTTTGATTTCAATAAGGTTTTGGCCAAGAAATCCTCAAGACATTGAGAAAATCCTCCAGAAAATATATAAAAGAAAAGAAAACAAATACCTACAATCAATTACTAGATCACTAAGATCTCTTGTTACATATATCTTTGGACACCACCCCTGGTTTGAATATGACATCAACAAAGAGTTGATTAAATGAATGGAATAATGACACCCATCACCTACATCTGATTTTTCTATGTCTAATGAGCATCACGCCATCACTTCTAGTGTTCCTTCTTCTGTCACTCAACCACCACCTATGCAATCTACTCAAATCAAGAAAACACATCCAAATTATTCCAACACTTTCTCCTATAAGCCACCTACGGTATTATAGAGCCAAACTAAGCAATTCCCTTTAAATATCAATACAATTCCTCCTCCTCCTCTTATGGATAGTCCTACTCCTCCATTTAAGTTATCTGTGACATTACCAAGTCAATCTAAGAAACATCCTCTAAATATCAGTTAAACTTGGCCTCCACTCAAGTCATCTATGGTCAACAAACAACCACTCGTTACACAAGGAAAGCACACTCTAGCTGACATTTTTCGACTCTCACAATTTAAGGACCCTATCCAGTCCTTGCCTTAGCATCCAATCACTTTTTTCAAAGAAAATACTCCTTACATTGATCCACTTAGTGTATTTTGACTGAATCTCCATCACTTACATACTTGGGGGCATGACACTTATCATCCCCTCCCTCTTCTAAACAACAAACATGCGTATTACATCTTCATCACATAACAATCCAACATCTACTCATTACAGTCATACTTCAACATACACTCATGTCGAATGTTACATGATGACACACTCTTGTGCTTTATTTCACACTTGAATATTGAGGAAACTATCTACACATGAACCCCAAACACTGCATAGTATTCACTATTGCTTAGGCACCACACATCATCATGCAATCCTACATCATCTACACATTACACACTACACTATAGCTATCGCACATTGCGCATCTTTTATACATCATACATGTCATCGTACATTCTACATTCTTCACATTAAATCTTACTTCTACTATACATCTACACAACTTATGCCATCTACACATCTCACATTGCATACCATACACTTTACTACGCACACTACACATTTTGCATATTATCCTCTACGTGTTGCACTCACTACCCGATGATGCACTCTACTCTCATGGTCCATATTAGACTGTTGAGGGTATACAACACAAATGTATGTCATCAAGATCACACATTCATCATTTAATCTTATTTTTCTCATAAAAACTTCTTAAGATTAGTGGTATATACTTTAGGCTATAGGGTCACTTATTCTACAATCACCTCGTGATTGACTACATCCTCACATGTGCTTACATCATTTAGTGGTATACACTTTAGGATAAATCATCACTCCTTTATACTCATATTTTCATGATATATGTTTAGGCTATAGATTCATGCACACTTCATCCTTATGTCACATCTCATCACCACACACTCATCATAGTGTGCTATACACAACACATAGTTTGACCATTTCCCAATGATGCACTCTTATTTTTGGTTAATTCTTGACTCCGAGGGGGAATCCTAAATGAGCTTCACTACCTACAACTCCATTCACTCGGGGGGCACGTGGCTCCTATCATTCACTCTACATTCCATTCCATCCATCCACAACATATTATATTTTATGGTTGCATTTACTCTTTCTTGCATTTTCTCTTACATGTTCACTTTACTACACATGTTAGATAAATCTCTTGTATGTCATTATCTTTACCATACACACATGCATGTTCACGTCCTTTTCTAGTTATGATCACAGATACAGAGCTTCTACATGTAGTACCGATGCTTGACACACTACCTTCTGGGGGCATCCAAATTCGTACACTACATGTGTTATTGTTTCATTTTGTACTTAGCACTTTCCATTATCAGGTTATACATGTTTTGACATACTTGTTATTTTCTAACATTCTAACATGTTCTTCATGTGTAAAAATTTTTATGCAAGTATATTTGCTTCCATACTTTTTTATTTGTTTGTTATTTTTTGTTATTGTTTGTGGGATTTACCCTTTATCTTGTGTGTACACTTGTTTGTTTGCAGCCACTACGGCCTTGAATGTCTTGTGAAACCATGAGTGGTGTCCCATGTTTGCAACCCACTTTGTGTGGCCTACATTGTCTTCTTGAGTATTTACATTATGTGTTTATGTGTTAGCTTACACATTTTTGTTTCTAAATGTATTTTTGTTTGTACTAACACTTGTTTTCTAGCCACTTATTTGTGTGTGCCTTGGTCTTTACCAGAACATTCCCTTCCCCCTGCAGGGCATAGTTTTAGCATATGCGGTCAATCCTATTTTGGGGTCATATTCTCCTATCTCTAACATCACATGTGCCCCCAAAGAGGGGGGTATCATTTGGATTTTACACATGGTACCAGTTTATAGTTCAATCTACCATTATCATCCATAACACAAGTATAGAAAGTGGGTTCAAACCAATCTACGAACTCTAATACGAGAATGGATTTTACAAGACAAGTTATCCTTAGAATTCGGGGAGCAGATACGGGTTGGATGATATAGCGGGATTTCCTCCTACACTTCTTTGCCTAGCGGTGTCAAATCGCCCAAAAACTAGGCGGTACATAGATCTCTTCACCAATCTCAGGAAGAATTTACATGTTACGAGAATAACACGACTTTCTCCCTACACCTCTTTGGCCATAGTGGCATGATTTTCCCATAAAACATGCACTTCACCGATAGTTATAGGATATCCTTTCTACACCATTTTTTCTCATCACAGATCAAGTGTACATGTTTCTTTTTCATTGTAATTTTTTTACTATTTTTACCTGTTTCTTTAATATGTGTGTGTGTGTCTTTTTACATGCATATTTGAATACTTGATCATATTTTCTTTTGCAGGTTCGTATATATGGGAAGCGAGTAGTCAACACAACACACACATGGAAATTACACCACACACACAATACTAACCATACATGTACACTACACACATTGGCATCTACACATGTGCTTTTTCCCTAGGTTCACTTTCATCATCTTTTACACTTTTACATCTTTAGTCTCCATGCTCCATCTTGTTGTCATTCCACGCTTTGTCAGTCCTTCAACTTGTTTCTACATCACTCTACATGGATTATCAGGTATGCATCTCTATCTACTTTATGTTATCGAGATTTCTAAAATAAAGTGGGGGCAAATGTAGTCACTAAATCATGCACTTTGAGTCAATATTTAGTCTTAGTCTCATACTACTATTCATATGGTTCTTGAGTGAAGAGAGTAATAATTAACCCATGTCTTTGGCCATTTTTACATTTCTTGTTGTCATATTTTCAATCTTACACATGCACTTTCCCAGTCTGTATTGTCATTCTATGTCTTCTCTATTTCTGATTGGGACACCTAAGCAAGACTAGAGCGCCACAGGTGCCCTAGTCCCTTCTGGGGTTCCCTAATCCTCTTTACACTTTACTTTGTCACCTTTTGGGAAATTTCTAATCATTTTAGCTTTCTATATTTTTGGTGGTTGTCCTTTTTGGATTTAATTACAAAATTAAAGCAAGATGACCATATAAATATAAAGCTATATGACCATAATGATGGACTAAGTACTAATCATATATTATCACCATCTAGAGTTGCATCCATCAAAGGCACATAAAGCTACATTTGCAGCCATCTAACTACATCACAAGGAACACAAGGTTGGTTCATCTACATCACACTTCATAGGAGGGGATTTTTTTTTTCCATACACAAATTTACTACATTATACATCTATTTATGTGCTCACTACTTCATAAAGTGTGTGGCACACAAGAGCAACCTAGGACACGATTTACACACACACACACCTATAATTACATTAGGTCTCGAGATGTAGTGTAGTGCTCGGTTAGTAAGTCCACCATTGTGGCAACTAAGGATAGTCTGATCCCTTCATATGCATTTTTCATTTTTAGGGTTTTGTTGCTTTATCCGGGGTTTTGCGGGTGATTCTTTATGGTGGCTCTTAGAGAAACATCCAGCAGTAGTTCAATGACATACACATGACTAAAGGTGAACACATGAGAATACCTAATGACACCTCGTAGGATGTTTTCAAGCTATTTCCGCATACTAAAGTGCCCAGATCTCATACTAGGGCACCATGGGTTCCTTTATCCATTTCTAGGGGAAATCTAGTCAAAGAACTCAGATTTATAATTTCTCAAGCTTATAGGTTGTTGTTTCCTCCTCCTATATACAAAGTGGGACACAACCTCGCACCTTCATCGAATCAACTAAGGACTTCTTAACCCTCTCTTACACATTACGGTTTCACATTTCTATTTACTTAGTTATTTGTGTAATTTACTTTGTTTATTTAATTGTTATTTATTATTTTTCATAGCATCAAATTAGCTAGGATATTACATTTTAGCATAATTATCGGGATATAGCTAGTTTTAATGTAAGAATATAGATGTGTGGTATAGATTTCAGAATTTTCCCTTCTTATGCAAAGTGTATGTAGCCCAAAATGCATTCCCTTTGATAAGTATTAGTAATATGTAGATGTGACAATCCCTCTTGATTTTCTAGCCAGAATAATGGTTAGTATGTTGTGTGTATATGAGTCTCTTGATTGAATTTTGACACTAGTGACACCAAAGGTCGACTAATAATGTGGGATAAGGATGAGAAAATAAGTAAGCCCAAATAAAAATTATGAAATGTGCAAAAATAACAAAGAGGACAAGAGTGCTAGAAGGGACACAAGAGCCTAGGCACTAATGTCTAGAGTGGGCACTAGTGTCCTGGGACCAAAAGCAGCAGATATGAAAAAACATACAGACATGCCATGTGACTGACCAGAAGTACATATAGAAATGAGAGGTGTAGAAGAGAGTATTAATAGAAATAAATCAAGGAACGTAAAGGAACAGGGACGGTGTCACCAATGATTACTTTTCTTCGAGGATTCATGCATATAACAACATACCGATGGCATAGTAAATTTATGATATGTGCATAATTTTGTGTCCATAAGGGGGAAATGTATAAGAAAAATATGTACTTATTATTATTACATAACACCTCTAGTATGTTGGTATGTGCATGATTTCCAAGTATGAAGATTAGACATTGGTAACACTTTTTCTTAGTCATTTTACAAGTTTTGACTAATTTTGATTGTGATTTTTCCTCTTATTGTTTACATTTACATCTTTTGGTCATGTCATAGGGATCCATATCCCAATTCTTGGTGTCATTTATATTTATTGGCTTTGGGATAGTGCCGCTCAATTAGAACACTCTGCTGCTGGATGCTAGTAACCTATTGGCCAATTTTGGTCATCATGGTGGAGGGTACAAAAAAATTAGGTTAGTAATTTTCGATGGATGATTAGGCAATACACAGGAAATGAATAATAAGGAATCAAGTTCTAGGATGCCCATTTCTGATGTAGATAAAAAAAAACAAATTCAAATAATAACAACATACGCAAAGACAAACATTTGTCAAATTTCTCAAAATAGTAACTTTTACCTTGTTTCCAAGTAGCCTAAACTATGCTCAAATGAATAAAATGTACCAAATCATTGAACCAATAATGAAAACCAATTTATACTTATTAAACACCATCAAACTAACATGTCGAACTCATCACAAAATTCCATAACATCATTTTTCCACCATTCCTCTTTATAGACATCAATTTCTCCTTGTAGCCCTTTTCTAAAATGAAACTCAAAATACACAAAATCTTTCTTCTTTGGTAATATTTTTCGACACCCATTATCCCCTTCTAGGTGTTTGTAAATTTTGTGCTCAAATTCCATGCCAATTTTCTTTTATTCCTCCTTTACCATTTTTCTCTAGGTCTTCCAAATAGCCCTGTTTTCATGTAAACTGTTGTGGTTGGAAGAAACTAAAAACTTTCAAGAAATACTAATTCTTGTCCTAGATACCCATTTCCCTCTTCTTCTTCATGACAAGTTTTAAGGTCTAAATCTAAGCACATTAATCCCAACTTCTCTTCCTCCTCAAATTAGGCTTCTTTAGGTTTTGACTAGGGTTTCTAGCAAATTTCTAGGGTTTATCCACTTGACTCTTGTTTGAACCCCTTAGAAAAATTCTTCCACGTAAAATACTCCTATTTATCCCTTTTTTATGTTCAAAACCTTTGCCATCTTGTATCTTACCATATTTCCATGATTTGGCTTCTTGGTGGCTCTTTGGTTAACTCAACATTAAGTAATTCCTTATAATTTATTTTGATATTTACTTTTCTTGGTTTTAATCCTGCTCAAAAAATTCCTATTTCACATCAATAAACTCCATCCATCATCCTTACCATTCTTTTTTTCATTCTAGGAGCATGGTCTTCTTCCAACTCCCATACATCATGCTCAAGTTGCTTAAATCTAAAGTGTAACAGGACAATTATCATGATGTTCTTATTTGATGGCTTAGAGACTTCTTCATAAAAAATTTGTAACTTTACCACTCTTCTCACACTTTGTATTCACTCCCAAGATACTTACTCACTCCACCCATCCTCTATTTAATGATATTATTTTTCCTTTGGTTAGCTAATTTCTCAAGTTCTTTCATGTCAATGTACCGTATAGTCACACGGTTGGCTTGTTTGATATCTTTTAGAATATTTCACCACCCTTCTCGGGGTTAAAGACCACTTGAATAACTCCACTAAACTTCATTTTTGTCTTATTTGGTAAGTTCTTCAAAGGATCTTTGCTCTATTTATTTCTTCTAGAATTCCACATTTATAGGATGACTAAGTTTTTAGTTCCCTCCTTCCTAAGAATCTAAACTCGAGTTGAAACACTCATTTTATTGTGCATTCTTAACACTTGGATTCTATTCCTCAACTTAACTCATATCATACACCATCCTACAAGGTCATGTATTTAATAACTTTTCACTAGAAATTTTCCCTCAACATTTCAGCTATATCAACACACAGTCTTAAATGTATCAGTCCTAATCATGTGCCCTAAAATTTTTCTTCCAAACACTTATAAGACACCTTACAATCTTATTGACACACCTAAAATATTTACATAGGCTTCACTTTTCTCCAAGACATATATTAATGGTATTTTTATAAAAAAAAAAATCTCCTACAATCCTCAATATTTTATACCACAATTAGTCAAGTCTCGAAACACAAGTTTCCTCTTTGTAGACTCGGTATTTAATTCTCCTTTATTTTAACACTTCTTATAATCTTGAGCCACATATGTGCACACCTTATTCACACTTTAATCAGAATGTATAACATCTTGATTCACTTTTAATCAAAATCTCCTAATATTTAACTAGGGCTATGACCACCAACCCTTGAAAATAGGGTATAACTAACAGTGAAAGGATATTCATGAGGTTAACAACCTTTATAAATGATTAATTCACTTGATATATAAAATAACATCTAAAACATCTTGTCACTTATTATACTTCCCATTCAAACTTCATGCATGGACCATAATCATAAATTATTAACCCTCCTAAGGCATACACCTATAGTTTTGATTCCATAGTCATGTTGCATTTACAAGATTATGAATTATTTCCTCTCTTAATCTCAATACAACATAATTACTCCTACACAATCATCACTCCCTCATTTACATTCATACTTACCTCATATTCATACCTTAAACTCACAATGAATCCAATTGTAAGGTACTATTTTTCATGACATTCCACCATTTTGTAGTCTTCTTCTAACACTCCAAAATCCTGCACATACTTTCTATTTCTAAAACAAGATTCAAAAAATAATTAAATATGAGAATCATTTAACATTACTTCAACATTCAATGTATGTCACTCAAAATACAATCTTATACACAATTTATATACAAGAAGCTCTTTTTATAATAAAAACATGAAATTACAAGGCTTCATGAGCCATAAGGCTCTACCACAGAGTCCTCCCTCCCAAAACATATCCTTCTTCTCCTTTTTAAATACATTATGAATTCTCATACAAAAATGTAAAGAAGAAAGAGGTAGTTAGGGCTTCTCCATACTAACCTAACCTTGATTAAGCTAACTCAAGATGAGTTAGGGTATAGGTGAGTTGATAAATTCATGACAAGGTAGAATAAATAATGTATAGCCTTCATTACAACATTCATGACTCGTGTATTAAAATTTAATTGTAACATTCCCATATTAAGACTTTAGAAACAAGAATAAATTCATGACAAGGTAGAATAAATAATTGTAAAATTTACCTTTACATAATGTGCTCTGTTCTAAATTAATACAATTTAGAACACATTCTAATGCCAATCCATCTCATAACAGAAAACCATATGCAATTGTAAATGACTCGGTGAAACACCGATCTCTCATTTCATGACTCGAGTATTAAACTGATCTCTCATGTTAACTCAATAATGTGTATACTAGGTATACTTGGTTCCTTTACCTTTTAGGGGCACCCAAGTGTTCTGTCTAAGAGGCCTATCTAAATATATGTTACCGATATTCATCGAAATCCTGCATCTTAGACTAGGTGACATAGGACAACGCAACCAAAGTAGCTTGTGATACTTTGGCCAAATTTTCTAAACATGTTTAACATGTTTACATTCCTAGATGACATACTCGTCAAACAAAATATGTCCCTCACCACACTTGTTTTGTTATCTAGAGTGGTATTTCTTGACTCCTGTCAGTTCAATCTGATTCAAGGTTTCACACTAGACAAGGGTAGCAACATGCACTAGTGTGGAAGACTACTCATGGTGACTAAGGATACATAGACATACTCAATTGACTTACGTCGATTGGGTGTGTCTATTTATCCTAAGTCAACATGATTTGACCCTAACACTAGGTCATGTTTTTATCCATGTTTAGGATGGAACCGTGATCTAGTCTTATACTTATGTCAATCAAGTTAAACAAACCAAGTGGGTTGTTGAAACATAGAAAATGCATCATAGTATCCTCATAATTATTATTGTCATTATGAAGGTATGATGTTGTAGTTGATGTGTTCCAACATCCAACTGAGTTTATGCAACTGGACTAACATACTTAAGATTACAAGTTTATTAACCCATTTAATGGTTGTCTTAAAGATTAAAGATTACAATTCTTTAAGATTCAACTAAGCATCATTTAACCTAAAAAGGTTACAAGGTGTAATTACATGAGAGGTAGGTATGCAGGTAAAATCTTCTTTCCTAACCATTCAAATTACATGTTAAGTTTGTCTTTAAATGAAACAATTTATATCATATAATGACATGATTAATCTCAATGTTATGAAGGTGTGCTCATTAAACCTTTTCTTATTTCAGCCTTAGCTTAAAACAATTTTATTAAATATCTTTATTTTAGACTTCATAAAGATGAAGTCTAAATCCCCTTTAGTTCCCTTTTAAGCATTTGCATTTGATTAAGAAATAACTAAATCAACCATTCTCATATAACACTTTAACAAGATCTTCAAATAAGTTTCAATGATTGATTCAAGGAAAATATCATTTTTCCTTTATCAAGGACTAATGTCCAATTATGAAAATAGATTACATATGTTTTAAATACAATCAAGAATTCATACATATATACCTATATAATTCATTCATATTCCTTCCATTATTTAAGGATCTATTCAAGAGTATCAACTATTAGTTGTATCTCTTTTATGAGTAAAGAACCATCTAATATTACAGATCCTTAAACCAAAAGTCTTATAAATATAAGAACTATTAAGTTTCCAAATCCCATAACACTTAAATACCTATATGCCCCTTCATTAAAGATATTACATAATAATAATACATCCCAATTTATGCCATTGCAGGTACCACAATAAAGTAGAAATCAACAATCATCAAACCATTTATTTATCAAAAGGGAGTGATCCACTCATTGATAATGAAGTATTTCAGGGATTACAAAGTGTAATTAAAAAAATATCAAACTAGTTTTATTACATTTTCCTTTTCCGACAAAAGTACATCTCAAGTAATGATGCTACATAATCATCATGAAAAGAGACAATTTCTTTAGTAAAACAGATGTAACTTTCTATATGTATTTCTCCTTTCATCTTTTACGAAATCCATCTACAAAATTTTTAGCATGAGTCAGTTCATTTGAACTAAGCATGATAAGCACTATAACCTTAAAACATTGTGCTTTTATCTAACTGTTTCATAAAAAGAACCATGTTATTTATGAAACAATTCCAAAAACACAAACAAGATAAACAGAAATACTTTTCCCTAAAATATTACAAACCAAGAAGGAGAGATAATATTAAAGATTCTATAAGTAATGTATAAGTAAGGACTAATTAATTTTCATAGTTAATCCTAACTCTACATCATATAAACTCTTTTCATCATGCTAGAAATCAAAACTGCAGAATTAAAGAAAGGATAAATTCATACTTCATCCTAACTTTACCTTCTCATTCAAGTTTCCAAAATAAATTCATCAACTCAACCTATTCGTAATTTCCAAGAAATATACAACGTTGTACAAATCTACCTTTCTTAATAAGTTTATTGTTTTGTTATTTCAAGTTAATATCCTGAATTATACATCAAGGAATAAAAACAAATCATAATTATATTCCATCTAAAAATATTACTATCTCAGACTCAACCTAGTGTCTAAGAAGTACATTGAACATGAATAAGTCTCATTACAAAAAGGTAATAAAAACTTAGTCAATTAGAAACAACCAAAGTAACTCACATTCAACTTCTCTAAAAGTCCCGAGTTCATTTCCAAACCCCAAATCAAATATACATGTAAAAGTGACATCATGCAATCCTTAAAACATCAGCGACTAAAGGTTCATTATTTCATAAACAAAGAAGCACAAGCTATCTTTTGGATAATTCTCAACTCAATCACTCATTCCTACTTAAAAGAAAGGAACAGGAACGAAGTTCGTAACTGGACTAATCCTATAACATTCTCAACCTTATCTTAAAGTTTGAGCTCGTCCTAATGAAATGATTGAAAGAGTGAATGATACAATAATTCAAAATTGAAAAAGAATCCAACCATTCAAGGAATAACTTTCAGATATTCTTGAGAATCACGGTCCCAAATACATCATACTAACATAAAAATTCAAGACAAATATAACTATTACAGAAAAAGGAATACATATATACACCAAATAGACCCAAGTTCCCCAACTTGAGTGTTGGAAACAACTCATAAAGAGCATCAATTAAAGTAACAATAATTCCCTCTCATGGAGAGGATAGAGTTTTTCTAGATAAAATCAATACCAAACATTTTGATTCAATTAAAAATAAATCTCATAACAATCTACTATTGTTTCCTCTTTTTGTAGGGTAACACTAAACAAATAACAAAGTCAAAGTTTGAGAACTGGTCTCCAAAGAAGTTACTACAATCATCCAATAAGAAGAACAAAGGGAGCATAATGACAATATCAGTCTCGAGATCCAAACTAGATGTTGAAAGAAATAATATTCATACGAGCATGAAGGGTAGAGAGAACGTTGACGACCTCCCATTTACAAAAATAATCATCTATAGCCAACAATAAATATATACATTCCTTCCATAGTTCACACTAGATCAAACAAAGGAAGCTACAGCCCCAGTGGGTTTTTTTAAATATGATTTAATGCAAAATAACATAATCAAAACAATCCATAGACATATTCCTCTATCGACAAATACTTCCATTCATACAAGGTTCAACAAAAGAGCCAAGATGATATAGTTTGAGCTCACGATAAGTATTCATATACTCCAAACTCGAATGGTAATAGCAGAAAGAATCGAGATGTACAGACCTAAAAATTTTGTCAACCAACATTGTTAGGTTTATCTAATATCAAAAAGGAAGTCGACCCAATATGAAAATCACAAATATTCTCTTGTTACTAAGGCATAATTCTTAAACCGCCAATACGAATTCCCCCATACTTATAAAATTCTATCACACCGATAAGGAAGCATTCAAATAGAGAGTCTATAGTTTCTAACCAAAACCATGCTATTTAAGGTTTCACAATACCAGATAATGTTTTTACCCAAACAGAGACATATTTACAAGTCACATATCAAGCCAAATAAGTTCATAAGAAAATAATCTATTATTAAAGTAAGTAAATCAAAGAGGATGGATTCCATTTTTCACACAACTACGCAAATATCATAATGCATTCAAAGAACAATCAAAACACCATTGAAGCTAGAAAAGAAACACAAAACCAAATTCAAAAGTTTCCAGTAAGATCAGAGTTCTTTTAATGAAGCATTTAAATAAAAGAAGAAGAATTAAGGGATAGGGCCTATCATGCCTAATAGATCTCATGTCCTTTACTCTTGTTGTAAATCTTCAAGAATATCCTTGATAGCAGTTATTTTCCACAAAAACTCCAAAAACGAGCTCAGTAACCTCCTTTTATTCCTTTTATAGCTTCTCGGTGATATTTCCATTAACAACATTTTCATACGAGGTGAAATAGAATCAAGGATTAAAATTGTGGGTTCAAAGTGAAAAATACATGCATAGCTAAAATCTCACAAAAACCAAATGAATAATGCAAAACCGAAAACCATTCTTCCTTCCAACTTCCCCTACTTCCTAGGTGGTTTTCTTTTTTCCAAGAATAATAAATGCCAAATAGGATTGTCACCCTACCTTATCTCCCACTGTTGGTCCCATTATTGAGTTTTCATAATGTGCCTTAAAATTTTCATGTCAAATTCTACTCTGAAACATTTCATTGGTTGATTGGATGGTTTTGCAAACTTGATTTCTCCAAAGTTGAAAACTTTCAAATGCTCATAATGTTATTGTTTTTCCCTATTCTAAAATAATTTTCCAAATTTGCCCCCATTTGTGCCCTAATTTCTTCATTTTTACGGGCTGTGTCATTTCTCCTTTGTCAAAACATGGAAAACTCGAAATTGATCAAATCCCGAATTTGTGCAAGTATTTTCCCAATCCCAGGGTCAAAAATGATGTCAAAACATGTTTCAAATGGTTCAAGATCAAGAAATATGCCTTCCTTGTCAAAAAATTTGATTTCTAGGGCATCCTCTACATTCTTGGTGTTTTAATGGTCATATGGGTGTTTTTTCGATTGCAACGTGGCGGTTTCCTATGGTCGGGGCGGTCGGGAAATATTTCTAACTTGTTCAATTTTCAAATTTTGGCTTAAGGGAAATTTTTGACCCATGGCTCCGCCTTTGAAATGAGTTGCCTACGTGGCACATTCTGATTGGTTGCATAGTGGCGGGTGGTGGAAGGAGTTGGTGATTTTTGACTAAAAATGTCAAGGGAAATTTTTGACCCAAAGGCCCGCATCTAATTACAGGTGGACATGTGTCCAGAAAATGTGAAAAGTCAAGCAAGGGGGCCGAAGGAGAATTTTGTGAATGTTTTCCGCTCCAATCCGGAACCAACACATGTCCCAAAAGGTGAGGGGGTGGAGGTTCGGGCCGTGGAGATAAGTTTGGAAATTTTACAAATTTTAGCAAATGTTTCAAAGTGAGAATTTGGCATGCGGCCCCGACAAGATAAAATTGGAAGCATGCCTCACCAGCCAATCTAGGAAGGACACGTGGCATCTTTCAAAGGGGTTAAAAGGAGATTGTGGGCCCACAATGAGTTTTGAATTTTTCAAAATTTGGCAGGGAGGTCTGAGGGTAGAATTGAAGGCATGACCCTACGGCGAATCAGAGGGTGCCACGTGGCAGACAAGAGAGCAGATGTTCGGGCCCACGGAGTGTTTTGAGAAAATTTTCCTTTTCTCAAAAGGGTGGTAAAATTCATAAAATTGGCCCACATTTTCAAGTAGGGCCCACATGTGGACACGTGGCGGGTCCAGGGGAGAAGCGGAGATTTTTTGTAAAATTTTCCAAAGGTAAAAAGGGTCGCAAATGCATTTCTAAAGCATGGGAGGTCGATCCAATCATGTTGTGACACATGTCCCACCTCATTCAAAGGTCAAAAAGGTAGTTTTGAGCTTATTCCTTAAATGGCATTATCCACATGTAAGGTTGATATTAAAAGTTGATCAAAATCAACGGATATTGTGTAATTTCATTTTTGGGCGCCATGGGAACTCCAAGGAGCTTGGAAATCACATTTCTTCATCAAAATTCATCAGACCTTATATGATTTTGAGTCCCCTCGGCCTTCTAAGAACAATGGAACCATTTTCATGAGCTAATTTGATGATCTGTGATGTTTTTGATGCATTTTTTCTTAGGCCCGATGTAAAAAACGTGAAAGGTGAAAATCAAAAATTGTAGAGGTAAAAATTGAAAGGGTAAAAGGTGAAAAATTATTGTTAAAGCATGTTGGCATGCCTAAATGCCAAAAACGTGACCTTGGGATGGATAAGGATCCAAACTCATGTAATATTTTAAGATTTTTGAGCATACGGCAATATGCGAGTTGTTTTGTAGTTTGATGTTATTTTCATGAAATGATGAAGGGTTTTGTAACAAATCTAATCCCTTAAGCATATTCTTTGCTTGGGAAGCAAGGTTCCAAGCTGGCATGAGGTATAAAATTTATTTTTTGAAGCATTTGTAGAGGGGGAGATAGAAGAGAGAAAAATACTTAGAATTTTCAAGCAAAAATGGGAAGAAACCCATTTTCTATGAGAAAACCACCTGAGAGCCATTTCAAATTCTATTTTGCATCAGATTTTATCATGTTGAGTCGGTTTCAAGTTGTAAAGCCATAAAAAAGATCTGAGATTGTTCTCATGACTTTCCCCTGCCTGATATATTTGATCATTTTCTAGATTATCTGGTTATATCTCTTGGAAAAATTTGTACATGCTTGTGTTTCAGAATGATTTCAATTTGTGTTCCTTGCTCATGTTGCAATCTTGTATTTGGGATCTCTTTGTTCATACATGGTTTCATTTCTTCTTGATGGTTTAATGGAATTTGCAATCTTATATTTAGAAGATCCTTCATCTGATAGAAGATAAACAGATTTAAAATCATTTTACTGTCCTTAAACATTGAGATTATTTGTAAATCTTTGGGTGCACCTTAGGTCATGATCAAACAGGATTTACGGATACTTTGTTGATATATTTGCTTTAAGATTTTGTAGCATTAGTCAAAGATTGTGTGGAAGAGTGCAGATCTGGGCCTCCATTTGTGCACATATCTTGGTTGAAGGAGCATTTAAAACCTCTGGAAGCATTCTTGTTGTGTAGGTGTTACAAATTTCTTAAAGGTTCTCAAAGAAGTTGGCAATTCCCCACTAGTCTTGTCTAAACATCTCCCCATAGAATTTCATTCAAACTAACTCATCCTACCCATACTACCCCCGCATTGCATTGTGTGTCAACAAAGGAATATAAATCCATTAACAAAAATACACAAAGGATATCGGGATTTTATTTTGTCTCTAATGACCTTAGCCTTGTCTGAAATCATTTTCATCATTTAGTAGTGACAACTCCTTTGAGTTTGAATATTGGATAATTGATCATGTTTTCCCAAGGCCATCTCCATACAATGTGCAAAATATAAGGATATCTCCATCTCCTTTACCATACAAGGGCTGTGATATAGGTTCTCTTGCCTTGGTTGATAGGCACAACCTAAAATAGTGAGGATCAGATCAAGATCCTTTTGAAGGTGCTATCCACTCCCTCAAATCTTGAGTACCAACAAGCTAGATAGATGTGCTCCCTAGCTACAAATGACATACAAATCATCTATCTACCCTTGAGTGTCTTGTGCAAATTCATGATGTTGTTCAAGTTGTGAAGGAGATTAAATCTGGATACCAACACTGAGTGGCACCATTGTTGGGGATCTGCTTATAATTTATTGGTTTTTGGAGTGTTTAAAGGGTTTGAGCATTTGCATATTCAAGTATCTGAGCTGTTGCATTCTTGAAATATTATTTTGTACTTCAGATCTGTAAGTTTTAGGAAAAAATTTCAAGCTCGGCTGCTTGCGTTTCCATTTACCGTGCAGTTTATACAACCTGGTTGCTTTGTCTTTGATTGATTTAAGAAGAGGAAGGTCTGATTTATGAGGCTTTGCAAAGTTATCAGTATTAGCAGGCATTTGACAGAATTATTTTAGTGCATTCTTACACAACTGAGGTGAAATTCCTTAGTGGCGACTCCATGCTGATGTGATTTTGGAAATACCAGTGTCTTAAGCTTTCTGTCATCTATTTTTGTGTTGTTGATCTATGCAAAACTGGAAGGAAGAAGATCTCTCTTCCTTAAAGACTCTACTAAAAAATTGTTCTCAAACTTGAGAAATTCAGAGTTAGAAGGGAGAAGAGTTTGGAAAGTGGTTAAAGGTCAGACATCAGGCAAAGATACAGTCATTGGTGAGAGAGATCAGCCTTTGGTAGAAGACTATCATTCTTCTTCAAGTGAGTCTGATTTAGGAAATCCTCTCATAAACTTGTTTGCCTCAGCTGGTGAAGGTCCTTCTGTGTACCTGGTAAGTTCCTTCTCCAATCTACACCTCTGAGTTTTAATTTGAATCAAACTTCCCAAGAAAATCAGCACTTAGAAGATACCAATCTTGTGAATCACATTCCTGGGCCCCAAGGATATTGCACTCCTCATCAGCTTGTTTCACCTCCAAGATCACCCCCACCAAACAATATGGCTCAGCCTAGGCCTCCATTTGTTGTTAAAACTTTTGGTCCTATAAATTTTGGAGGAATGGATGGTTACCCAAATGCTATCCCACAAGATGTCAGAAATAGGTTACCAATATTCCAAGGTAACAATGCCATTACTGGTGATTAGCATCTCAAACTTTTTGATAATATGATGGAAGATTTTGAGATAGAGTTTAAGGATGTGTATATTAAGTTTTTATTCATACACTTGAAGAAGATGCTAGGGATTGGTACAAGGCTCTACCTGATAACTCTATTGATTCATGGACTGAAATGAAAAATGCATTTAGATTGCAATATGGTGACAAGACTGATCCTAGATTTCTTTTGTCTGAATTTGAAAATATCAAGAAGAACCCAAATGAAATAGTCCATGAATTCAATACAATATTTAACAAAACATTGAGAAGGTTGCCTATCATTTTGAGGCCTTGTGATGAATCTTGTTTGATTAAATATGCAGATGCATTTGATAAAAAGGCAGCCTATTACTTGAGAGACAAAAATCCTACAAACTTGAGGCAAGCTTTCACCATGGCACTTCAAATTGAAAATAATATTAAAGCTATTGGTAAACCACTTAAGAGGGATGGTGTGAAGCTGGTAAACCCTGAGAAACCTCAAGCTAGCAAGGGTGCTGATTTAGAAGATGTTGTCAAGACTTTGGTGGGGGTTGTCAAAGAAATTTCTTACAAATTAGCCGGGCTGAGAAAGGAATTGGGAAAAGTTCACAAGGACAGCAAAGAACTCAAAACCATGATAGATTCGGCAATCATCCTAGGGGTGATCAAATACAAGATGATAGAGGTAAAGGGATTGTTGGTGGGGAAATAGACAACCCCAAGCATGTGAAAATAGAGTGGTGCCTGACCCTCTAACTGCAAGAGTTGTTGTTGTTTAGGAGATTACTGATATGGATTGGTGTGATAGATGTTTTCTTCCTCATCCTCCATGTGAAATGGACCAGAAAGTTATTGAAGATGATAATGAAGATGAAATGGATGATGACATTTGTATGATGGGCAGCTCTTCAAGCTCACAACTAGCAGCAACATCAACAGATGTAATAAGTGCAAGGACTATTGCAACCTTTTGGGATTGCATAAAGAGGGTACCATTTATTTCTCTTCCTCAAACTCATGAGGTAGATGTTGTTCAATCTTTTTAAATCCCTAATAATGACTTTGAATATCTAAGAGCTTTAATGATCAAGAAGTATGATGGTGGTATTCCCTTGGAGGAAGATATAAAATTGTTAATGAATGTTGTGGTTAGTAAAGAGAAAGAGTATTATACTAGAAGAAAATTTTTAGAGGATCTAGTCCTCAAGCCAATCCAAAGACACCCTTTCTCACAAGCATTCCAAAGGATAATCCTAGAAAAGAAACACTTGCCAAGAACCCTGTTGTCCCATGCAAAAATATCAATCCTCTTCATGCCCAGGCTGCCAAGAATACTTCTCCATCTGATGAACCTTCTTGTTTCCCTTCCAATGTTGTCTTACCAAAGAGTGTTCCATATGATATTTCCCAAGTATTGAGTCAAATCAAAGTGAGTGTTCCCATCATTGAGTTGCTTAGAATTCCTGAGCATAAGAAGAGAGCATTTGAGTACTTGGGATTGAAAGAAGAGAAGATTACCCCAAACAGAAATGTAAATGTTGTTGAGACTCCTCTTCAAATCATTACTGGCCTTGAAACACCACCACCGGTGGAAGATCTTGGAGAGGCACCTAAAGTATATTTAGGGACATCCTTGGTTGATTCCCAATTGAATGTTGATCCATTCTTTACAATGTTTCTCATAAAAGATAAATTGCTTCACAATTGTATGTTTGATTCTGGTGCATCATGTAATGTCATGCCCCTAGAAGTCATGAATGAGTTAGATATCAAAGTGACAGCAGCATATGGGAAATTTACAGCCATGGATTCAAGGGAAGTGCCAGTGGTTGGTTGTGTGAAGGGTTTAGTAGTGCAACTTGCAGCCTATCGGGTAAGAACTTAAAACTCGATGTTGTAATTGTTGACTTCCTTGCCAAATGGGGTATGCTTTTGTCAAGAAAGTGGGCTGCAAGTGTTGGTGGTAGTGTTCAAATGGACATGTCCTTTTCCACCATTCCCATTGAGGGAAGCCTTGTCAAACTCTATGGTGAGAAGAAGATGTTGCACTTGATTGAAGATCCCAACAATGCTTCTTATGAAGTGTTGTTTGCTGATGTAGATGTTGACAACATTATTGGTTTTGCTGATGGAAAGGAGAACAAGATGGATAAATCAAAATGCCTTGATATGATAGGTTCTCCTTGGAATTTTTTTTTGATGGAGCTTGCTCCAAATTTGGAAATGGTGCTGGTATAGTTTTACTTTCTCCTAGTTTGGAAGAGTTTCCTTTTTCCTTCAAACTTAATTTTGAATGCACCAACAATATTGCTGAGTATGAGGCATTGTTGTTGGGACTAAGGATTGCATGGAAGTATGGAGTGAAGGATATTGTTGCAAAAGGAGACTCAGATTTTGTTGTCAAGCAAGTAAGGAAGTTATATGCCACAAAAATCAGCGTATGAAACAATATAAGCATGTTGTTTGGGACTTGATTGAAATGTTTGATTCCTTTAACATTATTTACCATGATAGAAGTCTTAATGTTGCTGCTGATAAGTTGGTTGTACTTGGATCTAGATTTGATAATTGTACCATTTCACCTTTTTGTGAATATAACATTGAAGTGTTAACAAGGCTAGTTGTCCCAGATAATGTGAAACATTGGCAAATCTTTAATTATGATGCACAATTGTGAAGGTTCTTACAATGCCAAGGTGAGTTTTATAGTCAGAAAAATGATTGGGAGCCAATGGTATGCATGAATGAAGGAAGAGAAACTTTGTTTGACAAGAATATTATACAATTAAAGACAAATACCATTCCTAGAGGTCTTGTTGCACTTGAATCAAATTTTAGCAATGATGATTGCATCATTAATAGTAACATGTTTGCTTCAAGGGATGTGGAAGAGCACAACTTAGGAACTAGGGACAAACCAAAGAAGATTTGGTTGGGTAGCAATCTTAGCAAGGAGGAAAAACAGTCCTATGCCCAGCTTTTAAAGAAATATCAAGACTGCCTTGATGGGTCTTATTCAGAGCTAAAGGCATATAGAGAAGATTTGTTCCAACATGAGATTCCTCTTGAGGCCAATATTAAGCCATTCAGACAAATACAAAGGCCTATTAATCCACTTCTCTCCATGAAAATGCAAGAGTAATTAAAAAATTTGAGAGATGGAAGTATCATTCAGCCCACTAGGTATTCATCTTGGGTTACAAACCTTGTGCCAGTTAGAAAGAAGAATGGAGATATCAGGATTTGTGTGGATTTTAGGAATCTAAAAAAAGTATATATGAAGGACAACTACCCCTTGCCAAACATGGAAAATATGTTGCATCTTGTAATAGGGTCAGAGATGCTTTCTACTTTGGATGGTTTATCCGGATACAATCAAGTGGTTGTTAAAGAATCGGAAGACTTAAGACAGCCTTCACTACACCTTGGGGAACTTATGTTTTTGTAAGGATGCCCTTTGGATTGATGAATGTTGGTGCCACTTTTCAAAGGGCAATGGATGTTGCCTTTGCTAGTTACATCAATGAGTTTATTGTAGTCTACCAAGATGATGTGACTGTTTTTTCAAGGCAGCAAGGAGACCATTTGCAACACCTAGAGAAGATGTTGATCAGATGTAGGGAGTATGGAATTTCTCTTAATCCAAATAAGTTTCATTTTGGCATGTAAAATTCCAAGTTGCTGGGACATATTGTGTCTAAGGATGGTGTCATGATAGACCCTGAAAGAGTGGAGGCAATTAGCAAAGTACCTATCCCAAGAACCAAGAAAGGTATCCAATCTTTCTTTGGCCAAATCAATTTTATTAGAAGGTTTGTTTCCAATTTTGCTGAGCTGACTCTTCCAATCACAAGCATGTTAAAAAAGGATCAAGTTATCAGGTGGGAGGAGGCTTCCATTCAATATTTTGAAGGAATAAAGGATGCACTTAAGCATGCACCTGTTTTGGCAGCTCCAAACTATAAGAGGCCTTTCCAAATCTTTTCTTTTGCCTCTGAATTCACTATTGCTTTAGTTTTGTTACAAAAGGATGAGAATGGAGTTGAGAGGCCTATTGCCTTCTTTAGCAAGGCTTTACATGTAGCTGAGTTGAAGTATACAATCATGGAAAAACAAGCATTTTCCTTGGTGAAAGCAACAAAGATTTTCAGGCCTTATATATTGAGTTCAAAAGTTGTTGCCTATGTTCCCCACACCATGGTTAAAGAAATCTTATTAGACATGGAGATATCAAGCAAGAGATGTAGATGGGTCAACAAATTACAAGAATATGATATGGATATCCAAACAACAAAGCTAGTAAGAGGTTTGGGTCTTGCTAAGCTCATGGCTGAGAGCAATTTGTAAAATGTAGAAGTGAATCAACTAGAGGAAGAAAGGGCAGATCTTCTTGACAAATTGATGAGGTCTGAGTGGTACAAAGATGTGATTTTCTACCTCAGACACCTATGTTGTCCTAGTCACTTGAATAAAAATCAGAAAAGAGCCCTCAAGTTGGCTTCTCAAAAATATATCATAACAGACCTTGGGCTGGCTTGGAAGAACCCTGAAGGTGTCCTCTTGAAATGCATAACTAAAGATGAAGCTCCCAAGTTTATTGCTGATTTATATGGGGGAGTTTTGGAGGACATTTTTCTTGGAGAGTTACAACACATAAGATTTTAAGAGCTATATTTGGTGGCCTACTCTTTTTAAAGATGTAACCAATTTGGTTAGAAAGTGTGATAGTTGCCAATATTTCTCTCGGAAGACTAAAAGTTTGTGCTCCCTCCCTTTGCATCCTGTATCAATTGAAGCCCCTTTCAAACAATGGGGAATGGATTTTATTGGTGAGATTTCAGATCCTTCTAGTGTTGGTCATAAATGGATCCTTGTGGCAACTGATTATTTTACAAAGTGGATTGAGGAAATTCTATCCAAAAAGGCAACACACCAAGTGGTAATGGATTTATTGTTGAATCATATCATATGCATATTTGGAGTTCCAGTTAAGATTGTATCTGATAATGCCATGTGCTTTAGAGCCAAACCTTTAATGGCAATGTGCAATGAATATGGAATCAATCTAACTTATTCTTCAAACTACAATCCACAAGGGAATGGACAAGCTGAGTCAAGTAACAAGAACTTGCTCAAGATCATTAGAAGGACCTTGGAAATCAACAAGAAGAAGTGGGGAGAGAAATTGAAATTTGTAGTTTGGGCTGATAGAATAACTCCTAAAAGAGCAACTAGTAAGAGCCCATTTGAATTGGTGTATGGAACTCAGGCTTTGCTGCCCTTACACCTATAATTATCCACTTTTCAGTTTTCCCAACAGTTGGAAGATCAAGAACATGGCCCATATGAATCAAGAATCAATCAGATCATTGAGTTGGATGAAGAGAGAAGAGCCTCTCATCAAAGGCATATCAGATTTAGAGAGAAATTGAAGAGGTTGTTTGATAATAAGGTCACTCCTAGAGCCTTTAATGTTGGAGATCTGGTTTTGCTATGGGATAGTAGGCATGAAGACAAGGGCAAGCATGGAAAGTTTGATGCATTATGGATGGGCCCTTATGCCATTGACATCATAATTGGTGAGCATACCTTTTTCCTTAAAGATTTAGATGGGGAATTGCTAGAGCTGCCTGTTAATGGTAGACATTTAAAACATTTCTTGGATTAAATCCCCAAAGTAAGGTATGCATAAGTTGTATATTTGTATAGTCTTTGTTCTTGCTTTGTTTTTTGTTGTTGGTTGGTGTGTGGTTTTCCCTTTTGTCCTTGGCAACCATTTTTGGCTCATTTTCTCGGTCCTTTTTGGTGGTAATTCTGGTTTTTCCATTTGCCTTTGTGTTTTGACTCCTTTTCCCAATGGTTTTTGGCACTTGGTCTCTATTTTGATCTTGTGGCACTCACCGGGAGTACCCATCCCCAAGAAAGAACCAATGTTGGTCCCATTATTGAGTTTTCATAATGTGCCTTAAAATTTTCATGTCAAATTCTACTCTGAAACGTTTCATTGGTCAATTGGATGGTCTGCAAACTCGATTTCTCTAGTTGAAAACTTTCAAGTGCTCATAATGTCATTGTTTTTCCCTGTTCTGAAATAATTTTCAAAATTTTCCCCATTTGTGCCCTAATTTCTTCATTTTTATGGGCTACGTCATTTCTCCTTTGTCAAATCGTGGAAAACTCGAATTGATCAAATCCCAAATTTGTGCAAGTATTTTCCAAATCCCAGGGTTCAAAATGACGTCAAAACATATTTTAAATGCTTCAAGATCAAGAAATCTGCCTTCCTTGTCAAAAAAATCAATTTCTAGGGCATCCTCTACATTCTTGGCATTTTCTTCCCGTCAAATTCATCATCATGACATTATTGCAACGTGGTGGTTTCCTATGGCCTGGGGGCGGTCGGGAAATATTTCTAACTTGTTAAATTTTCAAATTTTGGCTTAAGGGAAAATTTTGACCCATGGCTCCACCTTTGAAATGAGGTGCCTATGTGGCACATTCTAATTGGTTACAGAGTGGCGGGTGGCGGAAGGAGTTGGTGATTTTTGACTAAAAATTTCAAGGGACATTTTTGACCCAAAGGCCCACATCCAATTACAGGTGGACATGTGTCCAGAAAATGTGAAAAGTCAAGCAAGGGGGCCGAAGGAGAATTTTGTGAATTCTTTTCACTCCAATCTAGAACAAACACATGTCCCAAAAGGCGAGGGGGCAGAGGTTCGGGCCACGGAGATAAGTTTGGAAATTTTACAAATTTTAGCAAATGTTTCAAAGTGAGAATTTGGCGTGCGGCCCCGACAAGATAAAATTGGATGCACGCCTCGCAGCCCAATCTAGGAAGGACACATGGCATCTTTCAAAGGGGTTAAAAGGAGATTGTGGGCCCGCAATGAGTTTTGAATTTTCAAAATTTGGAAGGGAGGTCGAGGGGCGAAGGTGGAGGCATGGCCCCACGGCGAATCAGAGGGCGCCACGAGGGGAAGAAGAGAGCGGGTGTTCGGGCCCAAGGAGTGTTTTGAGAAAATTTTCCTTTTCTCAAAAGGGTGGCAAAATTCATAAAATTGGCCTGCATTTTCAAGTAGGGCCCACATGTGGACATGTGGCGGGTCTAGGGGAGAAGTGGAGATTTTTGTAAAATTTTCCAAAGGTAAAAAGGGTCGCAAATGCATTTCTAAAGCATGGGAGGTCGATCCAATCACATTGTGACACATGTCCCACCTCATTCAAAGGTCAAAAAGGTAGTTTTGAGCTTATTCCTTAAATGGCATTATCCACGTGTAAGGTTGATATTAAAAGTTGATCAAAATCAACGGATACTATGTAATTTCATTTTTGGGTGCCATGGGAACTCCAAGGAGCTTGGAAATCACATTTCTTCATCAAAATTCATCAGACCTTATATGATTTTGAGTCCCCTTAGCCTTCTGAGAATAATGGCACCATTTTCATGAGCTAATTTGATGATCTATGATGTTTTTGATGCATTTTTGCTTTGGCCCAATGTAAAAAATGTGAAAGGTGAAAATCAAAATTGCAGAGGTAAAAATTGAAAGGGTAAAAGGTGAAAAATGATTGCTAAAGCATGTTGGCATGCTTGAATGCCAAAAACGTGACCCTAGGATGGATAAGGATCCAAAATCATGTAATATTTTAAGATTTTTGTGCATCCCTGGCAATATGCGAGCTGTTTTGCAGTTTGATGTCATTTTCATGAAATGATGAAGGGTTTTGTAACAAATCTAATCATTTAAGAATATTCTTTGCTTGGGAAGCAAGGTTCTAAGCTGGCATGAGGTATAAAATGTATTTTTGAAGCATTTGTAGAGGGGAGATAGAAGAGAGAAAAATACTTAGAATTTTCAAGCAAAAAACTGGAAGAAACCCATTTTCTCTGAGAAAACCACCTGAGAGCCATTTCCAATTCTATTTTGCATCATATTTTATCATGTTGAGTTGATTTCAAGTTGTAAAGCCATCAAAAGCTTTGAGATTATTCTCATGACTTTACCCTACTAATATATTTGATCATTTTCTAGATTATTTGGTTATATCTCTTGGAAAAATTTGTGCATGCTTGTGTTTTAGAATGATTTCAATTTGTGTTCCTTGCTCATGTTGCAATCTTGTATTTGGGATCTCTTTGTTCATACATGGTTTCATTTCTTCTTGATGTTTTAATGGAATTTGTAATCTTATATTCAGAATAGCCTTCATCTGATAGAAGATAAATAGATTTAAAATCATTTTACTGTCCTTGAACATTGAGATTGTTTGTAAATCTTTGGGTGCACCTTAGGTCATGATCAAACAGGATTTCGGATACTTTGTTGATATATTTGCTTCAAGATTTTGTAGCAGGTAATCAAATATTGTGTGGAAGAGTGCAGATTTGGGCCTCCATTTGTGCACATATCCTTGTTGAAGGAGCATTTAAAACCTCTGGAAGCATTCTTGTTGTGTAGGTGTTACAAATTTCTTGCAAAGGTTCTCAAAGAAATTTAAATCTCTATACAATGTGCAAAATGCAAGGATATCTCTATCTCCTTTACCATACAAGGGCTGATATATAGGTTCTCTTGCCTTGGTTGATAGGCACAACCTAAAATAGTGAGGATCAGATCAAGATCCTTTTCAAGGTACTATCCACTCCCTCAAATATTGAGCACCAACAAGCTAGATAGATGTGCTCCCCAACTACAAACAACATAAAAATCTTCTATCTACCCTTGAGTGTCTTGTGCAAATTCATGATGTTGTTCAAGTTGTGAAGGAGATTAAATCTGGATACCAACACCACCACCGCCAACTCACTTTTGCTATGACCAAATTTAAATTTCCAAGAATCTAAAACATTTGCAAAGATGCCAACTAACCATCCAATAAAGCTTCATGCGCTCGCCAAATTTGGCTTTAAAATTATCTTTAATGCCCAAAAAATCCTCATAAATACATTGAGGTTGGTGTCACCAACCATCTTTTGCATGTCATCCCATCCAACCCCTTAGGTTAGCCCAAGTTTTAGGTTAGGTTCATAACATTAGTTTAGGAACTAACTTAGGTCCTTAGTTTAAATTCTAAGGTTTTTTTATTTTATTAACATTCCACATTAATAAAAGAAAAACTTAGAATAGGATTACCATCTTTGGAACATAGATTAATTAGGTTCCTAAACAATTGTTAAAAAAATTCAATTACATCTTACCCAAAGAAGAATCAATAATGACATTTAAAGATCACATACGAAGCACGGGAGTAGCAAAGTTCACCCGAGATCTCAAGACAACCAAAGTTCAAAGATCCCATAATCTTCCCAGCTCGGTCAAGATGACTACAATGACATGAAATTGAAAGCATGCCTTGGATAACTAAAATTGATCCAAGGTATAGTTATCTTGCATCAGAGATTATGAAAATTGAAGCACAAGTTCAAGTGCAACAAAGATTTATGAACTAGTTTAAACTGAATCAATTCATTATTTCCACATGCAATGAATCATTCAGATAAGAAGAAATGAAACACTTCATTTTCAATTCAGCATAAACATGGTAGAATGGTATCTATTTCCAGCATATAACATATTATCTATAGAAAACATGATTTCTTAGTTCACAAGAGTACATCGTCTTCAGACAAGAATCACATGTCAACATTTGCAACTTTGAGTACATAAGTCATCATAGATATCAACCATGTTAGAGGTGTTACATAATTCTCTCATAAATATCATTGTCGCCTTGATGATTAACTTAGTCCACATTCTCAAACAAGAAAAATAATTATAATTATAGTTGTTTCATCCATAAGTTCACAAATAGAAACCAGATTTGAGAAATTCAAATTTTCATAATTTATTACAGCATTAAAATAGTTGTTCTAGTACTAATAAATATAGTACCTACCCAAAACTAGAAGAATTATTGATAGCTTAAAAACAAAGTATTTAATTTTTATCAATCATCATAACTAATTCTGTTCAAATAAATGAGGAAAAGTAATTTTCATGTCCTCAAGGTTTTCCCATGTTGCACTTTCTTCATTAAATTGGTCCCATTGAACCTTGTATTGACTAATTTCACAATTATTCCGGGTCTTGGATTTACAAGGAATTCTAATTTAACACATGTGATAAATATGAAATGTATTTCTTAAGAAAATAAATATGGAAAACATCATGCATTCGAGAGAAAGAAGGGAGCGATGTTAAACGATAAGCTATAGGATTGATTACTTCAACAATCTCGAAAGGTCCCATAAAATGAGGTGATAGTTTGGCTACCTTGTCAAAGGTTATATAACTCTTTTAGGCTTAACATGTAAAAACCTTTCACCAAGTTCAAATTTTTTTCAACCCTTTTCAGATCTCGTATAAATTTTCTTCTTATCTACAAATTATTTTAATTGTTCACAAATCATTTTAACTTGTTGTTCCATTTTAGTAAGGATTTCAGGTCTAATTACTTCTTTGTCTTCAATGTTATCTCAACTAACTAGAGTTCTGCATTTCCTTCCATACAATGCTTCAAAAGGTGCCATTTTCAAAGAGGTGTGATATGTATTATTATAATAAAATTCAACTAAAGAAAGGTATTCTTCCCATTTTACCGATTATTAATGCAAGTACATTCATAACATATCTTCCAAAACCTAATTAACTCTATTAGTTTGACCATTTGTTTCCGGATGGTATGCGGAAATAAAATTTAGTTTTGTTCCTAAGGCTACATTTAGCATTTTCCAAAATTGAGATGTCATTCTAGGGTCTCTATCAGATATAATCAATTCAGGTACTCCATGTAATCTAAAAATTTCATACACAAATATTTTTGCTAAAACAGGTGAATCATCCTTAAGATTACTAAAAATAAAATGTGCTACTTTTGTCAGTTTATAACAATAACTAAAATAACATCATGTTTATTTCTTGACATAGGAAACCCTTGAACAAAATCCATGCTAATTACTTTCCACTTATATTGCGGTATGCTATGAGGATATAATAAACCAGTTTGGTACATATGTTTAACCTTAACACACCGACATTCCAAGCAATCGTGACACAAATTTAATCATGTCTTTCTTCATCCATTTCCAAAAATATTGTTGTTTTACATTAGCAATCATTTTTGTAATACTGGGATGTCCTAAGTAAGGTGAATTATGAAATTCCATCATTAAATTTTTCCTTAACTCATTTCCCAAAGGTACATACACCCTTTTTCATATCTCAAAATTCCTTTATTATCGAAGTTAAAACCTTTATATCTTATGTCATTTGGATCTACAGCAAGTGTTGTTTTTACCTGTTGAAAGTAAAAATAGATTCCACGATACTTTTTACCTCATCCTTAAACTGAGTTCTCAAAGTTATAAGTGTAGTAATATGTTTCTATAACTTATAACATCTTCCACTTTGTTTTCTTTGTATTTTATGTAACTTATGTCAAAATCATATTGTGACAAAAACTTTAATCATCTTCATTGTCTTGCATTCAGATTTTACTGAGTGAAAATATACTTCAGCCCAAGATGATCTGGGTCTTTAATTTAAAATGTCTTTCTAAAAGATGATGTCTCCATACTTTAAGTGCATGAACTATGGCAGCAAGATCTAGGTCATGGGGAGCAAAATTCAACTCATGTAACTTGATTTTTCTACTCTCATATGTTATAACATGATCATTTTGTAATAGAATACCTTTGAGTCCTTCTCCGAAGCATCTATAACTACCATAAAGTTTCCATTTGGATCAAGTACACCAAAATAGGTGCAGATGTTAATTGATCCTTAAGATTTTTAAATTTTGATTTGTATTTATCACTCCACATAAACTTCTTGTCTTTCTTTTGTAATGAAGTTATCGGTGTAGCAACTTTTGAAAAGTCCTTAACAAATTTTTTATAGTTTTAGCAGGTCCCGTGAAGCTTCTAACTTCATATACATTTTTAGGTGCAGGCCACTCAATTATGGAAAAAATATTTGATGGATCAACTATTATTCCATCCTTACTTATGACATGTCCTAAATAGTGCACTTCTGTTTCATAAAAAGAACATTTGGACAACTTACCATACAACCTTCTCTTTCTTAATATTTCAAGTACTATTTTCAAATGTTCATGATGCTCATCAATTCTTTTAGAATAGATAAGAATATCATCCAAGAATACAAGTACAAACTTGTCTAGGTATTCTTGAAAGATATTATTCATTAAATTCATAAAATTTGCAGGTGTATTTGTCAAACCAAAAGGTAAAAATGTAAATTCATAATGTCCATACCTTGTTCTAAAGGTTGTTTTATGAATATCTTCATCTTTAATTCTTAATTGGTGATACCCATAACAAAGATCTATCTTAGAATATACTAATGCACCACACATCTAATCAAACAGATCATCAATTCTAGGAAGTGGATATCTTTTTTAATTGTTGATTTTTTTAACATTCTATAATAAATACATAGTCTAAGTGTTCCATCTTTCATTTTTTTAAATTACGAGTGCTCCCCAAGGTGAGACACTCGGTCTTAGTAAACCCTTAGACAACAGCTTCTTGTAATCGTGCTTTAAGACCTATCATTTCAATGGTATTCATTTGATACAAAGTGCCTTGAAATAGGCTTTGTTCCTAGTTTGATTTCAATCGTGAAATCAAACTCTTGTTTAGGCGTAAGACGGGTAGTTAATTCGAAACACATGATTGAAATCTCTTAACACCAGAATTTTTTCCAAGAAATCACTATCTTCTTCAGCTTGTTTGAAAAATTTTACTACATACAAAGTGCAGCCTTTATTTTGTGCCTTTTTAAGTTGCATAGCCGACAACTTCCTAAGTAAAATTTCTCATTTTACCCCTTATATGTCTGTTGTTTTCTACAAATCATCAAGACAAATAATGTGTTTTTCAAAACAATCAACTTTTTTTTTATGTTCAACAAGCCAGTTAACACCTATTATGACAGCATATGACCCTAAAGGAGCAACATAAATATCTACTTCAATGGAAAAACTAGGTAATTCAAGGATTGCTCCAAAAACACATTTACTACCAATATGAACAACATTATTTCCATAATGTATAGTCCAAGATTTTTCCATTATTCCAGCTTTTCTTTTTAGTTTTATAGCTAATTTACTAGAAATAAAACATTCAAAAGAGCTCCAGTATCAAAAATTATAGTAACAGGTATACCAACTAATTTACCTTGCACTTTTATAGGCGTAACTTGTTTTCAGCTTGTTTATCGATTACTTCAAGCATATATATTATGTTACTAATTGTTATCATATTTTCTTAGAGGGAACTGATTTACATAGTGATCCTTACCACAGTTGTAACAACCCCTACAGGTCCTCTTTTAGGTTCAAATTTATTTCTAGCCCTGAAATTATTGTTTTGTCCTCCATAGGACTTTTGTCCATTGTTATTATTCTTAACAAAGTTGTTTGAACATTTGCAGTAGGTTTATTTGTTGTTGTTTTCTTATTTTTATTAGCTAAAAATTTATTTTTAGTACCAAAATTTTCCATGCCCCCTTTTTGGGTGCAAGAGATGAAGAAGAATTAGGAATTTTCTTTCTATTCTCTTCCTTATGGGCAAAAATTGCTTTTAATTTATGTTCTGCCAAATGGATTTTTCTACAACCCCTTCCATGGTGGTTGGGTTGTGAACATCTAATTCACCCCCTATAATAGGGTTCAATCAAAGTGTCATTAAAACAATATCAAACTAGTTTTATTACATTTTCTTTTTGTGAAAAAAGTACATCTCAAGTAATGATGCTACATAATCATCATGTCAAAGAGACAATTTCTTAAGTAAAATAGATGTAATTTTCTTTATGTATTTCTCCTTTCATCTTTTATGAAATTCATCGCAAAATTGTTAGCACGAGTCAGTTCATTTGAACTGAGCATGATAAGCACTATAACCTTAAAACATTGTGAATCCTAACTCTACATCATACAAACTCTTTTTATCATAATAGAAATCAAAACAAAAAAATTAAAGAAAGGAGAAATTCATACGCATCCTAACTTTACCCTATCATTCACGTTTCAAAAATAAGTTCATCAACTCAACCTATTCGACTTTTCAAGAAAGATTAAAAAGTTGTACTAATCTAACTTCATGAATAAGTTTGTTGTTTTTTTTTATTTCAAGTTAACATCATGAATTATACATAAAGGAATAAACAAACAAATCATAATTATATTCCATCTAAAAATATTACTATCTCAGACTCAACCTAGTGTCTAAGAATTACATTGAACACAAATAAGTCCCATTACAAAAAGTAATGAAAACTTAGTCAATTAGAAACAACCATAGTAACTCACGGTTCAAGTTCTCTAAAAGTCCTGAGTTCATTTTAAACCCCAACTCAAACATACCTTTCATAGTGACATCAGGAAATAATTAAAATATCAACGACTAAAGGTTCATTATTTCACAAATGAAGAAGCACAAGCTATCTTTTAGATAACTCAAAACTCAATCACTCATTCCTACTCCAAAGAAAGGAACAGGACCTTAAAGTTCAAAAGCCCTAATCCTATAACATTCACAAACCTTATCTTAAATTTTGATATCATCCTAATGAAAGTATTGAAAGAGTGAATGATAAAATAATTTAGAATTGAAAAATACTCCAACCATTCAAGGAACGGCTTCCAGAGACTCTTCAAAATCATGGTCCCAAAGACATCATACTAACATAAAAATTCAAGACAGTATAACTATTACAAAAAAAGAATGCGAGATATACACCAAATAGACCGTGTTCCCAACTTCAAAGTGTTGGAAACAACTCAAAAAGAGCATCAATTAAAGTAACAATAATTCCCTCTTAGGGAGAGGACAGAGTTTATCCAAATCAAATCAACACTAAACCTTTAAATTTAATTAAAAATAAATCTTAGAACAATCTACCATTGTTTCCTCCTTTTACATGGTAACACTAAGCAAATAATAGCCAAAGTTTGAGAACTTTTCACCAAAGAAGTTACTATAGTCATCCTACAAGAAGAACAGAGGGAGCATAATGACAATATCAGTCTCATATCCAAACTAGACGCTAAAATAAATAACACTCTTATGATCATGAAGGGTAGAGAGAACATTCATACGACCTCCCATTTACAAAAATAATCATCTACTAACAATATATATACATTCCTTCCACAGTTCACACTAGATCAAAGAAAGAAAGCCACAAGCCCAAAGTGGGTTTTTTTTAAAATACAATTTAATGCAAAAGAACATAATCAAAATAGTCCACTGCACGTATTCCTCTATCGAAAAATACTTCCATGCATACAATGTTCAACAAAGGAGCCAAGATGATATAGTTTGAGCTCACGGTGAGTATTCATATACTCCAAACCCGAATGGTAACAGTAGAAAGAATCGAGAAGTAAAAACTAAAAATTTTATCGACCAACATTATTGGGTTTATCTATTATCAAAAAGGAAGTTGACCCAACACACGATCAACGAGATTCTCTTGTTACTAAGGCGTAATTATCAAACCGCCTATATGAATTCCCCATACTAATAAACTTCTATCACACTGATAAGGAAGCATTCAAATCAAGAGTCTACAGTTTCCAACCAAAAACCAGACTATTTAAGGTTTCACAATACCCAGACAAGGTTTTTCCCCAAATAGAGACATAGTTATAGTCACGTCTCAAGCCAAGGAAGTTCATAAGAAAATAAGCTATTATTACAAGTAAATAAATCAAAGAAGACAGATTCCATTTTTCACACAACTACACAAAGATCATAATGCATTCGAAGAACAATAAAAATACCATTGAAGCCAAAAAAGAAACACAAAACCAGATTCAAAAGTTTCCAAAAGAGTAGAGTTCTTTTAATAAAGCATTTAAATAAAAGTAGAAGACTTAAGGGATAGGGCCTATCATGCCTGATAGAGCTCCTATCCTTTTTCTTGTTGTAAATCTTCAAGTAGAGCCTCAATAACAATTATTTTCCATGAAAACTCCAACAACCAGCTCGTAACCTCCTTCTCTTCCTTCTTATAGCTTCTCAGTGATATTTCCATTAACAACACCACCATTCAAGGATTCAAACTATGGGTTCAAAGTGAAAAACCACATGTAGAGCTAAAATCTCACAAAAACCAAATGAACAATGCAAAACTAAAAACCCTTCTTCCTTCCAACTTCCCTACTTCCTAGGTATTTTTTCACTTTTGAAGAATAATAAATTCCAAACAAGATCACAATGTCACTCCTACCTTATCTCCTACCACTACCAACTCACATTTGGATATGACCAAATTTAAATTTCCATGCATCTAAAACTTTAGTAGAGATGCCAACTAACCATCCGATAAACCTTCATGCACTCACCAAATTTGGCTTAAACAATGAGTTTTAATGCCCAATAAATCCTCATAAATACATCAAGGTTAGTGCCACCAACCATCTTTTTCATGTCATCCCATCAAACCCCTTAGGTTAGCCCAAGTTTTAGGTTAGGTTCATAACATTAGTTTAGGAACTAACTTAGGTCCTTAGGTTAAAGTCTAAGTTTTTCCTTTTTATTAACATTCCACATTAATAAAAGAACTTAGTAACTTAGGATAGATTACAACTTAGGATAGGATTACCATCTTAGGAACATAGATTAATTAGGTTCCTAAATAATTGTATAAAAATTACCAATTACATCTTACCCAAAGAAGAATCAATAATGACATTCAAAGATCACATACGAAGCATGTGAGGAGCAGCGTAATTCACCCGATATTTCAAGACAGCCGAGTTCAAAGATCCCATAATTTTCCCAACTTAATCAAGATGACCACAATGTCATAAAATTGAAAGCATGCCTTAGATCACTAAAATTGATCCAAGGTATAGCTATCCTGCATCAGAGATTATGAAAACTGAAGCACAAGTTCAAGTGTAACAAAGATTTAGGAACTAGTTTAAACTAAATCAATTTCTTATTTCCACATGCATTGAATCATTCAACATAAGAATAAATGAAACACTTTATTTTTAATTCAGCATAAACATGGTAGAATGGTATCTATTTCTAGTAGATAACATATTATCTACAACAAACATGATTTCTTAATTCAAAAGAGTACATCGTCTTTAGACAAGAATCACATGTCAACATTTACAACTTCGAGTATAGAAGTCATCATAGATATAAACCATGTTAGAGGCATTACAAGAAACCCTATAGCAACCCATGACTAAATTCAAAAATTCAAAATTTACAAATGGATGGAAACTCCTTCTTTTGTACATGGAGTCCAAATAGACCCAAGACACACCTAAAACACCTAAGAAATCTAAAAATTCTTATTTGCATGATGCTCTTGTATCAATTCTCCATAAAGGATGCCATTCTCATTTTCATCTTCACCAAGATCGTGCATCAACCATTGAAGATTATTACAAAGTGTCCCGATGGAAATGGGAAGGGCATCATATATCGTAACCTAGCATGCAATAATAGCAAGGAATCAAGTTACAGTTTGAAGTTGTTAAGTATGGAAGCACAGTTTTAGGTGCTTATTCATTCATCTCTTAGTTTCACATGATCGAAAAAGGTACAAGAAAGTTGTTGATTAATTCCTTATGATTATAAGATAATGTTTTAAACAATTGATTTTTTAAATGTCTATTTATTTATGCAAATAAAAAAGCAATGTAAATGAAAAATTAGAAAATTCATTGCATAAAACATTTGTGTATATTCATAAGGAAAATTGTACAATTTTCCCCACATAATTTGTGGGATATGACTATCTAAGAAAAGAATACAAATAAATTTGAAACTAAAAATTTCAACACAAAAAGGGAACTGTCATTACTCGAGAGACGGATCCCCTTCCTTGTAACTATTTCTCCAGTGAATTTATGATGTTTCTATAATGTACTGAAAGATTAAAAAGGAAAAGGGTCTTATAGCTCGATAATTTCCTTTAACTTCATTATATTTTCATCTTTAAATCTATAAGCATTTTTAGTATTAACAAGTATTGCAGAATTGAAAACGTGCCACATGCATCATGAATTGAAAGTGAAGGAAGACAGAGTGCAAAACATGATAAATAAAAGTGGAGTTATTTTCAACTATAGCTTACAAAAGGATTTAAAAGATTACAATTTTCTCATACATTTTGCACAAAGAATTAAATTTTCATAATGTAAATTTGAAAAATGGATTTTCAGAATGAAACAAAGTTTTAAAGCTAAAATTCATCACCATGTTTTCCTTTATTTTGCAAAGTGCAAGATTTTAGAAACAAGTTATAGATTTGCAACATATATCAAGTTTTCAAGTAGAATGTACTTTCAAGTATGCATTTCAGTATGACTAAATGAATTTCATTGTAGCCATCAAGTCAAATTTTGGAGTTTTTTTCCCCAAAATAAAGTCAAAAGATACAAATAAATCACAACAGGCCATTGTTATCATGGCCATTTATTTACAAGAAAACATATTTTCGTAAGAAAAGCTCGAAATATAATATTTGTAAGTATAAAACAGTTTTCATTTTGCACAAAAAGTAAAGCTTCATACAGAATAAAGCTACAATGGATCAAATCGGGTCAATTTAAACATGGTGAGCCCAAGTTAAACTATGTAGATATCACTAAGGAAAAATCACATCAAGCCAAGGAACAAAGAAACTAGGCCGCGTTCAAAATAGTAGAGAAAGTTTAACATGAGCACCCCACCAAGCTTAAATTGAAACACACTCAAACGAGATATGGTCGATCCGGGTAAAATTTTCGTGGCTATAGTAAAATTAAAAAAATGACCCAAGTAGTAAAAGTAGCTCAAAAGCACAAACCTAAACCTAAATGCATAAAAACCCATATCAGTTTCAAGACCTAAGTGTTAAACCAAATATAGAGCTAAAATAAATTACATCTTACCAGGAATAAGAAGTGGTTGAGTGGGTGATATAGAGCTAAGCCAAGATGAGCACAAGAAGTGGTAAGCCATCCATGCAATGAATATATCTCACCAATAACTAATGCAAATTGATCTCCCATGTAGTAAGACAATTTGAGTTACCGTAAAATAACATGCCAAGCTCAAAAATAAACTTGATCTGGGTAGTGTAAAACTTAAGCGAGTCAACATATAAAACCCATATCAAAGGAACCAAGCTCAAACCAATTTGAAACACCTTCTCAGAAAAAAAAATGAAGACACTTCCACTCAAAAATAATAATCAAGCTAAGAGGATGCACATATCTAGAAAATCAACGATGATGAGCTTAAGACTCCATAGTGATTCCAAAGCGAGATAGCCCAACTTACGGTGAGCAATGAAAACACCTCTCGAGCTAAACAGAAACCAAGAGAGTCGAGGGTTCAACATATCGACAGCAACACGATGATTTAGGAGGAATAATGATGAGCTAATTCCAAAAAATGACGAACTAAACTTGAAACCCCACAACCAAGCTTGTAAAGAGCCATGATGGCCAACAGAAAAAAATCTCAAACAAGCCAATGAAGCAAAATGCTCGAACAAACCCCAAGTAGAGTTTCTCCATCGCAAACACACTAACAACCCCGAGTTGGGAAAAAATGTACACAAAAAGTGGAAGCACAAACTAAGGTGAGCTCAAACTCGTAAAAATGATGGCCACACATAAATTTTTTAAGGGTTTTCCTCGAAAAGTAGCCTTGGTCAAACCAAGTGTTTTAACCATGGTCAATTTTGACCACTAGTTAATTAAAACTTTACTCATGACTTACCATATGCCCATGTAAAGTATTTTTGTAATAGTCTTTAATTATTTTCTATGTGGGGTGAAAGGTAATCCTAGCTAAGTCAAAATGGAACCAATGATCAGCTCAATGCATGCCAAGACCAAACAAAGAAGATATTATTATTACCTTAAATTTTGTAGAGGAGGAGTTGATCGAATTGTAAAAATTGAATTAAGACCATGAAAAATTCTTTTGATTACCCTTTAAAAATATATCCATGATTATCATCTAAAAATTATATTTAATTCCAAGGGGTCGAATTATGCATGTGAGAGAAAAATTAGAGCTAGCATTGGATTTGTTTCTAACTATCTAACTACGGTTTAAAAATCAGGTTGAAGTGGTGTACTTGTGAGAGTGATTTGATTTATCTCTTCCTTATTTCTTCTATATGTACCCAAGGATTTTGAATCTTTTTGGGGGATTATGATTTTGACATGCCTAGGCTATGCCATTTTTTTTACTCCAACACCTATTTGATGTAATAAAAGATTGATTTCCTCCATTTGCAGTTGATTTGAAGTGTGTTACAACAAGTTCATTGGTATGTGTTAGTGAATGTTTTATTTCCTTTGCATGCTCATGAGTCTTAAACACCTCCATTAAGTGGTTTTGAATCTTTTTCAAATCATTTTAAGTGCATGTTAGTTTATTGACTAGTTTGGAAGTGGAATAGACCTCAAATTTTCCTCCCACCTTCACAACAACTTGTTAATACCTTTTATGAGTGTATAAGTCAATAAAACAATAGATGAAGTGATTTTTCAGGTCTTGAAGATTCAATTAGTGTGTTTTGTGTAGTCATAGGTCTCCAACACAATTGGTGTATCACCTACTTTACATTCTTTCTGTTAATTTTATGTTGTTTCTCTCCTCACCCCCATCAAGAGAACTAGTTTAGGAGATTAATCCATAGAACCATCCCTCTCTGGAGTTTCTTCTCAATTTGATTCACCCACACTCTAATAATTTCCCATTATATCAACCGAAGATAATTATTTCTTCACTTATTCATTCAAGGAGCTCTTTAGAGTGATAACATGACCCTTCTAGACATTTTTGTCTAGTCTACTTTATTTTCTCACTTGTTGGTCTCTTCTATAATTTGGGTCTTTTATTATCTTTATTTCATGTCTTGGGTTGGATTTTGGTGTCACTAAGTGTTGAGTTTCAAAAAACTAATTAATATATATACACAACCTACTAACTATTATTAGATATTGGACAATTGGTCTATCACTTTCTATCTACCATCTACAAGAGAAATACTCAAGGACTTCATTTTAGGTTGCATTATTCACTGCGTATATGAGGTTTATTTTGAATTACATCGACACATTTATCTTGGGGGAGCCTACTATCTAGGTACGACTAACACGAGGGAAACCTAGCTTTAAGGGACATAAATTCAATCTCTCACACACTCACACACATATACACATACACCATAATTACAAATATTTTAAAATCTAGTACAAAACTGGTAACAATCACATGGGGTGATTTCCAAGGTCATTTCGACTCAAACATATGTATTATTTATTTCATCTAATGTTTTCTTGAGATTTATGTAAATAACTATGGATTATTTTGCAGGTTTAGGTATAACATTAGAACCCTACAAAAGATTTGATGTGAGAAGTAATGAAAGGGAGAAACCAAGTTCATACCTTGAAAATACCAAAAGAGGGTCATTTCCCACAACATTATTATACAGATCGGACACCAATTATCGTGGAGGTCTCTTATCCTCCTTTGGGTGATCCTATCTAAAGAGATCCCAAATAGTAGTTTCTCAAATAGATCCTGCACAATCCAGATCCAACCTATTTTCTAACCCATAATCAATCCAAATCTTCTAATACAAGATAAGGCATTCTTATCTCCTACTTTGCACACTTGATTGTACTTTGCATGTTAGATATCATTTGTTACTTCTTTATCTATATGATCTATCCTCTAATAATGATTTAATATTTTCTTTAAATTGTTATTAAACCTAGAGGGAAGTTAATTTTCCAATGGTGTCTACGAGTAGGTAAGTATCTCTAAATTTTCTTTTACTCTATGTAATTTAAAATTTGGATTTTTTTGATGTATTCATATATATGTTAGAGTAAATCATCATATTATTGGCATTATTTTCCTATTAGATCTTGTGTTATAATTTTTCCTTTGGGATTTGCAACATTGTATAACATATATCCTTACAACCTAACCATGAGAATCATTATCTTGTTATAACTTGATTACAACCTTATTATCATAAACTTGCATGTTAGGTCCTCATTACATACCACTACCCTATCCTATATCTAGTATTTAGAACCCTGCATCTCTTATAGAGTGTGTATTATTATCTCCCTAGTTCCACATCTTTAGTAACTTACAACCTTAAGACGTGCATTTATAGATGGCCCCTCTCATTATAATAGTCTAGCTCACCCATTATAAAGGGACACAGAGGATATTCCATAAGGTCATTCTTTATTTACATAAATAATGCTCATGAATATTTATTTAATGAATTCTTGGTAATCACACAAGAATTAGAGATCTCATTTTTAATAATACATTGCAAAAGGAATCTTAATTTTTATGCACAAGCTCTAAATTGAGGAATGTTATGAAGCCCATGGAGCTCATATTAGAGCCCATATGCATTAGTTAAACATTAGAGAGGGGGTCTCTAATATTTTCTCTTATCACTTCTAGAAAATCAGGGGATTGAGTTAAATCCATAAAAGAGGAAAGCACTCACATTACTTTGTTTCTTATAATTCTTAAATATTTTGTTTCTCACCATCATGGAGCGTCTTTTACTCAACTTTCCGGACTCCAAGATAAAAAAACAATTTATCCCAATGCCTTCAATTGGTTTCTTGTGTAATTTTTAATAGACAATAATTGTCTTGTTACCACCTTCATTCCCATAAATAGATGCATGATCCCTTCATCAAAATGTCCATAAATAAATTTATTAGGTTTATGGGTACCCTTGTGAGTTCTATCAAGAGATATGGGACATATTAGGGTAAATTTTTCATAAATTATATCTCAAAGTAGTTCATACCAAGACTCTTAGAAATATGGTAATTCAAGCACATATAATTCATCCCCAAAGTTAGATATATATATCATTACTTGTTGGTGACCTGTTACTCTACTCAATGTATCTTACAAAATCATTTTCAAATCCCTATCCTTAAATGTTAGTTATATTCTTCCTCTCATCGCCCAAGCAGATTAAACTAGGTTTATTCACAAGAAATATATTCTTGATAACATCATTAATATTTAGTAAGGCATGAAGTGGGATAGGATCTCATATAAAAGGAAATGTTTTTCAAAATTTACTTTGAAAATGTCCATGATATAATTGAATGGCCCTTCATTTTAAAAAAATATTACAAGCTCTTGGGTTTGGCCTTAGGTTTTTCAACACTCTCAAAATTTTCTTTCAAGATGTTAGGGCATGCATCATAATAAAAGGAGTCTATTATGAACTATTAGGTGTTTTTAGATCTATCCAAAAAGTATTCCCTCTTAATCCTTCTCTTTATTTTTTGGTTGTTGAAAGGGTTAACTATCTTCGTATAAACTACACCTCCATATGACCGGTTAAATGTATTTTACTTCCTCATTTTAATAATCAAATGGTTGATTGTCATTTTCATGTTAACGATTCATTTCTTACTTTGAATGAGGAGAAATTATTCATTAACAATGTTATAAAGTGTCTTAATGTGTTTTGTTTGGCCATTATTTCCTTGATATAGAGAGGAAAACTCAGTGATATAGATAGTCTTGCACTTATTTTCCCAAGTCATTGAATAAATACATGGGATTCAATTTAACCTAGTGAAAAATTAAAATTCCTTAGAATCCCATTTGATTTTCAATCCACCCCCTCTTATTTATGGTCTTATACAATCCAACGGGTTGAGAAAAAATTGAGCACTGGATCTCCGGACCATTATCTCTCTCAGAAAGCTCCAACTATGTTCTAAATTTTTAGTTTCCACACATGTTTATTATTCTTCTAGTTAGGATCTCTCAGAGGTTATTTATTTCAATTTGGAAAGAATTATGTGAAAATTATTCTATGTTAAATTTGAGGGTAGTATATTTTTTTGCATAGAGTTTGAGATATATGTTGCAAGCCTAAAGAGATCGGTGGCCTTGGTATTGTTGATATTCAAACCTGTGGTCATGCCTAATGCACTAAGTGGATTTTTTTAGAACTTCAAGATAAAGAATCCACGGTGTATTAACCCTTATATAACTAATTAGTTTTTTGAGTTGATAATATAGAAACTAATATTACAAATGCATTCAGAATGATATTTCATATTAGATACAAGGCATATACAATATAGCAATCATTCTAAGTAGGAGATACAAGAAATCACAAGTGTAAATGGGATAGAAAGAGTCATTTAGTTGGTTTGGATGACATCCGAGTAATGTTTCGGGGAGATATGGAACTAGAAAAACCTTGGAAACTATGTAAATCAAGTCATGTGCATTTATTCCTTCCTTGTCGTCGGATCGCATGCTACAAAAAGACCATATAACACAACCTAGCCATAATGTACGCTTTTGACCCTATAGAAAATGGGGTTATAGAAATTTAATGTCATTTTGTGTCATTATTTGTCACCTTTTGGAATCTTCAATGTCACATTAATCCCTATAATTCACACCGAACCTTCAAAAACCCTATATGTCCTACAACACTCTCAAATAAATATTAGTAATAACAAATGAAATACTTGACTTGGACTAACCTCAAGAATCAACCCTTTGTGATTTTACGGACTTTTCCACTACATTTCAGACTTGATGTAGCTTTCATAGTGATTTATGTTGATGTACATGTAATTATTCCTTGTCCTAGCTTTTCCCTTGTGTTTCCACACTAATAGCAGGATAGACTACTTCATCCTAATCAAACCCTTGTGTGTTGATGAGAAAAACTAGATTTATGCCCTCCTATGTTGTGTATATAATATGTAGAAGTTATCCTTGATTTTTTAGCTCAAGTATATAATAGATAGATAGGTGATTGCTAGATAGTAAATGCTTAGGCTAGAATTGTATATATAAGACTTCTTATTTTAAAATTAGGACCTTATTGGTGGGAAATTCGACCCAAAAGATATAAACCAAAAGGTTAAAAAATGAAAAATGGGCCCATATGGATAAAAATATAGAAAACATAAGGGGTCAAAACCATATGTAGGTCATGAAACTATTATGACGGTCTTGACCCAAGCTTAAATAAAAACAAACAATAAAAGTGGGGTGTTAGAGATATATGTATAAAGGATCAAAATCTAATCAAAGAATAAATATAAAAATAGCTTGAGTTCAATCCCAGAACAAAGAGAAAATCATTGAAGGATTGATGCCACTAAGATCTTATTTCATTGTTCAAAACTCGTATTTATATAATTTTGAAAAAATCACAATTTATTTTTGCTATTGGTAAATGGTTTTGGGGGACCATACCCTGTAGTAAAAAAGGCTCAAAAGCCAAATGATACAATAACAACAAAGTAGTTTTTTTAAAACATGGGAGCCACACCACAACAGAAAGCCAAAAATCTAGATAATCATGTAGTAAACTAAGGTAGGGTCCGACTACCTACAAGAATCCCAGAACCAGCACAAAATAGTAAAATAGGAGCATAAAAATAGCTAAACAACAAACTAGTCCAACCCAGGGATTTTTCATAAACTTTGAGTGCAATCTTTAGAATTTTGTAGAGATTAGTAGTAGTTTGCATGACCGGGTCTTGGTTGCCTTCAATGAGTGCTTTCTTCTTAAGTTTATCCTTCTTCCAAGCAGTCTTTGGAATTCCACTTGCATCACAGACCTATTTGACATTGACCTGAATATAATCCAACACTTCCCTATGAATAACAAGATGGTTGGATTGCATTTCTTCTAAGTGAGCAACTCTATCCTCTAGTTCTAGCAGTGAGTGGAGATATTCTCCATATTCTTCTCCAACTTAGAGAGAATAGAAGGATCCACACTAGTTTTAAGGCCTTCCTTGATCAATAGGTCCACATTCTCTTTAATTTATTTAACATTCTCGGCATGGTGTTTGACCTACACCGACAAACCAGAGCTAGAAGGGGGGATAAGTATCTTAACTAAAATTTAGCAGCTCTTTCCGCTTCTATATTTTCTTTAAGTTTTTCATTCTGCGAAGAATACTTTTAGCTAGGGGGTCATAAAGGGGCTCATGGACATTAAGGTTATTAGACCGATTATCGATCTTTGAGGGGAGGGGGTAGAGAGGGAGTTGGGTTGGTCAAAACAACATCAAGGAAATAGTAATGTAGCAAGAAGATAACCCCTTGGTACAGGGGAAGGACACGTGTATGGGTTTGAACCTCTTTAATAGACTTTTCAAGAGAGTGTATAGTGTAAAAGAAATTTCACCTTGTATGCATGATGGAAGTGATTTAGTAGGATGAGATGATGTAGGGGAAACATTGAGAATCTTCCTTCCAATGTGACATACTGAACCACCATTTTCACAAATTCATTATAGGGCTTAGGGATGGATGAGTAGAGGATTTGTATTTTCCAATTTATGGGGTCTTATCTCTAATCAGGAACCTCTATTCTTTGACATCTTTGTCGAATTTATTCCAAAAATCTTCACTCCCTCCATGCTCATGTCAGTGATGAAAGAAATCAATTCTTCCGTGATGGTAAATTCCTTTTCCTTGAAATGGATGACCCTGTCATTCCATTTCCTTGCAAAATCCAGGGAGATGTGGACATTGTTGCCCTTAATCCTCTGCATAAAGTCGGTGAAACCTTCAAAGCTTAAGATATTCCAAAGTTCCACATTATCCCACCATGAGGGATCATAGATGGGCTCCACTTTACATAGCGGACCCCCCATTATGCATTCAAACTTAGTAAACAAATGAATATCTGCTGAGCAGATTATTAAATAGCCAAACCACGAGTCTTTGGTACCTACAAATGGCACTTCCTTTGGACCCAACCCTTTTGGATGAAGAATGTGAATGAAGACCTTTCTAGAAAGGATTGGGCTCAAAAGGCAATGCAAAATGAGTTGTTTGGGAGAGTACATTCGCATAAGGAAAGAGTAACTACAATAATTTCTCCACATGTGCCCTGTCATCCACCTTAACATGATTAAAATGTTAAGTGTCCTTGACTTCATTAATAATAATGGATTGGGGTGTGAGGGGGATCTCCTCAAAATCATACCAATTTTTATCCATGATGACCCCTTCATTTGCAAGTGAATCTGCTGCCCTATTCCCTTCTCTATAGACATGACAAATTTTGATGTTTGAAAATCCTTTGCATATCATCATAGATTCACTAATGAAATATTTAATGGTCCAGCTAGGGGATGGGAACCAATAAGGTTATTAATGACATTCAAGGAGTCCCCTTCAATAATTAAGTTACTGAAGACAAGGGATTTTGTATAGTGGTTAGATTATTTCCCCATAGGGCCTGCATAGGAAGCTATTGTGTGTCCTTATTGGTTTTGATGAGCCCTCCACCACCAGCAGCACCTAGGTTGCCCTTAGAGGCCCCATCAAAGTTCAATTTTTGCCAATATTTTTGAGGGGGATCCACTAAAAAAGAGACATGTCAATGTTAGGAATGACAAAATCATAATGCAATAGTGATTTTGTGTAGTTTTTTAGTGTCTAAACCTAGAAATTTTATCTCAAGAATTTCATCAATCTCAAGTATCCTACAGAAATGGATCTTGGAAAATTTTGAATCTTCAATAAAAATTTCTCACACACATCGTGTAAAAATTATGGGTACTAATTTACCTAAAAGTATTCTAAAATATTGGGAATTGCTAAATTAACACTTAATAAGGGATGGAGATGCTTCTAGATTAATTATTTCTCCCAAGTATATTTCCACATGGCGGTACCCTCCTATTTCTTACTAAAATGTGTCTTTTCCATGGTCCCTTGGATTAACAAAGATCAACCTCTTTAGAAAAGGTACAAAGGTCATTTATAATTTGTTTTACAAGACCCTAAGGACTAAATTTCATGGCTTACTCTAAGAGATAAATTTAAGCTTCAAGAAAGTGATAAGGAATCTATCATGGAAATCAAAAATTTCATACATGATTTGCATCTCTATTAAATTGGTGTTATATCTCCTACCAAATGGTGGACTCACTAGAATTGGCTAGTTGAGACTCCTTACTCATGGTCAAAATTTTGATTAGGTATCAAATTATTTCCCTTCACAATTTGTAATTGGGGACACTTAATTCCCTTTGGAAATTTAACTTTGCTAAGTGTTGAAAATGAGTTTTACAAGGGAAAAGGAACCCATTATTGAGATCAAGAAGGCCCATTTATTTTGGTGCATTATTTATCAAGGATTTTTAGTTGGTCCTTTCTTGTTTCACCTACAAATGGCTCACCTTATTTTCTCATGTTGTCATCACCACAAGTCTATTAAACATATTTTTTGTTTTGCAAATACGTGTTTAATCTTATTGGAAATCAATACCCACCCTCTTTTAACTCTTAAATTTTGAAATGTTCACTTAAAATGGTGTTTTGAGGGGGAATCATCCATGATTCCTACAAAATACAAAAAAATATAGAACATTTTTGTTTTATAAATATCTTTCAATTAAGGAAAGATAGAAACGATGCCAATTTCAATCATATTTCTCTTGAAGATTACTTTTTTGTTGTTAATAAAGTTTTTGTTTTCTCTAATTTCACTCTCCAAATTCATATGAAATCAAAGGAAGTCCTCCTTGAGGTGGCCCCCTTCTAACAATTACTTAATCATTAAGAAATGTAGACATGAAATCATGCACTTACTACTTATATCACACCTCTAAGTATGTTATTATATGTATGATTCCTAAGTAAGAAAACTAGACATTAACAAAACTTCTTTTACTTTTACATTGATTTATCCTTTTGATACTCTTATCATTTAATTTTATGGAATGGTTAGTTTACTTCTGAACATTAGAAAATATGTGAATCAGCTTTGTATTATCTGTTTTATCCTCTCGAGCATCTCAAAAACTATCACCCCTTAGGGATAGGAGCGCCCATGTGTTATTGTCCCCTTTGGGTGCTTCTGTCCTTTTCTCAAATTTTGAATGCCACATCATTTGTTGTCTTTTCTAAAACCTCTTTTATCACATTGGTTTGGATTTCTAGTTATTAATGACAAAATTCAAACAAGGTAATCATATATACATGACTTGTTCACTATTATTAGGGGTTAGAAAACTTGGGTTATTACTTTCTATCTACTACTTGGGCAAAGAGAAACATTCAAGGATTGTATTTGGGCTGCATTATTCACTACATAGGAGGGGTTATTTCTAAATTCCATCTCACACATTCATCTTGGAGGAAAAGTAGTTGTATTCCACTATCTTGGTGTGAATGGCATAATGAAAACCTCATTTCCTTCTTCAAGGGGCATGATTTAATCACACACACACACACACACTAGAACTACATAGAGCTTAAAATTTAGTGCAATGATAAGTGACAATCACATTGTAATGACCACTGATGTCAATCCAACTCAAGCATATGCATTATTTTATTCATCGATGTTTTCTTGCACATTACGAGTAGATAGGGTTTGTTTTATAAGTTTAGGTGCAATGAAGTAAAATCCTAAAACAAAGTGGATGCAATAAAGAGAGAAAGGAAGACAACAAATTTATACCCTAAGAATATCAAAAGTAGAGAATTTACCAAGACACTATCTAGAAGTCAATAACAAACTAAAGACTTTAATCCAAGACACTATCTAGTATTAGCAGATACCCATTGAGTATTCAATGCTCGGAAATCAATAACAAACTTATTACTTTTACTCCATCTGATATTCCTTCCAAAATAACTATTAATAATGCACCTCGTTATATATGCGGGTTCATACTCATAATATAATAGTTAAACGAGCCTTGATTGATAATGGGTTTGGTCTCGGATATGTAATATTCATTTTTACATCAGTTAAGATATTTTGTTTTGATTTAACTCCATCTACTTTATGTATTAATGGTTTTAACAATACACCCAAGAAAGTACTAGTTGAATTTTATTTACCCATTACTATAGGCTCATGCAATATTCATGTTCTATGTCATGTTATGCCTAATAATCGAAAATATAATCTCCTCCTAGGTCATCTCTGGTTACATTTTATGCATGTAGTCCCTTCCATCCTACACACCCAACTCAAATTTCTCCATGAGGGTGTCATATATTATTTTTTAATTGATCCATATATCTTCAACTTTTGTGATACTATCAAGCATGAGAACACACCCACTCCTCACAATCACTCTACCTCACCTATTGTTGATTATGAAACATATGACATTAGTTATAAGTATTTTTGTGACATGGTTTTTCGGCTCATGACTTGGCTACAATGTAAAAGGTATTATTGAGCCCATTTCTCTCCCTAAGAAATATGATAAGGGAAGAATATGATTCTCCCTCACTCATCTAGGGTCCTTTCTTTGGGGGACCAATTTCATCCATCCATAATAGTATATGAGTTCTATACCACTTCACATTTGCATACACTCCAGCTTTGCCATCTACACCTCATTGATGTTATTGCCTCTCCCGACTTACCATACTTAGATGAATTTCACAATGACAAATCCTTACTAGAATACATTTAATTATATACCCCTTTCCTTCACATCATCACACGAGGATATTCCCCATTCTCTACATGTTATTACATACTTTGGTGAGAGTAACCCTAATAGTTTACATACTGATGTCCGTGATACCATACCCACCAAACCATATGTTGAGCATCGATATATTACCTAATGAATAAATTATACCATATAACCTTGGCACTAATGATGATCCACTATAGTTATTTTAGTTTCTCTCTTACGATACCGAGGGCATCGATATTTAGTAAGTTTTGCATGAATTCTCATATTTATTTTCCTAGCACTATCATGACATGCCTGACATAAATCCCTATGTATTTATGCACAGTGTCATAATTCAAGAGGGTGCAAAACTCATGAAAAAATATTCACAAAATACATCCACGTATGGCCTTGTTATTCAAAGAAGAAATCCAATGATTATTAGATGTAGGGTTCATTCGCATTTTTACTACCCACAACAAGTCTTTAATATTGTCCTTATAATGAAACTTGATGGAAAATTTCAGTATTGTACTGAATTTATTGATCTTAATAAATATTTTCCCAAAGATAGCTTTCCCTTACCACTTATTGACTCTATTATTGATCCCACTATAGTTCATGACATGCTTTCCTTTATGGATGGGTTTTTTAGATATAATCAAATCAAAATTAACCCTACTAACCAAGAGAAAACTTCTTTCATAACCCAATGAGGAAAATTTTCTATACTTTTATTCCCTTTGGCCTTAAAATACTAGTGCTACATACCGACACATTATGACTCACATATTCCATGATTATATTCAAAAAAATTATCAAATAGAAACATTGTACTCGGGATGCTCGGGACCTTCATACACTCTTCACATGATAATGACAATATAATATCTACCTCAATCCCAAAAATGCATTTTTGGTGTGACTAATGGTAAGTTATTAGGCTACATCATCTCTTGATGAGGTATTGAGATTGATCCACAAAAAATCAGAGTTATTCAGAGACATGCCTCCCCCTTATAACCTACATCTCGCTACACTCACTCTAAGGAAAATTCAGGCTATCCATTGATTCATCACATAACTAGCTAACAAAACCCAACCCTTTACATGACTCATGAAAAAGATATTATGTTTGCATGCGATGAAAATTGTCAACGTGATTTTAATGATATCAAAGCATATTTACTCAATCCACCTATCTTGACCCCTATTGTTCCTAATCAGCCACTACTCTTTTATATATTGATCACTTTTCATGGCTTAGGAGCATTGCTCACTCAGCATGATGTGACTCAAGCGTGAATGTTTCATTTATTATATGAGTCTCCCTTATGAGTGTAATTACGAGTTACATCAAAAAATTGTGTTTGGGTCTTATCTTTACCATCGACAAGTTATGACATTAAATGATCAATACCGAAATCCATGTCATCACTAAATTTGATCCTTTATGATAATCACTTTCTTGGACTCATTTATCTAGGACCATTTAGCTCGACGGGTTATGTTACTTACTGAATTTGACCTTAAATTTGTTCCACAAAAATCCATTAAAGGACAAGTAATTGTTGATCAATTATTCAAAGCTCTTATCACTAACCCTTTCCCCATTTGTGATGATTTTCATGATGAATTCACTACTTATACCATTGACGTTGATATTTGGACCATGTATTTTGATGGCTCTCAATGTGTCATGGAGCTAGAGTGGCATTATCTTTATCAAACCACATGGTGAACATGTGCCCTTTGTTTATTGCCTTGGTTTCTCTTGCATGAATAATATTGTTGAATATGAAGCCCTTATTTTAGGCTTATCTATTGCTTGCTCCCTTCCTATACGTCATCTTCAAATTATTGGTGACTCCCAACTTATTGTTAATCTTGTCAATGAAACATACTAAAAAAGAGAAAATCACCCTATAATACAATTGTTACCAACATGCTCACCACATTTAATTCATACACTATTACGGTTGTGCTCCACAAGGAAAATCAACATGCTAATGCAATGGCTAGTGTTTCTTCTCTTATTCCTTGGACATTACTAACAACCATGCTACATTAATCATTTGTAACTTGCATCATCCCTTTATTGACTCATGTAACATGAGGCTCTACAATTTCTTTTTTGTCACCCACAATGCTCGATAATCTAGAGTGGTACGCTAATATATACATAAATATAACTACCTCTACTTGACAAACCTTACCACTAACATATCCTAGTATGAGGCATGCCGATTGTAACATGATGCCACATGATATGTGTAGACACAAAATCACACACTTTGGGTAATTATCTAGTCTTGATTACATACTACTATTCATATGTCATGACTAAGAAAATTACTAACTAATCCATGTCCTTGGCCACATTTCTTTGCTTTTGTTTCGCTTTTTGTTTCTACTTTAAGTCTTTCACCCTTACTTGCTTAGTTTACATTTTTAATTTTTGGAATTTTTCATCCTAGACACCAGCGCCTAGCCAGGACACCAGCATTAGGTTCCCTCATCCCCTCTGGGTGCCCATGTCCTCTTTGTACTTTACTCACACTATTTGGGTCCTTTCTAGCCATTTGATCATCTTATCTTTTTGGTAGTCATTTTTTTCGAGGTTATTTACAAAATTCAAGAAAGGGAATCATATAAATATAAAGTTATGTGATCATAATAAGGGACCAAACACTAAGCATTATTTATCACCACCTAAGGTTGCATCCATCAAGTCATATAAGAGCTCTAATGCATCCATCTAGCTCCATCACAAGGGACACAAGGGCTATTTTTCTACATCACACTTCATAGGAGGGAAATTCATTCTATTTCATGCAAACATTTATTACATTCTACATCTAGATACTTGTTTGTTATCCAAGTGCAATTAGCACAAGAGCAACCTAGGGCACAATTCTGTGCACACACACACATAGAACTAAATTGGGTCTAATATGTTGTGTAGCACTCATTTGTAATTTCACTATTGTGATAGCTGAGGGCAATCTGACCCCTCATTTTTCATCTTTCTTTTTTAGAATTTGATGTTTATTTGAGGGTTTTGCAAGTTTGTACTTTGTTGCAAGTTTTATAGTGACCTCGGTGATCTTGGTGTGACCTCAGAATGATCAAAGGTGACTAAAGGAGAACATCTTGCAATACCTTAAAGGATTTTCTAAGAATTTCCATAGACCTAGGCACCCAAAAATAGGCCTAGAATTCCTGTGGGTTCCCATGTCCCCTCTACAAGCACACCACTCTAGCTTGTCCTCCATTTTTGCATTTTCCTGAGCTTCAGTGTGATAGTTAGTGCTTCACATTTTCCTATTCTCTAACTCTGTGCATTCTCCAGAACTCGAAAATAAACTAAGGCTTCTAACCCTCTCCTTGCACTTAGGGTTTCATTATTTATTTCTTAATTTACTTTGGTAAATTGTTGAACTTAATTTATTATTCATTTACTGCAATCTTGCATTCATATTAGGCATATAAAATTACATTTTAGATTAATCATTTTTGTGACCCCGATCTTCAATTCCACCTTCTATTTAGAGCTCTTATACTCTCATTACTGTACCTCAATATTATGGTGAATTTACTAAAGACCATCTTAAATCCCTTAATGATCATATTGTTGAGCATCCTCAAGATCTAGACTTGCTTTTATATGTTTCTCGTGAGGAGGCCACGATATGGTAGAGCTTTTGTTTTTGTAACTATCTCCACTTATATTGCTACTCAACCACCTACTTCTACTCTTCTACCAATTTCTATTTTCCATGTTTTTATCCCTACTCCAACTAACCATTTCACCCCACATATTATTTCTCACACTGTGCAGTAAGTTTCTTCCACTAGCACTCAAGATTTAGCCTCCCTCTATTAAGACCTCTAAGAAAAATTCATCGATTAATCGAATACTTCTTATGCGTCTCCATCTTTGAATTCCACTTTGTTACTACATAGTCCATTCGCACTCACCATATCCACTTACCCACTTCCTCGTGATTTCTTCACCCCCAAGATTCCCATTTTTAATGGGCATGGTGACCCACAAGAGCATATTCAAGCATTTCACATGGCTTTCCTAGATTTTGAGGATGATCACATCCTCTTAGCTAAGATATTCCCTCGTAATCTCCACAATTACATGATGCATTAGTTCTTTGACCTACCTATTCACTTGGTAACATCTTTCATGCATATGTCTAAATTTTTCTCACTCACTTCTCTATCAACATCGGCTCTAAGATATCCTATTCTCAACTCACACAACTTAAACAAGGATCTAATGAACACTTAGTAGATTATGTCTTATGATACAAAAACAACCTAGCTAAGATGTCAAATGTTCTTGCAAACTCGAGCTTTAGGAATTATTCATTCAAAGTCTCTTACCACCTCTCCAGGAGAGTGTTCTCTTTAAGACATCTCCCTCATTTGATCAACTATGTCATACTCTTAAGCTTTGCGAAACTAAGCTCTTATCTATAGGAAAGCTTAAATATCAAGAGAAAGCATCATCTTCTACACATTTTCAAAGTAAGTCAACATTTAAACCATCAGCAACCAAACCAATTGACGTAAAAATCATTATCAATGTGGTATCCACCACCAAAGAGCTTTAATCGCAACCGCTTCATCGTATACATACACAAAGTTAACTGTCCTTCCACATATTTTTCTTCCACAACTTGTCAAAATTAATCTCATCACACTTCCTCCTCCTCTCCAATTAGATCCATCTCATCCAAAAGGTCATAATTATGATGAAAAATTACATTGTGACTATCATCAATGTGTAGGGCATTCTACAGATTGTTGTTTCAAACTTCAAAATCTCATTCAGATTTGATCAACAATAATAAAATTGAGCTTCCATAGCCTACAACTTCTGCACATGTCAATGACAATCATAAGCTCAATATCTTTAACAATCTACTTCCAAAACATGATAAGAAACTGATTAACTCCTCATCTAATCATACATATTGCGCAGTGCCTCCTCTTGCATCGAGGGCTCTTGATTTCCTAGTTGATCATGTTGACACTTCCCCACCATTTCTTTCTTTCTCTAACCACAATTATCATGTGGAATTCTCTTCTAATAACTTACACATTATTTCGGATCCCCTATCAATAACACTAAGGTTGATCTATCATGGCCCATCAATGCATGTTCTATTCCACTTCTTGTTCTGTCTATTGGCTATCCACTTTCACAAATTTCATATCCGATGAACAATTCCTATGGTGTTGTCAAGCTTCATGTTACAGTTGGTCCTCTTACTATGCTAGTACCCTTCCTTGTGGGATAAGAAATTGATGGGTGTGACATGCTCTTAGGCCTCAATTGGATTTGAGGTCTCGTTATATCGTATTCATGCATCATTTACATCTAAAATTCATTCACAATAATCTATTCATTTCCATCAAATGTGTGCCTCCATCTACTCCATGGTCACAATCTCCTCTCATGGTTGTTAATGCATCTCCTAATCCATCTAGTATGCCATGGCCTCTAGCACCTAAAGCACAATCTGCTCCTAACTCACCTACTCGCACATAACCTGCGCAATCCCATCACTCTGCTAGTCTAGTACATCAGTCTAGATCCCTTGCTAGGAAATCTCCTACATCTAGACACATTTCATCACCTTTTTTATTCCACATAGGTTTCCATCATCACCGCATTATGCTTCACATAGGTCTCCATCACCTACACATTTTTTTACACCAAGGTGCCCACCATATACTCATCAATCGCATGCATATAGAATTCACTCACCTATGCATAGCATCTATCTTATATACCACCGCTCTTAGAGCATGGTCACATGCCTTCATTACCTTAGGCATGGGGTATAGGACTTTCATCCTTTACTTTAATCAAATAGCTCATTCATCAACACACACTTGGGGGACATTATGTTAATTTCTCCCCATACCATCAACATGGGTTTCATATTCACATCATTTCAAACCTTTTTAGCATATTTTATCTTCACACATGCATGTATCATCATTTCCCTATGACACACTCTTGTGTTATGGTTCACACTTGACTATTGAGGGAATCCTATATACATGAACCCCACACACTGCATTTTTGACAATACACATCTTACACATTATTCTACATTTTACATTATCCATATATTTGACATCACACATGCTTTAAACTTCCACACTTATATAATCTACATCTTGCATTGCATACTCCACACTTTGCATTACACATTACATGCTTTATAAGTCACAAACCTATAACACATATTGTACATCTTACTCATTTACCTATATGTCACTTTGCACTCACCACCGACAATGCACTCTAGTCACATGGTCCATACTGACTCGCTAAGGGTATACATATCAAATGGACCTCATCAAACTTACACATTTAATCATTCAATATTCTTACCATGAGACATTCCTAGCTAGTGCCTTCTTCATACATTTTGTGATATATGTTTTATGCTACATCATCACGCTTTTTATCATCATATCCATATATTTTTTGATATATACTTTGTGCTACATTATCACGCTTTTTGACATCTTACTCACCCATCAAGTGATATACTCTTTGGCATAAATAATCACACATTCTACCAAATCATCATTATGTTGCTTTTACACATCATCATTCTACAATAAACACTCCTTATCCATCAACTCTTTTTAACATACAACAACACATAATTCAAACCATTTCCCAATGATGCACTCTCGTTTACGGTTCATTTTTACTACTAATGGGGAATGAACAAATGAACCTCATTACATATATACATATCCACTCAAGGGACACGTGGATCTTATCATTCAAAATAAATTCCATTCCACCTCATCCATAACATAATGCATATCTTGGTTGCACTTAGTCTTGCTTAAATTTACTTGTTACATGCTCAATTTATTACACATGTTAGATAGATATTTTGTATCTTATTATCTTTATCATACACACGTGCGCGTTCACTTTCTTTTCTTGTTGTGATTTGGGAATCTACATATCCATTACATGTAGCATGGATGTTTGGCGCAATACCTAGTACCAGTCTCACAACGGCTCCTAGGGGCACCCACTTTTGTACACTACAGGTGTTATTGCTTCATTTTTGTTTCATAGCACACTAATTTATCATATCATACATGCTTTGACATAATTTTTATCTTTCTAACATGTTAATGGGTGCTTCATGTGCAGCATTTTTATGCAGTAACTATCTGCTTTCTATGGTTATTTGTTACATTACATGTCATTGTTTTCTCTTTCTATGTTTATGTTTGCAGGATTTTCCTTAGTCTTGTGTACAAACTTGTCTGATTGTGGCCATTACAACCTTGATTATCTTGTGACATCATGAGTGATGTCCCATGTTTATAACCTATTTTTCACGATCAACATTGTCTTCTTGTGTGTTTACACATTGTCTTCTTAGCTAACATTTCATCTTATGCATGTATTTTTTTCTTTTCTTGTACTAACATTTGTCTCCTAGCCACTTATTTGTGCATTCCTTGGTTTATACCAAGCACATTCCCTTCCCCTACATGGCACAATTTCAGCATAGCGGTCAGTCCTCTTTTGGGCCACATACTCCTTCAGTGATGTTGCATGCACCCCAAATGAGGGGGGTATCATTTGGGTAAATCAGTCACCCCATACAATGTTATACACAACACATCATTGTCACTTGGTATAACAAAGTTTTTAGTTGTAGAAAGGTCTCATAATCAGACTTGGGTCCTTACCATTGCGGCCTACCCTATATTCCAAAGAATAGGGGTGATTACATAGTTTTTGGTATGTCACCGAGGATTTTGACAGGGTAGAGAGTCCTTTAGAGTTAGGAATTTACACTAGCATATTTTATAGGGTAGACAGTCCTTAGCACATGCCTTTATACACACCATGTGTAGTAGTGTTCTACATTACAGGAAGCACTTAAAGGTTGGAGGATGACACCAAATATTCTCCCTATACTTATTCTATTTCATTGGTGTGAGATATAAGATCATTTCTACACTCTTTTCCCCATCACGGATCAAGTGCACATGTTCCTTTTTCACATTTTCCATTTTTCATACTCCTTTACATTCTTTTTACACATATACATGTGTATTTGACTACTCTTTTGGCTTCTCTTTTGCAGATTTGTCTATATGGGAAGTGGTAGTCAATATCCATAAAGACATCATCCACATCATCACAACAACAACATTGACATCAACAGTACATCATGACATATACACATGCTTTTTTTTTCCCTAGGTTCATTTTCATCACTTTTTGCACTTTCTCCTCCTTAGCATCCATGCTTCACATTTTTATCACTCCACGTTTTGTCTAGTCCCTCGACACGCTTTCATCATCGATCTATATGGTTATCAGGTATGCATCTCTATCTACTTTATGTTACCAAGCTTTCTTCTCACCAACATAAAGTGGGGGAAAATGTAGACACAAAATCACGCACTTTGGGTAATTATCTAGTCCTGATTACATACTACTATTCATATGATTCCTAAGTAAGAAAATTACTAACTAACCCATGTCTTTGGCCACCTTTCTTTGATTTTAGTTTATACTATCAATCTTGCACCCATCGCTCAGTCTACATTTTTACTCTTTGGCATTTGTCATCCTATACACCAGTGCCCAACAAGGATGTTAGTTTCAAGCACCCTCATTCCCTCTAGGTACACCAATCCTCTTTGTACTTTACTCACACTTTTTGGTCCCTTTCTAACCATTTGAGCATTTTATTTTTTTAGTAGTCGGCCTTTTTGTGGTTAATTACAAAATTTAAGTGAGGAAATCATATAAATATAAAGTTATGTGATCATACTGGGTAAGTGTACCAAGTTGGGTAGCCAAAAAGTGGAAAAAAAAATAGAAAATGAACGAAACGCAATCACATTTTGAATATCATGATCGCGTTATGATTTTTTAGGCTTCGAATTCATGAACCTAAAATGCATCCTCATTATAATGCATACACATTTCTAGTAGTATGAAACGTTTACGTATTTTGGCCTATATGAAATTTAGGGGGCTGAAGAAGCCATATTTAATAAAATAAATGTTAAGTATAATAAATATTTAAATTTATTTTAGTAAATATAAGAAGTTAGGGTCACTCGCACTTTGATGGAAGTGGTGATGTAGCTCGAGAGTTTTAATCTAGAAGATAGTTTTTTAAAATCTAATGGTCAATACTTACTCAAATTTCAGAATTTCAATAATGACCTATAACTTTCAAGCCATATATATTGTAGTCGGTCTTTGTTTTGTGAAAACATATAGTTGTTTTATAGGTTTTTTGACATTGTAGATAGAATTTTATCCCTAACACTACTTGAATCGGTATGATTTAGAAATTTGGTCCATAATTCACTTTAGTGACCATGAATCAGCTCTATGATGCTTGTCTACTTCTTACTAAAATGAGATCCTCACTTTGTAGATAGAGGATTTCTCCTAAATGGGATTCTTGTCTTGTAAAAAATGAGGTGATTGTAATGTGCCTCCTCCTTAAGGTTTGATCACACTACAAGGTATTGAATTAGTTTTTATGAATAGTACCAAGTGAATTACATCAAGTGAACTCAGATGATTACTCATTCTTAGAAACATGGTGCTCCATATAAATATCGTCCCTTCACCTTTCTTGGCTCTAAAATCATCCTTTCATGGAATCAAATTAAAAATTCTCATACGTGTCTTTTCTCATATATATATCTCATGGAGATAGATGATGCCTTAATACTTCACACATGATGGTCTTAGATACCTCGACGGCGGTGACTATCTCATTTTATCTTGTTCTTTAGATATATTTGGGCACAATGACATATTCAAGATATGATTATCATTGAGGGTTCTGAGTTTAGAGTTTAGGGTTTAGGGTGTACAGTTTAGGGTTTAGGGTTTAGGGTTTAGGGTTTAGGGTTTAAGGCTCAAGTTTTAGGGTTTAGTGCTCAGGGTTAATGGTTTAGGTTTTAGGGTTTAGAGTTTAGGATTTAGGGTTTAGGGCTCGGGGTTTATGGTTTCATGATTAAGGTTTAAGGTTTAGGGTTTAGGGTTTAAGGTTTAGGATTTAGGGTTTAGGGTTTAGGGATTAGGGATTAGGGTTTAAGGTTTAAGGGTTAAGGTTTAAGGTTAAGGGCACAAGGTTTAGGGTTTAGGGTTCAAGGCTTAGAGTTTAGGGTTTAGGGTTTAAGGGTTAGGGTATATGGCTCATGGTTTAGGCTCACCCATTCACTCACTATAATGTTTTGTGTCTTACCTATTCTTATTAGTATAAACTAAGAGTATTCAACTAAAAAGGGTTAATCTACTTCATAAGCAGAACATTCAAAGGGATTCATCACAATTGTATGCCTTTCATCTATTGATATTTTAAAGGATGGAAATTACAGATATCCAAGAACAATTCAATACAAATAAATGTTACCCAATACATCTATCTTATTTTTCCCATCGCATGGGAACTATTTCACTCATTGTAATGTTTTATGTCTTACCCATTCTTATTAGTATTGAAAAAGAGTATTCATATGAAAAGGGTTCATCCGAGTATTGAAGAGAGTATCCATAATTTGATGTCTTTCATCTATTCATATTTTGAAGGAGGGAAATTCTAGATATCCAAGAAAAAATTGCTACAAAGAATTTTTTTGACGTTGTTTTGAATAATTCTTTCAGTTGCAAGCTATCAAGAATGAAGGTTTCATTCGAAGAAAAAAGATTGATATGTCAAGTGGTTGTGTAACCTGGTAATTTGAGAGGATTTCTTAGGTTCAAGTTTATTTTCCAAGATGCATTGATCTAATGTTTGAAAATGTTTCTCCAGATGCAACAACATTTTTATTTAGACAATCAATGATTCTTGAATGTCCAATTATGCCACATAGCCTAGTAGTCCTCGATCATTGGATATAGGGAGACGCCTTTAGTTAGCTTCCATTTATAACGATAGAGATATTTCTAAATTAATGTTATGACCTCTAAATCTTTATGAATTTTAAGTTGTTTGGAAATAACATCTCACCCTTCACTAAACTTGATGACTACCCCTATATTTTTAAGGCACTTTTGAAAGCATCCATGGGTTTATCATAGAAGGAATTATCAATGAATGGAAGGTCACTAAGTCATAGGCCTAGATGACTCCCATTATGAACTAAACAAGAAATATTTAGTAGGTAATAGATAACCCCTTTGTGTTCTTAGTCATTCCCTTGTTGCTATGATTATTTTGAACTTTTCAGGAAGTTTTGTTAAATTTTCTATCCATTCCAGTAGCATAATATCTTTCTCTTCTCCAAAGGAGAGGATACTGAAAGAAATTTGGTTTTGATTCTACACCTCTACATTGGTATATTCTTTATGTTTCTTCCATTTCATTTGAGATTAATTTTTGTGTTGTGATGGTTATTTTTTCTAGATTCCAATGGGTCATCCTAGCTTGCATAATACCATACATGGAAATATGAGAAATGTGAAAAAAATTTAGAGTGTGAAGAAATTGACATTCAAGAGTGCAAGTATATGTGGGGAGAAATAGGTTTGGTCAGATATGTGTAATATGCATTGCAAGGCACAAGGTAGATGTCATATCCATTTAGTTTCTTGTCCCACCTCTCATAAACAAGGTAGTTGTACAAGTAGACTCAATGATGGTTCTAGGCACAAGACTAGGAAATATGGTCCTAATATTGATATTCAAAAATATGAACTCACTCATGAGACCTACTAGAAATATATGAGGTTTAGGGGTTAGAGCTTAGGGCTCTGGATTTAGTGTTTAGGGTTTAGGGCTCAAGGCTCAAGCATCGATATTTAGAGTTAAGGGTTTAGGTTTTAGTATTTAGAGTTCAGGGGTTAGGGTTTAATATTTTGGGTTTAGGGTTTAAGGTTTATATTTTAATGTTTGGGTCTCATGGTTAAGGGTTGAGGGTTAACAGTTTAGGTCAAAGAGTTCATGGTTTAGGGTTTAGTGTTTAGGGATCAGGGTTTAGGGTTTAAGGTTTATGTTTTATGGTTTAGGGCTTAGGGTTTAGGGTTTAAGGTTTATGTTTTATGGTTTAGGGCTCATGGTTTAGGGTTTAGGGTTTAGGGTTTAGGGTTCAAGATTTAGTGTTCAGGGTTTAGGGTTTATTATTTTGGTTTTAGGGTTTAGGGTTTATAATTTAGGGTTTAGGTCTCAAGGTTAAGGGTTTAGGTTGTAGAGTTCATGGTTTAGGGTTTAGTGTTTAGGGCTCAAGGTTTAGGTTTTAAGGTTTTAGGGTTTACGGCTCGGGGTTTATAGTTTAGGATTTAGTGTTTGGGGTTTAGGGTTTAGGGGTCAATGTTTGGGGTTTAGTTTTTAGGGGTTATGCTTTACACTTTAGCATTTAAGGCTCATGGTTTAGGGTTCAGGGTTTATGGTTTACGGTTTAGGGTTTAGGGATTAGGGTACACTGTTTAGGTTTTAGGGCTCATGGATTAAGGTATAGGGTTCAAGCCTTAGGGTTTAGGGTTTAGGGTTTAAGTTTTAGGGCTTTAGGTTTAAAGTGCATGGTTCAGGGTTTATGGGTCATGGTTTGGGGTTCGGAGTTATGGGTTTAAGGTTTAGGGTTTAGAGCTCAGGGCTCTGGATTTAGGGTTTAGGGTTTAGGGCTCGGGGCTCGGGGTTTAAGGTTTAGTGTTTAGGGTTTAGGACTCACGGATTGGGGTGTAGGATTCAAAGCTTAGGGTTTAGGGATTAGGTTTTAGGGTTCATGGTTCATGGTTCATGGTTTATGGCTCAAATTCTAGGGTTTGGAGTTATGGGTTTAAGGTTTAAGTGTTAGAGCTCTCGGGCTCTATATTTAGTGTTTAGAGTTTAGGGCTCAAGGCTTAGGTTTTAGGGTTTAGGGTTAAGGGTTTAGATTTTAGGGTTTAAGGTTCAGGATTTAGTGTTCAGGGTTGAGGATTTATTATTTTTGTTTTATGGTTTAGGGTTTAGGTCTCATGGTTAAGGGTTTAGGTCGTAGAGTTCATGGTTTGGGGTTTAGTGTTTAGGATTTAGGGCTTAGGGTTTAAGTTTTAGGGCTTATGCTTTAGGGTTTAGGATTCAGTGTTTAGGGTTTAGGGTTTAGGGATTAGGATTTAGGGTATAGGATTTATTTTTAGGGTTTATGGTTTAACATTTAGGGCTCATGGTTCAAGGTTTAGGTTTTAGGGTTTATAGTTTAGGGTTTAAAGCTTACGAGTAAGGGCTGAATGTTTAAGGTTTAGGGTTTAGGGCTTAGGGTTTAGGTTTTAGGGTTTAGGGATCATGGTTTAGGGTTTAGGTGTTAGGGTTTAAGGTTTAGGGTTTATGGTTTTGATTGTAGAATTTAAATGCTAAAAATTTAGGTTGAATGCTAGAATCCTAAAAATTACATATGTACTGACCAGATTATACTATAAAAAACTATCTCCTAAACCGTGACTAATGAAGTTGTGAGACTATTTCCATAAGGTGCAGAGTGACCCTAATTTCTTAGATTTACTAAAATGAATTTAAGTTTTTATTTATTATTATTTATATTTTTTCATTTATTATTATTTATATTTTATTATTTCTTATACTTAAACATTTATTTTTATAAATAGGCGCATGACAAAAGCACATATATTGTCCATACTATGAAAAACACATATACGTTATAGTGCATACGCATTTTGTGTTTTTACTTTTTCCAAGCCATGCCTCAAGGCTTAGATCTGGTTTGGATCCCCAATCCTGAGGCATGGACCTGCACAAACACAACAAACAACGTGTTTTTGCAGGAAAATGCAAAAATTCCACTTCCGCCATGATAAATCAATATAAAACGATCGATTCATTTTTAAAAATTATATCACGTAGAGAAGAGTTTCTTCTTTCTAAAAATATAATTTTTCAAATTTTATGACTAATATAAGGTTTCCATATTATTTATTTTCTAATTATTCCTTTTTATAGCTATTTTTGAAGTTTAAACATGTCTATCTTTTGTCGTGTATCTTTTTTTTGGCTCATCGAAATTGAAAAAATATATATACTAGCCCAAACTAGGCCTAATTCTATACATATTCAAAAAAATTATAATTTTGATATTTTTTAGGTAGTTAGGGGGCACGATTGGAGCTTTGTTATGTTTTTAAATTTAAAATTCTTGTACTAGAAAAATCATAAGAAAAAAATACTCACTAAAAATCTAAAAAATGGAGCCCAAACTAGATGGTCCTAGTTATCTTTCTACCAAAGGGTTTTCAAAAATACTAAATGGTGCTCAAAAATGGTGGGGGCACAAAATACCATCTACTATGTTTTTCAACAAAAACAAGAGCACCTATTGGTATATTAGTTATTTGGCCCACTTAAACTCATATATTTTCAATCAACTTTAGTATCTTAGAAACTAGACTCAAAATGCTACGATTCGTGTTTATACAACATCTTCCAATTTTGAGTGTAACTATTTTTAAAAACTCATACAAGTTAAAGTTTTTATTTTTCAGAAAAATTCATCATCTTATGACCCCCTTTTGTTCTCCCAAATGGGTGCACTTACCCTAATAAGGGACCAATCACTAATCATTAACTATCACCACCTAAATTTGCATCCATCAAGGCATCTAAGATCTCCATTACATCCATCTAGCTCCATTACAAGGGACATAAGGGTTGGTTTTCTACATCACACTTCATAGGAGGGAAGTTCATTCTATTCCATGCACACATTTATTACATTCTACATCTATCTACTTGTTTGTTATCCAAGTGCGAGTGGCACAAGAGTAACCTAGGGCACAATTCCACACACACACATAAATAGAATGACATTGGGTCTAAGATGTAGTGCAACGCTCGGTTGTAATTTATCCATTGTGATAGTTGAGAATAGTCTAACCCCTCATTTTTCATCTTTCTTTTTAGGATTTGATGTTTTTTTAAGGGTTTTACAGGTTCATACTCTATTGCAAGTTTTATAGCAACCTCGGTGATCTTGTTGTGACCTCAGAGTGATCAAAGGAGACTAAAGGCTAACATATTATGACACCTCATATGAGGTTTTTAAAGCATTTTCACCTACCCAGGCACCTACAAATAGGCCTACGGCTCCCGCATGGGTGCCCTTGTCCTTCTCCATGTGCCTCAGTCCAGCATGTTCCTCCAGTTCTACATTTTTCTAAGCTCCGGTGTGATGTTCAAGTGCTTTGCATTTTCCTATTCTCTAACTATGTGCATTCTCTAGAACTCTGTGAATCAATTAAGGCTTCTAACCCTCTCATTGCACTTAGGGTTTCATTATTTATTACTTAGTTTACTTGGCTAAATTATTGTAATTAATTCATTATCCATTTACTTGTAATATTTCATTCATATTAGTCATGTAAGATTACACTTTAGCTTAAGCAATATGTCATCATTAGTGGTTCTTTATTTAAACGTACCATTGATGGTAATCTCCTTCGGTTCCTAGGCTTGAATGATATCCCACTTTGGTTGTATCTCGGATACACAACAACATATGCAAATGAAATTTTATTGGCAAAGTTGTGGCCCAAAAGATGTTTTGGAAAGGGTATTATTGGCCTATGATGAAACAAGACTTCCTAGACCATGCTAAACAAAGTGTGAAAATGTCAAGGCTATAGTAACCTCTATCATTCCCCAACATATGACTTACAACCTATTACATCCTTGTGGTATTTTTCATTATGGGGATTTAATCTTGTCGACAAGGTAAATCCTAAATTTATTGAAGGACACAAATTTTTAATCACTTCTACTAAATATTTTGCTAAAGGGGATGAGGTTTACCCTTTACACAATATTATTGGTGATTATATTATAGATTTCTCAAGCACACATATTATAACCTTCTTCGAGGTTTCTTTCACAATTGTGACTGATAATGGATAATCTATGAAAAACATGAGGTTGAAAACTCACACATTCCTTGTCAAAAGGCAATCCTGGAGATTCTGGAGGTGGGGGAGTCATTAGAGATCACAGAGGCTATTTTGTTGCTGCTTTTTCTAGTAAAATGGGTAGGCAAACTAATCACTACTCTGAAGCTCTTGCTGCTCTTTGGGGAATAAGGCTAGCAGAGATTGTAATATTTCCAATATTATAATTGAGGGTGATTCACTGAACATTATCAATCTTTTAAACCAAAAACAACCCCCCAGTTGGTCAATCAGGGACTTTATTGCTGAAGCTACTGATATTTGCAAGAGTTTTGAAAATTTTGAAATCAAACATACCTACCGTGAAGGCAATAGTGTGGCAGATGGTTTGGAAAATATTGGGGTAAATAATACTTTTCAAACTTGGTTAAGGGGTGACATTCTTCCTACTAAAGTAAATGATGACATCATCAAAGATTTGCATGACTTGGAACATAATCACTAATAGTTGTAGTGTTGATGCTAAGGAGCGGATTTTTAAGTGCAAAGTGATGACATCATCAAATATTTACATGACTTGGAGTGTCATCATTAATAGATATAGGGCAGATGCTAAGGAGCGGTTAATTAATTGCAAAGTGAGGATTAATAATTACATCTCTCCACACGATTGGGAGGGCTTCAAAAGTAGAGCTGAGGATGATTCGTATAGTTTTCAAATTTTTACCATTGCAGGGAAGAGGTAATATCACAGGAAAAATGGGGGGACCACCTTGCAAGACAGAGCCCACCCATAATCCAGCATGGAAAGATGATACAGTTCTCTGGAACTCACGAACTTTATTGAAAAAGTCCAAGGTTTTGATCAGGATCTCTCAATTAAATTTGCTCATGGATGGAGGAATCGCGTGGTTGAGTACAGTAATATCAAGGTTGAGATTTTCGAGGAGCTTATTTCCCAGGTCACCGGGCTCAGTCTAGATGGAACCAAATTCTTCAACAAGCATGTGGACAGAGAGGTGGAGGCTAAGAAGTTTCTAGATGAGGGAGAGAATCTGGATTTTGTGACGGTTGGCATCAAAATTGCTTCTGTTCCAGAGCCTTTCGCTGAGATCACAAGGATGGTGGTAAGGTACATTACTCTAGAGGGGAGATTTGTCACTATTCCCCAAAAGCACTTAATCTTCCTTAATCACTTCCGTAGAAACCTCACCATAAAATTTCCTCATTACTTGTTGAATTCTCTGGAGAAATCTATTCTGGAAGTGTAAAACCACACTAGGGTTATTCCCCTTCATCAAGGGTTAATACTTCTCATTCACTTGCCCCTGCCTCGGCCTTCGCCTCGCTCCGGATTCTACTCCTCCCCTACCTCCATCCCTCCCCTTCCCGATAGGAAACTTGACATTGCTACCACTAGCAGGAAAAGGAAAGAGATGAAAACTAAGGTCCCTGCTTCTCAGAGGGTTCTTAGAAGTCATAAAGACCTAGAGCTTGCTGCGAATTTACTACACATTAGTAATCCAGTGGAGGAGCCTAAAGATGAGGACTTGTTGGTCAGAGTAGAAAAGATGGAAAAGGAGATTCAGGACCTAAAGAGTGCTATTAGGGATATGGATAAAACTAAGGGCAAAAGGAAACTATAAAATGATGAAGATGATGATATCACTGCTAAAGTTTTCAAGAAGCTTCTATCTCTAGATGCTAGGCTTGGCAATGTAAAAGGGCATAATGACTGTATCCTCTCAGCTCTTAAAAGCATCTACAATTTTATCGAGCAACATGTGCATAGTATTTGCAGTCTCAGCAGATATTACCGAGGATATTTGGGGTTCCAAGGAGAACAGAGATCTTGCAATTTCCAGGTGGATTTGAAAGATCCATCCCAGGCCACTGCCATTGCATTCTTCATCTCACTCCAAATGATTAAAGCCAAGATTGACCGGGCTGTCAAGTGATGTGGAGCTCTATTACTATTTACTGGCGGTGAAGTTGTTGTTGACTGGCATTTTTGGTGCTATTTTTTGGCTGGGAAGACTAGTGGTGGTTATCTCTTGTTCATATTTTGTCTCTTTTGCTTTTATTCGGATCATTATCTGTCTTGATCCTATTTTTTTACTATATTGTATTATCTGGTTGTTGAGCCCCTGATGTTGGATGTTTTGCATTTTTAGGGTCGATTTTTCCTCTTTTGGTATCTGGATTTTGAGCCTTTTGTACACAGGGTATAGTCCCTTCAAAACTATTTACCCATAATAATAATACTAATAATAAATCACACATTCTCCACCCCTTATTATCCTCGAAATAATGGCCAAGCAAAGGCCACCAATAAAACAATCATTAATGTTTTGTGTAAAATTATTAATCAATGTGGTGATGATTGGCATAATCAAGTGTGCATACCCCTACCAATACCATGTGATTTTCTCTCATATATGCTCTTGAGGTAGTCATGCCTTTCAAACTCATCAATTCCATCTTTATGTGTTTCTCTTTAAAATATCCTCCAAGAAAATGAATATTAAGAGCGAAGCCTACATGAACTTAAATTGCTTGATTCATGCCTTCTAGGTGTGCATCAAGTGTGTTTATCATACAAGGTGTATCCATGATAATTTAATATTGGTGATGTAGTGCTCAAAGAAAATCAAAATAGCACTAATGTATAGCCTCCTCTAAAAGGAAAATTTAAACCTAATTGGTTTGGCCCATTGTTGTTACTCAGAAACTTGGTCAGGGTTTTTATCACCTCGTAACCCTTATAGGTAAACCTTTTAAGAATCCAATGAACATTGTGCACCTTAAAAAATTCTATTCCTACCCCCATTCTCACCACACACTTGGGGGAATAATCCCACACCCTTGCACCGATGACACACTCTTGTTCTAGGTTTAAACATGACTTTTGAGGGCACACTTACCTACATAGACCTCACTTTGCACACATACAGTGAGGGAAACCTTTCTTCCCACTCCTAGTCATTTTATTTGGTATTCTAATAATTTAAAAACATTCAAATATTTGAAAAAATCAAAATTACTAATTTAGATCTTGATTGGATGTATTCTTGCTTGCTTATACTATTTTATGTTGCATATTTCTTACCATGTTACTTTGATTCATAGTATTCTCTATCTTTTTCCATACACATATACACATTCACATGGTACTCTTGAGGTGAATGTAGGATACTTATAGATTATCACATGATGTATGATGTTTGGCATTATTCTCTACCAATCCCACTGAGGCTCCTGGGGCATCTACCTTTCTTATTTATCTATATTCAGGTTCTATCATTACAATTTATACTAATTTCATTCCTATTTTCAGTTGTATACATTGTGGCATACTATCAATTTTTCTAACATGCTAATGAGTGCTTCATATGTAGTATTTGTCTCGCAGGCTTACTTTTAACCATGGTTATCTAATTTACTTGTATCTTGTGTATGTTTGTCTTGATTTTCATTATTTACAGGTTATTCCCTTTTCTTGATTACATGTTTTTCTTTATAGCCTTGAAGGATTTGAATGCCTTGTGACATCTTGAGTGGTGTCTCGTGTATTCAACAAACTACTCATTGTGTATTTTGGCATGTTACTATGTGTTTTGGCTAGTTTTTATTACATCATGTCATGTGTGTGCATGACTAATACTTTATACTAGTATTTTCCATTTCTTTTCATGCACCATGCTAATTACCATGTGCATTACCTTTCCCCTATATTAGTTCTATGTCAGTGTGTGCACATTAGTATCATCTTTCCTTGTTTGGTCAACACTCACCTTGGTTCATCTCATGCATCCCAAACAAGTGGGGACAATCATTAGGTGATTATTTCACCATCTTAGGATTCCAAAGACCATACATAAATTGGTACATGCCAACAATCGAATAAAAGAGCTAAAAACGGGTTCAAAATCGAATTGGACCAAATCATATTAGGGATAAAATCACTCAATACTGAGACGGGAATAGTGGGTGCTAGTGTCCCACTTGATTAGTTCTATCTTGGGGGCATAAACATGTACAATACATGATCAATAGGTTTCTAGTGACAAATTTATCCAAAATCTACAAACATGTACTCAATTACAAGTTATTATCAATTACAAATGAAAAAATTGATGCAAAGTAAAAATATTCAACCTCTTAATCCACTCAACATGTTAATAAGAACCTATAAATCATATATTCAAGCTCTACAAAAATAGGATCAAAACGGTTCACAATATGCCTAGCTTTTCTTATAACGAAATAAATTTATTAGTTATTTTTGGAGATCAAAGTTGCACATGTCCTAAATCACAATGATCTAGGGCTTTGAGGCAACATGGGACTATCTCCAAGTTGTGGGACTCAAACTAAGATAGACCTCCAGAGAAGGCCAGCTTCCTCTACTTACTTCTACTTGCTAAAATACTCCTAGGAATTAAAATGAAACTATCTAAATTTACTCTAACTTCCAACGGACCAGGGTGAGAAGGAGATGCGTGAAATAGAAATCCTAAACTAGATAATGTGATAGCACCAAATATAAGGGGAAAGATACTTCTGAAAGAGAGAAAATGGGAAAAACGATGATGAAGAGGGTTGAAATGATGACCACATTTCAAAACAACGTCTAAATTCCCACTTCCACAATGCACAATAGATACGGATTATGAGGAAACAAACACAACATACCCATGAAAGAATGAAAATCAAAGGAGACACAATAAAATATCTGCTAATGCATAAATAAGCCATAAAATAGATGATTTTATTACTTTAAGATCATGCGCAAATCATTACAACTAAGAAGGAATATGTAAAACAATTTAAGGACCATAACCAAAGGCATACAAATATTAGAACACTCATGCAACATTAAAATGATGCCCTCACATTTCTGAAGTATCCAACATAATAACTAGGCATCATTTTACAATATATAGAAAAATTGAACAAGAAGAAAGGAGAAGAAAAGAGGGAAAATTTGAATTTCTCCTTCCACCAATCAATCGTCTTCATTAAATTCTTCGATAAGATCACAACACTTGAAAGACCACTTCCCACATCATTTTCCTTTTTGAAGAAGTAACGATGCTCATACTACATCAAATTTTGGTGGTTATACCATCTAGGGCAGTCCTTTTTGCTTGTTGGGGACATTTTTCTTCTTCTCTGCCCATCTACATCATTTGAATTTAAGAAATACAGCTTCCATTTCATAAAGAAGGTTGATATTTCTCCAATGATGTAATATTTGAAATGATTAGATCATTGAATCAAAAGTTATAAGCATTTTTAGTTTCTGGCGGAAAATTATCATTTTCCTTTTATACACATATTTTGTTGACTTTTTGGCACCTTCCACGTTCCCTCAACTCTGCTCTTTGATTTACTTGAATCCCCATTCCATGGAATTCTATATCATCTCGCTTCACTCTACATCTTTCGATTATGAGAGGCTTTTCATTTACATGCATGGCATATTTTTAACATCGTGGTATGTTCCTTCCCTCCACGGCACACCCCAAACTTCAATGGTTTTTACCTTTGGTCATAGTTATTCCTTCACACCCACGGCATACTCAAACCCTTTGTTTTTCATCCTTATCCTTCTGCGGATATCCAAGTTGTTCAATTTTTGCAAGGGTGTAAAAATGGACAACATTTTTAAAACTCATAGAGGTCATACACTGCTAGATGGACTAATCAATATCCTGAAGCATTCATTAGGCATGGAGTCATCCTGACAATTTTTAATCTTTACTAAACTTGAATTCCCATATTTGATTTAATTTCTCTACATTTGATTTTCTGATATGATTGTAACGGATCCTTGATTCCTTGAACCTCTTCCTTCAACAACCATAGAAATATGATGAAAATTGTGCACAAGAACATCTTCTAACAACAATACTGTGCAAATAACTTAGGGAAATAAACCTATACTACCAACAAAACAATGTGCTAAAAGAACTTGGAGGAATTGAAAATTAATCTACTATGTACAAGATGTAATAAAATATCTTAATGAGAGGGTTTAAGGTAAATCCCATTGAATGGTATTTGAAGAAAATTCCCATCAAAATTAGATAACTCAAATGTGTTAGCCACCTTGCAAGTGGTGATGATGTATGGTCCACTCCATATTTCATCAAATTTGGAGTGTCTTCTTAGTTTAGCTTGATCCGCATCCCATTTCAAAATGAGATCTCCAACCTTGAAAGTTTGATCTCTAGATTTCCTATCAAACCATTGTTTGGTTGACTTCTAATGTTATTCCAATTTCATCATGGCAGCATTTCTTAACTCCTTTAGCTATACCAACTCCACCATCCTGATCTCCCTTTGATCCATGCCTTCAAATTCTGTTCATTTGAGATAATTCAAGTGAATGTAATTTCGGTGCTAATGACAATTTTGCTTCTTTACCATATACCAGTTTGTAGGGAGAAGTGTCAATAGATTTATTCATTGTTATCCTATCCGTGAAGAGAGAATTTCTTACCCTTGTGTGTCACTACCTTTGATTTATGTCCATTGTCCTTTTCATGATCCTAACCAAATTCTCATTAGTAGACTCTTCCAATTCATTACCTTGGGGGTAATAATTGGAAGAAGTCTTAAGATAAATCCTGAGACCAATATCCCAATAAGAAATATTTGATCCTAAGAAAGCCTTTACATTATCTGAAATGATGGTTTACGGAATGCTAAACCTTGTAACAATTTCTTCAAGAAAGTCTAGGATAATTGATTCAGAGAGCTTCCTTCAATGGTGTGGCTTTCGTCCACCTAGTAAAATAATTTGTTGCAGTTAAAACCCATTTGTGACCAACACTAGATGGAGGATTAATCATGCCAATGAATTCAAGACCCCATTGAGAAAATGGTTGATCTTCCTGAATTGGATGAAGTGGGAGAGCCTCCAATCTTTTCTTTCCAATGAATAGAGCACATTCCTTACACTTTCTCACCCATCTATGAGCATCAATAAATAACATAGGCCAGAAGTATCCTACTTTTATGATTTTCATGGTTGTGGCTCTAGCATAAAATTTATGCATGAGAAACTGTCATGGAACTCAGTTAGAACCTTGTCACATTACTCACCTTCAATGCACCTGAGAAGCACTCTATCAATATGTATTTTAAATAATATGCCACCAATTAATACATAAGGAATAGACCACAGCCTCAAATGTCTTACGTTTGCTTTGTTCAATCCTAAAGGGTATTAACCAAGTAGATAAGAACTTATTCATATCATCAATCTAGTTATGATCATTGAATACATTTCTTTCATCCCTCTTCCATTCAACATCATTTGAAGGTTTTTTTATAAAGAAAGCTTCTGGTGATCCCTGAGCATCTAAATCCATCTGCTCACAAAGTTCCCTTTATCTTACCAACTTTTTGGCCTTGATGATCACATCATATTCCATAATTTTAGTCACCCATACAAGTACTTTTCTCACATTATTCTACTCCCGTGATGAAGTCTCTAACACTAGAATGTGATACTAAAACTTTGATGTGATTAGCAGCAATCATGCTTTTAAATTTCCTCAAGGATCTCATGATGGAAAAAACTTGTTTCTCAATGTGGTTATATTTGAGATCATAATCCTTCATTTTTTTATTGAAGAAATCCATTGGTTGCTCTAGTCCCCGATAATTTTGTTGAGTCAATACCGCGACAATAATAGATTCAACCCCATAAGAATATATAATGAAATCTTTGGCATAATCAAGGTTGATTAATGTAGGGGCCTGAGAAATCTCTTGTTTTATTCTATCAAAGTTTTCTTTCCCCTCTGTTATCTACTTGAAAACCGAATCCTTCTTGAGAAAGAGGGTAATAGGCCTTACTAAACTTGTGAAGTTAGGAATGAAATGCCTAATAAAGTTGATTTTCCTAATGAATGACTACAAATCCTTCTTGTGAGTGGTAAGGAAAGAGCCAAGATGGCTGAAATTATTTCTAGATCAATGGCAATGCCCTTATTTGAAACAACATGTCCCAAAATCTTACCCCTAGTGACAAAAAATTTACACTTCTTAGGATTGAGAGACACACCAAATTCCCTACATCTCTCAAACACTTTCTCCAAGTGCTTCATATGATCCTCACTCTGCTTTGAGAAGATAGTGATGTCATCTAGGTAAACCAAGATGAATTGATTAATGTACCCCTTGAAATCAATGTCAATTTCTCTTTGGAAAGTGGCACCTGTATTTGATAGGCCAAAGGGAATTTTTTTCTATGCATACGTTCCCCATTTGGTGTTAAACATAGTTTTATATTGGTACTCTTCTTTGAATTTGATTTGGTTAAAACCCAAATAACCATCAAGCATTGAAAATTTTTCACCCCGCTATCATGTTTACCAAAATATGCTCCATGGAAGGTAAAGATCCTTTACCAAGGCCTTATTTAAGTTCTGAAATTGCACAAAGTCTAATTTCTCCATTTTTCTTCCTTATTGGAACCATATTTTCCACCCAAGTAGAGTACTTAATAGGAAAAATTATCTTGGCCTTAATGATTTTGGACAATTCCTTTCTCATAAGGGGCTCAATTTTGGGATCAATTGGCCTCTTCTTCTACCTAACTAGATTAACATTGGGATCTAGATCAATGGAATGCTATACTATATTTGGATTAAATTCTTTTAAATCTTCATAGTCCCATGAAAATACATCATTGAACTTTTGGACAAGGAGATAAAATATTGTTTTTCATTATCATCAAACACCTTCCCGGAAGAAGCTCATTTCTGGCACAATTATGACCTGGTCGGAAATATTTCGCTTTACTGACATTTTCTTCTTATCACCTCTAAATTCATCATTTAGGCTGAAAATCTTCTCTAAAGTGACCAATCCTTTTGGAAATTTGTTTTTGTTAATGTATAATTTGATCACCATAGATTTCTAACAAGTCAAATTACATTCTTGAGGATAACTTAACTTCATTTTGTATGGATTAGTCAATTGATTCATCCTTCTCAAACAACTACCGAGTTGGTGTTATTATCTAAAATAGAAGTCCTAACCACCATTTTGATATGTTTAACACTTATTGTTGAGACTCATAGCACTCCCGGATGTAGATCAGGCTTCTAGGTTGATCACTCTAGCATCCAGTGTGATTGCACAACATGGAAACCTCTTTCTAAGTGTGGGGACTTGTGAAACTGAGAGAGGAATCTCCATATTAGAGGCTGGTTCCTCAAACTCCTCTGATTTAGATCTAATGCTTGCACAACTACAGAGGTTCAGATCCTAATCCTACTCTAACTTGCAAGGAGATAGGGGTAGAAGTGCAAAAACTGAAACTAACTAACGATGGTGATGCACCAAAAGGAGTGGTGAAACATATTTGTCATGCAAATAGACACAGATCAAAGTTCATAGCATAAAACATACATAGATTGATAAGGTATAATTTGGGATCTGAAATGAAACAAATAATGCAAACAGAGGACTAAAACTCATTCACAGAGCTTGCATTATCATTTCAGTGTCAAAAAACACGCATTACACCCTCGAGAGGTAAGAGAAAGCTGTTACTTTCTTTGGAGAGGTCTGATCCTTGCATCAATCACTTGCTGGAGGTGAAAGAAGAAGTCTTCTATGCCCAAAAATGTTCCCCCTTTTAGAAATGAGCCAAATCTAGCTTTTACAGTGCAAGGGTCGAGCCCAGGGGACAGAAAACGTACAAAAACATGAGAGCCCATCCCTCCTTGACTGCAGATGCATTAAAATGGCATGGGGGACCTTACAAACCCATACTCTATCATTTTGACCGGATTACAGGAGAATGTAACCCATTCTGCATTAAATTTGGTCGCTAGAATGTCACTTCTGGCCATGAACACGTGTCAGAGCCGTTTCTCAATTTTCTCTCTCCATACTGCACCAAAACTCAATATTAACCCCAAAATCATGTAGATAATTTCACAATATTTCCGTTGATATAAAGAACGTGCAAATCGAGCTCTGGATCGAAAGATATGTCGATCTGAAGATTTAGGGCACAAAACAGGTGAAAATGCGTTTTTGAAATTTTTCCCGCGCTCTGCCACCTGGATGACACGTGGCACGCGCTGATTGGATATGTAATTCTCTCTCCTCTCTATCCCATGGGTTTTCTTGCTTCATTGGACATGTGTCCTCTTTTGATTGGCTCGGGTCAGTGCTTGAAACCTCGCCCTTTGACTTTTGGACCCTTTTTCCCCTGTGACACGTGTCGTGATTTGATTGGTCCGCGGGTCTGCCGGCTTTTCATGCCCTTCACATATTTTTGTCCTGGATGTCCCAGTGCTGTTTGGGATAGAATCCTCTGATCCACCCAAAATGGGCTTCCTTGTCCCTTATCTGCCGATGACACATGGTGCAATCTGATTGGCTCTCGGCTTTTTGGCTATCCGCGTCCCACGCGTCCCTTTGTCCCAACTGTCCCAATATGAAATTTCTCTGTTTCGGGTGAACCGGCCGGTTCGTGTCCTCCGCGCACTCATGGCCCAGATGTCCCAGTGTGAAAGTTCCCCGTTTCGGCCGAACCGGCCGGTTCACGTCCTTCGCGTACCTTTGTCCCACTTGCTCCCGGACTGTCTAGGACAAATTCTTCCGATTCACCCGGTTCGGCCGGTTCGCATCCACCGCGTACTCTTGTCCCGCTTGCCCCGGTTAAGGACTTAGACAAATTTTCTTTCTTTCAGCCGATTCGGGCATTTCGCGTCCCACGTGTACCTATGGCCCAGATGTCCCAATTGCCACGCAGACTGCTGGGGCTTTTCGGCCGGTTCGCGTCCCAACGTCCCAAATGTCCCGATTGTTGCGAGGACTAGGACTTAGCCAATTTCCACAATTTTTTCTGGCCCAAGCTTGTTTTTGCAGCTTTTTTGCATCTTCTCAGAGCTTGCTCTTTTCTTCTTCGGCCAGGGGAGTTAGAAAAAATCTGAGGGGACCCTAGAAACATGATTTTTTCCCTGAATCAATCCATTTTCCTGGGACTTGAGAATTCTGATGTATGTTATCAATTCAACCCTAGGGGTGAATTTGGATAACAATTTGGCGACTCAACGGGGATACCTGCCTGCTAGGTAGAAGATACCAGTTGCCTGAAGTAGTCCATTGGGCATGGAGTCATCAAGTATTCTGTTAGAACCCTAACTGACTCAGAATGTGCAAGGAGGAAGATGGAACGTCTCCTGATGAAAGCAAGGACTGCTAAACATCTCCATGGATAGCAAGCTGTGCCAAAGCACTTAGGGAAAATAAAACTAACCTACAGCAAAACAATGTGCACAAGCACTTGGAGGAAAGAAAATCTAATCTAATATTTATAGAGGTAGTGAACTTCCCTCTAGAAGCAACGCTTGAGTTAGATTCCGTTGATTTGGAATCTGCGGTTCTTCACCATCCAATGAGGCCAATTAGAAAGCATTGTTGTTCTTGCACTTTTGACCATGTATGGACCACTCCAAATGGCATCAAATTTTGAATGCCTTCCCATTTTTGCTCTATCCACATCCCATTTCAACACTAGATCTCCAACTTGAAAATATCTATCTTTGGCCTTCCTATCAAAGGTCTTCTTGATCAAAGCTTGATCCTTTTCCATTGCTTGGGATGCCTGATTTCTGATCTCTTGCAGCTCCATCAACTCTACATACCTCACCTCCATGGGCTCAAACTCTAGCAACTCTAGCTGTTTCATGAGTTCCAACGTTGGCAACTCAAGTGACATGGGCAAGATTGCCTCTCTTCCATAGACAAGCCTGAATGGAGAGTTACCTGTGGATCTTTTGGGAGTTATCCTATCAGCCCATAAGGCTGATTTCAGCTTGGTATGCCAAGACCTCTGATTCTCATCAAGAGTCCTCCTAATGATCCTCAACAAGTTCTTGTTTGTAGACTCGGCCTGGCCATTACCTTGAGGGTAATAGTTTGATGAAGTGCTTAGGTAAATACCGTTCTTGACAGCCCACTCAGTCACCTTAGATCCAATGAATGCCAATGCATTATCAGAGATTATTGTAGCAGGTACACCAAATTTGGTTGTTATCCCCTCATAAAAGTCTAAGATGCTAGACTCATTCGCCTCTTTGAGTGCTACTGCTTCTGTCCATTTGGTGAAGTAGTCTGTGGCTGTCAAAATCCATTTGTGCCCTTGGCTTGAATTGGGATTAATGACTCCAATGAAGTCCAAACCCCATTGCATGAATGGCTGGTCAACTGAGATTGGATGCAATGGGAGGGCTGCAAGTCTCTCTTTTCCTGTGAAGAATGCACAATTCTTACACCTCTTGATCCATGCATAGCAATCACTGAAGATTTTAGGCCAATAATAACCAGCCTTCATGATTTTTAGAGCTGTCACTCTTGGTGCAAAATGGCCACTAGTTGGTCCACCATGAAACTCTTCCAACACCCTTTGAATCTGACCTGTGCTAATGCATCTCAACAGCACTCCATTTACATCTTTTTGAACAAAACTCCATCAACAATGGCATACGGGACAGCCTGCAATCTGAAGTGTCTCCTTTGGGTCTTGCTCATCTCTAGAGGGCATAGGCCTATGCCTAGGAAGTGCATAATACCTTGGGTCCAGCAAGGAGTCGGGGCAGCATTGTCTTCTTCTTGACTACCACTTGGCTCATGGCTATCTTGGACTGTCAAAACAGCTTCTTCTTCGTTGCATACTTCTTTTTGCTTCCCCAAAACCAGCTACTCACACAATCCTTTCCCTCTTACCAGCTTGGTGATCTTGATCTCAATGTCATACTCCATGACACGGGTGATCCAACCTGCCCTTTTCTCATTCAAATCCTTGTTGAGGAGGAAGTCCTTAACTCCAGCATGTGAGACCAGCAACTGGACCTTGTTGTTTGAGACTAAATGCTTGAATTTCTTCAAGCTTTTGATTACTGCAAGTACATGTTTTTCAATAAAAGAGTACCTCACCTCGCAGTCATCTAGGCTCTGGCTGAAAAAGGCAATTAGCTGCTCATCATTATCTTTGTTCTCTGTACCTGAATGGCAAAAATAGTCTCATCACCTCCAAATGCATAGAGGATGAAATCCTTGGAGAAGTCCAAGTTGATGAGAGTTGGTGCTTGGGAGATGGCTTCTTTGATTGTTTCAAAATCTCCTTGCCTTCTCGCTATCCACTTGAAAGCCATGCTTTTCTTTAACATTTTGGTGATGGGCTTGAAAAGGGCTACAAAATCGAGACAAACCTGCGGACAAAATTGATCCTTCCCAAGAAGCTTTGAAGAGTCTTCTTGTGACTTAGCAATGGTAGCGCTCTTATGGCTTCAACTCTCTCTCGGATCAATTTGCGGTCCCTCTTTCGAGACAATATGGCCAAGGAGCTTTGCTTCATGTGCAAGAAATATGCACTTGTTAGGATTCAATGACACTCCGAACCTTCTACACCTCTAAAACACTTACCTGAGGTGAAAGAGATGGTCTGATGCATTCTTTGAGAAGACAGTGATATCATCTAGGTATACCAGCACCATCTTGTTGATCAAGCCTTTAAATGCCATATCCATAGCTCGCTAGAATGTTGCTCCGCCATTCGAAAGTCCAAATGGCATCTTCTTGTAAGCATATGTGCCCCATTTTGTAGTGAAGGCCATCTTGAATTGATCTTCTTCCTTCACCATTATCGATTATAGCACGAGTATCCATCAAGTAGTGAGAACCTTACGAACCAGCTACTGACTTGCAATATTTGCTCCATGGAAGGGAGTGGGTAATGGTCCTTGAGGGAGGCTCTGTTTAAGTCTCGAAGTCAACACACACGGTCCGATTTCTCCATTTCTTTTCTCATTGGCACTAATTTTGCAACCCAACTCAAGTGTTTGATGGGGAAGATGATATTGGCCTCAATGAGCTTGCTTAACTCTTTTCTCATGAGAAGTTCAATATGGGGATTCACGGCCTTTGCTTTTACTGACGAGGCTTGGATTTCGGATCCGGCTCAATAGTATGTTGTGCCAACTTTGGGTTGAAACCTCTTAGATCTTTGTAAGTCTAAGAAAAGACATCACGGGAATTCTTGACAAAGGTGAACAAAATCAGATTTCTCTTGTGAGGTACTTACTTTGCCAATCTACAATGTTTTGCCTTCTTCCACTAAAATAGGCTCTGAATCTTCCCCCTTCACTTGAATGTTTTCTTTCTCCTTCCAGAGCTGATCATTCGGGTTGAAGATTGACTCGAGGTTATGAGGCCTTTTGGTAATTTGTTAGTTCTCAGTTGTACTACCTGATCACCATATTGCTACTCCAGCTTGTCTTAATTTCTGGAGAATTCAGCTTCTTCTTGTAGAAAATTAACAATTTGCTGATCATTCTCGAAGACTTGCCAACTTGTGTTGTTATCTGGAACAGCTGGTCTCACAACCAATTTGATATGAGGCTGAGATTTCTCACTTTTGATACTCTCTACAACATCAAACACAGCCCCAATTGCTGCAAGTCTATCAGCGGCTTCATTCTTTTTCCTTGGGATGGAATTGATGCTAAAAGCTTCAAAATCTTCAATAAGATCCCATACCCGATTTTTGTAGCACTTAAGCAGATCATTTTTGGCAGCATTTTTTCCTTTGACTTGGTTTACGACCAACTCACTATCACCAAATACTTGTAATTTCCTGATGCCTCTCTTCATTGCCCAGTGCAGTCCATGAATTAAGGCTTCATACTCAGCTGTGTTGTTTGAGCAAGAGAACTGAAAATGGAAGGCTGAGTAATACTTTATACCTTGCGGTGAAATGAGCATAGCTCCTCCTCCTGCACCTTGTCTACTCCTTGATCCATCAAAGAACAATTGCCATACTTCATTCTTGTCCTTATGATCTGGCTTGGTGATGCTAGGAATAGGTTGATTCCCTTCATGTAAACAATAAACTCCTAGCGCATATTCTTCTACTTCTTGATAGGGATCAAAAGCATGCACCTTGCTTGCCCATTCATCAAGAGTCAAATCTGGGATGCTTCCAACCTTGGTGTCAGCCTCATCAGTGCTAGGGTGATCTTCTTGATCAAATGCTGAGCAATTGGCATTAATCTGACTTGGAGTGTAAGGCTCAATATGGAAGTTTGCAATAGGTTCAGACCTAATTGTAGCCTTAGTTCCATATCTTGTTCTAAATAGCATGTGTGACCAATCAGCAGACAAATACCCCCAATCTTAGCAGTGAAGTCTCTTGACAAACACAATGCAAAGAGTGGTGGCGAGTCTATGATTGACACATCTTGTAACACTATTACGTTGGGACATGCGTGCGGTGTGAGGATCAAACCTTTGATTACTCCAACCGTTGTCCTTTGTTGTCTGTATAATTACACTACACCCTTGGAGATGACTTCATATTGAAGCCCTAGGCTGATTAGCTATTTTCTTGGGCATTACTGAACTACTTGCCCTAGAATCAATCATGTAATTATGTACCAACCTATCTCCTATGATCAATGAAACATAAAATGGAGGGGGCTTCAACATTTTACCTTGTTGTCCTCCATGGTTTCCTTCAGGCTGGGCAGCATTTGTGAGTACCTTCTCTTGCATTTGGACCTGTTGATTTGAAGTTGACCAGTCCTTCATGGCAGCTTGTAGCAAATCTCTTTGGCCTGGGATGGATAGTGATTCCCACATTGATATGTTTACATTTGTCTTCTTCATCTGATCAATGATGTTGAATGGGGATGAAGCATCCCTCTGTTGTCCCCTAGCTTGCACATTCGTTCCTTGCACATGGGCAGCAACAACTGGCATCTGAGTTGGTTTAGGAGCTAGTTTGGGTGCTCCTTGCATGTTTGGAACTGCATTTTGTTTGCCAACACCTTGTGGAGTGACAGAAGGCCGTGAACTACTTGGGGCCAATGGTTGTTCGTCACCCAAATTTCTCCTTTTTGACCTTGTGTTGGCTGCAACACTTTGAGAGGGTATTTAATTCATACCACAGAAATCTTTAGCCTGCCAATTGACAAGAGTAGTTTCATTCGGAGATGTTCCTTGCTGAGGTGCTTCTTGCTATTGATCTCCTTCATGGCTAGACTCTTGCAACCCACTGACGGTTTGCACCATCAGGGCTTGATTTAATGCACCGTTAAAACACATTGATTGGTTGTGTGGCTGACTACACGGGAAACACCAATCATATTCTTGGGCCATGTTATTTTGGACTGGCACTAATGCTTTAGAAGTAGATACAACATTGGGGTTATATGGGTGAAATGGCCTATTAGCGGGAGGCCTTACTTGGCTTTAATTTTGATTTGCAGCCTAATTTGGTGACCTATTTTGTTGGTATGGGGGCCTAGCCTGGTACTGTGCTTGAGGTTGATACGGTCCAGCACTTTGAGCTTGCTGTCTTTTGATAGTAACCAACTCATTTCCCAAATTTTGCAACTATTTCATGACCTCTTGGAGTTCATTTGAAGCACTAGAGGATGAAGTAGAAGTTTCACTTGAACTTTGATTTCTAGGGGTGGGAACAGGAGCCAAAGTGGGTGCTTGACTAGTGCTTGGATTTTCTAAGTTTGGATACAAGGGCATGGGAGGCCTAGGAGCCAGTTTACCAGCTTGAATAAGATAGTTTTCGGCTCTAATGGCAATGCTATAAGTAGCAGGTAAGGTTGTGCCTCCCATAGATTGAATTAACATAGAAATATCAGAATTCAAAGCTTTAAGGTAATATAGAAAAGCACCTTCTGTGTTGGCCTGACTGCCACTGGAATCCTATCCCAAGACCTTTGAAATCTGAAGTTGAAGTCAGTTAGTTGCTCGTTGGGGGCTCTCTTGATAGTTGTCAGCTGCTCCAAAAGAGATAAGTTGTCTCCCTTCTCTCAAAATTGCTCATGAAGTGCAATACATAGCTGATTCCAGTTTGTGATAGAACCAGCTCCAAGGCTCCTAAACCATTCAATGCTTTACCCTTGAATGAAGATGCCAGTAACTTGATGACCACTTGCATTTCATTGATTTCATGGATTGCACAAAGGTTAGCAATATCTTTAACATGATCGCACTGGGTAGTCGATTTTCTCCGGTGAAGTAGGGAATGTTCTTCAAGCTACAATAGGAAGGCTGGATGTTGTGCATTGAGAGCAAGTGGGCTCTTTACTGTGAAGTTGACATAGGGGTTGTTCTGAGCCATTCGATTGGTCTTAAAACCCTTGTTGATGAATGAAAGCTCTACGAGTGGAGGAGTTGAGAGAGTTCTGTTTGGTGGAGATGGAGACCTCTCGAATCCTTCTTCCTCTTTGCCTTCTTCTTGGAGATAATTGCGGGTATTCAAACAAAGCACTTCTTCTTCCCCAACTCTTGACCTTGTGGTGATTCTTCTCATGATTTTTCGGGCCTTTGAAACAGATTGATTCTTTCCCTTGGAGTCGTGAGATATGCAAATAATAGCTCTTTTAAATAAGAAAAATGCAGCGAGATGCACATCGACCGCTACAATAAAAATGAGACCTCTAGGTCCCACCGGTGTGCCAAAATTGTTGTTGCAGACTCACGGCACCCCGGATGCGAGATCGGGCTTCTAGGTTGATCACTCTAGCATCCATTGTGATTGCACGTGACATGGAAACCTCGCTCTAAGTGTGGGGACTTGTGGCGAGAGAGGAATCTCAGTTAGAGGTTGGTTCCTCAAACTCCTCTGATTTAGATCTAATGCTTGCACAACTACAGAGGTTTAGATCCTAATCCTACTCTAACTTGCAAGGAGACAGGGGTAGAAGTGCAAAAATTGAAACTAACTAACGATGGTGATGCACCAAAAGGAGTGGTGAAACATATTTTCATGCAAATAGACACAAATCAAAGTTCACAACATAAAACATACATGGGTGATAAGGTATAATTTAGGATCTGAAATGAAACAAATAATACAAACAGAGGACTAAAACTCATTCACAGAGCTTGCATTATCATTTCAGTGTCAAAAAACACGCATTACACCATCAGAGAGGTAAGAGAAAATTGTTACAATCTTTGGAGAGGTCTGATCCTTGCATCAATCACTTGCTGGAGGTGAAAGAAGAAGTCTGCTATGCCCAAAAATGTTCCCCCTTTTAGAAATGAGCCAAATCTGGCTTTTACAGTGCAAGGGTCGAGCCGGGGGACGAAACGTATAAAAACATGAGAGCCCATCCCTCCTTGATTGCAGATGCATTAAAATGGCATGGGGACCTTATAAACCCATACTCTATCATTTTTACTTGGATTACAGGAGAATGCGACCCATTCTGCATTAAATTTGGTCGCTGGAATGTCACTTCTGGCCATGAACACGTGTCAGAGCCATTTCTCAATTTTCTCTCTTCATATTGCACCAAAACTCAATATTAACCCCAAAATCATGTAGATAATTTCACAATCTTTTCGTTGATATAAAGAACGTGCAAATCCGAGCTCTGGATCGAAAGATATGTCAATCTGAAGATTTAGGGCACAAAATAGGCGAAAATGCGTTTTTGAAATTTTTCCCTCGCCTGCCACCTGGATGACACGTGGCACGCGTTGATTGGATATGTAATTCTCTCTCATCTCTATCCCATGCAGGTTTTCTTGCTTCATTAGACACGTGTCCTCTTTTGATTGGCTCGGGTCAGTGCTTGAAACCTCGCCCTTTGACTTTTGGACCCTCTTTTCCCTGTGACACGTGTCGTGATTTGATTGGTCTCATGGGTGCTTGCGACTTTTCGTGCCCTTCGCGCCTTTTTGTCCCGGATGTCCTAGTGCTTTTGGGACAGAATCCTCTCGATCTTCCCTGAAATGGGCTTCCTTTTCCCTTATCTACCGAAGACACGTGGCGTAATTTGATTGGCTTTCGGCTTTTTCGGCTATCTCGCGTCCCCGCGTCCCTTTGTCCTAATTGTCCCAATACGAAATTTCTTGTTTTCGGGTGAACCGACCAGGTTTATGTCCTCCGCACACTCACCAGATGTCCCAAAGGTGAAAGTTCCCGTTTTGGCCGAACCGGCCGGTTCAAGCGTCCTTCGGCGTACCTTTGTCCCACTTGCTCCGATTATCAGGACAAATTCTTTCGATTCGCCCTATTCGGGTAGGTTCGCGTCCGCTGCGTACTCTTGTCCCGCTTGCCCCGGTTAAGGACTTAGACAAATTTTCTTTCTTTCGGCCGATTCGGGCATTTCACGTCCCACGCGTACCTATGGCCTAGATGTCCCAATTGCCGCGCGGACTGCCTGGCGGCTTTTCGGCCGGTTCGCGTCCCAACGTCCCAAATGTCCCGACTGTTGCGAGGACTAGGACTTAGCCAATTTCCACAATTTTTTCTGGCCCAAGCTTGTTTTTGCAATTTTTTGCATCTTCTCAGAGCTTGCTCTTTTCTTCTTCGGCCAGGGGAGTTAGAAAAAATATGAGGGGACCCTAGAAACATGATTTTTTCCCTGAATCAATCCATTTTCCTGGGACTTGAGAATTCTGATGTATGTTATCAATTCAACCCTAGGGGTGAATTTGGATAACAACACTTCCTTTAACAAGATCTTCCTTTGTGAAAACTCGATAACTAAGAACCGCCATCCGATATGCTTCCTTATTCAATTTTTTAGGAACAATTCATAGGTTAAGATCGTCAAAGCTCTCTAGTAGATCCTAGAGTCTATGTTTATAAGCCTTTAGCATATTTTTTTCTTCATAGCACATTTCCTCTCGACTTGGTGAATAACCAATTCAATATTTCTCTGAGACTGCAATTCTTTGATTTTCCTCTTTTCAACAATTAAAAGACCATGCACCAATGCCTTGTACTCAACTACATTGTTTGAACATGCAAACTGTAATCTATGAGCAAAGAAGAACCTCTCATTCATTGGAGAAATGAGCACAACACCCACCCTAGAACCATTTATTCTTCTAGAGCCATCAAAAAACATCCACCATAATCCATAATCATTTTTTTTTTTCCTTGCTTGAATGGCATGGGTATGATAGATTCTTCTTGGACAATTTAATAAGTATTAAGACCAGTCTCAAATGTCTTGAGCTCTTCATCATAAGGATCAAACTTATGATCTCTCTCATCCCAGATCATCTAAAGCAATAAATCAAGCATGGAAGGAGGGATAGGTTGTTCATCTAATACTAAAATTTTCTCATGTTCTTCTTGCATTAGGAAATTTGATTGGATGGGAGTGGGGTTATATGACTCAATATGGCAGGAGAAGATGGATTCATGTTGTATGGTAAATCTTGTACCATATCTAGTTCTCGAAGCATGTGAGTCCAATCAGTAGACAAATAACTACCTACCTTAGCAGTGAAATCTATAGACAAATATATGGCAAACATGGGAGGCAAGTCAATTACTAAAATGTCATGAGTTATGGTGAGGCTTGGGCAGGCATGAGGAGTTAATTCAAGGTCTTTAATTATTCCCAACACACCTACGGTTGACCCATAAAGTTGCAAAACTCCCTTAAACATAGGATTGTGTTTGAGATCCATAATATCAACAATTTTCTTAGGAATTATAGAGGTAATAGCCCTTGAATCCATCATATAGTTATAAACCAGGTGTTTTCCCATAATTAATGACATGTAAAAGGGTGGGGTCTTGACAATTTTACTTACTTGGTCTTCCTTTGCTTGACAAACATGAACCATGGCATGAGTTTTTGCATCACAGATCTACTTGAGGAAGTTGCTTGAGGGATTCACACAAGAGATCTCTATAATGGAATAGCCAACGCATCCCACATTGTCACATTAACATTGGTATTCTTCATTTGCTCAATAATATTAAATGGAAGACATGTGGATTTATGCATCTATTGCATGTTGTTATTGTTTTTCTCGGTGTTGTGGCACTTGAACAGTGGTAGATTTGGCTAAACAACAACCTCTCGTGTCCAACACAACTTTACCAAGTGCCTCAAGCAGCTTGTTTTTACCTAATCTAAGCTCTTTCTCCTTAGCTACAGCATTTCTCTAACTCACGAAAGATGAAGACTACAATTCCAAAGCATCCTTTTCTTGTATCTTGTATTATCAAAGCAATGCTGATTTAAGGTCTATTAGAGTTACATTGTCACTTTGTTCACCGCATGTAAATCCTCGCTTTGAAAAACATGATATTAGCATCAGTATTAGTTTCTTGGGCTACTTCTACATTTGAATTGGGTTCTTCTAGGAGTTTCTCTTGCGACTAGAAGTACCTTGAACCATGTATTCTTGAAAATGCATTTCCCTTTCACAACCAAGTTAATTATGCAGTGATTGCATGGAAAACACCACTCATTTTCTTAAACCATGTTGTTATGTACTAGAACCAATGTTTGGCTTGAGCCATGAGCATGAAGTGCTTGAGGAGGAATTATTGCAAATGGAAGAGGAGAACTTTGACTTTTCCATCTATTATTTTGTTGGTTTTTTTGCATATCTTGGATTAAGTTGCTAGTTTTTATATGGTTGATATCCCTGATTTGAATATTTCCCTTGATTTTGATAATTCTAGTAGGATTGAGCTTGTTATATCTCTAGGGATATAACTTTGTTGGTCAAACTTCGATAAAGGCCTTCATATCTTCATCTTCCTTTTTTTGGTCGAGTCGAGATGTGGGAAGCGGAGTTACGGATTTTACTGGGGGTAGGAGCTATAGAGTTAAGTAGCTAGGGGAAATTCATGATACAAAGGCATGGGTGGCCTAGGGGCTAGCTTCCCGGTTTGTATAAAAATATTTTCAACTCTAATTTCAAGTACATAGGTTTTTGGTAGAGTTATCCCTCCCATAGATTGTATCATGACAGATATATCAGAATTAAGAGATTTTAAGAAATAAAGAAATACACCTTGAGCAGCTGGTCTTATAGGGATTGGAATTTTATCCCATGTTCTCTGGAATCTAAAGTTGAAATCCACCATATGCTCATTTGGTGCTCTTTTGATTGTAGTCAACTACTCCAAAACGGATAAATTTTCTGCTCTTTCTCTAGATTGATTGCACATAGATGTGCATAATGCATTCCAATTTTGAATTGAGAAAGTTTTCAAAATCATGAACCATTATCAAATATTTCCCTTTGAATGATGAAGCCAAAAGATTTACAACTACATCCATCTCAGCAATTTCATGTATGACACATACATTTGTAATGTCTTGAATGTGATCAGCTGGAGTAGTATGATTTTCTCCCATGAAGAATGGGATATTTTTAAGGATGCTCTTGGAATATGATTATGAGCATTTAGGAAAAGTGGACTACTACCGTGAAGTTTAAAAAAGGATTCGATGGTTTCTTGAGTCATTAAAATAGGTCTGAGAACTCTTGTTGATCGTAAGAAAGGCCTTCCAAGTGGAGGTGTTGAAAGAGTTATATTTGGTGGAGATGGAGATCTCTAAACTTGTCTTCCTCTTCTTCCTCTACCCGGTGATGTCTCGCAAATGTTAAAATATTCCATCTTCTCTTATTCTAGACCATGTTTGAATCCTTCTCATGAACTTGAACCACCAGTATTGCTAAAACCAATTGATTTTCGAATGGAGTCATCATATGTGTAGCTACATAGCCTCCAAAGGATAGGATTTTACCAAGATACACCTCTAAACTTGATAAAATTGGAAATATTAATTTCTTGAGTCCCACCAGAATGCCAAAACTTTTGGATCTAAAATTTACACCCATCTTAAATCACAAGGATATAGGGATTTGAGGCAACATGGGACTGTCTCCAAGTTGTGGGACTCGAACTGAGATAGACTCATGGAAAAGGCCAACTTCCTCTACTTATTTCTACTACTAAACTACTCATAGGAATTTAAATGGAACTATCTAAATCTACTCTAACTTTAAAGGGATTAAGGTGAGAAGGAGATTCATAAAACATAAATCCTAAACTAGAGAAGGCAATAGCACCAAAAATAAGGGGAAAGACACTTTTGAAAGAGATACAATGGGATTAAATGATGATGAAGAGGGTTGAAATGATGGCCACGGTTCAAAATAGTGTCTAAATTCCCACTTCCACAATGCACAATAGACATCAATTCTAAGGAAACACACACAACATACCCACAAATGAATGAAAAGGTAAGGAGATACAATACAATATCCTCTCTAGGTAGAAACAAGCCATAAAATAGATGATTTTATTGCTTGAAGATCATGCACAGATTGATGCAGCCTAGAATTCACCAGATAACACCTTATACACTCTGGCACATCACTTATCCTAGACTGAGTGCTCACCCGAACCACATAAGGTACCAGGTCCCTCTTTAGGGTTGATGTAGCAAAATGTTAACATGATGAAGACTTAAAGGATATAGATCCATAACTAATACATCATTATATACTGCATGACAGATCTAGATCTAGGAAAGAATAGATTTAAACAATAATCGTGATAGAAATAAGAACATGCACTACCTAATTACACACAGGAATGACACTTAGGTTTATTCAATATATTCCATCTCTTAAATATCACAATAACACATAAGTCTCTTACAATACTGGCAATCTATTCCGATGCACTCATGGATCTCATACGGTAATCCAGAAACATGTACATGTCTCTGTATACTTATCCCTCACACACATTGCATTATCTATCTCTTTATATCCATCGTCTCCCTACCAGGTAATTCACTACATATATATAAGGTGGGGACTTTCCCTTCATCGCTTATCTATTCCAAAAATAGGTCACATGTTATTAATAGCCACACGTCATTTTCATGCATAGCCACACATACAAGTGTGTTATCTATAGACTATTGATAGTTAATTGAGGTGATAATCCTATTCTTAGACTGTCTCCATGCAAAAGTGCTCTGAATCCGATCCTCTAGAAATAAACAATGCATGGCATGTACGTCTCTGTATCATTGGTGTGTTTTGCATGCCATCTTCTAAAAATAGATCTTCATGCTCAAAATAGCTAAGTCTTGAATGCTGACTTGTCATGTGCACGCATGGATTCTTCATGTCCCTTTGTTCCCTTGAACCTAGCATGTTTTCCCACGTGGACTTCTTGTGTGAGTTCTATCAAGTGTTCTTTGATCAACATTAGCCCACACTAATCTCATTATCGCCCCAATAATGGGTATTTCAAAAATATGGTGAATAGAAAGAATTTGAATGAATAAATAATGATTTTATGTGGTAGCCTCCTCTATCTCATCTTGTAGGATCAACTCTAGATACTCCTCCTTTACTTCAGCCTCTAAATCCCGCACACAAAGTGAGATCCTTCTCTGCTTTCTATGGAATTTCCACAACGATGGACTCAAGTTCATCCTTCGTAATTTCCCCTTTTTCATTTTGCAAGACCAACATGATGTTTGACATTGCAGCCATTCTTCCCTCTAGTACATCCATTTTTTGTGCGATGAGTTTCCCAAGCTCATTTAATATTTCCTTGTGTGGCTCTTGTGTTGTTGTCAGGGCCTCATGCTTTTGTTTTACAATAGTTAACCTCTCTCTGTGCAGCCCAAGGTATCATCCCTCATAGCCTTCTGGACTTCATTATCTTCTTCTAGAGTCTTTACCTTGATCAGTGCCTCTGAAGTTGTGCATATATTCAAGGCTTGGTCTGCTTTCTTCAATTCTTCGTGCAGCGCTTGTAGTAGTCCCTCATAGAATGCAATCTTTTGTATCATTAAAGCCTTTTCTCATTCTCACCTCTTGTGCTAGATCCTTTGGCGCTGGCATACGCAGAGGTTCATCTTCAAGCACTAGGTCTACTAAGGTACTTACATAGTGTATCGCCGAAGGAAACATCTTTGGTACCTTTGGTTCTAGGTATGGCCTAGCCTTCATAACAATATCACCAATTTCCTTTGCGATGCTGATAAATACAATGTTCTTCTTCTGTGCTAAGTCTCTTTCCTGTGTTAGGCATGCTATTTCCCCAAACTTAGTTTTAGTCTCTTTCCTAAGTACCCTGATTGTGGCGGCCTTATCCATATTGCACCTCGCCACTTCTATTGAGACTTTGACTAATGCATTACTCACCTATTCATCTAACATGATAGTAGGCTTTACTGTCATATGTCTAGCTTGGGGTGCCTTCTTTAGCCATCTCAACACACATGACTCCTCGCATACATCAAATTCAGGGTCATCCATGTGGGTGTGCATTGACCATGATAGTTGCTTCCTTATGCGCACTATGGCCATATCTTCATCCATGAGATCCCAGCCATATAAGTCTTTCTTTGTTAGCGTGCTCTAGAAAAGCAGCGTGGAAAATTTTACCTGCATCCTCTACATAACCCATGGCTGGTGGAATGTGTTCTCCACTTGTTCTTCTAGACCATTGCTGCTTAGGAACTTTAGCTTCCAAATTTGGGACTTGTGTCTCCATGTCCTTAGCAGTCTCTACAGCTTTCTCCTTTGTTCCCTTTTCCTATTATCCTCGTTCATTCGATTCTTCGTCCTTTTGTTCTTCTACATTCTCTGGAAGTGTAGGAGAATTAGGTGTGATTTCCTCTGAATCTTCCACCTCCTCATTCAACTTCAGTTTCCTCCTTCTTTGCATGATTACCTCCTTCTGTGGAGATATTCTAGTGATCTTCGCATTGTTTTGGGAGTAGCACCTTGGGTCCTTGTTCTCCTGAACACCCTCTTAAATTTATGCTCTCTTTGGACTACATTTAAGTCCTCATCATCCCCCTCTTATGGCTGAGGTGGTGTAGTGGCGCACTCAGCTTCATCCTTATTCGTAGGATGTCTTCTACCTCTATGCTCTAAACCACCACTATCTTCGTGCTCATCCTCCTCATCCTCCACTTCAATTGGCTTTGTGGGCTTAGGCACCAGTATGTTCTCCATTGTATGTTGACCCTTCGGTAGCCCTAGGAGCGTGAACTCATTCTCCACGTACTTATTTTTTTCCATCTTGGGCTTCAGCTGAAGGTATACTAGTGTTGCCCCAATATCTCTAACAACTAGACTCATGGGCTTTATGCTCAATACTTTTGAAATGAGCCTCTCGATATACGCACTTCACCCTGGATACACATATTTCTTTCTCAGGGTGTGGTAGTCACAGTCTACCTTCTCTGCATTGAAGGCCAGGTAGCGCGTGTCTGTGAATCTATGGACTAATGTTTGAAAGTACCTCAGTTGTGAAGGCGTAAGGCAATTTGCACCAAGGGCTCTAGGATCCATCTTTCATTAGGAAGTGTGTGATGCAAAAATGTTGATATACAAAAACTGGACTTGTTTCCCTAGTACCATTGGTAGGTCCTTCGGGATGTGCCATTCTTCTTCAAAGGTCGTGCAGAGCCTATCGTACCATTTCTCCACCCTTTGCTTAACATCATTTGTCATGGACCCTTTACATAGGTACTATAAACTATCAAAGAGCCAACCACATTCACAAGACAATAATATTCTTCACACTTGTATGTCTTTCCACTTATACAATGGCTAATATATAGCCATAGAGGTAGGCACAACAACGTCCTAGAAAATAAGAACGAATACCCCGGAATAGTTACGAGTGACAACAATATATATTATATTGTTATAACTATATAACAATATAATATTCAACAACTAATTACTAACATTCACTATAATAATAATTACCAATGTAATTATTATTCACACATATACAAATGTAGAGCACTAACATATTAATTTCCTAGCATTCCCCCTTAGTATGAACATGGGGAAAACTTGCCTTTGTACTTGCACCTACTCATGATCTGGTGATTTTTACATGATAATCACAAACCTCAAGGATGGTTTGACAAACGGTTGACCACAAACCAAGAGTGGTGATTTTACAATTGTTTTACCACAAACCACAAAGGGATGGTTTTGCAAATGGATTACCAACAACCAAGAATGGTGGTTTTGTTATTGGTTTGCCACAAACCAAAAATGAATTTTTTCAAGTGGTTTACCTACAACCACATCATGATATGCCAAGTACTATTCTTAGCCCTCATCACATCTCACTGCAGGGAATAACATAGGAAATTCTGTTGAAATATGATGCTCATACATACATAGAAAAAGATGACATAATGGAAATGGAACATTGGATCATGTTCCCCCCCTCAATGTGAAATTTCCACTTATTGAAAACAAGAACACTACAAACTAAAGCAAACACACGGTTGAAATCACATACCCATACTACATAGATGTCACCACAGTTGAAGCGGCTCCATCGTTGGTGACTGACTAGAGGTCTTTGAATAACCTCCAACCTCTTATGCCTTTGTCCTCCAATTTCATGTTGCTAGCTCAGAAAATTTTTCTTTTGAGGATCATTAGTTTTCAAGACATGGGGTAACACTAACAATGCATTCGTAAGGCCAAAAAAAAAATTAACTTTTTATAATGTTTTTTTTTTGACTCTTTTTAATGACTCACTATAAGACTAGACACACAAATTTAGACTAATCTTGACAATGATAAGACACAAAAGACTACAAAATAATATATAAACATTATTAATATTAAACTTTGACTCTTTTAACTGAACAAGATGACCCCAAAAAAAAAAACTAATGACTCAATGTACTTTAATGAAAAACGTTTAAAAACATAAAATCCAATTAACGATTGGATTTGACTCAAAAAAATATGGAGTTTTAAAAACACTAAACTATAAAGCGCAATATGGACCTTAATACCTTCTATTAAGGTAAACAAAATGTGTCCTAGTTACTAAAGTAGAATGAATCGACTCATAAGATAATGAAAATTTTAGACTAAGCTGACTTTTGAGGAGAGACTAGAGATTAAAGTTAAACCAAATTCTAGTAAAATATTTGGCAGACCGACACTCACTATTTTAATATAGAAAATTCACATGCACCTCTGATATTTCACACGTTGAGAGAAGAATGTAGAATCTCATATGTTTGTACCAAATTTGATACTCCAGAAGCTAATCCAACCAAAATTTGACACAGAATTTTGATATTTAGAATAGCACTAGGAGTAGTTCTCTTATGCCGCCAAGCAAAATGATTCGCATGAAAATCTGCCGCAACAACACAAAATCACCAATTTGCATAGACCAATTCACTGGAGAATGAACCATGGTTAGCCAAACAATGATATGTAACAATGCCACAGATATCCGATGATATCACTTATGACTCCATGATGCATTCGGAGAATAGAGAAGATTTGAACACTCACGCTTTGTATTGAAATTACTTTCATGCAATGCATAGAATGAGTTAAAAAAATGCATATCACTTCTTTCTACTCACATCTGAATATGTAGCACGGATGAATCCATTGAGAAATAAAGTAACCCATTAAGAGATCGATTTAGCATGCATACAACACGCCGGGAGGAATAATGTGGACATGAAATTAGTAACAATGTAATGTTGAGCTTCCGTAATATATAGATATGAGCACAATTACGCAGCTATTAACCCCACCCACATCTAGATGACGATCTTGATGTCAATAACTTCACCAAAGTTAATGCGATGGAAATGAGCACGAACCAATCTGGAGTGAACAACAAATCTGTATAATGCAGATCTCAGTATAAAAACCCTTACACTGCCTTTAGGTAGATATGCTTTTGCCAGGTGAGCACATATATATAATACTCTGACCAGTACATTACTTATTGCTGAGAAAAGTGATGTGAATAATGTTCAACTTAACATAATCAAGCATGTGAAGATCTCGCATGGAGATAAAAGAGCACAGGACTGTTGTGTTGGAGATCTACACAGATATATATGGTGAACGGGAAACAATAACACACAATCTAATAGATGTATAGAGAAAGACAAACATTGATCTTGACTTAATACAATAGATTCATCATTACACATGAAATCTAGGATCTAATCAGGCACATGGACTATCATGGAATCCATTAAATGGATCTAACTGCTATGATACCAAATATAAACGATCAGAGAGCCAACCACATTCACAAGATAATAATATTCTTCACATTGTATGTCTTTATACTTATATAATGGCTAATATATAGCCACAGAGGTAGGCACAACAACGTCCTAGAAAATAGGAACAAATACCCCGAGAATAGTTACGGGTGACAACAATATATATTATATTGTTATAACAATATAACAATATAATATTCAACAACTAATTACTAACATTCACTATAATAACAATTACCAATGTAATTATTATTCACACATATAAAAATGTAGAGCACTAAAATATTAATTTCCTAACAAGTACTTGCTGAACCTTTCAGCTAGTGACTTATTCTCCATGGGGTATTCCCATATCTTCTCCTTTAGTTTGTCTGGTACTCCAATCTCCATGAATACCAGTGATAATAGAACAACTCCAAAGCTGATTTTTCCTCCCGTGCATGCTTCCTTGACTATTTGTTCTATAATGTAGCCTGCAATATTGTAGACTACTTCTTATGACATCCACTTCACAAAATGCAGCCACATAGTGTTCACCTGTGACCACCTCTCCTGGTCATTCAACTTTGTAACTAGATGTGTTCTTTGCTTGTACAACTAGACAATTCTTTAGTTTATCAATGTCCATACCATGCAGACCCTTCAAGTATCCCAACTCCTTCTGGTTTCTAGAATCACGACCTTATCTATTAGGTCAGTCTTTATATCCTCTCCTGTGGCCTTCAAACCTGTCACTGTGGAGATCAGCGCGGATGAGATTCGACTCACGCATCATGTAAAGCAAAAAAAAGTCCTCATGTACTCTGCTCATGAGCCATTGGTATAAAGGCTCATACTTCCCGAAATATGGAAGCTCATATAATTGGTAGACTCCAATTATTTTTAGAAGTTTCTCACCTACATCATCATAAACTGGCATGTCATCTATCGTGCATTTGTTTGTCTTTGTGTTGAGCAGGGCATCGAGTTCCTTTTTGTTCTCTATGGTCCTGTGGTTATACTCGCTCACTTTGCTTTTTCTTATATGTGAATCCCACTCCTAGCCGACTATGATGCCATCTAGATATTACATTTTGAAAAATTACTTTTAGGTGCCATCTCTTCCTCCTCTACAACTACCTTCTTCTTCCCCTTTGTTCCCACTGCAGTTGCTTTCTTGGGTGCCATTTTTACCTTGCAATCCTTCTATAGACACTTGCCTCTTCAACTCTACAATGCCCGACTCAAACCCTAGCTTGAGTTAGTGTGCCCTAGGTGAAATCGTGTGCCCTAGATCCTCTTTGTCATCTTGCTTCACTCAAACCCTTCACCACCGGGGACGCAAGCTTCTTCTACACAAAGATATTCTTGTCACATCTAGTTTCACACCCTTCACACCTCAAATTAATTACTCGGCTCTTCGTACTTATCTCTTTCTCAAATACTCTTAATCGCAACATAAAAATGAACTTGCATCCCGTCCTTATATAGATTTTCAAATTTTGATGCATTTATTGCTTCTCCACCTACCAAATATCCTCTCATTTATTGACCAAATTTGTTCTTTCCACACGGTACATATTCGCACCCCAGCTATAACCTTCTAGTGTGCCTTCCTACCCTCTAGTCATAGAATTCTCTTTAGCACACACCCATGCACCTAAGTACCTCGTCATTATACCTTATCCTAGTAGTTATCATGGCCTCTACTTACCTCGCATTATATTGTTCCTTCATTCATCTCCATCCTTGGTCACTTTTGAGAAGCAATCTTTTTACTTTGACAAACACCCATAGCAGCTTATTCCTTTCCACCTTTCAGTTCCAGCAGTCATGTACCTTGATATCAATAACCACACCCCACACTAAAAGTATGTGCAGTCCATTTGCATCAACATGCTCCATATTGTAGTTAGCTTCATGCACGCAAGTGCGCTTATTACACAAGAACAAAAACTAAAGTGACAAAGCATAGTGACAATGAAGGAAATACATTAAGGAAATACATAATGGAAACCTAATCTAATTGGCAATACTACCTTATTACAAATGCCAAGAAGACTTATTTATAGTAGGGCTTCAACCTACTCCTATTAAAGTAACCGGGTATCCATGTTCCATCAAGTGCTTCTAATTGGCAAGTGCATGTATCAAGGATGTAAGTGATAACATATAGCCCTAACCAATGTACCTTAAGTTTACCTAGATGGCGCAAGAACTTAGAGTCATAAAGAAGTACCATTTGTCCAATCTCAAATTTCTTATCCCTTATGTTTTTGTCATGCCATGCTTTCTGCCTAGCCTTTTCCTACTTTTGAATCCATCATGTTATGGCTCATCACTCATCTAGTTGAATCATCTTCTTAATACACTCTTCTAAAGCCTACTCATCAGCTAGACCTCCTACGCGCACAATGTGCAAAAAAGGTAGCATAAACTTTACAGGGAGAATGGCTTTTGTGCCAAACACCAACTGAAATGGTGTGGCTTTGTTCAATCTCTTATAAGTTATTCTATATGCCCAAAGAATAGCTGACACTTTATCATCCCAATCCTTTCTTCCAACATCACAAATTTTTGTCAATGTTTGGCTCAAAATCTTGTTGAAATCCTCAGTAGTTCCATTTTCCTAAGGATGATAGGGTGTAGTCTTATGGTGTGCAACCATAAACTCATCTAATAGGATCCTGATTGTCTCATTCAAAAGTGTGTACCCTTATCACTTTTCAAGCTTAAAGGACATCCATATCTTGTAAGAACATTCTCCCATAGAAACCTAGTTGTTGTAGCCATTGTATAGTCCTTCGTAGGTGTTGCTTCTGCCCACCTTGTGAGATAATCTATACAAGTAATGATATAGTGTGACCTAGTCCTACTCAACTAGCTTGAAATAGGTCCTACAAAATTGATGGCCCATTTCTCAAATGGTTTGGCACTAGTAATAGGTCTCAAAGGCATCTCATCTCTTTTCCCTAGTTTACCTAGATGTTGACAATGGTCACACGCTTTGCAATACGCTTTACAATCTTTATACAGTGTCTCCCACCATAATCCAGCAAGTAGGATCTTTCGAGCAGTTGCATCACCTGTATAGTGGCCTCCTGCAATACCACCATGTGCCTCCTCCATTATATCCTTACACTCATATTCTAATACACAACGGCGTAATACTTCATCTCTGCCTAACTTGTAGAGGTCACCACTGATTAACATAAACGATGCCGCGCGTATAGCAAGTTGTTTCTTTTCTAATGCCTTCATTCCTTCTGGTGCCACACCAATCCATAGAAAGACAACAATGTCTTCTAATTCTGATGGCACACGTTGTAACCTATATAACTATGCATCTAGCATGGTTTCTTCAATTGTCTGTGCTTCTTCTCCTGAGTGAATTCTAGACAAGTGGTCTGGTCTAGAGTTACTTTTCCTTGGCTTCACCACAACTATGAAGTCAAACTCTTGAAATAGGAGTACCCATCTACATATGCACCCTTATAAGATAGGTTTGTTCACTAAATACTTCAATCTCATATGATCTGTATAAAACACAAATGGTTTTGCTAATAAGTACTATCGAAACTTGTGCAATGCATAGATCATTGACAAAGCTTCACACTCTGTAGTTATATAATTATGTTCAACAAGAGTCAGCTTCCTACTAGCAAAGAAAATTGGATGATCTACAATACCTTCATCAAGTTGAACTAACACAGTACCAATGGCCATGCCAAAGGTGTCCACATGCATGTGAAATGGTTTATCCCATGAGGAAAAGCGTAGAATGGGTGCGATAGTAAGTTTTTCCTTTAATATCTCAAACGTGCGTTGCTGTGGTTCTCCTAATAAAAGGTACCTTTTCCTTTTAGTAACTCTTCCAATGGTGTAGCAACTTTGGCATACCCTTTGATGAACTTCCAATAATATCCTATGTGACCCAAAAATCTGCACGCACCTCACTTTGACTGGTGGGCACTTCCAGGCCTAGAATGACTGCAACCTTAGCTGGATCAACTAGCAAACCTTCCTTGCAGATTATATGTCCTAATAGTATTCCAAAAGGTGTAGAAAATATGCACTTCTTGATGTTCAAAGAGATACTCAATTTTCTGCATCGTTCAAACATTAAGCGCATATTTTCATAATGATCTTTCACAAGCCCATATATTATCCAATCATCTAGATAAACCTATAAGAAGTTGTGAATAAAATCTTTGAATGCTTGAACAATTATCCGTGAGAATACAGTAGGTGCATTTTTCAGTCCAAAAGGCATCACATAGTATAGGCAAAACTACCCCATTCAGTAGTAAAAGTTGTCTTTTCTTGATCCTCCTTAGCAATCCTAACCTGATGATACCCGAAACCCATATGTGAATGAATATATTTCACGCCCTGCCACTCCTTCCAGTATTTCCTCGGTGAATGGTGTAGGAAAAGGGTCTGTGACACATGAAGCATTCAACTCCCTGTAATCTACATAGATCTTAATCCTAGCATCCTTCTTTATACTTATCACCATAGGACTAACCCATTTTGACTCATCCAAGGGTCGAATAATCCTAGATTTCAGCATCTTTTCAATCTCGTCCTTCACCTTTTCACGTAAATTGGGATTCATTCTATAAGGTCTCTTTCTAATTGGGTGTGCACCGTCCTTAAGCTTTATCTTCATTTCCCAAGTGAATCATGCACAACTTTAAGTTCATGATACCCATGAGGGAATAAGTCCTCATAATCCCTAAGTAACTCAATAATATTTGCCACTTCTAATTCTCGACCAACAGTCTCCCATTATGACCTCCTTTGGCTCAACCTCCAAACCTATATTCACCTTCATTATATTCATGGGTTCGTGATAGGCGTGCATATCCTTGTCTACACTTTCCAAGACCTCTTACACCCCTTGTGAGTGTTCAATATCCGAGTTCTCGGTTTTCTCGGCATCTACTATGTAAACCATCTTTCCTTTCTCTTTCTCAAGGCAAGCACGTTCAAGTAGTATGGATTCCATTTCTTCTTCCTTTTCAAAATGCACTCCAGACTCTATCTCACTAAATAATTCCTGAATATTCTCTTTTGCCTTTGCACTATCTCCCATAGTTAAACACTTGACAAATTTTAATGCTTCTTCTACTGGAGGTTTAGTCGAGAAGTAGTCAAAGGTCTAGATCATTCCTACAGTCAAATTCTTCCCACCCCAATCTCTCTATGTAGTTCTCGTATATACATACCAGTGCGTGCACATCCTTGTAGAGTAGAATACAATTTATGCACCTAGAGTGAAGGTGGTAATGCTTCTTGTCCCATTGTCCGAGTCTCTCACACTGCTGAATGTGATGTTGAACAAGTTGATCACCATTATAAGTGTAGATCTCATGTAGGTGCATTGCTCCTTAAAAACCTAGTAGATAGGGCGGTTCTAATCTCCCCATTCTATAATATTATCTCTGTGGACTACCCACCAATGTGTTGTTGTCCCGCGCAAGGTATACACTAACATATCTCTTCTCTTAATTTGATCTATCCATTGTGCTTCCATGGATTTCAAAAATACAGGAAGATCTTCGCCCAAAGATATACCAAGATATTGTGTTACCTATCCGTCGAATAGAATGAAGTCTATTTTTACGCACAACCGTGATTTTGACCCTCGTGCCCTACTAGTTCATATGTACCATGAGCCCAATTATCACAAGTAATACTTGTAGTATCACTAATAGAATGAGAATATTCCCACTATAGGATGCCTTCCTTTGATGGCTCATTGACCTCTAGGTCTTGAATAGCACGTACATAGATTTTGTTTAATTATTCCTCACTTAGAGGCTCAAAATATGGTGTAGAGTTCCCATCTGTCAAGGGTATTATAACCCTTTCCTCCTTGTTCTCAAATCTGATACACCCCTTATTTAATCTTAAGTCAACATTATTCACATAACACCAAGGGCATCCAAGCAAGACTAGAAAATTATTTGCCTCCACAAGTGCTAATACCTCAAAATCCCCAATGAACTTGGCCCCTTGTATGGTTATAGATGTATCCTTCAAAACTCCTATGGGAGTGGCCTTAGTCCAGTTTTCCATAAACAACACATTAGATGATGGCTACAATGGAGGTATCCTCATTTGTACCCATGCATCTAATATAAGTACATTCACTTCTGCACATGTATCAATCAATATGTTGCTCAAGACCATCCATCCACAACATCATTCAGAGTAATTTCCTTGTCATATTCAATGCTATCAGGGGGAAGATTTACATGTAGGATTTTCCATTCATTCTCAGTGCTTTTGCATAGGGTATTCCCCTTCAACCAATTTCCTAGCAACGGAATAATATTCTCCGGCACAACATTTTACAAACCTCTCTGATGTCATCAATATCAAAGGGGACTTTTTCTTGCTCCATCTTCCTTGATTGCTCCTTTAAACATTGTATCTCACCTTGAATATTCTTGAGGACCTCCATGGTCTCTTGATAGACTTCCTTCTGATGAGCAGGATCTGGGTACCTTGCATGTAAAACCTCCTCCTTGGTGATCGTAGGCTTCAGTGCGGTGCCTCTCTTGCACCCACCACCTCATTCGTGTAGTAATCTTCTTTGTTAATGTCTCAGTCCTGGTGCTATCTTGGGCATCCACCGATCTCCTACCGAACGTTAGATTCTAACCATCCTGGTGCCTTTATTTTCTTGATTATGTTGTTTACTCAGATGCTCATATAAGTCTGGGAACTCTTCATAGCTATGGTTCTTTCCACAAAAAGAACATGCAATATTCTGGGACATTCACACCTATAGTGGTCAGGAGATCCACACGTATAACATGTTCCACGAGGGAACTCACCTCTTCCTCCACCGCGGCCTCATCCTCCATATCCACTATGATATCCACGTCCTCTTCCATTACCTCCTTCAAAATGCCCCTCATTCCTGTCATAGCATGTTTGATTATTATCCTAATCCCGATGCTCATTCTTACCCTTAGAATTATCCATTATGCTTGTTTGTCGTACCCCAATGTTTATAGCATCCTAGATATGACTAATCAACCGACAATCTTCAGTATCATGGGTCGTGGACCGGCAAATTTTATAGTAACAAGATACATTATTCCTTATCGCGCATTATAATAAAGGATAGTGACTAGCATCATGATTCAAATGACAAATCTCATAGTCCAACAATAATGAGCATATAGATTTACGAGGAAACTATCCTTAGTGTGACCTTCCACTTCACAATCTGTACACCAAATCTCTTGAGCGTGTTTCATGGGCTGAATTCTCTGATAGCTTCTCTAATTATTTTACCATAGCTGCAATCTGTGCCTCTAAGAATGGACTAATACAAGTGTCAATGCTCCCAAGTGCCTCAAAGACACAAAGCTACTTCCAAAGTGCTTCAAGTGGATCAGTGTATGTCTTATGTGACAGTGCTCTTTTGAATGGTGTAATCAATCCACCAACGAACCATTGTGTGTGTTGGCTTACATGAATATCATAAGACAACTTAGATAAGAGTGTTTTAAAATGGGCATCATACTCACGTACACTCTCAGTAGTTCCTTACTTGATATCCTTGAGCGTTCTTATACTCTTCTACTCAAATTTAGGGATATGGAACTCCTTAAGAAATGCATCCTTCAATGTTGTATAATACACACAAGTTTTCGATCGGGTCAAACGTCATGTACCAACTGTGTGCATGTCCTTGTAATGTAGTAGCAAATTGACTTGCCTTGCACTCAGAAGTCATGATCCCTTTCACACGCCACAATATTTCACACATGTGCACATGCTTAGTAGCATCCTCTATGCCTCTATACTCTAGAAGACAAAGAGACATCTCCATATAAATATTTTGGGGTTGGTGTGGACCTTGCCCACCTGATCCAAAACCTCATGTGTTTCCCCTACCTCCAGAACCACCAGATCCACTGGAACTAGAACCACCTATACCTCCTGATCCTCCACCTATAGCTAGAATAGGACTTGTAGATGTACTCCCCTATGCTCCGATAATAGTACTATATTGAACCCCTACAATCTGTGTGGTAGTTCCACTTCCAGAGGTGAATCCAACATTCGGCATGCTTACATTCTATGTAGATGATGTGCCTAAAAATGTTCCTCTAAATAACATTAAATTCGTTTGTCCTACCATTGATGTACTTGCTCTCTAACTTACTCTAGTTCTCCTGTTTCCCAAATTCACTTGTTGATTACTTGTCGTACTAGATACTAGAAAACCAAGCACAAGGGCTAGGTCACCAAGTGGATTAAGATACACGCCCGTGGCCCAAGTAGTCTCTGCTAGCGCACTTATGTGTGAGGCCAAGGGAGGATCCCTGGCATGCTTTCCAAGATGAGGGAGTTCCGATTCTTTGGCTCCACATCTTCTACTCCGAGCTTTAAATCCTTCATGAGCCATCTCTCTCCTCAATTCCATACTTTCTACAATGGTACGCTATTTCTCTATCTCCCTCTCATGCGCCTCATTACTTAAGCCGCCTCTCCTCTCTCTACCTTTCTACTACTAGGTATGTCATCTTTCACCAAACATGTTCCTGCCCTCACGCATGGTGAGGTTTAGTTAGCCATCAGTTTACTCTCTAGGTTTAAAGTTACCATCAAGATCTTGATTGCCGAGGAATGCCTTACGAGATAAGCTCCTCTTGGATATCGTAAGAACGGGAATTCAACTACTTATGGACACGAATAAGTGGAACCGAGTAATCTAGAATATTACTATTTAGGACACCATGAAACCATGCATCCGAAACTCGAGTCCAAATCGATCGGGATCATAAAGGGCCTAAAAGTCTTCCATTTTCTAGATAAGTGTGTGATACCTCCAATTCCGCTTAGATGCATAAGCAATCAGCCACTCGAATAATTCTACTGGAAAGATAGCGAAAAAGCTCTCATATAAGTTGTCTTATAGATTCTGTTATGCCCAAGTGCGTGCATTAAACTCAAATCCAAAGTGTTGAACCATCATGTGTATTCTTCCTCCAAATCATGTATCCACTCCTCAATACTTTCTAGAGTTAACTGGTACATCTTCATCGTGAACCATCCTGAAAACAACTGAAAAAGAGGTCTTGGCAATAGAACTAATGATGCAGCCTAGAATTCACTAGATAACACCCTAGATGTCGTTGGCACATCACTCAGCCTAGACTGAGCACTCACCCGAAGCACGTAAAGGTACCAGGTCCCTCTTTAGGGTTGTTGTAGCAGAATGTTAACATGATGAAGACTTAAAGCATATAGATCCATAACTAATACATCATTATACAAAGTGCATGACAGATCTAGATCTAGGAAAGAATAGGTTTAAATAATAATCATGATAGAAATAAGAACATGCACTACCTAATTACACACAGAATGACACTTAGGTTTAGTCAATATCTTCCATCTCTTAATTATCACAATAACACAGAATCTTCTTACAATACTAGCAATCTATGTCGATGCGCACATGGATCTGATATGGTAATCCAGAAACATGTACATGTCTCTGTATACTTATCCCTCACACACACTATATTATCTATCTCTCTATATCCATCATCTCCCTACCAGGTAATTCACTACATATATATAGGGTGGGGACTTTCCTTCACTGCTTATCTATTCCAAAAATAGGTCGCATGCTATTAATAGCCATGTGCCATTTTCATGCATAGCCACACATGCAAGTGTGTTATCTATAGACTATTGATAGTTAACTGAGGTGACAATCCTATTCTTAGACTGTCTCCATGTAAAAGTGCTCTGAATCGATCCTCTAGAAATAGACAATGCATGGCGTACGTCTCTACATCATTGGTGTGTTTTGTATGCCATCTTCTAAAAATAGATCTTCATGCTAAAAATAGCTAAGTCCTGAATACTAACTTGTCCTGTGCGTGTGGGTTCTTCCTGTCCCTTCGCACCCTTGAACCTGGCCTATTTTCCCGCGTGGACTTCTTGTGTGAGTTCACAAGTGTTCTTTGATCAACACCGATCATTACAACAAAGGAGGAAGATGAAAAATAATTTTAGAACCATAAACAAAGGCATGCAACTCTTAGAACACTCGTGCAACATTAAAATGATGCCCTCACATTCCCAAAGTATCCAACATTATAACTAGGCATCATTTTACAATATATAGAAAAATGGAAGAAGAAGAAAGAAGAAGAAAAGAGAGGGAAATTTTAATTCCTCCTTCCACCAACCAACCACCTTCATTAAATTCTCTGAAAATATCTAAGCACTTTTGAAAGACCACTTCCACACACCATTTTCCTTGTTGAACAAGGAACGGTGCCCATACCGCATTAAATTCGGTGGTTACGTCATCTTGGGAAGTCATTTTTGCATGTTAGGGATGTTTTTATTCTTATCCGTCCATCTACCTTATTTGAATTTAAGAGATACAACTTCCATTTCATATAGGAGGTTGAGATTTCTCTAATGATGTAAGATTTACAACAATCAGATCACTAGATCAAAAGTTATATGCATTTTTATTTCTCGGTGGAGAATTATCATTTTCCTTTAATACATGGATTTTACTTACTTCCGCATCTCCTTCCACGTTCCCATGGCCTATTCTTTGATGTGTTGCTTGACTCCCCATTCCACGAAATTCTATCTCCTCCGCTTCACTGCGGCTTCTAATTATATGTGTAAATTTTCATTTACATGCATCATGGATTTTTAACCTATGTGGTATGTTCCTTACCTCTCGTGGAACGCCCTGCAATTTGGCGGATTTTACCTTTGGCCATGACTATTCCTTCACACTTGTGGCATACTCAAACCCTCCACTTCTTGTCCTTAGCCTTCGTGACTATCCAAATTGTTCGATTTTTGCAAGGGTGTGAAAATGAACAACAATTATCACTTGGAAGGGGTCTAATACAACATCATACCCTAATCAATACCTTTGTCCACTACTAATACAATCTTCTAACTCATATAATTATAAACAATTCTTTTTTTAGCATACCTTTCACCAACTTTGCCCACTTCTTATTCCACAAGCTCCTAGCCTCATGTTGTAAATTCTAACTTTTTCTTCTTTAAATGCTTCATAGACCACCCCCATGTTCATGTACTTTAAACCATTGTTATAAACATTAAATAAATTAACTCAAACATGTAATACATTACCCTTCATTTCCTTTTCAATATTGTCGTTTCTTGTACTCTCGAAAACCAACAACCTACCATGAAATTTTTTGTTATACATAACTTTTTATACATGTTTGAAATAACTAAACCCCTAAAAACACACTTGAAAAATGTTATCAAAATTCTACTTTCTAAATTTCATGTCTTAAATCTTCAAAACACAGGAGATACACTCATTTTACTGCATGATATTATGTCAAACAATTTGCATGCAACCTCACCCAGCTAGGAAAACACACCATAACTTAAAAATAACTAATCATCAAGAAAACGGTTAAAAACCCATCTCGCACAAGGTTATCGTACTCTTTCAGGTCCAAATTTCAAGGCATTTGGATTTAAAAACAATAAATTAATGGATATTGTTTATAATAGTCCATAAAACTCCACACACACAATCACATACATGCATTACTTGAAACTGTAAAATACAATCCTAAAACTAGAAGAATAGAAATTATGTTACTCAAACTTTGGAGCTCCAAATTCACTTACTTGATTGATCAATTCCTCCATAAAATTTATAAAATTGTATATGTATCCTTCCTTACTCAAATTGTTGTGTGTATCGCATTGCTCTTCATGTTTATGATGACATCTTATGAGCAAGTTACATGATAAGATGGAAGTTACAAAAGGGAATGGGAGTTGCAATATTCTTTCCACAGATCATGATGGAGATATCCACACAATAATTAAGATTATAAAAACCTATAGAAACCTATTCATACCCTTAAGACACTCACATATGCTAACAAGCCTACAAGTGGCTTTACAAAAATTCCAATTTTCAAACTATGCCAAAATGGAGGCAAACCTTCTTATTTAAATCCTTGACCTCTATAGCCTAAAATGACTTCATGAATGAATCTTGGAAAACTCTAAGGACCTATACAAACCAAAAATTTACTATGAAATACCTAATTTATCCCTTGCAATGATGCCCCTACATCAAAAATTATTGGCCAAGTTACATACTTTGAGAAAGGGGACTAATTACTTTGTTTTCTTTGGATCAAATAATGAATGGAACCTAGAGCATATACAATACAATGATATGCCTGAAGTGATGTGCCATATGTGCCCATTTCTATTGGTTTTGTGACCATCTGCAATTGCACTTATCAGTGGGGAAGTGTTAACGGTTGGAGGGAAATACCTATAATTCTCCTAATACTCTTCCCTTAGCGACAGGATGCCTAAATCCTCAATTTTGTGATAGGACGCTCAAATCCTCATTTTGGTGATAGGATGCCTAAACCCTCATTACTATTCCAACCATCTCTAAGGAAACAAACATACATGAATAATTCCATCTCTTATCTCACAACATACATGTGTATTTTATCCTTGAATAAAAAAAAAATCAATACACATTCCTATTTTCATATTTACAAAGTTAAAGTTCAATTTCATTTATCATGAACATTGACTACACTTATCTTCTTTTGCAGGTCCAACCTTACTCCAACAAAAGGAAACACACAAATGGAATAAGAAGCAATCTCAAGCACAAGACGCTCAGAAAAGGAAAATATTAAACTAACAAATACAAGCATCATCTCTACTATGTACATAAGGTCAGCCCTAGGACCCTTATCCTCTTTTAGATTTTATGATACACAATCTCAATTCAAAGCATGATATCAAGTACAATCCTCATTCAACATGTTATTGATTACAACTTCCTTCAAATATCCACAAGGTAAACTCTTCTTATCTACTTTATGCTACCAAATATTTATTCACCAACATAAAGTGGGGGTAAATTAGACACAAAATTACACACTTACTACTTATATTGTTCCTCTAAGTATGTTATTATACACATGATTCTTAAATAAGAAAACTAGACATTAACAACGCGTGTTTTACTTTTACATTGCTTTATCTTTTTGATACTCTTATTATTTACTTTTCTATAATGTCCACTTTATTTGTGAACATTGGACAACGTGTGACACAACTATGTACTTTATATTTTATCCTTAGAGGAGACGGATCTCCAGAGAAGGTCGATTCCTCTATCTATTTCTATTGCTACTGCTACTCCTAATGTTGGAAGGGGAAAACTAAGATAACAATGCCAAGGGACCATGGATAGAAGGATAATAGAATAGAAAACTAATCTAAGGAAGGTGATAGCACCAAAAAGAGGGATGAACACCATCCATTCTGAGTGAAAATGAAAGGAAAAGATGTGAAATAAGGCTAGGCACACGTAGCACAAACTAAAACACATTTACTCAGATCAGTTTCATGGAACACAACTAAAAATGGAGTTGTAAGGGATGTAAAGTGACACAACAAGCACACAATGCAAAAGAAAGGCAAGAAGAAGGAATATCAACACGCTTAGGATAAAGAATAGTCACAAAATGATGCTTCCATTACTTCCAAAAATGCACAAAACTATTACAATGGTGAAAGAGGCCGATATCCACATGCACGAGCCAAATCTAGAGGTTTGCGACTCAGAATACAAAAATATGAAGTCCTTAGCAAAAACTTAAGGATCCAAAATGTCCAACATTAACAATGAGCCAACTCTTACATTTATAGATGAATCGATGGAAGAAGAAGAGAAGAAGGAGGAAAGCCCAAATTTGAAAAAACCACCACCAACAAGCATTTAATGCCTACAAATCCTATAAATTTGTCAAATGCACTTCCCCAAGTCTGTTTGGTGTGTTGGAGAAGGAAGGAGGAAGATCGGATCAAATCTAGTGGTTGGAGCAATCAGATCTGCTCATTAATGCTGAAAAATGTTTTCCCATTTCTCACCTACCAGATCCACCAAAATTTGAATTTGAATATCTAGCACTATAGCCTACGTCAGCAATTAGCTATCGAATGAGACAAGGCACACAAGGATTGAGCTCTTGCGCAAAATTTATGATTTTCAGAAGTTTGTCAAAGTCGCTTGGGCACAAAAAACACGTAGCGCAAATTGATTAACTGAAAGGATGGTCAACTGTGAAAAGTGTTTTTTCATTTCTGTCATGTGTCACTCACTAATTTTTTGTAAGGATTTAGTGCCCAGTTGGCACACTTTGATTGGTTGTCTATTACATACTCAAGATTTTCGAGATGATGAATGCACATGAATGGCAGAGAAGGGCGTAAAAGTATGCACGTGGAAGAATGAAGGTGGGAGAAAGACAAAAGGAAGGCATGTGCAATGGCAATGCACGTGAGGAGGAAATGGGGAAAAAGTGGTGAGGGGAAACGTATGGTCGAGGCACAATTATTACAAAGTAATGTGTGGGACACGTGCGAGAGGGATGACTTAGCTGATTAGAAAGCAAGTGCAAGGCGCATAAGGATGAATGAATTGTTGGGAAGAAGGGAATGCAAAGAGAAAAGGAAAGTGGAACAAACAAGGAAAAGTAAAATGGAAGGGGAAAAGAGCAAAACACGAAGAGTAGGATGCAAGGAGGAAACTACAATCAAGGATGTGCCAAAGAGATAATTGAAGTGTGCACAACTGCAATGAAGATCTCAAAGCTAGAATATGTATGTAAGTTGTCCAAATAACTAGAGAGTTATTTGGATAACAGTTTTGGTGACTTTCGAGGCCATCTGCCTACTAGATGAAGGAGATCAAGTAGCCTAGAGCATCCATTGGGCATGGAGTCTTCTTATGTAATCATGAATCTTTGATTTGGGATCTTGAAAAACTACCCTTTGAAGTCACTGAAGGATCATTTCTTGACTCTATTTGAATCCTACAAAATCTGTTAAAAAATTGTTGAAAGAATACTGACATCCTAGAAGAAAAAGAAGAGCGTGCACAAGAAGCATGTGAGAAGAAAGAACTATGTACAAACAAACAATGTGCATGCAACACACTTGGAGGAATTGAAACTACTCTAATATATACAAATGATGTAGAAAATTCAATGGAAGGGTTTGAGATAGATCCCATTTACTGGGATTTGTAGCAGCACCTCCATCAAGATGAGTTAACTCAAAATATTTAGCCTCCTTGCATGAATTGATGATGTATGGGCCACTCCAAAGTGCATAAAACTTTGAATGACCCTGGTTTAGCTCTGTCAGCATCCCATTTCAAGACAAGTCCCCAAATTTAAAATCTTGAGGCCTAGCCTTTTTGTCAAACCATTTCTTTGTTGCTTGTTGATGTTGTTCTAGCTTGATCATGTAGAGTTCCTTGATTCTTCAAGACTAACCAACTCTTGTCATTCTGATTTCTCTCTTGTCCGCACCTTCAAATTATCTATTGGGCAAGTGCTAATGAGTTCAACTCAAGTGTCAAAGGAAGAGTATCCTCCTTTCCATAGACAATCTTGTAAGGAGAAGTTCCTATTGATTTTTTTTATCATTATTCTATCTACCCAGAGTGCATGTGAGACCTTTGTATGCCACTATCTTTGGTTGATGTTCATTGTGCTGCTTCATGATCTGATCAGGTTCTTGTTTATTGATTCTGCCAAACCATTCCTTGAGGGTAATAGTTGGAAGAAGTCTTTAGATAGATGCCCAAGATTTAGAGCCAATCAGTGATTTTAGTGCCAAGGAAGGCTTTTGCATTATCATAGATAATGGTTTGAGGAATGTCAAACCTTGTCATGATACCTTCAAGAAAGTCAAGGATGACTGACTCGGTTGATTCCTTGAGCGTGAAAAATTCTATCCATCTAGTGAAGTATTCGTAGTCATAGCACCCACCCACTTGTTTCCAGTGCTTGAAGGTGGATTGATCATGCCTATGAAAGTCAAGACCCCATTGTGCAAAAGGTTGATCACTTGGATTGGTCGGAGGGGAAGTGCTGCCAATATTTTCTTTCTAGCAAAGAAATCACATTCTTTACATTTTGTGACCCACTTGTGCGCATCTGCAAATAAGGTAGGCCAAAAGATACCTACCATTATGATCTTCATTGTTGTAGTTTTGGCAGAGAAGTGTCCACCAGAGAATCCATCATGAAATTTTGCTAACACTTTTTTTTAGTCTACACCATTATACACCTTAACAACATGCCATCAAGATTCTTTTAAAGAGAAGACCATCAATCAAAACATAAGGGATAGATTGTAACCTTAGATGCCTTCTCTTTTCTTTGTTTAAACTAGGAGGGTATATGCCCTTGGAAAGGAATGTGATCATGTCCTTCATCCAGTCATGCATGCGTTAGGATCTATATTATTTATTCAAGTTTGTGCATGTGGAGAGATCCTCATCTAGAAACAATGAAGTCTCAGGTTCATTTTGTGCATCCTCAAGCAAGTTACTTGCAGAGTGCACTACCTCTTACCAACTTTGTGGCTTTGATAGTCACATCATACTCCATGATTTTGGTCACCCATCATGCTCTCTTTTCACTTTGATTTTTCTCCCATGATGAAGTCTCTAATAGAAGAGTGGGAAACTAACACCTTGATATGATTTTTGGTGAGCATGATCTTGAATTTCTTGAGTGTGTGCATGATGGTGTAGACTTGTTTCTCCATGTGACTATATCTTAATTCATAATCCTTCAATGTTTGGTGAAGAAAGCCACTGGTTGTTCCAGTCCTTGTTCATTTTCTTGTGTTAGGACAACAACAACACTGCATCAATCAGCCATAAGCATAAAGGATAAAATCCTTTGAGTAATCTGGGTTGATGAGTGTTGGTGCACAAGAAATCTCTTGCTTGATCTTGTTGAAGCTTTCTTTTCCTTTTATTGTCCATCTGAAAGCTATGTCTTTTTTGAGCATGAGGGTGATGGGCCTTACCAGTCTTACAAAGTTAGGAATAAAGCACCTAACAAAGTTGATTTTTCCAAGGAAGGACTGTAAGGCTTTTTTGTGCCAACAGGGAGAGGCCAAGGATGGTTGACATGCGCTCAGGATCAATTGTGATGCCATCCTTTGAAACCACATGGCCAAAAGCTTTCCTACGCACCACTACAAAATTACACTTCTTGGGGTTAAGAGACACCCCAAACTTTCTACATCTCTCAAAGACTTTCTCCAAGTGTGCCATGTGATCTATGCTTTGCTTTGAGAAGATTGTGATGTCATCAAGGTAGACCAAGATGAACTCATTGATATATCCTTTGAATGTAATATCCATGGCACGTTGAAATGTTGTGCCTACATTTGATAGACCAAAGGGCATATTTGATATGCATATGTTCCCCACTTGGTTGTAAATATTATTTTGAATTGATCCTCTTCCTTGACTAGAATCTGATTGAATCTTGAATACCCATCAACATAGAGAATCTTTTACACGCTAGCCACATTTGTAAAATCTGCTCCATAAGGAAAAGGATAATGATCCTTTAGATGATGCCTTATTCAAATCTCTGAAATCAACACAAAGTCTAATTTCACCATTCTTTTTGCGCACTGGAACTAGATTCGTGACCCAGGTAGAGTACTTGATGAGAAATATAATCTTCACCTCAATGAGTTTGGATAACTCCTTCCTCGAGGGGCTCTATCTTTGGATTGGTCGTTACTTTTTTGTCGATGGGCTTGATACCAAGATCAAGGTCAATGGAGTGTTGAGAAACACTTGGATCAAAACCTTTGAGGTCTTCATACTCCCATGAGAAGATATCACTATATTTTTGACAGAGAGAGATGAAGACATACTTTTTTCATCATGCACAAGATTTATTGAGCAACAACTCCTTTCCCACGTGTAATAGTGACTGGGGAGTAGTCTTCTTCTTGTGTGGCGTGCATATACTTTTCTTCACCCTTAAACTCATCATCAGGGCTAAACATTTTCTCTAAGGTGACCATCCCTTTAGGTAACTTATTTGTCTTTAGTTGTATCACTTGGTCACCATAGTTGTCATGCAAAGTCAACTTGCATGCTTGATGAGAACTCAGCTTCATTCTAGATGAATGGATGATTTCATGTCACTATCAAACACTTTCAGCTGGTGTTGTTTATCTGGAATGGATGGTCTAATCACCATCTTGATGTGTTGAGTGTTTCCTTTGACAAAGTCCTCAACAGGAGAGAACTATGAACCAAGCACGACCATCTGATCAACTTCCTTATTCATTTTTGTGGAACACCACCTACAGATTTAGAGCATCAAATCTCTCAAGGAGATCCCAAACTCTGTGTTTATAAGCTTTGAGAAGCTTATTTTTGTCATGCATTTGTTGGTGACCTAGTGGATAACCAATTTTGTGTCCCCAAAGATCTGCAATGCCTTAATCTTCTTCTTTTTTCAACAATAATCAGACCATGCACTAGCACTTCATACTCTACCACATTATTAGAACATGTAAACTTGTAACTGTGTGAATGAAGAATTTCTCATCCTTAGGGGAAATGAGAACAACACCATGCTGCCAGCCATTTCTTACTGGATCCATCAAAGTATAACTTCCATATACTAGGGTTCTCTTCACTTTGCTTGAGTGCACGTGAAAACATAACTTCTTCTTCAAGGATGTAGTAAGTACCAAGCCTAGTTTCATAAGCTTCTATCTCCTCAGCATATGGATCAAATTTATGGTGCCTCTTCGCCCACTCATCAAGTACTAGATCAGAATAAAAGGTGGAAGAGGTTGCTCTTTAGAAAATGAAACTTGTTCTTCTTGGATTAAATAGTTGGCTTGGAGAGGGGATGGGACATATGACTCTACATGATAGGAAAATATTGGCTCATCTTGTATGGTAAATGGGTACCATACCTTGTCTTGAGTAACATATGGGTCCAATCAGAAGACAAGTAACCACCCACTTTAGCAATAAAATATCTTGACAAACATAAGGAAAATAAAGGAGGTAGGTCAATGATTGACACATCTTGAGTTATTATTGAGGCTTGGACATGCATGGAGGGTTAACTCAAGATCCTTGATGATTCCTAGAGTAGTGACAGTTGAACCATCAAGTTGCAGGACTCCTTTTGTCAAGGGGCTATACTTAAGACCTAAGACATCAACAATCTTCTTAGGCATGACAGAAGTACTAGTGCTGAGTCAATCATGTAATTATGGACAAGATGTTTTCCTATGATTAAGGACATATAGAAGGGTGGGGTTTTGAAAACTTTACTTACTTTGCTTCTCCTCTTCTTGGAAGAAGATTGACAGAAGCGTGCAGATTTTTGATAACCGGATGCACGCGTAGAAGTTGAGCCAAAGCTTCATGCAATAGTCGTGATGAGATGGAATGGTAGGGCATCCCACATTGTGACATTTATGTTTTTTTCTTCATTTGGTCCACAATGTTGAATGGAAGACCCATTGACTTGTGCATTTGAGGTACAACAACATCCTTTCTTTTTGTTCAAGTAGAGGAGAGGAGGAACCTTAGCTAGCATAGAGGCTTGACCTATAAAAGGAGGGGCATGCACCACTTCAGGAGGAGCTTTTTATGGAGCCTCTGTGTATGAAGAACTTGAGTTATTTTACTATTGGATGCCTTAGTTCTTCCTTTTTCTTTTGAGGATCGACCCATGTTGTTGTTGGAATTGTGACTTGCATGCTAGATTCGAGAATTCTCTTCTTATATCTTGTGTTGTCTACAACCTAGGTGTGGTCTACTTGCATCATCTACAACTTGATTGATTGCATAAAATTCCTCGTGCCAAAGAATATCAAGTTGGCCTTAGGAGGATCCTCTGGATTTTCTTGGTTCTCAAGCTCAGCTCGCTTATGTTGTTGATGGAAGGCTCACAAGTTAGAAGCATTCTGGATCATATAGGCCTACGTGCACATGCACAACATTGGTGCATAATGATATTGACTATGAGGCATATTGCAAGGAAAGCACCATTTAGACTCTTTTGCACCATGTTATTTTGAACAAGGAAAAGTGTTTGACTTGTGTTGGGTGCTGGAAGAGGTGTTGTAGGAGGAATAACTTACAAAGGCAAGTGTGCATTAGCATGTCATCTATCATTTTGTTGGTTCTTCCCGTATCTTTGGTTTCCATATTGATTATCACCAAGGTTGATTGCTTTGGCTTTTGTGCCTGATTAGAACTACCTCTGTAGGATTGTGTCTATTGCTTCTCTAATGATATGACCTTATTGGATAAGTTTCTAATCAAGGCCTTTAATTCTTCATCTTCTTTTTTGCACGTGGGAGAATAGGACATAGATAACTAGTTTCGTGTCATGCATCGGAATAGGGAAATATAAGGCTGGGGAACGGAGACATTTCTAGGAATAAGGGCGCGGGAGGTCTAGGAGCCAACTTACCATCCTGAATGAGATTATTTTCTACCCTTATTGCAATGTTGTATGCAATGGTAAGGTCCTACCTCCCATGGATTGAATCATGACTGAAATGTCACTATTCAAAGCCCTTAGATAGTATAAGAAAGCATGTTGGGTTGTAGGTCTTACCACTTGAGGAATTTTGTCCCAAGTCTTTTTGGAATCGATGTTGAAATCAATCATCTACTAGTTGGGCATGTGCTTTTTGTAGTTAGTTCTCACCAAAGTGATAGATGATATTATTTATCTTCAAATTAATTACATAGAGTTATTCTAAGCTCATCCCAGGTAGTAATAGATGCAGGTATTAGGATTTAGTACCGGTACCATTGGATTACTTTTCCCTTGAATGAGGCTATAAATATCCTAACAACTACATCATCATGTGTGATCAGATAGACAAAGCACACATTGGCCACATCTTGAATGTGTTCAACAGGGGTGACTTGATTCTCTCCCGTGAAGTATGGAATACTCTTGAGAATGTTGTTGGCATATCATGTTGAGCATTAAGATTGAGTGGGCTTCCACCAATGAAGCTGGAAAATTTCCTCGGAGGAGGAGGTTGAAGTGCCATGGTAGGGGGCACATAGGTTTGTTTTGAGGAGGAGTAGAGTGTGTGCGGCATGCTAGAGATGGGGATACGTGCGCAAAAGATCTGTTGTGTGTGCTTATTGGTGAAAGATGGAGATATTCAAAGGATCCTTCAACTGCAACACTCTGTCTAGTATGCACTCTTCTCATAAAAGGTGCTCAGGATGCTAAAATAGAGATTTGAAAGTTGGGAGTCACCAAATGTGTTAAAAGAGCCTCAAAAGGTTAGAAATACTAATTCCACACACTATAACTTAGTAATATGGAATTTAAGCTTTCAATACTTGTCCCACTGGGCATACCAAAAATGGTTGGTCATTCAAATGTGTACCCACGTCTCGGATCTAGGAGAACCGAGTTGTTTGAGACAACAATGGAATCATCTCCAAGTTATGGGACCTTGTGTGCTTGAGATAGATCTCGGAGAAGGCTAGTTCCTCTATCTATTTATATTGCTATTCTACTCCTAATGCTAGAAGGAAAACTAAGCTAACAATGCCAAGGGACCAGGGATAGAAGGATAACAGAAAGGAAAACTAATCTAAGGAAGGTGATAGCACCAGAAAAAGAGGGATGAACACCATCCATTCTGAGTGAAAATGAAAGGAAAAGGTGTGGAAGAAGGCTAGGCATGCATAACACAAACTAAAACACATTTACTAGATCAGTTTCATGGAACAAAACTAAAAATGGAGTTACAAGGGATGTAAAGTGACACAACAAGCACGAAATGTAAAAGAAAGGAAAGAAGAAGGAATATCAACACGCTTAGGATAGAGAATAGTCACAAAACAATTCTTCCATTACTTCTAAAAATGCATAGAACTATTACAATGGCAAAAGAGGTTGATATCCACATGCACGAGCCAAACCTAGAGGTTTGCAACTTAGAATATAGAAATATGAAGTCCTTAGCAAAAAGCTTAAGGATTCAAAATGTCCAACATTAACAATGAGCCCATATCTCACATTTATAGATGAATCAATGGAAGAAGTAGAGAAGAAGGAGGGAAAGCGCGAATTTGAAAGACAACCACCAACAACCATTCAATGCCTAAAAATCCACCGAAAATATGTCAAATGTGTTTCCCTAGTTTGTTTGGCATGTTGGAGAAGGAAGGAGGGTAGATCGGTTCAAATATAGTGATTAGAGTAATCAGATCTACTCATCAATCCCCATAAAGATGTTTTCTCATTTCTCACCTACCATATCTGCCAAAATTTGAATTTGAATAGCTAAAGATCGTAGCCTACATCAACACATTATCGAATGAGACAAGGAATACAAGTATTTGAGCACCGACGCAAAAAGTTATGACTATCGAAGTTTGTCGAGATCTGATTGGGCGTGCACAACATGTGGCGCACGCTAATTTACTAAAAGGATGGTCAACTCGTGCAAAGTGTTTTGTCATTTCTACCATGTGTCACTCCCCGATTTGTTGCAAGGATTTAGTGCCCAACTAGAGCGCTATTAGAGTAGGTATTTACCTTAGCTCATGTTCACCTAGGTACTTTATTTACCTAGGTACTTTATTTACCTTTATTATATTTATCCTCGCCCACTTATGTGTGTGGATATTTCTTTTATCTTATTTAGATATTAGGAGATATTATCTAGTTGTTCGGCATAGTTCTTTCCTTGATCTATGGTATTGACTAGATCCTTGATGTCTAGTTCTCTCCTAAATCTATGGTCTTGACTAGTTCTTTGATGACTAGTTATTTCCTTGATTTATGGCTTGATCTACGACCTTGACTGGTTCTTAGATTGTTATTCCTTACCTATTTAAGCAAGGCCCATTCTCAATGTATTGCATTGAGTTCCATAATAATATATGATATTGTTGCTCATTTGTTTGCAAAGGTTTTATGTAAAGTTATTCTGGTGAATTGCTTTCATCTTATTGATCGTGGTGTTTGATTAGCATCTGTGTTCTTGGCTTGGTACGATCTGGTTATCGTTCCTTTCATGGTATCAGAGTTAGAGATTGTTGTTGACATCCGTCTGTAAGTTTTATTTTGTAAATAAATTCATTATATATTCATATATTTGGGATTTGGTCGTATTTTGTTGTTGCATGCATTTTTATGTAAAATGGAGGATTCCATTGGATCCGGAAGGTTCGAAAACCCTAAGATCGATCAAACTCGACCATTTTCGGAGGCGAGTCATTTTTGGGTTTTTTACATTGTTGCAGGAAGGACACCGGTCCGCCTCGGGATTTTTTCAGGTTTGTTGGATTTCTTGAGATCTCGCATAGGGTAATGTTCTTTTACGGTGTATCTATCTCTCGGCTACCATTTAAAAAGGAAACAAATCTTTAAAATCCTTAGCCCTTGGTCATATGGTATGGTCATATGAGGGCTTAAAGCTTGTGATTCCTACTAGTAGGTGCTTAACTTCAGCCCCCTTTAATTTTATTTGTGTGGTGAAGGCAACAACAATTTATTTTGTTTTAGTGATAACTAAAAATAAATAATGAGCAAAATATTAAAAAACTTGTAACTTTTGATCGGTAACTCGGTTTTGAGTGTCATTTTTGTGAAAGTGCATGTTTTTTCGTGCTCTTTCCATTAGAAATATTTATTTTGAGACTTGCACTATAATTATAAAGTGCCAAATATGGAGGAGTGTTGTAATCAATTGTGGACGTAATTTCGGTTGAGCCCGACGTCCTAAATTTTTGGGAGTTGTAGTTTGTACCTATCATGGATTCTGAGAATGATATGCTTTTCTCTAAAGTATGTGGACTTCAAGAGGATATTGTAAAATTTTTGGAAGAAAATAGATCGCTCAAGAAGTGAAATTCTCTTCTACAATCACTCATTCACGATAAGGATACAATAATACACTTCCTGCAAAACAAACTTGCTAGCCTACAACATCACCATCATATTGTGGACAACCATATCCATGCTCCTAGTCCACTTACAACTATTGCTCATGAACCCACTGACATTGATCTGTCCATCTTTGAGTTTGTTCCTGCTCTTGATGCTCATACACCTATGAAGCTTGTTACTACATGCTCTTCCACATCTGTGCCTATTACAGTACCACATGTTGTGTATCCTACTTCTACTCAGCTGCATGGCTTTTTTAAGAAGCATACCACTGCATTCAGTTCTCGCATGCTCCATTCTATGGGTCTCACTAGAGGAGTCATTGGCAGACATTCACAGGGTATTGTTTCCTCTATTCCACATGTTAAGTGGAATTCTCGTCATGACATTAGTTTTCAAGTCAGATACTTCATTGGGATCACACATTGACAGAGCTCCTTTTTTGTTCACTCGACTCTTTTTGAGGATCATGAGCAACACATGAGTTATGCACCTTCACTCAGGATTGAGAAACCTGAGATTTTAGTTGTCAGACATGATCAACCTGACACACATTCTAATGTTCTTTTGTATGCACCCATTGTGCATTTTGCACCAAGTCATATGTAGGCATCTTCTTCATCCATCCATGTTGATTTGGGGTGGATATCTGATCACTTGTGGCGGTGACATAGGCATTCGTTGAGAGGACTCTACAGGCATGGCTCCTCCACCATTCGGCCTCTTGCTCCACTTTCTATACCTTATGCATTGTGATGCTTCTTGTTTTGAGAATTTTTCTTTAGCAGGTGTAGTGTATCTCTCTTGTTTGTTGAGAGATTTTGTATCTGTATTTTCGACACTTTTGGCATGTTGACAATCTCTCTTGTGGGGGAGCTATTTTGGTGGAGCCTAGTGTTAGTTTGTCAGTGTTTGAGTAGTTGTAGTTTTTTTGACAACTCATACAGATTTGTAGTGTCACTCCACCCATTCAGCAGTATGGGAGGGTGTGGTGTTGATCCTACTTCTTCGAGTTTCGTGTCCTTGCCTTGTTACCTTGGCTTTTCTTGGATCATGACACTCTAGAGTTTGTGTCCTTGCCTTGTTGCTTTGGTTATTGTTCTTGGATCGTGGCACACCTATTTGCAGTAGTTGATTGAATTATGTTTGGTGTTTTTTTGCACTTTCGACATCACTTCGTTAATAGTCTCCTTGTGTGGAGCTATTCTAGTGAAACCAGTGTTAGTTGTTTTTGAGTTTTGTGATTGAGAAGTGGATTTAGACCATAGTGCACACCAAAATTCTTCAACATTGTACGATTTTTTTGAGCCAAGCTTCTTGGGATGCCTTGGAGCGGGTCTTTACTCTCTTTACTTTGTTGTTATTGGTTTTGGGTACCTTGCGGTGTCCCTTTTTCCCAGTTATTGTACCTGAGTACCTCGTCAAGCCTAGTTGTCGAGACTCATACTGTGGACATGCCACTTCTATTTTGGCCCCTAGCTTCACTTGAGGGGGTGTTAGAGTAGGTATTTACCTTAGCTCATGTTCACCTAGGTACTTTATTTACCTTTATTGTATTTATCCTCACCCACTTATGTGTGTGGATATTTCTTTTATCTTATTTAGATATTAAGAGATATTATCGAGTTGTTAGGTATAGTTATTTCCTTAATCTATGGTATTGAATAGATCATTGATGTCTAGTTCTCTCCTACATCTATGGTCTTGACTAGTTCTTTGATGACTAGTTATTTCCTTGATTTATGGCTTGATCTACGACCTTAACTAGTTCTTAGATTGTTATTCCTTGCCTATTTAAGCAAGACCCATTCTCAATGTATTGCATTGAGTTCCATAATAATATATGATATTGCTGCTCATTTTGTTTGCAAAGGTTTTATGTAAAGTTATTCTGGCAAATTGCTTTCATCTTATTGATCATGGTGTTTGATTAGCATCTATGTTCTTGGCTTGGTACGATCTAGTTATCGTTCCTTTCACATTCTTTGGTTGGTTGCGTGTTACATACTTAATCTTGTCAAAGAATGGCATGGCATGTAATGACACAAAGGAGGGCACAAAATCATACACGCGGAAGAATGAAGTGCGGGAGAAAGATAGAAGGAAGGCGCGTGCAATCACAATGCGTGGAGAGGAAATGGGGCAAACTGGTGAGTGGGAAACATATGGTCAAGGTGTAATTATTACAAAGTAATGTGTGGTGCGTGTGAGAGGGCTAGGGACTTAGCTGATTGAATCAATTACAAGGCACACGCGTATGATGTATAATTTCAGGAAGAAGGCAAATGCGCGAGAAGGTGCATGTAGGGTAATAGTGGAACAAAGAGGAAAAGGAAAATGGAAGGGGAAGAAGTGCAGGAGAAAAACGTGTAGGGCGAGTGAGGAAACCGCAATCAAGGAGATGTGCCAAAGAGACAATTTGAAGTGTGTGCAACTCTGTAATGAAGATCTCAAAGCCATAATATGTATGCAAGTTGTCCAAATAACTAGGAGAGCTATTTGGATAACAAGACACATGCGCTAATTTCCCCTTTGGTTGCTTATCTCCTTTTCCCTCCTTTTCTCAAATTTAAAATACCACATCATTTTCTATACTTTTAAAACCTTTTTTATCACTTTGGGTCAATCTGTTTTGGATGTTAATGATGAAATTCAAACAAGGAGTCATATATGTACATAACTTGCTCACTATTATTATGATTCGGACATCTTGGGCTATTATTTTCCATCTATCTACTTGGGCAAGGAGCAACATTCAAGGATTGCATTTGGGCTACATTATTCAATGCATATGAGGGGATATTTTTGAATTTCATCTCACACATTCATCTTGGGGAAAATTAATTATAGCACGCTTGGTGTGCGATCGACACAAGGGAAACCTAGCTTCAAGGGACACAATTCAATCACACACACATACACACTAGAGCTACATAGAGTCTGAAATTTAGTGTAGTGTTATGTGTCAATCACATGGGGTGAGCGTTGAGGTCGGGTTCAACTCAAGCATATGCATTATTTATTTCATCTAATGTTTGCTCGATCCTTGTGCATGTTAGTAGGGTTTATTTTACAAAGTTGGGTGTGACAAGTAAAACCCTACAACAAAGTGGATGCAACAAAGAGTGAAAGGAAGAAGGAAAATTCATACCCTAAGAAGATTTGAAGCAAAGAATTTATCAAGACATTAGCGCCCAACTTAGACATTGGCACTCGGGTGATCTTGTCCTTATCTAGGTGGTCATGTCTAAGGGAGTTTCATATTCCAATTTTATGGATGAAGCATATATAGTCTAGATCCAATTTGTTCCACTCAATTTCCAGCCCATAATCAGTCCATACCTTCGAATACAAGCTAAGTCACTCTTTTTTCACTATTACATATACGTGTTTACCTTTTGCATGATAAATCTTGCTTATTACTGTTATATTCATGTGATCTCATTCCTCTGATTAAGCTTTCATTTCTGTTAAATCAAGGAAATGCACCTTATGCCTTTTAAGTCCCTTCGAACTCACCTCACCATTGTTTCGTCCTCTAATTTTATGACTTTGGTTAGTGTGGAAGGTGTTATTTTGGTAAGAGTTTTAAAATATTAGAAATATAAAATACCAATTGCACATAATAATCATAAACTAATTCTTTACTTCATTTAGGACTACACAATAAGAGGAGAGATAACAATAATAGTGTTGTCAACTCTTACAATGGTAGAGTCAACACCCATCCTTACTCCCTTGATTCTCTCAAACAACTTCACTTATTCTCTCTAAATATCTCTAATTATATCTATGTGAATTATCCTCGCACCTAGCTATGAGTTGTAATTAACAACTCATTTACATTTATTCAACACACAATACATTACAATATAAACTAAGAGAAGGTCTCACTCATGCAATAGATACCAAAGTTGATCTTATAGGTGGTAGTATCCATCTCTATCTCACAACTCCCATGACAACAACAACGATGGTGGAGGGCATGCTAGGACTAACCCTACTAGTTAGGCGATGCCACAATAAGGGAAATTCCCTCACCTATCTCTCGGGAATCTCCCTTAAATGTGAAGATGGTAATGTTGAAAAATAAAAATAAAAAGGATATGATAGAAGGAACTTGATACCCGATGTTATCAAACGTCTTGGTAATGACTAGGAGCCGTGTGTGTGACAAATATATGATTACTTGCCCCCTGCACTTATACTTGTCACTGAGATCTCATTTCCTAAATGTTTCTTGTGATTTGTTTGTCGTGCAGGATGTCATGCTTTATTATATCTTTTTAAATGGAAAATATTTGTATGAAGTTTTAAGCTAATTGTTAGCCTTCTCAACCGAGGCCGAAGTGATATTTGGAGTGTGATTCATCCACTAACTTTTAATATGTTTAACATGTACTCTATGTCGATATTTATACCGCATGAGAAAACTTTTCAATAAAAATAAAATTATAAATCTTGACTATAACACTAGAGATTGGAGCACAACCTTTTTTTTTTGGAAATATTTATTTAAGCCCAACATAATGGTACAACTTAACCAAGGCTATTTATTATCGAAAATAAAAAATTTACAAAGAAGGAAATAAGTTTATTAATCAATACAATATGTACAAGAATATATGCATTTAAGATATATATTAGTTGATTTAATTTAAAAAAATATTTGTAAAACCCTAATTGTAGAGTCACGTATGAAAAATAAATGATAAACAACTGTTGGAATATAAATGACACAAGCAATAAGCTAGATAAAATATTAAAACCCTAAGTGCAAGAGAGGGAAATAAAGACTTAGCTGATTTACACTTTCTTGAAAATGATCTAGACTGAAATAACTAATGATCAAGAGGAGAAGAGTTTTGTAATTTCCTTTGTAACATTATGGAGGTGTCGAATATGCCGAGAGTAGGGTGTTTGGAATAGGAATAGGGTGCTTAGGCACTAGGGACCTCAGTTAGGCGTTTGTCAATGTATAGGAGAATTAAATATTGGTTTTTATTGTGTCGCACAAGTGTTGCTAACCTTCTCTTTTGGTCTCCGTATGTCACCGGATGATCTTTGGATTCACTTGTAACCTACAAAGAGAAGATAACTGTAAAACCCTCAAACTACATCAAATCCCAAAAAGCAAATATGTAATATGGAGAGTAAATATGACCCCAACGGTCACACCCGAAAAAGTGAGCTTACAACCAAGAATTGCACTACATCTTAAACTCCATGTAGTTATTGTGTGTGTATGATAGAATCATGACTTAGGAAGCCCTTTACAAGTGCATGTGATAGCAGGTGATAGCTAGATGTACCGATGTAATTAGATGTGTGGATGAAAAATGAACTTCCCCTCTTATGCATGTATGCATAAAATGCAGTTCCTTATCGCTTGAGAGAGTGTTAGATGGATGCCTTTAATGCTCTTAGAATGCCTTTGGATGCAACATTAGGTGATGATAATAGATTTTTAGAGCTTGGTCCTTTATTATGGTCACATAGCTTTGTATTTATATGATTCCCTTAGTTGAATTTCGCGATTGACAATTGGAAGGCCGATCCATAAGAAAATAAGATTCCCAAAAGATAAAAAATGCCCAAAAAGAGCGAGTAATATAGAAAAGGGTCAAGCGCGCCCAAAAGGATGGGGATGTTTGGTTATTGGTGTAATGTTTGGGGTGTCCATAGTCATAAAAGATAAATAAGTGAAATCTTGTTGACGGGTTGTAAGGTGTAAAAGACCGTAAAGAAGACTAGAAATAAAGAAAAGAGGCCAACGATAGTTTTTAATTGCTAGATTTCTCACTTAGGAATCATATGAATAGTAATAAGCAATTAGGACCTAGAAATGTACCCAAGTGCGTGATTTTGTGTCTACATTTGCCCCCACTTTATGTAGGAAGAAAAGTACCAAACAACCATGGTGGAGAATAGTTCATGCAAGATAAATGTTGTACATGAAGCACCCGTTAGCTTGTTAGAAAGATAAAGAGTATGTCAAAGTGTGTATAGATCCATGGAAAATAGTGTGCTAGTAAAAGTAGGAAGTAGTAAAGAATGGAATAATAACACCTGTAATGTGTAAGAGTAGAAATGTAGATGCCCCTAGGAGCCTCGGTGGGACTGGTAAGAGGTATTGTGCCAAACATCGTTGTTGCATATAATGATCTATAGAAAGTTTGTATTCACAACTAAAGAACAAGTGAACACACATGTGCATATAGAAAAGATAATGACACACTACATATCCATCTAACATAGTAAACAAAGTGTAACATGTGAGTATAAGCAAACAAGAATAAATGCAACCAAGATATACAACATGTTGTGAACGAGTGAGATGGAATGGAATGCAATATGATTGTGATAGGAACAACGTGCCCCTCGAGCAGATGTGTATGAGTGTGAGATGAGTTTCATCTATATAAGAACCCTTGATAGTCAAGAATGAACCATAGAACAAGAGTACGTCATAGGGAAGTATGATGTGTGAAAATGGAATGCTAAAAATATGTATCGTGAAGTGCAAAGCATGCAATGTGTGGTGTGTGAGGTTCATGGATGTAGTATACCCTCGACAGTCAAGTGTGAACCTTAACAAAAGAGTGTGTCATAGGGTAATGATGATACAAAGTGTATCAAGTTGTGTAATGATGCTTAGAAAGATGAAGCATGAAGCACGAAGCGTAATAATAGAAATGATAGACACGTGATTATGCTTTAGAAGGGGGAGAAGTAAGCATGATGCCCCTAACTATGTGAGTGATGGAGATCTATGCGATGATGTGAGAAGGACCTTGCCATGGTGGTGGAGTTTGAAATGTGTCTTGGCCATCAATATAAGGAAGAGTTTGTTTGAAAAAATGAATTGGAAATGGAAGTGGAGTAGGATGGGGAGGGATCTTGAATGGTGGTATCTTATGTGGGATTGATAACATTGTAGAAGACTTGAGAGGAGGAGGTGTTGGACCAATTTTTAGAGGAGGTTTCTTAGGATTTGGTGACACAAAAGAAGACTTAGTAGGAGGAGGTGATGGAGGACAAACCTTGAGAGGTGATTTCTTAGTTGGAGTGGGTTGCATAGGTGACGCTTGAGAGACCGAAGAAGGAACATTAGAAGTGATGACATGATGCTCATTAGACATAGATGAATTAGATTTAGGAACCTAGTGGGATGTAGCAATTGGAGATGAACATGTAGCATTTTGTGTAGCAAATGAAATGAGACCATAATGCTTAAGGTGGTCAATTTGTCATTTTAGAGCATAACAATAATTGTCATTATGTCCATTAATTCGATGATAATTGCAATATGGATGACCTTGATATTGTGCAAGCCGATAAGGAGGATAGTAATGAGTAGATGACAAGTTGATCAATTGATGAGTGAGGAGTTGAGGAAGAATATCTCGTTGCTTAACATTTGAATCAAACTTGAGAGGTACAGGGAGCAGTAAGACTTGGGGTTCACTGATATGAGCACATGCGAGAAGACGGGATGAAGATGAGATGTAGAAGAACTAACATTAGATTGAGAAGTAGCCTTAAGATGTTGAATTTTAGTTGTGAGAGATGTGATCATGGATTCCATAGCCTGAATTTTATCTTGAAATAAAGAATGTAAAGCTTGAATTGATTTACAAATGGATTGATTGACATTAGGACTAATAGAGTCATCGGAAAGACAATCGAAGATGACACTTACTTGTGAAGGCAACATATTGCTAGGGAGATACATAGTGTCTAGGGTTTTTGAAGAATAACTTTGCAAGGTGGATGCATTTGAAGTAAATCATGCAAATAAATTTGAGGAATCTTAGGAGCCATGAAAGAAGATTGGATAGAAGAAGCAAAATGAGGATCCAAGAGTGTTTGAATGCGGGTTCACCAAATGATTTAACAAAATATGGAATTTGTAAAACCCTAATTGCAGAGTCATGTATGATAAATAAATGATAAACAATTGCTAGAATATAAATGACACAAGCAATAAGCTAGATAAAATATTAAAACCTTAAGTGCAAGAGAGGGAAATAAAGACATAGTGATTCACAATTTCTTGAAGATGATCTAAATCAAACAACCGATGATAAGGAGGAACAAAGTGTCACAATTACCTATGTAAAATTATAGAGTTGTCGGATATGTCGGGATCTGGGGGCGCCAGCGCTAGGGACTCTCGTTAGGCACCCATGATCGCAAGAGCTCATAAACCGGTTTTCATTGTATCACACAAGTATCGCTTGTGGTCACCGTATGTCATTTGGATGATCATCGAATTCGCCAGAACTCGCAAAGAGAAGATGACTCGCAAAACCCACAAATTACATCAAATTTGAAACATAAAAGATGCAATATGGGGAGTCAGACTAACCCCAACAATCACCCGTAGAGTGAACTTACGACCGAGCGTTGCACTACATCTTAGACTCCATGTAGTTCTTGTGTGTGTGTGATAGAATCGTGCCCTAGGAAGCCCTCGTGTAAGTGCACATGATAACGAGCGATAGTTAGATGTATCAATGTAGCTAGATGTGTGGATGGTAAAATGAACATCCCCTCCTATGCGTGTATGCAGAAAATACAGTCTCTTGTCCTTTGAGTGAGTGATAGATGGATGCCTTTGATGCTCTTAGAATGCCTTTGGATGTAACCTTAGGTGATGATAATAGATGCTTAGAGCTCGGTCCTTTATTATGGTCACATAGTTTTGTATATATATGATTCCCTTGGTTGAATTTTGCAATTGATAATTGGAAGGCCGACCCATAAGAAAATAAAATGCCCAAAAAGAACGAGTAAGATAGAAAAGGGTCGGGGCACCGAAAGGACGGTGACGCCTTGGCATTGGCATTGGCCCGTCCAGAGTCATAAAAGATAAATAAGTGAAATACCAACTGGGTTGTAGGGTGTAAAATACCATAAAAAAGACTAGAAACAAAACAAAGAGGCCAAAGATAGTTGCCAATTGCTAGTTTTCTCACTTAGGAATCATATGAATAATAGTATGCAATTTTGTGTCTACATTAGTATATCTCACTTTTGGCGAGATAACATAAAATAAAAAGGAAAATGATATCACAGTTAGGAGGTTATGTTTGTAGTGCGAGTCTACAAGTTGCACAAGACTAACTTAATTCAACACCTTTTAATTACGAAAGTTATAGAGGACGAGGGACAAGGCTATCTCATTTTGTCATATATCATCTTGAAATTGCTTCTACTATTCTTAAAATCCTTATTGAATAAAAAAATTAATCACACATTGAGTGATTGACTTGATCTGTAATAACATGTAAACGCCAATATATCATGATCATTGTGTTAACATGAATAATACTAAAATAAAATAAAAATCACTTTCTTACGCATCAGCTACACGGTACCCCACACAAAATACACGAAATTACTTCCATGACTCGGCGTAGGGGAGAGCAAAATGGCAGTACATACTTTTTGACAGGCGGCACGTTACCGATTAAGCCGGTCGCTTTTATTGCGCGGGAGGACAAAATAACACCTCCGGAGTCCCGCCATGTATTGTATTTTAAAAGCGAGGAGGAATGGTGTTTTGTGTTGCAGAGAGAGAAAAATGCAAAGCCCAATGAGAAGTCGAACGAGGCCAAGCAGGGGTTGCAACAAGTACCTAAAGCCAGGTGCATTGGCGAGGCTGAGAGATGCCAGAATCAACGCATCAATATCAATACCAATATCAACTACTCCGACTCGGACTCGGACTCAACCCACTGTGGATGATGCCCCCTGCTTTAAGGTGAGCTGCTTCGGCCCCTCTTTTCCCCAGAGAAAGAAGTTGCTAGCTTCCAAGGCCTTTTTCATGCCTGCTATATCACACACCACGCCTTCCACTCCTCCTCCTCCTCCTCCTCCTCCTTCTCCTTCTCCTCCTCCTCCTTCTGGAATGATAGATGCTCTCAATACATTTTCCCCTCCCGCTCCCCCTCCTCTAGATATTCTCGCTGTCTATTAGGGTTTTTCACCCCTTTCATCCCTCCTTTACCAAACCCTCCCCTTGTCATCTACATCCCCAAATTTCATTAAAACATTTCTCATTGCTGCTCAGATCAATCAGTCTAGGTGTGGCTTTCAGGAGATTCATCACTTTTTTACTTCATAATGTGCTTTGGGGTCATGGGGTTTTCGGATTTTTCTCCAACGGTGGTTGAAATTGCCATCTGATCTTGTTTACCTTGTTTTTCAAAGGCGCAGTATTGACGCTTGATATAAAATAATGTTCTTCCTGCATTATCTGCTGCTACCAACGAGAATAAGGGTTTATAAGTTGTTGCCATTACAATGGTTAGTTCTGGTTTTGTTCTCTCTTATTTTTTGAATGAAAATAAATCTTCTACATTGGATATGCACATATTTAATTGATGTTGGGTTGTCACAGTCCTTAGATAATGAAATCTATACCCGATGCTAACTTATGCTAATCCGTTCTTTTTCTTTATACCCAAGTCTTCTGCCCGTTGAATTTTGTGGTTAATTTGGATGGTTTTGGAGCTTGAATGAAAAGAAAATTTAATCATCCCGAAGGAAATGTTTCTCAGGATACTAAACTGGGTTGTGAGCAATACTATGGGAACATTGTATATATGCTCATTTCATTCTATTTTATGTTTACCTGCTTTGTTGCTTTCATGTGATTCGTTTTGGCATTCCTTTGCTGGTAATCCTTTTTGAAATGACACCTATAATGCACAGACTCAAGCATGCTTCTCATATTTGAAAAAATGTTTAGTTGGGTCTGGGTACATGCCTACTAACTGCATTCTTTACCATCGGTATCCATGTTTTTAGGGGATCCAAAGTGGTTTTCTTCTATTTAACTTCTTTAATATGTAGCGATCATGTAATATGGAAAGCTGCTTGATTCAGTGTATAACGGGGCAATTATTTTTGTAATCTGAGTTGGCGAGTTCCCGTTAGGTCCCTTAACTTCTTATGGGATAACCTCCTGGAGAGTTGCGCCAGTTGTAGTTGGCTGGGTAATGCCAGACCCAGCGAATTACATACAGTGTACTACTCAATTTCAAGTTTTTGCTGTTTCTTGTGGACTTAAACTTGGGGCTCTGCTATGGGAACTTCAATGTTTTTATCACTCGCCTCTTACCATCTCTGGATAATAGCTATTTATATGCTTGCTTTGTTTTTTCATGCCTCATTATCTAAACATCTGCTTTTAAGTGAATTTGGCGATTTCCTTTGTTTCAGATACTCCATTAACATTGTGCATTCTTCTGTAAATGCTATATAAAATTTATGCAATTAGAGAGGCTTTGCCAACTTCTCATAGAATCTTTGTAAGCATGTGCATTTTACGGTTATGCTGGAGTAGTACTTGAATTTGCACCATGAAGTTGCATCCATTTTACATAATGAATGAGACTTAAGGCAATAACCTGAGTTGTTGAATGTATCACTCTTTAAATGTCGGTGAATTGTTAAGTGTGCCAATTGATCTTGAATTTTGATTCTAATTCTAGTTATCATCCATTCCAGAAAAAAATAGAATTAAAATTCTGCGATGGCAAAGACAGAATATAGCTGTAAAAGCATTATAAAGTAACTATAAGCAATAAGAAATCTGTGACTCCCTTCATATGATATTATCTGTGCTAAAACCCGTCTGTAGAAAGGAGGCTTTACATCACGGGCATATACTCAGAATAAAACTGCTATCTTCATTTCAAGAAAGACCTTAATTCGTCCCAGCTTTTAATATTGGCAATCAGAACTCTTTTAAACATTATTCAGTTGGTGTCAAACTGTAATTTCTTTTGTTTAGATATTTTGTTCTTCTTGGTATGATTCATTTAAAATTGTTTTGATGCAATGCTTCGATTTTGTGAGTGGCTTAGTCTTGCATGGGAAAGTGGTTTTACATCAAAATGTAATACATCTTTCCATAAACATTGCAATTCAGATCCATTACAGATTTAAATCAGTAAACTAGATATAATTGCATAAAAGAATATTCCTGAAGCAATAATAATTGACAAGAGGTGGTTCAAAAGAAATATATATGATTTGTTGCACTTTTAGAGTAAGTCATCACAAGCAAACAACACAATGCAGGCTCAAATGGTAAAGGCGAAGAATACCTTGAAGAATTAAAGTAAACAAAGAGCCTTTGTAAGGACCATTTTGTTCCTTTGCTGGTACTGTAGCAGTATGGTTGTGACAATCATCAGTTAGGTCATGGATCTAATTCCATGACACCATATTTGTCTATTTGGGGCTCCAAAACCTTGAATGCCTTTTTTTTTTTTTTTTTTTTGGTACATATGTACAAATCTCTACAACATTGATTACATTCTTTGGAAACCTAATGGCTCAGCAGCACTTTGCAAAACCACAATTAAGAAATGAGGGATGATTTGAAAAGATTGTGTTATCCATTCATTATTGTGGGCCCCCTTTATGTAAGTTGTTTTTGAATCCAACACACCAAATATAATGCAATTCATTAGGCGGATAGTGTAATCCAAGTGCGTAACATTCATCACTTTCAATGCACTAATCAATGCAACACAAATAAATGGTAGATGTTTTTAGATTTTTGAAATGCTTGAAATGTGTAATTGCTTTTGGTGTGGGGATACTTTTATATCACTTGATCATTCACTATATACGAGTATATCTCCTTGAACTAAATGCACAAATGAGCTTATGTATTTCTAGACTTGTTGAAATTCAAATTAAAACCCTATTGGCATACATGACACAACATATTGGAAAAACCAACAAAGAAAGGCAAAATACTTGGGGTACCTAAATTTTATCAAGAACTCTTCAATGGAGGGAAAGTTGGAAGGAGAACTTGAAGTTAAGCTATTGTCAAGCTATAGTATTTTGAATCAATTGATTTTACCAAATAATTTCTAAAATCTTACATACCTCTTTCAGAGTTTTGGCATTTGTGATGAGGAATTGCATATGGGTTGACATGTCTAGGGTGATAAGAATGAGAGCCTTGTTTTGCTTGCATGTATAAAGCATACTTGTCTTTCTTAGATGTGAATGTAGGTGTGTTCCTACTTGTAGTTGAGATGACCAAATTGTTCATGTCATAACTTGTTGATTGATTCAACATGAGCAACAAGAGAAGACCTTGTAGAGGTGTTAAATTTCTCAAAAACATACAAATGCAAACTATGGTCCACCACACTTATAGCTACAATATTATTTGGATCATTCAACCTTTTAATGACAACATTATGTACAATAATTCCACAACTTGTCCACTACTAGAATTACAAATTTGATAAATGGACAACAAATTGGAAGAAATCTTAGGAACAAGGAGTATATCTTGGATGCAACCATCTTGTATGTTGACAATGTTGGAGCCCAAAACTTCAATTGACAGAGTTTCCCATCATAATTTGGTAAGTGTTGCAATTAGAAAGTGAACTCAACAAACCATGAGAATGAGTCGACGATGAGAATCACCACGATCAAAAGAGCTTTTAATGATTAGTTAGAAAGAGCTTTTTCTTTCCTTGCGTTAAAAGAAATGGAGGATTAGGTACAATAATTTTGTGTTTTTTCAAAGCTGCTTTTAATGATTCAATTCTCATTAAACATATAGATTTATCATGATTGGTTTTGTTACACTATGGACATGGATCATATACATTCTTCTTTATTGACTTTTTGGCGTTGACATGATTGGAAGGCTTAGAAGATTCAATAGTGGTTTTAGAAGGTTAATTGAATTTCGTAGGTTTATTAGAAGACGTTGGTTTTTCTTTGATTTAATAAAATCTTAAATCTTATATCAAAGGATTGTAACCAAATAAATATGAAAATAATAAGCAAGATCTAACATGCAAGAAACAATCAAGTTAATAGGAGATCAACGTGATTTAACTTGTATCGGAGATTTGGGTCGGAAATTGACTAGAACAAGTTGGATTTGGGACTGTGTAAGCTCTGTTTGGAACACTGAGATTTGAGACTTCTTGAGACAAGAGCGCCCACAAAAGGAAAGGAATGCCTCGGGTGTTAGTGACTTGGCAAAGTAGCTCGCTTCACGGTCTTTTAGGGTTTGAACTTGGCTCCTTTCTTTCACTATTTGTCGCTTTGGATTTGTCTTAGGGTTCTTGTATCATACATGCTCTGCAAAACAAACTCGAATCACTGTATAAAACTCAAGAAAACATTAGATGAAACAAATAATGCATATGCATGAGTTGGGCTAACTTTGATGGTCATTCCAATGTGATTGTCACCCAACGGTGCACTACATTTTAGACTCTTATGTAGTTTTTGTGAGTGTGATTTGAATTGTGTCCTGAAGCTAAGTTGCCATTGTGCTAGTCGCACCAAGGGAGTGAGCTACAACAATTTTTCCTCTAAGATGAATGTGTGAGATGGAATTAATAATAAGCCCTCTTATGTAGTGAATAATGCAACCCAAAATGCAGTCCTTGAGTGTTGTTATTGTAGATGGTAAATAGAGAGCGATCAAATTGTCCGGCCCTAATAATAGATGGTAGGTTATGTATATATATGACTTGTTTGAATTTCGACACTTGTGACACAAAACTCGACCAGTCATGAGATAAAGATAAGACAAGACCCAAAATAAAGAAGAAATCGACAAGTTGGAGAATCAAGCAAGATGTACAAAAACGCCTAGAAGAGACAATAGTGTCCGAGTGGTAGTGTCCTAATTGGGTGGTATTGTCCCAAAGCCAAGAAACATAAACAACACTAAGAATAGGGACAAGGATCCCTATGACATGACCAAAAGATATACATGTAAGTAGTAAAAGGAAAAGTCACAATCAAAGTCAGTCGAAACCAATAAAGAGGACTAAGAAAAGGTGTCACCAATGTCTAATCTTTGCACTTGGAAATCATGCATATAACAACATACTAGAGGCATGATGTAATGGTAATAAGTGCATATTTTGTGTCTACATTTGCCCCCACTTTATGCTATTTGGATGAAATTCAATAATATAAAGGATATAAGAAGAACATACTTGAAGAGGGATTGAAGGAGTTGTAGCTGAGTGTCGATAGTAAGAATCACAAGTGTGGCGAACCATGGATCACCACTTTGATCCATGCGAGGTGATTGTATTGTCACAAGAGGAGCCGTTGGATAGAAAAAGTGCTAAGGAGATATAAGAGACTTTGAAACTTGGAGATTAAAGAATGGTCGGGAGTGATCAATTCTGAACCGATGTAACAACTCTATGGATTTGAGTGTCTTGATGTTGAAACTCTACGGATTTGAGTGTCCTGTCGCTAGAGATAGAGAGTTGGGAGAGCGGTCAACTGTTCTCTTTGCTATGACGCTTCCTCAAAATAGGTTCCACCACTGTAAACGGAAATGAACCAATTGAAACTTGTCTACTAGGCATAACAAAATCCTCGTAAAGTGGTTTAGGAAAGGCAATGATGTCTCATTGCCCCCACTTTATGATTGTAAGGGTGTAAACTTGGTCAAATAACAAAAGTGCTTGACTTGATTGGCTCCCAAGTTAGGTCATTTGGGAGAAATATTGATACTTGTTGGAATGGAATTGAAACAATTTGTATTGGTTGGAACATAGTATTTGATTGAATCTTGATTGAAACTACTTTGAAAGGTTGAATTGTCCCAGATTAGGTCATTTGAGGGAAAGATATTGTGAGAATTTGAGAAAAGATGTGAAAATTTGAGACAACTTGGCACTTGAGATAGATTGAAACCATATTCTTGGAGTAATAACTTTGAATATTGCTTTGCGATTGATTGAGGATAGGGTGGTAGTATGTGACGTGCTTGTGTTTATTGTGTTAGAAATTTGCTCTAACCTGTTGTAGGAGGGGTGATAGGATAACCCCAAATATTTTCCCCCTTACGATGAAGGGTGAGAAGTAAGGCGGTGAACCACAAGTTGGAATAGAAGTAGAATAATCATGTGGATAAAAACTACAAACTTATAGACTAAGTAGTGACCAATGAGATAAAAGTGTAGTGTGCAACCAAGTGGAGAAAGCGTGGTAGTCAATGTACAATGTGGTGAGCAATAAAGAGACGGTTCTAGTGCTTTTTGGTGCAGTGCGAAAAGCAGACAAACGAGGCTCAAGATACAAAGGAAACAACGCCGAGTGAACCGGGTGTCACAAGTAGTATAATAACTATAGTAATCATAGTAATAATAGGATTTACTATAAATAATAAGGTTGGAAAAGTGAATAGTAATTTCATTTGTAAATTGACTTAGTGCCATTTGAGCTTTGGATTTTTAGGATGCCACGAGCATGAGAGACTATTATGTCGAGGTTTGAGAGAGTTGTAGAGGTGTTGTCGACTCAAACAACATATCAACTAGTGAGTATTGTGTTTTTGAAGTAGTGTAGGCATTATGTTGTCATAGATCGGTGAAATCTTGAAATTTTTGGAGTTATGGGAAAAACCTTCTTGTTTTGGTCATTGTTTCCCACTTTCTTTAGGCGTTACTGAGTCCAAAAAGTTAGCCATTTTTGCAAAATTGTATAAATTTGTGAGAAATCAAATAATTAAGGAATAGGTAGAACAATTCCTTTGTTCCACCTATTCCCGCTTCGCCTATTAAATCGATTGCGTTGAGAGAGCTAGAAAATTCAGCATTTGTTGGAACTTGGGGTAGAGTTCTTATATTCCAATGGTGCTCGCTGCTTGCATTCTCTCGACATTATCCAAGCCAATCTATAAAATAGATAAACTTTAGAACCAATGAAACGGTTCCGTTGTTCCTATCGTCCCCGCTTCTTCATCTTACCCGATAAACCGACAAAGGAACAAGGTTGCGGTTTAATCGGTTAAGTCACTCATCCGTTGAACCTTGGGAACAATTCATAAGTTCTAATGGTGCTCCGCTTCCTTGCATACCCAGACGAGTTGACAAAGAGAAAGGAGGTTTAATTCGATTAAGTAGGATGTTGATGACACCATTGGAACTATTCGCTAGTTCTTAGTGTTCCCGCAACTCGCCAACTCCGATCAACAAATAAATTGGTTATATCGGGACTCAAAGAACGCCCAGGTGTTCTCGCCTGCACTGCCCGATTCACCGTCAAAACCACCAAGACAAAGGAATCACACAATTTAGTCATTAAAGACACCTAAGGAACATTTTAGTGTTCCACTTGTTCTCTAGATTGCCGTCTGGGCCGACTATTTTGTAAATTTTCTCAATAACTCCCAATTTTGCCAATCAAGGGTGATTTTCAAGGGTTCTAACTTGAGGATTCATAATGTAATGTTGAAATAATGTATTTGTGCCAAATTTAATGTTATTTCAACGTAAGCCATGTAAACAAGATTAAAAGAGAGTTAGAGGGAAAAGTAGTTAAAATAACTACTTTTGAGGCAAATGAGCCTATAAAAGGCCCCATTTTGTAATTGTAAAGGGTTGGATCCCAGACATACTAATGTAAGAGCCAAATATTGTTGAATATATAAGAATTTCTCCTTTTTCTCTCCTTTTATCTCCTTTCCTCACCATTCTAGTCTATCTTGTGCCATTTGCATATTATTAAATAGGGAACTTTACCTTCACCTTTCTCAATCATGGACAATTAGACTTTGTGTTGATAAATATATGATTTAGGACGATAATTTCGTAACATGTGAATGTCTACATTCTTAAATATCATGAACATGCAATGGTAGAATAAGCTTTGTTTTCCTTCTTTTTGAAGTTGTTTTCTCTTCCTCCCTCTCAATCTTCTTACGATTCCGAGTTCCTTTTTTTTGTATTTAGTCCCATCATCCTTACATAATGAAGTTGGTATCCTCACATAAGATCTGCAATAGTTATACATTTGTAAATATTGTAGGATCAATTTTGGTTTGAATAAGGGAACCTCCTTATCAAAGAGGAGGGATTGTGGTCACTTGCACTGTTGATTTTGCACGTATAAATTTTCCCACAAACAATTTTTTGGTGACTCTACTAGGGAATACACTTATGCCATGTTTGTTTCCCATATCAAGTTACCTTCTCAGAAATGGAGGCAAGATGACAAACACTTATTGGCCCATGTCAACTAGTGACAATGACAATGATGGGGAAGAGGATGGAGATTTCCCCTTTCAAAACTTTCAAGCTCTAGATAATCCAAAACATGCTTAGTTCTTGAGAAGTTTCTAAGGAGGTATGGATTTTCAAACATTAACAAGATATATCCAGTTTTGGCTAAATTTATGCATCCTAATGAACAGTAGGAGGAAGGGTTTCCAAAATGTTCTAATATACCACAAAATAAGGTCATTTATGCACTTGAATCAACATGAGAAATGGACAACAAAGTGCAGGCATGTGAAGAGTTACAACTTAGAGAAGAAACCTTGGATCAGTTCAAGACACTCCATAACAAGGAAGAGAACAATCATATACCAAAAGTAGTTCCTAATGATCATATCTACTATTAATTATTCATTCCAAGACGATATCTCAACTTCACCAATGAATGTCTCCTTGTATCCCCCCGATGAAAGTCAACATGACACCTGCTTCTTGAGATGATGAAGAAGACAAGAAAATTGAGGCTTCATTTCTACGACATAGAGTCCTTTGAGGATATAACATACGCAAGAAGTGAAAGCCCTTATTTTGAAAGAAGTGATCCCATGTTGGTTGAGGTTGTTGCTCACCATGGAAAAAGTGAATTAAGGTAACCATTTTCCCATGTTCGTTGTCTATCTCTCTTTAATCCATGCAATGCTTCCACGAAGTTGTGCCTTAACTAGTTTATCATCTTCATTTTTTGGAATCCTCATACCCTCAATGTACTATTTCAAAAGTTACTTTTCTCTATCTATTTCGGGTTTGTGTAAATAATTTCCATTCTTTTATCTCCTCTATAAATAACTTCTTCTCCTTTGTACATAGTTTCCATTTTCTCGGCTTTTCTCCCTTGCCGTTTCTCTTGTTTTTCCGTAGTTGAGTTTCTCTTCCTTGTTGTTGTTGTGCCCGTTGTTGGCCTTCTTCGTATCTTATCTCTCTTTTCCCAATGGATAAAGACACTGGTCTAAACCTTGAGATTATGGAGTTTGAAACTATGTCTTGGTTGTGCTTCGCTCAATCAGAGTCATGTCCCCAGAAAGAGCAAGTTATTGTCATAGATCAACGAAATCTTGAAAATTTTGGAGTTATTTGAAAAATATTCTTGTTTTGGTCATTGTTTCCCCATTAAATAGGCCTTATAGTCCAAAAAGTTATCCATTTTTACAAAATTGGATAAATCTGGGAGAAATCAGACACTTGAGGAACAAGTGGAACAATTCCTTTGTTCCACCTATTCCCCGCTTCACCGATTAAATCGATTACATTGAGAGAGTCAAGAAACTCGAATTTTTGGAACTTGGGGTAGAGTTCTTATATTCCAATGGTTCTCCTCCCAACCACATTCGCCGACATTATCCAAGATAATTGGAAAAATCGTAAACTTAAGAACCAATGGAACGGTTTCATTGTTCTTATCGTGCTCCACTTCTCTGTCTTTAGAACCAATGGAACGGTTTCACTTGTTCGTAAGCCTATAAAGGAGCAAGGTTGTAGTCAAATTAGTTAATTTTCTCCTATATGGAACCTTGGGAACAATTTGGAAGTTACAATGATTCTCCACTTCCTGTATACCTTGATGAGTCGACGAAGAGACAAGGAGGTTTGATTAAGTTATATGTCGATACCATTGGAATTGTTCGCGATTTTAGTGTTCCCCACAACTTTGCCAACTACGATCAACAAACAAATCAGTTATATCAGACCTTTTAAACACTCAAAGAACGTCCAGTGTTATGAATGTACCCGATTCACCATCACAACCGCCAAGAAAAAGAAATCGATAAATCGGTCATTGAAGACACCCAAAGAACGTTCTAGTGTTCCACTTGTTCTCCAGATTTCCGTCTGGGCCAACTATTTTGTAAATTTTCTCAACAACTCCCAATTTTCACAAATCAAGGATGATTTTCAAGTTTTATAACTTAAGGATTCATAATGTAATGTTGAAATAATGCATTTGTGCCAAATTTTATGTTATTTCAACTCAAGTCATGTAAACAAAGGTTAAAAGAGAGTTAGAGGGAAAGGTAGTTAGAATAACTACTTTTGAGGCAAATGAGTCTATAAAAGGCCCCATTTTGTAATTGTAAAGGGTTAGATTCCATCGATTGAAGTAAGAGCCGAGATATTACCGAATATAGAAGAATTTTTCATTTTTCTCTACTTTTATCACCTTTCCTCTCCGTTCTAGTCTCATCTTGTGCCATTTGCTTATTATTGAAGTGTGGAAATTCTCATTCACCTTTCTCTATCGGGACAATTATACTTTGTGTTGATAAATATATGATTTAGGAGGATAATTTCTATAATATGTGAATGTATACATTCTTAAATATCATGAACATGTAATGGTAAAATAAAATATGTTTTCCTTCTTATTTGAAGTGTTTGTTTTCTCTTCCTCCCTCTCAATATTATTTCTATTATAAGCTCCTTTTCTCGTATTCAACCCATCATCCTTACACAATGAAGCTGGTATCCTCACATAGAGTTATGTAATAGTTTTACATTTATAAATATTGTAGGATCATTTTTGGTTTGAATAAGGGAACCTCCCCATCAAAGAGGAGGGCTTGTGGTCCCTTGAATTATTGGTTTTGTTTTCTTACAACACATACACATTTTACCACCAACACATTAATATAGATATTGGTTTTATTTTCCGGCAGGGACGGTTTTGTCCCTTGGATGGTACCACCCACTCAGGCGGTAGCATCTAAGTTCAGGTGGTATCATCTAGGGTCTTTGAGCGGTTCGTCCAGAGAGCTACATGAATTTATTATGACATGTTTACATGTTTTTGTGATGCTAACTTGGGATTGTTGTGCTTGTCTATGATGTGTAGAGGGACATACATTCATGGGAATTCTTTGCAAGGAGGTATTTGCTTACATTGTCGATACACTCGGGTCCAGAGGAGGATGAGTGGGATATATTGGACCGTGCCGGGATGCAACACATTACTAGATTTTGGGAGGTGCCCCATAATATGTGCTTGATGATTATACTCTGTGAGAGATGGTGTGCAGACCCTTGTACTTTTTGGTTTCCTACTGAAGAGATGATGGTGACCCTTGAGGATGTATATAGGATACTAGGGTTTCCAGTTGTGGGAGATTGAGCACGGGTTATGCCCTCAAGTGATATAAGGCGGCAACAGAGAGTTGTGAGACAATATTTTACAAGGTCTCGGGAAAGGGCGAGTCATCAATTACCTTGGATGACATAGTGAGATCAAGTGTTTTATAGTTGCAGAAGTTTATTATAGTTGTTTTGGTGTCTTGTGTCACCGTAGACGGAGGTGGTATATCCATATCATATAGAATGCATAAGATTTGTATGAATATTGAGCAACATGTGTGTAGACACACAGTCACACATTTGGGTAACTATCTAGTCTTGATCACATACTACTATTCATATGATTCCTAAGTAAGAAAATTAATAACTAACCCATGTCTTTGGCCACCTTTCTTTGCTTTTTGTTACCACTTTTGGTCTTACACCCTTACTTGCTCGGTCTTCCTTTTTACTCTTTGGCATCCGACATCCCAGACACGGCGCCAATGTTAGGATGCCAACGCCAGCATCCTAGTCCCCTCCGGGGCGCCCATATCCTCTTTGTATTTTACTCACACTTTTTGTGTCCTTTTTATCTATTTAAGCATCTTATCTTTCAAGCAAGGGAACCACATAAATATAAAGTTATGTGATCATAATAAGGGACGAAGCACTAAGCTCTATCTATCACCACCTACAGTTGCATCCATAAAGGAATCTAAGAGCTCCATTACATCCATCTATCTCCATCATAAGGGACATAAGGGATGGGTTTTCGCATCACACTTCATAGAAGAGAAGTTCATTCTATTACATGCACACATTTACTACATTTTAAATCTAAATACTTTCTCGCTATCCAAGTGTGAATGACACAAGAGAAACCTAGGGCACATTTCCGCACACACACAAAACTACATTGGGTCTAAGATGTAGTTCAATTCTCACTCGTAAGTTCACCATTGTGACAACTCAGGACAATCTGACCCCTCATTTTGCATCTTTATTTTTGGGATTTGATGTCTATTTGAGGGTTTTACGGTGTTCATTTTTTATTGCGGAGTTTCCGGTGACTTCGGTGATCTTGGTGCGACCTTGGAGCAACAAAAAGTGACTAACGAGGAACATCTTGCGACACCTCAAAGGATGTTTTATGAACATTTATGTAGACCCAGTGCGCTCATAAATAGGTCCCGGGCACCCACTAAAGCCCCCGTCCCTCTCCAGTGCCCCAATCCGGCTGTTCCTTGATTCTGCATTTTCTCGTGCTCTAGTGCGACAATTTGTGCTTATGCTTTTCCAATTTTCCAACTTTGTGCATTCTCCAAAAATTTTGTGAATCAGCTAAGGCTCTCTACCCTCTCTTTGCAATTATGTTTTCATTATTTATTACTTAGTTACTTGGGTGTAATTCATGTATTTCATTGTTATTTATTTACTGCTACTATAACATTCAGATTAGGCTACATATTTACATCTTAGCTTAATCATTTTGGTGAACCTGACCGATTCAACACATTAATTCTGAGTATGTCATCACCTTATCAAGTTACGACTAAATAATTTTATCCCTCTTTCGCTCCCATCGGGTTTCTCACATAGCTACTACTCCTGCTAATTTCATGCAAGTTCGTATTCAACACCCTCCTCACTTTGTTATGCTTATGGTTGATCCTTCTATCAATGTAGTAACTACTCGACGCAATCACCCTCCTCATCAACACATGACCATTTCTATTCCACCACCTATTAATTCCGCGGCTCCTTCAACTACCTTATCTTCTAAAGGCTATGATATCATTGAACAACTTAAGAATACCCAACAAAAATATCTCTCTATGACTTATTGCACAATGCACCAGATTGTCATCGAACATTAGAGGCTGCCCTTCGTTATATTCATATAGAAAGTTATAATACTACGGTAGCCTTCTATTTCACCTAATTCTTAGAGCGTTTCTTTGAATATTGATGAAACAAATAATGGTAAAATGGCTAGGGGGAATACCTATTAAAGTTGGTTGAAGGTTGTTACATGTGTATGAATTCTTGATCCACAAATGATCGTGAGAGCTTCCTTTTGGCTAGGAGGAACTACTTGAAATAGAAAACAAGACCACCAAATGGAAGTTAAATAGTATATGTAGTGGACTGCCTAGCGTATGCTAGATCCGAGAAGTGTGATACTCCCTAGACGATTGTCAATCCACTGTTTAAAACAATTTAATGTTAACAATAAATGAAATCCTATTGTAGTTAAAATGATTTAGGTATCTCATTTGAATACAATAAGAAAATTCATTCACAACAAGCTAAGCTATGATTGAATCTGAAGGTCAAGGTCTCACGTCAGTATCTGATCGGGTCAGTGGTCCTGGTTTTGGGTATTTGGTGGGGATTTTAGGCTCTGTTCTTGGTCTGAGGGTAAAACACAGAGACCAATGTCAGTTTGGTATGACCGATGTCGGTTTAAATGAAACTGGAAACAATTATGGGTAAATGGCATCGTTATGGTCGGGGTAGAGGAAACTTATTAAAATCTTGGTGTGAGGACAGATCTGAGGCTAAATGGAAATGGAGAAGGCAATGGAAAGGTCCATGGAGATCTTAGGCATACTCAGAGATCTTTGACCGTCGGGTATGGGAAATTTAATGGTGTGGGTGAAGGAATGATCAAACTTGCATGGAGGTAAATGGTGGGAGAATGGGAGTGTAAGTAGAAACTAATAGTAGAGGTAACAAAGCCTACTAAAATGAAAGTAGATGAATCTGGTTAACAAAATACTTACTGTTGTATGAACTTGATAAGCTGGATGACAATGTCAGTTGATTAGATGGATGAAATTTGGTGTGTTGATGACGCTTCCCCGGAGGCTTCCGTGAATGCAATGGCTCTATGATCACTTTTGATGCTAGCTGTGGATGCTCTAATGTGTGTACGAATGCTGGTTCTACTTGCATGTAACTTTGGTTTCATCTCTCGCTCTCAGAAAATGTGCCAACCTCAAAATAAGGTTGTTTTGGGGAATAAATGGTAACCGAAAATGGTTTCGGGTTGACCGATGGTGGTTTAGGGTAACCGGCGTCGGTTAGGGTGGGATTTCCTAGGTTTACTAAAATGGGCAGATCCACTTGATTTCTTAGATCTTGTTCATTTTCCTTTACAGATTAGAATGGAAGCTTCCTTTCTAATGGGTGGGAATGTGGTTAGAGGGAATGTAGGCTTTGATTTTTAGGGTTTAGGTAGGTCTTAGTTAGTTATGGCAACATACTAAGAATAGGTCTAGGGTGAGGTGGCTAGGTGAGGTGTATAGGTGAGGTGGTGGTGTGAGAATTATCTCAATTAGGATATTTAAATAATAAATATTATGAGATCATGAATTAATTTAATTAAATTAATATTAGAGTGGGGTGTAAGGGGCCATGGTTAGGTGAGTGTGTTCAAGGTGATTATTTGACAAGGGACCAAGGGGAGTGTGACCCAATTTTGGTGTCTACATTTTGCCCCTTTTTGTTGCATAGCTTGTATTGGTAAGCAATGTTGACAAAAATAAGGTGTGGTTGCCCCATGTGTGGGTGATAGTGATCCCCTCAAACCAGAACGATGAGACAAAAGGAAGAATCTGTGAGTGGTTTAATAAAAGGTGAATGTGATGAAAAGGAAGGTGGGCGACGGGGGTAAAGGGGTAAAAGGTCCAATCGGGTAATCCAGGTAATGGGTCAGGGTCAAAGGTAGTAACCAGAAAATGCACACACACGTATAAACTATGACATAATTTCAGGTTGAAGAGCATGTAAACTCGACATTGTCTAAGGTCGATAGGTTTATCCAAACAAGGTTGAGGTGATTTCAAGATATCAAGGTATAGGATATGGCTAGGAAACACGATGTAGGTCAGGTGCAGGAACGTTTAGGTATGTTTTAGTACACCAAAGGTTGGGTCAAGATAAACGGTCATGACAAGAGGCAAGGTAAGGTCATTATGTCAAACAACACAGGTAATACAGTGCCACAAGGTATAGCGAGCACATGAGGTCACAGGTCACTAGCAATGTTCCAGGTCTAAGTAACTAGGTCACAACATGGGTAGGGCTGAGGTATGGGTAAAATAATGAATCCCCAAATGAGGATAAGGTTAGGTAGTAAATGATGAGGTCAGAGGGTAAAGTGGAGTGTCCAAGTCAGGTGTGGGTGAGGTAAAAAAAGGATTTAGGTCAGCAAATTAGGGGTAGTGGGTAGGAAAAAGACTAAGCAGGATAACCGACAATGGTTATAATGAACCGATGTCGGTCACTATGGACCAACCACGGTAGGCTAGGGCATAGGATTGATGTTGGTTGAGGTCAAACCGTCCACGGTAGGCGAGGGCACAAGACCGATGTCGGTCAAGATAAAACCATTGCCGGTCAAGTCGGGTAGGCTATAAAAAGAAAAAGTGTCACATTTTTAAAATCATTTGTCATTTACCAAATTAGAGAAAACAAAAAGAGAGGAAGAATGAGGTGGAAAGTGACCAAACGACATGGAGAGCTGAGTTGGTGAGCCGCAAAGTGAGTGATCATTGGTCAATAGGTGGGTTTATGAGCGCAGTGATTGGATTTGGGGATCGATTGGATTAAATTGATCCAGTGGACGATCGGTGATGGCAGAGGTAGGAGAGGGATTGAGTGGACCGCGTGCTTAGTGGCTTGAGGTGCCACCATGACGACAACATGATGGGGTAAGAGGCTATTCTGATTTTTTTGTTTGTTGTGAGTAGGTGGAGGGTAGGAATTGGGTAGGAGGGAAAATGGGGTTTTTTTGGGGGAAACTTTTAAAATTTGAATGTGGGGGTTTAATGAGAAAAGGGGAACAAGGGAGGGTAGATTTAGGTAAATAAGGGGTGGGAATAGGTAATTGGGTAGGTATGGGTAGGGGAAATGGGTAGAAAGGAGGAATGTGGGAGAAAAATGGGAGGGCATTGTGGGTTTGGACCGATGTCGGTTTACTCTTAGCCGACGTTGGTGGGTAAGGACCAGTATCGGTCACAAGATGTGATGACCGATGCCGGCTATGGTAGACCATGGTTGGTTTAGGCTGACCAATTCCAATTGGCAAAGCAGGCTAAAGAGGCAAGCCCTCAAGGAGTGAAAATGGTCGGATTACAGATAGATAGGTAGGGGTAGGGAGAGTTAGGTAGGGGGAAATTTATGGGTATGGGTAGGTGGGTGAATAAGGAAAAATCGGTGTGAGGGGAAAAATGAAAATAGGTAAGGGTCGAGGCATGGGTAGATAGGTGGTGTTGATTGAGGGAATAGAAATAGGTGAAAGGTTGAGTTAGTTAGGGTAAGTGGTATAGTGGGGGTGGCAAGGTGGCATGCAAGTATGGTCAAGTTTGATTGATATGATTGGTTGTATGTAGGCCAGGGACCAAATGCGGATGAGGGATAGAGTACCTCCCCTACTTGTGGAGATATGGGGAGATGACGTGTAAGGAGTGGATCCATGTTGCTAGATGTGGGTCTAATTGGTGTTAGATGCTACCGGCATGTAGTCCGGGAGGCGAGTTTGATGGTTGCCCTCATCGATAGATGGGATTTGACAACCAATACATTTCATTTGCCGACGGGTGAGATCAAGATCACCCAGAGGATGTTTACAGGATCCTGCGACTACTTATAGGAGGTACACATGTGTACTCAATCTCCTCAGAGGCATTTGAGGAGTTATTATTACCAATTTTTGGAGAGGGGTTGGCCTTGTTAGGATTCCATAGTGCTAGCATGAGCTATGGGGCGATGTACCAAGCCTACCCTGAGGAGATGAGGCTGGTAGTACTTTGATGGAGGAGTCTATTATTTTGCACTACCAGATGTAGAGGGTGGGAGATTCCCATGGTCACTGATGGGGGTTCTTCACGACATGGTGGAGAGTAGGACTTGATTTGCATGGGGGCCTGTGTTCCTGGTACAAATATACAGGGAGTGTGGGCTTATGGGTGATTACGGAAGTTCATCCTGTGCTACACATTCTTGTTACATTGTTGGGCCTATGAGCACATTGTGTGTGTGTGCACCTAGTTGGTATGCCCCGGGCCGACGCATTTGAGCTTGGTTTTATTCGAGTGGGCTACAGGTGATGGGTGCCAGTTATGGGAGAGCGTCGAGCGGCTAGAGTGACACATGATGTAGCCTATTACAGGTGATTATTGGAGGGGTTGTCGGTGTGGAAATTATTTTGAGGCCATATGTAGGCTATCCTTCATATAGGTAGATGGCGGTGGAGCTGGACGGGCTACAAATTTACCGGTGGATAGAGGCGGCAGTCGGGGAGCATGAGATGATACTTGTAGACCGGGTCAGATGATAGTTTGGGTTACCACAGATATACCCCCACCCTTCCCTTAGTATAGGAGAGATGATGTGGAGAGGCCTATGTCTCCACCATGATATACTGATGGCCGACCCAGAAGGAGGAGAGCGGCCTGGCCAACCGACGTGATAGATGATGCCGGGGTGACAGATAGGTACAAATAGTGGTGGGCTACATAGCTACAAGTAGTACCACCGAGGCTGGGGCAGCCAGATTTGGCTACCATCATAGTGTAGAGAGACACCCTACAGGGGCAGGTGGCTACCCTGGTGACCTAGTTGGGCATAGTACAAGGACATATGACAGGCCAAGGCACATGTTGCGACCCTGTAGTCATAGGTGGCCACTTTTCAGGCACAGGAGTACAGGGACCAACACCCGCACCGAAGGGAGAGGGAGAGGGTGGAGATGGAGATGGGGTGTAGGTAGCCACCCTACAGTGCATGTGATAGGTTTACAGGGCTAGTTGGCCACGACGCAAGGACATGTTACAGGTTTATAGGGCCAATTGGCCGCACATGCACATATAGTGGCCTTTTAGGCCTAGATACATGCACGAGATCTGGGGCCGATGACAACACCACAGGGGCAAGGACAGGGTCCCGTTATTTAGGTGGGAGTAGGGGGGTTAAAGGCCGATGACACCACCATAGACAGTACCGCTGCTAGATTGAGAGATGCATGGGCGAGGTGAGATACTACCAGGATCATTTGATGGCAATAGGTATATATGTCTTATCATATGCCGAGTACAGAGCACAATAGGCCTTGACTGAGAGGAGAAGATCCCACACACATAGTGTGGAGAGTACAGGGGGCTAGTTCAAGGTGAGGCCATTAGTGCATGAAGGCTAGCTCCCAGAGGCGGGAGGCCATCGAGGCCGACCGGGGGTGAGGCGGAGGGAGGTCAGCCAAATGCTAAGTTAGAGGAGCGGGGAGGAGACAGATGAGATAGGTTTGGACATTAGATGGGGTAATGATTGAGCTCCATGCATGATTATTTTATTGTTGATATCATATTTTTGACACATATATCGGCTGCGTGCCGAAGATAGTGAGGATGTACATGAGATTTTTTGAGATTTTGTTATATACACCAACCTACGTGTCAAGATATTTGAGAGTCATGTATATGGATACACATGTTTAGATGATTGATTTATAGAGATGATGGTGATTATGGTCATTATGTGTATATGGTTGTGTTTAACTTGCTATTTTGATTTGTATATGTGATGGAAACTAAGTAGTGTAGGCATGATAGAGCCAGGTCATAGGCATGGATCGAGTCAGGTTTTTGGTTTAGGCATGGATGGAGTCAGGTCATAGGCATGGATTGAGTTAGGTTGTGGTTTAGGCATGGATTGAGTCAGGTTATAGGCATGGATTGAGTAAGGTCATAGGCATGGATTGAGTCAGGTTGACTTAGGCATGGATTGAGTCAGGTTGTGGTTTAGGAATGGATGGAGTTGGGATTGGTTGAGTTTGTAACTTCATTAATTTGTGTGATTAATGATGGTCACATTAAGATGTTTTATAGTAAAATGCATGTTAATGGTAAAGAAATGGTAGACATAATGAATTCGTTAGTGGTAATGGTAAAGATGTGAATCAATTGTTGTTGGTTTGGTTTAATTTCCAATTATTGATATAAAAAGGAACTGACTAGGGTAGAATGTGATTAGGAAAGGAAAAAGGGGAATTGGTTAGGGTAGAAAGTGGCCAAGCTAACCTCCAAGGGCCCCATGCCCTCAGAGTGCTGCCTACATAGTCCTAGCGAAAAGGGACCTCAGGCTGATGTAGTTCTCCCATAAGCTAGGGAAAATGTGAGGAGGTATGAGAATGGGTTGGTAGGTTATAGGCATGGTTGAGTCAAGGTATTTTAGGGATGGTTGAATTGTGGGAAAATAGGTATGGGTGATATTAAGTTGATTGTGGTGAAAGAGGAAAATTTCCCAGAGATAAGCATCGAGGACCTAGTCCTGTATAGGATGATCAATATGTAATGAAGAAGTTAAAATATAAGAGGAGGCAAGAAAGCCACTTGATTAGTAAGGATCATAACGGGTGGGTCATACCTTAGATAGGATGATGAAAGTAAAACCCTAAAGACATTGCATAATTGATTATTCTAAAGGTGAAAAATAGTCACATGATCACCAAATGTCACGGTTCAAGCAGGTCCCTTGAGACAGTAGGAAATGAAGGTGTGAATGGTGAGAAGGTGAAGAATGGGTAGGTTATATGGTATTAGGTAGCATGCATTTTGGCAAGAGATCCAAGATCATAAGGGGCAAGTCCATGATGAATTTTTTTCTGTTTGAATTTTATTTGAGATAGATTGATTGATGTGGGAAGTCTATATGGGATGAGGAAATTAACTCCTTGAGGTCTTCGTGAAGCTGATCGATGCGGGAAGCTTCAGATTCTCTTTTTTAAGCAGGCTTTACATAGCTGTCCTTCGAGGGAGTAGTCTATTTATAGCAACGATGTAGAGAGAAAGATGTCCTTTTGAGGGAGTCATATTTTTATTGGAAGTTTGAATCAAGGAGTTGGATCCCATGTGAGGGATTTTAAGTCATGGACAAGACTAAGGTGAAGAATTGGATTCTTGTTCAGAAAGCAAGGTGAAACAACCATGGGATCTCATCTGAAAGCAGATGAAAAGTATCCATGAGAATCATGCCATGTGCAGAGCTGTGGTACACATATTTAAGAGAGGGTAAAAGAGTGATGGGTACGCACATGATTCTTGTTTAATCGTTGGGGATGGCATAGTGAAAGGAGGGAAGTGAAAAGTGCTCAAGGGATGAGCATGAAAAGAGGTAGAAGGTGAGGTAGGAATGAAAGTCAATAGTAGAATGGTCGAAGATGCAAGGAATTAAGAGGCTCTGAGTTCGGGTTTCTTGTGTGAAGATAAATGATAAGCACCTGATCCATAAGTATGAGTCACGATGTATGGTCCAAGCCAATTAGGAGAAAATTTTCCCCATATACTTCTTTTTGCTTTGGTTACATGTTGATTTTCTTTCAGGACAAGGTCACCGACTTGGAAATTTCGTTCATGGACACATTTTTCATAGGCATGTTTGATACATTTTTGGTAAAATTGAAGATGGTCAAGCATTAAGATGGCATTTATCTAATAACTCAAGTTGTGCTAAATGATCTTGGAAAAAGTCATTATCGTTGAGTATGTCATGGAGAGAAATATGAAGAGATGGAATCTGGACTTCGAGAGGTAGAACAACCTCTGTACCATAGACCAAAGAAAAAGGTGTGGTAGCAGTGGAAGTGCGAATACTAGTACGGTACGCCCACAAGGTGAAAGGAATGTGCGTATGCCAGTCCTTCCCAATATCGTTAACCACTTTCATGAGAATTTTGTTTAGGGTTTTATTAGTGGATTTGGCTTGGTTGTTGGTTTGTGGGTAATATGGTGACAAGAAACTTAGTTGAATACCGAAGGCGTCGTCAAAGTTTCCATAAGGTTTTATTTTTGAATTGTTTTCCGTTATCAGTGATGAGGCGATGTGGGACACCAAAGTGAAAAATAATGTGATGATTGATGAACTCACATATTTTCTTGGCTTTTTGGAGATGAGAGGTGTGGCCTCAGCCCATTTGGTGTAATATTTAGTAGCGGTGATTATCCATTGATGTCTTTGGGAAGAATGGGGATTGATCTCTCCGACAAGATCCAAACCCCATTGAGAGAAGGGCCAAAGGTCACGGGTGACCTGTAAGGCATGACTGGGTGTATGATGAAGGTTGGAATGTTATTGGCATTTTAAACAATGCTTAATGTAATCAGAACAATCATGGTTAAGGGTCAGCCAGTCATAGCCTAGGCGAAGAATACACTTAGCAATAGCAAGGCTACTGAAGTGACCTCCACATATGCCATCATGAACTTCCTTATTAGTATAAGGAATTTCAGAACTCGTAAGGAACCATAAGAGAATAACATCAAAGCCACACTTATAGAGGAGGCCACCCATGATGACGTAACAAGAGACCCTTTTAAGAAAGGCACATTGTCCATTACGAGTGAGGTTGGGAGGCAAGATGGAGAAGGAAAGATAGTCTGAGTATTGTTTATACCAAAGGTCACGTAGGCTAGGAGCAACTGTTTTGATAGAGTAAATGTCATGAGGTAAATAAGAGGGTGATTGGAGTCTTTGTATGGTGAATTTTTTTAGATTTGGCGGGTGAAGTGGGTATCCGAGAAGCCAAGAAGGCCATGGTATCTCGCAAATTTGTTGGTAGAACGAGAGATTGTTTGAAGGGCGTAATGGTCGAAGGTGGTCAAAAGTATGTCCACATGATGCTTATACTTTTGAAGTATCTCATTATGACATTGGTATATACCCTTGACTTGGTTTATGACCAATTAAGAATCACCAAAGATGTTGATTGACTTAACATCTAAGGCGTAAGCAACCTGGAGACCCAATACAAGTGCTTTGTATTTAGCAATATTATTTATACAATCAAAATTGAGTTTGAAAGACAAAGGCATGGGCTCACCATCAAGTGGAATTAGGATAACACCAACCCCACCCCATGTTGACACTTGGAACTATTGAAGAAAAGTGTCATTTGCAAAAGGTGTTCGCCCAAGGAAAGGGTAAGAATAGACTCATCCTGGAAAGTCAAAATTAGATGGTTGATCCCTGAAAATAGGTACGTCGACCAATTGGTCGGTGATAGCTTGGCCCTTGATGGAATTTTGATGGATGAATTCAAGGACAAGGTCGGCTAGAAGCATAAGAAAGCATGCAACCCATTGATTTTGGTAAGGTTTGGCATACATGAAGTGTAAGGGGTCGGTGTTGGTCACAACATAGGTTTTGTGGTTAAGTAGGTAATGGCAGAGTTTGGTGGCAACGAAAACTAAGGCTATTTTTTTTTGGCATGGGTGTATCGGGTCTCGTAGTCCAGAAGAGTATGACTTATGTAATAAACCGCTTACTCCCTATGTTGTTCATCACGATGAGCGAGCATGGCCCCTAAGGAGTGATCGATACTAAAAATGTATAGGTATAATGGTTGATCATCTTTAGGTGGAATGAGTACGGGTGGTTGGAGAAGGTATTGTTTTAAGGCCTCAAAAGCTTTGTGGTAGTCATCATCCCATTTAAAGGAGACATGATTTTTGAGAAGATGATGAAATGGTGACACTAATCAGAAAGTTGTGAAATGAAATGACAAATAGATTGCAACTTACCTTATAGGCTACGGAGCTGCCATAAATTAGTGGGTGGAGGCATTTTGAGAATGGCCTTGAATTTTGCAGGGTCAACCTCTATACCATGTAAGGAGATAATAAATCCTAGGAGCTTTCCCGAGAGAACCACGAAGACACATTTCTAGGGCTAAAGGTGAACATAATACTTAATGAGGTGGTAAAAGATGATTTTTAGGATGGAAAGGTACTAGGAATGGCATTTATATTTGGAAAGGAGATCATCCACGTAATCTTTCAATATACAATGCATGATGTCATGGAAGATGTAAGTCATAGCCTGCTGATATGTAGCACTAGCATTTTTAAGGCCAAAATGCATGAATTGATAATAGAAGGTACCCCAAGGGGTGATGAATGAGGTTTTTTGTTGATCCTCTAGGGCAAGCAAGATTTGGTTATAACCCCAAAAACCATCCATGAGTGATATCATCTCGTGACCAATGGTAAGGTCAACCAGTTGGTCAATATTGGGTAAAGGAAAGTCATCTTTTGGGCAAGCTAGGTTGAGGTCACAGATTTTGTGAAAATGTAAAGTCCCCCGTCACCTTAGTAGACTCGGGACAATGTTAGAAATCCATGAAGATAATCAATGGGTAAGATGAAGGAAACAGAAATAAGGTGCTGAAGTTCTTCTTTGACTAGAAGAGCAATGTGAGGGTGCATTTTCCTCAGCTTTTGTTTTACGGGTTTGGCATCGGGAATGGTTACGATATTGTGGACCACTATGGTGGGGTCAATACTAGGCATGTCTGTGTAAGACCAAGCAAAAACATGGTTATGATTTTTGAGAAAAGAAGTGATGGCTTCCTATTCAATAGTATCTAAAGATTGGCCAATCTTTAGAATGTGCGGGTCATCCTGAGTGTGGATGTTGATTCATTCAACATGGTTTGCATCTCAGATGGTAAAGACCGATGAATATATGATTATTCGCACCAAAGTAGGTGAGTATAGATTCATCATCATGATATTGAATGACACTAATAGAAGGTGTATCATCATCGATCATTTCAGGATACAGGAAGGGAAGAGAAGAGGTAAGTCGAGGCTTGAAGGAAATGGTGTTTATGAAATGTTTTGTTAGGAGGGATGGATTCTAGATCCATCGACTTTGTCGGTGAAGGTGGTTAAGAAGGCAGAGTAGGTGAAGATGGTGGAGAAGGGTCAATATCCTTAATGAGTTTGACGCAAGCCTTCTTGGTAGGTAGTTCAAAGAAAGCCGATACCACTACGGCTGTTTTGTTTATGGGTAGTACATGGAATAATAGTGTGACGCGTCCTTTCTCATAAAAGCCAAGACAAAACCCTTCCACGCACATCGGTGCAGGAAGGTGTGGGGAAAATGATGATTGGTGAGTGACTGGAGGTCGGCAGAAAATGGGCGGGTTTGTGATGGTGGTTTAGGTGTATAAGTGGTAGTATCAATTCCCCATAGGTGAGATTAGTGCGAAGGTGGGGAGGACCGTAAAGGAGACACTCTCTTATGCGGTGATCGTAGTGAGGGTGTTGGTGAAGGATTCTATACTCTTGTGGAGTGAGGAATGTGTTGACATTATATAGGCAATACTCCCCTAGAGTGAGGCATTGAAAAACACCTTCCAAGGGATCAGAGGTCGATATGTGGGTAGCTGGGATAGATGATGTGTTAGAGATTGGATCGGAGGTGGAGCTATTTGATTGGGAGACCGATGGGTCGTGCAAAGTGGAATTCATGGCGGTGGTAGGGATAGAGGAGTTAGGTGTGGTTGAGTTAGCGGCATCACTTTGGTGGGAAGAGGTGTAGGAGAAGAGGAAGTGGTCATGGATGAAGACACCTTAATGGGTATAAACAAGTCATTCGAGTTGGTAAAGCATGTTGCAAGTTGGGGTAGCATATCAATTATGCAAGTTGGGGTAGTATCTCAATTATGAAGTCTAGCTTCTCTTGAGGGCTGTAGTGTCTTGGAAAAGGGCCTTCCCATGGACAAGGTGCCCTGCAACCAATTCTAAACACCTTCATTTGAGCTGTAGCTCTTGACTGCACCATGCCAATCTCCATTTTTTGGATCTTCTCCAGTCAGACCAACATCTTGCATTTGATTTTCTTCATTGTTTGCATACCCCTGCTCTTGGAAAGCTCCATAGCCAAACTGATTTTGGCACTGCTGCTCATAGGGGTAACCATGCTGATTTTGGATTTTCTCAAAATTGATTTGAAGGATTTGTAAAGCTTATTGGAGTTGGAATGTGTTGTTGTTACTGTAGATGTGAATTCCATGGTGGAAATGAAGTCATGATTGCACAACTTCATGGAATGGAAAGAATGAAAGAATATGGAAAGAAGGATGAATGGAAGTGAATGGAAAATAGGTCTGTAACTTAGAGAATGAGTTGTTTACCAGATGGAGTCACTAGATGTGTAAATTAAAGCTTCTAATAAGCTGGAAATTGCAACAAGTGCACATCAATCTTGTTGTAATGAAGTGGAGACCTCTAAGGTCCCACTGGGTGTGCCAAACTGTTAGTGCAAAATCACAAAGCACCCCAAATGAGTTATGGATCTAATTTTCTAAGGTAGGGTCATTTGGTGTGATTTTCATAACATTGGATCATTCCCCAAGCTGTGGGACTTACAAATGGGAATGATCCTCCAGAGAAGGCTGGTTCCTCTTCCTAAACTACCTGCCACAAGATATTCTAGTGTAGGAAAGATAATCTAATCCTAATCTAACTTCCAAGGAGACAAGGAGAGAAAGAAAACTGGAAAAAACAGAGCCTACACTAAAATGGTGATACACCAGAGAAGGAAAATGTTGATCATCTATCAAAACTACCATGGAAACAAAGAGAGGTGAGCAATGGAGAGGATGGACAAGTGCATCATAGACCAAAGATGGACTTCACACAGAAAATGTTCCAAAATCCCTAAAAACATAGCTCCAAAACCTGTAAATGACATTCAAACATGCACAGATGCCCTGCAACAATGAGAGGCAAGAAGAAACAACCAAAAACGAGCAAAGGATGGACAAATGCATCACAAAAACATGTTTTTATTGCTCTAGATTTACACAGTGCACCATTTCACGGGCAAGAGGCAAAAAAATGCCATTACAAAGCAGGGGAGGAGGTTCCAACTCCATTTTCAACCCTAGGGAAGAAAAGAAGAGGGAGGCAGAGAAGAAGAGTGAACAACCACTAACTACTTGAAAATGTGCCTCACAATATATAGAAAAATGTGAAAAGAGAGGGAAAAACACAAGAAAATTTGATTCTCTGCTCCAACCACCGACAACATTCATAAATTTTGTCAAAAAGTCAAGGCTCCATCTGCAAATTCCATTCCCAAATGCATTTTGTCTGCTCGAGGGAGAAAAGACCCATATTTCATTAAATTTGGTGGTTGAAAATTGGTTATGCATTTTTTCCATGCCAAATCATTTTTTGCAATTTTATCCCACAAATCTCTACCAAAATAAAAAATTGAAGACTCCATGATGAAGAGAATCTCTAGATCTTTCCATTGGTACCAAGATTGTCAAAAATGGAGCTCTGGATCAAAAGATATGGCCTTCTGCGTTTTTTCCTTATGTTTCCTGCAAATTTGGCTTTGGGTGAATTTTGAACTTTTCCCCTGTAAATCTACTGATGACATGGCATCCATTGGGGTCGATGGAGGCAGGGGCTTCTTTTTTATATTTTACATTTTTGACAAAAGTCAAAAAATCCAATTTACCTCCGAAGTCGCGTATCCCAACATTAGCTTTTGATGGGGCTTTTGGAAGAAAAGACAATTTTTCACTTTTTCCTCCAATGCCCCTCCAAATCCGAGTTCCTTTACAAAAAAACTCTCCCAAGCTCCGCAAATCCGCCTTAGGAAAAATTTCCCTTCTAACTCCGCCGAGCCATAACTCAAAAAATACAAGGAGTTAGAAAGAGTTCTTTACCTTTCTGGAAAGGGAAGAAATTATCTATATAATGAAGCATTTTCCATAAATCTTTGAATGATTTAAATGTAAAACTGGTCAAGAACAAAATCTAGTAAGTTAACCCAAAAATAAGGGGAGCTTATTTTGGTTAACGAGATCTTGCTAGTGGATCATAATGGGAAGTGAATGTGGGTTTGGGTGCGGGTGTGGCTGATTATATAGGAAGGGTATTTGTAAGAGGGGAGTGGGTTGAGCCATGGTCTTAGGTGTTGGTCGGGTCTCTGCTTGGGTAATGACATGGTATATGAACCGGCAATAGAGTGGGTGGTTGGTTTGACTACCTTATTGGAGGGTAGTGGATTTTTACCTTTTTGGCCGCACCTTCTTGGGTAAAGGTGATATGAGTGCATGAGATTTAGAGGGGAAAGTGGATGATGGAAGAGGGCAAAGTTACCCATGGGGATAATCGAGGTGCTGTGGAGGTAGATGGCATAGGTTGTGCAGGAGGTGTAAGGGAAAGGGAATGAAGTGTCATGGGTAGTGAAGAAGTTATCAATGGTATTGGAGGTATGGGTGGTAAAAATGTTGTAGGTGTGGGCGGAAGTTGTTTGAGCACTTGGGTATATTAGAGGTCTGTGAGGGAGGAATGGGCTGCTACATTTTTAGTTTACTAGTGGGTGGAGGTTTCTTAGCCAGGGTTGAGGGGTGAGGTCCTAAGACGGACGGAAGGGGTGAAGGTGATGAAGGTGTGATCGGCGAGGTTGGGGTATGAGATCTAGGGGATTGGTTCTTCTATTTGGGGGCGATTAAGTTTGGTGTTGGCTTTGGAGGATGTAGCTAAATCTAATTTGATGGGTGGATGAGTAAGGCTAGCCGTTGGGATGACCCCTAAAGTAGTAATAGGTTTAGGAAAGGCAGATGATGTAGGTGTGGGTTTAGATGTAGATGCATGTTGGGTTATTGGTAGAGGTGTAAGTTGAGCCATGAATGGTATCATGGGAGAATTTTTCGATAGTTGTGGTTGTGTTTGGTTCGATCGGATGAAATACTTTTGGATAAATAGTGGAGGTGTCAGCGAGTGACATCTACATTTGTGTTGAGATAGGAAGTAGAAGACGCCCCCAAAGTAAGGCTCTATCCACATAATCCAGGTGGTTGGCTAAGCATGAGAATGAAACTGTAGTGGGTGGGGTTGATGTGGATCTAATGGAAATTCCCATAAAATGTGTTTTAGAAATGGGGAATTTGCTAGCTTCACCTCTGTGGGTAAGAGAGCCGAAAGTAAGTCAGCAGGATCTTGGGTGGCTGATGGAGAATGGTCACCTAGAGGTAACGACATTTCTACTGGATCTTTGATAGGTGGAGGAGATGATGGGTGCTCCTTTGTGGGTGGAGGAGATGAACAAGTGTCTCTTGTGGGTCGGAGAGGTACTGCTAGTGACGTCTCTCTAGGTGGAGAAGCCAAAGGTGAAATGGTCTTGATGTTAACAGAAGAATTCTTCACAGGTGAGGGAGGAGATGTAGGGTGTTCCTCTTTGAGTGGAGGAATAGGTGAAGTGGGTTCATGTGTAGGTAGAGGGCTTTGGGCCAAGATTTACTCTATGGAAGGAATATGAGGTAATTGGGAAGCAACTAGTGCATCACTAAAAATAGCATGGACCTCGCGGGTATGGCTATCATTAGTTGAGGTCTCTCTAGTTTGATCAAAAGAAGGGTGTGATTAGGAAATGGTTTCTTAAAGATGTGTAGGTTTTGGTTGGCAAGTGTGTTAGGATTATCCAAGACTAACTCGTTGTTCTCGAGCATTTCCTGGACAATGTTCTTGAAAGTGATGCAATTGCCATCATTATGACCTTTTACGATGATAGTTACATAATTCGTGCTCTTTGTACCATGTAGGTGTGGGGCAAGCAGGATAAAAACCAGTGTGTGGTTTTATAGGAGGAAGGGTGATGGCTCCAGCTTTAATGAGATCTTTTTTTGGAGAAGAATTGGCTCCCTAATGGGGTGTATTTCCATTGTTCTCATCTGAATTGAAAGGTTTGGATAGGAGAAAGATTCGATGAGGGCTTAGCCTGATTTGATGGATGAGTTGGGCTGGCCTTGAGTACCATTACGTTAGTAGTTATCTTGGATTTTGAATAATTATTATGTGGTTTTGAAGAAGAAGAGGTATCATTTGACTTAAATTTTGAGTTCTTATTGCGTAGTTGAATTTTCTTTTCTTTGATGGCCCGAATCTCTAGCTTTCATGCCATGGTGAATGCCTCATCGAAGGTTTAAAAAGTATGTACCTACAGGGTTGGCGAGATATGTCTAGCACAAGCCCATGTAAATATCTCTATGAGTTTGGTTTGTGGTAGTTGGAATGTGAATTGATTGATCAAGCTATGCCAACGAGTGACAAAATCTGCGATATAATCATCGTCATATTGACACGTAGAGTAAAGGTCAGTCCTGGTAACTTTCTTAACAACGTTGATGGAGAAGTGATCCAAGAAGGCTTGGGCTACCTGATTAAATGAAAAGATATAATGCCTAGGTAACCCACTATACCAGTCTAACACGGTCCTAGTTAGAGACATGGGAAATGTCATCAGAAGCAAAGCATCATCATGGGTGATCTAGATAACACCCATGTTTGAAAGACCAAAAATGCTATTGCAGGTCCTCTTTGCTATTGAGGTGGTTAAATTTAGGCATTTCCCAATGGATGGGATATGGAAGAATAGGAATAGATGGGTGTATGGGCTCATTGTAAATTTCATCGTATGTGAGAGAGTTGCGTGAGCCAGAAACTAATGCCTCCCAGTGTCTTCATCTTATCCATCATTAACTTGATTAGCTCATTAGTAGGTAGTGATGGGTGGGTACCTCTTTAACATAAGAGGGTTGGTGTTGGACATATGATGGAGGTGGCATTCCAGTATATGGATGCCGCATAGGTAGGTTGGGAATGAGGGAGTGAGATAGGGGGTATGTACCCCGAATGAATGATGGATGAAACGGGAGGCTGCTGATAGTATGTATATGGAGGTGGAAGGGTCAAGGTAACCCTAGTAGTGATGGGGGCTAAGGACTATGGAATAGAAAGGATAATGTTTTGAAATGGGGTAGGGTTTTTGACACTGGGGGTGGTTGTGTTGCTATGGGTATATGTGAGACAATAGGCGCGGATGAATTTATGTTTTGCGTGGTGGACAAAGGTATAGTGGATGTTGTGGGTGTAATAGATGTGGCATATGCAGCAGTCATAGTAGGTATAGGGCCTAGCTGCAAAACAATTGGAGGTAAGGTAGATGTGTGTAATGCGGAGCTAGAAGGGATTGACATCGCGTAGAAGTAGAATGAGATTTGGGGGGATAGATATAGGCATGCCTTATATCAACTGACCTAAGGCATCTCGAGTGGACAAGTGGGAAAGATATAACTGTAAGGTGATAGGGTTTTGGTCAAGGAGTCATGCAAACTCCTCATCCCATGTGGTGATAGTGATAGGTTGGGTAGGATCCATGGGTGATAGAATGAAAGGTGGTGAAGGACTAGGTGGGAGTGGTTGACAACTAGTGTGGAATATGAGGGTGTTTTCTTGGCTACGAGTCAGCACCATGTGAACAAGTACTGATGTGGTAGGACTGCTTTCTATAAATGACATAAAAATACAACATAAATACAATAGAAATAGGAAAAATAGGTGGTGGTAGGCGGATTAGGTACAAAATTCCAGCTGGAAATTTGAATAGGCTAACCAATGCCGGTTAGGGAAGACCGACATCGGTCATGGGTAACCGTGGTCGGTCATTGTGGAAAATGGAAAATTTTCCAAAACAAGGTAAAAAGGCTAATAATCTACTAGGTAGATAAGATATAGATGGATTTTATCAGGAAAAAGAAGATGATGAGAGTTATAGAGACTCGAATAACAAAGAATATGAAATAGGTGTCCTTTTGGGCAGGTTAACCAAAAGAACAAGTAAACTAATGTTGGTTGGGTAAAATCGGTGACGGTTAGAGGGTAACCAACGACGGTCATTGGACCGACACCGGTTACTGTGAAATTGAAATAGAGATGAAGAAAAGGTGGTTGTGATTTAAAATCAAGTGTGGAATCAAACCTAGAATTCTAAGAATGATGAAAATGGGGTCCAGGCACACTCTCGGAAAAGTTGGAATACACCAACTATGATAAGGAGCATGCAAGGAGAAATAAAAAGATGAAGAACGTGTCCTCTCACCTCAAAATGCAAGCCAAGCATAAACACTAAGAAAAATATGATCCTAAGAGTGATCTTTTCTTTATATGTTTGTCAGCATATGCTATTTAGAAGACTAACTCATGAAATTTAGAATAGTTTTTTTGGTGAGGAAGGATTCCTACGAAGAAGGAGATCTCTGAGGAGAGGTTTCGGGTATGTTATAGTGGGGCGAGTAGTCCTGCGAGATAATGAATTGACATGAGTAACAAGTGGGTGCCCACTATGTCGTGATTGTGTGATCACCTACAACTTCTTCCGGGTAAGATGTTGTTTAAGAATGTGTATATTTTTCAATTTTGTGATGTTTGGGTAAGACTTAGAGAGAGAAGAAGAGAAAGGAAGTGCTTTTCTATGATTCATTTTTCAACCATCAGCTAGGCATGACTTCCAGCATATAGGTTGCCCTCATTTAATGTGAGCTAATGCAGTAAAGTAGAATGAGATGTAGTTGATTTTAAGCCCAAATTGAAATATTGAATTTGATGACACAAAAATATGAACAAGAGAGAGTATGATCTTTCACTAATGCAGTACAAATGAAAGAGAAGAAGAGTTCTTTTATAGCACCAAAACACGATTGCTTTGAGACAAATAGAAAGAAGAGAAGATTCCAAGGGAGAAATTTTAATGTGAGAACCTTTCAGAAAGGAAACAAACATACAAATTTTCACCTAGAAATGAAGAAATGCAAGGAACCCCGAATGGGTCCCACCGGGCGTGCCAAAATGTTTCACCTGATTCTTAGAGAGTTTATTTGAATATTGACGAAAAAAATAAAGGTAAAAGGGCTAGGGGAATACTTGTTAAAGCTAGTTGAAGGTTGTTGCACACGTATGACTCCTTGATCCACAGTTGATCATGAGAGCTTCCTTTTGGCTAGGAGGAACTACTTGAAATAGAAAACAAGACCACCAAATGGAAGTTAAATAGTATATGAAAGTGGACTACCTAGCGAATGCTGATCCGGGAAGTGTGATACTCCCTAGAAGGTTGTTAATCCACTATTTAAAACAATTCAATGTTAAAAATAAATGAAATCCTACTGTAGTTAAAATGATTTAGGTATCTCATTTGACTACAATAAGCAAATTTGTTCACAACAGGCTAAGTTATGATTGAATCTGAAGGTCAAGGTATTTGTTCAGTAGAGTAGTACAGTCTAGTCGGGTTTGGTTTTGGGTTATTTTGGGTATTTGGTGGGGATTTTAGGCTCTGTTCTTGGTCTAAGGGTAAAACATAGAGACCGACATTGGTCTAGTATGACTGATGTTAGTTTAAGTGAAACCGGATGATGGTCATGGGTAAGCTGGCGTCGGTATGATCGGTGCAGTAGAGGAAACTTATTAAAATCTTGGTGTGAGGACAAATATGAGGCTAAATGGAAATGGAGAGGGAAATGGAAAGGTCTATGGAGATCTTAGGTATACTCAGAGATATTTAACAATCAGGTATGGGAAATTTAATGGTGTGGGTGAAGGAATGATCAAACTTGCATGGAGGTAAATGGTGGGAGAATGGGAGTGCAAGTAGAAACTGATAATAGAGGTAATAGAGCCTACTAAAACAAAAGTAGATGAATGTTGGTTAACAAAATACTTATTATTGTATGAACTTGATGGCTGGATGGCAATGGTAGTTGATTAAATGGATGGAATTTGGTGTGTTGATGACACTTCCCGGAGGCTTTCGTGAATGCAAATGGCTCTGTGATCACTTTCGATGCTAGTTTGTGGATTTCGATGTGTGTGTGAATGCTGGTTCTACTTGCATGCAGCTCTGGTTTCATTTCTTGTTCTCAGAAAATGTTCCAACCTCGAAATTAGGTTTTTTTGGGGAATAAATGGTAATTGATGATGGTTTTGGGTTGGCCGGCGGCATTTTAGGGTAACCGGTGTCAGTTAGGGCAGGATTTCTTAGGTTTACTAAAATGGGCAGATCCACTTGATTTCTTGGATCTGTTCATTTTCTTCATGGATTAGAATGGAAGATTCCTTTCTAATGAGTGGGAATGTGGTTAGAGGGAATGTAGGATTTGATTTTTAGGGTTTAGGTAGGTCTTAGTTAGTTATGGAAACATACTAAGAATAGGTCTAGGGTGAGGTGGCTAGGTGAGGTGGTGGTGTGAGAATTATCTCAATTAGGATATTTAAATAATAAATATTATGAGATCATGAATTAATTTAATTTAATTAATTAAATTAATATTAGAGTGGGGTTTAAAGGGCCATGATTAGGTGAGTGTCTTCCACTAACATCACGCTCATCTATTTCATGATATACGCCTTTTTTTGTCTACACACAAAGTGTCATCTTAACATCTTACTCACCCATCTAGTGATATACGCCTTAGGCTAAATCATCACACAAAACTCATTCCCTATGCCACATACAATATCATCAACACATTACCATTTCAAAATCATCACTCTATTCATCAACCCATTTCTACATACAACACAACTCAAACCATTTCCCGATGACACACTCTTTTTTATAGTTCATTCTTGACTGTTGAGGGGGCATAAATAAACGAACCTCATGACATACATACATACCCACTGGGGAATGCTACCCGTATCATTCACACTACATTCCATTCCACCTCATCCACAACATACTCCATAGCTTATACATTTACTCTTGTTTTCATTTATTTATTACATGTTCCTATTGTTAAACATGTTAGATAGATATATTGTATGTCATTATCTTTTCATACACACATGTCTTCACTTTATTTTTATTTATGATCACAAATTTTATAGATCCATTACACCAAAATGGATGCTTGGCCCATCTTAGTACTAGTCCCACAACGGATCTTGGGTATCCAATTTTGTACATTACATGTGTTATTGTTTTATTTTGTTTCATAACCATTATTTTCTCAAATTTTACATGATTTGACATACTCTTTATCTTTTAACATGCTAACATGTGCAACATTTTTATGTAGGGCTACTTGCTTCCATGATTTGTTACATTGTTTTCCATTACTTGATCAATGTTTTCTCTTTCTGTGGGATTTTCCTTTGTCTTCACAAGGTGCACACTTGGAAACCTAGTTCACAAAAGCTCGACCTTAATTATCTTGCGACATCGTGAGTGATGTCCCATGTTTGAAACCTTTTTTTTTGGGGTCTACTTTGTCCTCTTCTTTTTACATATTAAATGCTAGACATTACCTACCACGTAGCTTACATTTCATCTTATATGCATGTTTTTGATTATACTAACACTTGTTTTTCCTAGCCACTTGTTTGTGTGTTCCTTGGTTTATACCAAGAACATTCCCTTCCTTATGCAGGGTACAATTTTAACACAATGGTCAGTCATCGTTTGGGCCGCATACTTCTTCAGTGATGTCGCATGTAATTTAAATCTCGGGGAGGCATAATTTGGGTGAATATTTAACCCCATATAGAGTTATACACAACAAAATACCAATATAACATAATTTTTAGTTTTAGGCAGTGAGAATCAATATTTGGTCCTTAACACATTAGCCTTTCATGGATGCATGAAACCGGGGAAATACAAGTCTTTCCTTTCCGAGACACGGGAAGTTAAAAATGATTGATAGTTCAACAAAATCTACAAAACTCCATACACAACAAATTTTGCAGGGGGATTCCTCCTTAGCACATTCGTTTATACACACCATTTACGGTGGTGTTCTACATAATAGTAAATAGTTAAAGGTTGGTGGATGACAAGACACTTATCCCTACACTTATTCCATTTCATTGGCATGAGATCGAACAAAAAAATTCATTAAAGGACATCATCTACATGATCCTTTCTACACCCCTTTCCTCATCATAGATCAGGTGCACATGTTTCTTTTTCACACTTTCAACATTTTTACATAATTATTTACATACTTACACACTTTTATCATATAAATGATTATTTGACTACTTATCGGCGGAGTTTTTGTGGGAAATTAGTCTGAGGCCATGCCGATGAGATTTGCAGTCTATCCATATTGGAAGTGGTAGTAAACATCAACGTCATAAAAAACATCACACAAATAGACATTGACATCAATAACATGTATAATGCAACATCTACACATACGCTTCGGTGATCTAGGTTCATTTTCAGCTTAGAAAATTTTTTTACATTTTCTCCTCCTTAGCATCCATGCTTCACATTTTTAGCACTCCATGCTTTTCCTAGTCCCCAGGCACGCTTTCTACATCGATCTACGTGGCGAGGAACATATATATCTAATTTATGTTACCAAGATTTATGCTCAAAACATAAAGTGGAGGCAAATGTAGACACACAATCACACACTTTGGTTAATTATCTAGTATTGATGGAATACTACGTGTTATCCAAAATGTGCCCCCTGCTCATTTTTGTGGCTAACTCCTCTCATGGGGTTTTTTCCTCTCTTGTGCCTCAGTCATAATATTTTGTTTTTCAAGCACTCAAAACCTTCTAGAAATGACACCATTGGATAGAGCTCTTTCAGCCTTTCCGTAAGAAAGGTAAAATTTTCCTCCTAACTCCATGTATTTTTAAAGTTATGGCTCAAGTGAGTTTTTTGGAAAAAAATTTTCCCTGAAGGCCCGTGGCCAATGAGCTGCTGCCACATGGCACCTAGAGTGGTGGAGTGCAGGGAAATTTTGGAAAATTTTCCAAATGACCAAAAAGGTGCAAAAATTCAAATTTTTGCCCGCCAACCCGATTTGGCCTTGTTTTGCCCTAAAACTTCAAATGGCCATATCTTTCGATCTAGAGCTTGGTTTTCATGTTCTTTATATCAATGGAAAGCTGGTGAAATTATCTACAAGATTCTAGGGTCATTTTTGCATTTTGATGGATTTTGGAGAGATAAAATTGAAAAACTCCTCTGGCACGTGGTCATGGACATAAATAACGTTTCAACCACCGTTTTTAATGAAGAATGGCTCGCATTCTCTCCCAGCATGGCTAAAAATGTTAGGGGATGGGTATGTAAGGATGCCCATGCTGTTTTGAATGCATTTTGGTCAATGGTTGAATCCCTTCCATGTTTTCCTGTGTTTCTCTCTCCTGGGCTCGTCCCTTGCAATGTAAAAGCCAGATTTGGCTCATTTTCAAAGGGTGGAACATTTTTGTGTATTGCAGGTCCCCTTTCTCACCTTGGAAGTGATTTTGGTGGAATATCAGACCTTTTCTAAGAGATGCAACTTTATTTTGCCTCTTAGGTGTTGTAATACAAGTGATTTTGATGATTAAAATAACAATACAGCCTCTGTGATTAGTTTTCATCCTCTGCCTATGTTGTTTGGTTAATTTCGATCCTTCATTACAATTATCAATTTTGTGCATGAGGTTCTTTTGTTGCATTTTTATGGATTGTGTCAATCGGCGAAGAAGTAAAAATTCTCACCACTCCTTTGGTGCATCACCTATTAGCATTAGTTTTAGTTTTTTTTACATTCTCTATCTCTGTCTCCTTTGGAATTTAGGGTAGGGTTAGGAATATAGACCTCTACAACTTGTAAGTGATAAATCTGACTAGAGGAATTGAGGAACCAGCCTCTAAACTAGAGATTCCTTTCTCATTTTGTAAGTCCCACACTTGGGGAAAGGATTCAATGTTGTGCAATCACACTGGATGCTAGTATGATCAAACTAGAAATCTGATCAACATCCAGGGGTGCTGCTGATTTGCAACAATAGTTTTGGCACGCCTGGTGGGACCTTAGAGGTCTTCATCTTCATTGCAACAAAATTGATGTGCATTTGTTGCAAGTTTCTTGCTTTAAAAGAGCTATAAATTACACATCTGGTGACTCCAAGGAAGAAGAATCAACTAGTTTTAGTAGTGCAGACCTGAAAACTCATGAGAAGAATCAACACAAGGTCAAGAGCTAGAGAGGAAGAGGTGTTGTTTGAATATCTGTAGTTATCTCCAAGAATAAGGCAAAGTGGGAGGAGAATCCAAAGGTCTCCATCTCCACCAAACAAAACTCTCTCAACTCCTCCACTTGGTAGGCCTTTCATTCAATCAACAAGGGTTCTAAGGCCAATCAGAATGGCACAAAACAACCCCTATGTCAATTTCACTGGCAGCAGCCCACTTGCTCTCAATGCACAAAATCCAATCCTAGTTACAACATTGAAGAACATTCCATACTTCACTGGAGAAAATCAGACCTCACCTGGTGATCATGTTAAGGATATTGCTAACATTTGTGTAATCCATGAGATCAATGAGATGCAAGTTGCTATCAAACTACTAGCATCTTCATTCAAAGGGAAAGCTTTGTAATGGTTCAGGAGTCTTGCCTCAGGTTCTATTCAAAATTGGAATCAGCTATGTATAGCCCTCCATGAGCAGTTTGGGGAAAAGGGAGACAACTTGTCCCTTTTGGAGCAGCTGACAACTATCAAAAGAGCTCCTAATGAGTAGCTGACTGATTTTAATTTCAGATTTCAAAGGACTTGGGAGAGAATTCCAGTGGTAGTCAGGCCAACAATAGAAGGTGCTTTTCTTTATTACCTTAAAGCTTTAAATTCTGATATTTCTATGTTAATTCAGTCCATGGGAGGCACAACTATCCCCATTGCTTATAGCATTGCCATTAGAGCTGAAAATTGTTTGATTCAAGTGGTAAGTGGATCTTAGGCCTCAATGCCATTATTTCCAAGTTTAGAGAGCCCAAGTACTAGCCAAGTTCCTAATTTAGCTTCTATTCCCACTCCTAGAAATCAGAATTCAAGTGAAGCTTCCACTTCATCTTCTAGTGCCTCAAATGAACTTCAAGAAGTCATGAAGCAATTGCAAAATCTAGGTAATGAGCTGGTTACACTCAAAAGGTAGCAAGCTCAAGGTTTTAGACCTTCCTTCCAGCCTCAAGCTCAGCCTAACAGGTATCCATATCAACCTCATAGACCACCCAATCGACTGCAAATCTAAATCAAGCAAGGCCTCTTGCCAATAGACCATTTCAGCCCTATAATCCCAATGCTACATCTGCATCTAAAGCATTAGTGCTAGTACAAAACAATATAGCTCAAGAGTATGATTGGTGTTTCCCATGCAATGAACCTCATAACCAATCCATGTGCTTCAACGGTGCCTTGAATCAAGCATTAATGGTGACAAAAATTGGTGTGGAGGGTGAAGGTAGTCAAGGAAATAACCAGCAATAAGAAACATTCCAGCAGCAGATCAGCTCCAAATGATACCACACTTGTAAACTGGTAGGCAGAAGATTTTTGTGGCATGAATCAAACGATTTCCCAAAGTGTTGTAGCCAACACAAGGTTAAAGAGAAGAAATTTTGGGTGAATAACAGCCATTGGCCCCAAGTAATTCACGACCTTCTGTCACTCCACAAACTATTGGAAAACAAAATGCAATCCCAAGCACGCAAGGATTGCCTAAAACAGCCCCTAGGCCAACCCAAATGCCAGTTATTGCTGCCCATGTGCAGGGAATGAATGTGCAAGCCAAGGGACAACAAAGGGATACTTCATCTCCATTCAGTATCATTAACCAGATGAAGAAGACAAATGTAAACATATCAATGTGGGAATCACTATCTATCCCAGGCCAAAGAGATTTGCTACAAGCTGCCATGAAGGACTGGTCAACTTCAAATCAACAAGTCCAAATGCAAGAGAAGGTGCTCACAAATGCTGCCTAGCCTGAGGGGAATCATGGAGGATAGCAAGGTAAAATATTGAAGCCCCCTCCATTCTACGTTTCATTGATTATTGGAAATCAATTAGTACACAATTGCATGATTGATTCGGGGCAAGTAGTTCAGTAATGCCCAAGCAAATAGCTGATCAGTTGGGAATTCAGTATGAAACCATATCCAAAGGGGTGGTACAGTTGGATGGGATAGTAGTAACAACAGTTGGGGTGATTAAAAACTTGAGTCTTACTTTGCATGCCTGTCCCAACGTGGTTGTTTTGCAAGATGTCTCAGTAATAGACCTTCCACCACTCTTTGCCCTATGTTTGTCAAGGGATTTCATAGCTAAGATTGGAGGTTACTTCTGTATTGATTGGTCACACATGCTATTCAGAACAAGATATGGAACCAAAGCCACAATCAGGTTTGAACCTATTGCAAACTTTCACATTGAGCCTTACACTCCAAGTCAGATTAATGCCAATTGTTCAGCGTTTGATCAAGAGGATTATCCAAGCACTGATGAAGCTGACACCAAGGTAGGAAGCATCCCAGATCTAACTCTTGATGAATGGGCAAGCAAGGTGCATGCTTTTGATCCTTATCAAGAAATAGAAGAATCTGAGCTGGGAGTCTATTGCATACATGAAGAAAATCAGCCTATTCCTAGCATCACCAAGCCAAACCACAAAGATGACAATGAGGTATGGCAGTTGTTTTTTGATGGATCAAGGAGTAGACAAGGTGCAGGAGGGGGATCCATGCTGGTTTCACCTCAAGGAGTTAAGTATTATTCAACTTTTAGATTTCAGTTTGCATGCTCTAATAACACTGCTGAATATGAAGCCTTGGTGCAAGGACTGCATTGGGCAATCAAGAGAGGAATAAAGAACTTGCAAGTCTTTGGTGACAGTGAGTTGATTGTCAACCAAGTCAAGGGGCAGCATGCTGTCAAGAATGATCTACTCAAGTGCTACAAGAATAGGGTGTGGGACCTCATTGAAGATTTTGAGGGTTTTGGCATCAAATCCATTCCTAGGAAAGAGAACCAAGCCAGCAAAGGCTTGCAGCAGTTGGGGCAGCCTTTGACGTTGTGGAGAGCATTCAAAAAGACAAGGTACAGCCAAACATCCATGTGATTGTGAGGCCTTCAGTGCCAGATAACAATGTAAGTTGGCAAGTGTTTGAAAATGATCAGTAAATCATCCATTTCTTGCAAGAAGAAGAGGCTGAATTCTCAAAGCAAAAATCGGGAAAAGTTAGAGCAGATATGGTGACCAAGTGGTGCAGCTGAGAACCAACAAACTACCAAAGGGACTTATTACTTTGGAGTCCATTTTCAATCCTAATGATCAGTTTAGGAAGGAGAAAGCAAACATCCAAGTGAAGGGAGAAGATTCAGTGTCCATCTCAGTAGAAAGAGGCAAATCACTCCAAATTGGTAAGATGACAACTGAGCAAGAAAGGTATGAGTTCATATAACTTTGTCAAGAATTCCCTAATGTGTTTGCTTGGAGCTATGAATATTTGAAAGGTTTCAATCCGAGTTAGCTCAACACACCATTGAATTGGATCCAAATACTAAGCCCATCAGGTAGAAACAAAGGCCAGTCAACCCCCACATGGAGCCTCTCATGAGAAAATAATTGAATAAGTTGATAGAATCAAGAATCATATTCCCTATCAAGCATTCTAGTTGGGTTTCCAACTTGGTTCCAGTCAGAAAGAAGAGTGGGGAAATCAGATTGTGTGTTGACTTCAGAGATTTGAATAGAGCATCTCTCAAGGATCATTATCCACTTCCTTCCATGGAGCAGATTTTACAAGTTGTTGCTGGCATCGAGAGGTTTTCACTACTTGATGGCTATTCAGGGTATAATCAGATTATGGTGAAGGAAGAAGATCAGTTCAAGACAACCTTTACAACTAAATGGGGAACTTATGCATACATGAAAATGCCATTTGGGATATCCAACGCTAGAACTACCTTCCAAAGAGAAATGGACATGGTGTTCAAAGGTTTGATTAACAACATTGTACTGATATATCTTGATGATATCACTGTTTTTTCAAAAAATACAGCAGACCACCTCTTTCATTTGAGACAAGTGTTCCAAAGGTGTAGAATATTTGGAGTCTCCTTGAATCCTAAAAAGTGTGTTTTTCTAGCCCATGAAGGAAAGCTCCTTGGCCACATTATCTCCAAAGAAGGATTAGCAATTGATCCGGAAAGAGTCGAAGCCATAGAAACCTTTGCCATTGCAAGCCACAAGAAGGCCCTTCAAAGTTTCTTGGGAAGAATAAAGTTTGTTCAGAGGTTTGTCCCAAATTTGCAGCCCTTGTCAAACCTATCACCAAGATGCTAAAGAAAAGCATGGCTTTCAAATGGACAGAAGAAGGAAAGGAAAGTTTTGAAGCAATCAAAGAAGCCATCTCTCAAGCCCCAACTCTCATCAACCCAGATTTCTCCAAGGATTTCATCCTCTATGCGTTTGGAGGTGATGATACTATTTCTACAATTTTGGTACAGCAGAATAAAGACAATGATGAGTAGCCAATTACTTTCTTCAGCCAAAGCCTGGAGGACTATGAGGTGAGATATTCTTTCATTGAGAAGCATGTTCTTGCAGTAATCAGGAGCTTGAAGAAATTCAAGCATCTAGTTTCAAACAATAAGGTCCAATTGCTGGTTTCTCATGTGGGGTTAAAGACTTCCTCCTCAACAAAGACTTGAATGAAAAAAGGGCAGGTTGGATTACTCGTGTCATGGAGTATGACATTGAGATCAAAGTCACCAAGTTGGTAAGAGGAAAAGGATTGTGTGAGCAGCTGATCTTGAGCAAACAAGAGGAATCATGCAATGAGAAGGAGGTTGTTTTGGCATTGCAAGACAGCCATGAGCAAGGAAGCACTCAAGAGGAGAATGATGGTGTCCCCACTCCTTGCTGGACCCAAGGTATAATGCACTTCCTAAGCACAGGTCTATGTCCTCTAGAGATGAACAAGACCCAAAGAAGACACTTCAGGTTGCAAGCTGTCCCATATGCCCTTGTTGATGGTGTTTTATTCAAAAGAGATGTGAATGGAGTACTGCTGAGATGCATTGGTACAAATCAGATTCATAAGGTGCTGGAAGAGTTCCATGGTGGACCAGCTGGTGGCCATTTTGCACCAAGAGTGACAACTCTAAAGATCATGAGGGCTGGTTATTATTGGCCCAAGATTTTCAATGATTGTTATGCATGGATCAAGAGGTGCAAGAATTGTGCATTTTTCACAGGTAAAGAGAGGCTAGCTGCCCTCCCATTGCATCCAATTTTAGTTGACCAGCCATTCATGCAATGGGGTTTAGACTTCATTGGAGTTATTAATCCCAATTCGAGCCAAGGGCATAAGTGGATTTTAATAGCCACAAATTACTTCACCAAATGGACTGAAGCAGTAGCACTCAAGGAAGTAAATGAATCTAGCATCCTAGACTTCTATGAGGGAATAGTAACCAGATTTGGCATACCAGCTACAATAATATCAGATAATGCATTGGCATTCATTGGATCCAAGGTGACTGAATGGGCTGTCAAGAACGGGATCTACCTAAGTACTTCATCAAACTATTACCCCAGGGTAATGGCCAGGCTGAATCTACAAACAAGAACTTGTTGAGGATCATTAGGAGGACTCTTGATGAGAATCAGAGGTCTTGGCATACCAAATTGAAATCAGCCTTATGGGCTGATAGGATAACTCCTAAAAGATCTACAGGTAACTCTCCATTCAAGCTTGTTTATGGAAGAGAGGCAATTTTTCCCATATCACTTGAGTTGCCAACATTGGAACTCATGAAACAATTGGAGTTGTTGGAGTTTGAGCCCATGGAAGTCAGATATGCAGAATTGATGGAGCTCTAAGAAATCAAAAATCAGGCATCCCAAGCAATGGATAAGGATCAAGCTTTGATAAAGAAGACCTTTGATAGAAAGGCCAAGAACAGATCCTTCCAAGTTGGAGATCTAGTGTTAAAATGGGATGCGGATAGAGCAAAACTGGGAAGGAATTCAAAATTTGATGCCATTTGGAGTGGCCCATACATGGTCACAAAGTGTAAGGACAACAATGCTTTCCAGTTGTCTTCATTGGATGGCGAAGAACTACAGATTCCAGTCAATGGAATCCATCTGAAGCATTGCTACTGAAGGAAATGCTTCACCTTGTACATATTAGTTTAGGTTTTTCATTCCTCCAAGTGCTTGTGCACATTGTTTTGCTGTAGATTAGTTTTTCTTTCCCTAAGTGCTTTGGCACAAGCTTGCTATTCCTGGAGATGTGTTTACAGGCCTTGCTCCATCAAGTGATATTCCATCTTCCTCCTTGCAGTGTTCTAGTTAGTTGGGGTATCAAACAGAGAATTCAATGACTCCATACCCAATGGATTGCTTCAGGAAACTGGTAACTTCATCCAGCAGGCAGATGACCCCTCTGAGTCACCAAAATTGTTATCCAAAATGTGCCCCTGCTCATTTTTTGTGGCTAACTCCTCTCATTTTTTCCTCTCTTGTGCCTCAGTCATAATATTTTGCTTTTCAGGCACTCAAAACCTTCTAGAAATGACACCATTGGATAGAGCTCTTTCTCAGCTTTCCAGAAAGGTAAAGTTTTCCTCCTAACTCCATGTATTTTTGAAGTTATGGCTCGGCGGAGTTTTTTTGGAAAAATTTTCCCTGAAAGGCCCGCGGCCAATGAGATGCCACCACGTGGCACCTAGAGTGGTGGAGCATGGGGAAATTTTGGAAAATTTTCCAAATGACCAAAAAGGTGCAAAAATTTGAATTTTTGCCCGCCAACCCGATTTGGCCCTGTTTTGCCCTAAAACTTCAAATGGCCATATCTTTCAATCTAGAGCTCATTTTTTCACGTTCTTTATATCAATGGAAAGATGGTGAAATTATCTAAAATATTCTAGGGTAATTTTTGCATTTTGATGGAGTTGGAGAGAGAGAAAATTGAAAAATGCCTTTGACACGTGGTCATTGATGAAATGACGTTTCAACCACCGTTTTTAATGAAGAATGGCTTGCATTCTCTCCCAGCATGGCTAAAAATGTCAGGGGATGGGTCTGTAAGGATGCCCATGCTGTTTTGAATGTGTTTTGGTCAATGGTTGAATCCCTTCCATGTTTTCCCATGTTTCTCTCTCCTGGGCTCGTCCCTTGCACTGTAAAAGCCAGATTTGGCTCATTTTCAAAGGGTGGAACATTTTTTGTGTATTGCAGGTCCCCTTTCTCACCTTGGAAGTGATTTTGGTGGAATATCAGACCTTTTATAAGAGCTAAAACTTTATTTTGCCTCTCAAGTGTTGTAATGCAAGTGATTTTGATGATTAAAATAACAATACAACCTTTGTGATTAGTTTTCATCCTCTTCCTGTGTTGTTTGGTTAATTTCTGATCCTTCATTATAATTATCAGTTTGTGCATGAGGTTCTTTGTTGCATTTTTATGGACTGTGTCAATCTGCAGAAGTAAAAAATGCTCACCACTCCTTTGGTGCATCACCTATTAGCATTAGTTTTAGCTTTTTTGCATTCTCTATCTCTGTCTCCTTTGGAATTTAGGGTAGGGTTAGGAATATAGACCTCTACAACTTGTAAGTGATAAATCTGACCAGAGGAATTGAGGAACCAACCTCTAAACTGGAGATTCCTTTCTCATTTTGCAAGTCCCACACTTGGGGAAAGGATTCAATGTTGTGCAATCACATTGGATGCTAGTATGATCAAACTAGAAATCTGATCAACATCCAGGGGTGCTGCTGATTTGCCACAAAAACTACTATTGATATGATTCCTAAGTAATATATAAGTAGTACTAGTTAACCCATGTCTTTGGTCACCTTTATTTTCTTTCTATTACCACTTTTGGTCTTACACCCCTACTTGCTCAGTTTTCCTTTTTACTCTTTGGAATTTGACATCCTAGACACTAAACCCTTTTGATCACGACACCAACGCCAAGCGCTCTCATCCCCTCTGAGTGCCCTTGTCCTCTTTGTACTTTACTCACACTTTTTGGGTCCTCTCTAGCTGTTTGATCATCTTATCTTTTTGGTAGTCATACTTTTTGGGGTTAGTTACGAAATTCAAGTAAGAGAATCATATAAATATAAAGTTATGTGATCATAATAAGGGACCAAAAACTAAGCACTATCTATCACCACCTAAGGTTGCATCCATTAAGGCATCTAAGAGCTCCATTACATCTATCTAGCTCCATCACAAGGGACACAAGGGCTGGTTTTCTACATCACACTTCATATGAGGGAAGTTCATTCTATTCCATGTACACATTTACTACATTCTACATCTAGCTACTTGCTCGCTATCCAAGTGTGACTGGAACAAGAACAACCTAGGGCACAATTCCACACACACACACACACAAAATACATTGGGTATAAGATGTAGTGCAACACTCAGTCATAAGTTCACCATTGTGATAGCTGAGGAAAGTCCCCCTCATTCGAGATCTTTCTTTTTGGGATTTGATGTCTATTTGAGGGTTTTGCAGGTTCATTCTTTATTGTAGGTTTCCAATGACCTCGGGATCTTGGTGTGACCTCAAAGTGATCAAAGGTGACTAAAGGTGAACACCTTGTGACACCTTAGAGGAGGTTTTTGAGCATTTCGCATACCTAGGCACCCGAAATAGGTCCCGGATGTCCATGGGTGCCCTTGTCCCTCTCTAGGCACCCATTCCATTATGTTCCTCTAGTTCTACATTTTTCTGTGCTCCAGTATGATGATATGTGCTTCATCTTTTCTAGTTTTCCAACTCTGTGCATTCTCCAGAAATCTACGAATCAATTAAGGCTCTTTACTGTTGGTGCTCAATAATAATCTCGCCCATTTTTTTGAGATTTTCTTGTTCTATCTACTTTTTGTGTTCGGTTTTCCGTAGGTTTTTCCTGGTGCTCTCAGATTTTCCCATTTATATTTATGTTCTTCCTCCTTTGGGTCAAAGGTTTGGTTATGGAGTGTGCTATTTTAAATTTTCTCTTTGGAAGTAGACTAGTTTTTATCTGAAACGGGATTGTTTTCCTTTGGTAAAGGTTTTCCTCGGTCATGTTTTATTTCTGTTTCTCTTGATATGTCTTCTATTGCACGTGGAAATTTTTAATTGGTGCAGTGAAGCATGTTCAATTTGTAATTTTGTAATTTTCCTATGAAATTCATAAACTACAACTTTGGTCCTGCGACCCGACGAATATTCCTCTAATATTCATGACCATAAGGCTAGCACAAACAATTTTCTCTTTCCGCCCCAAAGGTGTACATGTGGTTCAAAATGAATGGATGTGGGGATGTGATGCATAGTTATATTTATGCACTTTAAAGAGAAAAGATGTTAAGAATGCACAAAGGTCCCCCGAGGTCTCTGAGTAAAGACACGTGGTTTTGATTTTTAAAAGAGTGGAGAAGTGGCTCATCGGGATTGTTGGTACTTTTGGCCTTATGTAAAAAGGAAGTAAAATTTGTAGAAAATACCCACAACTCCACTAACATCAAGGTATGGCTATGTGTCATGCCCGTGTTGAAAGTAAAAAGCGAGACGGGTGGGTCAAAATTGTTGAAAGTGTTAAAAATTACAAAATTGTAAAAAAAGGGTGCTCCCAAGGCTTGCTTTGGCGAAGGTTTCTCCACATGGATGAATCATTTTCAAATTTGAGAAGGGTACAATGAATGGTGATGATGTGATGCATTTATTTCTGCCGCCATCAATAATTTTACTTGAAAATCAAGGACGTTTAAAGTTTACAAATGCATTCTTCATTTATTTTTCATTTGTTGGTTCTTGTTATTTCTATCAAGGCATCTTTTTATGAGATATTACGTTTTCAATTGTGGAATTTGATTTGAGAACAAAAGGATTACAAAAATTGCTATTTTAAGTTTGAATTGCTCAGTGCTCATGGAAAACTAGTAAGAACTTGAAACACTTGTGTTTTCTTCTTTTCGATAGGGTTAATTAAGATAAATTTAGGGTTTTTTTCAAAGATGAAGACTTTTCCCTCTTCGTTATAGCTTGTTTTAGGAGTCACAAGCAATCTAGATGACTTAATGGGTGCCGATATAAATGAATTCCTCTAGAGTTTAAGTGATCCCCATAGAAGTGAATCTTTGAAATTGATTCAAGAAAGCCACATTGCTAAAGTTGGTGCCATCCCGCCTTCTATTCATTTCCCGAAGTTAGTATGACACTGTACCATGAATTATAATCATGAAAAGAGGGAGGTGCTAGATGGAAGTGGTGATGCAGTATTAAAGTTAACACCAGTTGCCATCAGAATTATGTTAAAATTTCCCATTATCACAACCATAATCACCATAGGCATTAAATTGGCTTTGGCCAATTATTAGAAAAAGAAGAGGGATTATGCCAAACTTATAAGTTCAAAATGGATCCTCACAAAAAAGAAAACTGTTAGAATCCCTAAGAAATTGGTTAGGGCACAATTTATGCGAGGAAGAGGATCTTATTGTACTATTGAGCCAAATGGTAGGTCTAGAAACTACGAATGAATTTAAGGAATGGATGACTACATACATGTGGATTATCCTAGAAAGAAAAGGAAGTATTTGCTAGGCTACCTTCATTGCAGAAGCACTTCATGAACACATGGTAGCCCTGGCAGTGAAAATTGAGATGGGAGAGATTGCACACCTTGAATTCTATATGATGACATACCTCATTTATAATGTTGCTGGCCACAAATGTTTCCTAGGGTTGTCACCACGTGTTGATTTCAAGAAGTGTCAAATGCATGATATTTTCCTCACTGCAACTAGCTAACTAGAGTGGAAATGTAAGGTTAGTAAATGATGCCTTTTTCACACCAATTATCTATCTTTTTGAACTAGAATGGGGACAATACATAATCTCTTAGTAGGTTAGATGTGTAATTTTGGAATATGGTTGCTACTTTATTCTAGTATAAGAAGTTCACATATATAAGAGTTAGTGGTTTGAAGGAAAGCCTTATAAGTTGCCCGGTATGTTGATGAAAAACTTGTTTTATGTGAATTGGCAAGGCAATTGACTCCTGTACATAAGTTGATTGCTGGAAGGCATAAAACAAATATCAAGTTCCCCATTAGAATTGGAAGGTATTCATGTCCTTCCATCATAAAGGCTAGGTTGATTGGTGAGGAATTGGAGAAATTTAACATGGACAAGTTTGAGGCAAGGCCAAATTATGATATTGCAAATACCTTTGATCATGAGCCCCATTTTGAAGATTACTGGATGAATTGTAGAGATGAGGAAGAAGTTAGATTAAGAGACTTTTCCGAATGACCTTGTCACAAATAATTGACTATAAAATTGTAATTATTCTAGAGGGGATTGTAGATGATCCTCACATAGTAAGCAGAGTTCTATATCGATCAGAAAGTGGAGGATCAACCTATTTCTCCTCCAGAATGGAATGTGGATGAATATGATGATCCTTATTTGAGAATAATTGATGTTATGAGGAGAACTGCAAACTGGTTGACTCAAAATAATATTGATCTTTCAATCCAAAATACAAAGATCTTAAGCAACTTCAGGAGTTTGGGAAATCTGAGTGAGGATATTCCACCCCGAGGGAGGATGCAAAAAAATGGACCCACTAGGTGGAAAAGCCCCTCAACTGCCAACTAAAAGGCCTACTCCTGAATTCATTGATGAATGAACATAGACACTAGTGGAAGTGGGCCCGACACTACGTGTCATCTCTCATGTAGAAGATCGAAGAGATGCTCTTAAAATATATGGAGAATGCTCCCATTACTTTTTAGTAACCCTTCGGAAAAAGAGAAAGGTCTAGCATCACGGTGGCTTGTCCAAGCATCTCACCTAAGCCAATTAGTATTGAAAAACTAATGAGTGGAGCCATTGCAAGTGGTTACCTTCAACCTAAGCCTCACAAGGATGAAAAAATAATAACACCAGATTTGAAAATTTTTGAGTGGACACATAAAAACCCAAGATTTTCCACCAGCCAGTCTTGGTAAGAGTGGGTGCCCATACACCAAAAAGGTTCAAACATAGGGATGGGGTAATTGATCCCCCAGAAGTGGAGAAAACTAATATCTTCCAGAAGCAGCAGGAGCATCATTGCCACATATGGAGGAATTAAATCCTATGACCCCTCCTTCACCCTTCGTGGAAAAATTAGTGGAATGCACTTAGAACTCAGTTCCCCAAGAAAATACTATAGTTAATCTAGTGGACAGTCAGTTTGTTACTCCAGGTATGGAAATTCCTGAAGCTCTACTTGTTAGGGATATCAATGCACCTCCAGTTGAAACAATGCATGAACTTGTAAATGTACAAACTGAGGTGATTGATGTCAATGCTGGTGAGATATTATCCATGTTGGATGCACTTAGTTTGTCTATTGATGAACCCATATTAACACTAGTGGATAATATTGAGGTAAGTAAATAATAAAAAAGGGATACTCATGCACCAACAACTAAAGTAAGAAATCAAGAAATAAATTTGTCTTCCCCAAAACAAGTGGTCTTGGAAATGGATAAACCAAAGTTATTGGTTGAAAATAATATTAATACTAAATTAGTAGTGGATGAAGTTGTGTCCATTTCTACTGAGGTCACCAAAACTAATGAATTTCCTCAAGAAGGAAAATTGTCTTTTGAAGAAAGACTGAAAATGGCACAAGATGTAATTACTGATGAGGAAATCATTATTGGTGGAAATTCACAACTTTCAATAGGAAATGTGGAGTTGTTTCTGGAGGAACAACCTGCCATGAAATTTCCAAAGGTATCATTAGGGCATGAAAATAGTAGTTTGGCAACTCAATTGGTTTTGGAGAAAAAGAACCCATAGCCCAAACTTTGATACAAAAGGGTGAAGGGGAAGAAATTTATTCCACCATGGTTTCAGCTAGTGAAATAGTGAGAGAGTTTCCTTTGAATATTGATACAACTCAGGTTAAGGATGATCAATTTGAACTTCTAGACCAGAAAAGAAGTATCTAGAAGAATTAGTAATACAAAGTGAGATTGGTATAGGGACCCTTGAGGTAAGTGTCCAAGAAAAAATAGAATCATTGGTACAAAAGGAACAAGAAATATCCAAGAAAATAGTAATTGTTCCTGAGAAATTCTAGCAAGGATTATAGGAAACAAAAGCTGGAACAAGTTTGAAAAAAGATGGATCAACGAATTAATTTCAAATGAAGAAGAAAACCTTCATGTGCAAGCAGTTGACCTTACTACTCTATCTTTTCCAAAGATAGTTAGAGCCCCAAAAGTTCCAGGACCATCACAAAGACTCATATTGATTCATCTAGAGCAAGGACCTTAGAGATAGTAATTCCTTTCGAGGATAAGACAAGAAAAGACATAACTGCTGATGATTACAACATTCAGATTATTCCCTTGGGAAATCCTTCAAGGGAACAACTAAATAAAGGAGTATCTAAAGCAGTAAGTGGTCTTTTATAAAAGGTTGATGAGGATGGAATGATGAAAAAACAACTAAAGGAGCAAATTAAGGCCTTAAGTTCATGTTTGCAGCAATTGACAGGGAAAACTAGTCATGAACAAGCAAGTGCCTATGTGAATACCCTTGAGGGTATAAATAAATTAAATAGTGTTGTTAAGAAGGTCCAAGCAGTGGACACTTGGATTGAACAATTGACTAAGAAGGGAAAAGAAGCTATCATAGAGGCAAGGTCAAAATATGAGGACCTCAAAGGTCGACTTATGGAAATTGATGTAATAATTGAAGAGTGCAAAAATGAGATATTTTAATTGGATGGAACTCTCCCCAAACTTTACCGCATAACCCAACTTAGTGATGAGTTAGTTGAGCAAGAAAACATTGTACCAAGAAAGTACAAAGGAAGCCAATATGCTCTTGAAGAATTGTCAAAAATCAGATTAGATACCTTGAATGAAATCAAGAAAAACTTGAATTCAAAAGGAACTGGGTCAATAATTCAGTAGATGTTTTTGACCAGAGGTTAGAGGATATGGTGGTAGACAAATTCAAAAAGAGCTATGGGGACTTAAAAATTGATTTCTTACTTGACTCCTTTGAAAATAATATCCAAGAAAGTGACTTCTCCTATGAAGTTATTGAAACTATGAGGAAGATTGAGAATAGAATTGAGGAATTGAAAGCCAGGCCACTGGAATATAAGAAAAAAATGGCTCAGTGTATGGATTCAATAGTGAGGCAAACATTGATTTTCTAGCACCACGTTGGACCTAACGAAGATGAAACAAATGAATTATTCCAGAGATATGATGCTTATATGGAAAGGCTACTAGAGGAGCAAGATGTAGAAGAAAAGGATGAAGAGGAAGAGGATGCAGGCACAAAAGATGATAAACATGCTTAGGCATATTCTTCCTTAATTTGTATTCTTTTTCACATTCCATTAAAATGATATTGTGAAATGATGTTTCTGATGCATTAAAATGTAATTATCTTTATGAAATTTTATTGTTCCTTTATTTCAATTGAAAGATAAAAGGATATAATAGTTCATAGTGGATTAGATTAAAATTCCACACATACTTGGAACAAACATGTGAACTAATAATATTCTTGAATTGCTTAGAATTTGAACAAAAAAAAAGATAAGGTCGATAGGGGCCCTTACCCTTGATAATGAAAGATGTATACATGCCAAAATGGATACAATCAAGGGATAACAACACCCATATATTTTAAGTCTACTCTCATAGTCTCCTCCCAACAAAGGAAGTTTGTTTTTCTCAACACAAACTCATCTGATCCCTGTGCTATTTGTATAAAGATGATTGACCTGGCTAAGTCCCTGGACATACCCATATCCATCAGTGACTCAAAATTCATCCTAGGGCGGTTCAAAATTTGTTCAAGATCAATTTTATTTTGGTGGGATGACACGTAATCCAAAAGATAAAAACCACATGAGAAGAAATTTGTTTTGCCTTTCCCCTTATGAAGGGTTGACTTGCTAGGATTACTTTGAGAGGGAATGTTTGGAGTGATAAGAGGGGCAGGCACCGCATGTTGTTGGTTGGATGAATTGCAAGGCCTTGAGCTAGTTCCAGTTTCCCATTTTCTTAAAAAGGGTGGGTTGTCCCTCGGAGAAGGAATCGGTTGGGGTCCTAGAAATTCTCGCTCAGAGGAAGAGGCACAATGCATCAGACATACGCAGATAAGCGAGTTGTAAACCTTTCTCTACTATCCCATCTTTGAGGAGAGTGTTGCCCTTGAGTGGAGAATGGATATTGATTGGTCCTCTTCTCTATCCGATACGAGAATTGGAGTCTTAGGTTGTGTTTTTCCCTTCCTGTTGCTCGAAGATGGTGCTGACGCTGGACTTGGTGGCAGAGACACAATTTTCACTCGTTTCTTTTCCAAGGAGTGAATCCTATTCTCCAACTCGTGTACCTTGTTAGAGATGGTTGGAAATGTATAGATGGAGGATTTATCATATAGTACATATGATTTCTTAGGAATATATTTTGATATAAATTCTTCATTGCATAAGAAAGGGCATTGAAAACTGGTCTGCCTAGAGACCTGAGGCCTCATTTCAACTGAATATTTCTTTAATTCCTCAGACATTTTCAAATGATCCCATCTAAAAATATGGAAATACATAACTTGGAAGGATGTAAACATAAGGTTTATCCTGATTAATCGAGAAAGAAGTGCTAAATGGCTTTCCGGTATGTTAGGGGTCCTCTGGTATCACCCGCACATTATACATTAAATAGATCCCTGAAAAAAACTTCATCAGGACCACTCAAATCAAAAATATGATTTAGGTCTTCTGAAGAAATCTCTTTCAGGTTGTGAGCCAGAGCACTTTCACCATTTTATTGATTGAATTCCTTATGCTTAGAAAAAGAAAGAAAACATGTGTAGATAGTGAGGAAATACTAGGATTTATAGATGGAAGGATGCATTTGGTCATGTGTTAATAAAATCTTTCCCATGGTGTAAACCATATTTTTCTCAGTTCGCACAAAGGTGATTAAAGATTTGAAAGGAGTTAAGAATGAACAGAGCTGGTAGTTCAAGTAAGATTTGACAAACATCATGTGTGGCATTTAAACCAGTAAGATGTGAAGTGGAGTGCACTGAGCCCAAGAAGGATTTTGAAAGATGAGTGTAGGTGTGCATCATGTCAAAAGCATCTGGAGATGCTCAGTGATCATTTGAAATGATTGTTTAATCAAAATTGGGAGGGAACATTTCAAGTAGCCTGCCAAAAGTAACAACTAGACATCCCAGTCATACACAAGTGGAATACATCGAAAAGACTCATGTTTTGTACACTTGGCAATATAGAATAAATCTCATAATTATCATCTTCTAGAATAAATTTGTAACATAAAGTATTCCTAAGAATATTCTTGTTTTTGGGGGAAAATATTTGAAATGAAGAAGAGTGATATAAAAGCATGAAAAATCATGCCAAAAAGGGGTTAATTTTTCTGAAATTTAGTCAGAGAGAGAAAAAGGAGAGAAAAGCCGAGAGAAGCCATTTTCTTGAGAATTTTTTTGAGAAACTAGTTATTTCTTGTGTGCCTTTTAAAATTGATCATGTCAAGATGGTTGCAGATGTATAACCATTGACAAAACTTTGAGATTGTAAAAAAACTTTCCCTTGTTGATCAAATTTGAAAAACCTTGAATAATTCATGTTAATCATGAACTATGTTATGTCTATTGTCATCTTGAGATATTTTCAAATAGTTATCTATGTTCTTGTTGCAATCTTACATTAGGAATCCTTTTGAAATCACACAAAATCTCATCCTCATGACAATATTGTGGCATTTGCAATTACATTATGAAGAGAGCTTTCATTTCATGATGTAATAAGTGATTTAAATTCTCAATACTTTCATTTTAGTGATATAGATTGTTTTTCAGTTTATGAGTGTATCATAAGCGTGATATAAGAGGGGTTTCTAAAGTTTAATTAGGTATTTAACATGATTTCTTGTGTTAAATCCTTGAAGAATGTGTGAAGTCGTGTGTCTTTGAGCCTTCATAGATGCACAATTTTCTAGTTGAAGATTCATCTTGACTATTTGAAGTTATTCATCTTTTTGCATTGTGGATATGTTAACATTTTTTAAAGTTCTTAGGGATTCGGTATAATAAAATTTATCCTTCTTAAATTCGCAACCATAAAATGCATATCCAAAGATGAATCATACATGAACTATCCTGCTTTGCATTGTGTGTCCACAAATGATAAAGAAGATCATTGAATTCATCCATCCTTTACTAAAATATGCAAGTGCAATCAGTTTTTATCATTACCTTTAATGACCTAGGGATTATCTAGAGAACATATTCATTTTCTAAAGGGACAACTCGTGAGAGTTAGGTTGTGTTGTATTGGCCATGTTTTCTTGAGGTTTTCTTCAAAATATTGCAAAGGAATAGTCAAATATTGCTAATTCGTTTAAAATTCCCATTCATACAGAGTCACAAAATGGGTCCTCTCACCTTGATTGAAGGCACAACCTAAAGTAGTAAGGGTAGGTCAAGCTCTTAGTATGGTGATACATAGTCCTTTCCAAACCAGAGTGATAAAAAGTCATCTAAAATCCATCCCCGTTTATAAAACAAATCCTATTGTGATTTTTTTGTCTCTAAGCATCCTGATCAAATTGTGATGCTTCTTGGTTTCAAAGGAAGGATCAATTTGGGTACCAACACCGATCTGATGCCATTTTTGGGGAACTATTTGTACAAATACATACACGTATCGACCATAGTAATGTTTCTTATATAATTTAAGTGTAAATACGTTGTTTAAACATTATCCTTTGTTAGGATTTGTAAGATTTGTGTGAGATCAAATTTTATTGTGCAATATTTCTAGTTTCTAGCGGTTATTGCACTAAATTTGTATCATTAGCAATAAATGTGGGTAAAGGAAGGTCCGATCTGGTAAGCTTTGTAAAAATTAAGCATTGATAGACACTTGACAAACTACTTATAGTGCATTTGCACATCTAAGGTGAGAATCCTTGGTGGCGACTCCGAATTGGTTTGAAATTTTGATAATTACCAGTGTCTTAAACCTATGTCAAGTGAAATTTTTCATTAATACTTACAAAGCTAGAGGGAAGAAGGTCTTTCTTCACTAGGGATCCTACTAGAAAGTTATTTCCAAAATTGGGAAAAGCAAATTCAAAAGGAAAACAAGTCTGGAAAGTATTGGAAAATCAGGAATCAAGAAAAAAGGTAATACCAATTTTGGAAAGTGATCAACCTGTAGTTGAAGATTACCCTACATCTTCAAGTAGTTCTGAACCAAGTAGTCCTTGTGTAAATTTGAATTCTCCGACTAGAGAGGGGCCATCATTTGTGTCTGAAAAGAGTGTTTCTCAGTTTTTCCCTGTATCCTCCAAGGTTGATAGGGTTTTTCATGAAACTAAATTAGTAGAGGATATTTACTTTGAAAGTTGTACTCCTGTGCTCCAAATACCCCTCATCCCTTATCATTTTGATTCTCCTACAAGATCACCTCCCAAGGTAATATGGCTCAACCTCCACCTAGACCTCTTTTTGTTGTCAATACTTTTGGACCAATAAGTTTCAAAGGTATGGTTGGATATCCTAATATGGTGCCACAAGATGTTAGAAATAGGTTACCAAAATTTCAAGGGAATAATGCCATCACTGGTGACCAACATTTAAGACTCTTCGTCAATATGATGGAAGAATTTGAAATTGAGTTTGAAGATGTGTATATAAATTTGTTCATTCATACTCTTGAGGAGGATGCATGTGACTGGTATAAGGCTTTACTGGAAAATTCAATAGACTCATGGACGGAGATGAAAAATGCCTTCAGATTACAGTATGGGGATAAGACAGATCCCAGGTTCCTCTTATCTGAATTTGAAAATATAAAGAAGAATCCAAATGAATCTATCTAGGATTTCAATACTAGGTTCAATAAAACCTTGAATAGGTTACCTATAATCTTAAGGCCAAGTGATGAGTCTTGTTTGATCAAATATTCTGATGCTTTTGATAAAAAGGCTGCTTATTACTTGAGGGATAAAAACCCGGGAACATTGAGGCAGGATTTCACAATGGCCTTACAAATAGAAAATAATATCAAGGTAGTTGGGAAGCCTCCTAAGAGAGAGGGTGTCAAGTTGATCAATCTTGAAAGACCTCAGTCAAACAAAGCAGTGGATCTAGAAGAGGTTGTGAAGACTTTGGCTGGAGCAGTTAAAGAGATATCCTATAAACTGGCCAGAGTAAAAAAGGGGATAGGATAGAGTTCCCAAGGTCAACACAAGCCACAGGGTCATGAGAGATTTAGAAATCATCCTAGAGGTGATCATAGACTAGATGACAAAGGAAATGGGCCCATGGGATCAGGAAATAAACTACCTCAACCTAGGGAAAGTAGGTTGGTCCCTGATCCTTTAACTGCTAGGGTTTCTACGCATGGAAGAGGCCCATGTAATTGAATGGTGTGATAGGTGTTTCTTACCACATTCCCCATGTGATGTGGATAAGGAATTTGAGGAATCAAATGATGATGAGGCATATGGTGATGTGTGCATGATGGAGTACCCTAAGAACTCACAACAAGGGGTGACTTCAACTGAATTGATCAGTGCCAAAAATGTTGAAAATTTCTGGGACTGTGTGCACTGGGTACTACCTCTTCCTACCACTAATTCTTTTGAAATTGATATGGTATAAGAATTTGATTTTACTAATCATGACTTCAAATACCTAAGGGATTTGATGATTAAAAAATATGATGGGGGAATTCCTTCTGAAGAAGACATGCAACTGTTGATGAATGCAATAGTTTCTCAAGAGAAGGAATATAATACTAGAAGTAAGGTTGTTAAAGGGGTAGGGCCACAAGCCAAGAAAAAAATTCCAATTCTTACCAATATTCCAAAGGAATCCCCTAAAAAAGATACATATGGAAAAGGCCTAGTTACCCCAAATAAAACTTTTATTTCTGCCCATGCCCAGACTGTGAAAACCCCTATACTATTAGAAGAAGTCATGAATATTCCTCTTAATACTGTCCTACCCAAATATATTCCTTGTGACATAGCCCAAATCTTAAGCCAGATCAAGGTTACTGTTCCCATTGTTGAATTACTTAGGATCCCTGAGCATTGGAAAAGGCTTTTGAATATTTGGGATTTAAGGAAGAGAAAACTACCTCAGGGAAAAAGTGTGAATAATGTGGAGACTCCTCCTATCATTGTAGAGTTAGAAATACCACAAGAATTGGAGGAACTGGGAGAATCACCTGAGGTGTATTTTGGTACTTCTCTAGTGGAATCTCAGCTTGATGTGGATCCATTTTACACCACCTTAATTATTAAAGATAGGTGGTACATAACTACATGTTTGATTCAGGAGCCTCATGTAATGTAATGCCCCTTGAGGTAATGAATGAATTAAATATCAAAGTAACAATTTTTTTGGGAAATGTACTACTATGGATTCAAGATAAGTTCCAATGATTGGGTATGTTAAAGGATTAGTAGTGCAACTAGCAACTTATCTAGGAAAATGCTTAACCATGAATGTAGTTATTGTGGATTGTCCTGCCAAATGGGGAATGCTATTGTCAAGAAAATGGGCTGCCAGTGTAGGAGGAAGTGTGCAAATGGATATGTCATATGTGACCATACCAATAGAAGGGAGTCTTGTGAAATTGTATGGTGAAAAGAAAATGTTACATCTGATTGAGGACCCTAATAATGCTTCTTATGAAGTATTGTACACAGATGTTGATGTCAATAAATTTATGGGCTATGCTGATTTTAAGGAGCATAAAATTGATAAGTGTAAGTATCTTGAGTAGGTTGGTTCTCCTTGGACTCTGATGTTTGATGGGGCTTGTTCTAGATTTGGTAATGGCATTGGTGTTGTCCTGATATCTCCAAGCCAAGAGGAATTTAACTTTTCTTTTAAACTCAATTTTGAATGCACCAATAATATTTCGAGTATGAAGCACTGCTCTTGGGTTTAAGAATTTCTTGGAAGTATGGTATCAAAGACATTATTGTTAAAGGAGATTCTGAATTGGTGGTTAAGCAAGTTTGCAAGCTGTATGCAACAAAGAATCAGAGAATGAAGCAATACAAGCATGCAGTTTGGGATTTCATTGAAATGTTTGATTCCTTCAATATAGTGTACCATGAGAGAAAGAAAAATGTTATAGCAAAAAGATTGGCAATATTAGGATCTAGGTTTGAAAATTGCACAATGTCATCGTATTGTGAATATGATATTGAGGTGATGAAAAGACCATATGTTCCCCGATAATCTCAAGCATTGAATTATCTCTCATTTGATGACTCGATTTACCAACCGATCTCTCATGTTGACTTAAAGTATGAATAATTTATGTATACTACGTATACTTGGTTTCCTACCCTATTTCAGTACTGAGTGATCTATTTAAAGAACCTATCTGAATATTTGTTACCAATATTCATCTGACATCACGTTGTTTTAAACTAGGTGACATAGGACAATGCAACCAACAACTTGTGATACTTTGGCCAAAGATTTTCAACATACTGTTCATGTTACTATTCCTAGATGACATACTTGTCATTTTAGAATACGTCCTTCACCCCACTCTCTGTTATCTAGAATGGTCTTTACTGACTACCATCAGTCCACTTGCCCAAGGTTTGACCCTAGCCTAGGTTAGCAACATAATTTATTATAGGAAGATGCTCACGATGACTTAGGGTATATGGGCATACTCAGCTGACCTAAGTCATCCAAATGTGCCAAGGTACCCTGAGTCATAGAAAGCTACTACCTATCTTAAACATGCTACTAACTTGACCTAGAGAGAAACTAAGTTCAAGTCCAAATGTGTGTAGATCTAGATGAACAAATATGGAAGGGTGTTGCCACATGTCAACTGCAACACTGTATCCTCGAGAAGTCTTAGGACTTCTCGAGGGTACATTCTACAGTTGGCATGTGCCAACATCCGTTAGAACTGATTCATCAAGATGTACATACCCCTTAGTGGTCATTAATTCATAATTAAATTGGATTAAGATTTAGATTGCAACAACCATGCCTAACCCTAATTCCAATATTCATTAAGTTCTATATCCATAATTATTTTGATTTGATATTGAGAACTTCATTAACTCATGTTTGCATTAATGTTTATTAACATGGCATAACAAGAAGTTATCCAAAAAATAGGACAACAAACATCAAATGTTTAATTCTTAATGTAACCTAGCTTTCCAAATCAAGTGTGTCATCCACCTAGATTCAGCTAGTGTTTACTTTATAAACGTAGTATAAAGATTAAAGATCATAACCACTATTCCTTTTATCATTCTTTACTCATATAGTTTAATTGTATGTCCAAAGCATATTTCATTATTAAACTATAGTTGTGTAGTTAGAGAACAACATCTTTACAATTTAACAAGTTTCATTATAATAAGGGGAAATGTACTATCCCCTTTATCTAACTTATTAATTGATAAAATTAAAAGTACACAACTAGATATAAAGAATACCACCAAGATATCACTACTAATTCCATCATACAAGTACAAAATAATTCACACCACAAATTGGAGTCCAACTCAAAACCTTTCAATTCATGATGATAAATATACATTTACAAGACTATGCATTTCAGACATTCTGCATGTCAATCAGAATTAAGATCTTAAAAGAACATCACTTTTCTTTTCCAATACAACTCAAGAATGATTCAAAACTCTTTACATAAGATCAGAATTAAATAAGCCAATGCATCATAAAATTTTTGCCTTCTTTTATCACTTATGATGTCCATCTACAAAAATTGCTAGCACGGGTCAGTTCAATGAACTGAGCATGATAAGCACTAAGCATTAAAGTGAAGTGCATTCCACTAATTGTTCCATTAAAACAACTCACTTTAATGAAACAATTAATATATCATACAAATAAGCATAAGTAATATCAACCAGAAAAGAAGTACAATAAAAAGATTTGAATTCACTTTTAAGAAAAGAGCATAATATAATCCGCAACATCTACATTATAACATAAGGTTTAATTGATCCTATCAATTACTTTTAAACAAACAAAAGGTCTTGTCATCCAATTGTTTCATAATTCTATAAGAATAGAAATACACATTTATCTTTACTAAGTAGAAAAAGAGTTATATACAACATAGCTCATATTAGGATGATTCATCCTACAACTTAAGAAAAGAAGAAGAATCAATACATACTATTCCCCATACACTAATCATCTAAAAGATAGAAATAGGTTTAGAACACACAAAACTACCTTAGTTCAAAGATAACAATATAAGGATTCAACATTAAAGAGACAACATCTAACAAGAATCCCAAATCAATCCAAGTAGGGGTAGAGAGTCAAAATAGTCCTCCTGCAAGTCTAAACTAACTTCCACATGTTAGAAGATATAATTCAAAGATCTGAAACCAGACATTCCACAAATCCAAGCTAGACTCACACAAAATTAATCTCTTCCCGTGTCCATCCAAAAGAGGATTCATAAAAGATAGGGTGCAAAAAGAGTAAACCTTCCAATACCAAATCCAAAAGAAGTATGACTCAGTCAGGCATGGTAAGTCGGTCAAAACAAGTTTACATTCTCTATTCAATAGAACCGACTCAGCTATTCTCTTTCTACACCATTACAACAAATGACTTGTACAAAGTAGACCAAACAATCCACAAAGAAATTTCCATCTCAGAAGAGAATCGAAATATAGAGAAGTTCAATCAAATGAACTTATCCAAACAAAAGTAAAAGGGATCTCAATTAGAAAAAGGTCCAATCAATAATTCATTTCATTTATACTATCAAATGAATTCCCATTTCTATTTCAAACTTAGAAGTTCTTTAACTAGTTCCCAAGAGAGAACACAAAACCAAACACACAGTTAGAAGAAAGCACACTTCTAGTTTCCCTTACAAATCTTTACCAACTGGTTTATCTATTCCCATTCATTAAACACAAGTTTGAATTCAATTCTCATAATGAAGTACACAGTACAGTCCCAAAAAATAGTATATTTCCCCAAGAGAACATATTCCTTTCTCTTTAAAAGACCCAGAGATTCATTCAATGAATCCAACAAGGAATAGAAACCCAAAACAATATAAGCTAAACAAGTTTAGAAGTACTCACAAACTCAAAAGAACTGAAATCCCATTTACAAGGCTTCAACAACTCAATACAAAAGAACAAGTAGTTCGTGATCCAATTAAGAACAAATTATACAAAACAATCTGAACTAGAGATAATGTATCCTTCCATACAAAATTTAGTACACTAGGGTATTCAACTCATCTTTCTAATAAAACCTAGAAATCAATTAAAAGAGATCTGAAGAGAGTAAGAAAACCCAATAAACGTTTAAGTCAAGTAATGTCCCAATCTTACCTCCAACGTGACTGAAATAGAATCACAACAAAGACTCTCAAGTTCCATTAAAAAGATTGCGACAAGGAAGGTATTTGTTTCAAACATTGATCACAAGAAGGAGAATGCATACCGTATTTCCATAAACCTCAAAAATGTTAACGACTATTCCAACAAACTCTATATCAAACCAAACCCACAACAAGATATAATTTCCAATCTAATAATCCTTCAAATAAAATAGTCAAGCTTTCCACAAGATGGGTTTTTTCTCAAGAGCAAAGGAGAGAAGATTATCCTCCATATTCACACATGCCTTTACAAGTTCAAAGAAGGTGGTATAGTCTCCAAAAATAGAAGTACCACAACCATTCCAACAAGAAGCTACAAGGAGAAGATCTCAAAAGAGATTACCAAATCAACTTCAAACCAAAATTAATCTCTCAAAACCTTTTCAAGTAGACAGTCCATAAATGAGTTCAAAGCATTTCAAATCCTTGAATATGAGTAAAAATCCAGCTCAAGAATACAAGTACAAGAACCAAACACATCGACTCAACTACAAGTTTAGAACACACAAGTATTGAATATGAGTACAATGTCGAAACACGAAGCTTCAAAAAAAGTTTAGAACTACACAAAGGCTCCAATACAAGCTCAAAACAAAACGAAGCTCCAATACAAGCTCATAACAAAACACGAAGCTCCAATACAAGTTCAAATGAAACACAAGGCTCCAATAAAGGTTCAGAACACACAAAAGCAATGAATGCCAGTTTAGAACAACACCACCTCGAATACAAGTTTAGAATGAAATACAAAGCTTCAAATACAAGTTTTGCATGCATGTCACCATTAAACTTAGCACAGAGAAAGTTTCAAAAACTAACATTACTTTGCAATGGATTTACATCCCAAAAACCACAGAGATTCATAAAAACATGAAAGTAATTAACCAGACAAATCATGCAAACATTTATCTCATGAGAGTAGAATTGTTTTAATGAATCATTTAGAAGAAAGCAAGAAATCTTAATGGGTAGAGCCTATCATGCCTGATAGTGCCTCTGCTAATTCAAAGGAGACTTTCCAAGCTTCCCACTCTTTTTCTTCTCCACGAAAGATCAACAACCAAACAAATTTTCTTCCAATGCCTCATATACATTCCTTTGATCAAAAATAGACCTAGAGAAACCAAAAATAGCCATGAAAAGTAGAAGTCAAACTGCTGGTTCAAAGAACCAGATAGCTCCATGTAGAGAAAAATTTGTGAGACATGCAAGACCAAACAACCTCCCACAAATCCACCTCCTTGTTTCCAAGATGGTTTACACACAAAACCGAGGTCCATTAATGCCATTACTCCCAAATCTCCCACTTATCTCTCCTTGCCACCACCTCCCAAAACTGGTGAATGCCATTTCTAATTTAACATGCATTTCCATATTTAGTGAAGCCTCCACGTATGCCTCCACTAAAGTTAACTAGCCTTTGCCAAAACTGGTTGTACCTCATACATTAAACCCAATCAAATCAATTAAATGCCATTGGAACCATCACCATAGTGCCATGTGACCCTTAGGTTCCTTTTTAATAGTTTAGGATAGATTTCCCAAAACTTAGGTTAGTCTAACAATAATTACCTTAGGTCTTAAAACATTGCCATAGGTAATTTCCACCTTAGGTTAGATTAAATTCACAACCATATAGTATTAGGCATTAGGTTAATATAGCCTAACATTACTTTAGTAATCTCTCCCTTATTCATTTAGCACAAGAGCTTAGGTTAGGATGCCATCCCAACAAAATAGAATAAGAAGCTTAGGTTAGATTGAAACCCAAATAAGTAGACATAGCTAGGAAGTAGGTGCTTTTACCTAGTTTAGGATACCATTAGGATAATCCTTTAGTTTTAGGATTTGATTCCTTCATAGTCATGAAGTAGACTATATTTCATTTACACCATTAATGTCCTGAAGAGATCAATCCTAAAGACCCAAGCACAAACATACAACCGAATGAAGACACATTCATACAAGACCAAAGAATTTGTAAAATACAAAAGTTCAGTCCACTATGTCTCTCAAACTAATGAATGTCAATTTACCATTCAGTTCATTAAGAGATTTAAAACATTCCTTGGATCACTGAAATTGATCCAAGGATGAGTCGAAAAGAGATAAGTTTGCAACTCTCAAAATAGATTGCAACTATCAATAAGAAGTGAAAATGGATTCTTGCAAGCCATATCATTTCAGTCTAATGAATCCAAGAGTAGAAATGATTTATCCATAACAAGCATGATTTTCAACAATCAAGGGAACACACCTCATTCAAGAAAATCACATGCCAATGCTTGTAATGCAAAGAGAAATATAACATTTTGTCAAGGTGTTACATACTTCCCTCCTAAAAAGAATCATCATCCCGATGATTATCTCATTTTGATCATTGCATTAAGGATAATCAATTTATTCACTTTCTTAACATATGTTTGCAACAATATCAAATTTAAAGTTCTAGAAATCAGCATTCACATAGTTGTTTATTTAAAAATAAATAGTTATCTACCCCAAAAACGGTAAGACTTATTGACATATAAAGATAAAATCACAAATTTTTATCAGTCATCATAGTCAATTTTGATCAAATAAATATGGAAAAGTAGTTTTCATATCTTCTAAGTTTTCCCAAGTTGCACTTTCTTCATTAAACTGGTCCCACTGGACCTTACATTGACTTATTTCATGATTTCTTAAATGCAACTGGTGAGTTTCAACACTTGTATGGGTTTAACCATGATTATTCTTGGGTCTTGGACCTACAAGGAATTCTAATTTAACACATGTGATAAATCTGAAACATATTTCTTAAGCAAAGAAATATGGAAAACATCATGCATTCATGACAAAGCAGGAGGTAATGCTAAATGGTAAGCTATAGGGTTGATTACTTCAACTATCTCAAAGGGTCCCACATAATGAGGTGATAACTTGGCAGCCTTGCCAAAATTTATAGAGCTCTTTTTGGTTTAACCCTAAAGAAAGACCTTCTCACCAAGTTCAAATTTCCTGTCAACCCACTTTAAATCAGCATAACTCTTTTTCCTATCTCTGTTACTTCTTTCAAGTGCTCATGAATCATTTTAACTTGTTGTTCCATTTCCATAAGGATTTCAGGTCCAATTACCTCTCTATCCTCAATGTTGTCCCAACTAATGGGGTTCTACATTTTCTTCCGTATAATGCTTCAAAAGGTGCCATCTTAAGAGAGGCATGATATGTGTTATTATATGCAAACTCAACTAGTGGAAGGTACTCTTCCCACTTATACTGCTGATCCATACAATACATTCGTAACATATCCTCTAAAACTTGATTAACTCTTTCAGTTTATCCATCCATTTCTAGATGATACGCAAAACTGAAATTCAAGCTTAGTTCCTAGAGCTGCATTAAGCATTTTCCAAAACCTTGATGTCATTCTAGGATCTCTATCGATATGATTAATTCAGGTACTCCATGTAATCTGAAAATTTCATGTACAAATATTTTAGCCAATATAGGAGAATCATCCTTCAGATTACCAACAATAAAATGTGCTACCTTTGTTAGTTTATCAACAACTACTAAAATAACATCATGTTTATTTCTTGACATAGGTAACCCTTGTACAAAGTCCATGCTTATTACTTGCCACTTGTACTATGCGGTATGCTATGAGGATACAATAAACCGGTTGGGTGCATATGTTCAACTTTAACATGTTGACATTCAAGGCAATGTGTCACAAAATCAATAACATCCTTTTTCATCCCTTTCTAGAAATATTGTTGTTTTATATCAGCAAGCATCTTTGTAATACCAGGTGTCCAAAAAAAGGTGAATTGTGAAATTCTGCTAACAATTTCTTTCTTAAATCATTTAGCAAAGGTATGTATACTCTATTTTCAAATCTTAAGATTCCTTCGTTATCAAAGTGAAAACCTTTATACCTCACATCATTTGGATCTACAACAAGCGTTGTTTTTACTTGTTAAAAGTAAGAATCAGATTCCATAACACTTTTTACTTCATCCTTAAACTGAGTTCTCAATGTTATAAGAGCATAAATGTGCTTCCTATGACTTAGAGTGTCAACCACTCTATTTTCCTTACCTTGATGTAATTGATGTCAAAATCATATTGAGACAAAAATCTAACCATCTTCATTGTCTTGCATTTAGATTTGGCTGAGTGAAAATATACTTCAGCCCAAGATGATCAGTTTTTAATTCAAAAGGTTTACCAAGTAGGTAATGCCTCCAAACTTGTAGTGCATGAACAATGGCAAGCAAGCTCTAAATCATGTGGAGCATAATTCAACTCATGTAACTTTAGTTTTCTACTTTGTAAGCTATGACATGATCATTTTGTAACAAAATACCTCCTAGACCTTCACCAGATGCATCATTACTACCATAAAGTCTCCATTAGGATCTGGTACCACTAGAATAGGTGTTGAAGTTAACTATTCCTTCAAAGTTCTGAATGCAGATTCACATTTCTCACTCCAAACAAACTTCTTATCCTTTTTTCTGTAAAGAAGTTATTGGTGCAGCCACCTTAGAAAAATCTTTAACAAATTTTCTATAGTAACTAAAGAAGCCCCATGAAGCTTCTAACTTCATGTACATTCTTTAGTGTAGGCCACTTAATTATAGCTACAATTTTAGAAGGATCTACAACAATTCCATTCTTACTTATTACATGTCCCAAATAGTGCACTTCTGTGTCATAGAAAGAACATTTAGATAGCTTACCATATAACCGTCTCTTTCTCAAAATTTCCAAAACTATCTTCAAATGCTCATGGTGTTCCTCTATGCTTTTAGAATATATGAGAATGTCATCCAAGAATACGAGCACAAATTTTCCAAGTATTCTTGAAAGATATTATTCATTAAATTCATAAATGTTGTAGGTGCATTTGTTAATCCAAAAGGTAAAACCGTGAACTCATAATGTCCATACCTTGTTAGAAAGTTGTTTTATGAATGTCCTCATCCTTAATCCATAATTGATGATATCCAGATGAAGATCTATCTTAGAATATACCGATGCTCCACGCATCTGATCAAATAGATCATCAATTCTAGGGAGTGGGTATCTATTCTTGATTGTTGCTTTGTTTAACATTCTATAATCAATGCACAATCTAAGTGTTCCATCTTTCTTTTTCACAAAAATTACTGGTGCTCCCCAAGGTGAAACACTTGGTCTAATCAAACCTTTAGAAAAATTTCTTGCAATTGAGCCTTAAGCTCTACTAATTCTATAGTAGTCATTCGATATGGTGCCTTAGAAATAGGCTCGGTTCCAGGCTTGATTTCAATTGTGAAGTCAAACTCCCTTTTGGGTGGAAGACCTAGTAATTCTTCCGAAACACGTCACTGAAGTTTTGTAACAATGGATATCATTCCAAGACATCGTTGTTCTCTTAGCTTGTTTCTATAATTTTACTACATATAAGGTACAACCTTTATTTTTGGCCTTTTTAAGTTGCATAGTTGATAGTTTTCTAACAGAAATCTCACATTTCACACCCTGAATCTCTGTTTTTTCTATAGGTCATCTAAACAACTAATATGTTTTTCAAAATAGTCCACTTTAGCCTTATGTTTTGCTAACAATTAACACCTATGATTACATCATAAGACCCCAAAGGTGCAACATAAAGATCAACTTCAGTGGAAAAACTAGGTAAGTCAAGGATTGCTCCAAAAAGACACATACTAACTGTATGAACAACATTGTTTCCATAATGTATAGTCCATGTTTTATCCATGTTTCAACTTTTATTTTTATTTTTGATGCTAATTTACTAGAAATAAAACATTCAAGTAGCTCCGTATAAAAAAGAATAGTTATAGGTATGCCAAATAACTTACCCGGAACCTCTATGGGCGTGGCCTATTTTTCAGCCTGCTTGTCAGCTACTGCAGCATGTATCTTGTGTTGTTGATTATGATCATCCTTTTTCAAAGGGCATTGATTTGTGTAATGATCTTTTCCATAGTTATAATAGCCTCCTACAAGTCCCTTTCTAGGCTCGGATTTATTTCAGCCTTAGAGTTATCATTCTAACCTCCATAGGACTTTGTCATTATTATTGTTCTTGACAAAGTTGTTTCGTGCATTACTAGCAGACTTGTTTGTTGCTTACTTTCTTATTAGTATCGGATGAAAACTTACTTTTCATTCGAATTTCTTCCATGGTCCTTTCTTAGGTGTAAGAGATGATGAAGAGGAGTTGGGATTTTCTTCCTTACTTCCTCCTTATGAGCAGAAATTACCTTCAATTTTTGTTCCTGCCTTATGGCCTTTTCAACAACCCCTTCCATCATGGTTGGGCTGTGAACATCCACCTCTCCTCCTATAATGGGATTCAATCCCATGATGAATTTCATATCCTAAACTTCTCATTCAGTTTGATACTGAGGTACATACTTAAGGAGTTTAGTAAACCGTCCCAATACTCAGTTATAATTAGCTTTCCTTGAGCTAAGTTCTAGAATTCAGTCATTTTCTGATCATAGTAAAGTTGTGGCAGCCAACGTTGCCTAAAGTAACCTTTAAATTGATCCCATGTGATATTAGTTTCATCAATGTTTAACTCAGCCTTACAATTGTCCCACCATGAAGATGCCTCATGGGAAAGTTGATATGCTCCCCATATCACCTTTGTTTCTTCTGAGAAATTCCTTATTGCAAAGTATTTCTCCATTTGCTGAGCCAATTCTCAGCCCCATCTCCTAATGTGGTGCCATCAAACTTGGGTGGACTTATCCTTTTATATCATTAGTGAGTTCAACTACCAGCCTAGCCTTTTTTTGTTCTCAAGATGATCAGGTATGTTCACATTGTTATTATCAACACCTAAATTGGCATTGTCCTAGGAGGTGGCTGATTATTATTACCAACATCTTCTTCCTCCTCATTTCCCATTACTTACTTGTTCAAGTACAACCAAATGATCTCTTGTGTCCAACAAGGAAAGCAAGGATCTCATCGATTTTTGGGTAGTTGTTGCTCCTTCCTCAGGTGGAGGATTATTTGCAACATTTCCTCTTGTTCTAACCATTTTTTGTTAACAAGAAAATTTAAGTTTCATCAGATTATGGACACAATAGGTCCAAGAGCTACAACCTTCACTCTGATACCAAGATGTAACATTCCCATTTTAAGACTTTAGAAACAAGGGATTTTTTTTTTTGAAACATAATGTTCTCTATTCTAAATAAAACATCATTTAGAACACACATTCCATGCCAATCAATCTCATAACAGATAACCATATGCAACTGTAATGACTCGGTATACTACCGATCTCTCATTCCATGACTCGGTTACCAACCGATCTCTCATGTTGACTTAAAGTATAGAATACTTTATGTATACTACGTATACTTGGTTTCCTACCCTATTCAGTATTGAGTGATTTGTTTAAAGAACCTATCTGAATATTTGTTACCAATATTCATCTGACATCATGTTGCTTTAAACTAGGTGACATAGGACAATGCAACCAACAACTTGTGATACTTTGGCCAAATATTTTCAACATATTATTCATGTTACTATTCCTAGATGACATACTCATCATTTTGGAATACGTCCTTCACCTCACTCTTTGTTATCTAGAATGGTCTTTACTGACTACCGTTAGTCCACTTGCCCAAGGTTTGACCCTAGCCTAAGTTAGCAACATAATTTATTATAGGAAGATGCTCACGATGACTTAGGGTATATGGGCATACTTGGACTGACCTAAGTCAACCAAATGTGCCAAGGTACCCTGAGTCATAGAAAGCTACTACCTATCCTAAACATGCTACTAACTTGACCTAGAGAGAAACTAAGTTCAAGTCCAAATGTGTGTAGATCTAGATGAACAAATATGGAAGGGTGTTGCCACATGTCAACTACAACATTGTATCCTCGAGAAGTCCCAGGACTTCTCGAGGGTATAGTCCTATAGTTGGCATGTGCCAACATCCATTAGAACTGATTCATCAAGATGTACATACCCCCTTAGTGGTCATTAATTCATAATTATATTGGATTAAGATTCAGATTGCAGCAACCATGCCTAACCCTAATTCCAATATTCATTAAGTTCTATATCCATAATTATTCTGATTTGATATTGAGAACTTCATTAACTCATGTTTGCATTAATGTTTATTAACGTGGCATAACAAGTAGTTATCCCAAAAATAGGACAACAAACATCAAACGTTTAATTCTTAATGCAACCTAGCTTTCCAAATCAAGTGTGTCATCCACCTAGATTCAACTAGTGTTTACTTTATAAACGTAGTATAAAGATTAAAGATCATAACCACTATTCCTTTTATCATTCTTTACTCATATAGTTTAATTATATGTCCAAAGCATATTTCATTATTAAACTATAGTTGTGTAGTTAGAGAATGACATCTTTTGCAATTTAACAAGTTTCATTATAATAAGGGGGAAATGTACTATCCCCTTTATCTAACTTATTAATTGATAAAATTAAAAGTAGTATACAATAGATATAAAGAATACCACCAAGATATCACTACTAATTCCATCATACAAGTACAAAAGAATTCACACCACAAATTGGAGTCCAACTCAAAACCTTTCAATTCATGATGATAAATATACATTTACAAGACTATGCATTTTAGACATTCTGCATGTCAATCAGAATTAAGATCTTAAAAGAACATCACTTTTATTTTCCAATACAACTCAAGAATGATTCAAAACTCTTTACATAAGATCAAAATTAAATAAGCCAATGCATCATAAAATTTTTTTGCCTTCTTTTATCACTTACGATGTCCATCTGCAAAAAATTGCTAGCATGGGTTCAGTTCAATGAACTAAGCATGATAAGCACTAAGCATTAAAGTGAAGTGCATTCCACTAATTGTTCCATTAAAACAACTCTACTTTAATGAAACAATTAATATATCATACAAATAAGCATAAGTAATATCAACAAAAAAGAAGTACAATTAAAGATTCTAAATTCACTTTTAAGAAAAGAGCATAATATAATCCGCAACATCTACATTATAACATATAGTTTAATTGATCCTATCAATTACTTTTAAACAAACAACAGGTCTTGTCATCCAATTGTTTCATAATTCTATAAGAATAGAAATACACATTTATCTTTACTAAGTAGATAAAAGAAGTTATTTACAACATAGCTCATATTAGGATGATTCATCCTACAACTTAAGAAAAGAAGAAGAATCAATACATACTATTCCCCATACACTAATCATCTGAAAAGATAAAAACAGGTTTAGAACACACAAAACTACTTCAGTTCAAAGATAACAATATAAGGATTCAACATTAAAGAGACAACATCTAACAAGAATCCCAAATCAATCCAAGTAGGGGTAGAGAGTCAAAATAGTCCTCCTGCAAGTCTAAACTAACTTCCACATGTTAGAAGATATAATTCAAAGATCTGAAACTAGACATTCCACAAATCCAAGCTAGACTCACACAAAATTAATCTCTTCTCATGTCCATCCAAGAGAGGATTCATAATAAGATAGGGTGTAAAAGAGAAAACCTTCCAATACCAAATCCAAAAGAAGTATGACTCATCAAAGGCAAGCATGTCTAAGCATTTTTAGTCTGGTCAAAACAAGTTTACATTCTCTATTCAACAAGAAAAACGACTCAGCTATTCTTTTTTTCTACACCATTACAACAAATGACTTTTACAAAGTAGACCAAACAATCCACAAAGAAATTTCCATCTCGAAGAAGAATATAAATACAAAGAAGTTCAATCAAATGAACTTATCCAAACAACAGTAAAAAGGATCTCAATTAGAAAAGGTCCAATCAATAATTCATTTCATTTATACTATCAAATGAATTCCCATTTCTATTTCAAACTTAGAAGTTCTTTAACTAGTTCCCAAGAGAGAACACAAAACCAAACACACAGTTAGAAGAAAGCACACTTCTAGTTTCCCTTACAAATATTTACCAACTGGTTTATCTATTCCCATTCATTAAACACAAGTTTGAATTCAATTCTCAAAATGAAGTACACAATACAGTCCCAAAATAGTATATTGTCCCAAGAGAACATATTCCTTTCTCTTTAAAAGACCCAGAGATTCATTCACTGAATCCAACAAGGAATAGAAAACCCAAAATAGTATAAGCTAAACAAGTTTAGAAGTACTCACGAACTCAAAAGACTGAAATCCCATTACAAGGCTTCAACAACTCAATACAAAAGAGCAAGTAGTTCGTGATCCAAATAAGAACAATTATACAAAACAATTTGAACCAGAGATAATGTATCCTTCCATACAAAATTTAGTACACTAGGGTATTCAACTCATCTTTCTAATAAAACCAAAAATCAATTAAAAAGATCTGAAGAGAGTAAGAAAACCCAAAAATGTTTAAGTCAAGTAATGTCCCAATCTTACCACCAACATGACTGAAATAAAATCACAAAAAAGACTCCAAGTTCCATTTAAAAAATTGCGACAAGAAGGTATTTGTTTCAAACATTGATCACAAGAAGGAGAATGCATACTACATTTCCATAAACCTCAAAACTATTAACGACTATTCCAACAAACTCTATATCAAACCAAACCCACAACAAGATACAATTCCAGTCTAATAATCCTTTAACAAAAACATTCAAGCTTTCCACAAGATGAGGGTTTGCTCAAAGCAAAGGAGAGAAGTTTATCCTCCATATTCACATGCCCTTACAAGTTCAAAGAAGGTGGTATAGTCTCCAAAAATAGAAGTACCACAACCATTCCAACAAGAAGCTAAAAGGAGAAGATCTCAAAAGAGATTACCCAACCAACTCAAACCAAAACTAATCTCTCAAGTCTCTTTCGAGTAGAATCCATAAATGAGTTTAAAGCATTTCAAATCCTTGAATATGAGTAAAACTCCAGCTCAGAATACAAGTACAGAACCAAACACATCGACTCGACTACAAGTTCAGAAACATGCAAGTATAGAATATGAGTACAGTGTTGAACATGAAGCTTTGAACAAAAGTTCAGAACTACAAAAGCTCAATACAAGCTCAAAACAAAACACGAAGCTCCAATACAAGCTCATAACAAAACACGAAGCTCCAATACAAGTTCAAAAAACACAAGGCTCCAAAATAAAGGTTCAAAACAAAAAAGCAATGAATGCAGTTCGTAAAACAACACCAGCCTCAAATACAAAAATGAAATAAAGCTTCAATACAAGTTTTGCATGCATGTCACCATTAAACTTACATGAGAAAGTTTCCAAAAGATAACATTACTTTGCAATGGATTTACATCCCAAAAACCATAGAGATTCATAAAACATGAAAGTAATTAACTAGAAAAATCATGCAAACATTTATCTCATGAGAGCAGAATTGTTTTAATGAATCATTTAGAAGAAAGAAAGAAATCTTAATGGGTAGAGCCTATCATGCCTGATAGTGCTCTGCTAATTCGAAGGAGACTTCTAATTGAGCTTCCCACTCTTTTTCTTCTCCATGAAAGATCAAAACCAAAAATTTTCTTCCAATGCCTCATATACATTCCTTTGATCGAAAATAGACCAGAGAAACCAAAAATAGCCATGAAGTAGAAGTCAAACTGCTGGTTCAAAGAACCAGATAGCTCCATGCAGAGAAAAATTCATGAGACATGCAAGACCAAACAACCTCCCACAAATCTACCTCCTTGTTTCCAAGATGGTTTTACACACAAAAACCGAGGTCCATTAATGCCATTACTCCCAAATCTCCCGCTTATCTCTCCTTTCCACCGCCTCCCAAAACTGGCGAATGCCATTTCTAATTTAACATGCATTTCCATCTTTAGTGAAGCCTCCACGTATGTCTCCACTAAAGTTAACTAGCCTTTTCCAAAACTGGTTGTACCTCCATACATTTAACCCAATCAAATCAATTAAATGCCATTGGAACCATTTCCATAGTGCCATGCGACCCTTAGGTTCCCTTTTTAATAGTTTAGGATAGATTTCCCAAAACTTAGGTTAGTCTAACAATAATTTCCTTAGGTCTTAAAACATTGCCATAGGTAATTTCCACCTTAGGTTAGATCAAATTCACAACCATTAGTATTAGGCATTAGGTTAATATAGCCTAGCATTACTTTAGTAATCTCCCCTTATTCATTTAGCACAAGAGCTTAGGTTAGGATGCCATCCCAACAAAATAGAATAAGAAGCTTAGGTTAGATCGAAACCCAAATAAGTAGACATAGCTAGGAAGTAGGTTCTTTTATCTAGCTTAGGATACCATTAGGATAATCCTTTAGTTTTAGGATTTTGATTCTCTTCTTAGTCATGAAGCAGACTATATTTCATTTATGACATTAATGTCCTGAAGAGATCAATCCTAAAGACCCAAGCACAAACATAAAACTGAATGAATACACATTCATATAAGACCAAAGAATTTGTAAAATACAAAGGTTCAATCTGCTTATGTCTCTCAAACTAATGAATGTCAATTTACCATTTAGTCCATTAAGAAGATTTAAAACATTCCTTGGATCACTGAAATTGATCCAAGGATGAGTCAGTAAAAGAGATAAGTTTGCAACTCTCAAAACCATATTACAACTCACCTACAAGAAGTGAAAATGGATTCTTGCAAGCCATATCATTTCAATCTAATGAATCCAAGAGTAGAAATGATTTATCCATAACAAGCATGATTTTCAACAATCAAGAGAACACACCTCATTCAAGAAAATCACATGCCAACACTTGTAATTGAAATATAACAGTTTGCAGGTGTTACATAAGAGAAAATGAATGATTTCAAAAAGTAATGGATGCAACATTTTAGGGTATGCAATGGAAAATGATCAGATGATGATGCTTTTTTCAAGGAAAAGAAATGATCACTTGCAGCATTTAGAAAAGATGTTGTTAAGATGTAGGGAATATGGTATCTCACTGAACCCTAAGAAATGTCATTTTGGGGTTCAAAAGGAAAAGTTTCTTGGACATATTATATCAAAAGAAGGGGTCATGATTTATCTTGAGAGAGTGGAAGCCATTGACAAAGCTCCTATTCCAAGAACCAAAAAGGGAATTCAATCCTTTTTCAGACAGATAAATTTCATCAGGAGATTTATTTCCAACTTTGCTGAATTGACTATCCCAATCACTAGTATGTTGAAGAAGGATCAAAGTATCAAATGGGAAGAAAAAACTATTCAAGCCTTTATTGGGATCAAGGAAGCATTGAAGAATTCTCTGTTTTAGCAGCTCCTGATTATAAAAAAGATTTCCAAATGTTTTCCTTTGCTTCTGAGAATACCATTGCATCTGTGTTGTTGCAAAAGGATGATGAAGGAAGCGAAAGGCCAATTGCTTTCTTTAGTAAAGCATTACAAGGGGTAGAACTGAAATATACTATTATGGAGAAACAAGCCTTTTCTTTGGTGAGAGCCACAAAAATATTTAGGCCATATATTTTAAGTTCTAAAGTCATAGCTTATGTCCCACATACTATGGTTAAGGATATCTTGTCTGAGATGGAAATTTCAAGTAAGAGATGTCGATGGGTGAATAAGTTGTAAGAGTATGACATGGACATCCAAACTATGAAATTGGTTAGAGGTTTGGGCCTAGCAAAGCTGATGACAAAAAGAAATTTGCAAGTAGTTGAGATAAATGAGGTTGAAGAAGAGGTGAATGTTCTTAAAAAATTGATAAACTCTGCCTGGTACAAGGATGTTATATTTTATCTCAAACATTTACAATGCCCTGAGTATTTAAGAAAAAATAAAAAGAGAGCACTTAGGTTGGCTTCCCAAAAATATATCATCACTAATTATGGGTTGGCTTGGAAAAACCAGAGGGAATTCTCTTAAGATGTATCATTGAGGATGAAGCCCCAGAATTAATTTCTAATTTCCATGGAGGAGTTTGTGGGGGAATTTCACAGGAAGAGTAACAACCCATAAGATCTTAAGGGCTGGTTACTGGTGGCCAACAATTTTTAAGGATACAACTTTATTGGTAAGAAAATGTGAAAGTTGTCAATGTTTCTTAGGAAGATTGAAAGCTTCAAGATCTCTCCCTTTGCAGCCAATATCAATTGAAGCCCCTTTTAAGCAGTGGGGAATGGAATTTGTTGGGGAGATTTTAGATTCTTCAAGTGCAGGCCATAAGTGGATATTAGTGGCCACTGATTACTTCACCAAGTGGGTGGAAGAAATCCTCACTAAGAAGGTAACCCACTAAATTGTAATGGATTTCATTTTAAATCATATAATTTGCAAGTTTAGAGTGCTTGCTAAAATAGTTGTTGACAATGTTATGAGTTTTTGAGCTAAACCTTTGGTAGATATGTGTCAGGAGTATGGCATAAACTTAGCATATGATTCTAATTACAATCCCCAAGGTAATGGAAAATAAGATTCAAGTAATAAAAATGTTGAAAATAATCAGGAGGACCTTGGAATTAAATAAACAAAAGTGGGGTGAGCAGTTGAAATTTGCTGTTGTGCTGACAGAATTATTGTTAAAAGAGCTACTGGAAAGAGCCCATTTGAATTGGTGTATGGAACTTAAGATCTCCTCCCCGCATATGTAATTATCATCTTATCAATTTGTCTGAAAATTGGAGGACCAGGAGACTAGTCCCTATGATGCACATATAAATCAAATTGTTGAATTGGATGAAGAGATAAGAGAATCCCATCAAAGACATGTGAATTTTAGGGAGAAATTGAAAAACTATTTGATAAAAGGTAACCCCAAGAGTTTTTAGTGTGGGATATCTCGTACTACTGTGGGATAGCAGACATGAGGATAAGGGAAAACATGGAAAATTTGACGCATTATGGATGGGCCCTTATTCTATTGATATTAGGATTGGCGAGCATACCTTCTTCCTAAAATATCTAGATGGGGAATTTCTTGAGTTTCCTGTTAATGGTAGGCACTTGAAACATTTCCTTGACTAATTTCTCAAAATCAAGGTACGCATCTTTGTACAAGTGTACAATCTTTTGGTTTTGTTTCCTTTTTGTGTTTTTTCTGTTTTGGTTTGTCCCAGTCCTTGGTGGCCATTTTTTTGGTTTCTCAGTTTGTTCTTGGAGGGTTGGAAATTGTTACTCTATTTTGCAAGTTGGTTCTTGACTCCATGGCCCAATGGATTTTTGGCACATGGTCTGCTGTTGTTTTTTGCACTTGGTTTTGTTCTTTTGGAACTCGCGGGGAGTGCCCATCCCCATGTCGGAGCCGGTGTTGGTGCTTAGTAATAATATAACCCATTTTTGTTGATATTTTCTTGTTCTATCTACTTTTTGTGTTCATTTTCCCCATAGGTTTTTCCTAGTGGTTTTGGATTTTCCGTTTATATTTTTGTTCTTCCTCCTTTAGGTCGAAGGTCTAGTTATGGAGTGTCCTATTTTAAATTGATTATGTCAAGATGGTTGCAGATGTATAGCCATTGAAAAAACTTTGAGATTGTAAAAAAACTTTCCCTTGTTGATCAAATTTTAAAAACCTTGAATAATTCGTGTTAATCATGAACTATGTTATGTCTATTGTCATCTTGAGATATTTTCAAATAGTTATCTATGTTCCTGTTATAATATTACATTAGGAATCCTTTTGAAATCACACAAAATATCATCCTCATGACAATATTGTGGCATTTGCAATTACATTATGAAGAGAGATTTCATTTCATGATGCAATAAGTGATTTAAATTCACTTTACTTTCATTTTAGTGATACAAATTGTTTGTCAGTTTATGAGTGTATCATAAGCATGATATAATAGGGGTTTCTAAAGTTTAATTAAGTATTTAACATGAGTTCTTGTGTTAAATCCTTGAAGAATGTGTGAAGCCGTGTGTCTTTGAGCCTTCATAGATGCACAATTTTCTAGTTGAAGGTTCGTCTTGACTATTTGAAGCTATTCATCTTTTTGCCTTGTGGATATGTTAACATTTGTTTAAAGTTCTCAGGATTTGGTATAATCAACTTTATCCTGCTTAACTTCCCAACCATAAAATACATATCCAGAGATGAATCATACATGAACTATCCCTCGATTGCATTGTGTGTCCACAAATGATAAATAAGATCATTGAATTCATCCATCCTTTACTAAAATATGCAAGTGCAATCAGTTTTTATCATTGCCTTTAATGACCTGGGCCTTATCTAGAGAACATCTTCATTTTCTAAAGTGACAACTCATGAGAGTTAGGTTGTGTTGTATTGGCCATGTTTTCTTGAGGTTTTCTTCAAAATATTACAAAGGAATAGTCAAATATTGCTATTTTGTTGAAAATTCCCATTCATACACAGTCACAAATGGGTCCTCTCACCTTGGTTGAAGGCACAACCTAAAGTAGTGAGGGTAGGTCAAGCTCTTAGTATGGTGATGCCCAGTCATTTCCAAACAAGAGTGATAAAGAGTCATCTAAAATCCGTCCCCAACTACAAAATGATTCCTATTATGATTTGTTTGTCTCTAAGCATCCTGATCAAATTGTGATGCTGCTCGATTTCAAAGGAAGGATTAATTTGGGTACCAACATTACCCTCTCTTTACAATTAGGTTTTCATTATTTTTTACTTAAATCTTTGGGTGTAATTCTTTTATTTCATTGTTATTTATTTACTACAACTATAACATTATGATTAGGCTACATATTTACATTTTAGCTTAATCAATGTGACCATGTATGCTTGGAGCCATTGTGTGTTGGATCAATTATAAAGAGACTTTTTATATTTATCTTGGATGATCGCAGTGGAGGTATCAATGCTATTACACTATTACATGTATGGACCTATGAGCATATAGTCAGTAGTGAGGCCATCGAGTGGTCCATGATTTGATTTCACATGACTTGAGATTTTTGTAGGTAGATGGGTTGGGTCAAGGGGTCGTAGTTTTGATACCATGATATACAAATATATTTTAGATAGGATGGCACATGGTGCTATGATTTTAAAACCCTATAGTGATTGTGGGGGTTGGGTCGAGGACCCTGGTTGAGTTATGATGTATTCGACACAATATGTAGTTAGAGGATAGGTTTTTAGGGGTTGTTAAGTTCTTCTAGTATGAGCATGTATCATGGAAGTTTGGGGATAACCCAAGATGTGCCTCCACATCCGTATATATGGAAAAGATCAATTTGTGCCATGAGGAGATTAGGGGTAAGGCCAAGTCCCAGGAGACCAGTTATGATCTCCGATGTAGATATAGTACTTATTTGAGTCGATGACATAGGTTGTATATTAGCTTATACACAAAGTGGTGAGAAGATCATTGATGGGTGATATTGTTTCTAGTGGTGGTAGCTATATCATGAGATATATCAAGTGGTCATATTCGGGAGGAGGGGTGAAAGGAGTAAAAACATATACCCCCAATGATGATAGAGTGGCATAAACGGTTATAGAACATGATTATAAGTGAATATATTGTTTATTGTTCATAAGTGTGTTTTCATTTTTGTGATATGTATGTACTAATATAGGTCATTTTTATTAGGTGGTGAATATTGGAGGTTGAACAATCAATGGTAGAGTGATAAAAACAACCTTGATGGAGAAGATCTTGGAGAGCAGAGAAGATCTTTTGAATCTTTTTGGGAGGGAAAGTGATGGAAGGAAAATTCTCACTTTGAGATCGGTGTTTGTGGTGGAATTTTTGAGGAAGGGGAAATAGTTGGGATTACAGATCAAGAGGGGAGGAATACCCCTGCTAAACCTACCAAGTCATGGGTGAATAAAGTGATAAATGATGGTTTAGCCTCAAAATCCCAGAATTTATTTCTACAAGTGGTTAAGGAGGCATCTAGATGCACCGTAGAAATTCCTAATAAGCTTCTGCAACATACTACTGAAAATCTAAATACTTCGTTAGTAGGGAAGCTGGTTGGTGGTAGACCCAATATTGATGTTGTTAGAAGATGGGTGAAACTAAAATGGATCCCTTTAGGTCATTTGGAGGTTAGTGCTCTCTCTAATGGATTTTTTCTTTTTAGGTTCAATAACCATGAGGATATGTAGAAGGTTCTGGAAGAAGGACCCTGGTTTTGGGGAAAATATGGGTGGTATCTTAGGAAGTGGGAACCTACTTTCAATCCGGAAAAGGAAAATTTGAACCAATTCCTTATCTGGATACACCTTCCCAATTTACCTTTGGAATTTTGGCACGAAGACATTTTCAAAGGCATAGCGAACTCCCTGGGATCTTTGGTCATTATTGATAATGCTACCAGGCAAATGACTAGGCTTATCTGTGCTCGCTTTTGTATTTATACTGTAGCTGATAAGGATATTCCCAATAGCATTAGACTAAAGTCACATCTTGGGACTTGGGAGAAAAATATTGAAATGGAAAGCTCTCCTGTAAAATGCTGCAAGTGTAATGGATGGGGCCATACAACCCTAATCTGTAATTTCAAGGTTTCTAAACTTTATATTCCTATGTCAGGAATGGAGGGTAAAAGGAAAAAGAGAAAGGTCTCGATGCAAAGTGTAGAGGATCATAGGAAATATTTCTCTAAAGAATCTAAAAAAATTTCTACTCCTCTGAGAATAAATGAGAAGGAAGTAAGTGAAACCCCTACTAAATCCACCACGGGAAAGGAGGAGGTGGCTTCACCCTTGTGGTAAATAGAAGGAAATCAAATTTTTTTCCTGGTTGGACTCTAAGTTAGGGGGAAAAATGGAAGCTCCTACTAAGGACTTCATGAAGGGTAGGAAGATAGAGATTTTTTCCTCAAAAGGGAATGAGGAAGTAATCAAGGTATTGGCTAAGATTGATCACAATTTAAACGATGTTGGGAAACTGGGGAATTTAGGTTTGGAGGAATCTGCTAAGGAACAGAGTAAGGGGGGAGATCCGAGGGGCAGCAGGGTAGTAGGGATCCCCTTGAGGGTAAGGAGTTGAATGGAAGTAATATCGGTGATCTTTTAATGGAAGAAATGATGAATATAAATTTTTCCCCCCTAAAATTGATGGAAGAAGAGAAATAAGAATTGATTCCTAGAATCAAAGGATCTCACAGGGAAAAAAATCCCTTTGGAAAAAGAAAGGCAGAGTCAAAAGGAAAAAAGGGGGAGAGCTATTTATCCTCTCCAAATTTTCAGGAGTTTGAGAATCCTATAAATGTGGAAGTGGCCACTAGCAAACAAGGTAGACCTAGAAAATTTGAATCAAGAAAAAAAATACCCAAAAGGAAATAGATTCAGGGAAGCAGATGTGCCTAGACCAAAAGGTCTTTAAGAAAAACAAGCCTAATCCATGGAAATGAATTGCATCTCATGGAATGGTAGAGGGCTAAATAATCCAATGAAATGGAGGATTCTTAAAGATATGATTGAAAGATAGAAAATAGATGTGTTAGTTGTACATGAGACTAAAATGAAATATGATCTTTTTAAAAGCTCCTACAAGTCTTTTTGAAATAATTCTAAAGTTTTTACTGCTAGCTCAAAAGGGGCCTTTGGAGTCTTAGCTGTGATGTGGAATCTGCACGCTATGAAGGAACTATCCTAGTCAAAAGAGAAAATCATATGGCGGTAATGATGCGGGATCTGGAAAACAAAAATATTTGGGTCCTATCTAATATTTATGCTCCCACCCTTCATAAGGAAAGGAAAATTCTTTGGCATCACTTGATGTCCTTTAATCATTCAATCAAAGGATTTGGATGGATTGTTTTAGGGGATTTCAATACCCCTCGGACCGGGGGAAAAAAAAGGAGGTTCTAAGGATTTTACTGTTGGAATGGAGGACTTCAATGACTTTATTGATTCTTCTCAGCTCCATGATATTTATCTTAAAGGAAGCAATTTTACTTGGTCTAATAGAAGAAATGGTTCCAATATTATCCAAGTAAGATTAGACAGTGGTTCTTGTTTCAGAGGAGTGGTTATCCTGGGATATCTCTCTCTTTTCTCTTCCCCGGATAGGATCTGATCATAATCCTATTCTCTTACAAATCAAGAATCCATCTAGAAGGATAACACCTTTTTGTTTTGAGAAGACGTGGCTCCGAATGAATACTTATATGACCTCATTATAGAATGGTGGAAACTCGAAGGTTAAAGGAACAACTATGTATAAACTTTCTAAAAAATTCCAAGTATGTCAAAGGCCATCTAAAAGACTGGAATAAAAACTTTTGGAAATATCTCGTAAGAAGAAAGTGGAAATCCAAGCCTGGACTACAAAAGTTTCAAAGATAGGAAGAGAAACAAAATTTGAGATGGATGTTGAGGATTATGAAAAGGAAAGGACCCTACTGGTGGAATACCATAACATTCTTGAGCAAAGAGGAAATATTTTGGAGGAAAAAATATTGAATTACCCGGCTCAAGGAAGGGGATAAAAACACCAAATTCTTTCACTTGTCAACCATGAAATGTAGAGGTTTCAATAGAATAAATAAAATCAAGAATGAAGAGGGGCTTATGGTGGAAGAAAAAGAAGAAATCTCAGAGGAAGCTATCTCCTTTTGTAACTTGTTGACTAATAACAATATGCCCGATTTGAGTAAGGAGCAATATTTTTAAAGTGCATTCCTCCACCGTTTTTTCGAGGAAGAAAATTTGATCCTCTCAAATGATCCCTTCAATGCAGGAAGTGGAATTATCAGTCAAACATCTCAACCATAGAAGGCTCCAGGTCCATACAACTTCCAAGCCTTTTTCTTTCAGCACTTTTGGGATATTATTAAAAAAGATGTTTTTGAGGTGGTGAAGGAATTCTTCAGGAAGAGAGTTATGCTAAAAGACATGAACTGTACCTTTCTTTCTCTCATTCCAAAATGTGGTAATGCCATGGAATTAAAATATTTTAGACCTATAAGCCTCTACAACACATCCTATAAAATCTGCACCAAAATCTTGGCTCTTCACCTGCAACTATTGCTCCCCTCTATCATTTCTGATCAACAAGGGGTTTTCGTCATTGGCCGATAGATTCAGGATGGAATTATAAAAATCAAAGAGATGATCCATTCGGCTATGCTTAGCAAGAAGGCTGCTCTTTTCTTAAAACTGGACATGGCCAAAGGTTATGACAAGGTTTCATAGTGCTTTCTGGATAAAATCCTTGACAATTTTGGTTTTGGTGTTTCACTTAAGAATCTGGTCAGGGCTTGTATTTCTAATGTCTAGTTCTCTATTCTCATCAATGGATCTCCCTTGGGTTCTTTCCTAGCACTCAAGGCTTGAGGCAAGGGGATCCCATCTCCCCCTTCCTCTTTATTATTTTGGCTGAAGCCTTAAGTAGAAGATTAAATGTTGAAATGGAGAATGGCTCTCTCAAAGGGATCTCTCCAGCTAGGGAGATGGAAAATGTTTCACATCAACATTTTGTTGATGACACTTTTCTGGTTGGGGAAGCCTCTATCCCTGAAGCTAAGCATATTAAATCTCTCCTTGATGACTATATGGAAGTGTCGGGACAAAGGGTTAATTTCAGAAAGAGCTCGCTTTTCTTCCTCAACACTTCGGATATTCGTTGTAAGAAGATAGCAAAAATTTTGGGATGTGATTTCAAATCCTTCCCTACTTTTACCTTGGTATCCCTCTTGGGGTTAAGATACCGTCAAGTTTAGATTGGAACTTCCTAATTGAAATATTTGAAAGAAAACTTGATGATTGGAAAGCTAATGTCTTATCCTAGGCTGGTAAGATCACCTTGCTCATCAGCTCTCTTCTGAGTCTACCAGTGTATGCCATGTCCCTCTACCAACTTCCTAGTAGTGTTGGGGACAAACTAGAAAAAAATAAAAAATGTTTCTTATGGAGTGGCACTGAAAAAAAAAGAGAATTCCCCTTGTGGCCTGGGACAGAGTTTGTAAACCTAAAATATTGGGGGACTTGGTCTTAGAGACTGGACAAAAATGAATAAAGCCCTCCTCAAGAAATTGGATGGAGGTTAACAAAGGAAAATGGAGTATGGACAAAAATTCTAAAGAAAAAATACTGGATGGATATTAATGACAAGAGATGGATTTTTAAACCGGCATCCTTCAATGGCTCATGTATATGGAAAGCTATTAACTGGGAAAAAGAAATGGTGGCTAGGGGTAGAAGGTGGAAATTAGGGAATGGAAACGAGATAAGTTTCGAAAATATAAATGGGTGGGAATTTTAATCTTAAAGAACAATTTTCCCAAATTGCTATTTAGCTTGAAGATAAATATGGTGATAAAATCATAAACTACATGGCTGATGATGATAACTTTCAGACATGGAAAATCTTGGAACTGGAAAGAAAGGAATTCAATGAGCATTTGAGAAGGCTTAATGATTTCCTAAAAAATTATGTTTCTTCTATTAGGAAGGAACAAGATAGAATTATTTGGGACAAAGATCCAAGTGGAAATTTCTCTGTCAAATAAGCTTATTCCCTATTTTTTGAGGAAGGGACTAGTGAAGAAGATTTAAATGCTGGTAAGATATGGAATAAGAACATAACACCAAAGGTAAATGTCTTCAGTTGGCTTTCATTTATGAATAAAATTCTTACTATTGACAATCTGACTAAAAGAGGTTTCTAGATGGCTAATAGATGTGTTCTGTGTGAAGCTAATTTGGAAACTATGAATCATCTTCTCTTGGAATGCCCTGCGCTCATCTTATGCTTTCTTCTATTTTGGGTTGTTTCTCGGTCTTCTGGGTTATTCCTAAGGAGATCAAGGATGCTTGGATTCAATGGAGCTACCCTTTCATCAATCGTGGACTTAAAAATATTTGGGTTATGAGTTTGGGTCATCTATGGTGGGAATTGTGGAAAGAAAGAAATAGAAGGATTTTCAAGAACAAGAAATGTCCTATTCGGGTGAATATTAACAAACTCCTATAGGCTATTAGAAATAATTTCTCTATTCTAAGGCAAGATGAAATGGAAATCCTTGACAATGAACGTCCTTTATTTAAGAATTGGAGCCTTACAGGTGATCCTAAACCCAATAGAAGTATCCCTCACTCGGGGATTAAATGGATTCCTCCTAAGAATGGCTACTTTAAAATCGATTTTGATGGTGATTGCGAAAGGTAACCCTAGGAAAGCTGGGGGTGGAGGTGTTCTTCAAGATTCCCAAGGTAAGTTTATCCTTGCATACTTCTTCAATCTTTGCCACCAATTTAACAATGTCATGAGGTCATTCTACAATGTTTTGGGAGTGAAGTTGGCTAAGGACAAAGGTTTCACTCTTCTAGAAGTGGAAGGGGACTCACTTTATATTATTTCTTGTTTAATAGGTATTTCTCAACCATCTATATCTATTGAGGACTTCATAAATAAAACTAAACTTCTTGCATCCTCTTTTGTGTCCATTTCCTTTAATCATGTGTATCGTGAAGGTAATTCTCTCACATTACATGGGGAAAATTTGGGGATGTCTACTAGGGGGCTGAAAGTGGTGGAGGATCCCATCATGATGCACATCATTTTTTTGAAATAATGAAAAGGGAAGGTTTAACTGTTAACTCTTCCACTAATGAGGAGGCTAAATTCAATTAGACTCATGACACTCTTCTATGATTACAACACTCGTGAAAAATTTATTTTCTTCTCTTCGAAGGGGCAGGCTGGCTTTCTTTTTCTCTGGAAGTGTGAAGTTTGGACCCAGGAAGTTATCGCTTTTAGAACAGTAAAGCGAAAAGAACTAGTATCATGGGGGGAGACTTAGTTTTCACTAAACCTAGAAAGAGGCAGGTGATGTTTTCCAAGGTGGAAGTTCTACTTGAAAAAGCGGGCATGCTGCCCTTTTTCAATATTTTTGATGGCCACGATGAGAAGCTTAGTGAGGCGGTGGTGAAAATGTGGAAGGAGGGCCATGTCAGGGTCAACATTTTTTCTTTTTCCATTACACCTAAGCTTATTTCCAAGGTCTCGGTTTACCTTTGGAAGGAAGATGTATCTACAAGCCAAAATCTGATTACAGTCTGGAGATAGAGTGTTTCATGCAAGGTAAGGGTACTCCTGTTTCTCTTCACAATGGATATGCTCATGGAAATATGCCCCACCCTTATGAGGAAATTGCTCAAGCTGTTTATGTCATACATCACCCTAGAAGGTAGGTATAAAGTGATTTATGGGTACCATTTTCCCATGTTGAATCATGTGCACAACGCTAAAGCCTACAATTTCCCTTTCTATCTATACACCTCCTTGGTTAAATCTATTGGTATGGTGGAAAAAGGGACTTTCTCCCTTCCTCTACATCAGGGTCTCATAAAATCCTTGCTTAGGTTGGGTACTCCCCTTTGGGGAAAAATGAAAAATTTGGTGCCTCTCTTGCTAAAGGATCAGTGCCCAAGGAGGACAATCTTTGTGAAGACCCACTTGGAAAACCGGTGGCTAAGTGCACTAGATCCAACCTGAGCCACGGTGCTATTAACAAATGTAGCAGGATGGAGGAGGAGCCTAAATAGGTGGAGGAAGTGGAGATTTTAGATTCAGGGGAAAACAATGAGGGGAATTCAGATTTTTCAGTTCCAGTATGGACAAGGCCACTATTGATGGGGATAATAGCGATGAGGGGGAGAGTGAGAAAGAGCTAGTTTCTGCTGATGATAAACACTCAAATAATTTAGAGGATGCCATAGAGAGCTTGCATGCTCTGAAGACTACCCAGTCTAAACTGTTCATAGCTCAAGACTCGAGTTGTCAAGAACCATTCTTTCATGCGTGATTTTGAGCATGTTAGGCTTGATACCGACATTAATAGACACATGATTAGTATGGTCTCCATGGATTTGAAATATCTAACTGATAAAGTGGAAAAGATTTCCATGGTGGTCCTTAGTGAATAGCTCAAGAATGCCAATGAGAGAAGCCTGGAAATGGCCAAGGACATGCTGAAAATGAAAGAAGTTGTGTTCCAAATTAGAGACGTCCATCTTCTCAACATCAAGAGTACCATCCACCATCTCAAGCTTTTAGTTGAGATGATCCACTCCATGGATCTTGCTAAGGAAAGGGAGAAAGAGGGTAAAGGACCCAAAGTGGAGGTCCCTGAACCAAACTACAAGGTGTGGAAAGCCACCATTGAATCCCTTGTCAAAGAATGGAACAAATGCAAGAATTCAGTGGGGGACCTAATAAAAGAGTAACTACTTATCTGGGATGCTATCTGGCTACTGTTAGTTCTAAGTTATTTTGTTGTTAGTCTCTTGGTTATTCTGTTTTTGTTAGTCTTTTTGTTATCTGGTATCTATCCTTTATGTTTGTATTTCCTTGTTCTTTGGTCTTAAACTGTTTTGGTTTTATGGTTGGGATTCAACTGTCTATCCCTTGGCATTTTGTATGGAAATAGTAACTTTATGTATGGGGTAGGGTCCCCTCAACCCTTATTTTACCTCTAATAAAAAAATATTAGAGGTTGATTGTGGATATATCAATACACATGTTGACTCGTAATGTTACCCTAGATGTCCTTGTAGGTGGAGGGATGTTGGAGAGAGTAGATCACATTACTAGGGAGCATGCATATTTTTTTCATCATGAGGTAGTGGAATAATCTACATGTATAGTATTAAAGTCGAGTGAGATGAGGCTAGGATGGAGCTAGCACGGGTGAGCTAGGTAGTTAGAGGAGGTGGCCTAACTCAGAGCATGTTCAAGAGATACATGGAGCTCTAGGACTGATATGCAAAGGTAGTGGTAAATGTAGGGTCACTATAGACCTAGTTAGAAGAGAAATAATCCTAAATACATAGACATAAATCTAATGTTGAGGCTTTCATTTCTATAGCTATGATAGTAGCCTCCAATGATAGTGAGGAAGATGCATGATATATGTTGTAGTGGGTGTTGCCCCTTGATTTTGTATTATGAAAATTTCCAAAAATTTATATATATGATGAGATATTTTTGGTATGATGATGTATATGCATGTTTTTGTATGATTTTTTGAGTATATACTTTGAGTTGATTGGATATGTTGTTTGAAATAACGATGATGTAACTATAGTGTATTGATGTTGTAGATTAGAGTGTTGGCATGTTGAGTTTAGGTGTTTTAATTGATGTAAAATATCATTAATTAAAAATGATGGAGGTATGCTAGAAGGTTCTTAGTAGTATGATGACATGGAGTTTTAGGTTGTTTCATGGTTGTATGTGTGGACAAGGTGAGATTGGCTTGGCCTTACAAGCCCAATCAGATGACCTAGTTAGTCTAGGTGATGGTGCATGGTGTTTTGAGTTTCAAGATGACTTGATGAGCATGTTATTAGTATGGAGGGAATGTTTGGAGACTTGTTATGCACTCACATGAGTATCAAAGTGTAGGTACATATTGAAGACCTTATTTTAGGTGTTCATCTAGACTTAGTCTAGGTGCCTGGAGACCAAATGGGGAGGTATAGAGCTGTGTGAGATCATGGAGGCTTGTAGGTGAGTGATATATGTTTTCTCAGGTGTGTTAGGTCATTATGGAGAGCTATAAATTAGAGTAATGAGGTTTTCCTACTTGGTCATGGTGCACACTAGGTCTAATCCTAGTGTTTGAAGGCCTAATTAGGCATGATAGAAAATTGCAGGTGTGTGTAAGATATTGAGATCACTCATTGAGGTATGGTATTTTTCATAACATAGATACATTTTTTAGAGGTTTCATGATGAGTTATAGTGTTGGTTTAGTTGGTCTTGTCCTAGAACATGCAAAACCCTAAGGGCTAGTCATGCAAATGAGATGGGATATGAATATGAAGACCTATTTGAGCTAACATGATGATTATATATGGTGCATAGGGGTGTACTAGAGGTGTGATACTTTTTAAAAGTAATTATCAAGAATATTTTGCAAGTTATGATGTTTTATGTGAAACAAGGTCTAATAAAGAGTGATTTCTAATTCTAATTGCAACATTGATGATCACCATGAATTATGTGTTTTGCATGGGAAATTGTGGTTTTAAAGGATGTTTTTCCATTAAGCTAATATAATTTCACAAAAATAATGAGGTCATTTCATCATCACATTTTTATGAATGAATGTTAAGAAGGTAAACTACTTTTTGTGAGTTTGAAACCCTAGCTCAAAAACGGTAGGAGAGATATTCATGATAAGTGCCCAAAATCGATTATTATTACTAGTATGATGATTGGATGTTATATAAGACTACTCTATCTTTACAAAAATGTATGATAGATCATGTGATGATTTGTGGACCCCACTCAAATAGGAAAGTTTATGAAGAAGTTTAGTTTGGGGAAAAGTTGTCCAAATGATGTATGAAATAAATTGACATTGTTTTTAGCATGAGAGTTTTACTTAACTTACGTGGTGGTTTTATATCATGTTTGAGGTCCAAGAGTGCAAAGTGTGCCCTATTTATGAAGACTCGCCATTGAGACCAAAAAGGGAAGTTTTGGAGAAGTTTCACGATAGACCTGGTTTAAGGCCTTTCACTTGGAGTTGGAAGGGAATGTAAGATGTTATGGAAAGAGGATTAAGATTTATTTCCAATGGTATATGATTTTTCTCTTTATGAGGAGTTTTTATAGGTCATCCAACTCAATTTGTGAAGAAGGATGTTTGTTTTTTAGGATAGGATTGCTTTGGATAGGAAATGGAGGTAGAAGACACATGAGATGGATTTTTAATGCTTGATAGAATTTGGAGAGTGAATATTTATTTCAGTGAGTGGCTACATATCATAGTTGATATGTTCTTGGGTGATCTTGAGGCCCAAAGGTGAATATTGGTTCTTGGAAATAATTGTTTTGAGAAGGATATGAGCCTTCTTGATAGAGTTATGAACAATTTGATTAGTGAAATATAATATACAACTAGAGATGATGCTATTATGTCATATTTGACATGTGTGAGGAATTTTGGATCTTGAATAATCATGGTGATGAGGTTTTTGGTTTTGATGATCTAGGTGATGGGGTTTTGAGCTTATTTTGAGCTTGTTTATTGTGTTTGAGTATGATTGACCTACATGGGTGTATTCTAAGTGGTGTAATGAATGTGTTGTTATGTTTTCATTTTGTATTATTCGAGATAATTTATTAGGACTGAATTTATTTATGTTTTTGAGTTGAGAAGGGTATAAAGCAAGGGTTTTTGTTCAAATTCGAACCAGCTAAGAGAGAGGGAAAGGTATGAACAAAGTGTCAGTGTGTAATAAGTATGAAGGCATAATTTAAGAGATAATGAAGTGTATGGAAGGATGAGGAATGTTAGAGATATTGTGTGCAAGGTTTTGAGATCAAAACAAATCAAGTTTGTCCAAGTTTGAGCAAGTTAGAAGGAGATGTGTTTGAAGAGGGTTTGAAGGAGTTTAGAGTTAAATATTGTGATCACCATCAACTAAGTTGTATAATATATTCAGTGATATTCTTACCAACATCTTGTAAGATGATTCATATTCATTCAAGTCTCTTGTTGTGAGTAATATTAACAAGGATTTAGGGGTTAGTGCTCCTTGTGGGGTTGGTGCCTCACTAAAGAAATATCTTGTGATGTGTAATATTCACTTCATTATTTGTTGTGAGTCTATGATATTATGGATGGTTGTTTCTTATTGATAAGATATTAATAATAATTTTTGAATGTTAATGGTGTGTGAAAGTTAAATTGAACATGTTTAAGGGTTTTAAATGAATGATTCACCCCCTCTCAGTCCATTTTTCTTATGAAAATTGGTATCGAGTAGGAATTTTGGAGAATTTTGATCACTTGAAAGGATATCCTTGAAGCAAAAAAATGGTGATTCATGAGAGTGGTTATTATTTTAGCAAGGAACCATTGTTTGATGGAGTGAACTGTTATTTTTAGAGTCTAAGGATGAGGATTCATATCATGTCCTTAGAGTTTGACATTTGAAAATATATGGAGGATGGCTATATTGTTCTTGCTACTCCTCCTACTACTTTTTCACACAAGAATACTTGTAGTTACAAATCCAAGGATATGAATGCCATCATGTGTGGATTAGTTGAACCTAAACTTGTGAAGGATGCATTTCCAATCAGATAAGGCTATGTGGGAGAAGCTTATGGTTATGTATGAAGGATAATATAAGGTAAGGATAACCAAGCTTTAGAATTTTAGAAATTAGTTTGAAGGGTTGAAAATGAATGATGATGAGCCTATTACTTCATACTTGCTTAGGGTTGACAAGGTTTTCAACACCATGAAAGGTATAGGTGAAGAAGTAAAGGAAGAGGTTATAGTTCAAAATATTTTGATATCTCTAACATCTAAGTTTGATTCCAAAGTATCTTCCATTGAAGAAGCCAAGGATTTGACTCTCTTGAAAATGGATGATTTGCATGGAACCCTAACTACATATGAGATGAGAATTTAGAATGATAAACTTGTTAAGAAGGAGATAGATTTCAAATTTGAAATGAAGACCAAGGGAAAGAAGGATAAGGATGATGGTAATGCTCCTAAAATTAATGATGAAGAACTCTTTATAATGGTTATTAGGAGATTGAATGTTGGATCTGGTAAGTACAAAGGTAAGCTTCCCTTTAAGTGTTTTAATTGTGGTAAAGTAGGTCACTTTTATGCCAAGTGTCATCATAGGAATAAAAATAAGGTGATGAGGATGATAAGAATGATCATGAAAAGAATAATTACAAGTATAGTAAAGAAAAAAGAGCTTCAAGAAGTTTGATTAAAAAAGAAGGAAAGGAAACTTTTTATAAGAAGGAAGATGTTTATTCTTCAAGCAAGTAGTGAGAGTGATGTTTCAGATTCTGAATCTGAATTAGAACATGAAGATATTGGAGATGAGGTGTTATTCATGACTAAATATGCCATGAGATCTAATAGTGGTGGTTCTACACTATTAGGTGATTTCATATCTAATTCTTGCAGAGATTTTGAGGAAGAAGAAAATTATATTGAGACTAAATTGGTGTGTGGTCAATTTGAACTAAAGAATTCTAAGAAAAACAATAAGAAGTCAAGATTATAAGTCAAGGAATATGAGGCAAAGATCCATGATCTAGAGGAGAAACATTGGGCTATGACAGAGAATATTGATGAGACAGTAAGAAGACTAGAGATGCAGATGAGTTCCATGACTCTAAGTTTGCAATCTAAGGATGAAGAAGTGATTTTTCTTAAGAGAGAGTTATCTGATGCAATTTTTAAGGAAAAAACATTTCATAAATTTGAGAAGAGATCCAAGACCATTGATGACATTTTGAGCAATCGAAATATTCTCAGTGACATGAGACAGTTTGGGGTTTAGTCATGACCTCAAAGGAAAAGTGGAAATGATAGAATACCTTTTTCCAAGCAATTAATATGGATAACCAAACATAAAAAAAAAGGAAATAAGGATATTTCTACTAAATAAAATGTGAAGACAAAGTCAATTAGGCAACCAAATGCGACAAGGTATGAAATATATTTCAATGATTATTATTTCATATTTAATAGTTTGGGAATAGATCTAAGGAGTGTAGGAAGTATGCTAGACATGATAACCCTTGGAGTGATAGTAGGAGTGATAAAAAAAGAGTGTGGTGTGCTAAAAATATCATGAGAGAGGTCATGTTATTAAGTATTGCTTTTATGAACCCAAAATTCAGAATTGGGGTAGTGAAAGCTACAAAGGTAAGGATTCAGTTTTATGATCCAATTGTAATAAGATTGTACATGTTTCTAAAATTTGTTATCATTCTACAAGACATGAAAGGAACTTTCAAGCTCCAAGAATTCATGTCAGAAGAAAAAGCATGTCAAAGGAACCTAGAAGGTATAATAATGGTCCTTTAAGAACTAGAATGGATGGAAAACTAGGCATGTCTCCGAGATCTATTTAGAAAAAATTGGATGGAAATGATTTTTAGATGTCCAAGAAGGATTGTGACCTCTTCAAATCTCTCTTCTAGGTCCATAATGATGCTATATGCCTCTAATATGATTTTTAGAAGTGTATTGATCCATATGAAGCATAGAGAAAAGAGGGAGATGAAAGTATGTCATCAAGTTGTCAAGGTATGTCTTGTTGTCTTATGTGTTTGTTCAAGTAATGAAAATGTATATTCATTGGTCAAGAAGTCTTTATAAAGGTGTACATGTAGGTGTTAAGTCTGTCATGGAGTTTTGATGATTGAAGTCCTTCATTATCTTATTGATTATGAGTTTTCATTGAAGAAAATAGTCATAGGTTATGGTTTCTTAGTCCAAAGATGTGTAGTGATCATGAAAATCATGTTGAGGAGCTTTAGTCTGGTCTATTAAATCAAAATGGTATGTCATGTTGATGTGTAAAATGATGGTCTTGAGTATTTATATCTCATAATGTAGAGCATTGATGGTGGAATCCCTTTAAATTCCTATCTTGATCTTTCAAATTATGGTTAGGATATGCACCTGAGAATTCATGTATAACAAGTTTATTAGTTTGAAGTATAGAGTCATGTTAGATCATCAAAATGATCCATTGTATATCATCTGTTTATGTTGTGCTTCAAAGTCTCAAGGGAAGTCTGTCATGTCATAATCTGAGTATGAAGTCTTGTGAAGTCCTTTAAATAAGTCTATCTTACCCCATTTTGTGAAATGGTCATGTTGTCAAGAAAGTTTTATCTTTGGGTTTGTGTTTAGGTGCTAATTCAAAAATTTGTAAAGAAGGTTTTGTATCCAACATGTTTGTGTTGGTATCCATTGTAGATTGAATTTGAGCCTTGCTCAAAAGGTTTGATTCCAAGAAAATATAAAGGATGGTGAGAAAGGTTTTCTAAGTCACTTATGTATAAATGGGAGAGTTGTATCTTGTGGTAGCTTACAAGTTAATACAGAGGTTTGTGCATGGATATTTGGGCTTAAGAATAATCTTTGATAAAAGGAAGATATGGTTGCTTCTATCATCTTGCCAAGGTATAGTTGACTATATTGCACTAATATAAAGCTCTCCAGATGATTTGAAATTGTTAAGACTTTGAAGGCTAAAGAGGTATGGTCTCCAAGTTGTTTTACATGTTCATAAGCTATAGTTGGTTATGTATAGTTCTGAGTAGTTTGAGGTGTCAGTATACTATCAATGGAAAAATATGGTAATTATTCTCTTGAAGAGGTTGATATAGGTGATCTTGCAAGATGGGTGTGTTTGAATCATAAGGAAGGTCTAAAATGTATCCTTTTGTGTTGAAGTGATTTGTGTGAGAGGAAATAGTGTGCTACATGTATGTAGAGGAGGTTGAGAATAAGTATGTTGAAAACTTAAGATTTACTAACTTTAAAGAGATAGTTTAGGTATGAACATGGATCAAGAAGGTAAAAATGAATCTCTTTAAGCCTGTGCATGATTGAAAAGGGTTTTTCTAATATTTTGAGAAAATTATGGTAGACTAAGATAACATTATACAGGTATGTAATGTCCTCTTGAGCCAAATGAGATATTTGAAGCCTAAAGTGTGTTTTGAATTTAAGAAAAGGTGTGATATAAGTTACAAGATATATAGAGTTTATCCCATGCTTTATGATTGAATAGTGTACTTCATCAAGGTACTGTGGTTTATTGGAGCAATAAGCTGGTGAACCACAAGTCTATGGAGAATCACCAAAATTGAATAAAAAATAAGATTATCTCCTAAGGTAAGTGAAAGGTGTTAAAGGCATGGATACTGAAATGTTGTAGGGTGTATGATTGAATAATTACATCTTGGAGCCTACACAAAGGTAAGATATGTATCCTAATCCTATGTATTGAAGGGAACTCATACCTACAAGTATGAGTAGATATACTAAGATAGGGGAGTCATTGATGACTTGGATCTAGGTTCCCTAGGTGATAAGAAGCTCTTAATATGGTAAGATAAAGGTATGTGATCAGATATGATGCATTAGAAGGATAAAGGTATGTTTGGGGCTATACTCTCCGAGTTGCTCTATTAATTTGAGGATAAATAGGTGTCTCTAAATTAAAGAATCATGGTTTCTCAAGTATGATGGATTATGAGTGAAAAGTGATAATAATAATTATCCATGAGAAATGAATCTACAAAGGATACATGGATATAAAGGTTGTACTAATAGGCCATAGTAAGGGCAAGATCATTGTTTCATAATATGAATGCAATAACATGATGTTATAGGTGGGAAAAATCTTAAAAAAGAAATGGGAGCTTGATTTTCTCTATGATCATGCAAGAAAGGTGTCTAAGTGGCCTAAATGGAAAGCATGGAGAATAGTTTGAAGGTATACTTAAGAGGTAAACAATTTTTTTAACTAAGCTAGTATGATAACAAGGTAAGAAGGTCGAAAAGACTGATCAAGTGTCTTAGGGACTGTAATAAAATGTTTAGGAATATTCAATGCATAATTGCAAGGTATATGGATTGAATTTTGAGAAGATTATAACATGAACCGAGGGGGAGTGATGAGGAGTTTCATGAAGTATATGGGCTTCTAGGGCATGAAAAAGTTTGTCTAAGAGGCCTTTGAAGGTATGTTTTAGGGATCTCAGTCCCAATAGTTGTGTGAAGTCAAGTTATGAAAGAGTTAAGCTAAATTTGAGCCTTATCAACTAGAGATAGGTAAATAAGAGGTAACCAAGATGATTTTAGCTTTGAGATATGATTGTGGTTTCAAACTATGCAAAGTGGTAAATCAGGGTGAAGAAGGAAACACATTTTTATGCTAGAATGAAGACTATTTTTTTTATACCAAAGAGGTGATCCATAAAGGTTGAAGGAAGAAGAATAACATGAGCTATAGGTATTCACTTTTTAATTAATGTAAAAAGGGGGAGAAGACTAGGTGGTTTTCTATCATTGATAAAGGGGAGATTATTGGCATGTTGAGTTTAGGTTTTGTCATTGATGTAAAAGATCATTTATGAAAAATCGTATGATGGAGGTATTATTTAAGGTTCTTAGTAGGATGATGACATGGATTTTCATGTTGTTTCATGGTTGTATGAGTGGACAAGGTGAGATTGGCTTGGTTTTCCAATCCCAATCGAGTGAATAACTAGTATAGGTGACAGTGTATGGTGTTTTGAGTTACATGATTACTTGAGGAGCATGGTAGAAGAATGGAGGTCATGTTTAGATATTTTTAAGGCTTTCAAATGAGTTTCAAAGTGAAAGTACATGTTAAAGACCTTGTTGTAGGTGTTCATATAGACCTAGTCTAGGTGCTTGGAGACCAAATGAGGAGGTATAGAGCCATGTGAGATCATGGAGGATTATAGGTGAGTGAGATATGTTTTCTCATGTGTGCTAGGTAATTTTGGTTATATATCAAGTAGATTCATGAGGTTTTCCTACTTGGTCATGGTGCACATTAGGGATAATCCTAGTGTTTGGAGGCCTAATTAGGCATGATAGGCACTTGCAGGTGTGTGTGAGCTCTTGAGATCATTCATGGAGGTATGTTATATTTTTTTTATCATGTAGATATAGTTTTTAGAGGCTTCATGATGATTTATAACATCAGTTTGTTGGTCTTTACCTATAACATGTAAAACCCTAAGGGTTAGTCATACAAATGAGATAAGATATTAAGATTTAGACCTAATTTAGATATCTTGATGATTGGAGATGGTGCATAGGGGTGTCCTAGAGGTGTGATAAATTTTTTAATTCATTCTAAAAAATATTTTGCAACTTATGATGTTTTATGTGAAACAAGGTCTTAGAAAGAGTGATTTCAGCTTGAATTAAAACTTCTACTACTCACCATAAATTGTATACTTTTGATGTGACCTTGTAGTTTTCAGCGATATTTTTCCATTAAGCTAAGATAATTTGAAAAAAATAATGAGGTAATTTCATCGCCATAATTTTATGAATGAATGTTAAGAAGGTAAAGTTATTTTTGTGAATTTGAAACCCTAACTACAAAGCAAAGATGATATTTCTTCATGATAGGTGACCGTAATTGTTTTTTCTTGATATTATGATGATTAGATGTTGTAGAGGAATCATCCATATTTCTATAAATGTATGATAGAGAATGTGATGATTTATGGACCCCACTCAAACATGAAAGAGTCTGAATAAGTTTAATTTAAGACACATTGTTTTTATATTAGGAGTTGTAATTGATTTATATGATGGTTTTAGATCATGGTTGATGTCCTAGAGGGAAAATTGTGCCCTATTTATGAAGACTGGTCCTCGAGACCAAAAAATGGTAGTTTTAGAGTAGTTTCAGAGATGGACTCAGTTGAATGCCTTCATCTTGGAGTTGGAAGGGAATGTAATACGTTATAGAAATAGTATTCAGATTTATTTCTGATGGTATATTGGTTGTCTCTTGATGATGAGGTTTGATAGGTAATCCAAATCAATTTGTGAAGAAGAATGCTTTTTTTTTTTCAGGACAAGATTTATGTGGGTAGGAAATAGATGTATAAGACACATGATATGGATTGGTTGATGTTTTATAGCAGTTAAAGAGTGAATAAGGATGAGTTTTATTATATTGAAGGCCTTTGGAGGTATTGAAAGTGGCATAAAGGGTGCAAACTAGTTGAGTTCCTAAAATTGCTTTTTGGGTAGCTCAGTTTGGTGAAGAGGAAAGTTGGTGTGGTTTGCATGTATGGATGTTTCATGAGCTATAGAAAGCATATACGTGATCTAAAATTTATTTTGTTTCTAATGAATAGATACACACCATATTTGATATGTTTTTGGGTGATCTTGAGGCCCAAAGGTGAAGAATGGTTCCTAGAAACAACTGTTTTGAGAAGGATATGAGCCTTCTTGATAGAGTTATGAGGAATTTGATTAGTGAAATATAATGTATGACCATGGATGATTTTTTTATGTCATATTTGACATGTTTGAGGTATTTAGGAGATTTACTAATCATGGTGATGAGGTTTGTGGTCTTTGATGATCTAGGTGATGGGGTTTTGAGCTTGTTTAGTGTGTTTGAGCATGACCAACCTACATGGGTCCATTCCAAGTGTTGTAATGATTTTTTGTTATTATTTAATGTTTTATTGGTCAAGATAATTGATTAGGATAGAATTTATTTATGTTTTTGAGTTGATAAGGGTATACAAAGAATGGTTTTAGTTCAAATTTTAACTAGCTAAGAGAGAAGGAAAAAGTGCGACCCAAGTGTGAGTGTGGAATAGGTATGAAAGAACAAATTCAAAGCTAAGGAAGTGTGTGGAAGGCCGAGGAATATTATATATATTGTATGTAATGATTTTTCTATCCATATTTCACCCCCGGGAGAAGTATGATCAGCCATGACCCCGCATGTAAAGAGCCAGAGAAAACATGTTAAATCTTGCAAACAAGTCATAGAAGGAATAAAAAATGGAGTGGCAGGGCCTGTGAAAGACCAAACAAACCTATGTAAGAAGAAAAAGAAGAGAAATGACTCTGTCAAGTGAATCCGTGTCTTAAATATATTTAATAGGTTACAGGTGGGCTCATAAATAGAATAACATGATCAAAGAAGTTAGGAGCAAGAAAAAGAAGAAACAACAAATATCCGAAGTCTTCGGGCTCAAAATAGTTCAGAACAAGTCCAAAAATTGGCTAAGTATGGAGGAGGAAGTAGAGAGAGCCACGTGTTGGTACAATTCTTCTCCAAAGTTGAATCCAAAAGGGAAAGCTCAAACAAGTGCCAGGCTTCCACTCATCTAGAGCCCCAAAAATTTGCACTGCCATTGAAAAGTCTTTGACTAGGTAAAAAGGTGCTAGGCATCGGCTCAACAAAAATCCAAAATAGGAGCCCAAGGTGGAGAATCAAACTTGTGCTATCCCTCCACATAGAAAATGGTCAACAAAGGTCAAAAGGTGGACAAGGCAGGCCTCAAAAAATGCTAAGTATATAAATGCCGATGTGGGACCGCCACATGTCCAAGAAGTGCATCTCCAAGGGTAAATCCAAAAGCGGAGGCTCAAACAAGTGCCAATTTTCCACGTATTCTAAGGCCCAAAAAGGTAAGAGGGAGGTCATTGAAAAGTATAGAGACCTACAAAGGCTTCCAAGTGTCAACTCGATGCTCCTTCAAAGGAAAATCTTGATCGGGCTTTTAAGCGAGCGCAGAGCCTCCACGCGTCTAGTCTAAAAAAAGGGACAGAGTTAGGTTGAATAGTCAATGCATGGTGGTAGGCTAGCGGAGAGTGCTAAGTGTCCAAATGGTGCTAACTCAAGGGTCGAATAAAGAGAGGGTTTTTAGACGAGTGCCAGATTGCCACGTGTCCCTGGTCAAGAAATATGACCCCGCCGAGCAAAGGACTTAGCCAAAAACATAGAAATTGAGTAGGCTAGTAGAGGAAGCCACATGTTAGCCCCGTGCGATTCTAAGAGAAAAATACAAAGGCCACCCTCGAACAAGTGTCAACCCTCTATGTGTTCTATATTAAAAAAGGGGCCCGTTTTTCAAACTGATTTTCCCTACCCTTTCAGACATGCACTCCAATAAATACTTCAAGGGGCATATCTTTCGACTCGGGGCTCAAAATCCAGAAAATATGACACCGTTGGAAATATCTCAGCCCCGTCTATGCCATGGAGATCTGAAACTTTAAGTTTGGGGAGGTTAGGTGGGAGAAAAATGGAGAAATGTATTTAGGGCCATTAATGCAGGATCTATTTTTCCCCAACAACCAGATTGGATTTGATCTAATCTGCCATTTCCTCCTTCTTCGAGGCACCAAATAAGAAATTCATGTAGTCAAGATAGATTATGGGTCAGATTTTATGGGAGGCATTAATAGCAGTGGTTGAGGTTTAGACTGTTTTTCCCGTTTCTCTCTCTTTCTCCCCTCCGTGTTAAATCTATAAAAGTAGGATCGAAACTCATTGTAAAGGGTTGGACATTCTTTTATTTTTGCAGGATCCCTTTTCCTTCTAGAAAAGAAATTCATGGAGTTCAGACCTTCCATTTAAATAAAAAATATGTTTCCTGCCTTCTAGCCATCTGTAATGCATTGTATCAATTTGCAGAGAAATAAAAATTGTTTGTGATTGATTTTAGATCCTTTCTTGTCTCCTTTGCTCTCATATGGTATCTCATTATAAATCTAGTTATCTGTGATTAATTATTGTATGCATTTTTTTGGTTTGTGTCTATCATAAAAATTAATGTTCATCATTCCTTCAATGCATCACCTTGTAGCTTAGTTTTGATTTCTTGTATTCCTTTTATCCTTGTCTCCTTGGTAAAAATTAGATTAGGTTTAGGAATAGGTCCTCTGCAAGTTTCCATGTATGCACCTAAACAGAGGAATAGGAACCAACCTTTAATCTGGAGAGTTTTCCCATTTGCAAAGTCCCACACTTTGGGGAAAACTCAATGTTATGCGAATCACACCAAATGAATCTTCCTTAGAAAATCAGATCTGACGACTCATTTGGGGGTGCTGTGATTTTGCACTAATATTTTTGGTATGCCCAATGGGAGAAAGAAGTCTCCATGTTTACTACAGTAAGATTCATGCACTTGTTGTGATTCTAAATTTTAAGAAGATTTTAAGAACTACACATTTGACGACTCCAAAAGGGACAAAATCCACTAGTTTCAATAGTCCAAGTTTCCCAAGTTCATGATAAGGATACAAACAAGGTCAAGAACTAGAGAAGGATAGTTTTTACACCTACACTTGTCTCCAGATAGAAGGAGAAGAGGAAGAAGATCCCAAAGGTCTCTATCTCCACCCAACAGATCCTTATCAACACCTCCTCCTAGTAGGCTATTCTTTTAATCAAGAAGGGTGCTTAGGCTGATCAGGATGAGACATACAAATCCTTATGTCAATTTCATTGGAAGCAGCCCACTCACTTTGAATGCACAAAACCCAGTCCCAGTGGTAGCATTAAAGAGCATCCCATTTTTCATTGGAGAAAACCAGAATTCTCCTGGTGACCATGTTCAAAACATTACAAATGTCTATACAATCCATGAGATCAATGAGATGGAAATCGTAGTCAAGTTGCTAGTCTCTTCACTCAAGGTTAAAGCTTCACAATGGTTCGAAGCCTAAAAATTGCTCTATTCAAACTTGGGACCATCTCGTGTATAGCTCTTCAGGACTAGTTTAGAGAAAATGGGGATAACTTATCCTTGTTAAAGTAATCGACAACAATCAAGAGAGCTCGAATGAGTAGTTGATGATTTCAACCTCATATTTCAATGAGACACTGGATAGGATTCCAGTGGCAGTAAATCCCACTAAAGAAGGTGCCTTCTTATACTTTCTTAGAGCTTTAAATTCTGATATTTCTTTAATGATTCAAGTCAATGGGGGCACAACCTTACCTGTAGCCTCTAGCCTTTCCATAGGAGTTGAGAATCATTTAATTCAGGATGAAAAACTTGCTCCTAGGCCATCCATGCCTCTATACCTCGAATTAGGAAACTTAAGTACCAGCCAAACACCCACATTAGCTCCTATACATACTCCCAAGAGTCAAAGTTTAGCTGAAGCCTCCACCTCATCATCTAACACCTAAAAGGAGATTCAATAAGTTATGAAACAACTTCAAAGCATGGGGAATGAGTTAGTAACCATCAAAAGATAGTAGGCTCAGAGTTCTAGGCCATATTAGCCTTAGACTCAGTATCAGGCTAAACCCCATATCAACAAAATAGACCACCAGCTTAGGTTGTAAATCAGAGTCAATACCAAGGGCAACCTCAAGCTCTAGACGTTTCAGGTCATATGATCCAAAAACAGACTTTAACATCAAGAGCATTGGTTTCAGCACAAAATAACATGGCACAAGAATATGATTGGTGTTTCCCATGCAATCAGCCACATAATCAATCGATGTGCTTCAATGGTGCAATAAATTAGGCTTTGATGGTGCAAACCATTGGTGTGTCACAAGAACCTAGCCAAGAAGAAAATCAATAGCAAGGAGCTCAACAAGAGGGACCTCCAAGTGAAACTATGCTTGTCAATTGGCAAGCTGAAGACTTATGTGGAATGAATTAGGCTCCTTCTCAAAGTATAGCTTCCAATACATGGTCCAAGAAGAGAAATATTGGAGAAGGAAATTCACCAAACTCAGGTAATCCTCAATCCTCCATTGCTCCACAAGGTATTGGCATTCAAAATACAACTCCCAATATGTAGATCCAATCCAAGCCACCTTCCAAATCCACTTAGGCACCGGTTGTAACAACCCATGTGCAAGAAAAAAATGTGCAGGAAGGGCAAAGTAGAAGGATAGCTCATTTAATATCATTGAGAAAATGAAGAAGACAAGTGTGAACATTTCACTATGGGAGTCATTGGCCATTCCAGGGCAGAGGGATCTATTACAGACTGCTATGGCCAATTGGTCAAGCTCAAATCAACCCCCTAACCAGCAAGAGAAAGTGCTTACCAATACAACTCAACCTGGGGGAAACCATTGAGAGAAAAAGGTAAGAACCTGAGACCTCCTCCATTATATGTTTCATTAATCATTGGGGATAATTGGTGCATAATTGCATGATTGATTCAGGGGAAAGTAGTTTTGTAATGCCCAAACAAATAGCTGATCAATTGGGTCTCTAATATGAATTCATCTCTAGAGGGGTAGTACAATTGGATGGGACAATAGTGAAAATTGTTGGAATCATCAAGGATTTAAGCCTCACTCTACATGCCTACCCCAATGTGACTGTATTGCAGAACGTATCAGTCATAGACTTGCCACCACATTTTGCATTGTGTTTGTCCAGGGACTTCACTACCAAAATTGGAGGCTATTTATCTGTTGACTGGTCGTATATGCTCTTTAGAACAAGGTATGGAGTAAAGGCCATAATCAGATCTGAGCCCATAGTGGATTATCACATTGAGTCTTATGTGCCTAGAAAAATCAATGCAAATTGTTCAACTTTTGATCATGAGGACCTCCTAAACACTTGCGAAAGCAGATACTAAGGTGGGGTGTATCCCAGACCTAACTCTTAACGAATGGGTGGTCAAAAGACATGATTTTGATCCCTATAAGGAGATGCAATAATTTGAGCTAGAGTCTCTTGCCTGTATATGGAGAATCATCCTCTTCATGACATCATTAAGCTAGAACACAAAGATGACAATGAAGTATGGAAATTTTTCTTTGATGGCTCGAGAAGTAGGCAAGGATCCAGAGGAGGGGCTATGATTGTGTCACCCCAAGGTATGAAATATTACTCATCTTTCTATTTCCAATTTTCTGTTCAAACAATACAATAGAATATGAGGCTTTGGTTCATGGATTGCATTGGGCTAGAAGATGAGGAATCAAGAACCTGCAAGTGTTTGGTGACAGTGAACTAGTTTCCAATCAAGTCAAAGGACAAAATGCTGTCAAGAATGACCTGCTCAAAAGATAAAAGAATAGGGTACATGATCTCATTGAGGATTTCAAAGCCTTCAAAATTATGTCCACACCTCAGGAAGGAGAACAAAGCTGCTGATAGGATTATAACAATTGGAGCAACATTTGATGTGGTTGATAGCATTAAGAGGGAAAAAGGACAACCACATATCCATGTGATTATGCGGAAAGCAAAGTGCTAGATAACAACACTTGTCAATTTGTTTGAGAATGATCAACAGATCATCAATTTTTTGCAAGAGGAAGTTAAATTCTTAGCTAGAAATCAAAGTAGATTAGAGCAGCAATATGGAGATCAAGTAGTGCAGTTGCATACAAACAAGCTTCCCAAAGGCTTAGTGACATTGGAGTCTATCTTCAATCCTAATGATTAGTTTTGAAAAGAGAAGGCTAATATATAGATCAAAGGAGAAGATTCAGAGTCAATTCTAGTTGGAGAAGGCAAAACACTTCAAATTGGAAAAGTGGCCACCAAGAAAGAAAGGTATGAATTCATGCAACTTTTCCAAGAGTTTCTAGATGTATTTCTTGGAGCTATGAAGACCTAAGAGGGTTCAATCCGAAGCTAGCACAACACACAATCAAACTAGATCTAGCTGCTAAGCCCATTAAGAAAAAGCAAAGACCAGTCAATCCACACATTGAACCTCTAATGAAGAAAGAGATGAACAAGATGATAGAGGCAAGTATCATATTTCTAATCAAACACTCAAGCTGGGTTACAAACTTGGTCCCAGTTAGGAAGAAGAATGGAGAGATTAGGTTGTGTGTAGATTTTTGAGACTTGAACAGAGCATCACTTAAGGACCACTACCCACTCCCCTCAATGGAGCAGATCTTGTAGGTGGTGCCTGGATTAGAGAGATTCTCTCTCCTAGATGGCTACTTAGGGTACAAATAGATAATGGTGAAGGAGGATGATCAGTTCAAAATAAATTTCACCACCAAATGGGGCACCTATACCTATAGAAAAATGCCATTTGGATTGTCTAATGTTGGAGCCACTTTCCAAAGGGAAATGGATATGGCATTCAAAGGGATAATCAAAAAAATAGTATTGATCTATCTGGATGACATTACTATGTTCTCCAAAAATGCAACAAACCACCTTTTCCACCTAAGGTAGGTGTTTCAAAGGTGTAGGAGATTTGGGGTATCATTGAACCCTAAAAAATGCATATTCTTGGCCTATGAGGGCAAGCTTCTAGGCCATATTGTGTCAAAGAAAGGTTTGACAATTGACCCAGAGAGAGTTGAAGCAATAAGAGCATTGCCATTACCAAGCCATAAGAAGGCTCTTGTAATCTTCTTAGGAAAAATCAATTTTGTCTAGCAGGTTTGTACCAAACTTTAATGCCCTTATCAAGCCAATAACGTTGATGTTGAAGAAGAGTTTGGAATTTAGGTGGATAGCTGAAGGAAAAGTAAGTTTTGAGGCCATTAAAGAAGCTATATCACAAGCCCTAACTCTTGTGAATCCATATTTTCTAAGGATTTCATACTATATGCCTTTGGTGACAAAGTGACACAATTTCGTAATCCTAGTACACTAGAACAAAGAGGATATAGAGCAACCAATTGCTTTCTTTAGCTAAGGTCTAGAAGATTACGAAGTGAGATACTCTTTCATCAAAAAGAAAGTCTCGGCAAAGTGATCGAGAGGGTTAAAGAAGTTTAAGCATCTGGTTTCAAATAATAAAATCCAACTGTTAGTCTCCCATGCAGGAGTTAAAAAATTCATTCTCAACAAGGATCTTAATGAAAAACGTGTAGGATGGATCACTCGTGTCATGGAGTATGACATTAAGATCAAGGTTACTAAGCTAGTCCGTGGGAAGGGATTGTATGAACAACTAGCCTCGATTCAACAAGATGAGGCAAACAGTGAAAAGGAAGTTTTTTTGTTCTGCAAAATAGTCAAGAGGAAGAAAATGATGATGTACCCACTCCTTGTTAGACTCAAAGTATTATGCACTTACTATAAATAGGCCTGTGTCCTCTAGAAATGAGTAAAACAAAAAGGAGACACTTCAAACTACAAGCCATCCCATATGTGCTTATTGATGGTGTCTTGTTCAAAAGGGACATCAATGGCATTCTGTTAAGGTGCATTGGGAAAAATCAGTTGAGAGAGTGTTACAAGAGTTCCATGTTAGAGAAGCTAGAGGCCATTTTTCTCCATGGGTGACAACACTCAAGATCATGAAGGTGGGTTATTATTGGCCTAGGGTGTTTAGTGACTACTATGCATGGATCAAAAAGTGCAAAAATTGTGCATTCTTCAAAGGCAAAGAAAGGCTAGTAGCACTTCCATTGCACCCAATTTCAGTTGACCAACCATTCATGCAATGGGGATTGGATTTCATTGGGGTCATCAATCCAAATTTGAGCCAAGGCCACAAATGGATTCTGACGGCAATAGACTATTTCACCAAGTGGACCGAGGTAGTGGCACTCAAAGAAGCTAATGAGTCTAGTATACTAGATTTCTATGAAGGGATAGTGACCAGAGTTTGGAGTGCCAGCCACCATTATATCAGACAATGCATTGGCATTCATAGGTTCCAAAATCATAGGATGGGCCATTAGGAATGGGATTTATTTGAGCACTTCATCAAACTATTACCCTCAAGGTAATGGCCAAGTTGAGTCCACAAACAAGAACCTGGCTAAAGATTGTCAGAAGAACTTTGGATGAAAATAAGAGAACTTGGTACACAAAACTCAAATCAACCTTATGGGCTGATAAGACATCACCCAAAAGGTCTATAAGTAGATATCCATTCAAAATTTTCTATGGGAAAGAGGCAGTGTTGCCTATATCATTTGAGTTGCCAACATTGGAACTCATGAAGTAGCTGGAGATGTCTGAGTTTGAACCAATGGAGGCCAGGTATGTAGAGCTGATGGAGTTGGAAGAAACTAGAGAACATGCACTTCAAACAATGGAGAAGGATCAGGTCTCAATCAAGAGATGCTTCGATAAGAAGGAAAGAACAAGGACCTTCCAGGAAGGAGACCTAGTTTTGAAATGGGATGTAGATCGGGTAAAACCAAGAAGGCATTCCAAGTTTGATGCCATTTAGAGTGGCCCTTACATGGTCATAAAATGTAAAAGTAGCAATGCTTTCCAATTTTCTGCATTAGATAGTGAAGAGTTACAAATTCTAGTGAATGGAATCTATCTTAAACACTGCTACTAGAAGGAAAGTTCTCACCTTGTACATACTAGTTTAGTTTCTCATTCCTCTAAGTTCTTGTGCACATTATCTTGTTGTAGTTTAGGTTGATTTTCTCCTAAGTGCTTTACACACTCTGCATGTTCTACTTGGAGCATGTATGATTTTAAATTTTTTATATAGTTGTGGTGTTGTTTTTGTTGCTCTTACACAACCCATTCAGAAACAGATGAAGCCCTGGGTGAAAATAATTTTCTACCCTCAGAAACCATCGTTTTGAGATTTCTTATGAAAATTGAGAGTGAAAATAGTCAGGATTGTGAGTCAGAGGCAGGATCAGTATCATACCGTTGTTCTCGACACTATGCCCAATGGATATGACAAGGCAATTAGTATTTTTATCTAGTAGGTAGATACCCCTGTGAGTCACCAAATTACTATCCATATTTAGCCCCTGGGTAAAGTATTGGATCAACCATGACCCTGCACTTGAGTAAAGAGCAAGAGAAAAGACATTTAAATCTTGCAAACAGGTTGCAGAAGGACTCAACAATGGAGTGGTGGGGCCTTTGAAAGACCAAATGACCCTATGTAAGAAGAAAACAAAGAGAAACAGATCTATTGAGAAAATCCTTGTCTTAAATCTATTTAATGGGTTACAGGTGGGCTCAGAAATAGAATAGTAGGATTAAAGAAGCCAGAGAAAGAAAAATAAGAAATGACGAAGATATGAAGTCTTCGGGCTCAAAATAGTTCAGAATGAGTCCAAAAATTGGCTAAGTCTGGAGGAGGTAGCAGAGAGGGCCATGTGTTGGCACGACGCTTCACCAAAGTTAAATCTAAAAGGGGAAGCTCTAATGAGTGCCAGGATTCCATGTGTCCAGAGCCCCAAAACATTACATGGTCATTGCAAAGTATTCGACTAGGAAGGAAGGTGTCAGGTGTCAGCTTAGTGTAAATCCAAAATGGGAGCCCAAGGCAGAGACTCAAACTCACGCCAGCCCTCCATGTAGAAAATGGTCAATAGAGGTCAAAAGGAGGACAGGGTGGGCCTAAAAAAAGGCTAAGTATAGAAGTGCTGGTAGGGAATGCCATGTGTCCAAGCGGTGCATCTCTAAGGGTAAATCCAAAAGTAGAGGCTCAAACAAGCACCAGTTCGCCACGTAGTCCAAGGCCCGAAAAGGTAAGAGGGAGGTCATTGAAAAGTCCAAAGACCTATGGAGGCTTCTAAGTGTCAACTCGACACTCCTTCAAAGGTAAATCTTGATCGGGAGTTTAAGCGAGCGTGGAGCCTCCACGCGTCCAGTCTCAAAAAAGGGATAGAGTCGGGTTGAATAGTCAATGCATGGTGGTAGGCTGGCGGAGAGTGTCAAGTGTCCAAATGGCACTAACTCAAGGGTCGAATAAAGAGAGGGTTTCTAGATGAATTCCAGACCACCGCGTGTCGCCGGTCAAGAAATATGACCCCGCCAAGAAAAGGACTTAGCCAAAAACATAGAAATTGAGCAGGTGGTAGAGGAAGCAATGTGTCAGTCCCACACCATTCCAAGAAAAAAATATAGAGGCTTCCCTTGAACAAGTGCCACCCTCCACATGTTCCATATTAGAAAAAGGGCCCATTTTTCAAGCTAGTTTTCCCTACCCTTTTGTATGGACCTGATACAAACTTCGAAGGGGCATATCTTTTGACTCAGGGCTCTAAATTCAGCAAATATGACACCATTGGAAAGATCTCGGCCCCATCTACACCATGTAGATCTAAAAATTTAAGTTCTAAGAGGTTAGGTGGGAGAAAAATGGAGAAAAATCTCTAGGGCCATAAATGTAGGATCTATTTTTCCCTAACAACTAGATCAGATTCAATTTGATTTGCCATTTCATCCTTCGAGGCGCTAAATACGAAATTGATGTAGTCAAGATAGATTTGGGGGTAGATTTTATGGGAGGCATTAATAGTGGTGGTTGAGCTTTAGACTATTTTTCCCATTTCTCTCTCTTTCTCCCCACTGTGTTGAATCTATAAAAGCATGGTCAAAACTCATTGTAAAGGGTTCGACATTTTTTTTTTTTGTAGGATCCCCTTTCCTTTTGGAAAAGGAATTCATGGATTTCAGACCTTCCATTTAAATTACAAATATGTTTCCTACCTTCTGGCCATCTGTAATACATTTTATCAATCAAGAGTAATAAAGCACATTTGTGATTGATTTTAGATCCTTTCTTGTCTCCTTTGTTCTCATCTGGTCTTTCATTATAAATCTAGTTATCTATGCTTAATTATTGTATGCATTTTGTTGGTTTATGTCTATCAGAAAAACTAATGTTCATCATTCCTTCAGTGCATCACCTTGTAGCTTAGTTTTGATTTCTTGTATTTATTTTATCCCTGTCTCCTTGGTAAAAATTAGATTAGGTTTAGGAATAGGTCCTCTGCAAGTTTTCACGCATGCACCTAAACAGAGGAATAGGAACCATCCTTTAATCTAGAGAGTTTTCCCATTTTTAAAGTCCCACACTTTAGGAATTCTCAATGTTATGTGAATCACACCAAATGAATCTGTCTTAGAAAAGCAGATCTGACGACTCATTTTGGGGTGTTGTGATTTTGCACTAGCAAGTTTGAGATCAAATCAAATCAAGTTTGTTTAAGTTTTAGCAAGTTAGAAGGAGGTGTATTTGAAGGAGTTTGGAGTTGAATCTTGTGATCACCATCAAATAAGTTATTGCAACATATATGTAGTGATATTCTTATCAAAATCTTGTGTGATGAATCATATTCTGCAAGTATCTTATTGTGAGTAATGTCATTAAGGATTTAGGTGTTGGTGCTCCTTGTGGGGTTGGCGCATCACTAAATAAATATCTTGTGATATGTAATATTCATTTGATTTTTTGTCATGAAGTAATATTAGAAATGTTTTTAGTGGTTTTTCTTACCCTTGAGCGTTTACTACTTACATCTTATGTTCTTGTGTACTCCCTCTTTATGCTATTTTGATGGTTGGTGTGTGAAAGTTAAATTGAAAATGTTTAAGGGTTACAAAGGACTGATTCACCCCCCTTAGTCCATTGTGCTTCCAACATAGAGTATATGTTTTGATAACATAGAATGTAGTACAAAATAGAATAGAATATATGTGGTGATATCATATCATGATGATAGTAGAATAGAAAATATATTGATAAGAGGCATGAAATCATGTAGCACAAAAGAACATATAACATATAGTGATAAAGAAGGTGATGGTTATTCATAGGTGGATCAACTACTGTAGTATTAGGTGCATATGTACTAAATGATAAGCTCGAAGTGACCATAACAATACTAAGAGGATGTGAATATTATAATGGAGATGATTCTCCTTCAAGACCAACCGAGGTATAAAGTGTAAGGTAAGTGTTAGAAGCTTCTCATGCGTAGTAAAAACTTAGGGAGGAGAAAAAAAAACTTTAGGAGGATGAGAGGTAGTTAAAGTAAGATATGCTAGTTTGTAACATCATGGCACTAGAGAATGTGATCTATCAACATGTCATGCGTGAAAAGAAATGAATCCTTTTTCCTCAAATAGATGAAGTTTATCATGGAGTGTATAACAATCATTATCTCTATGACTAGATCCTATGGTGTTGGACTAAAAATATGAATAAGTACAAGCCATGTGTAGAGGTTGAATACCATGCATGTAAAGGAAAATATGAACCTTAGAGGGATACCAAGAGACCGTGGAGGGAATGTACAGGATTACATGTGAGGAAAAGGAGGTAAGGTAAGTACACAAAGGTACATGCAAGATATGAAGATATATTAGTGTGGAAATGATCGTGCACACATAGAGACAGGTTCTAGGAGTTAGCCACATTTTTAGGAAGGGCTAAAAATATGAAAAACAAAGTTGGCGTGTCAAGCAAGACAAGTCTAGAAATAGAATTGGAAATGATACAAAACATACAGATTGGATAAAGCACATGCATGGATACATAATTATAGGATGGGGGTATAGATGAGGTTGATCTATTTATAATGCAAACTAGAGAATAAAAAATAAGTTAAAAAGGAATGTGGTCTATAGTTAGGCAGTCTATTATTAGATTCAAAACATGTAAGTGGTGAATGAAAAGTTCCCACCATATATGTGTGTGTGTGTGTGTATGCTACACCTATTGTATGTATGTTGGGGAGGACATATGATGGAATTGGTCTATATGAGGTGCATGCATGGTTGCTAAATATGTAAGCCAAGATTCTCTTAATGTTCTAAGTATGTGTTTGTAATGGGTAACATTATATGGGTTTTTAGGGTTAGGAGAAGTGGACATAATGTAATTAGCATACAAATACTACTATTAGTTATCTATGAATGAATGATCAAATCTCTTGTTTTCCTTACTTGTGTATTTTTATTATTTACTTTATCTTCTATTTAATGTTGTGTAATGGTCTATTGATGAATCCACATCTTGCATGATCAAATAAAGAGGTACCTAGTAGGTTACACATAATTTAGGTGATATTTTGGGAAATATACTTGAGTGATGTGCCATCGTGCTTTCCGGGGTTTGTAAATAAAAATATACATTATGGTTCCATTGCCGGGACATGTTTACATTTTGGTCATCAAGATGTGGCATGCATATGACATTTTTAATGTCATTGGATAATATTGATCGTTGGGTACATGATGGCCAAGATGAGTTTTCTAAAATCTACAACATTAGATGAGGTTTCAATGCACACAAGTGGGTGGAAGATAATCTATATGATTAACTATATGAGACATTTTTAGTTTCTTCCCAATAGATTTATACGAATGGTTAGCAACTTATGCAAAAAATAGGGGTATCTAGTTGGGAAAAAAGCAAGTTTTGAGCCAAGATAAATATTAGGCACTCTCTGATTTGGATGAACTGTGGCAATGTGTGGTAGACCATTGGTGGGAAGGAGTGTTACAGAATCACACCTTGGTATATGAAATTTCAATGCATTCATGTCCAAAGGAAGTAGAGTTCCATTTTTGCATGATTCAAGAGGATGATACTTACGCGTGATAATCTGTTAGCAATGAAGATCTTAATGATTGAGCTAGGAAAGGAGAAATTACCTATGAAAGGATAAAAATTCACCACGCACAAGGGTAGGAGCATGTTTGGGAATGATAAAAAAGTACAATTGGAAGAAAGAGATAGAGAAGATAGAATTCACAGATATAATGATGTATAAGAGGACTTGTTGAGGAGGTGATAAGAATGAGAGGAATGGGGCCAAGAGAAATTGATGAGAACGTGTAAAAGGCTAGGGACTACGGGACCATGTCCATCAAATATTGAGGAAATGAAATAGAAGGACCCCCTCGAGTCTAATGGTAACGAGTCCGATGAGAGAGTAAAAACTATTGGTGCCCATTTGATCCACCATGGACCCCTAGCACTTACGCTTGGTTTTTTGGAATTGAAACAATTATAGAAGATCATCACGGTGATAGTGAATAATAAGGAAATCAAGGATCACCATGTTGGTTTGGAAATATAGGTAGGATTGTTTTGGTATCAACACAAGATACACAACAAATAAAGGAAACATATATGGTAGTACAAAAAATTCCCATCTTTGGACATAGTTTGTTTGTGAGTAATTTAGTAGGCATGGAATCAAGACATGGTAGTGGCACACTACCCATTGGAGGTAATGCGATAGGTGGAATATTGGGGAACATAGTTGGGGTATCTTATTAGATATGTCCATTTAATTTCTAGAGTATTGAGGTGTGTAAGATGCAACAAAGCATGTTCATAAATGTGAAATTTTTGTGGATGGCTAAAGGAATAATAGACCTAGATAGTAAGGCTAGTTGGTTTACCAAAACACTTGAAGGCCACAAATATAGTTGGTATAGGAAGTATGATCCACATCAGATGGAATTGGAATATGATGTGTTGCACACTACTTTATTGGTTGGATTCCACATACCTAAATTTGAACACAAAACATTGACATTCTTTGAAAGACATTAAATGGGGCTTAACAGAGAAAGTGTTAGAGAGTACGATGCACAATTCAAGACTATGTTGTCTAAACTTTCATATGAAATACATCAGAATCAACATGCATAATGGTTTATAGGAGGATTATTGACACCTTTATGAATGATGTTATAAAACAATACATTTAGAGACCCACATGAGGCTTTGGTGGCAACAATACACACATAAATAGTTGGGAGCATATATACTAGAGTAATCCCATTCCTTGAAGCTCATATTTTAGCCCCGGCTTCTTAGCTAGAAAATTTATCTACTAATTCAGTCCATGACACTCAGAGTGGATTATGGTGCACAAATTGTGAGGTATATGGGTACATGAAGGATTATTGTCCATACGGGAGTGTGCGAGTGCTACTTTTTGTTTGTGAGATATGCCATAGAAAACTATGATGTCCGAGACTTCCTACTATTGCGGTGTGCCATAAAAATAAGGTTTCAATGTATTCTAATATTTATAACACATACACCCATAAAACAACCAAATTCTAGTTAATTGACCATATTCATGAGGTTTGTGAGACATGGTTATGACAGGATAAAGATGAAAGTATCTCCCAAGGATGTGAATGAGAAAATGAGAGTACTAGATTTGGAAAGAATAATGGTGGAGGAAATCATGGTAATGGGGGATACCAAGGAGGATATCATGGAAAAGGACATAGTAGTCATGGGGGTAGGTTTAATTATGGGATATATTACATATGTGGGTCACAAGACCATTATCAATGTGACTATCTAAAAACCAATCCTACACATATTGTGGTAAGGGGCATAAGGTTAAGGATTTCACATATTTATATGTGCATTTGTGCAAAAATAAGAAGGAAAAGGGCATAACAATGGTTCGAGTAGAGTGCGCTTGGTAGGGGAAATTACATGATAATAATTTTATGGATACATAACAACCATTATTAGTCATTATACATGCCAAATATTTACGTGCATGTGAGTAGGGAAAAAAAAACCCCTCATCAAAAGAAAGGAACTAGTTCTATAAGAAATATACCTAGATGTAGGGTATAAAAGTTGATATATCAAGATATAATGAGTGTCATTCGGGAGCTTCAGGGAGAGATCCACTATCTTAAGGAACATGTGCACGACAGAGAACATGTAAAGTATGACAAGATACCTCGAAGGATGTTACTAACCTTAGAGAAGTATGTAAGATGATCCAACATGATAATTTTATACCTCTATTGGGAGAATGGTTGAGGGAGAAGGTATCATGCAAAAATATAAAGATAAAGAGAGCACTAAATTCTCCATGCCAATTTACCACCATAGGATCATGAGTACGAAAAGGAAATTACATTAGATGTTGTGATCAATGGTTGGTTGGTAAGAAATATTATGATTGATATAGGTACAAAAGTTAACATCCTCACACTTGATGCTTGGAATGATATGGAGAGTACACCATTGCATCCATCTTCAAATGTGTTGTATATGGAAAATAAAATAAGAACCATGCCCATTGGCATGTTGAAGAATGCAACTATAACCATTCAGGGAGTAAAGTTTAAAGGTGATTTTGAAGTTTTAGAGATGGCTGAAGCAGACAACTTCCCAACATTACTTGGCCATCCTTGGTGTTACCCCAATAATGCAGAAATGTGCTTTAACAAGTGTTATGTGATATTTACGATTAGTGAGGAATGTTTCATAGTCTCTATGAACAACACAAATATTTCACCTTACGTTGAGTTGATAAGTAAAGAAGACATGAATCAAATATACGTGCATACAATGTGCAATTTAGATAAGGTTGAGACATTAAATGAGGGAGTTCTCTAATGGGGATATGCACAATCCATTAATGACACTAACAGTATGGATTATGACAACTGGAATCATAGTGTTGGTACTCATTCTGAACCAATACATATAATTGAAGAAAACCAATGTTTTGAGACTCCGATTCACATAGATTCAATAACACCAAAAGATTCTATTATTCAAAAGTTTCCCTCTCCCATAATTTTGAAACAACTTGTAAAGTGGGATTGGACATTATACTCTAAGGAGGTTGCAAAACACAAATTCAATCATCCATAAAGTGAAGAATTTAGTGTTCTATGGGTTGTTTCCCGATATGCGGAACAACAAGAATCAATTAGGGACTTAAGACATATTTTGGCATAGTAACTAGATAGTGTGACATCAAATTAGTCTCATGGATTAAGGAAAGTCATTATACCATGGGTTTTGAACCCGTGGGATATGTGAAATTCTACGAAGGAAAAAATCCACAAAGTAAATGAAGTAAATGGATGGTGCTTTAGATAAAATTGTTTGAACGGTGAAGGATCTCGATCATGTGGGGATACTTTTTGCAAAGGATTGAGAGTGCGGATATGTAACAAAGATGAAATAAAATAATTCAATGTTCCATAAATTTTCCTTACATTTTTCTCTTCTTCATGAGAATTTTGAATATCTAGAATGTCCAACGGCCTCTTCGCTTATTTAGTGAATCATTTTCACCTGTAGATCTTCTTGTGGGTAGCCAAGTCATGCAAGATGGATCTTGTTAAGACTTGAAAATTAATTTACCATCCATGGGAATGATCATTTGAGGAGAAATAATAGATGAATTAATAAATAAAGTGAAAAATAATACATGTGTATACTAGGAACAAAATGGGTATTCTATAGGGGCCCTAACCCTTGTAATAACGTTTTAGTATGCATATATAAAAAGGATGTTTTTATAACTAAGTACATTATCAATTTATAATTACAAAATCCTCTGCAAAGGTGGGGATACAATCTAACATATTTTTCATCATATACTCAAGTTCCTTACAACCTCGAGCACCGTAAACACATTGAATATCTCCCGCTAAGCTACGACACATACCTAGGTCCATAAGATTTGTGATTCTCATCCTTGGGCCTTCTAAGATCTTAATAATTTTTCACTTTTTCCAATAAGAATAGATCTATTCAAGGATATTAAGCCCTCCTGTGAGGTATGCCTTAGTACCCAATTGAGTAATAATTTTGGAGGTTGAAGATGGCCCATGAAAATCAACTGGCATAGCAGGAGCTGGATCAAGTACACCAATATGATCCATAGAAATTGGCTTGGATGCACTGTTGGATTAGTTGGGTCCTTTTTACATCTCTTCAATGATGGTAGCAAAACTTTAGGAGCTTTCTCATAAGTAGATTTCATTGAATCCTTTTCAAGATTAGTGAGCATTTTTTCTATTGTGGCTATTTTATGGGAAAGTGAGGATATGTCCTCTTTAGGATCATCTTTAGACACTACATGGACATCAATGGGGATTTATTTCTATGTCATGTCCTCAATAAATAATGTAGGGGATATACAGATGGTGTTCACAATGATAATTGGCCTACAATGGGTCTAGAACTTATTTAATTGCTTGGGAACTACATAATCTTTAGGGAGAAACAAATGGTGAAAAAATTTGGAACATTGAGAAGAAGGGAGTCATTTGACAATTTTCCTCATCAAATCTAGTCTTCTTGGTCTTCAATTGTGAACAATATCCTAAAAAATCTTGATTTGGGCTAGAAAGGTTGAAGATTGCATGCGAAGTTTCTAAAGAAAGTGATTTAAAATTGTTCCCGAATTCCATCTCCATAATTGATAAAAAGATACATCACTAATTTTTTCACAAGAGGATTCACTTATAATACCTAAAGGGAGTTGAAAATTCATTAAATAATCAATGAGAATTTATAGAAGATAAATTATGGAAAGGTTCGCATGAATTATCATATCTGGATTAAATGCAAGATCAATTTTGGATGCTCACATGGATTTGAAAAAGAGAAGGGCATAATGATGTCTGTCAAAAAGTGTTCTTTTAGCTTGATTAAAGGTTTAGCTCAAGGGAAACATTGAATTCAAATAAATATCCATAGTTACTCATAACATATATTCTAAAAAGACAAGTGTCAAATCCGTTGGAGTAATGACATCAAGAAATAAACGGTTTATGATTGGGCACACGAGTGATTGTGAAAAAATAGACAAGAAAAAAGAGGATTGGACAATGCAATCGTGATATCTTACACACGTCCACATCTGGAACCAAAAATAGAATTAGGTTTATGGTTAATCAAGAATTTTCACGGTTAAAAATATTTTCCAAAGATGGAGTCCATTTCATGTGCCTTATGGGATTTCTCGTATATGCTTTTGGGGGAAAATCAAAGGAGTTCATTGATTTTTTTGTATAAAAACAAGGGTATTTCCTCATATTAAAAATAAGGTGAGTGAAGTTTTCTATTAAAAAATGTTGAAATAAAGTATTGTAACCCTACATATTTCCATTTTCTTATGGAATATAGATGAACTTTGATTTTTAAAGCTTTTGTGTCAAGGTGGTTTCACTGTACAACCATTAGATAACATTGAGAGCATTAAATTCATGTCCCATTGTTAAGAAATTGAAATTTTCAATGACATATGTCTATTTATGATTCTAGTTTTGTTTTCTAGATATTGTATGTTGGAATGTTATTAATGAGTTTTATTTACTACTGTAATTTTGTGTTTATTGCTTTTGTATGTAATACACTAGATCAATCCTTGGTTGTTGCATTTTGGTTACTAAATTAATATTTTTTGTAAGCATTTAATCTAAATATTTTATGTAATTCTAAAATCCTTATTGCAACCATCTTGTTGAGTGATTTTGTCACCCTTAAGTGTATCTTTGTTATATGAGAATATAAGCAATAAATACTTCATTAGAATGCTTGCATGAGATTTTGTGTTAAGTGTTTTATAGATTGTGTTGAAAATATTTTCAGATGTTGAGCATCAATGGATGCAAATATTTTTGTTTGATAATTTTTTACAAATTGATCATACGTTCTTTACTTTCGAGAATAACATGCTTTCATGGTAGTTGTTGATGCTTTGTTAAAAGAAATCAATCATCATTTACTCCCGCTATTTTAAAAATAAAACCTATTCTAATATTTCCCACATTACCAAAATTCTATCTTAACATCCCTTTACCACTCGGTTATTCTGCATCAAAGTTTCATTGAATACACTTCTTCATACCCAGATTCCCATAAAAAATGATGCAAGAAAAACTAATTTTTTTTGTCTCTAGTAACATATGTCCGATGGACTAAGTATGTATGACATTCTTATGAAAAATATTTTGATTCAATGCTATATTTATGACCATTCTTAGCTCATATCGACCCACCATTTTATCAACAGGAACTAATTGTAAGTTATCCCCTCTCGATTCAGGTTACCCATGTGTCCTCTCACCCTGGTCTAAGGCATAACCAAAAGTAGTAGGATTAGGCCATCCACTTTGTAGGTGCCTCTCAATCATCCCAAGAGATTAGTTCTAAAGATAATGTCGACACATCCCGATCTGTAAATGACATGTATCAAGTAGTCCTGTCATCCTCTAATCCTTCCTATTCTTTGATAGTCTTTGTCAGGGCCTTAAGGGGGTGTAAAATTAGGAACCAACATGCTTCTAGTGCCATTACCATGGATTATTTACTCTACAAAAGGTTAAGGATACATAAATTTTAAGATATTTGTTAAAATTATGCAAATAGAGACTAGTTTCCTAGCATTATAAGTAGTTTTCCAATTATATGCAGGATTTGCATAAAACTTGTGTTTATAAGAGTGTACTAAAATATGGTTACTTAACTATTATGACTGCCATTAAATATTTGAAAAGTATTTCACCTACCAGGTTGTGAAGTATTTTTCTAAATATTTTGAGTTAGTCTATATCTCTAGGGTGCAAGGCCCTAGTGGTGACTTTACCTTTCAAAAAATCTAGGTTAGACCATTGAAAATTTTCCATCCTACCCACCTTGATAACTAACTCTCCCCTTTGTAAACATAGAAGGAAAAAGATCCTTTTTCAGATCTAACCCTACTAAAAGGTTACTCCCAAAATTGGAAAGTGTACATTTAAGAAGGAAATAAATTTGGAAACTTATGGGTGGTCAAAGTTCAAGAGAAAAGGATGTTCAATCCTTTGAATTTGATCCTCTTTTGGTAGAAGACTACTCTAGTACATATGATAGTTCTAATTTAAGTAGTCATCAAACATATTTGCATTCTTCATTTAAAAAGGTTTAGTTCCTGTAAATAAGCAAGGGTATTCCTCAGATTACATATTTGTTTACCTGAGAAAATAGAGTTTTATACGAAATTGAATCCCCCAAAGTATTTCATTATGTGGACCATACTTATCTCGCCCCAAAGACCTCTAGTTATCCACCGATATAATCCTCCATTTGACAATCCACCACCAAATAATATGGATCACCCTCTACCCAAAGATCCTTTTGTAATCACTACATATAGACTAATAAATTTCAATGATATGGTGGGATTCCCTAATGAAGTGCCACGTGAGTTTATAAATAGGCTACCTCGGATTTAAGGGAACAATGCTTTTAATGGAGATAAACATATTGAATTATTCCAAAATATAATGGATGATTATGAATTTGAGTTTGAAGATGGTTATGTTAAATTTTTATACATACATTATAAGAGATGTTAGGGAAAGGTACAATTCATTAACAATTCATTACCTACAAATTTAATTAATTCTTGGGCTAAAATGAATAATGCTTATAGATTGCAATATGGTGATAAAAGTGATCCCAAGTTTCTTCTATAAGAATTTGAAAAAATTAAGAATAATCCTAATGAATGTGTACATGAGTTCAAAATTAGGTTCAACAAGACTATTGCTAGGTTTCTAAATAACATAAGGCCTAGTGATGAGTCTTACCTGATTAAATACTCAGATGATTTTGATAAGAATGTAACTTATTATTTGAGAGAGAAATACCCTAGAACTCTAAGGTTGGATTTATCTATGGAAATACAGATAAATAAAAATATCAAAGCAGTTGGGAATCCTCCCAAGAGAGAAGGTTTCAAGCTAGTAAATATAGAAAATCTGCAAGCAAGCAAATCTATTGATTTGGAAGAGGTGGTGAAAAATTTCTGGGGTATTCAAGGAGATTCCATAAAAAATGGCTAGAGAAAAGAAACACATGGCTCTAAATATTTAGGTTGAACACTATTTTTTCTCAAACATCCATCCACATCTCAGATCTTGGAAGGGATGAGGTGTTTGAGACCACAATGGAATTGTCCCTAAGTTGTGGGACCTTGCGCGCTTGGGATGAATATCTGGAGAAGGCCGGTTCCTCTATCTATTTCTACTGCTACTACTACTCCTAGTGATAGAAGGGAAAAATAAGCTAATAATGCCAAGGAACTAGGGATAAAAGGATAACATGAGATTAAACTACACTAAAAGGAGATAGCACCAGAAAAAGGGATGAACATTATCTGTTCTGAGTGAGAATGGAAGGAAATGCATGAAAGGAGGCTAGGTATGAGTAACACAACTAAACACATATTTACCAGATCATTCTCATGGAACACAACTAAATAAGGAACTGCAAGGGACCTGAAATGGCACAACCAACACACAACACAAAAGATAAGGCAAGAACAAGGAATGAAAACATGTTAGGAAAAATAATAGTCACAAAATGACGTTTCTATTACTTCCGAGAAATACATAGTGTTGATACAAAGATGAAGGAGGGCAATATCCACATGCGGGAGCCGAGATCTAGAGGTCCGAAACTCAAAATACTTAAAATATGAAGTCCTTAGAAAAAAATGGGTAAGGATCTAGAGTGTCCAACATAACAAATGAGTCTAGCTCTTACATTTATAGATGAATCCATGGAAGGAGAAGAGAAGGAGGGAAAATTTGAATTTGAAATGCAACCACCAACAAGAAGCATTCAATTCCTGTAAATCCACTTGGAGATCTATGAAATACACTTCCCTAAGCCTATTTGGTGTGTTGAAGAAGGAAGGAAGGTAAATCATATCAAATTGGGTGGTTGGAGCAATTAGATCTGTTCATCAATGCTCAGAAATATGTTTTCCCATTTCTCACCTACCAGGTCTACCAAAAGTTTGAATTTGAATCCATAGCATTGTAGCTGATGTAAAAATATATTTGACAAGTCCATGTGCATGTCAATCTGAGCTCTGTAGCAAAATATATGGATGTCAGAAGATGTCAGAGTCGTTGGTGCACACAAAACATGTGGCGACACGCAATTGGCTGAAATGATGGCCAACTATGTAAATATTTATCATTTTTGCCACATTTCACTTATTGATTTGTTGCAAGGATTTGGCACCCTACTAGTGCACTTTGGCTGGTTACATGACACACTTAAGCATATCAAAAGATGACATGGAATAGAAGGGTGTAAAGGAGGGTGCAAGGGAAGGGCACACGGAGGAAGGCACAAAAGGGCATGAATGAAACGCGGGGAAAAGAGGAAAAGGAAAATAGAAGGAGAGAAAAAAAAATCACGTAAGGGAACTCGACGAAAAATAAGGGGTGCCAAGTGGAAATTGCAACTAAGGAGATGTGCAAATTAAGCTTGAGCATGCACAACCTTCAATGAGGAACAGAGAGCCAATATATTTATACTAGTTACCCAAATAACTAGGAGAGTTATTTGGATAACAGTTTTGGTGACTTTCGGGCCATCTACCTACTAGATGAAGAAGACCAGTATCTTGGAGCATCCATTGGGCATGGAGTCTACTATGTAATTATGAAATTTCCCGTAATCACTTGAAGATCATTTCTTGACTCTATTATAAATCTTACAATTTCTGAAATAAGATCTCCATTTTGGAAGCAACAAAAGAGTGCATGTAGGAAGCACACAAGAAGAAATAACTATGTACAAACAAACAAACAATTTGTGCATAGCACACTTGGAGGAATTGCTACTATTTTGATATATAGAAAATGATACATCAAGCTTAACGGAATGGTTTGAGATAGATCCCATTTACTGGGATTTTCAGCACACCTCCATCAAGATGAGTTAACTTGAAAGAGTTAGCCTCCTTGCAGGAACTAATGATGTATGGGCCACTCCAAAGTGCATCAAACTTTTAATGGCACCCTGGTTTGGCTTTGTCAACATCCCATTTTAAGACCAAGTGCCCAGCCTTGAAAACTTGAGGATTATCCTTTCTTTCAAACCATTTATTTGTTGCTTGTTGATGTTGTTCTAGCTTGATCATGGTAGAATTACTTGATTCTTCAAGATTAACCAAATCTACCATTCGATTTCTCTCCGGTCTATGCTTTCAAATTCCACCTATTGGGCAAGCGCTAATGAATTCAGATCTATTGTCAAAGGAAGGGTAACCTCCTTGCCATAGAAAAGCTTGTAAGGAAAAGTTCTTATTGCCTTTTTTATTGTGATTCTATCTATCCAAAGTGTACGTGAGACATTTGTATGCCACATTGTCTTTGGCTCATGTTCATTGTGCACTTCATAATTCTAATCAAGTTCTTAGTTGTTGACTTTTCAAGACCAGATTTGGAGCTCAATGGTGATTTTAGTACCAAGGAAGGATTTTGCATTATCAGAGATATTGGTTTAAAGAACGCCAAACCTTGTGACTCTACCTTTGAGAAATTCAAGGATGAATGAATCAGTTGATTCCTTGAGTGCAACAACTTCTGTCCATCCGGTAAAGTAATATGTAGTCATCAATACCCAATTATTCCCAACACTTTGATGTGGATTGATCATTCCTATGAATTCGAGACCCCATTATGCAAAAGGATGATCCGCTTGGATTGGTTGGAGGGGAAGCACTACTAATATTTTCTTTCCTGCGAAGAAAGTGCATTCCTTGCATTTTGTGACCCACCTATGTGCATTTACAAATAGGGTAGGCCAAAAGATACATGTCATTATGATTTTCATTGCTGTAGTTTTGGTAGAGAATCGTCCACCAGAGAATCCATCATGAAATTATGCTAATACATTTTTAGTTTGCATGAGATTGATACATCTTAACAACACGCCATCAAGATTCCTTTTGAAGATAATTCCATCAATCAAAACATAGGGGATAGATTTTAACCTCAGATGTCTTCTCTTTGCTTTGTTTAAATGAAGAGGGTATGAGCCCTCGAAAAGGAGTGTAATCATGTCCTTCATCCAATCACGCATGCCAAGATCTACATTCTGCTCATGTTCTACGTGTGGGAGGTTCTCATCTAGAAATAATGAAGCCTCATGTTCATTATGCACATCCTTAGTAATTTTCCTATAGAGTTTACTACCTCCTACCAACTTTGTTGCCTTTATAGTCAAATCATACTCCATGATTTTTGTCATCCATCATGCTCTTTTCTCACCAATTTCTTCTCCCATGATGAAGTCCCTAACAGAAGAATAGGAGACTAACACCTTGATATGATTGGTGGCGAGCATACTCTTGAATTTATTAAGCATGTGCATGATGGAAAAGAACTTATTCTCCATGTGAATATTCTTTAATTCATATTCCTTCAATGGGCTGGCAAAGAAAGCCACAGTTGTTCTAGCCCTTGTTCACTTTCTTGTGTTAGAATAACAACAAAACTCATATCAACACCATAAGCATAAAGGATGAAATCCTTTGAATAATCTGGGTTGGTTAGTGTTGGTGTGCAAGCAATTTTTTTCTTGATCTTGTCAAATCTTTCTTTTCCTTATTCTATCCATCTAAAGGCTATGTCCTTCTTGAGCATCAAGGTGATGGGCCAAACCAATCCTAAAAATTTAGGGATAAAATGCCTAACAAATTTGATTTTACCAAGGAAGGACCTGTAGGGCCTTCTTGTGTCGGTAGGGAAAGATCTAGGATGGCTGAAATGCACTTAGGATCATTTACGATGTCATAATTTAAAACCAAATGGCCCAAAAGATTACCTTGCGCCACTAAAAATTTCACTTCTTAGGGTTAAGAGACACCCCAAATTTTGTGCATCTCTCAAAGAATTTTCCGGTGTGTGCTATATGATCCACACTTTGCTTTAAGAAGACAATTATATCATCATTGTAAACCAAGATGAACTCATTAATGTATCCTTTGAAGGTAATATCCATGGCATGCTGAAATGTGGCACTCACGTTTGACAACCCAAAGGGAATTTTTTATATGCATATGTTCCCCACTTGGTTGTAAATGCTATTTTGAATTGATCCTCTTCCTTGACTAGGATCTGATTGAAACCTGAATACCCATCTAGCATGGAGAATATCTGTGTGTTGGCCACAGTTTGTAGAATCTGCTCCATTGAAGGAAAAGGATAATGATCCTTTAGAGATGCCTTATTCAAATCTCTGAAATCAACACAAAGTCTGATTTCACCATTATTCTTGTGCACTGGAACCAAATTTGTGACCCAGGTAGAGTATTTGATAGGAAAAATAATTTTTTCCTCAATGAGTTTGGATAATTCCTTTCTCATGAGGGGATCTATCTTTGGATTGACTGGTCACTACTTCTATCTAATAGGCTTGATACTAAGATCAAGGTTAATGGAGTGTTGAGAAACACTTAGATCAAAACCTTTGAGGTATTCATACTCCCATGAGAAGATATCATTGTATTTTTGACAGAGAGAGATGAAGGCCTACTTTTCATCATGTGCATAAGATTTAAGGAGTAATAACTCTTTTCCATGTGCAATAGTGATCTGGGAGTAGTTTTCTTGCTTTGCGTGCATGTAATTTTCTTCAACCTTGAACTCATCATCAGGGATAAACATTTACTTAAAGGGAACATCCCTTTAGGAAACTTGTTTATCTTTAGCTGTATCATTTGGTCACCATAGCTATCATGCAAGTCAACTTGCATGCTTGATGAGAACTCTACTTCATTTTGAATGAACTGGATGATCTGTGTGTCACTGTCAAACACTTGCCAACTTGTTTTATTGTCTTGAATGGATGGTATGATCACCATCTTGATGTGTTGTGTGATTCTTTTAACAAAGTACTCAATAGGAGAGAACTATGAACTAAGAGTGGCCATAAGGTCAGCTTCATTGTTCATTTTGTGTGGCACCACCGGTAGATTTAGAGCATAAAAGCTCTCAAGGAGGTCCCAAAATCTATTCTTATAAGGTTTGAGAAGATTTTTATTTGTATGGAATTTTTGGTGACCTAGTGGATAACCAATTTTGTGTCCCCAAAGATCTGAAACGTCTTGATTTTCTTCTTCTCAAAAATGAACAAGCCATACACTAGTGCTTCATACTTCACCACATTGTTGGAGCATGAAAACTACAACCTGTGCATGAAGGAGAATTTCTCATCTTTAGGGGAAATTAGAACCACTCCTACTCCCGTGCCGTTTATGCTTTTGGATCCATCAAAGTATAACTTCCATAGACCAACTTCAACTTGGTCTTTCTTGAGCGCGCATGGAAAAATAACTTCTTCTTCAAGAATATAGTAAGTACTAATCCTAGTTTCATAAGCTTCTAAATCTTTAGCATATGGATCAAATTTATGGTGCCTTTCCTCCCATTCATCAAGTACTAGGTTAGGAATAGAGGGTGGAAGAGACTACTCTTCAGAGATTGAAGCTTGTTCTTCTTGGATTAAACAGTTGGCTTGGAGAGGAGATGGGACATATGAATCTACATGATAGGAAAATATAGGTTCATTTTATATGGTTAACCGGGTACCATAACTTTTCTTGAGTAGATTATGAGAGCAACCAGAAGACAAGTAACCACCCACTTTAGCAGTAAAGTCTCTTGAAAAACATAGGGAAAACAAAGGAGGTAGGTCGATACTTGACACGTCTTGAGTTATTGTTAGGCTTGGGCATGCATGGAGGGTTAAATCAAGATCCTTGATGACTCCTAAGATGGTGATAGCTGAACCATTAAGTTGTAGGACTCCTTTAGACAAAGGGTTATATTTCATACCTAAGACATCAACTATTTTCTTAGGCATGATAGAAGTACTAGCACCTGAGTCAATCATGCAATTATGCACTAGGTGTTTTCCTATGATCAAGGACATATAAAAGGGTGGGGTTTTAAAAATTTTACTTTTCTCCTCTTCTTGGAAGACATTGATAGAAGTGTGTGGCTTCGCACATTTGGATCAACATGTAGGAGTTTTAGCATAGCTTCATGTAATAGATCCCATTGAAAAGGAATGGTCAAGGCATCCCACATTGTGACATTTATGTTTTTTCTCTTCATCTAGTCAACAATGCTAAATGGAAGGCCCCTATCTTATGCATTTAGGGAAAAACATCCCTTTTTGACTATTCAAGAATGAAATCATATACTTTAGCTAGAGTAGAGGGTTGACCTACCAAAGGAGGGGTGCACACTATTTTAAAAGGGGCTTTGTGTAGGGCATCTTATGTAGGGAGTTAAGCGCTTTTACTGTAGGATGCCTTGTCTTTATATTTATGCTTCTGAGGATTTTTTTGCGCGGCTAGGAGTGGGACATGCGCGCTTGACTCTAACATTATTTTCTTATATCTTATGTTGTATGCAACTTAGGCATGCAGTATGTTTATATCATCTGTAGCTTGGTTGATTGCACAGAAGTCCTCAGTGCCAAAGAACATCAAATTCATATCCGGAGGAGCTTCTGGTCTCTCTTGGTTTTCTACTTTAGGGAACTTGTTAAGGGCTCAAAACATGAAGCATTCGGATCATGAAGGCTTGGGCACACGCGACATTGGCATAATTATATTGAATATGAGGCATGTTGCAAGGGAATCACTATTCTAAATCTTGTGCCAAATTGTTATGAACTGGAATGAGCACCTAACTTGCACCTTTGGGCTGCTAGAAGAGAAGGTGCAAGAGGAATAAATTGAAAGTGTAAATGTGCATTGAGGTGCCATCTATCATTCTGCTAGTTACGCGTGTATCTTTTATTTCCATATTGATTCTGCCAAGGCTGATTTATTTGGCCATGTGCCTGATTAGAATTACCTTTATAGGTTTACACCTATTGCTTTTATAATGATATGAATTTGTTTGATAAATTTCTAATTAGGGCCTTCAACTCTTCATCTTTCTTTTATTGTGTTGGAGAGTAGGATGTTGAGGTAACCGGTTGCACACTTTACTCAAGGATAGGAATAGGGGCCACAAAAGGTTGGGGCGCTTGTGAAATTTCTAGGAACAAGGGCATAGGTGGTCTAGGAGCTATCTTTCCCACCTAAATAAGACTATTTTCTACCCTTTACAACCGCAATGCAGCTGGTAAATTCCTACCTCCCATGGATTGGATCATAACTGAAATATCACTATTGAGTGCCTTTAGATAATACATGAAACCATGTTGGGCTGTAGGTCTTACCATAAGAGGGATTTCAACCCAAGTCTTTTACAATTTGATGTTTAAATTAGTCATCTACTCCTTAGGCACCCTCCTTGTTGTTGTTGTTAGTTTCTCCGCTAGAGATAGGTGATTTGACTTATCTTAAAAGTAATTACAAAGAGCTATTCCCAACTCATCCTAGGTGGTGATAGATCCAAGTCTCAGGCCTTAGTACCGTTGAAGTGCTTTACCTTTGAAAGAGGTCATGTGATATGACTACTACATCATCATGTGTGATCAAAAAGAGTGAACACACATTTGCTATATCCTTGATATGATCCTAAGGGGTGACTTGATTCTCACCAATAAAGTATGGAATAATTTTGAGTGTGCCATTTGGCATATCATGTTACACAACCAACAAAAATGGTCTTCCTCTCATAAATTTTATAAAGTTTCTAAGTCAAGGAGGTTCTTTGATGAGCCATTGCAAGGCACGCAGGTTGTCTATTTTGAGGAGGAGTTGAATGGGCATGGCGTGCAGGAGATGGAGATATGCATGTTGGCTTTCTCAAATGAACTCTTCTCGAGGATAGTGGAGATACTCAAAAGAATCTTTAGCTACTACACTTTTCCTTGTGTGCACTCTTCTCATGAAAGGTGCTTAGGTCTCCTAAAAAAAGAGATATTGAAATGTTGGGAGTCACCAGATGTGTTGAAAAGGGCCTCCAAAGGTTGAAAGATTAAGTCCACACACCATAACTTAGCAATGTGAAATGTAAGATTTCAATCTGCTCCCACCGAGCATGCTGAAACTATTGGTTGCTCAAATGTGCACCCATGTATTGGATCTTGAAAGGGCCAAGGTGTTTGAGACCACAATGGAACCATCCCCAAGTTGTGGGACCTTGCGTACTTGGGATGGATCTCTAGAGAAGGCCGGTTCTTTGATCTATTTCTCTGCTACTACTACTCCTAGTCTTTGGAAGGAAAACTAATTTAATAATACCAAGGAATCAGGATAGAAGGATAAAATGAGAGGAAACTACACTAAAAGGTGATAACACTAGAAAAGAGGGACGAACACTAGATTTTCTGAGAGAGAATTAAAGGAAATGCATGAAAGAAGGCTAGGCATGACTAACATAGCTAAACACATATTTACCAAATCATTCTCATGGAATACAACTAAATAACAAACTGCAAGGGACTTGAAATGGCACAACCAACACACAACGCAAAAGATAAGGAAATAAGAAGGTGTTATCTCTGAATCAAAACACCCTATGGTTTGCACAAGTGTGGGTGCTTGAGGTCATAGTGTGATTGGATAACATGAGTACTATTTCCATGTTTTGGGACTTGATTCTTGAGATAGACCTCCAGAGAAAGCCGGTTCTTGCTCCTAAACTACCTGCCACAATCTACTCTAATGTAGGAAAAATATCTATCCTAATCTAACTTTCCAAGGAACTAGGGAGAGAGAGTGCATGAAAAAAAATCCTACACTAAAGCGGTGATACACTAGAAAAGAAGGGAATGAGAATAGTCTTCCAATGTGTGAAAATTAGAAGAAAAATGCAAACTAGAAGGGGTGATAATAGTTCTCCACAATCTAGAAACTACATTCAAAAAAATATTTCATACACACACAATGATAATGGATCCCTGCAACAACATAAGATAGACACAATATATATGCAATGAGATTGAAAGGGCAAGAGGAATGCAAACAAACATAAGCAGGGAAGATACATCCACAAACTTGCATCTATTGCTTCATAAGCATATGCACAATTCAATCTATTACAAGATAAGGGCCTAGATCACCATACAAGGAGTCCACTACAAGGGTTTGCAACACTTTTTTTCACAAAAATTTTTGTGAGTTTTGCTACTCAAAAATATCTCCTCTTACAATGAGCCCAACACTCCAATTTATAGAAATTTTAGAAGAGAGAGAGAGAGGAAAATGAAAATCATAAAATCTATCCTTCAACCACTTGCAAGATGTAGTAAATGAAGTGAAATGATGTTCTATTACTTCTAAAAGGCTCCCTATACTATCCCATGACTTACAACAGTGATAAATGTCAGTCCATGCTCCATTGAATGCATCCCAACTACCAAATAAAAATCTTTTTTGAACTTGGTAATGTTTTCTACAAAATCACCATATATTTCTCATTAAATACTAAATTTCTTGATGTCGTGCATCAGGCTCATAAACATGATTCCAACGGTAACAATTTTGTGTTTTTTTGCTGAGAAATGCAAAATTTATGGCCTTCTAAGTGCGGGTAGTTATTTTGGGTCTGCCAAGCATTTATATCATTTGATAGGATTGGGTTTTTTAATTGACTAGAGATGAAGATGTTTCTTAAATAAGACATCATGCCCATTCTAAAAATTCAAATTTTGTGAAAATCAGAGCTCGGGGTCAAAAGTTATGGCCGTTTGAAGCCCGAGGTCTTATTTGCACTGTCTTCCCTTACATGCGGCTATATCGGGTATTTTGGGTCATAGTGTTCTGGTTGTTTCAGAAAAAAACCTCCGATCCACCCACAAGTATCCTTCCTATTGGAATTTTAGTAAAAATTAGGTCCCGACATCCTGGTTGTCCCAACATTGACCGGGCCTTGAGCACCGTTGACCGCCGCTTCACTCGCATCCCTTTGACGCACCTTACAAAATTAGACAAGTCGAGTTTTTAGGTCCCAACTGTCCTGTGTGTACCTGTGTGGCCTGGGCTCCAAAAAGCTGATTTTTCTAATTTATTTGCAAATCAACCATTTCGGCCATGTGGGTCTCGGATGTCCTGTACGTACTTGTGCGGCCTAGGCTCTAAAAACACGATTTTGCCTATTTATACTAGCACAGGGCAAATTTTTTTTATTTTTGCAATTTTTTCTAATTCTTTGAATTTTTCTTGGATGGGGAAGTTAGAGAGAAACTAGAGGGGCCCCCAAAATCCAATTTTTTTCCCTTCCATCATTTCTGCTTGCTCCAACATGAGGAGATTATGCAGGTTATCCAAATTACTTCGAGGGGTGAATTTGGGATAACATATGGAATGTAAACATGTTAGGACAAAGAATAATCACAAAATAATGTTTCTATTACTTCCAGAAATGCACACAGTGCTAATACAATGATGAAGGAGGCCAATATCCACATGTGGGAGACATATCTAAAGATCTACAACTCAAAATACATAAAATATGAAGTCCTTAGTAGAAAATGTATAAGGATCCAGAGTGTCCAACATAGAAATGAGCCTAGCTCTTACATTTATAGATGAATCCTTCGAAGGAGAAGATAAGGAGGGAAAACTCAAATTTGAAATAAAACCACCAACAAGAAGCATTCAATGCCTGTAAATCCACTTAGAGATATTTGAAATACACTTCCCCAAGCCTGTTTGGTGTGCTAAAGAAGGAAGGAAGGCAAATCATATCAAATCGGGTGGTTGGAGTAATCATATTTGCTCATCAATGCTAAGAAAGATGTTTTCCCATTTCTCACCTACCAGTCCACCAAAAATTTGAATTTGAATCCCTATCACTATAGTGATGTCGCAAATCTCTGAAAAGTTTAGGAACGTACAATCTAAGCTCTATAGCAAAAGATATGGCTTTCAGAAGATGTTAGAGTTGTCCGTGCACGAAAGACATTTGGTGTGCATGAATTGGATGAAATGATGGCCAACTGTGCAAATATTTGTCATTTCTACCACATGTCACTTGCTGATTTGTTGCAAGGATTTGGCACCTTGTTGGCACACTTTGGCTTGTTGCACAAACAGACTTAAGCAAGTCGAGAAGATGACGTGACATAGAAGGGCACAAAGGAGGGTGCGAGGTAAGGGAACATAGAGGAAGGCATAGAATGGCGCGCACAAGATGTGGGGAAAAGAGGAAAAGGAAAATGGAAGGAGAGAATAGAAAGCATGCAAGGGTGCTTGAGGAAAAGAAGGGGTGCCAAGGGGAAACTACAATCAAGGAGATGTGCAAATTGAGCTTGAGCATGTGTAACCTTCAATGAGGAACTCGAGATCCAAAATATTTATACCAGATTACCCAAATAATTGGGAGAGTTATTTGGATAAAAATCACCAAGCCCCTAGATATAATAGATTTGGGAATCATCCCAAAGGAGATCACCAAGAAAAGGACTCGAGGAAAAGGGCCTATGGGTTTAGGAAACAAACAACAAGCCTTTAGAGACAACAAGATAGTCCTAGATCCATTAGTGGAAAGAGTTTCAATGGTGGAAGAGGAGTACACTTGATTTGTGTGAAAATGTATGTTGCCTTACCCTCCCCGTGAGAAGCCTACATCAAGATGATGATAATGATGATGAAGTTGATTTTGGTGATATATGCATGATAGAGTGTCCAAAAGATTCAATGTAAGGGACCAATTCTACTTGATCTCCTATTTGCTAAAACTATGGAAGAATTTTAGGTTTGCATCAATCATGTATCCTCCTCGCTTCTATAATTAATGATGATGTTGATATGGCTTAATCATTTGAGCTCCCAAATCATGACTTTGAATATCTAAGAGCATTAATGATAAAAAAATATGATGGTGGAATTCCCTCAGAAGAGGATAGGAAGTTATTGATGAATGTTGTCATTGTCTAAGAGAAGGAATATAACCTTTCCAATAAATAATTTAAGGTTCCTGTCCCAAATCCCAAGCCAAATATTCCTCTCTTGAAAAATATCCCTAAAGATACTCCCAAGAAAAGCATGCCAGATAAAGGCCCTATCATTAACTCAAGACCAATAACTTTTTCTCAACCCAATCAATAATGAAAAATATCCCATTAGAAAAATAGTCACCCTTTCTCCTAATACTAGCTTTCCCAAAAATGCCACATGTGATATGGATAAGACCCTAAGTCAAATAAAAATCACTTGTCCCTATTGTGGAATTACTTAAGATTACCAAACACGGTAAGAAGAGCATTTGAATATTTGGGGTTGAAGGAGGATGGGGTTGTCAAAGAAAGAAGTGCAAGTAATATGGTGACTTATCCCACTATTTCTAAAGTTGAAATAAAAGAAGACCAAGAGAACATAGAAGAACCCCAGATTATATTTGGGTACCTCCTTGGTAGAATCACAATTAGATGTAGATCCTTTCTTCACTACTCTTATTATCAATGAAAGGCTTCTCCATAATTACATGTTTGATTCAGGGGAATCTTACAACATCATGCCTTTAGAAGTCATGAATGAGTTGACATCAAAATAGCTATTTCTTGTGGGAGATGTTTTGCCATGGATTCAAGGGAGGCACCTATTGTTGGTTACGTCAAAGGTTTGGTAGTACAACTTGCTCCATATCTGGAAAATATTTAACTATAAATGTGCTTATAGTTGACTCGCCTTGGTAAATGGGGCATTTTATTATCAAGGAAATGGGATTCCATTATAGGAGAAATGTTCAAATGGACATTTCTTTTACTTCCATATCCTTGGATAGAAAGCTAGTCAAGTTCCATAGAGAAGATAAAATGGTATATCTTATTCAAGACCCCTAAATGCTTCATATGAAGTATTATTTGTTGATATAGAATTAGGTAACTTTATAGGTTATGGTGAATTTGAAGATCAATGTATGGATATAAATCCACACCTTGAATATTTTAGTGTCCCATGGACTATGAATTTTTATGGAGCATGTTCTAATATTGGGAATGGAGTTGGATTGGTTCATTGTCTCCACACCATGGTCCTTTCAAATTGAAATTCGAGTGTACCAAAAATATAGATATATATGATGCATTGATCCTAGGTTTAAAATTTTCATGGAGGCATGAGATTAAATATCTCATTGTCAAAGGATATTTTGAGTTAGTTATACAACAAATTAGAAAAAAATATGCAACTAAAAACTAGAGGTTGTGGTGCGGGATCTCATTGAATTATTTGATTCTTTCAATATCATCTACCATGAGAGAATTAAAAATGCAATAGATAAAAAATTGGCTGTCTTATCTTTTCATTATGATAATGAAACAATGTATCCATATTGCAATGATGACATAGAGGTGCTAGTTAGACCACGAGTCCTTGATAACATCCAATATTGGAAAGTTTTTGAAGATGATGCTTAGATCCAGAGGTTCTTGACTTATAGAGGTGAGTTCACCAATGAACTCATTGACCTTGAACCTATGGTGGTTCTATATGAAGGAAAGGAAACCCTATTTAGGAAGGATGTGATTTAGTTGAAGACAAATAATATCCCTAGAGGACTGGTGAACCTTGAATCAAATTTTGATATCACCAATAGAATTATGAGAAAAGCTATCAATGTATCTAGGGATAGTGAGGACTATAGCTTGGGAACTTCTCAGAATCTAAAAAAATTCTTGTTAGGAAGCAACATGAATAAAGAGGAAAGAAAAAATTATACCAAACTATTGAGAAACTATCAAAATTATCTTGTATGGTCTTATTCTGAGTCGAAGGCTTACATGGAGGTTTTTTTTTCAACATGAGATACCATTAGAGCCCCATACCAAGACCTTTAGGAAAAAGTAAAGGCCTATCCACACCATCCTTATAACTAATATTCAAGACAAATTAAATAAGTTGAGATATGGAGGGATAATCTAACCCACTATGTACTCCTCATGGGTGACAAATTTGGTACCAATTAAAAAAATGGAGATATTAGGTTTTGTGTGGATTTTAGTAATTTGAACAAAGTGTCACTAAAATATACTCACCCATTACCAAACATGGATAATATGCTACAAAATATGACATGATATTAGTTAATTTATACATTAGATGGCTTCTCAAGGTCAGAATAAGGAAATGGTGAAACAATCAGAACATTCAAAAATAATTTCACCACCCCATGGGGAACATATGTCTACATTAGGGTTCCTTTTGGATTAAAAATACTGGATAAAATTTTTAAAGAGCCATGCATGTGGCTTTATCTAGTTTTATTAATGATTTCATTACAGTTTATCAAGATGATATAATTGTTTTCTCTAGGAAAAGGGGTGACCATTTGGAGCACCTGAAAAGATATTGATTAGATGTAGAGAATATGGGATTTCATTAAATCTCAAGAAGTGTTATTATGGAGTGAAAAAGGAATTTTTTTGGGAAATATTATATCATATAAAGGATTTATGACAGACCCTGAAAGGATGGAAGCAATTGATAAAGTCCCCATCCCCTATCTAAGAAAGGTATCCAATATTTCTTTGGAAAGATTAAGTTTTTAAGAAGGCTTATTTATAAATTAACAGAGATCACTTTCCCATAACAAACATGTTAAAAAGGAACAATTCATTAAGTGGGGATAAGGGGATATCCAAGAATTTTAAGGAATAAAGGAGGCACTCAAAAATGCCCCTATATTAACTAACCTTGATTATAAAAAGGAGTTTCACATGTTTTCTTTTTCCTCAAAAAATATAATTGCTTTTGTATTATTTTAGAAGGATGAAGAGGGGCATGAGAAACCTATATCCTTTTATTAAATCCTTGTAGGGGTCTGAACTGAGATACTCTATTATGGAGAAGAAAGATTTTGCCTTGGTACAATATACTAATATTTTAAGACCCTTTATTCGAGTTTTGAAATCATAACTGTGTGCCTCATACAATGTAAAATATATCCTATCTCATATGGAGATGTAAAGAAAGAGGTTTAGGTGGGTGAAAAATATTCAAGAGTATGATATGGATATTTAGACAAAAAATTTAGTTAGAGGCTTGGGATTAGCAAGGATGATGGCTAGAAAGTAATTTATAGGTAGTTGAGATACACATTGTTGACAAGGATGAGTAACACTCGCATGAAAATGCGAGTGCCTCAACTTGGTATAAAGACATAGTATACTACCTAAGAAGATTGAATTGTCATGCTCACCTATATAAAAATCAAAGGAGGACAATCAAGTTGGTTTCCCAAAATACATTTTAACTGATCATGGTTTGACTTGGAAAATCTCGGAAGGAATCTGTTGAGATGTATTACGAGGATGAGGCCCATAAGATAATTATTGAGTTTCATGGAATGTTGTGTGGTGGAAATTTTGCTGGAAGGGTTACTTCCCATAAAATATTGAGGGCATGCTATTGATGGCCGTCCTTTTAAGGATATAGCTCTCCTAGTTCAAAAATGTGAAATATTCCAATGGTTCTCAGGAAAGATGAAAGATTTTGGATCCCTACCCTATAAGCTGTTTAAGCTCCACTCAAAAAATTGGTATTATATTTTATGGGTGCAATATTAAATTCTTCAAGTGTTGGTCATGAATGGATATTGGTGGCCATTGATTATTTCACCAAATGGGTTTAAGTTATCCCTACCAAGAAGGAAACACATCAAGTGGTCATGTAATTTATACTCAATCACATAATTTATAGGTTTGGGGTCCCCACCAAGTTGGTTGCTGATAATGCCATGAGTTTTGAAGAAAAACCATTGGAATCAATGTTCCATGGGTATGGCATGACCTTGTCTTATGCATCAAACTAAAATCCCCAAGGAAATGGGAAAGAAAAATCAAGTAACAAAAACTTTCTCAAAATTATCAGAGAAGAACATTAGAAATAAATAAAAGGAAGCGGGGTGAGAAAATAAATTTTTCATTATGAGCATGCAGAGTTACCATAGAGAGAGATCTTTGGAAAGATCCCTTTTGAACTAGTTTATGGGGTTCAATATATTTTCCCCCTCACTTGAAACTATCACTAATCAGTTCATGTAAAAATTAGAGGGTAGGGAAGGAGTAAGTTCTTAAGAATTGAGAATCAACTAGATTATGGAGTTTGATGAAGTAAGAAGGTAATCCCATTAAAGGCATGTTAAGTTCAGGGAGAAGCTCAAGAAAATATTTGATAAAAATGTTACCCCAAGAAATTTTCATGTAGGATACCTATTTTTATGAGATAGAAAGAATGAATTCAAGGAAAGCACACAAATTTTTATGTAACACCTCTGCCATCCTTCCATCTATACTTTCTCATTGTGAAGTGGATTGCAACATTGACATGTGATTGTTCTTGAGTTGCTGATCTGTAGAAGCAATTAAATCATGTTGCTAGATTAATGTTTATCTCAATTTATATTTGTGTATTTAATCATCCATTTATTTGCAATGTACTCTTGAATTATAATGTTTACTTAATTAGTTTGTGAAATGAACTGGATGTCTTCAGCTTGTGGAAAGTTTGAATTCTATTCTTGGAACTATTGGGTAAGATGGTCATTTTGGAAATCACACCAAGTCTAGAATAATTTATTTATTGGTATTGAGAATCGATTAAGAAAATACTTTAGATCAATTTCGTTTATCCAAGGAATCCTCTTAATTCGATCTGTAATTACAATTAAATTTAAGAGATTGCAGTCATTCATTTATTATGGATTATCAATCTTATACTAATTAATCTAAATGATTTTGTTCTAGTTTTCCTATATTCTTAGTTCCATGTTAAGGGATGGAAAGTTTTTGATCTCCGGTTCATTGTAGCACTAATCCATTTGAAAAATGTTGCATATATTGGTAAGGTATCTATTGTGAAGTTACTTGAGACCTAGCATGTGCCTAATGTTTTAATAACACTAAAATTTCTAAAGGTCTAACCTAGAACTAAGGCATATGAATTACTATGGTGTCTTGTGAACCTAATCTAAGATCTATGCTAAGTTGATAGGTATTGAAATATTATCAATTAAATCCTAACCGATGTTGGGAAAGGAATATGGAACCTTACCTAGTACTAACCCCGAAAATTTTTGTGGATGCATGGTCAAGTGGTTGGGTTTGTAGTTTCTTCCACCATTGCATGTACTTGGAAGATTTTAATGGTTAGAATTAATGGTGGCTACCACCACTCCTTAACAGTAGGAAAATTTAAAATTAGCATGTAGCTAAAAACTTGCACTAAAATTAGTTGCATTATCATTTGAACTATTAGTGAATGACAACATGGAATAGAGAAGGTCGGTGGGTTGGTGGGATAGATGAACCATCCTATCTAGCATTAATGATTTTGAAAATCATTCTAAAATGTCTTGGGGGAAAATATGCCGGATTTGGAAAGGAGTTGGTTGTTTTGGTTTCATTGTTACTCTTTCCATTCTTCTCTCTCTCATTTTACATGTCAAGGTTGAGAATGTTTTGTCTAGTTTCAATTATGTATTGAAATATTCACTTTTGGGTCTCAAGGAGAGACTATTGGAGGTGATTGCAGTGGAGAAGGACTATGGGGATTTTGTGAAGGTGGATTTCTTTGACTATTGAAGCTATCGTGGGAGTTATAGGAAGAAACCTGGGAGCTAGAAGAAGACTTCAGGAAGCTCTACTAGGCATGATAGACTCTAATCCCTTGAAAAAATATGTTCTATTTAATTAGTTCATAAAAATAACTCTTGTTATTCTATAAATAATTTTGGGTTCTTGGGTTTTTATATTGTATATTAAAATGGAATCTATTTCCGGTAAGTGGTTTACAAACTCGTTTTTGTTATGACATTTATATGAATTCTTTTATATGAACTGCATGTCGATATTTTCCACTCTATCTATTCTAGGTGATTGTAAAAATGACTCACCATGACTGTAATGGAAGGAAAAAAATATATACTTTGAGTTGCATGTTTAAGTGGTTTATAAATCGAACCCAAAAGTTGGGTTATTTATCTATGTGTGATTATTTATATACAAAACCTATTAGTTGCATGGTTTATTAATAAACGATCTTGTGTTTGATGGGTCAAGTTAGAAATCAAACACCCAGTCAAGATGAACCGGTGATGTTTAATGATTTATTTTTCTGGTCTATTTGGGTTTGTATTTGTTGAAATGGTTTGAATACTTGAAATCTTGAGATCTAGCACTGTAAGTTTGTTGGGTTGCATGCTTAATTTGATTGCCTCATTTTTGGTGGAGTTGGAAATTCATACACATGGTGGATATTGACTCATGTATGTCAGTGATGTGTTACATTTTTGCTAAGGTTCATTTGAGTTGTTGATTACCCAAGTTGGGATCAACTTATTTAACCTTGTGGATGTTGTTTATAAGCCATTATGACAATATATATCCATTGTCCTCATTCGAAATGGAATTTAGATTGTTTGTTGAGACTTGGTTGTTCAACCTTACTTCTCGAACTCTTGTTAGTTTAACCATCACTATGGTTGTATGAATTTGGTTTACTTTCATTTATCATATAATCGTTCCATATTTTAATATTGTCACGCATATGGTTTGGTATAACGTTTTGCTAAACAATGTGGAATGGCTATGGTAAGCTTGACCTGTAACTTGTGTTAGTTTTTATATCTGTGAATTTTGTGGTTACCTTGTGATATATAGAAAAACTTATTTGTGAACTGTTAGACCCTTACGAGTAAGAATACCAATGTTTAAAGGTATACTGAACTATCTTAATTTCTAGTATGAATAAGTTTCAAACATAGTTATTGTTTTATCTTCTTTGGAAAGTCTTCACTGATTATGATTCTAACCTAGAACTGTTAGGAGGGGTCACATTGTTTACCCTTAATCCAAGTTTAATCAATTAGTTTTATTTAGAAGTATGCATATTGTGTGAGCATTCTATGTTCATGGTTTGGATCAATCTAGTTTTTTTTTGAGTGATGTACTTGTTGGGGTATGATATGTTTACCAGTCATAGTATGGAATTATTGTATTGATTTAAAACTATCTTATATAATGAATCTTTTTGATGTTTATTCCAATGAATGACATGCATTCTAATTGGTTGAAGCCAAGTTTTTAATGTATGAATTGCTTTGTGTGTTAATATAAAATGAAATGTCGTTTTTGAGAGATTTTGATGTTAGTTTAGTTTCTCTCTCCACTCATCTTGCATCCAATCCTTGTTAAACATGTAGGTTGAATACGTTAGAATTGAATTCTTATCTAAAGGAAACTATCTTGAAAACGAGTATTATGTGTTAATCTTGTAGTATGGGCTAGATGATTAAGACATTTCTACTATACCTTGTCCTACTATTGGTATACTTGGATTTGCATTATTATATAAATATTACATGAAGTGAGAAGGTATACTTGTTATGCTATGGATTACTTGTGTGTGTTTGTGAAATGATCGAATGTTCAATCTGTTTGTTGATAGACTTCTAATTGATATAATTATTGCTTGATTGGATTGTTAGATCTTTGACATTTGCGAGGGCTTTGTGATACACTTGAGTAATGTTCTTCTGGAAGTGTTCAAAAAGGAAAAAGGATGTTTCTGAACCCTTGACTATTTTCTATTAATGCATAGTGTTCCTTCTTGAAGTTGTTAGTTAGAACATATGGTTCTAAGGATTTATCTCCTATCATGCTCAGTTCAAGTGAATTGATAGATGCTAACAATATTGTAGATGAAATTCGTGAAAGAATAAAAGAGGAAGACTTATGGAAGGCTGAATTTATTCTATTGATTGAAGAAATGTAGTTTGATGAAAATATTATGTTTTCATTTATTGATTTAATTTTGTGTTGAAGTAATCAAGGCCTATGGCCAATTGTGTAAACTGTTGAAAAGAATATGATTATTCTTGTATACTTGAACTGATATATTATGTTGAAAATAAATGAAAGTTGTTGCTTGAATCATTCTATCTTGTTTGGTTAAGTTGTGTGTGAATGACATTTTCGAGTTAAAAGGATTCTTTCATTTGGAAAGTAAGCTTGTATGGAATTAGTTGATATGTAATGATTTATTCCTTGATATGGTATAATAACTTGGTTAAATTTATATGAAGTATTATCAAATTCATACCATTGATAAGGCAGTAAGGAATACTATTAACGATTCCTTGAAATTGTGGGAAAAAGGGATAGATGCAAAGCATTGTCTTTTGTGGTTGACTTAAATGAAAATTATGATTGAAAATAACTTAAATATAAGTTGGTTATTAACTTATATACTTATATTTACTAAATTAATCTTCAATAAGATAACATTGAGTAAGTTGTAATAAATGAGTTATATTGTTGTGGGAATTAAGTTATAAATGACTGCTTATTTACAACATTATAAGTTAATACTTGTGTGACCTCTTTATAAGGGTTGTTATAAAACAAGTATGGTCTGCAAACTAAAATTAAGGGGATTTGGACCTTATAGAATAATAATATATGATACTTGAAATCATTAAGTATATATAGGGATCTACCTTGTGAAATTATAAGTGATTATATTAATAATGAAACCCTATCTATCCTAATTGTGAACTAAGTACTATAAGGAAATATAATTGTACCTAGGAAAGGATAAGAATGAAATAATGGGATTAGGTGTATAGCTTGAACTAATCCTTAATGAATTAAGAAAAATTTCTTCTTATTGCAATGATCACGTCATTAATATGATAAATATTTGACTTTATATCCATAATGTAATCATGTTATGAAACCTTAAGGAAAGGGGTTGTTCACTCATGTGTAGTAACCAAATGCACCTTTCAGATAGAGTATAAGGTGGATGTAGAATACCCTCACATGATGGATGAGTTACATGTAGGGGATAATATTTAAATAAGTTATAACAATTTGAATAGTTGAATGACTTAAAGGAATGTTAAGTCAAGAAAACTATTATGTGTTGAAAGTATGGAACCCGTTTGGATTCTAAGAAATGAAATTTCTATTACTACTAAAGTGTATATGGATATATGTGGTTGCTTCCCTATAATATACTTTTAATATTTTTATATGATACTTAATTAAGTGGAGGAAATTACATGCTTACAAAGTGATTAAGTTAAGAGAATAATTAATCTGATCCTCATTATTGATTAAGTCGAAACATAATGTTCCTTATCAAGAATGCTGATGGAATATGAGATAGTCCTTTGGAAAGAAACCTAATAGCTGAAAATGACTAGTGTGAGATTAACAAGCTAAGAATTAAAAAGGTTATATGAACTTGTTAAGATGTGAGGTTCCACTTAGTGGAACTCAATGGGTTGTTACATCATAATCGTTGTCAGTAAAATATCCATTTAATGAATGGGGTCATTATATGGTTACTATGGAGTAATTGGTATGATGAAATAATCCATTCTGATCCTCTAAGTGAGGTTGTCTTTGAGTGGGAAGGATTGAAATAAGTCAAGAAAGTCTAATCAATATGATTTTAAGTGTGGTGAAATAAATATTCCTCCATGATGATTATGTCATCATGGAATATAGGCATGGAAAACATGTCTAAAACTTTGGCCAAAGTATCACAAGCTTCTGGTTGCATTGTCTTAAATTCACTAGACTAAAGGTTTTGGATATAGGATGGGTATTTGTAACAAATACCTAGATAAGCCCTTGATCGGATGCACTTGATGAACACTTAATTGAAAAAGGGAACCACATGTATACACAATATACAATGAAATGAAATATGAGAGATTAATTTTACATCGAGTCATAATAGATGCATATGGCTAATGTTGTAGGATTTATTAGCGAATTTAATGTGGGTCTGAATGATGAATTTAGAATAGTGAACATTGAGGTAAAAAAATTCCCCTACTTTTTTAATCATGAAATAAGGATGTTTCATCTTGGTATAAGAGCTGAAGGTTGTAGCTCTTGGACCTATTTGAGTCCACTTCTGATAAAAACCAATTTATTGATTACAAAATTAGTGAGAACAAGGGGACATGCTACAAATAACCCACATCCAGGTGGTGAAGTAGATACAACTCAAAAGATTGATGAAATCCTTATTGCCCTGTAAGACACAAGGAATAAGATTGTTGTTCTAGAACAAAAATGGCTAGAAATAACACTTGAGATTGATAGTGAGTAGTCTTAGGGAAACCACATGATGAGAGTAATGGTGATGCTAAGGATCTCAATTTTTTGAATGATAACACTGTAAATAATGCTAACATGAATGTATCCAATCAACTTGAGAATAAGAGGGTAAGATTGACAACTGAATCAACCAGTGATATAAAGAGGATAATTCCACCAAAATTATATGGAACCACCCTAGGCGATGGGGCTGCATCTTGTTATAGGTGGTGAGGTAGATGTACATAGTCACGTCGCTCACGGAGGAAGTGGTAGAAAAATCCATTCGGAAAGAGAAGAAATTGAAGGAAATTTCTATACATAAGGAGTAAAAACTAAAATAAGGATGTATTTGTTAGGAAATAGTTTCCCTAGTTAATCTAATTAGGAGGAATAAATGTTGTAATGAAATAATAAAACAGAAAGAGTAAATGTAATTAATTACTCTAAGTGAAATAAAACCCTAAATGTGTAAGGGAAGGAAGAGAAATAGCTTAGTTAATTGGTAATGACTGTCGCAGGTTGTCGTAGATCTAGAAATGAAATCAAGAAGTGTAGATGAACACTCAAGGACCCTATGAAGGACAGATATGGAGGATTTGAGATGGTTGGGGTGTGCAGGATTATCTTTGGGGCACCATGGTTTGCAATCTAGGAACTACGAACACTATAAATATTCAAAACACGAGTCTAATATGGTCACAAGGTGTCTTTGATTAATTCTTGCCTATCCGAAATTTGGATCTGTGGGTGGTGTGTAATGACTTGCAATGCAAAAGGAAGTATCAAACCTTAGAAAAATAAAACATGCAAATTTATGGGTTGGAATAACCTCAACTGCCAAACTTGTGGTTTTATCACTGAGTGTTGAACTACATTTCAGACCCAGATGTAGTCCTAATGTATGTGTGCATGTTGTGCCCTAGGTGTTTTCGTGCCAGTCACACTTTGTAAATTAGCAAGAAATAGTAACTATACAAAATGTAAATAACATGTTTGCATGGAATAGAATAGAATCCCCCCCCCTATGCAAAGTGTGAGTGATGCAAATATCCCATCCTTGATGCATGACACTATGTGGATGTAAGTGATGTAATGGATTTAACTCTAGATGGAGTGATATTAATGTTTAATGTTATGACCTAGGACCCTCATTATGGTCTTATAACTTTATATTTATAGGGATCTCAAGATTAATTTTGTAATTAATCCCAACAAGGCTGAATGGGAAAAATATAAAGACAAAAATGGCTAAAAAGGCCCCAAAAAGAAGCGGGAAAGGATGTGCATATACTAGGGCACCCAAAAGTAGGACCGGGGTACCTTAGGCGCCCAAGTACATGTTGAGGAACCACGATTTTGGGCTAGAATGATGGGGCAATTACGAAATGGGAGGATACATGCAATAAAATATGTGGGAATGAAGAAATAAAAAATAAAATAAAGGTGGCCAAAAGGTAGGAGTAATTAGTAATTTATCCACTTGAGATCCTTCTAAATAGTAGTATAAGATTGGGCTAAATTATGTGTAAAGTGCATAATTTTGTGTCTACATTTTCCCCAATTTATCTTGATGAGAGGAAATCTTGGTAACATAAACTAGATAGAGATGCATGCTTGATATCCATGCAGAGTGTAGAAGAAGACATTTTGATGGACTAGAATCAAGAGTGGAATGACAAAAAAGAAAAATTTGGAGGAGCATGGATTCTAAAGATTAAAAATGTGCATAAAAAGTGATGAGAGTGAACCTATGGTGGAACGTGTGTGTAGCTGCTGTTGTGTGTAGTGTACCTACATGGTTAGTAAAGGAAAATAAATGCAGTAATGTGTTGTCATTTTCACTGTTGTTGTTTTTTCCCCTAATTTGATTGCTTATTTCTCATACGGCGGACCTGCAAGGATAAAATAATTAAGTAGTCAAATACGTATGTATGTAAAAATCTTGTGTAAAATACACATGTGTAAATTATGCAAATGTAAAATAAGCTAGAAAAAGTGTAAATGGAACATGTGCACCTGATCCATGTTGAGAAAAAGGGTGTAGAAGGATATCTTGTACAATTGTGAGTTTTGGGTGATCTCATGCCACCATGGCTGAAGAAGTATAGGGAGGAAATGCGTTGTGTCCTCCAACTTTAACCACTTTTGCTGAAATGTGTGAAGAGATTTTTGTACTATCCTAGTTTTTGGATGATTCGATGCCCTTTGGACGTAGAAGTGTAGAGAGGTACAACCTCTGTAACCCCAATCCTGTGAAGCGCTCCACTGAGAATTTCCGAAGGACACCATTTCCTATTAAGGCCATTGTATATGGAGTTCATAGACTAGTCTTAACTCACTTGTTATGTTTGAACCAGTGTAAATAAGTTGTGTTAGTAGAAAACCCTCAATAATTCCCCCATCTTTGGGGGCGCATGCGACATCGCGAAAATGAGAATGCGGCCCCAAAAGAGGAACCAACCACACTCTGACCTGTAGAACTCTACCATGTCGGGAAAAGGGAAACACTTAGTAGATACCAAGGAGCACAAAAAAGGGGATGGCTAGCCAATACACGTGTTAGTACGAAAACACATACATGTAATAAGACAAATGTAAAATATGTAGAAAATGTAGAAACTACCAAGCACAGTAGTGTAAACATGTAAGAAAACAATTACACCACACAGAGGCGGGTTACAAACATGGGACATCACTCATAATGTTAGAAGACACGCAAGGATGTTATGGCCGTAAACAACAAAAAAATTATGCACACAAGAAAAGGGTAATGACTGCATACAATGAAAAACAAAGAAGATAAGTATAAATAAACAAGTAGTCATGGAAACACAATCCTACAAAACAAGTGCTACACATGAAAAATTTGTTAGCATGGTAGAATGATAACCAATATGTTCAAGTGTGTATGAGGAATTAGTATAAGATTCTAATTACAAAATGAAACAATATCACCTCAATAAGATGATTGTGGATGCCCCCAATAATCGGTATAGGAAGGGTAAAAGGCGAGCATCCATGCCATACGTAGAGACATGTACTTGATCACAAAAAAAAAGACATGAACGCACATGTGTGTCGATAATGACATATAATAAAGCAAACTAACATGTGTATTAAAGTGAGCATGTAAAACACTAGTAAGAAAAAGTAAATGCCCCGAAGACAATGCATTATGCTATGGATGGATGGAATGGAATGTAAGATGGAATGATAGGGGAAACATTCCCCAAGTGGATGGAAGTGTATGCAGTGAGGTTCATTTTATTTACTCCCTCAATAGTTAACAATGAAACATAAATGAGAGTGTGTCATCGGGAAATGGTCAAGTAGTGTAGGTTGTGTGTAGTGCCATCTGTGATGAATGTGTATGTGTAGTGGTGATGAAATGCGACATGTGGAGAGATGTACGTTAACCCTATAGCCAAAGCATAGATCACAAATTTTTTAAATGGAGGAGTGATGATTTATACCTATGTGTATATCACTTTAGGATGAGTGTATGGGGATGGGACATATGGAAATATGTGCGTGGACCCTATAGCCTAAGCGTATACCACAATTTTTTGAATGGATGAGTGATGATTTATCCCTAAGCATATATCACTATGAGATAAAGGAGTGAAGATGGGTGACGATTTATCCTAAAGCATATGTGACTATATGATGAATAAGAAGGGAGTGGTGATGTAATCTAAGGATTATGACACTAGAAGATGATAAAAGGAGGGTGGTGATTTAGCCTAAAGCATATACCACTATAAAATGATAAGAAGGGGTGACAATTTAACCTAAGGTGTATGTCACTAACGTGTGAAATGGTGGATGAGGAAAATGTCACATGGGTGAATGTAAGGTCCATTTGATTGGTAAACCCTCGGCAGGTTGAGTATGGTGAGGAAAAAAGTGCGTCATAGGGTAGTGATTGCAAAGGGTAGAAAAATAACACATTGTAAAAGACAATGTAAGGAGTAGGGTATGTAAATGCACATTGTGGGTAATGCAATGTAGAATGTGTAGTGGGTATGGAATGTGTAATGTGTGAAATGTAATAAGTGTGTAGATAGAAATAGAATGTGTAATGATGATAGGTAAAACTAGACCCATGTATAATGAAATCTAGTGTAGCATGTATAGGATGTATGGATGCGGTGTGGGTGTGTAATATGTAGTAATAAGTGTGGATAGAAAATGTAATGTGTAGTGGTAAGATATAAATCTAGACTCATATATATAATTTACTATAGCATAAATCTATAATGTAAAGATGGAATGGAAAACTAGACTCATATGTAATGACGAATAGTGTAGTATATGGATGATGAATGTGATGAAGATATTCGATGTATAGGTGGGGGATGGTAGAATATAAATGTGTAGGTCCTATAGTGAAATGTGTAGGGTTCAATGTCATGGTAATCCCTCAATAGTCAGTGTGAACCGAAGCACAAGAGTGCGTCATCGGGTAATGATAGTAATAATATGTGGGAGGAGTATGCGTATGCTATCAGATTAATGTATGGGAATGCAAAAGTAAAATATGCGTGGATGCTAAGATTAGGGGGGTAACACAGGAGGTTATGCCCCCCAAGTGTATGATAACATGTTTACTATTTAATGAATGATGTGTAAAGAGTATTATAGATGTGCGCGTGTGTGTGTGTGTATGTATAGGTGGTGTTGTAATGGAGAAATGAAAGATGAAACGAGGTTCTTTTTGGTAAAATACCCTTCAACAATCATATACGAAACCCAAGATTATGATTTTGTCATAAGGAGGGTAGCGTAACAAGATTCATCTACTAAAGGCCAAGTTTATGCACGGTGTGACCTTGTTGGAAAAATTTTGTAGTAGAATTGGGTGGTAGCAGTGAAAGTGAAGATGTATCGTGAACTCCAAGACAAGGATTAGTTGTTTTGAAAAATTTAATGGGTTGGGTTGTAGATTTGGGAAGAGACCATGTTGTATTGAGTCTCAAGAGAGATTGCTTGGGTTTCTTTGATAATATAATAGATGACCTAGCAGGAGTTGTTTTTGAACTAATTTTGATAGGTAGTGGATAGTGTTGACTTGGGAAACCATGGGTGATGGCTTAGGTGGAACTTGACTAATTGAAGAAGGCATATGAGAAGTAGTATTGTGGTGCGTAGTAAGTGGAGGATAAATAATATCAGAAATATGAGAAGTGCTTGTTGAACTAGGAAAATTATCACTATGCATAGGGGAGGGTTGTCGATATCAATTATGCAATGAATAATAAAATCAAGATCTTCCTTAGAAATATTAGGAGTAAGGTCACTTGTAAAGATGTCAATGAATTTTACAGAATGGGAAATCTGATTAAAGAGCTTAATAATACTCACATTGTGCTTGCCCCAAAAAAGTTGGATGCAAAAGACTTCAAAGATTTCAGGCCTATCAGTTTGGTGAATGTCATTTATAGGATTTTCACAAAGATTCTCACCACTTGAATGCAACCTATTCTCAAGGAGATCATTTCACAGCAGCAGAGTGGATTCATTCAAGGAAGAATTATCCAAGATGGGATTATCATGGTGCATGAAACTATACATTCTATGGATAAAAGTAAAAAGGCGGGGATGGCCATCAAACTTGACATGCATAAAGCTTTTGACAGGGTCTCCTGGAGATTCATGGATGAGGTCCTATCCAAATTTGGTTTTCAAGGAAAATTCAGAAAAATCATCCACTCTTGCATCTCTACCTCTAGATTCTCTGTGGTTGTTAACGGGGAACCTGTGGGTTTTTTTGCCAGTAATAGAGGTATACGACAAGGCAACCCAATCTCCCCTCTTTTATTCATTATTATGGCTGACAGTTTAAGTAGATCTATATCCAAAGCTATTGACATTGGCATGTTAAAAGGCTTTCCTCCAACTACTGGAAATCAGCCCTCCTCTCATCAGCAGTTTGCTGATGACACTCTGCTGCTTCTAATGGCTTCTATTATTGAAGCAAAGGCCATTAAAAATATCCTTAGATTTTATGAGGAAACCTCAGGATAGAAAGTTAATTTTGACAAAAGCTCTATTTACTTCTTCAATACTCCTGAGGAGAGGCAAAGAAAGATTGCTAATATTCTTGGATGTACCATTAATTCCCTACCAGCTACTTATTTAGGGTTACCTTTAAGTACTGGCAAGATTTCTGTGGAAGTATGGAATGATCTTATTAAGAGATTTCAAAGAAAGTTGGCAGGATGGAAAGGAGCCGTTCTTTCAAGTGCAGGTAAATGCCTTTTGATTAAAAGCACGCTCCAAAACTTACCTATTTACATATTATCTATGTTCAACATGCTTGCAGCTGTGATGAACAGTATTGAGAAGATTCAAAAACACTTTCTGTGGCACGGTACTAAGGAAAGATTCAGATATCATCTTGTGGCTTGGGAACAAGTTTGTAAACCTAAGAGACTGGGGGGGTTAGACATCAAAGATATCAAGCATATGAGTACTGCCCTTACTGCAAAATTAGGATGGAGATTGATAAAAGAGAACAGACCTTGGACAGAGCTGATTAAGATCAAATATATTTCAAATCAGAACAAAATTTCCTTCATTTATGATCAGTCCCTTCCGAATGGTTCCATTTTCTGGAACAACCTTCTTCGCAGCAGACACATTCTCTTTCAGGGATGCAGTTGGAAGCTTGGAGATGGGAAAAGCATAAACTTACGGACCGATAAGTGGTGATTCTAAGCTGGATTTTCGCTTATGATCATATGAAGGATAACTTAATTGCAAAATATGGTCACAAAATCCAGGATACATTGAGAGGGATGGAAACAAAAGAAAATGGAAGCAACTAAAAGTGGAGAATGATAGTATCTAGGATGATATTATATCTCTCTAGAATCAACTTTCCCTAATCCATCTAAATAATCAAAATCTTAAAGATGAGCTCATCGGAAGGATTTTTGATGGGGATTACACTTTGTTAAATCGGGATATAATTCTGTCTTTGCATCCATGGAAAGTGAAATCAAGTGGCACAAGTTATGGATGCCAGAGCTAACCCCTAGAGTGAACTTATTTTGGTGGCTAGTTATTAATGGCAAGATCCCAACTAATGATAACCTCATCAAGAAGGGATTCATCATGCCAAATAGATGCTACATGTGTCAGCAAGAGGCTGAAGATATAAAACACTTATTCCTCCATTGTGAGATTGCTTCCAAAATTTGGTAGCTTGTTTTTGTAAAATTCAATCTGAAATGGATTTTTCCCCTTACCTACCTTCAGACTTGGGAGCAATGGAGCTCTCCATTTAAACATTGCATGGTGAAAAGACTATGGCAACTTGTTCTGCCACACACTATGTGGAGAATTTGGAAGGCTCGTAATGATAGTATTTTCAGAAGCAATAGACAAGCTTGTAACAAAGTATATAAGGAAATAATCATTGTTGTGCAAGATAATATTGCTAGATTCAATCCCCCTAAAAATAGACTCTACCCGGAGAATGAAGAATGCATCCTAACTGATTGGAATATAGCCACTATCAGTAGAAATAAAAATGGTACTGACAGAAACAAAGTCCGATGGATTAAACCCCCCAATGATTGGCACAAATTAAATTTTGATGGGGCCTCAAAAGGTAATCCGGGTGATTCTGGTGGTGGGGGAATCATCAGGGATCAAAGAGGCTGCTATGTTGCTACTTTTTCTGGGAGAATGGGAAGACAAACTAACCATTATTCCGAAGCCATGGCGGCTCTTTGGGGTATTAGACTTGCCAGAGATTGCAATATTCAAAATATCATAATTGAAGGTGATTCTCTAAATATTATAAATCTTCTGAATAAAAAACAACAGCCCAGCTGGTCTATCAGGGATTATATTGAAGAAGCTATAGAAATATGCAAAAGCTTTGTTAATGTCCACATCACCCATACTTATCGGGAGGAAACAGGGGTTGCCGACTGACTTGGCTAACTTAGGAGTGAATAATTCCTTTCAAACTTGGATTGGCAGGGACGTTCTGCCCGCACATGTCAATAAAGCCATCATCATTGATCTTCATGGCTGTGAAAATTATGAATAACGGTTGTTTTATGGATGCTAATGAGCGGATCCCCAAGTACATGATGATGACATCACAAAAGATTTGGATGATTGCTGCGATGTGTGCAGACTGGATTGCCATCATTTCTTGGCATGGGAGGAAAGCGGGGAGAAGGGAAATAATAACAAATGCTACATTATTATTATTGGCTTTCACGGGAGGAACAGATTCAAAAACCAAAAGCACCGCTTGGCGATCCCGCACATTGCAAGTTTTTACCATTAAAAATAGGAATAGTAATAAAGTAAACATGGGGGTCCGCCATGCAAGACCGAGCCGACCCACAACCCTGAGTGGAAAGAGAACACAGAGCTTTGGGAGTACCTCCAAATCGGGGGCCTGTCGAATTTCATTGAGAGGATTCAAGGCTTCGATTAAGACGTCTCCATCAAATTTGCCAAGGGTTGGAAGAACAGAATTGTCAAGTACAGTAACATGAAAATGGAAATTACAGAAGAGCTCATAGCTCAAGTCACTAGTCTCAGCTTGGAAGGTGCAAAATTTTCAACAAGAAATTTAACAGGAGGTTGAAACCAAGAAATTTCTGGAAGAGGGAGAGAACCTTGAGTTTGTAACTATTGGCCTCAAGGTGGAGTCGATCCCTGCACCTTTTGATGAACTTGCCAAAATGGTGGTAAGGTATGTTACCTTAGAAGGAAGATATGTGACTATTCCACACAAGCATCTAATTTTTCTGAATCATTTTCGTAGAAATAACATTATTAGTTTTCCTCATTATCTGATCAACTCCCTGGAGAAGTCTATAAGGGAGGTGCAAAATCACTCTAGGGCTGTCCCCCTGCACCAGGGCCTTATACTCCTCATTCACCGCCACTTTTCCAGTTGCCCTCCCATGAACCCCATCCCACCTCCCTCCTCCACACCCCCACCTACCCATACTGCTCCCACTCCACCCCTACCAAAAAGAAAGCATGATGATGTGGGCTCCAGCAAGAAAAGTAAGAGCCTAAAAACTAGAATCCCTACCTCCCAACGTGTCCTTAGGAGCCACAAGGACTTAGAACTTGCTGAAAGCCTCCTGCATATCAGCATGCCTATGGAGAAGCCCAAGGAGGAGGATTTGCTGGAGAAGGTTGACAGATTGGAGAAGGAGATTCAAGAGCTCAAAGGGGCTCTTAAGAACATGGAGAAAGCCAAAGGTAAAAGGATCCTGCAAGGTGAGGAGGAAGAGGGGGTCATTGATGAAGTCTTCAAGAAGCTGCAGTCCCTTGATGGCAGATTGGGGAATGCCAAAATCCGTAATGACTATATTTTTTCTGCCCTAAAAAGCATCTATAACTTCATTGAACAACACGTCCACAGTGTTTGCAGCTTAAATGGAATTAATGAAGATATATGGGGCCTTAAAGAAAATAGGGACATTGCAATCTCCCAGCAGGCACATGAAGGACCCCTCTTAGGCCACAACCATTGCCTTTTTCATGTCACTGCAGGCCATCAAGGCCAAGATTTGAGAGCCCTCAAGTAACGGCTGATGTGCTTTGCTATTTTTTGCCGTGATCTGTTTGTCATCAAGCGGTTCTATAGCTATTTTTTGATGGATTTACGTATTCTGTTTCTCTTTTGGTTTCTTTTTGAACTTGTCTCCTTTTCTCTGGATCTCTGTACGTTTAGATCCACTCTTCGCCTTTATTGTAATATCTGGCTGCTGAGCCTTTCTTAGTTGACTGTTTTGCCCTTCTCTGGGCTGCTTTTCTCATGTTTATTATCTGGCTTTTGAGCCCTTTTGTACACAGGGTATAGTCCCTTCAAAACTATTTTCCCTTAATAAAAAAAAAAGCTGCGGGAGTTTGTTTAGATGGATCTGGACTAATTGAAGGAGAAACATACTTAAGAGTCCATGTGGGTGTGACCTTTGGAAGTGGATGTTGTGCATGAAATGAATTAAGACCTTGATGAGTAATACTTTGGATTAGGTGACAAAAAGTGTGGAAATCATTTGCATTATGTCCATTGATTTGATGATAATTACAATATGGATGACCTAGTAATTTTGCTAATCGACAAGGAAAATAGTAATGAGTAGGTGGTAGAGTGATCAATTAATGAAAAAAAAGCTCTATAAAAATGTCATGTTGCTTAGTACTACACTCAAATATGAGAGGTTTGGGAAACAAGACATCTTAAGGTTCAACTAAATGACATGTAGTGGACATAGATTGAATAGGAAAAGTAGAATAAACATGTGATTGTGAATCATCCTTAAGATATTGGATTTCAGATCTAAGAGATGTGATGGTGGATTCCATAGATTGAATAAAGGATTTATACGATTGCAAAACATTAAGTTGCTGAATTTTAGATCTAAGGGATGTAATGGTGGATTCGGTGGCTGTAAATTTATCTTGAAATAATGTATGCAAGGATTAAAACTTATCTTGAAATAATGTATGTAAGGCTTGAATCGAGTCTAATAGTGGTTGATTAGATACGGGCTCATCAAGACTAGGATTGACAAAGAAACTATGAAGTATAGAACTTAATTCATGTGGTGGCGTATTATCATCAAAATATGTGGTGTCTAGGGATTTTGAAAAAAACTTGACAAGTGGGATGTATCTTAAGTAAATCAGATAAAGAAATGTGACCCATGATAGAAGAAAAAGAAGGATCCTAAGTGTGAAATACGTCGGGTTCACCAAAATGATTAACTAAAATGAGGATCTATTTTCTAGGAAATAGTAACCCTAGTTAATCTAATTAGGACTAAAACATTGTAATAAAAGACTAATACACTAAATAGAAAATGTAATTAATTACTCTAAGTGAAATGAAACCCTAAATGTGTAAGAGAAGGAAGAGAAATAGCTTAGCTGATTAGTAGTAATCGTCATAGGTTTTTGTACATATGGAAATGAAATCGGGAAGTGCGAGATGAACACTAAGGGATCCTATGAAGGACAAATTTAGAGGATCTAAGATGACTGGGGTGTTTGGGAGTGTATTGGGGCACCCTAGTATGTAATCTAGGCACATTGAACAATGTAAATGTTTAAAACCCGAGTCTAATATGGTCGTAAGGTGTCTTTGATTAATTCTTGTGCTGTGTGATTTGGATCTACTAGGTGAGTTGTGTAATAACTTATAATGCAAAAGGAAGTATAAAACCCTAGAAAAATAAAATATTCAAATGAATGGGTTAGATTGACCTCAACTGCCAAACTTTTGGTCATATCACTAAACGTTGTACTACATTTCAGACCCAGATTTAGTTCTTGTGTGTGTGTGCATGTTGTTCCCTAGGTGCTCTTGTGTTAGTCATAATTTTTGAAGTAGTGAGAAATAATAACTATAGAAAATATTAATAGCATGTGTTCATGGAATAGAAAATAATCCCTCCCTCTATGAAGTGTGTGTGATGTAGATATCCCATCCTTGAAGCATGACACTATGTCGATGCAATTGATGCAATGGATAAAAATCTAGATGGAGTAATAGTAGTGTGTAATGCTATGACCTAAGAACCTCATTATGGTCTTATAAATTTATATTTATAGGGATCTCAAGTTTAATTTCATAATTAATCCGACAAGGTTGACTGGGAAAAAAATAAAGACACAAAATGGCTAGAAAGGCCTCAAAAATAAGTGTTAAGGGATGTGCATAGACCGGGACACAAAAAGTGGGACCACAACACCTCGGGCACCCCAAGATACGAGCTTGGGCACCCCGATTTAGGGCTAGAGTGACGAGATAGTTGTGAAATGGGTAGATAAGTGCAATAAAATATGCGGGAATGATGAAATAAAATATTAAATTAAAGGTGGAAAAAATGTGGTTTTGATTAGTGCTTTATCCACTTGAGAACCTTCTAAATAATAGTATAATACCGGGATTAATTACTACTTTATATCAACTTGAGAACGAAGATTGGCTCATTATAGAGTGTTGATTGTGATTTGAAGATAGCCACTACTCTATGGGCATACCACACAACATACAAGAGGCTAGCAAAGTATTCTCCATTCAGATTGCTATATGGGTTGGAAGTTGCGGTTCCCATAGAGTTTGTTCTTCCTAGTTTGATAATTTTAGTAGAATTTAGGATGACAAAATATGATTCCCTTTTTGAGAGGTTGATAGAATTAGAGAAATTAGATGAAAAGAGATTCATAGCCATGTACAATCAAACACAGGAGAAAATAAGTCAAAAGGCTTGACACGACTGCCATATAAAGAAAAAATAATTTGATATTGGAGGTCAGGTGCTACTATATGATAGTAAATACAAGTACCCCAAGAAGTTGAAGGTCGATGGCTAGGGCCATATATCATCAAGGAAATATTACCTTTAGGAGTAGTAAAACTAAAAACACTGCAAATGAAAGAACTTCCTGGATATGTAAATGGAGCAAGGTTTAAGATCTTAGTAAAGAGATCAAGAATTGGAAAAAAATACTTGACCTACTTGGAAACCAAAAATTCAGTGGGTAGGTTGAGGGGTAGGATGAAAACACTGTAAGGGCATTATACGTACCCAAAATTACATGTGCTACACTTTCGAGAAAATTTCTACAAAAGTCCCTAATGATGATTCAGTTCCTTTCAAGAAGGTGTTCGAGCTCCAATTTCCATTTGCAGTGTATATTTTTTTCCTAGACATATTTACTTAGCCTTCCCACACTTTCTTCCAGCTTCTTGCTCTCTCTGCGCATGTTTTGGCCTTGATGCTAGGACCACCACCCAAAATAGGGTGGTGGTCTTGAAACCACCACCCCGCATAGGGTAGTGGTCCTGCCCTGCTTTTCTAGATTTTTCACGTGTGTTTTAAACATGCAACCGTTCACTTAACTTCACTTTTTCATGAATCTGTGAGCCAAATTGTCTAAAATTATCTTTTATTGCTTGGTTCTCCTTCCTCCTATTTTTAAATAGATTTAATGGGTTGGAACTGCTCCTTCTTTCCTTGTGCATGAAGGCACCTCCCATCCTCCATTCCTATATATTCCATGCTTGTATTCAAGCAAAAGGGGCTAGGAGTTTTATGTATCTTGCATTGTATTTTTGCTACGATCTTACTAGGAATTACATAGCCAAGCTTTGATCTCTTGTGTTATCTCTCTTCTACCTGCATTACATCTAGACTGCCATCAAGCTGTCATTGCTCAAGTGCCATCCTCCTACTTGTTGTTCTTACATTCCCAATCTCTTGGACTCACATGAACACTCGAGAGAAAGAAAGGAACATACTGAGGGGACAGATATAGACACAACTAGATTTTCCAAAGCTCTTGCTTGTCTAGGTTGGAATTGTGTGTTTGTTTTCCTTGTGTGTTGAATTGTCAATTTCATATCAAATAGAGTAGAAAATCATTCATATCAAATAGAGTAGAGAATCATTCATTTCAAATAGAGTAGAGAATCATTCATTTCAGTAAGTTTTCCTTTTAACATTACTAGGGAAGTTGTGAGGAACAATAGCCCCTTTTAGGGTCATGATTTTTCTTCACCTCTGAGGTAGGGTTTGGAGGATTTTTATCAGATTAGGTTGTTTGATTTAGATTAGATTCATACATTTACACAAGTAACCAACTACATCCGGTTGACTACTTGTCTTTAGTTTATTTATTAGATTAGAACACATTGCTTAAAGATTAGAAAAGAACAAAAATATTTCCTTTGATATATTAGCTTGCTTTTATTTCTTTGATCCAAAATATTGTGAAAACCCAAAAACATAGATTAGATATCTTTCAAGTAATTAGTTTTCTTATTAAAAGTCATTTTATTTCATTTTGTATGACCATCAATGGTCCACAACAGGAAAATACATATAGTTGTGATCCATTGGTCCCACACCCAATGAGCTAGAATTGATAACTGACATTGATACTAGCTTACGTTTGACAGTCTTACGCACACCTATAACTTTTGCTGAGAAGATAGAACAACTCAATACACTAAACATAGCTGCTAATCAAGCCTATGATTATTGGACTACCCCTGACAATAGGGTTTGATTACACGCATGACCATTTAAGGGCCATAACCTCCACGAGTGTTTGGTTTCCATCCTCGAGTCCCACAACCAAACATTCCTACCAGTCAGTTAGACATTGACACTAGTTTGCGTACATTAGTATTCAGATCTTCACCACTTCCACCAAATATTATCACACAAATTTCCTTACTAAATACAACAGCCAATCAGGCTAAGATTCTTTGGACCAGATCAGAAAATCACCCATAAATACCTGTGGCTTCATCGTGCCTCTCATTCTTACTTCCATGACCTTGTATGGAAATTTATACGAAGCACCCGCAGGTCACTTTCCGTGTGTTCAACAACTTGCGAACAAAATCTCAACCGAGCTTGACATTGATTGGAGTCTATGAGTGACTATTATCAGACCAACCATCACACCACTTCAAGTTAGTAGAGAATTCTTTGCTTTAGACTCGTAAATCCCGACCTTGTGTGTTGAACATATAATATTTCCCAATAATCTTGATCCCTGTCACCACACTCATATTCACAATCATTCTACACCGGCTATCTCAACACGACCTCGGGAGGTTGGGTGCGAAGAAGGTCACATGTTGATTTTCTGTCGTACAAATTAGTGAACCTAGTGTGAATCTATTAATTCCTTCTTATCTCCTTTTCTTTCATTGCTATTACCTCACCTCTCCATTTCTTCCCCTATTTTGTTAGGTATTTTATACTCTTTAAAATATGTTTGGAAGAGATTTTGGTGGGCCATTTAACTCCGATAGATTTTACACCAATGTGCAAGCACAATCCCCTTCTCTTTGAATATGGGGTGGCAATTACACAATCGACATCCAAACCTCCCTAGTTACACTTCAAACCCCATTAACTATGTAAGTATGGAGGGGGTTAATCAAACGTTAGACATGCAATACGGTCAACCCAATACAAACCACTTTATTATCACAAATGGAACATGTTCTTACCATAGAGTCTTGTCAAGACCTCACATTGTCATGCAATCAACGAGAGGATGATCTATTTGCATGAATAGCTGATACTCTTCATCGATAGATGAGTATTTGGATAGAATGAGGGTTTCATCCTTTGAGGTTTCAAATACCTATCCTAAGATTCTTACTTCGAGGAAGAAAAGAATTATAACACTCGAACAATTCATGACAGGTATCATGATCTGCTCAACCAAACCCTATGCCATAGGCACCCAAACAAGGGACTCAATCCTCTCCCAATGATCTCATTTATACTTTAGTGGGGAGGATTAGATAATTAGAAAGTGCCTAGACCTCACAACCAACACATGCAGTAGGGTATAACATGGGGTATCCAATTGATAACAAAGGATACATCCCTTCCAATAAATAACCAACGTAATATCCTATACAACAAGGTTATCGGGTTCATTCAAATCCAAGTGAACTCCTCACGGGGTTAGACATACTAGGGATGGGTTCTCATCCTTCAAAAGCTTATCCTATGCAAGGGTTGGTAAGAAGTACGTTCTTAAATTCCGCCATAGTAGGAAATGCAAAGTTCCCTAGTTTTATGCCCGCTAGTCCATATCATCGAACCATCCCACCTACATGCATATGTATTTAAAATCTCCCGAGATGGACCCACATACCATTCCTTCTCCCTACGTGCCATATCAAGGAGCCCACATGTTCCCATCATCACTTATAACACAACTTATCCAACTCCTCCTCCTCCACTTCCTCATCAAGGATCTTTAATGGTGGAATCTTACGTAATTGGTAAATACACCGAGTAATTAAAGGAGCCTATTGAATTGACCATATGTGGTGTCATGCTTCCGTGCCCATTGCCGGGACTTCTAAAATTTAAGGGAGAAGGAGACTAGAATGATTATATCAAGGCCTACACTCTCGCTATCGGGAATTGCTTCCTTGGGATATTATAGTGGCTAAGATATTTCCAAAGAATCTCGAAGGAATCACACTAGATCGGTATTACCATATTCCATAAGCTTCAATGCATTCCTTCAAGCAACTCATTTCGAGTTCATCAAAGCATTTGACATGAACAAGTTTTTGCATATAAGGATTAGGAGTTATTGCATATTAGACAGGAGCAAAATGGATCTTTCACCCATTTCATCCAGAGATGGTGCCAAGTTCTGTATTCCTTTACGAGTGTACCCAACATCGACTGGATGGAGCTTTGTGATCTTTTCCTTCACTCGCTCAATCGAGAGACTAAGGAAGAGGTCCAAAAGTTTCCTTTTCATCGTTATGAGGAAGTATTAGGAGTTCTTGATTGATCAAGCCTATATAGACATTGGGCATAAGATCTATAGTCCCAATGAGAAATTGGTATCCCTAATTCAAATTAATATAAATTATCAAAACAATGGTGCCAACAACCAAGGACCTAAAGGTGTGAATAGCAATCATGGTGCTACCATGAATAGTTCTACTAATCAAGCCAAGAACGTTGGTCTTCCAAACAATGACAACAATAACAATAAAAAAACTTGGGAAATCAAAGAGGCCCTAACACTGTGTCTTCTGTCCACACGGTCGATGTAAATCGTCTACCTTAAAAACACAATCAAATGCAAGGCCCAAACCAATATCAAAATTATAACACCTTTGATAAACTATTAACTTCTCCTCTTTGCAATGCAAGCATTGACATGTGATTTGTCCTAAGAAGGTGTATTATTTTGACTGTTTGAAATCATGCTTGCCATGGATAAATTATTTCTTTTCTTGGATTCAATTGCTGAAATGTTGTTGCTTGCAAGGAATCCATTTTGTTTGAGATAAGTAAGGTTGTAAACTGGTAAAGTTGTTTACAAATTTATCTCTATATAATAATGAAACCTTGGATCAATTCCATTGATCCAAGGTATGTTTTAATTCTTCTTACCTAATCTGTATGGAAAACTGACATTCAGAGGTTGAAGGAAATAAAATACTGAACCTTTGTAGGTTTACAATTTCATTGATCTTCTTGGAAGTTCATGTTGTGCATTCTGTTGTAAGTTGTGTGCTCAGATCTTCTTGTCAACTTCTCCAAAATGCTTGAATGGCGTAAGTTGGAAAGAGGTCTACTTCAAGACTATTGAGGGTAAATCCTAAGTCCTAGATCTATAAGATCTATCCTAACGGGATTCTAACCTAAGGTAAATTGGATCTACCGTATATCTATGCCTACTCTAATCTTGTTCATCCTAACCTAAGTTACATGTTTTCTAAGTTAGGGATTTGGAAATAACCTAAGGTGATGATAGGTATATTTCTAACCTATTACCTAATACTATATTGGTATGAAGAATGGCCTATCCTAAGGTGGAAAATTTACCTAAGGAAATATTAAGATAACCTAAGGTAAATATTTTCTAAACTAACCTAAGGTCATACCCTAAGCTAATGATATCTATCCTAAACTAATGCGAGGATAGAAGGGGACCTAAGGGGTCGTATGGAAAGTTGAAGGCATGGTGATAGTTCCTAAGTCATTTATTTGATTTGATTTTTGAATTCAATGGATAGAGTACTGCCAGTTTAGGCAGAGGTAGGAAAATTTGGTGGAATCCTATGTGGAATCATCACTAGAGATAAGTGATGCATGTAGAATTTGAAATTGGACTCACCAAATTTAACTAGCGGTGGCATGGAGATTTAGGTGGGAGATTGGAAATTAATGACATTTATTGTCATCATTTTTTGAAAACCACCTTGGAAACCATGAGAGCGGATTTTTGGGAGTTGTTTGGTCTTTCATGCATTCTAATTTTTGCTCTGCATGGAGCTATCTAGTTCTTCGAACAAACAGTTCTAATTTCAGTTTGTTTCTCTTTTTAACTCCCTTGGACTATTTTTGATCCAATGGAAGCATATGAGGCATTTGAGAAGGATGTTTTTGGTTGTTGATTTTTTTGGAGAAGGAGTTGTGAAGGCTCGGCTGGAAATATTCTTCGAATTGATAGAAGCACTATCAGGCATGATAGGATCTATCCATTAAGCTTCTCTTCTTTTCTCTAAGTGTCTTCATTAAAACAACTTTTCTCTCTTGAGATAAATGGGTTTTTATTTCTATGATGGTTATTTGGTTTCCTTGCTTGAATATTTTCTATATTCTCTGATTGAGGAATCTCTGCTTGGAAAGGAAGTCATTGAGTTGTTTTCCTATTTATTTGATGTTGAATCCCACCTTAAATCTTGTGGTGATTTGAGTAATGAAGTGCATGTGTGAATCTTTCTTATCTATTCAAAAATGGGTTTATGGAAATGATATGTGTCTTCAAGTTTGAACCAAGTTGTAGTTTGGGTTGTTAGAAGGTAAATGAATACCCTTCGTTGTCGCTTCTTGGTTTTGTGGAAGTTATGTTACTCTATTGGAATTTTATGAATATGCATGCTTGGATTCAGAGTTGTATAAACTCAAATTTGTTTAGTGAAATAGTAAATGTGTGCCTTCTTCTTGAACTCACTGAATACTCTATCAGTTTTGGATTCAGTATTTGACAGAAGTTGGGAAGTTATTGGGTGTTTAGAATCTCTATTTTGTGGGTTCTCTTATATGGAAACAAGAGTGAATGTTTTATTATTTCCTTTAAACTTTTTAGTTTAAAACTGGGTCGCTCGAATTAAGCTCTTTTATGGAACTATGGGATAGTTGTTCTTGGACCCTTGGATTTTGATGTTACCTTGTTGGGAATACTTGTGTGTGAAATCTATACTTCTGATCTTATTTATACTATGTTTTTCTTTAAGTCCTAGAGGAATGAACTAAAGGATAAGTGATGAGGCCCTGTCAGTTGGGGACATTGTGATAGTCAACTCATTTGAGTTGATATAGGGGTCATTCTCATAGTCCCATTTGAGCTTTCATTAAGTCGATCATGTTGTCTACTTCCTAGTTGAATTAGAAGTTGTTGATTTTGATTACCTGTTCCTTATCTTGGTTAAGCACTAGGTAACTTGTTGGAGTAAACTTGTTAAAATCTGACTGTTGTAATTTCATGGTAATTTGTTGAATGGGTATTTGACTTTTGGAGATAACGGTTACTTAATCTAGAACTAACCAAATCAGCTTAGTCTGATAGTTTTTCTAGATCTCTATGGGTGTTGTAAATAAAATAATGTCTTGTCAATTTCTTAGATGTGTATAGTTAAGTCTATCCACGAATTGAAACGAAAGGAATTTCATCATTTCTATTTTATGACTTGAGCACCTGTTGCTAAGTCTTGTTGACCTTTTGTTTCACATCTTCTTGAAATCTAATCTTGATGGATTCTTCTTTGTACATTCTATTAAGGTTTTCTTCGACTTTGAATGGTTATGATTATGAGTTGATCATTCTACCGTTTAATATTCACTTGGAAGAAAAGAAAAATCTTGGTTTGCATGATTGTAACTTTGTCAATTTTGAATGTCTATTAAAGACTATTATTTCTGAGACGGTGATTAACAACTTTGGTTAATGCACCTCCTTTTTGATATGGGTATAATATCACTGTCGTTGGTTGTCCATGATGGGAAACCATGCTTAAATCTATTTCAACCACAACAGTCACACATTCTGTTGATCTCTTCTTATATGTGTTTTCTCTTATAAAGGAGTTTGGGAATGTAGTGAATGGTCTGCATTGTCCTTTGTGACCTTCTTCCCATGTGATAGAATGTAGGAATTCCCTTTTGATCATGACATTTGACTCCTTCTCTTTCAGTCTCTGAGGTGAAGTCTGACCACTACCCCTTTGGAAATAATAGGAGGTTATGGGTTGTGTTCTCTTTTCTGAAGTTGTGTATGGGGATTCAGGCTAACAGAATTATAAAGGAAGCTCTTACTATTTCATCACAGTCATCCTTCTTCTTTTGGGTAAATCTTTTCTTAAGATTTATTTGGTTCTGTTGCACTACTTTCTTTAATGCCTTGAGTAGTTGTCATTGCTACTTGCTTGTTCTCTTGACTTGTGTTAAAGGATTTTAATATTTGTGATAGAAGACTAATGTGAGATGTTGTGCATTGAGTAAATTCTATCTTAATGTTGATATATGGCCTAACTTGATAAATTAGGCTATGCCTTGGATTTGGGATTAGGATGCCACATCTGATGTGTGAGACTCTTATTTACATTTGTATTTCAAACTAAGATGAATTGTGAAGGAAATAATTAGAAGGTACTTTTATTTGATATGGATAAGTGTATTGGATGGAACATTATTTATCTGATAACATGTTGTAGATTGTTGATTACATCATGATATTTCCTTGAATGTTATTCAAATTGATTAATTGTTCTTCTTTTATGGTTGTTATTACTATGATTTATTTTTCTGCTTGACCTCATTGTTTCATTAAAGTAGAGTTGGTTTAATGAAACAATTAGTTGAAAGCATTTTGTTTTAATGCTTAGTGCTTATCATGCTCAGTTCAATGAATTGACCCGTGCTAGAAATTTTGCAAATGGAATTTGTAAGTGATAAAGGAAGGCAATAAATTTTATGATGTATTGGTTGATTAAAAGTCTAGACCATTTATAGAGAATTTGATTTATTATTGAAATGTATTGAAGGAAGAAAAGTTGTATTCCTAAATGATCTTGATGTTGTTGACATGAAATATGTCAGTAATGCATAGTTTTGTAAGATGAATTGAAAATACTGAAGTTACTTAAATTGATTAAGTCTATTCTCTTGTTCATAATAAGAAGGAAAATTTGTAATCATATCCTTGATGTTGTCATTCATATCTGATTGGATCCTTATTTCTGATGTCATTGAATTGGTTGGATGAATGGGAATTAGTACAATTTCCCTTACTTGAATGTAACTTACTAAGTTGTATGTATTGATGTTCTTTACTTAATCTTGTATGGTTGATTATGATGTTATGAACGTATAGTTATAATATCAGGATGTGTGAATTGGATATGGGTATAATAAATCCTATTACTTAACCATAATGAGGAAGGTAGAGGATACAAAATAAACGAATGGTATATGAGTTTGATAACCATTTAGACTTCATATTTATGAAGTCTTTTATATCAGAACCTGTTTTGGTTCTTATACATTCCTTGAATGGTTGAGACACATTAATTAAATCTTATGATAGATGTTTCTGTTTTCAATTAATTACACGTTAAGAAAAATTTATTGAACATAAAAAGTAACCATAGGTAATGAGGGTTCTTATTACTTAATCAACTCTATTAAAGATGGAAAAACTTAAGGATTGTTGGGATTAGGGTTATGCAGGGTTGTTGTAATTGGAATCTTAATCCAATGGTAATTAAGTGGTTATGATCTCTTGAGGTGTGTAAGTCATGATGAAGTAGTTCTGTCGGATGTTGGAACACGCCAATTGTAGAAATGTACCTTCATGAAGACTTGGGTCTTCATGAGGATACAATGTTGTAGTTGACATGTTGCAACACCCTTCAACATTGGTTCATCAAGACCTACTCAAATATGGACTTGCACTTAGTTTCTCTCTAGATCAGGCTAAGGATATGATTTTTCATAGGTAGTGACTCTCTATGACTTAGGGTAACTTGGCACATTCAGTTGACTTAGGTCAAATGAGTATGCCCATTTACCCTAGGTCATCATGAGTGGTTCCCTATACCAAATTATATCAATAACCTAGGTTAGGGTCAAACCTTGGACAAGTGGACTGACAGTAGTTAGTAAAGACCATTCTAGATAATAGATGAGTGGGGTGAAGGACGTATTCCGATTAGATGAGTATGTTGTCTAGGAATAGTAACATGAATAATATGTTGGAAATATTTGGCCAAAGTATCACAAGTTCTTTGGTTGCATTGTCCTATGTCACCTAGTTTGAGAAATGTGATTTTAGATGAATATGGTAACAAATATTCAGATAGATTTCTTAAATAGAACACTCAATACCCAAAACAGGGTAAGAGAACCAAGTATACATAGTATACCCATAGTATACAATACTTAAGTTAACATGAGAGATCGGTTGTTAACCAGAGTCATGAAATGAGAGATCGATAGCTCACCGAGTCATTTACAATTGCATATGGTTATCTATTATGAGATTGATTGGCATGGAATGTGTGTTCTAAATTATGATTATTTAGAACAAAGAACATTATGTATAAATTTTTTCCCTTGTTTCTAAAGTCTTAAAATGGGAATGTTACATCTTGGTATCAGAGTTGAAGGTTGTAGCTCTTAGACCTATTGTGTCCATAATCTGATAAAACTTAAATTTTATTGTTAACAAAAATGGTTAGAACAAGAGGAAATGTTGCAAACAACCCACCACCTGGTGGAGAAGCAACAACTACCCAAAAACTTGATGAGATCCTTGCTGCCCTATTGGACACAAGAGATCGTTTGACTATACTTGAACAACAAGTAATGGGAAATGAGGAGGAAGAAGATGTTGGTAATAACAATCAGCCACCTCCTGTGGACAATGCCAATTTGGGAAATTTGGGTGTTGATAATAACAATGTAAACATGTCGGATCAGCCGAAAATAAAAAGGCAAGACTGGCAGTTGAACTCACTAATGATATAAAAAGGATAAGTCCACCTAAGTTTGATGGCACCACATTAGGAGATGGAGCTAAGAATTGGCTCAGCAAAATGGAGAAGTACTTTGCAATAAGGAACTTCTCAGAGGAAACAAAGGCAATATGGGGAGCATATCATCTTTCCCATGAAGCATCTTCATGGTGGGACAGCCGTAAGGTTGAGTTGAACATTGATGAAAATAATATTACTTGGGATCAATTTAAAATTTATTTTAGGAAATGTTGGCTACCAAAACTTTATTACAATCAGAAAATGACTAAATTCTAGAACTTAGCCCAAGGAAAATTAATCAGTAATAGTAGTGCGGGAGCAGTTTACTAAACTCCTTAACTATGTACCTTAGTATCAAACTGACGAGAATTTTAGGATATGGAAGTTTATCATGGGATTTAATCCCATTATAGGAGGAGAGGTGGATGTTCATATCCCAACCATTATGGAAGGGGTTGTTGAAAAAGCCATAAGGCAGGAACAAAAATTAAAGGAAATTTCTGCTCATAAGGAGGAAGTAAGAAAGAAAGTTCCAAACTCCTCTTCATCATCTCTTGCACCTAAGAAAGGACCATGGAAGAATTTTGGTATGAAAAGTAAGTTCTCTGCTGATAATAATAAGAAAACAACAACAAATAAGTCTCTGCTACTAATGTATGCAATAACTTTGTCAAGAACAATAATAACAGACATGAAGTCCTATAGAGGTCAAAATGATAAATTTAAGGCTGGGAATAAATTTGATCCTAAAAAGGGACTTGTAGGAGGTTGTTACAATTGTGGCAAATATAATTACACAAACCAATGTCCTTTGAAAAAGGATGACCATAATCAGCAACATAAGATACATGCCGTGATGGTGATAAACAAGCTGAAAAGCAAGTCACACCCATAAAAGTTCTGGGTAAGTTATTTGGTATACCTGTAACTATTCTTTTTTATACGGGAGGTATGGAATGTTTTATTTCTAGTAAATTAGCATCAAAATTAAAAAAAAAGCTGGAAAAATGGATAAATCATGGATTTGCACACTATGGGAATAATGATGTTCATACAATTAGTATGTGTCTTTTTGGAGTAGTCCTTGACTTACCTAGTTTTTCCACCAGAAGTTGATCTTTATGTTACTCCTTTGGGATCTTATGATGTAATCATAGGTGTTAATTGGCTAGCCAAGCATAAATCAAAAGTGGTCTATTTTGAAAATATTATTAGTTGTTTAGATGACCTCTAAAAAACAACAAAGATTCAAGGTGTTAAACGTGAAATTTCAGTTAGGAAATTGTTAGCTATGCAAATTAAAAAGGCCAAAAATAAGGGTTGTACCTTATATGCAGTAAAAATCTATTGAAGAAAACAATGATTTCTTAGAACGTTCCCGATGTTACGAAATTACAGTGATGTGTTTCTAGAGGAATTACCAAGTCTTCTACCCAAAAGGGATTTTGACTTCACAATTGACATCAAACCTGGAATCGAGCCTATTTCTAAGGCACCTTATCAGATGACTACTATTGAACTAGTAGAGATTAAGGCATAGTTGCAAGAACTTTTGTCTAAAGGTTTGATTAGATCGAGTGTTTCACCTTGGGGAGCACCTGGTAATTTTTGTGAAAAAGAAAGATGGAACACTTAGATTGTGTATTGATTATAGAATGTTAAACAAGGAAACAATTAAGAATATATATCCACTTCCTAGAATTGATGATCTATTTGATCGATCTTTGGGAGCATCGGTATATTCTAAAATAGATCTACGATCTGGATATCATAAGTTACAAATTAAGGATGAGGACATTTATAAAATGACTTTTAGAACAAGGTATGGACATTATGAATTCATAGTTTTACCTTTTGGATTAATAAATGCACCTGAAAATTTTATGAATTTAATGAATAATATTTTTCAAGAAAACGGAAAAAATTGTGCTTGTATTATTGGATGACATTATCATATATTCTAAAAGTATGGAAGAACACCATAATCATTTGAAGATAGTCTTGGAAATCTTGAGAAAAAGATGGTTATTTGGTAAGTTGTCTACATGTTCTTTCTATGACATAGAAGTGCACTATTTGGGTCATGTTATAAGCAAGAATGGAATAGCTATAGATCCTTCTAAAATTGTAGCTATAATTGAGTGGCTTGCACCAAAGAATGTACATGAAGTTAGAAGCTTCATGGGTCTTGCTGGTTACTATAGGAAATTTGTTAAAGATTTTTCCAAAGTTACTGCACCAATAACTTCATTAGAGAAAAGGATAAGAAATTTTTGTGGAATGAGAAATGTGAATCTGCATTTAAAACTTTAAAGGATCAATTAACTTTAGCACCTATTTTGGTTGTACCTGACCCTAATGGAGACTTTACTATTGTAACAGATGCATCTGGGGAAGGTCTTAGAGGTATTTTGTTACAAAATGATCATGTCATAGCATACAAAAGTAGAAAAATTAAGTTACATGAGCTGAATTATGCTCCACATGATCTAGATCTTTTGCCATTGTTCATGCACTTCAAGTTTGGAGGCATTACTTGCTTGGTAAACCTTTTGAATTAAAAATTGATCATCTTGGACTAAAGTATATTTTTACTCAGCCAAATCTGAATGCAAGACAACGAAGATGGTTAGATTTTTTATCTCAATATGATTTTGACATAAGTTACATTAAAGGCAAGGAGAATAGGGTAGATGATGCTCTAAGTCGTAGGAAGCACATTTCTTCTCTTATAATGTTGAGAACTCAGTTTAAGGATGAGGTAAAAAGTGTTATGGAATTTGATTCTTATTTTCAGCAAGTAAAAACATCACTTGCTGCAGATCCAAATGATGTGAGATATAAAGGTTTTCACTTTGATAATGAAGGAATCTTACGATTTGAAAACATGGTATACATACCTTTGCTAAATGATTTAAGAAAGAAATTATTAGTTGAATTTCACAATTCACCTTTTTTGGACACCCTAGTATTACAAAGATGTTTACTAATATAAAACAACAATATTTATGGAAGGGGATGAAAAAGGACGTAATTGAGTTTGTGACACATTTAATAGAATGTCAACGTGTTAAAGCTAAACATATAAATTTAGCTAGTTTATTTATCCCCACAAGCATATCGCAATACAAATGGCAAGTGATAAGCATGGATTTTGTATAAGGGCTACCTATGTCAAGAAATAAACATGATGTTATTTTGGTTGTTGTTGATAAACTAACAAAAGTAGCACATTTTATTGCTAGTAATCTTAAGGATGATTCACCTATTTTAGACAAAAAGGTTTGTACATGATATTTTTAGATTACATGGAGTACCTGAATTAATCATATTTGATAGAGATCCAAGAATGAATTCAAGGTTTTGGAAAACACTTAATGCAGCCCTAGGAACTAAGCTGAATTTCAGTTCAGTGTATAATCCGGAAATGGATGGACAGACTGAAAGAGTTAATCAAGTTTTAGAGGATATGTTACGAATGTATTGCATGGATCAATAGTATAAGTGGGAAGAGTACCTTCCATTAGTTGAGTTTGTATACAATAACACAAATCATACTTCTAAAGATGGCACCTTTCAAAGCATTATACGGAAGGAAATGCATAACCCTTGTTAGTTGGGACATCATTGAGGATAGAGAGGTAATTGGACCTGAAATTCTTATAGAATTGGAATAGTAAGTTACTGATGATTCGTGAATGCTTGAAAGAAGCAGCAAATAGGTAAAAGAGTTATGCTGACTTGAAGTGGGTTGATAAGAAATTTGAACTTAGTGAGAGGGTCTTGAAATTTAAAATTTGAACCTGTACATCACTTTGCTTTTCTCAATGCACTAGGTCTTGTTCATCTAATCCATGTTACACCACCTCCTAGCTCTCAAATAAATCATATTAAATTTGACATAAATCCTTTGGGATAGAATGATAGGGATACTGGGTTTCTTTTTGATATATACAAGATTCCATCTGATGTTGAAATTGCCTGAAGAGGTGATCCTACCTTATTTTTACAATTTTGGGTTTATAACAATTGCATTAAGAGAAGCGATGATTGATGATGGGGCTTCTATAAATGTGGTTCCTTTATTTTTCTTGTAGAAGTTGGGATACGGGGAGATGAATTGTTCCTCTATAAGAAACATGTTACACGAGTACGATAGTCTTAAAGCAACCTCAATAGGAACCATAGATCTTCCAGTCACACTTGGTCTAAAAACCATCTCAACGGAGTTTTACATCATTGATAGGGAAACGAGTTATAAGATGATCCTCAAGAGACCTTGGATTCATCAAATGAAGGATATCCCTTCTACCTTGTTCTAGGAGATTAGATTCCTCCATTTGGGAAAGGTTTTCATCACTTAAGGGGATCCTAAGCCCTTCAATATACATTTAGAAAACCTCAAGAAGAAAAAAGGAGTCCATACGGAGTATGAACTTCCTACGAATCAATTGAATAAACCACCTCTAATAAAAATTTAGTCCCAGTCACCCCAAACATTCCAAAGGTTGAAGTCATTGACCCAAAAACATTTGAGGTGGAAAAAATAGATAAGGGTAAATCAATATCTGTGGAAACAATGTCCACTAAAACCATAGCGGGAATTATGAAACTCTTAGAGAGTGATGATCCGATCTTCCTCCTTTTGAACCATAGGGAATGGATAGTCTTCTTGTTTTAGTATCTCTTCCCTCCGATGACATAGGTCTAGGTGTGAACATGATATAATTAATAAATGAAGGAGGAAAGTTTAAGATTAAAACAATTCCCATCAAAACCATCTCACGAGGGCTGTTCTATTCTAAACCCCAATTTCGACCCATGTGCATACGAAACTAGGATTTCCATATCCACAGGGGAAGGCCTCATCATTCAGAAAGTGTCACAAATAAACACAACACTCCACATAGGAAACAAGGTCGAGCAACATAGTCATGCTCACCCACACACCATGTCTCAAGAATGTGACAAAGAGGTGTATGAATGCCTCTTTCAAAAAAATGATTTTAATGATTGGACATATACACTTCTAGGAAAGGGTTGTAATTTTAAACCTAGAATGGTAGGCCCTTTTCAAGAGAACATAAATTTTGAGGATAATGGTTCTCTGCTATGTACTTTTAGGGGTGAAGAATTTGATATTCGTCAACTTTCTTCACCTTAGGCATCATGACATGTAGTTTCACCTACATTTTCATATGTACATTACTGCATCTGCATTGCATTTTCATCTACCAATTCATTTTGTAAAATTTGTGATCAAGGGATTTATTCTTATAGAAACTCCTAAAAACTTCTGAAAACATTGGCAAAAAATTTAGATCATATCTCTTCAAATCTTCATAGTATCATCAATTATTTCTAAATCATTTCATCAGTTCAAGCAAGATAAGACAAATTTTTGACCGTGATCATACCAAGGCCTGCATACTTGGTTTTTCTTATAGTTTCTTTCTAGGTTAGGTGTCTTTGCCTATAGTATGTTCTAGAAGCTTCATGGTGTCACATCTATCCCGTAAAAATCTCTTTGGAAATAAGAACATACTAAACATTTTTCCTAGATAAGTAAGTCAAATGCAATTCCATAAAAAAATTATTTTACACATTTCTTTTCCCTACCAACCTTCAGTGTTGAGCCTGCATCTCTTACTAGTGATGTAGGGTTAAAAAAGGAGAGAAATTCCCTTACTCTCCTATTCCTTATCTACAGTTATGAGCCCATGCTTCCTCCTACTAACATGGGGAAAGGGGTAGGGGGTCTCATTGATAAACTTGAAAGTTATAAGTAATTCATTTAAATATTGTGAAATCATATGTCAAAAGCAAAGTGAGTTAGATGTCCAAAATTCCAAAAGAGCTTAAAAACCCAAAACCAGATTTTGTTAACCAAGTAGCCATCTATGGATCTAAGTCTAGATAAACTAGAAAGTAAATCACATTCTAAGCTATGAAGTAACTTGAGTAGGGTGAAGTTGTAGTGTCCCAATTTGGTCTTGTCAAACCATTATCTTTCCCTCATCATTACCATTCAAAAAATTTTCATAACTCATGCCCTTCTTGGCTCTTGGTGTTGAGCCCTCACATCCTACTAGTTGTGTGGGGTTAGGAGTGGGGAAAGTACATCTTCTTATCATATCATTTTATTATCACATTTTTTCAAGACAATATGAAGTATCAAAGGTTGCTTAAAGAAGCTAAAGTTCAAATATCACATTGTGTTCACATTATCATGTATCAACATTATGAAATACAAAAATAAATCATTTTGTTATCATTTCACATCCACTGCATACATTCTAAAAAGCATAGAAAAGTAGAAGTTCTAAATATCTAGAGTACACATGAGAGATAAACCAAAATAAAATCAACTCAGATACATTGGAATACCGAACCAAAAATAAGAGTATATATATATCATGGTGAATCAAGTTTGTATACAATGTCACCATGCACTAGGCATGGTCAAAACACTCATAATGAGCCCAAAACATACAAAAAATTGTATAAATGACTGAAAAAATGTCATCAAAGCAATAAAAATGGCCCCATGGCCTATCATTCCCTATGAGATCCCTCGATGGCACCCGACCATGTCTAGGGATCCTACTGCGGCTACAACGACGTTGGGAGTGAAAAAAATGATGTGAGTGCTCATGGTGATGTCCGCTACCCATGGCCTCATTGCGAGAATGGCTCTATCTCATCAAGCACTTAACAATCTCATACCCAACCACCTAGGTATAGAGGGAAGTCACTATCTCCACTACCTTCCACATAGGGGAAAATATGTCACAGTGTGTCTACTGCACTAATGGTGAGTCGAGTTAGCGGTCACCTTAGCTTGGGTCTTCCCTAAGGGGATCAATAGAGTATCTATGCATACCGATGGATGAGATCTTGCCACTCCTGTGTCATCACTGTAAGAAGAAAGAAAGAAGTGATAAGTTAGGGAAAAAAATAAAGAAAGAGATACAAGTCAACATTCCTAACCAAAAGAGAGAGAGAGAGTATTAAACTTACTCAGGTCCCTGGGCATCCAGTAGGAATGGTAACTCTCACATCAAGGGGCTTCCCAAAGCTAGAAGTAAATTACTATCCTATGAAGGACTCATCACCCCCTCTCCACCATGAGGAAGTGTTGAATTTGAGACTAAGGTCTCTCTCTCAGCATTGGCCTCCTTGTATGTTTCTCTCAACATCTCCGAGTGTCATGCCACTCAGGGTCACTCTCCTCCTCCTCCACATGGGTTGTCTCACCAGTCCCAACACCAACTCCCTCATCCGCCATGTTCTATCCAATTGACTCCTCATTCTCATCCCATGTATCCTCCTAAAATTCGAGTCTAGATCAATAGGCTCATCCTGCTCCCCCCGTTGTGAGTAGGAGTGGCCACAATCTGAAGTAAGGGTGCTTGAGGGGCACCAACTACCTAGTGAGCACATACTACCACTCATCTAACTAGAATGGGCACACTTAAAATTATCTTTTTCCAATTAGGATCCCCTCTAGGGCCCCTCTAAGCCTCTGGATGGTCCTATAAACTGGAGTGATGGGAGGGAGCATATCAATGTATGGAAGGCCAAACTACTAGGGGACCCAATCAAATGGGTGGACCTCAAGTCTCCCTACTCTATCAACCAGCTGACCTATTGAAGAGCAAGCTACTATGGTGGTCACCTCCACTCCCCATATCCCTGCCATGTCCTGATAAGGTGTGGCAGTCATGTCTGTCATAGTCAGGGAGGCCACAAGCTAGTGTGGCATCCTAAGTACTAACATACCTATCCATCTAGCTTCCCGAACAGCCCCTAGATCTGATACTAGTACTCCCCTACCATAGGGGATGAAACGCTCATAAACCCAACTCATCACAAGAGTGGGGTGGCTCAATGACTACCCCTACCATCTGACTACCATATATAAATCATGGTAGGTAGTCCCAAGATATCTACTCCCAAGCATATTTGTGGTCATGCCCCTTGATCTACATAATGATAGGAGCCCAACAATACAAGAGGGTATCACCACCCTTGTCCCTGATCAATCAGAGGACAAGATGCCCATGATGGCTCTACGTATGACAAGAATGGGAGCGGTGGCAATGGACCAAACCTTCATTCCATTCTTCAAGCCAGATGAGACAATGACATCTCTCATATATGTATTCCACCACGTCATCATGGCCCTAGACCCCACGTTCTCCAAAGTTAGTCTCCTCCCAAGTATTGGGAGCCTAAGAATACGGTATACATCCTCCAAGGTGATAGTCCTGGATTGATTTTCCAAACATATATTTTACCATAAAATGCTCAAAAAGACAATAAAAATACCATTTTCGATGAAATAAAAGCATGCCCTATGGGCGCCCCTAGAGACTCATTTAAGACAAAAAAATGTGAAAATAATCCCCCTAGGTGAACTTTTCAACATTTTTACATTTAGGGTATAAAAAGACAAAATTGAAAATAACTAACCTTTGACTGCGTTGGTTGATCTCCCACATGTGGAGGCATGGTCACGATCTTTTCATGTTTATATCAGTTGTATTCTCGTCAAAAATGATCACCGTGGGTCCAGAGCTCTAAATTCACCAAATCAAATAAGCACAAATGAATTGGAAAATGAGTTGTTTCGATATATATATATATATATATATATCCCATATGTGGAGGCATGGTCACGATATTTTCATGTTTATATCGGTTGTATTCTCGTCGAAAATGATCACCGTGGGTCCAGAGCTCTAAATTCACCAAATCAAATAGCACAAATGAATTGGAAAATGAGTTGTTTCGATATATATATATATATATATATATGTTATTTTAACCTCGTTTTGAGTGTTTGTATTCACAGGGATGGAGTGTTGGTGTAGGTATATTTCTATATCCCTGCACAAATGGTAAGTCCTCTTGTCGTTTTGATCTAGTGTTTATTTTTTGATATTTTGTCTATCTACATATGAGTCTTCTTTTTCTCTTGCAGGAAGTGGGAGTTTGGGTGGTTATATTTTGACATACGAACATGTCAGGTATAGCTTCTAACTCCCCATTTCAGAACACCATACTCGAACTCTACATTTTATGCCTTTTCATGGCTAAGACACTTCTCCAAGGAGGCAATATGTACGCACCTAAAATTACATGTGCTATATTGTCAGAAAATGGTTACAAAATTACTTGATGATGATTTAGTTCCTTTTAAGAAGGTGTTTGAGCTCCAATTTCCATTCCTAGTGTATATTTGTTGCCTAGACATATTTACTTAGCCTTCCCATGCTCTCTTCCATCTTCTCGCTCTCTCTGCGCATGTTTTTGCCTTCACTATCAGGACTATCACCCTGCTTGGGTGGTGGTCCTGTCCGCTTTTTCTATATTCTTCACACGTGTTTTAAACATGTGACAGTTCACTTAACTTCACTTTTTACATGTATCCGTGAGCCAATTTTTCTAAAATTAGCTTTGATTGCTTGGTTCTCCTTCCTCCTATTTTTAAATATATTTAATGGGTTAGAACTACTCCTTCTTGCCTTGTGCATGAAGGAACCTCCCATCCTCCATTCCTATATATTACATGCTTGTATTCAAGAAAAAGGGGATGATAATTTTATGTATCTTGCATTGTATAGCTACTACAATCTTTCTAGGAATTATATAGCCAAACTCGATCTCTTAAGATATCTCTCTTCCGATTGCATTATATCTAGACTGCCATCAAGCTACCATTGCTCAAGTGCCATCCTCCTACTATTGTTCTTGCATTCCCAATCTCTTGGACTCACATGAACACTTGGAGAAAGAAAGGAACATACTAAGGGGACAGATACAAACACAACTAGATTTTCCAAAGCTCTTGCTTGTCCAGTTGGAATTGTGTGTTTGTTTGCCTTGTGTGTTGAATTTTCAATTTCATATCAAATAGAGTAGAAAATCATTCATAAAAATAGAGTAGAGAATTGTTCATTTCAAATAGAGTAGAGAATCATTCATTTCAATAAGTTTGTCTTTCAACATTACCAGGGAAGTTGTGAGGAACAATAGCCCCTTTCAGGGTCATGATTTGTTCTTCACCTCTGAGGTAGGGTTTGGAGGATTTTATCGATTAGGTTGTTTGATTTAGATTAGATTCATACATTTTCACAAGTAACCAACTACATCCAGTTGACTACTTGTCTTTAGTTTATTTATTAGATTAGAACACATTGCTTAAAGATTAGAAAAGAACAAAAATATTTCCTTTGATAGATTAGCTTGATTTTATTGCTTTGATCCAAAATATTGTGAAAAACCCAAAAAACATAGATTAGATCTCTTTCAGTAATTAGTTTTCTTATTAAAAGTCATTTTATTTCATTTTGTATGACCATCAACGGTCCACAATAGGAAAATACATACAGTTGTGATCCATTGGTCCCACAACCCAATGGGCTAGAATTGATAACTGACATTGATACCAGCTTATGTTTAACAATCTTACGCACACCTGTAACTTTTGCTGAGAAGATAGAACAACTCAATACACTAAACATAGCTGCTAATCAAGCCTATGATTATTGGATTGCCCTGGCAACATGGTTTGATTACATGCATGACCATCTAAGGGCCCACAGCCTCCATGAGTCTTTGGTTGCTATCCTTAGGTCCCATAACCAAATAGGCCTGCCAGTCAGTTAGACATTGACACTAGTTTGCGTACATTAGTATTCAGATCTTCACCACTTCCACTAGATATTATCGCACAAATTTCCTTACTAAACACAAAGAGCTAATCGTGCTAAGGATTTCTGGACCAAATTGGAAAATCACCCATAAATACTTGTGGCTTCATCATGCTTCTCGTTCTTACTTCCATGACATTGTATGGAAATTTATATGCAAGGCACCCATAGGTCACTTTCTACATGTTCAACCAGCGAATAGAATCTCGACCGAGCTTGACATTGATTAGAGTCTATGAGTAGCTATTATCTTAGAATGAACCATCACACCACTTCAAGTTAGGAGAGAATTCTTTACTTTAGACTCGCAGATCCCAACATTGTATGTTGAAGATATAATATTTCCCAATTATCTTGATCCCCGTCACCACACTCACATTCACAATCATTCTACATTGGTTGTCTCGACAACCTCGGGAGGTCAGGTGCGAAGAAGGTCACGTGTTGATTTTCTATTGTACAAGCATATCTACCCTTAGAAAAAAAAAAAAAAATTTCAGGAAAAAGAATAATCTAGGGAGGAGAAATACCCACACAATAAATAAGAAGACCAACTTATTTAAAAACTAGAAATACGGTGGATAGGTTGAGGGGTAGGATGAAAACTCACAAGGGTGTCTCTACCCTTAAGAAGGATATTGAGAGACATATTTCACGAAGGCGTAATACTTGCACAATAAAGGAAAATAAAAACCATGGAGGAAGCATACCGTATAATAAAGGAAGAGGAATACCATGGAGGAAGCGTACCCACTCCATAAAAGAAAGGAAGATAGATGTAGTCATCAAAACCATAAAATAAAGACAGAAATTAATAAAGCCTTATATAAAGGAGAAAGATAGAATTGCGATATAAAGGGGAAAGATGAAACTACGATATAAAGGGGAAAGATGAAACTTGATATAAATGAGAAGGATGAAACCAAAATACAAAGAAATAGAAAAAACCACCAAATAAGGAGAAAGAAAAAAACCGCAAAATGAAGCGAGATACAACAAAACAACAAAAAAATGAAAATAAAAGCCATGTAAAAGCGTGTTTAAACTGCGCAATGAATAAATTTGTGAGATAAAGTATAAAATGTGACATAAAGAAAGAATTAGAAATTCTATGGAAATAATAAATGTGGTAGGTGAAAATTAAAACAATATAAGGGAATAACTTATAATGAGCTAAGGCATTCCAAGTACACAAAGAGATCGAGAAAACCGAGCCACAAAGTGAGCTAGGAAAAAATTAGGGAAAATTGAGAGGAAGCTATGGATATTCCAATTTAAGCTATGCAATAGGAATTTATATGACCCAAATTCAAAAATCATTCTGCAGGAAAAACATACAAACATGATCCAGAAGGCACATTTTCACACATTCCATTAAAAGTCACACATACACGGGATTTACATAAGTATATTCATTCACCCAATGTCAAATATGATCATACTCGATTGGAGGTAGACATGGCATGGTTGCTCATGATAAATCCAACTCAATAAGAAGAGTACAAGGAAAAAATAAAAGTCATTGTAGAATTAAAACTAGATGGGTCGAGTAGATTTTTCTATTTTAATAGGGATGATAGGGCAATTAAGGTTCTTCTCAATCGTCTGCATAATCAAATGATTTTTCTAGACCATCTATATTAAATTACCACTAAAGTAATGGCTAGGGTTATTGAGCTATAGAATAAAGGGTGATCCACATTAATAAATAAGAACACCTCATTGAAAGACACATCAAAGGCTATGGGCATCACAACATGTAAAAGGGGCATCAAAATTACAAATATTTAAAACCCTACTTTGAGGTATGCCACGAAATCCATTTATTTAAAAATTTATCATACCAATAGGAAGGATGGCGCCCATGGGGTTAGTGCATAATTGACATTAGATATGGTGATGGCTTAGTCTGAATTTAACCTAGAAAAATTAATATCCACACAATTTCATGAGAATGTGAAGAGAATTATAAAAGGAAAACATAATTTTTGCTATGGCTTGATACTCATATGTTTAGCAATGTACTTCACAATAACACTTCCATAAAAAGATGAATTGGTAGATTGGAAACCAGATACCCTTGTGGTAGAAAAAATCTTGGAACATATGAGAACCATGAATGTAATCACTCAAATAACATCACTCATTAAATGGATAGATAATATCAGGGGCTAGTTATAAATAAATCTAGGGTAACATAACAAATAGTGGCCAAATATGAACATGAAGTTATGTTTATTGCAGGCATTGACTATATTTTTATCAAACTCCTAGTTACGTGGATAGGTCAAGTACATAATTACCCTATGAAGCTTTAGATGAGGTAGTAAAAACATCAATACAAGCACTTAAGGCATACCCTATGGATCCAAGGAAACCCAATCTTCCTAGTTTTGATGATGTAATTATAGAAACATTTGAGGAATACAAGCACCAATTTACACCATCAGGAAATTTAGAAACAAGTGGAAGTGCATCTAAGACAAAAAAAGAAAGAAATCCCCTAACATTAAAAAACCCATTGCCAAATGACATAAATCCGTAGATAAAAAATAAAAGCTAAAACAAGCCATGGTGAACAAGGCAAGAGAAGAAGAACAAAGTAAAGAGATAGAAGAAATTTTAGGGTCAAACGAAGAAGATGAAGAATATACTCCCTCACCACCACATCCATAAGAGTTAGAAATACCACAGGTATTAGAAAACGTGGAGCCTTGGATATAGACAAGTTTAACAAAAATAACATACAGATACTATTAGACATGATTATCTCCGGTGGTATCTCTCAATTGTCACAAGAATATACGGTGAGCACATGACAAGAACAAATGGAAATAGATGAGGCAATAGTCTAGTAATTAGATAAATTTGACTTAGTTCTTGAAGACATTATTAGCCTACTTCCAGAAGAATTAATAAAAGAGATATAAGAACACATTGAAGCCGAGGAAACAAGCCACTTAAAGGATCTTCAAGAGGAAATATCACAATTGACGGTCATAAAGAAATGAACTATATAAGAGAAATGATGGTTTAAAGAAGTAGAATATCTTATTTGTTTTTAAATAAAACAAGAAAAGAAAGAGAAAATAGGACATCAAAACCTACAAAGGAAACAATGGAAGAAGAAAAGAAGAAGAAAATTGAGGAGGAAAAACAAAGAACCATAGAATTAGCTAAAAAACACAACTAATATCACATAAACAACAAACATAGTTAGAAGCAAATAAGAAGCAAGAAGAGATAGAAAAACAAAAATAAAATAAAGAAAAAGAAGAAGAGAGAAAAAAAAAAGAATAAAAGAGGAAAAAAAGAAAGAAACAACTTTAGAGAAACAACAAATGCTACAAGAACTAAAGAAGAAAGAAGAAGAAGCAAAAATAGAGAAGGAGAAGAAGGCTATAGAAGAATCTACCTTAAAACAAAAAGAAGAAGAAAATAAAAGGAAGGAAGAAGAAGAAAATAAAAGGAGGGAAGAGGAAGAAAGGAAAAAGAAGGAAGAGGAAGAAAAGAAAATACATGAAGAAGAAGAAAATAAAAGGAAGGAAAAAGAAGAAAATAAAAGGAAGGAAGAGGAAGAAAGTAAAAATAAGGAAGAAGAAGAAAAGAAAAGGAAGGAAGAAGAAGAAAAGAAAAAGAAGGAAGAAGAAGAAGACATGAAAAAAGAAAGAAGAAGCATTAAAATAAAAGGAGGAAAAGGAGAAGGTAGAAAAAGAAAAAGAGGCACACGAGGCAAGATCAAGACAAATTTCACAAATCTCCTCCTCCACCAAAGTATAGTGTCTACACAAGAACCTAGAGACAAACTAACAAAAATCAAATAAGCTATACCGCAAAGGAAAGTGCATAATCAATCCAAGCGCAAAAGGAGTTATGGAACAAACAAAAAGGGTGTCTAAGTTAACCTGGATAAACTCACTCCATTACAAAAATCCACTTGCAGTCAAATATTAGAGTAAATTGCTACTCATGATTGGATGTAAAGGCGCATGGAACTAGAAGAAGCAATGCACAGAATACTCTCCACCATACAAATAGATAATCCACAAATCAAGATTGATCCTAAGATCTCCATTGAGGTGACCAAAAAATATGTGGTAGGAGAAATTATAAAGGAACACCGAATTAACTTGGATGGAGAAAAAGAATGAATCCAAGACTACTATAGTGGAACACAAGTTAGAAGTCATCACAACACATATAACGAGATAAATAGAAAAAAGTGAACTACAAACCAGGGGTAATAAAGATGGAAACAAAGCTACACAACATTGCTGTATAGTATACATATACTCTTGGATGGCCAAGCATGACCATGAAAGACAAGGTGGAAATGGAGAAAATTGAATAGGTAATTCACAAAGTGTCCACATAATATGATATTTCAAAAGATAAAGATGGCACAAAGAGAGAGAATTTGGTAGGACTCATGAGTAAATACCACAACCAGAGGTGGGCATGAAAAGAGAAGATATATGAAATGTAAAACTATAGTAGAAGATTGGATAAAGCTTTAGTGCGGATTCAACAAGAGGCTATAACTGCATAAGATTAATGGAATAAGTTACTGAGACATATACCACTCCATCCAAAGTAGTTCCACTCATTTAAGAGAATACATAGTTGTAAGAATGGATAGAATATGTAAATAACCATTTGGCTTCTTTATTCAAGTATGATAATAATATTCTTCAACAAATAACAAAATATATACTACAAAGTTCACCTTAAGGGCTTAGAGGTCGGTGCATCCCACAAACCTAGTTGGGTGAGTTGAGTGAAGGAACCTTTCCTTACGCTAGATGTCTAAGTTTCTCGGGAGGTTGATGCCTCTACAGTTCGGTCATTAGGGGATCATTTTTGATACCAAAATTTCCCTAAACATCCCTAAATTGTGTTAGTGTAGAATATTGTTTTGAGAGATTTCCATAAACTATGAGAACGAGAAAAACAGACATCGGGAGCTCTAGTTATGTCTGGTCAAAGTTCAGTCAATGACAAAGTCAACTCTAGTAAACTAGTCAATATTAGACCAATGGCATTGTGACATGTGGTGAAAATGCAAAGGGAGTCGTTTGTTGGTTTTCAACCTCCGGTCTTTGACGGTTGTAAAATAATAGTTTGTGGGAACAAGAGGCCCAAATTTTTAAGGGGAGGGGAGTCCGGCTACCATGTGGACTATGGTATTATTGCCATTATGGTGGGTCCATAAGCTACCACATGGCTGCCACCACGAATCAAATTCGATCGATTAACCTATTGAGAGACGACAAGTGGACTATATGCTATTGACCGAGTTAATTATTTTCTATACCACAATGTATGGGTCAAATTTGTATTATCTTGGTGAGTCCACTTACATCCCAACTTGCTAAACTGCTTGGCCCACACAATGGGTGCATTAAACTTAGCAACCTCCACTTACCCACATAACCACCAAACATGCTATGCTAAATCCACGTGATGGATAGGTGGTGAAGCGGTGGTGGGGCAAAGGCCCATGCGTGGAGATCCACATGAAGAATGGGGTGGGTAAGGTTTATTAAAACCTTACCAAAATCTAAGGCCACCAAATGTGGGATAATACCCACTTAAGCATGCAAACCACCACTATGGGATATTATCCCACTTTACATGCTATGGGGAGGCTAATATTAGCCTTAAGATAATTTTTAATACATTATTTTAAGGGCCCTATTTTAGTATAAATAGGGAACCCATTTCTTTGTAATGGACACACGACACACAACTTGGAAGCTCATTCCTAGAGCTCGAAAGGCGGAGATTGAGCCAAGAGGAGAGTTAGATAATATGTCAATGACATAGTTGTGTGAAGACCTAATTTATTTAGGCATTATTATTTTAATTATTATTGACCTATTATATTTTTAGGCAATAGTAAATTAAAATTATTGTGACTAGGATTTATTAATACTACCTAGTCACCCATAGCACCACACTAAATTATTATGAATCCTGGAATATCGACCGGAGTGCCATAGGGCATTACGAAGCATCTGGAAGGATGATCGAGAACCGGAGGATTCCAAACAGTGGAGTTGGTGCCAAAGAGCTTTCTGAATACGCCAAGAAAGGGAAAGTCAGGTGCTATATGTCACCCTTATCATCTGAAGGTCTGGTTATTCTTCTAAGAAGGTTCTTAATAGTTTCCATTAGGTTTTCTTATGTAAGTACTATTATAACTTACAAGTTTTGATTAGTGGAACAGTTTGAAAGAACCCAGAGATGTAGGCAATTTCCAAACTCCGTAATCACTATTGTGAAATTGTCTTTATTGTCTTGCATTAATTTTAAATTGATTACTTAAAAGGAGAAAATTGTTGGCAAATATTTAAAGCCTACAAGGGTCTGAGATCAGGTAGATAAAAATTGATTATTTTCAGATCATTCAAAGATCCCATACATCCATTTAGACGAGTCGAGGAAGGGAACCATTCCCTACTCTAGACGTCTACATCCCGGTGGTTGATGCCCAACTCATATTTTTTTGAGGAAATACAAGAGTCTTCACATTTTTATGTTGAGGATGAGACATGCGATTTTAAGAGGGGGATAATGTTGACAAGGGTCTTCATCAAATTTTGGATAATCTACAAAGTTAAGGAGATAGCCATGTAATGAAGGAAAAGTTGTGCATAAAAGGTGAAGCCACAAGACATAGAGAAACCGGGTATAATTAAGGAAAGCTACAAAATCTAGATGATGATGCGAAAGACTAAGACACCACATAAAAAGGAAACAACCGCAATACACTACTAGAAGCCATAGAAGATGACTAAAAGTCACATAACACTAAAAAGATCCACAAAATTTGATATCAAACCATAGAATAAAGATAAATTACACCAATACGAGATATGGTGACAAAGGCACAAGTAAAAGAAGTTTCTTTTGAAACTTATTCTATTTTCTATATTTATTGTAACTAATGTATTGTATAGGTGTGCCTCACGAAAGACTTATGTGAGTGTGCCATTTTGAGATTTTGTAAGAGAGCCAAGAGAGATAGAATGAGAAGAACATATATGTATTGGAATGATGAATGCAATTTGATGAATAAATAAAGATTGGAGTTTTGAGATGAAATATCTTGCATGTTATTATTTACATTTCTATTGTTAGAGTAGTGGTGGCATATTTCCCATGTACATCCTTAACAAAGATCGATGTTACCCAAGCCTCACATTTGTTTAGGGTTTTAGCTCAACATTTGGTATTTGAGCCTGTGGTTTTTTCATTAAGCAAATGTCAAGAAATATTTTACCACTAGGGTATTGGAAGCTTGCGTTATTAGAATTTGAAAATTGGTGGGAAAAACATATCGATATATTTGTGAAAGGAGAATCAAAAAGGTGAAAAATCACTTATAAGACGGAAAAATCAGAAGTATTTGGAGAGTTCGAGAGAAGAGTTCGGTCATATTTTCCTCATCAGCTTATAGTATTGTTTGTTAGCACATGCAAAGAGGATAAAGTGGACATAGATGTACTTAAGACAACCCTTTGAGTGGATTGCGGAAAAATTAACAATAGTAAAATATCTAGATGAACAACGTGGACTAGAGCGATCGATTATTGGTACAAGACTACCTTAGATTCATTCATAATCATGTGGGAAATTCAGGGTTGGATGAGATTTGACAACAAGAAACATGAAGTTTTAACTAGAACCCGCAGACAATTTCTTCAATCAGTCCCTTTCTTAATTAAAGTGTTAATGATCGAGAAGGGATTAATTAGAGAATCAGAAAGTTCTGTAGGGGACAACCACCAAGGAATGATTTACATGAAGGGGGTGATCCAAGAGTCATGACTTATTAGAATTAATGGGGTACTTGTTGGGGTGGCAGAAATAGGATGACATGGGAAAAAGAAAAATAAAAAGATTAGATAGTTAGTAAGGAGAGATTAAGAGAATTAAGGAGAAATAGTAATTTGTGAGGGATAATTAAAAACAAGAGGAAAAGAAAGGATGAGGATGGAAGAAAGAGAAATATTAGTTGAGGAAAAGAAGGAATTATAGAAGAAGATAGAAAAATAGAGATTGGAAAGAGAGGAGAGAGCAAAGAAGATGAAAGAAAGGAAGGAGAAATTGAATAAAGTTAAGAAAGAAGAAAAGAAAGTAGAGAAGGTAGAAGATTCACCCACTTCAAGTGGAGGCCAGAAATTGGCTCACCCAAAAATGGAGGCAGACACTTCAAGTCTAGCTATTATACCCACATCTTGCGAGAAACCAAAAGGGTTTATTACTCCAAGAAATCCCATATATACGATAGAAAGTCTAGTTCAACAATCATTAACAAGACAAACAACTCTCATGAAAGAGTTACAATACTTAGTAGGAGGATTAGAACCAGCATTTGAGAAAGTCTTAGAAGTAGAAGGGTGGAACAAAGAGGAATTGAGGACCTTGTTAATGATTAAGGAGAGAGGCGAAGAAGAAGATGAGGTCATTGGAATGAAGGAGTTAGTTGAAGAATTTAGAGAGAAAATAAAAATAGTGGATGAGGAGAAGAAAGAGGAAGAGAATATAGAAAAAGAAAAGATAGAAATAGTAGAAGAGAAAAATGAAGAAAGAGAAACAGAGTAAAAAGAGAGGAAGTGATGAAGGATTAGAAGGATATAGATTAAGAAATAATAAAGATAGAAAGGTAATTATGGAGAATAATAGTTATGAAAAGTCACAAAAGAAAGACACGCCCCCAACCAACATGCGAACCCAAAGGAGATGACCCCGGAGCGGATGTCATTCATGTGCTTTGCTTGATACACCATTTGTGAATATACAAGAAGAAAAGAGTTTAGAAGAAATATATTAACTATGCAGAAGAGAGTTGGAGAAGACAAGAAAAATGCGAGAGTTCCAAGAAATATTAGGTGAACTTTACTTCGATATCAAGTTATAAAAAGATAAGGGAAGAAAGAGAAATTTAAAACTAGTTCATAACCATACAAAGAAAGAAAAAAGTTAAACAACAACTTGTTATTCAGCCTAAAACAAATACACGAGTGAAAATGGCGCAGAAGATCAAGATGCCCATTTTTGACAAGGAATCTAACGATGCATTGGAACACTTATTCCTATTGGAATCCTTCTGGAGGATTAATAACACCATGGATGAGGCTACTAAAATATAGAATTTTACATGTTCATTAAGGGACGATGCATTGCGGTGGTACATGAGTCTAAATTGTCAAGGACCAAAACAATGGGTTGATATTGAAAGAGAATTTAAAAAAAAAAAAATCATTTCCCAAAATCCCCTTTATAAGGGGTAAGAAAGATGAGATATCTTATACAAAGAGAAGGAGAATCAGTGAAGGAATTTAGTCAGAGGTTTAACATTGTTACTAGAAAATTAGAAGAGCCCCTAACAGATAAATAGAGAGTTGAGTGGTTCACCTCGGGGCTACTTCCTTATCTTAGAGTGGTATTAGATTCTCAATATTTTAAAGCATTGTTAGAAGAAATTGAAATGGAAATCAAACTGGAAGCTCAGCCATGGAGAAGAGAAGGGGAAACTTCAATTAAAACTAAATTGGAGAGGGTGCAATTAGAGCTGGAAAAATTGAAATTACAACAGGAGATTCAGAGGACTGAGGGATTAAGAAGTAGTTCCCCACTGAAGAGTAATATGAGGCCCAAGATATGGTGTACAATTTGTTTTACCAAAGACCATAGTAGAAAATTTTCCCATATGCTGGGAATGTAAAGAGAATAACCATGATAAGAGTTCATTAACCACAAAAAGAATCCTCTAGTAACACGCGCCTTTAGAGAGAACATGGTGTGGGATCTATAGACTTTGGGACCAGCATACTAAGGACACTTGTCCTTTATTATAAGTTTCTCCTTGTACAAACCAACTGATGTATTATACTGCATGTGGTTCATACAATCATTATCATCATAATTTCCCTCGGTGGATGTATTAGAAGACTTGAAGGATTACGCTTCTAGGAGAGCTATGTCCGCAAGATAAAATACAACACCTAACCCTCCTCCTATGCAAGCAAAGATGATTATAAAACATCCACCACCTACAACACCTTCATAATAAATGAGAGCTGCACCACAGTACCAAAATCAACAAGATGGTCAACCACAATTTGAGGTGGATATCAGAAAACAATTAAAACCCTAACTATCAAGGTTATAATGATGGAGGTTATCATCGAGGTATCACAGGTGGATTTAGAGGGGTTTTAGAGGAGGATATAGAGGAGGTTATAGAGGAGGCTATGACAATTATCAAGGAGGTAAAGGTTACCAAGGATACCAAGGTTACAATGATGGCGGTTACCGTGGGGGTATAATCAAGGAGGAGGATACCAAAATATAAGACCAATGCATTGTTATAAGTGTAGGAAAGATGGGAACATGGCTAGAAATTACACAGTAACATGATCCTTGCATATTTTTCCATAAGAAGGGACATGATGCTTTCCACTATCCGAAGCCATGCAATTCTATAGAAGTGGATCAACAAGATCAGAGGCGTTAGCAGAAGAGACCCAAATAAAATTACAACATATTACTAGAATTCCCTAGGACAAAGAAACTATAGCCAAAGACAAAGCCGTGAGATCCCCTACTTCAAGAACCACAAAAGAATGAAGAAAGGAGGAAGGAAAAAAATAATAGGAGGACAGTAGAGAGAAGTGGAAATAACAATGAAGAACCACGATATAGAGTTTGTGTCACAACTAGAAGCTTCGCCAAAAATGAGGTGGTCCCTAAAAAGAAGAAAATAATAATATTACCCCAAGAACAACATTCTTCTGATGAGGAGGAGTGGAAACCCAAGGAAATTAGACCTGAATTACATTTTAAGGAAGTTGAAAAGAGTAGAGAACTCATCCATGAAGCTCAAGCCAGTGAAGAAAGGGAGAAAAATTGTTTCATGGAAGAAGAGGCTAAAGCCTTAAAGGAGCTAGCAAAATTAACCATCAATAATGGGCTGATAGATAAACTGAAACAATTCAGAAAATATTGGAATAAAGAAGAGAGAACACATCATGTCCATAGAATTGAGGGGGATACAATAAGAAGAAAAGGAACATATTCCAGACTCAGCGAACATGGAGGAAGTCTGCCATCTACCTAGATGTAGACATTTTTGATACTACCATCACTAAAGTATTATTGGATCTTGGCGCGGATGTCAATATGATGTCCAAAACTACATGGGAAATTCTTGGAAGACCTACTTTAGAACCCACAAGATACTTCATTGGATTAGTGGATGGGTCATCAAGACAACCATTAGGGGTACTAAAGAATGTAGTAGTGAACTTTATGGGGATAAAAAGATGGTGAATTTTGAAGTAGTAGAAAATGTATATGAGAATCCCTCATATAATGCCATCTTAGCCTTGGAGTGGTTTGTAGACTATAATGGAATATTGAGCTCAAGAAGAAGAGGTGACCTTAAGCGTGGATGGAATATGTGTTCATGTACCTCTACATGTAGGTATGAGTGTCATGTGGGCCGAAGAAGTATGGCATGACACGAAGGAGAAGAATTTGATGACATCCAAGGAGTCTATGCATTAAGTAAATTTTCTAATATTGACAAATATTTTGAGCCAAATTCAGATGGGGAGATATCAGTTAAATAAGAAGATACTACTAAGAGCTTAGATAATGTGGTGGATGCATGGATACATGGGTCCCTGAATCAAGGACTCGAAGTTACATTACACAAGAAGGATACCACCAAGAATCATCACTTTAGAAGATAGTTACTATGCCATAGGTGACATTTTTGTACCCGCCAAAGATACATTTGAAGAAGAAGAATACTACTCCGCCCAAGAGGAAGAAGAAAGGGAGATATTTATGCCATCCAAAGAGGAGTTTTCCATGGAAGAAGAAGAAGTGAAACAAATTCCAATCAAGAGAGTATACAGATTGAGTGTGGGGCATCTCATCAGACATTACCAAAATATTCAGGCTTTGGAGATCTAGAAGGATATATCAAAATCATGGAGAGAATATTTCCTAATGAAAAGGCAAGGATGGAAACATTGGATGATACTTTGACCATAAATTCTACGAGTTGGTGGGAGGTGCACAAAACAACTATATCTCATTGGAAATCAGTAACTATACTATTAAAAGCTAGATTCTTAGAGAGTGAAGGTTATTATGTCACGATCCCTGAATACACTGGAGAGACATATACACGGAAACATATTCAATATTGTGATAATCATTGGAGGTTATGCATGGATACCTCTCCCTTTTTATGAACTCATTTGTTTGTATAGACCTTAGGGCCTATACCGTGATCATGGTTTACACACTAAGAGATCAAGCGGAAAACAAAAGAGTGGGATCAAATAGTGAAATATTTCTACCATACTTTCACCTTTTGGGATGTGGATTTAAACATTTTGAGGGATCTATGAATATTAGAACATTCTTGTTTATGACTCCATAGGAAGCCATAATTTTTTTGAGGAAAATAGAAGTCGAATGGGAGATCCCAAACCGCAAGATAAGCCAATAAAGATACGAGAGATGATAAGATGTTATAATGTAGAGAAACAAGAAAAGGAAGAAAAACTGAGAACTTAAGATACAAAGTTATAGAAGATGAGAGACAAGTAGTAGAAAACAAATATGAAGGAGAAAAATACTACTACCAGCCATTGAAAATCAAGAATGAAAATATTGGGACAAAGGGAACTGAAAAACTAGCTAAAATTGGAGATTACTGGACAAAGGAAGAAGTAGCTAAGGTAGTGGAATTGTTACAAGAGTTCCAAGACATTTTCCCAAAAGATTTTAAAGAATTAAAAGGGATAAAAGAAGAAGTTGGAATGATGAAAATTTAGATCAAAGAGGGGTTCAAACCAATGAAGAAAAGGCCATATAGACTAAACCCAAATTTAAAGGTGAAGGTGAAATCTGAAATTGATAAAATGTTGAGTGCTGGGATCATTAAACCAATTAATGATGTAGAATGGATCAATCCCATGGTGATCCAAAATAAAAATACTAGAGAGATCTGTGTATGTGTAGATTATCGAGAGTTGAACAAAGGCTTCATACATGATCCCTTTCCAACCCCCTTTATAAAAGAAGTACTAGAGAATGTGGTGGAAGAGAAGTGTATTCCTTCACAGATGGTTTCTCCGAGTACCACCAAGTCAAAATTTCTCCAGAGGACCAACCAAAAACCACTTTTTCCACCGAATGGGGATCTTCATGTATACAATCATGTCATTTAGACTGAATAACACACCAATAATGTTTAGTAGGATCATGATAAATTCCTTCAAATATTTTATTCATGATTTTCTAGAGGTTTATCTTGATAATTGGGCAGTTTGTAGCCTATTTAAAGTATTGAGATTGATGTTTCATAGGTGCAGAGCTTTACGAATCTCATTAAATTTGAAAAATGTATCTTTTTGAATCCTTTTGCTACTCTATTGAGACACATAATATGTAAAGAAGGTTTATTGATTGATCCTTTAAAGACTTTTTAATTGTAAATTTACCACCTTCAAAAACTCAAAAGGATGTGAGAAAATTTGGGCTACTGGTTACCATTAGAAGTTCATTAGAAACTATGCAGAAATAAGTGCTCCTTTAGAAGAATTGTTAAAGAAAAGAACAAATAAGAAAATCCCTTGGTCTAAGGAGTGTGCAGATGCATTTGAGATCTTAAAAGATAAAATTCTACATGCACCTATTTTGATTTTTCCAGATTGGAAGATACCATTCCATGTCCATGTGGATGCATCTAGAATAGCCATTGGAGTTATTTTAACACAAATGAGAGAGAAGATGGACCACCCAATGACATGTGCTAGCAGAGTGAAACTGGATAAAGTAAAAAAACTACACTATAAATGAAAGAGAGGACCTCAATATGGTGTATGCCTTAATGAAGTACAAACAATATCTATTAGCCACTTCTTTCACATTTTACATTGATCATGAACCATTAAAATACCTTATAAATAGAACAATGTTACAAGGAAGAATTTGTACGTGGATTATGCTTTTTCAAGGGTTTGATTTTACGGTAATTGTCCAGATTACTTGTCAAGGATTGAGAATGGAGAAGATGAAGGGCCTATAAATGATGATTTTACTAGAGCCCACTTATTTAGAATTGAAGCCATACCTAAGGAATTTGATGATATTTCCCAGCTACTACATATAACATAATTCTTGAATGATTATACCCAGAAACAAAAAAATTTATTGTGTAGAGATTTCCCATTTACTTTGATTCAGGGGTAGTTATATAAGAAGGGATAAGATGATGTCCTTAGAAGAGTAGCCTTGGAACATGAGAGGAATTTTTTTATGGAAGCACATGAAGGCATAACCGAAAAACATAATGGAGGGGAGGATACAAAAAGAAAAGTGATGATGGCCAGCCTATGGTGACCTACATTTTTTAAAGATGCTCATAAGCATGCCATATCATGTGATATCTATAAAAGAGTGGGAAAACCTAATGACAGAGATGAAATGCCACTCATACATGTATTGGAACTAAACCCATTTGAGAAATGGGCTATTGATTTCATAGGACCAATTAAACCAACTCCCGAGACATTCTCAAACAAGATTCATCATAACTAGAACATAATATTTGATAAGATGGGAAGAGGCGGTTCGTACAAAATATTTTACAACTACAACAACTAAATTTTTATATGATAATATAATTACAAGATTTGGATATCCTTTGAGTATCACCAGTGATCAAGGTAAGTATTTTGTAAATGAAACCATCCAAGAACTACTAAGTGGGTTTGTGATCAATCACAATAGGATCACTCCATACCACCGCAAGAAAATTAAAAGCAGGTAGAAGGCTTTAAAAAGTTATTCGAGAAGGTATTAACAAATATTTTCTCATTACAAATTGCTGATAAGGATTTGAAGATACCCGTTGCTCTATGGGCATACCACACAACATACAAGAGGCTAAAAAGTATTCTCCATTCAAATTGGTATATGGGTTGGAAGCCGCGGTTCCCATAGAGTTTGTTCTTCCTAGCTTGAGAATTGCAGTAGCATTACAAATGACAAAAGATGATTCCCTTCATGAGAGGTGATAGAATTAGATAAATTAGAAGAAAATATATTCATAGCCACGTAAAATCAAACAAAGGAGAAAAGAAGATAGAAGGCATGACATGACCGCCATATAAAGAAAAATAATTTGATATTGGAGATCAAGTACTACTATATGATAGTAAATACAAGTACCCGGGAAGTTGAAGGTCAGATGGCTAGGGCCATATATTATCAAGGAAATATTACCTTCAGGAGTAGTAAAACTACAAACACTACAAATGAAAGAACTGTTTGATATGTAAATGGAGCAAGGCTCAAGATCTATATAACTTAGTACAAAAATCAAGAATTGAAAAAAATACCGACCTACTTGAAAACCAGAAATTTGGTGGGTAGGTCAAGGGGTAGGATGAAACCCGCAAGGGCATCTCTACCCTTAGAAAAATAAAAAGAAATACAGGAAAAAGAAGAATCTATGAAGGAGGAATACCCGCGCAATAAAGAAGAACACCAACCTATTTGAAAACTGGAAATTTAGCAAATAGGTCAAGGGGTAGGATGAAAACCCGCAAGGGTGTCTCTACCCTTAAGAAGGAGATTGAGAAACATAGTTCACAGAGGCATAATACCCACACAATAAAGGAAAATAAAAAGCATGGAGGAAGCATACCCATGAAATAAAGGAAGAGGAATACCATGGAGGAAGTGTACCCATAAAATAAAGGAAGATAGATGAATTCATCAAAACTGTAAAATAGAAAAGGAAATCAATAAAGTCATGCATAAAGGAGAGAGATGAAATCGAGATATAAAGGGAAAGATGAAACTATGATATAAAGGAGAAGGATGAAACCATGATACAAATAAATAGAAGAAGCAATGATACAAATAAATAGATAAAACCAACAAATAAAGAGAAAATAAAACAAACCACGAAATGAAGTAGATACGACAAAACTATGAAACAAAGAAAATAAAATCCACGTAAAAACCATGTTTAAACCACGCAATGAAAAAATCTATGAAATAAAGTAGAAAATGTGACACAATGAAAGAAGCCAACATTCCACAAAAATAATAAATACGGTAGGTAAAAATAAAAAAATTTAAGGGAGTAACTTACGATGAGCTAAGGCATTCCAAGCACACAAAGAGATCGAGAAAACAAAGCCACAAAGTGAGCTAGGGAAAAATTAGGGTAAATCGAGAGGAAGATATGGATATTCCAATTAAAACTATGCAAGTGGAATTCCCATGACCCAAATTTGAAAAGCATTCTGTAAAAACATACAAACATGAGGCATAAGGTGCATTTTCACACATTCCATTATAATTTGCACATACATGAGATTTACAAGATTATATTCATTCACCTAGTGTTGAATATGATCATACCCGATTGGAGGTATATATGGAATTTTTTCTCACAATAATTCGACTATCAAACAAGAAGAGTACAAGGAAAACAAAATAGTCATTGCAAAATTGATATTAGATGCATGAACTAGAATTTAATATTTTAACAGGGAAGATAGGGAAATGAAGGTTCTTCTTAGTTGTCCGCATAATCGATGCTTTTTCGTACCATCCATATCAAATTACCAATGAAGTAATGCCTAGGGTTACCAGGTTATGGGATAAAGGGTGGTCTATATTAACAAAGAAGAAAACCTTGCTGAAATACACATCAAAGGTGAAGGGAATCACAACATGCAACATGGGCATCAAAATTACAAATATTCAAAACCCTTCTTTGAGGTATGCCACAAAATCCATTTGTTTAAAAATTTATCATATGAATAGAGAGGATGGTGCCCATGGGGTTAGTGCACAATTGGCATAAGATATTGTGATGGCTCAATCAATATAACCTAGCGGAATTACTAGCCACAAAAATTCATGAGAATGTGAAGAAAATTAAAGAAGGAAAACATACTTTCTATTATGGCTCGATACTGATATGTTTAGTAATTTACTTCACAAAAACACTTCAGAAAAGGATGAATTGGTAGATTGGAAACCAGACCCCTGTGGGCGTAAGAAATCAAGGAACATATGAGAATGTTAGGAATATCTATGTTGTAGTGTGAACATAGAATATTATGTAAGTGATTATATTATCTAGGATAATATAATATGTGTTGTAATAATTAATTACATTATTGTAAATGTAATTATGAGTGGGTGAGTAAATATTGTTATGAGTTGTTGAGTAAACAAATCATTAACAATATTAGTTTTGTGAGAAAACAAAATCTCACGTATAATAGCATGGAGTTGTTTTAGGAGTTATGTGTGGAGATATTTATGGAGATTATATCTCCTTAAATATAGGAACAACATCTCCTATTTAAATGGATATGTATTGATCAAGAATAAAGAGTAAGATTTCTAATTTTCTTTATGCAATTATGATATTAACTTTTCATTTGGTATCAGAGCAGGTTTGATGCAAGAAATTTCAGTGCTTTCATGATCAGATCCGTCTCAAAGAATATATTATATTTTTGTTTCCAGATGTGGGTTTTTCTATAATTTTGTGTGCAGAATCACGTGCTGGTAAAGAAACTACAGAAGAAATTTCAGAAGAACCCAGAACGTAGTTTGGAAGAAATACGGATTTTACTATGCAGCTATCAAATTAAGCACATCAATTCTTCTACTGAAAGTTTTCTCCAATTTTCAATAATGTTGAATTGTTAATACAAGTTCTTGACTTGCTTGGAGGTTAAAAGGTATTCAATATAAAATTTTAAAGTACTTGATTCAATTTTGTATTTTTTTATCAGTATTGTACAAAATAATGGAGAAACTAAATCTGATTGAAAAGTTTGAAGGACAAGATTTCCATACATGGCAACTACAGATGCAATTACATTTAATAGAAAAGGATCTATGGGATGTGGTGAAGTCTAATTCAACTCCACCCACTGGAGGAAATGAATTGGCAAAATGGAATGCAAAAGATCAGAGAGCATTGGGTACCATTGGTCTGGGCTTATCAAAAGCCTATCTACATCATGTGGATTTCACAAAATCTGCAAAAGAAATTTGGGAGTCTCTTAACAAATTGTTTGGTTCTGAAGCTGAAATGGCAAAGACTACATTGAAGCAACGCTTGTACGGGTTGAAAATGGAAGAGAACTCAAAAATGGCAGATCATATAAGTAAGTTTCGTTCTTTGCTAAATCAACTAGCTGGAATTAAAGAACATGTAAAAGATGATGATGCTAAAGCTATTCTTCTTAATAGCATGCCTAAGAGTTACTCAAATATTGTATTTACTTTGAGTAAAATTACTATTAGTCTAGAAGGAGTGATTTCTACATTGTTAGAACAAAGCAATCATGAAGAACATGAAGAAGTACTATATGTAGGAAACAAACCGAGCTCCTCATCTAAGAAGGAAAAACATAAACCAAAGAAGGTTCCTTCACATGGAAAAATAAAATGCTTTTATTGTAATGAGATTGGGCATGTAATACTGAACTGTAAAAAGAGAGCTCAGGATCTTCTTGATGACAAGATAGATCAGAAAGCCCTTCTAGCTGAAGTAGAAACTGATTGGGAAGTCTACTCAACTGATGAAGAACTTTCATGTCCTAGTGATGAGGATTTCCTATGGTAGACTCTTTTCTTGTTGGAGGAAGGAGGCAATGGAGGAAGGAGGAAAATCAGCGTCCTCTCGTCATTCACCAACGATGGGGTCGCAGACAGATGTGGTGATATTTTATTTCAGTTATGTGGTGTGTTTATACACAAGGGGGTGAAACTAGTTTCATGTTTTGATTTTAATGTGTTCACATAGACTAACAACAGTTCCTGAGTGTCTATTTGGTGTGGAAGAAGCAAACTGCATGACTCAGCTTACAGGGGAAAATCATCTACGTACGGTCCTCTGACTGTCGTACGGTCCTTTAATTGCCATACTGGTGGAAGGTACTTTGTTGGAAGGTGATCAGTCGATGAAGATGTTCATACGACAAGGATGATCATTAGCAGCAAGATCCAGATAGCAAGATCCAGTAGCAATGAATACTCCGACAAGGTTGATGTTTCCAAGAGCTCTTACCCCATGTTCACACTAAGGGGGCGAATGTTAGGAATATCTATGTTGTAGTGTGAACATAGAATATTATGTAAGTGATTATATTATCTAGGATATAATATAATATGTGTTGTAATAATTAATTACATTATTGTAAATGTAATTATGAGTGGGTGAGTAAATATTGTTATGAGTTGTTGAGTAAACAAATCATTAACAATATTAGTTTTGTGAGAAAACAAAATCTCACGTATAATAGCATGGAGTTGTTTTAGGAGTTATGTGTGGAGATATTTATGGAGATTATATCTCCTTAAATATAGGAACAACATCTCCTATTTAAATGGATATGTATTGATCAAGAATAAAGAGTAAGATTTCGAATTTTCTTTATGCAATTATGATATTAACTTTTCAGAGAACTATGGATGCAATCACTAAAATAACATCACTCATTAAATGGATAGCTAATATTAGGGGGATAGTTGCAAAAATCTAGGGTAATAGAACAAATAGTGGCCAAATATAAACACAAAGTAAATATTTATTATGAACATTGATTGTATTTTTATTAAACCACTAGTTCCATGGATATGTCAAGTAGCACCATTACCTTACAAATATTTAGATGAGGTAGTAGAAACATTAATACAAGCACTAAAGGAATACCTGTGGATCTAAGGAAACTCACTCTTCGTAGTTTTGATGATGTAATTATAGAAACATGAGAAATACAATAACAAGTTTGCACCATTAGGAAAAATGGAAACAAGTGGAAGTACATCTAAGATACACAAAAGAAAGAAAGCCCTTACCATTGAAAAACCCAATACGAAATGACATAAATCCCTAGTTGAAAAGAAAATCTAAAACAAGCCATGATGAACAAGGCAAGAGAAGAAGAACAATATGAAGAGATAGAAGAAATTTTAGGGTTAGATAAATAAGATGAAGAATATAATCCCTCACCACCACATCCACAAGATTCAGGAATACCATAGGTATCAGAAAATGCAGAGCCTTGGATAGAGACAAGTTTAACAAAAATAACATACATATAATATCATACATGCTTATCTCCAGGAGGTATATCTCAATTGGCACAAGAATATATGGTGAGCATAGAAAAAGAATAAATAGTGATAACTAAGGAAATAATCTATTACTTAGAAAAATTTGACTTTGTTCTTAACGACATTATGAGCATGCTTTTAGAAGAATTAATAAAGGAGACACAAGAACACATTAAATTTTAAGAAACAATCCGCTTAAAGGATATTCAACAGAAAGATCACAACTTACGTTCATAAATAAATGAACTACGAGAAGAGTAACAATGGTTTAAAGAAGTAGAAGAACTTATTGGTTTTCTAAATAAAACAAGAATAGAAAGAGAAAATAGGACATCAAAAACTACAGAGGCAACAATGGAAGAAGAAAATAAAGGAGGAAAATAAATAATCGTGGAATTAGCTAAACAATCATAGAAACAAAAGACAAAGTTATAAGAAAAAATAAGCAAGAAGAGATAGAAAAATAAAAGAAAGAACAAAAAGAAAAGAAATAAAATGAAGAAGGAGAGAGAAAATAGAAAGACTAAAAGAGGAAAAAGAGAAAGAAACAACTTTATAGAAATAGAAAATGCTACAAGAACTAAAGAATAAAGAAGAAGAAGCAAAAATAGAGAAGGAGAAGAAGGGTACAGAAGAATTCGCCTTAAAACAAAAAGAAGAAAATAAAAGGAAAGAATAGGAAGAAAGGACAAAGAAGTAAGAGGAAGAAAAGAAAAGGTAGAAAGAAGAAGAAAAGAAAAGGAAGGAAGAAGAATAAAAGCAAAGGAAGGAAGAGGAAGAAATTAAAAGAAGGAAGAAGAAGAAAAGAAAAGGAAGGAAGAAGAAGACAAGAAAAGATAAGAAGAAGAAGAAAAGAAAAAGAAGGAAGAAGAAGAAGAAATGAAAAATAAGGAAGAAGAATCACTAAAAGAAAAGGAGGAAAAGGAGAAGGCATAAAAAAGAGAGGCACAAGCAAGATAGATTTCACAAAGCTCCTCCTCCACTAGTATAGTGTCTACACAAGCACCTAGAGACCCATTAATGAAAATCAAGCAAACTATATTGCAAAGGAAATAGGCACAATAAATCTAATTGCAAAATGGAGTTGTGGAAAAATAGCAGAGGGTGTCCAAGTTAACTTGGATAAACTCACTCCATTACAGAAATCCACTTGTAGTCAAATATTAGAGCAAAGTGCTACTCATGATTGGATGCAAAGGTGCATGGAAATAGAAGAAGTAATGCATAAAATGCTCTCTCGCCATACAAACAGATAAGCCACAAATAAATATTGATCCTAAGTTCTCCATTGAGGTGACCACAAAATACATGGTAGGAGAAATTCTAAAGGAACACCGCATTAACTTGGAAAGAGAAAAAGAACAAATCTTCAAGATTGCTATAGAGGAACACAAGTCAGAAGTCATCAAACCACATATAGCAAAAATCAAGAACACAAGTGAACTAAAACTGCAGAATAAAGATGGAAATAGAGTTGCACAACACCGTTATATACTATACATATATCATTGGATGGGAAAGCATGACTGCAAAAGACAAGGTGGAAATGGAGAAACTTGAACATGAAATTCATAAAGCATCCACAGAATATGATATTTCAAAAGATAAAGATGGTACATAGAGAGAGAGAAACTAGTAGACTCATGAGTAAATACCAAAAGCAGCAACTTGCACGGCAAGAGAAGATATATGACATGCAAGAATGTAGTATTAGATTGGATAAATCTTTAGTGTAGATGCAAAAAGAGGCTACAAGTACACAAGATCAATTAAATAAGGTACAGATGCATCCCACTCCATCCAAAATAGTTCCACTCATTCAAAATAATACATTATTGCAAGAATGGATAGAACAGGTAAATAACCTTTTGGCTTCTTGGTTGAAGTATGAGAAGAATATTCTTCCACAAATAAAAAAATATATGCCACAAAGTACACCTTAAGGGATTAGAGGTTGGGGTATCCCACAAACCTAGTCGAGAAAGTTGAGCGAAGTAACCTTTCCTTACACTAGGTGTCTAAGTTTCTAGAGAGGTTCATGCCTCTACAATTTGACGTGCCATACATCTAGTTGGCAAGTTGAGTGAGGGAATCCTTCCCTACACCAGATGTCTAAGTCATGGTGGTTGATGCCCAACTCATATTTTTTTGAAATAAATTTTTGGAGGAAATATAGGAGTCTTCATCAGTTGTTGTCTCGAGGATGAGACAAATTTTAAGAGGGGGGATAATGTTGACATTAGTCATTATCAAGTTTTTGATAAACCGTGAATTAAGGATATAGTTGCGGGATGAAGGAAAATCCGTGCATAAAAGGTGAAGTCGTGAGACATAGAGAAACCGAGCATAACTAAGGAAAGATGCGGAAAATTAGATGATGTTGTGGAATATTAAGACATTGCATAAGAAGGAAAATTCCACGATACACTACTAGAAGCCGTAGGCCGACTAAAATATGCATAACACCGAAAAGAGCCATAAAAGTCGATATAAAACCCTCGGAATAAAGACAAATTACACCAATACGAAATAAAATGAGATAGAAGCATGAGTCAAAAGAAGTGTCTTTTGAAACATATTGTATTTTGTATATTTATTGTAACTAATGTATTGTATAAGTGTGCCTCATGAAAGACTTATGTGAGTGTGCCATTTTGAGATTTTGTAAGAGAGCTAAGAGAGATAGAATGAGAAGAACATATATGTACTAGAATGATGTAATACACTTTGATGAATAAATAAATATTGGAGTTTTGGGATGAAATATATTGCATGTTATTATTTACATTTATGTTCTTAGAGTAGTGGTGGTGTATTTCCCACGTACATCCTTAACAAAGATTGATTTTACCTAAGCCTCACATTCCTATCGGGTTTTTATGTCAACAATGGAAGCCACTATATAAGTCACTATCCTTTAAAGAATAATTACAATAACCAACAACATAAGATACATACCGTGTGGTAGTAAAAAAAGTTGATAACTGTGCTACGCCCATAGAAGTACCTGTAATCTATAGGGCCTACCTTTAACTATACATTTTGATACTCGGTGCTTCGAATGTTTTATTTATAACAAGTTAGTTACTAAATTAAAACATAAAGTTGGTTTTATGGAAAACCATGGACTATCCAGTATGTGAATTATGTTGTCCACATAATTATTAAATGTTATTTTGGAACAACCTTAGAATTACCGAGTTTCAAAATTGAGGTAGACATGTATGTTGCACCTCTAGGGTCTTATGACATAATAATTGGTGTGAATTTGTTGGATGATCACAAGGCACTTGTGGACTATTTTTGGAAGCATATAAGTTGTTTGGATGATCTACAAAAATCAGCAGACATTCAAGGAATAAAAATAAGCATAAAGGTTAGAGAAATATCAGTTATGTAGCTGAAGAAGGCCAAAAATAAAGGCTACATGCTTTATATAATAAAAATTTAGATTCAACTGAAGAAGGAGGTAAATTTTTAGAAAAATATCTGTTGTTATGTAATTGCAGCGATGTGTTTCAAGAAGAGCTACCAAGTCTTCCACCAAAAAGAGTGTTTGACTTCACCATTGAAATCAAACCAAGAACGGAACCTATGCCTAAGGAAACTTATTTTATGACTACCACTAAGTTGGTAGAGATTAAGAATCAATTACATGAATTATTGTCTCAAGGGTTAATAAGGCCGAGTGTCTCACCCTAGGGAGCACTAGTGATCTTTGTTAAACATAAGGATAGAACGTTAAGACTTTATATTGACTACAAGATGTTGAACAAAACAACTATTAAGAATAGATATCCTCTCCCAAGGATAGATGATCTTTTGATCAGATGTGTGGAGCATCGTTTAATCTAAAATACATATGCATTCGGATATCATCGATTAAGAATCAAGGAATAAAATATTCATAAGCTTGCTTTTTAAAATGAGATATGGACATTATGAGTTCACTATTTTAACTTTTGGGTTAACTAATGCCCCTACAACCTTCATGAATCTAATGAATAATATATTTTAAGAATACTTGCATAAGTTTGTGATTGTATTCTTAGATGAAATTATTATCTATTCACGGAGCTTGGAGGAACGTGATCGAGAACTTAAAGATTGTACTTGAGGTACTAAGAAAGAGGAAATTATATGGAAAACTATCAAAGTGTTCTTTCTATGAAACTAAATTACACTATTTGGGGTATATAATAAATAAAGATGGGGTCTCATTTGATCTCAAAAATATATCAGCCATAATCGATTACGACACTTAAGAATTTACATGAAGTTAAAAGCTTCATGGGGCTTGTTGAATAATACATAAAAATTGTATGGGATTTCTCAAGGGTTGTTGCCCTAATAACTTCATTGCAAAAGAAAGATAAAAAGTTCGTATGGAGTGAAAAATTTGAGGTTGTATTTAAAACATTGAAGGAACAACTAATTTCTACCACTATATTGAATATTCCTGATTCCTGATCCAAACAGGAGTTTTACTATGGTGACAGATGCTTCCAGAGATGGATTAGGCGTATATTGCTGCAACCGACCTTGTGATAGCATATGAAAGCAGGAAGCTTAAATTGCATGAGAAAAATTATGCTCCCCATGATTTAGAGCTTGCTGCCATAGTTCATGCACTACAGGTTTGGAGACATTACCTCTTAGGGAATCCCTTCAAGTTGAAAACTAACCATATTAGGTTTAAATATATCTTCACTCAGCCTAAATTAAATGCAAGGAAATGAATATGGTTAGAGTTCTTGTCTATATATGATTTTGACATCATCTATATTAAAGGTAAAGAAATTAGAGTGGCATATGCACTAAGTCATAGAAAACATATTTTTGCACTTGTGACTTTGAGAACTCAGTTTAATGATGAGGTTATAAATAATTTAATGTTTGATATGTACTTTCAAAAGTAGGTATAAAAACTTGCTACAAATCCAAAGGATGCTTAGTACAAAGTATTTCAGTTAGACATAGAAGGAATTATAAGGTATGAGGATAGAGTGTACGTACCACTAGGAAATGAGTTAAGGAAGAAAGTGATGACTGAATTTCACAATGCACCTTACTCGGACATCTGAAGTGACAAAAATGCTTGCTGATGTAAAACAATAGTATTTTTGGAAGGGGATGAAGAAAGACATCTTGGACTATGTGTCTCATTACCTAGAATGTCGAGTGTGAAAGATGAGCATATGCACCCAGCTGGTTTATTGTACCCTCATAGCATACCATAGTTTAAATGGAAGGTTATAAGTATGTACTTTGTTCAAGGACTGCCTATGTCAAGGATAAGCATGATGTTATTTTGGTTGTGATTGATAAACTAACTAAAGTGGCTCATTTCATTGCTGGAAATATGAAAGATGACTCACCTGTTTATGCAAAAAGGTTTGTTCAAGAAATTTTTAGATTGCATGGTGTTCTCAAGTTGATAATCTCTAATAGGGACCCACGAATGACTTCACGATTTTGGAAAACTCTTAATGCAGCTTTGGGAAAAAATTTGAAATTTAGCTTTGCTTATCATCCGGAAATGGATGGAAAAACTTAAAGAGTAAATCAGGTTCTTGAAGATATGTTTAGGATGTACTGCATGGATCAGTAGTAAAAATGGGAAGAGTATCTTCCTTTGGTTGAATTTTCATATAATAATACTTACCATTCTTCTCTAAAAATGGCACCTTTTGAAGCTTTGTATGGGCGAAGGTGCAGGACCCCGGTCAGTTGGGATAACATTGAAGATAGAGAAGTAATTGGGCTTGAGATGCTTTCTGAAATGGAATAACATGTAAGGTTAATATATGAAAGGTTAAAAGAGGCTGCTAATAGACAAAAAAGTTATGCAGACCTGAAAAGGGTTGAAAGGAAATTTGAACTTGGTGATAAATTTTTCTAAGAGTCAATCCTAAAAAGAGCTCGATTACTTTTAGCAAGTCAGCCAAGTTGTCACCTCGTTATGTAGGCCCCTTTGATATTCTTGATATAGTTAATCTTGTGGCCCACCGATTAACATTGCCTCCTTCATTGACATAGATGCATGATGTTATTCATATTTCTTTTCTCAAGAAATATGTTTCAGATTTATTGCATGTGTTGAACTAGAATCATTATAGGTCCAAGACCCAGGGGTAATCGTGGTAGAACAAGTTAGAGTTCTGGAAACGCGTAATTTGTAATTGCATAATCATGAAATTGGTCAATGTAAGGTCCAATGGGATCAATTTAATGAAGAAAGTGCAACTTGGGAAAATTTGGAGGACATGAAGACTACTTTTCCTCACTTGTTTTAGCAGAATTATTTCATTTCCTATAAAAAATTAAATCATTTTGATTCAAAACTAAATCTAGATTTGTTGTTTTGAGAAAATTTACTTTTATTAAGTATTGTTATAACCTATAGTGTTGTTATACTTTTTGAAGATTGAATTTTTGGATTAAATTATGTTGTCTGTTAAGGAATAATATGGTTAAATAAATATTATTAAACCTATTTTATGGAAAAACTATTTTGGAATTAAGTCAATCATCGGGACGGTGATGATTTTTAGAGGGGATGCTTGTAACACCTCCTGTCATACTTCTATCTCGCACTTTCTCATTGTGAAGTGGATCGCAACACCGACATGTGATTGTTCTTGAGTTCTTGTTATGTAGAATCGATTAAATCATGTTGCTAGATTAATGTTTATCTTAATTGAGATTTGTGTATTTAATCATCCATTTATTTGTAATGTACTGTAATTATAATGTTTACTTAATTATTTTTGAAATGAACTAGATGCCTTCATTTTGTGGAAATTTTGAATTCTATTCTTGGAACTATTGGGTAAGTGCTGGTAATTTAGAAAATTACACTAAGTATGGAATAATCGATTTATTGGTATTGAGAATAAATTAAGAAAATACCTTGGATTAGTTTCATTGATCTACGACATCCTCTTAATTTGATTTACAATTACAATTGAATGTAAGATATTGCAGTCATTCTTTGATTATGGATTATCAATCTTATACTAATTAATCTTGATGATTTTGTTCCAATTTTCCTATGTTATTAGTCTTGTGTTAAGGGATGGAAAGTGTTTGAGAGTTGGTTAGTTGTAGCACTACTCAATTTGAAAAATGTCTTATAGATGGGTAAGGTTTCTATTGTGTAGTTACTTAAGACATAGCCTATGCCTAATGTTTTGATAACACTAAAATTTCTAAAGTTATAACCTAGACCTAAGGCATATGAATTACTATGGTGGCTTGTGAACCTAATCTAAGACCTATGCTAAGTTGATAGGCATTGAAATATTATTAATTAAATCCTAACCCACGTTGGGAAAGGAATATGGAACCATGGTTAAGTGGTGGGATTGTAGTAGTTGTCACCCTTGCATGTACTTGGAAGCTTTTATGGTTGACATTAATGGTGGCTACTACCACTCCTTAGTAGTAAGCAAATTTAAAATTAGTCGATCGTTAAAAATTGCACTAAAATTAGTTGCATGATCGTTTGAACTATTAATGAATGGAAAAAATGGACTAGAGAAGGTTAGTGGATTGACGGGATAGATGAACCATCCTGTCTAGCATTAATGATTTTAAAAATCCTTCTAAACCATCTTGGGGAAAATATTCTGGATTTAGCAAGGATTTGGTTGTTTTGGTTTCATTGTTACTCTTTCTATTCTTCTTTCTCTCATTTTTCATGTCGAGGTTGAGGATGTTTGGTCTGGTTTCGATTCTGTATTGAAAGTTTCACTTTTGGGTCTCAAGGAGAGACTATTGGAGGAGATTTCAGTGGAGAAATATTATGGGGATTTTGTGAAGGTGGATTTATTTAACTATTGAAGCTATCATGGGGGTCGAGGAAGAAACCGAGAGCTAGAAGAAGACTTTGGGAAGCTCTACCATGCATGATAGGCTCTAATCCCTTGCAAAAACTTGTTCTATTTAATTAGTTCATAAAAATAACTCTTCTTATTATAGAAAGCATTTTGGGGTTCTGGGTTTTTGATATTGCATATTAAAATGGAATATCTTTCTTGGTAAGTGGTTTATGAACTAGTTTTTGTCCCGGCCTTTCTCTGAATGATTTTATATGTACTACATGTTGATCTTTTCCACTCTTTTTGTTATGGGTGATTGTTAAAATGAATCACCATGACTGTAATGGAAAGAAAAAATATATGCTTTGAGTTTCATGGTTAAGTGGTTTATAATCAAACCCAATAATTGGTTTATTGATCTCCGTGTGATTTTTGTATATTAAACATGTTGGTTGCATGATTTATTAACAAACAATCTTGTGTTTGATGGGCCAAGTTAGAACTCAAGCACCCAATCAAGATGAATTGGTGTTGTTTAATGATTTATTTGTCTAACCTATTTGGGTTTGTATTTGTTAAAATGGTTTGAATACTCAAACTCTTGAGATCTAGCACTATAAGTTTGTTGGGTTGCATGCTTACTTTGATCGACTCATTTTTGGTGGAGTTGGAAACTCATACACATGGTGGATATAGAATCATGTATGTAAGTGATGTGTTGCAATTTTGCTAAGGTTCATTTGAGTTGTTAATAACCTAGGTTGGGCTCATCTTATTTAACCTTTTGGATGTTTTTTATAACCAACTGTGATAGTATATACATGTCGTCCTCATTGAAAATGGACTTTAGACTATTCATTGAGACTTAGTCTTTTAGCCTTGCTTCTCTGAAATCTTGTTGGTTTAACCATTGCCATGGTTGTATGAATTTCATTTATTTTCATTTATCATATGACCGTTCCATCTTTTAATACTTTTGGGTAGACGGTTTGGTATAACGTTTTGTTAAACAATGTGGAATGGATGTGGTAAGCTTGACTTGTAGCTTGTCTTTATTTTCAAATCTATGAATTTTTGTGGTTACGTTGTGATATATTTTGGAACTTATTTATGAACTTTTAGACCCTTACGAGTAAGACTATCAGTGTTATACTAAACTATCTTAACTTTTGGTATGAATAAGTTTCAAACATAGTTATTATTTGATCTTCTTTGGAAAGTCTACACTGATTATGATCCTAACCTAGAACTATTAGGAGGGGTTACAATGTTTACCCTTATTCCAAGTTTAATCAATTAAATTCTTATTGATACCCTTGATCATTTGAAGATGATTAAGGATATCGATTAGTTTTATTTAGAAGTCTACATATTGTGCGAGCATTCTATGTTCATGGTTTGGATCAATCCAGCTTTTATTTCTGAGTGATGTACTTGTTGGGGTATGGTATGTTTCTAGTCATATCATGGAATACTTGTATTTATTTAAGACTATCTTTATCCGATGAATCTTTGTGATGTGTAATCCAATGAATTGCATGCATTCTAATTGGTTGGAGCCAAGTTGTTAATGTATGGATTGCTTTGTGTGTTAAGCTAAAATGGAATGTGGTTTTTGAGAGCTTGTTGTTGTTAGTTTAGTCTCTCTCTTTGCTCAACTTGCATCCAATCCTTGTTAAACCTGTAGGTTGAAGGACTGTTGGAATTGAATTCTTATCGAAAGGAAATTATCTTGAAAATTATTACTATGTGTTAATAACGTAGTATGGACTACATGATTAAGGCATTTCTACTCGACCTTGTCCTTTTACTTGTTGGTGTACTTGGATTTGCATTATTATCTAAATATTGCATGAAGTGAGGAGGTATAATTTTTATGCTATGGATTACTTGTGTGGTTGTGCAATGATTTAATTTTCAATCTATTTGTTGATAGACTTATAATTGATATAATTATTGCTTGATTGGATGCGAGATGTTGACATTTGTAGGGTTTTGTGATACACTTGAGTAATGTTCTTCTGGAAGTGTTTAGAAAGGAAAAATAATGTTTTTGAACGCTTGATTATTTTCTATTAATGAGTAGTGTTCATTCTTAAATTTTTTAGTTAGAACATATGGTTCCAAGGATTTTTCTCCTATCATGCTCAGTTCAAGTGAACTCGAAGATGCTAACAATTTTGTAGATGAACTTTGTGAAAGAAGAAAAGAGAAAGACTTTTGGAAGGCTGCATTTATTCTATTGATTGAAGAAATGTAGTTTAATGAAAAGGTTATGTTTTTATTTATTGATTTACTTTTATGTTGAAGTAATCAGAGCCTATGGCCAATTGTGTAAACTACTGAAAACAACATTATTATTCTTGTATACTTGAACTGATATATTATGATGAAAATAAACAAAAGTTGTTGCTTTAATCATTCTATCTTGACTAGTTAAGTTATTTATGAACGACGTGTTCAAGTAAAAGGATTCTTTCATTTGGGAAGTAAGGCTGTATGGAATACATTGATATGCAATGATTTATTCCTTGATATTGTGTAGTAACTTGGTTAAAGTTATATGAAGTATTATCAACTTCATACCATTGATTATGCAATAAGGAATAATATTGTTGATTCCTTGAAATTGTGGGAAAAAGGGATATATGTAAAGAATTTTATTTTTGGTTGACTTATATGAAAAATATGATTGAAAGGAACTTAAATATAATTTGGTTATTGAATTATATAATTCTATTTAGTGAATTAATCTTGATTAAGATAATAATGAATAAGTTGTAATAAACGAGTTATATTATTGTGGGAATTAAGTTATAAATGATTATGCTTATTTACAACATTATAACTCAATACTTAAAATAAGGGGATTTGAACCTTATAGAATAATCACATATGATACTTAAATTCATTAAGTATACATAAGGATCTTCCTTGTGAAAGTATAAGTGATTATATTAATAATGCAACCTTATCTATCCTAATTGACGAACTAAGTACAATAAGGAAATGGAATTGTACTTAGGAAAGGATAAGAATGACATAATGGGATTAGGCATATAGCTTGAACTAATGCTTAAGGAATTAAGAACAAATTTCTTCTTGTTGTAATGATGAGGTCATTAATATGATAAATATTTGACTTTATATCCATAATGTAATCATGTTATGAAACCTTAAGGAAAGGGGTTGTTCATTATGTAGTAACAGAATGAACCTTTTGTATAGACTATAAGGTCGATGTGGAATAACCTCCCATCATAGATGAGTTATACTTAGGGATAATGTTTAACTAAGTTATAATAGTTTGAATAGTTGAATGAATTAAAGGAAATGAATGATAAGTCAAGAAAACTATTCTTTGGTTGAAAGTATGGAACCGTTTGGAGTCTAAGAAATGAAATTTCTAGTACTCCTAAATTTTATATGGATATATGTGGTTACATCCTATAATATTATTTTAAGACGTTTTTAGGATACTTAATCAACTTAAGGAACTTATATGCTTACAATGATTAAGTTAAACACAAAATTAATTTGTAAATGATCGTTATTGATTAAGTGGAAACATAACGCCCCGATCAAGTGTGTTGGTGGAACTGGTCTAGTCCTTAGGAATGACACCTAATGGCTGAAAATTACTAGGGTGGGATTAAGAAGATGGGAATTAAAAAGGTTTAATTAACTTGTTAAGATGTGAGGTTCCAATTAGTAGAACTCAAAGGGATGTTGTAGCGAATAATTGTTACTACACACAGTACCCATTTAATGATGGGGGTCATTAGATGGTTACTATGGAGTATTCATTATGACGCAATAATCCATTCAGATCCTCTAAGTGAGGCCATCTATGAGTGGGAAGGATTGACATAAGTCAAGAAATTATAATCAAGATAACAGTTTCAAGTGTGGTGAAAGACATATTCCTTCATGACGAGTATGTCATCTTGGAATATAGGCATGGAAAACATGTCTAAAACTTTGGCCAAAGTATCACAAGTTGTTGGTTGTGTTATCTTAAATTCACTGTACTAAAGGTGCTAGATATAGGATGGGTATTCATAATAAATACCTAGATAATCCCTTGGTTAGTTGCACTTACTAAAACCTTAAATGAAAAAGGGAACCACAAGTATACAATGAAATGAAATATGAGAGACCAGTTTTGTAAAAGCATAAAAACTACATATGGTTACTATTGTAGGATTGATTAGCATATTTAATGTGGTTCTAAATGCTGAATTTAGAATAGTGAACATTGAGGTAAACAAAAAAATCCCCTACTTTTGTAATCATGAAATAGCAATGTTACATTTTATGACCTACGAGATGGGACCTTACTCCATTGACATTAGGATTAGAAAGAATAATTTCTTCCTAAGAGACATGGAGGGAAACTTGCTAGAGTTTCTTATCAATGGTAGGCATCTCAAGTACTTCTTGGAATAAATCAATTATTCAAGTATTTTTGTACAATGTATATATTTTTTATTTTTCTTTGCTATTTCCTTTTTGTACCATGGTCTACATTGATCAAGTTTTCGTTCATGGTAATTATACCCTTGACATTGTTATGTATCCATTTGGAAGGACATATGTGTTTGTCCTCCTGAAACCTTACCAAATGGAATAGGAACTTGGTCATTGTTTTGTGAAAATTTTGTTTATGGTTATTGTGGCACCCGTAGGGGGTAACCATCCATGAGTAGGAGCTGATGTTGGTACTCATTTTGAAATAGCACATATAATTAAAGTAAACCAATTTTTTGAGACTATGATTCACCTAGATTGGATAAAAATAGAAAATTATATTGTCTAAAATATTCACTCTCCCATAATTTTGAAACAACTTGTAAAGTGTTCCTGGACATTATGCTCTAAGAAGGACATGGTAAAAAAATCTAATCATCCATGGAGTGTAGAACTTAGTGTTCTACGACTTATTTCCTAATCCACAGAACAATAGGAATCAACTCGAGACTTAAGTGGGATTTCAGCACGATTGGATTGTGCAACATCAAATCGGTCTCATAGGTTAAAGAAAGTCAGAGTACTACATGTTTTGAACCTAAGGGATATGTGAAATTATGCTAAGGATAAAATCCATGAAGCAAATAAAGTAAGAAGATGGTGCTTTAGGTAAAATTTGTTGAACAACAAAGGATATAACACCACGGGGATAATTTTTGCAAAGGATTCAAAGTGAAGCTATGTAAAAATCTGATGGTACACTGATTCAATATTCCATGGGTATTTCAGAGGATAGTATTCCGCAGACTTCAAAATCCATAGGATACTCAAGGATACGCTAAAGAAGAAAATAGGCTATTGGACATTCAAGATATTCAAAAGACCCGCAAAGAAGAGAAAAATGTAAGGAAAATATATGGAATGAACAATGAATCATTTTCACCTGTAGCTCTTTTTGCAAATAATTTGAGTCATATAAGATTGATCTTGTAAAGAAGACACTACTGTCAGGTATGATCATTTGAGAGAAATAATAGCTAAATTAACAAAGAAAGTGAAAAAGAATACATGTGTATACTAGGAAAAATGGGGATTCTATAGGGGCCCCAACCCTTGAAATTCACATAAATTTTGGGTATACATATACAAAAAGGATGTTTTGTAACTAAGTACATTGTCAATTTATAATTACAAAATCCTTCACAAAGGTGAGGATACAATATAACATATTTTCATCTTATACTCAAGTTCCTTACAGTCCTGAGCACCGTAAACATATTGAATATCTCCTACTAAGCTGTGAGACATACCCAAGTCCATAAGATCCTTGATGCTTGTCCTTGGGCCTTCTAAAATCTTAATCAATTCCAAATTTTTCCTATAAGAAGAGACCCATTCAAGGAGATTAAACCATCCTGTGAGGTATACCTTAGTACCCCATCGAGTAATAGTTTTGGAAGTTGAAGATGGCCCAGGAACATAAAATAGCATAGTAAGAGCTAGCTCAGTACACCAATATGATCCACAGAGACTGGCTTGGATGCACCTACTAGATTAGTTGGGACCCTTTTACATATCTTCAATGGTGGTAACAAAACTTCAGGAGCTTTCTCAGAAGTATATTTAGCTGAATCCTTTTCAAGATTGGTAAGCCTTTGTTCTATTGGGGCTATTATTCAGAAAGTGAGGATATGTCCTCTTCAGGCTCGTCATCAGAAACTACATGGACATCAATGGGGATTTATTTCTCTGTCACTTCCTCAGTAAATAATTCATGGGATATAAAAGTGGTGTTCACATTGATAATTATCTATGCAATGAGTCCAAAAATTCTTTAATTGATTAGGAAATACATAATATTTAGGGTGAAACAAGTGTTGAAATCAAATTTGGAATGCCAAGAAGAAGGGATTCATTCTAATGAGTTTCCTCATCAATTCTAGTCAAACTATGTCAGAATTTAGTGTTTTTGTGGGTTTTTCTTGGTCTTCAATTACAAATAACATCCTCAAAAAATATTCATTCGGGCCATAAAGGTTGAAGATCGCATGCAGAGTTTTTGAAGAAAGATATTTCAAATAGTTTCCCAATTCTATCTCCACAATTACTAGAAAAGATACATAACTGATTTTTTCACACGAGAATCCACTTGTAATACCCAAAGGGAGTTGTAAATTCATAAAATAATTAGTGAGAATTTATAGAAGATAAATTCTGGAAAGGTTCGCATGAATTATCATATCATGATTAAATGCGAGATCGATTTTGTATGCTTGCACGAACTTGAAAAAGAGAAGCATAGAATGATGTTTATAAAAACTTTTCTTTTGGATTAATTAAAGGTTTTACATAAGGGAAACATCAAATTTAAATAAATATCCATGGTTACTCACAACATATCTTCTAAAAATACAAGTGTCAAATCAGTTGGAATAACGACATCAAGGAACAAATAGTTTATGATTGGGCACATGAGTGATTGCGACAAGATAGAAAAGACAAAAAGGACTGGAAAATGCAACTAGGATATGTTACACATGTGCACATATGCTACCAAAAATAGAATAAAGTTTATGGCTAGCTGAATAATATTCTCGGTTGAAATATATTTTCCAAATATGGAGTTCATTTTTAGTGCCGTCTAGGATTTCTCACATACAATTTTGGGGAAAATCGAGGGAGTTCACAATTTTTTTGTATAAATATGAGGATATTTCAACATATTAAAAATGAGATGAGTGAATTTTTCTATTAAAAAGGGTTAAAATAAAGTATTGTAACCTTACATGTTTCCATTTTCTTATGGAATTCATATGAACTTTGATTTTTTAAGCTTTTATGTCAAGGTGGTTGCACTATAAAACCATTGGAAAACGTTGATGGAATTTAATTCATTTCCCTTGTCAAGAAATTGAAATTTTGAATGACATATGCCTATTTATGATTCTAGTTTTGTGGTCTGGATCTTTTATGTTAGAATTTGATTAATGAGTTATAATTTCTACTGTAATTTTGTGTTTATTGTTTCTATATGTCATACATTATATCAATCCTTGGTAGTTACATTTTAGTTACTAAATCAATATTATTTTTGTAAGAATTTACTCTGTAATATTTTATGTAATTCTAAAATCCTTATTGCAACCATCTTGTTGAGTGATTTTTTTCATCCCTTGAGTGTATATTTGGCGTATGAGAATAAAAGCAATAAATACTTCATTAGAATGCTTGCATGAGATTTTTGTTAAGTGTTTTAGAGATTGTGTTGAAAATATTTGCATTTGTTGAGCATCAACGAATGTAATTTTTTTTTTTTGAGAATTTTTCACTACTTAATCATATGTTCTTTACTTTCTAGAATAACATGTTGTCATGATAGTTGTTGATGCTTTGTTACAGGAAATCAATCATCATTTACTCCCATTTTTACAAATAAAACATATTGTATTATTTCCCACATCAGCACACTTCTATCCAAACATCCATTTACCACCCAGTTTCTCTATGTCCAAGCCTCATTGAATACACTTCTTCATACCTAGATTACCATAAAAATGATATAAGAACAACTGAATTTTTCTATCTCTAGTAATCTATGTCTAATGCACTAAGTATGTATGAAATTCTTGTGAAAATGCTTGCCATTAAGTGTTATATTCATTGCCATTCTTAGCTCAGATTGGACCACCATTTTTTCGAGAGGAACTACGTGTAAGTTATCCCCTCTCCATTTAGGTTACCTAATGGGTCCTCTCACCCTAGTCTAAGGTAGAACCAAAAGTAGAAATATTAGGCCATCCCCTTTGTACGTTCCTCTCAATCATCCCAATAGATTTGTTCCAAAGAGAATGTCAGATACCTCCTTGGCTGTAAATGACATGTATCAAGCAATCTGTCATCCTCTAAGCCTTCATATTCTTTAAAAGTATTGTCAGGCCCCAAGGGGGTGTATAATTGGGAGCCAACACATAAAACTTATGAGATGTTTGGTTGCGAGTTCTAGAGAAGAGTAATAAGGGTGATAAGATCATGAATAATTAGGTGGTTGGGAAAGGTAATTTCACTGAAGTACATTAGGGAAGAGAAACCTTAATCCTTCTTATGTGTGATGGAGGTACAATTACGAAATAAGGTGGATATAAGGAATATGTTGGTTTATTCACTAAGAGGAACATCAAGTGTGCTAGTGGGCCATGCATAGAGATAACCTAATTAGATGATGCGATATAAGAGTCACATTCTTGACTTATTTTTTTAGGAATAACCTCCCCTCTTTAATACAAAGCTATGATGGGAATACTTCCCCTACAACACATGTTCAATATATGAAAGGAAATGGATGTAGGGCCAAGATGCATTGCCATCATCACTCTAGGTACACAAATTCTATTCTACACTATGCGGATGCATGCGTGTGGTATGTACACACATAGTGGAGACATGAAACAATAAATTGACATGACCTTTTATTATTTTTCCATTAAACCTCTTGTTCATGAAACTCTATAGATTATGAGGCACATTACATTGGGTGGTAATATAAGGGATGAAAAAATCATGATTAAACTATATGATGAGACATGCCTTGATGAAAATAGTAAGATGCGTGTAGGGTTGGAGACCGATGAGACTTTGTTAGAATGTGTCTAGAAATAAAAGGAAAAAGGGAAGCTCTCATATATCTCATTGATGATGAAAAGGTAGAGGACATGTACATAGAACATGCAGAGGGTGAGCACAAGGTGATAAATACTACAGATGAACATACGTGTGCCTACCATGTAACATTGAATACCAAGAAAGTAAACATTGGGACTAAAGATGTGCCAAATGAGGTGATATTTGGTGACTATTGGTCTAAACTTGAAGTCGTAGAAATAATTGAACTATTGTGCTACTTCCAGGATCTCTTTATAAGAGGATATCATAAGTTAATAGGTGCTCATCCATATTTGGGTGTGATGAAGATCAAGCTAAAGGATGGTGCACAAGTAGTTTGAAAAATTCCTTACTAAAGGAATCCTAATTTACACATCAAGGTAAAATATGAAATTGATAAAATGTTGAAGGAAGTAATTATAGATTCCATCAAAGAATCAAAGTGGATTACAATAATGTTTATCAATATTATGAAGGATGGGAGTATAAGGATTTGTGTTGACTACAAGGTTTTAAATACTATATGTGTGATTGATCCTTTTCCCATTCCATTCATTGAAGAGATTTTAGAAGGTGTTGCGGGCGTGAGATCTAATCTTTTACTCGATGGATTTTAAGCTATCACTAGGTAAGGATTATGCACTAAGATCAAGAGAAAATATGTTTGCAAATGAATCGGGATGCTTTTCCTACACAGTTATGCCATTTGTCTTGAAGAATGCACCAACTGTGTTCTCATGCATTGTTATTCAATCATTTCAAGATTTTATTCACAAACATCTTCAAGTATATTTACATGATTGGACTATTTATAGGCTGATTAAAGACCACCATGACTATTTTAGGTTGATGTTTGAGAGATGCATACAACTTAGCATATCCTTAAACATTAAGAAATGTATATTTGTAACACCATTTGGTACTTTTCTTAGACATATAATCTATAAAGAAGGATTGTTAGTAGATCCCAAGAAGATTGTAGTCATTTTAGTGTTGGGAGAACCAACTAACTAGATCAAATTGTGTGCATTTCTTGGACATACTAGATATTACCAAAATTCATTAAGGGGTATGCCAAGATTGCTACACCACTAGAGGATTTGCTGAAGTCAAAATAAAAATAATTTTGGGGTGACACACAACAACAATCATCCGAGACTTTAAAATATAAGCTAACTACCATGCCCATCTTACGATTCCCTTCTTGGAATAAGCCAATCCATATTCATGTAGATGATTGTGGCAAAAATATTGGTGCGATATTTTCCCAACTAGAGGAAGGTAATGTAGACCATATTATTTTTTTATAAGGAGGAAACTGATGTCGAATGAGTAGAATTATACATCCATGGAGTGCGAGGAATTGTCAATTGTGCACATGATTCAAAAGTTTAGAAAATACATTAGTGACACCATTTTTCTTGTACACTAATCAAATGAAACTTAAATATTTGGTTAACAAGATAGTTTTGTAAGGGATAATTTGTCATCATATCCTTTTATTCCAAGATTTTGAGTTTTCAAAGTAATAATAAATCCTAAAAAGGCAATTTAGGACTTGATCACTTATCAAGAATAGAATTTGGTGAGGATGTACAAAGCATAGAAGATACTATGTCAAATGCTCATTATTCAGGTTATAACATGTTTCTATTAATTTAGAATACATTGTAATATTCTTACACATGAGAGTTGTTCTTGATGGAATGAAAATGTTAGAGAAGAAACAACTCAATATTTGCACTACACCCTACCAACTAGTCATATGTGACTTATGTAAAATGGGTAGAGATGAAGTCTTGTGTAGGTGTATTTAGGAACATGAGTAAGAATCTATCATGGAATAACATGAGGTCATTATGCAGGTGAAGCTACAATGTGTAAAATATTAATTACTCGATTATGGTGGGTGAAACTTTATAAATATACTAAGGCATTTGTAAAAACCAGTGATAATTGTCAACGAATAGAAAAGGTAGGGAACTAAGATGAAATGCCATTGCGACCTATGAAAAGTGCATAACCTTTTGAGAAGTGGGAAATATAATTTTTTCACCGATTGTAATAGCTATAGGACATGTATGTGTTACATTATCACATGCAAAAATTTCTTGAAAATGTGGGTAGAAGAAGCACCCACAAAGGATTGCACCGCAACTACAACGGCAATATTATTATGGGAATCTTGTAAATATCCATGATTTAATCAAATAAAAAACAAAACATTGCACAGTAAAATAATAAAACCAGAGATATTGTAATTCATTCGGGAAAAATTCCCAATGGAGAGATTACATATAAATAGCTCAATGAACTCCTATAAGTAAGGAGTCAAGGCTAATCTCTAAGTCCTCTCAATATCCCAAATATATCTCAACTATGAGTTGTGCATTACAACTATTTTGCACACTCATATATTATTTTATAAATATTAAAAAATATTACTACCAAATAACCCAAACCACTCCTAAGTGTTCACACTATGAACAATATTTATGTAACAAGGAAAACATCATTAGTCAATATGGTTTCCCATTGAGCCTTACCGAGTTATAGGGAACTCATTTTCAAAATGAGACAATTAGAATATTATTATCAAAATTTAAGGTATTAAATAATAAGACAAACCATATCACCCACAATCCAATGGTAATGCAAAGGCCTTCAATAAAACCTTGGGACACACATTGACATAAATCTATCATGTTGGTAGAAAGGATTGGGATGATAAAGTATCAACCATTTTATGGGCATACAAGACTACATACAAGAGGTTGAATAAGGCCACACCCTTTCAATTGGTATTTGGCACAGAGGTAGTTTTACCTGTGGAATTCATGTTACCCTCCTTGTGTATTGCATGTGTAGGATGAATTACGATGAGAAAGCATTGAATGTGCGTATTGATAAATAAATGCAACTACATGAGTGGTGCACCATTACATGATGGAGTTAGAAGATGAAAAGGCTTGGCATAATAGGCATATTATAAATAATTATTTTACTATTAATGAGATGGTGCTCTTTTATGACTCTAAGTTTCTACACCACCCTGGAAAGATCAAAATTCATTGGGTAGGACCATTTAAAGTAACTAATATATTGGAATCAGGTGCATTTAAGTTACAAGTGCTGGATGGAACCATGTTTCCTGGTTACTTTAATGGGAGTAGTTTTAAGCCCTATTATAAATAATATTCTTTCTTGAATGTTTTTAATAAGGTAGTATTGCCAGATAGATAAGGTTTCCTTTCAGTCTTTGTTTTTGTTTCTATTTGTTGTAATAAACATGTTCGTGTGCAGGAGCTAATCATTATGTTTTAGGATAATGAATTGAGGAACACACATGCTTTTAGTGTGGGGTAGGTAGGTAAGGTGTGCAATGGGAAAAGGATAAAGGCACATACATAGGAGAAATATAAAGGAACTTGGAAAAGTATTCTTCTAATTGAGTTGATAATGTGTGATTGTGTGTAGATAGGTGGATTTTCGTAGATATTCTTGACATGATGATATTTCTCACATGAAACCACGATGGAAGACGTAACACATAGTATAACTTGAGGGATGCATCATAGAAAAAAACTATTTGGTAAGTGGGGTGGAGGAAAATTGTGTGCAATGCAGGTGGATGCATAGAGGAGAGTCTACAACTTGGGAAGAATTAGTGCGGCAAAAGGTTATGGACTTATGTGTATGGGAGAAAGATTATGGAAAAAGGTGGGAAAATGCAAGAAAAAGTGGGAAAAGTAGAAAATAAACTTAAAATATAAAAAGTGGTAATAGGTGAATTGTAATTATTGTGGTTAGAAATTGAAAAATCTATAAAAGGAGGGGAAAACAAATTCAATATTACCTTGCTATTGGAGAAATTATGCAAAAATATCTCTTAAACCAAATAACTAGTTCAAAGTGTGAACCAGGGATAAATGAAGACGTGAATAAAAGAGAAGCAGTATAAATATTTGAGAATAGAGAGATCCTTTAAAAGAAGTGGAAGTTGGGGCTCAAAGTTGAAGGAAAATTTAGGGCACAATAGTTCGCGAGTTGAGCTAGGGAACAAAATTGAAGTGAACAAGGGAAAAGAATTGAGTAAGGGAAAGAGGATCGAAGCACCACATACATGATTTTAGAAAACAAGGGTTGTATTTTAGATTCACGGGGTATAAAATTCATAGGTTTAAGGAATAAAAACGTTGGAGTATAATAATAGAGATACAATGGCCCCAAAGATAGTTCCAAAGATAAATAAACCAACAAAAGAATCCACGATTAATGGTTCTCCAAAATTTTGTATCTGTAATAAGTGGTTGTAATGACACGATGGGCATCATAGCTATTAAAGTGTAAAATCAATGAATATAACCATCGGGCATAAGGACATGAAGCGAGACATAAAAAGGATGTATTGCACAAGATAAGTCAGAGGAATGTGAAATGTAAAATAGTCATTGATGACACGGTGCATAAAATTTTGGAAGGGGTTGGAGTTAGTAATTATATGAATTACCTTTCTTTGGTAAGCTGCATGCCTCTATCAATGGATAATGTCGCATGTTCACAAAAATTAATTTTACTTCACATGAAGGAGGATGTAGTTAACTACCAAGTTACTAGGTTGCATAAAATAGGAGAAGAGATAGAACTTGATTTTTGTGATGAGGTGACAATATAAATGACAACCACAAAGTTACAATATCAGATGGGAAGCTGAGCATTCATCATTAAGAAGATTGATAACCTAGGCATAAGAGTGGATGCGTGCCTAGTTAGTTATAAGATGGGTGCCTCTAAGAAATGGAAAAAGGTGAACAAGATTTTTGTACATATTATGCATAATATGACACACAAGACTAAGTATAACATTTCCCTATATATAGATGAAGAAATCATAGAAGAGGAAAGGATCTAGAAAGACAAAGGGGATAAGATCACTTAGGGTTATATCATTTTGTTGATTTTATTCTAAGAGATAGAAATGCTAGATGACCCAAAGGACAACATATGGGAGCACCCTATACAAAAATTCATTAGATTAAAGGTTCACCAAGTATACCTACGAGGGGGAAATCACCATTAAATTTAAGGCATGCCTTGAAAAATGGTACAAAAGAATGTGTGACACATTCAAAAATGAATGATGTGTGCATAGAGAATTAACATCACTATTAAGCTGGAAAAGAAAGGTTTACGAGTAATGTAACACTTCAGCATTGTAAGGTTCTTATTGAGTAATGGGGAAATAGGTCCATGGTGAAAATATCCATTTGATTTTATAGCTAAGTACTTCAAGTGTGCAGTGAACATGATCGCGGATTCACAACACTTGAAGTATAATATAGAGAGGGTAGATGCTTTGACTACCATATGCTGCACAAACATTATGAGTATATATCAAAGTTAGTGTATATAGAGACCATAAAGATAGATAGTACATATCTAATCCTGATCATGACCTTAAAATTTGGTAAGGAGGCTTGTAAATTTTACATCTCCCTTGGCCAAAACTTAAGGGTGGAAAGCAGACAAACATGTGCAACCATGATCTTCTATAGCCACCAAATAATCCAATGGTGAAAATCCTTAAGTGTAGGCATGAGAAAACACCCCCATAAGAGGTAGAGGAAGAATAGGTAGAGACTACACTCAATAAGAGCATAAGAAAGAACATGCAAATAAGGTACCAAGAAGAAAGGACCTCATGCATGCATTAATAATCTCCACACAAACATGTGCAAAGTAATAAAGATGATCAACCTCATGTCATCCATAATATTGACAAGGACTTGAAACAACCTATGCATAAGGATAAACATCAAGAAGAGTTGGAAAAGAAATCTTGGGAAGAAGTTTGAGATAAATAAGAGCACATGCGGGATGATGAGCATGAGCACAAAGATAATGAAGACATGCACGATGAAGAAGAGATCCAACAAAAGGAAATTAGAGAGGTATAAGGTGATGGAAAAGGAAAACGTTTCACATAGTTTGACATTTCACATGAAACACCACAAAGGTAACACAGAAGGAAGAAGGCCAAGGTGCTTTGCTGACAAACACCGAAAATGTCACAAATAGATGACCCTTTGAAGACATTAAGGGAAAGGATTTTAGAGTTTGGTACCTATTGTCTTTTGAAGTTGTGGGAAAATAAAACATGGAAATACCTTCAAAGTGTGGGAAAATGAATCCTTCAAGGAAAATATCCAGGTGAAATATTTGGTTCCTTTCACTCCAGCTCACTGCAACTAATCTAACCAACTCTACACTCTAATACTAACTAGTTATAATACAATATTTTGAAGTAACTAGGGTTTAAAAAGATGAATACTCAAATAAATATAGTGATGCACCAAACCTGGAAGTAAATTCTCTCCCGAGAAAAATAATGAAAGGGAAAATGCGAAGAAAGGAGGTAAAAAGAGGATACATTCAATCCTTCATTTTTACCAAACTCCAATTCTTTTCATAAATGACACAAATGATGGGGAAAATGCAAATATAATTCACACACAACATGTCATAAAAATAATAGAGAAGAGAGAAAAAAATAGATTAAAGGGTAGAAAAGAGCCACAATAAAAAAATATTATTGATTATAATGTGCACAGTTTATTACAATAATGGAGGAGGCACTGAGTGCATTACATAACACCAACACATAAGTTTGCAACTTAGAATACTTGGCTATACAAAAGGCCAACATAACCTTACATTTAGAAGAGGATCATTACAATGAAAATAAGAGTTCATTATATAGGAGAAGGAGAAGGAGAAGAGGAAACCCAAAATTAAACAAATCACCTACTCCCATAACTACCAAATACTACTTAGCATTCAATTTTGTAGACCCAACATGGTCATCATAAATGTTTTAGTGATCATACCCAAATATGTCCATGGGATTATTTTTTTACAATTATGGCTCAATAAAGTACCTTTTTGTGAACCAAATATTCTCCCATAATGTAGTAATCCTTGATTCTTTTCCAATGATATAATGTTTCCTTATTTGGTGTCCTGGATCAAAATTTATGAGCATTTAAAGCTCACCCTATCATCCACATAGTGATGGCCACACAACTATCAAATTTAAACTTTGGGTCACTTTGTATGATGTGTCAGATCCCCATTGGATATTGGAGTCTCCATTATTGATCGATTAATTTTAAGAACCCATGGATTTTAAAGATCCATGGAAAAGAAGGAATCCATGGATTTTTAGGATATACAAAAAGAAGGAAAGCGCAGATTTTAAGGATCCGTAGAAAAGAAGGAACCCATGGATTTTTAAGGATCTATGGAAAAGAAGGAACCCACAAAGTTTAAGGATCCAAAGAATAGAAGGAACCTTTGGATTTTAAGGATTAAAAAAATAAGGAACCCACACATTTTAAGGCTCTGTGGGAAAAGAGGAAGCCATAAATTTTAAGGATCGACAAAAAGAAGGAACCTTTAGAGATGAAAATGAACATGTGATCTTCAACCACACTCAACCCCCAAGGTCATGCTAGATAAGCCTATTTTGAATGTGTGTAGCTAACTATATGAGGATCAGTGACTAACATCTGGTAGTGTGATCTCTTGGTAGCCGAGTTGACAAAGGGGAGATTTAGAGGCTATGAATGGGTAGTGTAAATTCCCTATGGTTTTTTTACCTAAGTTGGATATAAGTGCTAAACTAGTTTGAAGTATCCATGTAAACTAAATGAAATTAACAATATATGCTACTAATAAAAGGAAATTAATCTAAACAAATCACAAAACTGAAATATTACAATCACAAACAACAATTTACATCTACTCTAAATAATCAAAATATTTCTACACTAAAACTAAACAAGTGAGATAACCCATTGTGGTTATTCACCTGTGTTGAGTGTATTGAAATTAAAATAACTTAAAACAAGAACTTTTCCAAATTATCTATGATGTGTAGACAACCTCCTACATATATTCTCTCCTTCATATCCACAGGGATGGGAAGAAGAGGATCTGTCACTGGGGATTTCTATGAAAGATTCAAACCCTCTTGGAAATTAACTAACTACTTGTAAAGGAAAAGAAATTTATTTATAATCTACTTGATATGATGTAACAATGATAAATTATAGGAATGAAGGATCAAATCAAATAACACATCCAACAAAAGTAAATATAGTTGTACAATAGTATGTCCCCTCAGTTCATTCATTTCTTTCTCTCGAGTGTTCGAGATGAGTCCAAGAGATTGGGAATGCAAGAACAACAGTAGGAGGATGGCACTTGAGTAATGGCATCTTGATGGCATTCTAGATGTAATGCAGGTAGAAGAGAGATAGCACAAGAGAACATATCTTGGCTATGCAATTCCTAATAAGATCATAGTAGCAATACAATGCAAGATACACAAAATTCTCAAGATTTTGATTGAATACAAGCATGGAATATATAGGAATGGAGGATGGGAGGTACCTTCATGCACAAGGTAATAAGGAGTAGTTCTAACCCATTAAATCTATTTAAAAATAGGAGGAAGGATAACCAAGTAATCAAATCTAATTTTAGACAATTCAGCTCACGGATGCATACAAAAAGTGAAGTTAAGTGAACTATCACATGTTTAGAACATGTGTGAAGAATCTAGAAAAAGAGGGCAGATGTCACCTGTTTTGGGTGGCGGTTTCAGATTGCCACCCTATTTTGGGTGGCGGTCCCTGGTACTAAAAGCCAAAACATGTGCGAAAGAGCGAGAAGCTACAAGAAAGCACGAGAAGGCTGAGTAAAGATGTCAGGGAAAAAAATATACACTTGTGAATGGAAATTGGAGCTCGAACACCTTCTTGAAAGAAACTGAATCATCATTAGGGACTTTTGTAACCATTTTCGACAATGTAGCACATGTAATTTTGGGTGCATACATATTTCCCCCTCGAGAGAAGTGTCTTAGCCATGAAAAGGTGTAAAACATAGAGTTCGAGTATGGTGTTCCTGAAATGGGGAGTTAGAAGTTATACCTGACATGCCCATGTGTCAAATATTTTCGGCCCAAACTCCCGCTACCTACAAGAGAAAAGGAAGACTCAAGTGCAAATAGATAAAATATTGAAAAATAAACACTAAATTAAAATGACAAGAGGACTTACCATTTGTGCGGGGATATAGAAATATACTGCACGTAGCTCTTCCCAAAGACTATGAACATATGCAATCAAAATGAAGTTATAACAACATATATATCTAAACAAACTCATTTTCAAATCCATTTGTGCATATCAACTTGGTGATTTTTGAGTTCTAGGCCCGTGTTGACTTTTTTTTTTTTTTAGCATGGTTGAATTGGAATGGATTTGGGAATGGTATTTTGCGTTAGGCTTGGCCCTTTTCTATTTAAATACTTTTGACAAGAACTCCTAAGAAATTCGTAACTAAAGCAGTCATAAGGGGCCTCAAAAAGGCAGATAGGCAGAGTGCCTTTATTTCTTAGTCTCCATTTTATGAGGCGTATATGATGTTTTTATATTTCATGCTCATTGTGATTGTTTTGATTGCACCTAGTGTGCGATGGCATTGTACAAAAATATAACACGCCATGATATGTACATATATCTTGTTTTTGGCTTGGTTATTCCTTGCATAGAGTTGACTTCTATTGTTGATTTGATTCATGTGTGTACTCTTAGATGTTTAGAATTTCCAATTTTCTATGCTTTCAAGAATGTATGCAAGTGGGTATGAATGATAATAGAATGATTTCTTTTTTTTACTTTGCAATGCTAATATATGATAATGTGAACATAATTTGATGTTGAAATTTAGCTTTCTTTACGCAATATTCCATACTTCATAATGTTTTGGAAAAACATGGTGATACAATGACATGATAAGTGAATGTACTTGCCCCACTCCCAACCCCACACAACCAATGGATGATAAGGCTCAACACCAAGAGCCAAAAATGGCACAAGTTAAGAAATTTTATTGAATGGTAATGATGAGGTAAAGACAATGGTTTGACAAGACCAAATTGAGACACTACAACCTCTTCCTACTCAAGTTACCTCATAGCTTAGAATGTGATTTACTTTCTACTTTATCTAGAATTAGATCCATAGATGGCCACTTGGTTGACAAAATATGGTTTTGAGGTTTTAAACTCTTGGAATTTTTGACATCTAACTCACTTTGTTTTTGACTTATGAACTCATAATTTTTAGTGAATTATTTTTAACTTTCTAGTTTATCAATGAGACCCCTACTCCTTGCCCCATGCTACTAGGAGGAAGCATGAGCTCATCACCACATATAAGGAATAGGTGAGTAAGGGAATTTATCTCCTTTCCCATCCTGCATAATCATTAAGAGATGCGGGTTCAACATCGAAGGTTGGTAGGGAAAAGAAATGTGTAAACTAAATTTTTCTGTGGATTTGCATTTGACTTACTCATCTAGGAAAAATGTTTAGTATGTTCTTATTTCAAAAGATATTTTTATGGGATAGATGTGACACCATGAAGCTTTTAGAATAGACTATAAGCAAAGACACCTAATCTAAAAAGAGACTATAAGCAAAACCAAGTATGTAGGCCTTGGTATGATCACGATGAAAACTTTGTCTTATCTTGCTTGAACTGATGAAACAATTAAGAAATAACTAATGATACTATGAATATTTAAAGAGATATGATTTCAGTGTTTTTCCAATGTTTTTCAGAATTTTTTAGGAATTACTATAAGAATAAGTTCCTTGATCAAAAATTTATGAAATTAACTGGAAAATGAAAATGCAATGTAGATGCAAGTAATGTACATATGAAAATGCAGGTGAACATAAATGTCATGATGTCTAAGGTGAAGAAAGTTGACGAATATAAAATTCTTCACCCCTAAAAGTACACAGTGAGAACCATTATCCTCAAAATTTCCATTCTCTTGACAAGGGCCTACCATTTTGGGTTTAAAATTACAACCCTTGCCTAGAAGCATATATGTTCAATCATTAAAATCATTTGTCTGAAAGAGGCATTCATACACCTCTTTGTCATGTTCTTGAGACATGGTGTGTGGGTGAGCATGACTATGCTACTCAGCCTTGTCTCCTATGTAGAGCATTGTGTTCACTTGTAAATCTTGCTAAATGATGAGGCCTTGCCCCATGGATATGGAAAACTTAGTTTCAGACACACATGGGTCAAAACCAGGGTTTAGAATAGAGAAACCCCTAGAGATGGTTTTGATGGGCATCATTTCAATCTCAAATTTCCCTTCTTCATTTTTCAATTCTATCATGTTCACACCTAGACCTAGGTCGTCAGAGGGAAGAGATGCTAAACCGAGAAGACTACCCATTCCCTGTGGTTCAAATAGGAGGAAGATCAGATCGTCACTCTCTAAGAGTTTCATAATTCCTATTGTGGTCTTAGTGGACATTGTTTCCACCGATATTGATTTACCCTTATCTATTTTTGCCACCTCAAATGTTTTTGGGTCAATGACTTCAACCTTTGGAATGTCCAGGGTGACCGAGACTAACTCTTTTTTTGGAGGTGGTTTGTTCAATTGATTCATAGGAATTTCATACTCCGTATGGAATCCTTTCTTCTTCTTGATGTTTTCTAAGTATATATCAAAGGGCTTAGGATCCCCTTAAGTGATGAAGACCTTCCCCAAATGGAGGAATCTAATCTCTTGGAACATAGTAGAGGGGATATCCTTCATTTGATGAATCCAAGGTCTCCAAAGGATAATGTTATAACTCGTTTCCCTATCAATAATGTAAAACTCCATCAAGATGGTTTTTGGACCAAGTGTGACTAGAATAACTATGGTTTCAATCAAGGTTGCTTTAAGACTGTCGTACCCCGTAACATGTTTCTTGTAGAGGAACAATTTGTCTCTCCATATCCCAACTTTTGTAAGAAAGAGAAGGGAACCACATTTATAGCAGCCTCTTCATCAATCATGGCTCTCTTAATGCAATTTTTATAAACCCAAAATTGTAAAAATAAGCCAGGATCACCTCTTTGGATGATTTCAGCATCAGATGGCATCTTGTCTATATCGAAAACAAACCCAAGTATCCCTATAATTTTGTCCCAGAGGATGTATGTAAAAGTCAATATGATTTATTTGAGAATTAGGAGGAGGTGTAACATGGATTAAATGACCAAGACCTAGTGCATTGAGTAGCGCAGAGCGATGCACAGGTGAATTCTTTAGCAAATCTAGGAATGAAATGTGATAAAAGGTCTTATTCAAATCCAATATTAAATCATAGGCTCCTACTAGTTTAGAAATTGTAAGAACATCATCTTGTGGGAAGGAAAGATTGGGAAGGGTTTTGAAACATACTCCTTCATCTGAGTTGTTGCATTAATTTCACGCTCAACCTCTAGCTCAACTAATCCCAAGATTTTTGTGTTATCATTTGAACCAAGGTTAGGAGTGACCCGAGAATTATTGGAAGTTGAGGCTTCATGGTCATTATTTCCTATAGGAATGCCTTTGTTTGTGTTTTTGAATTCACCTTGAAATTTTCAGGATGTGTAGGGAGCAGATCTTGAAATATGCTCACATTAGCATTCTAAGGAGCTATAGGTCTGTATAGTTAGATTGTGAGTTTGCTTCAAGATTTTCTAGGAACATGTCTATAAAGAGTTACCTTTGGTTTTCAAGAAGTCTTTGTAGAAACTTGTTGCAATCACAGAAATTCCTATCGTCATGACCTCAAACCTTATGGAAACCACAGTATAGGTTAGGGTCATAATCTCTTGGTCTTTGATAAGCGTCTTGTTGTTGTTGATTATAACCTCGGTTGTAGTTTTGAAATTGGTTGTTATAACCATGATTTGTTGCCCCTTGGCCAAAGTTTTGATACTAGTTTGGGCCTTGGGTTTGATTTTTTTTACAGTGGATGATTTACATCGACCATGTTGATAGAAGACACAGTGTTAGGGCCTCTTTGATTTCTGAGTTGTTATTGTTATTTTTTCCATTGTTTGGAAAACCAATATTATTTACTTGATCAGTAGCACTATTTGTGGTATCACTATGATTGTGATTCACAAATTAGGTACTTGGTTTTTGGCACCATTGTTTTGATAATTTGCATTACTTTGATTTGGGGATACCAATTTCCCATTCAGACCATGGATGTTACGCCCACTATCTATAAAGAACTTGGTCAATCCAAGCGCACCTTCCAAAACTTCCTCATAAGCGTGGAAAGGAAACTTGGACTTCCTCCCTAGTTTCTCGATTGAGCGAGAGAAGGAAAAGATCACAAAGTTCCATTTGGTCCATGTTGGATGCACTTGCATAGGAATAGAGAACTTGGCTCCATCTCTTAATGAAATGGGTGATGGATTCATTTTCTCATGTTTAATATGCGCAGAACTCCTAATCCATGTATGTAGCAACTTATTCATGTCGATGCTTTGATGAAATCGGAAAAAAATTATTTGAAGGAATGTATAGAAGCATCGAAATACAATAATACTAATCTAGTGCAATTCCTTTGAGAGTTTTTGGAAAGATGTTAGCCACTACAACATCCCAAGGAAGAAATTCCCTAATAGCATTAATGTAGGCCTTGATATGAGCATTTTGTCTCCTTCTCCCTTAAATTTTGGAAGATCCAGAAATGGGCGTGGAAGCATGACACCACATATGGTGAAGTCAAGAGGCTCCTTTAAGTACTCAGTGTATGTACCCATTGCATAAGATTCCACCATTGAAGATCCTTGATGAGGAGGTGGAGGAGGAGGAGTTAGATAAGCTACATTATAAGTGTTGATGGGAATGTATGGGGTCCCTTGATATGACACATAGGGAGAAGGAATGGTATATGGGTCCATATGGGGATTTTTGAATACATATGCATGTAAGGTGGGATAATACTAAGATATGGACTTACGGATGTAAAACTAAGGAACATCATATTGCATATTGTGGTCAAATTTAAGAACACTCTTCCGAAAATCCCTTGCGTAGGACAAACTTGAGAAGGATGAGGACCCATCCCTAGTGTGTCTAACCCTATGAGAAGATCACCTGGATTTGAATGAACCTCGATAACCTTATTGTACATGATATTGCATTGGTTTTTCATTAGAAGGGATGTATCCTTTTTTGTCAACTAGATACCCCATGTTATGCCCTATTGCATGTGTTGGTTGTGAGGTCTGTGAAATTTCTAATTCTATAATCCTTTCCACTTAAGTAGAAATGAGATCATTGGGAGAGGATTGGGTCCCTTGTTGGGGTGCCTATGGTGTAGGGTTTAGTTGAGCAGGTTCATGATACCCGTCATGAATTGTTCAGTGTTATAGTTCTTGTCTTCCTCAGAAGTAAGAATATTAAGATATGTATTCAAAACCTCAGAGGTTGAAGCCCTCATTATATCCAAAGACTCATCTATCTGACAAAGAGGACTAGTTATTCATGTAAATAGATCATCCTTTATTGATTACATGGCAATGTGAGGTCTTGACAAGACTATATGGTAAGAACCTGTTCCATTTACGATAACAATGTGGTTTGCATTGGGTTGACTATATTGCATGTCTAACGGTTGATCAACCTCCTCCATCCTTACATATATAATGGGCTTTGAAGTGTAACTAGGGGAGGTTTGGATGTTTCTTGTGTAATTATCACCCCACCTTGAAAGAGAAGGGGGTTATTATGGTTGAATGTCAGTGTAATGTCTATCGAGCCAAATAACCCACCAAACTCTCTTCTAGAAATATTTTAGAAAATATAAAATACCTACCAAAATGGGGAAGAAATGGAGAGGAGAGGTAATACCAATGAAAGCAAAGGAAACAAGAAGGAATTAATCCTTCATGTCAAGTTCACCAATTTGTACGGATGAAAATGAACACATGATCTTCAACCGTACTCGACCCCCCAAGGTCATGTTAGAGTAGCTGATGTTGAATTTGTGTGGCTAAATATAGGAGGATCAGTGACTAAGATTTGGTAGTGTGATCTCTTGGTATCCGAGTTGACAAAGGGGAGATTTATAGGCTATGAATGGGTAACATAAATTCCCTATGGTTTGTTTACCTAACTTGGATCTAAGCACTAAACTAATTTGAAGTGTCCATGTAAAATGAATGAAATTAACAATCTATGCTATTACTAAAAGGAAACTAATATAAACAAATCACAAAAATTAAATATTACAATCACAAACAACAATTTACTTCTACTCTAAATAATTAAAATATTTCTACATTAAAAATAAACAAGTGAGATAACCTGGTGTGGTTATTCATCTGTGCTGAGTGTATTGAAATTAAACTAACTTAAAAAAAGAAATTTTCCAAATGTTCTATGATGTGTAGAAAACCTCCTACATATATTCTCTCCTTCAGATCCATAGGGATGGGAAGAAGAGGATCCATCACCGAGGATTGCTATGAAAGATTCAAACCCTCTTGGAAATTAACTAACTACTTGTAAAGGAAAATAAATTGATTTCTACTCTACTTGATATGATGTAACAATTATAAATTGTAGGAATGAATTTAATCAAATAACACATCCAACATGGAATTCACCGGATCAGAGGTAAATCTAGTTGTATAGTAGTATGTCCCCTCAGTTTGTTCTTTTCTTTCTCTAAGTGTTTATATGAGTCCAAGGATTGGGAATGAAAGAACAACAACAGGAGGATGGTGCTTGAGTAATGGAAGCTTAATGGCAGTCCGGATGCAATGTAGGTAGAATAGAGATAGCACAAGAGAATAGATCTTGGCTATGCAATTCCTAGTAAGATCGTAGCAGCAATACAATGCAAGATACATAAAATTCTCAGGACTTTTTATTGAATACAAGTATGGAATATATAGGAATGGAGGATGGGAGGTACCTTCATGCACAAGACAAGGAGTAGTTCCAACCCATTAAATCTATTTAAAAATAGGAGGAAGGAGAACCAAGAAATCAAAGATAATTTTAGACAATTCAGCTCACGGATGCATGCAAAAAGTAAAGTTAAGTGAACTGTCACATGTTTAAAACATGCATGAACACGCAAGGTAGCGGTTTCAGACCGCTTCCTATTTTGGGTGGTAGTTTTAGAAATGCCACCTAGGCAGTGGTGGAGGTCGTGGCACTGAAGGCCAAAACATGCGCATAAATAGTGAGAATCGGAAGAAAGTGTGGGAAGGCTAAGTAAATATGTCTAGGCAACAAATATACACTACGAATGGAAATTAGAGCTTGAACACCTTCTTGAAAGGAACTAAATCATCATTGGGGACTTTTGTAACTATTTTTGACAATGTGATACATGCAATTTTGGGTGCATACAAAACCCTTTTATTTTAAGGATCGGCAGAAAATAAGGAACCCACAGATTTTAAGGATCCACAGAAAAGAGGAAGCCACAAATTTTAAGGATCCATAGAAAAAGTGGAAGATGCAAAATAAAGGAAGATGAGAAAGAGAGGGAGATGAATAAAAGTGGAAGAAGGGGAAAAGAAGAAGCAAATGAGAAAATCCCTCATTTTTCAAACAATTTTTCCAAATAAACATGAGTGCTTATTTGAAAAAATTTAGTAACCTCTTCTGCTAGATGAATGAACCAGTGGCATTCTCGTATCTATTGGGCATGGATTCAGCACATAACATTAGGTATAATCTTTAAATATATGAAGCCCACCTTGAACTTGTCTAATTTTTAAACCTCCCCATTCCTAATAGTCCACCAAAACTCCAACCTTCATCCCAACTATAAATATTCGTTAGATCAAAAACATACACTTCCATTTTCTCACTTGGCTCTACATGCCTCCTTCCTTCACATAATTCATCATGGCCTAAGAAAATGCAAAAAGTGACCAATAACCTATACAACACAACACTTATTCAAGAGGAACACCATGAAAAATATTGAGGAGGGCATTCAATTAGTGAACATAAGAAAGGAAAAAGAAGCCCCCCCAACAATACAAAACAAAAGAGCAACCAAAATAGATATATACAAGATGAAACACATGCCTTTTAATAAGAGGGTTTAAGATAAATCCCATTAACTAGGATATGAAGTAATTCTCCATTGAGATTTGACATCTTGAATGCATTAACTTGTTTACAGGTTGTGTTGTCACCAAATTATCGCACCCTTTAAATGGACAAAATGTGAATAGGACATTCAGTGTGATTGGGACACATGGGATCACCTCTCAAGATGTGGGACTTGGGCTAGAGGTGAACCTATAGAGAAGTCCAAATTCCTCTTCCTAAAATAAGTGTTGTATTACTCCTAGTGTAATAAAATGGCTATCTAATCCCATGCTAAAATTTTCATGGGTTTTAGGGAAAGATATCTACAGTAAATGAAACTATACTAGGGATGGTGATGTATTAAATAAAGGATGTTTCCAGACTCAATAAGGGTTACTTTAAAGAGGGTGTGTGCACCAAAAGTCAACTTCACCTACTACAACTTAGAGAGGGTAAAAATACCAAAAATAGGATGCACGTGTTCCCTTTGTTAAATTCGATCAGAAAAACAAGTTATCAGTCTTCCAGTGAAGAAGGATGAACTCAAGAAGGGTGAATAAGCACCACAACTCAACTGCATGCAATAATCCACCACTTGATAAGCAAAAATTCCAAGAACCTGTAATAGAAACATGAACTTGCATAATGTACCTACAAGCATGAGAAAAGGCACAAAGAAGTATAGAAGGATGAAAGGACTAAGATTAGTCACAAAACACACACTTTTATTACTTCAATAACGTGCACAATGAATCATACATTCAGAAGAGGAAATGGTTGCCATTATAGTCTTGAAAATGAGGATTGAAATTTCTCTCAACATACAAGGACAACTTACAGAAGAAAGAGGACTCTTGAAAAACACACACTTTCCTAAGATGTCTAACTATCCAACCTATTTGACATGTTGGAACCCTTTGGAATGAGATTCCAACTTACATTTATAGAAGAATATGTGGGATAGAAGAGGAAAGGTCATACTTATATTCCTAAATTAAAGGCACATGATTGTTCATTTATTACAGTTGGTTGAACCACTTTAGAAGGTTCCATCATGTGTCACTAATTGCCTGTTGACCTAGTCCTCCTTAATTAATTAAAAGAATATTTAAATAATAATAATAAATATTATTATTAAAATATTTAAATAAAAATATTAATTTAATAATTATTTTGGTGGGCTCCCTAAACTGGTTTGCATTGAAGGGGCTCATGAGAAAAGGTCAAAACAGACCAACTCGGTGGTTGGCTCGTTGAGCCAACTCACCGAGTTGGGCTCTGAGTTCCTATCTTGATGATAGCTTGGCCATCGAGCTATACTCGCCGATCTCCATTTACCTTGTTTGTGTCAAGTTTCTTTATGTTGACTTTGTCCAAATTCCCATTTCGCATTTATCTATTCTCCACGAGCTCTGTCTTGACTCACCCTTCAAGCCGAGTTACTCCTTATGCATTAGCAGGATCTCAAACATGTTGCAGTGACCATCGATCTACACATCTATTATAAACATCCCAAGTCAATGAGTTTGGAATCCTCTAACTTGGTGTTGCACTCAATATTGAATTCCATGCCAAGTCTTTCCTTACCTTTCCAATTCATCTCTTTTGGATAAACCTTCCGAATGGCGAGCTATTAAACCCAATTCTTATCATGAATTATCTCAACTTCTATGTCATAATGGCTAACTCGTGACTCAACTTTATGAAACCAAAATGATTCAATTGTTGAGCTCTGCGAGCATACACCCATGAAATTATTTCTTTTTATGGACCATGTCTCAAGATTATGCATAGCTCATGCAATTCATCTCATGTTTTCCAAGAGCTCCTTGCCATCATTGACATCCCATTACCGAGCTTGAATGAACTCCCTCTTTCAACTCATGGAAGGAATCACCCTTATCATCTCATAGCTCGGCCTATGAGCTATTCTTAGGGCCCGACCAAGTTCCATACTCCAACTCGAGTCGAGCTCATAGTCTTTACATGGTTCTCTTCGCATGGCATGTTTGCAATTTGTATTAACTAAGCCAACATTTTGAGCCCCGAGTTTCCATTCTATTGACGTCTCGAGCTACCGAGTTCCTCCTCCTTTGTGTCGAGCTCATTTTCATTGAGTGCTCTCACTTGTTTTGAAATTTAGACTTCATTTTTAACACACAGACTCACCACAGAGCCACCTTTTGTCATATCACCTCACATCAAGCCGAGCTACTCATAATCACTTGAATTTTGAGCTTCCCACCATCGTATCACTTTTCTCTTCTATCTATGATCGAGCCAAGATCCATCCTCATGCGTTGAGTCCCGAGTTATAACTTCACATTGAGGTCACTAAATAGCTTGATATCGGTCCACTACCAAGCTCATTGTGCATTGAATGGAAAAGCTCATCTAGTCTTGACTCGGTTCACTGAGCTCTATGTTGACTCAAGTTTATGGTACTCTCCTCTATGAGTCCTTATCATCTACAACTCATTCAAACTCCTCAAAATCTTCTCTAGTTGGAATTGACTCGAGTGTAGAACACTCTAAAATATTTTGTGCTACGTTATTATTTGGGCTCAGCAATAGCTCTTTGGAATTGAACGGGGAGGGGACTTTCGTGCATCATCACCGATGCATTTGAGCTCTCTAAGGCCTCGACCTTCTTGTTTCGTGGCCTACATGGCTTGGATTTCCTGCATGTTGAGCTTCTTCAATGTCTCCTCCTAGCAAGTGTAGAGCTCCTATTTGCCATTTTTCTTTGTGGACGTATCCCACATTGGGCGAACCATGCTAAATCTTGTCTTGTCTTCTTTTGTGCATTATTTATTTATGTTGTTATATTTATGCAAGTATAATTCTGCTATATAATTTCCTACTGCTGTGGTTTGAGGAATTGTTTCCGCATATTTGTTCTCTAATTCCTAAAAATTGGTATTAGAGCTTTGGTAGTTTTTGCTGAAGTTGTAAATCACAGGGAAAGTTTAGCTTGAGTGGGAGCTATGGTAGATGAGGGAAAATCGAGGGTTGAGAAGTTCAATGGGCAGAACTTTGGTTTATGGAAGATGTAAATGGAGGATTACTTATATTAGAAGGACCTCTATGTTCCTTTGGATAGAAAAGAAAAGAAACCTACAACCATGTCGGATGAGGATTGGGAGTTGATGGATATAAAGATGCTCGGGGTAATTTGTTTATGCCTTGCATCTTGAGTTGATTTCAACATATCGCAGGAGAAGACCAAAGAAGGTCTCATGAGTGCGTTGGGGAAGTTATATGAAAAACCCTCTGCCTCTAATAAAATATTTTTGATGAAAAAGTTATTTAATATGAAGATGTCTGAGAATGGTTCTATTGCTGATCATTTGAATGAATTTAATATGGTTGTGAGTATGTTAAACTTGGTAAAAATTGAATTTGATGATGAGGTCAGGGCTTTGTTGATTTTGTGCTCCTTACCAGATAGTTGGGACAACTTGGTTATGGTTATAAGTAATTCAGTCTCTAATAACTCAAATTTGAAGTTTGAGGATGTAATAGGTGTGATCCTAAGTGAGGAAATGCAAAGGAAGAGCACGGAGATTCTTCTACTTCTAGAAATGATTTGACAATGGAGAGCAAAGGGAGAAAAAATAATAGAGGGAAAGGTAACCGTGGGAAGTCGAATGATCATGGAAGGTCAAAGTCCAAGAGTAAGTTAGAATGTTGGCACTGTGGGAAGGTTGGTCATGCTAAGAAAGATTGTTGGGATCTTCGGGATAAGAAGAACAAGGAGGAAACTAAAGAGGTAAATTTGGCAGTAGGTGATGTTTGTCAAGATGCCTTAATTCTTTCTTTAGATAATATTGTTGAATCTTGGGTGTTAGATTCAGGGCTTCTTTCCATGCCACCCCACATAGACATTACTTTACTAATTTTGTTCAAGGTGATTTTGGACATGTATATCTTGGTGATGATGAACCATGCAACATAGTAGGGAAAGGTTGTGTTCGGGTGAAAATGTAGAATGGGAACACATGGCTACTTAAGGATGTTAGGCATGTGCCTAAGTTGAGGTGGAACTTGATATCAGTGGGACAACTAGGTAGTGATGGTTTATGCAGTTAGTTTTACAGCAGATTCTTGGAAGGTTACTAAGGGATCTCTTGTGGTTGCAAGAGGTAAGAAAATTGGTACTTTGTATTTAACCAGTGGTGCTGATTATTGCAATTTAGTTGCTACATATGGAGATGCAACTTTGTGGCACAAGAGAATTATTCATATGAGTAATAAGGGCATGTAGATTATAAAGGATGGGTTGCCCAAATTAAAGGAGTTAAATTTGGACTTTTGTGAGGACTGTGTTTATGGGAAACAAAAGTGGGTGAGATTTCTCAAGGTTGGACCTACCAGGAAGGAGGGTAAGTTGGAGTTAGTCCATATAGATGTATGGGGGCTAGCTAAGGTAAAATATATTGGTGGTTCATGTTATTACATCACTTTCATTGATGATACAACTAGAAAAGTTTGGGTATATTTCTTTAGAAAGAAATCCGATGTGTTTGAAACTTTCAAAAGATGGAAAGTCTTGGTTGATAATGAAAAAGTCTCAAGTTGAAATGTCTTAGGTCAGATAATGGAGGGGAATATTGCAGCAATGAATTTATTGATTACTATTTAGTAAATGGGATCCATAGGAAAAGAACGGTTCCAAATACTCCATAGGAAAATGGAGTGTCAGAGAGAATGAATAGGAAAATCATGGAGCGTGCTAGGTTCATGAGGTTACATGCGGGGCAAGCACTCATGTTTTGGGCAGAAGTAGTAAGCACAACTATTTATCTGATTAACAGAGGACCCTCTATGGATTTGGATGGAGGTAAACATGAGGAGGATTGGTCTGGTAAGAAAATTTATTACTCATTTCTTAGAGTATTTGGATGTGAGGTATTTTCTCACATTGATAAAGATCATAGGACCAAGTTAGAGGCTAAGTCTGAGAAATGCACTTAGAACAGTTGGATGTGAAGACTACATTCCTTCATGGTGAGTTGGAGGAATAATTGTACATGTAGCAGCCACGGGGTTATGAGGTCAAAGGGAAGGAGAGGTTAGTGTGAAAATTGAAGAAGATCTTGTATGGCCTAAAACAAGCTCCATGGTAGTGGTACGTGAAGTTTGTGATTTTATGCAGAGCGGGGTTACTCTAGGTGTCAATCGGACCATTGCGTTTACATAAAGAAGTTTTTGATAGTAGTTATATTATTATGTGCCCGTATGTAGATGATATGCTTGTTGTCGGGAAGAACATGCAGAAATAAAGGTACTCAAGAAATAGCTAGGTGATCGTTGTATATATCTTCCCCCAGGTAGATATAGACAAGCAGAAGATTATAGAAATCAAAGAAGCTCAAATCCCTGACAATGTATGCACCCTTGGTGCATAGAAATGGTGCATGGAAATGAGTGTCGACAGGGAAATGTATGCGCCCTTGGCGCACAGAAATGGCGCATGGAAATGAGTGTCGACAGGGAAATGTATGCGCCCTTGGCGCACAGAAATGGCGCATGGAAATGAGTGTCGACAGGGAAATGTATGCGCCCTTGGTGCACAGAAATGGTGCATGGAAATGAGTGTCGACAGGGCAATGTATGCACCCTTGGCACATGTAAGAGGATGTCGACACACACAGGGATGCGCCAAGGTGCACCTTCAGGAGGCGCAACATTTTGAGCGCTGACAGGAAGCAGGCCCTGGCGCAGATATTCAGATGGCCATAACTTTTGACTGGGAGCTCGGATTCATGCAAGGTTGGACTTTTTGGAAAGATTACGAGGTCCTCTATCCAACTACAACTGGATATATTTAATTGGGTGAGAAAAATTCTTAAAAATGCAAAATACAGTTCGCCACTTTTGGGTTCGCTGGGGTTCTCACCTACCACCATAATGAGATAGTTAAGTGCATTCTGGAGGTGGTTGGGGTAGATTTCGAATTCCTCTCTCTTTCCTCTCTCATTATTCCTATAAATTGTAAGGAGGGGATTCTTTAAAAGGTTGGACATTCTTGTTTTGCCCCTCCCTTTTTCTCTTTGGCAGGTGAATTTGTGGAGTTCAAACCTCCCATTTAAAACTGTAATGCAACTCTGCCTCTTGGCATTTTGCAGTGTGCTGTATCAATCTTTAGAGAAAATTAATGCATGTCTGTGGATGATTCTCAACCCTCTCTGTATTCATTTTTCATCCTACTGATCTTTCACTGTGAATCTGGCTATCTGTGCATGATCTTACATTGCATTTTAATGGTCTGTGTTTATTGGCAAGACAGGTGTTTCTTCATTCCTCGGTGCATCACCTTTGTAGTTTAGGTTTTATTTTATGCATTTTCTTACCCTGTCTCCTTGGTAAGTTAGATTAGGTTTTTAGTAAACCCTCTGCATTTTCTACGTGTGCATCTGAACAGAGGAATAGGAACCGGCCTTCATCCGGAGAGCTTTTCCAATTCGCGAGGTCCCACACTTGGGAAAAGCTCCATGTTATGCAATCGCACTGAGAGTCTCAACCCATCAAGTTGGAGACATTCAGGGGTGCTGCGATTCGCCATCAAAAGTGACTCCTTTACTATGAAGGATTTGGGGGCAGCAAAACTAATCCTTGGTATGAGAATAACTCGGAACAAGAAGGAGAGGAAGCTAGTATTATCTCAATAAGAGTACATAAAGAAGGTCTTAGAGAGGTTTAGTATGCAGGATGCTAAACCGGTTGGTACTCCTTTGGCAGGTCACTTTAAATTATCAAAGGAGCAGATTCCTAAGACTAAGGAGGATAGAATCTAGATGTCTAGGGTACCGTACTCATCAGTAGTTGGTAGCTTGATGTATGCTATGGTATGCACTAGGCCTAACATTTCCCATGTAGTGGGAGTAGTGAGTAGGTTTATGAGTGATCCAGGTAGAGAGCACTAACAGGTAGTAAAGTGGATCCTTCGATATTTGAGAGGGACCATGGGAGCAACATTTTGTTTCGGTGGATCAGACACTACATTACGTGGCTATGTAGATTCAGACATGGCAGGAGATTTGGACAATAGGAGGAGCATAATAGGTTATGTATTTACGATTGGTGATATATAGCGGTGAGTTGGATTTAACGATTACAAAAGGTTGTGGCTTTGTTAACCACATAAGTTTGAGTATGTTGTTGCCACCGAGGTAAGAAAGGAGATGATTTGGCTACAGTAGTTGCTTGATGAATTGGGTCATAAGCAATAAGTTGGGAGACTACACAGTGATAGTCAGAGCACTATTCATTTGGTGAAGAACTCCGCTTTCCAATCTAGGATAAAGCACATTTAGTTGAGATATCATTTCATCAAGGAAGCTTTGGAAGAATATAAGTTGAAGCTGAAAAAGAGTAATACCAATCATAATCCTGTGGATATGATGACCAAGGTGGTCACAAGGGAGAATTTGAAGTTGTGTTCAACTTTGATTGGCCTTCATGGTTGATAATGAAGGGTTAAGAACTATTCTCAGTGGAAACAGATCTCCAAGTCGAGAGATTTTTGGGGTGTGGAGCCTGTTCTTGGTCTTTCCGAATCGGTGTTGAAGTGTCGGTGTTTGAACAGTTAAGTTTGGAGGCTTCAGGAGCATTCTACGGTTGTCATCTGTGTGACATTGTTGTGTCATTGATGGGTCATTGTTGTTAATTGGTTGTTAATGTCGTGACAGTTTTTCCAGCCATGGGAAGTTGAAAGGTCGCGACTTTCAAACTTCTAGGGTTGGATTTAGGACTTCTTAAAAGGATTGTAATCCTATAAATAGAGGTGTTAGGGTATCTTGAGTGTTCAAGAGGTCTTGAGTCTTAATGATCAAGAGTGATCAAGGTTAAGCAATTGGGTGTCAATTGTGGTTTAGATGTGGTTTAGCATCTTTGGAATTTTGTTGTGAGTTCATAACTGAGAGAATAATGTGAGAGTTGTTTTACTCTTATTGATAATAAAATCGAGCAAGTTCTTGGTGGATGTAGCCCACATTGGGTGAACCACGTTAAATCTTGTCTTGTATTCTTTTGTGCACTATTTATTTTTGTTGTTATATTTCTACAAGTATAATTCTGCTATATAGTTTCCTATTACTATGGTTTGAGGAATTGTTTCCAGATATTTGTTCTCTAATTCCTAACATCCTTATCATCTATAACTCATTCAAACTCCTCAATTTTTTCTCCACTTAGACTCGACTCGGCGTAGAACACTCTAAAATATTTGGTGCTACGTTATTATTTGGGCTCAACAATAGCTCTTTGGAATCAAATGAGGAAGGGTCCTTCATGCATCATCACCGATGCATCCGAGCTCTCTAAGGCCTTGACCTTCTTATTTTGTAGCCTACATGGCTTGGATTTCTTACTTGTTGAGATTCTTCAATGTCTCCTCCTAGCGAGTGCGAGATATCCTTTCTATTCCCACGCTATGTTCCTTCCAACGGGATCCTTTGGTAACAATGTTGAACTCCATGCTCGTTTTTAGCCATACTACTGCCTAAACTCGTCGAAACTGGCGATCTCTCCACATAACTTAATCTCATGAGCTCTATGTCATCTCTACCTAGTGGTGCATATTGATAGCTCCTTCAAGTCTTTCTCCACACTGCTACGGTGATAACTCATGGGTGTTGTATTCACTGAGTTCCCTTACCTTGCATGAAGCTTGCTACTCTTTTTTGCGCGATGCTATGCATCACCAAAATTCTTGGCACTTGACTCAATCCTCCACCTTCAGTGTCATATCTTAATCACCTATTTACATGGTAGATCACTTGCCATGACTCGGTCATCAATCGCCTCCTATGGTCATGCCGATTTGGGTGCTAATTTTTGGTAAACTTGGCATGTCATCTTGCGTAGCTCGGGAATGAATCATGGTCTTTCACTAAGATATTTCCATGATTGGATCCTTGTGCTTGGGATCCCGATGTGTATTTTCACTGTGTAATTGGCAATTTTAGCTTGGAAACCCAGACATCATTTTTTCATGCCAAGATTGGCATGGAATTTACACCATGAAGTCCCATAGTGGGGAATCTAGAGCTTTGAAACCATTCTACCCCCAACAATTTCTTATAAAATGGCTCTTAATGCCCACTCATCTGATCGAGTTCTGCACTAACCCACTCGGCTCTATCCAGCTTTCCCGCATGAGGTATCTTGTGCCACCTCACATCAACTCAACTTGGTCAATGGAGTTAACTTTCTTGAGTCACATTTGAGCTGAGTAATAATGAGGCATGTCTATTTTGAGCTTGCATTGGCTCATTATTCTTTCTTGACGATGAGTTAGTGGTTGAGCTATTAACCATGCCAAGTCATCCTCTTTATCTGTTGAGCCATCTTCATTCTGGTTGATTAATTTGCCTAACTCGATTGAAATCCCAAGCTAAATCCACCAAACTCTCATCTCGCCATGTTCCTTACACCGAGCTTCTCCCAACCTCAGTGAATATTTCTCTTCTTGTAACCTCACTTAATGTGACATCACCAACTATGGGCTAGACCTCTGAGTCACTCATTGATTCAATGATCTCCTACAAATATATATGAACTCGATGACTCCATCCTCAAATGACTTGCTCGCCAAGTTGAGCCTTGACTCACTCTCTTACCGATTCATGAACTTCTTTAACATCCTTGAGCCAAGTTCATCACCAAGTTAGTCTTTCAATTTGATTGAGATCCTATGGATAATACTTGTATTTCATCGACTCAACCCAAGCCATCTTCATGCCTTCGCCATGTTGAGTCCTCACTCGATTTATTATTGAAATAATTACTTTGTGGGATTGGTTAGGTCTTCTAAATTATGAGGCATCTTTTGTGTCTAGCTCGGCTCACCAAGTAGCTCACCTGAGCTACTCGGTGAGTTATCCCTCTAATGTGGATCCTCTCAGAATGTTATTTTTCTCTGATAAGTGACTTTCTTATGATCCTTTGCTCTAAGTAAATCTTGAGCTTTGAAAACCTGGGAAAGATAAAATAGCTCAATATGTTCTTGAATCCTCTTGGAACATCGTAAATATCCTCAAAACACAAAAATGAAACAAAAACTCACCTGTAGGCCCCTAAGTCCTTTGGTGAATACCTAGAGCTCAACAGGACATCGTTGTCCAATTTTTCCATGTGTGCAAAATTGGATAACATTTTTGGTGACCTCTTAGGATGATTTGCTAAGCATGATTCCAGTAGCCTTAAGTCATCCATTGGGCATGGAGTCAAATGTTGGAATCTGAAAGTGATTTGATCTTTTGTGATATATCTTGGAGTCCCCTTGAGAAAATCTTATCTTGGACCCCCCGAAATGTTGGGCATGAGGTATAATAAATTTTTGAATGCTTGGCATGTATGGAACACTATAGAATTTTGAATGAAGCAGCATCATTAAACTCTTATGGAAAATTTGAACATGTATCTCCTTTAAAACCTCCAATGATGAAACAATGTGCAAGAATAACACAAAAAACACAACAAAAAGGAAATTAAAATAACATCAACACACAACAATGTGCATAAGCACTTGGAGGAAAACACCTAATTAACTATACAGGGGTGGAATGCTACTCAAAAGAAATATTTGAGATGTATCCCATTCACATGAATGGGAAGTTCTTCTCCATTGATCCTGAATAGATGAAATGAATTTTCCTCTTTACAACTCGTGATGATGTATGGACTACTCCAGAGAGTGTTAAACTTGGTGTGCTTTCCTGGTTTGGCCCTATCTTCATCCCATTTGAGAACTAAATCTCCCTCTTGAAAATGACTGTCGGATGCCATCTTGTAAAAATATTTCTTAACCTAAGTCTATTGTTTCTACAAATTCTTCATATCCTTATTACGTACTTCTTCTAACTCCATGAGCTCGAGAAAACCTGATGTCAAAGGATTACTCTCCATAGCTTCGAGTTAATGAGATAAATCCAAAGAAGGTAACTCCAAGGGGAGTGGAAGTTTTGCTTCCATTCCATATACAAGCATAAAAGTAGAATTTCCTATGGCCTTTTAGGTGTGATCTGATCTACCCATAAGGTGGTATTAAGTTGTGTATGCCAAGTCCTCTTGTTAGTTTCCATCGTGCATTTAATAATCCTTACGAGGTTTTTGTTACTAGACTTAGCCAATTCGTTTCCTTGTGGATAGTAATTGGATGAAGTCTCTAGAGTAGACCCCATTTTTAACAATCCATTCATTCAACTTCATACCAAGAAAATCCATCACATTATGCGAAATGAATGTAAAAGGGACACCGAACCTTGTCATTATTCCTTCTAAGAAATCAAGAACTTCCTTTTCATCTATCTCCTTCAATACTACCACCTCTATCCATCAAGTAAAAATAGTCTATTGCAGTAAGGACCCATTCCATTTATGTCCATCATTGGATGGTGGATTAATCATTCGATGAAGTTTAACACCCATTGAACAAAGGGTTGATCCAATTGAATTGGATGCGGTGGAAGAGCTTCCAACTTCTATTTAACTATGAAAAAGGCACATTTCTTATACTTTCTTACCCGAGAGATGGGCATCTTTGAACAAATCCTGACCAATAGAAGCCGGCTCACATGATCTTGGTAGTAGTTGTGCATGCGAGAATAATTTCCTCTATATAGGCCATTATTAGACTCTTCTAGTATCATACTTACCTATCTCGGTCTTATGCATTGAAGGAGAACACCATTCAAATCCTTTCGAAATAGAACGTTATCTATTAGAACATATGGAATAGATTGAAGATGAAAAGTCCATCTTTGATTTTTATCCATTTTCACAAGATATACTCCTGAGAAGAGGAAATTATTCATTTTGGATAACTAGTCAACTTGATCATCAATCTCATCAGTGTTTAGGAGCATCACATCCTCATCACCTTTTGATTCCATATCTACAGTAATTTGTTGACACAAACCTTTACCTCTGACAATTTTGGTAACTTTGATATGTACATCATACTCCATCACCTTCGTGATCCATCCAACATGTTTTTCATTCATATCTTTGTTCAAAAATATTCCTTGACACCTAGATGAGACACCATCAGATGAATTTTGTTGTTGGACAACATATGCTTGAATTTCTTCAAATCTCGAATAACCGCAAAGACTTTTTTTCAACGAATGAATATTTGATCTCATAGTCTTTGAGGGATTGACTGAAGAAAGAAATTGGTTTCTCCATCAGGTTATTGTTTTGTTGGGTGAGGATACTTGAAATGCTCTCTTGACCTGTTAAATCATAAAGGATAAAGTCTTTATCAAACCTAAGGTTCACTAGCATGTGAGCTTGAGAAATTTCCATTTTCATGGCTTCAAATCTCTCGTGTCCTTCCTTTTTCCATGAGAATGGCATGTTTTTCTTGACATGGTTGTCGGTGGTTTAGCCAATGTCAAGAATTAAGGGACGAATCTCCGCATCAAGTTTATGGTTCCTAGAAAACTCTAGAGGCCCTTCCTCTAACTTGGAAGAGATAAGGACATAATCAAATGAATCCTAGTTGGATCGATTGATATTCCTTCCGTTGAAACAACATGCCCCAAAAAATTTCTCTCGTGAACTACAAACATACACTTCTTGGGATTGAGTGAAACCCCAAATTCCCTACACCTTCATAAAACCTTCCTTAGATGCATGATGTGATCAACTGCATGCTTAGAATATACAGTTATGTTATCTAGGTAAATCAATATGATATCTTTGATTAGTCCTTTAAACACCATATCCATGGCTCTTTGGAAAGTAGCCCCGACATTGGAAAATCCGAATGGAATTTTGTTGCCGGAATATGTGCCCCACTTGGTAGTGAAATCCATTTTGAATTGGTCATATTATTGGACTAGAATTTGATTATAAACCAAATATCCATCGAGTAAATAAAATATTTGAGCTTTTGTCACCATTTGAAGGATCTACTCCATTGTGAGGAGAAGATAAACTTGTCCCACACCTCTTAAAATGATCCACCAACCATGCCTATGGTTTGGAGGTTAAATGTAGGCATTTATAATGCATTTTGAGGTGACAATATGTAAGTTTTAATTGCACTTCCCTTACATAATTTTAATTCATTCCTTTTTGGAGTATGGGTTGTTTTGAAGTATGGAAGTCATTTTGTCATTTTTATTTATTGTGATTTGTTGGTTGATGTTGACTTCCTCTTGGGGATGAGGAAAAATGATGTGGCATCCCACTTGGATCCACATCATCCTCTCTCTTTCCTTTCCTATAAAAGTGTAGCTTCTTGCTCATTTGGAGGTTGTTGAAACTTTGTTATCTCCTCTTGGGGGCACATTTTTTTGTTGTTTCTTTTGGAGCTTGTTTGAGGAAGAGCTTGGAGTCACTTTCTGGTTTTGAATACACTTTGACATTTTGGAAAGCTTGTGAGCTTGGAACAAACTTTAGTATGGAGAGGTAGGATCTGGAGCTGTATTTTAATTATCTTCCTTCTCTTGCATGCATACTTAAATGGTGTTTGTGTTTGTATTCTTGGCTGGTTGGGCAGAATGCTTAGGGTAGGGTGTAGGAGAAGGTTGTGGGGATTTCACATGGGGGGACATAAGGGATTGATAATGGCACAATTTTATTATGGAGAGGAGTTTTGGGTTGGGATCCACCTTGGAAAAGAAATTTCTTACATTTCTTACTATGGGGGGGGCATAAGGGATAAACTTGGGGGAGGGGCGCATAAGGAGGGTTGGGAGATATAAGGTTTATGGGGTTGATATGATTATTGGCGGTATGCATTTGGTGGATGCCCAATTCCAAATTAAGAGGCATAAGGAGTTCCCCATAGTCCTTGCTCTTGTTGGCTTGCTTGATCAAGCCTATTTGTTGTATGAATTGTTCCAAAAGTAGTTGGGAACTACTTGTCTTATTTTGAACTATGCTTTTTGTTGATTGTATGCAATGTGAATGTTGCTTGTATGTGATAGAAGCCTTATTGCTATGTGTTGATATTCATGCTCCATTTTAATATGGTTGGGGCTCAAGCAACCAATGAGGAAGGATGACTTCTCCCTTCTCATTGAATGTCTTGTTTGGGTGGAGAGCATTTCCTTTCCCCCTTCCTTGTTGTGATCAAAGTTGAAAGAAGAAGAAACTTGCATGTTGCTGTTTGGATCAACGAGAAATTACAGTTTGGCAGTCTTTCCCTTTTGAATAAAATTCAATGTAACCTTTCCCACTTTGAGTGGATGAGTGTATAAAGGTTGTAATGTGAAGTTATTGCATTGATAGTAGAATTTTGAATTTAAATTGAGAGATGTATAAGAAGAATTATACTTCTCTGTTTTTTTTTTGGAAAGAAAATGTAAATGATATGCCATATTTTGTATTTTGTAATTGAAAACAAATTCAAATTGGAAAAGAGATGAGATGTAAAGTTGTCAATTGAATGTGAATAAAGAATTGCATTAGTCCCTCTAAATTGCAATGTGTACAGGATTTGATTTGATGTAAAAAAAAGATATCATTGTTTTTTTAAAAGAATAAGCAACAGTGTTGTATATCTCATGTATTGTACTTGAAATCAAATCAAAAGGAAAGCTGTAAATTTATATGGAGGACCAAAGAAAGAATGCATTCCTTTCTCAAAAGTGTATTGCACATTTTATTTGAATTATTGTTCAAAATTGATTGCTATTTGAAAAGAAAGGAAAGAAGCATGTGTATGGAATGAAAGATAGTGTTATATCAATTACAAAATTGTATATTAAAATTGAAATCGAGATGCATTTTTAGTTAGAATTGAATGGATTACCTAATAATAATTGTATTTTATTAAGTTAGAATCATATTCACATTCAAAAGACAAATTGCTAAATCAATTTAAAAGAAACAACTCACGCTTTTAAAACTTAAATCGACAATGCACATTTTAATTAAAATGAGCGGTTTAGACTTATACTCAACAATAGGTTATGAAAATTTGAAATTCACATTTAGGAATACCTAAGGAACTCTAATTCACTCTAACAGTCAAGAATGAACCTCCAAAACTTAATAAAATTCAATTCGGAGCTTGCCCCAGTCATTTTTCCCGTCTATTACTGGAAAAATGCAAACTTGAATAATTAGAAAATTTTACTTCACTAAAACACTCTAATCCCTCCTAGACTGATCCTCCATGTTTGTTTGACATGTGGAGTGAAGGAGGAGTTCAAATTTAATCAAATTGAGAAGTTGGAAAAATGCCAGTTTACAAATTAAAAGCCTGTATATCGTTTTTACAAAATTTACCCTCAAAACTTCATCAAAATCTAAAATTTATGATCTTTGTGCAAAGAGGACTCGAGAGATTTCCAGAAAGTCCTTGTTTTCCCAAAACTGACTTTTCTATCAAAAGTTATGGCCATTTGAAGTTTTACTTCAAAATGGCCATCCAAAAATTAATCTAACTGTTTAAAAATCAAAATTTAACCTTTGGAAAAATTTCCAAAAAAGTCCATGGCCCCACAACCCTCACAACCAATCAGATGTTGCCATGTGGCACTTCAGAGGGTGGACTCACTTTGAAAACTTAACTTTTTGAAAATTTGACCTTGGGAAAATTTTCCCATTTTCCCCCAACCTCGTGGCCAATCACGTGTTGACACGTGGCTTGGTGGGCGCACGGAATAAATTTTAAAACTTAGTCTTTTTACTCTTTTGGAAAAATTTCACTTTTTCCTCCACAGCCCCCACACCCCCGCAACTAATCAAAGTGCTAACACATGTCCTAATGGATGCACCAACTCGCGCGTCTTTTGAATTTTAAACCTTTTTTTGCCTAAATCTTAAATCTCTCCATTGCTCTGTTGACTGCGACCAATAAAATTTGGACACATGGCATGGGTTTTCTCCTTAGTGGAGGCACACGATGAAATTTTTCCTTGGGCTTTTGGCCTAAAATGTTCCAAATTCAAATTCACTCTGCCGATCTGTTTCTCCCCGTGCCAATCGAGAAGTGACACGTGTCCTCTCCGGGCTTGTGGGCATGTGGAGGGAAATCGTTCTTTTGTGCTCATGGAGGGAAAATTCCCAATTTTCCTCCCTACTCCATTGACCCACTCAAAGGAAAAATTTTCTCCCTAAGCCCGCGGACTCTCCCTAGGGAAAATTTCTCCCCAAAACTATGTCGGGCCATAACTTGAGATTTATAAGGAGTTAGGATGATTTCCTTATATTGTTGGAAAGGTGAGAAAATTTCCTATCCAATGGGCATGATTTAGGAAAGTTTTGATGACTCTAATTATGTGAAAAATCAGGTTGAACCCTGTAAGCCTTTTAAAGCAGGGTTGAGAGTGAATTTACCTTCCTAACCTAAGTGATGAATTTAAACCTCTTGTTTGACCTTGTGCTTGTTGCTAATAGTTGCTAGAAGTAATTACTGTAAGTCAATATTGATTGTTAACCTAAATCTGGTTTGTGCTAACTAAGATCTTGTAACCCTCTTTGCAAACACTCTTAATAAAAAAAAATTATTCCATATTTTTCCTAGCTAATCCTAGTTTGTTTCTTGGTCTCAAGTGGTAGTTTGAAGCAGGCACTACAGTTTGGTATCAGAGCGAAGTGGTTCAAAGGCTTGGACCATTGGGCACACTAGAAAACTTGAGACATGAAAACTTAAACCTAGCACACTGAAAACCTAGAAAACAACTTAACAAGAATTTGAATGTTTTAGTAAACATGGAAGTTGTCTAACTAAAAAAAATGGCCGACTCTTGCTTTGGTCTATGCGGGAGGCACACATAGAGTGAGAGGAACCGTCGCAAAGACTCAAATTCACCACCACCACCACCACCACCGGATCAGGGTGTAGCAGCCATTCTACCTCAGATTCTATGGATCCTTCATGATGTTAATGCCGCTCTACATGGAGGATCGGTAACACGGCATGCATCTAGTCATGATAGAGCTCCTTCTATCGAGGGTTAGGTACCCCCTTGACTTAGTGAGGAGCATAGAGGAGAAAAATCCCATGTGGAGTCAGTCAGAGTAGATTCACCGCCTAAGAGATAGGGTGATGAGTTCTAGAGCATAGAGAGAGGTCTCGGAGCCCTAGGCTTAGGGATGAGCTTGTAGAGAGGCCTAGAGGCCGACAGACCATAGCAGTGGATCACATCAAGGAGATCCTAAAGCTTAGGCCCTCACATTACTTAGGTGATATAGGTGGATTTTAGGAAGAGGCCTGGCTAGTGAGCTTGAACGGTTGCTTCAAGCTTTGTCCTTGTTCTAGCAAAACAAAAGCTCGTTTTATGATCTATCTATTGAAGGATGGAGCAGGAGTATGGTGGAGGACATAGGAGCAAAATCTCTATGTAGATTCAGAGATAGTGACTTGGGAGCTATTTGAGGAGATATTTAGGAGTAGGTACCTATCACGAAGGTTCATCCAATAGAGGATTGATGAGTTCCATGACCTCGATAGGCTACCCTTTCAGTAGCAGAGTATGAGAGTAGATTTCTAGATCTACTTCAGTATGTAGAGTATATGTAGGATGAGTTGGTGTGGATTCATAGGTTCATCTGTGGCCTGAATTTGGACATTGGAGGTGTAGTTTGGATTCACTACCCACAGACTTTAGCGGAGGCCGTTAAGAAGGCCTATATTGCAGAGCAAACTCGAGGTAAAACCAGCGAGGCTAGAGACCGAGTCAGGAGCTGCATTCAGCAGATGCAGGATAGTAGATCGAGAGGTTCAGTACCTCTTCCTCATGGTGGTCAGCATTCAACATAGTCATCCTTTAGGTCGTAGTAGTAGCATTAGTCCCGCCCACCGTATAGACCTACCGAGAGCTGATGCACAAAGAGGTCAGAGCATGGGGCCTCCTCCTAGGGGTCCCATCAGGACATAGGGTGGACCTAGAGCTCAGTCAACAGGAGCTTGGTAGCGAGAGGCCATAGCGAGACCACATCCGGATCATCGAGATCTATGCCATAGGCTTCTAGGACACCTCTTTGGAGGTGTTGTTCCTTAGAGAGGATTAGGTGGTTGTTTTGGATGTGGAGTTATAGGACACTTTTGGAGAGAATGCCCTCAGAACCCTAACAAGGGTAAGGCACCAATTTCTAAGTGACAGGTTGGTGACATGGGACACAAATGACCACAAGATTTATGAAGTGGTTGAGAACTGCAGTAGAGCACCAAAGCACATTCATTGAGACCACATGTAGCATTGGTGGTATTTCTACCTCTATATTGTTTGATTCTGGTTCTTGATTATTTCATTGCACCATATTTAGTAGAGAGATGTAGGCTGGTGGCAGTTAGGTAGGGTCTCAGTTGGGATGCCAATATGGCTTCTAGAGCTAAGATCTCTATGGAATCCTTAGTTAAGGAGTGTGTAGTGGATTTGGGACCTTTTACCACCACCTCAAATCTTCTTATTCTTCCTTTAGTATCGTATGGAGTTATTTTAGGTATGGATTGGCTATCTGCGCATATGGCCAGGATGGATTGTTATCATAAGACTATAGCTTGTGTAGATGATTTAGGAGTTGAGTTGGTGATCTCGGGGGTCAAGAGACTCATTTCTATTTGTACCATTTCCACTATGCAGCTTAAGCGGTGTGTGTGATGGGGTTGTCAGATGTATGATGTTACATCAATGTGAGATCAGAGGATGGTTCTAGTGGACCATCACTAGCTGATCATCCCATCTTGAGAGATTTTTTTGATTTATTTCCATGGGAGCTACCGAGAATGCCACCCCCACGTGAGATTGATTTCCATATAGATCTAGTCCCTGGAGTAGAGCCTATCTCATGGGCACCTTATCGGATGACCACCCCGGACCTCTGTGAGCTCAAGTTGTAGCTTGAGGACCTTTTGGAGAAGGTCCTTATCCATCCTAGTATATCCCCTTGGGGTGCACCGGTGATCTTCATGAAGAAGAAGGATGGATCATTGCGGTTGTGTATTGATTACCGCCAGTTGAACAAAGTGATGATCAAGAATCGTTATCCTCTTCCTTGTATTGATGACTTGTTTGATCAGATGAAGGGAGCCATAGTGTTCTCTAAAATTTATCTCAATTCGGGCTACCATCGGTTGAAGATTTGAGAGGAGACATTCATAATATTGCCTTTGCATGAGATATGGGCACTATGAGTTCACAGTGGTGCCTTTTGGTTTAACGAATGCCCCTAAAATGTTTATGAGTTTGATGAATGGGGTATTCAGAACCTTTTAGATCACTTCATTCTCATCTTCCTTGATGACATATTGATATACTCACGTACACATGAGGAGCACGAGGGGCACCTTCGATAGGTTCTCCAGTGTCTTCGTGAGCGAAGCTTTACGGGAACTTGGAGAAGTGTGTTTTTTTCTAGATAGAGGTGCGAGTATTTGGGTCATATTATTTCTAGGGAAGGTATCACATTCATTCCTTCCAAGATTAAAGCCATTATGGATTGGCTAACAACCCACTACTATGATAGAGGTGCATATCTTAATGGGGTTAGTAGGTTACTACAGGAGGTTTGTTCGGACTTCTCTTGGATAGCACACCCCATCACTTCCCTTCAGCGGAAAGGAAGAATTTTGTTTAGTTAGAAAGATGTGAGTAGGCCTTGAGGGCATCGAAGTAATGTCTCACTACAGCACCCATTCTTGCAGTGCTAGATCCACAGGGTGAGTTCTTTATTTGCACATATGCTTCTTTAGCAGGGCTTGGAGGTGTGTTGATGCAGGATGGCAGGGTTGTAGCTTTTGAGTCTTGCAAATTCAAGGATCACAAGCTTAATTATCTTACCCATGATCTTGAGCTTACGGAAGTTGTGCATGCTTTGGTTAGATGGAAACATTTTATTCTTGGATGAAGATTCACACTCAGGATAGATCATTTGAGTCTTCACCACCTCTTCATGAAGCCCAATCTAAACGCTCGTCAACAACATTGGATGGAATTACTTTGTGAGTATGACATGGAGATAGAGAATGTGAAGGGGAAAGAGAATGTGGTAGCAAATGCTCTCAGCAAACGAAGACATGTGGCTATGGCTACCTCAGTGAGCATAGATTTGTGGAGCAAGATTATTCAATGACTTCCCCTTGGATGACTTCTATATGACAACACAAGTAGAGATCGAGTCACAGAGACCCCTTGAGGGGAAGTTTGATGTATTTTCCTTAGAGGAAGATGGTCTTCTCAGGCACAGAGGCGGGATATATGCTCTCGAGAGATGGAGGCTTGAGGTAGGACATCTTGGTAGAGGCACATCGTGCACCCTATTCAACCCATCCCGGGGTTAAGAAGATGTACACTACGTTGAGACGGTTACACCACCTTTGGAGAGGAATTCATCGAGACGTGGCTCATTTTGTGTCATGATGTTTAGATTGCTAGATGGTTAAGGCAAAATATCAGCATCCAAGCAAGCCTTCTTTATCCTCATGCCATACCGAAATGGAAGTGGGACACCATTTCCATGGATTTCATTGTCAGGACTACCTATGTGAGATATCACCATGATGCCATTATGGTCACGGTTGATAAATTGACAAAAGTGGCTCACTTTTCTTGATGAAGACAACTTATACAGCTAGAGAAGTGGCATGAGTTTATTTGGATGAGATTTTTAGGTTGCACGGGATTCCATGGAAGATCATTTGTATTTGTGACCCTTTGTACACTTCACACTTTTGGACTAACATGCGATAGACGTTCTCGGGACGGGGATTAATTTCAGCACAACATATCACCCGAGATAGATGGATAGATCGAGTGAGTGAATCAGATTTTGGAGGATATGCTCAGGATGTACATGATGGATCAGTAGTCTAAGTGGGAGGAGTACCTGTACTTAGTGGAGTTTGCCTACTAATAATAGTTTCTAGAGTTCTATAGGCATGGCTCCTTTTCAGGCATTATATGGTAGAGAGTGCAGGACACCCCTTAGTTGGGATAGGTTAGAGGATAGAGTATCTCTTGGACCAGCTCTTTTGCAGGACATGGAGTAGTAGGTAGTGTTGATTAGGAAAAGATTGTAGGAGGCATAGGATAGGTAGAAGTATGCGAGATCAACATAGGATTGATCGTAGCTTTGATGTGGGCATGAAGGTGTTCCTTTGTGTTAGACCACACAAGAGCCCTATCTACTATGGAAAAGGTTCTAAGTTAGCTCCTAGATTCATTGGTCCTTTTGAGATCTTGGAGCGTATCGGCCCTTTGGCCTATCGTCTAGCATTTCCACCTAGCTTGTCTTGCATACATGATGTGTTTCATGTTTATGTCCTTAGGAGGTACATTGTAGATCCTTCTCATGTGTTGGATTGGACATCATTACAGGTGTAGGATCAGGGACAGTTGACGATGGAACCCATCCGTATCATAGATTATAGGACCCTGGGCCTTCAAGGTAGAGAAATTGATACGGTACGGGTATAGTGGGATATATACAACGAGACTACAACCACTTGGGAGAATGCCACATTTTTATGAGTGTAGTTTCCACAATTTTTCCAGTGACTTCCAGGAGGAAGTCAAGTGTAAGGGGAGGGGGATGTAGTGCCAACTTCCCTTTGACACTTTTAGATATTGACTTTGATACTATTGATCATATTATGGACACTATTATGTTTTATTTCAGTATGATGGTTGGATGTTAGGTCATGGGTTATTATTAATTTGGACTCGTTATTATGCATGATGATTACTAGAGACATTTCCTATATGTGGTTGATGATATACTATTTGATATGGATATATTATAGATGTTGATTTGGAATTATGATACTGGATATTTTGAAGTAGATCTGGTATGGTAGATTTTGATGATGATATAGTTGATTTATTTAATTAAAAGTAATAATGTTGAAATTATTGATATTGTTGTGATCTGTGTGTTTGGATGATTTTGAGATATTGTTTATATCATTTTGGATGTTCTAATATGGCCATGAGTCTGAAGGAGGTATTTTCATTTTGCAGGTTAAAAATCACAACAATGTCGGGGGACTGGAGACTAACCATAATGAAATTCTAGGTGAAATCAACAAGGTCACCATGGCAACTGTGTTATGAGCTTGTGTGTTGTGTTATGTTAGAAATTCTCGTGGGGGGGGATTTCCATTATATGTGACCATGGGATATGTGTTTTATTTATGTGTCCCTCTTTAATTATTGTTGTATGTATTTTATTTGTAATGTGTTCCCTCTTTTAATTAATTTAAATGTGGTGGATTAATGTGATGGTCATATAGTTAAATTTTATTTAAACTAAATTGGGATGTGGAGTGTAATTAATAAAGTTGTTGTATTATATATTAATGTTGGAAGAGTTTGTAAGTTGTCATGTAAGAATGTGTAAGAAATTGTAAGAGTATGTAAGGTAGATTTTGGAAGGTCTAGCACACCATCTTTTATGGAATTCGAATTTGACCTTAGAGGCCAAATTTGGAGGCTTGTGGGACAAGTTAAACTTGTCCCACACCTCTTAAAATGATCCACCAACCATGCCTATGGTTTGGAGGTTAAATGTAGGCATTTATAATGCATTTTGAGGTGAAAATATGTAAGTTTTAATTGCACTTCCCTTACATAATTTTAATTCAGTCCTTTTTGGAGTAAGGGTTGTTTTGAAGTATGGAAGTCATTTTGTCATTTTTTATTTATTGTGATTTGTTGGTTGATGTTGACTTCCTCTTGCGGATGAGGAAAAATGATGTGGCATCCCACTTGGATCCATGCCATCCTCTCTTTCCTTTCCTATAAAAGTTTAGCTTCTTGCTCATTTGGAGGTTGTTGAAACTTTGTTATCTCCTCTTGGGGGCGCATTTTTTTGCTGTTTCTTTTGGAGCTTGTTTGAGGAAGAGCTTGGAGTATTTTTTCTTGCTTATACTTGCTGGTTTTGGACTGCACTTTGACATTGTGGAAAGCTTGTGAGCTTGGAACAAACTTCAGTATGGAGAGGTAGGATCTGGAGCTGTATTTTAATTGTCTTTCATCTCTTGCATGCATACTTAAATGGTGTTTGTGTTTGCATTATTGGTTAGTTGGGTAGAATGCTTAGGGCATGGTGTAGGAGAAGGCTGTGGGGATTTCATATGGGGGGCATAAGGGATTTCTAATGGCATAGTTTTATTGTGGAGGGAGTTTTGGGTTGGGATCCACCTTGGAAAAGAAGCTACTTGCATTTCTTACTATGGGGGGGCATAAGGAATAAACTTGGGAGGGGCATAAGGAGGGGTTGGGAGATATAAGGTTTATGGGGTTGATATGATTATTGGTGGTATGTGTTTGGTGGATGCCCAATTCCAAATTAGGAGGCATAAGGAGTTCCCCATAGTCCTTGCTCTTGTTGGCTTGCTTGATCAATCCTATGTGTTGTACGAATTGTTCCAAAAGTAGTTGGGAAATGTTATCTTATTTTGAACTATGCTTTTTGTTGATTGTATGCAATGTGAATGTTGTTTATATGTGATAGAAGCCTTATTGTTATGTGTTGATATTCATGCCCCATTTCAATATGGTTGGGGCTCTGGGGCCAATGAGGAATGACGACTTCTCCCTTCTCATTGGATGTCTTGTTTGGGTGGAGAGCATTGCCTTTCCCCCTTCCTTGTTGTGATCAAAGTTGAAAGAAGAAGAAACTTGCATGTTGCTGTTTGGAGCAAGGAGAAATTATAGTTTGACAGTCTTTCCCTTTTGAGTAAAATTCAATGTAACATTTCCCACTTATAGTGGATGAGTATATAAAGGTTGTAATGTGAAGTTATTGTATTGATAGTAGAAGTTTGAATTTAAATTGAGGAATGTACAAGAAGAATTATACTTCTCTGTTTTGTTTTGGAAAGAAAATGTAAATGATATTCCATATTTTGTATTTTGTAATTGAAAACCAATTCAAATTGGAAAAGAGATGAGATGTAAAGTTTTCAATTGAATGTGAATAAATAATTTCATTATTCCTCTAAATTGCAATGTGTACAGGATTTGATTTGCTGTCAAAAAAAAAGATATCACTATTTTTTTAAAAAGAATAAGAAACAGTGTTGTATATCTCATGTATTGTACTTGAAATCAGATAGAAAGGAAAGTTGTAAATTTGTATGGAGGATCAATGAAAGAATGCATTCCTTTCTCAAAAGTGTATTGCACATTTTATTTGAATTATTGTTGAAAATTGGTTGTTGTTTGAAAAGAAAAGAAAGAAGCATGTGTATGGAATGAAAGATAGTGTCATATTAATTACAAAATTGTATATTAAAATTGAAATCAGAGATGCATTTTTATTTAGAGTTGAATGTATGACCTAATAAGCATTGTATTTGATTAATTTAGATTCATATGCACATTCAAAATACAAATTTGTAAATCGGTTTAAAAGAAATAACTCACGATTTTTAAAACTTAAATCGGCATTGCACATTTTAATTAAAATGAATAGTTCAAACTTATACTCAACAATAGGTTATGAAACTTTGAAATTGACATTTAGGAAGACCTAAGGAAATCTAATTCACTCTAACTGATCAAGAATGAACATCCCAAACTTAATAAAATTCAATTCGGAGCTTGCCCAGTTATTTTTCCCGTCTATTGCCGGAAAAATACAAACTTGAATAATTGGACAATTTGACTTCACTAAAACACTCTAATCCCTCCCTATACTGATCCTCCTTGTTTTTTGACATGTAGAGTGAAGGAGGAGTTGAATTTAATCAAATCAAGAAGTTGGAAAAATGCCAGTTTACAAATTAAAATCCTGCAGATAGTTTTTACAAAATTGACCCTCAAAACTTTAGTAAAATCCAAAATTTATGATCTCTTTGTAAAGAGGACTCTGAGAGATTTCCAAAAAGTACTTATTTTCCCCAAAGCTGGCTTTTCTATCAAAAGTTATTGCCATTTGAAGTTTTACTTCAAAATGGCCATCCAAAAATTAATCTAACTGTTTAAAAATCAAAATTTAACCTTTGGAAAAATTTCCCAAAAATTCCACAGCCCCACAACCCTCATAACCAATCAGATGTTTCCACGTGGCACTTCGAAGGCCGGACTCACTTTGAAAACTTAACTTCTTGAAAATTTGACCTTGGGAAAATTTTCCCATTTTTCCCCACAACCCCGCGGCCAATCATGTGTTGACACGTGGCTTGGTGGGCACGTGAAATAAATTTTAAAACTTAGTATTTTGACTCTTTTGGAAAATTTTCACTTTTTCCTCTGTGGCCCCTGCACCCTCGTGGCTAATCAGTGCTGACACGTGTCCTAACAGATGCACGGGCCCGTGCAAGTCTTTTTGAATTTTAAACCTTTTGTGCCTAAATCTTAAATCTCTCCACCACCCCGCTAACTGCGACCAATAAAATTTGGACACGTGGCATGGTTTTCTCCTTGGCGGAGGTGCGCGATGAAATTTTCCCTTGGGCTTTTGGCCTAAAATGTTCCAAATTCAAATTCACTCCACCGGTTCATTTCTCTCCGTGCCAATTGGGAAGTGAAACATGTCCTTCGAACTCGTGGGCGTGCGGAGGGAAATCGTGCTTTTGCACTCATGGAGAGAAAATTCCCAATTTTCCTCCCCACTGCCAACCCGCTCAAAGGAAAAAATTTCTCCCTAAGCCCACGGACTCTCCCTAGGGAAAATTTCTCCCCAAAACTTCGTTGGGCCATAACTTGATATTTATAAGGAGTTAGGAGGACTTCCTTATATGGTTGGAAAGGTAAGAAAAATTCCTATTCAATGGGAATGATTTAGGAAATTTTTGATGAATCTAATTGCATGAAAAATCAGGTTGAACCCTGTAATCCTTTTAAAGCGTGGTTGAGAGTGAATTTACCTTCCTAACCTAAGTGATGAATTTAAACCTCTTATTTGATCTTGTGCTTGTTGCTAATAGTTGTGAGAAGTAATTTATATAAGTTAGTCTTGATTGTTAACCTAAATCTGGTTATTGCTAATCGAGATCTTGTAACCCTCTTTGCAAACACTCCTAATAAAAAAATTATTCCATAATTTTCCTAGCTAATCCTAGTTTGTTTCTTGGCCTCAAGTGGTAGTTTGAAGTGGTCACTACAGCCTCGTATTCAGCAACATTTTTAGTGTAACTAAATTACAACTAGAAATATGAGAAGTACTTATCTCCCTACACTAGATCCATTCTTACTTCTTGAGTCGTTGAAGAAAAAAATTTCCACAATCCTTCATAATTGCTTGGTGTTTTGACTAGTTGCGGTATGATCATATCTTCTTCATGAATACAATATGTACCCAATATTTTTTGTTCCAAAAGTAGCAAACTAGATTCTTCTTCTACTAACACATCATTGTAGGGATCATACCAATGATCTCCACTTACTTCATCTATCATAGTATCAGGGACTTCTTTAATGAGAGTGGTCAGTTCATGATCAACATCTTCTTCTTCTGGATCTCGATGGTGTAATTCACATTTATATGACTAGCAGTGTAGGGGTTCTACATGATTATGGTAGATTGGTTCTACCCTTATAGTCACTTTGGTTCCGTATCAGGTCATGAGAATCATATGTGACCAATCGCCTGATAGATAACCACCCATCTTGGCAGTGAAATCTCGTGATAGGCAGATGGCGAATAGAGGAGAAAGATCAATGAGTGATATGTCTTGGGTTAATGAAAAACTTGGGCATGCATGGATGGGAAGTTGAATTCCCTTGATAACTCCAACAGTCTTAATAGTTTTTCCATCCAGCAGAATAACTTCTCTTACAACTGGCACATATTATATGCCTAGTACATCTACAATTTGTTTGGGCATGACTGAGCTATTGACACCAGAATTGATCATGCAATTATGAACCAGATGGTTACCAATGATCAAGGAAATATATAATGGCGGTGGTTTTTTGGCTTTAGGAATACTTTTCCCTTCCATTGGACACAAACTCATAGTAATTGTTTCTCCATGACCTGATGATCCATTGGTTGTACCAAAACTATTTAGAGCCTCTCGCAACAAAGTTCTTTGAGAAGGAATTGAGAGTTTGTCCCACATAGTAATGCTCAGATTGGTTTTATTCATTTGTTCTACTATACTGAAGGAAATATCTCCAAATTTTGTGACACTTCTTTGGCTATTGGGATCCTCCTTTAGAAAGTTCTTATTGGGTATCGTGATTCCTGAAGAACCTTCTTTCCTTACAGCTTGGCTAACAATGTGTATTTCGGCGAGTTTCTTTCCCACATCTTTAACGAACATCACTTGTGTCGAGGATTTGAAGTGGATGCTTGATCAACTTTGGAAATTTGAGGTTCCATTGTTATCTTATTGGAATGAGTCTTTGCCACCACCGATGAGGAATCTGTATTCAACTCGCAAAAATCTTCTGCTTGCCAATTTAGCAAAGTGGTTTCTTCATGTGCCTATGATTGATTTTTTGTTTCTTGCGTAGATGTGTTTTCTATTAGCTCAGAAGGGGTAGATACACTTTGAACCATAAGGGCTTGGCTAAGAACTCCATTGGGACAAATATTTTTATTATGGGGTTGAGAACAAGGGTAACACCATTCATAGTCTTGAACTAGATTATTCTAGACAGGTATAATGGCTCTAGATGAGCTAGCAACAAGAGGGTTCTGAAATTTCAAAGGCTTGACATTCACAGCTTGATTTGTGGCTTGATTTTGTAGCTGATTGTTCCCTTGAAAAGGAGGACAGTTAGCCTGATATTGTTGATTTTGTGGCTGATATGGATGATTGTATTGAAATTATTGCCTCTTGAGTGCAACGAGCTCATTTCAAAAGTTTTCAACAATGACTTGACTTAAAATATATCATTTGAAGAGGTAGGGGTAGACTAAGCTGGTTGATTAGAGGCTATTGGAATAGGAGAGATGATAGGCTGATTATTTGTAAGATCCGGAGACAACGACATTGGTGGTCGTGGAGCTATCTTTCCACCTTGAATCAAGGAATTTTCCGCTCTTATGGTAACGTCGTAGGCATTAGGTAATGTATCCCCTCCCATGGACTGGATAATAACTGTTACATCACTATTCAAGGCTAAAAAATAGTACAAGAATGCATTATGTGAAGAATGATTTATAAGTGTCAGAATCCTATTCTAGGTCCTTAGGAATCGGAAGTTGAAATCATTCATGTATTATTGGGGAGATCTCTTCATGGTAGTGAGTTGTTCCAAAAGTGATAAGTGATCACTCTTTTCTTCAAACTATTTATAGATATTTTCTCCTAACTCATCCCAAGTGGTTATCTAGTCCTGATTACATACTACTATTCATATGATTCTGAAGCAAAAAAGGTACTAACTAACCCATGTATTTGGCCACTTTTATTTTCTTTCTATAGTTACTTTCAAGTATTACACCCTTACTTGTTAAGTCTTCCCTTTTAGTCTTTGGAATTGGTCATCCTGGACACCAACGCCCAACTAGGATGTTAGTGTCGTGTGCCCCTATCCCGTCTTGGCCTTGGCACCCATGTCATATTTGTAATTTATTCACACTTTTAGGTCCTTTCTATCCATTTGAGCATCTTATCTTTTTGGTAGTCGAATTTTCAGGGTTAATTATGAAATATAAGAAAGGGAATTATATAAATATAAAGTTATGTGATCGAATAAAGGACCAAGTACTAAGAATCAACTATCACCACCTAAGGTTGCATCCATCAAAGGAATCTAAGAGCACCATTGGATCCATCTAGATCCATCTAGAACCATTGTAAGTGTTGGTTTTTACATCACACTTCATAGGAGGGAATTTCATTCTATTCGTGCACACATTTATTACATTCTACATCTAGTTACTTGCTCATTATCCACATATGACTCGACACAAGAGTAACCTAGGGCACAATTCCATACACACACATAGAACTACATTGGGTATAAGATGTAGTGCAATGGTCAGTTGTAATTCCATCATTGTGGAAGCCGAGGACAATCGACCCCTCATTTTACATATTTATTTTTAGGATTTAATGTTTATTTGATGGTTTTGCGGGTTTATGTTTCATTACAAGTTTTTAGAGACTCCAACGATCATTGTGTGAATCCATAGTGAGAAAAATTGACCAGCAATGAACATCTTATGACCCCGAGAGTTCAGTTTTCTAATCATTTTTGCATACCCATGCACTTAAAAATAGGCCTAAGGAGCCCATAGGAACCCTTGTCACTCTCTAGGTGCCCAGTCTAGCCTCCTCTAGATCTGCAGCAGCTTTTTCCGAGCTCTAGTTCAATAGTTTTTTTTAATATTGGCAAATAGTTTTTTGAAAGGGACTATACCCTTGAATACAAAATAAGGCCTTTAAGCCGGAATAAGAGTGAGAAGCATAGTAGGACTAACCAAGTCCAAGTAGTACAATGAAATTCAACGTAGCCCAGAAACAGCTACACAAGCGAGACTTAACAGCAAAACAACAGCAACAAAACAAGAACCCGACGGCCAAGAAACAAGAAGAATAACAAAAAGAGAAGCAGTACAAGCATGCAGGACTACTTCTTGGCTGCTTGATCAACACTGATCTTGACTTTTTTCCAAGCATGAAACATACCCAAAGCGGTCATGTGGGCAGCATCCGTCTTATCGAGCTCCTCGATGGTCCTTTTGCTCTCTTTTTCATTGCCCCAAAGTGCAGCCGAGACACCGCCGAGGTTGGAAACACTTTGGCATGTCCCACGCTCTAGTTCAATAGTTAGTGCTTCACATTTCTCTATTTTCCAACTCGTGCAATTTCAAAACATGAAAATTATGGTTCCATTATTTGTTGCTTAGTTTTCTTTGGTATATTTATGTATTTCATTACATCATTTATTTAACGCTACTATAACATCGAGATAGGCATAATATTCCATATTTTCATAATAATTTTGGTGAACCCAAAAATTCAAAGATTACATTTGAGTATCTCTTCACCTTATCAAGTTATGAATCAATCATCTTATCCCGCTTTCACTCCCACTAGGGTTTCTTGCATAGCTACTACTCTTTCGATTTCATACAGTTCGTACTCAACACCCTCCTTGATTTGTTACACCTATGGCTGATCATTTTATCAATATAGTAACTACTCCATGCACTCACCCTCCTATGGATACACCCATTTCTATTCCACCACCTATTACTTATATGGATCCTCTAAATACTTCTTCTTATAAAGGTTATGATATCATTAAACAACTTAATAATACACCGAGAAAAATCTCTCTCTCTATGAATTATTGTGCAATGCACCAAATTTTCATCAAACATTATAGGCTTCCCTTCATGTTATTCACATAGAAAGTGATAATTTTGTGGTATCCTTCACACACCTCATTCATTCTCTCAAAAATTTTACATGTTATACCCCATTAAGTCTATCTTAGATGAATGGATACTTTTTCCATCTATAGGTGAAATTGTGTTGGTTATCATGCTTGACTTGATTAAAGTATAGTATAAACAGTTATGTTTATTGATTAATCATGTTGATTTCATTATCTATAAGGTTTATAATGATGGCTTGATTTTATTTTGTAAGGTTGCTTCGTTGATCGATCTTATACTGATGTACTTATATTCATTTCTAAAACTATGTGCAGTCTTCTAATTTTATGATTATAGGAATGTTGACTAATTGTGAAGACCCTTGTTGGAAAACAAAGGTATATTCGATAATCGGGTCATAGAACCAGGATCTTATTTAAGTATTATTTTAAAAATCCATTATATGACATTCAAACCAATGTTGACTAGTTCGTAAAATGATTAAAAATTATGTCATATCAACAAACAAACACACACACACATGTATGTATGTACAAGAGTATATATATAATATATATTATCGATTATGTGTATATTTATATGTGGATATATATATGCATATATGTATATAACTATATATATATATAATATTACATGGTTTAATATATTATATACCTTATTGAGGTCGATTTATTTTTTTATGTGGCAATGTAATGTTGGGGGTGGGTCGGAAGCCCAGCCAAGGCCCACCGAACTCATATCAAGTTGGCCACTTATTCACCACTTGAGCCAATTTAAAATTTGGTAAGTCCACATATGCCAATGTGCCGGTTGTGCAAGTGTTTAGGATTTTGATTTAATTTATCCCCGACTATTGGATGATGGATAACAACCCAAATGGATAATGATATTTCTTTACAATTGGTGGTAGCGTCAAAGTTGGTAGATGACGGAATAAAAAGGAAATAAAGAGGAGTTGGGGAGAAGATGGTATAGTTTCATAAAATGAATTTAATGTATCTTTGTAACCCTTGGGAGAAGCAACAAGATTTTCAAGGAATATACCGCTGAGATAAGTGGTTATTTTTGTGTTTCATTTTTCATATTGGTATTTTTGGCTTGCCATGCAAGCTCTGCATACAAAATTGATCATAGTTGTTTTTTGGTGATCTGTTATGGGACCTTAGATGTAAATTTTACTGCAATTAGTTTCTTAGGGAATTTATAATGCCAAGCTATATATTTATTTTAGCTTCTATGTCGATTGGAAGATATTATTCTCTCTGGTTATCTCATGATTTTTTGGAATATTTATGGGAATAAGAGGAAGTGGACTCAGTCGACTATGAAAGGGTTGATAAGAAAATATTATAAATTTTTTTACATGTATGATATTGTCTCCCACTCATCTTTATCATTTATAACATTTAGATATTTTAATGATCCATGGAGAAATCAATTTTTGTGCTTTTATTTCTAGTATTGATGAATGAGAATGTGATCGATTTTTATGGTGTGTATCTTTTACGGATGATCATATGGTTGTATATATCTATTTGATTTTATACTTAAAAACATATATCCTTCTAACCCATGAAGTGTCTATTTATATACAAGTTGTTTGATAGTAAGGACATGTTATTTTTGTGACTACGTTATTGATTATGTTACCCAAAGCATGTGTATGGTTTCTCTACATGTATTCATGGGCATTGTGTATATGGTTGGGTAACTTTATATCTATATTTTGTTTCATCTATGTTGCTATGGGTTAATCCTTTCCTTCATTCATGGTTCAGGATGTATAACACTATTATGTGGTTATTATTTTCTAATTCAAGCTCGTGAACCCGTAGCTTAATGTTATTTCACATGTTCATTATTTTGGGTGTAAATATAAGTGTAGTATGTGAATACCCAACTCAAAATTTGGTTAAATTAAGATTGTAATAATGGTTTAAGGTTTTATTAAATAAGTTTAATCTTCTTCTCAAAGATATAATTTGAGAATGGCCTCACTATGAGTCGTAGGGTGTGGTATTATCTGTAGCTAGTTATTATTTGCATGACATGAATTAATAGGGTGTTCTCCTATAAGGATATTTAGTATTTTTTTATCATATACAAAGCATTGCAAATATTGAGTTTAGCTTGGTTACACTATGTTGGTTTTGTGACTCAGTCACCTACTAGTTTTGGGTCTATGTTTTAGTTAAATAATGAAGACCGAGTTGCTTGCTCAGTCGATGGATAGTATGGTTAGTTTAACATTTCCATTTTTCTCGTGTATTTAATTTATTAAGACCACTCAAAGTGGTCGAAGTGGTATGTTCTTGTTTTATCAAATATTTTATGGTGAAGGTTTATGATCTTTTTGATATTATTTATGGTTTATTCAAACTAGTTATTGTTGGTGTATTCATACTTAGAGAAACTTGAGGACTTAGTCCGAATGATTAAGACATATAGCCTATCCTTAGGATTGATCGTATCCTTCCTTATGCAAGATGTTATGATTATTAGGTTTGTTTGTATATGTTTGAATAAATTAAGTTCATTCAGATAATTTTAGGTATTTTTGAGCTTGAGGTATTTTCTAGTATTCAAATACTTATGTCGAATAAACTAATATTATAAAAATAGTGCATGTTATCCTACTTCTTGAGAAGGAATAATGTATTCGGATGAGTAAATATTATTTCAATAAGGTTATGGATTTGATTATCTTAATGTATTTTGTTTTGATATTTTAATTATTATCTTTAGCAAATTAAGACTCTTAATATTAATATTAAGACATGACTTGAGTGATATAATACTCTTTACTTTTTAAATCAATTATATGAATCTGAAATGAAGGTTGTTTGGTTTGTATGATTTCCTCTTGACTCACAATATTAATTTATGATGATGGTAAAAACAAGAATGATTGTTTGAGTATAAATTTAATACTTTCTTAATGTTATTAAATAACCCTTCTTGGGTATAAATGACGTAGTTGAAATGTTTTGAAATTTGATATTCATGCTTGTGATATGTTTGTAATCGAATTAATATTTATATGATTTTGAGTTGAAAAATCATATGATTCTTTTATGGATTATGAAAGAAAGGAAAAAGGAATAAAAAGGGAAAATGATAAGTTGTTATCTTAAATGAATTTCGAGATAATGTTAATTAGTTGAATTATGTTCATTGAAATATTTCAATGCTATAAATTATAAAGATAAGATGGTTGAATTTTTCATACCAGTTCTTTCAAACTGATGGTTTCCTAAAATTTTTAAAGATGGCAGAATTTAAGTCTTATCTGGCGGATGATTTGTAAATGGCTATGTTGATTTCTTATTGTTATGATTGAAATGTACATTCGTTACTTAGCTGTTGTAAAAGTGAGCTTATGCTTCACTGAATAATTTGTTGAAGGGCATTATGGCCTTTGATATTTTGTATAATTTTTGGGAAAAGAAATAAAAGTTCTATATTCAATTTTGGTTATGGTTGTAATAAAGATCTTAGTTGTTCATATAAATTATTCAATTCTATCTTTCTCGTTAGGACATAATTTTGATTGAATTAATCAATTTGATTTCATAAGATAGGTACTATCTTAAGGATGATTAATGAACAATGATTGAATAATACCCTTAAGTGTAATAGCTTTAAATATATAGAATGAACTAAAGATATATGAAGGATATGAGATATAAGCTATTAAAATAAATGAATGTGGTTTATTATTTTATAGTTGTATGATTAAACTCTTGTATGATGATAAATGATTAATGACCATTTATTATTTAGTCATAAGTATGTAAAATTCATGATTATGAATGATTATATTACAATCAATTATTGAGTTTAATTAATATTTAATTAAGCAACTTAACGACAATGTCACAATTTAAATAAATTAGGGACTGCATTAATAATGCGGTTGCTTCCTAATTATATTAAGATGCTTAATGAATGTATATAAAAAAACTTATGGAATTAAGTACAAATAATTATCAAAACTAAGTTATGGCCCTTAGGATCGTATAATTATTGTGAAGAAGTATTGCTACATTATGAAAGATAAACCTATCATAAAACTAATTCAATGTGGTGAATAAGTTAAAACAAACCTATTACATGGTACTCAGTAGGCCAAATTTCAATGGCTACTGTAGTACGGTGTTCATCGAATGACACATGTCATTCAATGAATACTGCCATATAACACTTATCCTAAGATGTTCCTCAAGATTTATTTATTATGTGTGTCATAATGAATAAGGAATTAAGTTGTGCTAAGATGTAGAGGTTGTCTATCCAGTTTGGTCTAGTTACATCTATACCAACTTATGTTGGCTACAGGGGAAGAAATTAATTGTGTGACGATGCAAGTCATTATGTGAGCTCTTTCTTTCCCATAGGAAACATAAGTTAGCAAATTCATGATTCGTCACATTGGATGAAGAATATTTGTATCTTGTGCATAACTTGAAATTAATTTATCAAAAGAATTGATTCAATTCTGATAATTGAACCAAGTGACATGGTGATGGGACATGTTTCAGAGATGAATGTGCAATCTAGAAATAGAGCATGCAACACATGACTCATAAAACTTTGTTGAAGTAGTGTAATTCATCATGTCCGTTAGGCTCACCTAGTTCTAACTAAAGTGTGAGATGTTGGATGGGATTCGACTGAATGAATTCTAGGTAGAAACTTAGAGAAAACTTGTAAAATCAATTCCGAGAAGGGAACTAAAGGGTATACATTGTATACAGACTCAAAAGAGTATATTATGGGGATCATTGAATCCATTTGACCCATAAATATGCACATGCTTTATTGATTTGTTATCTGAAGAATTATAATTATAAGTTGTTGGATTTAAATGTTAGTTTGTAAATTTAAATAAGTGAAGGCATATGTTTAATTTGGGAAGTTAATTTTTTCCCCCATAATTATGATGTTTAGAAAGTGGTTGTTACATTACACATGCTATATCATTCACTAATGAGGAGATATCACCATTTTCTAATGATAATCAGTGTGCACCATTCCTCATCAACATTTTTATTAGCACCACTTGCATTAAATGTGTTCTTATCGATAATGGATTAGCCGTCAATCTATGTGTTCATTCCCTTATAGAAAATGGGTATTAATGATAATCTAATTTCTAAGAAATCCACTTTCATTTGGGGATATGACTCAACTACTTGCACGTGTGTAGAAACTATTTCATTACATATTTAAGTTGGGCCTAAGACTATCCTTACCGAATTCTTTGTTATAGATGCTTGATTTCAGTTCAACCTATTACTAGGTAGACCTTGGATTCATACAATTCAAGCATTCCCATCTATTGTACACCAATGTGTCCAATTTTTGCATGATGGTTATCAACATACTATTACTACAGACCCTAAACCCTTAAAATTTTATCACATAGACACCATCACTTCCATTTATATTCATCTTACAAAGATCATTCCATATATTAGTATCGATACATATGACGTTGGTTAGTCTAGTGATTCAAATTCTTCTTCTACCACTCCAGATAATCTAGTTATTTCTAATCATACTCTGCTATTATTTCACCCATAGTACTAGCTCCTACACAAACTACTAATACATCTCGTGGATGCTCCTCTTACATCTAGTGCCTCACCTACTAGCATACTCGATACAACAATACAAAATGATAATGCAAACATAGACGGTTCTCAAGAATCTAACGATACATTTGATCATGTTGAACTTACTGATGAAGTATTAGGAAAAATAAACTTCACTCCTATTGATATTGATGAATTTTATTTTAATGAAACTTTTGTGACCAATGGCCTTGGTGAATATACATTCAAGACCCCTCCCTTTACTAATGTTATGTTACTTACTCTAGTGGTCCGTACTTACTCGACTATTTTCACATATGTTATTTTCACCTCATATTTTCTTGGTTATTTTCTCCTTACGACCACTTATAGTATTCAGTATTCCATTTATTAGTCTTCATTACATGTACCCTCGTACTTCTCCACCGACACTAGGAAATCTTGGCTTGACTATATTAGGGGCACGTTAGATTCCAATCAAATGTTTATCACTTTCCCTATGCCCTTCAAAAATATTACCCAGTGATTCATCTCCTAGTAATTCTCAAAATATCACCCATCAAGACACTCGTGATTATCCACCAAAGACCTTTCATTGATGAATAATATGCAATGACTTTGTACACCTTATGTCGAATAACAGCTCTTTTGACGATCCACCTCATACTATTTCCTATCAAGTCTCCATTACATCACTATTTGGCTTCGATCCAGATAATGAAAATATTTTAGACTATGGAACTTGATCGCTATCTTCCTTCCCACACTCGGGGGGCATCATGCTCATTGTCCCCAAAGCATCACCACACATCTTATGTTCACCTTATCATACACCTAACTTCTATCATATACATCTTGACACACACTCACGTCGTTATTTCCGATGATGCACTCTTGTGCTACAATTCACACTTGACTATTGTGGGAATCCTATATACATGAAACTCACACACCGAACCATCCATACTACACATTACACATCTTCACACATCATGTGATTTTATATGTATACAATCTCCCATCTATTCTACGTCATTCACACTTTGTGATTTATACACCTATACATAATACACACTCTACAAACTACATCACTATACAATCTACACACCTTGCATTACACATTATACTAATATACTTACACACCTTATATTACACATTACATATTTCACACGCCACACACTAATGACATGTTATTCGGTTATTACATTCATCATGCATATCACTCATCCACTTATATGCATTGCACTCACTACCCAACGACGCACTCTAGTCCAATGGTTTATACTCCATTGTTGAGGGTATAATCCTAAATTGAACATAACCCCATCACACCTATATCATTCTACACTTTCCTCTTCACATTCAATCCCAATATGTAATATTCTTAGCCATCATCTCATTCATACATTTTCTCGATATACGCTTTATGATACATCATCAATATTTCTATCATTTCCATCTCTATATTTTGTAATATATGTACCTTATGCTACATCATCACACTTTCTATCATCCTACTTATACAATTCATGATATATTATTTGTGTTACATAATCATGCTTTATATCATCATATCCATACCTTTCGTGATATATACTTTTTTGCTACATCATCATGATATCTATCATTTCTATCTCTATATTTCATGATATACACCTTATGCTACATCATCATGCCTTCTATCATCCTAATCATACATTTATTGATATAGAATTTATGCTACATCATCACGATTTATATCCATACCTGTCGTGATATATGATTTGTACTACATCATCACACTTTCTATCATTTCCATCTATATATTTCATGATATATGCCTTATGTACATCATCATGATTTTTGAAATCTTCCTCACACATTTAGATATATAGACTTTAGGATAAATTATCACACATTATACCACCACACCAATTTTACTTTGTCACATTAAATCCTAAACATTACATGAAACCCTACAATCAACATCTTTCTTGGGAACACATTTCAAACAATTTCCTAATGATGTACTCTCATTTATGGTTCATTCTTGATTCTTTGAGGAGCATAATTAAATGAACCTAATTGCATACATTTCCATCCACTTGGGGGCACGTTTCTATCATTCACACTACATTCCATTTCATATCATTCAAAATATATTGCATATCTTGGTTATATTTAGTCTTGCTTACTTCTTATTTTACATGTCCATCTTATTACATATGCTAGATAGATATCTTCTATGTTATTATCTATATTATACACACATGTGCATTCACTTTCGTTTCTATTTATGATCACACATTATAGAAATATCTTACACGTAACATGGATGCTTGGCATAGTACCTATTACCATTCCCACAGCTGCTCTTGGGGCCATCCACTTTTGTACATTACATGTGATATTGTTTCATTTTGTTTCATAGCACACTAGTTTCTCATATTACACAGCTTTAAAATACCTTTTATCTTTCTAACATGCTAACAAGTACTTCATGTGAAGAATTTTTTATACATGGATACTTTCTTCCATGATTGTTTGTTACATTTTCTTCCATCGTATGTTATTATTTGTAGCATTTTTCCTTTGTCTTATGTGCAAACTTGTCTATTTGTGGCCATTACATCCTTGATTGTCTTGTGAGATCATGAGTGGTGTCCAATGTTTGCAACCCACATTTTGTGGTCTACATTGTCTTCTTACATGTTTACATTGTCTTCTTGCATCTTATATTACACATTGTCTTCATGTCTGCTAGCTTACATTTTACATGTATGTTTTCTTGTACTAACACTTGTCTCCTAGCCACTTTGTTTGTGTGTTTATTGGTCTATACCAAGCACACTCCCATCCCCAGCAGGGAACACTTTTAGCATCTGTGGTTGATCCTCTTTTGGGCCACATACTCCTTCATTGACGTCACATGTACCCCAAATTAAGGGGGTCATCATATGGGTGAATCAGTCACCCCATACAACATTATACACAACACAATACCAGTATAACACAATTGTTAGTGTAATGCCTCCGTTTATTAAAAAAAAAAAAAATAGTAAGAATAAAATAAAAGGATCCAAATTAAAAGAAAAACCCGTGATTTCTTGTTGGGGGTGGATTTAGGAAAAGGATACCTTTTTGGTTTTTTATTGTCTTTTGTTTTGGGGGAGTGAGCGTTGCTCCCTTGGAGGGAGGGGAGAAATCTCCAACCTGATTAGTTTACATTTGCCACCAAATCCCCAGCTTGCGTCTAAGAAAAATGCACCCAGGACTGCGCGACTTCCTTTAGTGCATAAAAAGACAGAAAATTTTGTCAGATGAGTTATTTGCGTTGATAATAGTGGTGCTCATTAGGGTGACGGTGGGTTTCCTCATGTGCTCACATATTATTTGATTTGTAGGCTCTGCACATTATTTTTTCGCTCCTAACAGGAAGATAGACAAGAAGATTATGCCCACATGAATAGGATTAGGAGGAACATTATAGTTGTTTGTGGCCATTTTATTTCTAGAGCTATGCTTTTCACATTGGTTTTTTTTTTATTTGGATAAGGAAGCATGCAAGCGCCTGGTAGATACGTATGTTAAATGTGGAAGCATGTAAGCACCTGGTAGATATGTATGCAAAATGTGGAAGCATGCGAACCATTCGACTACATGTATGGAAGAAATGCAATTCCATGGACTGTAATGATAGCAAGATATGAAAAACATGGGTCTGTTAAAAGGTGTATAACTGTTTGATAGAATTCCTCAAATAAATGTTGTCTCATGGAATGCCATGATGGCAACATATGCACAAAATGGATGTGTAGAAAAGGCCTGTGATCTGTTTGGTAGAATACCTCAAGAGATGTGGTCTTATGGAACATACCCTGACCTTGTAAGCTTCATTTTTGGTTTAATTAGCTTTCAGACATGCAGGTTTAGTGCATGAGGGTTGTAAATACTTCAATGGCATGAATGCCTCTTGTAGAATCATGCCTAGAATTAATCATTATGTTTACTAGTTTTTGATGAGCACATGAGAATGTGTAAAATGTGGAGGCATGCTTAAGGCATGTGAAGTGTTTGACTAAATGCCTTCAAAAATCATGGTCTAACACAAAAGGAGGAAGATCTCATCCTACCCAAATAATAATAATAAGAAACCATTTGATCATGCTCAGCAAGTGGTAGGTCAAATCCGAGAAGGTAGGAGAAATGTGATAAGAGTATCGAAATGGTTTTCAAGTATGTCGTGATTTACAAATTTTATTGATAGACGTGTATGTTAAATGGTGGAGCTATGGATGCTTGTGATCCGGTTGATGATGTGCCCAAGCAAGTTAATCGAACCAAATCCCTCGCTTTGACCAACTCCACTCTCCGGCATGGTTCTTCTTCCCTTACCTCTCATAATTCTCATTTTTTAGTTCTCTTTTACAACTAAATAGAGTTTTAAATTATTAGGATTTTAAATATAGTTAAATGTCCCTTCAACTCGTTGCAAAACAATAAATTGTCATGTCGTAACTCACGACGTCATTATAACTCATCTACTTTAAACCATGAACTATTACCCTCACTTCGAGATGATTTAGAAAACTCTTACCCATCTTGATTGCTACAATATTGTTTTATTGACTAGAGGAATTTGACTCCCCATTGATAAAGTTGACCTTCTTCCTGTTTAAAATAGTTAAATTTTGCATTTTTCAGAGACTCACTAGGTACCCTTCGTAACTCTAGAAATGAGATGTGAAGTTTCATTCATGTACCTTGGTATACAAGGAGTCACCTTGACCTTTGGTTTGACCCAAACGAACATATGACATCCTTTTGACGCTCTTATAGGAGCCCTGTTACACTGGTTTACAATAGTAGAAAGCTGTTAAATCTAGAAAGTTGGCTTTCGTTTTGAACCGCCATTTGAAACCTGGATGGAGAAATTACTTCCCGTCTTCGCAAACCTCTAGCATTTATACTAGACAAATGCATGGAACATTCAGTATAGGAAAGAGTAATTTTTGCATAGTTTGGCAAGCCATTTTGTAGGCCTCAATTGCGGTTTGAAGAGGTCAAACCGAACCAATTTCGTCTTGTCGCTCTAGAAAACTTGTTGCCGTTTAAAAATGGTTCTCTAGTTCTCAGTCTCGTCGACTTTGAAGAATTATCCTTATATAGGGGAACTAGTAGGAGATGTCTCGTTAGGTGCTCCTCCATCAAACGCTTGTTTTAGACGCAGTCATTTTCTCGGGACCTCGAGCTAAATATTTTCATTTTACAACTAGGTGAACTATGACCATGGCCTTGGAAAACTAGTCACCAAACACAAACTGTTTCTCTCTCTTTTCAATTCCGTCAGTTTGAACGTGTTGTAACTAGTGATAAAATGTAAAAATAGAAAGTCATGAGACCTCGTAGGGTTGCCAAACCACCCCGGAAACTTTTAACACATGCAAATAATTATTTTAAATCCTTTAGTGTATACTTGTTGTGTGAAATATAAATTTTGACAAAATGGTGTTTTTCTCTCTCTTCCCTTCTCTTTCTCTCTCCTAAGTTACAAAATGAAGAAAAATGAAATGTAATGAATATATGTTTCTAGACCTTTTTATTTCAATTGCAAAGTGTAATTATTGTCACATGTAAATGGGAAATTGAAAAATGATAATTATGATTGATTAGGGTGGATGCCATGCCAGTGATTTATCACTGATATCATGCTCACGTGGGTTTTGTAGGATGGAAGAATGACGATGAAAAAAGGTGATGTGTAGTTTTAATTATTGTAATTGTAATTTTTATATGTCATTGTAAAATGAATAACCTGTCTAATGTAGTCTCTTGTTACGTAAAAGTTATAATTGAAATTTTTAATACACATGAGATGCTAGTTTTAGGGATAACTTAGGAAATGTGCATCTAATCACCGATTCAATTTGATTCTTAGTTGTGTATGGCACAAAGGGTTTGATTTATATATAGTAAATTAAAAATTGAAGTTAATATATTGTAGTACTTTCTCAAAGTATTCAATAAACGATTAAATTATTTATGGGTTATCTTTTTACCTTGCAAATATTATAAAGAGTTTTAATGGGAACACTCAACCTTAATAAAATATTCGTGCATAACTTTCCCGCATGTGTGATCCTTTTTACCATATAAAAATTAAGTCCGTAGAACGAAATTAAGCTTTGCACTCGATAGAAAACTCAGGTTAGGTAAATAAAACCCTAGTTGGAGTTTAATGTCATAGTCATTATGTTTAGAGTCATTGTCGTGAACCCATATTTTAGGAATGTCATGGTCTAACTTTATCCTAAGTATGGGGTTTCCTTCTAGTTTTGGTAATCGCGAGAAGAATGCCCTCTCTTGTGTCCGACACCTGGCCGAGTGTTGAAGACCACCTTAGGAGTCACCTTTTGAATCTTTGTTCGAAGGATCGACTAATGCGGTGCTACCTTGGTTTCTATCAAAATAACATCTTAGTATTTTCTTGAATGTGGTTTAGTATAATTATGTCCGCTTGCCTTAAAATCACGTGTAGTTGAGGCGTAGATTTTAGGTGCATATTGGAATTAAACTAAACCCTAGTAGTTTTTGTATGTTAACTTGTGGGTAGAAAACTATAATTTAACTCCTTGTATGCAAAATTGAGTTGAAAGATGTTGATTCTAGAGAACCTTAGAAATTGTAATCTTGTCCCTTAATCCCTTGTTATGTCATTTTATGGCATTAAGGAATACAGAAAATTTCTTATGTGGAATCGTGAAATGAAAAGTTATGGGATCCTCGTGAACATAGATCACTTGTGTTCATGTGTAGTTTATTATGCTCCTATCCATGTACTTCCTTAAGATGTCAGACAAGTGCTTTCGTATCTCTTTTGTTTTAAGACGATGCTAGAACGAGACCATAGTGTGATGTAAGAGCATATCATATAAGATGAAAATGAGATTGGAGATTAGGATTAAGGTCACTCTTGGAGTCTTTATAACTTAATTAAACATTTTCATGCGTTGCAAGGAATATAAATTGCCTTGGTGAGACCAAACTTTGAGAAAACAAAAGATATGAATGGAAGTCCATAAGTTATTGAACTTTAACAACTATGGTAATAAAAAAACTATTCCATGATCGATGGATGTTTTGGGAAAAAAGCTTTATTGGATCTAAGTCTCCTCAATCCCAAGATTTCATCTTGACACCACGTTAGGTTCACTTGTGTAGCAAGATTAAATTCTAAACTTTGAATAAGCATTTTGGGAAGCCTAATCTTAACATAAGAATGAGAGAGTTAGAATTTTGTATAAAATTTGAAATATGGAAAATACTTATGTAAGCTATGAAGATTGGCATAAGGGAAAAGAGAAAAATTAATGGTTGACAAAATAAGTGAAATGTGAAACAAATTTCAGAACATGTACGTGGAAAAAGGGAGAAAATTATGCTTACATAATAATGTTATTGAATTTTTAATGTACTCTAGATGTAACCATGGTAATGTTGTGTTGTGGGTTGTCATTCCTTAAGTCCCTTTTTATTGTGGTCATGTTATTTCTAGCATTCGTTCATTGGGGAAAGTGTGGTATCGACATGTTTGTGGCGTTGTCGTATGTGAGTCGATGACTTATGTGGTTGTCATATGTGAGTCGAGTTTCTGTACTTGGCGCTTGTGTTGTGTTGTGTGTAATGAGCAATGTGAGTCAAAAAAAAAAATTATCGTGGTATTTTTTACTGTTGCATTTGGGTGTGCAAAATGTGGGCACTACATATGGTATCAGAGCAGAGGTTCATGCTCTCAAACCTCTGGGATAGATTGGAGTTGTGATGATTTTGCATGATGGGGATGGTGTTACATGATGGTGATGGTGTTTCATGGTGGTGGATAATGGAAGAGTAATGTGATATATGTTGTTATGTGAACTATGTTGTGATTGTGACCTTATGGAAGCACATGTGGTGCATGTCACTTAGTGCATATTTGTTTTCATGTGGATGTGCTTGTGATGAGAGTATTGACTCTCCTTTTCGTGGATCTAATGAGGAATCCATGTGTGATGTACCGCCTTATTTTGTGTGAAAGGAATGATATTGTGAGTTGCGGAGTGTTGAAGCATTTTGACCTTATGTGATGTGAAGATGTATTGATGTATTGCATGAAGAAATTTATGTAAAGTGAATTACGTTTATCATGATGTCATCACCGTATTGTGATTAGTTGTGTGCATCATCGTGTTGTTTTGCAATTGACTATATGTCATAATGTTAGACATTGTGTTCCTCATACGTATAATTCATGTAATATGTGATGGTTCATGTCGTGATTTAGGGGCATATGGTGAGTATGATCCCTAGTGTATAGTGATTGCACTTTAGGTGCGTAGGATGTGGTAATGTGATGTATCATAACCCATGAAGGTAATGATTGTGTTGTACCCTATATATTTATACCATGTGCAAGACGTTATGGTTGTTGTGTGTGAATTACCATTGTGTTTGTGATGTAGTTATGTGTATGTTGTGGACCTTACACTAGATGACCCTAAGGGGATAAATTGTCAAGAGTGTATGTGTGGAGAGAGGAGGCATGGACCAGGTTGTCATAATCTTGAGCTGAGTACAAGTGAGAAAGTGGAGTCTTATATAGACTGAAAACCCACTTTTATCTGTTTAGTATACTTTGAGCTTGCTCAGTATATTATGGGTGCGCACCACCTTAGGCTCAACTTATGCAACCGTGTGCCCCCTACTCTTTCCTATTGGATTGTTCATTGAATAATCCTATGTAATTTTGACTATGTTGATCCTTGTGGGAGTTTGGAGTTATGATTCAGAAAAGATGATGATAGATACATTATTTGATTCGCTCATTTCTCGGTTACATGTATATTTTCGTGAGCCGAGGCTCGATTTCGAGTGCCAACAACTCGATAAGTACCCCTTTGGTGGTGGTATGAGGCCACATAGTGATTGTGTTATGCTATTTTCTCATTACGTATTTTATTCGTAAATTAATCTTTCTCTTTTATTGTTAGAACCAACCATTTTCTTAATTGACATGTTCTTATATTTTGGGCATTTATTTGATTATTTCATTAACGTTTGATTTTGCACTAACCAAGGCTAATTAGCCATTTGTTTTTCTTGGTTTTAAAACTTTCTTTTCATATTTGAGAGTTTTGTAGCCTAGCCCAAGGCTTTTGATTTTGCCACTTGACATTTGAATGGATTTTATGCTTTGGTTCTAATGTCATAATGTGTTGGAATAGGGTCATGGGATTTACCATGGAGTGGTTAAACCTATGGACCCACTTCATTGTATGGGGGTACGCCCTAAGGAGTTATAGATAACTAGCGGGTTATTGAACCACGAGTTATTATGTCACTTGGGTTGGGGGTGATGGGGCTCTATGTGCCTAGCTGAGGGCCATAGGGTGACCGGCCTCATTAAAAGGAGAAAGGAAAGGGCCTCTATGGTTGAGTGACCTGTTATTCTTTATGGCACTCTATGGTGGAGTGACCTGATATTCTTGATGGGGCTCTATGGTTGAGTGACCCGACTTGGTTCTGGCACTATGTTTCTTCCTCTTGGGAGGTATATGGAGATTATCTGGTGATGCTTTGGGGAGTATATGGAGTTGCTTTATGATACTTCAAGAGATATATGGAGTTTTACCTGGTACTTTTGGAGATATCTGGGGTTTGTTTCGTGATGTCTTGTTATGTGTGGAGTTGGTATAGTGAGTTATGTGTCCTCTTGTGAGTCTAGTTAGACTTTGTTATGATTGGTGGCGTGACTCTCCCTTGGTTGGTATGGACTATTGGATATTGGATTGGAACTATATCGTTATAGTCATGGATTTTTGTGAGTCATGTGATACTCGTTGTATATGTATTAGCATGTTGATTCTATTCGAATTGCTGGAAATTAGTCATATGTGGTCTACTTTGTCATTCCATGGTTTGGTGAAACCCTTGTGATGTGGTACAATTGTGAAAGTATGTAAAAGCATGGTATGAAAATTTGGTGTTGTGTATGACCTTGGTAGGGTGTTGTGACTGTAGTTCATGATGGGAACCCACAGGAATGAATAAACTAAAATTCTATAAAAAAATGAAATTTTAAAGGACTTGAATTAAGAATAATGTTAATGGAAAGAGATTAATGAAATAATGAATAAGAGAGAACTGCCAATCTTCATAGAACCTTGAAAGTTAAAATTTCTACCAAATGTTCCTAGGGCCACCCCGTGACCATGCTTTTGTGTTTGAAATCTTAACCTTAGAGCATACCTTCGCCACATTCATCCCTTGTTGCGTACCTTTTTCTTTTTCTTCATTATATTTCGCATCGAGGACGATGCTTTCTTAAGGAGAGGAGAATGTAATGCCTCTGTTTATTAAAATAATAATAATAATAATCATAATAAAATAAAAGGATCCAAATTAAAAGAAAAACCCATGATTTCTTGTTGGGGGTGGATTTAGGGAAAAGGATGCCTTTGTGGTTTTTGGTTGTCTTTTGTTGTGGGGAGTGAGAATTGCCCCCTGGAGGGAGGGGAGAAATTTCCAACCCGACTAGTTTACATTGCCAAAGCAAATCCTAGCCTCGCATCCAAGAAAAACGCACCTGCACTGCGTGACTTCCTTTAGCTCATAAAAAGACTGAAAATTTTGTCAGATGAGTTATTTGGGTTGATAATAGTGGTGCTCATTAGGGTGATGGCGGGTTTCCTCATTCTGCTCACATATTATTTGATTTGTAGGCTCTGCACATTATTTTCGGCTCCTAACAGGGAAGATGGACAAGAAGATTATGCCCACATGAGCGGGATTAGGAGGAACATTATAGTTGTTTGTGGCTGTTTTCTTTCCGGGCTATGCTTTTCACATTGGGTTTTTATTGGATAAGGAAGCATGCAAGCGCCCTGGCAGATACGTATGCTAAATGTGGAAGCATGCAAGCACCCTGGCAGATACGTATGCAAAATGTGGAAGCATGCAAACCATTCGACTAAATGCATGGAAGAAATGCAGTTCCATGGACTGCAATGATAGCAGGATATGCAAAAAATGGGTCTGTTAAAAAGGTGTAGAACTGTTTGATAGAATTCCTCAAAGAAATTTTGTCTCATGGAATGCCATGATGGCAGCATACGCACAAAATGGATGTGTAGAAAAGGCCTATGATCTCTTTGGAAGAATACCTCAAAAGACGTGGTCTTATGGAACACACCCTTACCTTGTAAGCTTCATTTTTGGTTTAATTAGCTTTCAGACGTGCAATTTCAGTGCATGAGGGTTGTAAATACTTTGATGGCATGAGTTCCTCTTGTAGAATCATGCCTAGAATTAATCATTATGTTTTCTAGTTTTTGATGAGCACATGAGAATGTGAAAATGTGGAGGCATGCTTAAGGCATGTGAAGTGTTTGACTAAATGCCTTCAAAAATCATGGTCTAATGGTTGCAAGATTTGAGGCTATGCACAAAAGGAGGAAGATCTCATCCTACCCAAACAACAACAATAAGAAACCATTTGATCATGCTCAGCAAGTGGTGGGTCAAATCCAGAAGGTAGGAGAAATGTGATCAGAGTAGCGGAATGGTTTTCAAGTATGTAGTTATATATTTTATTGATAGACGTGTATGTTAAATGGTGGAGCTATGGATGCTCATGATCTAGTTGACGATGTGCCCAAGCAAGTTACTGAACCAAATCCCGTAGTTTCGACCGACTCCACTCTCCAGGCATGGTTCTTCTTCCCTTACCTCTCATAATTCTCATGTTTTAGTTCTCTTTTGCAACTAAATAGAATTTTAAATTATTAGGATTTTTAATATAGTTAAATGTCCCTTCAACTCGTTGCAAAACAATAAATTGTTGTGTCGTAACTCACGACGTCATTATAACTCGTCTACTTTAAACCATGAACTATTACCCTCACTTCAAGATGATTTAGAAAAATCTTACCCATCTTGATCGCTCCAATATTGTTTTATCAACCAGATGAATTTGACTCCCCATTGATAAAGTTGACCTTCTTCCTGTTTAAAATAGTTAAATTTTACATTTTTCGGAGACTCACTAAGTACCCTTCGTAACTCTGGAAACGAGATGTGAAGTTTCATTTGTGTACCTTGGTATATGAGGAGTCACCTTGACCTTTGGTTTGACCCAAAACAAACATATGACATCCTTTTGACGCTCTTATAGAAACCTGTTACACTTGGTTTACAACAATGAGAGAAAGCTATTAAATCTAGAAAGTTGGCTTTCATTTTGAATCGCCATTTGAAACCTGGATGGAGAAATTACTTCCCATCTTCGCAAACCTCTAGTGTTTATACTAGAAAAATGTATGGAACATTCAAGTATAGGAAAGAGCATGTTTTGGGATATTTTGGCAAAGCCATTTTGTAAGCCTTCGATCGCAGTTTGACGAGGTCAAATCGAACCAATTTCATCTTGTCACTTGAGAAAACTTGTTTTGATGAAAAATGGTTCTCTAGTTCTCGGTCCCGTCGACTACGATGAATTCTCCTTATACGGGGAACTAGTAGGAGATGTCTCGTTACATGCTCCTCCATCGAACATTTGTTTTAGAAACGGTTTTCTGGGCCCTCGAGCTAACTTTTGTCATTTTACAACTAAGTTAACTACGACTAGTGGCCCCGGAAAACTAGCCGCCAAACGCAAACTGTTCGTTCTTTTTCAATTATGTCAGTTGCTATGAACTCTTATTATATCTGGGGACACATAGAAAGTTAATCGTGGTGTGCGTGCTCATCGAAAGATAACCTTTGGAAGTAGTTTCTTACCCTCCAATCCTATTTGAATGTTTTGTAACTAGTGATAAAATGTAAAAATAGAAAACTCCGGACCCTCGTAGGGTTTCCAAACCACCCTGGAAACTTTTAACACATGAAAATAAATATTTTAAATCCTTTAGTGTATCTGTTGTGTGAAATAGAACTTTTGACAAAATGGTATTTTCTCTCTCTTCCCTTCTCTTTCTCTCTCTTGGGTTACAAAATGAAGAAAAATGAAATGCAATGAATACATGTTTCTAAACATTTTTATTTCGATTGCAAATTGTAATTATTGCCACATGTAAATGGGAAATTGAAAAATTATAATTATGATTGATTAGGGTGGATGCCATGCCGGTGATTTATCGCTGATATCATGCTCACGTAGGTTTTGGGATGGAAGAATGATGACAAAAAAAGGAGATGTGTAATTTTAATTATTGTAATTGTAATTTTTATAGGTCATTATAAAATGAATAACTGTCTAATGTAGTCTCTTGTTATGTAAAATTTATAATTAAAATTTGTTAATACGCATGAGATGCTAGTTTTAGGGATAACTTAGGAAATGTGCAACTAAACACCAGTTCAATTTGATTCTTAGTTGTGTATGGCACAAATGGTTTGATTTATATATAGTAAATTGAAAATTGAAGTTAATATATTGTAGTATTTTCTCACTATTCAATAAATGATTAAATTACTTACTGGGTTATCTTCTTACCTTGCAAACATAATAAAGAGTTTTAATGGGAACACTCAACCTTAATAAAATATTCATGCATAACTTACCTGCATGTGTGATCCTTTTTACCATATAAGAAATTTAAGGCCGTAGAATGAACTTAAGCTTTGCACTCGATGGAACACTCTAGGTTAGGTAAATAAAACCCCTAGTTGGAGTTTACCGTCATAGTCATTATGTTTAGTGTCATTGTCATGAACCCATATTTTAGGAATGTCATGGTCTAACTTTATCCTGAGTATGGGGTTTCCTTCTAGTTTTGGTAATCGTGAGAAGAATGCCCTCTCTTCAGGTCTGACACTAGGCTAAGTGTTGAAGACCGCCTTAGGAGTCACCTTTTGAATCATTGTTTGAAGGATCGACTAATGCGGTGCTACCTTGGTTTCTATCAAAATAACATCTTGGTATTTTCTTGAATGTGGTTTAGTATAATTATGTCGCTTGCCTTAAAATCACATGTAGTTGAGGCGTAGATCATTAGGTGCATATTGGAATTAAACTAAACCCTAGTGGTTTTTGTATGTTAACTTGTGGGTAGAAAACTATAATTTAACTCCTTGTATGTGAAATTGAGTTGAAAGATGTTGATTCTAGAGAACCTTAGAAATTGTAATCTTGTCCCTTAATCCCTTGTTATGTCATTTTATGGCATTAAGGAATAAAGAAAATTTCTTATGTGGAATCGTGAAATGCAAAGTTATGGGATCCTCGTGAACATAGATCACTTGTGTTCATGTGTAGTTTATTATTCTCCTAGCCATGTACTTCTTTAAGATGTCAGACAAGTGCTTTCATATCTCTTTTGTTTTAAGATGATGCTAGGAACAAGACCATAGTGCGATGTAAGAGCATATCATATAAGATGAAAACAATATTGGAGATTAGGATTAAGGTCACTCTTGGAGTCCTTATAACTTAATTAAAAATTTCATGTGTTAGAAAGAATATAAATTACCTTGGTGAGACCAAACTTCGAGAAAACAAAAGATATGAATGGAAGTCCATAAGTTATTGAACTTTAACAACTATGGTAGAAAAAAAAACTATTCCATGATCGATGGATGTTTTGGGAAAAAAGCTTTATTGAATCTAAGTCTCCCTCGATTCCAAGATTTCATCTTGACACCATGTTAGGTTCACTTGTGTAGCAAGGTTAAATTCTAAACTTTGAATAAGCATTTTGGGAAGCCTAATCTTAACATAAGAATGAGAGAGTCGAATTTTGTATAAAATTTGAAATATGGAAAATACTTATGTAAGCTATGAAGATTGGCATAAGGGTAAAGAGAAAAATTAACTGGTTGAACAATAAGTGAAATGTGAAATGAATTTCAGAACATTTAGGTGGAAAAAGGGAGAAAATTATGCTTACATAATAATGTTATTGGATGTTTAACGTACTCTAGATGTAACCATGGTAATGTTGTGTTGTGGGTTGTCAATCCTTAAGTCCCTTTTTATTGTGGTCGTGTTATTTCTAGCATTCATTCATTGGGGAAAGTGTGGTATCGACATGTTTGTGGCGTTTTCTTATGTGAGTCGATGACTTATGTGGTTGTCGTATGTGAGTCGAGTTTCTGTACTTGGAGCCTGTGTTGTGTTGTGTGTAATGAGCAATGTGAGTAAAAAAAAATCCTGGTATTTTTTGTTGCATTTGGGTGCGTAAAATGTGGGCACTACGCTTAGTTTAAGATAGGGCTCATAATAAGACTTATGTCCTTAACACAATGACCTTTTTGGATGCTTGAAATGAGGGGGAAATATATAATTCTTTCTTAAATGCCTGGAGACCAGGGGAAGTTACACAATGATTGGTATTTCAACAGAGTCTACATAACTCCATACACAATGGATTTTATAGGGAATATAGTCATTAGAATGCATTTATACACACCATTTAGAGGGGTGTTTTACACAACAGAAGAAGTTAAAGGTTGGTAGATGACACCAGATAGTTATCCCTACACTTCTTCCATTACACTGGCATGAGATCACCCAAAAACTTGTGTTGACATCATCTACAAGATTCTTTCTACACTCTTTTCTTCATCACAGATTAAGTGCACATGTTATTTTTTTCACATTTTTCATGTTACATACTCCTTTACATGTTTTTTACACATATACATACTTGACTACTATTATCCAAAATTCACCCCTTAAGGTAATTTTGATAACACGCATCAGATTATTCAGTCCCAAGCGAGTAAGATTGATTTGAGGCCCAAAATCATGTTTTTTGGGGTCCCCTCGGCCTTTTTCTAACTTCCCCACCCAAGAAGAAATCCCAACAGGTTGAGAAAATGGAAAAAATGTAAAAAGTAAGGTTGTAGGATTTGTGTTAAGGCATTTCGAGCCTCGAAGGGTTTAGGTCGATCTTGAGGTTTGTTGTACCAAGCTTGGGGGGAAAAAAATGAAGAAAATCAGCTAAGTCCTAGTCCAGGCGGTCTGCGGGACAACTGGGCCAAAAGTACGCAGAGGACACAAACCAGCCGATTCAGCTGAAACAGGGAACTTTCGTCTGGGACATTTGGGCCAAGAGTACACGTGGGACGCGAAAAGCCGAAAGAGCTGCCAACGAATGGAATCTCGCCACGTGTATTCACCTCAACCAGAAACAAGGAAGCCCGAATCGGTCGAAGCAGGAGATTTTCATTTGGGACATCCAGGCCAAAAGTACGCGTGGGATGCAAGGGATGTGAAAAGCCGAATCGGCCAAAGGCAGAGAAGAAAAGTCAACGTTTGACCCGTGAAACTTCAAACGGCCATCACTTTTGACTCCAAGCTCCGATTTTCACAAAATTGGACTTTCGCAACAAGCACGACATCCTCTACGCCATAAATTTCTTATTTTCAATGAGGGTAGATATATTTAATTAAAAGAAACATATTCGGCCCAGTCAATTAATGCTCATTCCCATTAAATAACATAAAAACGCCTGTCGGACCCAAAATGGCTGCCCGCACTCGAAGGCCATAACTTTTGCATTGCTTTCAACGAAATCACACAAAATTGGTACCGTTGGAATTGTGGATCCAATCCCAATGAAAAGAAATCAAGAAATTCTATATTTGATGAGACATTGATCAATATTTTTAAGAAAACGTGGCTGGGTTCATAACAGTGTTTTATTTGGTGGTGGGAGTGCAATTAAGAGGCATGGTCATCATTCTTTCTCTCATTGCAGCACTGGGACAGTATGGGGATCCTTTTGCAAGTAATATATAATCATTTAACTCCATTTAATGCCTCTTACAAGTGGTTGAAGGACAGATTTCAAGATTTCCATTTTCCCTTCTCTTTCTCTTCTCATTTCTTCTATAAATTGGAGTGTTGGGCTCATTGTAGGAGGAGGTAGTTTTTGTAGCAAAGCTCTATAAAAATTGCTTTGTGAAGCCAATGTGTTGTAGGCCCTTATTGTGGACTCCTTGCATGGTGATCCAGGCCCTTATCTTGTAATAGATTGAACTGTGCATATTATGAAGCAATAAAATATAAGTTTGTGGATGTATCTTCCCCTGCTGTGTTTTCTTGCATTCTTCTTGCCCCTTCAACCTCTTCTTTACAAGAATATTGTGTCTATTATTATGTTCATGCAGGGATCCATTATCATTGTGTATGTTCGAGGTATTTTTGTGAATGCATTTTGCTAGATTGTGGAGAACTGTCATCACCCCTTCTAGTGTGCACTTTGCTTTTGCATCTCACGCATTTGAAAACTACTCTCACACCCTCCTTTTCTGGTGTATCACCACTTTAGTGTAGGATTTCATTTTATGCATTCTCTCTCCCTGGTCCCTTGGAAATTTAGATTAGAATAGTTAGTTTCCCCTGCATTAGAGTAGATTGTGGCAGGTAGTTTAGGAGCAAGAACCAGCTTTCTCTGGAGGTCTATCTCAAGTAGCAAGTCCCACAACTTGGAGATAGTACCCATGTTATCCAATCACACCGTAAGTTCAAGTATATGCACTTATGGAAACATAAGGGTGCTGTGATTTGGTGATAACAACTACTTGTCTGCGCTTATCTTTACAGTCCATTCGTATGGGAAGCGGTAGTCAACATCATCCACATCACACCAACAATGACATCAACATAGATAACATGTACATTATGACATCTACACATGTGTTTATACCCTAAGTTCCTTCTAATCACTTTTTATACTCTTCCTCCTTAGCATCTATACTTCACATTTTTATCACTCCACGCTTTTGTCTAGTACCTCAAAGACATTTTATACATCGATCTACATGGATATAAGGTACATATCTCTATATAATTTATGTTACCGATCTTTGCACTCATCAAAATAAAGTGGGGAAAATGTAGACACAAAATCACACACTTAGGGTAACTATCTAGTCATAATTACATACTACTATTCATATGATTCCAAAGCAAGAATGGTACTAATTAGCCCATGACTTTGGCCACCTTTCTTTTCTTTTTATTTCTAATTTTAGTCTTACACCCTTAATTTCTTAGTCTATCCTTTTAATCTTCGACATTGGTCATCCTGGACACCAACACCTAGCCAAGATGATAGCGTCGGGTCAGAGGCCCTGTCCCTCCGGGAGCCCATGTCATATTTATACTTTACTCACACTTTTTGGGTCCTTTTTAACCATTTTAGCATCTTATCTTTTTATTAGTCAACATTTTCGAGGTTAATTATGAAATATAAGCAAGGGAATCATATAAATATAAAGTTATTTGATCATAATAAAGGACCAAACACTAAGCATTAGTTATCACCACTGAAGGTGCATCCATCTAGCTCCATCACAAGGGACACAAGGGTTGGTTTTCTACATCACACTTCATAGGAGGTAAGTTCATTATATATCATGCACACATTTTATACATTCTACATCTAGCTATTTTCTCATTATCCATGCGCGAATGTCACAAGAGCAACCTAGGGCACAATTCCACAAACACAAAAAAAATACATTGGGTCTAAGATGTAGTACATCGATCATTGTAAGTCCATCATTGTTGTAGCTAAGGAAAATATGAACCCTCATTTTGTATCTTTCTTTTTTAGGATTTGATGTCTATTTGAGGTTTTTACAGGTATATATTTCATTGCAGGTTTCCTATGACTCCAACGATCATTGTGCAAATCCATAGTGAAAAAAGTGAGCATCAACGAACATCTTGTGACCCTAATAATTTGGGTTTCGAGTATTTTCAAAGACCCAGGCACCCGAAATAGGCCCAAGGTGCCCTCTAGCTCCCATGTCTCTCTCTAGGTGCCCCACCTAGAATCCTTCTCCAAATCTATTATTTTCTAAGCTCCAATGTGATGGTATTTACTTTGCATTTCATTTTTTTCTATCTCGATGCACTTTCCGTAACTCGGTGAATCAATTAAGGTATCTTACCCTCTCTTTGTAATTAGAGTTTCATTAATTATTACTTAATTTTCTTTGGTATATTTATGTATTTCATTGTATCATTTATTTACTATTACCATAACATTAGATTAGGCATAATATTCCATATTTTGCATAATCACTCTCAAAGACTTGCCAACTCACATTATTCTCGAGATGAATGATCTCATCACCATCTTAACATGCTAGCATTGTGTCTCTTAATGAGATCTCTAGGTGGAACAAATTGTGACCCTACAACAACCATTTGATTAGCTTCCACATTTAAATTTATTGGAATTACTTGGAGATTAATAGCCTCAAAAATTTCAAGTAGGTCCCAAAATATATGTTTATAAGCCTTTAAGAGATTATTCTTTGTAACACACTTTCCTCTTACTAGGTGGACAACTAATTCAGCACCCTCGAACACCTATAACTTCTTAATGTGTCATTTCTCAACTAATAATAGTCGATGAACTAAAGTGTCATACTTAGCTACATTATTGGAGCATGTAAATTAAAGCCTATGAGAAAAGAGTAACTTCTCACTCTTGGGGAAATTAAAAACACCGCCCCAACTCAATTTTTACAACTAGAACCATAAAAACATCTTTCATAGGCCCTATGAATCCTTTTCACTTTCACCTAATGCACTTGGGATGAAATATGTAATGTTTCTACCATTTTGATATATGTACTTGCTTTAGTGACTGAAGTTGGCAAACGTTGACATGTGATTTTGCTCTAAATTGATGTTCTCTTTTGAATAGATAGATTGTGTTTACTATAATGATATCAATTTTCTATCATATTTGATTTTAAACATGCTTAATGCAATTTTATACTTAATTTGACTTATCATTAAGTACTCATTTGTTTTGTTTTTAAATTAAACCATGTGATTTCGCTTGTGGAAAGTGAAAATAGGACCATTAGGGATAATGAAAATTTGGACAACCAGGTAAGATGTCTAAGTTCGATGCATTTCTGTTCCTAAGATTATTACAACCACTTTTGATGAAGGATAATACCTTGAATCAATTAAATTGATCCAAGGCATTCACATTGATCATTATTTTATTGAAATCATATTGGTGAGTCAAATTAAATTTATTATTTTTCTAATGGACCGTCATGTTCAGGATTAAATGATTATAAGGTGGTAAGATATGGTTTTGAGACGTATTACTAATGTAATCACACTGCTACTTGGTTTTTTTATTGGATTCGATTATTACTAAGGTTGATGTTCCTGTTGAATATTATGGGACCTAAGAGAAATCTATCCTAAGATAACTATACACTAGGGAAATAATTAATAATCGAGTGTATATGAATTTATACTATCGATCTGAACCTAAGGTTGAAATTTACTCTAAATGGGATCTAAACCTAACTAAGATCTTAGACCTAACCTAAGATCTAACTACGAGATGGAACACGAGACTAAGGGCCTATGTATGGTTAGAATGGTGCTAACCCATGTAGTACTTTGAATTAAATGAAATTAAAGGGGCTCTACCGCCACCTTTGGCAAAGACCAAGTTTAACTTGGTATGCACTATAAACAAGGTAACTAAATGTTTGGTAGTGTGTTGTTTAAAAATTTAGCTATTATTAAATTGGAATGGAGGTTGGAAGATTTAAAGGGTGTAACTAGTAGACTTCCATTGCATTAATTATCTTGAAGTAAGTGAGAAAACCACCTTGGGAATTCCAAGATGGTTTTGGGGAAAAGAATAACAGTTGGTTTTTATTTTTCATTTGGTATATCGAGCACTATGGCTTTGCATGTTAATATTTTGTTATTCAAACTGGTAGTTTGTTTTTTTGCTTCATTAATGAAATATCCATTACATGGAGGATTTAGAAGAGAGAAATTTATGATTTGGGGTTATAAAAATAATGAGGAAGAAGAAGATGGGATTTTTGTTTTAATTTATTGGAGAAATATTTCAGGAAAGCTTTTCTAGAAAGTTTGGGAGCTTGGAGGAGATTTTTGAGAGCTCTACCAGGAATGATAAGCTCTAACTCATTATGATAAATTTATCTATTTAATAGTTTCATGAAAATAACTTTTCTCTTCTTATGAAATCATATTATGAGTTATGGGTTTATAGGTTTTTGTGTAATTCCTATGTTACCTAGTTTTTATTTCATGAATACTTTTGAATATGGATGTTAGTCAATTTAAAATGACTCATGTTAATATACATGTTTATGAATGTGATGTGCAAGGGAAACAATGATTTTATTATTCTTTGTGTTTTGTTTTATCATTTGAACTTAACAATTATTATACCTATGACTATTAGCCAAAGCTCATAGAAATGATACCTATCTTTAATATAGTTTGAATGCATATTAAAAGCATTGTGTTTATTGTTGCAAACTCATCTATATTGGGTTAGTTAAATCTTAATGAAATATCTTGTTGTTGTTACTTATTGGTCCTGGGCATTATACGTTATGGGTTCATTTTTTTCTTTAGTTAGCTAGTTGATTTTTATAGGCTTATCGGTTCGACCTTATATTGTGATTTTTGCTTGTGTCTATTAAACACTCGAGTATAAGTTAAAAAACCTTTATGGGTCTTAACATTTTCAAAATTTTGAACCTCTCCTTTATGGGAGAAGGAGACTGATATTATTGTTTGGTTCTAATTTCCCTTTTGATGTACTTGAGTCTTAAAATGGACAGTGTGAATACACGTACGTTTGTATGGGATCTTCTGTCAATTTGGATTCATTCAAAGTTTTTACTATGATTCTTTTGTTTAACACCTCTATGAATGATTAGAGGGCCATATTAGACTTTCCTTAAAAATGGTGAAGTTGGAAATACTTCTATTGGTATCTTGATATAGTGTGAACTATTTAAAGGGTTTGAATAGTTTGACCTATGATGAATCTATGTGTTATAAGTTTTGGTGTTCTAACACAATGGTTGAAACTAGTAAGAAATGGATTCTATCCATGGTGAACTCTATCCATGATGAACTCACTTATATTGATATGAATAGTAACAGAGCATAGTTGGATATAAGACTAGCTTGTATATATTATTTTATCATCAATAAGATTGATCTTAGATCTTCTTTCGAATTTGGTTTAACCTTAATCGACCCTGTTTGGAACTGTTGTTTTTCTATTAGTTTGTGTTTAGAACATATATTTGGTCTAAGTGAATGAAACGAATATATGATTATATACTAAGGATAATCTTGTCTTCATGCCTTAATTTATATCATGATTATATTAAATGGTTCTTTATACGGTTGTATACTAGAATGAGGTTATAGGAGGTTCTAGTCCTATAATTTTGGAATTATATTACTACAAATTTTTGGGTCTTCTTCTTCTTAGAATGAATAAGGCACTAATTGTTACTATTGTTTGACTATAATATATTACTTAGGTAAGTAAATATTAAAATAATGAACAAGGTAATGGATTTTAGTCAGATAATTATGGGATTATAATGTTGAAATCATCTTACACTTGTATTCATGTTCTTGATTTATGTGGATAAATAGTACTTTTCTTGTACCTTGGTGATTTGTAATTATTATTCATTGAAATTCTTGATTTTTGGTGTGACATTAAATAAACTCTTTTATGGTTTCAATTATTGTGTTGTTCTTTCATGATTTTAAGACTATTTATTACTTTTGAAATTTAGAATGATTTCATTAAAAAGTAGTGTTCCTTTTATGAAATTGTTAGGTAGAAGCATGTTGTTCTAAAGATTTAGTACTTATCATGCTCAGTTCATGTGAACTGACACATGCTAACAATCTTGTAGATGGATTTTGTGAAAAGTGAAAGAAGAAATACTTATAAGAAGTTGCATTTATTTTATTGATGAAATTAATTGATCTGATTAAATGGTTATTGTATAAGTTTCTTGAAGTGGTTCTGTTTGGAAACATGGAAGGCCTAGAGCCTTATTGATGTAATCTTTTGAAAACTTATTGATTTTTGTAACTAAATTTTTGTTGAAATTAGAAGGAAATAAAAAGGAATTCTTGATTTTATTGACCTTTGTAAATTGAGATAAGTTTGATGATATTATAGTTGAAATAAATAAGATGAAATCAATATTTTTATTGTTCAAAGAATTTATTGAATGTCGAGATTAGAAAGATAGTTTGTTTCTCTCATGATAAAAATGTTGATTTATTATATAGTTATATGTCAAACATAGACATGACTTAATAGATACTATGTGGCTTGTTATGTTGATTATGTGAAGGACTATACATAAATTCCATTAATCTAATGAGATAATGATGAACTGATATGAAATTTTATAGATAATATGGTAAACTTTATCCAAAAATTGTTGAAATGAAATATTATGTTCATATGGATTGATATTAAGTCCTTTATAAGGGTTATACTATAATGAGTCATTGTGAACTTATAGATAAGATAATATGCCCTTAAATGGAAAGAAAGGGAACATATTTATTAAGTTAGAATGGACTTAATGATTGAATCTTAAACCTATGTTGATATCTATATCTATAAAGTTTGACAAGTAAAGGAACATGATAAAATGTGATCAAATGCATATGTAATTGGAGTGATGAAAAGGTTATGATAAGATGAGGTGAATTGATAAAAGTCACACAATCTAACTTGTAAGATATGTACATCGAGTTATACTTAATAGTATTAAATAATAAGATAATGCTTAAATGTTGTCCTATACATGTTATAATCAGATTGATTAGTGACACTTAATGGACCTATGGAAAATGAATATTTAACTCAATGAACTTAACGTAGATTTGATCTGTACATCTTTAAATCATAAGGAGTTGTGTTACAATTCTTCCTTTAAGGATTAATCATATTAAACCTAGTTGATCCTTAGGAATGACACCTAATGATTAAATTTAAGTAAAATTAACAAGTTGGGAGTTAAAGAATCAATGAACTTATTAAGTTATGTAGTTTCACTTAGTGAAACTCAATGGGTTGTATAGTCATTGTTACATAGTACCCAGTTAATGATGAAGGTAATTAGGTGGATATTGTGGAGAAACCACCATGGCGTGATATTCCACTCAGATCCTCTAAACATGGCTGTCATAAAATGATATTTTAGGTTAGTGTTCTACACTAAATAGTGACAAGCATATGATCTATGGCCAATGTCATCTTATGTTGACTAAAGGTGACTAATCAGGATCGAATCGATGTAAGTCGATTTGAGTATGATTGATTACCCTTAGTCACCACACATAGATTGTTAACACTAGTCCATGTGAGCTTTCCATTTTTAGTTCTAACATGGACTTGGAAGTGGTTGACAAAATTCAAGAAATTCTAATCTAGATAACAATGTCGAGTGGGATGAAAGACATATTCATTTTGAAGAGTATGATATATAGGAATAAAAGCATGGTATACATGTCCTTAAACTTTGGCCAAAGTATTGCAAATTATTGGTTACATTGTATTGTTTCAGCTGGTCTAAGGATGTGTGATATCAAATGAGTGTCAATAATGGATACTCATATAGGATCTTTAGACATTAACACTTGATTGATGCTTAATGGTTAAAGGAACCAAAAGTATACAAAATATACACATAGATATAATGAAACATGAGAGATCGGTTAAACAACAAGTCATGAAATGAGAGATCAGTTTTATAACGAGTCATTACATATGCATATGGTTTACTATTATGTGAATTTAAAAGAAGAAAAACAAATCCCCTATTTTGAAGTATTAAATGAGGATGTTACATTTTGGTATCAGAGATGAAGGTTGCAGCTCTTGGACCTATTTGAGTCCATCTTTGATAAAAACTTAATTTATTGTTAACAAAAATGGTTAGAACAAGGGGACGTGCTGCAAATAACCAACCTCTAGTTGGTGAGGCAGCTACAACACAAAAATTTGATGAGATCCTTGCTGCCCTATTGGACATAAGAGATCATCTTGTTGTACTTGAAAAAAAAGTAATTGGAAATAAGGAAGATGAGGATGATGTGGATGGTAAAAATAAGCCACCTCCATGGAACAATGTTAATGCTGAAAACCCCAGTGGAGAACAATAATAATGCAATGAATAATAATGTTATAAATGCCAACATTAATGCTACAAATGATAACAAAAATGCACCTAATCAACCTAAAAATAAGAAGGTAATATTGGTAGTTGAACTTACTAATGATATAAAAAGAATAAGTCCACCAAATTTTTATGGTACCACACTGAGAGATGGGTCCTGAGAATTAGATCAACGAAATGGAGAATTAATTTACAATAAGGAACTTCTTGGAAGAAACCAAAGAAGTATGAGGAGATTACAAGCTCTCCCATAAAGCATCTTCCTAGAAGGACAACCATCAAGTGAATTGAACATTGATGAAGCTAGCATCACTTGGGATCAATTTAAGGGCTACTTTAGGCAGTGTTGGTTTCCACAAATCTATTATGATCAGAAGATGTCATAGTTTTAGAACTTAGTTCAAGGAAAATTGTCTGTAACTGAATATTGGGAGAAGTTTACCAATCTTCTCAAGTATGTACCGCAGTACCAAATTGATGAAAATTTTAGAATATGTAGCTTCATAATGGGGACGAACCCTTTCATAGGCGGAGAGGTGGATGTGCATAGTCCAACTACTATGGAAGGAGTGGTAGAAAAATCCATAAGGCAAGAACATAAATTAAAAGTAATTTCTACGCATAAAGAAGAGAAATGTAAGAAAGTTTCTAACTCCCCTTCCCCTCTAGCACCTAAAAAGGTGACATGGAATTTTTGGAAATAAAAATAGGTTTGGGGCTGAAAACAATAAGAAAACAACAACAAATAAACCTTCGCAAATAAGAGAAATAATGTTCAGAAGAACAATAATGGGCAAAACAATAATTACAAATCTGATAGTAAATTTGAGCCTAGGAAAGGACCTATTGGGGGTTATTATAACTGTGGAAAATACCATTACGCAAATCAATTCCCTTTAAATAAAAATGACAGCAACCAACAACACAAGATACATCTTTGATAATAGCTGATAAGAAAGTGAAAAAAGCTGAGGCTACACCCATAGAAGTACCAAGTAAATTATTTGGTATACCTATAACTATACTTTTTGATATTGGTGCTATAGAATGCTTTATTTCTAATAAATTAGCTTCAAAATTAAAAATAAAAGCTGGAATTATGGAAAAATCATGGATTTTCCATTATGGGAATAATGTTTTCCACATTGTTAATAAATGTCTTTTTGGTGCAACCTTAGAATTACCAAGTTTTACTATGAAGTAGACATGTATGTTGCACCTTTAGGGTCATATGATGTCATAATTGGTGTAAATTGGCTTGCTGATCATAAGGATAAAGTTGATTATTTTGAAAAACACATAAAATGTCTTGATGATCTGTAGAAAACAACAAACATACAAGGAGTAAAAAGAGACATTACAGTTAGAAAACTATCAGCCATGCAACTTAAGAAGGCCAAAAACAAAGGATGCATGTTATATATAGTAAAAATTTCTAAATCAGCAGAAGAAGTTAGTGATTTTAAGGAAAAATACCCACTGTTGCGAGAGTAAAATGATGTGTTTCTGGAATAACTACGGTCTTCCTCTATGAAACAAGAGTTTGACTTCATAATAGAAATCAAACTTGGAACTAAACCTATTTCCAAAGCACCATACCACATGACTACAACTAAGTTAGCTGAACTAAAGGCACAATTATAAGAACTTTATTCAAAGGGTTTGATAAGACCGAGTGTCTCGCCTTGGGGAGCACTGGTAATATTTTTTAAGTAGAAGGATGGAACACTTAGACTTTGCATTAATTATCAAATGTTAAATAAAGAAAAAATCAACAATAGATATCATCTTCTTAGGATTGATGATATATTTTATCAGATGCATGGTGCATCAGTTTATTCAAAAAAATATATGCGATCGGGATATCATCAATTGAGGATCAAAGATGACAATATTCATAAAACAACTTTTAGAACAAGGTATGGACACTATGAATTCATTGTTTTACCTTTTGGGTTAAAAATGCACCTGAATTTCATGAATTTGATGAATAATATTTTTCAAGAATACTTGGAAAAGTTTTTACTTGTATTCTTGGATGATATTATTATCTATTCTAAAATCGTAGAGGAGCACAATGAACATTTAAGGATTGTACTTGAGATTTTAAGAAAGAGAAAATGTCAAAATGTTCCTTTTATGAAACTGAAGTACATTACTTAGGACATGTTATAAGAAAGGATGGAATTTAATTGATCCATCAAATATTGCAACCATAATTGATTGGCCAACACCTAAGAATGTTCATGAAGTTAGAAGCTTCATGGGGCTTGTTGGATATTACAGAAAATTCATTAAGGACTTTTCAAAATTTTTTGCCCCAATTACTTCATTGCAAAAGAAAGATAAAAATTTTATTTGGAGTGATAAATGTGAATCAACATTTAAAAATTAAAGAACAAACTAACTACAACACCTATTTTGACTATTCGAATCCAAACGGAAGCTTTACAGTAGTTCTGAGATGCTTTCAAAGAAGGATTAGGGGGTATATTACTGCAAAATGATCATGTTATAGCATATGAAAGAAGAAAACTCAAGTTACACGAGCTGAATTATGCTCCCCATGACCTAGAGCTTGTTTCCATAGTACATGCACTTCAAGTATGGAGACATTATCTCTTAGGTAAACCCTTTGAGCTAAAAACTAACCACCTTGGGCTGAAATATATCTTCACACAACCAAATTTGAATGCAAGACAACAAATATGGTTAGATTTTTTGTCTTAGTATGATTTTGATATCAGTTACATTAAAGGTAAGGAAAATAGAGTGGTAGATGCACTAAGTCATAGGAAACATATTTTCATCCTTGAAACCGTAAGAACTCAGTTTAAATATGAAGTAAGGAAATTAATGATGTTTGACCCATATTTTCAGCAAGTAAAAACAACACTCATTGGAGATTCTAATGATGCAAGATATAAATGTTTCTGAATCTATAACGAAGGAATCCTAAGGTATGAAAATCAAGTGTATGTACCCTTGTAAAATGAGTTAAGGAAGAAGTTAATGAATGAATTTCACAAATCACCTTACTCTAGACATCCCAGAGTGACAAAAATGCTTATTGATGTAAAATAACAATATTTTTGGAAAGGGATGAAGAAAGACATAATTGATTTTGTTTCACATTGCCTTGAATGTCAGTTTGTTAAGGCTAAAAATATGCATCTAGTTGGTTTACTATACCCTTATAACATACGGTAATATAAATGACAAGTAATAAGTATGGATTTTTTTCAAGGGCTTCCTATGTCTAAAAATAAGCATGATATTATTTTAGTTGTGGTTGAAAAATTAACAAAAGTGGCTCATTTCATTGTTGGAAATATAAAAGATGATTCACCTGTTCTTTCAAAAATATTTGTTTATGAAATTTTCATATTGCATGGTGTTCCTGAGCTAATCATATTTGATAGAGACCCAAGAATGACTTCATGGTTTTGGAAAACTCTGAATGTAGCCTTATAAACAAAACTGAACTTTAGTTCCGCATACCATCCTCGAAATGGATGGGAAAACAAAAAGAGTTAATCAGGTAATGGAAGATATGTTGAGGATGTACTGTATAGACCAACAATACAAATGGGAAGAATACCTTCCTTTAGTTGAATTTTCATACAATAATACTTACCATTCCTCTCTAAAAATGACACCTTTTGAAGCATTATATGGACGAAAGTGTAGAACCCCTGTTAGTTGGGATAACATTGAAGATAGAGAGGTAATTGGACCTAAAATGCTTATTGAAATGGAACAACAAGTAAAATTAATCATAATGAATAAAGGAAGTTGTTGATATGCGAGAAAAGTTATGCAAACCGATAAGGATCGATAGAAAATTTGAACTTAGTGAAAAAGTCTTTTTACGTGTCAAGCCTAAAAATATCTCAATTACTTTTGGCAAAGCAGCCAAGTTATCACCTTGTTTTATGGGACTTTTTGAGATTGTAGAAGTGATTAGTCATGTATCTTATCATTTAGCATTTCCTCCCACATTGGCACAAATGCACGATCTTTTTCATATTTATTTTCTTAAGAAATACGTTTCAGATTTGTCACATTTATTGAATTGGAATTCTTTGCTCTAAGACCTAGGAATAATCATGGTTGAACCTATAAGGGTGTTATAAAATCACAATATGAACTTGTAAAACCACGAAATACATCAATGCAAGGTCTAGTGGGACCATTTTATTGAAGAAAGTGCAACTTGGGAAAATATGGAGGACATGGAAACTGCTTTTCCTCATCTATTTTGAACAAAAATAATTCTGATTTATGTGATATTTGCTTATTTAGTCTAAAAATTAACCATGATTTTTTTCATTTTTGGGCAAAACACTTTTTTTAGTAAGTACTGGTATAGCTTTATGATGTTGTAATAAGACTTGGGAAACTTTAATTTCTACAATTTTGTTTACTGTTTGGGAATTTTATGGATGAATAAGTTATATTTATGCCTATATTCTTAAATAAGTGTGTGTACTAATGTAATCATCGGGATGATGATGCTTTTTAGATTATTCGCAACTAATTTTGATGAATGATAATACCTTAGATCAATTACAGTGATCCAAGGAATTCTCCTTGATCATTATTTTATTGAATCATATTGCTAAGTCAAATTGACTTTATTATTTTTCTAATGGACCATCGTTTTTAGGATTAAATGATTATAAGGTGGTAAGAGATGGTTTTGTGACATTTTACTAATGCAATCACACTACTGCTTGATTTTTGTTTTGGATTCAATTATTACTAAGGTTGATGTTATTGTTGAATATTATGGGACTTAAGCTAAATCCATCCTAAGGTAACTATACACTAAGGAACCAATTAACAACATAGTGTATATGGATTTATATTATCAACCTAAGCTAAGGTTGGAACTTTACTCTAAATGGGATCTAAACCTAACTAGGATCTTAGACCTAACCTAAGATCTAACTACAAATGACACATTGACTAAGGGCTTATGCATGGTTAGCATGGTGCCAACCCATGCAAGTAATTTGAATTAAATGAAATTAAAGGGGCACTACCACCACCTTTGGGAAAGACCAAGTTTAACTTGGCATGCACTACAAACAAGGTAACTAAATGCTTAGCAATGTGTTGTTTATACATTTAGTTGTTACTAAATTGGAATGGCGGTTAGCATATTTTAAGGGCATAACTAAAATATTTCCATTGAATTAATTATCTCAAAGGAAATGAGAAAACTACCTTAGAAACATCGAGATGGTTTTGGGGAAATGAATAGGAATTGGTTTTCTCTTTTCATTTGGTATATCAAGCACTATGTCTCTCCATGTTAATCTTTTGTTATTCAAACTAGTAGTCATTTCTGCCACTATAATGAACTCTCCATTGCATGGAGGATTTAGCGGAGAGAAATTTATGATTTGGGTTATAAAAATAATGAGGAAGAAGAAGATGGGATTTTTATGGAATCTATTTGAAGTTCTTGGAGAAATATTTTGGGAAAGCTTTGATAGAAAGTTTGGGAGCTTAGAGGAAATTTTTGAGAGCTCTACCAAGCATGATAGGCTCTAACTCATTATAATAACTTGCTCTATTTAATTATTTCATGAAAATAACTCTGCTTCTTCTTATGAAATCATATTTCGATTTATGGGTTTGTAGGTTTTTTTTTTTATTCCTATGTTACTTGGTTTTTTATTTCATGAATACTTTTAAATCTTGATGTCAGTTGATTAAAAATGACTCTGTTAATATGCATGTCTATGAACGTGATGTGTGAAGGAAATAATGATCTTATACTTACTTGGTTATGTATTATTGTTTGAACTTAAATGTTATTGTACCTTTGAATATTAACCGAAGCTTGAAGAAATGATACCTATCTTTAATATAGCTTGAATTCATATTAATAACACTTGTATTTATTATTTGCAAACCCATATGTATTGGTTTAGTTAAATCTTAATTGAATATCTTGTTCTTTGTTACTTTTTAGTCTAGGAATTATACATAATGGGTTTTTTTGTTTCCTTGGTTGGCTAGTTGATGTTTACAGGTTTATCGGTTCGACCTTAATTGACCGTATACTATGATTTTTTCTTGTTTCTATTAAACACTCGAATACAAGTTAAAAACCCTTTATGGGTCTTAACATTTTCAAAATTTTGAACCTCTCCTTTGTGGGAGAATGCAACTGGTATTATTTTTTGGTTCTACGTTCCATTTTTATGTTCTCAAGTCTTAAAATGGACTGTGTGAATACATGTAGATCCTTGTGGGATCTTGTGCCAATTTGGTTTCATTTGAAGTTATTACTTCAGCTTCTTGTGTCTAACACCTTTGTGAATGGTTAGAGGGCAATATTAGACTTTCCTTATAAATGATGAATTTATAAATACTTCTATAAGTATCATGATATAGTGTGAATTGTTTGAAGGGTTCGAATAGTTTGACCTATGATGAATCTATGTGTTATCAGTTTGGGTGTTCTAACAAAATGGTTGAAACTAGTAAGAAATGGATTCTATCCATGATGAACTCCCTTATATTGATACAAATAGTAAAAAGTGTAGGCAGATATAATCCTATCTCGTATCTATTTTTTTAACATCAATAAGAATGATCTTAGATCTTCTTTTGAATTTGGTTCAACCTTAATCGACCTTTTTTGGGAATCATGTTGTTTTTATATTAGTTTATGTGTTTAGAACATATATTTGGTTTTCTGAATAGAACGACTATAAGATTATATAGTAAGGATAAGGACTATAATTTTATCCTTACTATATAAACTTATAGTCCTTATACTTACTATATAATCCTTATAGTCCTTACTATAAGTTTATGTGTTTAGACTATATAGTAAGGATAATCACGATTATATAGTAAGGATAAGGACTATAAGTTTAGGTGTAATTACAATCCTTCCTTTAAGTATTAATCATATTAAACCTAGTTGATCCTTAGGCATGAAACCTAATGATTAAAATTAAGTGAAATTAACAAGCTAGGAATTAAAGAATTAATGAACTTATTAAGTTATGTAGTTTCACTTAGTGGAACTCAGTGGGTTGTCACAACATAGTCACTGCTGCATATTACACACTTAATAACGAAGGTCATTAGGTGGATACTGTGGAGCAACCACTATGGCATGATATTCCACTCAGCTCCTCTAAACACAACTGTCATAAAATGGGATTTTAGGTCACTATTCTACACTAACAATGACAAACATATGACATGTGGCCGATGTCGGTTTGTCTTTGACTAAAGGTGACTATTTGGGATCTAATCGATGTAAGTTAATTTGAGTACAATTGATTACCCTTAGTCACCATAAGTAGATCATCAACACTAGTCCATGTGAGATGTTCCTTTTTAACGTCTAACATGGACTTGGAAGTGGTTGAAAAAGTCAAGAAAATCTAATCTAGATAAAAAATTTGAGTGGGGTGAAAGACATATTCCTTTCGATGAGTATGTTGTCTAGGAATAAAATCATGGTATACATGTCTTTAACTTTGGCCAAAGTATCACAAACTACTAGTTGTGTTGTCTTGTGTCACTGGTCTAAGGATGCATGATATAAGATGAGTATCAGAATCAGATACTCAGATAGGATCTTTAGACATTAACACTTGATTGACCCTTAATGGGTAAAGGAACCAAAATTATACAAAGTATACACATAGATATAATGAAACATGAGAGATTGGTTAAACACTGAGTCATGAAATGAGAGATTGGTTTTATACCGAGTCATTACAACTACATATGGTTTATTGTTATGTGATGGATTAGCAAAGGAATGTTTTTTCTAAATTATGTGAATTTAGAACAGTGAACATTATGTTAAAAGAAAAAAATTTCCCCTGTTTATTGAAGTCTTAAATGAGGATGTTATAAATACCCCTCCTCTTGGGTGTAATTAGTACATAAATATATCTCAACAATAATATCATATGTATCAAATTCATACCTTTCCTTAGTTCACTCTTTTTACATAAGATCATGTAGTGATTGTGATGAATGTATTGCTTCAACTTTTTTTGAACCACTACTCATTTCCCTTGCTCCATGGCACTTGAGTTAATAGGACTAGGATCATGGACTTCCACATGATAAGCTGATATAGGCTCAACTTTAATTGTAAAATCACTCCTTTACCTTTTCCTCAAGAACATATGAGACCAATATGAGGACAAAAACCTCTTACCTTGGTTGTGAAGTCTCTTAAAAAAAAAATAGCAATGATAGGAGGAAGATATGTAACTGATATGTCTTAAGAAATGGTTAAGCTAGGGCATGCATGGAAATTTATTTGAAGGAATTTGATTATTCCAAACGTTTTAACTATAGTACCATCCAATTGTAAAACACCCTTAGTGATTAGAGCATACTCAATCCCCAAAGTTTCTGCTATCTCCTTAGGCATCACAAAGGTGATGGCCCATGAATCTATCATAAAATTATGCTTTAGACGCTTTCCAACAATTAATGAGATATAAATGGGAGGATGTTTCTTTGTTTCATTTACTTACCCTTCCTTGGTTTGACATAAGCTGATTAAAGATCTTGGCCTTTTATTTACTTTCCCATATTATGTAATGAGTTGTTTGAAATATTCTTGTAAGAGATCTAATTGATGTGGAATGGACAAGGCATCCCACATTGTCACATTTATATTCATATTCTTCATTTTCTTAATAATGTTGAAAGAGAAGCTCATGGATTTATGCATTAGAGGTACAATGTTCCCATTTCCTTTTTGTTTGATTCAAAAAAATTATTTAGCTGGTAGGGATTGTGTGTTCTATGTGTTTGTAGTGTTACAAAGGGTCTAAATGTGCTGCATATTTTTTCATTATAAAAATTTTGAGTGCTCTATGGAAAGTTGGATGAAGATGAAGATTTTCTAAATTGCTTGGATTGATTAAGAAGGTCACATCGAATCTGGAGAAATAAGAGGAGGATACCTTATATTCATTTTCCTTTTTATTAACCTTGTATTATATTCCACGTGGATTTGCAACCTATCTCGAATGATCCATAGCTTGATTAACCATATAAAAGGCATCAACCTCAAAGAACATAAGATTGGTCTTAGGAAAGCTCCTATAATTTCTTCAAATTTAGTAATTGGGATTTCTATCATTGGTTTGTGTTGATTAATGGAACCTTGCACCATGAGAGCCTAACCTTTCACACCATTTTCACAAGAATTTTTATCATGAGGCTGATTACATAGGAAACACAATTTGAACCTTAAATCATATTATTTTGGACAAGAACAAGATATTTTATTAAGCTAGGAGCATGTGTATGTTGTGGAGGTGGTAATTCTTGAAGAGGAAATTTAGGATTTGCATCTTGAAACCTACTTTGTTAGTAGTTTTTTTCATACCCTGATTTAGATAATAATTCCTTTATTAATACCCTTGATTCTGATTTTGGTAGGGCCTAGGAGCTTGGTTTTTTTTTCTTGAGGGAAACTATCTCATTCGACACATTATTGATCAATGCTTTGAGATCATTTATCTCATTGGAAAAATTAAGAGCTCCCAAAAATATAAAAATGCACCTTGAGGAGATGGCCTGAGGAGGAGTGGAATTCTTTCCCATGTCTTTTGAAATCTGAAGTTGAAGTCCATCATCAACTCATAAGGGGCCCTTTTGATATTTTTAAATTTCTCCAATAAAGAGATATTATCTTCCTTTTATCCAAAATTCTTACAAAGCTTCTCCCAAACTTTGTCCCATGTATGAATTGAAGCAAGTTGTGGGCTTCTATACCACTGTAATAATTTTACTTTGAAATATGAATCCAAAAGCCTAACTGCCACATCATTTTTAGTGACAAGATGAATTGAGAAAACATTAGCAATATCTGAGATGTGCTCAATAAGGGTAGTTGAATTTTCACTAGTAAAAATGGAATAATCTTTGGGTCGAATCTTTGGTATGTCATGTTGGGCATTCAAAGCCAAGGGATTGCCACCATTAAAGGTCACAAAAGGTTGATTTCTTTGATGGGCCATGAATGTGATGGGTCTTAGAACCATAGAAGATAATAAGAAAGGCCTACTAGGAGGAGTAGAGATAACTCTATTTGGAGGTGATGGTGACCTTTGAACTGATCTGCCTCTTTTTCTTCCCCTTGGTAGTAGTTATAATTATTCAAAAGGATCTCTACTTTCTATCCTTTTTTTTTTTTTTTTGAACTATTCTCATGACACTAAAACAAATGACTATTGAAACTAGTAGATTTGAAGTTAGGAGTCATCTAGATGTGTTGCTTGTTACCTCCAAAGGCAAAATACCACTAAAATACACACAAAGCAATTTCAATGTAGCGAGATCAAAATTGAGCAAAGTATATTGCTCAAATGGGTCCCACCAGGGTGTGTAAATGTTTTTCCACTTGAAGTTGCACCCCTTCTTGAAGCTAAGCTCAACACCTCAGTGAACATGAAAATACCTTAAAAGTGTGGTAAAATGGGCCCTTCAAGGTCAATCTCTAGGTGAAAATGCTAGTTCCTTTCACTCCATCTCACTGCAACTAATCTAACCAACTCTACACTCTAATACTAACTAGTTCTACTCTAAGATTTCTAAGGAACCAAGGTTCATAAAGATGAATTACTGAAATAAATAAGGTGATGGTAAAAATTGGAAGTGGATTCTCTCCCTAAGATGAAGAATGAGAGGGAAAATACAAAGCCAAGAGGTCAAAAAGAGGACACAGTAAACCCTACAATTTAAACAAACTCTAATTCTTTTCCTAAATGACACAAAATATGGGAATAATTCAAACATAACTCACACATATCATGCCATGAAAATAATAGAGAAGCAAGAAAACAATAATATATATTAAAGGGAAGAAAAGAGCCACAATAAAAAATATTATTGATTATAATATACATAGTCTATTATAATAATGGAGGAGGCATTTAGTTCATTTCATAACACCAACACAAAAATCTGTAACTCGAGAATAATTATCTACACAAAAGGGAAGTATAACCTTTCATTCGAAGAGGATCATTACATTGAAAATAAGAGTTGCATATATAGGAGAAGGAGAAGGAAAAGAGAAAACCTAAAATTAACAAGATCACCCACTCCCACAACCACAAAGGAATAATCAACATTAAATTTTTCATACACAATATGGTCATCATTAATTTTTGAGCCCATACCCAAAAAGGTCCATAGGATCATTTTTACAATTACAATTCAATTGCTTGGCGGTTCAAAATAGGATCCTTATGGTGGAAAATCTCAGGAAACGTGGTATGAAGCTTCCCAACAAATGCTCGCTTTGTAGGAAAGAGGAGGAAAATTTCAATCATCTTCTCCTTCATTGCCCTTTTCTCAAAAGGTTTTTGTGACTATCCAAGAACTGTTCAAATTTCAATGGATCATGCCAAAGACTATTGAGGATTTTTGTATACAATGGGAGAGTCCTTTCAATTTCCCCATTTTGGTGATGGCCTAGAAAATAGCCCTCCCACATCTCTTTTGGGGTTTATGGAAAGCTAGGAATGACTGTATTTTTCATGACCAGAAAGCTAATCTCAAGAGAGTCCAAAGTAGAGTCATAGCGGCCATCAAAGAAAATACCAAATTGTTTAAAGGTAAGGAAAAGAAACCTTTCCTAAGATGGGAGGAAGAAGTTCTTAAAATTTTCTCCCTCAGTCCGGTGGAGATCAAAAGACCAAGAATTCACACTAGATGGACCAGGCAAAGAACAATGTGGTTAAGCTAAATTTTGATGGGGCATCTAAAGGGAATCGAGTCCTACTAGGGGAGAGGGATCATTAGAAGCAATGATGGTGATTGTATTTTTTCCTATGTTGGTCCATTAGGGAAATGAAAAAAATATGGTGAAGGTTAGAGCTCTCATGTGGGGTGTCAATTTGGCAAAGGATAGAGGGATCAAAATATCCAGATTGAGGGGGATTCCCTCATTATTGTTAATTCTCTTAACAATAAAAATACTATTAATTAGACCTTAATAAATTTTCTTAGTGATGTCATGGAACTTTTAAAAGGTTTTGAAAAGGTTTCAATTAATCATACCCTGCGTCAATGTAATATGTGCATGGATAAGTTGGCAAATTTTGGCGTACAAAGCCATGATTACAAAATCTGGAATAAATGTGATGATTTTCCCCATATATTAATGAAGCAATTGGTAGAGATAGAATACACTAAAATTGATGATTCTTGCATGAGTGAGCATTGGTATCATTTGAACCGAGACAACTTACTTAAGGAGAGCAATTTCAATTGTCTCGATGTTTTGAAAGGGGTTCTAAACTTTATAACTGAGAGAGGGTGGGATAGGTTCTACATTGCGAATATGGGTGGATATAAAATCAAGGTCGAGCTAGTGAGTCAGAGCATTGAGGCTTTCAACTAACCTTTGTGGAAAAAGCTCAGGATTGGGGGTTTTTACAATTTTATCTCCAAGTTGCATAGTTATAATCCTTTTTTGTCGAAGGATTTTGGTATGGATTGGAAAGAGGGAAATTTTATGGTGAGAGGTATGGAAATTTAAGTCTTTGAGAGCACCATAGCCCAAGCTAAGGAGATGCAGACGGAAGGGCTCAATATTTTTAAAGACAGAACCCACAAGAACCACAAAATTGAGATGTTTTTTATGGGTAAGGAAAGGTGCTCCTTTTTCACTGATGACATAGCTAGATCATGTATTCTAAGCATTTGGAAAGAGGTGTGCCTCCAAATAATGAATTACATTAATTTGGAAGGAAAATATCACAAAATTTACACACATCATTTATCTTTCCTTAACATGTTTAGACACAAAATCATGGTGAGCATTCTATTTTTCCTTTTCATGTCACTGACTACTTCTTTGAAGGAGTTCTAAAAGGACAAGGCAGAGATACCTCTGCATGAAGGGCTCATCCTTATGATGTATGAGAATGGGAAACCCATCCCCTGCCATTCCCCTGGAAGAAAAGGAACAGGAGGAGGACCTATCCTGGCAGTAATGCCTTAACAAGATGAGGGCTGGTAAAATGTTTGGGAATAGAAATGCTAGGGAGGACAAAGGTCTGCGGAGAAATGTGTGGAAGGAATAGGTGAAGAGAGAACTCCTAGGAATAAGGGTATTGATGGCGTGTGACAAGGATTTTGATGGTGGATCAATAAGGTTCGAGTATTTGGAAAAGGGTTATTCGAGAAAATGGAGGAGATAAATGTTAGCCATTAGGAAACCATGATGGAAGTTATTCGAGCTTCCAAACAAATATGTTCAACCTAGGTGAAGTCCAAACGAAAGATTATTGTGCTGGAGACACATGTTAAAGATTTGAGTGACATGATGGAGGAGGGCATGAAAAAGAGGAAGTTCAATTTGTGTATCAATGGCTCAGAGGAAGAACTAGAAGAAGATATGACTGAGATGATAAAAGAGGAGGGACTCGACAAAGATAGTCCCGTTAACAACGTGGGAAGTTTCCCCTAACAGTTAATTGATTTTCTAGTCCTAGACTGTCAGCGGGATTTTTGCGAACTACCTCACGGCTTTTTTTTTGCTGCTTTCTTTTATACCTTTGGTTTTTTTATCATGGTCCTAGATTTTAATTGTAAGAGTTAAGATTTTTTAACTCCTTTTGAACTTTTCTGTATCTTTTTGCATGGTGTTTTTTTCTCCTTTCTGCAGTTCCTCCTTTGTAAGGCCCCTAGGATCCGATCCCTATTTTTACCTTATCTAATAAAAACAATTACAACTCAATAAAGTATAGTTTTACCACCCAAATATTCTCCCATTATATAGTATTCCTTGATACCTTTCCAACGATATAAATTTTTCCTTATTTGGTGTTCTGGATCAAAAGTTATGAGCATTTAAAGATCACCATGCCATCCACACAGTTGATGGCCATGGGGCCATCAAATTTAAACTATGGATAAATTTTTATTATGTGTTAGATCCCCATTAGATATTGGAGTCTCTATTCTTGATCTCGAGTAACTTGAATAACCCATAGATTTTAAGGATCTGCAGAAAAGAAGGAATCTGCAAATTTTAAGGATCCATAGAAAAGAAACAACCCACATATTTTAAGGATCCATGAAAAAGAAGGAACTCATGGATTTTTAAGGATCTCGGAAAATAAGGAACCCATGGATTTTAAGGATTCTCGAAAAATAAGGAACCCACGGATTTTAAGGTGTATGGAAAAAGAGGAAGCCACTGATTTTAAGGATTTGCAGAAAAGAAGGGACGGTTAGATTTTAAGGATCCACATAAAAGAGGGAACCTATGGATTTTAAGGATTTTATGAAAAAGAGGAATCCACATATTTTAAGGATCTGTGAAAAATTGGAACCTACAAATTTTAATGATCCACGTAAAAGTGGAAGATGAAAAATAAAGGAAAGATGAGAAAAAGAGGCAAATATAGAAAGAAAAAAGAGGAAGAAGGGGAAAAGAAGAGGAAGATGATAAAATCCCTCATTTTTGAATCAATTTATCCAAATAAACATGAATGTTTATTTGAAAATAGTACCCACTAGAGAGTTATTTTGTTGGGAATTATTAAATAAAAGTTGAAGCTAATCCACACACAAGGAAGATATTATCTTAGAGTCTATAGACCCATATGGAGGATCCCAAGTTTGAGGTTAGAAAGGAGTCAATCTTGGATCTGAAATCAAAATTGGGAGCTTTCCCAATAATTGAATCTACAAAAATATCGACAAATGATAAATTGGTTCTCTAAAAAAGATGGTTATTGAGGTAGGAAGGCACAATATAGATAAAGGGGCCACAATGAAAATAATGAAAAAATATCTAGAGCACAAGGGTTTGAGAAATAAAATTCTTGTTGGGGAGTTGGATGATGAGAATAAAATAACAATGGATTCATACACTAAGGTAAATGACATTATTAGTAACATCATTCGTGCGTGCCTAGATGTGGTGATGTAGTCCAAACTTGATCATAACATAGAGATGGAGTATTTTGAGGAAATAGTGCACTTTCTCCTAATCAAGGTGAAGAGTGGGCCAAGGCCTAAAATAGAAGAAGTTTCTAGTATGAATAAAGCCAAGATAGATAAAAAATGGAAGAATATTAATCACTTGGAAAAGAGTTGAAGGAATTTATGAAGAAGGAAGAGAATATTTTTTCTAACTTCTAAGGAATATCAACAATCCTCGATGTGCACACCATAGAGGATGAGGTAGAGGTGAAGAAACTTCAAGCCTTAATGATAAAAAAACATGGCCAAGCTCAAGAGGATTTTGAAAGAAGTTATCAAGAGAAAGGATGCTATAAAGGCTATGCAAGACAGGGTCAAAAGAGGCTTGACAAGATACAAATGATGGTAATGTGTAAGGTGGATGGTTTAGAAGGCATCGCCACATGGTGGGATTTTATATTAAAGGAGCTACAATAGAATGTTGATGGTTTGACTTTGGAAAATATTCAGGACATTGTTGAGGAAGCCCCAAACAAGGTGGTTAGTGAGTTAGAGGGATGGAAGTATCTAGCAAATGAGATCAGCCTGGAGTTTCTAGAGCTCTTTCCATCACCATAATCCAAACCTTGTACACGTAGAAGAGATAATATTGTTTATTATTTAACTCATTGGGAGTGTTTCCCTTATTATTTCATTTTTATGGCATTATTTCAAGGATATTATTTTATTCCTAGTATATTTCAAGGAAACAAAATACTCCTAGAGTGGGGTAATGTTTGACTGAAAATATGACTAAGTATAAGCCATGTACAGAGGTTGAAGACTACGCACTAAAAAGACCGCACAAACCTTTGAGGGATACCAAGAAGCCAAGAGGGAACACATAATAATAGATGCGAGGAAAAGGAATTAATGCAAGTGCGTGAAGGTGCTCGTGGGAGATGGAGAGATATTAGTTCACAAAGGATCGCACACACATAGAGATAGGTTCCAAGAATTTTCCAAATTTTCAAAAGGGACTAAAAATAGGAAAAACACAATTGGCGTGTTAAGAAAGAAAAGTCCATAAATAGACTTGGAAAGGATACTGAGAACATGTATATTGAATAAAGAACATGAAGATTGGATAAAGCACATGCATGGACAAATAATTATAGGATGCGACATGGATGAGGTTGATCTATTTATAGAACAAACTGGAGAATAAATCGAAGTTAAAAAGGAATGTGGTTTATAGTCGGGATATTTTTAGAATAAAATCATGTAAGCGATGAAAACAGTTCCCACCTCATGTGTGTGTGTGTGTGTGTGTGTGTGTATCACACCTATTATATATATGTTGGGGATGAAATATGAGGGAGTCGGTCTATATGAGACGTCAGGATGGTTTTGAGTATATAAGCCAAGATTGTGTTAATGTACCGATTATGTATTTGTAATGGGTAACATTTTTATGGGTTTATAGGGTTAGGAGAAGTGGAGATAATGTAATTGGTATACATATCCTACTATTATTTATCTATGAATGAATGATCAAAGATCTTATTTTCCTTACTTGTGTATTGTTTTTATTTACTTTATCTTCTATTTGTGAAATTCTATTGCTGAATCCAAATCTTGCATGATCAAATAAAGAGGGAGATGGTAGGTCAGACGCACTTTGGGTGAACTCTTGGGTAGTATTCGAGTGATGTGCTAGTGTGCTCGACTAGGGGTTGATAAATACAAGGCTACATATGGAAATTATAGAATGGCCAATTACAACTTCTTCATAACTGATGATGAGGATGATGCTCATTAAAAGGTATCTCGAATCATCTTCTCATCAATCAAAGTGTGTAAAATATCATGAGGCCTAGAAAAATGTGATAAGTATAATGGCTCCCTCTTAGGAGGGGGAGTGGAATGTGGTAGAGACTTACGAATATGAGATGAATGATCATGAGTGTGTCTAATAGGAGATGGAGAATGTGAAGGGGGTGCAATAGGAGGAAGATAAGTAAAGAATTGGTAGAATAACTATGAGAATGAGTAATAGTATATTCATAAAACATATATTTTTCTAAAGATATAACCTTAAAACAAATAAGTGTAAAATATTCACATGTATCATACAATAATTTTTCTTTCAAAAGAAGAATCAAGTCAAGAAAAAATATGTATTGCATTCCTAGATCAATAAGCTGATAAAGTAAAGGATGCATGCATGATTTGAAACGTAAGATATAATCATTAACGAGTTCATTTTTTCCTTGATGTAAAGAAGGAAAAATCTCAAATGTAACTTTAGGACCATTGTTAGAAATAAAACGTCTAAGAAATTATTCTTCCATATCAAGATAAGTACTAATAGATCCACTAGGAAAATGATGAAACCAATGAGAATAAATATCATTAAGACTACTAGAAAATGCTTTAATAAGTAATGTACCATTAGAATACAAATCCATAGCTATTATAAAATCCTTAAGATGTATATAATGATTACCCATTATTATCACTCCGAAGAGCACCCTGAGTTGAAGAAGTGAAAGCAATCCTTCTCTTCAATTGATACAATGGGATTTTTTTGAGCGTGGGTGGATCAATGTTGAAAAGAACCTCTAGAGAGGGCTGGTTTGCTAGATAAATAACCTAAACTAGTCTCTTGATAGGGGTAAGGGAGAGAAACAACATAAATTTATAAAAAACATGTAAAAATACATGATAAACCAATTGTTTTTAGACCTATAACTACAAAAGACACACTATTTGACCCTTTAGGACTTGAAAAATTCACTTCATTTGTTATCTTGATTGAATTTCACATTCAAAAAGACATGCACAAGCTATTACAAAGGATGGGATGGAATATCAAGCTCTATCCACTTCCAAACTAACTAACAAATCTATTTGCACTTAATGTGATTTGTGAAAGATTAAAAATATTAATGGAGTTGTTTAAGATTTATAAACATGCAAAGGAAATAAAATATTCACTTCACATACCAATTAACTCATATACTTCAATTAAGCTACAAATAGAGGAATTCAGTCTTTTATTACATCAAATAGGTGATGTAGTACAAAATCTAGCATAGCCTAGGCATGTAAAAATCACAAGCCCCCAATTGCTTCAAAATCATGGGTACACATAGAAAAATAAGAAGTAGGAGGATAAGGAGTGGAGTTGGAACTTCTCAACACTTAGTTGAATTTAGTTTACAACTTCAGTTGGATAGTTGGAGACAAATCCAATGCTAGCTCACCTTCATCTCATATGCACAATTAGACCCTTTACAATTAAATACATTTTCTTAATTATAAAAAGGCTATTACAAAACAAATGGTCTAAAAATATTTCATGGCATTGTTCTCACCTTGTTGAATTTAGTCAACCTCTTCTTTGCAAAAGTTAAGGGAATTATTCAATCTTCTAGCAAAAAAAAGGTAATTATTACCTCCTTAACAAAGATTAAGATAGTGATTTGGTATTTTTTTATTTTAACATATGTATGATGTAATTATTTGATATTTGACCTAACAAATATAAACCCCCTCGACATAGAAAAAAATTACAATAACTAAAATTATTTTCAAAACCCACCATGTGCACTTGGTTAAAAGCTAAGCAACCCTAACCATGGTTAAAGTCTACCATTGTTAGGGAACTTCTGGTTGCTTTTTGGTTAGGGTTGAAACCATAAAAAATTCACATTTGCACTTGTTTCTTTTCGTGGAGGATTAGTTTTTGGGGAAAACCTTACAATTTTTCGTGTGGTTGACATTTTTAAACAGTTTGAGCTTTGGTTTTCCATTATTTACATTCCATTTTCTCTCTGTTAGAGCTATGTAATTTTTTATTAGCTTGGTCTCCATTATTAAAAATCCTAATCTCTCCAAATTTTACCTTTAGCTCACCATTTTCATGCTTCTCTACATATTTCATTAGTTCAAGCTCTCTATGTTGGGGTTGGCCTTGTAATGTTTTATCTCACTTTTATTTATTCTATAGCTTGAAAGTTCAAGCCATTGGTTAGCTCTATTGTGGCATGTTATCTATTTGAGTTGAGCCATTACCATGATTTGTGTTTGATATTGCCATGTTTTTCTTACTCAAGTTGGGCTTCCCATTTCTTAGCTTAACCCTTGTTCACTTCTCATTTCAGTCTCCTTTGGCTTGATCGTATAATTTTAAGAGCTAGGTGTGGGTTTTTGGAGGAACAACTTATTGGGTTTCTTTGTAGAAAATAATATGTTTTATGAGCTCACCATACTTTACATTCAAGATCTCCATATTTTGCTTGCTTGAGCTAGGGTTTCCCATTTTTGATCTTGTCATGGCTTTCCTCCTTAATCTCAACCCTTTAGGTGACTTTGGGAGCTTTGTATTGACAAAACAAATTGTTTTGTTAGAGATCTTGACCATTACATGAGCTAGCTTAGATGATCCTTCTTCTTAGTTCGAGTTTTGTATCTTATTTGACTCACCATGATTTCTTAGACCAACTTAGTTCATGGGTTTGAGTTGTTTCCACTTTCCTAGCTAGGTGGTAGTTTTTGTAGACACTAAATCACACACTTTGGGTATTATTTAGTCTTGTTATCATACTCCTATTCATATGGTTTGTGAGTGAATAAAGTACTCATTAACCCTCGTCATTTTTCCATTTTATTTTGCTTTCTATCGTCCTTTGTCAAATGACCTCCAACACATGCATGCCCAGTCTATTTTTTTCATTTTGTGTAATTTTAGTCCTAAATGGGGCACCCAAGACAGTAGGGTGCCCACAGTGTCCTTGTCCCATTCGCGGTGCCTTGATCCTCTTTCCACTTTCCCACCACTTTTTGGGCACTTTCTATCCATTTGAGCATTCTATATTTTTTTGGTTGGCCTCTTTAGGGTTAATTACGAAATTAGAACAAGAGAGCCATATGAATATAAAGTTATGAGATCATAATGAGGGACCTCAAAGCATAGTTGTTACCTCCTCCTATTTCTTCACCATCTCACTCTACGACACAGTCCATCCCCGTCATTGAATCAAATAACCACTATCTAACCCTTCTTGCACTTTAGGGTTTCATATCTTAGATTTCTTGGGTCACTTTGCTAATTTATTTTATACATTTATTTCACTATTGTACCTTTTAGATTAACAAAAAAATATTCACATTTTAGTTAATCATTTTGGTGAACCCGACCGCTTTCACGCTTAGGATCCTTATTTTCCTCTATCATGGCTCCCAAAGTTACTCAAGTTTCTTTATTTGATTTAAATAAGAGATATCCCAATTGTCAAGATGCTCTTTAAAAAGTCCTAGACACCATGTATTGTCCTCAAAACACACCACCATATAAGATAAGTCCTATATTCAATAATTTATATGACAACCCTGGTCCTAGTAATCCTTCATCTAATCAACCTCTATTGGACTCAATTCAATATTTACATACTTTATTTGAAGAAAAATTTAAGGCCATGGAATCCACAATTAAATATCTCAAATCTGAAATTCAATAGATTAAGGATGCTTCTCAAGCACATATTTGTTCTCCTTTTATATTTCCATCTCATTCTATGACTGCTACATGTGCTCATATCAACAAGCCTCAAGTCATACCATTACCAGATCCTCTCATCCTTGATTAAAATCCTCAACATCATGACCTTCTTAGTTAGCTCCTTATTCGTCGCTTGATCACTTTACCACCTACTCATTGCTATCCTCCTTATCGACTAAAAAAGTATCAAGGACTTCTATATTGCCACTATCAACAAATCAATGGACATAATGACAATGATTTCCATGCTTTACAGTGAATAATCAAACACCTTGAGCATCAGGGATTTATCTCATTCATTTTAGAACATTTTGTTGCATGCCCATCTACAAATGCCACATCTCAATGGGCTCCTAAATATCCTCCTACATCTAATGAGCATAAGACTGTCACTTTTGAGGTAACTTCTTTGGTCAGTCAAGCTCAACCTATTCAATTTAATAAACCTCCTCTCCAAGATGGTCCCACTTATCTTCCACTCAAGCTATATACAACATTACCATGTCAAACTAGGAAATCACCTATCAAGCTTCGTTTTCCATTAACTTCTCCTAAAAAATTCTCTACAATATTACCTAGTCTATATAAGAAACCTCCACTAAAGCTTAGTTCAATCTAGCCTCCACTCAAGTATTCCACAACATCCCTAAATAATCCACCATCATGCAAATCCCCTTCCCAATCACCACTTCATAAACCAATATTTTTGTCAAATCAGCTACCCCTCCTACTGCTAGTCAAGACACATTGCAAATTCCACAACCACATGGTCCTACCGATACTCTTACACCGCCATGCTTCCACCGCTTCTTCTCACAAACTTGGTATTTGGTAGGTGAATCTTGTCACCCTACCCTCCTAATGACACACTCATATTATTATGGTTCTTATATGATTGTTGAGGGGTATGTTACAATAAAGAACCTCGTTTCATCTTACATTAACATATCTATCTATTGCATACATACATACATCTACAATTATCTATCGCTTGTCACACATACCATATAATTTACCATCACTTAATTAATCTTACACCATATATAATACCTAACCACCTTCATACATACTTTATCGAATAGTACATGCATTACCATGCACTTGGGGGCATAGAATTTACACATCCCTCCCTCTTATTAGCATCAACACACCTCTCATATTCGCATTTTCATATATCAATATTTTATCATAGGCATGTTAATCTACAATTTAGTATCATCATTACCCAATGGCACACTATTGTGCTTTGATTCACACTTGATTATTGAGGGCATACAACACATGGAACCCACACATTGCATAATAGGTATTAAAAAATCATTTCTCCACATAGTATGCGTCATATGTCTTACACCTTACATCATACATTCTAAATTTAGACTACATCATTTTGACCATCGTGCATTTACATTTTATACATATGTTTCACATCATACTATTCCTCATTGTACATATGTCACATTTCTAGTGTCTACGCGTCTAGCATCATATACTACTCATCCTACATACTACATTACTATACATTCAATTTACACATCATATGGTCATCTACTCATCGCACATACTACATTGTCTTCTATGCGCTACACTCACTACCCTATGACGCACTTTAGTTCCACAATCCATACTTGACTATTGAGGGTTTGTAAATCAAATGGAACTTATCATACTTACACATTCATCATTCGATCTCCCATCATGTGAAATTCCTAGGTTAGTGGCATACACTACAAAGCTAAATGGTCACCTATTTCTTCATCTTGTAGTTATACACACTTTCGGCTACATGGCCACTCTATCCATATTATAGTGATATACACTTTAGGCTACATCATCACTCCTACGATAATATTTTCGTGATATATGCTTCGGATATAAGGGTCATACACACATAATATTGAGGTTACATATCATCAATAAACATATGCAATCATCACATCACGTTAGATATAATACATACTTGACCATTTCTTGATGATGTACTCTCCTTTACAGTTCATTCTTGACTGATGAGGGGAAAAACCAAATGAACCTCATTACATAAAACTAAATTCACTCAGGGGGCATGCGACTCCTACACTTCATTATGCATTCCATTCCATCCATCCACAAGATGTTGCATATCTTGGTCACTTTTACTCTTGCTTGAATTTTCTTGTATATGGTCGTCTTATTACACATGCTAGTTAGATTTCTTATATGTCATTTATCTATACCATACACACATGCACATTCATGTATTTCTCTAGTTGTGATCATAGATACATGTCTCTTATGTGTGAGTATGGATGCTCACCTCCTACCCATCCTATAATGGTTGTTGGGGCATCCACATTCATCTCTTCTAGGTGCTATTGTTTCATTTTTTACTTAACACTTTACATTAGTTGGTTATACATGCTTTAGACATATTGGTCATCTTTCTAATATGTTAACAGGTGCTTCATGTACAAAATTTGTTTTGTATGATTACTTGCTTCCATGGCTATATGTTGTTTGTACTTGCTTGTTTTTGTTTTCTATTGTATGCGGGTCTTGCCCTATGTTTGGTGTGCACACTTGTTTGTTGTATGTGGCCACAATGGCCATGAGTGTATTCTGACATCGTGTGATGTCCCATGTTTATGACCCACTTTGACAATCTATTTGTGTGTTTAGTTTATTTATAGCTTACAAAATGTTTGGTAGCTTACACATGTTTTCTATCTCGTATAATTATCTCGTACTAACACTTGTTTCTATCCACTTGTTTATGTGCACCTTGGTTTCTACCAAGCACATTCCCTTCCCCCTGCAGGGAACATTTTATGTGGTTGGTCCTATTTGAGGGCCACATTATCCTATCGGAGACATAGCATGCACCCCCAAAGAGGGGGGAATCATTTTAGGTTTTACATACTACACAACGCTTCTACACTAGTTTAGTTTAGTTCAGTTTCTACCCTTGACATTGTGGGTTATACAACAAGTGGGTTTAGACTAGTCTACGAACCCCATACACAATGGATTTTACAGACATGGTTGTCCTTATCATTCTAAGGAGAAGTTACAGGTTAGAGGATACAATGTACTTCCTCTCTACACTACTTCAGCCCAGTGGCATTAGATCACCCAAAAACTAGGCAGTATAAAGATCTCTTCACACAACTTCAGGGAAGTAGTTACATGTTGGAGAATAATGTAGCTTTCTCCCTACACTTCTTCGGCCAGGGTGGCGTGAGATCACCCAAAAACTCATAGTATAGGATATCCTCTCTACACTCTTTCTCTCATCACGATCAGGTGCACATGTTCCTTTCATAGTTTGCAATTCTATTACATTCTTTTTACTATATACATGCGTATTTACATGCATTTTTGACATATATACATGCGTATTTGACTACTTGATCTGTTCTTCTTATAGGACCGATTGTATGAGAAGCAAACAATTAAAAAGACAACAAAAACAACAACGATGTCAATAACAATATTTTGTGACAACACACACCTCATACTAACATGCAGGTATATCACACACATTGGAAACTACACACATGTTTCCTCTCTAGGTTCACTCTCATCAATTTTTGTGCTTTTACATCTTTATTTTCCACTTTCCATCTTCTTTTTTTCACTCCACACTTTGTCTAGTCCTTCAATATGTTTCCTACATTACTCTACATGGACATCAGGTATGCATCTCTAGTTACTTTATGTTACCAAGCATTCCTCTCACCAATATAAAGTGGGGAAAATGTAGACACTAAATCATGCATTTTGGGTATTATTTAGTCCCAGTCTCATACTACTATTCATATGGTTTTGAGTGAAGAAAGTACTAACTAACACCCATCTTTTAGCCATTTTACTTTGTAATCTATCATCACCTTTGCAAACCTCTTGCACATGCATGCCTAGTTTTTTTCATTTTACATCGTGTTAGTCTTGATGGGACACCGGCCAAGACGATCGGGTGCCCACAAGTGCCATGGTTCCATTCGGGGTGACTTGATCCTCTTTCCACTTTCCCACCACTTTTTGGGAACTTTCTAGTTGTTTGAGCATTCTATATTTTTGGTGATTAGCCTCTTCGAGGTTAATTACAATATTATAAAAAGAAAACCATATAAATATAAAGTTATGAGACCATAATGAGGGACCAAAAACTAAACACTACTATCATCACCTAAGGTTGCATCCATCAAAGGCTCTATTTGCATCCATCTAACTCCACCAAAAGGCATAAGGTTATTTCATCTGCATCACATTACATAGGAGGGAAGTTTATTATATTCCATCCACCATTTAATACATTTCTACAAATAGTTATTTTCTCGTTACTTTCACAAAGTGTAACATGCACAAGAGCACCTAGGGCATGATTGCACACACACACACACACACACATAACTAGATTGGGTCTGAGATGTAGTGTAATGCTCAGTTAGTAAGTCCACCATTGTGGTTGTTGAGGATAGTCCGACCCCTTCATATACATCATTCTTTTTTAGGGGTTTGATGCTTGTCTTGGGGTTTTGCAGGTCTCATCTTAATTTTTGATTTCTAGTGACATATTGTGTACTCCAACAAAGCTAGTGTTGCGTAGGAAGTGAACATAGGATCACTTAGTGACACCTCAGAGGAGGTTTACATAGCTTTTTCTCACGGACTAAGGCTCTCGTATCTCAGGACTAGGGCACCCATATGTTTCTTTGTACCTATTTAGGTGCCCCATTCTCGCTAGGATTACCAAGATCTACACTTTTTCGGACCTCGTACACAATCATTTCCTCCTCCTATTTTTCTAACCATCTTTGTGACACAGTCAAACCCCTTCATTGAATCATCTAATCTCTATCTAACCCTTATTACACCTTTAGGGTTTCATATTTTTGTATCTTATATTTCTTGGGTCACTTTCCTAATTTATTTTAGACATTTATTTCATTATCACTTATTAGATTAACATAAAAATATTCACATTTTCATTAATTCATTTGTAAATGGTAAGAAATCCATTTAACTTTCCAACTTGTGCGTGTTTGAGAATTCTTGGGGTTTTATAAAAAATGGCCAGTTTTTATTTCACAAATTAGGTTTACATTTATTTGACACAAAAAGAAGGACATTTTCATATCTCGAAACCTTTTCTTGTGCTTTTGGAAATCCAAATTCTAAAAATATGTATACTTACAAATATGTGGATATAATCATAATGGGTATGTTGTGATTTCTTTATAGCATTTGAATCTAATTTTGGGGAAAACACACACCTAGATTTGAATTGATGGCTGCAAACTTTTGGATATTAATTTGGACACTCGAAATTCATACTTAAAGCACATTCTAAAATACATATTTGATTTAAATATTTTGAATGAAAAATTGATGGAAAACTTGCAATTTCATATCTTTTGTAAAATTTATATCAACCATTCTTAGATCTAAAATATCTATATTTTTGTAAATCGTATGGCTATTATGATGTTTTGTTTTGAAATTGTGTCCTTTTTATCTCTTATCTCACTTTTGTGTAAAAGACATACTTCATTTTGAGATCGAAATATTTTCATTCTTTGGAACTTTCCTTTTGAAAAATTGTTTTCTTGTTAAAATATTTCAGATCTTCTTATTAAAAGTCTTTTAAGGGTTTTCTTTGAAACCCAATCCTTGCAAATGTATACTTTAAATATGTATGAGAAAATCTGCATTTCTCGAGAAAATCTGCATTTCCTCTAGAAAATTTGATAAAACTTACATTTTTCGAGAAATATTTCAATCAAAATCTGCATTTGGAAATATGTATACTTTGCAAAATTTGTATAATGAATGAAATAGATGAAATAGACACTTTACATGTTCATCTTGTTTTGCACTTAAAATATTTTTATTGTCGGTTCCTCTTATGTGACACTCTTTCATCTCCGCAATACTTGTTCATTAAGATTGTAAACTTTGGAAAAGTACTCTTAATTGATACATAGATAATTGAGAATGCATTATGATTTATCCTGATCTAAACTTTATCTTTATATTTACCTTGATGAAATGCTTTCCATGCTTAACTATTAAAAAAAAACTATAATCATTTCTGCAATTTTTTTTTCTTGTAGGTGCATTATTTAAGAGTATTTTCCTGTACCTTATTTTCTAAAAATTCCTCTTAGTGAAAGAATGCATATACATGTGAAGATGAAAATCTAACGAAGATAAGGAACCCCAAGCTCTAACATCTTTTTCTTTTCCTCTTTCAAGTACATTGAAACAACATTATGGAGTCACTTAGAGCAAAGAGTTACAAGGAAGGGGATTTGTCTTTTAGGAAATGACTGGTCCCCTTTTCTTCCTTACATTTTCAGTTTCAAATATATTTGTATTATTTTACTTCTGTAGTTATATCCCATGACTTGTGTGGGGAAACTTGTACAATTTTCCTTATGAATATACACAATTGTTTTATATAATGAGTTCCCTGCTGCTTCTTTTACATTGCTTTTTTATTTCCATAACCACGAAAATGTCTGAAAAATCAATAGTCTAATACACATGCATATAATCATAAGGATATAACAAAAATTACTTTTACATTTTCTTATCATTTGAAAATAAGAACTAAATAAATGAATAATCCTAAAATTGTACTTCTATACTTAACTATATTTTAAAATTTGAACCCGATTCCTTTTCAGCTTTAGTGTGTTTACTTCGATATATGATTCCCTTCTTGTATCCATCAGACCCTACAATAGTATTTAATGGATAATGCATGATTCTAATGAAGATGACAACCAAAATTACATCCTATATTGGGAATGGGAATTCTGGAACTTGATTCCCAACCTTCTCATTTCCCATGTATTACCTAATCATATCTTGAATTAAAAATGAGTAACTTGAATTTTTTCCCCTCCACTATGATGACCCAAAATGGTCAACATATTTGGTGGCTTTGCTAGACTAATTTCTGTTAATCAATAAGAACTCTTTGATCCGATTTCTCCTAGCCATGCTAAGTAATCTAAAACCTTCATACAATTTTGACCAAGAATGCTCAAGGCCAAATTTTTTTTTTCTCAAGATTGAAAAATCCTCCAAAATGACTGAAAAAACAACATGTGCAAAAATGAACTTGGATGAAATATTAAACTCCTACAAGGATAGCCAACAAGAGAGAAACCACTTATTGAAAACAAAACAAAAAGGTGTATTGAAAAACACATAGAGGAAAGCATGAAAACTATGTACAAGATCAACTTATCTCTTAGAAATAATGCTTCAAATAAATCTTATTGATTGGGATTGGAAGCTCTTCACCATCCATCCTTGCAACTTGGAAGGCATTATGAGATTAATAGTTGATAATAATGTAGGGTCAACTCCAAAAATTATCAAACTTTATGTGACCTCCTAGTTTGGCTATATCTTCATCCCATTTGAGCACCATATCACCTTCATTGAAGATCCTTGAAGTGGTCTTCTTATTAAAAGTCTTTTTGACTTGTGCTTGATTTAGCTCCATAGATCTCATTTCCTTATTTCTTAATTCTTTGAGTTTTATAAGCTGAGCATACCTCACCTTCATAGGTTCATTTCCCATCAAATCCATTTGGTGCATTAATAATAAAGATGGAAGCTCATTTGAAATAGGAAGCTTGGCTTCAAGACCATACACAAGCTTGAATGGAGAGTTGGAAATGGGCCTCTTTTGTGTGATCCTATTGTCCCATAGGGATGCTTTCAATTTAGTATGTCATGTTCTTTAGTTCTCATCAATAGTCATCCTAATAATCCTCAAAAGATTCTTATAAGTGGATTCAAAAAGGTCATTGCCTTGTGGATAGTAATTGGAAGAAGTAGTGAGATAAACACCATTTTTTAAAGTTCATGCAAAAATATTTCTGTCTACAAAAAGTATTAGCATTATCTAAAACAATGGTTGAGGGAACACTAATTTTTTTAACAAACCTTCATAGAAATCTAAAATACTTGTCTCATTTGATTCCTTCAAAGCCACCGCTTCTATCTAGCGTGTAAAGTAATTTTTGTTGTAATAATCCATTTATGAACCAAACTTTAAGGTGGTTTAATGAGGCCTATGAAGTCCACCGCCCATTGGACAAAGGGATGGTCAACTAAAATTGGTTAGAGATGTAAGGAAACAAGCTTCTCCTTTCCTATAAAAATACACAATTTTTGACACTTCCTTACCCATGCATGGAAATATTTGAAAATATTTGGCCAATAGTATCCACCCCTCATGATTTTAAGGGTTGTTGTATTTTTAGAGTAATTTCATCAACCTTTTCCATCATGAAAATGTTCAAGTATCTTTTGCACTCGAATTGGTTCAATGCATCTTAGTAGTACACCATTGATATTTTTTCTAAATAAAGAAGCATTAACCAACAAAAAAGGAACTGATTGCAATCTGAAATACCTAATTTTGGAATTGTTTAAGTTAGGTGGATACATACCATGCTGAAGATACATTTCCATATAGTGAAGCCAAATTGAAGGTGGCTGATTTTCTACTTCATTTGGTTCATTTTGCATAAATAGGAAAACTTCTTCATTCTCTTACAAATAATGCGATAAATTCTCACATAAAACATTTCCTCTTATCAATTTTGTAACCTTAATCTTGATTTCATACTCCATAACTCTTGATATCCAACTTGCTCTCTTTTCACTTATATCCTTGTTCAAGAAAAAACTTCTTAACGATAAGATGAGCAACCATTAAGTGAATTATGTTGTTGGAGAGTAGATGCGTAAATGTTTTAAGAGATATGACAATAGAAAGGAAATAATTTTTAATGAATGAATAACTTGTTTCATACTCCATCAATATTTTACTGAAAAATTCTATTAGCTACTCAAAACCATCCTGGTTATGGTGAGTTAACATTCCTAATATTGTATCAACATTAACATAAGAATATAACATGTAATCCTCTTGCAATATTGGGATTGATAAGTTAAGAGTTGAAGCTATAGCTTGCTTAATGGATTCAAAGATTCTTACTCCTTCCTTAATCCATGTAAAGGTCGAATTTTTCTTCAACATATTGGTTAGTGACCGTGATAAAGAAGTAAAATATGAAATATACCTTCTAATGAAGTTTAATTTTACAAAAATCTTTGTAATTCATTCTTATGCTTTGGGAAGGATAGTGTAAGAATGAAACTTACCCTTTCAGGATCAATACTTATACCATGATTTAAAATAACATGACCTAGCACCTTGCCTTTGTAAACATAAAAACACAATTATTGGGATTGAGTGACACTCCATATTCTCTACATATTTCAAACACTTCTTTGAGATGAGATAAATGATCACTTACAACTTTGGAAAAATTGTTATGTCATCCAAATAAATAAGAACAAACGTGTTAATAATACCTTGAAATTCCATCCCATGGTTCTTTACAATGTTGCTCCTATATTGGACAACCAAAATGAATTTTTTCTATATACATAAGTGCCCCACTTGGATGTGAAGCTACTTTATATTGATATTCTTCCTTGATGAGTATTTGATTGTATCCACTATATCTATCAAGCAAATAATACCTTTTCAAAATAATAACTAACTAAATTATTTGTTCCATAGATGTAAAAAGATTATGATCCCTGAATTGAGGCTTTGTTCAAATAATGAAAATCCACACATAATCTGATTTCACCATTATTTTTCCTTACCGACACAAGGTTGGCCACCCAAGTAGAATGCTTGATGGGAAAGATAATGGATGATTCAATTATATTTTTAAGTTCTTTCCTCATCAATGGTTCTAACTTTGGGTTGATTAGTCTTTTTTTTTACCTCAATGGTTTTGCATCAAATTCTAATTCAATGGTGTGTTGGGCCAATGAGGGATCAAACCCTTTTAAATCAATGTATTTCCATGAAAATACATCAACATAATTTCTACATAACTCAATAAATGAGTCTTTTTCTGATTTAGAACATACCTTACCAAGATTAAGGTATTTTCCATCAAGAATATTAACACTTTCATGTTGATATTCACTAGTAGTTAGAATAACTCTATCTTACTTCATTTCATAATTTTCACTAAAAATGATTTCAAGAGTTACAAGGCCTTTAGGAATAATATTTTTCGTAAGTTGAATAATATAATCTTCATACCCATGATGAAGCTTACCTTGATTATGTGAAGGAAATTTAGATTCCTCTTGCAAGAATATCATCATGTGAGCATCATCATAAAAAAATTTCCAACGTGAGTTATTATCCAGGATGGATGGCGTCACCACAACTCTAATATGAGGATGCAAACTATCATTTCTAAAATCTGCAGTATATGAAATCGAGAACTAATATCTACAAGTATATCATTGTAATGCCTCGTCCCTCGTTCTTCTTTTTCTCCTTCGATGACCGTGTTGCTAAGCGGTTAACGTTGTTGTGCTCCTGCTAATCCTTGTTGGCTTCGCCTTTTCGATTACCCTGTTAAGAAAAATTCTCTTTCATGAATTCAATAGGTGGTTTGAAGGATGACTTGATGTTGTTGGGGCGTGACCAACTAGAGGGAACACCTACATAATAATAATAATTCTTTCGAATTGTCGATTCTTGCTACTATTGTTTTGGTCAAGATATAGTTACGGGTGGGCTATAAATAGTATACATGGTGTTGTTCTATGTTTTAGGTATTGATTTGACTATCCAGATCATCAACGGGTTTGGTCGTAAATCCTATCAAATCATTGGTAAGGATTTACTTTATGAGTTATATGGCAATATCGTAACAAAATAAAATATAATAATAATAATGAAAACATATTAAATTATTTTAATAATGAAATAGATTTTCAAAGTGAATGAAATGAGTTAAATGAATTTAAAATAATAATAATGTTAAATAAAATAAAAGAATTATAAATAAATAAATAAATAAAAACCCGTGAAATCTTGGGCGTTTAGGGCAAAAGGGGGCTCGGGCTCCTTTTGCTATTTTTTTTTTTTTTTGGTTTCATCCTTTTTGGTTTTGTTGTGGGGAGAAGCCGCTGCCATGGAGGGAGGGAGGAAGCTCCAGACCTACACCCCTCTCCAAGTTGATGCCACCCAACAGAGAGGAAGCCACTTCTGACTTTTTTTTCTCGCGTTTTAATCTCCCCAAGCACGTTTTTTTTTGGGCAAGAGCACCCTCGGGACGTTGTGGTTGTGTCGTGGTTTGACCAAATGAAAAAAATGAGACAACATCTCATGGAGTTTCAGGGTTGTTGTGGCCTCCTCCTAACCTCTCACCCCGTGCCAAAGATCCTCCCAACTTGTGCCAAACATAAACTCTTTTACCTGCGTGGACATTTATCAAAGCATAAAAGACAGAGGAATTTTGTTAGATGTTGTAGTTACAAATGCTTGGTGGACGCTGCTACAATGTTGGACCAAATGAAAGAACGAGATAGCTTCTTATGGAGTAATGTTACTGTTATGCGTGGAAAAATGTGGGTCCCTCATAAGGCAGTCATGCTGTTTCACCGTATGCAGCAAACAGGGCTCCCAACCCAATCAATTTACATTTCCAGCGTACTTCCAGCCTATGCCAAAATGGAAGCTTTGGAGTAGGATATGCACAAAATGGATTTGTGGAAAAGGCGTGGGAATTGTTTGATAGAATCCCTCAAAGAAATGTGGTCTCTTGGAGTGCCATGATTTGCAGGATATGCACAAATGGGTTGTTGAAAAGGCTTTAGAAATTTTTGAGAAATCGTAATTGGCAGATCTAAAGCCAGTTTCCATAACCTTTGCTAGCATCTCCCATCCTGTGCTAGATGCAAGTTGTGGAACACATTATGGACATCCTTCAGAGTATAAAGAGCAGAGGAATGGTTTCAAATATGTAGTTACAAATTTTATGATGGACGTGTATGCAAAATGGTGGAGTTGTGGATGCTCATGAAACTTGATTGACGAAGTGCCCAAGCAAGATGTTGAACCGAAGCTTGCGGGTTTGACCGACTCCATTCCTCCCAGGCATGGTTCATCTTCCCTTACCTCTCATAATTATCGTGTTTTAGTTCTCTTTTGCAACTTAATAGAATTTTAAAATATTAGGATTTTAATCTGTTAAATGTTTATTTCAACTCATTGCAAAAAAAATAATGAAATGTCGTGTCGAAACTCACTAAGTCAAAATAACCCATTTGCATTAAAACATGAACTTCCACCCTCATTCTGAGGTGATTTAGAAGACTTCCTACCCAACTAGATTGCTACAACTTTGTTTTATCGACTAGACGAAATTGACTTCCCAGTAATAACGTTGATCATCTCCCGTATTAAATAGTTATTTTTTGTATTTATCGGAGACTTGTTTAAGACCCTTCATAACTCGAAAATGAGATGTAAAGTTTCATTCATGTACCTTGTTATGAGAGGGGTCACCTTGACCTCTGGATTGACCCCAAACGAACATATGTGACCTTTTGACGCTCTTATAGGAGCCTGTTACATCGGGTTTACTGAGTAGTAAAAAAGTCATATATCTAGGAAGTTGGCTTTCATTTTGAATCGCCATTTGAAACCCGGATAGAGGAATTATTTCCGTCTTAGCAAACCTCTAGTGTTTTTACTAGAAAATTGCATGGAACGCTCAGCTTTAGGGAAAAACACTTTTCTGGATAGTTTTCCAATGGCATTTTGTAGGCCTCTGGTCACAGTTTGACAAGGTCAAACTGGACCAATTAGGACCGGTGGCTTCAGAAAACTTGTCGTTGTTCGAAGATTGTTTTCTAGTTCTGAGTTTCGTCGACTCTGTTGAACTCTCCTTATATAGGGAAAAAGGTAGGAAGTTTCTCTTTACACGTTCATCCATCAAACTCCAATTTTGGATGTGGTTTTCGAAGCCCTCGAGCTAGCTTTTGTTCATTTGCAACTAGGACAACTACGACCAGTAGCCCCAGAAGACTAGCCGCCAAACAAAAACTATTCACTTTTTCCAAATTCCGTCAGTTGCTAAGAACGCTTGGTATATATGTGGACACATAGAAATTTAATCATGGTGTGCATTCTCATCAGCAGATAACTTTTGAAAGCAGTTGCTTAGCCTCTGAGCCTATTTTGAACGTTTTGTAACTAGTGAGAAAATGTAAAAATAGAAAGCTGCGGGACCCTCGTAAGGTTTCCAAACTACCTTGGTAAATTTAAACACATGCAAATAACTGTTTAAAACTCTATAGTGTAACTTTTTGTGTGAAATAGAACTTCGACAAATGGTGTTTTCTCTGTCTTCCTTCTTTTTCTCTCTCTTGGGTTACAAAATGAAATGTAATGAATACATGTCTCTAAACCTTTTATTTTGATTGCAAATTGTAATTATTATCATATGTAAATGGGAAACTAAAAATGATAATTATGTTAGATTAGGGTGGATGCCATGCCAGCGAATTATCGCTAATATCACGCTCACGTGGTTTTGCAGGATGAAAGAATGGTGATGAAAAGATGATGTGTAATTCATTTATTTATCTTTGTAATTTATATAGTTCATTGTTAAATGAATAATTGTAGTCTCATGTTATAGAAGGTTATATTTGATAATTTGTCGATAAATATGAGATGCTAGTTTCAAGGACATCTTGGAAATGTGCATTTAGTCATAGGTTCAATTTGATTCATAGTACACATGGTAAAAAGGTTTGATAATTATGTAAGGTAAATGAATTTGAAGTAATATCTTGTAGTGCATATTTAGTGTTCAATAAAAGATTAATGAGTCATCTTGTGCATTCATACTTTGTAAATGTAATAAAGAGAATTAAATCGAAACACTCTACCCTTGTTCAATATTGGAGCATAACTTGTTTTCATGTGTGTTACTTTTTACCCTAGAAGACATTGAAAACCGTAGAGTAAACTTAAACCCTACACTCGATGGAAAACTCCTAGCTTGATTAAACAAGAGCCCAAGAATGGGTTTATCATTTTAGTTAGTGTGGTTAGTGACATTGTCATAAACATGAAAGATAGGAGTGACATAGTCAAACTTCATTTGGAGTAAGTAGAGCTAACTCCTCCTTCGTATCCTAGTGGACTACCTGGTTCTCCGAAGATAGATTTAAAAGTAAATTTCTTCATCGAATGAAATCCCTGTTGGATCCAAATGACATAAATGGAGATCGAGATATAGTTGTTTCTTGCATTGCACTCTTATTAATGAACCCCCTTGGCTCCACACAACTAAATGTGTTACTTTGGTTTCTCTCAACATAACACCTTGGTATATTCTGGAAGGTGGTTTAGCATAAATTTGTCCTCTCACTTAAAAATCTTATATAGTTGAGGGGTAGACCCTTAGGTGAAGTTAGAATAAATCTGAAACTCAGTTGATTTGGATGTTAACTTGGGTTTGTGTGTAGCTACAAGCCTTCTAATCTTTTATGTCTTCAAGAGGTTAGACAAACACTTCGTAGCTCCTTTTACAAGACAATTCTAAGAATAAGGCCATAACATGACGTAGAAATAAAGCATATGAGAGTAAAAATGAGAATTGAGGTTAGGGATACTGCCACTCTTGGAGACCTTATAACTCAATTAAATATCTTTATGTGTTTCAAAGAATATGTATTACATTGTTGTGATCAAACTACGAGAAAACAAAAGATATATAAATATAAAAAGGAAGTCATTAAGTCATTGATTTAGAATAACTATGGTAGGAAAATAACTTTTCCGTGATCGAAGAATGTTTTGTGGTAAAAAGCTATCTTGTAATTAAATCTTTGTTAAATCCTAATATCGCTATATGGACACCAAGTCACATCCACTTGAGTTGTAAGAATAGAAAGGTAGATATTGAATATATGTTCGAGAAGAATATTCTTCACATAAGAACAAGATAAATAAGTATTTTGTACGCTTTTGAACTATGCCAAATAAGTATGCAAGTTATGGAAACTTTTGTAAAGAATAAGAAACCAACTTAAAAGGGGTGAATGATAATTTAACCTTGTATGAACTTGAGAATCAGAGGTGGACAAACGAGAAATTCATCCTCACACAATAATGTTCTTGGAATGTTAATCGTAACTAAAATACAATTAAAGAAATGATGCATTGTGGGTTCGCCATTCCTGAAGTCATGTTTCTTGTGGTTGGGTCAAATACTAGTAATGTAGACATTGGGAAAATAGTGGCGTCGACATGCCTATGTTGTTTTCATGTGTCTATGTGAGTCGATGACTTATGTGATTTTCGTATGCGAGTCGAGTCTTATACTTGGAGCCCTTGTTGTGTTGTGTGTAGTGAGCAATGTAAGTAAAAAAAAAAATTACCCTGGTATTTTACTATTGTAATTGTGTGTGTAAAATGTGGGCACTACAATCATCATGCTTATCTATATCTCTAGAATGGCTTAGATATTTAATGTAAATAAATACTCAATAATATCCCAAAATTTATGTTTGTAGGTCCTCATCATTATATTTTTGCAAGCATTAGAGCCTCTTACCTAGTGTATAACCAGCTCACTATCACCATATACATGTAATTTTTTAATTCCTTTATTTCTTGCCCACTCTAGGCCATGAATGAGTGCCTCATATTCTAAAACATTATTAGAACACCTAAAATAAAATTTAACAGATGAAAAATACCTTTGATTAGTAGGAGAAAACAAAATAATACCAACTCCTGAACCATGCTGATTTTTGGAGCCATCAAATAATAGTTTCCAAAGACCAACTTCAAGCTAATTGTTTTTCTTAATAGCCAAAACTTTGGCATTTTCTTCATGAATGCAATAGATACCAAGGTCTTGCTCCTCAATTGTATTTAAGGATCATGCTCATTAACCTCATTACTCCTTTAATCTTAAAAAATTAGGAATACCATCTAATGCATGAAGAGTCTCAAATTCAATATCTTCTATTTTCTCATCAGTGATAACATAATTGTCATTTGCTATGCTAGGTGTATGAGGATCTATATGGAAATGAGACAAAGGTTTAGAATTTATTGTTACCTTTATTCCATACCTTGTTTAGAAAACAAGATAGAACCAATCAGTTTAAAGATATCCTCCAATCTTAGAGGTGAAGTCCCTTCGAAGACACATGGAAAAATAAGGAGCAAAATACACCACCATTACATCCTACAATATTGTTACTTTTGGGAAAACATGCAAGGTGAGTTTCAAGTTCTTAATCATTCCTATTTTGTTAGTTGGAGAACCGTCTAGATGCAACACACATTTAGCACTTGCTTCATACTTCAATCCCAACTTATTTGTAACCACTTTGGTTGTCAATGTGCCACTTTCCCAACTATCTACCATGTATTTATGTACTAAAAAATCACCAATTATCAATGAGAGATACAAATGAGGTGGTTTAATCAGTTTACCTCAACAACATAAACCTTTGTCTCTTTAGTTTCTTCCTATTTTGGATACTTAAATTACTCGTCCGAGTTATTTAACACCATGTTAGTTGTACTTGCTTCACCCTTTGATGGTTTTGATGACAATTCAAGACCCGGAAGCCATTTGATAAGTAAATCATTTTGTCATGGAATGGATAATGAGCCCCACATAGTCATGTTAAAACGCTCCTTATTCATATGATCAACAATATTGAATAAAACAACCCCTACCTTAAATCGAACTTTTCAAACAATAACTTGATGTTATGTTTAAGGTGAAGGTAAGCTCTTACCAACATTGATATTATACTTTTCTTGAACTACAGCAAGAACAACTTGACCACTAATACTCTCATCCACGGACCTATTCCTTGATCTTTCCACAAATATAACAAATTCATTTCTTTCTTTGGATCCAACCTCTTGATTAAGTGCCACATGATCACTAGCTTCCCAATTCACCATGGTTGCATCAAGTTACCCCTACATAAAATTTGGATCTCCTTGTGGTGCTAGAAAACCACTCTAGTGAGATTGATAAAATGATTCTTCTTGAGTAATTTTTGGCATAGGAAACTTTGTGCCACCATTTCCAATGATATATTTGGAGAATTAGGATGCAACTTTAGATCTGGTATCATATTGTTGTGGGTTTATATTGGAACTATGGCCTTAGAAGTTGAAGGAACATTTGGATCAATAATATTAGTGGTTTTGTTGTTGTAATAGCTCCAAGAGATTGATAAAGAGGCATATAACCTTGAACAAGAGGTTTATAATTGTTATAAGGTTAGTATTGGGGCCCATAAAGAGGTTGATAAGGTCTATTAGCCTAAAATTGCTACCTTTTTAGCTGCACTAACTCATTTCCAATGGTTTACAAAGTCCCTTTTAGCTCATCTAGCTCACTCGGGTGAAGCATCAAGGTTTCCTCAAGCTTTGCAATAGGTAGATATGAGCTAACTATGGAAAGATGGGCATAAAAGGTCTAGGGGCCAATTTTCCAGTTTGAATAAGGTTGTTTTATGCCTTTATTTCTATGTCAAAAGTATTTAGGAGTGCAACACAACCCATAGACTAGATCATCACCGTAATTTCATTATTTAATGCTTCGTAAGTAAGTAATATAAAAATGCACACTCAACTAATGGTTTAACAACTTGCTATATTATTTCTCATGTTCTTGTAAATCTTAGGTTAAAGTTTGTCGAAACTCCCGAGGTGCTCTATTAATAGTTGTAAGCTTCTCAATGAGTGATAAGTGATCTGATTTATCCTCAAACTATTTATAAAGGGTTGTACCCAACTGATCCCAAGTGGTAATAGATCCTATTGGAAAACATATGTACCATTGGAGGGATTGACCTTTGAAGGATGCAAAAATAATATCAAAGCAACATTTTCATGGGTGACATTATGAACAAAACATAGGACACTTATGTCTTTGATATGCTCAATGGGAGTGGTTTGATCTTCACCACTGAAATAGGGAACAATTTTCAAAACAGTGGTTGGTATGTCATCAAATACAATAAGTCAGAAGGACTACCACTTGTGAAAGTAACAAAATGCTGATTTCAGGCCATGGGAAAGATAGAGATTTGAATAACAAAATTATGTGTTGGAGTGGAAGTGTTAGGACTGTTATAAGGTGCAATATTCACAAATATTCTTCTTCTAGAAGAATTAATAGTTAATTGAAAAAATTTAGAAGGAATACCTCTTGATGATGACCTTGTGTTCACTTTAGGCATGGAACATAATAGATATGTAATCAATATATCCCAACAACAACCAATATTCACCGAATTAATGCTGATATGTCAAAATATTATTTCAAAACAACCTCTACAACAAGGAGATGGTATTGGGTCAGTGATTCCCAACTAATCGCAATCTCAAATTTGTGTTCATGTCTTCTTGGGTGTTGATTAATGTTGCAAAAATTAGATTAGTTCTGAAAAAGAGCAATCGCACTTTTAAGAACAACCATTATAGAACAATATCTTCATTTGAATGCCGATATAAATCCAATGTTTGGTCCATGGTCCCACCGGGCATGCCAAAAACTATTATCACTCAAGAGCACCTTGAGTCAAGAAGTGAAAGAAATCCTTCTCTTCGGTTAATATAATGGGATCTTTTTTGAGTGTGGGTGAATCAATGTTGAAAAGAACCTCTAGAGAGGGTTGGTTCCCTAGATAAATCACCTAAAATAGTCTCTCTACGGGGGTAAGGGAGAGATTATCACGAATTTACAAAAGCATGTAAAAATAGGTGATACACTATTTAACTCTTTAGGACTCGAAAACATCACTTCATTCACTTTCTTGTTTGATTTTCACACTCACAAAAGACATGCACAATCTATTACAAAGGATGAGAGGGAAGATATGGGTCTTTCCACTTATAAACTAACTAACAAATAAACATGCACTTAATATGATCCGTGAAAGCTTCAAAAATATTAATAAAGGTGTTTAAGACTCATAAAGATGCAAAGGAAACATAATATTCACTTAAGATACCAAAGTGAACTCATGTGACACACTCCAATTCAATTGCAAATGGAGGAATTCAATCTTTTATTACATCAAATAGATGTTGGAGTATAGAATGCGGCATAACCTAGGCATGTCAATATCATAAGCCCCCTAATTACTTCAAAAACTTATGTACATATAGAAAAAAGGAGGAGAAGTTGGAGGAAGAGTGGAGCTGGAATTGCTCAACACTTAGTTCACTTCGATTTGTAACTTTCAGGTGGTTAGTTGGAGAAAAATCCAATACTAACTCACCTTGTTCTCATATGCATAATTCAACCCCTTTGCAATTAAACACAATTTCTTAATAATAACAAGGCTATTATTAAACACATGGTCTAAAAATATTGCATCAAAATTTTCTCACCATGTTGATTTGAGTAAACCTCATTTTTCAAAAGTTAAGATAATTGTTCAATCTTCTAGCAAAAATAAGGTAGTTATTACCTCCTTAATAAGATTAAGATAATGATTTGGTATTTTTACTTTTGGTATATATACAAGGTAATTATTTGATTTTTGACCTAGCAAATATCACTTCCCCCACATAGCAAAAAATTACAATAATTAAAATTATTTCCAAAACACACAATGTGCACTTGGTCAAAAGCTAAGCAACCCTAAGAGTGGTTAAAGTCTACTATGGTTAGCGTTGAAATCCTAAAAATTCACATTTGCACTTGTTTATTTATGCGGAGACTTGGATTATTCGGGGAAACACTTACATTTTCTATGCGGCAGCCATTTTTGAACAATTTGAGCTCTGGTTTTGCCATTGTTAACACACCATTTTCTCTCTGTTAGAGTTCTGCAATTTGTTATTAGATTGGTCGCCATTATTAAAGAACCTAGGCTCACCACTGTTTACCTACAGCTCCCCATTTGCAAGTCGCTTTGCATATTTTATCAGTTCGAGCTCTTTGTTTTAGGGGTTGGTCTTGCAAATTTTTAGCTCAACATTCTTACTTCTATAGTTCCAAATTTCGAGCCATTGGTGATCTCCTATGACACGTTCTTTGTTGGAGTCAAGTCCTTACCATGATTTTCATTTGATCTCGCCATATTTTTCTTTCTCAAGCTGGGATTCTCATTTCTTAGCTCAACCCTTATTCATGGCTCGCTGCGGTGTCCTCTGGCTCGACCGTGTAATTTTTAGAGTTCGGTGTGGTTTTCTAGAGAGGCATCATGTTGGGTTTGTTGTGGTAAGTTATGTGTTTTACGAGATCATTATATTTTGCATTCGAGGTCTCCATATTTTGCTTTCTCAAGCTAGGGCTTCCCATTTTTGAGCTTTTCGCGACGTTCATCCTTAATCTCGACCCTATAGGTGACCTTGAGGAGATCCGTGTTGACAACCCAGATCGTTGTTTTGGAGATATCAACCATTGTGTGAGCCAACTTACCCAGCCTTCTTCTTAGTTAGAGTTCTATATTTTTCTTGACTCACCATGATTTCTCAGACCTGCTCGGTTCATGGGTTTGAGCTATTTCCACTTTCCCAGTTAGGTGGGAGTTTGTAAAAGGTGAGAAATGCATTTGAATTTCCAGCTTGTGGGTGTTTGAAAAAACTTGGGGATTTTAGAGAAAATGACCTAGATTTTTAGTTCATAGCCGGGTTTACATTTATTCAGCACCAAAAGAAGGACATTTTCAGACCTGAAACCTTTTCTTGTACTTCAGGAAAACCAAATTCTAAAAAATCTGTATACTTAAAAATATATGGTTATGATCACAATGGTCATGTTGTGATTTTTTTGTAGCATTTGGCTCTATTTTTGGGGAAAACACACACCCAGATTCGACTTGATGGCTGCAAACTTATGACATTAATTTGGACACTCTAAAATGCATATTTGATTTGAAGATTTTGAATGAAAACTTGATGGAAAACTTGCAATTTCATATCTTTTGTAAAATGTAAATCGACCATTCTTAAATCTAAAAATCTATATTTTTGCAAACTGTATGGCTAATATGACTTTCTATTTTGAAACTGTGTCCGCTTCAACTCTTATCTCACTTTTTAACAAAAGATATACTTAATTTTGAGATCTAAAATATTCTCATTTCTGTAACTTGCCTATTAAAAATTGTTTTCCTTGCAAATGTATGGCCAAATTAAGGGGCAACTCTGAAACTCAGTCCTCTTAAATGTAAACTTGTAATATGTATGAGAAAATATGCATTTCCTCCTGAAAGCTCTATATAAACTTGCATTTTCCTGAAATCTTCCAATCTTCCAATCTGCATTTGGAAATCTGTATACTTTGCAAAATTTGTATAAAGAATGAAATATATGGAAATAGAAACTTTACATGTTCATCTTGTTTCACACTTGAAATATTTTCATGTTTAGTTCCTTGCATGTGACACTATTTCATTTATGCAATACTTATTCATTACACTCGTAAAATCCAGAAAATTACTCTTAATTGATGCATATACAACTAAGAAAGCATGATGATTTACCTTGATCTAAACTCTGTCTTTCTCTGTACCTTGATGAAATACTTTCCATGGCTAACTGTTAAAGAGAAACTGTAATCATTTCTACATTTTTTCTTGTAGGTGCATTATTTAAAGGAAGTTCATCCAGTGCTTTAATGAAGCATAATAGAATGGTAGGGGCAGTCAATTATTTTTTTGCCCTGAGGATGGTAACACTATGTAAAATTGTTTTGAGTGTTAGTAATAGATTCTCTATAAAGGTTTATATATATTATTAGCTTAGGCAGAGTGTGCTGGAGATTCTTAGTGGTTCCAAAATATACTTATGTTTTTCATATTCCATCTCTGTTGTCCTCAGTTAGATCTCTATCCTAAGTAACGTATTTGACATCATCTCAAGAGTTGTAGTTTGCAGCCTTACACAAGTCTAGTCTCTGATCGTGAAAAATATATCAGGTGACACTGACTATTAATAGCTGGCATTAATACTATGAAAAATTTCATCCACAAATCTCTGCACATATATAGTCTACACCAGCTATTAAAGCGGTTTAGAAGAAGTTTTGTGGTTTTGACGTTTCCAATCCGTGCAGATAAGGTGATTAAGAACGTATTTGTGTAAAGATTCTTTGTATAGTGCCGATCTGCAGGCAACAATTTTGATTTTCCGTCATTTCGAAGCCATGAGCATACTTTTTGAAGGTGTTACTTCAGATCTTGTACGGTTTCCAGGCATTGTATTCTGAAGAACGAGTGGAATTGCATATTGAATAGAGTTGCCGAGTAGTTGAGAATTATATCTGAGTTTGGTATGTTAGCATAATATGGGATCGCAGACTGAGTCACACATGATGGTATCTCATAATGCAATACCACCTTGTCCCCTTCCTGGTGCAGGGAAAATAGGAGGGTAATTGGCTAGACAGGCTTCTATATATTCCTTGACATTAGATAAGTTTCAGAGAACTGTTGGGGAGCCAGGGAAGAATTTTGGGTCCATGAACATGGATGAGTTTCTTAAGAACATCTGGATTGTAAACAAAAGTCCACTGCAAAACGGTCTGCATTATTTTCTTGTGTGTTGTCTTGGCTGCGAATCTAGGTTGGTTGTGTTTTAGTCAGAGTTTTTTAATTTTAGTGGGTCGAATGGCTTTTTTAGCTTGTTATTTTTTGTTTGAATCAATGTGCCTTGAGATGTAAAAAGAGAAAAGTGGTCTTTGTCTAAATATTATATTTATTTAAAGTCTAGAGTTAACTCACTTCACAAAGGTCTTGTCATTTTTGTTTAAATCCTTAAATAGGTTCCTTTTATAATGAGGAATATTGTATTGTAAAAGTACGAAGGTCATCATTTTGTTTCCAAAACTATCATTTTCTATGTTGGTGTCTCTAGTCAGTCTGTTTTGTTAATAATAACATTGTCATTGTTTATGGCAAAATAATTGTCAATATTACTTATTTGTGTCTAGTATTATAGGAGTCATGAAAAGAGTCTAAAAATGGATCGTTGTGTATATAGTGTAAAAGTTAAATGTTGTGAATATAAAAATACATAAATAATTTTCTGCCTTAAGGACACATTTTTAGTGGAATTCAACGTCTATTTAAGGCATGTTTTTGAGCTTCATGATCACATTCCTCTTAGGTAGCAATCTTATTAACTGGAGGACGGAGGAAATGGAGGTTGAAGTTCATTCAATGACTCTCGCCAATCACCAACAACGGGCTGCACCAAGTCGTGATGAAAATGTGTTTTCTTTTAGTATTTGATTTCAGTGTGCTTCTTTTTCGAGTTATTTATTTTCATGAATAAGTGAGAATTTCACATTAAGGGGGAGCATGGTCTCAATGTTCCTTTTCCTTTTCTTCATTGTTTGGATTTGTATTATGTGAGTAATTTTTCCTATGTTAATTCCCTGATGTGAAAATATAGTGGAAAGATGAAAGCACAAGGAAAAAGTAGCATCATGATACTTGAAGAGGATGAACACAAGTTCATACCTGGAACAGAGGTTCCTTTTTGGTGGACAAGGGTCCATAATTGATTAACAAGGGTTCATATAGGATGAGTAGGGGAGCATACCAAGGTTGTTGGTAAGCCTTTACAAAACCATCAAAGAGCCAAGATCATGAGCACGTACGGGCGACAAGTTGCAAAGGAAGTGTGATTGTTTTTATTTCATCTTCACACTAAGGGGGAATGTTAGGAAATTAGTGCTCTCATATCTATTTGTAATTAATAATTACAAGGGTAGTTATTATTGGTAAATATTATTGTTATATTGTTATGATATATTGTTTCAACAATATATCATTCATAGAGTTTTGTTATCGTAAAACTATTAATGAGTTAGTTGGTTGTGCAACTTCTTGGTTTGTAGGAGGTTTCTTTTCTATTCCTATGGCTATATAATAGCCATCTCGCATTGAAAGCAAAGATAATACAATTCACGGTTTTTCATTTTTGCAGACTCGACCAAATTCTAGAGATTCTTTCTTAGTTTAGAGGTGTTATTCAAGTAATATTATGAAAGAATGACAATACGTTTGAACCAAATTACATCTAGAAAGAGATGAGCCAAATAAAGAAAATATGTCGTCATGGTGAATGAATTTGTGAAATTTAAGATATCATAAAATTAAAATCAAATGGGTTTCTTTAAACTATCCATATCCTTAATAATTAGAGAATAAAATCTAGAACCATAAGTGCATAATTGTTTTTATTGAGAGAACCATTCTAAACAAGATAAGGTTCTAGTGGGAGACAAGTATAAGGGCCACCAATGTTTTAGTGGGAGACAATTAGTAAAACAAAAAATAATTAGAGACCCAAATGAAGAATTATGTAGTGTGTCATAACCATGAAACCAAACAAGGAAATACAAATTAGAGAAACCAATGACATGGTCAATTTCCCCTCACCGAAACCTAACTAGAAATCCTTTTCTTCAAACAGAAAAGGTACTAGATTTACTACTCTGGTACTAGAGTTCATCCCTTTCCACATGATGGAGTAGATAATCTGCAGGGAGAAGATGATGTTGATCTGAATAATCCTTTAGCGCAATGGTTAATGAATGTCATATATGTCCTCCTCTTCTCATACTCGTACATTTTGAAGCTTTTGTATAATTCCATTGTTGATAATTTTGGCCGTCAGGCAATGAAAACAACATATAAGTATATTAATTGTTAAGCACCCACAATATTTTCTATTGTTAATACACGGATGAATGGATGGATGGAAATATGAGTCACTGCTTTTAAATGGAAGAATTTGTAATACAATCAAATTATATCAAATAATGTTGGAAGATGTAAAGTATGAGATGTTTAATAAATTAACAATATCACCAATACCTATTCATGTCAAAAATATATTCATGTAATTATGTCAATTCAAAATTTATACATTAGAAATCTTGACATGAGTAGAAAAATTCTTGCATATTATTGGTTCACAAAGAACATTGCTAATTGGATGAACTGAAAGGTATATTATCCTGCCTTGGCAGAACTAATAATAGTATTATTGTTCTTGTCTTTAACACAATATAATTCATATAAAATTTTGTATTGTTAAAATTTTTAATACAAACATAGAAAAATTTGAATTTAAAAAAATTAACTTACAAATCTAATTTTTATTGCAAACGGGGATAAAACAAAGCTCAATCTTTTCGACTACCAAAACCAATATATATATTAAATCTCATCCCACTCCTCATATATATATATATATATATATACACAAGGAGTGGGATGAGATTTAATTTAGAAATGTTTATGATGTGATTTGTTAAATAAAGTTTATTAATTTTTATGAATAGTGTATTATTTTGGATGTGTCACTTGTCCAAGCTTGCAAATACATGTTACTTTTTGGATAAACATTAACTATAAAGTGAAAATTTTATTAATATTTTTTTATAAATGTCATATCTCATTTAAAGATTGGACACGTCTTTCGTAGAATTTTTATTTTTAAAAATAGAATAAATCAATGTTGCAACAAGGCCTCATATTTGTCAAATCAGTACTAACTAGTCAATAAAGAAAAAGATAAATAAGTTTTGTAGATTAAAAACTATTTAAATAAAATATAAACATTAGAAAGTTTAAAATTTATAGATTTTTTTATTGGTGGATTGAGGAGAAATTATTTGTTTGAATGAAAGGTATAGTATTCCTGCAGGAGGAAGGAACTAATAAAGTAAGATGTTTTGAGCTTAGCACCCACTAAGGTAAGCTAATACTTCCACAATATAATATTTTGAGCTTATATAAAGCCCTTATATAATTTGGGTAAAATAAAGCCCTTAATTCTTGGTCTTTCACTTTGACTTGTGAGTGATCGCACTTAGAAGTGCAAGTCGAGACTCACACTTAGATGTAAGAGTCAAAAATCACACTTAAAAGTGTGAGTCGAGAGAAGTGCGATTCGAGGCTCACACTTAGAAGTGCGATCAATGGCACTTGCAAATGCGATCACTCACATTTTTAATTTCCAATCTAAATGTTTGCATAAGTGCGTGTAAAAAAATGTTACTCGCATAATAATTAAAAAATTATAAATGACTATTCAATATTTTTTTACTTATGCTTAATATATACAAATAATTTTTTTATATACATGTATATAAAAATTAACTGTCACATTTTAAACATGAAAGTCACACATGGTGGTTCTATAAAATATTTGAAAGTATGTTATGTTTAAAATCATAGAAAACATCTAAACGACCGCCAAATTTAACAACATTCAAGGATGTTAAGTTCTAAAATAGATGACATCTATCTTAGAGTATAATTTGGATTTTCAACGTCAATTTTTATTGATTTGAATAAGTTATGCATAAATAGTCGTATATGTATGATGATATTAATATTGATATGTTGTATAAATGACAACCATCACTTACTTTGACTATCTTGAATTCTACCCAAATTCTACATTTGTTAAATATTTAGATTGAAGAAAGTTTACGAGATATTCATATAAGATGTTTATTTTTATTTTCTCATTGTGGTTTCAAGCATTTGATTTAACCTTAGAATTGTTATTGATATTTCTCATTTTAAAATTCTCCATACTAGGTTTAAGATTTAAGTGGCCATGCTACTAATTTTCTCTTTTTATGTGTGGCTACCGTTGAAAATGAAATCAGATTAGAAGGAGGAGCATATATCAATTTACCCTCCAAAGGTGTGATAGTTACATAGGGACTAATATATCCATCCAAAACTACACTCCATCAAGAGAGAAATGAGGTATTTCTTATTTGTTATCACAATAAGTATTGTATTCAATGGCAGAGTGAGATTTCCATACACAATTAATTGTTGTGAAACCCTAGAATAAATTGAAAACAAGGGATAACTATACCGATGTCATGGGATCTTGGCTAAACCATTATGGATAAAAATGATCTTGGATGAATGGCGAGAGGAGGGAAGTAAATGGAAATATAGGAAAACACAATGGGTAGTAAATGGAAATACAAGAAAATAGAAACAATTGCTAAGCAGTGTTGTAACTATTGCATTGATATCCATAACGGTGGAGATAAATTATGATATATCGCCACACATGTCTCGTTAAGTGGGACATTTGTCCCATGTTTCAATCAACAAGAAGAAATTATTAATCAAATGTGACAAGATCATAGAGGTTAAGAACAAACACGCATCCACTTCATTTCCGTAAAAGCAGTGGTGCACGTAGATCAATGCCAAAAATGAAAAATTGATTATATTTCAAAGTTGTCATTCAACTTACTATGCTCTTACATGATGGGCATATGATACTAGTAACATATCTATATGGATGGGAAATGTAGAACGAATTCCAATATATGATGTCCACATAAAGGCTCAATAGATAAGGGTAAGTTGGTGGGAACCCACAAGAAAATAAAATACAGAAAAAGAAAGGTACCAGGAATGCTTAAAGAAAAAGAAATGGTGGCCAAAATGAAGGGAAATGTCATATATTGATATAGGAAACATCATCCAATCATGGACAACAAGTAAAATATGGAAAGGAGATCAAATAATTCTTTGTGACACATTCTATTCTCAAACGTAATAATAACTCTATTAAATTGTTAAAAAATGTTGTTCAAGAGAAGTTTTAAAATGTTGTTTAAAAATTAGTTACAATTAGTTTCAATGTTTGAAGTCTTTAATATATAAATATATATCAAAGTGGGAAATTGTAATTCACAATATTAATAAAGTTATGATAAACGATTTAGAAAAATATTGAGTGTGACATGCTTGATAAGTAAAAATAATAAATATAATGACATCATGCATTCTTGAATAGGTGACATGTACTTATTAATATTATATTTTTAAAATGAAGAACACTTTTTTTTTACACTTATTAAATGTTGATGTTAAAGCTCTCATAATTTTTGTGACACTTGTTGATTGAATATTTTTCCTTCAAATATTGTTGAAAAAGATGTACTTGAATACAAGGGTTAAATTTGATGGTTTTTTAGACGTTTTTCATGCTTTTAGTTGTAAATGTTAGCGCATTAGCATTAATACATTTGTTTATATTTGTTAATGGTCTGTTGATAACCGTTTTCCCACGGTTGCCTCCCTCTCGGCCTATATAAAGGCGTGTGCTCTGTATTCTTGAGATATAGCAATACATACAATCTTTTGGAGTGCCTATCATTGGTTTCAGAGCAGGTTATGCGTGAAGGAGGAGAGCAGGCATTGATTTCTGGTTCCCTGTCCCGTTTTTGCTGTACGTTTTTGCTGGTGCGTGAAGGAAGAGAGGAAGACTGTTCCGCCATTTCTTTGTTGTGCATGCGTGAAGGAGGAGAGGAGACTGATCTCGCCCCGATTTTATTTTCTTTGTGCGTGCGTGAAGGAAGAGACTGTTCCGCCATTTCTTTGCGTTGTGTGTGCGTGAAGGAGGAGAGGAGACTGAGCCTGTCCCGTTTTATTTTTGCTGTGCGTGGAGTGTTCCTTGCTGTGAGTGAAGAATTATAACCCTTGCGTGAACTCTTATCTGTGCAAACCAGTGAACCTGTGTGCCTTCTTTGCTGTCTGTTGTTGGCTGTGCGTGGAGATTCGGAGAAGACTCATTGCTGGTGCGCCTTCTTTGTTGGCTGTACGTGGAGATTCAGAGAGGAGACTCATTGCTGGAGCCCAGAGCAACTGTCTGTCCTCTACTCACGAAAGGAGACATTGCTGAGCAAGAGTCGTGCTTGTGACTGCCATACTGTCTGTAGAACCACGTAAATTACCATCCAAATCTCTGTATGTGTAAGCAAAGTCGAAAATTACAAAACTGTGTGTGGGTGTATGTCTCAGTTTTCTCGATGCACAAAGCACTACAAGCAATGCACCAAATATTTGGGCATTGAATGACAACGAGGACACCACTGGGCTATTCTTTGCCTTGGTCAACGAGCTACACAACACTGGGAACATTCTCTTTGATGAGATTGTGCGCCGAGGACTGTTGGAATACTTTTGGTTCGACGTTCGATGTCAAGCACGACGGATTCGTGCAGAACTTGAACGTGGTTATGATGCAGATGACGAACGTGAAATAGAACGCCCACAGGAGCGTCGGCGTCTCACTGCACAAGCCTATAGAGCCCATCTTCGGGACAGATTCCTTCAGTAACCATTATAGCCATTTTTGAAAAATAAATAAATAAATAAAATACATTTTTGAGTTTTTGAAAATGTCTGCTCCAAAAATATTGCTATCCGATGCCCAACTCTTGAAAGGGCCAAATTTCACCGCATGGAAAACCAAAATGCGGACGATTCTTCAATTCGAAGATCTTTGGGGGATTGTCTCTGGCAAAGACGCCCCCCATGATGATGATCTCGTTGGAAAATATGAAAAGGATGATGCGAAAGTGCTAATGCTCATCACCCTGAGTCTTTCTGATGAGGTGCAGCCATACATTCGGGAAGCAACCGCTTCTTCTCAGGCATGGAGCGCATTGTGTACCATCTACGAAGCTAAGAATCTGACGACAAAGTTGCAACTTCAGACAAAGCTTCATATGATGAGTATGCATGATGGCGAATCAGTAGAAGCCTTCTTGCGGCGTGTAGCTGAGTTACGTGCAGAACTCTCTGCACTCGGTGAACCAGTGGACGACAAGTTGCTAGTCCCGCTCACCCTGCGAGCTCTTCCTTCACGGTTTCAGACATTGATCACCACGTTGACAATCACTCAACAGGAGGTGAGTTTTGCAACCCTGGTGAATTATCTCCAGCAGGAAGAAGCCATGCAAAATGTACAAGAAGCCTTCAAAGACAAGGCTCTCATCACGAGGCAAAAACATAAGCCTCGGAAAGGGCAATCAGCCCCCCAAATGTAACAAAGCAGCATGCTCTGCAGCCATCTTCACAGTGGCCACCACAGCGGCCACCCCAGAAGCAGCATAATCACAAGGCGGATCGGTGGTGCCACATTTGCTCCACGGATACGCACATGACTGCGAACTGTTATTACAATGGTCGCAAGTATGGAAATTTGGCGAAGAGAGCACTTCTGGCCGAGGATATTCCAAGAAATCCCGATGGCATGCTCGTAATCAGAGGCAGAAGGGCCACATTGCTGCTCAGCAGGATGCCACCTCCGATGAAGAGGTACCAGATACGACTCATTCTGACATTGTTCTAGTCTCACAGACTTTGCAGCCGTCAGAAGATGTCTGGTTGATGGATTCAGGTGTCAGCAAACACATGACTAGCAACAAGAAGTTGTTCCATACTCTGAGTGACCGGCCCACTAGAGATCGGATCACCATTGCAGACAATCAAGAGTATATTGCATCGGATTGGTGATGTCATCATTCCTCTTGGAACACGAAGATGTACACTCACAAAGGTGCTCTATGTTCCAGGTTTGACTTCAAATCTTTTGTCTGTAAGTCAACTTCTTAACCATAGAATGCAGGTTGAATTCTTTGTTGAAAAAGGGGTCAAGTCCTGCATCATTTCCCGGGGAGAGTCGAGTCATTGCTCAAGCATTTCTGAAGGGCCGTCTATTTGCACTGGATGCGGTCACTTCATCTAGCGTTGCTCTCTCTGCATCAACGGCAGAGTCCACTACACTTTGGCACTTTCGATATGGTCATCTTTCTGCCGGGGCTCTGCATCAACTCAGTGCGAAGGAAATGGTAAGAGGGCTTCCTCCACTCTCCCATTCCTTACCTGTTTGCTCAGGATGTCTTGCGGGCAAACAACATAGAGGTCCATTCAAACAGAGCTCTTATCATTCTACAGAGCCTCTTGTGTCGTTCACACCGATTTGTGTGGACCCCCGCGCCTAGCTTTCAAGGTTTTGCATATTTTTAGCTCATCATTGATGATTACTCATGGAAAATGTGGGTATATTTCCTTGAGAAGAAGAGTGAGGCACTTGCAAATTTCGGCACCTTCTACCAAAGAAGCCACCAGAAACTGGGAAGCCTCTTCTTCTCCTTCACTCAGATCGAGGGGGGGAATTTGTGTCAAAGAAGTTCTTAGCATACCTGAAGTAGCATGGCATTCAGAACATTTGAATGCTCCCTATACACCCCAACAGAACGGGATTTTCGAGCGCCACAACAAGACTATCATGGAGATGGCTCATTGTATGCTCTCGACCGCCAAGTTGGAGGATCAGTTTTGGGCGTAAGGCCAGATGCATAAAGCAGTGTATTTACTCAACCGGGCACCCACGAAGATCTTGCAGAACAAGACACCGGAAGAGGTATGGACTAGTCGTAAACCTTCTATTCATCATTTGAGAGTTTTTGGTTGTACTGCATATATGCATGTTCCAGATAAGAGAAGGAAGAAGATCGATCCAAAGACACTGCCATGTCTTTTCTTGGGGTATAGTACTACCTCAAAGGCATATCGTCTCATGGATCCTGAGACGAAGAAGATCTACGAGAGTCGAGATGTGGTATGTGATGAGTCGTCCTTTGACTCCCTGCCACACAATGGAGATCCAGTACCGACCTCGTCACATAGATTGCTCACACATCCAGATGATGAGCAAGATGATTCTTCTCAGAGAGAAGAAGAGCTGAGTGGAGACTTGTTCGTTGATCTTGGCACACTGGAAAACACATCTTCACATCAGCAACGCCAACGTCCGAAATGGGTCCAGAGTACTATCAGGGATGCACACCTGAACTCACTTCCTGGTACTTCTACGGGAGTTAGAACACGAAGTCAAGCAAGACATGAGGTAAATTTTGCACTCATGAGTTCAGTTGTTGAGAGCACCGAACCTGACACTGTTCGTGAGGCATTAGACCAACCACAGTGGAAACAGGCTATGGATGCTGAATATGATTCCCTGATTCAGAATCGGACATGGGAACTTGTCGATCTACCTCTAGGTAAGAAATCCATTGGCTGCAAATGGATTTTCAAAAAAAAATATAAGGCAGATGGTTCAATCGACAAACACAAAGCACGACTTGTTGCAAAGGGTTATGCTCAGCAAGAAGGGATTGACTATGACGAGACCTTTGCACCCACTGCGAAGATCAAAACCATCAGAGTTGTATGTGCACTGGCAGCACAAAATGGATGGAAACTTCAGCAGATGGATGTCAAGAGTGCTTTTCTAAATGGTGATCTACAAGAAGAAGTGTACATGGCCCAACCTGAAGGTTTTGTAGACGAGCATCAACCACACAAGGTATGTCGCTCCGATAAAGTCTCTTTATGGACTCAAACAAGCACCTAGGGCATGGTATATAAAAATTGATGATCACCTATTGAAAGCATGGATTCACTCGTAGCCCCTCGATATAAATTTGTATATCAAGAAGGTAGGAACAGAGATTGTCATTCGGTTTTTACGTAGATGATCTTGTGATCACAGAAGTTCGACAATCTTGTAGATGATGTAAAGAATGATCTGAATAAATCCTTCGACATGACTGATTTAGGGCTACTTCACTATCGTCTTGGCTTAGAGATACGGCAGAAAAAGAATCATATCTTCGTATCCCAGATGAAATATGCCAAGAAAATCCTGGAAAAGTATGGAATGTCAGATTGTAAACCAATGTCCACACCTATGGAAAAAGGTTTGCAATTATCTAGATTCCAGGATTCACCACAGGTAGATGGCACTCACTACAGGCAACTTGTGGGGAGTCTCATTTACTTGACTTATACTGCACTGCATCTTTGCTTTCTTTTGTGAGCTATCTCGCCGATTTATGCAGGAGCCGAAGAAATGTCATTGGATAGTAGCAAAGCATGTGTTGAGATATGTCCGAGGTACAGTTGACTTTGGTCTGGAGTATCAGAAGAACACTCAGTTCTTCTTACAGGGATATACAGACTCGGACTATGTAGGATCCGTTGATGACAGGAAATCCACTTCAGGATATGTTTTTCATCTCGGATCTGGACCTATCTCGTGGATCAGCAAGAAGCAAACTGTTGTTGCTCTCTCATCCACTGAGGCTAAATACCGCGCTACACGAGGAGCTGTGTGCGAAGTAATTTGGTTACGTCGCATTCTTACAGATATAGGGATTCCTAAAGAGAAACCTCCCATCATTCACTGCGACAATCAAGGTGTGTTGAAGCTTGTGAAGAATCCTGTTTTCCATGAACGAACAAAGCATATTGAGGTCGAATGTCACTACATTCGTGAACAGGTCTTGAACCACCAAATTCAGCTCCAGTACTGCCCTACTGATTTTCAGATTGCAGATATTCTCACCAAGCCTCTCGGCAAGGTGAAGTTTGATTTATTTAGGGGGTACATTTGTAAGAGCAATGTATTAAGGGGGGGAATGTTAGCACATTAGCATTAATACATTTGTTTATATTTGTTAATGGTCTGTTGTATAACCGTTTTCCCACGGTTGCCTCCCTCTCGGCCTATATAAAGGCGTGTGCTCTGTATTCTTGAGATATAGCAATACATACAATCTTTTGGAGTGCCTATCAAGTAAAATACTTACAAATATTTGAAAAACCCATCACATGCCAATTTCAATTTTAAAGTGTGACCGTCATTTTTTATAAAGATTTATTAGTAAACTATACAAATATATTTTAGATATAGTTAAATATATATAGAATAACCTTTTATAATTCTTATTAACAGTATAAAAATAACACTATTTTACATTTTGAAGGGAAATTTTTGAAATTTATCGTTAACTAATTTTTTTTTGATGATATAGGCGGTCGTCAAATTTAACCCCTGCTTGAATACGACCCATAATTTTTCTTATCATGAAAAAGTAACCAATAGAAAATCAAATAAATCAATTTAATTGATTTTTAAAATTATCAAATTGTTTAATTTATATTCCAACATTTGAAATATAGACACTAGAAAAAATAAATGTCTTTGATTGGAGGATATGGCAAGAACTAATAAGTTGTGGTGAAAGGTATAGTAACCTTCCATAGGTAGGAACTAGTAAATTATGAAATCCATGTTTGAAAACAACATGTTTAACGTAATTCTTAACTCTTTGTTTTTCTGTATGATTTATAGACTAGAAAAGCATAAAAGTAGTTCACATTATCTAGATTATCTTCTATTTTGAACTTCCTAATGATCGCTAATTTCCATTATAACGATTTCCATTTTACCATGATTTCCATTTCCGTTAGGGTTATGTAGCTTATCGGCTACAAGACACATGTAACTTAGTGGCCACAAGGAAGATGTAAGTTAGCATCTCGCTAGGAAGATGTAAGTTAGCAACCGGTAGATAGATGTAAGTTAGCACCACTAGGTTGATGTAAGTTAGCAACTTTTAGGATTATGCAAGACAACAACCGATAGGATTATGCGGGGAATCAAATAAAACAAAATACAAATCCTAAAATAGAGAACATGAAATCCTAAAATTGGGATTTAAAAATTAGATTCCAATAGTGGCGAAATCGGAACCCAATAATAACACTATCAGAATCCAATAATAGTGAAATTGGAATCCAATAACATGGAAATTGGAATCCAATTATAGTGAAATCAAAATCCAATAATAGAGAAATTGGAACTCGAATAAGTCCAATAACGGCAACATTGGAATCCAATATTGCTACTAATGAATTCCAATAATAGTAATAATGGAATCCAATATAAACAAAAATGGAATCCAATATATGCAAAAATGAAGATGAATTTATTCCAAAACTTATAATATTGGAGTCCATATTCACTAGAATATGTCTAGATTTAGTGAAATAAGCATTTTGGTCTAAGGAAGGAATACAATCCGAGATAGTAAGGAGTTATCATCAATGGTAGTTCTTAAGAGTTTTAAGACTCACGTACATTTTCAATGGCCTAGAGGTCATGAAAAAGATGAGAGAAAGGTAATAATCTTAACTACATGAAAACCAAGGATATGATCTCCATGTTCTTATACTATGACCTCATCTTATAAGGAATGGACTATGGGTATGGGAAAACATTGCATGATATTATCTATAAAGAAAAAGTTGAGTTGAGTGTGGGCATCATTTGTGGTATCATAACATGTCGATACCTCATTTCATTTCATATTTATGATAATGTGGTTGATGATACAATGAGAATTGAATATTTCTTTATTTTTGCATACTAAATAACTATTAAACCTTGATGATTAAATCTTTCTAGTTAATTTTTGAATGGCTCAAGAATTATGCATATGTGTACTATGGAGCTCAAAATTTCACCCATCCTAAATCACAATAATCTAGGGTTTTGAGGAAACATGGGACTGTCTCCAAGTTATGGGACTCAAATTGAGACAGACCTTCAAAGAAGCCCAAATTCCTCTACCTATTCCTAATGCTAAACTACTCCTAGGAATTGAAATGCAACTATCTAGCTCTACTCTAACATTCCAAGGGACTATTGTGAGAAGGAGATGCATAAAATAGAAACATAAACTAGAGAAGGTGATAAAACTAACAATAAGGGGAAAATGATTTTGAAAGAGAGAAAATGCGAGAAAAAAAGATGAAAAGGGCAGAAAAGAAAGCCGCATATCAAAACCGCATCCAAATTCCCATATTTATGATTAATTATAGATATAGATTCTGAGATGATATACAAAACATAACCATGAATGAATGAAAAGGAAAGAAGACAATAAAATATCGGCTAAGGTAGGGACGAGCCACAAAACAGATGACTCTATTGCTTAAATATTATGCACAAATCATTACAAATAAGGTAGAAGATGTAAAACATATATAGAATTATTATCCAAGGGATGCCACTCTTAGAACACTTGTGTAACATTAAAATATTGGCATTGCATTCCCAAAGTATCCAAAATTACAACTGAGCATCATTTTACAATATATAGAAAAATGGAAGAAGAATAATAAGAAGAAGACAATAGACAAAAATTTGAATTCCTCCTTCCACCCACCTGACCATTTTCATTAAAATATCTGAAAATATCTAAGCACCTCTAAAAATTTACCTCCTCATGCCTTTTTCCTTGCTAGAGAAGAAACAAGCGCCCATACTACATTAAATTTTGGTGGTTGTGCCACTTAGAACAATAATTTTTGTGTGTCTTTGGAGATGCCTATTTCTTATCCAACCACCTACCTCTATTTGACTCAAGAAATCTGATTTAATATTTCTTCAATGATATAAGATTTACAAAGATCCGATCATCTAATTCAAAATTCTATCCATTTTTATTTCCGTACGTAAAACCGTAATTTTCCTTAGATACACGGTTTTCTCTCTTAGTTTCATGCGGCTTTTGACTTCCGAATAATTTCCCAGATTCCTCGGCTTTAATTCTCCTCACCATGAATCACTTAAAATATTTGTGGAATTATTATTTGTCCCACATATTTTCCCGTGAATGTCGTGGGCATTACACCTTTGGCCGCGGCTTTTCCTTTTCATCTGCGACATACTCAAATTCTTCGTGACAATATAAGTTGTTCACTTTTTTGCAAGGGTGAAAAATGGACAACATTTTTTGTGACTCACAGGTAACTTCTACCGATATATTAATTGATCAAGTATACTTGAAGAATCCATTGGCCATAGAGTGAGCTTGAAAATTTGAAATCTGATTTGAGCTTGAAATTGGATTCCCAAATTTGATTTAGTTGCTCTGGATATTGATTCTGAGATGATTGCAAGTGATCCTTGATTCCTTATACCTTTTCAAATAACAACCTTGAAATATGAGGAAAGCGTGCACAAGAGTACCTCGAGTAACAATACTATGTAGAGCACTTAGGGAAATAAACCTATACTACAAACAATACAGTGTATTGAAAGAACTTAGAGGAATTGAAAAATACTCTACTATGTACAAGATGCAATGAAATATATTAATGAGAGGGTTTGAGGTAAATCCCATTGGCTAGGATTTTAAATACATTCTAATAAGAATCGAGATAAATCAAATGAGTTAGATTCCTTAAAAGTAGTGATAATGTACATTCCACTCTAGATACTATCAAATTTGGAGTGTCTCCTGGTTTTCCTTGATCTCGCATCCCATTTTAAAACTAGATCTCCAACTTTGAATGTTTGATTTCTAGCTTTCTTGTCAAACCACTATTTGTTTGACTTCGATGTTGTTCCAACCTAATCATGACAACATTTCCATACTCTTAAAGTTCCACCAATTCTTCCATTCAAATCTCCCTTTGATCCGCGCCTTCAAATTTCAGTTGTTGAGCTAATTCAAGTGAAGGTAACTCTAGTGACAAAGGAAGTCTAGATTCTTTGCCATATACTAGTTTATAGGAGAAGTACCCATTTCTCTCTTCACTATAATCCTGTCTTCCTAGAGAGCATTTCTCACCTTTTTGTGCCACTATCTTTGATTGATGTCCATTGTTATTTTCATGATCCTAATCAGATTCTTGTTAGTAGATTCTGCCAATCCATTACCTTATGGGTAGTAATTGGAAGAAGTCTTAAGATAAATCCCAAGCCTAAGAGCCCAATAAAAAATTTTTGATCCCAAGAAAGATTTTGCATTATTAGAAATGATGGTCTGAGGGACACCAAAACTTGTAACAATTTCTTCGAGAAAATCTAGGATAATTGATTAAGTGGTTTCCTTTAATGGCGTGGTTTGTCCATCCGGTGAAATAATCTGTTTCAGCTTAAAACCCATTTATGACCACCATTGGATGGTGTATTAATCATACCAATGAATTAAATACCCCATTGTTTAAATGTATGATCTACCTGAATTGGATGAAGTGGGAGAGCCATCAATCTTTTCTTTCCAGTGAAGAGTGCACATTCCTTACACTTTTTCACACATCTATGAGCATCTGCGAACAACGTAGGCTAAAAGTATCCTAATTTTTTAATTTTCATGTTTGTGGCTCTAGAAGATAAATGTCCACTTGAGAAACCATCATGTAAATAGGTAAGAATCTTATCACATTTCTGACCTTTAATGCACCTGAGCAACACTCCATCAATATTTATTTTTAACAAAATGCCACTAATAAATGCATAAGGAATAGACTGCAGCCTTAGATGTATTATTTTTACTCGGTTTAACTTGAGAGGATATGAATCGGTAGAAAACAACCTATCTATATTAGTAATCTATATGTGATCATATGCTAAATTTCCTTCATCTTGTTGAAAATCAGCATCATGTGACAACTCTTCATTCATGAGGGAGCTTTCTTGGTGATCCTGAGCATTTAAGGCCAACTACTTGCAAAGTGCCCTTCCTCTCACCAAATTTGTGCATTTTATGGTCACATCATATTCCATAATTTTAGTCACCCATCTAGCTCATTTCTCTCTGATTTCTACTCCCATAATGAAGTCTCTAATTTTGGAATGTGATACCAAAACTTCAATATGGTTAGTAGTAATCATACTCTTGAAATTCTTAAAATCTATCATGATAGCAAACCGTTTATTTCAATATGGTTGTACTTGAGCTAGTAATTCTTAAGTGTTTCAATGAATAAATCCTTTGGATGCTCTAATTCTTGATCATTTTGTTGAGTTAAAACCACGGAAAAATTAGATTCTTCCCCATAAGCATATAGAATGAAATATTTGGCATACTCGGGGTTGATTAGCGTGGGGGCTTGAGAAATTTCTTGTTTGATCTTATCAGAGAAAATTTTCCCCTTTGTGGTCGACTTGAAAAATGAATCCTTTCTCAGTATGAGAGTAAGAGGATTTACCAAGCTTGCAATGTTAGGAATGAAATTCCTAACAAAGTTGATTTTCCGAAGGAATGATTGCAAGGAATTATTATGAGCTAGTAAGGAAAGAGTCGTGATAGCTGAAATTCTTTCTGAGTCAATGATGATACCATATTTTGACATAGTGTGCCCCAAAAGTTACCCTTGGGAAACAAAAATCTACACTTATTGGGATTGAGAGACACACCATATTCTCTGCATCTTTCAAATGCTTTCTCTAGGTAATTCATATGATTCATGCTCTACTTTGAGAAGACAAATCATGTCATCTAGGTAAACCAAGCTGACTTCATTAATGTATCCTTTGAAAGCAAGGCCCATTTCCCTCTAAAAATTAGCATCTATGTTTGATAGGATAAAGGGAGTTTTATGGTATGCATATGTTCCCCATTTAGTGGTGAACGCGGTCTTGTATTGATCTTCTTCCTTAACTTTGATTTGATTAAAACCTCGAGTAACTATCTAGCATGGAAAACCTTTAAGCTCCTCGCTATTGTCAGTAGAATATTCTCCATGGAAGGTAAAGGATAGTGATCCTTTAGAGACACTTTATTCAAGTCCCAAAAATCCACACAAATCCTGATTTCTCCATTTTTATTCCTCGTTGGAACTAGATTTTTCACCCAAGTAGAGTATTTGATAGGGAAAATTATCTTGTCCTGAATTAGTTTGGATAATTCCTTCCTTATAAGGGGTTATATTTTAGGGTTAAATGACCTCTCGCTTCTATCTAGGTGGTTTGATATTTCGATCTAGATCAATCTAATGTTGAACTATATCCCGATTAAATTCTTGTAAATCTTCATAATCCCATAAAAATCTATCATGAACGTTTGGCACAATGAAAGCAAAGCTCACTTTTACCGTCATCACATACCTTCCTAAGTAGAATATCCTTTCCTAGAACAATCATGAATGGTTTGAAAATCTTCTTACATTACCACCATGTTCTTATCACCACCTTTGAATTCATCGTCTCAACTAAAAATTTATTCCAAGGTGACCAATCCCTTCGGTAATTTGTTTTTTTTTCAGTTGAATTATCTGATCAAAATATACCTCTTGCAAATCAGATTGCATTTTTGAGGAGAAATCAACTTCATTTTGTATAAATTGGAAAATTTGTTCATCCCCATCAAAAAATTTCCAGTTGGTCTGATTATCTCAAAATGAAGGTCTAATCACCATCTTGATATGTTGTGCATTTCCTTTGATCAAATCCTCAGTAGGTGAGAATTGAGAACCAAGAGCTGTCATTTGTTTTACATCCTTGTTTAACTTTCTAGGCACAAATTGTAGGTTGAGGGTGTCAAATCTCTCTAGTAGATCCCAAACTCTATGTTTGTACGCCTTTAACAACTTGTTCTTCGTTGCACATTTCCCTGTGACTTGGTGAATGACCATTCAATATCTCCAAAATCAACAATCTTTTGATTTTCCATTTTTCAATGATCAAAATACCATGTACCAATGCTTTTTACTCCACCACATTGCTAGATCATGTAAATGCAATATGTGACCAAAGAAGAACTCATTCATTGGATAAATCATCAAAACATCTGCTCCAACTTCGTTTCTTCTTCTAAAACCATCAAAAAATCCACCATAGTCCGTAAACATTTTCTTTTTCCTTCTTGAATGGCATGGGCATAACATATTCTTCTTGGAGAATGCAATGAGTGTTGATAAAATTCTAAAAAGTTTTAAGTTCTACGCCATCGGGATAAAATTTATGATCTCTCTCAGCCCATTCATCTAGTAGTAAATTAGGCATGGAAGGAGAAATAGGTTGCTCATTTGAAAATGAACATTTTTCATTCTATTCTTGGATTAGACAATTTGATTGGATAGGGTAGGGTCATATGACTCAATATGGTAAGAAAAGATAGGTTCAACTTGTATTATAAATCTTGTACCATATTTAGTTCTCAAAATCATGTGAGTCCAATCTAAAGACAAATAACCACTTACCTTAGCAATGAAATCTATAGACAAGCAAATGAAAACCATGGGAGGAAATTCAATGAATGAGATGTCACGAGTTATGGTGAGATTTGGGAAGTCATGAAGTGTTAACTCAAGATATTTTATTACCCCCAATACACCCATGGCTGACCCATAGAGTTGTTAAACTCCCTTAGACACATGACTATATTTGAGACCCAGGATATCAGTAATTTTCTTAGCGGCAAGACAAAGCTACTATCCCTTGAATCTATCATACGCTTATGCGTCAAATGTTTTCCCAAAATTAATGATATGTAGAAGCGTGTGGTCTTGAATAATTTACTTACTTGTTCTTCCTATTCTTGACACACATGAACCACAACATGAGGTTTTGTACCAATACTTTGAATTGACGTAATTGCTTGATGGATTCAAATAGGAGATGAGGTTGTGTTGAGATAGCCAATGCATCCCATATTATCAAATTAATATTGGTATTCTTCATTTTATCAACATTATTAAATGGAAGATGCTTGGATTTCTGCATCTATGGCATGCCATTGTTCTTCTTCTGCTGTTGTGGCATCTGAATAGGTGAATTTGTTTCCACAAAAACCTCCTTGTTTGAAACAAACTTAGCAGGTATTTCGGAAACTTAGTTTTTTCCAATGCAACCTCTTTCTCCTTAGCCACAACATTTCCATGACTCTGGAAGATAAAGGATTTGATTCAAGCATCCTTTTCTTGAATCTTGTATTATTAGCAAAACTGATTTGAGTTATGTTAGAGCTACCCTCCACTTAATTAATAACACAAAAATCCTAAGCTCCAAAGAACATGAGATTAGCATCAAGGAATACTGTTTCTTTTTTGGGCTCGGTGCTTTTAGGAGTGGCTCTTGCTGACTCAAGATCCTTTAACCATATAATCTTGAATATGCATTGGATTTTCAAAAACTAATTGATTATGGAGTGGATTGTAGTGAAAACACCACTAAGTTTCTTGAACCATATTGTTTTGATTGGAACCAATGATTGGCTTGAGCTAGGAGCAGGAAGTGATTGTGGGGGAGGAATTTTTGCCAATGGAAGAGGAGAATTTTGGCACTACCATATGTTATTTTGCTGATTTTTGCATATCTTTGATTAGGTGTTGATTTTTATATGGGTGATATCCCGATTTGAATATTGCCTTTGGTTTTGATAATTTCTATAAGATTGGGATTGTTGTTTCTCTAGGGATATAAATTTTTGGTGAAATTTATGATTAAATATTTCATATCTTCATCTTCCTTTTATTGCGCATGAGTTTGAGATGTGGAAGCAAATGGGTGTAGATTTTGTTCAAGGCTAGTAGCAATCAAAGGTTGAGCAACTTGAGGCATTTGAGGATACAAGGGAATTAGTGGCCTAGGGGATAATTTCCTTGCCCACATTAAACTATTTCGAGACCTAATTCTTAGTACATAGGCTCCTAGAAAAATTATACCTCCCATAGAATGGATCATAACAACTATATCATAATTCAAAACTTTTAAGAAATAGAGAAATACACCTTCAGCAGATGGTCCGACAAGGATTGGAATTCTACCCCAATGTTATTTACAATTTGAAGTTGAATTCCTTCATCTTCTCATTTCATACTCTATTAATTGTAGTCAACTGCTCCAAAAGGGATAAATTATCCTCCCTTTCTCCAAAATGATTGCACAAGGTTGTGCATAGTGCATTCAAATATTTAACCGATCCCATTGTCAAAATCCTAAACCATTGTAGAGTCTTCCATTTGAAATTATAAGCTAAAAGTTTCACTGCCACATCCATTTCAACAATTTCATGTATGACACAAACATTTACAATTTCTTGAATATGATCAATTTGGAGTAGTGTGAATTTATCCTATGAATAATGGGATATTTTTAAAGTGACTTTTGGGATGGGATTCTAAGCATTTAGGGAAAGTGGAATGCTTCATGTGAAGTTAACAAATGGATTCAATGGTTGTTGATCCATTCGATGGGTCTAATAACTCTTATTGACTACAAGAAGGGCCTATCGAGAGGAGGTGTTGAAAGAGTTATGTTTGGTTGAGATGGCGATCTCTGAATTTTTCTTCCTCTTCTACCTCTTCCTAGTGATATCTACAAATGTTCAAATATCCCCTCCTTTCTTATTCTAGACCTTGTTTGAATCCTTCTCATGAACTTAAACCACTAGTACTACTGAAACCAATTGATTTTATGAATTTAGTTTCTATATGTGTTACAATAGATCCTCCAAAGGATAGAAATTTATCAAGATACACATCGAAGTTGATAAAAATTGAAATATTAATTTCTAAGTCCCACTGTGCATGCCAAAACTTTTAGAACTTGAAATTGCACCCGTATTAAATCACAAGAATTTAGGTATTTGAGGTAACATGGGGTTTTCTCCAAGTTATGGGACTTGAACTAAGATAGATCTCTAGTGAAGCTTGGCTTCCTTTACCTAATCCTAATGCTAATCTACTCCTAGGAATTGAAATACAACTATCTAACTATACTCTAACATTCCAAGGGACCAGGGTGAGAAGGAGATGCATAACACATAAACCTAAAATAGAGAAGGTATAACACCAAAAATAAGGGGAATATACTTATGAAAGAAAGAAAATGGGTGAAAACAAAGATGAAAATGATATAAATGAAATCCAAAGATCAAAAATGCATTCGAATTACAATCTTCATGATGCACAATATATATGGACTTTGAGATGATACAGACAACATACCTGTAAATGAATGAAAAGGAAATAACACATAATAAAATATCAGCTAAGGTAGGGGAGAGCCACAAAACATATGATTCTATTATTTAAAGATTATGCATAGATCATTATAATGAAGGTAGAAGATGTAAAACATATAAAAATCATGATCCAAGGCATGAAAATCTTAGAACACTTGTGTAGCATTAAAATGATTCCCTTGCATTCCAAAAGTATACAACATTACAGCCAAGCATAATTTTAAAATATATAGAAAAATGGAAGAAGAAAAATAATAATAAGAAGAAAATAGATGGAAATTTGAATTCCTCCTTCCACCCACCGATCATTTTCATTAAACTATTTGAAAAGGTTTGAGAACCTATGAAAATCCACCTCCCCATGCCTTTAACCTTGCTGAGAAGAAATGGGTTCCCATACTGCATTAAATTTTGGTGGTTACGCCACTTGGAATAATACTTTTACGTGTTGGAGATGCCTCTTTTTGCTCCACCCACCTACCTCTATTTAATTCAAGAAATATGATTTAATATTTCTTTAATGATACAAGATTTGCAAAGATCCGATCATCGATTCAAAATTATATCCATTTTTAGTTCCACGTTGAAAACTACCATTTCATTTTAATACACAAATTTCTCTCTTAATTTCATGTGGGTTTACTTTGAAAACTTTTCCCGGCTTCCGCGGATTTAGTTCTCCTAGCTGCGACTTACCTAAAATATCTATGACATTGTTATTTGTCCCGTGAATTTTCCTATAATTTTGATGCCATTGCACCTTTGGCCACGACTTTTCCTTTTCATCCATGTCATACTCAAATTATTTCATGACATTCTAAGTTGTTCATTTTTTTGAAAGGGTGCAAAAATGGACAACAAGTACCTAACAAGTTGTGAGAGTGATGAATGTTTGAAAATTTAAGAGGAGAATGTTTGACATGTTAATAGGAGAAGATAAGTTGTCCAACAAAGGTACAAGTTGATATTGGTGACCCTAGTGAGGAACCTACTGCATACAGGTTGGAAACCTATAGAAGTGAGGCATATAGCATTAAAGCTATTAGATGAATGTGGAAGATACATGGTGAATGCCATGTGGAGAATAAGAGATAATGTAGTCTCTATTTACCTCTTGCTTTGTCAATCAACTCCAAACATGCCAAGCACATCATCCAGATCGGTCTAGAAGCTCACCCGAGGCACGCGTAGGCACAAATCCCCTCATTTATGTGAACTTTATGAAAATGTTATTCCTTAATGAGGGGTTTTGCATAAAAAGAGAATGAATGCACCCATTATTAAGAACTATATTTAAGGACTAACTTCTAATCTAATGCACTGTAACATAGGATAACATGATCATATTACAATGGACATAGAACTAAATCATGATTATCATTAAGAAAACAAGAATACACCCATGAACATAAAAGGAAATGTATGAGATCAAGATCCATCACATAAATGCTCCATAATCACTTCATTATATTCATTAGTCAAAGTACAGTAGCCAAGATTACATCAAAAGAGTTCCATGTATGAAGGTATTTACAGTAGCAGAGCTTCGACACATTACAGAGCTTGCCATCACACATTTCACATTTTTACTAACTCTCTCCCTCTCTTTTTTTCTCATACTCACACACACTCCTCCTTTATCTTTCTCCTCAAACCATACATAAGAGGAAATCTCAAGGAATCTCCTCTTAACCACTCATCATTACATGAGAAATCTTGAAGGAATCTTTCATGATTTCCCTACCACTACCCAAGAACATGCCAAATGTCATCATGTGTTTCCTCAATCGAGTATCCCTTAGCATGCAAGTGGCAACTAATATATAACAAAATCGGCTCCTTATCCCATGATAACTGCATTGATGACCTAGAATATCCTTTTCTTGAGCTGTAAATCTTCATAGTTTATCATATATGTATTTGGTCACTTTTTTATTTGTTCCTTGAACATGTCATTTCCTACTGTCCAAACCTCACTAAGTCTCAAATCCATCCTTTCGAGCACGAGCCTTTTGGCATCTCCAAGAAATACTTCGCGCATCCCTTCGCGCCTTTCTTCCATGTACCACAAAACTTTTTGCCTTAGGTAATTAGTTAATTTAGGGTTCCAATATCACCCCACACTAATATGATATCTGCCTTGTTAATCCTTCATGCTTCTCAAACAAAGTCTTGATGAAAAAAATATGCTAAGGAAAGAATGCTGCTCCTTCAAAGAATAAAGAATAGTGGAATTGAAAAGAATCTAAATAAAGAATTGAAGAATGGAAGAATATGCTACATGACCAATTAGAGGAGTTCAGGGAACTCCACATCTATCTCATCCTTCAACTTCTCTCAGGTCTTCAATTATAATAAGGCCTTCCCCAACATTACTCCCATGAAGCTCAACACTTCATCTATGGTAATTTCCTCCACCTTCCCCTTTAGCGCATTGATAAATACCACTAGCTCTACTTAGACACCTTCGAACTTGTCCATCCGCTCAGTGATGGAATCCCAGAGTTTGTTAATCCTAAAGTCCAGATTCTCATGCTTCATTTTTATTTTATCCTTCTGAGTTGTGGTGTTAACAACCAACTACCTACGTTTAGATTTTTGGTGTGGATGGTTTCTTGTAAAGCCTTGAGGTCAGCCTCCTCTTCCATCACTCCGCACATCAATGATGGGATCACATATTCTTCATCTGTTAGTATATTTTCTTCCTTGAGTTGGGTGAGAAAGTCCTCTAACTTAGCCATCTTGGCTTCAACAATGACCTTGTTTTAATCTTTCTCATTTTTGAGCTCGGTATTTGTGGGCCCCATGCCATCCTTGATGTTTATGAGAAACATACCACAAGGTCTTCAAGATATTCCATTTCATCCCCATAGTATGTCCTGGCTTGGCTCACCAATGCAAGACATTGTCTCAAAATACTCTTTATGAGGATGCCAATTAGGTCATATGCTTCCTTAGTTTGCACCTATTCGCCCTTTATTCCCTAGAGCAATTTATATATCTCCTTTTCCTTGTTCTTATTTTCTATGACCAGGGTTTGAACAATGGATCCCGCATCCATGTTACACTGCATCACATCGAAGACATATTTTGAAGTGCATTACATGCTTGCTCATATGTTAGGTGGTTAGGATCCACTGTTATCCATATTTCACCCCCCGGGCCAATATTGGATCAACCACGACCCTACATAGAAAGAACATGAGAAAACTCATTTAGATCTTGTAAATAGGTCACAAAAAAATTCAATAATCAAGTGGCCGAGGCTGAGAAAGATTAAATGACCCTATGCGAAAGAAATGACTCTGTCAAGCCGTTTCCATGTCTTAAATCCATTTTTCAAGTTACAGGTAGACTCAACAATGGAATATCAGGGTCAAAAAAGAAAGGGCAAGGCACGAGAAGAACCAGGAGTAAGAAGGGGAAAAATGGTGAAGATTCAAGGTCTTGAGACTCTAAACATCGAGAAAGAGTCCTGAAATTGACTTAGTATGGAGGAGGTAGCGGAAAGAACCACATTTCTACGTGGCACTTCTCTAAAGTTGAATCTAGAAAGGGAAGCCCAAACAAACGCCAAAGCTGCCATGCGTTTAGAGCCCCAAAATTATGGGGCCGTTGAAAAGTCTTCAACTAAGAAAGAAGGTGCCAGGTGTCGGCTTGGCGCAAATCTAAAATGGGAGCCCATGGCAGAGACTCAAACTTGTACCAGCCCTCCACGTAGCAAATGGTCAAATAGGGTCAAAAGGTAGACAGGGTAGGCCTCAAAATTGGCTAAGTATAAAAGTGTAAGCGGAGAATGCCAAGTGTCAGTGTGGCACATCTCCAAGAGTTAGTCCAAAGGCGGAGACCCAAACGAGCGCGAGAGCTCTGCATGTGGCCTAGAGTCTAAAAGGATAAAAGGGGCCATTAAAAAGTCCACAGACTTGCGGAGGCTGCCAAGTGTCAAATCGATGCTCCTTCAAAGGAAAATTTTGAATCGGGATTTCAAGCGAGTGCAGTGCCTCCACGTGTCTGGTCTCAAAAAGGGGCAGATTCGATTGAATAGTCAATGCATGGGGCATACCTGTGGAGGCTACTAAGTGTCAAAATGGTGCTAATTTAGGGATTGAATAGAGAGAGGGTTTCCAAATGAGTGCTATATTGCCGCGTGTCCCAGGTCAAAGCGGGGTGTCGGGGGGAAAGTTGGTTTTTTTCCCTTATTTTTTCAAAGGGGTAAAAGTTGCAAAATGGGCCACAAATTTGCCCAAAGGAAAAAGTCAATGTTTGAGCCGAGTCAAGGCCAAAGTGGGGAGTCTGCAGAAAGGTGAAAATTTTCCTTTCGACAAAAGGCACATAGATAAAAATTAAAGCACATCTCCCCAACCAACCAAAGGATGCCACATGTCCAAGTGGAGTGTCGAGTGGCTGCGGGGTTTTCTCGGATTTTTCTTTTTTTTTGGAAAAGGGGGAAAAAGATAAATCACGAACTTGCAAACCCGATTTTCCCTCATCATCGGCTACCACATCCCCCATAACAAAAAGGAGACCCATTTTTCAAATTGTTTTCCCGCCCATTTGTACGGACCTAATAAAAACTTCGAAGGGGCATATCTTTCGACTCAAGGCTCAAAATATTGAAAATCTTATATCAATGGAATCCTCTCGACATCCTCTATGCCATGGAAGGATAAAAATAATTTTCAGGCCTTAGTAGGTGAAAAATGGAGAAAACATCTTCAGGCCTTTAATGCAGGATCTTCTTACCTCAAAACCGAGATCAAATTTGATTTTCTCCCCATTTCTTCTTCCTTCAAGGTGCCGGACCAAAGATTGATATAGTCAAGAAGGATTTGTGGGTAGATTTTGTCAGAGACATTAACAACAATGGTTGAGCTTCAACCTATTTTTCCCACTTCTCTCTCTTTCTTTCTCTCGATCGAGTCTATAAATACCTGGTTGAGACTCATTGTAAAGGATTTAACATTCTTTGTTTTGCAGTGCTCCCTTTCCTTCTAGTAAAGGGATTCATGGAGTTTAGGCCTTCCATTAAAATTGTAGTATGTTATTGCATGGCTATTTTGTAATGCATTGTATCAATCTGTAGAGCAATAAAATACATTTTTGATTGATATTAGATCATTTCCATCTCTTTGCACACATCCGGTCTTTCATTATAAGCATGGTTATCTATGCTTGATTATTGTATATATTTTGTTGGTTTGTGTCTATCACCAAAACTAGTGTTCATCATTCCTTTGGTGCATCACCTTGTAGTTTAGTTATTTCTTTTTTCTTATACCCCTTTCTATCCCTGTCTCCTTGGTAAATTTTAGATTAGGTATAGAGATAGATCCTCTGTAAGTTCTCACGTATGCACCTAAATAGAGGAATAAGGAACCAACCTTTAATCTGGAGAGATTTTCCATTTGCAAGGTCTCACACCTTGGGGAAAGTTCAATGTTATGCAGATCACAAAAAATGACTCTACCTTAGAAAAGTAGATCTATAGAACTCATTTGGGGGTGTTGTGATTTTACACTAATATTTTTGGCATGCCCAGTGGGATAGAGAAGTCTCCATATTATTACAGTAAGATTGATGTGCACTTGTTGTGATTCTAACTTTTAAGAAGCCTTAAAATTGTACATCTGGCGACTCCAAAAGAAACAAATCCACTAGTTTCAGCAATCCAAGCAAGTTCATGAGAAGAATACAAACATGGTCAAGAACTAGAGAGGAGGGATTATTTGTATATCTAGATTTATCCCTAGATAAAGGGAGGGAAGGAAGAAGAGCCCAGAGGTCTATATCCCCACCAAACAGAGCCTTATTAACACCTCCTCCTGGCATGCCATTCTTTTAATCAAGAGGGGTACTCAGGCCAATCAGGATGGTTTAGCCAAATCCTTATGTCAATTTCATTGGCAACAACCCACTCGCTCTGAATGCACAAAATTTGGTCCCGATAACAGCATTAAAGAGTGTCCCATATTTCACTGGGGAAAACCAGAATTCTCCTGGTGATCATGTCCAAGATATTACAAATGTCTGTATAATCCATGAAATCCATGAGATGGACATTGCAGTTAAGTTTCTCACCTCTTCACTCAAAGGGAAAGCTTCACAATGGTTCAGAGCCTTGAAGCAGGCTCTATTCAAAATTGGAACCAGCTGTGCACAACTCTTCATGACCAGTTTGGAGAAAAAGGTGATAACTTATCTTTGTTGGAGTAACTAGCATTAATCAAGAGAGCCCTGAATGAGCAGCTTATAGATTTCAACCTCGATTTCAAAGTGGACTGGGATAGGATTCCAACAACAGTAAATCCCACTAATGAAGGCACCTTCTTATACTTTCTTAGGGCTTTAAATTCTAATATTTCTTTGATGATTCAATCAATAGGGTGAACAACCTTACCTGGATCTTATAGCCTTTCCATAGGGGCTGAGAATCATTTGATTTAGGCTAGAAAACTCACTCCTAGGCCATCCATGCTTGTGTACCTCGAGTTAGGAAACCCAAGTACCATCCAAATGCCCACATTAGCCCCTGTACCTAATCCGAGGAGTCAAATATCAGCTGAAGCTTCCACCTCATTATCTAACACTTTAAAAGAACTCCAGGAAGTCATGAAACAAATTCAAAAACAGGGGAATGACTTAGTAACCATCAAAAGGTAGCAAGCTCAAAGTTCTAGGCTATACCAGCCTCAGGCTAGACCCCAGTACCAAAAAAATAGACCACCATCTTAGACTAGAAATCAGGGCAAAAACCAAGGACAACCTCAAACTTCTAGACCTTTCAGGTCATATGATCCAAACATAGCTTCAACATCAAGGGCATTGGTTCCAACACAAAACAATATGGCACAAGAATATGATTGGTGTTTCCCATGCAATTAGCCACATAACCAATCAATGTGCTTTAATGGTGCACTAAATCAGGCCTTGATGGTGCAAACCAGTATGGTGTCATAGGAACCTAGCCAAGAAAGAGATCAGCAGAAGGAGCTTAGCAAGAGGGACCTCCAAGTCAAACTATGATTGTCAATTAACAAGCCTAGGAATTCTATGTGATGAATAAGTTCCCTTCTCAAAGTGTAGTTGCCAATACACAGTCTAAGAGGATAAATATTAGAGAAGGACATTCACCAAGCTTAAGTGACCCACAACCCTCCATTTTTCAATAAGGCATTAGCATTCAAAATACAACTCCCAATACACAAAACCAATCCAAGCCACCTTCGAAATCCACTCGTGCACCGGTTGTAACAACCCACATGCAAGGAAAAAATGTGTCTAGGAAGGGACAACAAAAGGATATCTCATCAACATCATTGAGCAAATGAAGAGGACAAGTGTGAACATTTCACTATGGGAGTCACTTTGGTCATTCCAGGGGTAGAGGGATCTATTGCATACTACCATGCAAAATTGGTCAAGCTCAAATCACACCCCTAAATAGCAAGAGAAAATGATTACCAACGGCTCAACATGGGGAAAACCATCGAGAACAATAAGGTAAGAACCTAAGACCTCCTCCATTCTACATTTCATTGATTATTGGAGACAAATTGGTGCACAATTGTATGATTGATTCGGGGTAAGTAGTTCAGTAATGCCCAAGCAAATAGCTGATCAACTGGGTCTCCAATATGAAGTCATCTCTAAAGGAGTAGTGTAATTAGATGGAACAATAGTGACAATCTGTTGGAATCTGTTGGTCTAAAAAGCTGTTGGTTTAGGCAGGTCATGGGAAACATGCCAATAGTGTGCGGGGCATAGCCCTCTTTGAGGCAACAAAGTGAAACTAGTTTATTGCTAATATATCAAGGAGGAATCTATGAAAATATACACTATTCTAACTTCAGGGGGTTTGGGATATCATCCCAAGAGAGGTAGTTCTAATAATGAATAGAAAGGTGGGAAGGAACAGAGGAGGATAGGTTTGAAGGAAGAAAAAAATAATTGCAAGATAGAAAGGTCAGGAGGTTTATGCTTTGGGCTGGTAGTAAACAGAGCCAAACTTACTTGCATAAACAATTAAAGCAATACTGATGAACATATGACAATCTTAGGAATGAATCTAACATAATAAAAACATAGATCTAACTTAAGAAAGATCTGATGCAAATAACACATATATTGAGTACAAAATCTGAATATGTGTATTAATATTTCTTCTGTTGCAAGAAAACACAAAGTCTTTCTCTCCTCACTTATTTTTTCATACAAATAATGCCAACCCTTTGAATACAAGTATTCCAAAGTATTTATATAAGGAGAGGAAGGAAGAAGACAAAAGAAAAGCCACTACTTACAAAATATCTAGAAAATATCTAAAAAGTCAATAGTTGACTTGGGCAAGTTTTTGGATGGCAACATCCCATGGTGTAACATGGATGAGGTCATCATGTATGCCAACATGCTTTTTAAATATTTTACAAAAATGATCAATGGATCCCAAAAAGAAGAAACAACTCGCCCAAGATACAAAAGGGCACAACTTTACGCACATTGACACAAAAAAAATTCTCCTTTGTAAAATGGCGCAACTTTCTACACGTCGACACAAAAAATTCCCCTTTGTAAAATGGCACAACTTTCTGCACGTCGACACAACAAAAATTCCCCTTTGTAAAATGGTGCAACTTTCTACACGTCAACACGAAAAAAATTCCCCTTTGTAAAATGGCACAACTTTCTGCACGTCAACACAACAAAAATTCCCCTTTGTAAAATGGCGTAACTTTCTGCATGTTGACACGACAAAAATTCCCCTTTGTAAAATGGTGCAACTTTCTACACATTGACACAACAAAAATTCCCCTTTGTAAAATGGTGCAACTTTCTGCACATTGACACAACAAAAATTCCCCTTTGTAAAATGGCGCAACTTTTTGCACGTCGACACGACAAAAATTCCCCTTTGTAAAATGGCACAAATTTTTGCACGTCAACACAACAAAAATTCCCCTTTGTAAAATGGCGCAACTTTCTACACGTCAACACGACAAAAATTCCCCTTTGTAAAATGGCACAACTTTCTACATGTCAACACAACAAAATTCCCCTTTGTAAAATGCCGTAACTTTCGCATGTCAACACACTAATTTATCCCCTTTGTAAATGGGTGAAAAATGGCTAAGTCCTGAAACAACTTGATTTCTGAAAGGGAGTTTTGGGATATTTCAAATGTTAAACTTCCTTGGGGACAAAACAATTTTTTTGGTATGGTTACCTACAAATTGCCCTTGTCAATTTTGCAGGATAACAGCTGGCTCTTTCTGGGGACTATCTTTGAGTGAAACTTAAGGGTAGAGAATCCCATATTTTCATGTGCCTATCCATTGGGTTACAGAGAGTCAAAAACAAGGGTGACTAGAGGGTGAACAAAAGGAAAAGAAAGGGAACACACAACAATAGAAAGCAAACACACAACGAAAGAAAACTGTACAAAGAAGAGAACAAGCTCTACTTCTTGAAGATTTTCAAAGTGCTGCCCGCTATAGGAAGCAGAGCTCTATTCCATCCAAATATGAGAGATATAAACTATTCTCTCCATCGATCTCGCTTGATTTTATATGGCTCTCTCCAAAGAGAGTAAAACTTCCTATGCATACCTTTCAGTTCTCTTCGTTTGTCCCACAGAAGAACAAGATCTCCCACTTGAAAATCTCTTTGCTTATCTTTCTTGTCGAACAACCTCTTAACTTGATTCTAATGTTTATTTATCTTATCAACCACTTTCACTTGGTTTTCTTCAAGTTATGTCAGGTACATAATCCTCTTTTCAAGAGAATTATGAAAATTTTAATCTTCAATTGCTTGAGCCAAGCGCAGAGCAGGAAGTTCTACGGAGATAGGGATTTCAGCATCGATCCCATATAACACTTGGAAAGGTGACATGCCGAGAGACATCTTTGGAGTGATACGATCCACCCACAAAGAATCGTACAATGATTTATGCCAAGACTACTGGTTTTCATCAAATAGCTTCATTATGATGGTCACTGTGTTCTTGTTTCTTGGATTCTACCTGACCATTTCCCTGAGGATAATAATCAGAAGTATGAGCCAAGGTTATTCCGTATCCATAACAAAAACCAATAACTTCCCATGAAGATAAGTTAGAAGCATTGTCAGCAATGATTTTGTGTGGAATGCCAAATCTCACAATAATATTCTCTTTGATGAAGTTGTAAACAACTTCAGAAGTGGCATGCTCGACAGGTTTGACCTCCACCCATTTTGTGAAGTAATCTATTGCTATTAGGGCGTAACCATGTCTAACACTTGATTGAGGATTGAGTGCTCCAATGAAATCAATTCCCCATTGTTCGAATGGTTCATCAATGATGATGGGTCGAGGGGAAACATGACCAACTTTGGTTTACCCACAAGCTGTTGGTGAGTTCACATTTTGCTACCCAGTGTGGTGTATCTCGAAATAGCGTTGGCCGGTAGTACAGCCCAAATGATTTTATGTGCTTTGTCACGAGATGAGGAGAAGTGACTACCGTGAAGTGAATCATGAAAAATTTCTAGCAATTTTACATTGCGGCTTGTCAACACATCATAGAAAAACGTCGTCAATTCCGTGCTTGTACAATCCATCATCCCGGATGACATATCTTACGGCTCTAAGATTCACCGTTCACTTTTCCTTTATGGTTAGGTGAGTTGGGCACTCACCATAGGTGAGAAATAATGTGATTTCGAACACCATTCGTCGTCATTGGTGGTGACAAATAGGACCATGGGAAAAGAATCTGCTTTCTCCAGTTCATTTTTTTCTCCATCAACATGATCAAACTTCTCTTCAGGTACCTCTGAGTCTTTATTTTCAGCCATTAGCTGACACATGCCCTTACCTCTTACCAACTTGGTTGGTTTGATGTCTAGGTCGTATTCTTGGACCTATGCGATCCAATTACCTTGTAAGCTCCCTAACTCTGTTGAGTCGGGATAGACTTAACAGCTTGTGTGTGAACCAACACTCACTGTATGAGAATTTAGAATATAGTAGAAAAATTTCTTGACTGATTTTATCATGGAAAAGGCATGCTTTTCCAATTGTGACATCTTTAGTTCATGAGGCTTAAGAGGAGATCTCATGAAAGAAATCAGGGATTCAATATCCTTGGAGTTATTTTGCATCAAGATAGCTGATATAGTATGCACAAGCACGCATACAAGCTGTACATGATGAAGTCTTTGTTGAAGTTAGGGCACACCAAAACAGGTGCGTGAGTGACGGAGGTTTTTATGTGTTTGAATGATGTCCTGGATTCCTCACTCCATCGGAATGTTTGAGACCCTTCATCATATTAGATTTATGACGAGTCTTCTCATAAAAATTGGGAACAAAACGTTTAAGAAAATTTACCTTTCTAAAGAAAGAGTGAACGATCTTGCTTATAGGAAAAGTAAGGCTCTGAATAGCCTTGACCCTTTCGACATCTATCTTAGTTCCTTCTCTACTAATGACATGTCCTAGCAGCTTTCCTTTGGTGACCCCAAAAACTGACTTCTTGGGATTTAGCGAAACCTCGTGCTCTTAGCATCTAATCAAGACTTGTTCCAAATGATCGCAGTGATCACTTCATTTTTTGGAGAACACGGTTAGGTCATCTAGGTAAACTATGATGACTTTTCCCATCATACCTTTGAATGCAAATTCCATTGCTCATTGGAAGGTAGCACCAGCATTGATCAAACTAAATGACATTCTTTTATAGGTGAAGGTACCCCAAGGAGTGGTGAACGTTGTCTTGAACTGATCTTCAGGCGTGACTTGAATTTGATTGTAACCTAAAAAACCGTCAAGCATAGACAACATTTCTAAACCGGTTACTGCCTATAGCACTTGATCCATTATCGAAGTGGATAGTTATCTTTTAAGGATGACTGGTTCAAGTTGTGAAAGTCCATGCATATGTGTATCTTGCCATTCTTCTTCCACACAGGCAAAATATTTGCAACCTGTGCATTTGTGATGAATAGGAAAATATATCTTGCATCCAGCATCTTCTGAATTTTAGCTTGGATGGCACCTGAGATTTTGGGGTTATAGTGCCTTTGATTTTGACGAAAAGGCTTGACATCGTCCTTGAGCAGAATGTCATGCCAAATGTCCTTTGGCTTGAAAGACTTCAGATCAGCATAAGACCATGCTAACACATCCATGTACTTTTTAGCAACTTAACAAATTTTTCATTTTTCCTCAAAGCGCATAACACTTCCCGATATTCATGGAATGAGGATGTTCCGTAGTACCCAGATTGACTGATTCAGTTTTCGGAGAAGAGGAAGGATCATCCTATCACTTTTTCTTGACAAAACGGTCATGATTATCAAATAATCATTCTAAGGAAACCAAACCTTTAGGAATATTATTTCCTTTGAGTTGTATCACTGTGTCTTTTTCAGATTCATGTGCTTGACCGGTGAGAGACTCATGACACATAGAAGTTGATCCATCAAAATGAAGTTCTTTGAAATTTTCAACTTTCTCTAAAAAGGTGATAAGTTGGTTGTCATCATTGAACACTTGCCAAGTGTTGTGAATTATCTGGTACACTTGGGTGAAAAACCACCTCAATGGTATATATATCTTTTTAACCCTGGGTGAGGGAGCATGAGAGAGGATGAGATGGCCAATGAATCAGCCATGTCATTTTGGGTTTGCGGAACTACTTTGATTGAGAAAGTGTCAAACTCTTCAATGCTATCCCATACTACATTGCGGTAGTGTCTGAGCCGGTCATTCTTTACTTGGTATATCCCTTTTACTTGATTGACAATTAGCTCAACATCACCTTGTACTCTCAGATTCTTGATTCCTTTCTCTTTTGTAGCTTACATGCCAAGTAACAAGGATTCATACTTGGTAGTATTATTCATATTGAAGAACTGCAACTTGAAAGAAAAAGGGAAAATATCCTCTTCAAGAGATATTAGAATAGCCCCAACACCACATCCACTTGTTGTGCAACTGCCATCAAACTACAATGTCCACACTTTGTTAAGATCCTCCTTTTGGATGAGAACATCCATTTTATCTGAGTCGGTGGACAGGAAGTAGTTCCCCATCCCTAATGATTCGAAAATAATCTGAGCCTTAGGGTCATCAGAGTTGGTGACTAGATATTTCTTTTGTGACTCTGGTTCCAATGTCTGCATCACCCCTTTGATAGGAATCCTGGCTTTGGACTAGTCCATATGAATTTCCCCACCAACTTCTTTACAAAATCTCCTCCCTAGCAATATCCCGTATGCTGCTGGAATATCAGCTACGAGAATAGTCATTTTTACCCTTTTCTCAGGAAATGCCGCGAATGCAAACTGTGCATCCTTGATCTAACCAATCAATGGTACCTATTTGGTTTCCATGGAGTAGCATCTACCAAAAGGTTTAGTAAGTGTGAGGCCCAAAGCATGGGTGACCTTTGCTAGCATAACATTATCAGAAGCTCCAAAATCAATTATATAGTTACTTAGTTTATGACCATTGATCAAGGAGAGATAGGTAAAAAGGTTCAATTTTCCCCGATGCGGAAGTCGAGGCAACGTTTACGTGAGACGTAGGAGGAATGGGAAGAATTCCTTTGGGGAAATGGGAGGAGGGATGGTAGCCTAGATTTGGATATACTTAGTTAATCTTATAAGCTGCTCTGGGTTGGACTGAAGGTACTCAACTTCAGACATCTGGATCTTGGTCTTTTTGGTGTGATCAATTATATCAAATGCGACCAAGGGTTGTGCTAACGAAGGAATGAGTCCTTCGTTTCACATTTGTGGAGGAGGATTACTGGTCTTTATGGGACTGGAGGAAGGCTAAATTGGAGGAGAAATAGGAGGAAAATATTTCTTCACAAAAGGTTTAATAGGAGGTTGAGTAGGAAGGGGATTACCTCTTTTAGCGATCGTTGGAGGAGGAGTTACCACAACCTTTTCCTTTTGTTTTTCGCAAAAACCTTTGCTTCTTTTCCTTGCGAGCGAGTGAAAACTGCGTATGATTGTCTGCTTGCATACCCTTAGGTACCCTCTTCTTCATCAAATTCCTCATCTTCAAATTCCATATACCCAATAGTAGAGTCGTTAGTCGGTTCACCGACATCTTGGTCATCTTCACCTTGTGACGAAGGTTCTTTGTAATTTGGATCATCTTCTTCGATTTCAACCAAAGCATTAACCGGAGGGGCTTCAATTGCTAACCTTGGAGAAGCAGTAGGTAAACATGGCCTTTGAGGGGTGTTTTTGGGAGTGAATTTCCTCCGTGGGATATCCCGGTATGGAGTGGTAGACGATGTTTGAGTCAATTACTTCTTTAATGAGAGCAAGTCATTCGCCATCTTCTAGAATGCTGGATCTGATGAGGTAGCCTGAGAAGAAGTTGAAGCCTTTGATTTTGATGGCTCTCATCTTAACTCACCTGGATATAAGAAGGTTGTCTTCTATCCAAATGGCCATAGCTTGAGCAAGGGCCAAGGTGGGTATCTGTTCCTGTAAAAGTAAGAAACTTACTTTTGAACTCATGGCATTCAAGAAGAAACACTTTTGATTCTCTAATGTCGGCATCATGGCAAGTGGCACATGGTTGATCAGTGAATTGAATCGGGTGATAAAATCATGCATGGTTTCATTGGTCTCCTTCTTCATGTGAGTGATTTGTGACAATAATGCAAATGCATCTTCTAAAGGTTTGTATCTGTCTTCAAATGCAGTCCACAATGTGGCCCAACTGGTGATGGATCTGGCTAGTAAATGCTGGAACCACTCTGTTGTAGGCCCTTGCAAGGTCTCTAGAAAGAGACATACTAATACATCCTCATGAGTTACATCCAGAATGTTGCATGACATAATAAATGTAGCTATATGTGCGTTTGTGCTTTGATTTCCACTCCCATCAAATTTCAAGAAATTTTTGTGATTTCCGTGAGGGAGGGGGTTGACTGGATGTGGCAATGCTAGAGGGCCCATGGTGTTTCCCCATGGTACAAGAAAATTTTCTACCATTTGAAAATCAGGAAAAATAACACGAGCAGGGAGTGTGGTTCCACTTAGCAAAAGAGCACTGCAAGTTGATGTCGAGGCACCCTGTGAAATCGGCTCTTTTGTGGAGGTGAGACACTTCTTGCTGATCGATCTGTTGAGCTCAGTGATGTGAATCATGTTGGAGTGATACTAAAATTGTGCCTTTGAAGTAGATCAAAAATTGGATCAACTTCCCCACGAGCTCTTCTGCTGTGAGTAAATGGTTCACCCACCAGCGTATCCATTCAGATCTGCAACAATCAGGAGCAGATTTACAATAATCTTTTTATTTATACTTACGATTTTTCTGGCAAAAATCAGCAGCATGTACTTTTTTCAATATTTAATTTTACCCTTTTAATAACAACCGATTGTAGTTTTCTGACAAAGATTAATAAGGATAAAAAGTGGGTCAATTTAGTAGGCTGATTTTTGGATCTTTGACCTGAATTTTGCAAGGTTTTGAAAATATCATAAAATGTCAGAATCTCAGATCTACTGAAATATACAAGTTTTTGTAAAAACTCAGCGAACTAAAAGTTTCTATCTGGTCTAGATCTATGGATTTTCCTAAGGAAATTTTTAGTTTTGATCACTTATGCAAAAATTTTGATTTTTAACAAAGGGTTAAAATTTGCAATCTGGTAGTGATTTTTACAGTTTTTAGTTATTTCCTTAGTTCAATCCCAGTAGAGTCGCCAAAAATGTTGGTCCAAAAGCTGTCAATTTAGGTAGGTCATGGGAAACAGCAACAATTAATGTGTGGTGGCATAGCCCTCTTTGAGACAACAAAGTGAAACTGGTTTATTGCTAATCTATCAAGTAGGAATTTGTACAAATCTACACTATTCTAACTTCAAGGGGTTTGGGATCTCATCCCAGTAGAGGTAGTTCCAACAACGAATAGAAAGGTGGGAAGGAAGGAACAGAGGAGGATAGGTTTGAAGGAAGAAAAGAAAAGAATTCCAAGACAGAAAGGTTAAGAGGTTTATGCTTTGGGATGGTAGTAAACAAAGCCAAACTTACTTGCATAAAAAATTAAAGCAATATTGATGAACATATGACAATCTTAGGAATGAATCTAACAAAATAAAAACATAGATCTAACTTAAGAAAGATCTGATGCAAATAACACATATATTGAGCACAAAGTCTGAATATGTGTATTAATATTTCTTCTGTTGCAAGAAAACACAAAGTCTTTCTCTCCTCACTTCTTTTTTCATACAAAAAATGTCCACCCTTTGAATATAACAAGTATTCCGGTATTTATAGAAGGAGAGGAAGGGAAAATTCAAAAGCAAACCCACTACTTACAAAATATCTAGAAAATATCTAAAAAGTCAACAGTTGACTTGGGCAAGTTTTTGGATGGCAACATCCCATGGTGCAACATGGATGAGGTCATCGTGTATGCCAACATGCTTTTTAAATATTTTACAAAAATGATCAATGGATCCCAGAAAGAAGAAACAACTCGACCCGTGCAAAAGGGCACAACTTTCTGCACGTCGACACAACAAAAATTCCCCTTTGTAAAATGGCACAACTTTCTGCACATCGACATGACAAAAATTCCCCTTTGTAAAATGGCAAAACTTTCTGCACGTTGACACAAAAAGAATTCCCCTTTGTAAAATGGTGCAACTTTCTGCATGTCGACACGACAAAAATTCCTATTTGTAAAATGGCACAAATTTCTACACGTCGACACATAAAAATTCCCCTTTGTAAAATGGCGCAACTTTTTGCACGTTGACATGAAAAAAATTTCCCTTTGTAAAATGGCGCAAATTTCTACACGTTGACATAACAAAAATTCCCTTTGTAAAATGGCGCAACTTTCTACACATCGACACAACAAAAATTCCCCTTTATAAAATGGTGCAACTTTTTGCACGTTGACACGACAAAAATTCCCCTTTGTAAAATGGCACAACTTTCTACACGTTGACACAACAAAATTCCCCTTTGTAAAATGGTGCAACTTTCTACACGTCGACACGACAAAAATTTCCCTTTGTAAAATGGCACAACTTTCTACACGTTGACATAACAAAAATTCCCCTTTGTAAAATGGCACCGATTTATCCCCTTTGTAAATGGGTGCAAAAACAGCTAAGTCTTGAAACAAATTGATTTAAACTTCCTTGGGGCCAAAACAATTTTTGGGCTATTTCGAACATTGTTAAACTTCCTTGGGGCCAAAACAATTTTTTTGGTACGGTTACTTGCAAATTTCCCTTTTCAATTTTGCAAGATAACAAAATCATTAAGGATCTCGAGCCTCACTCTGCATTCTTGCCCCAATGTGACTATTTTACAGAACGTATCAATAATAGATTTTCCACCACATTTTTCTTTGTGTTTGTCCAGGACTTCTTCGCCAAAATTAGAGGCTATATGTCCGCCGATTGGTCACATATGCTCTTTAAAGCAAGGTATGGGGCAAAGGCCACAATCAGATCTAAACCTATTGCTGATTATCATATTGAATCTTATGTGCTTAGCCCAATCAATGCTAACTACTCAATTTTGATCAAGAAGACCTTCTAAGCACTTGCGAAGCAGATACCAAGGTGGGATGTATCCCAGACTTGAATCTCAATGAGTGGGCCAACAAAATACATGCTTTTGATCCCTATAAGGAGATGGAAGAATATGAGATAGGTGTCTATTGTCTACATGAAGAGAATCATCCTCTTCCTGATCTAATTAAGCCAGAATATAAAGATGAAAATGAGGTATGGAAATTGTTCTTTGATGGCTCAAGGAGTAGAGAAGGAGCTGGAGGAGGAGATATGATTGCGTCCCCCGAAAGGTATGAAATATTATTTAGCCTTGATTTAAGTTTTCCTACTCAAACAACACTGTTCAATATGAAGCTTTGGTCCATGGTCTTCATTGGGAAAGGGAGTTAGGAATCAAGAACTTGGAAGTGTTTAGTGACAGTGAACTAGTTGCCAATCAAGACAGAGGACTTAATGCTATCAAGAATGACCTCCTCAAGAACAACAAGAGTAGGGTATGGGATCTCATGGAGGATTTCGAGGCCTTCTGCATTGTGTCCATACCCAGGAAGGAGAATGAAGCTACTTTGGTAGGCTTCGCAACAGTTGGAGCAAAGTTTGATGTGGTCAAAAACATCAAAAGAGACAAAGAACAACCACATATCCATATAGTTGTGAGGCTAACAGCCAGATAACAACACATGCTGGTAGGTGTTTTAGAATGATCGGTAGATCATTAATTTTTTGCAAGAAGAAGCTAAACTCTTAGCTAGAAATCAAAGCAGATTAGAGCAGTAATATAGGAATCAAATAGTACAACTGCATACAAACAAGATTCCCAAAGGATTAGTGACATTAGAGTCTATCTTCAATCTTAATGACCAGTTTAGAAAAGAAAAGGCTAACATACAAGTCAAAAGACAAGATCCAGAGTCAATCCCAATTGGAGAAGGCAAAACATTTCAAATTAGAAAATTGGCCACCAAGAAAGAAAGGTATGAATTCATACACCTTTTCCAAGAATTTCCAGATGTATTTTCTTAGAGCTGTGAAGACCTAAGAGGGTTCAATCAAAATCTAGCACAACACACAATCGAACTAGATCCAACTGCTTAGCCCATTAGGAAAAAGTAGAGACTAGTCAACCCACACATTGAGCCTCTGATGAAGAAAGAGATGAACAAGATGATAGAGGCAAGTATCATATTTCCAATCAAACACTAAGGCTAGGTTGCAAACTTGGTCCTAGTCAGGAATAAAAGTGAAGAGATTAGGTTGTGTGTAGATTTTCGAGACTTGAACAAAGCTTCCCTCAAAGATCACTACCCACTCCCTTCAATGGATTAGATCTTACAAGTAGTGTCTAGATTAGAGAGATTCTCCCTCCTAGATGGCTACTCAAGATATAACCAGATCATGGTGAAAGAAGATGATCAGTTTAAAACAACTTTCACCACCAAATGGGGCACCTATGCCTACAGAAAAATGCCATTTGGATTGTCCAATGCCAGAGCCACTTTTCAAAGGGAAATGGATATGGCATTCAAAGGGCTAATCAACAAAATAGTACTGATCTATCTAGATGACATTATGGTGTTTTCCAAAAATGTAGCAAACCACCTTTTCCACCTAAGGTAGGTGTTTTGAAGATGCAGGAGTTTTGGGGTATCATTGAACCCTAAAAAATGCATATTCTTGGCCCATGAGGGTAAGCTTCTAGGCCATATTGTATCAAAGGAAGGATTGGAAATTGACCTAGAGAGAGTTGAAGTAATAAGAGAATTACCATTTCAAGCCACAAGAAAGCTCTTCAAAGCTTCTTGGGAAAAATCAATTTTGTCCGTAGGTTTGTACCAAACTTTGCTACCCTTGTTAAGCCAATAACATTGATGTTGAAGAAGAGCTTAGCATTCAGGTGGAAAATTGAAGGAAATGTGATATTTGAGGCCATCAAAGAAGCTATATCACAAGCCCCAACTCTCGTGAATCTAGATTTCTCTAAAGACTTCATATTGTATGCCTTTGGTGGTAGTGACACAATTTCTGCAATCTTAGTTCAACAGAACAAAGAAGGTACAAAACAACCAATTACTTTCTTCAGTCAAGGTCTAGAAGACTATGAAGTGAGATACTCCTTCATCAAAAATCAATTCTGGTAGTAATCAAAGGATTTAAGAATTTTAAACATATGGTTACAAATAATAAAATCCAATTATTGGTCTCCCATGCGGGAGTTAAAGAATTCCTTCTCAACAAGGATCTGAATGAAAAATGTGCAGGATGGATCACTCGTGTCATGGAATATGACATTGAGATCAAGGTAACTAATCTGGTCCGTGGAAAGGGTTTGTGTGAACAACTAGCCTCGGGTCAACAAGACGAAGCAAAGCAAACAAAGTGAAAAAGAAGTCGTCTTTATTCTACACGGGATAATCAAGAGGAAGGAAATGATGATGAACTTACTCCTTGTTGGACTCAAGACATAATGCACTTCCTTCAAACAAGCCTATGTCCTCATGGGATTGGTAAAGAAAAAAAGAGACATTTCAGAATACAGGCCATCCCATATGTTCTTATTGATGGTGTCTTGTTCAAAAGAGACATCAATGGCATTCTGCTAAGATGTATTGAGACATATTAGGTTGAGAGAGTGTTACAAGAATTCCATGTTGAAGTAGCTAGAGGCCATTTTTCTCCAAGGGTGACAACACTCAAGATCATGAAGGTGGGTTATTATTGGCCCAAAGTGTTTAGTGACTACTATGCATGGATCAAAAGGTGCAAGAATTGTGCATTCTTTAAAGGCAAAGAAAGGATAACAACACTTCCATTGCACCTAATTTTAGTTGACCAAACTTTCATGTAATGGGGATTGGAATTCATTAGATTCATTGATCTAAATTCAAGTCAAGGCCACAAATGGATTCTAAAAGCAACAGACTATTTCACCAAGTGTACCAAGGCAAAGTAGTACTCAAGGAAGCTAATGAGTCTAGTATCCTAGATTTATATGAAGGGATAATGACCAGATTTTGAGTGCCAACCACTATTATATCAGACAATGCATTGGAATTTATAGGTTCCAAGATCTCGGGATGGACTGTTAAGAATGGGACTTACTTGAGCATGTCATCAAACTATTACCCTCAAGGAAATGGCCACGCTGAGTCTACAAACAAGAACCTGCTAAAGATCATCAGAAGAACTCTTGATGAAAATTAGAGAACCTAGCACATTGAGATCAAATAAAACTTATGAGCTGATAGGATAACACCCAAGAGATCTAAGTAGATCTCCATTCAAACTTGTCTATGGGAAAGAGGCAGTGTTGCCTATATCACTTGAGTTGCCAGCATTGGAGCTCGTGAAGTAGCTAGAGATGTCTAAATTTGAACCAATGGAGGCTAGGTATGCAGAGCTGATAGAATTGGAAGAAACCAAAGAGCATGCACTCCAAGCAATAGAAAAGGATCAGGCCTCAATCAAGAGATGCTTTGACAAGAAGGCAAAAATAAGGACCTTCCAAGAAGGAGACCTGGTTTTGAAATGTGATATAGATTGGGAAAAACCCGGAAGGCATTCAAAGTTTGATGCCATTTGGAGTGGCCCCTACATGGTCACAAGATGCAAGAGTAGAAATGATTTCCAATTGTCTACGTTGGATGGAGAGGAATTATAGATTCCAATAAATGGAATCCATCTTAAACACTGCTACTAAAAGGGAAGTTCTCACCCTGTACATATTAGTTTAGTTTCTTTTCCTCTAAGTGTTTGTGCACATTTTCTTGCTGTAGTTTAGGTTACTTTTCTCCTAAGTTCTTTACATGCTTTGCATGTTCTATTTGGAGCATGTATGATTTCAAATTTTATATATAGTTGTGGTGTTGTTTTATTGCTCTTATGTAGTCCATTCAGAGAGACAGATGAAGCCTCAGGTCAAAACAATTTTCTACTCTCAGAAACCTTTGTTTTGAGATTTCTTATGAAAATTGAGAGTGCAAATAGTGGGCTCATGAATCAGAGGTAGAATCAATATTAGACTGTCATTATCGACTCCATGCGCAATGGATAAGATAAGGCAATTGGTCTTTTCATCAGGTAGATACCCCTGTGAGTCACCAAATTGTTATCCATATTTCACCCCCCGGGCTAGATATTGGATCAGCCATGACCTTGTATAGAAATAACTTGAGAAAAATTGTTCAGAACTTGTAAATAGGTCATAGAAGGATTCAATAATGGAGTGGCGAGGGGATGAGAAAGATTAAATGACCCTATGTGAAAGAAACAACTCTGTCGAGTTGTTTCCATGTCTTAAATCCATTTTTCAAGTTACAGGTAGACTCAACAATGGAATAGCAGGGTTAGAAAAGAAAGGGCAAAGTGCCACAGAAGAACCAAGAGCAAGAAGGGGAAAAAATGGTGAAGATTCGAGGTCTTCGGACTCAAAACAGCTTCATAAAAGAGTCTAAAAATCAACTAAGTATAGAGGAGGTAGCGGAAAGAACCACATGTCTACATGACACTTCTCCAAATTTGAATCTAGAAAGGGAAGCCCAAATGAGTGCCAGGATTCCACACATCCAGAGCCCCAAAAATTTGTGGGGCCATTGAAAAGTCTTCAACTAAGAAAGAAGGTGCAGTGTGTCACTCGATGTAAATATGAAAGACTCAAAATTGCACCACCCTCCACGTAGTAAATGGTCAAACAAGGTCAAAAGGTGAATAGGGTGTGCCTCAAAATTGGATAAGTATAAAAGTGTAAGTAGAGAATGCCAAGTGTCAGTGTGGTGCATCTCCAAGAGTTATTCCAAAGGTAGAGACCCAAACGAGTGTGAGCTTTGCATGTGGCCCGAGCCAAAACGATAAAAGGGGCCGTTGAAAAGTCCATGACTACGGAGGTTACCAAGTGTCAAAATGGCACTAATTTAGGGATTAAATAGAGAGAGGGTTTCCAAAAAGTCCCTGACTTCCACGTGTCCTAGGTTTAAGCGGGCCGTCGGGGGCAAAGTCGGTTTTTTGCCCCTTGTTTTTTCAAAGGGGTAAAAGTTGCAAAATGGACCGCAACTCCGCCCAAAAGAAAAGTCAGCGTTTGAGCCCGAGTTAAGGCCAAAGCAGGAGTCGAGAGGAAAAGATGAAAATTTCTTTTCACAAAAGGCACAAAGATAAAAATCGAAGCGTGCCTTCCTAGCCAACCAAAGGATGCAACATGTCAAGCAGAGCATCGGGGCCATGGGGTTTTTCTAGGTTTTGTGTTTTTTTGGAAAATGGGGAAAAAGATAAATCACGGATCCGTAAACCTGATTTTTCCCTAATTTGGTTACCATGTGCCCCATATTAAAAAGGAGACCCATTTTTCAAACTATTTTCCTGCCCATTTGTATGGACTCGATACAAAATTCGAAGGGGCATATATTTCAACTCAAGGCTCAAAATATTGAAAATATTATACCGATGGAAGCATCTTGATGTCCTCTATGCCATGGAAAGATAAAAAATCATTTTTCAGGCCCTGGTAGGTGAAAAATGGAGAAAACATCTTTGGGCCTTTAATGCAGGATCTTCTTGCCTCAACAACCAGATCGATTTGATCCGCTCCACCGTTCTTCTTCCTTCAAGGAACCAAACCAAATATTGATACAAATCAAGATGGATTTGGGGAATTTTTTTCGAGAGACATTAATAGTAGTGGTTGAGCTTCAACCTACTTTTCCCACTTCTCTCTTTCTTCTCTCTAATTAAGTCTATAAATACCGCGTCAAGACTCATTGTAAAGGGTTTGAAATTATTTGTTTTGAAGGCTCCCCTTTCCTTCTAGCAAAGTGATTCATGGATTTTAGGCCTTCATTAAAATTACGGTATGTTCTTACCTCCTGGCTATTTTGTAATGCATTGTATCAATCTGTAGAGCAATAAAACACATTTGTGATCGATACTAGATCCTTTCTGTCTCTTTGCTTGCATGTGGTATTTCATTATAAACTTGGTTATCTATGCTTGATTATTGTATGTATTTTGTTGGTTTGTGTCTATCTCCAAAACTAGTGTTCATCATTCCTTCATTGAATTACCTTGTAGTTTAGTCATTTCTTATTTCTTATACCCCTTTCTATCCCCTGTCTCCTTGAAAAATTTTAGATTAGGTATAGAGATAGATCCTCTCTGCAAGTTCTCACGTATGCACTTAAATAGAGGAATAAGGAACCAACCTTTAATATGGAGAGCTTTTCCATTTGCAAGGTCCCACACCTTGGGGAAAGTTCAATGTTATGCGGATCACACCAAATGACTCTGCCTTAGAAAAGAATATCTATAGAACTCATTTGGGGGTGCTGTGATTTTGCACTAACACCACCACCTTATATTTTTATCCTCTTTTCTTATTTAGATGGATGGTCTTGATCGCATGGTCATTGACCTCAAACTTAGGCTCTTTGGCATGAAAATGCATGTTCCAGCTAAGCATCTTCTTTGTTCTGGGAACACCCCCTTCTTGATCCATAAAATCCCATCCATGTAGCTTTTCGGTGGGAGGGTGGCTTGGAACCTTGTGCACAATACCTTCATGGGGTCATCCATGAAGTCCATATGTGGGGACATGGGTGTCCACTTATTCCTTGTAGCTTTGTGCTTCATCCTCTACTTATTTTCTCTAGGGGTGAATCCTTTATCCTCATTTATAGTAAAGGAGTCCCCCTTATCTCCCCTTGGGATGACAAGATGTGTTGGCGATGCCTCACGTGCTAGTATTTTATCAAGTCCTACAAAGTGCTCCTTTCCTTCCTCGTATGCCTCATCTACATATGTGGCTTCAACTTTAGCTTCTAGCTCTTCCAGCCTATGCTTCCAACAATACTTGAAGTTGGTGGGGTCTTCTTTTTCACCTTCCTTCGATCCTGTTGCATGGCTCGATGCATTGTGTGTCTTTTGATTATTTTCTTAAGGATCTTCCTTCTCTTTCTCATGCCTTGGTAGTGAGGCCTTGGTGCCACCTTGTAGTGATGTACTATAGCCCTTGTTAGCATTACGGCATGTGTAGTACCTCCTCTTCTAGAAAGTGTCTAACTTACCTTCACTATGCTCTTCTTATTCTTCCTCTCCTTTGACCTATACTACTTTCATGGGTGGGATTGGAACCTCCCACAACCTTGGAAAGGGGATTATGTAATCTCCACTTCAATCCACCCTTTCATTTTGGTGCACAAACTACATGAATAGATGATTGGTGTACTCTTTGATTGTAACGTTGACTTAAGGGTGCAAGTCTAGAAAATATGGCTCCAAAAATTTGACATAAGCATGTTGAGTGGCATACTTGTATGTCAGACGCAATGTATGGACATTAGCATCCACTTTTTCTAAATCAAATACCATCTTCTGCACGTCCTTTATTTGGTTGATGGTGCACTTTATATACTTAGTAGTAAATGTGAAGGGGAGATTGCACCATGGCCCTATCTCTCCCTTGACCATCATAAAATTTGCTAGGAAAAAGTCTTTGTAATTGTGAGTTTTACCTGATCCCCAACAACTTGTGGAAATTCATGGGGATGTGTCACTCATTCTTAAATTCTTTTCACAACAATTCAAATCACATGTTTATCTGAGCCTTGTAGGAATTTGAGATGGTCCCATCACAAGTGAACTTTGAAAATTGAACTACAGGAGATGAGTACACCGGTGGGTGAACCCATATGTTCCCATCTGGCCCATCTGGGAAACCAATATCCTAGAATATGATCAATAGAAGTATGGAGCTCCATGTGATTTTTTCTCCTCCCTCGTTCGAACTTGTGCTTCTTCATCAATGTTGTTTTTGAAAAAATCTAAAAAATTATAATGTAACCTTATTTCCACTATGTAGGTCACATATAAGAACATCTTATTGATGTATTTCCACCTCTATGATGCACCCAATTTGCAACTAATGAGTCGGGAGGCTACTCTCAATGCTGGGTCTTGGAGATCTGCAATCACTGTGCCCTTCCTCCCTTCTCGTAGTTCAATTTATTTGATATCTCCTCAATATTTGAAGTGGCACATTAATCAAGTGTCATGTCATTACCAATGTTTTTCAGGAATGTAACTTTCCTAATCAAGTGTCCTATAATCCTCATCCTTACTCCCACAAAGTAGAAGAATTCCTTATGTACCCATGATATCAACCACTTGAACAACGAGGTGGGTTTCACAAAGAACAAAAACTCCCATAGCTGCAAGAATCCAATATTTTGTAATTCTTATTATACTGAGTCGTCAACCTTAGGGTGTCTAAGCTTGTCCATTGTTGGAGTGTTTGAAACTAAGTCCTCCAAAATCAGCTTTTCGTTGTCACTTTTCATGTGGTTGTATTCACTGATATTGCACTTGTATAACTTCAAACTCAACTTTTCTTCCTTGATAAACCCTGGGGGTACTGCATTTCTGAGTAAATATCCATGGGATCCTCCTTCTCCACCACCGGTATCTTTGTTCAATCTTTCTTGGGTGCTATCTTCTTTCTTCTTTCTTCTTGTTCCCTAGGTGCTTTGAACCTCTCCTTTTCCTACCTAGACTTGACGACTTCTCCGCTTATCTCTCATGTAACCCCTTTCCTGCTCTACTGTCTTCTTTCCTCCTTGGAACACCCAAAGACTACACTACAACTTGCATAATTCCACTGGTTTGTGATAAGTACCTCGCTTCACTCTTCTTCGCAAAACCCTCATCGCACTTTGAGCTTGGGAGCACAAAATAAATTTTCTAAGGAAAAGTAGTTGAAATGACTACTCTTACCTCCTATTTATAATTTTTCAATGCCTTAGAGTTCCTCCAACCATGTGTCTTAACATCACTTTTTAATAGAGCACTTTATTTCACTTAAATCAACTTCCATGACTTCCCTTGTGCATCGCAACTATAACCTTATGGAACTTCCAACACTACTTTTACCATAGAGACCTCCTTCACACATGTTACCATACGAAAGTATATAACCTATGTGTTGTCCACCAAGTAGTTCTCCAATGTTTTTCCTACCTTATGTTGTACTATATGATCTTTCCCTTCTGTGTGGTCTTTAAAATTTTCTCGACACACCTTTATAACATCACATATTCAAAAACCTTAACTATCATTCCACTCATTCTTCTACCTTTGTGCTAATCATTCCCATTAGTCCATTGTCAAAAGAATTTTTCAAACATATTCAACATATCTGCTACTTCACCCCACACAAAAATGTATGTGTGGTCCTCTACGCATAGAATCTCTTACAATGTAATTAGCTATTGGCATACCAACACATAACAAAAAACCCAAAAAATGATGATAAGGAAACAACCAAAAGGAAAAGCATTAAAGTAAACCTACTCTCATTGGAAATCGCCTTTTTTTTAACACATGAAGCCTTATTTATAGTAGGGCTTCAACCTACTCCCATTGAAATATCCTGAAAACCTTGTCCCATCCAGCGCTTGTAACTGACACACACTTGAATCAAGGATGTAAGATATAATATACGACCCTAACCAATGGAATTTGAGTTTCCTAGGATGGCATAGAAATTTAGAGTCATAAAGTAAAACCATCTTCCCAACCTCAAATTGTTTATTCTTAATGTGATGATCATGCCATGATTTTTGTCTCGCCTTCTCAGTCTTCTAACTCCACCTAGAAAGTGACCACCTTTCATCCAATTACATTAAATTATCCATTCCCTCTTAATATGCTTCCTTGTCACCCAATCCTCCTATCTCGTGTAATACACAAAGAGGGAAACATAAATTCTACTGGTAAAATAACTTCCACACCAAACACTAATTGAAATGGTGTGGCCTTGTTCAATATCTTATAGGTTATCCTATACGCCCATAGTACGGATGAGACTTTTTCATCCCAATCTTATCTCCCAACATCAAAAATATTGGTCAATTCATGACTTAGCATCTTGATAAATGCCTCAGTTGTCCCATTATCATGAGGGTATTAAGGGGTAGTCTTTTGATGAGCCACCATGAAATATGCCAACAAAATCTTGACTGTCTCATTCAAAAATGTGTATCCTTATCATTAGTCAAGCTTAATGGACACCTATACTTGCTATTTATATTTTCTCACGGGAATATTATTGCTTTATTTGTTGTACAATCCTTCATAGGTGCTACCTCCACCCATTGTGTTAAGTAATCAATGCAAGTAATGATATAGCACGAACCATTCCTTCACACAAAAGGTGAAATAGGTCCTACAAAAGCAACCACCCACTTCTCAAATGGTTCAACACTAGCTATCAGCCTCAAGGGAATTTCATCTCTTCTTCCTAGCTTACCAAGGCATTGGAAATGATCACAAGCCTTGAAAAACTCGATACAATCTTGGTAAATGCTTTCCCACCAGAGACTTGCTAGTAAAATCTTTTGCATGGTGGCATTTCCTACATAGTGTCCTCCTACAATTCCACCATGTGCTTCCTCCATGATTGTAGTGTGCTCATGCTCTAATACACACCGGTGAAAGATCTCATCATGACCTAACTTGTATAAGTCTCCACCAATTAACATGTAGGGCGTGACACATATAGCTAACTATTTTCTCTCCAAATTCTTCATTCCTTCTAGTGCCATACTTGTTTTGAGAAACACAACAATATCCTCTAATTCAGAGGGTGCACGCCACAATATAAACAATTGTGCATCGACATTGTATCCTCAATGCTTTGCGTATCCTCCCCTGATTCAATCCTTGATAAATGGTTAGGTCCCAAATTACTCTTACCTGGTTTCACAACAACCGTAAACTCAAACTCTTGAAATAATAGGACCCACCGCATATGTGCCCTTATAAAATGGGATTTTTCACCAAGTAATTCAATGCCATGTGGTCTCATGTAGAATATAATGGGTGTTTCAGTAGTTACTTCCTAAATATTTGTAGCATGTAGATCATCGACAATGCCTCACACTTGGCGTAGTATAAATCTACTTTATCGGTGTCAAATTCTTACTTGCAAAACAAAGAGGGTGATCAACAGCCCCCTCAATAGGTTGTGCCAACATTACCTCAATTTCCATCCCCGAGGCATCAACATGTGCATGGAATAGCCTATCCCGTGAAGGAAATCGTAATATGGGTGTAGTGATAAGACTCTTCTTTAATGTATCAAATGCCATCTGCATTGCCTATCCCCAATGAAATGTAATTTTTGGTTTAGAAATCCCTCTAATGGCATGTTGATCTTGGAATATCCTTTAATAAGTTATTAGTTGTACCCCGTATACCCAAAGAATCCATGCACCATGCTCTCGCCATTTTGGTAGGTTCCCCAATCCCACAACAATAAGTGAACTTTGGCATGATCTACCAACAATCCTTCCTTATATATGATATGCCCCAAAAGGTTCCAAAATGAGTAGAGAAAACACATTTCTTAATCTTGAGAGATATACTCAACTATTGACATCTCTCAAACATCAACCATAGATTGTCGTAATGGTATTTTACTAGCTCATAAACCATCCAATCATCAAGATAAACTTGAAGAAACTTACGTATGAAGTCCTGAAATGCCTGAACCATAATGCATGAAAACATAATAGGCACGTTCTTCAGCCCAAAAAGAATGACCATGCAGAACATATTCCCAACTCATTGGCAAAGGTTTTCTTTTCTTGGTCCTCCTTCACAATTCTAACGATGATATCCGAGAAGCCATCTCGTGAAAGAATAGATCTTGTGCCCAACAACTCCTTACGGGATATCCTCGGTGAAGGGGGTTAGAAAAGGGTCAATGAAACATACCGCATTCAAATTCTTATAATCAACACAAATATTTATCCTCCCATTATTCTTAATGCTAATGACCATTAGAATTATCCATTTTGATTCCTTAATAACCTCAATGATGCCTGATGTGATCATCTTATTAATATCCTCATTGAACCCGATGTGTAGATTCCGATTCATTTGGTATGGTCTCTTTCAAATTGGGTGTGCACCCTCCTTCAGTTTGATTTCTATCTCTCCTAAATATTGGTGAACTCCCTTAAGCTCATGGTACCCATGTGGAAACAAATCCTGAAATTCACGTAGAGATCAATAATCTTTAAAACCTCCCTTTCTGACTAGTAATCCCCAATAGTAGCCTCCTTAGGTTATGTATTTGAGCCAATGTTAACCTTCTTAGTTTTCAAGGGTTCATGGTAGGTGCACGCTTACTCATCAACACTATCCATTACCTCACACATACCCATAGTATGGTTAACATCCAAGTTCTCCACTTCTTCACCATCGATCACATAGACTAACTTCCCTTTCTCTTTTTCCATGCAAGTACACTCAAGTTGTATTTCCTCTAGCTCTTCCTCATCGAAGTGTGCTTCCAAGTTAGGTTCTCCCAAAAATCCAATATTCTATCCTCCACCATGGAACTATCCCCCATAGTTAGGCACTTAACAACCTGCAACACCTCATGCACCGATGGATTTATAATTTGATACTCAAATGTTTGAATCAAGTCATATGTCAACTCACGTTAGTTTCCTGTTCGATGGTGTAGTTTTGAATGAGTGTACCATGTGCATGTGTATCCTTGTAAGTTGGAGTAAAGATTATGCTCACATAAAGATGGAGGAAAGGCTTATGTAGCTTCCATCCAGGCCTTCTCATATGCGGGATGTGAAATGAGGTGGGTTCCTTCCCATAATAGTCTTGTATAGGAGTAGGTTCATTGCTTCAGAGAAACCTAATAGAGAACGTGATTCTCACCTTGCACCATTGATCAGAAATCATTTTTGAAAGTTCCCTAAACATCCTAAATGGTGTCGGTGTAAAATATCATCTCAAGAGCTTTACATCAACTATGAGAACGTGACAAATAGACACTGGAGCTTTAGATATGTTCGGTCAAAGTTCGCAGTGGGAAAGTCAACTCGTCAACTCGGTCAATGGTCAATATTGGACCATTGGCACCGCAACACGTGGCGAAAAGGAAAGAGGGAGTTGTTTGTTGGTTTTGATCACTTTGGTCCTTTTATTATGGAGGGGAGCCCGACCGTGTGGACTATGGTATTATCGCCGACGTGGTGGGTCCACAAGCCACCACGTGGCTTGCCACCACTCATCGAATTCACTCAATTTTCCTATCGGGAGACGACAAGTGGGCTATATGCTATTTACCGAGTTAATTATTTCCATACCACATTACAGGGGTCAAAATTATATTTACTTGGTAAGTCCACTTTCCAAATGCCACACATGTATATGCCAAACCGCTATATATTAATGTTTATACATTAGTATTAAAGCTCACCAACCAACCACACATAACAGCCAACATGTTAGGTTATGTCCACATGGTAAAGGCATGCAATGTCATGCATGGAAGATTCCACGTGAGGAGAGGGAGGTGAAGCGGTGGAGATGGGGGCGGTTATGCTCCAAAGTGGTCCATTGACCACTATACATGTGCATGGAAAGGCTTAATAAAGCCTAAACTATTATCCAACCACCTAATGTGGGATATACCCACTTCTCCTTAGCTATTCTTATGGGATTTTAATCCTATTTAAAATGCTAAGCGCCCTATTTGGGATTTAACCCATTAAAACAAGCAAATCCGCCAATATGGGTATTTGATCCCATTTATTTTGCTACGGGTAAGGCTTAGGTTTAAAATAGCCTAAGGATAATTTGCAAATGCATATTTTAAGGGCCCTATTTTTGTATAAATAGGGAACCCGTTCATTGTAATGGACACACACAAACACAAGACTTATTAGACAAGCTTTGTTAAGACAAGCTCATTCCAGAGTTTGGAGGTGAAAGAGCGAAGCCAAGAGGAGAATGAGAAATTGTTGTGTGAAGACCTAAATTATTTTAGGCATTATTATTTTGATTATTATTGACCTATTATTTGTTAGGAAATAATAAATTAAATATTTGTGGCTAGGAGTTATTCAAACTACCTAGTCGGCCCATAGCGCCACACCAATTACTTGCAAATCCTGGATTGTCGACCGGAGTGCTAGCTTCGCATTGATAGCATCGGGAAGGCCGATCAAAGCCGAAGGAGATTGTACGCCAGGAAGGTGGAAGTCGGGTGCTATTTTTCACCCTTGTCATCCGAAGGAAGTTGGTGTTCTGATAAGCAAGTTTAAATAGTTTCCATTAGGTTTTCTTGTGAAAGTACTATTGTAACTTACAAGTTTTGACTAGTGGAACGGTTCGACCACGAACCCGGAGACGTAGGCAATTGCCGAACTCCGTAATCAATCTGTGTGCAATTGTCATTATTGTCTTGCATTATTTTAAATTGATTACTTAAAAGGAGTAAATTATCGGCAAATAATTAAAGCCTACAAGGGTCCGAGATCAGGTAGTAATAATCTGATTATTTTTTTCATGTTTGGATCAAGTTTGGCAAATCGTCTCTGAAGCAAGTTTGGTATCAGAGCTGGTTTAGCTCCATATTTGTTTTTCAGTAAATCTGATTAACAAAGTGATTGCTTCAAGATTAGTGCAGTTGGTTCAGTTTGTGTGAACAGGGTACAAGTGCACTATGGGCAAGATGTCTAAACAGGTGAAGCTCGAAGAGATTGAAGCTTATAATCACCAGATCCAGGAAGAGAACTCTCTCCTGCGATCAATGTATTCCTCCTTGGAAGAGGAGAATGCTCGTTTGAAATCGAACTGCAAACCAAGGATGAGCTCTTGGCAAGGTTGCAATGTGGTGATCAGAGGAAGGAAATACCTTCAACTTCAGATGCAGAGGCCATGGCAGATGATTGCACTGTAAGTTGTTCACCATGGGAATCTTCTTCTTCCTCCCATTTGGTTTCGGATTCAGGTAATGAAGTCTTTGGTTTGTTTGAAAAGCATACTAGAGGCATTGGATCCAAGTTACTAGATAAAATGGGATTTGATGGAAGAGGCCTTGGTAAAAATGGCCAAGGTATTGCTAACCCAATACAGGTCGAGGATCGTCCTCGTTTTGCAGGTTTGGGTTATCCTAGTGTGGGAATGGAAATTGGAGAATGCTCCAAGAATGCTGATGGGAGACAAGCTTCCGAAAGCAAAGTGATTACCCCACTAGTCCTGCGAGAAGATTATGAGCAGGAAAGTTGTGCTTCATCGTCACAGGCAAGATGTGGTAAGAGAAATCAATGAAGAGGTAATGAGATTCCACCTCCAGTTTCTTACCATAATCATAAGCACAATAAAACTTCTGATCCACTTTTTCAGCTTAAGAAGTATGGTTATGATTTTCAGAAGATGTGGAATTCTTTCCATGTACTTTTTGTGGATTGCATAATCATTCAGTGGCCAGATGCTGGAAGAGAAGGACACTGATGAAGAAGTTGATGCCGTTCATCAAGAACAAGGCAAATCAGAAAGACCAATCTCGTCATGCAGAGTCGAGAAATGGTAGAAAGAGTTCCTCATCCCAGAAGAAGGAGATTAAGAGGAATTTTTGTGCTCATTGCTAGAGGAATGGGCATAGGTGGAAATTTTTGGAAACTGCATCCATCTCACCATCAGAGTAATGGCAAGCCAAAGATGGAATGGAGGCCTATTGCAAAGGCAAAAGAAGTTTCTACTTCCACCACCAGTTGACAAGTCAACCTAGGACTGTAATACCTGAAAGTGAAAGTCCTTTAAAATGGGTAAGTCAACAATTTTTCAATTATATATTGCATAATTCAGATTGATGAATCGTATGCAGTATTAAGTTTGGAGATCAGATATTGTGAGAAAATGCTGAGAGAAAGGTTTACAATACTCAGTGGATTTTCTTACTTAGAAAATTTGATTAATGCTCCAAACATATCTCCTAATCAGCTTGTGAGTACCTGTTATAGCTTGGATACAGGAATTAACTCATATAAAGCTTGGAGATTGATCTGCCATTTGTGTAGACAATAGAGTTCTCAAAAGATCAGCTCGGAACTTCATTCTGTGTAGAGGCATTGTGACCATGCAAAGCAGAATGGTAGTTGAATCACCATTGGCATTGACGTCGGGTCAGAACTTCATTTTGTGTAGAGGCATTATGACTGTGCAGCAGAATGGTACCTGATATTAGTATGTCAACAAGAGGAGCTCTCAAAGGATTAGCTCAGAACATCATTCGGTGTCAAGGCATTGTGACCACACATACGAATGGTAATGGTGAGACTTAGCATCATGCATTGGACGAGGTCTTGAAAAGAGGCTTAGCATCATGCATTGAGGAGGCTTGAGGTCGAGACTTAGCATCATGCATCGGAGGCTCGAGGTCTTGAAAGAGGCTTAGCATCATGCATCGGAGGCATTGAGGTCTATAGAGACTTAGCATCGTGCATCGGAGGCTCGAGGTCTTGAAAGAGGCTTAGCATCATGCATCGGAGGCGTTGAGGTCTCTGAAACAGACTTAGCATCGTGCATCGGAGGCTCGAGGTCTTGAAAGAGGCTTAGCATCATGCATCGGAGGCGTTGAGGTCTGTAAAGGGACAAGGCATTGTCCATCACCGACATCGGATCAATCAAAGCTCTACGTAACATGGAGTTCCTTCAAACCAGTTTGGATTCTGTGGAATCAACTCGGAGCCAAGAGCTGTGTTATAGAGTCAAAGAAGATCCTTGTTGTCAGATATCAAGAAGCTTAGCACCGCATGAAGGAGCGTTGAGGTTTCATTCAGAAACTTAGCACCATAAAGTGGAGGTGTGGAGGTCTTCTTCGATATCGAATGGTGCAATGGAAGTGTCGTGGGCCCATAACCCACAGGTCCAGGATCGGAGCAGAGTTTTTCAAAGTGAGAAGGTTCAGGAGGAGAAGCTTTTTGGGGACAAAAGCTTTCTCAGGGGAGGTGTGACTTCGAGGGGATCATTTTTGAAAGTTTCCTAAACATCCCTAAATGATGGAAGCTTTTGGGAAAAAAAGCTTTTCTTGGGAGGTTTCCAGGGATCATTTTATGAAAGTTCCCTAAACATCCCTAAATGGTGTTCATGCAGAAGATCATCTCGAGAGCTTTCCAACGACTATGAGAAGTCGACAAACGGACAAAGTCGGACAATCTGAAAGTCAATGGTCAACTGGTCAATATTGGACCAATGGCACTGCGACACGTGGCGAAAAGGCAAAAGGGAGTTGTTTTTTGGTTTTTCATCCGGTCTTCGATGAGCATAAAAATGGTGCACGGGAACAAGAGGCTCAACTTTTATTACGGAGGGGAGCCCGGCCGCCGTGTGGACTATGGTATTATCGCCAACGTGGTGGGTCCACAAGCCACCACGTGGCTTGCCACCACTCGTCGAATTCACTCGATTTTCCTATCGGGAGACGACAAGTGGGCTATATGCTATTTACCAAGTTAATTATTTCCATACCACATTATAGGGGTCGAAATTATATTTACTTGGTAAGTCCACTTTCCAAATGCCACACATGTATATGCCAAACTACTATATATTAATGTTTATACATTAGTATTAAAGCTCACCAACCGACCACACATAACAGCCAACATGTTAGGTTATGTCCACGTGGTAAAGGCATGCAATGTCATGCGTGGAAGATTCCACGTGAGGAGAGGGAGGTGAAGTGGTGGAGATGGGGGCGGTTATGCTCCAAAGTGGTCCATTGACCACTATACATGCGCATGGAAAGGCTTAATAAAGCCTAAACTATTATCCAACCGCCTAATGTGGGATATACCCACTTCTCCTTAGCTGTTCTTATGGGATTTTAATCCTATTTAAAATGCTAAGTGCCCTATTTGGGATTTAACCCATTAAAACAAGCAAATCCGCCAATATGGGTATTTGATCCCATTTATTTTGCTATGGGTAAGGCTTAGGTTTAAAATAGCCTAAGGATAATTTGCAAATGCATATTTTAAGGGCCCTATTTTTTGTATAAATAGGGAACCCATTCATTGTAATGGACACACACAAACTAGAGACAAGCTCATTCTTAGAGCGCTGGAGGTGAAGTCCGAGCCAAGAGGAGAATGAGAAATTGTTGTGTGAAGACCTAAATTATTTAGGCATTATTATTTTGATTATTATTGACCTATTATTTGTTAGGCAATAATAAATTAAATATTTGTGGCTAGGAGTTATTCAAACTACCTAGTCGGCCCATAGCGCCACACCAATTACTTGCAAATCCTGGATTGTCGACCGGAGTGCTAGCTTCGCATTGATCGGAAGGCGATCGAAGAAAGGCCGCCGGGAAGGTGGAAGGAGATTGACGCCAATAACCGGTGAAGGTGGAAGTCGGGTGCTATTTTTCACCCTTGTCATCGAAAGGTCGAGGGTTATTCTTAATAAGCAAGTTTAAATAGTTTCCATTAGGTTTTCTTGTGAAAGTACTATTGTAACTTACAAGTTTTGACTAGTGGAACGGTTCGACCACGAACATGTTGAGACGTAAAATAACTAAACATAAACTCCGTAATCAATCTGTGTGCAATTTGTCATTATTGTCTTGCATTATTTTAAATTGATTACTTAAAAGGAGTAAAACACATGCCACACTAGTGGTATCACTTACAGATTGAGTGTATTCCCATTGAATAACTCCTATTGGATGAAAAATATCAGGGTCTTTGATAATGCATACATAGATTCTATCTAGGTCTCCTTCTCCCAAGGTTTCAATATAGGGCACTAAATTTCCATGTGTCAAAGGGATGATAACATGTTCCTCCTTGTTCTCAAAACTTATATATCCCTTATTGAAATATAAGTTAACATTGTTCTTATAGCACAGGGTGCCCAAATAATGCTTTGGATTTTTTTCACCTCAGAAAGTGCCAAGACTTCAAAGTCTCTAGTTAATTTCTCCCCTTGGATAGTGATAACAACATCCTTCAAAAAACCAATGGGAATTACATTTGTCTTGTTAGCCATATACAACACATTTGAAGATGGATGTAATGGGGGCCTTCCCATTTGATTCCATGTGTCTAAAGTGAGTACATTAACTTTCGATATGTGTCGATTAGAATATTACTCAGGAGCCACCCATAAACTACTGAATTCAAGGTAACATCCTTATCATAGTCAATGCTATGCAGGGGAATTTTAGTGTGAAAGAATTATCACTCGTACTCTCCTAAAGCACGTGGTACTTTCTCCCATAGCCATTCTCCTAAAAAAGGGATGATATTCTCTTGTGTCAACATTTTACATACCTCCCTAACTTCATCCAGATCCTTATGTGGAGCTTTAACACTCTTATTTTTCTCTAACTTCCATGACTTATCCTTTAGGCACTGGATCTATCCTGTACGATTCGAATCACATATATGGTTTCCGATAGACTTATTTCGATGAGAAGGGTCCGATACCTCTCATGCACCACCTCTTCTATAGTAACTAGTAGCCTCTACATTGATATATCCTGGAACCCTTCATAATGATGGCTTTAATCCTTGAAACTTCTTGCAATACTAGTCCTGAAACACACCAATATTAATGACATCATTTAGTTGGTCAATCAATATACAATCCTTAGTGTCATGAGTAGTAGAGGTTAAGATTTTGCAATAACAAGAGATATTCTTATGGATCACATGTTGCAGCAAAGTGAATACCTACTTACATCATGATCTCCATGGAAAATATCATAGTCCACTATTATGGCACGAACCAACCTTCACTTTGTATGACCCTCTACTTCACAATCCATACACCATAACCCACTACGAGTCTTCATAGCTTATCTATGTCTATATCTGGATATGGATAAGGAGACCATCCATCTCGAAGAAGAAATGAGGAGAAACATATAAGGTGGTGGATCATAACCACCTAAAATATGAAAAACACGCAATTCATTTAAAAATATGTATTTGGAGGTGAGCCGACGTAGCTTGGATGTAGGAGCCACTTTTTGGACCTTGGTCATGAAAAATAAGAATAAGCAAAAGGAGATAGATAGATTACACGAGAGATTAAAGGTCGAATAGGTGCAAGATAAGGACACATACAACCAAGCTAGTGCCCTCGTAAAGAGAATACCTCCTTTAATTCATCTAAATCCTTCAGTGGAGCCTTAACACTCTTCTTTTGCTCTAACTATTGTGACTTCTCCTTTAGGTATTGGATATCTCCTTATAGGATTAGAATCACATCTATGGTTTCCTGATAGAATTATTTCTAATGATTAGGGTCTAGATACTTCCCATGCACCACCTCTTCTATAGTAACCATCGGTGTTTCCTTTGGTATCTCTTAGGCATGCACAACCTCAACTCACATTGTTACTAGTATAATTTCCAACTCGACTCATGTGCCACCCTTGGCAGACCCACCGCGAGTTTGATTTCTTCATGCTTATCATCCCGGTGCATTTTTGTTGTGTTGTTGCTTGTTCATGTGTTCAAATAATTCTAGGAACTCCTCATACTTGTGTTTCTTTCCACACTAAGATAATTATAACAGATCAGGGCATTCACACTTATAGTGTTATGTAGACCCACAATTGTAACAAGTTATACATGAGAACTCACTTCTTCCAACTCGTGGTTGCCATGACATCTAAATCCTCCGTGAAATCTTCTTCTCGTAACTCCTTCCATCCATGTGCTCTTCATAATGATGGCTCTCATCCTTGGAAATACTTGAAATACTAGTATTGGGTCAATAAATCTATAATCCTTGGTGTCATGAGTAGTAGAGGTGTAAATTTTACAATAGCAAGACACATTCTTATGGATTGTGTCGTTGTAGCAAAAGACACCTACTTGCATCATGATCTCTGTGGAAAATCTCATAGTCTACTGTTATGGCGAAACCAACCTTCATAGGAAATTTTCCTTTATATGAACCTCTACTTCACAATATGTACACCATAACCCAGTTGTGAGTCTCATGAGCCGAGTTCATAGATAATTTCTCCAGTTGCTTTGTCATTACAATAATTTGGGCTTCTAGGAATAGAATAATTCATGTATCAATGCTTCCTACTACCTCAACACACAAGGAAACCTCCAAGGCCTCGTGTGGATCTATAAAAGTCTTATGTGAAAGTGCCCTCCTGAAAAGTGTGATCGGTCCTCGACAAACCACTAAGCATCTTTGTGAAGGGTGAATGTAATAAGATAAATTTGATAGGAGAGTCTTAAAACATGCGTCATACTCCCATACAATCTCTGCCATTCCTTACTAAATATACTTAAACACGTTGATGTTTTTATGTTCAAACTCAGGTATGTGGAACTCCGCCAAGAAGGCATTGTGCAACACAATGTAATCCACTACTATCGGTGTGGGTCATACTTCCCATATCATCTATGCACACATCCTTGCAACGTGGTTACAAATTGATTTACTTTCCACTCGGGGTAGTTATTACCTTCATTCACCATAGTAACTTGCACTTTTATATATGTTACATGACATCCTAAATTCCCTTGTAGTTAGGTAAGTGGAGTGACATCTCATAAGAAACTTGTTGATGGTGTTGTGGACCTTTTCCAACAGATCCAAGACCTTGATTCCCTCTAGTGTTGCCTCCACTACTAGACCCATTAGATCTACTAGTTCGAACTCCTCTAGATCAGCCTCCTGTCATGGGTAAAGGGCACGATGTAGGTGTTCCCTATGAACCCAATGTCACACTAAACTAAATAGTGACAATCTATGATTCTGATCAACGCCCAGATGTGTTTCCCGCACCGCTTCCAAATGTGATACTAAAATTTTTAGATCCCACACCTTGCTCAAATGTTATGCTAGAACAAATAACCCCAAACATAGGAAATGACTTGTGCATCCATAGATGTACCAAATGAAAATTATACCTTCTAGGTGTTGCTTGAATACTAATACCGATACAAAATGGATTATCAAAACTTATCTTAGGAACAAGAAAAATAAGCGCGAGGGTCCTGGTCATAATGTGGGTTAAGATGCATACCTACAACTCTCCTCCTTTCTACATATGACAAAATTTCTCTAAAAACAAGGAGATTTCTCTTCCGGGGTATAAATAGTCAATACTTTACTCCACCATTGATCAACAACATGGGTCTAGGTTAGATCGAAATCATGCAATCACGATATTCATGTTGGGTCTAAACACAAGGTCTATGGTACCAACTACTCCTTAATACATATTGAGAGCCATTCATATAACTCTACTAAAAAAATATATGAATGTATCATAGAGTTTGTGATATAGGTTCTCCTCCACCCATTTTCATGCATCAAACTCAGATCCAGTACTAAACCTCTGATAAAAATCATCCTCAATGATTTTTAAGCTAGGCTTTGACATTGTCCAAGGTTATATGCTCTGTCATCACACATCATTCTCACAACAACTTAAAAAAGAGGTGCTGAAAAAACCAAAATGTAGTCTCTATTTACCTCTTACTTTGTCAATCAACCCCAAACGTGCCGACACATCATCCAGATTGGTTTGGAAGCTCACCCAAGGCACATGCAGGTACTAAGCCCCTCATTTATGTGATCTTCATGAGAATTTTATTCTTTAATAATGGGGGGGGGTTTACACAAATAGAGAATGAATGCACCCATTCTTGAGAATTAGATTTAAGTACTAACTCCTGATCTAATGCACCAAATCATAGGATAACATGTTCATACTATAATGGAAGTAGAACTAAATCACGATTATCATTAAGAAAACTAGTAATACACCCATGAACATAAAAGGAAATGTATAGATCAAGATCCATCACATAAATGCTCCAAAATCACTTCATTATATTCATTAGTCAAAGTACAGTAGCCAAGATTACATCAAAAGAGTTCCATGTATGAAGGTTTTTACAAGATATGAGATCTTTGAAAATTACAGAGCTCACCATTACACATTTCACATTTTTACTAACTCTCTCCCTCTCTTTTTTCTCATACTCACACACACTCATCCTTTATCTGTCTCCTCAAACCATACATAAGAGGAACTCTCAAGGAATCTCCTCTTAACCGCTCATCATTACATGAGAAATCCTGAAGGAATATTTCATGATTTCCTTCCACTACCCAAGAACATGCCAAATTTCATCATATGTTTCCTCAATCGAGTATCCCTTAGAATGCAAGTTCTAGTTAATCCATAAAAATCAACTCCTTATCCTTTCATGATAATCATATTGATGCCCTAGAATATCTTTTTCTTGAGCTGTAAGTCTTCATAGCTAATCCATATATATATCTAGTCAATTTTTCATTCATCCCCTAAATGCATCCTTTCTTGCTCTCCAAAACTCACTAAGTCCCAAATTCATCCTTCCTGGGTGCGAGCTTCACACATCTCCAAGAACTACTTCCACATGTACCTTCATTCCTTGCTTCCATGCTCCACCAAGCTTCGCATCTTAGGTACTTTGTTAATTTAGGGGTCCAACAGAGAACATGGTTAACAAAGTGAGGGGCTTGGAAGGAGGAAAATTTCACATGAAGAGAAGAGAATTAATCTTAGATGAGAAGATAAAAAAGATAAGAGAGAGGATTGAGGATTTAAATTCCATGGTGGAAGATGACATCCAAGAATTTTGATTGAGGGTGAAGAAGAAGGTAAAGTGGTCAATTGAGCTAATCATGGAGAAGAAGAAAAGGAAAATTTTTATTTCCTGGGAATTAGTAAAAGAGAAAGGTACTCATAGGAGAATGAGGAAGAATGAGTTACCATGGGAAGAAGAGAAGATATTTCTCATTAAAGAGAACAAGGATAAGCATAAGGTGAAAAGAGAAGAAAAGAAAGAAGTTTCAATGAAGAGGACACTCATGGGGACCTTATGGTCACTTTTTTAATCTAAAAATGTATTTAATTTTTTACTTATAGGTATGAACGCAATGGTGATGAAGGCCAAAGACAAGACCCTAGGTGGATGAAAGAAAGGACTAGTCAATCATCTCTCGAATGAAGATGAGGTTGAAAGAGAAAACTTATACATAGTACAAGAGATCAAAGAAAAGGTAGGAGACCTTGAACATGATCTTGAAGAATATGAAGACAAAATGCCATTCTATGAGTCATCGAGAGATTTTATTGGAGGGAGAGAAAGAGCTAGTGAGAAAGGAAAACTTACTAGTAATGGATAATTGAAGATACATCAGATTGTATAGATGGGAAAAGAAGAGGATATGGATTTGAAAATTAATTCTAATGAATAAAAGAGAGGAAGCGAGTATACGAAGTGCAAACACCAAGTTTTTCATTTAAAGGAGAGAATAAAAAATGGATACATTGTTCCTAAGTGGCTTGAGAAAACAAATATGTTAAGTAATTTGATGAGTGTGGAGCATGCAAGCAAAAGATAGGTCTACCAAATCTAAAAATCATATATATAAGATAATGAGAGAGAAAGAGTTAATTAGGAACACATTTTAGGGTACAAATGAAAAAAGCAGTTGATATGAGGTCAAGAACTCAGCCCACACATATGATAAACAAGAAATAGATATAGAAGAACAAGAACAAGGTAAATATACTCCAAGAATACATGAGGGAAGAGGAAGATTTCAGTTTTGATGAACATAATAATATGCATGAATCAGCCCAAGGTTTGTAACCAAGAAGCCCAAAGAGGAGTGAACAAATTCTTAGAGAAGTCATTGATAACCATCAAGGTAAACAAGTGGTTCATGAAACATGCCATGATATGTTGAGTGATTCTAAGGAAGTTAAGAGTAAACAAATTGGGTTTGATTATTTGAATAACGAAATACAAGACTTCAAGGAAGGAAACAAAGGTGAAGAAGAATAGATATATCATAAATTTGACACATGATATCATAAGCATAGATGATATCACTTTGAATGAGGAATTGAGGAAGTAAGAAGAATTTATAAACCCTTATAAGGATCTATATAAGATTCCAAATCAGAATGAAAGTATCATGGATCAACTTGAAACCAAGACACAATAAGAACCAAACAAGTTTGTGAAGGTAGATCAGAAGAAGATCATTGAAGAAACAAAAGAAGAAGAGAAAGGATAGAAGCATGAAGACAACCAATGAGATTCATGGCCTCAAGTTTTTACATATGATATTGCTCTTGATGTTGTAAATTCAGGTCTATAAGATGGTGAGATGAATGAAGTCCATAATTAAATGGAAAAGCTCTTGAACCAAGGATAATATGAATAATTTGAGAACATGTATGAAGATGAAGTAGAATCATGGAGTATTACAACTGAGAAGGAAATGAGAAGAAGTAAAATAAGAAGAAAGCAAGAAATAATAAGAGAGACAAAGATATCAAGGGAGTTCAAGAATCTATTTACTAACAAATACCATGGCATCTAGGAATACAAAGGAAAAAAAGAAATGATGAGGACACCATAATTTATCTGGAGTTCAAAAATTTTCTACTCAGAGATTCGAATGTAGGAACATCTCATTTATGCTTAAATAAACACGAATGAGATACAATAATAATTTAAGGAATGAATGTCATGTATTAGGAGTTGAATAGGTTTTTTCCTCTATAGTGATGTTAGTTTGAATATTTGGAGCTTTCAATGTAATTACTCCTTCCATGAGAGTAAAAGTAATTTGGTTGTTTTCAAGTCAAATGCGTACATAGGAGGATTGTTTGTAGTGTTATTATAAGGATCATGTTTAGCTGTTATAACAATGAGAAAGCTATACGAAATATCTCTAGTTATCCTAGTATGTAGTTGAGAAATTATCTCAAATTGAAGATGGAGTCAAAGTCTTGAGTTAGAAATAAGCTCATCTTATTAGCTAGCTGGTATTAGCAAGAGATATCTATGCATGTTAAGAGGTCAGATTCCATCAGGAAAACAAGAGTTGGAGTGAGAAAACATTGGTGAGAGACAAGTTAAGGTAGGTGTGCATGCAATAAGTGTGACATTTCTTCATAAGAGACATAGTAGTGGAATATGAATAAGAATGAATACTATCCCTATGATTTGGTCTATTCTCTTTAATCTATTGCTCTCTATGTATTTGATGATGTTAAATGTGTTAGAGTTGGCTAGGATAAAGGTTGATGATTATTATTTACAAAATTGTACAAATTCATTCCATCCCTTGTTTTTGTGCACATCCATAGGAAAATTGTGTTGGTTTGAATGAATGGAGAAATTCAAGCTCAAGGTTATAAAAGGAGAAATTTTTATATCATTTATAAAGAGATTTGGAGTCCGGATTGAAGTGTTTAATCATTTCTACGATTCAATTTTTGAATTATTTCCTTCTCGGGTTCTTAGAAACCCTCTACTAGGGTTATATTCCTAAATTATCCATATCTCACATGTACAAACAATACTATTGGCATGTGGTCCTAAAAGGTGTTGTCATTGATGAAAAAAATTAATGACAAAGTGATTGTTGCATTGAGTTCATATGATGTTGTTCATGGTGTTAGCATGATATTTTAGATGTATATTAGCGATACGGTGAGATTGATCATGTGTGTGTTTACTCTTGTAAGCCTATACAGTGTAGCTTGGAAGTATGAGATTCTTAGATGCTTGTAAAACATGTTTACATGATTTATAACATGTTTTTAGGGTGTTTGATCACTAACAATAGTGGCATAGTGCAAGTACAGTGGTTCACTTGGTTATAGGTGTTCATTGGGAGCAAGTATGGTAGCTTGGAGGTGTGAAAAAATGGTTTTTAGATATATGAGATTATGGAAGCATGAATTCAGGTGTATCGTCAAATATTTGGTGTGTTTGGGTCATTTATAGAGGTTTATTTTTCATTTATTGCATTCTTTTGTAGACACCAAAATTGGGTCACACTCCCCTTGGTCCCCTTTTGAATAACCAACTTAAACACATTCACCTAACCATGACCCTTATACCCTACATTAACATTAATTTAATTATTTATAATTAAATTAATACCCATCCTCACCCCATTATTAATTTAATTACTTTAATTAAATGAATGAACACCTCACCTAGACACCTCACCTAGACACCTCACCATAGACCTATTTATAACATGTTTCCATAAATGAATAAGACTTGGTCCAACCCTAAAAATCAATGCCTATTATTCCTCTAACCACCTTCCCACTCATAAAAACGTAATGTCCATTCTGATCCGTGGATAAAGGAACAAACCTAACCCAAATGATGTGAGATCTACCATTTTTATTAAACCTAGGGAATCTCACCTTAACCGATGTCGGTCATCCCTGAAACCGACACTATCAACTAGGAACCATCATCGGTTACCATTTATTCACCTGGAAACCTTGTTTTTGGGTTGGCACATTATGAGATCAAAGAGAAGAGAAGAGAGCTACATGCAAGCAGAACCAGAGCCTTTTCATACCTACAAACATCCATAGCTAGCACCAGGATAGATCCAGAGGTATTGCACTCATAGTAACATTCCAGGAAGCACCACTATGGCACCAAGCTCCATCCCACCAATCAATCATCACCACCACACAACCATTGGACCTGTAACACCAAGTAAGTACATTTATCACCTGTTATTTTAATCTTGTCTTGTTTTAGAGGGTTTTATTACCTTTGTTTTCATTTCCTACTTGCATTCCCTTTTCCCCACTATTCCTCTTTCTGTAAACCCAACTATTCCTCTATCCACACCATAAAACCACCCATACCCGACCTTTGCATATTTCTTAGTGTTCCTAAGATCCCCATACACCTCATTTTGGCCTCTGTCATCTCGCTGACCTCAACCCAAAGACCACTAAAAATATTATTTAATCTCATCAACCCACCTCTACTATCTATTTGGTTACCGTAACCATCATCGATTCTTCCTAACCATGATCGGTCATACCTTGACCAATCTTTGGTCTCTGTGTTTTCCAATATAGTGTAAACCAACAACCACCCACATACCAAAACAAGCCAAAACACCTTACCCAATCTTGCTAAGACCCCATCATGACCTGCAGACCACACGGATAACTTGTAACCTAACCCGAATACCTTAACCCACATACTTTTAGTATTTAAATAGGATCGACGATGATAGTGATATGAGGTACCCAAATTATAATACTAGCACTAGGTTCATTTATGTACGTATTTCAGTTATTTCATATTTGTTTTATAAAAATAGTGGATTGATAACCTTCTAGGAAGTATCACACTTCCCAGATCTAGCACATGCTAGGCAGTCCACTGTCATATATTGTTTAACTCTTCTTTGGTAGTCTTGTTTTCTATTTTAGGTAGTTCCTCCCAGTCAAAAGGAAGCTCTCATAGTCAGCATCAGATCGAGAAGTCGAACACATGCATCAACCTCTAAACCAACTCAGCAGGTGTCCCTCCTTTGCCCATACCCTTATCTATTTCGTCACATTCCAAAAATGTAAAGAAGACGGTGAAACATTTTGGCACTCTGGTGGGATCCATTCAAAGCTTCCTTGCATTTTATTAATTCTTAGGAAAAGATGGTGTATTTTTTTAATTTTTAAATGTACTCACACTAAATATCTTTCCCATGTACTAATATCTTCTTCTAATTGTCTAAAACAACATCTATTTTATTGTGCTTAAAGTGAACCATTTCTTCTTTCTTACATTTGCATAAGTAGTGAAAGAGCATGTTCCTACCTGTTCATCATTTGCTTCATCGAATGTAATTTTTCAATTTGGGTTTAAAATTAGTTACATTTAATCCTTGTATGTTGCATTTAGCTTAAATTAAAATGAGGGAAACCTATATGCTGGAAGTCATGCCTAGGCGATGGTTGACACGAGAATCGTGGAAAAGAAAATTTTTCTCTCTCTCTCTCTCTGTCTAGCCAAATAACACAAAATTGAAAAATAGACATCTTCTTAAACAAAATCTCACCTAGAAGAAGATGTCAACAATCACACGATCAATGGATTGACAGTGGGCACCTAGATGGTTACTTCTATCCATTCATTACCTCAAAGGACAGCCCACCCCGCCATAACATAACCTGAAACCTCCACTTTTAGATCTCCTTTTTCATAGGAAAGCTTCCTCACCAAAAACTCTACTCTAAATTCCAGAGTCAGTCTTCTAAATAGCATAATCTCAACACATTAAAATCACTTGTTGGATACATGTTTTTAGCATTTGATTGATGTGCGTTTTGAGGTGTGAGGATACGTTTCTCAATTTTCCATTCTTTTTCCTTACACACTCCACAATCATAGTTGGAGTATTCTAACTTCTTCTGAGTGTGTCAGGACCTCATCATATCATCTCCAAAATTCTGGGTTAATCATTCATTTGATCTCAATTCACAACAATCTATTTTCTTGCATTCCTCAAATTTTCATAGTAACCGACATTGGTTTATCTATCGGCATTATTTTACACCTCACCATCATCGGTTCTACCTAACCACCATTGGTTCTCTATCCTTTTGGTTAACTTTCCCAAAAGACACCAATTTCATCTTCTTTACTATTTAGAGTTTTTTTGAGTTTCTGTACTCTTTTATTGTAATAAACAATCATCGTACAACTTACATATCTGACATTCATCAGTTTTTTCCTCATTTGGTAAAACTGTTCTTTTCTCACAGTAACCGACCTCGGTTACCCCTAAACCATCAAAAATAATTATTAATCGGCGTCGGTTACCCTGTGCTGATTCTCAACTGATACATTACCCAAATCCACCTACAAATACCTATTTTTCTCATTCATAATACTTTCTATTTCATTTGTAGGATATAGTCTCACCTGATATACATTCATTCACATGGTGTTGACTCGCAACCAAGATAACACTCTTATATTCCATGCTAGTCATCAACCACTCCCACCTAGTCCTTCACCACCTTCTGTCCTGTCACACATGGATCCAACCCTACCTACCACCATTTCTGTAGGTGATGAAGAGTTCACATGACTAATCAATCAGAATCCCGTAGCCTTACAATTCTACCTTTCCCACTCTTCCACCCGGGACTCCTCAGGTCAATTGATATATGGAATACCCATATCCATCTCTCCTGCCCTTATCCCCACTTTCGAATCAGCCCCTACTTGGTTCGTGCGTTACCTTCACCTACTTTTCCCCCAAAGTGGTTTCATAGCTAGGCCCCATACCCGCTATGACTGTTGCATCTGCAATATCAATCACACCCATAGTATCTCGTATTTCCTTCATTGACCACCTAGACCATAACCCCATCCATGCCCAAAGTATCTCACATATACTAGTTGCAACAAAACCACCCATGGTGTCGGTGACCCCTACTCCATTCCAAAATTTTGACCTCTCCATCCCATTTTCTCTACTCCCAATCGCTACTAGAGTCATTGCAATTACCCCACCTACATATACATATTATCAACAACCCCTATCTCATCGACATTCATTCGGATATATGCCCTCTATGTAGGTCCTCGAATCTCAACCTTCCTATTCAGAATCACCATACACTGGAATGCCACCCACATCACATGTTCAGCACCATCCATCTTACGCCATAGGAGGTTCCCTTCCATCACAACCTACCAATGACCTCATCAAATTAATGATGGAAAGGATGTAGACACCGAAGCATCGGTTTTCAGCTCATGTAATTCTCTCACTGCGATGAGATCCGTAATAAGCCCATTCATCAATCCATTCTTATTCACCCATACCCTATACATTGGGAAATGCCAAAATTTAACCACTTTAATAGTAAAGAAGACCCACAACAACATTTGCATTCTTTCAAACATGGGTGTTACTCGATCTCCCAATGCTTTATTCCTACAGACCTTCCCGATGTCCCCGACATGACTTGTATTATACTTGGTATAGTGAAATACCCGAAATTCCATCTACTTGTTTAATCAAGTATCCCAAGCCTTCTTAGACCACTTCTTAATCAACATTGTCAAGAAATCCAACATGACTAATCTCTACTCCACTCGACAAAGGTATGAGGACGAGTCTATTGCTAACTTTGTCACTCGTTGTAATGATCCTAATTAACCACTCACATTCCAATTACCTCAAACCGAGCTTATAGAGTTGTTTACTTAGGCTTGTGCTTAGACACATCTCACCAACCTTGCAGGTGAAGAACTTCCACACCTTTGACGAATCATTGACCATGGCACAAAAATTAGAGATTCATGTTATCAAAGAGAATAAAATTCAGCTACGTAACAAGAACATCGTGTTAAAATAAAATTCTTCTTCTTCATCTTGAAACTCCAAAATAACTATTCAAAACCCAAAGGATCGCCAATGCCATAGTTCTCAAGACTAGACCCTCTCACCCATCAAACCAAGCCAAACCTTTTTCTAATCTCTCTCCCTTCCAAGATTTCTAGTTCGGATGAGAATAGCGAAAGTATACACCAATAGGGGAAACTTATTCTTCTATTTTGGAAAAGCTTATTAAGGCTAGTGCCATTACACTTCCACCTATAAAACCACACACTATTTTTTTCCCTAATCACCCCATGCCCATGTGGTATAAAGAACATGAATTTCGTAACTATCATCGCGTCAAAGGTCATAAAGCAATGATAACTACATCACCTTCAATAATATCATCTAAGAAATGTCGAGAAAATGAAGATCTAGTCTTGGATAACCCAAATGCACTCGCTAACCAAAACCTACATATCTTCAAAAATTCATTCCCTAATCATGCCCCATCTTCCAACCAAACTCGTGACACTTCAACTAATGATAGCGATGTCTATGAGGTCCAAGCTATTTTTGAGGACACACCAATTACTTCCCAATTACCCCATGTTCCTGTTGTCAAAATTTCACCCCCCGGGTAAATTTCGATAACATGCATCAAAAGTTGCGTAAAGGCAAATAAGTCAATCCAGGAAAATCATGAAAATCGGCTAACTCGTAGTCCTAAGTGTTGCTCGGGATGTTTGGGACAAAAATGCTCGAATCGGCCGGTTCGGCCGAAATGAGCACAAGCAGTCCAAAAGAAAATGGGACAAGTGGGACAGAAGTACGTGGCGGGCGTGAAAAGCCGATCCAGTGAGAAGAAAAAATTGGCAAAGCTCAAGAGGGTCGCCTGCGTGCCAAGCGCGCCGAAAAGGCGCGAACCGCCGAACCAAAGCGAAAAAGGGCCATACGGTCCAAAATCAAGTGCGACAAGCGGGCCAAAAATGCCCAAAATGTCCGAATCACCGAAATAAGTCGAGAGGGTCCAAAATCAAATGGGACATCTAGGACAAATGGACGCGAAATGCCCGAACCGGCCGAAATGAGCACAAAGGGCCCAAAATCAAATGGGACATCTGGGACAAATGGACGCGAAATGCCCGAATCGGCCGAAATGAGCACAAAGGGCCCAAAATCAAATGGGACATCTGGGACAAATGGAGGCGAAGGGCGCGAAAGAGCGGGCAGGACCGCGAACTAATCAAAAGCTACCACGTGTCCTCATAGGAGTAAAGGTCAGAAAAGTTAAAGGGTGAATTTTCGAGCACCGAGCCGAACAAATAGGATCGTGCCACGTGTCCCATTTAAGGGCCCATGAGGAAGTTTCAAAGGAAATCCCGCCAAAAGGTAGAGGAGAGAGAATTATTCAGCGAATCAGAGCTTGCCACGTGTCATCCAAGTGGCAGAGCACGGGAAGAATTTCAAAAATCCATTTTCGTTTGTTATGTGCCCTAAATCTTGAGATCGCCATAAATTTTTATCCGAGCTCGGATTTGTGCACTCTTGATATCAATGGAAAGTGGTAAAATTCTCTACACGTTTCCAAGGTCAATCTTGCATTTTGGTTCAGTTTGGAGGATGAAAATCAAGAAACACCTCCAGCACGAATAACCAAACAGAAGTGATGCGTCAACAAACAATTTTAATGCAGCAGACAGTTCGCCGCTCCTGTTAGGCAGCCCGCCGTTTCGCCAGGATCCGCCACTTCTGCCATGATGAGATGAGTTAAATGCATTCAGGAGGTGGTTGGGGTAGATTTCAAATTCCTCTCTCTTTTCTCTCTCATTCTTCCTATAAATTGTAAGGAGGGGCTTCTTTCTAACGGTTGGACATTCTTGTTTTGCAATTCCTCCCTTCTCTCCTGCTTGCAAGAGAATTCATGGAGTTTTCAAGCCTCCCACATGGACTGTAATGCCACTGTTGCCTCTTAGCCACTGCAATGTATTGAATCGATTCTCTGAGCAATATATATGTCTGTGATTAAATTTAAATCCTCTCATGTATTCATTGTTGTCATTTTGATCTCTCATTGCATTTCGGTTACCTGTGCGTGGTGTGGTATTGCGTCTATATGGTCTGTGTTTATTTTTGCAAAGCTTATGTTCTTCATTCCTCGGTGCATCACCTCCCTAGCTTAGGTTTATTTTTATGCATTTCTCTCTCCCTGTCTCCTTGGTAGTTAGATTAGTTTTTGGGGTAAACCTCTGCGTTTCATTGGTGCATCTGAACAGAGGAATAGGAACCAGCCTTTCTCTGGAGAATCCTTCTCATTTTCAAGTCCCACACTTGGAGAAAGGATTCGATGTTATGCAATCACACTGGATGCCTAAGAGATCAACCTAGAAACTTGATCTGCAACCAGGGGTGCTGTGATTTTGCATCAACAGTTTTGGCATGCCCGGTGGGACCTTAGAGGTCTTTCACTTCATCTTTTGCAGGTTGGTGTGTTCCTGTGAAGATTTCAGCCTTTGGAGGCACTTGCAAACACATCTGGTGACTCCATCTGATCAGCAACCCATTTCTCTGAGCTTGCAGACCCGTTTCCATACATTTTCATCCATCTTTCTTTCCATCCCTTTCATTCTTTTCCATTCCATGAAGTTGTGCAATCATGACTTCATTTCCATCATGGATTTCACATCAACAACAGCAGTATATTCCACCTCCAACACGTTTTACAAATCCTCCAAATCAGCATTTTGAGCAGATTCAAGATCAGTATGCATACCCATATGAACAGCAGTGCCAAAGTCAGTTTGGCTATGGAGCTTTCCAAGAGCAAGAGTATGCATACAATGAAGACAATCAGATCCAAGATGCTGGTCTGTTGGAGAAAATCCAAAAGATGGAGGTGGGGATGGTGCAGTCCAGAGCAACAGCTCAAATGAGAGCTTTCGGAATCGGTTACAGGACTCCTTGTCCATGGGGAGGCCCTTTTCCAAGACACTTCAGCCCTCAGGAGAAGCTGGACTTCATGATAAAGATGTTGCCCCAACTTGCACAATGGACAGAAGAAATAGAGGTGTATGAGAGGAGTATTCAGCAACCTTGTCAATGGGTAAGCACACCATCTCATGCCTTTTCTTTTCCTCTTTCCCAATCTATATCATTTCAGCAGTGTCAAGTTTTACACTCACCATCTGCTTCCCTAAATGTTGAATCCATCCCTCCATCCCCTAGTCTTCCACCCCATCTCGATTCTTCTTTTCTTTTCCCTTCCAAACAGTCATCCCCTCCACAAGAGCTAACAGAAATACCCCCTCCTCCAAAGAAACAAGAGGTTTCACTGCCTCCACCACCACAAAAAAGTGTAAAATCGGTTGAGTTTCAACCCATTCCTCCTCTTGCATTCCCAATTTCATATGGGGAAGAAGGAATTGAAAAAATCAGTCATCAAGGACAGCAAGAAGAGGAGCCCAACAGAAAAGAAGTGACAGACAGTCTGAAGAGTTGGGCTCTTAGATTTGGGATGACAAAGATCCCCTTGATGGTTAAGCCTACAGAAGAGGCTGAGGTTGAACAAATGGTGGTGAGGACTGATTTTGTTGGAGAAGAAGATCTTGCAGTCCCAACTTGTCCTCTAGAGCAACAAATTGAAGAGTTTGACTTGACAAACTTCATGCTGGAGGAGGAGTTCAATCAAGAGCAAGATTGCCTTCAAACATTGGAGGAAGGAGAAGCTGCTCCAAATCCAAAAAAAGAGGAGCACAATCTAGCTGTGGAGAAGAAAAATGCAGATCCAAGGGCTTTGAGCACAAAGCAGGTTACAGGAGAACCTTCAGTTCTTCTTTCCACTTCATCTCTCTCAAGTTCTAGCACTGAAAAGGAGTTTGATCTTTCAAACTCAATATTGGAGAGTGAAGGAAACCATGGTGGTCAAGTTGCAGATCAAGAGGACACCATGGAGGAAGTTGAACACGAGCAGCAGGACAGCAATGAGGCAGTTTACCTGTCAGATTTGGAGGACTGTTTTGATGGAGAAGAGCCGGTTGAGCTTTCACCTTTCTCTCTTTCATCATCCACATTCCAAACACCAGAGCCTACTGCCATGAAGGAGAGCTTTCATTTGCAGCAGCCTGCATCTTACAGCAGCTCTTTGGGATCAAGATTGGAAGATTTTTATCTTCCATGTTATTCATTGGAGGAAGAGAAAGGACAGAAGAATTTCACCATTTCTTCCACACCATCCATTCAAGAGGGTCTACAAGAAGACTCCATTCTTGGAGTTGAAAATCAGAGCTATGGGCATATCAAACGGACAAGACCTTGCCCAATTAGGTATTTGGCTTCATTCGAGCCAAAGGAGAAGCCACAACCGGTCATGCTTGCTTCTGAGCATGAGGGTGGGTTACAGAGTACCAAGGATCAGCTGCCATACCTTTTCAATCCAAATGCAGAGCAACTAAAAGAGGTATTGGATTTGTTTTCAGCTGACACCTTGATGATTTGGGTGGAAGACCGGCTTCTCGTTGATTTCCCACTCATCCAAACAGCCGTGATCAGTGCCAAATCGATTGCATGGCTGCCAATTTTGAAGAAAGGAAGCTATTTCTCACAACCAGTTGCAGGGTTTGTTTAGCTTGCCTTTGCTTCCAGTTAGAGTAGAGTAGCTAGGTTTGCTTTCAGTAGAAGAAGTGCTTGTGCACACTCTGCATGTTCCATTTGGGGCATGTATGATTTTCGATTTTGGTGTTTTTGTTGCTGGTTTTGCTCTTGCAGTTCATTTCAAAGTGGCATCTTGGTGAAGACACTCCAGGTTCAATGGGTTTCCAAGTGGCTCAGAGGGGGTTTTCAAAGTTCAGATCAGTTGCAGGTTGCAACTCATGACTCCATGCCCAATGGATGCTTCAGGCTACTGATCATTCATCTAGCAAGCAGATGACCCATTGAGTCGCCATGGCTGTTGTCAAAATTTCCCCCCCCGGGTAAATTTCGATAACATGCATCAAAAGTTGCAGAAAGGCAAATAAGTCAATCCAGGAAAAATCGTGAAAATCGGCTAAGTCCTAGTCCTAAGTGTTGCTCGGGACGTTTGGGACAAAAATGCCCGAACCGGCCGGTTCGGCCGAAATGAGCACAGGCAGTCCAAAAGAAAATGGGACAAGTGGGACAGAAGTACGCGGCGGGCGCGAAAAGCCGATCCAGCCGAGAAGAAAAAATTGGCAAACTGCTGAAGAGGGTCGCCTTCGTGCCAAGCCGGCCGAAAAGGCGCGAACCGGCCGAACCGGGCGAAAAAGGGCCATACAGTCCAAAATCAAGTGGGACAAGCGGGCCAAAAATGCCCGAAATGTCCGAATCGGCTGAAATAAGTCGAGAGGGTCCAAAATCAAATGGGACATCTGGGACAAATGGACGCGAAATGCCCGAACCGGCCGAAATGAGCACAAAGGGCCCAAAATCAAATGGGACATCTGGGACAAATGGACGCGAAATGCCCGAACCGGCCGAAATGAGCACAAAGGGCCCAAAATCAAATGGGACATCTAGGACAAATGGAGGCGAAGGGCGCGAAAGAGCTGGCAGGACCGCGGACTAATCAAAAGCTGCCACGTGTCCTCATAGGAGTAAAGGTCAGAAAAGTCAAAGGGCGAATTTTCGAGCACCGAGCCGAACAAATAGGATCGTGCCACGTGTCCCATTTAAGGGCCCACGAGGAAGTTTCAAAGGAAAGCCCACCAAAAGGTAGAGGAGAGAGAATTATTCAGTGAATCAGAGCTTGCCACGTGTCATCCAAGTGGCAGAGCGCGGGAAGAATTTCAAAAATCCATTTTCGTTTGTTCCGTGCCCTAAATCTTCGGATCGCCATAACTTTTGATCCGAGCTCAGATTTGCGTGCTTTGATATCAATGGAAAGCTGGTAAAATTATCTACACGTTTCCAAGGTCAATCTTGCATTTTGGTTCAGTTTAGAGGATGAAAATCAAGAAACACCTCCAGCGCGAATAACCAAACAGAAGTGATGCGTCAACAAACAATTTTAATGCAGCAGACAGGTTCGCCGCTCTGTTAGTGCAGCAGCCGTCGTTTCGCCAGATCCCCACTTCTACCATGATGAGATGAGTTAAATGCATTCAGGAGGTGGTTGGGGTAGATTTCGAATTCCTCTCTCTTTTCTCTCTCATTCTTCCTATAAATTGTAAGGAGGGGCTTCTTTTCTAACGGTTGGACATTCTTGTTTTGCAATTCCTCCCTTATCTCCCGCTTGCAAGAGAATTCATGGAGTTTTCAAGCCTCCCACATGGACCGTAATGCCACTTTGTTGCCTCTTAGCCACTGCAATGTATTGAATCGATTCTCTGAGCAATATATATGTCTGTGATTAAATTTAAATCCTCTCATGTATTCATTGTTGTCATTTTGATCTCTCATTGCATTTCGGTTACCTGTGCGTGGTGTGGTATTGCGTCTATATGGTCTGTGTTTATTTTTGCAAAGCTTATGTTCTTCATTCCTCGGTGCATCACCTCCCTAGCTTAGGTTTATTTTTAGACATTTCTCTCTCCCTGTCTCCTTGGTAGTTAGATTAGTTTTTGGGGTAAACCTCGGCGTTTCATTGGTGCATCCGAACAGAGGAATAGGAACCACCTTTCTCTCGGAGAATCCTTCTCATTTTCAAGTCCCACACTTGGAGAAAGGATTCGATGTTATGCAATCACACCTTTGGATGCCTAAGAGATCAACCTAGAAACTTGATCTCGCAACTGTGGGTCTTTGTGATTTTGCATCAACAGCTTCCTTCCATAGATAAAATATTAACCTACACAGAACATATTTCATCTACTCCTCCACCCATAGAGGAACCCCTTAATTTTCTCCTTCACTGTGGAAGAGCCTATAATTGGCACTCCATCTCTAGCCCCTCAAATTACGAGCAGTCGCCGGTGACACCTATCCTAGTCATAAGGGATACATGTCCACTCCCCACACCATCACAAGGAAAGTCCACCTCATATGGCCCATCCTCTCCTTTACCCATGGAGGATCCTGTAGAAATACCATTGCCTTTAGATGACCATTCTCCATCAGACCTCCAAGATCTTGCTTATTTTCTTTGAGCTCTCTTACCAAATGAGTCTAAAGCTAGCCATTTCCCTATTTCTCAAACACATTTTACGGGGATTGCTACTCAATCCACATCAACCCTTCTTACAGAAGTACCATTTTCATGCTTTTCCGATTACCGGACTATGTTAATGGAGCCTTTCTTTGGGGTTGTCTTTTACTTCTGTTTCAACCCAAATGCAATTGTCACTCATTGACACTTCCACAATCTATCCAAAAGTGTTTCAAGTAGTCAAACCAAACACAACCATGACTAGTGGAACACCTTCTATATCCTTGCCCACAAACCAACACACACTTCCGCCCACAACCCAACACATGCCTATACCCAAACACCTGCCCATGCCTATATCATCTCCCTTACCTAAACCCACCACTACCTTAGGGGTCATGCCGACATCAAACCTTACTCACCCACCCATTAGATTAGATTTAGCCACATCTTCCTATACCAACACTAAACTTATTCCTACCCCTAAAAGGAAGCCCCAAATTTCTAGGCCTCATACACCAACCTCACCTACCACACCATTGTCACCTTCACCCCTTCCATCAATCCTAGGACCTCACCCCTCAACCCTTTCCAAACAACCTACTTCCACCAGTAAACCAAGAATGTAGTAGTTCACCTCCTCATCACTGAGACCTCTAATATACCCCGGTGACCCACACAACCCCCACCATCACCCATGACCTTCTTACCACACACACCACCACTACCTTCCATAACTTCTTCACTACCCATGAAACTCTCTTCCCTTCCACTCACACCTTCCACCCAACCTCTACAAAACACCTCCATCACAATTTGATTGCCCCCATGGGTAACCCACCCTCATTCACCATCTACTTTTCCTTCTACATCCCTTACTTATGTATCACCTTTACCCAAGAAGGTGCAACCCGAGCTAAGAATCCGTTACCCTCGATAAGGTAGTCAAACCAACAAAACCTTCCATCACCAGCTCTTCTTTCCCACATGTACCCAAGTAGATGCCCAAAAGACCTAAGACCACTCCACATATCAAATAATAGGACCAACCCATTCTCACTCCCTTAAAGCCTCTTCCTCCATAATAAACCACACTGTACCCAAACCCACACTCACCTCCCATTGCAATCCGTTAGTGGGGTCTTATACTAAGATTTTAACCAATCTCTTAGAGAATTCCATCATCACATTACCACCACTTCAAACTTATAATCCCCTCAAACCTGTTGGGCCCCTAAAATATTTTCCAAGTACAAGAAGATGCATGGGTGCGTAAGTCCAATTTAAACATGGGTGTGCAAGGAGAAATCACGTAAGATAAAGCAAATGTTTTGGTACTTAGCCATATTTTGCGTATTAGATAGAACACGAGAAAAGTGTGACCCGACTATGCATGTAGAATGGATAAGGTGCCATCCTGGTAGCTTGGTGCCCATGGAAGGAATATCATATAAGGCCATCATTGCAAAGAGTGGATATCTCGAGCCTGAAGAAGAATGCTCCCATGAAGGACCACCTTGGACACTTAGAAATGGATCTATAACTCTTGTAAAGGCTTGAAGATGTTGGAAAAGGCTATAAATACAAACACCCACCGGAGGAAAAGAGATAGCGAAAGGAAGGGATGAAGCCATGTAGGATTACTATGAGAGATCCATAAGTTAGGCTTAGAGGATCTGTAGGAATATGTTTTATTAAGGGGATGGATTTTGAACATTTTTCTCTATACTATGAAGGGCACAAGTCCACTTTTGGTGCATGATATTTATCTACATTACCATATGAATATGTGATTTCCTGGGTTATTGTAATATGGTTATCAACATGCTTAATATGAGTATATTTATGGTTCCAGTTCTACTACATGGTTCTATGTTTATTTCATATAAATGGGTGTAAACCCCTATGCATTTATTTTCTGTTATGGTTCATATCTATGTTCTATAATGCTTTCCTTATATGAATGAATACATTGGTCTAGAAGTCGTTCTGAGCTCTAAGATGAATGTATGGTTCCCATCCAATCCATTCACTTAAGTTTCTATCGTAAATAATGTATTCTCACACAACTCACATAAAGGAGAGACTCGGCACCCATGCGTGCCTTGGGTGAGCACCCAATGCCCACTGGGTGATAGGCCGATGTGCATGGGATTTCCTTGTTCTTTGAGAAGGGCTTAAAAATGACTACATCTTGGTTCCATTTCTCGGGACCTCTTTTCAAATTTATTGTGAGAAATGGCATACATTTTTGTCTTTGTGATGTGTAATGACAGAATGCCTAACTTTAGAAAGTGTTGAAATGTGGTTCAAGAGCACAGAGGAAAAGTTTACTCAAAGATTCTACACTAGGCCTGAGTTTAGTATGTGCAGATGGGTAGAAGAGAACCTATATAATGAGTTGTATGAGACATTATTTTATCGATTCCTAGTAGAGATATATGAATATCTCTCGGTATATGCATCCAGATCAAGATGGGTCTATAGATCACGCATGTAGACCCAAGATGACTATTAGAGTCTGTAGGATGTAGATCTAATGTGGACGCATGTTATTGATCATTGGTGGAAGACGATGCCGACTAGTTATAATTTGGAATACACCATTTTGGCATATTCTTGCCTAGAGGTCACCGAGTTGGAGTTTCTGAGGGAGCCTAGAGGATCATTTTTGTGTGTTATTCCTTTGTCTATGAAGATCTTGGTCATCACTTTGGGTTTAGAATAACTCCCTATGGCTAGCTAAGCTCTTCGAGCATTAGGAAAGGAAGCTAGGGTGGAGGAAGATGGAGGACATTATGGCTGAGAAAAAAGGAAGGAGAGATGACTAAAATATAATGAAGCTCATGAAAGGGAGATGAATAGACAACATGAGGTAGCAAGTGTGATGGATCTATAAAGGAAGTCATTGTAGGAAGGCATTGAAGTTCACATGGAGGACTTGGAGCCTGAGCAGTCTGTGCTACCCCATCTTGGCAAATGTGTAAGAGAAGACCCTTCAACTTTTGATGAGAAGCCGACACACATCTAAACCCACTTGGTGACCAATCCCTAGTGCTTAGTTTCTCGATCAAGGGAAAAGTATTGTTGACCTAGTTGGTATCGATGGAAGTAACCAATCTACACCTAGGAGATATAATTTCTCATTTGGGACTTCTATGGCTGCACATACCATTCCATTGTTTGGAGGAATTTTTGGGCAAAGTATGGATACACAAGCCTTCGGTCTCGCATCTAGGAGTGGTGTGGGGTACACTATTGGTAGTGGGACATTATCACATACCATCGGCGCATAGTTCAATGGAACATTGAGAACCCTTGGCGGGATGATGCAGGATTGGATCCGGTGGATTTGGTGGGTTAGGAGGAATAGAACCAAGTGGAGCTAGTGGATTTGGTAGAGGGAAAAATAGAAGAAACAACGAAGGAAACCAAGGCTTTGGCTCGGGAGGACAAGGACCCCACCACCCCAAGTGTTTTTCAAGATGTATTTGTACTTACCGGACTATAGGAATATTGAGGATTCTATAGAGCATGTAAAAAGTGCGAGTTACTATGGCATGTGAAAGGAATCACTAGTCCAGAGCAGAAGGAAAGCTAGTTTACAACTACATTGCAAGGGTGTGCACATAGCTGGTATAGGAAGTACGATCCCCATCAAACGGTGGTGGATTATATAGTGTTGAAAAATGATTTCCTCACAAAGTTTCATATTCCGAGTTTGAATAGAAGAGAATCAATGCATTGAAGGAGATCCAATAGGGAATGGTAGAGAGTGTGCGGGAGTATGATGCATGGTTTAAAACTCTCCTGTCCAAACTGTCATATGACATCCACCCCTCACAACATGCTCAATGGTTTTGGAGGGTTGATCACTCCATTTAGGAGGGCAGTGTCACATAAAATGTTCACTGACCTATGCAAGGCTTTAGAGACTACCTTATGTGTTGAAGCTATTAGGAGTGTGGATACTAGTGTTAGTCCGTTTTGGAGACTAAAATCACCACAATGACCAAGCAATTGGAGAATATCTCTACAAAATCAACGCATGAAGTCGATAGTGGGATTTTGTGTATAGAATATGAAGTGGAGGGTCATGCAAAGGATATTCACCCTTAGAAGTTGGTACATGCTATGGCGGTAGACTGTGAGATCTTCCATGGAGATCATGATGCATGTAGATTCCCTCTACTCCAACATGTAATCTGTAAGAATGTTTCTTGCTAGGGCAAGATATGCACCTCTATAACCCATGATACCAAGTACTATAGAATGATTGATCAGATCCATGGTGCTATTGATTTGTGTGTATGTAAGACTATCCTTGCTAGTAGTTCTAAGGATAATGACCTGATGTTATGAAGGGTGTCTCGGAAGAGGTTTTTGTGGAGGAGTTCATTGTCGTGGTAACCGTAGAAAAGGGAGAAGTGAGTTCTCTGTGGGGAACATGTTCTAATTGTTGATCTACAGAGCATTATAAACTTGATTTTCTTGATCTATTATAATGATTATGGTGCTTTGGAAGAAGCACAAGTACAAAGAGTGTCTAGAACTCTATAAGCATATGAACTAGTAGCACCGAAAAGTTAAGGGAGCTACTATGGTGAGGATAAAAATTATAATTCACAATGGATGCCAAGAGTGGCATGTGAGTTATAAATAGAACTTGTACTTGGTGACAATGTGTGAAGAGGCCACACGTGCAAGGAGATCCGAGACTAAGGACACTAGTTTCCGAGAGAGGAGGTACTACATGGAAAGTACCTGAGACCCTTCCCATCAGAAAGAGGTATACCAGGAGACTATGGACATGATTTAGAGTTTACAAGGGGAGATATAATGTCTCAAGGAGAAATTGAGGTAGGTAGGGCAGCGGAAGGATAATAAGGTTCCAAGAAGTGACTTGGATGAGGTCAAGGAAGTATGTAAAATGTTGAGGCAAGAGAATATTATTCCCTTGCTAGGAGAATGGTTGAGGGAGAAGGTACCACGTGTTAGAGTAGAGCACAAGAGATAGGTTTTACATGCAAACCTTTCTCCACACAACCTTGACTATGACAAAGAGATTACTCTAAATGTGGTTGTTGATGGATGGATTCTAAGCAATATCCTCATCGACATGGGAGAAGAGGTGAATGTTCTTACCTTAAATTATTGACATCAGATGGGAAGGCTGCATGGCATTCATGTTCAACTATGTTGTATATGGAAAATAAGACTAAGGAAATTCCCATTAGAGTCCTAAAGGATGTAGTTATCACCATTCAAGGGGCCAAGTTCACTGGAGACTTCAAATTCTTAGCGCTCACCGAGGTAGAAAAATTTTCAGTGTTTCTTGGGTGCCCATGGTGTTACAAGAATAATGGTGACATAAGGTTTAATAAAGGATATATCAGTTTTGAAAAAAGGAAGAATGGGTGGTCATCCCTTTGACGGATGGGAAGTTGGTGCCCTACACAGATCCATTGGGAGAAGAAGTCCTTGATAGAATCTATGTGCGCTCCATCAGAGATCTTGAGGTAATTCACCCCATGGAGGGGGTCATCCAGTTCGAGGACACTTAGGCCATAAGTGATACCACTACGTTGTGTGTGAAAATTTGGTGAACGAGACCTATGAGTTAATTAGGTGACAATTAAAAGAATCGGTAACAAGGGTGAAAAATGCATGCTCAATCAAGTGCCTAGAAGGAAAGAAGTTTCCTAGCTACTCAGGAGGAGCATTTCCTGAGATTTTCCTGTAGGAAATGGAAGCTCAGTGGAGAAATGAGGACAAAATAAGAAGAATGCTTAGCTATAACCTACTCAGGACTATAGTGCATTGGTGGGCTACACATCGGGAGAACCTCCTAGAGTGGTGTGAGGTAAGAATCACACTCTCTGTAAGGTTTTCAAGAAGCAATGTGCCCACTGACTATACAAGACTACCATGGGAAATAAACTACTTCGTTTCATATCCAAGCATGTGAGGAATCCTGGATGGGAAGCGTGAAAGAATTACCACCTTCATTGTGGGTACAAAAGTTATACTCCACCTTGCAAGGTTATGTGTGCGCATGGTACATTCATTCGGAGATGCATCATCAAATAGGTAATTGGAAAGAGTTGGTGGCTGACCTCATTCAAGCATTTGAGTATAGAAGCACCAAACCATTAGTGGATAAGGCATTGCAAACAATCAAGTACCTTACAAAGTGGGAGATAGTGCAATGGTTGAGGATAGGTTGCTAGAATTACTAGAAAATACTAATGTGGAGAAGTTTCTCTATGTGGAAGAACTAGATGAAGTACATTTTGAGCGTGTGTCTATAGAAAAAGAAAAAGGGAAATTATTCTATGTCATAGATGGGGAAGAAATGGAGACGTTGGATGTTGATCATTTGGAGGGTACACACAAGGTCATTGATAGTGTTGATGAGCAAGCACACACCTACCATGAGCCTTTGAAGAAAAAGAAGGTTAACATTAGGTCGGAGGCCAAACCTAAGGAGGCTATCATCAATGACTATTGGTCAGAAAAGGAAGTTTCAAAGATCATTGATCTGTTGCACGAATTCCAAGATTTTTTCCCTCGTGGGTATCATGAACTCAAAGGTGTCCACCATTCCTTGGGAGAAATGAAGATGAAGTTAAAAGAAGTTGCGTGCCCGATTTGGAAGATAACTTATCGATGAATCCAAACCGCACGATGGGTTAAGGAATAGATAAAAAAATGATAGCATCAGGTATCATTGAGGTAGTTGAAGAGTCAGAATGGATAAGACCAATGGTCATCAACATCAAGAAGGATGGGAGGATCAAGATCTATGTTGACTATAGGGACCTGAATGCAGTATGTGTCATTGATCCTTTCCCTACTCCGTTTACTAAAGAAATTTTAGGAGTAGCTGGGTGTGAAGCCTAGTCCTTCATGGATGGGTTCTTAGGGTACCACTAGGTACAAATTGCAAAGGAAGACCAAACAAAGAAAAATTTCACCACTAAATTGGGAAATTTTTCCTACACGGTTATGCCTTTTGGGTTAAAAAATGCACTGCATGCTCTCGCACATTATAGTGCAAGCTTTCCAGGACTTCATCCACAAATTTCTTCAAGTCTATTTGGGTGATTGGACTGTATATGGTCTCATCAAGGACCATTGTGATAACTTGAGACTAATGTTTGAAAGGTGTTGACAATTGAGGATATCCCTCAACATCAAGAAGTGTGTCTTTGCTACCCCATTTGGAACCTTATTAGGGAATATCATATGCAAAGAAGGCTTACTAGTAGATCTTGCCAAAGTTATAGTCATTGTGGGTTTGGGGGAGCCTACTAGCCAAAGCACCATGCATGATTCCTTGGACACACAGGATATTATAGGAAGTTCATTAAGGGGTATGCCAAAATCCCGTGCCCTTAGAAGAATTGTTGAAACATAAAAGTGCCTTTCATTGGGGAGAGGCACAATAGAAGGCATTTGACACTTTAAAGGAAAGGCTCGTAACGACGCCCATATTACATTTCCTTCTTGGGATAAGCCTTTCCATGTGCACATGGATGCCTTAGGGACAAAAATGGGGGCAGTACTAGCACAACTTGGTGAAGGAATTGTCGATCATCCCTTGAGCTTTGCAAGTAGGAAATTGACACCAACAAAACAAAATTACACAACTACTAAGTGCAAAGCATTGTCAATGATCTACGTGTTGCATAAGTTTAGGTAGTATTTGTTGGAAACACCCTTCATATTGTACAAAAATCACATGACATTAAAATACTTAGTCAACAAACCCATTTTGCAAGGGCGCATATGTCATTGGGTCCTCCTATTTCAGGAATTTGAATTTACAGTGGTGGTAAAGCTAGGAAAGAACAATTTAGGGCCTGACCACTTGTCAAGGATTGATTTGGAAGAGGATGTGCAAAGCATTGGGGATACCATGCTAGACACACAAATATTTTGATTATTGAATGCACCCTTAGACTTGGAAGATATTGAAGTGTTCTTAAAGACAAGTGTGGTGCCAGAAGTGATGAGGGCTATGGAGAGAAAGCGATTGGTTATACGTGCCGCACCATACATGCTTATTAGCAAAGATTTATACAAATTAGGCTGTGATGAAGTTTTGCACCATTGTGTGCTAGAACATGAGCGCATTGTAATTAAGGAAGAGGCACATGACAGATTGTAGGAAGACACTATGTGGGAAATGTAACCATGTGGAATATTCTTCTCATAGGGATTTGGTGGGAATCCATTTACCAAGATTGTATTGAGTTTTGCAAGGCTTGTGACCATTTCAGCACCTTGGAAAACTTAGAAAGAGGGATGAAATGCCCTTATGACCAATAGCTAGCGTAGAACCATTTGAGAAATGGGCTATCGAATTTGTAGGACCAATCTCACCAACAACACGAAGGACTGGTTCATGGTATATCATCACTTGCACTAATTATTTAACATGGTGGGTAGAGTTAGAACCTACAAAGGATTGTACCATGGGAATAACTACTAGTTTCTTATGGGAAAATATAATCAGTAGATATGGTTTCCCTTTAAGTTTAACAAGTGATAGGGGTACACACTTCCTCAATGAAATAATTAGGATCCTATAAGTAGAATTTATGGTAGCCCTTCATAAGGATACCCCATATCACCCTCAAGAAAATACTAAGTCATTTAACAAAATACTAAGTCATACATTAACTAAGATCCGTGACGTCGAGAAGACAAGATTGGGATGATAAGGTATCAACCATCCTATGGGTATATAGGATAACCTATAAAAGGTTTAACAAGGCCACATCGTTTTCAATTGGTGTTCAATGTGGAGGCTGTTTTACCAGTTGAATTGATGTTACCTTTATTGTGTATAACGCCCACAAGAGGTTTAGCATTTGTTGAGAAAGCACTTTGGAAGAAAGAATTGATAAATTAATGCAAGTAGGACAAAAGGTGATCAATTTCTAGGTGGAGTCAAAAGATAGATAAAACAAGATAAAAAACATGGCCTGATTTTCATATCAAGAGCAAGAAGTTTGAGGTTGGATTTGTTGGTTTGATTGTATGATTCCAAGTATCTCGTGCCATCTCAGGAAGTTGAACGTCCATTGGTTGGGACCTTACCTTATATCATACATTATTGATTCAGGCACTTTCCGATTTACAATGTTTGGATGGGACAAGGTTACCGAGTCAATTCAATGGGAGTAGGCTGAAGCCCTACTATAAATAATTCTTCTTGGTGTTTGTAAATAAGGTTGTGTTGCCAGTTAGTTTAGGTTTCCCTTTATGCAATTTCCTTTTCTATGTTTCCCTTTCTCATCATTTGTTCTATTGTTTGTTTTGTGCCTTAGGTACTGGTAACCACATTACTTCTTGAAGGTTGTGCATGCACAAAGGACCACGCATCTGTTTTAGTGTGGGGTGGAATGATGCAGAGTATAGGCCTGTAATATGAGTTGAAATGGCAGTAGAAGTTGCGGTGAATGGCCCGGTTAAAGAACTAAAGGTGCATGAAGGTAATAGGCATGTAAAGAAGAGATGGACGTAAATGGTTGGTGTCAAGAAATCCTTGAAGAAACCACATACAAAAAAAGGAAGAGCATAGGAACAACATGAAGTAGGTGAGGGAAAAAATAGGGAAAAGGAAAGAAGTACCTTCAACACTAGGAACGTGTGCAGAAATGGCCTCGGTCGGGTTGGATTTTTGCTCTCCAAAAGGTTGTAAAGGGTTTACATGCAAGTTGTGGCATGTGGGAAAAAGTGCTCAAGACTGGCTTAGTGGAAAAAGTCACATTTAAGGTCAAAGTACGGTGGTAGGTAGGAGAGTATTTAATGTTGGGAAAAGATAAAAACTATAAATAAATGGTCAAGCACTTCATTATTTTCATTACATTTACGAAGAAAAGAAAGCTCTTGCGAACTAGGGAATCCAAAGAAAGATCTTTGTGTCAAAGGAATTATTAGAGAGATCTACGCCTTAGGGTAAAATTGAAAACTAGTAGGAAAGGAGTACATGGGTGTGGAGAAGTTAAGTAAGCAAGCACCGTCTTGTGGAAGGGATTTTCCAGTTAGGGTTTGGTGACTAGGGCATGAAATTAGGATTTTTCCACAAAGATCAAGCTTGGGGCTAGATAGAGTGGTAGAGAAGAGAAAGGAAAAGACATTTGAAGTGATAACCTAACCAGAAGAATGACACCAAAGAAAGAAACCATCTCACCAAAGAAGTAAAAGGGAAAGGGTAAGGGGAAGCAAATGACTGTCATTGCAAGCACAAATGAAGAATGGTACATGGAAATGCAGTACCCAGATGGGGTGTTGCTAGGAAAATAATGGGAATCACACCTGAGAAAGATGACTGTGTGTGACTATAATCACCACACCAGCACAATAGAGAAAGAAATGGATTTGGAGTTGGTTCACCCAACCAACAAGAGAATGCCAGAAGGCATGCCCATTTATAATGACGAGGTAAAGGTTAAGTTGGAGAAGGTAGGGTTGCTACAACTCTATGAATTGCCATACTTTGGAAAACCTAAGCACCTCTACCAATGGCTAATGGCGCATGTTCATGAAGACCACTTTTATTTCACGGGGTGCAAGATGCGCATAACCCCCAACTAATTTCCAAGTTCACAGGCCTTATCTGTGAAGGGGAAAACATTGATGATGACCTAAGTGACAAGGAGGCCATCAAGGAAATAGTTGCTACATTTGACTATAAGAAAGGATCACGATACTTTGACATCGCTGAGATCCAAGACCCCGTAATGAGGATGGTCGTGTGCTTGGTAACCAAGATCAATGATCAGGAGAGATGGACTCAAGTAAACAAGGCATGGCTGAATGTGTGCTAGAAAATATCTGAGGGGACCATCTATAACTTGTCCACTTTCATCATGGATGAAATCATCAACAATGCACAAGAAGGTGAGAAGATACTATTTGGAAATATTCTCCTCACATTGTCTTCTCGAAATTGGAGTGCCCAATGGGACAGAAAAGTTTGTTTGGGATTACGGAAGAGGATCCCTCACTTGTGAAGTGGTTCACAAAGTATACTTATGAGACCATGACAACCACTCATAAGGCACGTCTTGAAAAATTTTACAAGCACATGAGGGATGCGTTTAGGGAGGAATGAAGGATTCCAGAGTAGGTAATTGTGCTCGTAAAAGGAGAAGTAGAATTCATGATATATCAATACTTCTACATTAGAAGATTTAGGTTGATAGATGAAACAATGAACCCATGGTGCAAGCTTCCCTTCTCCTTCACCGCACTATATTTCCAAGTAGAACAGTTTAAAGAGGCAAAAATACTTAAGTTAAACCTTAGTGAAGTAGATCAAGACCACAACGAATGCGCAGAATGTTGGTTTACCCCAAGAAGTGCACATATGTGGAGATATATGTCTCCCATGAGATACAAATGATGAAACCGGTGAAATCTGTAGACACCAAATTGTTGTCTTACGACCCCCTGTGCCCCGCATCTCATTTCGCAACCTAACCTCATCACCTAAACCTTACACAATTATTTATTAATTACCTTATAATTAATAAATCCACATCGCCATACCTGCCACCTCATTTTGCCACCTCATCATGACCTAGTCTTAACCCTAAATTAACCTAATTAAGACCTATAACTTGGTCCACATCCACACCCATGACTAATTACTCCTCATCCGCACCTAAAACCAACCTCATAATGACTTGACCAAGCCCACAACTAATCCCTTGGGAGAAAAAAGAGGAAAAGCTGGCTATTTTACTAAAAATAGCCCACTTTGACCTGACCGATACCGGTTCCTACTCGACCGCCGTCGGTTACGTAACCGCCATTAGTTCCCTGTAAATGACCACTCCCAACCAAAAACAAGGGGTTGGATTTTAGTGGATCCAAAGGAGAAATCATTGGAAGAATCCGAATTTACTTGGCTGAACAGAGACAAGTGAAAGAAAGAAGAAGAGTTTGCAGAGAAGGACATCAAGCCCAAAAACTGCAACTGAGTAACCAGAGCCTTGTGACACTCATCCGAGTATCAGGAGAAGAGATAGCTCATCTTGGATTGTCAGATCATCCTACTTGAGCCTTGTCTTCGTCATCACAGTCCCAGAACCTGCATTTTCCATCAGGAACTAGTAAGTAAGTCTTATACGTTCTTTTAATAACATTTCTTGAACTTCTGAATCACAGCCATCATAAGTCTATTCCTAGATCTACTACCCAGCAACACACTACATCTAACTGTCATTCCTCCACCCTTACATTACCCCAAGAACACCCCCCATATTCTCTGAGTCCTTCTCATCACCCCATTACCTAATCCCACCCATTCATCAGCCTTATAAAACAACACACCCACCTTACAACCAACCTTCACCAAAAGCCCCTAAAACATTGCCCCTACCGATATCGGTTAGCACCAACCGGTACCGGTTACAGTGACCGGCATCGGTCACCTTGATTCTAAACCAAGACCAGCCCTTTCTCTATTGTTCTAACAAGGTAAACAAATTGTAATTGGACAATAGCTTATTTGTTAGAATTTGTGTTAATTCATATTAGCAGGGGAACTGACCACCTTCGAAAGGAAGTTTTATATTTCCTGGGCCCAAGGCAGTTCCCTCATTTATTGTCTAATTAAAATCTGGTGGTCTTGTATTCTTACTTGCAGGTAGTCCTTCCCAGACAAAAAGGAGTTCTTCGCAGTCGATCTGATCTTTCTCTATGGTACGCGCACACCCTCTCGACATTCAACAGGTATTCCTCCTAGCCCTAACCCTTATCTGTTTCTTAAAGGAATGAAAGGATAGAAGCAACTCTATTCCCAAAAGTTGAAACATTCCGTGCGAAACATTTTGGCACGCCCGGTGGGACCCATTTCAGGTTTTTGTTTCTCTTGCTTGCTTTCATATAGGGAGCATACTTGCTGTTTTCTTCTTCTAAAAATTTCACACGGTATTTTGTCATATTTAGTAAAATAATTTGGCTGGCTTTCCCAGTTTTGCATTAGTGAATTTTCATCTTCTTTGCTTCATCGAATATCATTTTCGATTTGGGTTTAAAACACGTGCATTACATTCTTGCTTGTTGTTTTCAATTCTAGTGAACGTAGACTAAGTAATAGGTCATACACATGGGGGTGATTTCCATGGTGTTGACAGGAAATTAATCTTACTTTCACTGCACAACACATACCGAATCACTTCATAATTAACACAACAGCTCAAAACATCCCCCCTTCTCCGTGGTATTCCTCCGCCCGATTGAGGTAACCTTATAAGCCAAAACAAACTTGACATTTCCCCTAAGTCTTTTGTTTAGGATTGACATCATTCTGTGTCTAAAGGCATAAGCCCAAATTGATTAAAATTAGCCCTAGGGTTAGTCTATTAATTTTCTTGTGTATCTTGTTTGTTTTTAGTTCTGTTTCTCTGTCATACATTGTTTCAGTTATCACTTCAGAACAATTTGATAGATGTACTAAGCATTGTTAAAAACTCAAATCAGCAGCTTCTTATATTTTCTTATACCAGTCTTATTACACCGACATCGGTTAAGTGACCGACGTCGGCTATAATCTAACCGACATCGGTTGGTTAGTGAGATCGATATCGGTTATCGTTTCTTTACAGTTCCTGACAAACCAGCAACCTACCAATTTCAACATTCTGAGGCTATTTCTGTTCCTGATAGATTGAAACCCTACTGTGTACTCTTGTCCATGGTTGTTATCACTCGGAAGCAAGCCGCCGCCATGGTTTCACATGCCTGCTCTGTGCCTTTTCCTGAATCACCCCCTTCACATTCTATAGGGAATCCTACGGATACCAGCGAGGTTCCTAAAATTCCTGTAGGAGATAAGGAATTTGCCAAATTTCTGGATGCTAATCCTAGCGCTGTACAATACTATTTGTCTCATGCCCCTGACCGTACACCCGACGGTCAACTCCTTGTTGGCATGCCTATTAGTATAGCTGCTCATTTAGCTCCTTCTCCGCCTGATAACTCCACTTTGCCTGCTGCATCCTTAGCCCCGTCTCCCAATCCAGCGGCTTCAGAGGTTCATACGACACAGATTGGCTTTCCTTTGGTTAATCTTGGGCCCCACATGTCATTACCGCCGACTGCTCCTACCTCGTCTCTCTTGCAGACTGTTCCGTTCATGACTTGCTCTCTACCACCTATCCACACGAGCTTTCCTTCTCAAGCTCTACCCACATTTTCATTCCCACACACGTATCCGGTAACCTCAACGTCCTATATAGGACATCCCTATTTGGTCGCCCCAACAAATTCGTTTGTCTAGTGGTGGCCCTTGGCCTAATCTGCCTCCGTTCACCACAACCACACCATCATCTCATCCAACTACTGATTTAATTAAACAAATGATGGACAAAATGCAAAATCTGGAGGCTTCTGTTTCAGGAAGCCGTAGCACCCTAACATACGAGCAAGTTTGTCGGGAGCCCATCCACCCTTCTGTCCCCCTTCATTCATATCCTCCTCAATGGGAATTACCAAAATTTACTCGTTTTAATAGTAAGGAGGATCCTCAACAACACTTGCACTCATTTAGACATGCCTGCTATCTAATTACTCACGACGATGCCTTACTACTCTGCACCTTTCCCATGTCCTTATCAGGACCCGCCTTGGAGTGGTACAGTGCTTTAACCCAGCACTCAATCTTCTCTTTTAACCAATTAGCCCAATCTTTCTTGGATCATTTCTCCATTAACATTGCCAAGAAAGTATCTATCATGCACTCTATGTCATCCGACAATTTGAAGACGAATCTATCGCAGATTTTGTTGGACGATGGTGGGGCCTTATCAACCAACTTACGTATGCCTTGCCTCAAGCTGAACTTATCAAAATTTTTATGCGGGCCTGCGCTAAACACATCTCTCCTACCCTCCAAATTCAAACTTTCCGCACATTTGACGAAGCCTTTACTATGGCTCGAAAACTAGAGATTCAAGCCTTAGAGGAAGAGAAATTGCGGTTGCGCAACAAAAACCCCAATTTCTGAACCCAAGACTCCACCAATAAACCTAACACCACCAATCCTCACCCATCGACTGCTTCAAAATCAAAAGGAGCTGTGCACGCGGTGATGGTCAAATCCCAACCACCATCTAATACCCCACCAAAAACCACCTATAAGTATAAAGCTGAGCCCATCAATTACACCCCCTTGGGAGAAACTTATGGTGTGATATTGGACAAATTGCTTAAAGCAGGAGTCATTACCTTACCTCCTGTTAAACCTCACTCCGGGTTTGATTCCACTCGCGCCATACCTTCTTGGTACAAAGAAAATGACTTCTGTAACTTCCACCGCATGAAGGGACATAGTCATGAAAACTACAAGATGTTGAAAAACATAGTGCAGGAAATGGTTGATGCAGGGATATAGCCCTCGATAATCCTAATGCTCCTGCTAACTAAAATTTGAAAATTTTCAACAAACCATTCCCGAATCACTCTCCTAACAGTAATATAAACCAAGATATCTTAGCCGAGGAGAGTGTTCATGAGATCCATGCAGTCTTCGACTCCCAGCCAAAAGCCTCTATTGAAAAAATTCTGAATCAAGCTTCTTCACTAACGCAGGAACCCGAACCCCCTTCATCACCATCAAGACAAGACGAAATCCTTGTCGTTCCTTTACCCATCAAAGAATTAACCGCCCAGAGTTACCTTCTCACAAATGAGCCTTCTTATACCACATCCTTGCAAGACTGTGAGCGGATGTTATCTAATTTATCTATTTCCCAAACGTCTCCTTCTACCATTTTGGCTGTACAAGAGGAAAGCTCGCCACTTATTTTATCATCCTTAGATGAGAAACCTCTTGAACCGACATCACCACATTCTTTAAACATGATGGATCCTCTCAAACACACCCTCCTAACTATTAGTTCTTCATCGCCTAAATCTTTTCGGTGACCGGTTGACCTCTTAATGCCCATTGATACAGTGCCTCATCTACCCCCTGTATCACACCCACAGTGGACCGGAATCACAACCCACCTTTCTTCCATACAAAATTTCCTATTCACACATGAGGACTGTCATTCCCCAGAAGATAGAAAGGTCCTATGGGAACGTTTGAGTACGCCATATTCTACTCAAATGCAGATGACCAACCCAGATGCCTCTACCATATACCCAAAGTGTTTACAGAAGCTTAAAATGCCTATGTTCTCATCTTCACCCCCCTCATCTCTACCAAATACCTCATCCACCTCTATTAACCTAACCCAATCTTCCCCTATGCTTGGGACCTCACCAATACCCAGTCTAACACACCCACCTAAGCGGCTTGATTTATCTAAAAATAAAGCCGTTCATCCACTTAGGAGACAGACTCAATCTCCTCAACCTATGTCTCTATTACAACTAAAACCATCGTCGTCACACCTACCTTCCATATTGGGACCTCATCCCTCCACCTTGCATCAATATATCATACCTCCTGCATTTTCTTTAAAATGACCTACGCCTTCTGCACCCATACAGCGATCCAAGGGTACATCAACACCGTCACCCCGCGTATCCTATCCACCTACTAACCCTAAACAAATTCCATCATCAAAAGATTTGTTTGTTGTCACTCCTATTTCTCCGTGGTTGTTTTCTGATACCACATCATCTGTGGCCTCATCATCTAACCAGCTAAACATAGCTTCTGCGCCAAAGAAGCCACGTTTAGTTAAAACCCATTATCAAAACTCCTTGGCTAAACCACCACCCATACAAACCAACCATACCACATCATCACCAGAATCTACCCCGTCAATAACCTCATCTTCCTCTGACTTTGACCCACTCAAAGGGTCTTACGCCAAAATCCTTGCTATGTTGGTGGAGAATGCGACCATTTCCCTACCTCCACTTAGACCTTATGATCCATCTAAACCTCGACCTATAGGTTATGATGAGTCTAAAATCTGCGCTTACCACCGCACACCAGGACATGACGTAGAGGGATGCAAAGCGTTGAAAGCCATACTTCGTCAGTCACCTCTCTCAGATAGGAAAGTTAAGAAAAACAACTTACGAAGAGAGAGACCTTTAGCTTCAATTCCCTCTCCTATACCACTTGTCCCCGCCTCACCAAGATCTATCATTATTACAGCCCCACCTCTCGAAGACCATGACCTATCCCTACCGTCTTCCTCCTCTCGTATTCACGAGATCAATATGATTAGTGTTGCTACTCGAGGGTAGAAAAACAATGGGAAAGTGAAAGAAAACACACCTGCGGCATCTCTTTCTCCGTCCACCATCCCGATCGCACCACCACCTAAAGTGGTTATTCGTGGACCCACCTACCCCGTCTCTAATGGAATTTTCACCGGACCATGATCAAACAGCTTCACCAATCACTGTAAAAATGACACTGTATGATCTCATTCAGACTTCTGAATCTCATCGACAAGCTCTCGTTGAAATCCTTCAAGGGATAGAGGTCTTACCTAATGAAACCTTGCCTGTTACTTCCATTCTAACACCCAATCATGTTGCTTCGCTCACCAAACAACCTATCTCCCCGACCACTATCTCTCGCACAAAGAAACCGTCGCTGCTTTATCGGTTTCTCCGAAGATGAAATTATCGACTTTGGTGCTGAAGATCCTGACCCTGCTCTTTTCATCTCAGCTTATGTCCGGGACATTCGGGTGCATCGTGTTATGATCGACAGGGGTGCTAGCCTAAACATCATCTCTTCAAAAGCCTTCCAACAAATGAACATCCCTTCTAGCTGCATGTGTGCCAACCCCATCATGTTGCGGTCATTCAATGATGCTATTACTTCTACCTTAGGCACCATGATCCTTAACATTCGTGTAGGACCACGTACTTTACCCAAACTCTTCTATGTCCTTGAGGGAGAGTTCCAATACAATATGTTGTTAGGCCGCCCTTGGATCCGGGCTATGGGATGCGTTCCCTCCACCTTACATAGATGCATAAAATTTGAGTACGAGGGGAAGTCCTACACCGTAAAAGCTGATCCTCCCCCCTTCAAAACCTGCAATATGTTGTATCACCCTAATGATGTGCTTGTACCAGTCAAGACACCCATTCATCCAACCCAACCATCCACTTCAACCGCACCTCAACCATCTACCTCAACCGCACCCACGCCTTCAACCAATGAAACCGCCGTCGCAAATACCACTTCCTTTCCCGCAGATAACATCCCAACCTCCGACCCCTTAGTAGATGTTTTTCAATGCCTTACGCTGGGGGAATACCGCCTATATAACGTTAGTTCTTTCCATACCCCACAGGAGTATGGACAGTTACATGCGCATCCTACCTACGACCATCGCGTGGGGGAGGTAATCCCCTACGGACCACCTCATTACCGCACCAACCTAACGTATGGGGGTGTCGACGCATCCTCCATTACCCCTGAACCTCCTTTTGGGGTGGTTCCCTTCCAATCCGATTTTCAATACCTGACAAATCATCGTTTCGCCCTCACCTTCTTGACTCGCTGTGCTTGGAAAGGCTTTGGTTTTGGTCTTTATGAACAAGGCTAACATACACTCATTCCCGTGACTACACGCAAACACAATGATCGTAGTGGTCTCGGTTTTCCTGAAACACTTACACTAGAGAAACCTCATGTCAGTTGTATCCTGGAAGATGACGATGTCACCCCTACCAAACCATCATCACCCATTTTTCCATCGTCACCCACAGAGTCGATAGACCCTGAATCTATCCCTCCTAACTTTTTTTTTTCATAAATGCTATCTTCCTAGGTCCTCTCACTTATCAACGTGATAATGAGGACCCATCTTCTCTTCCCCTTCTATATCCCGACATGATTGAAGAGGATTCACCTTCGATTAATGTTGTTGAGTGCCAGGATGATGACTCCATCCTCACTTACCTTGGTGCAGATGACTCCTATATTCAATGCGCATTACCATCTGAAACTCAAACCATGTTGAATGAGTCTACTATAGAAATTAACATCCACACAGAGGAGGATCCTCACATTGTGAAGATCGGACAATCCCTTAATGCATCAGAACAAGTCGCCTTTACTACCTTTCTCCGTACCCGCAACCAAGCTTTCGCTTGGTCCTACGCTGACATGCCAGGAATTGATCCTGACATTGTTGTCCATAACATCACCCTAAACCCCGATTCCAAACCAGTCAAACAAAAACTGAGAAAAATGCATCCACGCATTGCCCTCTTGGTCAAAGAAGAGCTTCAACAACTTCTTTCTGTTTCCTTCATCTTGCCTATTGACTATCCTCAATGGATTTCTAACATCGTACCTGTCACTAAAGTGACGGGGGGACTTCGGATATGCATGGATTTCGAGACCTTAACCTCGCTTTCCCCAAGGATGACTTCCCCCTCCCAAGTATTGATCAACTTGTTGATCTCACTGCGGGCCATGAAATGCTTTCTCTCATGGATGGCTTTTCAGGATACAATCAAATTTTGTAGCCCCGGCCGATCAACATAAAACTACCTTCATAACTCCTTGGGGAACGTTCTGTTATCGTGTCATGCCGTTTGGCCTTAAGAATGCTGGTGTGACCTATCAGTGGGCTATGAATTACATTTTTCATGACATTATGCACACTATCCTTGAGGATTATGTCGATGATCTTCTTGGAAAATATAAACATGCAGTTGAACATCTCGATGTTTTAACCATTATTTTTGGTCTGCTACAATATTCTGATATTCGGTCAGCTTCAACCAAAGAAATGTGTCTTTGGTGTTCTTTCGGGAAAACTTCTTGGCTTTATCATCTCTTTGCGTGGCATTGAGGTCGATCCATCTAAAGTCAAAGCTATCCTAGAAATGCCCCCACCCAAAAACCTCAAACAATTACGTAGTTTGCAAGGTAAACTTCAATCTATCCGGCGTTTCATTTCCCAACTCTCGGATCGATGTCAGCCTTTCCATCACCTTCTTAAAAAGGACATTGCCTTTCAATGGAGCGAAGAGTGTCACCAAGCCTTTGAAGCTCTCAAAGCCTATCTCTTGCAGCCACCCGTGCTTATCCCACCACAGGACGATCACCCTTTCTACCTTTACCTTTCGCCACCGACCACGCCGTAGGAGCCATGCTCGCACATCGTGACTCTGAGCATCGAGAACAAGCCATTTATTATATAAGTCATACTCTCGTGGATTACGAGACTAGGTATACACATGTAGAAAAATTGTGCCTAGCCCTATCATTCGTAGCCACCAAACTCCGACACTACCTCCTGAATCACAAAACTTTCGTCATCACCAACACGGACCCCATTCATTATATGTATACCAAACCACATCTAAACCAATGCATCGCTCGATGGCTTATGCTCCTTGCTGACCTCGACCTTGAATTTATACACCAGAAGTCAATCAAAGGACAAACCATTGCCGACCAACTCGCGGATGCCCCTTTACCTGGGGAACAATTTACCAATTTTAATTTCCCTGACGAACTCATCGCCACTCTTTCACTCAGGGAAGAGTCGTATCCAATGACCCTCTTCTTCGATGGATCCAAATGCCAGTGCGCCAGAGGGGCCGGTGTTGTTCTCATTCCTCTTGATGCTGAGCCTATGCCTCTTTCATTCCGGCTCAATTTCCCCTGCACTAATAATACAGCAGAATACGAGGCCCTTGTTTTGGGTCTCCAGGTTGCGTTACACTTAGGTGTCAAATCTATTAATATTTTCGGTGACTCTCAATTGGTAGTCAATCAAGTTATGGGCATCTACCAATGTAAAAATGAGGAACTTCAAAAGTACAAACATTACGTGGATTCACTTTTGACCTCATTTACTCGTTATTCTATCCAGACCATTCCCCGCTCCACTAACAAATTTGCGGATACTATGGCTTGCTTAGCCTCGCAAATTCCTACCTCACCAACTGACTCTGACATATTCGTCTTGGTCCAACAACTCTTTTCCCCATCTTACTCAGCCCCAATTGTTTGTATGATAAATAATGTGTCTGCTAATTCGCAGGATACCTGGTACCACCAATTTCACGACTACCTTACAACCTCTGTTCTCCCACCTGACCTAACTAGTACCAGACAAACGTGCTTTTCTTAAAAGTGTTTCTCATTATGTCATCATGGGGGGACTCCTCTATAAACGTGGCTTTGATGGCATCCTCCTTCGATGTCTAACCGGTGCGGAGGTCACCTATACCATCCAACAAATTCACGACGGTATTTGTGGCGGACATTTTAGTGGCCTTGCCATGGCTAAACGAATCCTTCGCCTAGGTTATTATTGGCCTACTCTTAATAACGACTGCTACGAATATGTTAAGCATTGTGTTATGTGTCAACAACATGCCAACCTTCAACATACTCCTAGCCATCCGCTACAGGTCACACGAGATCTTTGGCCTTTCTCACAATGGGGTTTAGACCTTATTGGTGAGATTCACCCGCCCTCTTTGCAATGTCACCGTTGGATAATCATAGCAACTGAATATTACACAAAATGGGTGGAGGCCATTCTACTTATTTCAACCAAAAAAGAAAAAATCGTCGAATTCGTTAACCATCACATTATCTCATCGTTTTGGTATTCCTCATCACCTAATAACGAGATAATGGTAAATCTTTCAAAAATAAGTTGTTACAAGACCTTTGTGACAACTTTGGTATTAAACTTAGTTTCTCATCACCTTACTATCCATAGGCCAATGGTCAGCTGAATCTTCTAATAAAACCCTAACCAAAATCCTCATGAAATTTGTTAATGATTCGGAAGAAATTGGCATGATCACATTCCCTTTGCTCCTTGGGCTTATCATACTAGCATTTATACCTCCACTAATGCCACACCATTTTCTTTGGTATATGGTACCGAGGCTGTCTTGCCTCTCAAAATATAAATACCCTCCCTCAGAATATATCTTTAGGATATTCTCACCAATGATGATTTCCGCCAAGAGCGGTTAGCCCAATTAGAGCTTCTTGACGAGCGACGTCTTACAGCTCTTGATCACCTTCAAATCTACCAAAAATGCATCAAGCGTGCTTATGATAAGTGACTTCATGAGCGTACCTTTAAGGTTGGTGATCTTGTCCTCAAAGAGAATCAACATGTAACCAAACTAGAAAAGAGCAAACGTGGAAAATTTGCTCCTAATTGGATTGGGCCTTACATTATCACTCACACTTATGGATCAGGCACTTATCATTTAGCTTCACTTAATGGTAAACCGGAGCCTGAGCCCCTTAATGCCTTGCATCTCCGACCATTCTATTGTTGAAATTAGTGTTATATCACTTCTTATCTACCTTGCGCTCATCCCTTGAGCTCCTTTACCACCGCATACACTTTGTTTCCTACATCTCAAAATCAAATCAAGCTCACATGGTTTGATTATCACCTCCCCTTAAAGATGCCTTCCCCTTTTTAGTCTAGTCCATGACTTCAAAGTATCAAAATGACACCTTCTTAATTAAACACTTATGGGATTTTCTTGAGTCAAACTTCCTACAAAACTAGATGCTTTATGCCCAACGGACATCTAGACCTCTAAAATTATACATAGACTGCTCCCTTGAAGGACAGCTATATGCCAAACTATTGCTGCTCTTATATATAGACTGCTCCCCCGAAGGACAACTATACATAAACACCGCATCTGCTACTATAAATAGACTGCTCCCTTGAAGGACAACTATACACAGTCAGCCTTTCTCAGAAGCTTCTCACCTTGAAGACCTCAAGAGTAACAAAATACATATCCCATGTAGACTTCCCGCATCGATCAGTCTATATCCAGAAAAATAAAATAAAAATAAAAGCCGCATTCAAAAGTACTTTTGAGTCATGGACTTGTCTATTTAGGTTTGGTTCTCTTTCATCAGAATAATCATCTTATAATAAGTTCTCTACACCCCAGCTATACCGGCCACCTCACCTCACCATCCGTCAAAACAACAAAACTCAAGGGACGTGACGTATATCCGATATATTGTGATTATACAACTCTTTTCACCTATCGACTTCTCGCCTATGCAAGGTACCTAGGGATTCAAGCTCATCCTACATTAATATGTGGTTTGTTTAGCTCTTCTCAACTACGGGACACTCTTGCCTCTTTTGCTCGACTCTAGGATTGTGTGTTGACCTTAATCAGGACACGATTCCCTACTACTTGGGTAAGCTAACTTTCGCTTCACCTATACCTACACCAACAACATTCCTTACCAACACCAACAACATTACCCTACCAATATCACTATTTTTACCAACCGACAACTTGCTTAACCACAACTAAATTGCCTGAATTCACCTCTCCCTGGTCCTAAGGGAGAACTACATCGGTCTGAGGCCCCTCCTTGCTTTGTGTAATGGGCTATGTAGGCAGCACTTAGGAGACATGGGGTCTCCCAAGGTTAGCTCGACCATCCCCTACCATACACTATCATGTGTTGTAAATATAAATATTTTTTGTGTATTTCTATTTGCCAACATTCATCTTTATCCCTTTTTTTTCAAAACAAACAAAAAACAACATTTAAAACACAACCATTCTTATTATTATCATCACTCAAAACCACATACATATTTAGTTTTATGTTAGATGTTAAACAAATACATCTTCTCTATCATCAACTCACAGGTCGGCATCCTTATTTATTCTTATATTCCTATGAAATTCACTTAGACCCTTGCACCTCCTCCCGAATCAGGTGGTGATCGTGATCATCGATGCCCCGCAGTTGGCCTCTCCATCCTCAAAGGTGCCACTGCCATTGGTTCCGCCCATTGATCTACCAACATCTCCTGTAACATACGAATATGTCCTCTCGCGTGGAGGAATCTTACCTCCAGTCTCTCCACTCGTAACTGTGAAACCTCTAACAATCCCGTTGTCTCATTCACCTGTGTTTGAAGCTGGTGAACTAAATCCTGCAAACGATCTCTCTCCGCTGTAATCATAGCTATGTCAGGGCACTCACGTGCACCTCGCAGCTCTGCTACCCACCATACTCTATAGGCCTTTGTCGTTCCCGCATCCATTACCCTACGATCGGCAGCTATCTCTTCTGGCCCTTCTGGAGGTGTAGGCCGGGGAGGTGAGAATGCTGCCTCGGCGTCGATCCTCATGTATGGTCTATATGTCATAGGTATATCCTGAACAAACCCAAATTGTCACCGCATGTGATCTAGAGGAATCCTCTCGTACTCACCCGGCCTGTGCCCTGTGATCCACCTCAATCGCTCCACACCCCTTAACTCCTCAGCTATGTTCTCTGTCACCATATAGTTCCCGTAAGGCCTCCAACAAATATCTCGCAATCGTCACCATCTCCCATACCTGTCTATAATACTCGATGTCATCTATCACGGCCTGGGATCTCACTTCTTGTTCTATCTGGACCCATCATCTGAATCCCAACCTCTGCACTCCTGCCTCTCCCGACTCGATGGGTCGGCCTATTGGACACACACAAATAATGTGCTCATAGGCCTAACAATGTAATAAGTACGAACAATCCAGTGTCGTCCTATGTTTTCACTTACAGGCCCATAAACCCCTATATAACTCTGCCAGATATGCAGGTGCCCATGCGAAAGTCACGCTCATTTCTATCATTTCCCAAATAACACTCATCAATGCTTTTGGAAATCTTCCACCCTCCGCCCTCGGTAATGCATAATACCCCACCGCTATCATTAATAGCACGGCCAACCTTGTTTCCTCAGGGTGTGTTGCATACATTGTACCATACGTAAATGTTAAACCTCTCTGTGTCAAATCTCGTGCAGCTGAACCAAATACTACTGTTATCGCTACGATCTCATCAAAAATATACCTACCCTTCTTAAAAACATACACCTACGATAATTATTTTTTCTGTTTACTCCTATCTATATCTAAAAACATACGTGACCACCCTGCTTACCTACCCCATGGCACTCACCCCATCCCAAACCCTTGCCTATCACCTTTTCTTTCTCATCTTTACCCACTTACACTTCTCTCATCCTATTCATAAAACATGCAAGAATCAAATTACAACCAAAACGTTTACCTCTTGGGCTGCAGCAGCTTGAGGTGGAACTTGTCTTCCCTCTCGTCCCTGCCTGCGGGATGCTTCTCCTTGTTCAGCCATGTTCACCACCCTCTTCAAATATAACTTGTCTTTCTGCCTTCTGAATCTCAGCCCACATTCACTTCACCTATCTCTTTCCTCCTTATCACTCAAATTCTTTCATGCAATTACCTGTATCAGTCGTCAAACAGCGTCGCATTCACATATTTAACTTGTTGCATGACTCTAAAAATAAGAATGCTAAAAATAAGAACTTAAGTTGCCAACCAAGCAGTTCTATTTTTAGGAAAAATAATTCTGACATAACCGATATCGGTCATATAGCTACCGACATCGGTTACATAACCGATATCGGTCATGTGCCCCATTTTGCTTAAACCTCGGCCGTTTCTTCGTTTTTGCAAATTTTTGTGGCGCCCGCCTCTTTTTCCTACATAACAACACCATTATCAATATTTTTCATCCAAATCACATATATATATCCTCATAATGTCAGCAACATCATCCATCTACATTATAACAACCATCGACAACATACATACGACATCATATATACATCAAACCCATCAACATACACAACATGTGAATTAAACTCATCATCTATATATACATACATTCCATTTCACAAAGCCATCAACAAAACACATAAAACATTTCATATGCACCATGTGGATCAAACTCATCATACATTACAATTTCACAACCCATCAACAAAACACATAAAACATTTCATATGCACCATGTGGGTCAAAATCCTCATATATATATATATATATATATATATATATATATATATATATATATATCCAAGGTTTCAAATATACAACTTGCCCTGCATAGGGGCCTCTGTGATCTCAAGATAATACAAAGCCGGCACGCAGGCCGCAATAACTGTCAAAATATCGACTCGGCTCGCAGGCCGGTCTCTCATATCAAAAATATACTCGGCTCGCAGACCGGTATCAACTATACAACCTGTACTCGGCTCGCAGGCCGGTATATACAACAGGATGAATAAATAAATGAAAGAATCATATGTGGGCACGCAGGCCTCTCTATACATAACCGGTTCGCAGACCGGTGCCTCTATCTAATATCCAATCTACAAATAAAACATCTCTCTCCGACCCAGGGATGTCTCAACTCTCCCCACCACCCTCAGCACCTCTCCCTGCGGGTCCTGGCCCTGGCTCCCACCTCCTCCCTGTCACCGACCCACCGGCTGTAGCTGCACCACCCTGGGATCTCTGACTCCACGAGGTCTCGGCTCTGTGCACCGCATATGGCTGATAGTCAGCCCTGGTACCATCAAGAATGTCCTGATAGTACCGGGCCTCCGCTCTCGCCTCCATATAACGGGCCCATGCCACCATAGCTGCTGGGGCTGGTCCCGACTCCTAATAACAATGGCCCCTGTCCTACTAGTACACCCTATGCCTGTGCCGGTGCCGCTGGTGGTGCCTGTGGTTGTGGCGGTACCTATATACACGTGGTTGTGCCGGTGCCACCTGGTGGTGCTGTCTGTGTCTTGTTGGTGGTGCTCGTGCTCGTGCCGTACGCTGCTGGGCTCAAGCTAACCCCTGTAGGACACCTATCTGTGCCTGTGTGCAGCAAGCTACCCTTGTAACAACTATACCTATCCGTTAAGTTGGTCCCTCTCTGCTCTAACAGTCGCTAAGTCTGGCTATGCGGGCTGTGCTCTCCTCGCGGCTCTCTCCCCTGCCCACCATACCAAAAATGCTCATGTGCAGCAGCCGCGTCATCTACAGTATCATCTGCTGGCCTCTCCTACCCAATCTGGGTCCATGGGCTGCGGTGCAGGTAGTGGGGCCTCTACATCATCCCTCCGGTACTGAGGGAAGGGAGGTGGCTCATCCTGTCGTAGCCCCAACTGTCATCATACCCTCTCCAGGGGTATCCGCTCATACTCTCCGGCCTCCGTCCCGCTATCCAGAATGTATACTGGATCCACCATAACTATGATCGGGCTCCTCTGCGGGGCTGATGACCTCTGTAGGGCCTCCATACAATATCTAGGGCAGTCACGCCCTCTAATACATGTCGGTAATACGCTACATCCCGTCCGGCGAGAACTACTCGTGGCTGGCCCACGACCCCCAGCCACCTCTGAAAGCCATATCTATAAATCACCTGTGGCCCTGGCTGCTGGGGCAGCCCTACTGGTCGAATGCATATGATATGCTCATATGCCCAGCAATGTAATAAGAATGTCGAACAAATCCCAAATCACCTCATCCGCGGTAGCCCCACAACTCTCGTATAATCGCACTGTGTAGACGTGGTGCCCACGCATAACATGTATGCTCCTCCACCATCTCGTGTAGTACCCCCATCAGCGCCCGTGGAAAGCGGCCTCCCTCTGAGTCCGGGAGGGCGAAGCATGTGATGCCGATCATCATCAACATGGCAAGCCGTGTCTCATGTCTATGGGCACGATACATTTCCCTATAGATAATGCTCGTGGTTGTGATAAGTCAATAGCGCGGCTGCATCCCCGAATACCTGTAAAATGCTATCCATGGCTGTCTCTGCATCCACCTGGAAGACTGCCTCTCCATCAATCGGTAGTCTAAGGATGCGATACACATCCTCCAGTGTAATCGTCATCTCTCCCGTCGGGAGATGGAACACATTGGTCGCCGGATCCCATCTCTCGATGAGGGCGACCATAAGACTGTGATCCCTCTCTATCGCCCTATAACGCTGGACTCCACCGAGTCCCACCTCGCGCATGATGGCCCACTGCGCTGCGGACACGTGTGGCCGCATCCGTCTCAACAACGGGGGCATCCTATCCCGCATCGTCAGCTGCTGACGTGCCTGCAAAACCAACTCACTGCATTAGCCCTACTCTTTATCACAACAACTCCTTTAACCTTCTATACCCCCTTTTAACCACCCGACCACACAACCACCCCATTTTTCCCCCCCACCCACCAACCAACCTTCCTATCAACCTCTACCCCTTCCCTCTTCACCCCAATAACCATAACTCCCAAACAATAACCAAAACACCCAAATAACAACCAAACACCCAAAACCACAACAAAACCAAGCAACAAAATAGAAAATCCTAACTAGGGACCGGTACCGGTCACCCATGACCGACACCGGTCCCCTCTCCACCGACGCCGGTCGACGTACGACCGACACCGGTCAACCACAAAACCACCCTGCCCCAAAACTTCTTGACCGATGCCGGTCGCTTAGTGACCGGCATCGGTCACTGAAAAATGCCGAGCCGAACCCGACGCGGCCCCCCAAATCCATTTTTCCCCTATTTCTCTCTATTTACCCACCCTAACACCCTAAAAACCTACCCACCCTGCCGCCTTGACCTATTTAACCCATCTATCCTCTTCATTTTTCAAATAACTTCAATTTATTCATTATTTTATCAAAACATGGATTCCTACCCAAACCCCCAAATATAGCTTAACAACATCAAATTCACACAATGAAGGGTTTCAAACCTACCGGTATGACGACACGTCATCGTGGTGGGATAGGTGGTGGTGGTCCAGCTGGTCCAGCACCTCCAGCTCCTCCTGGCTGTGCCATGGCTCTCAAACTCCTCTGCTGGGTCCTCCACCAATCAAATGTTGCCTCCTCCTCGCTAGGGCCTACCAATCACTCACTTCTCCACTCAAATAGTGCCACCTCAGCCGAAAAACTCAACAATCTCACCAAAAGACCTCAGACAACTAAAATTGGTTTTCAAATTGACAATATGACAATGACAGGCCGTATTTTTTCTTTTTATAGGTTTTCGACCTATAACCGATACCGGTTATATTGTGCCCTAAGGAACCGGTATCGGTCACCTAACCGATATCGGTCATAGACAATCGATATCGGTTTTATCCCACCTCTTCCCCAATTTCTACCCTTATTTACTAATCGCCCTTTCTCACAACATCGCCTATATCCACCTTGGCTGAAAACCCTTTGTTAACTTCATTGGCCCGACCCAAGGCCGCAACCAACCAATTTGGCCCGACCCAAGGCCGCAACCAACCAATTTGGCCCGACCCAAGCCGCAACCAACCAATTTGGCCCGACCCAAGGCCGTAACCATCCATTTGGCCCGACCCAAGGCCACAACCAACCCATTTGGCCCGACCCAAGGCCGCACCCAACCATTTGGCCCGACCCAAGGCCACAACCATCCATTTGGCCCGACCCAAGGCCGCAACCAACCCATTTGGCCCGACCCAAGGCCGCACCCAACCATTTGGCCCGACCCAAGGCCACACCAATTAAATACCTCACCCAACATCAACAAAATACAATTTTATCCACCCATCATGTAGCTCTTTGTTCAATCAAGCTCACCTGTTCGTGTTTTAGCATGATTAGGGTCCTTGACTTGATCAATCGACCAAATTTTCCTAGACCAAGACCGTGACGTTTATCTCAACCAAACCAACCATTTGGTACTGCCGAACATGCCTAAACGTTCCTGTACCTTACCCGTTATATCCCCTGGAGCTACTTCCTATGCCTTGGATACCAGGATTATATCACCCTTGTTTGGATAAACTATCGACCTTTGCCTATGAATTGCTTGTTTGCTCTTCAAAATCATGTACCCTGGTCACACTACTACATTTCAACATGTGTCTGCTTCCTTGGACCTACCCCACCATCTTACCATCATCTCAACACCATTTCCCTTTATCAACCCTATCCCTGATTTCACACTACCTCAATCTGTGATAGATTTGAGGGGGATTACCTATACCCTTAACAGGGGTAACCACTTCTTATTATTGTCTATGCAACTTTAACAAAGACAAGCTACACGACAACAAGGGGCTAATGTAGACACCAAATTTGTGTCTTATGACCCCCTGTGCCCCGCATCTCATTTCGCAACCTAACCTCATCACCTAAACCTTACACAATTATTTATTAATTACCTTATAATTAATAAATCCACATCGCCATACCTGCCACCTCATTTTGCCACCTCATCATGACCTAGTCTTAACCCTAAATTAACCTAATTAAGACCTATAACTTGGTCCACATCCACACCCATGACTAATTACTCCTCATCCGCACCTAAAACCAACCTCATAATGACTTGACCAAGCCCGCAACTAATCCCTCGGGAGAAAAAGAGGAAAAGCTGGCTATTTTACTAAAAATAGCCCGCTTTGACCTGACCGATACCGGTTCCTACTCGACCGCCGTCGGTTACGTAACCGCCATCGGTTCCCTGTAAATGACCACTCCCAACCAAAAACAAGGGGTTGGATTTTAGTGGATCCGAAGGAGAAATCATTGGAAGAATCCGGAATTTACTTGGCTGAACAGAGACAAGTGAAAGAAAGAAGAAGAGTTTGCAGAGAAGGACATCAAGCCCAAAAACTGCAACTGAGTAACCAGAGCCTTGTGACACTCATCCGAGTATCAGGAGAAGAGATAACTCATCTTGGATTGTCAGATCATCCTACTTGAGCCTTGTCTTCATCATCACAGTCCCAGAACCTGCATTTTCCATCAGGAACTAGTAAGTAAGTCTTATACGTTCTTTTAATAACATTTCTTGAACTTCTGAATCACAGCCATCATAAGTCTATTCCTAGATCTACTACCCAGCAACACACTACATCTAACTGTCATTCCTCCACCCTTACATTACCCCAAGAACACCCCCCGTATTCTCTGAGTCCTTCTCATCACCCCATTACCTAATCCCACCCATTCATCAGCCTTATAAAAACAACACACCCACCTTACAACCAACCTTCACCAAAAGCCCCTAAAACATTGCCCCTACCGATATCGGTTAGCACCAACCAAGCACCGGTATTGCACAATGTGACCGCATCGGTCACCTTGTTTCTAAACCAAGACCAGCCCTTTCTCTATTGTTCTAACAAGGTAAACAAATTGTAATTGGACAATAGCTTATTTGTTAGAATTTGTGTTAATTCATATTAGCAGGGGAACTGACCACCTTCGAAAGGAAGTTTTATATTTCCTGGGCCCAAGGTAGTTCCCTCATTTATTGTCTAATTAAAATCTGGTGGTCTTGTATTCTTACTTATAGGTAGTCCTTCCCAGACAAAAAGGAGTTCTTCGCAGTCGATCTGATCTTTCTCTACGGTACGTGCACACCCTCTGACATTCAACAGGTATTCCTCCTAGCCCTAACCCTTATTTATTTCTTAAAGGAATGAAAGGATAGAAGCAACTCTATTCCCAAAATTTGAAACATTCCGTGTGAAAGTAGAAGCGCCAATCGTTGGAAGGGTGCACAGCAATAATACACCTTCACATCAGGACCAAATTTGAGAAGGGAACGTACTTAGAAGATGATGTAACCATCCCTAAGGACCCCACAGGAAGAAAGAATCCCACACCAACTAAGAGGGAAAGAGAAGAGGCGAAGAAAGCGCCAAGTTTTTAGGCTACACAAGTGGTAAGCATGCGAGTCAAGCATTTAGCCCAATACTTATACGTAAAGAAAGAAGTCCCAGTGAAGGCAAAGACTCTAGAGGAAGTAGCATCGGAGCACGAAGAACCATCTACCTAGGAGAAGTTGCAGAGGAAGAGGAAAATGAAGTAGAGTCTCTGCCGGGAAGAAGCATAAGGTGACAAAAGGAAATGACTCGAGAGGACATAAAGAGCTTGGAGGCCTCAAAGGAGAGAAAGACGATGATTATGAAGATGAACCAAGAGGTGAGGGCCATCCTGTCTATGAGGTTTCGACTCGAGAGAAGGAAGGAGAAGAAGAATAAAATGAATACATCTTTGTCATAAGGGAGGATAACAAGGAATAAGAAAAAACTCGGGACATAAAGGCAAGTGAGGAAGTTACAAAAGAACAAAGGACCTCGAGCCTCACCAAGGAACAGATAAACAATGCTTTGGAGAAGGAAGTATAAAAATCATTAAAGGCCTAGTGGAATAAGAGTTGGAACGTAGCATAGACCTAGTGATGAAGGAAATAATGGAGGAAACCATAGAAAAAGAGTATGGCAACATGGGAGGGGATCCTAGTTTGGTTGTGAGATTTCCCAAGGCCATGCACACATGTAGAAGAAGTGCATAAACTCCACAGGTTCATAGGATGGGCTATATTGATGATCTAAACAAGGTGTTGTGTGCACATTGTCAAAGCACCATGCTAACAGAGAAACTCTTGGCTATGACACAATTTGATGATGAAGGTTCATACCCTCAAACAAGCAAAAATTCTTTCTGGGCATTTGAGTCCCCATCGATGAACCATAATTCAAGGTAAGCGAGGGCAATAATGAATATAACAAATTAAAAAGGTGAAAAACCCTAGGTGAACACTTAGTGGCTATCAAACGAATAAATCTATAACATGCTGAAAAAAGCTTTGGTGGAGGTAGAAGCCAGACTCTTCGGGAGAAATGACAGAGTAAAGTTCCTAGAAGCAGAGCTAGAGAAGAGGGAAGAGGAGTTAGAGAAGAGAACAAAGGAGTTAAAACATGAGGAACTGGTCAACACTCAGCTAAGGCAAGAATTAAAATAAGAGAAAACAAGGGTACATGAAGTCTACAAGAAAGTAGAAATGATCACAAAAACAATTTTCTTGAAGCATCCAAATTTAACGCCACCTGTGCAGAAGTATGGATCTTCCCTAGAGTTTCTAGAGGACTTGACCCATGTCCTCACAATGGAAAGATGACTGCTGGCATTGGAGTCTCAGAGAGGAGGTGTCAACGTGTAAAGAAAAGGAGGACAAGATAAAGGTTGTGGCCATTGTGATCCAAAGACAAGAAAATCCGTGTGGATGTGAAAGTCACCACCCAAGTTGCTGAGGCCACCTATGACAACTACACTAATAGAGATAGAGTGATGATAATTTTGGTTCCCACCCATGAAGTGGAGATCAAAGAATTCTAGGAGAAAAATAAGGGGAATAGAGCGGAACGTGACAAAATTCTATCCGAGGTTGAGAAAATGTTAGAGGCTATTGAGACCTTACAGAGCTCAATTAAGAATCGGATGAAGGAGTTGTATCCCTAGATCACTTGTAGAATGGACATGCTCGAGGATTTGGGAAAACAGTTGGAGGGGATCGTGGAAGCAATAAGTACCCAAGGGGATAGGCTAAGATTTGAAGAGGTGAGCACCCTAGTCAACGACCTTTATCACCAAGCTTAGAGAGAAATCAATATTTGGAATAAGTTGGAGGCTAAATAAATGAAATATTTCCCTCCCTCTTATATAAATAATAAAGTTCCTCATTCTTTATTTCTTCCCCAAAATTCTTCATTCCTTTATTCTTTCCCTAAGCCATTCAAGAACGGTCATTCTTTATTCTTTGAAGAAATGTTCCCATGGATGGAGAATAGGCATAGTGTGGGGTGATGTTGGGCCCCTAAAATATTAGCTAAGTATAACAAGGTTCCTGGGCACACAAGTACTATTTGAAAACATGTGAGTAAGGAGAAAAAGCACAAGACAAAGAAAAGGTTTTGGGACTTAGCCATATTTGGCGTATCAAATAGAACATGAGAAAAATGTGACCCGATTGTGCATGCGGAATGGATAAGGTGTCAGCATGATAGCTTGGTGACCATAGAAGGAATATACCTTGTGATGGAAGATTCTAGGAGGCCATCATTGCAAAGAGTGGAGAGATCAATCCTAAAGAAGCATGCTCCCATGAAGGACCACCTTGGACACATGGAAATGGATCTACAACTCTCGTGAAGGCTTGAAGATGTTGGAAAAGGCTATAAATACAAGCACCCACCAAAGGAAAAAGATAAAGAAAGGAAGGGGTGAAGCCATGTAGGAATTGTGAGAGATCCATAAGTTAGGCTTAGAGGATCTATAGGAATACATTGTATCAAGGGGATGGATTTTGAACATTTTTCTCTGTACTATGAAGGGCCCAAGTCTAGTTCTGATGCATGATATTGATTTGCATTACCATATGAATCTGTGATTTCCTGAGTTATTGTAATATGGTTATCAATGTGCTTAATATGAATATATGTGTGGTTCCAGTTCTACTACATGGTTCTATGTTTATTTCATATAAGTGGGTGTAAAACCATGTGCATTTCTTTTCTGTTATGGTTCATATCTATGTTCTATAATGATTTCCTTATGTATATGAATACATTGGTCTAGAAGATGTTCTAAGCTCTAAGATGAATGTATGGTTCCCTTCCAATCCATTCACTTAAGTTTCTATTGTAAATAATGTATTCTCACACAATTCACATAAAGGAGATACTCGGTGCCTATGCGTTCCTCGAGTGAGCGCCAAGTGCCCACTGGGTGATAGGCTGACGCAGATGGGATTTACTTGTTCTTTGAGAAGGGCTTGAAAATGACTACAAAATCCAAACCAAAAGGGTTTGATGAGACCAAGATTTGTGCCTATCATCGTGTGCTAGGACATGATGTTGAAAATTATAAGGCCTTGAAGACCATTCTTATCCAACTTTGTCCTCTTGAGAAAATTTTTACGATGATGATCTTCTAGATGAGGACCCCATTCAACCTTCACCAATCTCCCAAAATTTTCATCCATTACCTTCTCAACATCCAATATCTCCACCCCGTAACTCTTTTATCCACCCTCAAAATTTAAAATTAACATGGTCCATATTACCACCTGTACTCAGAAAGACAAGGGCAAAGAAAAGGTAGCTAGCCCATCAACCAACCCTGTACCCAACATACCATCTGCACCCACACCCAAATTCACCATTCAAGGTCCCACATATCCTATTTCCGATGGGGTCACACATCACACAATGATAAAACAATTAAACCAATCCTCCCTCAAAATATCTTTATATGAACTCATCCAAACCTTTGAGTCACATTTTCAAGCCCTCATGGATGTCCTTCAATCCATTAAGGTTTTAGCAAATGAACCCATGCCCGTATCCTCCATCATTACCCCTCATCATGTAGCCTCTCTCACTAAGTCATATCCTTCCTTTACACCTCCACCTATATGCTAAGTAGCCACCCTCAACTTTTCGGTTGAAGAGATCACTCCCTTCTAGTCCGACTACCCCGATCCCACTCTTTTCATCTCTGTATTTATGGACAATATACTCATACAACGCATTATGATTGATGGTGGTGCTAGTATTAACATCATCTCCTCCCATGTGTATAACCAAATGCACATACCTACCAATTGCATGTATGGTAACCCAATTATGTTGCACTCCTTCAATGACACCATGACCTCTACCCTGGGTACCATCATTCTCCATGTATGCGTGGGTCCCCGCACTATCCCAGAACTTTTCTATGTCCTAAAAGGGTAGTTCCAGTATAATTTTTTGTTTGGTTGACCTTGGATCCATGCCATAGGTTATGTCCCTTCGATTTTACACCATTGCCTCAAATTTGAACATGAAGGAAATAAATACACCATTCCTGGGCTGACCCATTTCCTATCAAGACCTGTAACATGATGTAATGGCCTAATGATGTGCTTATACCAGCTAAGGAATCTGCCACTACCCCTACTTCACCTTCATCCACAAGCCCATCCACCAAGACTACCACCACCTCTCACAAATCTAACCCTACTATCCCTACCGCCACTTCAGCCTCTACCGACTCACCTACTTCCCCATCATCTAGAAAGTCATCTATCCCTGCTACCCACATATCGACTACACGATCCATTAAAATATGTTTTTCAACGCTTCAATTTGGGGAGTACCACCTATACAATATCGACACGTTCCTCACTTTGCAAGAGTATGGAAACCTACGTCAATACCCTAGTTATGACTACCACGTAGGTGAGGTTTTTCCTTATGGTCCTCCCCACCTTCACACTAATATAACGTATGGGGGACTTGATATTTCCACTTATAAACCCAAACCTCCATCCCAAACTCAACCATTTTCATCTGACCTACACTCCCTCATTAACCACCACTTCACTCACACTTTCCTTCATTGAGTGCGCATGGAAAGGAATTGGCTTTAGATTTTACAAATAGGACTGCCACACCTGTCATATCCTATACCACCCATAAACACAATGACCTGTAGTGGAATTGGATTTGATGCACCAACTCCCAAGAAGGCTCGCGTTGTCCTCATTCGGAAGACAAAACCTCCCACCTCATTTGCCCATGTCACCCCATAGAGTCTATAGATCTCAAATCTATTCCTCCTAACTTTTTTTTCATAAACACAATTTCTTTCGGACCTATGACATATCAATGCGATGGCGAGGCTCCCTCTTATCTCTAATTCCTATATCTTGACACGATCAATGGCAATACACCTTCTATTAATGTCGTTTAATGTCGGGATGATGAGTCCATCCTCACCTACCAGGTGCAAAAGATTTTTATATTCAATGGTCATTACCTTATGATACGTAAATAATGTTAAATGAATCAACCATTGAAATCAACATTAACACTCGGACGACCCACATATTCTAAAGATAGACCAATCTTTAAATGCTACTTGACTAAGAAGATTTTACCTCTTTCCTTCGGGACCATAACAATGCTTTTTTTTTGGTCCTATGCTAATATTCCCGGTGTTGAACCAAAAATCGTGGTCCAAAATATTGTAACCATTCCCGATGCCAAGCCCATCAAACAAAAGCTATAAAAATGCATCCTTGCATTGTCATTTTGGTCAAAGAAGAGATTCAATGCCTTCTCTCGCTTCCTTCATCCTACCCATTGACTATCCCCAATGGATTTCTAACATCGTCCCTATCACAAAGGTGACAGGGGAATACAAATTTGCATAGAATTTCATGACCTCAACCTAGATTATCCTAAAGATGATTTTCCCCTACCATGCATTGAACAACTAGTTGATCTCACCACCGACCATGAAATGTATCACTCATGGATGGTTTCTTGGGTTACAATCAAATATTACTTGTTCCGTAAGATCAACACAAGATCGCCTTCATCACCCCTTGGGGACCTTCTACTATTGAGTCTAGCCTTTTTGCCTTAAAAATACTAGTGCTACATACCAACGAGCCATGACTTACATATTCCATTACATCATACATCACATATTAGAAGATTACGTAGATGATCTCGTTTCCAGATCCAAACATCAAACCAAAAACCTATGTTCGTCTTCAACCAAAGAAGTGCGTCTTTGTGGTACTTTTAGGAAAACTCCTTGGTTTCATCATTTCTTTGCATGACATAGAAGTCGATCCTACTAAAATCAAGGATATTCTGGAAATGCCTCCACCCACTAATCTCCATAAACTTTGAATCCTATAAGGTAAGTTGTAATCCATTCGTCATTTTATCTCACAAATTTCCTATCATCACAACCATTTCATCATCTTCTCAAGAAAGATGTTTCATTAAAATGGGATGATGAATGCCACAAAGCCTTCAAGGCCTTAAAAAATACGTTATTCAACCACCAATGATCATTCCTCCTAATGATGACCAACCCTTTTACATATATATTTTTTCCATTGACCATTCTTTAGGTTCCATGCTTGCTCATCATGGTGACCAACACTAAGAGAAAGCATTTTATTACATAAGCCATACCCTTTTAGACTACGAAACTAGATATATCCATGCTAAAAAAATATACCTAGCCTTAGTTTTCATCACTACCAAACTCTACCATTTCCTACTCAACCAAAAACCTTGATTATTACTAATATTTACCCCTTACACTTTATGTATGCAAAACTTTATTAACATTAATGTACCACACGTTGGCTTATGCTTCTTGCTGACCTTGACCTAAAATTAATTCATCAAAAGTCCATCAAGGGCCAGGCTATTTATGACCAACTAGCCGATGCACCTCTTTCCAGAATCCACTCTCTAACTTTAATTTCCCAGATGATTTTATAGCTACCCTCTCCTTAGGTGAACTCGCTTACCAAATGAATATTTTCTTCAATGGCTCCAAGTGTCGGCATGGGGTAGGGCTGGTGTTATCCTCATTCCTCTTGATGGTGAACTTATTCCTTTTTCTTTTAAACTCAATTTTGATTGTATAAACAATATTTCAATACGAAGCACTCATATTGGGACTCTAGGATTCGTATGCCTTGGATGTTAAGTCCATCAATATCTTTGGTGATTCCCACTGGTCATAAACTAAGTCAATGATATATACCAGTTTCATAATGATATACTTCAAAAGTATAAACGTCACATAGATATAATTTTGACCACCTTTGACCACTACAAACTTCAAACCACCCCATGTTCTACCAATAAATTTGTGGATACCATGGCCTACTTGGCTTCTCAGATACCTACTTCACCCACTGACTCTAAAATCTTTGTCACAATACAAAGGCTACAATCACCCTCTTATTTACCTCGTGAGGTCTACTCCATCGAAACCATTACGCCCGATGTACGTGACCTTTGGTATAAGCAATTTGTAGACTATCTTTCACTTTCTATTCTACCCGCTGATCTCACTTGTAATGGACAACGAGCATTTCTTAGAAGTGTCTCTCGTTATGTCATCATGGGTGGTCTCCTTTATAAGTGTGGATTTGATGGTATCCTCTTACGATGCCTTACCATTTTTGAAATTCCCTACACCATTAAGGAAGTCCATGATAGAATTTTTGGAGGCCACTTTAGTGGTTTAACTATCACAAAATGTATTCTTCACAGGCTATTATTGGCCAACCTTAAACCATGATTTTTGTGATTATGTAAAATGTTTTGTGAAATGCCAACAACATGTAAATCTCCATCACACACTTAGTCATGCCTTGTAGGTCACACCATACCTTTTTCCTTTCTCTCAATGGGGTTTAGATCTTATCGGTGAGATCAATCCCCATTCTTCACAATGCCAACAATGGATCATAACCACTTCTGAATATTACACTAAATGGGTAGAGGCCATTCCCCTCATTTCTACAAAAGCCAAGAAAATATGTGAATTCATCAACCATCACATCATTTGTCACTTTAGTGTTTCTCACCACCTCATCACTAATAATGGAAAAAAATTCAAAAACAAAACCCTACGTAAGTGTTTCACCATTTTCCTTACGTTTTGAATGACGAAACATATAAGGTTATGGGCTAGGATGAATACCGTTAAATGGGTTGGTTGATGGTTATTACACGTGTTTTGAATTCTTGATCTAGTGCTGATTGTAGGAGATTCCTTTTGGCTAGGAGGAACTACCTATAATAGAAAATAAGACTAAACAAGAGAAGTTAAATGATATATGACATTGGACTCGCCTAGCGTATGCTAGTTCGGGAAGTGTGATACTTCCTAGATGGGTCAATCCACTATTTAAAACAAATTAATGCGAGAAATAATGTAACATTCCCATTTTAAGACTTTAGAAACAAGGATTTTTTTACATAATGTGCTCTGTTCTAAATAAACATAATTTAGAAAAAACATTCCATGCCAATCAATTCTCATAATAGAAAACCATATGTAGCTGTAAATGACTCGGTGATCTACCGATCTGTCATTTCATGACTCGGTGAACTACCGATCTGTCATGTTAACTTGAAGTATTGAATACTTAATGTATACTAAGTATACTTGGTTCACTTACCCTGTTCTGGGTACTAAGTGTTCTGTTTAAGAAATCTATCTGAATATTTGTTACCAATATCCATCTGAATCTCATTTCTCAAACTAGGTGACATAGGACAACGTAACCAATATCTTGTGATACTTTGGCCAAATATTTTAAACATAATGTTCATATTACTATTCCTAGATGACATACTCATCTAATTGGAATATATCCTTCACCCCACTCATTTGTTATCTAGAATGGTATTTACTGACTTCTATCAGTCCACTTGTCCAAGGTTTGAGCCTAGCCCAAATTAGTGACATAATTTGGTATAGGGAGCCACTCACGATGACTTAGGGTATATGGGCATACTCATTCGATCTAAGTCGAATGAATGTTCTGGTTACCCTAAGTCATAGTCAATTACTTCCTATGCTAAATCATATTGGTAATCCTGACCTAGAGGGAAACTAAGTTCAAGTCTAGATTTGAGTAGATCTAGATGAACGAACGCTGAAGGGTGTTGTAACATGTCAATTGCAACATTGTATCCTTGTGAAGTCTCAAGTCTTTAAAATGGTACTGTTTTACAATTGGCGTGTGCCAACATCCGAAAAAACTACTTCATCATGATGTACAAACCTCAAGGAGGTCATTTCCCTTAATTAACTTAGAATTAAGATTCAATTTATAGAAACCTTGCAAAACCCTAAATCCAACATTCCTTAAGTTCTTTATCCATATTTGGGTTGTTTATATATTAAAGAACTTCAATATCTCATGATTTCCTTAATGTTCATTAACTTTAGCTTAACAAGCAGTTATTCGAAAACAGAACAACATACATCATAAGGTTTATTTAATGTAATTCAATCATTTGAAGGAGGTGTATGAACCAAAATAGGTTCTATTAAAATAGACTTCATAGGAATGAAGTCTAAATGATTTATGGACACAAACACCATTCATTTGCCTTACATTTTTAGAGGAGAATAATCTTCCTCTTTACGTTTAAGTGTTAGGGTTCATATACCCTTTTTCCTTTCACACTTCTTATAACTTTTAAATGCATGTTCATTTAACATCCCTTAATAAACCATACTAGTTTAGGAAAAGAACATCAATACCTACAACTTATCAAGTTGCATTCTAGTAAGGGAAATTGCACTATTTCCCATTCATTCAATTCATTAAATGACAAAGAATAAGGATCCAATCAGATAAGAACAATAACAACAAGATAGGATTACAAATTTCCTTCTAGTAATGAACAAGAGAATTTACACAAGTTGAAGTAACTTCCAGACTTTCAATTCATCATGATAAAATACACCTTTTACAAGACTATGCATTTTAGACATATTGTATGTCAAACAACATCAAGATCATTAAGGAATACAACTTTCTTCTTTCAATACATCTCAACAATGAATCAGAATTCCCTATCAAAGATCTAGAATTTTAAGCAACCAATACATCATATTAGTTATTGCCTTCCTTTATCACTTACAAAGTCCATCTGCAAAAATTGCTAGCACGGTCCGATTCATTAAACTGAGCATGATAAGCACTATGCATTAAAATGAAGTGCCTTCAAATAACTGTTTCATTAAAACAACTCTGCTTTTATGAAACAACAAGAGTAAGCGGAAAATCCATCATAAGTAATAACAACTATAAAAGAAGCACAATTAATCAATCTGAATTAAATTATAAGAAAAGATCTTAACATAATCAACAAACTACAACATCATATTAGATAAGTAATATCCCATACAATTACTTATCTATGCCAAATAAAAGTTCCTACTAATTAATTCTTTCATAATTCTATCTGAATTTGAAATGCAGAGTTAACTTCACTATATAAACAAAGAGAGTTAATTTCAGAAGTAAGGAATTTCTATCTCTGCTTACCAAGTTTCATGAAAAGACATGTACAGTCAAGTTTATTACAACATCGTAAAGGTTTTAGGATGAATCATCTAATATCTTAAACAAATAAGAGAATCACATTTCAGATGTGGCATCCTAATTCTAGGTCCAATACATTGCCTAGGTTCACATATTAGGCCTCATATTAACATTAGAAAAGTATTCACCCAGTAACAGTGTTTCACTTCAATCAACTATAACAATATTAAATTCCTTAAATACAAGATAAGCAGAGAAGTAAGTAGTAACAACTACTACCCAATTAATTTAATAAAAGTAATGCAATTGAGTTAATTAAACATACAACAAATTTTATATAAAGGAAGGAAGAACAATTGAAAAATAAATCGTCTAAAAATTCCTTTACCTTTTAGTTAACCCGCATTCCCTTATTCATCTCAGAAAAGAAGAATCAACACCTAACTCCTACAGTTTCCAAAAAGGACAATGGAGAAACTTACCTCCAAGAGTGACAGAGGAAGGAGTTATGCATTAGAAGGGATTTCCAATATTCATTCCAAAGTATAAAGGTAGTAAAAGGACCAGTACAGACCATTCACAATACCCACAATTCTTTCAAGAGATAGAAATCAGGTACAGAAGATACATAACCGAATACATATATAAATGTATCATTCAAGTCAGCCTATAAAGAGATTCACCTTTCAAGAAAAAACAATAGTTATCGAGATGCTTAATTCATTCCAAGAAGGATGCGTGAAACAAGCATAGAATGAACATTTATCAAAACTAACAATCCAAGAGTCAATTATCCATTCAACAAATCTCCATGAAGTTACAACAGTCAGATCATAACATGTTATACTAAAAATTTACCAAGTAGTTTCCCAACTTGGGAGTGAGTAGGTTTACATCAACCAACCCAGGTCCTAAAAGTGAAAAGGATAGAAAGATTGACCTTAAGAAAGTCAAACAGAGCTAAGAAAGATGGTCACAATATCAACTTGGAGAAAGCCGACTTCCAATGTATTTTCAAACAACATAACTTCAACTATATACCAATAGCTCAACTTCCAAAATCTTAAAGGAAGGCTCAAAACAAAAGTGATTAGAAGAGAAGACTTCATCTAATACTGTTTCCACAATAACATTCCAAAACCAAACAACCCAGAAGTTATTTCACAGAGTTTCGGAAGAGAGAGAGAAAACCATTACCAAACAATAGGGTTTAAGTCAAACTTTCCTTCTTGTTTCCTCATGATCTCAAGGAAGTGGAGGTTTATATAGTTCAGAACAAGAATAAGTTATTCCTTTATTGTTTCTATACAAGTTGAGTATGAGAATACAAAAAAATCCATAATTCCTCATTCACCCATTAACCGTTTTTAACACTAGTTCGAGTTCACACTTTAAATCATAGTATACTAATACAGTCCCAAAAAGGAGTATTTAAACTTCAACAAAATGAGATATGACATAGAAGGGTATTCTTTTACCTTCTAAAAAAACAATCAAAGGCATCCAGTTTGAAACAATGCATGTTTACACAAAGTATAGGTCAAAACATGTTACCCATTCCTTGCTTCCATACAAGTTCAAACTTATCCATCACATAGCAAAGAATTTATTCACATGAATATGCATAGAAACTACAGTACTTTGTCAAAATAGAGAATTAAAAGAAAAGGATTAAGTTCTTGTTATCTACCAACCAAAACAATAACCCCATTGCTACCTTATCAACATCATAACTATAAACCATTCTGGGCAGACAAGCCAAATCACACAAGTTCAACTTGACTCATTCACAAAGAGTTTCATGGCGTGATTTACCATTAACCCACTCAGGGAGACAACCCATTGACAATATTTTTAAGAAAATATTCTCTAATCAGAAAAATACATAAAAGTATTCAAGCAAGAATCCAAATATCCATCACAAATAGCTACCCATTTTTTTTACAAGAGTAGAGTTATTTTAATGAAACATTTAGAGAAAAGAAAGCAATCTTAATGGATAGAGCCTATCATGCCTGATAGTGCTTCTGTCGGTTTGAAGAAGATTTCCAGCCAAGCCTCCAAAACTTCTTCTTCTCCAAATGAGATCAACAACCAAATACTTCCTTCTCAAATGCCCCAAATATTTCCATTGGATCGAAAATAGACCTAGGGAGTTAAAAATAGCAACCATCTAAAAATAGAATTGCTGGTTCAAAGAACCAGATAGCTCCATGTAGAGAAAAAATTGGAAAGCATGAATGACCAAACAACCTCCAAAAAAATCTAGCCGCAGGGTTTCTAAAGAGGTTTTCTCAGAAACCCGAGGTTCATAAATGTCATTAATTTCAAAACTCCCACCTATTTCTCCATGCCACTACCATCCAAAATTGGTGAGTCAAAGTTCCACTTCTGCATGCATCACTAATTCTTAGTGATGACTCCATGTAGGATCCCACTAAACTTCCATGCCCCTACCTAAACTAGTAGTACTTCTCCTCTTTAATTTAAAAATCAAATCACATTAATAACTTAGGAACCGTTGCCAAGCCTCCAACTTGCCATACGACCCCTTAGGCCCCCTTCCATCCTTTCATTAGTTTAGGATATGTATCATTAGATTAGGATATGACTATAGGTTAGTTTATAAGTATTTGCCTTAGGTCTTTAAACATTGCATTAGGTAAATTTCCATATTAGGGTAGTGTTTCACTTGATTTTAGAGAGTTTCTTCGAATGTTGATGAAACAGATAAGGGTAAAGGGCTAGGCAGAATACCTATTAAGATGTTGGTTGTAGGTTGTTGCACGCATATGATTTATTGATCCACAACTGATTGTGAGAGCTTCCTTTTTTCTTGGAGGAACTACCTAAAATGGAAAACAAGACCACCAAATGAAAGTAAATAGTATATGTAGTGGACTGCCTAGTGTATGCTAGATCCGGGAAGTGTGATACTTCTGCACGACTCTCAATCCACTTTGTTTAAAACAACTTAATGCTAATAATAAAGGAAATCCTACGTAGTTGAAACTATTTAGGTATTTCATTCCTCTACAATAATAAAATTCATTCAAAACAAGCTAATCTATGATTAAATTTGAAGGTCAAGGTCTCGTCAGAGCGCATGTATTAGTTAGGGTCGGGTTCAGGCTGTTTTGGGTATTGGGTAGAGAATGGAATCTCTATTCTTAGTTTTTGGTTAAAAACATAAAGACCGACATTGGTCTCATATGACCGATGTCGGTTTAGGTTAACCGGTGATAGTTGTGGGTAAGCGGCATTGGTATGGTCGAGTGCACAGAAACTCAAGAAAATTGGGTGGGGTAACGATCGAGGCTAGATGGAAATGGAATGGTAATGACAAGGCTCGTATGGGTCTCAAGTATGCATAGGAATGATTAAAATCTAGATATGGGCCATTCAAGGGTGTGGGTAAAAGGATGATCAAGTTTGCATGGAGGTAAAATGGTGGTGGAATGAAATGGGAGCAGAAAATAATGAAAGAAGTAAAATAATCTACCAAATGATAAATGAACATGTGCTGGTTTCAAAAAGCACTTACTGTTTGTATGAGCTTAATGTCTAGTTAGCAATGGTGGGTGATCAAATGAAAGGGACTTTTTGTGGTGCTGCCACTTCCCCAGATTCTCCTGTTAAGGAAAATGGCTTTGTAGCTACTTCAGGTGTTGGCTATGGATGCTCTGATGTGTATACTAATGTTGGCTCTACTTGCATGCAGCTATGGTTTCGTCACTTGTTCTCAGAATATTTTACCAACCTCTCAAAAATGTGCCAACCTTGAAATAAGGTTGTTTTGGGGGTTAAAATGGTAACCGACGGTGGTTTAGGGTGACTAACATCGGTTAGGGTGGGATTTCCTAGGTTTTCTAAAATGGGAAGATCCTTCGATTTTCTGGGATCTCGTTCATTTTGCTCCGTAGATTAGAATGGAAGCTTCCTTCTAACGGATAGGAATGTGGTTAGAGGGAATATAGGCTTTGATTTTTAGGGTTTGGGTAGGTCTTAGTTAGTTATGGCAACATACTAAGAATAGGTCTTAGGATGAGGTGGCTAAGTGAGGTGGATAGGTGAGGTGGATGTGTGGGTATTATCCAATTAGGATATTTAAATAACAAATATTGGGAGGATAATGAATTAATTTAATTAAATTAATTAAATTAATATTAGAGTGGGGTGAAGGGGGCCATGGTTAGGTGAATGTGTTCAAGGTGTTTATTTGATGAGGGACCAAGGAGAGTGTGACCCAATTTTGGTGTCTACATTTTGCCCCTTTTGTTGCGTAAATTTTGTATTGGTAAGTGACGTTGACAAAAATAAGATGTGGTTGCCCCATGTGTGGGTGAAGGTAATCCCCCTCAAACTAAGAACTGATGAGGTAGAAATTAGAATCAATGAGTGGTTTGATAAAAGGTGAATGTGATGAAGAGGAAGGTGGGAAACAGGGGTAAAAAAGGAAAAAGGTCCATTTAGGTAATCTAGGTAAGGTAGGGTCAAGGTAGTAATGATCAAACGCACACACATGTATAAACTGCAGCACGGTACCAAGTTGAAGAGTAGGAAAACTTGACATTGTCTAAGGTTGCTAGGGTTATCCAAACAAGGTTGAAGTGAGTCTAGTATCCAAGGTATAGGATATGGTCAGGAAACACGACATAAGTCAGGTGCAGGAACATTTAGGTATGTTCCAGTACACCAAGGGTTGGGTCAGGATAAATGGTCACAGTAAAGAGGCAAGGTAAGGTCAAGTATGTCCATCAACACAGGTAATAGTGCCACAAGGTATAGTGAACACATGAGGTCAAAGGTCACTAGCGATGTTCCAGGTCTAAGTATCTAGGTCACGACATGGGTAGGGCCGAGGTATGGGTAAAATAATGAGTCCTTGAATGAGGACGAGGTGAGGGGGTAAAGGATAAGGTCAAGAAGGTCAAGTGGTGTGGCCAAGTGAGGTGAGTGTAAGATAAAAAAGGATTCAGGTCAAAAATTGGGGGTAGGAGGTAGTAGAAAGACTAAGTAGGTAAACTGATGATGGTTAAGATGGGTGACCACGGTAAGGTAGGGCACAAGACTCGATGCACTGTCAGGTAAAATGATGCTTTGGTTAGGTTGGGGTTGTTATAAAAAGAGAAAAATCCACGTTTTTTCAATTCATTTGTCTTTTGCAAAAGAGGAGAAAATGACAGAGGAGAGAGAAAAGGGTGGAAAGTGACCAAGTGAGATAGAGGACTAGGTTGGCGAGCTACATGGCTGGTGATAGTTGGTCGATAGGTGGATCCACGAGCTAGGTTGGATTGGTTTGAGTGGATTGAGTGGTTGGAGAGTGAGAGGTCATTTGGTGATGGTAGAGGTAGGAGAGGGATTGGGGGACCACCAGTGTAGTGGCAGAGGTGCCACCATACGACGGTAGCATGATGAGGTAGGATTCAATTTGACTTATTGTTTTGTTTATTAAATTGAATTAGTGGGTGAAAATGGGTTTTTGTTTTTGGGGAAAATAAATTTTGAATTATGGGAGGGAAATCAAGTAAAATAGGAAATGGAGGGAGGGGATTGGGTGAAGAAGGGGTGGGGAAGGGTATAAGGGGAATTTGGGTAGGATTGGGTGGGTAGAAGGGAGTAAAAGATAATTTTGAGGAAAATGGGGGTTGGGCACCACGGTTTTGTGGTGATAGTGATCGGCATCGGTTAAAGGTTAGCTGACATCGGTGTTAGGGCGTTGGTATTGGTCACGAAGCAGGTGACCGATGCCGGTTGAAGGGGGACCGAGGTCGGCTAGGGGTAACGTGCACCACCCTAATTGGGGAAAAAGGGGCCAAAAGGTGTCAAAAGTGGGTGGATGAGGTAGATAGGGGTGAGAAAAGTAGTTTTAGTGAAAATCATAACATCGAGAAGGGGTAAAAAATAGGTAAGGGTGGAGTTAGGGGAAAATGTATAGATGTGTAGGAAAAGGTAAGGTCGGGAGCAGTCAAAATGGAAAATAGGAGAGGGGTCGGGGGTGTGGTTGAATAGGTGAGGTGATATTAGGTTGGGTAGGGTTAGGGTAGGTAGGTTGGTAGGTTAGAGTTGGGTTGGGTAAGTAGGGAGGTGCGGGTTAGTTTGGGGTGGAGGGAAGGCCATGGGATAAATAGGTAAGCAAAGCAAAATAAAAGAGGTAGGGAATGGGAATGCGTATGAGTGAATGTAGATATGGTCATGCTTAAATAATGTGATTGTTTTGTTGGATACAAGCTAGAGATTAGCCGAGGATGGGAGACAGTGGTGCCACCCCCGCTATGATGATTCGAGGCATAGTGACAAGTCAAAGAGTGGCGGCATGTTGAGGAGGTGGGCCTGATTGGGGTCCGACGCTACCAACATGCATTCCGGTAGCCTAGTATGATGGTCGTCCTCATTAATAGATGGGATTTAGTGACCAACATGTTCCACCTACTGACGGGTGAGATGATAGTCACCCTGGAGGACATGTATAGGATCCTATGGCTACCTATATTGGGTACACAGGTATATTCAATCTCCTCAGATGCATCGGAGGAGTTGATGCTGATGGTATTTGGTGAAGGGATGGCAGAGTTGAAATTCCATAGCACTAGTATGAGTTATGGAGAGATGTACCTAGCCCATCCAGAGGAGATGAGGCTAGTAGTATTACTGATGGAGGAAGTCTACTGTTTTGCACTACCAGATGTAGCGGGTGTGAGATTCCCATGATCACTGATGGGAGTCTTATATGACATGATGATGGAGAGGACCCAATTTTCTTGGATGCCAGCATTCTTGGTACAACTATATAGAGAGCTATGGGCATATGGGAAGCTCCGCAAGTTCAGTTTGTGTTGCACTTTTATTCTACATTATGGGCCTATGAGCACATTGTCTGTGTGCATTTAGTGTTCCCAAGAAAATTCATTTGATCTAGGTCTTGTGTAGGTGGGGTATAAGTGATGGGTTCTGTTATTGGAGAGCAGTAATCAGATAGGGCTACGCATGATGTAGCATACTACCGATGGCTATTAGAGGGATTTTCTGGGGTAGACATTATATGGAGACTGTATGTGGGTTATCCCTCATACAGACAGATGGATGATGAGTTAGCTGGCCTTCAGCTACTCAGATGGATAGAGGGGCACCGTGTAGGAGAGCATGAGATGATCCCCATAGACATGGGGTCGATGGTAGTTTGGATTACTATAGGATATACCACCACCCTTCCCACAGTACTGGAGGGATGATGTGGAGAGACCACTACCACTTCCACGCTGATAGTACCTATTGGGTAGGAGGAGTAGGTTATAGACTGGTGGATTGATGATGCTGGAGTGATGGATAAGTATAGACAGTGGTGGGCAGCCTAGCTACAAGCAGTACCTCCTAGGCCCAGGCAGCCAGATTTAGCCACCATCATTGTATAGAGAGATGCCCTACAAGGGCAGGTGGTGACCCTGATTACATAGTTGGGGATGGTATAGGGGCAGCTAGTAGCATCAGAGGTAGAGGTGGCCACATTGCATGTATAGGTGGCTAGTCTATAGGCCCAGATGGCCTAGGGTGGAGATGGAGAGGGTGATGATGAGCAGGTAGCCACCCTATAGGTACAAGTTATAGGTTTGTAGGGCCATTTGGCCACTTTGCACGGCACAAGTATAGGAATTAAGAGCACGGTATAGGCACAGATGTGTGGCCGATGACCTCCACGAGCACTTTGGGATAGGGTCCTAGTTCACAATCGTGACATGACAGGGTCCCGCAGATAGGTACAGGGGGCGAGGCCTATGGGGCCACCATAGACCGTACCCATAGCTAGGTTATGGGATGCCTTATGGGAGGCCAAATATTATTAGGATCAACTGATAGCAGCCGAGGTAGATTTTCTATCCTATGGAGAGTACAGGGCACAACAGGCCTTGAGTGAGAGGACCAGATCTAAGACTCACAAATGGAGAGAATAGGGGACCATCGAGCCCCGAGACATAATTAGGGTGATACCACCAGCTCATGGAGGCTAGCTCAGGTGATGTACTAGTAGGGGCCCGGCCACGACCTATGGCGGGTAATGAGAGGTTATCGGTGGTCTTAGTCGGGGAGAGCCGAGGAGGAGACAGGTGAGACTGAGATGGAGGATGTCTAGTAGGATGATGCCTGATGCACATCACTTTATTTTTGATGTATTTTGATTCATTTTTGATAGATATCGGCTTGCATGCCAAAGAGAGTGAGGATGTATGAGAGTTTTGTATATTTTTGTGCATATATCGGCTGCGTGTCGAAGATGGTGAGGATGTATATGATATTTTTAGTGATTTTATTATACGTACTGGCCTGCGTTCCAAAGATATTGGAGATTATGTATATGGATACACACATTTGGATATTTTTATTTACAGAGATGATGATGATGATGAGGATGGTCATGTTGTGTATACATGGTTGTTATGGAAAATATAAGTAGCGTAGGCATGATAAAGTCAGGTCATAGACATGGATCGAGTTAGGTTGTAGGCATGGTTTAGTTAGGTCATAGGCATGGATAGAGTCAGGTCATAGGAATGGTTGAGTTAGGTCATAGGCATGGTTGAGTCATGTTGTAGTCGAGGCATGGATAGAGTCAGGTCATAGGCATGGATTGAGTCATGTTTTAGGCATGGTGGAGTCAGGTTGTGGTCTAGGCATGGATTGATTCAGGTTTTAGGTATGGTGGAGTTAGGTTGTAATTCATTAATTTGTGTAATGAATGATGATATGGGTCATGGTTAAGATGTTTTATAGTGGTAAGGAAATGGTAGACATAATGGATGTATGTTTGATGATGATAAAGGGGAAAGTAATTTGTTGTTTGATGTGTTTAATTTCTAATTATTGATATAAAAATAAATTTAACAAGGGTAGATCATGATTTAGGAAAATGAAAGGTGAATTGGTTAGGGTTAGAGAGTGGCCGAGCTAACCTCCAAGGGCCCCATGCCCTCAGAGTGTTGCCTACATAGTCCTAATGAAAAGGGACCTCAGGCCGATGTAGTTCTCCCATAAGCTAGGGAAGAATGTGAGGAGGTATGAGTATGGGTGGGTATGTTATAGGCATGATTGAGTCTAGGTCTGTTAGGTATGGGTGAATTGTGGGCACATTGGTAAACATGGTTTTGAGGTGATTATGGTGAAGGAGGAGAAAACATACCCAAAAAGAAGTGTTGAGGGTCAAGTCCTGTATAAGGTAATCAATATGTAATGAAGTAGTTTTAAAAAGATAAGAGGAGGAAAGAAAGCCACCTGATTGGTTAGAATCATAATGAGTAGGTCATACCTGAGATAGGTGGATGAACATAAGACCCTAAAGACATTGCATGATTGATTATTCTAAAGGTGAAAAGTAGTTGCATGACCACCAAATGTCATAGTTCCATGAGGTCCCTTGAGGCGGTAGGAAATGAAAGTATGAATGGTGAGAGGGTGAAAGGTGGTTAGTTTTTATATGGTACTAGGTAGCATGCCTTTGTGGTAAGAGATCCAAGGTCACAATGGGCAAGTCCATGACTAAAATGATTTTTGTTTTATCTGATGTTTGAGATAGACTCATTGATGCGTAAGCTTGATTCTCTCTTTTTTTTTTTTTTCTTTTAATACAGATTTATATAGTTGTACTTTGAGAGAGCAAGTCTATTTATAGTAGTGATTGTAGAGAAAAAGATGTCCTTTTGAGGGATTCATATTTTTTGGAAGTTTGATTCAAGGAGCTGGATCCCATGTGAGGGATTTCAAGTCATGGACAAGACTAAGGTGAAGAATAGGATTCTTGTTCAGAAAATAGGGTGAAATGACCATGGGATCTCATGTAAAGGTAGATGAAAAGTATCCATGAGAATCATGTTAATTTTCATGCCATGGTACACATATTTAAGATAAGATAAAAATGATGGGTACACACATAATTCTTATTTAATCATTGGTGATGGCATAGGAAGTGGATAGCGCTCAAGGGATGAGCATGGAAAGAGGTAGAAGGTGAGGTAGGACTAAAAGTCAACAATAGAATGGTCGAAGATGCAAGGTGTTAAGGGGCTCAGGTTTGGGTTTACCCTCGAGTGAAGATAAACAATAAGTACCTAATCCATAAGTATGAGTCACGATGTATGGTCCAAGCCAATTAGGAGAAAATTTTCCCCATTTACTTTTTTCTACTTTGGTTACATGTTGATTTTATTTCAAGAAAAGGTCACCGACTTGGAAGGTTCATTCATGGAAACATTTATCATAGGCATGTTTGATACATTTTTGGTAAACTTGAAGGTGGTTAAGAGCGTTAAGATGACGTTCGTCTAATAACTCTAGTTGTGCTAAATGGTCCTGACAAAATTCATCATCATCGAGCATCTCATGGAGAGAACTACAGAGTGAGGGAATTTGGACTTCGAGAGGCAGGACAACCTCTGTACCATAGACTAGAGAAAAGGGTGTGGCAGCAGTGGAAGTGTGAATACTAGTGCAAAGATGCCCACAGGAAAAATGAATGTGCGTATGCCAGTCCTTCCTAGTATCGTTAACCACTTTCATGAGAATTTTGTTCGGGGTTTTTGGTGGATTTAGCTTGGTTGTTAGTCTATGGGTAATAAGGTGATGACAAACTTAGCTGAATGCCAAAGGCATCACATAGTTTTTACAGCTTTTTTTTATTTTGAATTATTTTCCGTTATTAGTGATGAGGCGATGTGGGACACCAAAGTGACAAATAATGTGATGGTTGATGAAATCACATAGCTTATCAACATTCATGGAGATGAGAGGTATGGCTTCAACCCATTTGGTGTAATATTCAGAAGCGATGATGATCCATTGATAACGTTGGGAAGAATGGGGATTGATTTCTCTGACAAGATCCAAACCCCATTGAGAGAAGGGCCAAAGGTCACGAGTGACTTGTAAGGCATGAATGGGTGTATGATGAAGGTTGGTGTGTTGTTGGCATTTTATAGAATGCTTGATGTAGTCACAAAAATCATGGTTGAGGGTCGGCCAGTAATATCCTAGGCAAAGAATATGCTTAGTAATAGGAAGGCCACTGAAGTGACCTCCACATATGCCATCATGAACCTCCTTAATGGTATAAGGAATTTCAAAACTCGTAAGGCACCGTAAGATAATGCCATCAAAGTCATGTTTGTAGAGGAGGCCACATATGATGACATAATGAGAGACCTTTTTAAGAAAGGCTCGTTGTCATTACGAGTGAGGTCGATAGGAAAGATGGAACGAGAAAGGTAGTCGAGTATTGTTTATACCAAAGGTCACTCAAGTTAGGGATAAAATTCCAATGGAGTAAACCTCACAAGGTAAATAAGAGGGTGATTAGATTCTTTGTATAGTGAATCAAATTTTATAATCGGAAGGTGAAGCAGGGATTTGAGAAGCCAAGTATGCCATGGTATCTATAAATTTGTTGGTTGAACGTGGGATGGTTTGAAGGGAATAACAGTCGAAGGTGGTCAAAAGTATGTCTACGTGATTTTTATACTTTTGAAGTGTCTCATTACGACATTGGTATATACCATTGACTTGGTTTATGACCAATTGGGAATCACCAAAGATGTTGATGGATTTGACATCCAAGGCATAGGCAGCTTGGAGACCTAATATGAGCACTTCGTATTTGGAAATGATGTTTGTACAATAAAAATTGAGTTTGAAAGACAAAGGCATGGGTTCACCATCAAGTGGAATGAGGATAACACCTGCCCCACCCCCACACTGACACTTGGAATTGTCAAAGAAGAGTGTCATTTGGTATGTGGGCTCGTCCAAGGAAAGGGAAGCAATTGACTCATCTAGAAAGTCAAAATTAGAAGGTTGATCCCCGGAAATAGGTGTGTTGGCCAATTGTTTGGTGATGGATTAGCCCTTGATGGAATTTTGGTGGATAAATTTGAGGTCGAGGTCAGCCAAAAGCATGAGCCAAAGATGCGGCATGTTGATTTTGGTAAGGTTTGGCATACATGAAGTGTAAGGGGTCGTGTTGGTCACAACATAAGTCTTGTGATTAAGTAGGTAATGGCGGAGTTTTGTGGCAATGAAAACTAAGGCTAAGTAGAGTTTTTCAGCATGGGTGTATCAAGTTTCATAGTCTAAAAGAGTACAGATTATGTAATAAACCACCTGCTCCTTGTGTTGTTCATCGCAATGAGCGAGCATGGCCCCCAAGGAGTGATCGATAGCTGAGATGTATAGGTAGAAGGGTTGATCGTCTTTAGGTGGAATGAGTATGGGTGGTTGGAGAAGGTATTATTTTAAGGCCTCAAAATCTTTGTGGCAATCATTATCCCATTTAAAAGAGACATCCTTCATGAGAAGATGATGAAATGGTTGACACCGATCAAATAATTGTGAAATGAAGTGGTGAATAGATCGCAACTTGTCCCGCAGCTACAAAGTTGCTTAAGATTATTGGGTAAAGGCATTTAAAGAATGGCCTTGAATTTAGTAGGGTCAACCTCTATACCATGTAAGGAAATGATGAATCCCAAGAACTTTTCTGAGAGAACCGTGAAGACACACTTCTGGGGCTGAAGGAAAATGTAATATTTAATAAGGTGGTCAAATATGGTTTTTAGGATAGTGAGGTGCTTGGAGCAACATTTAGATTTGGCCAGGATATTTTCCACATAATCTTCTAATATATAATGCATGATGTTATGGAAGATATAAGTCATAGCCTCTTTGATAGGTGGTCCTAATATTTTTAAGGCCAAAAGGCATGACTCAAGATAGAAGAAGGTCCCCAAGGGGAGATGAATGTAGTTTTGTATTGATCTTCCGGGGCAAGAAAGATTTGGTTATAACTTGAGAAACCATCCATGAGTGATAGCATCTCATGACCGGTGAAGTAAGGTCAACCAATTTGGTCAATACCAGGTAGGGAAAGTCATATTTTGGGAAAGCTAGGTTGAGGTGATAGAAATCATGCAAATGTGGAGTCCCCATGTCACCTTAGTGATAGGGAAAATGTTAGAAATCCAACGAGGATAATCAATGGGTAAGATGAAGGAAACCGACAGGAGGGCGCTGAAGTTCTTCTTTCGACGAGAAGAGCAATACGAGGGTGCATTTTACTCAACTTTTGTTTGTGTGTTTGGCATCGAGCATGGTTACGATATTATGTACCACCGTAGTGGAGTCAATACCAGACATATCTACATAAGACCAAGTGAGAACATGGTTATTATTTTTTAGAAAAAAAGTGATGGTTTCTTTTTCAGCAGTATCCAAAGATTATCCTATCTTTAGAATGTGCGGGTTGTCCTAAGTATGAATGTTGATCTCGATATTTGATTCATTCAACATGGTTTACGTCTCATAGGGTAACGACCGATGAATATACGATTCTTCTAAACCAAGGTAGGTGAGTATAGATTCATCATCCTAACATTGAATAACGTTAATAGAAGGTGTATCATCATCGATCATTTCAAGGTACAGGAAGGGAAGAGAAGAGGGAGCCTCACCCTCACGTTGATAAGTCAAAGGCCCTAAGGAAATGGTGTTTATGAAAAAAAAGTTAGGAGGAATGGATTCTGGATCCATTAACTCGTCGGTGAAGGTGGTGATGGTGGTGAAGAAGGTGGAGAAGGGCTAATGTCCTCAATGAGTTCAATGCGTGCCTTCTTGGTAGGTGGTTCTGTAAAGCCGATACCACTACGGTCATTATGTTTGTGGGTAGTAAATGGAATAATAGTATGGTGGCCTTGCTCATAAAAGCCAAAACCAAAACCCTTCCACACACATCGATGTAGGAAGGTGTGGGAGAAATGGTGATTGGTGAGTGATTGGAGGTCAACAGAAAATGGGTGGGTTTGTGATGGTGGTTTAGGTGTGTAAGTGGTAGTATCAAGTCCCCCATAGGTGAGACTAGTACGAAGGTGGGGAGGACCATAAAGGAGGTGCTCTCCTATACGGTGATCATAACGAGGGTGTTGGTGAAGACTTTCGTACTCTTGTGGAGTAAGGACTGTGTTGACACTTTATAGGTGATACTCTCCTAGAGTGAGGCGTTGAAAATGCCTTCCAAGGATGATGGTTGGTATGTTGGTAGCTGGAATAGACGATGTGTCGAGGTCGATCGAGGTGGAGCTAAGCAGATTGGGAGGCCGATGGTTTAGTTGTGGAGGTTGTGGGGCGCTCATGGGAATGGAGGATGTAGGTGTGATTGAAGTAGTGGCTGCACTAGTGGGTGGAGGTGTAGGTGAAGAGGAAATGGTCATGGAGGTAGATTCCTTAATGGGTATAAGCATGTCATTGGGTCGGTAAATCATGTTGCAAGTTTTGAAAGGTGATGGATCAACTGGAATGGTATAGGTGTGTCCTTTATGCTCAAACTTTACACAATGATGTAAAGTGGAAGGAACACAACCCATGACATGAATCCAGGGTCTACCAAGCAATAGGTTATATTGAAATTCCCCCTCCAAGACATAAAATAACTTTGGAATAGTGCGGGGCCCATGTGAACATGGAGGATGATGGTGCCAAGTGGAGAGGTGATAGTGTCATTAAATGAACACACATGATAGGATCATTATGCATGTAATTGTTAGGTATACGCATTTGAGTGAATGCATGGGAGGAAATGATATTAATGCTAACGCCCCATCAATCATAACATGTCATACATGTATATCATCGATGTGGATAGAGATGAAGAGAGATGGGTCTGGGTCATCAATTTGGTGTAGTGTGATCTCTTCCTTTAAGAAGCTAAGGGAGGATACTTGGTGAGTAGGTGGAGGTGTGGATAAAGGTGGTAATTTGGTGAGAGAGGATACATGATGGGGTGTAATAATGGAGGCTATGGGTGTAGGGTCATTAGGTAAAACCTCATTAGATGTAGGACCTCCATAAGAGATTGATGATGGGATTCTGAGGTTTGGATGAGGTCATACATAGACATTTTGAGGGGGGATTAGTGTAACTGTTTGAGCATGGCACAATGTGTAACCTCGTTAGAAATAGGATATGTGGGGCCACAGATAGTGATTTTAGGTGTAGGTGTAGATGGTATGTTGGGTATAGGGTTGGTCGGTGGGTCAGTTGCCTTTTCCTTTCCTTTATCTTTTTGGGCATGGGTAGCAACGTGGATCATGTTGATCCGAGGCAGGAGGTAGGTGAAGCATGTGAGCCATGAAAAATATAGAGACAAGAGGGGAAAACTCCAAATGGTGGGAAGGAACCTTGTGAGATGAGTTGGGCACACCGACATTTGGGTGTAGATTTGGTGAGTTATTTGATGTGAATAATGTTAATTTCAAATCTTGGGGGTGGCTCTAGGAGTTGTGGGGGTGAAGGTATAGGTCATTGAGTAGTAGGCAAAGTGAGGGACGAACTATGGGAATGGGTGTGGTGAAATGGGGTCCTCATCAAGAAGGTCATCATCGACAAAGTTTTCTTTGGGAGGACACAAATGATAAGAATGGTTTTTAAGGATTTTCAGTTCTCTACATCGTGCCCTGACACACGATGGTAGGAACAAATTTTGGTGTCATCAAACCCCTTTAGTTTGGGTTTTAAAGGGTCATAAGGTCCGAGCGGTGGTAATGTGATGACATAAGTCTTAAGGAGGTTAGTTAAGATTCTAGCATAGGATCCCACTAATGGATCACAATGGGAAGTGAAAGTGGGTTTGGGTATAGGTGTGGCTAATTAGAGAGGAAGGGTCTTTGCATGATGGGGAGTGGGTCGAGCTATGGTTTTTGGTGCTGGTGTGATCTTGGGTGTTGGTTGTGTTTTCTTGGGTATGGGTATGTGAGATGAACTGGCAGGAGAGTATGTGGTTGCTTTGACTACCTTATTAGAGGGTAGTGGATTTTTTCTTTATGTTGTACCTTCTTGGGTAAAGGTGATATATGTACACGAGATCTAGAGGGAAAGGAAGATGGTTGAAGGGGCCGTATGCTACCCATGGGGATAATAGAGGTTTTGTGAATGTGGATGGCATAGGTCATGAAGGAGGCGTGAGGGAAGGATACTTTGGAATGTCGGGGGTAATGCAGAAGTTTATCGATGGTATTGGAGGTATGTGTGGTAAATATGTTGCAGGTGCAGCGTAAGTCATGTTAGGCATTTGGGTATGGTAGGGGTTTACGAGGGCAGAATGGGTTGCTACGCTTTTAGTTTACCGATGGGTGGAGGTTTCTTAACCCGTGGCCGAAGGGTGAAGTCCTAAGACATACGGAAAGGGTGAAGGTGATGAAGGTGTGATCAGAGAGGTTGGAGTATGAGTTCTATGGGATTGGTTCTTCTGGTTGGGTGTCAGATTAAGCTTGGAGTTGGTTTTGGAGGATGTAGCTAAATCTAATTTGATAGGTGGATGAGTAAGGTAGGTGGTTGGGATGACCCCTAAGGTAGTTATATGTTTAGGTAAGGAAGATGATGTAGGTGTGGGTTTGGATGTAGATGCATGTTGGGTTATGGGTAGGAGTGTGAGTTGAGCCATGACTGGTATTGTGGTGGAATTTTCAATAGTTGTAGTTGTGTTTGGTTCGATTGGCGGAAATATTTTTTGGTAGATAGTGGAAGTGTCAGCAAGCGACATCTGTATTTGTGTTGAGACAGGAAGCAGAAGATGCCCCCAAAGTAAGGCTCTATCCACATAATCTAGGTGATCGGCTAAGCATGAGAATGACACCACTATAGGTGAGGTTGATGAGGATCCAATGGCAATTCCCATAAAATGTGTCTTAGAGATGGGGAATTTTCTAGCTTTAGCTTTCATGGGTAAGAGAGCCGAAAGTAAATTCGCAGGATCTTGGGTAGCTGATGGAGAATGGTCACCTAGAGATAAAGGTATTTCTACTGGATCCTCAAGAGGTGGAGGAAAAAATGGGTGCTCCTCTATGGGTGGAGGAGATAACGGTACTCCTCTGTGGGTGGAGGTGATGAATGAGCATCTTCCTTGTGCATAAAATGTACCGCGGGTGATGGTTATCTAGGTGGAGAAGTCAAAGGTGAAATGGTTTCGATGTTAATAGGAGTCTCCTTCATGGGTGAGAGAGGAGACGAAGGGTGTTCCTCTGTGGGTGGAGGAATAGGAGAGGTTGGTTCAAGTGTAGGTGGAGGAATAGGTGAGGTTAGTTCAATTGCAGGTGGAGGACTTTGGGATAGGATTTCCTCGATGGAAGGAATTTGAGGTAATTGGGAAGCAACAAGTGTATCGCTAAAAATAGCATGGACCTCGTAGGTATGGCTATCATGAGTTGAGGTCTCTCAAGTTTGATTAGAAGAAGGGGCATGATTAGGTAATGCTTTCTTAAAGATGTGTAGGTTTTGATTTGCAGGTGCTATAGGATTATCCAAGGTTAACTCGCCCTTCTCGAACATTTCTTGGAGAATGTTTTTAAAGTGCTATAATTATCATCACTATGACCCTTTACTCAATGATAGTTGCAGAAGTCATGCTCTTTATACCATGTGGGTGTGGGGTGAGTAGGGTCAAAATGAGTGTGTGGCTTTATAGGAGGAAGGGTGATGGCCCCATCTTTAATGAGATTTTCTAAGATATAAGAATAAGGTTCCCAATTGGGGTGTATTTCCATTGTCCCCTCTAAATTGAAAAGTCCTGGATAGGAGAAAGATTAGATGAGGGACTATCCTGTTTTGATGGATGAGTGGGCCGGCCTTGAGTACCATTGCGTTAGTGGTTGCCTTGAGTTGATTGATCGGGATACACTAACAAGAAAAAAATCTGCCATAGATTCTTCGTCATGCCGATGACATGTAGAGTAGAGGTCACCATGGTAACTTTCTTAATGACATTGATGGAGAAGTGATCCAAGAAGGCTTGGGCTACCTGAGTGAATGAGAAGATAGAATGTCTAGGTAACCCACTATACCAGTCTAATGTAGGCCTAGTTAGAGACATGGGAAAGGTCCTAAAAAGTAAAGCATCATCATGGGTGATTAGATAACACCCATGTTTAAAAGACCAAAAATGTTGTTACGGGTCCTCTTTGCTATTGAAGCGGTTAAATTTAGGCATTTCCGATGTACGAGATATGGACGGATAGGAATAGATGGGTGGATGAGATCACTACAAATCTCATTGTAGGTGAGAGAGTTGCGTGTGCCAGAAACCGATGCCTCCAATGTCTGCATCTTATCCATCATTACCTTGATTAGGTCATTAGTAGGTTGTGATTGTTGGGTACCTCCTATAGCGTAAGTAGGTTGGTGTTGGACATATGATGGAGGTTGCATTCCTGTACATGATGATTTAGTATAGGTAGATTGAGAAGGAGGAAGTGAAATAGGGGGTATGTACCGAGAATGAATGATAGATGAAATGGGAGGATGTTGATAGTAAGCATATAGAGGTGGAAGGGTCGTGGTTACCCTAGTGGTAATGGGGGCTAATGATTGTGGAATAGAAAGAACAACGTTTTGAAAAGGGGTAAGGGTCACCGACACTAGGGGTGGTTGTGTAGCTACAGGTATATATGAAACAATAGGTGTGGATGAGGTTATGTTCTAGGTGGTTGGTGAAGGTATAGTGGATGTGGTAGGTGTCACAAATGTGGCATACATGGCGGCCATAGTAGGTATGGGGCCTAGCTGAGAAATGACTGGGGGCAAGGCAGGTGTGGGTAGTATGGAGCTAGAGGAGGTTAGAGTAGAAGTAGGAGTGAGTGTCAAGGGAATAGATATGGGCATGCCGTATATCAACTGACCCGAGGCATCTCGAGTGGATGAGTGGGAAAGATAAAACTACAAGGTGATAGGGTTCTACTTAAGGAGTCGTGTGAACTCCTCGTGTCCTGTGGTAATAGTGATAGGTTGGGTAGGATCCATGGGTGATAAAATATAAGGTGGTGAAGGACTAGGTGGGAGTGGTTGACGAATAGCATGGAATATGAGGGTGTTTTCTTGGCTTTGGGTCAGCACCTTGTGAATAAGCACTGATGTGGTAAGACTACTTTTCTTTAAATGACACAAAATACATCTGAGACATGATAAATAGGAGGTGGTAGGTGAATTGTGGTTAAAATGTCAATTGGAAAATTACATAGGAAAAGCGATGCCGGTCACAGGTAACCATGGTCGGTCACTATGGAAAGTGGATAGTTGGTCAAAACAAGGAAAAAGGCCAATACTTTACCAAGTATGCAAGATGCTAATGGAATTTACCAGAAAGTGAATATGATAAGAGTGACAGAGACTTTGAATAGTCAAAGAAGGTGAATAGGTGTCCTTTTGGGTAGGTTAACCAAAAGAACAGTGACCAACCGATGCCGATTGAGTAAAATTGATGATGATCAAAGGGTAACTGACAATGGTCGCTAGATTGACACTAGTTACTGTGAAATTGAAACAACGATGAAGAAAATGTGGTTGTGAGTTAAAATTAAATGTGGAATCAAACCCAAAATTCTGAGAATGATGAGAATATGGTCCAGCACACTCAGATGAAGCTGGAATACACCAACTGTGATGAGGAGCGTGCAAGGGGAAATAAGAAAAATGAAGAATGTGACCTCTCACCTCAAAATGCAAGCCAAGCAGAAACACTAAGAAAAATATGATCCTAAGAGTGCTTTTTCTATTATGTTTTTTTAGCTTATGCTATTTAAGGACTGACTCATGAAATTTAGAATATAATTTTTGGTGAGGATGGCTTCCTACGAAGAAGGAGATCTACAAGGAGAGGTTTTAGGTATGTTATGGTAGGGAAGGGCCATCATCCGATGGGGGCATGGATAGAGATAACCAAATGGGTGTCCACCGTGTCGTGATCATGTGACAACCTATAAATTCTTCCAGTGAGATGTTATTTAAGAATGTGTATATATTTTAATTTTGTGATGTTTGGTAAGACTCAGAGAGAGAAAGAGAAAGGAAGTTCTTTTCTATGATTCGTTTGTCAACCATCAGTTGGGCATGACTTCCAACGTATAGGTTGCCCTCAATTAATGTGAGCTAATGTAGAGAAGCAGAATGAAATGAAATGAGTTTTAAACCCAAATTGAAATGTTGAATTTGATGACACACAAAGATGAATAGGAGAAGGGATGCTCTTTCACTAATGCGATACTAATGAAAGGGAAGAAGTGTTCTTTTTAAAGCACCAAAATACGATTGATTTTAGACAATAGAAGAAGAGAAGGTTCCAGGGGAGAAATTTTAATGTAAGAACATTTTTAGAAAGGAAACAAACATGCAAATTTTCACCTAGAAATGAAATAATGTAAAGAACCCCGAATGGGTCCCATCGGGTGTGCCAAAATGTTTCACCTGATTCTAGAGCATTTCTTCGAATGTTGATGAAATAGATAAGGGTAAAGGGCTAGGTAGAATACCTATTAAGATGTTGGTTATAGGTTGTTACGTGTGTATGACTTCTTTATCTAAAGTTGATCGTGATAGATTCCTTTTTTCTTGGAGGAATTACCTGAAATGGAAAATAAGACCACCAAATGAAAGTTAAACAATATATGTAGTGGACTGCCTAGCGTATGCTAGATCCGGGAAGTGTGATACTTCCTAGACGGCTATCAATCCACTGTTTAAAACAACTTAATGCTAACAATAAAGGAAATCCTACTGTAGTTAAAATGATTTAGGTATCTCATTTGTCTATAATAAGAAAATTTGTTCACAACAGAAAAGCTATGATTGAATCAAGGTCAAGGTCTCGTGAAATCGTAGGTATTGGTTAGGGTTAGGTTCTGGGTTGTTTTGGGTATTGGGTAGAGAATGGAAGCTGTTCTTGGTTTCTAGTTAAGAACATAGAGACCGACATCAGTCTGGTATGACCGATGTCGGTTTAGGTTAACCGGCGACGGTTGTGGGTAACCGACATCGGTATGATTGGGGTATAGGAAACTCAGTAAGAAAATTGGGTGGGGTGATGATTTGAGGTCTGGATGGAAATGGAATGGTAATGACAAGGCTTGTGTGGGTCTCAAGTATGCACAAGAATGATTAAAATCTGGATATGGGCCATTCAAGGGTGTGGGTAAAAGGATGATCAAGTTTTCATGGAGGTAAAATGGTGGTGGAATGAAATGGGAGCAGAAACTAATGACAAAAGTAAAAGAATCTACCAAATGATAAATGGACAGGTGTTGGTTAACAAAACACTTACTGTTTATACGAGCTTGATGTCTAGTTGGAAATGGTGGGTGATCAAATAGAAGGGACTTGGTGCAGTTATGGCACTTCCCTGGATACTCTCGTGAAGGAAAATGGCTATGTGGTTGCTTCAGATACTAGCTATGGATGCTCGATGCATGTAATATTGTTGGTTACGCTTACATGCAGCTATGGTTTTGTCACTTATTCTCAAAATATTTTACCAACCTCTCAACAATGTGCCAACCTCAAAATAAGGTTGTTTTGGGTGGTTCTAGGTTGACCGATGACATTTAGGGTGACCGACATCGATTAGGGCGGGATTTCCTAGGTTTTCTAAAATGAGAGATCCTTTTGATTTTCTAGGATCTTGTTCATATTTCTCCCACGGATTAGAATGGAAGCTTCCTTCTAACGGACGAGAATGTGGTTAGAGGGAATATAGGCTTTGATTTTTTAGGGTTTGGGTAAGTCTTAGTTAGTTATGGAAATATACTAAGAATAGTTCTTAAGATGAGGTGGCTAAGTGAGGTGGATAGGTGAGGTGGATATGTGGGTATTATCCAATTAGGATATTTAAATAACAAATATTGGGAGGATAATGAATTAATTTAATTTAATTAATTAAATTAATATTAGAGTGGGGTGAAGGGGGCCATGGTTAGGTGAATGTGTTCAAGGTGTTTATTTTATGAGGGACCAAGGAGAGTGTGACCCAATTTTGGTGTCTATAGGTAGGCCATACTTCATACCACTTTAATACTAGGTAATAGGTTAGTAATAAACCTAGAATCTCCTTAGGTCATTTCCACATCCCAATTTGGAAAACATGTAACTTAGGTTAGGATGCAACCAGATTAAAGTAGACATAGGTATAAAGTAAGTACATTTTACCTTAGCTTAGAATCCATTAGGATAGATCTTATAGATCTAGGACTTAGGTTTTACCTTCAACAGTCCTGAAGTAGACCTTTTTCCACTTTACACCTTTTAACATCCTATAGAAATCAACAAGAAGATCCGAGCAACAACATACAACAAAATGCAAGCACGATCTTCCAAGAAGATAAAAGAAATTGTATACATACAAAAGTTCAGTCCTTTACTTCCTTCAACTTCGAATGTCAATTTACCATACAGTCTAGGTAAGAAGGATTAAAACATTCCTTGAATCAATGGAATTGATCCAAGGATTTCATTATCGAATAGAGATAAGTTTGCAACCAACATTACCAGATTACAACTTATCTATCAGAAGCAAAAATGGATTCTTTGCAAGCAACAACATTTTAGCCTAATGAATCTAGGAGCAGAAATAACTTATCCATGGCAAGCATGATTTCTAACAATAAAAAGAATACACCTTATCAAGACAAATCACATGTCAATGCTTGCAATGAAAAAGGGGAAAGATAATAGTTTGTCAAAGATTTTACAAATAAATAAAGTCCTATCTGTATTTGATATGATTTAGGTATCTCATTTAAGTATAATAAGAAAATCCAATCACAATAGGCTAGGTTATAGTTGGATCTAAAGGAGGAGGAAACTATCAAGGTCTTTAGGGTCCAGTCGGGGTCTAATTGCGTGTTGTTTAGGTCAATTGGTAGGAGGTTGTTGAATTCTATTTTTGGGAAAGGTATAAAACATAGAGACCGGCGTTGGTCTCATATGACCGACAATGGTTTAGTAATAACCGATGATGGTTACTATGGATTTTCAATAACTCAATATTTCATGGTTTAGGGATTTGTCTGAGACTGACTCGGGGATGGTGAGGAGTGGGTGTAAGTCTAGGGAGGTGTTGGAAATACTCAGAGATGTCTATCAGTTGTGTATGGGTGATTTTATGGTGTGGGTGAAGGAATGATCAAACTTGTATGGAGATAAATGGTGGGGAAGTGAGAGTTCAAGTAGAAACTAATAACGGAAGTAATAAAGCCTACTAGAATGAAAATAGAAGAATGTTGGTTAACAAGATACTTACTGTGATGTAGGTTTGATGGCTGGATGGAGGTGATGGTTGATTAGAGGAATGGTGTTTGGTGTTATGGCAGTGTTTCGGAATGCTACCGTGGGTGTAATGATACAAGATTTTTCTGGATGATGGTTTTGGATGCCTGGATGTACGGAAAGATGCTGGTTCTGCTTGCATGCAGCTTTGATCTCATTCTCCTCTAGTCTCGAATGTGCCAACCTCTCAAACAAGGTTGCTAAGGTGAATAAATGGTAACCAATGACAGTTCCATCTTGACTAGCGTCGGTTAAGGTGGGATTCCTAGGTTTACTAAAAAGGGCAGATATTTCTAATTTCTTGGGCCAAGTTGGTTTGTTGTTGTGGATTAGAATGGAAGTTCCCCTTCTAATGAGAGGGAATATGGTTAGAGAAAATTTAGGCATTGATTTTAGGGTAGACCAAATCTTATCTCTTTAAGGCAAGTAAGACTTAGTTATTTTTAGTTATGGAAACATGCAAAGAATAGGTCTAGGGTGAGGTGGCTAGATGAGGTGTCTAGGTGAGGTGGAAATTAGGTCAATTAAGGTAATAAAATAATGGATAGTGTGAGGATGGGTATTTAATTTAATTAAAATAATTAAATTAATTATTAATGTGGAGTGAAAGGGGGCCATGGTTAGGTGCCCATGTTTAAGTTGGTTATCTGATTAGGGGCTAAGGGGAATGTAACCAAATTTAGGTGTCTACATTTGCCCCTTTTTTCACGTAGCTTGTTTTAGTAAGAAATGCTGAAAAAAATAAGAAGTGGGTGCCCCATGTGTGGGTGAAGGTAATCTCCCTTCAACCAAGAACTAGTGAGGTGGAAGACGGAAGTGGTGAGTGGTTTGATAAAAGGTGGATGTAGGGAAAATGAGCATAGATGTGGGTGAATGTGGGAAAGTGTATAGGTAAAAAAAAATACAAAAAGTAAATGGGCTAGATTCAATGGTAGTGGTAGTCAAACACACACACACGACATAAATTGTGACATAGTTCCAAGATGAAGAGCCTACAAACTCTACATCGTCCAAGGTCAATAGGTTTATCCGAACAAGGCTGAAGTGATTTTGGTATCCAAGGCATAGGATATGGTGTGGAAACACACCATACGTCAGGTGCAGGGATGTTTAGGTATGTTCCAGTACACCAAAGGTTGGGTCAGGATAAACAACACGATGATAGGCAAGGTAATGTCATTAGGTCAAACAACACGGTAACAGTGTCACAAGGTATAGCGAGCACATGAGTTCACAGGTCACTAACAATGTTCAGGTCTAGGTAGCTAGGTCACGACATGGGTAGGGCTGAGATACGGGTAAAATAACAAGTCCTTAAATGCAATTAAGGATAGGGAGAGGTAATGTAGGCTGGTAGGAAGGTGGTAATAAGGGTGGGTAAGGTCATAGAGGTGGAAAGTGGGGTAAAGGTGGGTAAAATTGGGAAAAAGGTACTAAAAGGGGTATGACAGGTAACCAGTGCTGGCTAGGTAATGACTGATGTCATTTTACTAGGGCATGACTTGACCGACATCGATTATGTCGATTTAGGTATAAAAAAGAAAAACTTGACCTATACGGATTCATTTGTATGCTTTTGACTTTTGGAAAATGATAGAGCACTAAACGAGTTGTGTTGTGTCATGAGAGAAGTACACGGGACCGTACCGAGGTGAGGTGGAGAGATCTGGGTGGGGAGAGGAGTTAGCTAGATAGGCCCACAAGATCAGGCACAATGAGTGGATTAGTGGAGAGGTTGGAGGTAGAGGTGTTAGAAGGCAGAGGTAGGAGAGGGGTTAGGTGGACCACTAGCACAACAAGTGGACATGCCATAATGGAGGCGATACCAAGACGAGGTATGAGATAATATTTTCTATGTATTGTTGTGAAATGTATAAGGGAATATGGGTTAAGGGGTGTGAATAGGGTAGAGAATTTGAAATTTGGTGGTTAAAATGGGTGAGAGAAGGGGTGGGAAAAGGTATAAGTAGGTTGAATAGGTTTAAGTAGGTGTCTAGGAGAAATGGGAGAGAAATGGGGGGAAGAAAATTAGGGGTTTGGGTTTAGGTGTAGTAAAAATGACCGATTAATTGGTCGAGGTATGGTGACGTTGGGCTATATATACTAACACCGGTCGGGATTGAAGAACCGATGCCTATTTAACATGGACTGGTGTCGGTTAGGAGTGACCAATGCCGTTAGATAATTTAGGGTGTAGGTTTATTAGGGTTGGGGTTTAGGTTGAAGGGTTTTAGGTTCAGGGTGTTTAAGGTTTAGGGTTTAGGGTGTTGAGGTTGTGGTTGATGGGGTTAGGTTTGGAGGGGTTAGGTGGGGGTTTGGGGTTTAGGGTTTAGGTTTTTAGGGGTGAGGTAGTAGGGTGATGTGTGATGGGTTTAGTTTTTAAGGATTAGGTGGGGCTGGATGGAAATGTTGGTTAGAGGCAAGTTGAATAATGTTTTTAATGTGGTGGATGCAGGATTGAGAGCAGTTATGGATGAGGACCATGTACCTCCTTTATTGTTGTCGGTATGATCGAGTGTCACCACCGATAAGTGGAGGCACGTGATAGAAGTCAGCTTAATAGGCATGATATGTTACATGTATATAGTATGGGAGCCTAGCATTATGGTCACACTCATCAATAGATGGGATGTAATGACCAACACATTCCATTTGCCGATGGGTAAGCTGACAGTCACCCTAGAGGATGTATATCAGATCCTTTTGCCTACCAATAGTGGGATAACATGTGTATTCTATCTCCTTAGAGGCCTTTGAGGAGTTTCTGCTAATAATTTTTGGTGAGGATATGGCAGAGATGAGGTTCTATAGTGCCATTCTGAGCTATGGTGAGATGTATGCAGCCCATCCAGAGGAGATGAGGCTAGTATTTTTGATTATGGAGGTAATATATTATTTCACACTACCAGATGCAGAGGGTGGGAGATTCCCATGGGTTTTGATAGGGGTCCTCTATGACATGATGGAGGAGAGGACCTAATTTTCCTGGGTGCCAGCATACTTGGTGTAGTTGTATAAGGATTTGTGAGCATATAGGAGATTATGGTGGTTTAACATATGCTACAACTTTCTTCTCCACTGGGCATATGAACACATTGTATTTGTGAGGCCACTAGGTATGCTTTGGGCTGATGCATTTAATCTAGGTTTTTTCGAGTGGGTTACGAGCCTTTGGAGTCAAGTTCGGTTCTTGGAATGCACATAGCTACTAGGGATACACATGATGTATCTTATTACAGTGTTTGTTATAGGGGTTTTGGGCATGGACATTATTGGAGGCCCTATATGGGTTTTCCATCATATAGGTGGATGACCACGGAGTTAGATGAGTCTGTAGTCAGTTTAATGGATAGAGAGGCATCACACAGAGAGCATGAGTGATACCTATAGATAGGGTCGATGACGATTTAGGCTATTATAGGATGTACCACCTCCCTTCCCACAATAAAGGAGGGATGATGTGGAGAGGAAAATGTCCCCTCCATGGTCTACCGTGCCGATAGGGTAGGAGGAGGCACTAGTCGACCGACACATTGATGATGCCGAGTACACCGACAGATAAAAAAGTGGTGGGTAGCTCATCTATGAGCAATGTCACCCTGCACCAAGACAACCAGACGTGGGCACCCTCACAATCTAGAGGGACATGTTACATGGGCAAGTGGATTCCTTACAAGGTGGGTTATAGGTTTACAGGGACAACTGACGGGGTCATAGGTAGAGGTGGCTACTTTACAGGCATAGGTGGTGGCCTTTCAGGCCCGTGTCACAACATTATAGGGGTAGGTACCAAGACAGGTGGGGTCAGAGATAGGGAGTAAGTAGCCACCCTACAGGCACTTGTGATAGGGTTACATGGTCGGATTGCCCCACGCATAGGAAAAGATGTGGCCTTACATGCCAAGATTACTAATCAAGCATCAACACGGCACATGTAGTAGGAAAATCTCAAGGATAGGGTCCTATGGTATAGTTATAGGTAGAGGGTTAGGGACCCTTATTCACAGGGAATAGTACAGTTTTTGTGAGACCCATGGCACATCCTCGAGATAGTGACGATGGTGAGATTCAAGGATGCCTTGGGTGAGGTGAGGTATTATCAGGATCATTTGGTAGTAGTAGGGATAGATTTCCCTTCATATGTGGAGTACCGAGCACAACAGGCCTTGAGTGAGAGGACTTGATCCCGCACTCATAGTGTGGAGAGCACGGGGGTCTGCGAGCCAAGAAGCAGGGGAGCATGGTGAGGCCCACAACAGAGGTGAGGAGGTGTGGGGCACCACACAGAGTGAGTGGTAGAGGAGTCAAGAGACCGATTCAGAGATCCAAGGGGAAGGTGAGGGATATCACCATTTTGGATAGTATAGGGATTATCTATGATATGGACCGACCTACGTGCTAATGATTTTTGTATATGATAATCTTTGTCTTGCATGACAATGATGTTTTATATATGATACTATTCTCGCATTCGATGATCTTGAGACATTTGTATTAGAGACATTATATATTGGAGATATTTGAGTAGATAGGTAGAGATGTTGATGATATATATATATATATATATATGGTGATGATGATGTTTATGGCATGATGTGTATATGTACTTTCGATGATGATGTTGTACATGTGATGGGAACTAGGTAAGTTAGGCATGATAGATTCAGGTCATAGGCATAGATGGTTTTAGGTCAAAGGCATGGATGCGATCAGGTCATAGGTATGGATTGATTCAGTCCTAGGTATGGATCGAGTCAAAGTTAGTTTAGGCATGGTTGGAGTTAGGTCATAGCTATGGTGTATTCAGGTCATAGGTATGGATTGAGTTAGGTTAGTTTAGGTATGATGGAGTCAGGTTGGTTTAGGCATGGATCGAGTTAGGTTAGTTTAGGCATGGTTGGAGTCAAGTCATAGGCAGGGTGGAGTCAAGTTTTGGTTTGGATTTAAGTTCCACATTATTGGTAACAAAGGAAACAAATGATGATGGATATGCATGTTATGTTTGAAATTTCTGAATATTTGTGAATTGTGGAAATTGGTGAATGTTATGATGATGTGTGGAAAAATGGTTGATAGTGATGTTTGTTAATTGGTGTTTGTTTGGTTTAATTTCTAGTTATTGATATAGAAAGGAAACTAACTAGGGTAGAATGTGAATAGGAATGGAAAAGGGGGAATGGGTCAGGGTAGAGAGTGGCCGAGCTAACCTCTAAGGGCCCCATGCCCTCGGAGTGCTGCCTACATAGTCCCGGTGAAAAGGGACCTCAAAGTTGATGTAGTTCTCCCATAAGCTAGGGAAGATTATGATGAAGTAGAAGAATGGGTTGGCAAGTGTTAGGCATTGTTGAATGTAGGTCATAGGCATGATTGAGTTTAGGTCACAGGAATGGTTGAGTTTAGGTCACATGCACGATTGAGTTTAGGTCACATGCATGGTTGAGTTTAGGTCGTAGGCATGGTTGAGTGGTTTTTAAATATAAGTGTCGATGATCTGGTCATGTATAGGATAAGAAATAAGAAATGAGGAAGGCAAATGGTAAGAGGTGGTAAAAGAGCCACTTAATTGATAAGAACCCTAATGGGTTAACCAAACCTAAGAGGGGATTATGAACATAAGACCCTAAAGGCATTACATAATGGACCATTCTAAGGGTGATGAAAGTTACATAATCACAAAATGTCACTTTTGCGACAAGTTCCTTGAGTAATGAGGGAATTAGGCAAAAATTAAAGGAGGTGAGAATAAGTAGTTTAGTGTAACTTAGTGTATGATAATGTGTCTTTTGGAAAAAGTAACCCAGGATCAAGAATAGGAAAGTCCATGAAAAAAATTTCATCTTTTTCTTCACTCATTTGTTCCTAATAGTCCTGATCGATACGGGGAGTCTATATGGGATGAGTATATTATATCCTTGAGGTCTTTATGAAGCGGATCGATGCGGGAAGCTTATAGATATTTTTATTGAATTTGTGAAATAAATATGATATAACTGTCCTTCAAGGGAGCATTCTATTTATAGCGGTGGAATTAGAGTGAAGAGATGTCCCTTTTGAGGGAGTCATCTTTTTCTGAAGTTTGACTCAAGGAGTTGCATCCCTCTTTTTTTGGACGTTTAAGTCATGGACAAGACTATAGAGGAAGATTAGGTTCTTGTTTAGAAGACAAGACCCTAGCACACAGAGATTAACTATAAAAGGGGGTGGTTTTGAGTGATGAATGACCATGGGATTCCATCCTAGAGAAGACAAAAAGTATCCATGAGAATCATGCTATGAGTAGAGCCATGGTACTCATATTGAAGATAAGGTTGAAAGGTGATGGGAAATCACATGATTCTTGTTTAGTTGTGGATCCTCAAAATGGGTAATATGGAAGGTGAATAACACTCAAGGGATGAGCGATCAACTGATAGAAAGTGATATAGGACTTGATATCAACAATAAAATGGTTGAAGATGCAAGGCGTTAAGGGGCTCAGGTTTGGGTTTACCTTCGAGTGAAGATAAATGATAAGAACCTGATCCATAGGCATGAGTAATGATATAGGGTCCAAGCCAATTAGGAGAAAATTTTCCCCATTTACTTTTCTCTTCTTTAGTTACATGTTGATTTTCTTTTAGGATAAGGTCGCCGACCTAGAAGGTTCATTCATGAATGTGTTTGTCATATGCACATTTGATATGCTTTTGGTAAATTTGGAGATGGTTAAGAGCATTGAGACAACATTCATCTAATAACTCAAGTTGTGCCAAATGATCTTGGTGAAATTCATCATCATGAGCATGTCTTATAGTGAGATGTGGAGAGATGGAATTTGGACTTCAAGAGGTAAGACAACCTTGGTACCGTAGACTAGAGAAAAGGGTGTGGCAATCGTCAAAGTGTGAATACTAGTATGATAAGCCCACAAGGCGTAAGGGATGTACGTATGCCAATATTTCCCAGTATCGTTGACTACCTTCATAAGTATTTTGTTCATGGTTTTATTGGTTGATTTGGCTTGACCTTTGGTTTCAGAGTAACAAGGTGATGAGAAACTAAGTTGGATGCCAAAAGTGTCACATAGTTTGCATAGGGTTTTGTTTTTGAATTGTTTTACGTTATCGGTGATAAGGTGGTGAGGAACACAAAAATGACAAATTATAAGATGGTTGATGAATTCACATATCTTCTCAACTTTTGTAGAAATGAGGGGAATGACTTCTACCCATTTAGTGTAATATTCGGTAGTCGTTATGATCCATTAGTGCTATTTTGAAGAATGGGGGTTGATCTCACCGATAAGATCCAAACCCCTTTGAGAGAAAGGCCAAAGGTATCATGCGACCTATAAGGCATGAATAAGTGTGTGATAGAGATTAGCATGTTGTTGGAATTTCACGCAATGTTTGACATAATCACAAAAATTGCAGTTTAGGTTTGGCCAATAATAGCCTAGGCAAAGGATGAATTTTGTGACAGCTAAACCACTAAAAGGACCTCCAAAAATTCCATCGTGGAATTCCTTAATGGTGTAGGGAATTTTAGAACATGTAAGGCATCATAAGAGAATGTCATCGAAGCCGTGATTGTAAAGGAGAAAACCCATGAGGACATAGCAAATACACTTTTAAGAAAGGATCATTGTCCATTAGGTGATATCAATAGGTAAAATGGAAAGGGGAAGATAGTATTAATATTGCTTATACCAAAGGTCACGTGGGTTATGGACAATGGTTTCGATGGAGTAAAATTCACGACGTAAATAAGAGGGTGATTGCAGCTTTTATATGGTGACAAATATTTTAGAGTTAATGGGTGAAGTAGGTATCTGAGAAGCCAAACATGCCATGGTATCCACAAATTTATTGGTAGAACGTGGGGTGGTTTGAAGTGTGTAACAGTCAAAGGTGGTCAAAATCATATATCTACGTGATGCTTATACTTTTGAAGGATCTCATTATGACACTAGTATATACCATTGACTTGGTTTATGACCAACTAATAATCACCAAAGATATTGATTATCTTAACATCTATGGCATAAACGCCTAGAGACCCAATAGGAGTGCTTTGTATTCCGTAATATTCTTTGTAAAATCAAAATTAAGTTTAAAATACAAAGGTATAGGTTCACCTTCAAGAGGAATGTGGATAACACCAGCCCCACCCCGGCGCCGACACTTGGAGCCATCAAAGAAGAGTGTCATTTGGTAATCGGGTTCGTCTAGGAAAGGGTAGCTATAAACTCGTGCTGGGAAGTGTAACATTCCCATTTTAAGACTTTAGAAATAAGGGATTTTTTTTTTTGACAATGTTCTCTATTCTAAATAAAACATAATTTAGAACACACATTTCATGCCAATCAATATCATAACTTGATTAACCATATACAACTATAAATGACTTGGTGAATTACCGATCTCTCATTGCATGACTTAGTCTCTAACTGATCTCTCATGTATGCCTTTAAGTATTGAATAATTTTATGTATACTATGTATACTTGGTTTTCTTACCCTATTCTGGGTACTGAGTGACTGTTTAAAGAACATATATGAATATTTGCTACCAAATTTCATCTGAAATCATGTTCCTTAAACTAGGTGACATAGGACAACGTAACTTGTAGCTTACGATACTTTGACCAAATATTTCCAACATACTGTTCATGTTACTATTACTAGATGGCATATTCGTCAAATTGTAATACGTCCTTCACCTCACTCTTATGTTATCTATAATGGTATTTTTCAAGCCGGCTTCAGTCCACTTGCCCAAGGTTTGACCCTAACCTAGGTTAGTGACATAATATTTTATAGGAAGATGCTCACAATGACTTAGGGTATATGGGCATACTCAACCAACCTAAGTCGATTGAATGTGCCTAGGTACCATCAGTCATAGATAGCTACTTCCTATTCTAATTCATACTACTAGCTTGACCTAGAGAGAAACTAAGTTCAAGTCCAAATGTGTGTAGATCTAGATGAACTAATGCGGAAGGGTGTTGTAACATGTCAACTACAACATTGTATCCTCGAGAAGACCTTAGTCTTCTCGAAGGTATAATTCTGCAGTTGGCGTGTGCCAACATCCGAAAAGAACTACTTCATCATGATGTACATACCTCTAGGAGGTCATTAACACTTAATTAATTTTGGATTAAGATTCAGATTACAGCAACCTTGTAAAACCCTAAATCCAACACTTCTTAAGTTCTTCATCCATATTTGATTGATTAATATTAAATAACTTCATTAACTCATGATTGATTTTTATGTTCATTAACTTGGACTTAACAAGCAGTTATCCAAAAACAGGACAACCAACATCATAAGGTTAACTTTAATGTAACTCAACTGTTCAAGGAAGGTGTAGCAACCACACAGGTTCAACTAGAGTAGACTTCATAGAAAATGAAGTCTAAATGATTAACGATAAAAAAACCTTTCTTTTGTTTTACATTCTTTTGAGAGAGGAAGAGTCTTCCTCTACATGATTAAGTGTTAGGGTTTATCATACCTTTTTTAATCTTTCCCACTTTCTATAGTTTAATTGTATGTTCATTACACATCCCTTTATTATACTATATTTGTTTAGATAAAGAACGTCATCCTATGCAACTTAGCAAGTTGCACCTTAGTAAGAGAGATTGAACTATTTCTCTTCATCCAACTTATCAAATGACAACAAAAATAAGAATACAAATAGATATGCAAAATATCAACAAGATAGTATTCCAACTTCCTTCATAAAATGTACAAGAGAAATTACACAACAATTCAAAGTAAATATCCAACCTTTTCAATTCATCATGATAAAATACATAATTTACAAGACTATGCATCTCAGACAAACTGCATGTCAATCAAGTATTAAGATCATTAAAGAATACAACTTTTCTTTTTCAATACAACTCAAGAATGAATCAGAGTTCTCTATAAAAGATCCAGACTTTAAATCAACCAATACATCAGACAATTTATTTCCTTCCTTTATCACTACGAAGTCCATCTGTAAAAATTTCTAGCATGGGTCAGTTCATTGAACTGAGCATGATAAGCACTAAGCATTAAAACAAAGTTCCTTCAACCAATTGTTCCATTAAAGCAACCCTGATTTTATGAAACAACGGGTGAAGTCATACAAATAAATCATAAGAAATAACATTCATAAAAGGAGCACAATAATAAATCTGAATTCACTTTATAGGAAGAGATCATAATATAATCAACTAATCCACTGCATTATATCAGATAAGTATTGTCCCAAACAATTACTTATTTATATCAAATAACAACTCTTGTCATTAAATTATTTCATAATTCTTCCTGAATTTGAAATACAAAATTAACTTCACTATATAAACAAAAAGAGTTACTTTCATAATCAAAGACCTTATTGTCATCTTTACCAAGTTTCCAGAAAACATGTATAGTCAAATTCATTTCAGCATCGTAACATTTTTAAGATGAATCATCCAACAACTTAAATAAATAAGAGATTCACAATTCAAATGTGGCAGCCTAATTCTTGGTCAAATAAATATAACCTAGGTTCTTAGATTAGGCCTCTTATTAACAATAGAAAAGTATTTCCCAACAATGTTTCATTTCAATTAACTGAAACAATTATTAATTTCCTTAAATATAATTTAAGTGGAGAAGTAATTAGTAACAATTACTAATAAATTACTTAATAAAAGTAATACAATTGATTCAATTAAACCAAAGATAAGTTTTATATAAAGAAAGGAGAATGAGCTGAAAAGTAAATAGTTTACAATTTCCTTTATCATTCGGTTAAACCGAATTCTCATATGCATCTTCAGAAAAGAAGAGTCAACATCCTACCCAAAAAAATTTATTAACTTACTTGCAACCTTAATGAATATTTCTATATCATTGAATATTTTAGTCATTGATTCGAAACCATTTGTTCCATCAAAATAAAGTAAGACTATAAAAAGATCACCCCTTAATCATGACCAAACAGAGAAGGAAGAAATCATCCGTTGAGTGCACAAAGAAGAGTCCATTTGAAAAAAATTCATAACGATGCATGACTCAGCCATTGAAAAATAGTCAGTCAAGAAATGGTTAAGTTTTCCTTTCTATAAGACAGGCTCAGCTAAACACTGCCATGAATCGACAAGACATTCGATTCCACACAAATAAACAAAGATCAATAAAGCTTATAAACTGGAATGGTTTGGTTGGTTCCATATACAAAAATAACAATCCAAAAGTTGATTATACATTCAACGATTCCCATGAATGTACCACAGTCAGCTCATAACATGTTACGTTAACAAACTACAAAGAAGTTTCCAATTCTGGTGAGTAAGTTTTCATCACCTCACCCAAGCCCAAAAAGGACAGAAAATCAAACTTAAGAAGATAATCACCATAATGACTTGGAGAAGGCCGACTACTAGAGTATTTCAAACATCAAATAGAACTTCAACCAAAGACAACCATCTCATCTTCTAGATTTCAATAAACCAGTAATCACCTTACAGAGTTTTGGAGAAGAGAATTCAGTAACAAACAACCAAAGTATAAGACAACTTTCATTCTTATCTCCTCATGAGCTCAACTGTAACAGTAATTCCAAATAACAAAACTTACCCAACTCCCATCGAATTATGATTCAAAGCAGTGGATATTTAAACAAAGTATAAAATAAGAACAAGATATTTCTTCAAAGATCTTATACAAGTTGAAGTACATAACACAAACAATTCCATAAACCTCAAACACCCATTAACCATTTTTCTCACGAGTTCAATTTCTTACTGAAGGGCATAGTATACAAATACGATCTGAAAAATAAGTATTAAAACTTCACAAAACAAGATACAGTTTAGAAGGGTATTCTTCTACCTTTCAAAAACAATCCAAGACAATCAGTTTGAATAACATAGGTTTACCCAGTTCAGCTGGAAACAAGATATCCATTCCATGTTTTCACGTGAGTTCATGTTCTTGCAATGCATTAAATATATACCCATACAGACCGCAAAAAGAGTATTACAAATTTTAAAAACTCAAGGATGTATCAGAGAAAAGTATCCATTTACATTCTACTTTCAAAAGAGACTTCAGTTTGAAGCTCAAAACAAAAATAACTTACTCAAACTCTTTTTCAAGCAAGCTAGTCCAGAATACATATTTCAATCAAAACACAAAAGCCTCAACAGTTCTAAATGCATTACATCATTTAACTCACTCAGAGAGAACACCCAAGAACAACATTATCATGCAAGGGTTTCATAACCAAAAAGCAGAGATTCTTTCAACAAGAAAGAAAATAACTAGAACAAAAATAAAAACCCATTTATCTCATGAGAGCAAAGTTGTTTTAATGAAACATTTTGAGAAAAACAAGAGATCTTAATGGATAGAGCCTATCATGCCTGATAGTGCTTCTGCTAATTTGAAGAAGACTTCAACCGAGCCTCCAACACTTCTTCTTTTCCAAGAAAGATCAACAACCAAAAATATCTTTCCCAATGCCTCATATACTTCCCTTGAATCGAAAATAGATCAAGGAACTCAAAAATAGCTTCAAATTGAAAATAGAACTGCTGGTTTGGAGAACCAGATAGCTCCATGCAGAGAAAAAATTGCAAAGCATGAATGACCAAACAACCCCCAAAAAATCTACCCGCATGGTTTCCAAGGTGGTTTTCTCACCAAAAATGAGGTTCATAAATGTCATTAATTCCCAAACTCCTACCTATCTCTCCATGCCACCACCATCCAAAATTGGTGAATCCTAATTCAACTTCATGCATGCATTACTAAACTTTAGTGATGACTCCACGTAGACTTCCACCAAATTTCATGCTTCTTCCTAAACTGGCAGTACGTTGTCTTATTAATTTCCAAAAATCAAATCACATTAATAGCTTAGGAACCGTCACCAAGCTTCCCACTTGCCATATGACCCTTAGGTCCCCTTTCCACATTTCATTAGTTTAGGGTAGATTCCATTAGCTTAGGATATGACCATAGGATAGTTTTAAAAGTATTTACCTTAGGTTTAGAAACATTTCAATAGGTAAATTGCCATCTTAGGTTAGGTCACAATTCATAACCATATAGTATTAGGTATTAGGTTAGAAATAAACCTAGCATCACCTTAGGTTATTTCCCCACATCCCAACTTAGTACATGCAACTTAGGTTAGGATGCCATCCCAAATAAAGTAGACATAGATAGAAAAATAGGTACCTTTTCCTTAGTTAGAATCCTATTAGGATAGATCTCATAGGTCTAGGACTTATATTTTTCCTCAATAGTCCTAAAGTAGGTCTCGTTCCACTTAACACCATTAAGCATCCTGAAGAGATCATTCAAAAATATCCGAGCACATAACATACAACAAAATGTAGGCACGATCTTTCAAGAAGATAAAAGAATTTGTAAACATACAAGAGTTTAGTCCATTATGTCCTCCAACCTCTGAATGTTAGTTTACCATTCAGATCAGGTAAGAAGATTTAAAACATACCTTGGATCAATGGAATTGATCCAAGGATTTGTTAATAAAAAGAGATAAGTTTGCAAACTTCATTTCTAGATTACAACTTATCTATCAGAAGCAAAAATGGATTCTTTGCAAGCAATATCATTTCATCCCAATGAATCTAAGAGCAGAAATGACTCATCCATGACAAGCATGATTTCCAAAAATCAAAGGAACACTCCTTATCCAAAAAACAACATGTCAACACTTGCAATGCAAAAGAGGAAAGATAACAATTTGTCAAAGATGTTATAGGAGTCGAAGTTAGATGGTTGATCCTCGAAATAGGTGCATTGGCTAGTTGGTCAGAATATCCTAGCCCTTAATGGAATTTTGATGAATGAATTCGAGGTCAAGGTCAGCCAGAAACATAATCCAGCATGAAGCACGTTGATGTTGATATGGTTTGGCATACATATAGTGCAATGGGTTAGTATTAGTAATGACGAAATTTTTGTGGTTGAGTAGATAATGGCAGAGTTTTGTGGTGAAAAACACTAAGGCTAGGAATAGTTTTTCGGCATGGGTATATCTAGTTTTGTAGTCTAGAAAGGTACTGATTATGTAATAAATTGTTTTCTCTAAGTGTCGAGTCATCGCGATGAGCAAGCATGACACCTAAAGAATGGTCAATGGCATAAATATATAGGTAAAAGGGTTGGTCATCTTTATGAGGAATTAGTACTAGTGGTTGAAGAAGGTATTGTTATAAGGCCTCAAAGGATTTATGGAATTCATCATCCCATTTGAATGAAACATCTTTCTTGAGAAGATGATGAAATGGTTAAAAATGGTCATAAAGCTTCGAGATAAAATGACGGATAGATTGCATATTACCTTGTATGATTCAAAGTTGACATAGATTAGTGGGTGGAGGAATTTCCATAATAGCCTTGACTTTAGCAGGATCGACTTCTATGCGATGTAAAGAAATGATGAAACCGGGAGTTTTCGAGAAAGTACCGTAAAGGCGTACTTCTTTGGTTGAAGATGAACACAATACTTGATGAGGCGGTCAAAGATGACTTTAAGGATGGGCAGTGTTCGGTTTGATGTTTAGATTTGGCAAGAAGATCATCTACATAATCTTCCAATATGCGATGCATGATGTCATGGAAGATGTAAGTCATGATGCATTGGTATGTAGCACCAGTGTTTTAAAGGCCAATAAGCATGACTTGATAGAAGAAGGTCCCCCATGGTGATCTTCTAGAGCTAGTAATATTTGATTGTAACCCGAGAAACCATCCATGAGCGATAGCATTTCATGGCCAGCAGTGAGATCAACTAGTTGTTCAATTCCTGGTAGGGGAAATTTGTCTTTAGGAAAAGCTAGGTTGAGGTCACGGAAGTCCGTGTAGATGTGGAGTACCCAGTCCCCTTTGTGATAGGAATGATATTAGAAATCCATTGGGGATAATCAATGGGTAGGATGAAGGAAACCGAGAGAAGGCGTTGAAGCTCTTCCTTGACCAGAAGAGCAATGTGAGGATGCATTTTCCGTAGCTTTTGTTTGATGGGTTTGGCATCAAGAATGGTTACGATATTGTGGACCATGATTTTTGGGTCAATACTAGGGCATATCGGCATAGGACCAGGCAAAAGCATTGTTATGGTCCCAAAGGAAAGAGGTGAAGGCTTCATGTTCAGTAGTGTCTAAGGATTGGCTGATCTTTAGAATGTGCGAGGTCATCCTAAGTGTTAATGTTGATTTTGATGGTAAATTCATTCAACATGGTTTGTGTCTTAGAAAAGATGCGACCGATGAATATAAGAGTCTTCCACACCAAGGTAGGTGAGGATGGACTCATTGTCTTGACATTGAATGACATTAATAGAAGGCATATTGTCATCGATCATGTTAGGATATAAGAATGGGAGAGAAGAGGGAGGCTCGCCATCATGTTGATATGTCGGCAGCCCTAGGGAAATGGTGTTTATGAAAAAAAAAAGTTAGGAGGAGTAGATTACAGATCTATGGACTTCGTGGGTGAAGATGGTAATATGGGTGAATGAGGCGGGAAGATTTCTCATCCGGATAAGGTTGGCGTGAACCTTCTTTGAGGTTAGAGTATCAAAACCAATGCCACTACTATCATTGTGTTTATGATAGATGCAGGAAATGATAGTATGGCAGCATTGTTTGTAAAATTTGAAGCCAAATCCTTTCGAGCACACCTGTGGTGGAGAAAAGTGTGAGAAAAGTAATGGTTAGTGAGGGAGTGTAATATTGGGCCCCTAATGTAGCTACCAAATCTTAAAGATGGGTAGGCACACACAGTTTGAGGGAGCGCGTAAGCTAAGGTGAGTAAGTGAGGATTCAAAAAGGGTTCTTGGAGAACCAAGGATGCGCGCCTGCAAAGCACAATTCGGGACTTAGCCATTTTCGACCTTTTGGATAGAACACATGAAGAACATTTTCCATTTGGATAAGGTTCCAACCTGGTGACATGGTGTTCTAGAAGGAATATACCTTGCAATAGGAAGATCTAAAAAGGTAATCATGACATGGAGAGGCATGCGCCTGGGGAGATCCACACCTTGACACTTGGGGCTAGATCTGAGGTTGTCAGGAGTTTGTTAGAGCTCAGATACCTATTTATACGCATGCCCTTGGCAAAGAATAGAGACGCAAGTGAGGTAGCGGAGCTCTATAGAATTACTGCAAGAACTATGGGATAAAATGGGTAGATGATTCTAGGAAGGATGTAATGGGGAATGCAAATTTTGTTTTGTGAGCATACGTGTATAGATCCAGAGATGGTGTATGACTATGGTATGCCAATCTGTGATGTTTGGAATAATACTATGGATGAATATGATAAGGTTACCATTGTGTTTATATCAAGATCTCCTTCTGTATTATCTACATGTTTCTACTATGCTTTTAATCTTGTATAATCATGAACCTTACTTGAATGTTAAGTCTATTTGTGGATTTACAACTTCCTAGTTCTATTAATTCTATTGCGTGCTTTTCTTTGTTATGATTGAAGGGGTATAGAATTCATTCTGAGCTATAAAACTTCTTCATGTCTACTAAATTACTAAGTCAAGATCATGAATTATGCCTTCCACTAAACTCACATAAAAGAGAGATTCGGCTCCCTCTCGCACGCCTCGGTGAGCGCCGGTGCCTCTTGGGTGATAAGCCGTGTGCATGAGGTTCCCTTGTTCTTGGTGGGTTCAAAAATGACTACATCTTGGTTCCATTTCTGGGAACTCTTTTCAAAGTTGTAGTGGAACATGGCACACATCATGATCTATGTAAAAAGTGATGATGGAGTGCTTAACCCTGGAAGGTGTTGAAGATTAATTTAAAAGCATGGAGGAAAAATTCTCTCAAGGATTTAGTACTAGACTGGATTTGACACACAAAGATGGGTGGAGGACACTCTTTATCATGACTTGTACGAAACCTTCTTCTATTGTTTCCCAGTAGAGTTATTTGAATGGCTCTCGGTTTATATATATAGATTAGGGTGGTATTATAAGTCACACCCTTGGACCCAAGAAACATATTAGAACTTGCAAGATATTGATCTAACATGGACCCGTGCTATAGATCATTGGTGGAAGGGAGTATTGACTAGCTACACTCTGGAATACACAATTTCCACGTATTCCTATCCAGAAGTTGCTTGAGTTTGAGTTCTTATGGGAGCCCAGAGGATCATTTCTATGTGCTATCCCCTTGCGATCAAAATCTTGATGGTAACCATGGGTTTAGAGGCATTTCCTATGGCCAGCTAAACCACTCTGAGTGCTTGGAAAGGAAGCCGGAGTTAGGGAAATATGGATGATGTAATGACCGAGAAGGAAAGGGAGGAGAGACGAATCAAGTATAACAAAGCACGTGAAAAGGAGATTGATAGACAGTGTGAGATTACAAGTGGGTTATGGAGCTAGACATGGTGGAAAGGAGTTGAGGTTCATGTAGAGGATGTGGAACCTGAACAGTCTATGATACCCCATCTTGGTAAGCATGGGAGAGAAAACCTTGCGGATTCTGATGAGAGTCCATCGCGTAGAGAAAGAAGAGTCATTGGCACACATTTTACCCCACCTAGCAACCAAACCTTGGTGCTTTGTTTGTTTAAACAAGGAAAAAGTAAAGTTGATCCATTTGATATCATTAGAAGCAACCGATCGGCACCCAGGAGATACAATTTCTTGTTTAGGACTTATATGGCTTCACACACTATTTCAGTATTTGGTGGAATGTTTGGACAAGGCACATATACAGCTGGTTTTTGAAACAAGTTAGAAATTTGTGGAGGAAATACGGTGGGAGTGGTACTAGTTCACAAACTATCGATGTGCAATTTAGTGAGATGATGGGAGTGTTCAGCATGACAAAAACAGGCCCTGTACCTAACACAGGAGGATCTGGAGGTGGAAGTGGTGGAGTTGGTGGCTCAAGATCTAGTGGATCGATGGAGGAGGAAGCATTTGGAGGAAACCAAGGGACTAGATCAAGAGGATAGGGGCCTCAACCACCTCCTCAAGTATTTTTCAAGATGTCTCTACACTTACTAGATTACAATGGGATAGAATATCTGTAGAGCATGTGCATAAGTGTGAGCTGTTATGGCACGTGAAGGGGATCATGACCCAGGATCAAAAGGCCAATCAATTTGTGATGACCTTGTAAGGACGTGTGCATAGTTGGTATAGAAAGTATGACCCTCATCAAACTGTTGTGGATTATACCACACTGAGAAATGTGTTCTTGGTGGAATTTCACATACCTGAGTTTGAACAAAAGAGCATTAGCTCTCTCAAAGAAATCCAGCAAGGAATGGTAGAGAGCGTGCAGGAATATGATGCACATTTTAAAAATCTTTTGTCTAAACTATCTTATGATATCAACCCTTCACAACATGCTCAGTGGTTTGTTAGGGGGTTGATCACACCCTTTAGGAGGGCATTATCTCATAAAACATTCACGGACCCGCGTAAAGCGTTGAAAGCTACTTTGCACGCTGAGGTAGTTGGTAGTGTTGACACTAGTGTTAGCCCATTTTGGAGGCTCAGATCACTTCCATGGCTAAGAAATTGGAGAAATTATCTGCCAACATATTTCTAGAGATTCACAGTGGGATGTGGTGCATAGATTTTAATGTAGAAGGACACACAAAGGATAATGGCGGGATATGTACTCGAAAGGTGATACATGCCCTAGCGGTAAATTACGAAATATGTCATGGGGACCATGATGCAAGTAGGTTTCCCTTGCTGTAGCGCATAATCCATAAAAACATATCTTTTTATTGCAAGATATGTACCTCAACCACACATGACCATGGGTATGAAGAGCGTGGAGATGGAGTGCGCGCATAGAAGAGGGTTTTACGGAGGATTTGATGGTCATGGTAACTGTAGAGGAAGAAGTGAGTTCCCGCGTGGGACGTGTTTTAATTATGGAGCCACGAACCATTATAAGTGCGAATGTCCAGATCTTCTACAATGCTCATGGTGTGGAAAAAAACATAAGGAGTGCCCAGAGTTATACGAACATATGAGTCTATAGTACTAGAAAGATAAGGGCACTGTCATGGTGAGTATTAAGAAGGCTAACGTGCAATGGCTTCCATGAGTAATACGTGAATCAGAACTAGAGCTGTTATGGTAACAACAAGGGCAGAGTCCGCGTGTGTAAGGGAAGCACCTAGGTAGAGACCTCTAGTTTCGAGGGAAGAAGTAGTACATGGGAAGTATCCAAACCCGGCTCACTAGAAAGAAGTCTACCAGGAAACCATGGACGTAATTCAGAGTTTACAAGGGGAAATCCAATGCTTAAAAGAGCAAACTAGAAAATATGAGCAAAGAAGACTAGTAGAAGCACCAAAGGATGACTTGGATGAGGTTAAGGAGGTGTGTAAGCTGCTGAGGTAAGAGAATATTATTCCCCTACTAGGAGCATGGTTGAGAGAAAAGGTACCGCACTCAGGGAAGAGCATGAAAGGTATATCCTACATGTAAACCTCCCACCTCACAGCCTTGATTATGACAAAGAGATTACCTTGAACGTAGTAGTGGATGGGTGGTTGCTTAACAACATCCTTATTGACACAAGCATGGAACTCAATGTTCTCACTTTGGATGCCCGACATCAAATGGGAAGACTGCATTACAACCATCTTCAAATGTCTTGTATATGGAAAATAAGACAAAGGAAATGCCCATAGGTGTCTTGAAGGATGTGACCATTACCATTCAGAGGACTAAGTTCACTTTGGGTATTTTAAAGTCTTGGCACTTTTCGAGGTAGATAATTTCCCAACGTTACTTGGGCACCGTGGTGCTATAAGAATAATGCAAATCTTTGGTTTAATAAGGGGTACATAAGCTTTGAAAAAAAGGAAGAGAGGATGATTATACCGCTTGCTGATGGAAATTCCACACCCTATACTAAACCCCTTAGAGAGGAGGTCCTTGAGAATATATGTGCACTCCATAAGAGATCTAGAGACCATCCACCCTACAGAAAGAGTCATCCAGTTTGATGATGCTCAATCTATCAGTGATACTACCAGTATAGCATGGAATAATTGGGTGCATGGGATTTATGAATTGATTGGGTGAAATTTGAAAGGATTGGTAACCAGGCTAACCATGACGCATACAATTCGGTACACAGGAGGAAAGGCAATAACAAAGTATCCTGGGATACATACCTCGAGTATTTTGAGGAAAAGGAAGCTCAATGGAGGGAGGATGAGCGATGAGGTATGTTGGGTTATGTTACGATAGGCATAATAGTAAAGTAGTGGGCTACGCATAGCATTTTTTTTTGGAGTGGCATGAAGTTAGAATTACACTTAATGTACTGTTCTCGAAGAGCAACATACCCACCACTATTAAGGATTAAGATGGCAAAGGACCCACCTCTTCCCACATCCAGGCATGTGAGAGTGCGGGAGAAGGCTTGGAAGCTTTACCACCCTCCCTTTGGGTTCACAAGTTGTATTCAACACTACAAGGTTGTGCGCACTCTTGGTACATTCATTACGAAATTCTCTACCAAATAGAAAATTGGCGGGAATTAGCGGTGACCTAGTTCACACATTCGAGTACCGAAGTACCATGTAACCGATTGATGAGGCATTGCAGACTATCAAGCACCTCACTCACGGGGATTACGCAATGATGGAAGATACATTAGTATACTTACTTGGTGGACCTAGCTTGGAAGCATGGTTGAAGAGGAGGAACCAAAAGAAATATAATTCAAGCACACGTGTGCTGAAAAGGAGAAAGCAAATATGGTATACTTTGTTGATGGAGAGGAGATGGCGAGCCTGAATGTCAACCATTTGGTTGGCATGCATGAAGTAGTGATGATTTGGATGCATGTGCATGCGTATATCATTAACCACTCAAAACCAAGAAAGTTAACATCAGCTCAGAGAAGGAGCCCAAGGAAGCTATCATTAGGGACTGCTGGTCAGTAAAGGAAGTATCAAAGATCATCGATCTCTTGCATGAATTTGAGGATTTATTCCCATGTGGATACCATGATTTGAAATTTGTCCACCATTCATTGGGGGAAATGAGGATAAAGTTGAAATATGGTGTGCACCCCGGTCAGGAAGAGGCCTTACAAGATGAATCCCAACATGCGTGTAAGGGTTAAAGAAGAGCTAGACAAAATGATAGCATCTGGTATCATTGAGGTTGTGGAGGAATCATAATGGATAAGTCTAATGGTAATAAACATAAAGAAGGATGGGTGGATTAGGATATGTGTGGATTATAGGGAGTTGAATGTTGTTTGTATCATAGATCCTTTTCCCACCCCTTCACTAAAGAGATTTTGGAAGGAGTTGCGTTGGGCGTGAGGTCTATTCCTTCACAAATGGATTCTCGGGATATCACCAAGTAAGGATTGCCAAAGAGGACCAAGAAAAGACAACTTTCACCACCAAGTGGGGAAGCTTTGCATACACAGTCATGCCCTTTGGATTGAGGAATGCACCCACTGTATTTTCGTGCATAGTGGTACAAGCATTTCAGGACTTCATCCACAAGTTCCTTCAAGTATATTTGGATGATTGGACAGTGTATGGATTGGTCAGGGACCATTGTGATAACTTGAGATTGATGTTTGAAAGATGTCGGTAGTTGAGGATTTCCCTCAACATCAAGAAATGTGTTTTTACAACCCCTTTTGGAACGTTGTTGGGGCATATCATATACAAAGAGGGCTTACTAGTGGATCCTGCAAAAGTTGCAATTATTGTGGGATTAGGGGATCCCACCAGCCAAAGCATCATGCGTGGATTTCTTAGACACATTGGGTACTATAGAAAGTTCATTAAGGGATACACCAAGATCACCGCACCTTTGGAAATATTTCTCAGACATAAGAGTACCTTTCAGTGGGGAGAGATGTAGCAGAGGGAATTTGACACTCTAAAAGAAAGGCTTATCACCGCACCTATTCTATGATTCCCATCATGGGATAAACCTTTCCATGTCCACATGGATGCCTCTAGTACAATAATGGGAGTCGTTCTTGCTCAACCAGGAGAGGGGATTGTTGATCATCCCTTGTGTTTTGCAAGTAGAAAGTTGACACCAACAGAACAAAATTATACAATGAATGAGCGCGAGGCATTTTCAATGATCTACGCGCTCCAAAAGTTTAGACAATATATACTAATGACTCCATTCATATTTTACACTGACCATATGGCCTTGAAGTATCTAGTAAACAAAGCAATGTTGTAGGGCGCATATGCCATTGGGTACTTTTATTTCAGGAATTTGAATTCAAAGTGGTGGTAAAACCGGGAAAGAACAATTGTGGGCCGGATCATTTATCAAGGATTGATTCAGGAGAGGATGTGCAAAGTATCAAGGAAACCATGCCAGACATGCAACTATTCAGGTTGTAATGCACACCCTCAGAATTAGAGGACATTGTTGTGTTTCTTAAGGAAGGTGTGGCACCCGAAGGGATAAATGCACTACAAAGGAAAAGGTTAGCCATACGTGCCACACCCTTCATGTTGATCAATGGGGATTTGTATAAAATGGAACATGATGAGGTTTTATGCTGGTGTGTATTATAACATGAATGCGTAGCTATAATAGAAGAAGCCCATGGTGGGGTTGCTAGAGGACACTATGCAGGGAATGCAACCGAGCATAAGATCCTAGTCGCAAACTATGGTGGGAGACGATTCACGAGATTGCATTGATTTTGCAAGGCTGTGACCACTTTGCCAGTGCCTTGGAAAACCACGGAATAATGGATGAGATGCCCTTATGCCCCATTACCGGTCGAGAACCTTTTGAAAAATGGGAATTAGATTTTGTCGAGACCAATCTCACCCGGTATGCGCGAAGGACTAACTCATGGTATTGTAGATCAAGAATTTCATGCTTGTTACCTATCCAAGTTAATGTACCAAACTAAACACAAAAAACTTGAAAAACTCAAATGAAATCGATACCTGAAAGACAAGATCTGAAGATGTAGATGGAAAAGAAAGCCAATGTAGACAAGACGGGTGCACGAGTGATCCTGCAAAGTAGATCCAAGAAACCTGCGAGACACAGATGCTTGACAGAAAAAGACCACGTTAAAAGATATTTGGGTGGAATGCCCAAAAAGTGGGTCCGAGAAGCAATAAACTCCCTCGGCGGATGTCAGTCCACGTTTTCAATTAAGGAAAGAAGCATACATGATAAAAGATGTAAGTAAATATCTATATTTTGATTAAAAATAATGACGAGAAAAAGTAAACAATGAGACATAAACCAATAAAAAATGGGAAAGTGTGAAAATAATGCTGGATTTGTGTTCCCTGAATTATTTTACCTGTCCGTAGGTAGATCGACGTCGATTAGGCAAATCGACGTCAATCGAGAAGAATTGGTGTCGATTCGACTAAGATAGGCCGATGTCGACTAGATAAAATCGGTGTCGGCCGGGTATGGTCAACGTTGACTTGGGGAAAATTACGGGGAAGATTGAGAAAGCAGAAAAGAGGAAGCTATATTTTCGATCTCTACCGAGATCTACAAGAGCCGTAGGGATACTGACAAGGCTCCACCTGTGTTGGATGTAGGAATAGAGTCACCAAGAGATCGATGGAGGCTCACGATGTCAATGTGGTAGGATCAGTAACAGTACTCCTCTCAGGGATTGATTTGGATAGGATTCACTCTCACTTGATAGATAATGCTTAGACTTGATGCTCAAAACTCTCTATCATTCTTTCTGTCTAACCAAAACTAAATTCTAGCCCTGTATTTGTAATCGGTGCCGACCGAGATGAAATCGGTGCCGCTCCAAAAAATCAGCATTGGCCGAGTATCGGTCGGCTTGACTCGATCGAGGAAGCAGACTCCCAAAATGGCCAAAAGGGATGATTTTTGGAAAGATGAAGTGATCCTTCCACCTCAAATATGGGAAATATCCCATTGCTCGGTTTGGGAGGAGGAGAAATAGGGGGGATAGATGGATAAAATAGATATGGGAGGTTAGGAATTGATATGGGGTAGATAAGTGGTTAGGATATATGTAGAAAATATAATTAAATAGTTAATATTTAATTATCTATGGGTAAAACATAATGGGGTGACATAAACTTAGGATAGATGTTTAAATCAAATATTAAATAATACCCTAAGGGAGAAATGGTGATGTAAACGTGCCCCAGGTTACCCGAGAAGACAAACGCACATGGGGGACACCAAATTGGATAACCAATTTTAGGTGTCTACATTTTGCCCCTTTTTGTCAAGTAACTTGCGATAAGCAAAGTTGTGAGACAAAAACAAGGAGTTGGAAGAAAGGAAGAAAAAGTGATGATGTGATCCCCCTCAAACTAGGGATGGGATGGGCCCCAAGAGTAGCCAATCCCAAGTTTGAAAAATGGTAGATGAAAATGCAGGATGCCCCAGCTAGATGCCTGGAGTAGATCTGATCATTAATGACACACAAAAATAAATATTAAGGCAACAACCTAAGGAACTCACATTGGTAGGGCAGACTAGACGGTCTCCGCATGAGATGACGTTAGTACCTACAGACCCATGAGTGTAAGGAGGGCTACAAAATAGTCAGCACCTAAAGAGAGACACATTGGTAGGGACAACCAGACGGTCTACCAAAGCAGACAATGTTAGTGCCTACAGACCGTTAACTCTAAGCTACCAAAAATGCGAGTGCCCCATGGACAAGGAACAGGCTCGAAATGGACGATAATATCAAAAGTATGTGCCAAAAGGCAACACTCAGGGCACAATAATGACCAGATAAATAAGCCAAGCATCAACACTATGGCAAGAAGATCAAGAGATGGAAGAAAGCGACGTGGAGAAGCCAAACTACAACCCATCAGCAACAATGGGCCCAAAATTGGCGTCGATCAAACAAATCGGTGCCAAGCTGTGCGAGTAAATATAAATATGCGAACAGAAAATGTGAATGATTTATTTACACCGCGACGATTGATTTAGAGAGAGTTAAAAACTGATTTTGAACAACATGGAAGCCTCTGGAAGTAGTCAGAAGTGGAAGAGGACATGACCTGGGGTAAGTGGTTCTACCCGAACTTGTCATATAGTATAATAATTTTATTATTATTATTATTATTATTATTGAAAAAAATGGAATTGGTGGGAGGCCAGAGTGTTTTTGACTTTACCTCCCAATCGGCGTCGATTGGAAAAATTGACACCGATTAGATTAAATCGGTGCCGATTCACTTCAATCGATGTTGACTATATATTGATTGACACCGACTGAAATAAATCGATCTTCGATTGGACCGAATGAACTGATAAGATGATAAAATGTGTTTTGGATGTTCTGATTTGGATAAATAGGAAGCTAACATTGCTCTTGATGTTATGGATGCAGGCACGAGAGGTGTTACACATGTGGGATGCTATTCCCAAGCTACTAGAGACCATTCTCCCCGATGTCACTGATGAAAATTGGTGCCACTTAGAGCTATCCGAGCTCGGGGCTTACGGTACTGCGATGAGTGCCTCGAGATGTACGATTGATGTGAGCACTAGTGCGGCGATGGGATAGCCTTGAGACTTGCACTTTTGGTTCGAGGATGGGTGAGATGACCATCACCCACGAGGACACATATAGGATCACGAGGGTGTCGATCACTAGGGACCTGATAGAGATTACTCCATGAGAAGCGTGTGAGAGGGCCTAGGATGATTGGTGGTGGCTAGGAGAGATAGCACTGGTCCAGAGGAGGGTGGAGGAGATAGTGTCTTCCACTTATTAGATTTTACGATATAGAGATTGGTGTATTTTGATATCGATATATTGATGTAGCCTCGATTTGAAGGCAATTTTGATGTATGATATAGATGGATTGATTGAAAGCCATCCATTCTTTTTTGTACAGATACTCATGTATATATATAGATTCATCATTTTCTTTGTCATATGATTGTACTCATGCTTTTAATTTCGATATACATGGATAGATGTAGCGTAATTGTGATGGATATAGACATATGCTGATAGATGATAAATAGATGTGATTTGATGGACATAGACATAGAGGAAAAAATAGATGTGATGTGATTGTGGATTTAATTTTGATGAAAAATAGATATAGATAGATATAGTGTAACTTGGATGGTCATGTTTTTTAGATGATAGATGGATAAATGGATAGATGTGATTGATAGATTTGATATGTTTAAGATGTTAATTTAATTTTGATGAAAATAGATATAGATAGATCCACATGTGTTGAAAATACATGCTTTGATATGTTTTTGGACAAAGTAGATAAGATGAATATAGATAAATAATAGATTTTGACTAAATTAACATGTTAATTGTCGATTTAATTAGATGAATAACAAATAATAATGGGATATACTCTCTGTGAGAGTAAAAGCGTAATGAAATGACGTTGATTAGAAATAAGGAAATACACCTAGATAAGGAAAAGAATGATAGGCTAGGTCCCTATCGACCATAAATAAAGACTTTGATAGAAACCAAAAGACCATGCATACAAGGCCATATATGAGATTAACATAAACACGACACTAGCTAGTCATGCAAACTAGATCTAAAAGGTAAATGGAAGGAGAAGTAAGTAAGTATTTATCCTATCAAAATTTACAAAGGACAGAATATATGCTCCCATTGGGAAAATAGGGTTCTCCATATGATTGAAAAAAGGTCTTATGTCTCAGCTTCATGATTTTTGTTTTGATAGAAGAGAAAACTGATCAATGCAGGAAGTTTGCTAGATATAGAAAGACTGATCGATATGGGAAGTCTTTCAATGATGCTAAGAAGAAAACAAACAGCCGTCCTTCAAGGGAACAATGTATTTCAAATGTAGCCATCCTTCAAGGGCATGGTCTATATTTTGAATGTAGCCATCCTTCAAGGGTATGGTCTATATCTTTTGATTCATTTTGAAAATGCATAGATAGCTGTCCTTCGAGGGATCAGTCTATCTTTTGGGAATTTTTAGGATAGCATCTTTTTTTTGTTGGAGATTTTGGATATTTTTTGAAAGAAGCTGAGTGTAGACCAGATAGATCAGATAGAGGGGAAAAAATGTATAAAAACACATACTCATGCCCGAGTAAATTTGATTAAGATAGATACTTTGGGGCAAATGAAGAAGTGATTAAAGTGTCCCTACTAGGAGGAGGAACATATCCATAAGAAAAAATGCCATGAGTAGAGCTGCGATACTCATATTTAAGGTAAAAAGACATAACATGGAGGACCACATAATTTGAATCACCATGAAAATATATAGTGGTTGTTAGATGGATGAAAGATCTGTTTTGTGACTAAAATTGTGTAAGATAGATTTTAACAGTAGAAGGGCCTTAGATGCAAGGCATTAAGAGGTTCCATTTTAGGTACACCATCCATGGAGGATAGACGATAAGCCCTAGACCCATATTTATGAGTGACTACATACAGACCCATCTAGTTAGGAGCAAACTTACCACGCTGACTCTGTTCTAGCGTAGTGACATTTTGGTTTTCTTTAAGAACAAGATCACCAATTTTGAAGTCACGGTGTTGCAAGTGCTTGTTATAAGCACATTTGACATGCTCAAGATAGATTTGATGATGCTCAAGAGCATTGAGATGCCGCTCATCTAGCAACTCAAGCTGCGCTAGATGATTTTGACAATAGTCCTCATCAGAGACAAATTCTCTGAGAGAAACACGAAGAGATGGGATCTGGACTTCCAAAGGAAGAACAACCTCTGACCCATAGACTAGAGAGAAGGTAGTAGCACCCGTAGGAGTGTGAATGCTAGTCTAATAATCCCAGAGAGAAAAAGGGATATGTAAATAACAATCCCTACCAGCTTGACTAGTTACCTTTGCGAGGATATTACGCAAAGTTTTATTAGAAGCCTCGGCCTGGCCGTTAGCTTGGGGATAGTATGGAGAAGAAAAGCTGAGTTTGATATTGAAAGTGTCACAGAGGTTCTACAAATCAATGTTTTTGAAATATTTACCATTGTCTGTGATGAGTTTGTGTGGAACACCAAAGTGACAAATGATGTGTTGATAGACAAAATCAACAATCGGTTTAGCTTTGGTCGATGAAAGAGGAATAGCTTCCACCCACTTAGTAAAGTATTATGTGGTAGTAATGATAGAATGATGACACTGTGAAGAGCAGGGATTGATAAGACCGATGAGATCAAGACCCCATTATGAAAAAGGCCAAAAATTTGTTGCAGGTTGCAAAGCCTGACTAGGGATATGCGTAAGATTGGAATGTTGTTGACACTTGACACACTTCTTAGTGTATTCACAACAATCTTGATTAAGAGAAGGCCAATAATAGCCTAAATGTAAGATGCATTTATCTATGGCCAAGCCACTAAAATGTCCACCACAGATACCATCATGGACTTCTGGATGGCTTTAGATGATTCAGGGGTTTTGAGCCACCGAAGTAAAATACCATCAAAACCATATTTGTAGAGGATTCCTCCTAGAATAGTATAGTGATTAGCATGTAGGATAAAAGATATTCTACCATTGGAAGTCAGATATAGAGGAAGAACTGAATGAGATAGATAATCAACGATCTATTGATACCACTCATCTTGAGTATTGGTTGTGACAACATTGATTGAAGTTAGTTGCCAGAGATGAGATGGTTGATCTAATCACTGCATAACCACATAAAGTCGCGAGTCCTCGGTAAAAGGTGGAATAAGTGAGGCTAACAAAGCCATTGTATTTGTGAATTGATTCAGTAGTGCAAGGAATAGCTTGGATAGTGAATTTATCAAAAGATTGGAGTTGAAAAAGAACGATATCATGATATTTTTGAAGGATATCATTTTTGCATTGATAGACACCCGTGACTTGATTAACGATGAGTTCAGAGTCACCAAAGATGTCGATATGGCAGGTGCCAAGATTAATGGAATTTTGAAGACCTAAAAAAGGAGCTTCATATTCAGCCATATTATTGGTACACTCAAAGTTAAGTTTGTGTGCGACTGAGATAGGTGCACCCCAAGAAGGAATCATAATGAAACCTACACCTCCCCTTTGTTGGCATTTGGATCCATCAAAGAAGAGTTTTACTTTAAATGGAGAAAGACCGAAATCATTTTTTTGGATATATTCATTGGGAATTGAGTAAGGGGACTTGAGTGTCTGCGGAAGAGGAGCATCAACTAATTGATCTGTAATGACCTGACCCTTGATAGATTTTTGTGGAATAAACTCGAGATCAAATTCTGTCATTAGCATGAGCCAACGAGTGATACAATCATTGTGATAAGGCTTCACATGCATTGTCTTGAGTGGATTGAAACTTGTGACAATGTAATTTTTGTGATTGAGGAGGTAGTGACAAAGCTTAGAAGTTACAAAGAAGAGAGCACAACACAACTTTTCAGCTTGAATAATGTGTTTCATACTCATGGAGAGTGTGACTGATGTAATAGATGGCCTGTTCTTTACCGTTAGTGTCTCGATGCGAGATCATGGCTCCCAAAGCATGGTCAGTCATAAAAATATAAAGATAGAATGGCTCCCCCTCGCATGGAGGTGTAAGCATAGGTGGGGAAAGAAGATAAGCTTTGAGATCATCAAAGGCCTTTTGGCAATGCTCATCCCATTCAAAATGAACATTCTTACGAGAGGAGATGATGAAAAGGTTGACAACGGTCGATAGTTGTGAGATAAAATGACGTATTGATTGAAGGAATCCTTGAAGACCATAAAGTTGCTTTAAGTTAGAAGGGGGAGGTATCTCAAGGATAGATTTTATTTTGCGGGGTCCACTTCAATACCCCTAATAGAAATGATAAATCCTAAAATTTTACCAGTGAGAATGCCAAACACGCACTTAGATGGATTTAGGCAAAGACAAAAGTGAATGAGCCTCTCAAAGAGAGGTGTAAGAGTGAAAAGATGATCCTAACAACATTTGGATTTACCGAGGAGATCATCAACATAATATTCCATGGTTTTGTGTAAGAGATCATGGAAGATGTAGGTCATTGCGCGCTGATAGGTTGCTCTTGCGTTCTTAAGACCGAAAGGCATGACATGATAACAAAAATTCCCCCAAGGAGTTATGAAGGAAGTCTTATGTTGGTCCTCTAGTGCGATGAGAATTTGATTATACCTAGAGAAACCATCAATAAGAGAAAGCATCTCATGACCTGTCCATAAATCCATGAGTTGGTCGATATTAGGTAGAGGAAAATCATCTTTTGGACAAGCAAGATTAAGATCCCGAAATTCGGTACAAATTCGAATCTTCCCAGTAGCTTTGGTTACTGGTACTACATTTGAAACCCATTTTGGATAATCGATGGGTTGGATAAAGTTAGCAGAAATCAAACGTTGCAACTCTTCTTTAACAAGAAGGGCTACTCGAGGGTGCATTTTATGTAATTTTTGTTTAACCGGTTTGATGTCAAGAAGAGTAACGATATTGTGGACCACGATATCGGGATCGAGTCCTAGAATATCCTCATATGACCAAGTGAAGGCTTGATGATGGTTGGAAAGAAAAGTGGTATATTCTCCTAACTCCTATGGATTAAGATATGGACAACCTTAATGATGTGAGAGTCTTTATAAGTCCCTATATTAAGATCGACACAGTGGCTTCGTTAAGAAGCGTAGACGTGTCAGAAGGAATGGTTTTAGGAAGATAGGAATCCTCTACCCCGGATAGGTGAGAAAATAATCATCAAGTGGATAGTGTTGATAGTAGGAGAGTCATCTCCAACTATTTCAAGGAAGACTAATGGTATGGAAGTGGATTTGTTATTAGTTTTATAGGTCGGTGGCCCTAAGGAAAGCGGTATTGACTAAAAAAAAAGTTAGACAGGATGGAAATGGCATCATCCTCATCAAATGATGCTTCGACCTAGCGCGGAGAAGATGGTTCCTCAATGAGAAGAGGCTCATGAAGAATAGTGATGGTGGCTTTTGAAAGAGGTTTACATCCTAAACCAAATTTTTGATGTGGTTTGAGAGTTGGAATGGACGTGAGGTCATGCACACCCTGTTCATACTTTCCCAGGCCAAAACCCTTCCATGCACATTGATATAAATAATTTTTTACAAACGTGGGATTCTCAGAGACAATCAAACCTGTTGAATAGGGTTTGGTCCTAGGAGGGGAATTCGGGTGATAGTGAGGTGTATCAAGACCATCGTAAATGAAGTTAGTCGTTGATTGGGCAGGCCAATGGTGATGACGTGACCGAGACCTGGCTGATATTTAGGTTGTTTGTCTAGTCTACCATACTCATTAGGTTTGAGATGGGTGTCAAAAGAGAGAAGAGGAAGCTCTCCTAGTGAGAAACGCTACAATGTATCTTCTAGATTTTGTAAATCTGGTAGTTTTGTTACAGGTATGGAAGAGGATGAAGCCTTGTTAGGAGAACAAGCATTCTCCTTTAGAGGGGCAGACCCTGTGGTCATGTCACATTGTGTAGAAGGAAAAGGATCTCCTGGATGAGTATAGATTTTTCCCTCATACTAATATTTTAAGCATTGATGAAGGGTTGATGGGATGTAATGCATTGCATGAATCCATGAGCATCTGAGGATCATATTGTAGTGGAATTTCCCTCGACAATGTAAAAGAGTTCGTGAAGTAGCTTCTTACCTACTCGAATGGCGGGACCACGATTCCTAAAGTAAGCTTTGCCGAGATGATCATTAAATGATCAAAGGGTGAAAGGAGGGGGTGACAAAACATTATTTGGTAGCTTAAGTTGCTCGAATGTGTGTGAGGAAATGACGTTGAGTGCAGCACCACTGTCAATCATAGTGCGTTTTAATGTAGTGTTGTTGATTTGAACTGTGATAAAGAGGGGAGCCTCTAAATCCTCAGAAGAAAGGGAAGGAATTTCTGAATATTCAAAAGAAATGGTGGTTGATGGTTTATTCAATCCAAAAATCATCTCGAAAGGCTGGGGCTCATCTGAATTCCTGCGATCGACATAAATTATCAATCAAATCCACTGACGATCTTTGTGGAGATGATTGAATGAGGTCAAAAAGAGACATTTTGAATGGATCATGAGCAAGTTGTTTCATAACACTCTCCTCTACTGAAAAAGGAATCTGAGCCTGAGGTGAAGCATGAATAGAGACCCTAGGTCTCAAGGCTGATGTGGAAGGAGGAATTCCTTCAGGGGCTACAAAAATGACAACCCATGGCCAAGATGATGATAGATTATCATATTGTTGTGTTCTAGTGGTGATATGAATCGTGTCGATTTGGGAAGGTGGAAGACCATCTGGCATGGAATTAGTAGAACTAGAGGCCTGAGTAGATCATTGAGGCTCAGATGTGGTTGAGATGATAGGAGATACTTGTTCCTCCTCTTCTTCCAGCAGAAGATCACTTTCTTCCAAAAGAAGGCATTGTGACAGATTGAAGGGCTTTACATCCCTCGGTGTCATGTCCTAGGGTGCGATGGTAAGCACAAATCAAATCAGAGTTGAACCAGGAAGGTTTTACTCCTTTAGGATTATAGGGTTTGATCGGAGGAAGGGATATGGATGAAGACTGGATAAGTTGGTGAAGAATCTTGGTATAGAATCTGGTAGACAAAGATGAGGACAGAGATGACAGAGGTGCCTCTCTTACTTCCATGGACTTTTGAGGTAAAAGAACCTGCATATCTAGTTTGAAGGTATTTTAGGGATCATTTTACTTTTTCAGACATCGAGAGAAGTAGCCTTGGACACTTGAGATGGAAGCAAGTGAGGCATGATTGATTTCTGCGGAGGAGGAGCTCCTAAGATAGATTTTGAAGAAGATGAAGATGTGACAAGTGTTGTGGTCTTCAGAGATAGGGAAGGCTGCTTGATCAAAATAGATGATGATTTAGATAATGCTGATTTAGATGAGGGAGGAGCTCCCAAAATAGGTCTGATCAGAGGAACAGAGGGTACCTTGGCTTTTGGTGACAAAGATGATGGTCCTGATAAAAGAGGTGATGCCTCTCTAGTCTGTGAATTCACTTTACAAGGCACCAGCAAAGAAGGTGTTGTAGAAGAAGAATATGATGGTTCCGATGGTATTATAGCAAAAGACACCTTCCCATTTGATAAATCCAATATTTTATGAGGCATAGAAAGAGATTTTTGAGGGAAGGCACCAAGAGTCTTAATAGTCCAAAATATGGGTTTTCCTTTTCAAGGATGGTGACAACTTCAACCACATAAGGTGATTGTAGCCTTTTCGGGGGAAGGAGATGAGGAGGTGTTGATGATGTAATGTTAGAATTTAGTTGTCTTGGTTTAAGTCTAGGAACCGAGAGTGTAGGTGTCGGTGTTATTTCTTTAGATTTTCCCTTAATAGGCAAAATAGTATCGAGTGATGGAAGAAGTGGATGATGAAGGAGCAGTTCCTTGTGAGGGAGGTACTTCTGGTATAGTAATTGTGGGTGTAACTACTGTGGGAAAGGAAATGGGAAGATTCAAAATCAAAGATGCTTCCGTTGAAGTTGGTACAACTATAGGTATGTTTACCAATGGCATAGTCACAACAAAAATGGGAGAAATAGAAGTAGATGTATTCACGGTGGAAACTCGAAGAGATGTAATTACCTCGAGCATCGAAAGAATATCTGACGATGAGACAGATGAAGATGACACTGTCTCAGGAATAGATCAAGATTATATAAAGAGGTAGAGGGAGATGAATCCGTCTCTAACAATGTGGGAATATTCAAAGACAGGGTGTCTGAAGATGATGGAATCCCAGCGATTAGTGGAGCGGCAGGAGGTTCTGATTTAGTCGATGTGTTCATAGATGGCTTAGTTTTAGAAGAAGATTCTTTAGTAGAAATGAAGCTAATAGTATGAGTGTTTGGTTTTTGAGACTCTGAAGCATCATGGTTTGGGGAATGATTGGGAAAATGTTGTTTAAAAACATCAAGCACCTGATTTGGAGGAGCATTTGGGTTATCCAGAATGAGCTCACCTTTATCAATGAATTTCTGGACAAGATTTTTGAAGGTCTGACATCGTTCAATGTCATGGCCTTTGGTTCTATGATAATGACAAAAGTCATTTTCCCTATACCAAAATGGACATTCTTGGCTTTCATCAAAATTTCTAATGGGGGGAAGTTCAATCATGTGAACTTCCAACATTTTTTCTAAGATAGAAGCATATGATTCCCCCAACGAAGTAAAAGATCGAGATGATGAGGGTCCTTTTCAAGAAGATGAGGAGTCTCTCTGTGGTGTTTGATTAGAACTGTTATCAGCATGTGGTGTTTTTAATATGATAGCGTTAGTGGATCCCTGATTTTTGTCTTTAGAAGTGGAAGGGTTTGATTTTGTAAACCGAGAAAAATTTGGTTTAGATTTAGAGTGAAGTTTTAACTTCCCTTGTTCAATGGCATGGGACTCAAGTTTATGTGCCATCGTAAAGGCTTCTTCAAATGTATGAAAAGTTTGGATCCTTAAAGTGGAAGAAATATGATTAGCACAAGATTGAGTAAACAACTCGATCTGTTGAGATTGAGGAAGGGAGAAAGACAATTGGTTTATTATCCCTCTCCAACGAGTGACAAAGTCTACAATAGACTCATCATCAAATTGATGAATGTTATAAAGATCTATAATCGAGATCTTATGTGTGATGTTTATTGAAAATTTTTCAACAAACATCTGGGCCAATTGAGAGAAAGAAAACAAGGAATGTTGAGGAATGTTATTGTACCAATCTAAAGTAGGCCCTGCTAGAGACATAGGAAAAGTATGGAGCATAAGCTCCTGATCCTGGACTATCAGGTAGAAAGTGTGCTTGAATGCTCGAGTCTATTGAGGATCCTCCCGAATATGAAATTTTGAGAACTTAGGAATTTCCCATTAGGGGGATAAGGCTTAAAAGCCACTGATGGATGAATGGGTTCATTACACACTTCTTCAAAAGAGTATGAAGGATGAGCCCCTTTGGTGGAGGCTTCTAAGTCTGTGATTTTCTTGAAAATAATTTGGACCATGTCAGATTGAGGAGGAGGCATACTGGTATGTCCTACATAAGAAGTGAATGGTGGATTTTGTTGAGGCATCAATGGGGATTCATCTGTTGATTAACTAGGATGATAAGAGGAATAACTAGGTGTTCTGGGTGATGCCTGGTGAGGTATTTATTGTGAAGGAGCCTATGTATAAACAGGCTGTAAGATGAAAAGTGGTTGAGAAAAAGGTGGTTGAATGAAAGCCGGAACCAACTGACTCGTTAAAGGGGGTTGAATCATAAAGAGGTACTGACCCTAGGACACAATGGACGACATAGAAGAATTAACAGTAATCTATGGGTGCACAGACGCACCCATTATAGCTAGAGAAGAGGACTTCTCAGAAGTAGGTTGTGGAATAGTTGAGGTAACTGCAGCATTAGGAATAGGCAAGACTATTTGAGAACTAGTCGACATGGTCAGTGGAAGAGAAAAAGGAGGCACAGGTGTGCCACCCTCTTCCATGGTTCGAGGTGAGAAAAATAATGCTAACTGTTCTACAAAAGCCTAGGATGGTTCACGAGGATAATCGTAAACTTTCTGGATTGGTGGTCCCTGATCAGATATTCGAATGGACTTATGTACTAGGTAATCCATAAGGGCTACCAGATTGCGATCAAGGAGTGACTGAAATTCAGGATCCCTGCAAGGAACATACTCTATATCATAATTAGATGATATTTCTGAAGGACTGGGGGAAGATGGACGTGATGGGATTGCTTTAGACTGATAGAAAGGATTATATGACCAAGATGGGGAACCAACTAACAGCAGTCCCAAGGAAGACCCGAGGGGTGCGAAACATCCACACTAGTGGTGATCTTAGAGGAAGAAGGGGCCAATTGAGCCATTCTTCTAGATTGTAACCGAGTGACGACCATAATAAACAAGCATAAATATAGAAAAAGAAGATTGACCTAACTAATGCATAGATAATTCAAGCAACGTAGGTGATTATCTCTTTTAAGTTTTCCTACTTTTAAGAAAGAAAATATTAGGGAAGGTTTTAGAATAGGAACTACTCGAGATAACCAAACTAAGGATGGTTTGGGAATGTTTTGGTGAGTCGTCCCGAAGGCACTTGAAGAAAAGACCAATACGTGGCTTGATATAGGGGCCTACCCCGCACTTCACACACCGATGCGATAAGGAGTGGGTTCTTTTCCAATATATACCAAAACTTTCGTGAATTTATATCGTAACACGAGTACGCGTAGGCTCTTCCTCTTGGGTGTCACTTCCAAGTAGCGAGGCGGGGGAGGAATTTTGTTTTGATGCTTTATACCTAGTGATTTTCGCTTTGTGTGCAAGGGTGAAAAATAAAAATCAAATAGTGTCACTACGATTTTGATTAATTTTTCTAGCCTATTTAGAAAACTAGATGATTAGCATACAACAAAAATGAAAAAGGAAAAGTTCCTTTTAAGCACTAAGAATGAAGTGTTGGATTTCAATGAAGACAAGTCAAAAAAATTATTTCCCAGGATGTGATTAAATTTTTTAAGCACCAAAATCAAAAAAATTTAATGTGATAGAAAAAAAAACAAACAAGTTCAATTTAAGTTCTTTAAAAAGGAGAAAACACCGTAAAGAGGAATATCTGTAGATTTAGCTCTCCAAGGTGTGTGGACTTCAAAAAGCATGTTGTTGAGCTCTTCCCCTTGAACAATCCCATGAACAAGAAATGTGCTCCGTAAGAAAAGGTTAAGCAAACACCCAACAAATCCAGAAAGATATATCCAGATGATAGTAGAATGAAAATTCCTATTTAAAGAACTAGAAAAATTTCAATAAAATAACAATTTTGCAAAAAGAGACGGATCAAAAATGCAATTTTGAAATCAAATGAAAGATTTATTGATCTTCGGAATAGGAATTGGAATTTCGTTTTGCAATAAATAAGAAACTTTAACTTTGTGAATTATAAGTGAAAGAAGCAAGACCAAAATGAAAGAAGGAAATGCTATGGAGAACTGATGAAAAGCAGTGAAGAAATAGAACAAAAGCTCAAAACTGGAAAAGAAATGAACTTACCAATAAGGGACTTTGGTTGGGTCCCACCTGGGTGTGCCAAAATGTAGATCAATAATTTCACACTTGTTACCTGTCCAAGTTAATGTACCAAACTAAACACAAAAACCTTGAAAAACTCAAATGAAATCGATACCTAAAAGACAAGATCTGAAGATGTAGATGGAAAAGAAAGCTGATGTAGACAAGACGGGTGCACACGAGTGATCCTACAAAGTAGATCCAAGAAACCTGTGAGACACAGATGCTTGATAGAAAAAGACCACGTTAAAAGATATTTGGGTGGACTGCTCAAAAATGGGTCCGGGAAGTGATAAGCTCCCTCGGTGGATGTCAGTCCACGTTTTCAATTAAGGAAAGAAGCATACATGATAAAATATGTAAGTAAATGTCTATATTTTGATTAAAAATGATAGACATAAAAGTAAACAGCAGACAAAAACCAATAAAAATGGGAAAGTGTGAAAACAATGCTGGATTTGTGTTCCCTTAATTATTTTACCTATCTCTGCAGGCGGATCGGCATCGATTAGGAAAATCAACATCGACTGAGAAGAATCAACATCGAATGAGATAGGTCGGCGTCGAATAGATAGAATCATCATCGATCGAGATAGGTTGGCATTGACTAGATAGAATTGGTGTTGATTATTTGACAAGGTGGGCGAAGGGACGCACCCACTAAGGATTGAAGCTGTAGCCACGATCGCTAGATTTTTGTGGGAGAACATTATAAGCGGTATGGGTGCCCATTAAGTTTAACAAGTGATAGGGGCACTCACTTCTTAAATGATCTTGTCAAGTTACTATTAGCAGAATTCATGGTAGCCCATTATAAGACTACCCCTTATCACCCTCAGGAAAATGGAACTGCAGAGGCATTTAACAAAATCCTTAGTCACACATTGACTAAGATATGTGATGTGGGTAGGTAGGATTGGGATGATAAGGTGTCAGTAGTTCTTTGGGCATACAGAACAACATATAAAAGATTGAACAAGGCCACACCATTTCAATTGGTGTTTGGCGTGGAGGCTGTTTTACCAGTCAAATTTATGCTACCATCGCTGCGTATAGTGTGCACAGGAGGGTTGGACGATGAACAAGCACTGGAAGAAAGAATAGATGAATTGATAAAGTTGGATGAAAGGAACTCACTAGAAAGATGGAGCCAAACAACTGAGAAGGCTAAGCAAAAGGCATGGCATGACTGCCATATTAAGAAAAAATAGTTTGAGGTTGGCCAGATGGTATTACTATATGATTCTAAATTTCTACGCCATCCTAGAAAGTTGAAGGTGCATTGGTTGGGTCCTTATGTAATTTCATACATCCTTGATTCAGGTGCGTGCTAGTTACAAGCGTTGGATGGAACAAAATTACCTAGACACTTCAATGGGAGTAGGCTGAAGCCCTACTATAAATAATGCTTCTTGGTGTTTGTAAATAAGGTAGTTTTGCTAGTTAGTTTAGAATTTCCTTTTATGCTTTTCCTTTCTTGTATTTCCCTTTCACGTTGTTGTTTTCTTTTACGCCTTGGGCACCGATAACCTTATTAATTTTTGACTTATGAATGCATAGAGGACCGCACATCGTTTTAGTGTGGGGTGAGGTGATAAAGAGAAGCATAGAGTTATTCGGATAGAGGAGTGGGTTGGTAGACCGTTTGAATTGGCCCTATTGAAAAGATGCATTAGGAGAAAAGAAGGCAGATGGATGGAAAAATAAGGTTACATTGGAAATCCATGTACAATGAGAAAAAGCACAAAAACATGAGGTAGGTGAAAGTAAGAATCATGAGGATGGAAGAGGTTCCTTTGGTGCTAGTAGCACATGCACTAGAGTCTTATGTCAAGATGGATTGTTTGCGTGCTAGAAGGGTGGAAACATTTTTGCGCAAGGATTGGGTGCGGGTGAAAAAATTTCATGCAAGGATTAGGTGCAGGTGGAAAATTTTTCATGTAAGAATTGGGTGTGTAAGGAGAAGCGCTGAATTCAGGTTTTATTTGAAAACACCGCATTAAACATTATCATACGGTGGTAGGTAGCCTAGCCTTAAATGCATAAAAGTGGGAAAAGCTATAAATACAAGAATGGGTAGTTCATTATTTTACTTTGCAAAAACAAGAAGAGTGATTTTATTTCAGAGCTAGGGTTTTGAGAACTGACTCGTGTGAAGGAAAATCCCAAAAACTTAAGTACAATCGGTCCATTAGATCTACAAACTAGAGCAAAAGTGATTCACGGGTGTGAAGAACGTTGTGAAGAAGCACTGTGATCAAAGGAGGAAAATAAGAGATTAGGGTTTATGTTTTAGGGCATGGGGCACATGAAGGAAACTTTCAGACAACTTGCAAGATAACCTGAGAATGAAAGCAAAGGGTATAATGAAGGCCACAAAACCAGTAGGAAAACCTGCAGAACAATCCAAGAAGGGAAAGGGTAAAGGAAAAGCAAATAAGAAACAAGAAGAAATACCCTTAGATACCAATGAAGAATGGTATTCGGAGATGCAACACTGGATGGGGTTTTACTAGGGAAAGGTTAAGAGTCCCACATAAGGAAGATGGCCATTATCGAGTACAATCACCGGTCATACACGATCACGAAGCAAATGGCGCTAGAGTTGGTGTGCCCCACAAACAAACAAACACCGACGGGTTACCAATCTATAGTGACGTGGTCAAGGTGAAAATGGAGAAGGCAGGACTTCTCTAACTTTTTGAGTTACCATATTTTGGGAAGCCTGAGTGCTTGTACCAATGGTTGATGACATGCATACACAAAGACTTCTTCTACTTTGTAGGGCATAAAATGCGCATAACTCCCCAACTAATTTCACACTTTACAGGCCCGAGAGCCAGTAAAGGGTACATGCTCATAGATGACCTCCTGGACAAGGAGGAAATTAGAGAAACCATAACATCCTAGGAATTAAAGAAGGGATCAAGGTACTACGATGTCTTGGATATCAGTGATCCGGTGATGAAGATGGCCACGCACCTTGTCTCCAAGCTGAATGGACAAGAGAGATGGACCCAGGTGAGCAAGCCCTAGCTAAATGTTTGCAGGAAGGTCACGGAAGGCACCGTGTATAACATCTCCCAATACATAGCAGATGAAATCATAAGCAACATGGAGAAGGGAGGAAAGATCCTTTTGGAAACATTTTGTTAACAATTGTGTTCTCAGAAATCAAGGTGTCGGATGCATCTGATAAGTTCATGTGGGAGTACCTGCTAAAGACCGTTCACCCGTGGAGAGGTTTCAAAATACACATGTGAATTAATGACAGGGGTACACAAGGCACTTTTATAGAAATTGTATATGTGCGCCTTAGGAATGCATTTGGGGCTGAATGGAAGATTCCTGAACAACTCCCCGCGGTGACCAAAGGAGAAGCAGAGTTTGTGGTCTACCAGCACTTCTGCATTGGTAGGTTCATTTTGGTGGATGGTAGTTGGAGTCCATGGTGCAAACTCCCATTCTCATTTACTACCCAATTTTTCCAAGCGGGGTAAATAGATACAAGGAATCAAAGAAATTAAATTTGGAGTTGTCCACCCTTGACAGAGAGCACAGGAAGATGAAAAGAAGCTAGTATACCCAGAGAAGCGCACGTACGTTGAAAGGTATGTGTCACATGATGTGCACATTGTAAGGCCTCTAACCTTACCTATTACTGAGAGTGCTACTGCTAGGATCTACCTGTGCATAAGGCTGAAATTTGAAAAGGGCGCATACGTGGAGAATGAGATATCCATCCTAGATGACCCTATGGGAAGAAAGAATCCCATGCCAAAGTGCAAGGAGAGGGAAGAGGAAGAAGAACAAAGGGTGGTGGAGAAGCAGAATGTAGATACTGCGGGGCCAAGTACCTACGTCCGGAAGAAGAGGAGAATGGTGGTCAGGGAGAAGACCCCGAAGCTCTGTGAAGCCACCATCCCCTAAAGAACCCTTAGATGAAGAGAAGACAACATCCCCAACTCTGGATTTTTCTACAAAGGAAGAAGAACAAGGGATGGAGGAACAAGAGTCTGAAGATACAAACGACCCGAATGCCTATATAGGTGAAAAGGATGATGATGAAGGGGAAGAGTTGGAGGTGAATCAGGAACCGGTTGATGTCCATGATTCAGAGGAAGAGGGAGCAAAGGATATAAATGATGCTTTCATCTTTGTAAGGAGGAAGGGTGCCCAAGGGGAGGAAGGCACACAGAGTGAAGAAAGGAGTGAAGGGGCAAGTACTAAGGGGCCAGATATGCCCAAGCTCACTTAAGAGGAGGTGGATGAGAAAGCGATAAGGGAGGCAGAGAGGATAATTAATACCTTGGTTAATAAGGAGTTGGAGCACAGCGTGGAGCTCATGCTCAGTGAATTTAAGGAAGAGCAAAGGGAGAAAAGTTGGGGTAGCACAAAAGGCCCAACTCTTTCAAGAATTGTTCCCAAAGGTGTGCACATAGGAAGTAAAACGAGCGAAAGGGGCAAGAATAATGGTGGTATATATTGATGACCCAAACAAAGTTTTATGCGTGCATTTCAAAGTACCGTGCCCACCAAGGAGCTCACCGCCATGGAGTCCTTTGATCCTGAGGGTGGATACCCACGTATAAGGAAGATGCTATCATGGGCATTCGACTCCCACCTTGATGAGCCTAAGTTTGAGGTTAACCAAGGAGTGGTATTAGCATTTTCGAAGGAAAGGGAGACAACCCCATTGTAAACACGTAACAACTATCAGATGAGAAAGTGTGTAACGCACTTAAAAAAGTCTCCATGGAGGACCTGTTGGAAAAGAGGAAGGAAGAAGTAGTCAAGCTAACGAAGGACCTCAGCCTTGAGAAACTAATCAGTGCTCAACTACAGAGGGAGCTTCAGGAGGAGAAAGCTAAAGTGTGTGAAGTTTCCAAAAAGGTGGAGCTCATCTCCCAGGCCATCATCATGAAGCACCTAGACCTTAACCCTCCCGTGTAAAAGTATGGATCCTCCCTAGAGTGTCTAGAGGACTTGACTTGGATCCTCACCATGGAAAGGAAGCCTTTGGCCTTGGAGTCAGCAGAGGAGGTAGCTGCGTGCTTAGAGAAGGAAGACAAATTGAAAGTCATCGTGCTTATAGATGAATACAACAAGGTGCTTTCGACATAAAAATAATCGCACAAACTACTTGAGTCACCTACGACCACATGCGCAGACCAATACAAGGTGACAAGCATACTACTTGCCAGCGATGAGGTTGAGCTGAAGGGATTCAGGGAGAAGAATAAGGGCAATAGAGCTGAGTGAGAAAAGATCCTAACCGAAGTGGAAATGAAGTCTGAAGCTATTGAGATCCTACGAGTCTCAATCAAAACAGCTAAAAGAGCTCTACAAGGCCATTATGAGGAAGATGGATGCCCTGGAAGATCATGCAAAGGAGTTGGAGACTATGGTGGAGACCATTAATATAAAAGGGGAAGGGTTAACCTTCGACAAGGTGAGCACCTTGGTTGGTGACATCTGCACTAGGGTGTAGGATGAAGTCGGCGCTTGGAATACACTGGAGGCCAACCTATGGAAAAATTTTCCCCTTCTTCTTCTTTAGGTAGTTTTCCCTCTATTATTTCTCTCCCCCATTCTTTATTCTTTCCCTCCATTCTTTTCCAAGGAAAGGCCTTGCATTTTTTGTACTGCATTCTTTGAAAAGGTTCCCGAGGGTGAAGAATAGGTGAAGTGTGGGGTAATGTTGGGCCCCTAATGTAGCTACCAAATCTTAAAGGCATGTTGGCATGCACAGTTGGAGGGAGCACGTAAGATAAGGCAAGCAAGGAAGGATTCAAAAAGGGTTGTTGGAGAACCAAGGATGCGCGCTTATGAAGCACAATTCAGGACTTAGCCATTTTCAACCTTTTAGATAGAACACATGAAGAACGTGTTCCATTTGGATAAGGTTCCAGCCTGGCAACAGGGTGTCCTGGAAGGAATATACCTTGTGATAGGAAGATCCAAAAAGCTAATCATGACATGGAGAGGCATGCACTGGAGCGACCCACACCTTGACACTTGGGGCAAAATCTGAGGTTGCAGAGGAGTTTTTAGAGCTCAGATGCCTATTTATATGTGTGCCCTTGGCAAAGAACAGAGACACAAGTGAGGTAGCGAAGCTCTGCAGAATTACTACAAGAACTATGGGATTAAATGGGTAGATGATTCTAGGAAGGATGTAATGGGGAATGCAAATTTTGTTTTGTGAGCATACATGTATGGATCCGAGAGATGGTGTATGACCGTGTGGTCTACCACTCTATGATGTTTTGGAATAATACTATGGATGAATATGATAAAGTTACCATTGCGTTTATATTAAGATCTCCTTCATGTATTATCTATATGTTTATACTATGCTTTTAATCTTATATAATCATGAACCTTACTTGAATTTTAAGTCTATTTGTGGATTTACAACTTCCTAGTTCTATCAATTCTATTGTGCACTTTGCTTTGTTATGATTGAAGGGGTATAGAAGCCATCGGATGAAAATAGTTGGGCTTGGGATGGAGGTTTAGGTTTATAGGTGTAAATATACGAGTCTCCTATACATTAGATTGGTGCGAAGGTGGGGAGGGCCATAAGGAAAAACATCATTGATGTGGATGTCATACCTGGGGTGTTGACACGATTCCCATACTATTGTGAGGTGAGGAAGGTGTCCATATTTTATAGGTGGTATTACCCTAGAGTGAGGTGTTGAAAAACACCTTCTAAGGGATCGATGTAGTTGGTATTTGGGTAGCGGGGATAGATGGCTTGCTAGATCATGGGGAAATAAGTATGTCGAGGTGGAGGCTACAAATCGTAGTGGGGATAACAAGGTTAGATGCAACAGAGGTAGTGGTAGTTTTTGTGGATCGGATTTTGGTTGAAAGTGAAGTAGTGATAGTGGCGAGATGACTTCACCAAGACAAGAACATCATTGGGCTGATATAATATGTTACAAGTCTTGAAAGGTGATGGGTCAACAGAGGATGGTGTAATTATTTCCCTCATGTTCAAATTTGAGGCAGTGATGTAAAGTCAAAGGGACACAACCCATGACATGGATCCAAGGTTAACCAAGCAACAAGTTATACTAGAACTCCCCTTCTAGGACATAAAAAGTTTCGGGACAGTGCGGGGACCCATGCAGACATGGAGAACAATGGTACCTGTGGTATAGGTCATGGAATCATTCAAGGAGCGTAGCATAACTAGGTTACCATGCATGTAATTGCTAGGTATCCGCATTTGGTTGTATTCATGGGAGGATATGATGTTAATTCTAGCCCCACCATTGATCATAATGTGTCATATGTGTATATTTTTGATAAATACGAAGATGAAAAGAGTGGGGCCTCGGGGTTGTCAGGCTGAAAGGGAGTTATCTCTTCATTTGAAAAGATAAGGGCGGCCACTTGGCAAGTAGGTGGAGGTATAGAGGAAGGTGATAATCTAGTGAGAGAGGCCATGCGGTGAGGGGTAATGATGGATGCTATGGGTGTGGGGTCATTTGCTAAGATGTAAATATATTGAAGGACTTCCATGAGGGCTTGACAATGTGACTCCAAGGTTTGAACGAGGTCATACAAAAATTTATGAAGGGGATTGGTATATTTTTTTAGCATTATGCGATGTGTGACCCCATCAGAAATAGGATATGCAAGACCTCAAATGGTGACTTTGGGTATAGGTTTGGATGGTATGTTGGGTACAGGGTTGGTTGATGGGCTAGTTGCTTTTTCCTTTCCCTTGTCTTTTTGAGCACGGGTGGCATATTGATCATGTTAATCTGAGAGGATGTGGATAAAGAGGGTGTGTCATGGAAGGTATAGTGGCATAAGGGAAAAAACCCTAGTGGGGGATACGATCCTTGTGAAATGAGTAGGGCACATTGGCATATTGGTGGTGGTTTGGCCAACTCTTTGATACAAACCATGTTAATCTTGAATCTCAAGGGTGGATCAAAAATATGTGGGGTGGATATTTTTTGCTCTTTGAGTAGGTAATGGGAGAAGATCTGTGGAAATTAGTGAAGGAAAAATGGGGTCCTCATCAAGAAGATTTTCATCATCAAAATTTTCTTCAGGAGGACACAATTTGACAAGGGTGGGTTTTAAATCCTTATAGTTCTATACATCATGTCTTGAAACACGATGGTAGGTGTAAATTTTGGTTTCACAAACCCTTTTGGTTTGGGTTTGAGTCGGTTGTAAGGTATAAGAGGTGGTAATGTGATGAAAGAAGTTTCGACAAGATTGGTTAAGATTTTGGCTTAGGATCGTGCTAGTGGATCTCAATGGAAGTGAATGTAGGTTTGGGTGTAGGTAAAATTGATTATGAAGGAAGAGGGTTTACAGGGGAGGGGGTGGGTTGGTTTACTATTTTGGTATGCAAAGTGGTATTAGGTCTTGGTTGCATCTACTTGGGTACGGGCATGGTAAAAGAGCTAATGACAAAAGGTTTGGGTGGTTTAATCTTTGCATTATTGGAGGGTAGAGGATTTTTAGCTTTAGGTTGTATATTTTGGGAAATGATGAAACGAGTGTATGATATTTGGAGGGAAAAGATGATGGTGCAAGAGGATGGGTTACCACGGGGGTAATCGAGGTACTGTGGAGGTAGGTGGTGTAGGTTGGGTAGGAGGCGTGAGTGAAAGGGAAGAAAGTGTCATGGGTAGTGAAGAAGTTATGGACGGTAGTGGAGGTATGGGTGGTAAGAAGGTTACGGGTGAGGGTAAAAGTTGTGTGGGTTGCTTGGGTATATTAGAGGTCTGTGATGGGGAAATGGGTTATTGTGTTCTTGGTTTACCGACGGATGGGGGTTTCTTGGCTAGGGTCGATGGGTGGGGTCCTAGGATAGATGGAAGGGGTGAAGGTGATAAGGTCATGGTGGGGAAGTTGGTGTATGAGGTCTAGGAGATTGGATCTTCTTTTTAGGGGCCGAGGTAAGTCGGGTGTTAGTTTTGGAAGATGTGGCTAAATCTAATTTGATGGGTGGGTGAGTACGGCTAGTTGTTGGTATGATCCCTAAAGTAGTGATAGGTTTAGGTAAGGGATATGATATAAGCATGGGTAGGTGTTTGGGTGTAGATGTATGTTGGGTTATGGGAAGAGGTGTGAGTTGGGCCATAGGTGGTGATGTGGAAGGTGTTTTAATAGCCATGGTTATGTTTGGTTTGGTTTCTCGAAACACTTTTGGATAGATAGTGGAGGTGTCGGTGAGTGAAAACTACATTTGTGTTAAAACAAGTAGTAGAAGGCATCCCCAAAGTAAGTTTCTATAAACATAGTCCAGGTGATCAAACAAGCATGAAAATGGTGTTGTTGTAAGTGGGGCCAAGGTGGATTGAGTTGTAATTCCTGAAAAATTTGTTTGAGACATAAGGAAAAGGCTAGCCCTGCACTGTGGGTAAGAGAAACGAATTGAGATCAAGTAGGATTTTGAAGGTTTAATGGTGAATTGTCATCTAAAGGTAATGGTACTTCTATAAGATCCTCCATGGATCATGGAGAGGATGGGCCATATGAGATGGACTCTCCTTGTGATTGTGTAGGTGGTGGACATGCATATTCTATGAGTAGGTGAGGTGCCACCGATAATTTCATGGAAATTTGAGGGGTCAAAGGTGGCATGCTCTATAGGCTCTTCCACGGGTGATGAAGAAAATGAAGGGGGTTCCTCTATGGATGAAGGAGTAGATGAAAGTGACTCTTGTGTAGTTAGTGAATCTCGGCTAATATTTCATCTATGGAAGGAACATGAGGCAACCGGGAAACAAGCTGGTATGTCATCAAAAATAGCATAGACCTCCTCACAGACATTGTTATCATTGTTTAAAGTGTCATCACTTGGTTGGAAGATGGGGTATGATTAGGGAATGAATTCTTGAAGATTTTTATTTTTTGCTCAACGGGTGCATTCAGGCTATCTAGGACTAGATCTTTGTTGTCTAACATTTCTTGAACGATATTCTTGAAGGTGCTGCAGTTATTTTCGCTATGACCTTTAACATGATGATAGTTGCAAAATTCATATTTCTTATACCACATGGGCATGGGGCGCTCGGGGTCAAAACCAGCATGTGGTTTTATAGGTGGAAGGGTAATGGCACCATCCTTAATAAGATTTTCCAAAATAGAGGAATAAGATTCCCCTATCGAAGTGTACTTTTGCTACTTTTGTCCGAGTGGAAAGCTTGGATGGGAGAGAGATTAGAAGGAGGTTTGGCTGGGTTTGATTGATGAGGGGGACCAGCTTTGAGAACTACGGTGTTGGAAGATCCTTTGGGTTTTGAAAAGTTATTTTGGGGTTTCGAAGATGAAGAAGCATCATTTTATTTGAATGCAATATTCTTACTATGAAGTTGAATTTTCTTCTCTTCAATAGCACAAATTTCCAATTTCCATGCCATGGTGAATGCCTCGTCAAAAGTGTGAAAGGTATGTACCTATAGGGTTGGTGAGATGTGTCTTATGCAAGCTCAAGTAAATAACTCTATGAGTTTAGTTTGAGGTAATTAAAATGTGAGATGGTTAATTAGGTCATGCTAGTGAGTGACAAAGTCAACGATAGACTCATTGTCATAATGTCATGTGGAATAAAGATCGGTCATGGTAACTTTCTTTATAATGTTGATGGATAAGTGATCTAAGAAGGCTTGGGATACTTGATTAAATAAGTAGATGGAGTGTCTTAGTAGCCCACTATACTAGTCCAATGCAGGTCCTGTCAGGGACATTGGGAAGGTCCATCGGAGTAAAGCATCATCATGGGTGATCAGGTAACACCCATGTTTGAAAGACTGCAAATGCTGCTGCGGGTCTTCTTTACTATTGAAATGGTTGAATTTGACATTTCCCAATGTATAGGGTATGGGTGAATAGGGATGGATAGATGAATGGGATCATTACAAATTTAATCATAAGTGAGAGAATTGCGCTAGCCCAAAACCGATGCTTCCAATGTCTGCATTCTTACCATCATTGATTTGATGAGGTCATTAGTAGGTTATGGTGGAAGGGTTCCTCCTGTGGCATAAGGGCACTGGTATTGAACTTGTGACATGGGTGACATTCCATTATATGGTGATGCTAAATAGGGAGGTTGAGAATAGGGGACCGATATAGTGGGCATGTATCCAAAATGGGTGATAGATGAGATAGGGGGTTATTGATGGTATGTGTATGTAGGAGGGACGGTGGTAGTGACTCTAGTATGATTGAGGGAAATGTTTGTGGGATGGAGAGGAAAATATTATGGAATGGAGTAGGGGTCACTGACACCACGGGTGGTTGTGTTGCAATGGGTATTTGTGAGAAAATGGGTACAGAGGGGGTTATGGCTTGGGTGGTCGATGAGGGGACAATAGATACGATAGGTGTGAGTAATTCTGCAGATGCAGCAGTCATGACAGGTATGGGTCCTAGCTGTGAAACTACTAGTGGTGAAGTAGGTGAAGGTAACACCACATTATTAGGGGCTGATGCTGAAGCAGGAATAAGGGTAGGAGAGATGGATACAGGTATGCCATATATCAAATGTCCCGAGGAGTCCCATGTGGAAGATTGGAAAAGGTAGAAAATTAAGGCCATGGGATTTTGATCAAGGAGTTGTGTAAATTCCTCGTCACCTATGGAAATGGTGGTAGGTAAGGTTAGATCAATGGGTGACAGGACAGAGGGTGGTGAAGGGATAGGCGGGAGTGGATGACGACTTGCGTGAAATGTAAGAGCGTTAGGTTGATTGTGAGTTAACACTATGTGAATGAGTATATATATGTATCCTACAAATGACACATGTGGGGAAGTAAGAATGAAGAAAATAGGTGTCTATAGGTAGATTTTCATAATATATCAGTTGATTTTCAATATAGGGTAACCGATGCCGTAAGGATAACGATTGGTTAAGGTAGCCGAGGTCGAGTTCTTGTGAGACATGAACAATTTTATCGAATGAGGAAAAGACTAGTGACAGTCATATGAACAAGTTGTATGATGACTGTTTATCAAGTTAGAGAGATTACAAAGACTCACATGGACTTTGACAACAAAGAAAATTAAATAAGGGTTCATTAGGAAATTTAACCCAAAATATTAGCAAACCGATGCCAGTTAAGAAAAGCCAATGTCGGTCAGGTGTAACCAATGACGGTTATTGTGAAAATTGGAAAGATGTAGAAAAATGGATTGTTATGAATTTTAGTGAGATAAATAATCAACCAGAGGTCTAGAGATGATGCAATGAAGTCCTGACACACTCAAAAGAAGTTAGAATACTCCAACTATGATTGTGGAGTGTGTAAGGAAATATAATGGAAAAATGGAGAAGCATATCCTCACACCTCAAAACACACGTCAATCAAACACTAAAAACACGTACCTAACAAGTGATTTTTTAATGTGTTGAGCTTATGCAATTTAGAATACTGACACATGAATTTTAGAATAGAGTTTTTGGTGAGGAAGCCTTCCTATGAAGAAGGATATCTAAATGGAGAGGTTTTAGGTATGTTATGGTAGGGGTAGGCCGTCTTCTAAGGTAATGAATCTATTGAAGAAATGATATGGGGGGTACCTACCTATCGGATTGAGTGATCACTAAAAGGTGTTCCTAGGTAAGATGTCATTTAAGAAAGATGTGTATATTTAAATTTTGTGCAAGTTTGGTAAGACACAGAGAGAAAGAGAATGTTATTTCTATGATTATTTGTGTCAACCATCACCGGGCATGAATTCCAACATTTATGTTGCCCTCATTTTAATGTAGCTAAATGCAACAAATTAGAATGTAATGCAACCAATTTTAAGCCCAACTAGAAAAGATGACGTTCGATGAAGCAAATGATGAATAAGAGAGGGTATGCTCTTTCACTAAATGTAGAAAGAAAGAAAGAAGAATGATTCCTTTTAAATGCACCAAGAGAAATGTTTCTTTTAGAGAAATTAGAAAGAAGAGAGGATTAATAGGGAAGAAAATTACTGTGTAATCCTTTTAAAGGGAAACAAACACACAAATTTCACCTAGAAATGAAGAAAATGCAATAGAACCCTTGATGGGTCCCACCGGGCGTGCCAAAATGTTTCACTATTTTCTTTACATTTTTGAATGACGAAACATATAAGGTTATGGGATAGGAGGAATACCTATTAAATGGGTTGGTTGATGGTTATTGCACGCATTCTAACTTCTCGATCCAATTCCAATTGTGAGAGCTTCCTTTTGGCTAGGAGGAACTACCTGTAATAGAAAAAAAGACCACAAAAGAGAAGTTAAATGATATATGACAGTGGACTACCTAGCGTATGCTAGTTCTGGGAAGTGTGATACTTCCTAGATGGCTGTCAATCCACTGTTTAAAAACAATTAATGTGAGAAATAAATAAAGTCCTACTGTAGTTGATATGATTTTTGTATCTCATTTAAGTACAATAAGAAAATCCAATCACAACAAGCTAGGTTATATTTAGATTTGAAAGAGGAGGTAATCAGCAAGGTCACGGGTCCGGTCAGTGGTCGATTCTAGGTTGTTTAGGTTAATTGTAGGAGGTTGTTTAGATCTACTTTTGGGAAAGGTATAAAATGAAGAGACCGATGTCATTCTCGTATGACCGATGACGGTTTAGTAATAACTCGATAACTTGATTACTACATATTTTCAATAACTCATAATTTCATCGTTAAGGGATTTGTTTGAGACCCGACTTAGGGATAGTGAGGAGTGGGTGTAAGTCTGGGGAGGTGTTGGAAATACTCAGAGATGTCTATCGGTTAGATATGGGTGATTTTATGGTGTGGGTGAAGGAATTATCAAACTTGTATGGAGATAAATGGTGGGGAAGTGAGAGTTCAAGTAGAAACTAATAATGGAAGTAAAAATCCTACTAGAATGAAAATAAAAGAATGCTGGTTAACAAGATACTTATTATGATGCAGGTTCGATGGCTGGATGGAGGTGATGGTTGATCAAAGGAATGGTGTTTGGTGCCATGGAAGTGTTTCCTAAATTCTACCATGGGTGTAGTGCTTATAGATCTATCTGGATGATGGTTCTAGATGCTTGGATGCACGAAAAGATCATGATTCTATTTGCATGCAGATTTGATCTTGTTCTCCTCTATTCTCGAATGTGCCATTCTCTTAAACAAGGTTGCTAAGGTGAATGAATGGTAACCGAAGATGATTCTGTCTTAACTGACATTGGTTTAGGTCTGACCTACGTCGGTTAAGGTGGGATTCCCTAGGTTTACTAAAATGGGTAGATCTTTCTAATTTCTTGGGATAATTTGGTTTGTTGTCATGGATTAGAATGGAAGCTTCCTTTTAATGAGTGGGAATGTGCTTAGAGAAATTTTAGGCATTGATTTAGGGTTAGACCAAATCTTAGCTCATTAAGGAAAGTAAGACTTATTGTTAGTTATGGAAACATGCCAAGAATATCTATAGGGTGAGGTGGATGGATGAGGTGTCTAGGTGAGGTGGAAATTAGGTCAATTACGCTATTAAAATAATGGATATTGTGAGGATGGGTATTTAATTTAATTAAAATAATTAAATTAATTATTAATGTGGGGTAAAAGGGGGCCATGGTTAGGTGCCCATGTTTAAGTTGGTTATCCAATCAGGGGCTAAGGGGAATGTAACCAAATTTAGGTGTCTACAGTAAGCTATGTGATGCTTTTTTCATACAACTTAGTTTCTCATCACCTTATTATCCAAAACCAATGGTGAAGTTGAATCGACCAATAAAACCTTGAACAAAATTAGTATGAAATTAGTCAATGATATTTGGGAAGGATGGGCATACTGAGACATTCCTTTCGCCTTGTGGGATTATCACACTAGTATTTACACTTCAACCATGTCACACCTTTTTCTCGGTCTATGGTACCGAGGTTTTCTTACCTCTTGAAGTCTAGATTCCATATCTCTACATCTCAATACAAGACATGCTCAATGACGATGACTTTTGCTAAGATCATTTGACACAACTTGATTTATTAGATGAACATCATCTCAATGCTCTTAACCATCTCCAAATATACCAAAAACGTATTAAACGTGCCTATGACAAACATGTTCATGAATGAACCTTCTAGGTTGGCGACCTTGTTCTTCAAAAAAAAAAATCAACATGTAACTAAAGAAGAGAAAAGTAAGCGGGGAAAATTTTCTCCTAATTGGCTTGGACCCTATATCATTACCCATGCTTATGGATCAGGTGCTTATTGTTTGTCTTCACTTGAAGGTAAACCCGAACCTGAGCCCCTTAATGCCTTGCATATTTGACCATTTTATTTTTGACATCAAGTCCTCTATCAATTTTTGGGATTTGATCAATCATCCCTTGAGTGCTTTTCACCTTCCATATTACCCATTTTTGAGGATCCACAACTAAACATGAATCATGTAATTACCCGTCACCTTTTATCCTTATCTTCAATATGAGTACCATGGCTCTACTCATAGCATGATTCTCATGGATACTTTTCATCTTCTCCAAGGTGGAATCCCATGGTTGTCCATCACTCGAAACCACCCCTTTCATAGTTATTTCATGTGTACTATGGTTTTGTCTTCCGAACAAGAACATAATCTTCCTCTATAGTCTTGTTGACGACTTAAACATCCAAAAAAAAGGGATAAAACTCCTTGAGTCAAACTTCAAGAAAAAGATGACTCCCTCAAAAGAGACATCTCTTCACTCTATTTCCACCGCTATAAATAGACTACTCCCTTAAAGGACAACTATTTAAAGTTATTACAAAAAAAAAAAAACGATAAAAATATCCAGAAGCTTCCTGCATCAATCAAATTCATGAAGACCTCAAGGAGATAATATACTCATCCCATATAGACTTCCCACATTGATCAGTCTATTAAAAATACAAAAAAATTTAAAAAATGAAGAAAAGGATGAAATTTTCGTCATGGACTTGCCTATTTTTGATCCTAGGTTTCTTGCTAAGAAAAACATGTTGTCATACACTAAGTTATGCTAAACTGCCCACTCTCACCTCATTTCCTTTTCATACTAATTTCCTCTCTACTCAAGGGACTTTCCATAACCGTGACATTTCATGATTATATGACTTTCTTCACCCTTAGAATGATCCATTATGCAATGCCTATAAGGTTTGATGTTCATAAGCCCATCTAGAGTATGGTAGAATCATTAGGGTTCTTATCAATTAAGTGGCTCTTTTACCACATCTTACCATTCTACCTTCTTCATCACCTATTGATTCTCGTATCATCGACACCTATATTTAAAACAACTCAACCATACTTACAACCCGAACTCAATCATGCCTACGACCTACACTCAACCAAGCCTATGATCTACACCCAATCATGTATATGATCTAAATTCACCTTTCCCTCACACCTACTAACCCATTCCTCTCCTTCATCATATTCTTCCCTAGCTTATGGGAGAACTACATCGGTCTGAGGTCCCTTTTCGTTTGGACTATGTAGGCAAAAATTTGAGGGTATGGGGTCTTTGGTGGTTACCTCGACCACTCTTTACCCTAACCAATTCCCCTTTTCACTTTCCTATTCACATTATACTCAAGTTACTTTCCATTTTATATCAATAACTGGAAATTCAACCGAACAAGAATCAATTAATACACATTTTTACCACATCATCAAATCATTCATTTATCATTTTCACATTTCCATTATAGCACATATTTGGAAATTTAAACCATAACCTGCATATAGATCACCATTTTCCCCCCATGTTACAAAAAACTTGGACATTAAATCAAACTTAAATAAACCCAACTCACTCATACCTAAACCAACCCGACTCCACCATGCCTAAACCAACCTAAATCCATCATGCCTAAACCACCCTAACTCCACCATACCTAAATCAACATAAATCAACCATGCCTAAACCAACCCAAATCCATCATTCCTAAACCACCCTATATAGTCATTTTTTTACCCACCAAGAACAAGGGAACCTCATGTGTGCCGACCTATCACCCAACAGCACTGGGTGCTCACCCGAGGTGCACGAGAGGGAGCTGAGTCTCTCTTTTATGTGATTTTAGTGGAAGGAATAATTCATGATCTTGACTTAGTGATTTAATAGACATGAAAAAGCTATACATCTCAGAACGACTTCTACACCCCTTCGGTCATAACAACATCAAAGTGCACAATAGAATTAATAGAACTAGGAAGTCGTAAATCCACAAATAGACTTAACATTCAAGTAAGGTTCATGATTATACAAGATCAAAAACATAGTAGAAACATACAAAAATATAGGAAGGAGATATTAATATAAACAAGTGGTAACCTTATCATATTCATTCATAATATTACTCCAAAACATCACAGAGTGGTAGACCACAGTCATACAATACACCATATCCGGATCTATACATGTATGCTCACAAAAATAATTTCCATTCCCTATTTCCTCATTACATCCTTCCTAGAATCATCTACCCACTTTATCCCATAGTTCTCGCAGTAATTCTCAGAGATCCGCTACCTCACTTTTTCTCTTTTTCTTTTCCAAGGAACTTGTATAAATAGGCATCTGAGCCCTAAAAACTCCTCTCGAAACCTCGATCCGGCCCCAAGTGTCAAGGTGTGGGTCTCCCTATGCGCATGCCTCTCCATGTCATGATTAGATTTTGGATCTTCTTATCGCAAGGTATATTCCTTCGGGATAACATATTGCCAAGCTGGAACCTTGTCCAAATGGAACATGTTCTTCATGTGTGTTCTATCCAAAAGGCCAAAAATGGTTAAGTCCTAAATTATTCTTCACGTGCCCGCATCCATGGTTCTCCAAGAACCCTTTTTGAATTCTACCTTACGTGCCTTCACTTGTGCACTCCCTCTAGCCATGTGCACTTACGCACCTTTAAGATTTGGTAGCTCCTTCAGGGTCCCAACATTACCCCACACTTCACCTATTCTCCACCCTCAGGAACCTTTTCAAAGAATGTAATACAAAAAAAATGCAACCTTGGAAAGAATAAAGAATGGGGGAGAGAAAGAATAGAAGGAAAACTACCTAAAGAAGAAGAAGGGGAAAATTTTTCCGTAGGTCAACCTCCAGTGTATTCCAAGCACTGACTTCATCCTGCACTCTTGTGCAGAGGTCACCAACCAATGTGCTCACCTTGTCGAAGGTTAACCCTTCCCCTTTTATGTTAATGGTCTCCACCATAGTCTCCAGTTCCTTAGCATGATCTTCTAAGGCATCCATCTTCCTTGTAATGACCTTGTAGAGATCTTTTAGCCAGGTTTTGATTGAGACTCGTAGGATCTCAATAGCTTCAGACTTCTTTTCCACTTTGGCTAGGATCTTTTATCACTCAGATCTATTGCCTTTATTATTTTCCCGAAGTCTTTCACTCACTCATCATTGGAAAGCATCATGTTTATCACCTTGTCTTGATCCATGCAATGGTCATAGGTGACCCCGTGGTTTGTGTGACTATCTTCACATCAGCAAGCACCTTGTTGTATTCAGCCACAAGCACGATGACTTTCAATTTTTCCTCCTTCTCTAAGCACAAAGCTATCTCCTCTGCGCCAATTCTAAGGCTAAAGGCTACCTTTCCATGGTGAGGATCTGAGTCAACTCCTCTAGAAATTCCAGGGAGGATCCATACTTTTACGCGGGAGGGTTAAATTCCGGGTGCTTTATGATAATAGCTTGGGAGACGAGCTCCACCTTCTTGGAAACTTCACGTAACCTAGCCTTTTCCTCCGAATCCCCCACCGTAGTTGAGCGCTGATTAGTTTCTCAAGGCTGAGGTCCTTTGTTAGCTTAACTACTTCTTCCTTCCTCTTCTCCAACAGGTCCTCCAAGGCTTTAACCCTGTCATTTCTGCAGAAGAGCCTAGCCACAATTTCCATGGATACTTGGTTGAGCGCATTACACACTTGCTCATCTGATATTTTTTCCATGTTTATAATAGGGTTTTCCCCCTTTCCTTCAAATAACGCTAGTATCTTGCTCCTTGACTAACCTCAAACTCGAGCTCATCGAGGTGGGACTCAAACACCCATGATAGAATCTTCCTTGTGCATGGGTATCCATCCTCAGGATCAAAGGAATCCATGGTGGTGAGCTCCTTGGTGGGCACACTACTATGGAAATGTGCACACAAAACTTTGTTGGGATCATCAACATATCCCATCATTATTCTTCCCCCTTCCACGCATTTAATTTCCATTTCCACACCCTTGGGAATAGTTACTAAAATATTTGGACCTTATGTGCTACCCACACTCTTCTCCCTTTGCTCTTCCTTGAATTCACCGAGCATGAGCTCCGTGTTGCGCTCCAATTCCTCATCGACCAAGGCATTAATCATCTTCTCTACCTCCCTTGTCACTTTCTCATTCACCTCCTCCGAGTGAGCTTGGGCATATCTAGCCCCTTAGTACTTGCCCCCTCGCTCCTTTCTTCACTCCACGTGCCTTCCTCCCCTTGGGTGCTCTTCCTCCTTGCAAAGATGAAGGCATCATTTGTATCTTCTACTTCCTCTTCTCCCGAATCATGGACATCAATCGGCTCCTGATCCACCTCCAACTCTTCCTCTTCATCATCATCCTTTTCACCTATATAGGCATTCAAGTCATCTCGTATCTTCGGACTCTAGTTCTTCCATTCCCTGTTTATTCTTCCTTTGCTGAAAAGTTCGGAGTTGGGGATGTGGTCTTCTCTTCATCTGAGGGATCCTCAAGGGATGGTGGCTTCGCAGGTTCTGGGGTCTTCTCCCTGACCATAGTTCTCTTCTTCTTCTGGATGTAGGTACTTGTCCCCATGGTACCTACATCCTACTTGTCCACCGCCCTCTATTCCTCTTTCTCTTCCCTCTCCTTACACTTTGGCATGGGCTTCTTTTTTCCAATAGGGTCATTGGGGATGGATATCTCATTCTCTACATACATGCCCTTTTTGAACTTGGGCCTTATGTGTAGGTAAATCCTTGTGCATTACTCCCAATAAAAGGTAAGGTCAAAGGCCTTACAATATGCACATCCTGTGACACGTACTTTTTAATGTACGCACGCTTCTCTGGGTAAACCAGCTTCTTCCTTATTTCCATGTGCTCTCTATCAAGGGTGGACAACTCAAGGTTCAATTTCTTCAACTCCTTGTATCTGTTTACTCCCGCTTGGAAAAATTGGGTAGTAAACAAGAATGGGAGTTTGCACCATGGACTCTAACTGCCATCCACCAAAATGAACCTACCAATGCAAAAGTGTTGGTAGACCACAAACTCTACTTCTCCTTTGGTCACCATGGGGATTTTTTTAGGGATCCACCATTTAGCCCCGAATGCATTCCTAAGGCGCTTATACCATTTGTCTAAGCATGCCTTGTGTACCCCTGTCATTGATTCACATGTGTATTTCTAAAATCTCTCCATAGGTGAGGCATCTTCAGCAGGGTACTCCCACATGAACTTTTGGATGCATCTAACACTCCGATTTTAAGAACACAATTGTCAACATGATGTTTCCAAATAGGATCTTCTCTCCCTTCTCCGCACTGCTTATGATTTCATCTACTATGTATTGGGATATTTTGTATACGGTGCCTTCTACGACCTTCCTATAGACATTCAGCTAGGGCTTGCTCACCTAGGTCCACCTTTCTTGTCCATTCAGCTTGGAGACAAGGTGTGCAGCCATCTTCATCACCGATTGTTGATATCCGAGATGTCGTAGTACCTTGATCCCTTCTTAAATTCTGGGATGCTATGGTTTCTCTAATTTCCTCCTCATCCAGGAGGTCATCTATGAGCACGTCCCCTTTATAGTTTAGGCTTGTGAAGTGTGAAATTAGTTGGGGAGTTATACACATTTTGTGCCCCTGTGAAGCAGAAGAAGTCTTCATGTATGTGCATCATCAGCCATTGGTACAAGTGCTCAGGCTTCCCAAAATATGGAAACTCAAAAATTTGGAGAAGCCCTACCTTCTCCATTTTCACCTTGACCATGTCACTGTAGATTGGCAACCCATCAGGTGTTCATTTATTTGTGGGGCGCACCAGCTCCAACACCATTTCCTTCGCGATTGTGCTTGACCGGTGATTGTAGTCAATCACAGTCATCTATCTTATGTGGGACTCCCACTCTTGCCCTAGCAAAACCCCATCCGGGTATTGCATTTCGAGTACCATTCCTCATTTGTATCCATGGGTATTTCTTCTTGTTTCTTCTTTCCTTTTCCTTTACCCTTTCCCTTCTTGGATTGTTCTATAGGTTTACCTACTAGTTTTGTGGCCATCATTGCACCCTTTGCTTTCATTCCTAGGTTATCTTGCAAGTTGTTTGAATGTTTTCCTCATGCGCCCGTGCCCTAGAACACAAACCCTAATCTCTTATTTTTCTCCTTTGATCACAAAGTGCTTATTCACAATGTTCCTCACACTCGTGAATCACTTCTGCTCTAGTTTGTAAATCTAACAAACTAATTGTGCTTAAGTTTTGGGATTTTCCTTCACACGAGTCAGTTCTTGAAACCCTATCTCTTGAAAGAAAATCATTCTTCTTGTGTTCGCAAAGTAAAATAATGAACTGCCCATTCTTGTATTTATAGATTTTACCACTTTTATGCATTTAAGGCTAGGATACCTACCACCATACGATAATGTTTAATGCAGTGTTCTCAAACAACACCCAACTTCAGTGCTTCTCCTTACGCACCCAATCCTTGTGCGAAAACATTTCCAACCTTCTGGTGTGAAAACAATCCATCTTGACAAAAGACTCTTACATGCGTGTTACCGGCGTCAAAGGCACCTCTTCCATCCTCACGATTCTTGCTTTCACCTACCTTGTGTTTTTGCACTTTTTCTCCTTTGTACGTGGATTTCCAATGTAACCTTATTTTGCCACCAACCTAAATCTTCCTAGCGTAATAACTCCAATTTTCTCTTTATCATCTCACCCCACACTAAAGTGATGTGCGGTCCTATGCACATTCATAAGTCAAAAGTAATAAGGTTATCGACACCCAAGGCGCATAACAAAACAACAACGCAAAAGGGAAATACAAGAAATGAAAAACATAAAAAGAAATTCTAAAGTAATGGCAAAACCGCCTTATTTACAAACACCAAGAAGCATTATTTACGTAGGGCTTCACTACTCCCATTAAAGTGTCTAGGTGATTTTGTTCCATCTAGTGCTTATAATTGGCATGCACCTAAATCAAGGATGTATGAAATTACATAAGGACCCAACCAATGCACCTTCAACTTTCTAGGATGGCGTAGAAATTTTGAATCATATAGCAATACCATCTGGCCAACCTCAAACTGTTTATTCTTAATATGGCGGTCATGCCATGCCTTTTACTTTTCCTTCTCAGTTATTTGGCTCCATCTTGCCTAGTAAGCGCCTTTCATCCAAAATTATCAATTCATCTATTCTTTCTTCCAGTGCTTGCTCATCATCCAACCCTCCTGCATGCACTATACGCATAGATGGTAGCATGAATTCGACTAGAAAAAATTCTTCCAATCCAAACACCAATTGAAATGGTGTGGCCTTGTTCAATCTTTTATATATTGTTCTATATGCCCAAAGAACTGCTGACACCTTGTCATCCCAATCCTGCCTACCCACATCACATATCTTAGTCAATGTGTGACTAAGGATTTTTTTGAATGCCTCTGCAGTCCCATTTTCCTAAGGGTGATTAGGGAGGTCTTGTGATGGGCTACCATGAATTCTACCAATAGAATCCTAACGGTTTCATTTAAGAAGTGAGTGCCCCTATCACTTGTTAAACTTAATGGCCACCCATACCTGCTAATAATGTTTTCCCACAAAAATCTAGTAGCTATGGCTGTAGTGTAATCCTTAGTGGGCGTGGCCTCTTCCCACCTTGTAAAATAATCAGTACAGGTAATGATATACCATGAGTTAGTCCTTCACGCAGCTGGTGAGATTGGTCTAAAAAAATATATTGCCCATTTCTCAAAAGGTTCCGTGCTAGTGATGGGGTGCAAGGGCATCTCATCCCTTCTCCCAGGTTTTCTAAGGCGTTGGTAGTGGTCACAGCCTTGCAAAAATCAATGCAATCCTAGTGAATCATCTCCCACCATAGTCCGGTGACTAGGATCTTACACGCGGTTGCATTCCCCGCATAGTGTCCTCCAACAATCCCACCATGGGATTCTTCTATTATGGCCATGTGTTCATGTTCTAATACACACCGGTGCAAAACCTCATCGCGACCCATTTTATAAAAATCCCCATTGATCAACATGAAGGGCACGACGCATATGGCTAACCTTTTCCTTTCCAGAGCATTCATCCCTTAGGGTGCCACACCTTCCTTGAGAAAAATTTCGACATGGTTTCCTCAATAATTTACGCATCCTCTCTCCCGAATCAATCCTTGATAAATGATCCGCCCACAATTATTCCTTCCCGTTTTACCACCACTTTGAATTCAAATTCCTAAAATAAAAGTACCCAACAAAGATATGCGCCCGCAACAATACTTTTTTACTAGATACTTCAAGGCCATATGGTTAGTGTAGAATATGAATTGAGTCATTAGTAGATATTTTATAAATTTGTGGAGCGCATAGATCATTGAAAATGCCTCGCGCTTGTTCATTGTATAATTATGTTCTACTGGTGTCAACTTTCTACTTGTAAAACACAAGGGATGATCAATAATCCCCTCTCTTGGTTGAGCAAGAACAACTCCCATTGTTGTACCAAAGGAATCCACATGGACATGGAAAGGTTTATCCCATGATGGGAATCATAGAATAGGTGCGGTGATAATAATTTCTTTTAGAGTGTCAAATGCCCCTCTGCTACGCCTATCCCCACTGAAAGGTACTCTTATGTCTAAGCAATATTTCCAAAGGCGCGGTGATCTTGGCGTATCCCTTAATGAATTTTCTATAGTAACCAGTGTGTCCAAGAAATCCACACACAACACTTTGGCTGGTGGGCTCCCCTAATCCCACAATAACTGCAACTTTCATAGGATCCACCAATAAGCCCTCTTTGCATATGATATGCCCCAACAACGTTCCAAAAGGGGTTGCAAAAACACATTTCTTGATGTTGAGGGAAATCCTCAACTACTCTGAAATATTTCAAACATCAATCTCAAGTTATCACAATGGTCCTTGACCAATCCATACATTTTCAAATTGTCCAAATATACTTGAAGGAACTTGTGGGTGACGTATTGAAATACTTGTACCACTATGCACAAAAATACGGTGGGCACATTCCTCAATCCAAAGGGCATGACCGTGTATGTAAAGCTTCCCCAATTGGTGGTGAAAGTTGTATTTTCTTGGTCCTCTTTGGAAATTCTTACTTGGTGATATCCGAGAATCCATCCATGAAAGAATAGACCTTGTGCCCAGCAACTCCTTCCAAAATCTCTTCAATGAAGGGGGTGGGAAAAGGATCTATGATACAAACAACGTTCAACTCCCTATAATCCACACATATTCTAATCCGCACATCCTTCTTTATGTTGATCACCATTGGACTTATCCATTCTGATTCCTCCATAGCCTCAGTGATACCAGATGCTATCATTTTTTCTAGCTCTTCTTTAACCCTTACGCATATGTTAGGATTCATCCTATAAGGCTTGTTCTTGACCAGGCATGCACCATCTTTCAAATTTATCCTCATTTCCCCCAATGAATGGTGGACACCTTTCAAATTATGGTATCCACGTGGGAATAAATCCTTGAATTCACATAAGAGATCAATTATCTTTAATACTTCCTTGTCCAACTAGTAGTTCCCAATGATAGCTTCCTTAGGCTCCTTCTTTGAGCCGATGTTAACTTTCTTGGTTTTGAGTGGTTCATGATACGCACGTGTACATGCATCTGCACTATCAACTACCTCATGCATCTTAAATGAATGGTTGACATTGAGGATCTCCATCTCCTCTCCATCAATAACGTATACCATCTTTCCTTTCTCCTTTTCAACACACGCGGCTCGAATTGTATGTCTTCTGGTTCCTCCTCTTCGAACCACGCTTCCAAGCTAGGTCCACCAAGTAAGTTTACTAATCTATCTTCTACCATGGCACAATCCCCCAGAGTGAGGCACTTGATAGTCTACAATGCCTCATCAACCGGTTACATGGTACTTCGGTACTCGAATGTGTGAACCAGTCAAGCTGCTAATTCTTACCAATTTCCCGTTTGGCGGTGAGTTTTCAGAATGGATGTACCAAGCGTGCGCACAACCTTGTAGTGTCAAATACAACTTGTGTACCCAAAGGGAGGGTGGTAATGCTTCCATGCCTTCTCCCCAGACCCTCTCACATGCCTAGATGTGGGAAGAGGTAGGTCCATTTCCATTGTAATCCTTGATAGCAGTGGGTATGTTGCTCTTCGAGAATCAGACAGTGAGCACAATTCTAACTTCACGCCACTCCAACAGATTTCACTATGTGCGGCCCACCACCTCACTATTGTGCCTATCAAAAATAACCCAAAGATACCTCGTTTCTTGTCCTTCCTCCATTGAGCTTCCATTTCTCTCAAAAAGACCTCAGGGTATGCATCCCCAGAATACTTGGTTATTTCCTTTCCTCCCAGGCACTGAACTATACACATCATGGTTACCCTAGTCACCGATCCTTTCAGATGTCACCCAATCATTTCATAAGTCCCATGCACCTAATTATCGCATGCTATACTAGTAGTATCACTGACAGATTGAGCATCATCAAACTAGATGACTCCTTCTATAGGATGGATGGTATCTCGGATCTCTTATGGAGCACACATATATTCTATCAAGGACTTGCTCTCTAAGGGGTTCAAAGATATCTTGTGTGGAATTTCCATCAGCAAGTAGTATAACCACCCTCTCCTCCTTATTTTTAAAACTTATGTATGTACCCCTTGTTAAAATGAAGATCTGCAATATTCTTATAGCACCACAGTGCCCAAGTAAAGCTAGGAAATTATCTACCTTGGCAAGCACCAAGAGTTCAAAATCCCAAGTGAACTTAGTCCCCTGAATGGTAATGGTCACATCCTTCAAGACACCTATAGGCATTGCCTTTGTCTTATTTTCCATATACAACACATTTGAAGATGGCAGTAATGCAGTCTTCCCATTTGATGTCGGGCATCCGTGAGTGAGAACATTAACCTCGGGCCTATGTCAATGAGGATGTTGCTAAGCATTCATCCATCCACTACCGTGTTTAATGTGATCTCTTTGTCATAATCAAGGTTGTGAGGTGGATGTTTGCATCTAGGATTTTCCTTTCGTGCTCTTCCCTGGCATGTGGTACCTTTTCTCTCAACCATGCTCCTAGTAGGGGAATAACATTCTCTTGCCTCAGTAGTTTACACACCTCCTTAACCTCGTCCAAGTCATCCTTTGGTGCTTCTACTAGTCTTCTTTGCTCATCTTTTCTAGTTTTTCTTTTAAGCATTGGATCTCCCTTGTAAGCTTCAAATTACGTCCTGTGGTTTCTGGTAGACTTATTTCTAGTGAGCCAGGTTTGTATAATTCCCATTTACTACTTCTTCCCTTGAAACCAAAGGTCTTTGCCTAGGTGATTCCCTTACGTGTGCGGACTCCACCCTTGTTGTTACCATAAAAGGCTCTAGTTCTGATTCACGTATTACTTGCGGGAGCCATTGCACATCAGCCTTCTTAATACTCACCATGGCAGTGCCCTTATCCTTCCGATCTTCGCCGACTCATATGTTTTTAACTCTAGGCACTCTTTGTACTTATGTTTTTTCCGGCATCAGAGCATTATAGAAGATCTGGACCTTCACGCTTATAATGGTTTTTGGCTCCACAATTAAAGCATGTTCCATGCGGGAACTCACTTCTTCCCCTGCGGTTACAATGACCATGAAATCCTCCACGAAGCCCTCTTCCATGCACACCTCCATCTCCATGCTCTTTATACCGATGTTCATCTCCTTTGGAAGTGTTGGCAATGCCAGTCTAATGCACACCAAGATCAATTTCCTCATGAATCTGGTCAATCAATCTACAATCATTGGTGTCATCTGTGGTTGAGGTACATATCTTACAATAACAAGATAATTTTTTGTGGATTGCGCACTATAACAGGGGAAACCTACTTGCATCATGGTCCCCACAACATATTTCACAATTTACCGCTATGGTGTGTACCACCTTCCGAGTACATATCCCACCATTATCCTTTGTGTGCCCTTCTACATCAAAATCTATGCACCACATCCCACCGTGAGTCTTTGGAACTATGTTGGTAGATAATTTCTCCAATTTCTTAGCCATGGCAGCGATCTGAGCCTCCAAAATGGGCTAACACCAGTGTTAACACTACCAACTACCTCAGCGTGCAAAGCAGCTTCCAACACTTCACGCGGGTCCGTGAATGTTTTATGAGACAAATCCCTCCTAAATGGTGTGATCAACCCTCTGACAAACCATTGAGCATTTTGTGAAGGGTGGATATCATAAGATAGTTTAGACAATAGATTTTTAAAATGTGCATCATATTCCCACACGCTCTCTGCCAGTCCCTATTGGATTTCTTTGAGAGAGCTAATGCTCTTCTATTTAAACTTAGGTATGTGGAATTCCGCCAAGAATTCATTTCTCAATGTGGTATAATCCACAATAGTCTGATGAGGGTCATAATTTCTATACCAACTATGCACACGTCCTTGCAAGGTTGTCAAAAATTGACTGGCCTTTCGATCCTAGGTTGTGATCCCCTTCACGTGCCATAGTAACATGCACTTATGCACATGCTCTACGACATATTCTATCCCAATATAATCTGGTAAGTGTAGAGACATCTTAAAAAAGACTTGAGGAGGTGGCTGAGGCCCTTGTCCTCCTGATCCATTCCCTTGGATTCCTTTGGCATTTCTTCCTCTGTTAGAGCCACTAGATCTTGAGCCACCAACTCCACCACTTCCACCTCCTGATCCTCTGGTGTTAGGTACAATTCCCATGTTTTTCGTGCCAAATGCTCCTATCATTCCACTAAATTACATGCCGACAGTTTGTGAACTAGTGCCACTCCCAGTCATATTTCCTCCACCACTTCCTAACACACTTCCAAAACTAGTTGTATATGTGCCTTGTCCAAACATTCCACCAAATACTGGAATAGTGTGTGAAGCCATAGAAGTCCCAAACAAGAAGTTGTATCTTCTGGGTGCCGATCGGTTGCTTCTACTGATATCAAATGGATCAACTATACTTTTCCCTCATTCAAACAAACCAAGCACCAAGGTTTAGTCACTAGGTGGGGTTAGATGCATGCCAATGACTCTTCTTTCTCTACGTGATGGACTCTCATCAGAAGCCACAAGGTTTTCTCTCCCACACTTACCAAGATGGGGTATCATAGACTGTTCGGGTTCCACATCCTCCGTGTGAACCTCAACTCCTTTCCACCATGTCTAGCTCCATAACCCACTTGTAATCCCATGTTGTCTATCGATATCCCTTTCACACGCTTCGTTATACTTGAGTCGTCTCTCCTCCCTTTCCTTTTTAGTCATTATATCAGCCATCTTTCCCCAACCTGGCTTCCTCACCAAGTGCTCAGAGTGGTTTAGCCGGCCATAGGAAATGCCTCTAAACCCATGGTTACCATCAAGATTTTGATTGCTAGGGGGATAACATGCAGAAATGATCCTCTGGGCTCCTGCAAAAACTCAAACTCAGTAACTTCTAGACATGAATATATGGAAATTGTGTATTCTAGAGTGTAGCTAGTCAATACTCCCTTCCACCAATGATCTATAGCACGGGTCCACATTAGATCAACATCTTGCAAGTTCTGATATATTTCTTGGGTCCAAAGGTGTGACTTATAACACCACCCCGAGCTAGATGCATAAGTGAGATCCATTTGAATAACTCTCTTGGGAAACAACAGAAGAAGGTTTCGTACAACTCATGATAAAGAGTGTCTTCCACCCATCTTCGCGTGTCAAACGTAGATCCAGATTGAATATCGAGTGAATTCATCCTCCGTGCTTTTACACCAATCTTCAACACCTTCAATTTTTCGGTGCTTCATCGTCACTTTTACATAGACCACGATGTATGCCATGTTCCACTACAACTTGGAAAAGAGGTCTCGAAATGGAACCAAAATGTAGTCATTTTTGCACCCACCAAGAACAAGGGAACCTCATGTGTGCCGGCTTATCACCCCGGGTGTTAGGCGCTCACCCGAGGTGTGTGAGAGGAGAGTGAGTCTCTCTTTTATGTGAGTTTAGTGGAAGGCATAATTCATGATCTTGACTTAGTGATTTAATAGAAATGAAAAAGCTATAGAGCTCAGAATGGATTCTACACCCCTTCAGTCATAACAAAAGCAAAGTGCACAACAAAATTAATAGAACTAGGAAGTTGTAAATCCACAAATAGACTTAACATTCAAGTAAGGTTCATGATTATACAAGATTAAAAGCATAGTAGAAACATGCAGATAATATAGGAAGGAGATCTTAATATAAATGTAGTGGTAACCTTATCATATTCATTCATAGTATTACTCCAAAACATCATAGAGTGGTAGACCATAGTCATACACCATATCTGGATCCATACATGTATGCTCACAAAACAAAATTTGTATTCCTCATTTCCTCATTACATATTTCCTAGAATCATTTACCCATTTTATCCCATAGCTCTCGAAGTAATTTTGCAGAGCTCCGCTACCTCACTTTTGTCTCTTTTTCTTTAACAAGGGCACACATATAAATAGGCATCTGAGCTCTAAAAACTCCTCTGCAACCTCAGATATGGCCCCAAGTGTCGAGGTGTGGGTCACCCCAGGTGCATGCCTCTCCATGTCATGATTAGCTTTTTGGATCTTCTTATCGCAAGGTATATTCCTTCTAGGACACCTTGTTGCCAGGTTAGAACCTTATCCAAATGGAACATGTTCTTCATGTGTTTTGTCCAAAAGGCTGAAAATGGCTAAGTCCCAAATTGTGCTTCACGTGCGCATGTCCTTGGTTCTCCAAGAATCCTTTTGAATTCTACCTTATGTGCCTTCACTTATGCAATCCCTCCGGCCATGTGCACCTATGTGCCTTTAAGATTTGGTAGCTCCATTAGGGTCCCAACACCCTAACTCCACCATACCTAAATGGACCTAAATAAGCCATGCCTAAACCAACCCGACTCCACCATGCCTAAACCAACTTGTTTCCATCATGCCTAAACCACCCTAATTCCACCATACCTAAATTGACCTAAATCAACCATGCCTAAACTGACCTAACTCCATCATACCTAAACCAACTTGACCGCATCATGCCTAAACCAACCTCGACTCCATCATGCCTAAACCACCCTAACTCCACCATGCCTAAATCGACCTAAATCCATCATGCATAAACCACCCTAACTCCACTATATCTAAATTGACCTAAATCAATCATGCCTAAACTAATCGACTCCATCATGTCTAAAACAACTTGACTCCATCATGCCTAAACCGACCCGACTCCATCATGTCTAGACCGACCTAACTCCATCATGCCTAATCCACTTGATTTCCACCTACATATATATAACAATGAAAATTTTACAACTACACCATCCATGCTATAAATATCATCATTTATAAATCATAAAGTCTGTGTATACATACATATGTACATAGATACAAATTAATACAAACATCTAAAAAAAAAATATCATGTACATCCTAACCATCTTCAACCATTTTATCATCATAAATCTCGAAAATCTCATGTACATCATCGCTCTCTTCGCACGTAAGTCAATGTATATATAAAAAATCAATATAATGCCCATCTCTAGTGACTAATTGTCACCCCACCTGATATCCTCTAGGCTAGTATCACCCCCTCCTCTACTCTTTTGTGGCTTCTGCAAGCATCTCACCTCCTCCATGGGTCGTGGCATAACATCTCGTTGGTAACTCACATGGAGCTAGCCTCTATGCACCTGGAAGCCTCGCCATGAACTTGTCCCAGGGGCTTACCACCCCCTCTACTTTCCACATTGTGTGTGTGATACCTGGTCCTCTCACTTGAGGCATGCCGTGCTCGTAATCAGATAGGAAGGGACTTCTATCCTTGAAGCCGTTGAGTGATCTTGATAATATCATGCCTCTCCTAAGGAATCCATGAACCTAGCCATAGGTATTGTCTATGGTGGTGTCATTGGCTTCGATAATGTACATGTACCAAGGACCCTTTCCCACCCCTATTTGTAAAATGAGACCCCATACCTTAGCCTTGTGTGGGTTCTGTGTAAGTACCGGTCCCCTGTCCTACCTAAGCTCGTATAGTACTGTCCCTATGCTACTTGGGCATGTAGGGCTGTAAATTGTGCCTGCAATGTGGAAACATGTGCCTTTGACCTTGTCATCTATCCCCGCACAATCCCCAACCGTGTGACTAGAGTCGCCACCGACCTCGTAGGGCATCTACGAACCGTGATGGTAGCTATGTCTCGGCTGCCCGGCCTTGGTGGTACTACTCACAACTATGCTACCCACCACTATCTATACCTATTTATAACTCCAACACCATCAATCCAACGGTCTACCACCTACTCCTTCCGGCCTATAGGAACCATCGGGCCTGTGGTAGAGGCACATGCCTCTTCACATCATCCCTCATGTACTATGGAAATGGTGGCGGTATATCCTGGGGTAACCCCAACTGTCTCCTAACCCTATCAATATGGATCATCTCATGCTTGCCAACAAGATATCCCTTTATCCATCACACCAACTATAATCCATCCGGCTCTTTGGTCATCTCGCATGTATGAAGGGGAGCCAAAATATGGCCTCCAAATGATGTTCACGCTAGAAAACCCTCTAGTAAACATCTATAATAGGATACATCATGTGTAGCCCTGACATCTCGGGCTCTCACCACATATACCCATTTCCAGAGCCCACCCGCACAAAAGCCAACTCGAATGCATCAAGTCGGGGCATGCCCACTCAATTCACACACACGATGTGCTCATACGACCAACAATGTAGTAGGAAGGTGCAACATAGGCTGAACCACCGTAATCACCCATAGGCCCAAAACTCTCTGTATAGCTGCACCAAAAAGGTGGTGCCCATGAAAAATGGGTCTTATCCTCCATCATATCATGAAAAACCCCCATCAATGATCATGGGAATCTCCCATCCTCTGCATCTGGCGGCAAAACAACACACTCCCTCCATCATCAGAACTACTAGCCTCATCTCCTTTGGATGGACTTGATACATATCACTATAACTTATGCTAGCACTATAAAACCTCAAATCCGCTAGTCCCTCACCAAACACTGTCACCATCAGCTCTTTAGATGCTTATGAAGAAATTGAATACACTTGCATCCCTACTATTGATAGCTACAGGATCTTATACACATCCTCTAAGGTGATGGTCATATCACCTGTAGACACATGAAATGTGTTGGTCGTTAAATCCCATCCGCCGATGAAGATGACCAAAAACTTGGCTCTGGACTATGTGTCAAGAAGCGCCTAACCCCGATCAAGCCTACTTTAGCCACATGATACCACTCCTCCGTTGTCGTGCTCCCTGCGTACTACTACTAATAGGGGAGGTACCCTATCATGCATCCATAACTGGTCCTGCATTTACATCCAACAAACCATCACATTAATAAACCTTGACCATACCCACATTCACCCTTGACCCCCCACCTATAACTATTACCTTGCCTATTTTCATTCAACAATACCTTCCTATCTTACCCAACCACCCTTACGCATCTCTTGACCGATTTTTCTCTTAATGCTGACCGACATTGGTTTGTCTTAGCTGGCACCGGTCTCCCAAAACCGACATCGGTCACCCCATCCATGACCGATGCTAGCTAACACCCACCGATGTCACCAATCCGTGACTAACATTGGTCACTATCGTGGCAAAAATCTATGAAAACCCTACCCTATTTTTCTCCAAATTCCCCATTTCTCCCTAACTACCCATCCATTCCTACCCAAATCCCCCTCAACCCCTCTCCCACCCTCATTCACCTAACTACACCTTCCTATATTCTTATTTCATCCATTTTCTTTCCAAATTCAAAATTTAATTTCCCCAACACCTATTTTACCCTAACCTGATTTCTATAAACAAATCTACCTAAAAATGAGGAATGGGATTGAATCTTACCTCATCACAATGCCATCTCTGTGGGGGCACATCGGCCACTTGTTTGGTGGACCACCCGATCCTTCTCCCTGTCTCTGTCATGCAAAAATCTACGTTGAATATCTCCACTAATCAACTCGGTCCACCTAATCTTATGGACCCATCCACCTAGCTCCTCTCACTAACTAGATCTCTCTGCACCTCATCGGGTATAATGCCCGCCCTTTCCTCTTGAAAAGTGCCAAAAGTATAACAACTCTAACGTTTTCTCCAACGTTACACTACAACAATGATTCTAAAAAATATGGAATTTTTGTTTTATAAATCTACCTCAACCTAATCGACGTTGGTCCTATTTGTGCCCTAGCCAATCGACATCAGTCTCCCTATAACTGACATAAGTCAACCCTTATACTTATTTGGTCTTGCTTAACTTCCTTTTTCCTGCAACCATTCATTCACACGTCCCTTTTTATCATCCCGGACACCCATTGAACCATACGTACAAACCCAACCTGCCCCTACATTACCTTTTTGCTGCATCTTAGGAGTTGTTATTTTACCTATACCTTGGCCTTACCCATGTCGTTACCTTTAGCTGACCCGAACCAATATTTGTGACCTTTGACCCTTTGTACTCACTATACCTTACAAAGTAGTTACCCATGTTGTTTGGCCTACTGACCTTACATTACATATTATCGTGTTGTTTATCCTGACTTGACCTTTGGTGTACCAGAACATACCTAAACACTAGAATCACTTTAACCCTATTTGGATAAACCTATCAACCTTAGCCATCATAGATTTTGAACACATCTCAACATGGTACCTTGCCGTAGTTTCCAATGTGTGCGTGTGTTCAACTACCACTACCTTTGACCCTGGACCATTTACATGTTTACCTAATTTTCCCTTTTTCCTTTACCCAATGTGTCAAATGATCTTCATTTTCCCACCATTAATTTTATCAAACCATTCACCTCTTCTGTCTCTCACCTCATCGGTTCCTAGTTTGAGGGGGTTACCTTCACCCACGCTTGGGGAAACATCACTCTCACTTACACTCGACACAACCATTTCCTATTTTTGTTAGCATCACTTACCAATACAAGCCATGTGACAAAAAGGGGAAAAATTTAGACACCAAAATTGGGTCACACTCCCCTTGGTCCCCTTTCAAATAACCAACTTAAACACATTCACCTAACCATGACCCTTATACCCTACATTAACATTAATTTAATTATTTATAATTAAATTAATACTTATCCTCACCCCATTATTAATTTAATTACTTTAATTAAATGAATGGTTAAATCACATAGACGCCTCACCATAGACCTATTCATAGCATGTTTCCATAAATGAATAAGACTTGGTCCAACCCTAAAAATAAAGGCCTATTATTCCTCTAACCACCTTCCCACTCATAAAAATGTAACGTCCATTCTGATCCACGGATAAAGGAACAAACTTGACCCAAATGATGTGAGATCTGCCATTTTTAGTAAACCTAGGGAATCCCTCCTTAACCGATACCGGTCATTCTGAAACCAACACTAGTCAACCAGGAACCATTGTCGGTTACCATTTATTCACCTTGGTAACCTTGTTTTTGGGTTGGCACATTCTAAGATCAAGGAGACGAGAAGAGAGCTGCATGCAAGTAGAACTAGAGCCTTTTCATACCTACAAACATCCATAGCTAGCACTAGGATAGATCCAAAGGTATTGCACTCATGGTAAAATTATGGGAAGCACCACTGTGGCACCAAGCTCCATCCCACCAATCAATCATCACCACCACATAACCATTGGACATACAACACCAGTAAGTACATTTATCACCTGTGTTATTTTAACCTTGTCTTGTTTTAAAGGTTTTTGTTACCTTTGTTGTCATTTCCTACTTGCATTCCCTTTTCCCCACTATTCCTCTTTCTGTAAACCCAAAAATTTCTGTATCCTTACCATAAAACCACCCATACTACCGACCTTTGCATATTTCTTAGTGTTCTTATGATCCCCATACACCTTGTTTTGCCCTCTGTCATATCTACCTAACCTCAACCCAAATACCACAAAAAAATCTTATTTAATATCATCAGCCCATCTCTACCGATGGTGGTTACCCATAAGCTGTAAATGTCGATTTTACCTAACCGTGATCAGTCATACCTCGAATGAATTTGGTCTCTATGTTTGCCAACACTATGTAAACAAGCAACCACCCACCTACCAAAACTAGCCAAAAACCTTACCCAATCTTGCTAAGACCCTGTATGTGACCTGCAGACCACTTGAACAACCTGTAACCTTACCCAAAGACCTTAACCCACATAGTTTTATTATTTAAATAGGATTGATGTTGATAATCGAGGTACCTGGATCAGAATACTAGTACTAGATTCATTTCAATACGTATTTAAACTATTTCATCTTTATTTTATAAAAATAGTGGATTGATAGCCTTCTAGGGAGTATCACACTTCCCGAGATCTAGCACACGCGCTAGGCGGTCCAACTTTGTCATATATTGTTTAACTCTTCTTTGGTGGTCTTGTTTTATATTTTAGGTAGTTCCTCCCAACCAAAAGGAAGATCTCACAGTCAACATCAAATTGAGAAGTTAGAACACGTACATCAACCTCCAAACCAAAAAAATAGGCATCGTTACTTGGCCCATACCCTTATCTGTTTCTTCACATTTCAAAAACGTAAAGAAAATGGTGAAACAATTTGAGTTGATATGAGCTTCTACAATGAGGATCTAGCATGCAAACATATGTAAGTCGTAGGACTGGAGAGTTTGATCTATGTAATATAAATTATGATGATCGTAAATGTTAATTCATGATTGTTTTATAAAAAAATTTCAGGTACTCATGATGTGCATTTTTCTAAATATGACTGATTTTGTGAGACAAGGTCAAAATCTAGTGTATTTCCAGCTCGAAGTTGAACTTCAAATGCTTATTGTGAACAATTTCATTTATATAGGACATTGTGGCTTTCATGGAAGATTATATGGTTAGTTTATAAGGTTTTAAAAAAATAATGATAGCAGTTTCATTGTTGGGATTTTATGAAGGGATGATAAGAAGGTAAGGAGGTCTAAAACCCTAGTTAAACCCTAGCTAGGAATAACTTGTGAAAAAGGAAGTATAGTGACCTATTTTTGATTGGTTCATCAAAATTTATGATTTTATGTTGTATAGGACTTCATTATATTTATAGAAATGTATGTTTGAGGTCATGGTGATGAGTGAGCCCTACCTAAAAATAGAAATTTTTGAATAAGAAGGTTTTAGGTCAAGATGGTGCAAAGAAGTAGTAAGAAATATTTATGGTGCATGATGATTGGGAGTTTTTATTGATTTCCATGGAGGTTTTAGGAAATTTTCATGTAGGTTCATGGTGTTTTGAGGTCCAAATAGGTTGATTGGTCAAAGGGTAGTTTTGGGATCTCAAATACTAAGGTTCAGTAAAATGGCTATAACTTGAGCTAAAGGTGGTGTTTTGAAGTGATTAAAGTTTTTTTGGAAATAATATTAAAATATATTTCCATTGAGATGATTTTTGCTACATGGTGAGGTGATTTGACATGTTTTTAGGGAATTCTTTAGACCAAAATATTTTTTGCAATTCAATATAAGATGTGTTTAGGTGAAATTTTTGACTTGTTTGAAGCATGAGATGGATTGGGTGATGCTTTATATCACCTACAATGTGACGAGAGATTAATTTTTCATCCAATGAACCCATTTTTAGGTATTGACTATTTTTATAAATGATTTTATGAGCTAACCTTTGGAAATAGAGTTTTTGGTAGGTTGATTTGGTGAAAGAAAAAGTAGATGTGGTTTGAAGAGATGGATGTTTCATGAGTTATAAATTGCTTAGAAGTTTTATAAATATTCTAAAATTTAAATAGAGTGGTCACATGGCATGGTTTTGTTGAATATAAGTAATTTGGTGATCAAATGAAGTTTCCGAGAGCTTGAAGGGTGTATGAAATAACATGAAAATTGTAAATTGAAATGGGCCCAGTAAATGAAATAAGTTTATTGGTTGATATTGATTGAGAAAATTTATGAATGTTAAATTATATTTTAATCACTTTTTATGAGTTTTAGGTCATGAAAAATTATGGTACTAATGTTAGGGAAATTTTAAGATTGTGCTCATGAGGTTTTGAGCCATTTTGGCACATGAAATGATGGTTTGATTTAGTCTGATCAAATTGGGACATTTGTGACTATTATATTTAAAATTTTACTATTTTCTTTGATGTATGGGTTGAACCAAAATGAGGGAAAAAGTTTTTCCTAAGTTTGAAATGAGGAGAAGCATATAAAACCCTATTTTGGGTACTTTTGGAACTAGTTGAGTGTGTGCAAGGTATGCAACCTAGGTGAGTGAATTTTTAGGTGTATGAGCATGAATTGAGATCATATCAAGTGTGTGATAGGTTGAGGAAGATCAGAAAGCATGTGTGCAATATTTTGAAGCATTGAGAAGTGAAGAAAGAGCTAGATTATGTAAGTTAAAGACCTAGGGTTTGAGCAAAGGGTTTGGAAGAGTATGGAGCTAAATATGTGGATCTCTATTAGATTTGGTAACAACATATTTTTAGTTTTCATACTCCATAAAAATATTTTTTGATGAGTCATATTCATGTAAGTCTCTTGTTGTGAGTAATATCAATAAGGGTTTAGGGGTTGGTGCTCCTTGTGGGGTTGGTGTCTCACTAAAGAAATATCTTGTGATGTGTAATATTCAATTGAGTATTTGTTGTGTGTAATATCATAAAAAAATTAGTGGGTTTTCTTCCACTCGATATTTTCTTACTTATATGTTGTGTTATGGTGTTACTTACCTTTCTCTTGGTTTATTGAATGAATGTTTTAAGATGTTATAGACACATTAATGGATGGATAAATGGTTGATGGTTTACGTGAGTGGTTTTAAATTTAAGGTTAATTTGTAAGGAATGATTCCATTTTTCTTCTAACAATTGGTATCATATCAGTTCCTTTTGGAGAAGTTTTATAGCTTGAAAGGATATCCTGAAGCACAAAATGGCAAGTGTTAGAGTCATAGGAAAAACACCACTGTTTAATGGAAAAAACTATGAATTTTTGAGGCTAAGGATGAAGACATACATTATGTCACAAGGGTTTGATGTTTGGAAGATAGTGGAAGATGGAAATATTCTTCCTAGCACTCATATTACTAATTAAGTAGACACAGATGCATATGAACACTATTCTAAGGCCTTTAATTTTATCATTCAAGGTCTTGGAGAATATGAGTTTGGAAAGGTTATATATTGTAAATCAAAAACTAAGCATGGGAAATATTGCAAGTCCTATATGAAAGTGAATCAAAGGTAAGAATTTCAAAACTTCAAACCTTTAGAAATCAGTTTGAATCTCTTAAGATAATTGATGAAGAGTCAATTTTTGTATATATACTTAGAGTTGAAAAATATTTCAATAACATGAAAGGATTAGAACAAGAAGTAAAAGAAGAAGTGGTTGTTCAAAAGGTTCTAAGGTCACTAACACAAAATTTAATTCCAAAGTATCTGCTATAGAAGAAATAAAGGATTTGACTACTTTGAAGATGGATGATTTCCATGGTATCTTGATTGCATATGAAATGAGAATAGGTGTTCTCAAACTATCCAAAAAGGAGAATATTGCATTTAAGTCTGAAATGAAGACTAAAAGAAAGAAGGTGAAGGATGATGAAGCCACTCTTGACATTGGAGATGAAGACATCTTTATTATGATGGATAGAAGATCGAATCTTGGATCTGGTATGTACAAAGGTAAGCTTCCTTACAAATGTTTCAAATGTGGTAAGATAGGACATTTTTTGTTAATAGTCCTAATAAGAATAAAAAGCAAGATCATGATGAACATAAGCATGATAGTGATCATGACCACGTGTATAACAAGTATGATAAGAAAAATAAAATATTTAAAATGGTCGACTATAAGAATAAGGAAAAATAGAGTTTTATATAAATGAAGATGATTAGTTATTGTTGTATTTCATATTTTGAATTTGAAACTGATTGTGAGTATATTGCAAATGAGGCATTATTCATGAAAAACGAAGGTATGAAGTCTTCTAGTGAGGGATATTATTTATTAGGTGATTTCATTTCAGGTTATTGTACCTATTCTAGTGGAGATGATGAGAATGATAAAGATTTTTTTAAGGAATTAAAAATAAGTTTAAATAAGCTAAAAAAGTTGAGTTTGCAGATCAAGGAATATGAGAATCACTTTCATAAGCTAGAAGAACAATATGTGTCTGAATCTACCAAGAAAAATGAGTCAATGAGATTGCTAGAAGAAAAGGTAAAGCATCTTGTTTCAAAATTGCAAGATAAAGAGATTTTGTGTTCAAAGTATGAAGAAGACATAGAGTTTTTAAGGGTTAAGCTACTAGAAGTTGGGAAAAGATTGATATTTCATAAATTTGAGAAAAGTACAAAATACCTAGATGACCTACTTGGAAAAAAAGAGCAAAAAATGATAGGACTGGTTTGGGATTCAAAGAGGAGTCTAAAGTAAAGTAAGTGAAGCAAGAAGACATTAATTCAAGTAAATAATAAGGTGTATCTATCGCCAAGGAAGAGAAGAAAGACACACTCATGAAGGACAATATGAAACCAATAGCTATTAGGTAGTCTAATGCCTTAAGGTATGAGCTAAATTCTAATGGATATTGATATAATTGTAATGCATTTGGTCATAGGGTTTGAGATTGTAGAAGGCCCTCTAGAAATACTCATTCATGGAAATACAATATAATTGAATTTTCTAAGAGTATAGTGTGTTAAAAATTCCATAAGAGAGGTCATGTGGCTAGACATTACTTAAATGATCCAACTTAAAAAGTTGAGAGTTGCACAAGGAAGAATTTAGTAGTATGTTATAGTTGTAATAGAGATGGTCATTTTGCAAGGAACTGCTACCATGGTCTATCAAGGTAGAATAAGAGAGTTCAAGGTCTTAGAATGCAAAGCTATGGAGTTAAGAGACCTAGAATGAAATATAATGGTCCTATAAAAACTTGAGAACCTAGAAGAGACCATGATGTATTAGTAAGACCAGATATCAATGAAGGAGGAAGTGTTTTTGGTGCTCAAATTAGAGGAAAAGAGATGAAGAATTTCTATAGCCAAGAAGGCTTGAGACCTCTTTAGGGCCTTATTTTAGGTCATTATGGTTCTCATACCTTCACTATGATTCTTGAAGGTATATTAGTGCATATGAAGCATTTGAGGGAGGAGAAGTGGTCTGAGTGAAAGTGTGCCCCCTTCGTAAGGTCAAGAAATTTTATACATAATCTGTAAGTATGTTTTCGGGTTCTATTTGGTCATCCTTTTGTGTGATATGTCATGAAGTCAGCTATTGTAGTATTAAGGTGTATGAGTTTGTGTTCTCTCGGTTTGTGTCTTGCATTATCATGAAAAAAATTCCTAGTATGATATGTCTTAGTATGTTCAAGAGTCTCATTGTTATGCCATAGTATGGATGTAAGTGTCTCGAACTCATAAAAATTATACACATAGTCTCTCTGTCTTTATTTAAGTCATTTTAATAGGTCTCGAGTTCCGTAAATACTATAGTGTCTTATCTAACCTTTGATGGTGTCATTAGATGAGTCATGAGTTGTATCTAAAACTTTTCAAGTTTGTCTAATGGTCCATTGTGTTTATGAAGTCTTGAATGTGTCATTGTGTCCATGATCATTCATTCTTCTTAAAGTGGTTTTTGTTTTCATTTCAAGTGTCTAGGTATTACGAATGGGTTTACGTGTCTTTAGATATTGTTTCATGATGTCTATAGATTATGAATGTATGTAAGATTCCCTAATAAGCTTGGATAATAATTTTTAATTGAAAAATTGATTAGTTTCTTGGTAAAAAGGTGATATGTGGACTAAGAATTTCTAAATTAGGGTTACTCGATGTAGAAGGAGGTCACAAGTATGGTCTTGTATAAACTAAGCTTCTTAGACATCAATTTAAGATCTCAGATGTTTATGGAGTTTTTTTACACACAAAAACTATGTTTGATGACATGAATGTTAATTTAGTGAACTTGAGGTATCCTCTGCTACAGACTGTGTTTTCACCATGACAGTTAACATTTTATATGAAAAGGGTCTAATGTTGGTTTTTGAAGTCAAAATTTGTAACATATTATCTAGACTACAATGAGTAGAGGATGTAATTGATTTCATATCCTAAAAATGAGTGAATTTCCTACTATCTATGATAGTTTTAAGGTTGATCATGATAACTATAAGACCTAACTAGTGTTACTTAGGGTGTTCAAGTGTGTAACACATATAAAATCTGTGTTATAACCATTAGTGTCATCATGTTAGTAGATTTGTAACATCCTCATTTAAAGAATTCAATAAAAAGGATTTTTTTTAAACATAATTTTCACTGTTCTAAATTCACATAATTTAGAACAAAAATTCCTTTAGCTAATCCAGCACATAACAATAACCCATATGTAGTTATAATGACTTAGTATAAAACCGATCTCTCATTTTTGACTCAGTGTTAAACCGATCTCTCATGTTTCAACATATCAATGTGTATAATAAGTATACTTATTGTTACCTTATTACAATAAAGGTAAATCAAGTGTTAATGCATATTTGAGTATCTATTATTAATACTCATTTGATATCATGCATCTTTAGTCCAGGTGAAACAAGACAACACAACCAGTAGTTTGCGATACTTTGGCCAAAGTTTAAAGACATGTTTACCATGATTTTATTCCTATATGGTATACTCGTCGAAAGGAATATGTATTCACCCCACTCAAAAACTGTTATCTAGATTAGACTATCTTGACTCACGTCAATCACATCCATGTATTTATTATATACTAAGCAGAGCTAGGATGCATAGACTAGTGTTTATAGTCTATTTATGAAGGCTAAGGTAAGTCAGCTACATCTAAATCAAATTACATTTCTTCAAACCCACTTGATTACCCTGTAGTCATCATAATATGACATTGGCACTATGACATACTTCTATCACTAATTAGTGTATAATAGAGACCTAGATCTATAGTTTACAATCACAATGTTTAAGGGAGATAGGCAGATAGTCACGCCATAATGGCTTCCCCACGGTATCCAATTAATGACTCGCATCATTAAAATGGGTATTGTGTAGCGATAACTATGTTGCGATGTCCCATCGAGTTCCCCTAAGTGAAACATCGTATCTTAAAAAGTTCATTAATCCCCTTAATTCTCAGTTTGTTAATCCACCCTTTAATATTCCAATTGTTAGGTTTCGTGCCTAAGGATTATCTAGGATTGGAAATGATTATTCCTTTATGCAAGGATTATAACATTTTATTTACTTAAATGTAGGTATTGTAGATATAAATCTGCATTGTGCTTGATCATTTAAGCATACATTTTTTTCCCTTAATTCAGTTAAGTGTCATGCTCCTAATTTAGTTGTATTAAATATAGGACAACATTAAGACCTTAACATTTCTATTCAACCTTAAGAGGAATAGATGAGTTATACATAGCTAATATGTTTAGGTGTGTTTCATACATTTATAAGTAATATAACCTATCAAATGTATTCAAACACATCCTTCACAAGCATACACCTTTATATCACTTAATGGTATAGTTACAAGTACTCCCTTTTTCCTAAATTCATTATGATCACCATTTATCAAACTATATTAAGTAATTAAATAGTAAGTGTATATTTTAGAATCAGTACATATAGACCATGCCAATCATATAAGTACATTTCAACACATTCAAGTTGATGGAATTAATCTCACATACACATACTTATTATAGTATATTTCATATTCCATTCAAACTAATAGACTTTATCTAACAGTCCTACACTTATCACATTACCCAAGTTACTTAGATATCTGATCATATTTCACTTATTTCATAAGGGTAAAAAATCACAAAATCATATAGTACTTCATTATATCATACTTATGCTTAGTATATTAGTATTATAAATACAATCTACTTCACATTTATAATGGAATCACAACTAATTTCAAACACTTTACATTCAGTCCATTCCCTTTAAACAATATGAATCAAGTAAACCATCTTTAATTCAATCATAATTTAAGTATCAACAAACATGTTTGTATCATTGAAATCAAAATCTTTCAAGAAATTACAATAAATTGGGACATAGGCCATTTAAGTTTCCAATTCAGAATTACTTCAAGAAATTTATGCAATAATCATTTAACCAAATCAACTAACTTCAATCAATAGAATAAATGCAACTTTTTATACATCTTCCTTCTTTCATCTTTCATGAAGTCCATCTGCAAGATTGTTAGCATGTGTCAGTTCATACAAACTGAGCATGATAGGTACTAAATCTTCATAACAACATGCTCTAACTTAATAATTTCATAAAAGGAACACTACTTTTAAATGAAATTATCCTAAGGTTCAAAATAAAATACATAACTTCTTTGATCATGCCACAAGAACATCATAAATGAAATCATTTAAGGAAGAAAAGTTATCACATGTAGTTCATTCAAGTAATATCAATCAAGGAATAGTTAAATGCACAAAATGGTAACTAAAAAATGCAATAGATCACAATCAATCTTATTAATATAAAGTGCAAGAATAATAGGATTATAGTCATATAAGCCCATATGTACATGACTATAATTTTATATCTTGTTTATTAAATTTTAAATAACTTAGATTAGTCAAACAATTTGCTATAATTCATCAATATTCATAACAAAAAGATATGAATCAAGTAATTGTAGATGATAATGTTCAATATACTCAACAAAACCATCTACAATAGAAAAACTATTAAGATTGGTAAATATTTACTTAGCTCAACTACAAAGCCATTGTTCAATTGTTATAGAAAACAATATAAGTGACTAAGAAATTATACAACATTCACAACCAAAGTGGATCATCCAAAATTTAAATAATTCAATCATAGTTACACTCACACAAGATTACTCGTTAATGCATAAAGACTACCAACTCGTCAAAAATAATAAGAAATGGAATAATTAATACTAATCAATCAACAATCGAGTTCAAACTCTATACAAGCTTCAACTAGTTTATAATAAATAACAAGTATCAATGGATATCTGTAAAGTTAGAGGTCCTTCAAAAACTGAAAAAATATTTATAGGGACTTAGATGAATAGTCTTCCAATCCAGTGTATGAAGTAAAACTATTTCGATCTTCTTATTATATATAAATATACCACGAAATCATTGATTTAACAAAGCGATTTTGATCCTTATAGGATTTAATACAACTTAAGGGTTTAAGGGAAGATGATAAAAATATTCCATTCCTGAGTGATCCTAAGGCTCATTATAAGTTAATGATACTAAAATTGATTCACAATATCCTACCTTAGTTCATTGGTTGAAGGAGGTTCAACCACATAGTATATAACCACTGAACCCATTTCCACTCCTAAGTGAAAAGAATAAAGGATGCAACAAATTTTATCAGTCAAGTATCTTGAAATAGATATATCTAATGATTCATTAACCTATGGATCCATTAAAGAGTTCTGAGAGGCTTCCATACATGGGGAAGAAGTGAAAAACTTCGTTAAAAACTCATAAAGTCTAGAATCCTCAAATAGATATGTTATTACCTAGTTAGAAAACCTAGTTTGAATTCAAAGACGTCAATAAAAGGAATAAAAAACTTGATACCTAGTCATATTATTGACTCAATATTCGAGTCCCATTTTTTACATAAGATAAAATCATAAATACAGATTGATAATAGATGAATCGACAACACTTTACAAGGTTAAACGACCAAAAAAAAAAACCAAAGCACCCATTAATATAACATGGCGAGAATGGGAAAAAACACAAAACTAGAATAAAATTGAGTCGTGTTTCCTTAAACACCTACTCCTAGTCATAGAAAATTCCATGAAACCTTGAAGTAATCCCTATAGAATATGGGTATTTTCAAAACTAAAATACGAGTGTTTGAAAAAGTATAAACAATATTACTTAACAATATTTCAAACACAAACATGATTTCAAAAACAACCTAGAGTATGTACACTTAACAATATTACTTTTAAGATCATAATACATTAACCAAGAATCCATATAATCAAAATATGCCCGAATTAAAAAGTAATAATCATAATACAACCAGATACTCAAATAACGATGCAAATACACAAAACCGAGAACTAAAGAACATGATTTCACTTCAAGAGCAAAGTTCTTTTCATGAAGCCATTAAATAGAGAAAATTATTTCAAGGAGTTAGAGCCTATCATGCATGGTAGAGCTCCGAAAATCCTTTCTAAGATTCCCAATTCATCTTCAAAGCTTCCACATAGATTTCAAAATGTATTCCATAGAAAAATCATTCTTCTCCTTATCACTTTAATATCCAATGCAGTAATTTTTCTCCATTAATTCCTCCATGTAATTGAGAGATCATAAATCATCCAAAAATGAACTAACATTTTGAAAACTAGAAGGTCTACATGCAGATCCCAAGTTCTTGAAAAATCAAATGCACAATGAAAACTAACCCCTATTATCTTTCTCAAAACCATTGTGCTCTTTCCAAGGTGGTTTCGTTCTTTCCAAAGTCATTAATGACATGGAAGAACTAATAGTTACTCCCAAGAATCCCACCAATTTTTTTTTCTATTTTAAAATTAGTATTCACCTAATAGTTCAACTTTCCTCTACTAAAATTTTAGAAATCTAATTTAGTGTGCATGATCAAGTATGACTTAGTCCCTACCATAGGTGGTGGTGAGTCTTAATTAAAGATCATTTAATTCACCAAGTACCAATATGGGTTGGCACTAATCTTCATAACCATGCACTAACCCTTCACCACAATGCTAACCACAGTTAGGTCTTTAGGTTAGGTCCTAGGATTAGAACATAGGATCCTTAGATATGTTTAGGTTCTGATTAATATTCATGCCTCAACCTTATCTTAGGTTGTTATTATTTAATCCAAAGCACATAGCATTAGATAGATCATTAGGAATGTAGATATCACCTTAGTATAGGTTATCTTAGGATTTCAACAAATAAAATGAATATATTCATTACTTTAATCGTAAACACATTCAATTAAGTATAAGTATGCCTTCAAATTATAAGGTGATCATTAAAAAATTATGTTAGTTTATAATCAACCAGATCGACATATAAGTACAATCCACGAGATCATTTAGAAGATAATTAGACTTACCAGTTATAGTTATTTTAACATATTGATCAAGGAGAATTCCTTGGATCACTGTAATTGATCCAAGGTATTATCCTTCATCTAATATCGATATGCTAGTATTAGGAATAAAAATTAAATCAAAAGTTAAATAGATTACAAGTTACCTGATTGTTTAACTATCCCAAGAATCTGATTTCACTTTCCACAAGCTGAAATCACTAAGTTTATTTCAAAAACTAGTTAAGTAAGTGCTTCATGATTAATCAACATAAGTAAAAATCTACCATAAGAATGATTAACAATCATATCTCATAAGCACTTGATATCATTCTAGCAAACATGATTTAAATAGTTCAAAAGAGCACAACTTAGAACAAATCACATATCAATGTTTTCCAACTTCATACAAAGAAAAAAGTGCATATAACAACACAACGAGAGGTATTACAGGCTCCCTTCAATAAAAATACAATACAATTAGAAGTTATTTCAGACCCTAATTGAGGTCTAGTGTGAAGAAAGTCATGAAAAGGTCTATATGGTTTTTGTATCGAGTATGTTTGAAAGAGGTTTGATAAACAACTTTTGAGGAAAAATTTGGTACTCCGGTACTAATAAGTGATATATGTCATATGATAGTAAGATTTTATGTCTATGGAAGTTAAAAGAGTTTTTAAAGTCTAAAAATGATCTCAAAACAAGGAAATATCATCATGAAAGTCTACTCAAAGGTTTGGAATAAGACATTCTCAAGCTTGAGAATGATAACAAGCATTGTTACATCAAGACCTAGTTGAACTATATGCGAGTGTGTTAAGGATTAAAATGAGACATAAGTATAAAGAAAACATTGGAAAGAAGTTATACAAGGGTAAATACAATAATTTCATTTTATAGGAGAGCTCATAAGGTCAAAACATGGATAAGTCATGAAGTTACAGAGAAGAATATGATAGTCCTGATATGAAGATTCAGGGCACGCGATACTATACTACTACCAAATTATGACTTACAAGACCTATACTAAGTCTCTAAGGATTTGAAGATAATAGTGACAGAGTATGAAGGGTCCAAGTAGAGAAGGACATACAAGCTCAAGACCTTAAGTGTTGTCTCAAAATTTGTGTGAGCTGCATACTCATTTTATGAGAATGGAGTTTTAGAAATGAAATATAAGTGTAAACCTATGAAAAATTTCTTGTGATCCTAAAGTTGGTACATAAAAGGTATAAGAAATATCTATCATCTGAAGTAAAGGAAAGTAAGTATATCTAGAGCTATAATAATTCATGAAGCCCCTGTCATGTGGAAGGAGGTCACGTTCGGTTAAAATATTAATTGTAGATAGAGATCCAAATATGAAAGAATATGAGCAAGGTGTCATGAAGTATATGTGCTCTTAATATATAGTACAAGACTTTAAGTAAATTATTTAAAGTGTGTATTACCTCTTGAAGTAGTAAAAGAATCTTAGAATTATGATTATAGTCTATGATAGCTTGAGATTTTGAAAGTATAGGTCTAGAAGTTTTCATCCTAAAATTTTGAAGGTATTGTTTAAGGTATGATAAAGTCAGTCAAGATAAGAGGAGTGGTTATATAAAATCCTACAAAGTATATTGGTGCTTCCTAATTCATATGAGGTATGTTATTTCAATTTTATCTATGTTTAGATAAAAATATGCTCAATCTAAGTTAAATATGACTAATAGGACTAACAAAATGGTTTAGAACTTTGCATAAATATAAAAAATCAATTTTAGCTAAGAAATCAAGGTAAAATGTATGATTTTGTGCTTGTGTGATAGATATTATGCTCTTAAACCTAGGGGTATATAGAAATTTCCTTGTTAGAGATTGTATGAGGTGTTAGATCTTGACAAAATATTTCCTAAATGCACTATGAGGACTGTTCATGGTTGTAGGTGTTTTGTTGGGTATGGTGAGCAAGAATATGCTTGGTAAATCCTATTTTAGACCTAGAGATGATGGTTTTTGATAAAGAAAGGTGACATAATGTCTTGATAATATCATGAGCTTACATTATTGGCATGTGTAAGATGGATATGGATCAGATTTCGTGAGTTCTTGCAAAGTATTTCCTTTAGAGAAAAACAAGGGTGAAGAAGAAAATTGGTGTTTTTGCATGCCTAGAAGATGGAGAATGGTGTTTTTTCTCCCAATAAGGTATGATTTTGCTTGTTTCATGTTGAATGATGATGTTCAGATGATTTATACACTTATTCTAGAGGGAGCATGGTGTTTACATGTTGAAATGAAGCCAAAAATAAGATTTTTGTGTAAAAATAATAAATAGAGCTATTTTGAGACATTTGGTTGATGTTTACAACCATAAAATGATGGTATGAAGTTGTAGAAGGTGAGATATAGGTACACATTTTTCATTAATGTAAAAATGGGGAGAAGTTTAGGGTGTTTTCCATCAATGAAAAAGGGGGAGATTGTTGGTATGGCCCTAATAGGTGTTTTCATTGATGAAAAACCACATTAATGAAAAATTAAATGTTGCATTGAGGTCATATGATTGTGTTCATGGTGATAACATGATGTTTCATATGTATGTCACCTAATACGATGAGATTCACTAAGGTGTGCTTACTCTTGCAAGCCTATACAGGTGCCTAGGAGATGTATCTTGGTAATATGAGATTATTTGATGCTTAGGAATCATGTTGAAATAATATCTAGAATTTTTGAGGGTTCTTGAGCACTCATAGTAGTGGCATGGTACAAGTATAGGTGGTTCACTTGGCTGCAAGTGTTCATTGGGAGAAAGTATGGTAGCTTGGAGGTGTGAAATATTTGTTTGGAGTTATATGAGCTCATGAAATAATGAATTCAAGTGTATTATGGCATATGATGTATGTTTAGGTCATTTATAGAGGTTTTTTGTTTAGTTATTGCATTATTTTAGTTGACCCTATCTTTTACAGTGACGATCTAGCATGCAAACATAGGTAAGTCTTAGTGACTGGAGAGTTTGAGATATGGTATAGACATTAATATTATTGGAGATGTTATAGGGATGAGTCATGATTATTTTATAAAAGTTTCAGATACTCATGATGTGTATTTTTCCAGATATGACTGATTTTGTGAGATATGGTCAAAGTCTAGTGTATTTCCAACTCAAAGTCGAACTTCAAATGTTTGTTGTGAACAATGTGCTTTACATGGGACATTATGAATTTAAGGGAACAATATAATTTTAGTTTATAAGGTTTGATAAAAATAATGAGGTTAGTTGATCATTAGGATTTTGTGAACGAATGTTAAGAAGGTAAATAGGTCTAAAACCCTAGTTAAACCCAAGCTAGGAGCAGCTTGCAGAAAAGAAGTTATAGTGACCCACTTTTAATTGTTTCATAAAAATTTATGATATTATGTTTTCCATTACTATATTATATTTCCATAAATTTATGGCTGAGGTCATGGTGATGAGTGGGCCACACCTAAAAATAGAATTTTCTAAAGAAAAATATTTTAGGACAAGATGGTTTAAAGGAGTAACATCAAAAATTTATGGTGCATGATTATTGGGAGTTTTTATTGAATTACATGGATATTTCAGGAAAAATTCATGTAGGTACATGGTTTTTTGAGGTCCAAACAGGTTAATTGTCAAAGGGAAGTTTTGGGATCTCAAATAGAAGGGTTCAATAAAATGGCAATAAATTGAGGTACACAGTGGATTTTGAAGTGATTAAAATTTTTTTGGAAATATGATTCATATATATTTCCATTTATATTAGGGGTTACTCATGGTTAGGTGATTTGATATGGTATTTGTGGTATTATTTGGATAGAAAGGTTTTTGGCAGTTGAAGACAAGATGTGTTAAGGTGAAAGTTTTGACTTGTTTGAAGAAAGAGATGGATTTGGTGATGCTTTATATTTAATAGAATGTCAAAAGGGATGAATTTTGCATCCAATTAATCCATTTTTACATCCTTAATATTTTTATAAATGATTTTATGAGCTAACCTTTGGAAACATCTTTTTTGGCAATGTGATTTGGTGAAAGCAAAAATAGTTGTGGGTTGAAGAGATTGATGTTTCATGACTTCTAACCTACTTATAAGTGTTATACATGTTATTAAATTTACATTGAGGTGTTACAAGTAATTTTTGGTTGAATAGAAGTGATTTCATGATCAAATGAAGTTTCAGTGTCTTTGAAGTGTGTAGGAAACAAATGTTTTGAGAATTATAAAGTGAACTAGGTCCAACAAATGAAATAATTTGATTGTATGATATCAATTGAGACCATTTATGAATGTTAAATGATATTTTAATCATGTAATGATTTTTGGCTCATGAAAAGTTATGGTATTAATTTTAGTTCAATTTTAAGATTGTGCCCATGGGTTTTTCAGCCATTTTGGCACATGAAATGATGGTTTGAGATAGACCAATCTAATTATGTCACTTGTGACTATTATATTTAAAATTTGAAATGTTTCCTTGATGTATGGGTCAAACCAAAATGAGGTAAATTTTTTTCCTAAGTTTGAAATGAGGAAAAATATATAAAAGCATGTTTTTGGGTGCTTTTGAAACTAATTGAGTGTGTGCAAGGTATGTGACCTAGGTGAGAGAAGTTTTTAGGTGTATGAGAATTAATTGAGATCATATAAGGTTTTTAAAGGTTTATAAATATCATAAATCATATGTGAAATATTTTGAAGCATTGAGAAGTTAAGAAAGAGCTAGATTGTGTAAGTTGAAGATCGAGGGTTTGAGCAAGGGGTTTGGAATAGTTTTGAGCTGAATGTTTGGATCACTATCAGCTGATGTATCAACATATTGTCAGTGGTCACAATTCATCAAAATATTATGTGATGAGTAATATTCATGTAAGTATTTTTTGTGTCTAATATCAACAAGGTTTTAGGGGTTGGAGCTCCTTCTCGGTGTTGGTGTCTCACTAAAGAAATATTTTGTGATGTGTAAGACTCACTTGAGTATTTTTATGTATAATATAAGAAAATATTTTAGTGTTTTTTCTTCCCCTTGAGGTTTTCCCACTTATATATTTTGTTATGGTGTTACTTATCTTTCTCTTGGTTTATTGAATGAATGTTGTAAGATGTTGTGCACACATTAATGGATGGATAAATGGTTAATGGTTTATGTGAGTGGTCTTTAAATTGAAGGTTAATTTGTAAGGAATGATTCACGCCCCTCTCGGTCCATTGTTCTTCTAATAATTACATGGGATATAATTTTATAGGTAGAATCTACAAGATATTAGGAAGATTTGGAATTAGTTTGGGATCATTCCATAGAGATTGGAGGAATTTATTCATGACAATCTTGACAAGACATGGAAACATAGTCACAATGGCCTAACTACATGAAGAAGTTTCGAGATGGGAATAATCTCCAATGAATTGAGGAATTAAAACTTGTAAGATTATAAAAAAAGGGAATCTAAAAATGTTCTTAGTTTATTGAGAAAATTCAAATTTTGCATTTTATAAGCTAAACTCAGTCTGGGCTGTGGAAATTGTGCAAACCCAATTTTGGGACAATGAGAATAAATTTTATACGAGTTTCTAATTGACACAAAATTTAGACTATAGATGTATTATGCCAGTATCCATATAGTTTTTAACCATTTTTCTAAATTATACGTTTAATTTGAGTTATGATAAAATCTCGAGTATCATACTATTAAGAGGCCTAATCATGATAACATGAACTAAGAGCTGGGAGTGTTTGGAAAATAAATAGATCTTGAAACCTTGGAGATATGAAGAACATGGAAAAAGATACAAAAAAATGTATTTATATTCCTTAGAGAATACAAACATCAAATGTAAGACCTAGAATTGCCTCTAGACAGGGCTCCCAGGCTAGGCTAGGTAGGGTATTCAAAGCTAAAAGAGATTTTGCATTGAATGATCTTAAGGATGATATGAAGAGAACATGGTGATGGTAAAGGAATAATATATAACATATGAATACTCTCTTATGATATATTTTCATTAGAATACACTTACAACCTATGGGAATATTATAAAGGTTTCTTGTCAAATATAGGTATGACTGTCTAATGATGTCTAAGTAGAACAAGGAAAGAGATCTTGTAGGATAGAGATAGGTGATGATGTATGCATGTATATAATGTATGATTCATATTAATCTAATCATGTTCCACCATGAAAAATTCCTTAACTATGTAAAGAAAATAATGAAAGGAAGAGAAGTGATGTAATGTTGGTATAAGGAAGGAATACAATATGAGATAACAAGAGACATCATCAAAGGGTAGTTATTGAGAGATATAAGACTCATGTACATGTTTAATGGCCTACGAGGTCACGGAAAAATATGAGACCAAGGTAATAATATTAACTACATGTAAACCAAGGGTATGATCCCCATGTTGTTATACTACGACCTCATCTTCCTAGGAATGGAATGTGGGTATGAGAAAACATTGCATGATCTAATAAATAAAGACAAATATGAGTTTATGTTGGGAATCATAGATTCTTTAAGGATGTAACCTTAGATGGTGATAACTAATGATTAGTGTTTGGTATTTTATTATGATCACATAAATTTATATGTATATTATTACTTTGCTGAATTTTGTAATTAACCCCGAAAAGGCCGACTACCAAAAATATAAGATGCTCAAATGGATAGAAAGGACAAAAATATATGGAAAAATTACAAATGGGTCAGAGGCACCCATAAAGGATGAGGGCATATTGTGCTTGACATTCTAGTTGGAAATTGATCTCCAAGATGATAAGTGTTGAAGTATAACAAGGAATACCGAACAAGTAAGGGTGTAAGACCAAAAGTGGCGATAGAAAGAAAAAAAAGGTGGTTAAAGACATGGGTTGATTATTACTTTTCTTACATAGGAATCATTGGAATAGTAGTATACAATCGGGACTAGATAATTACCCAAAGTGCATGATTTTGTGTCTACATTCTCCCCAATTTATGTTGGTGAGCGGAAAGGTTGGTAACATAAAGTAGATAGATGTGTACCCGATAACCATGTATATTTATATAGAAATAACATGTCGAGGGATAATAAAAAGCGTAGAGTGATAAAAATGTGAAGTTTGGATGCTAAGAAGGAGAAATAACAAAAAGAGATGATGAAAATGAACCTAAGGTAGAAACGCATGTGTAGATGCCATGATGTGCTTGTTGTTGATTTTGATGCTATTGTTGTTGATGTGAATTATGTTGATTGCCAATTCGCATACGAATAGACCTATAAAAGAGAAGAACAAAAAAGTAGTCAAATACACATATATATGATTGAAATATGCAAAAATTATGTAAGGCATACATGTAAAATATGAAAATTTTAAAAGGAACATCTCCACTTGATTTGTGATGAGAAAATAGTGTAGAAAGGATCCACGAAGATGTTGTATAAAAACAAGTTTTTGAGTCATCTCATGCCAATTAGGTTGGCCACATGTTTTTGGTGAGATCTCACACCAATTATATGCAAGAAGTATAGGGATAATAGTCAAGTGTTATCCCTTAACCTTTAACTACTTCATGTAATATAGGACACCACTGTAGATGGTGTGAAAAACTTGAACAAATTGATCCAACACGAAAGCATTAAGGAATGTAAGATCTGTAAAATCTCTCTGTGTAGATTTCTATAGACTATGATGAACTACCAACACATTGTATAATTGCCCCCGATTATAGGTGTCTAGGAAGGGTCGTGTTGTGTTAAGGACCAAATTTTGATTTTGATATTTGAAACTAAAAATTGTATTATACCAAAAGATGTCGTGATGTATTATGTAATGACTGTAGACTGATGTATGGGGTGAATATTCACCCAAATTATACCCCCATGTTTTGGGTACATACAACATCACCTGAAGGAATATGCGACCCAAAAGAGGACAAACCATTATGTTAAAAATGTGCTCTGCATGAGGGAGGGAATTTGCCTAGTATAAATCAAGGAACATGCAAACAAAGTGGTGAGAGATAAGTGTTAGTATAAGAAAATAAAAACACACATATACAAGACAAAGTTTATGCTAAGTAGATAATATGTAAGATAAGATGCAAGAAGATAATGTAAACAAGTAAGAAGACAATGTAGACCATGAAAGGTGGGATGAAAATATGGGACACCAATCGGGATATCATAAAATAATCAAGGTAGAATAGGAAAAATACGAGATAAGTGTGCACACAAGAAAAAAGGAAAAACCCGCAGACAAGAGCATAAAATGAAAAAACAATGACAAAAAATATAAAAAATAACCATGGAAATAGATAAACATGTAAAAAAAATTCTACACATGAAGTACCCATTAACATGTTAGAAAGATAAAAATTATTTCAAAGCATGTAAAATATGATAAAGTAGTGTGATATGAAACAATGACACATGTAGTGTACAAAAGTGAATGTCTTAGGAGCTGTTGTGGGAGTATTAATAGATATTGTGCCAAGAATCCATGTTGAGTGTAATAGATATTTATAATCTATCATCACAACTAGAAGGAAAGTGAATGCACATGTGTCAATGATAAAGATAATGACATACAAGATATCTATATAGAATGTGTAATAAAGTGAACATGTAAGAGCATAAGTAAGAGTAACAATGACAAACAATATAACAAATAACCATGGAAATACATAAACATGTAAAACAAATGCTACACATGAAATACCCATTAACATGTTATAAAGATAAAAATTATTTCAAAGCGTGTAAAATATGATAAAGTAGTGTGATATGAAACAATAACACATGTAGTGTACAAAAGTGGATGTCTTAGGTGCCATTGTGGGAGTATTAATAGCTACTGTGCCAAGAATCCATGTTGAGTGTAATAGATATTTATAATCTATGATCACAACTAGAAGGAAAGTGAACGCACATGTGTCAATGATAAAGATAATGACATACAAGATATCTATATAAAATGTGTAATAAAGTGAACATGTAAGAGCATAAGTAAGAAAGAGTAACAATGACAAACAATATAACAAATAACCATGGAAATAGATAAACATGTAAAACAAATGCTACACATGAAGTACCCATTAACATGTTAGAAAGATAAAAATTATTTCAAAGCGTGTAAAATATGATAAAGTAGTGTGATATGAAACAATAACACATGTAGGGTACAAAAGTGGATGTCTTAGGAGCCGTTGTGGGATTTTTAATAGCTATTGTGCCAAGAATCCATGTTGAGTGTAATAGATATTTATAATCTGTGATCACAACTAGAAGGAAAGTGAATGCACATGTGTCAATGATAAAGATAATGAAATACAAGATATCTATATAGAATGTGTAATAAAGTGAACATGTAAGAGCATAAGTAAGAAAGAGTAAATTCAACCAAGATATGAAGTATGTTGTGGATGGTATGGAATGGAATGAAATGTGAATGATATGAGTTGCATTCCCCCTAAGTATATGTGTATGCATGTAATGAGGTTCATTTTTATATTCCCCATAATGAGTCAAGAATGAATCATAAATGAGAGTGCATGCATCAGAAATGATCGAATGTGTGTACTAAAAATGTGATAATCAAAACGTGAAGTTTAGAATGTAAATGCATGATTGAATGAGTAATTTGATTAAACACATGAGTGTGATGAGGCCCATTTGAGATGTATACCCTAAATAGTTGAGTATGGACTGTGGAACTAGAGTGCATCATAGGGTAGTGTGTCACATTGATTATGTAAGAGTTATGCAATATGTTGTATTGGTTATGCTTTTGTTGTATGTTGTGAATTTATCTATTGTGTTGGATGTTGTGAATATTTTGATAGTGTGGTATGTTTTCGAATGTCTGTGAAAGAGATTGATTGTGAACACATTGAGTGTATAATGTATGGTGAATATGTCAGACTTGTAGTAGGTTGTGTCACATGTGAAAGTGTTGAGTATGTAGTGTGTTGTGGATGTGTAGATTATATAATATTCTGTGTTGATTATGTGTGAGAGAGATGTATCATGTAATATGAGAGAGATAGATGATGTAGAGGAGATATGTCATGAAAAGCACTATGTGCGTTGTTTAGATGGTGAGCGTACCAAGCATGTTGTGGGTGATGTTGGTTGTGCGAAAGAGAGATGTGTATGTTGTGTGATGTAAGAGATATATTTTTAAAATCACAAAATACGTTGAGTGTGTTGTGTGTTGTGTTGAATATGCGAGGAGGGTATGTGTTGTTTTTTGTTGTGTTGAGTTTTTATTGATGAATAAGTGGAAGAAATATGTATTGTTGGCATGTTGAGTATGTAGAAGGTGTTGTATGTGTGTTGATGGTGATGAATATGTGTGAGAAATAAGATGATGTGTAATGTGGTAGGTAGTGTGATGTGCAGAGTGTGGTGTATGAGGTTTATGTGTATAAGATGCCTTTAACAAGAATTTTGAACCATAACACAAGATTTCATCATTGGGAAATGATGATACGAGTGTGTGCCAAGATGTATATACAAAAATCTAGGTGTGAAATTATGTGAATATAAGAGGTGTTTCAATACTAGGGGAAGAAATAGGTGTGATTCCCCCAAGTGTGTGGTGATAACGAGGATCAAGTGCCACTATCTAGAAGATCATCATTATCCTAATTGAAGCCAACTAGAGCTGGAATTAGAGAATTGATAGGAAATAGTATGAGGGGGATCATATAAAGAGACATTACGATGTAAGGTGTAAATGGTCATTGCATATTCTTCATTAGTGAAAGGTGTTAGCGGTCACCGATGTACATATAACCGAGTAATATTTTGAGAATGTCTAGGAGATGAATCACTACTAATAGAAACATTATCAAATGGCATGGGAAAAGTGATAGAAGTGTGACTGGAGTCTAAAGTGCCCCCAATATAGTCAATCCAATATTTCTTGAGTGTTAGTGGAGAATTGGGAGGGGTACGTGTGACAAATACTACTAGATGAAAAAACAATGGCTATAGGTGATTGTAATGTGAAAATATTAGTGATAGAGATCTAAATGAGGAGGCGGTGGAATAATATCATTAAGTGTCAATCCAAGCCTAGTTACGTCGTCATATGTACAAATAGTATCATAAAAAGTACAATCTAGTGGAATATTATGCCAATTAAACATTATTAATGAAAAGAGTGCATGTGAAAGGAGGTGGTATGGATGAATAATTTTGTTGAGAAAGTGAAACAACATCCAACATATGGAAATACCCCGAGATAAAGTACCATAACCTTGGTATAAGGAGGGGTTTTGAATTTTTATTCACCATGATCATCGGCCAAAAAAGTGGCATTGAAAGAGGAGTCATCTATATTGATAGCAGTGAAATTAAGTTTTCCCAATGTTTCATCAGTAAGTTCAATAGTATCAACTTCAACATTAGAATCATCTATGTTAGCATTGTCATGTTGTAAGTTGTGTTGATAATATTTCTAAGTGGAATACTATATGTAGTCGTGAGATAATCCTATATAGCGTGAGAACCATAGTGTTCAATAGAGTAGATAATGTGGGTGAGATGCTTGCAGTAGTATGATTACAAATATCTAGAATTATTGGAGTGGAAGAATAAGACTGTGAAGGATTCAATTGAAAAATTTCATATGTATGAATAATAATATATTGAATAGGCCGTGAAGGATGAATATGAATAGTAGTAACAAAGTCTATGCGACAAAATTTGAATGGTTCATGATCTACAATAATAGTATGTTTGTATCCATCATATAATAATTTGACACATTGGTGTACAATGGATGGAACTTCTTGCATTGCATGAATCCAAGGTCTACCTAGTAATAGATTGAATTGAAATGAAACATCTATAATGAAGAAGTTTGTGAGGACAATCTTAGGCCTGAATTGAATATGTAATGAAATAGTTCCTAGGCATGTGTGAGTAGTTGAATCATATCCTTGAATAAGAGTAGAATTCTTAGAAATTAAATTATCATTAATTACCAATTATTTTATAAGGAATGAGCACATATATTGACAACCGATACATTATTAATAAGTACACATTTAATGCAAGTGGTGCTGATAATAGCAGTTATAATAAAAGGTGCACATGGATTGTCATTAGTAAATGGTGATATGTCCTCATTAGTGAATGACATAGCACACGGTAAAATTTTGAGAGACTGAATGAGGTGTGTGAAGGATACCGAACAATTATCACTTTCTACATGAATTGAATGAATGGTTACCTCTCTTGTTTGATGATAATCGGGTGAAGCGCACAATAAGTCATAGAGGGAGATTTTGGTTGGCATGTTATGAATTTGTTCAATGATATCACATTACTTAGAAGTAGTAGGAGGATCGAAGAAGTGATAGGTGGTGGAATAGAAATGGTTAGAGACATAGGAGGATGAGTACAATGAGTAGTTACAACATTGATAGAAGGATCAACCCGAGGCATAATAAATATAGGAGGTTGTTGAGTACAAACTTGCATGAAATCAATAGCAGTAGGAACCCTTCTGAAACATTAGTGGGTGTGAAAGAAAGATAAGATGATTGGGTCATGAATTCATAAGGTGAGGAAATATTAAAAACAAAAGTGTTTAATTTATTGGGTTCACAAAAATGATTAAGATAAAATGTGAATTTATATGCCTAATCGGATTGCTACGCAACAAAAAAATGAATAAATAATTAAGTACAAAAAGTAACCCAAGGAAACTAAGTCAAGATATGTAAAATCCTAAGTGCAAACAAGAGGTAAGATAACTTATCTCGATTCACAAAGATATTGAATTTATATAGAGATGGAAAACTATATAATACAAAGCATTGATGTCACACTAAAGCTCAAAAAATATAGATATGGAGGAATAAGCTAGACGGGGCATCCGGAGAGGGATAGTGGTGCCTATGGGTGACTTAGACTGTTTCTAGGCACTGGTCTGCATAAATTCTTAGGAAACATCCTCTAAGTGGTCATGAGGTATTCACTATTGTTCACCTTTTGTCTCTATGAGGTCACACAATGATAATCGAAGTCACTAGAAACCTACAATGAAGTATTGACATTCAAAACTCTCAAATAGCCATCAAATCCTAAAAAGAAATATGTAAAATGAGGGTTCAAACTATCCTCGGTTGTCATATCTTAGTGAACTTAAGGTTGAGTGATACACTACATATAAGACCTAATGTAGTTATGTTTGTGTATGTAGAATTGTGCCCTAGGTGGCTCTTGTGCATGTCATACTTAATAGTGAGAAAGTATTATATATGTAAAGAAGTGTAATAGATGTTTGCATGGAATAGAATGAACTTCCTTCCTTTGAAGTGTATGCAAAATAACCAGCCTTTATGTCCCTTGGATGGTGCTAGATGGATGCAATGGAGCTCTTATATTCTTGATGGATGCAACCTTAGGAGGCAATAGCTAATGCTTAGTGTTTGGTCCTTTATTATGATCACATAACTTTATATTTTTATTATTACTTTTCTTGAATTTCATACTTAACCCTGAAAAGTATAAATACCAAAAATATAACATGCGTAAGCAACTAGAAAGGACCCAAAATATGTGAAAAAATTACAAAAGGGTTAGGGGCACCCCGAGAGGATGAGGGCACCTAACACTAGTTTCATGGATGGGAACCGATGTCCAAGATGATAAATGACAAAGTATAACAATGCATACTAAGCAAGTAAGGGTGTAAGACAAAAAGTGGTAACAGAAAGCAAAAAAAGGTGGCCAAAGACATGGGTTGATTATTACTTTTCTTACTTAGGAATCATATGAATAGTAGTATGCAATCAAGACTAGATAATTACCCAAAGTGAGTGATTTTGTGTCTACAAATAGTTTTTGGATTTCTATTTTCAATTGTAATTTTTTTTTATGCCATAAAAAAATTAAAATGGGTAGCATATTTAGGTATACAAATATTAGTATGGTAATCCAAACTACATGAATTATCTAATTATGTTAGTCAACACCATATTTATCTACAATTTTTGGAGGATTTTAAAAATGATTTTATTAGTGGCCTCATCTTGGCCATTTTCTTGAGAGAGATAAGGAGTAGAAAAGGTATGTTTTATTCAAAACTTTGTACAACTTTTTAAAAATGGAGTTATTAAAAAAATTCATTATCCATAACGATTACTAAGGGGACTCTAATGTGATTGATGACATGCATGAGTAATAATTGGCAAGTATTATTATTTATAGTATATTTCATGGGTATAGCCTCAACCCATTTGGTAAAGTATTTAGTGGTGGTGTTGGCAAGGAAATTTATCGGGTGGACAAATTTGTGAATTCCTTGCCAATGCTCTGGGAGTCTAAGTCCCTCTACTTAACTGGTGTAGCTGCCATAAATTCATCTACAAGAGAATGTGGTTTTCTGTGGTGGCCTTGCGGCTCGGGATCCAATAGGGGCACACCACTGACACTACAAAAAATGCTTGCAGTTATTTGCAAGGGGGGAATTTTCTATGAAGGTGGGAAAGAGAGTGAGAAAATAGGTAGGAGGACTAATGTTGCAGGTAGAAAATCAGATTCCTACATGCACTAGTTAGAAACTTTAACACATGCATTCGTGAGAAAAAGAACTCTGCAAATAACAAAAAGACCAAATTGAATTCATCAATCACAAAGTATCAAGAAACCCCTTAGTCAAAGAAAGAAAGAAAATCCTTATTCTTATATTGATTGTTTAAACACAAGTTGTACATGGTTTCGGAATAGAAAAAAATTTAGATTCGAGGAAGTATAAGAAAAATGGCTATTTCCTTTTCTTTCCAGTGTACAATCCACTCTCAAGTCTATAAGATCAATCACCCCCTTTACAATGGCATGAAGAAGACATTAAATATCTTGCAAGAGACAATTACAACTTCTTCTTTGTTAGTAAGAAATAGTTTACAATATTTTCAATCATTTGCATCCATTCAGATTCTTGATTCACAAAGAAACACCAATGGTGAAAAACCAGACTTTTCATAATGCAGTCATTACACTCATTTTGTAACTTTGAATTTGAACCGTTCATCTTTCCTTTGAAACTTTAAACCAGAGTCCTCCACGTGGGAGAAATTCACCGGAGTAGGCCTAGAGGATGCCTTTTACATGTTGTGACTTTATAGAGATTTGACATTTTTTACATTTTTGGTCCGCCCTTCCACTTTTGATATAATCCTAACACGTGGATTCACTTGATTGGCAAAGAAATCATGGTTTGCTTTATGAATTTTAACCCTTTTACAAAAGTCTCAAAACCTCAAATTTCTCTGCCCACTTTCGTGCTTTGACTTTCAATGCGGGTTCAAATTTTGACTTTTCCTCATAATATGATTGGGACTGTGGGTCACTTTATGACTTTTCACCTTTTTTTAATGTGGGCTCAAAAACGCAAATTGCTCTGTCGGCCCACCTCCCCGCTTTGACCTTCGATGCATGCTTAATATTTGACTTTTTCCTTGGTGTGGGTGGGGTTGCAGGTCACTTTTTAACTTTAAGCCCCTTTAATGAAAACAAGGCTCAAATTCTCAAATCTCCCCAACGGCCCACTTCCCGCCTTGACTTTCTATTCGGGCTTAATATTTGACTTTTTCCCTTTTGTTTGGTGGGGTGTATATCTGACCCTAGACACGTGGAGAGATGGTGCTCATTTAGAACCTGCCTCTAGATTTTTCCTTTGAATTTGCACCAGAGCTGACATGTGGAGAGCTCTGTCGGTTCTTTTATACTTAGCTGATTCAAGGCTAACTTCCCACTTGACTTATGTTGACCTCTAGACACGTGGTGATCTGGCACTCATTTGGAAATCATCCCTTTGGCTCCACTTCTGAAATTGTGTCATTGAGGCATGTGGAGGCTTCCATTGACCCACTCATACTTAGTCAATTTAAGCAATCGGCACTTTGTCCCTTTTAGACCTGGGACACGTGGAGGAATGGCGCAAGTTTGAGAACTGCCCCTAGCTTTGACTCTTGAAATTACACTCGATGAGGCATGTGGCGTTGTCCACTAAACCTTCCATACTTAGCTGATTTGGGCTTGTTTTGTCTTCATTTTGGACCCTGGACATGTGGAAAGCATGCACTTATTTGTGGACTATCCCTTGGGCCTTGCCCTTGGAGTTGTGCCATTTGGACATATGGAGGCTTCCACTGTTACTTAAAACATGGCCATGCTACATCCAATCAGAGATATCCATGTACTTATGTATAATGGGGCCAAAATTTGATGGCGAAGAAAATGCCTGTCATTCACGACTGTGGAAAAATGCAGACAAGAAGAAAAATCCACCATTTCACACTTGATTTTCAAATTTCTTTTACAAACAAAGGAATTGAAAAAATATAATGTTCGATGATCCATGGCCATAGAAAGATTAACAATTTCATTCAAATGAGGACAAAAATAAATTTTCATGCATCCAGATAGGAAAATGGAAAATTTATCAAAACGTGTAGACTAGAGAGTTTAAACAACTTCAAAGCATGAATTTCTCTATATTTTCAGACTTCCAACTTTACTTGAACACCTTTGAGGGCGTGAGCTCAAATTTTTGAATTTGACTTAAAAAATGAGGGGGATTTTGAGGGAGACAACAGGTGGTAATGATGATCATATGTCCTTGTGTAGACTTGAGATTGATCTTGAAAAATGTCAAAAACCCATATAAATAAAGGCCATGGGGAAGCAATGGCTTGTAATGTGTGAGAGAGGACATAGTTAGGGTTTATGTGGAATTGAAATTAATCAAATTATTTTTCATACTCATGATAGTCATGCTCCATTATTGACCAATAATATCCTTGACATAGTAATTTTTAGGATATATTTTTACCACTAAAGTGACCACTACACTCATTATCATGCAATTAGAACAAAACAAGTTATGCATAATCATCTCTTAAGTATCCTAATATATGAGGATAAAAATCACATTTAAATAGGGAACATCTTATAAGTACATAATGCGTGGCTTCATGGTGGATGTGATGATTTGTCTTGGGGTAAATAATTTTAATGGATTTTTGGTTGGTAGAGGTAGTTGTATATATTAGTGAACCATTCAAGATTATCATCACTACAGGTAGTAACTAATCCATGAAGAGAATAAATAGTGTCAATGGTAATGGAGTCATTTCATAATTTGTAGATAGTGAAAGTAGCACAATTAGTCATTATATATAAAGGTATCAATGAATTGGCAAGAAGTAGCCATGGCATCAACATGTTGATTCTCCATTTGTAAAATATTAATAATGAAGTAAGAATTGAAGGTTGAATGTGGAATTTTAATGAGGGTATTATATGGGATTAATAATTATTCTTTTGTGTTATAACTATTGTGTACTTGATGAATAAAAAGTTGTGAATCTCGTAAATTTAGAAATTTTGAATTAGTAGTGTTTGGGAAGTATAGAGAGACATAAAATTAGGGATTTGTATTTAGAAAAATTGTTAGTTTATGAAAATCCTAGTCGATATATAAGGTGTCACCTTAGGGTATAACAAAAATAATGATGGTACCTACTCCATTAGCACAATGAGACCCATAAAAACATGGTCTTATACTTCATTTTCAATGTTGTAGGTAGTGAATTAATCCTGAAATTCCTCATTGATGGGAGAGGGGTCAAAGAGTGGAGCTTCAATGAGCTAGTTACAAGGACTTATCATTTGATTAATTTTTGGAAGATAAACTTAATGATAAAATTGGTTAATAGCATTACCCATAATGTTATTTCAATAGATAAATGTGTACATGCTAATAAGTAATGTAAACGATCAATCTTGGTGATGCAATGTATTTGAATATTTAACATAGTGTTATAATGTTTCCGTGACAAACACTAGGATAAAAAATATTGTCAATATGAGTGCAGTTATACTCATAAGAGATAAGCGTATGAATAATGTAGTAAGTAGCCCATTCATACTTGTTATCATCATCTTGAGCTAACAAGGTGTCAAGGGCATGGTATCTAGTAAATATGTAAAATAGTAGTTTTTTTAGGGATAAGGGAATGATAATTATTGAGTTGAGTAAATATTGCTTAATGTCCTCAATTTTTTTGGAAATTGGTTTCCCATTCAAATATAATGTCATTTTTAATAATTGTGTGAATGGATGGGTTTTATCAGCTAATTGAGCCATAAAAAACCTAATATCTTGAATTTTACCTTTGAGAGATCATAAATATTTGGTGTCATACCGAAAATGGATTTGATATTTTTAGTCTCAACATTGATTCCATGATGAGAAATGAATATCCTATTAACTTACTGTAAGTTACTCCAAAGATCCACTTATGTGGCTTTAAATAGACATTATTAAGGAGAGGCAATTTAAATATGAGTTAGAGATCATGTGCATGGTCATGACAATGGGTAGGTGTAGACACTAGGTTGTTGTCACTTACCTACACCCTACATACACACTTTATTTTAATAATTCTACCACTTTAAAAGTTATTTAAAGTCACCACACTCACCCCATAAAATCTATTTTTACTCCCTCTAAACCATATTTACCTATCCTAAACCCTATGACCCTAACCTCCAAACCACATGTAACCTCTCCCCTAATCACTTACCCTCATCCCCAAACCTGAAATCCATGTTTTGGAAGTGGTTGAAAAAACTTCTAAATGGGTTTATCTGAATTTCCCAAATCACCGAGAGATTACAACAAATTATGAGTGATTATAAATAGGATCTTAAAATCCTTTTTATGGGATTTTTTTACATCTTCACTCTTGAATTTGTGAACTTGCAAAGAAATTTATGGCACTCCTGAAATCTCTAAGTCCTGTATAAAGATTTTACCGAGTCTAAGAAACCACACCACACTGTTTGAATAGACATACATCATCATAAGAATTCATACATTATTATATAGTATTTAGATAAGTATCATCATAATAATCATACTGTGAATGAATTTACATCCATTTCCACATTACAAGGTAATATTGTATTATTTATCATTATTTATAGTAAAATCATTCATCAAAACAAGAAAAAATTGTCACTTTAGGTCTTTGTTTCCAATCACCATGGTTTATGATAAGGCCAAAATATGCCTCATTAATGTGCAATAAATGATCTTATTTTACTCTCATTTTAATCAAGTTTGACTGCATTTTGTGGCTTTTGTTTGATCTAGTATAAGTTAGGATGTAATTTTCCATATTTTATTTGATTTAGTTCTAACATCTAAAAAATTTGTAATTCCTAACAAAGTGTGTGGAAATTCAATTTTTGGAATAAAACATGTCACATTCGGTCAAACAAACAAAGTATGAAGTAACCAACACCTTTTTGAGAACATTGGCTTCAATGTGGCTTAGCTCTAGAACCTTCAAGATTATTTCTGGAATTCCATCAATCAGCTAAGTAACTCTATTGCTTAGTTCAGGAACTCCAACATTTGGTTCCGGAACTCTTGCGTTTAGCTCTAGAACTTTCGTAGTTAGTTCCAGAATGTTTCCCTTTGGTTCGAAACTTATCCAAAGTTTCAAAATCAATTAGAATTTGTTTATTTTGAAAAAATCTGGTGATAGAGAAATTAATGGGCCCTCCAATCAGAAACATATCAATGAATTGTTGATTCTTCATACTCCAGAAATACTTATGTAGGATCAAACAATGTATGTCCAACAAGGTTTCTAAATTCCACATCTACTTTGAGCACTATTTTGTTTCACTAGAACCTATAGATGGATGGAAAACTATTGAGAACTTATGGTTGTAAATGCATCTTCGGATGATGAAATATATATAAAGACCTATAGATAGATTAAATATAGAGATGATATATATGATATAGATATACAATGAAGTTTTGTAAGACAAAACATTTCAATAATAAGATAGCCATTTCATTTTGAGAGAATCATACTTTTTCAACTCCTGATTCAAGGTGGAGAAAGGGCCCACTCCTCTAAGAAGCAGGATTCTTTATTTTATTGGTATTTATATTTTTAAGAAATTTGTGTAAATCTATTAAGTATTAATTCTATAAGTGCTTTTGGTTCTTCAGTTTAATTCTATTACGTAATTGTTCTTGTAGGTGTTATAGATTAGACTCTTATTTCCTTGCAAGAATTTTCAACAACATTTTCAAACATGTGTTTATTTCCAAGAAAGTGTGTTTACTTTTGCAACGTGTGTTTATTTCCAGCAATTTGTTTCATTCTACAAAGAGTGTTTATTTCCAACAATTTGTTTCATTCTGCAAAGAGTGTTTATTTCCAGCAATTCGTTCAATTCTGAAAGATTTATTTATTTCAACAATGAGTGTTTATTTCAGCAAGTTTCTTATAGTTTATCTTTAATAAGGCTTATCTAGGAAATTCTTAAAGATACTTTAAACACCCCAGAAAATAAAAATAATAAATACCTACAATCAATTACTAGATCACTAAGATTCTTCTTGTTGCATATAGCTTTAGACACACCCCTGGTTTGAATATGACATCAACTAAGAGTTTATTAAATGAAGGGAATAATGACACCCATCATTTTGACACCATTTCCAAGAACCCACTAGTTAGAATTATCTAATTAGGTGTCAATAAGAGAAATAATCATACATCTAGTAATTGAAAAATCTTCCCTACATTATCATAAAATTTATGAGTAGACCAAGAGACTCAAAGGGTAGATTTCTCCCAAAAATATCTCAACAAGAATTATCAACATCCTCTAGTACAAATAAGGAAGTTGAGTAGGTATCTCAAACACCATTGTCTCCTGATAGACAAGAAGCAGAACTTCCACCTTTGGAATTTTTTGATCAATCACTAGAAGGAAGTGGAACTTTTAGGAGAAGGATTATATCCCAAGACCCTCTTAGAACAAGTTTTGATTCTCAATTGAGTAGTCAACCTCATACTCCTAACTTTTCACCTTCACCAAAGTGGATCACATACCACATTGATTGGGAAAAAGATCTAGAAGATTGTATATATGGCACGGAAGCTAAAAGAGAACCTAATAGGACCTTTACCTATCCAATTTAGTTGGAGGATGATGATACACCTATGAAGAATATTTCACCTACACACTTTCCTACATTTAGAGGGATGTCATCTAAGGACCCTGACCAATTTTTTTGAATTTAAAGTATTGTGTCAGACCTATGACTACAAAATAGAAAATCAAAAACTCAAGTTGTTCCCATCTACTCTGAAAGATGCAGCAATGAGGTGGTTTATGGGATTAACATCCAATTCTATTACCACTTGGGCACAAATGGAAATTGCCTTCCTAGACAAATATCAAGACTATTGTTGAGGGAGAAACATGAAGGAATAATTTTTTAGGATCAAACAGGAAGAGGATGAAAATATGGAATATTATTTAGATAGATTCCTCTTTGTAAGTAAAAGGTGTGGATTTTTACTTCAAGAAGAGCTAAGAAAACCATTTTTCTTAAAGGTCTAGATGATGAATCTAGGGAAGCCCTTAACTTAATGGGAGGTGGAAACATCAATCAATTAAGAATGAATGATATTAAAGACCTTTGTAGAAGTTATTCAAGAACAAGGGGTGGACCTAGGAGAGGAAAAATGTGAAAATTGTAAATCAAGACATGAACAAATTTATGGATGAACTAGAAAACTTTAGAATAGACATCCTAGCTCAATTAACTTCCATCGTTGATGGATTGAAAGCCAAAGCCGGGGAAAATTTTAGTGGTAAATTTTTGTAAACTCACAAAATTGAGGATCATGGAAATTTGAATTGGAAAATATTATCCGGTTTGTAGCCGACTTATTCACCAAAAAAAAATCAACTGACATATCCCTTATAATATTCATTTCACCTATATTTTACACATATATAAGAGCTTATGAATGTAATTCTCCACCATTTTGAATCATATCGTGCACATATTCACCGAAGTAAACATAAGAAAATTCTTAGCTGCCAACACTAAAATATGAGCCGTCCAACCACAAGCCATCCAAATCCCGAGCCATCCAACCCTGACCCGTCTAACTCTAAAATATGATTTGTCTAACCTCATAGCCATCTAACTCTGATCCACCCAATACTGATCCATTCAACATTGATCCGTCTATCTCTGATCCATCCAACTATGATCCGTCCAACTCGATTCATCCAACCCCGAGTCATCCAACTCGATCCTTCCAACTCGATCCATCCAAATTTGATCTATCCAACTCTGATCCATCCAAATTTGATCCATCCAACTCGATCCATCCAACTTTGATCCGTCCAACTCTATTCCATCCAACCCTGAGCCATCCAAACTTTAGCCGTCAAACCCTAGCCATCCAATGGTCAACCCATAAGCCCGTCCAACCCATTAGCCATCCAACTATTATCCATCCAACCCTGAGCCATCTAATCCCTTAGTCATCCAACCCCGAGCTATCCGACCCTAAGGCTTGAGTCATATAATAACATAGGTGTCTAACCCCTCATTCATGATCCATCAAACCACTTAGTGACTCGGTCATCATCCAACCCTTTTCCATCCAACCCTTTACTATCTAACCAATACCATCTAACCTTAAACCTGTCCATTCTCAGAGCCTTCAAACATAAGAGCCACCCCTAAGGGCCTAAGCAATAAGTAGTCATGGATATTAGAAATCAAGGTAAAAGGATTACAAATTCAGCTAGTTCAAAAAAAGGGTACAAATACTTTGCTTGCCTATTTTGGAAAATAAAAAAATGAAGTTGATTTATGTATCAGCTGAAAATATCGGTATGTGGCATGTGCTATTTACTAGTTATTTAATCTTATAGAATGTAATAATTATGTTTATCATCATTGTTATTGGAAATTTTTGTACTGTAAAAATTTAACTATAGATAAAATTAATACTATTTAAGTAATAATTTTATAGAATTATATGCACATGTTTCCAAAATTCCTTCATAGAATAATCAATTTAAAGATATCTATGATCCATTATAAGTTGAGGAAAACATTATGTCCCTTGATGACATAGAAGTACAAGAAAATTCATCGAATTCTCAAAGTACACCAGCAGAGGAAGCTTCTACTCCAAGGTATATTTCTAGAAAAAGGAGACATGAGAATCAAAATATTCTTGTTGACAACTTAGATGCAAAAGTTAAATAAGAAGAAAAAAATAAAATATGTCAGAAGAAAGAGGGAAAACTAGATAATTGGAAGGAAATTCTAGTTTGAATGGGCTACAAAATATCCTTTTATTGAACCTGTGTACACTGAAAATTATAATGATGTTCCAACACAATGTCAATGAAAAATATGTGGTTAGAAACAGGGGAAGGATCACATGATGCAGCTCAAACTGGACATAATTGAAAAAAGCGTGGGAAAATATACATTTCCCAAAAAGGTAAAGGATGGCAACATAGTTACAACACATAAATGGAAATATGAAAAAGATTTTCTACATGTCAAATAAGAAGAAGAGTATGAAAAGGAAAAAAAAATATCAAATCTATAAGTGAAAAAGGTGGGACCATAGTAGCAAGATTGAGCAAAGCTATGGAGGTAGAAATCTAAGCAAAGGGTATTCATTTTGCTACCGTATTTTATATAATGAAAAGGGGAAGACCAATGTCAAATTTTAGAGAAAATAAAATGTTGTATCAAGTTATTTGTCTACAAAATGTTCCTCAATCTCATTGGTCGATACCGGTACAATGGGAGATTACAAAATGTCTATCTATGGTAGAAAAGGAGGATCTGAAACTATGTGTTCAAAAGGGAAAGTATATTTCCCTTTAATTAGATGAGGTTCTTGTATGGATGAAAATGAACATGTGATCTTCATCCACACTCGACTCCCGAGGTTGTTCCGGAGTAGCTGATGTTGAATTTGTGTGGCTAACTATAGGAGGATCAGTGACTAAGATCTAGTAGTGTGATCTCCTGGTAGCTGAGTTGACAAAGGGGAGATTTGGAGGCTATGAACGGGTAAAATAAATTCCCTATGGTTTGTTTTTCTAACTTAAATCTAAGTGTTGATCTAGTTTGAGTGTCCAAGTCCAAGTTAACTAAGATGAAATTAATAACCTATGCTACTATTGAAAGGAAATAAATCTAAAAAAATCACAAAACTGAAATATTACAATCACAAACAATAATTTGCTTCTATTCTAAATAATTAAAACATTTCTACCCTATAACTAAAGAATAAAAAAAAACCCGGTGTGGTTATGAACTTTGTGTTGAGTGTATTAAAACAAAACAAAAGTAAAACAAGAACTTTTCCAAGTGTTTTAGGATATGTAGACAACCTCCTATAGATATTATCTCCTTGAGATCCATAGGGATATGAAGAAGGGGATCTATCATCGGGGTTGTTATGAAAGATTCAAACCTTCTTGAAATTAACTAAGTAGTTGCAAATCAAAGGAAATTGGTTTCTAATCTATTTGATATGATGTAACAATGATAAATTTTAAGAATGAAGGAAATCAAACAACAAATCCACCCGAATTAATTGAACCGAGGTAAATCTAGATGTGTAGTAATTTGTCCCCTCGGTTTATGCATTCTTTCTTTGCGTGTCCATATGAGTCGAGGGATTGGGAATGCAAGAACAACAACAAGAGGATGGAACTTGAGAAATGGAAGCTTGATGGCAGTCTGGATGTAATGCAGGTAGAAGAGAGATAACACAAGAGATCAGAGCTTGGCTATGCAATTCCTATCAAAATAGTAGCGAGAATACGATACAAGATACACAAAATTCTTTGGCCCCTTTTTTTCTTGAATACAAGCATGGAATATATAAGAATGGAGGATGGGAGGTGAATTCATGCACAAGGTAAGAAGGAGCAGTTCCAACCCATTAAATATATTTAAAAATAGAAAGAGGAAGGAGAACCAAGCAATCAAAGATAATTTTAGACAATTTGGCTCACGGATGCATGCAAAAAGCAAAGTTAAGTGAAGTGTCGCATGTTAAAACACGCATGAAGAATCTAGAAAAAATGGGCAAGACCACTTGCCTTGAGCAAGGCGGTGGTTTAAGGACTGCCATCCTATTTTGGGTGGTGGTTTGAACCCTTTGCCGAGGTAGAGTGATGGTCTTGGCTCGAAGGCCAATACATGCACGAGAAAAAGTGGGAAGCTGGAAGAAAGTATGGGAAGGTTAAGTAAAGATGTGTAGGAAACAAATATACATTGTGAATGGAAATTAGAGCTTGAAAACCTTACGAAAGGACATGAATCATCATTGGCGACTTTTGTAACCATTTTTTGACAATGTACGACATGCAATTTTGGGTGTGTACATATTTCCCCCTCGAGAGAAGTATCTTAGCCATAAAAATGTGTAAGATGTAGAGTCCGAGTATGGCGTTCTAGAAATTGGGAGTTAGAAGTCTGACATCTTGAACACACCCGTGTGTCGAAATGGTATCTTCCGTTAGGCATGGACCTTTCTGTTTGAATAATTTTGAGAACTCCTAAGAAATTTGTAACTAGAGCGGTCATAAGGGGCCTCAAAGAGGTGGATAGGTAGAGTGCCTTTATTTCTTAGTCTCCATTTTGTGAGGCATTTATGATGTTTTGGTATTTCATATTCATGCATGAGTGTTTTGAACACACCTAGTGTGTGATGGAATTGTTCAAAACTATGACACACCATGATATGTACAAACTCTATTTGGTTCGGTATCCCGTCGTATCGAGTTAATTTTATTTTGGTTTATCTCTCATGTATACTCTAGATATTTAGAAGTTCCACTTTTCTATGATTTTTAGAATGTATGTAGTGGATGTGAAATGATAAAAAAATGATTTATTTTTTATTTTCTAATGTTGATATATGATAATGTGAAAAAATTGTGATATTTGAATTTTGTCTTCTTTAACCAACCTTTGACTTCATATTGTCTTGGAAAAACATGGTGAAAAAATGATATGATAAGTAGATGTTCTTGTCCCACCCCCAACTCCACGCAACTAGTAAGATACAAGGGCTCAACACCGAGAATCAGAGGGGACACAAGTTATGAATTTTTTTGAGTGATAGTGATGAGAGAAAGACAAAGGTTTGGCAAAACCAAATTGAGATGCTATAACCCTATCCTACTCAAGTTACCTCATAGTTTAGAATGTGAATTGCTTTTTATTTTATCTAGACTTGGATCCATAGATGGCCACTTGGTTGAAAAAATATGGATTTGGGGTTTTAAGATCTTTTGGAATTTTGGACATCTAACTCACTTTGTTTTTGACTTATGATTTCACAATATTTGAATGAATTACTTGTAACTTTCAAGTTTGTCAACAAGACCCCCTATTCCTTACCCCATACTACCAAGAGAAAGCATGGGATCATCACCATGGACAAGGAATAGGCGAGTAAGGGAATTTATCTCCTTTCCCAACCCTACATCACCAGTAAGAGATGTAGGATCAACACCAAAGGTTGGTAGGGCAAAGAAATGTGTAAAATATTTTTTTGTGGATTTGCATTTGACTTACTTATCTAGGTAAAATTTTTAGTATGTTTTTATTTCCAAAGAGATTTTTATGGGATAGATGTGACACCATGAAGCTTCTAGAACTAACTATAGGCAAAGAAACCTAATATAGAAATAAACTATAAGAAAAACCAAGTATGCAGGCCTTGGTATGATCAAAATCAAAACTTTGTCTTATCCTATTTGAAGTGATGAAATGATTTGAAAACAATTGATGATACCATGAGAATTTGAACAGACATGATTTGAATGTTTTCCAATATTTTCAGAAGTTTTTAAGAATTGCTATAAGAATAAGTCCCTTGATCACAAATTAATGAAATGAACTAACAAATGAAAATGTAATGCAGATACAGTAATGTATATATGGAAATGTAGGTGAAACTACATGTCATGATGCCTAAGGTGAAGAAATTTAATGAATATAAATTTCTTCACCCCTAAAAGTACACATAGAGAACCATTATCCTCAAAATTTTCATTCTCTTGACAAGGGCCTACCATTCTGGGTTTAAACTTACAACCCTTTCTTAGAAGTGCATATGTCCAATCATTAAATCATTTGTCTGAAAGAGGCATTCGTGCACCTCTTTGTCACGTTCTTGAGACATGGTGTGTGGGTGAGCATGACTATGTTGCTCAGCCTTGTTTCCTATGTAGAGTGTTATGTTTATTTGTGACACTTGCTGAATGATGAGGCCTTGCCCCATGGATATGGAAAGCTTAGTTTCAAATGCACATGGGTTAAAACTAGGGTTTAGAATAGAAAAACCCTTAGATATTGTTTTTATGGGCATCATTTCAATCTCAAATTACCCTTCTTTTTTTGTTAATTCTATCATGTTTACACCTATACCTAGGTCATCAGAAGGAAGAGACGCTAAACCAAGAACACTACCCATCCCTCTCTAAGAGTTTCAAATAGGAGGAAGATCAAAGCATCACTCTCTAAGAGTTTCATAATTTCAGCTATGGTCTTAGTGGACACTACTTCCATAGATATTTATTTACCTTTATCTTCCTTTTCCACCTCAAATGTTTTTGGGTCAATGACTTCAACCTTTGGAACATCTGGGGTAACCGAGAATAACTCTTTTGTTGGAGGTGGTTTGTTCAATTTATTCATAGGAAGTTCATACTCTGTATGGACTCCTTTCTTCTTCTTGAGGTTTTCTAAGTGTATATCGAAGGGCTTAGGATCCCCTTGAGTGATGAATACCTTCCCCAAATGGAGGAATCTAATATCCTAGAATAGGGTAGAGGGGATAGCCTTCATTTGATGAATCCAAGGTCTCCCAAGGATCATGTTATAACTTGTTTCCCTATTGATAATGTAAAACTCTGTCAAGATGGTTTTTGGACCAAGTGTGATTGGAAGAACTATGGTTCCATTGAGGTCGCTTTAAGACTTTCGTACCCCGTAACATGTTTCTTATAGAGGAAAAATTTATCTCTCCATATCCCAACTTCTGTAAGAAATAGAAGGGAACCACATTTATAACAACCCCATCATCAATCATGGCTCTCTTAATGCAATTTTTATAAACCTAGACTTGTAAAAATAAGGTAAGATCACCTCTTCGAGCAATTTTAGTGTCAGATGGCATCTTGTCTATATAAAAAACAAACCTAGTGTCCCTGTCATTCTATCCTAGAGGATGTATGTCAAAGTCAATATGATTTATTTGAGCACTAGGAGGTGATGTAACATGGACTAGATGACCAAGACCTAGTGCATTGAGCAATGTAGAGTGATGCGCATGTGAATTCTTTAGCAAATCTAGGAATGAAATATGAGAAAAGGTCTTATTCAAATCTGAGATTAAATCATAGGATCCTATTGGTTTTGTGATTGTAGGAACGTCATCATGTGGGAAGGAAAGATAAGGTAGGGGCTGTAGAATATACTCCTTTATCCGGGTTGTTGCATTAATTTCACGCTCAACCTCTAACTCAACTAATCCCAAGATTTTTGTGTTTTCATTTAAACCAAGGTTAGGAGAGAATCAAGAGTTATTGGAAGTTAAGGCTTTGTGGTCATTATTTCCTATGGGAATGCCTTTATTTTTATTTATGAATTCACCTTTAAATTTTTAGGATGTGTAGGAAGTGGATCTTGAAATATGCTCACATTAGTGTTCGAAGAGCTACAGTCTGTATAGTCATTGCGAGTTTTTTTAGGATTTGATAGTAACATGTCTACAAAGAGTTGCCTTTGGTTATCGGGAAGTCCTTGTAGAAATTTGTTATAATCATGGAAATTCCTATCATCATGACCTCAAACCTTATGGAAACCACAATATAGGTTAGGTCGTAATCTCTTGGTCTTTGATAAGAATCTTGGTATTGTTGATTGTAACCTCAGTTTTAGTTTTGAAATTGTTTTTATAACCATGATTTGTTTCCCCTTGGTAAGAGTTATGATGTTGGTTTAGGCCTTGTGTTTGTTTTTGTTTTTACGGTGGATGATTTACATCATCCATGTTGACAAAAGACAAAGAGTTAGGGCCTCTTTTATTGCCCAAGTTGTTATCTTTGTTGTTAGTGTTTCCATTATTTGGAAGACCAATATTCTTGGCTTGATCAGTAACACTATTTGTGGTAGCACCATGATTGTGATTCACACCTTTAGGTCTTTGTTTGTTGGCACCATTGTTTTGATAAAATGCATTAATTTGACTTAAGGATATAAATTTCCCATTGGGACCATAGATCTTATGCCCACTTTCTATAGAGGCTTGATCAATCCAAAGCGCTCCTTCCAATACTTCCTCATAACTATGGAAATGAATTTTTTGGACCTCTTCCTTAGTCTCTCGATTGAGCAAGTGAAGGGAAAGATCATAAAGTTCCTTCTGGTCCATGTTGGGTGCACTCACAAAGTAATAAAGAACTTGGCACCATATCTATATGAAATCGGTGACACATTAATTTTTCTCTTGTCTAATATGCAGGAAATCCCTAATCCATGTACCCAACAACTTGTTCATTTCAAATGCTTTGATGAACTTGAAAATGATTTATTTGAAGGAATTTATTAAAGCTTCTAGAATATGGTAATACTAATCTAGTATGATTCCTTCAAGATTCTTTGGAAAGATCTTAGCCACTACAACATCCTAAGGAAGCAATTCCCTAATAGTAGTAGCATAGGCCTTGATATAAGAATTTAGGTCTCCTTCTCCCTTAAATTTTGGAAGATCTGAAAATGGGTGTGGAATCATGACACCATGTATGGTGAAGTCAAGAGGCTCCTTTAAGTACTCAGCATATGTACCCATTGCGTAAGATTCCACCATCAAATATCCTTGATGAGGAGGTGGAGGAGGAGGAGATGGATAAGATGCATTACAAGCATTGACGGGAATATATGGGGTCCCTTGATATGGAATGCAGGGAGAAAGAATGGTATATGGGTCCATATGAGGAGTTTTTTAATACATATACATGTAAGGTGGGATAGTTCAAGGATATGGACTAGCAGGCATAAAACAAGGGAACATCGTATTGCTGTTGTGGTGGCATTCAAAAATGCACTTCTCGGAAAGCCCTTACATAGGATAAGCTTGAGAAGGATGAGTACCAATCCCTAGTGTGTCTAACCCTATGAGAAGATCACCTAGATTTTAATGAGTTGGATAACCTTGTTGTACATGATATTATGTTGGTTTCTCATTAGAAACAATGTATCCTTTGTTGTCAACTGGATACCCCATGTTATGCCCTCTTTGCATGTGTTGGTTGTGAAGTCTGGGAACTTTATAATTCTCTAATACTCCCAACTAAAGTAGAAATGATATTATTGGAGAGGATTAAGTCCTTGTTGGGGTACTTATGGCATATGGTTTGGTTGAGTAGGCTCATGATACCCTATCATGAATTTTTCAATTTTTTAATTCTTGTCTTCCTCGAAGTAATAATCTTAGGATAGGTATTTGAAACCTCAAAGGCTGAAGCCCTCATTCTATCCAAAGACTCATCCTCTATATATTACATGGCAATGTGAGGTCTTGACAAGACTCTATGGTAAGAACCTATTCTATTTGTGATAAAAAAGTGGTTTGCAATGGGTTGACCGTATTGCATGTCTAACTTGATTGATCAACCTCCTCCATCCTCACATATCTAATAGGGTTTGAAGTGTAACTAGGAGAGGTTTGGATGTTTCTTATGTAATTGTCACCCCACCTTGAAATAGAAGGGGATTTTTGTGTTTACACATTGGTGTAATATCTATTAGAGCCAAATGGCCCACCAAACTCTCTTCCAGACATATTTTAAAAGGTGTAAAGTACCTACCAAAATAGGGGAAGAAAAAAAGATGAGGTAATAACAATGAAATAAAGGAAACAAGAAGGAATTAATCCTTCATGTTGGGTTCACCAATTTGTATGGATGAAAATGAACACGTGATATTCAACCGCTCTCATCACCCCAAGGTCATGCCAAAGTAGTGATGTTGAATGTGTGTGGCTAACTATAGGAGAATCAGTGAATAAGATCTAGTAGTGTGATCTCCTAGTAGCCAAGTTGACAAAGGGGAGATTTAAAGGCTATGAATGGGTAACATAAATTCCCTATGGGATTTTTTTCCTAACTTGGATCTAAGTGTTGATCTATTTTGAAGTGTCCAAGTTAACTAAGCTGAAAATAACAACCTATACTACTGCTGAAAGGAAACTAATCTAAACAAATCACAAAACTAAAATATTACAATCACAAACAAAAATTTGCTTCTATTCTAAATAATTAAAATATTTCTACCCTAAAACTAAATAAGAAAAATAACCCGTTGTGGTTATTCATCTGTGCTAAGTGTATTGAAACTAAAATAAATTAAAACAAGAATTTTTCCAAGTGATTTATGATATGTATACAACCTCCTACATATATTCTTTCCTTCAGATCCACAGGGATAAAAAGAAGTGGATTCGTCACCGGGGGTTGCTATGAAAGATTCAAACCCTCTTGCAAATTAACTAATTACTTGAAAATGAAAGGAAATTGATTTCTATTCTATTTGATATGATTTAACAAAGTGATAAATTGTAAGAATGAAGGAAATCAAATAACAAATCCAACTGGAATTCACATAACAGAGGTAAATCTAGCTATGTAGAAATCTGTTTCTCTCGGTTTGTCCCTTCTTTCTTCTGTGTGTCCATATGAGTCAAAGGGATTGGGAATGAAAGAAAAAAACAAGAGGATGGCACATGAGTAATGGAATCTTGATGGTAGTCTAGATGCAATGCAGGTATAAGAGAGATATAACAAGAGATCAAAGCTTGGCTATATAATTCCTAGCAAGATCGTAGCAACAATACAATGCAAGATACACAAAATTCTCTAGCCCCTTTTACTTGAATACAAGCATGGAATATATAGGAATGGAGGATAAGAGGTGCCTTCATGCACAAGACAAGAAGTAGTTCCAACCCATTAAATCTATTTAAAAATAAAAAGAGGAAGGAGAACCAAGCAATCAAAGCTAATTTTAGACAATTTGGCTCATGGATGCATGAAAAAAGTGAAGTTAAGTGAACCGTCACATGTTAAAACACATGTGAAGAATATGGAAAAAGTAGGCAAGACCTCCACCCCGCGCAGGTGGCAATTTCAAGACCGACGCCCTATTTTGGGTGGTAGTTTCAGAACCACCACCTAGGCAGGGTGGCGGTCTTGGCATTGAAGGCCAAAACATGTGCAAAAAGAGTGGGAAGCTAGAAGAAAGTGTAGGAAGGATAAGTAAAGATGTATAGGAAACAAATATACATTGCGAATGGAAATTGGAGCTTGAACACCTTCTAGAAGGACATGAATCATCATAGGGGACTTTTGTAACCATTTTTTGATAATGTAACACATGTAATTTCGGGTGCATACGATTACTACTGATCGATAATACTTCATGGATATGTATTCATGTTTACACATTTGCTAATGAAATAGGGCCTCCACGCCTCTTAGAAATTCATAAAATGACCGAGAATTGTAATTCTGCAAATATTTATAAATTGGTGGTGTCAAATCGAAGGATATCATCGGAATGGATGACTTTTCCATTGTAAAAAATTATTGTGTCGAACCGATGGTACGGTTATAATGCGAGGGAGCCATAAATGGTGCGTGTGTGTGTGTGTTAGACTTTAGACAACTATTGCTCTATATATGGTTGTTTTCCATAGCATGTCTCATAGAATCAATCTCATCTACAAAATTGTGAGCACATTTGAAAATGTAGCTAAAGTGGAGGAATTGATACGTGATTTTCATGCCTATTATTCTAGCGATTGAAAAGATTTTAGAATTTCAAAAAAATTCTATTGGAATTACAAAGGAAAAAATACTCAAAGATGTAGATATCAATTGGATATCTATGTATGAACTTTCCTATAGAATATTTGATGAATATACTTCACTAACAGTATTTATATTTAAATACCGTAGGGATGTAGATAAAGCTAAAGATATATTGTGTCGTCTAATTGGCATAGAAACTTTACTCACACTCTGCAAGTATTTTTCCCTTGTTAAGGGAGCTTAATATTTTAACGTAGCATGCACAAGATCGGTCTTTCTAAATTACAGACTTCATAAGACTCGAGAATATGTGTTTTCTAGAGTCTAGAAAGTTTATATATTTCGATGGGAGTTTTTAGGTTGTGGTTTTAAAAACTTGAATGCATTGATAGATTTGAAAAATTCCACGTGCTTCTTAAAGTACAATATACATGATCATCTGTGTATAACAACACATGGAAGAGATATTCCACTTCATACGTTCCAAAAAAGAGTTGATGTGGCTAACTCAGAAATAGAAGAAGTACGAGTGACACGAAATTTATATGATGTAGTATTAATGGAAACTAGGAATAAGTTGAGAAAGATCTCTGAATCGTTAGCTAAGGAGATCCAGGAAAGATTCAAAAATGATAAAATAATTGAAGAAATTGGAGTTGTAAATCCACATTTTTGGAATTTGTTAGACATCAAACCTTATACATATATCATTCCTTTATTTATCAAACACACGGGTGATCTAACTGATCATTTCTTTAAGACTGAAGAGATAAATGGAGTTTCTTTAGAAGGTATTTTTAAAAGAAAACTACTTAGTTCATAGTCAATGGATTTTGGTAATACTATAATACAAAAATTTCATCTTCTATAAAACCCACAGGATTACAATGCCATGAAAAGGATTTGGAAGGATATTTTTTCCAGTAGTATTCTAAGTGAAGATTTGAGTGAGTATATTAAGTTGTATGAGCTCTGTCAAACAATGATTTTGGGTTCTGTGGAAGATGAGAGGGTTTTTAGTGCACTATCCTTTTTAAAGTCAAAAGTTCGAAACATATTGGATAGGAATCTATAAATATGTCTCAGATTGTATGTATCATGTTACTCAGTGGAGTATTTTCCTTATGATAGAGCACTGACATTATGGAATTCACTAGTAGAAAGAAGAGGAGTTAGTAATATTCCGGACCCAGGGGATTGAGACACATCCACAGATCATGCTATAGTTGATTTCCAAGACACAAATGAAAGCATTGCTCCATGACTGTTCCAATTCACGTAGATTTCATTACAATAATCTTATGTAATAAGTATTGATTTATTTCATACAAAGATTACAACTTTTCCATTGGAATAATGTCATTATATGTTTTAATTATCCTATTTGTGTTTTATCTTTGGTTTTCAAATTCAGACTGAAATAAGGACACATTTTTCTTTTATATTTGTTAATTGATTTATTTTACATTTGTAACAAATCGAAACGTAGATTTTAAAGAAACAAAATCAAGTACATTTAAGCAACATTCATGTAAACAATAAAAAATAAACATAGTTTGTATTAACAACATATCGTAACATTGTACAATTATAATTTCCAAAGTTCTTTTGAAATCAATCTTTATGTGGCAAATTACTTTATGAAGAAAATTACAAATTCATAAAGCATGTTGGCCAATACAATTCCAAAAAGGGGGTTTTCATAACATATCAAAGCTTACGGACACATTCTATCATATAAGGAAACATTATGAGGTCATCCTCTTTTCTTCCTATGATTCAAAATCATAGTTGTCCTTACTTCTGCCACACGAGAATAAAAACTAAAAAAGGGCTAGCCACTATCTTTTAATTCCTATGCCAGTGTCGGAATTGTGACAACACACCTGTCGCATGGTGAACTTTACTAAGATATCTTATTTTATGTGGCAGGTGAAGCTTGTTATTTTTCTTGCATTAGAGGAGGAGGAATCTACTTCATCTATAAAAAACTATCTGCTACAACTCCTTATGCTTGCAGATCTCATCTTGTGGTATTGATATTTTCTAGAATATTCAGCTCCTCCCTTGCTACATCTCCTGTAGACAAAAGTGTTGCATCTACGTCTATATTTTCCTTCAGTAAGACTTCTGGATCCATCTTATGCTCCTTTATTATCCTTCTCAATGTATTATTTTGTTTAATTGTAACAATTATTTTATCCTTCAACAGTGCAAATGAATTCAATATTTTGCGGGCATTCTTCAAATGTGCTTCAAATACAACTACTTCTTTCTTTAAATTTTCATATTTTGCCTACAAAATAGAAATATTAAATTTTTAGTCTATTAGATAAAATGAAAAAATATATTGCAGTGCTTATAATATTAGGATTTTGCATGTAAAACTAAAAGCCCACTCACAACAGCTTTTTCTTTTTCAACATTTGCTATTAAAACATTTTTCTTGTCTTTAGCCCATTTATTGTAGTAAGCTTGTGCTTTAACATTGAGATTCTCCAACCTGTTTAGCATTATGTCTATAATTTCATCATTGTAATCATTACTATATGAAATAGCCCCTGATTTAGATTTGTTTAACAAAACATACTACCATGATGGTTGGCTCTCTATGACAGTGAACAATGAATTCCTTTTAGTGTGATTATGGTATCGTGTATTTATTTATTTATTCAAAATTTCAGCTCTATTCTCCCAAGACCACACCAATTCAACATAAAAAATTACAACCTATTGAATTGTTTCCCCCATACTATCTGATATTAGATTTTCTAATATAAATTGTGTCTTTTCATCATCTATTTGTGGAGCATTTCTTGGAGGAGGAGGAGAGTCACTTCCCTGTATTACATGCACACTTTTTGTGGTTGAGGCGAGTAGATTGAATCATATCGTGGGTTTCAAAATAGTTACCCTTGTCCATATCACCACTTTCAAAGCCCAAATACTCCTTGTCAAGGGTGATGTTGTTAAAAATCTGCGTGGCTGTTACATTTAAAACACCACCTAGTGAAAGTCCAGGAAATTTTGTGGTAGTAGGATGAACCGTTCCTACTGACTCTACATGAAATCTTATATTATTTCTTACAATTCTTCTTTTTATTTGGAATGGATGTGTTGGAGGTATTGGTGGCCTCCTTGTAAGTGGAATGTTCCTAGAAGCCATATTACCTACATGAAGAAAACAAAAAATTGTTAGAATATTATGGTTGGGCTTTGTAAATGCTAAAAAATTGTAAGGAAACAAAACATGCTAAATATTATACATTACAATATACCTTGCATAGACGGAGACACAATCATGACATTTCAATCTTCACACGGAATGAGTTTGATCTTCATCATCAAACTCAATAGTTTCTAAATACAATAAATGTAGAAAAGAACAGTAGAAATATTAAAATACAGTACTACATACATAATCTATATTAATTGTTTGAATTAATTATTTATAAAAAAAGATCTATAACTTCATATCTATAGTTAAATGTGATGGTAAACGTGATGCGCATATCAACCCCCGATGTCATTTTTGACGAGGAGGTCTTACTGGTGTTGATTCTGCTAAATCCATGTCAGAATCAATAGAGACCTCTGGAGGGGCTTTACCTCTAGCAATTACCTCCTTATGAGATGTTGCAGCTATAATTTTTCTCTGCAAAATAAAATCTTACAATTATTATTTTATTCAAAAATATTGAATTTGAAATCCTTATAACAAGTAAATAGTAAAAGTAATTGCTTCTGTTGTTCTTTGAAACTTTGATAATTGATTGCGGTTGGAATTTATATTGTGGAATTTCATAGTACGCTTCATAATAAAAAGCAAGAATATAATTGCAATAAGAGAATACATTCCTAGATTTATCAGATTGATTGGCTTTTTGTGAAATGTGAGATATCTATTTTTATTTAGTTGGATAAATAACTGCACCAATCGAATTGTTTCCCTACTATTGTTTGCAACAAATATTGAACTTCCTAATATATAATGTCTATAGATCTACCCTGTAATATAATCTTGGCCTGAAAAAGTGATGCAACTGCAATAAAGAATTTCTTTGTAATACCTTATAGAAGAAGGCCTCTTGATGAACAATTAAGAGGAGCTGCAATAATAGACAAGAAACGTTAGAGCCTTGGGTGGTCGAGTAATGTTAAGAAAAAAATCATTTGAAAATAATAAACTTACCATCAACCTGTACATTGTAATGAGACTCCAAATTTTTTTGTCTTCATCTGTAAGGACAACCTTTATAGTAATGACCAACTTATTTTTGAATGGTAAACTTGTTAACTGATGTACATCCTTGGGTTCAATTGAGAAATAAATTTGATGATGTATCGGATGTATGAGGAGAATGGAAAATTTACCATCACTCTCATTGTAAGAGGCGAGAAGGTAATCAAGGACTGAAGTATTAGTATTGAATTGGGGCATGTCCACAAGCCCGGTAAATTATGAGTTTTGAGCCAATCCTTTTGTGCATCTTTTTATCTTAGTAGAGATACAATCTGTGGGCACATGAAGTTTTTGTATTGAAATTTGGGTGTAGAAATAGATGTGGTGCTTTGGCCATTGCTAAAATTTGGGAGAAGTTTGAAGATTTGAGAAATCAAAGCACTATAAATTTTGGTAGAAAAGTGAATAAATGAACCTATTATCGAAAATTCACCCCTCAAGGTAATTTTGATAACATGCATCAGATTCTTTAGTCTCGAGCAAGTAGAATTGATTCAAGGCCAAAAATTATGTTTTTGGGGTCCCCTTGGCTTCTCTCTAATTTCCCCATCCAGGAAAAAACCCAAGAAGTTAGAGAAAAATGGAAAAATACGGAAAATGGGTTCATTCTTGTGTTTTGTGGAAAAATCAGAAAATTTTGTCCCAGGCGAGTCCATAGGATAGTTGGGACATTGAGACACAAAAAGGTGGAAGCACCATACAAGGAGCCAAGCTAAATGAGATGTGGAAAATGTTGAAGTCAATGGCCCTTACGGACCAATCAAAAGTGGACGTGCGGGAAAAGGAATCCCGAATCGGGGATGTGGAGATTTTTTCCCGGGACAGTGGGGCATGTGGACCCAATTTTTTGCTGAAATAGCTGCAGTGGAGAGAAAATTCAATTTTGACCTCTCAAACTTCAAACGGACATAAATTTTTACTCCAATCTCTGATTTTCATAAAATTGGACTTTTACGGAATGAGTACGACGTCCTATGCATCACAAAAACTATTGGTTATTACACTAAGTTTACATCATCAAAGTTAAATACGGGTAAAGGAAGGTCAAATATGTGAAGCTTTGCATTAATTTAGTGTTGAAAGACATTTGGTGATCAATTTTAGTGCATTTTCAAAAATTAGGTGAAAATCCTTAGTGGTGAATCCATGTTAAATTAGTTTTTGATAAATTCGATTAAGTGTCTTAACCTTTTTAATTGAAATTTATCACTAATCTCTGCAAAGCTATAAGGAAGAAGATATTTCTTCATTAAAGACCCTACTAGAAGGCTTTTTCTAGAGCTGGGAAAGACAAATTCTAAAGGAAGAAGAATCTGAAAATTTGTTGGAGATCGGGAATCAAGAAAGTAGTTATCGATTATGGAAACCGATCGCCTATTATTGAAGATTGCCATACTTCCTCAAGTGCTTCGAATTAGGTAGTTTTTTGTAGATCTAAATTTTCCAACTGGAAAGGGTCCTTCTTTTATATTTCAAAAATTTACGTCTCATTCTATCCCTATGTTCTCCAAAGCTGATAGGATCTTCCAAGAAATAGAGTTTTTAGAGAACATTCATTATGAGAATTGCATTCCTATGCCCCAAATACCCCTCACTCCTCATCATTTAGTTTCTCCTGTAATATCACCTCCCCAAAATAATATGGCCCAACCCCCACCCGGACATATGTTTTTGTGAACGCTTTTGGTCCCATAGATTTCAAAGGTATGTCTAGATATTCAAATACTATGCCCCAAGATGTTAGAAATAGACTTCCTAAATTTCAAGGAAATAATGTTATTACTGGTGATCAACACTTAAAGATTTTTGTCAATATGATGGAAGACTTTGAGATTAAATTTGAGGATGTGTACATAATTTTTTTATTCATACTCTAGAGGAGGATGCACGTGACTGGTATAAATATTTACTAGACAACTCCATTGATTCATGGATAGAAATGAAGAATGCTTTTAGATTACAGTATGGAGATAAAATAGACCCTAGGTTTCTTTTATCAGAATTTGAAAATATTAAAAACAATACCAATTAATTTGTTCATGATTTCAATACAAGGTTTAATAAGATCTGAATAGGCTACTTGTGATCCTGAGGCCAAGTGATGTTTCTTGTTTGATAAAATACTTTGATGCTTTTGATAAGAAGGTTGCCTATTATTTGAGGGATAAGAACCCAACAACATTAAGGTAGGCCTTCACCATGGCTTTGCAAATTGAAAATAATATCAAAGCAGTTGGTAAGCCTCCTAAGAGAGAAGGAATCAATATGATCAATCTAAAGAAGCCTCAGTCAAGTAAGTCTGTGGATCTAGAATAAGTTGTGAAAAATTTGGCTGGAGATGTTAAGGAAATATACTATAAACTACCCGGGGAATAGAAAGGGATTGGAAAAATTTCCCAAGGTCAACATAAAGCACAAGGTCAAGAAAGATTTTCAAATCATCCTAGGGGTGATTAGAGATATGATGATAGAGTAAAAGGACCCATGGGGTCAGGAAATAGAAAGCGCCAAGCCCGTTAGAATATAATTGTGCTGATCCTTTGAGTGCGAGTTTTTGTTGTGGAAGAAGACAATGAAAATGAGTGGTGTCACAAATTTTCTTGCCACATACCCCATGTGATGAAGATGAAGAAGTTTAGGAAGATGATGATGAAAATGATGATGATGTGTGCATGATGTTGTTCTCTACAAGCTCACGGTAAGGAGTAACTTTCATTGAATTAATCGGTGCTTAAATGCTAAAGATTTATGGGATTTCATCCACCAGGTATTACCCCTTCCTCCCTCTCATACTTTTGAAATAGATATGGTACAATATTTTGAATTTCCTAGTAATGATTTTGAATACTTAAGGGCATTAATGATTAAAAATTATGATGGAGGAATCCCTTCTAAGGAGGATAGGTAGTTGTTAATGAATGCAGCAGTTGGCCATGAAAAAGAATATAACACTAGGAGCAAAGTTTTCAAAGGGGAAAGACCTTATGAAAAACCAAAAACTCTAGTTCTCACAAATATTTCAAAAGAAACTCCTGAGAAAGATACATCAGTAAAGGCCTTGTTTCCTTAAATAGAACTGGTATCCTTGCCCATGCTCGACCAGTGAAAAATTCTTTGTTGTAAGATGAGTATTTTAGTATTCCTCGAAATGATTCCTTGCCCAAATATGTTCCTTATGAAATTTCCCAAGTCTTGAGTTAGATCAAGATTTTCATTCCAATTTTTTAGTTGTTTGGGATTCTTGGGAACAAGAAAAGGGCCTTTGAGTATTTGGGATTGAAAGAATAAAATATTACCCAAGGAAGAAATGTAAACAATGTTGAGACTCCTCCTACCATTGCAAAGTTTGAAAAAACCCAAGTGTTGGAATAACTAGGTGAGCCACCTGAAGTATATTTCAGAACATCCTTGGTTGAGTCCCAGTTGAATGTAGATCCATTTTTCACTACTCTTATTATTAGGGTCAAGCTGTTACAAAATTATATGTTTGATCCTGGATCACCATGCAATGTTATGCCTCTTGAGGTCATGAATGAATTAGCTATCAAAGTGACAACGGCTTATGGGAAGTGCACAACCATGGATTCTAAGGAGGTGTCGGTGGTTGGATGTCTCAAGGGTTTGATAGTGTAACTTTCAGCCTACCCAAGAAAGAGTTTAAAACTAGATGTTGTTATTGTTGATTGCCTGCAAAATGGGAATGTTGTTATCAAGAAAATGGGCTGCTAGTGTGGGTGGGAGTGTGCAAATGGATATGTCTTTTGCCACTATACCTATTAAGGGAAGCCTTGTAAAGTTTTATGGTGAAAAGAAGATACTACATCTCATTGAGGATCCCAATAATGCTTCCTATGAAGTGTTATATACCGACATTGATCTTTGATAAATTTATTGGATTTCTTTGATGGTAAAGAGCACAAAATTGATAAACGCAAGTATCTTAATCAAGTAGGTTCTCCTTGGACCCCTTTTTGATGGGGCTTGCTCTAAATTTTGAAATGGAGCTCATATTGTTCGATATCTCTAGGCCAGGAAGAGTTTTTTTTCTCTTTTAAACTCAACTTTGAGTGCACTAATAATATTGCTGAGTATGAAGCACTACTCTTTGGTCTAAGGATTGCATGGAAATATGGTATTAGAGAAATAATTGTCAAAGGAGATTCGAGATCTAATTGTCAAATAGGTTAGAAAATTATATGCAACAAAAATATGAGAATGAAGAAGTATAAGCATACAATATGGGATTTCATTGAGATGTTTGAATCCTTCAACATAATACATCAAGATAGGAAGTACAATACTCTAGCAGAAAAATTGGCTGTATTGGGGTCCAGATTTGAAAATTATATTGTATCCACCTATTATGAGTAAAATTTTGAGGTAATGACTAGGCCATCTATTCCTAACAATGTTAAACACTAGAAAGCATTCAAAGACGACACCCGGTGCAAAGGTTTTATAGAACCAAGGAGAATTTTCCCATCAATGTATATATTGGGAGCCAATGGTTTGTGTAGCTGATGGAAAGGATACTTTATTTGGAAAAGACATCATTCGAGTTGAAGACTAATACTATTCCCAAAGGTTTGGTAACATTTGAATCAAACTTTGATAATGTTGATTGCATTATCAACGAAACATGTCGACCTCGAGGATGTTTAAGAGAATGACACGGAGAACGAAGGATAAACCACGTAAGATCTAGCTAGGTAGCAATCTAAGCAAGGAAGAAAACTAGTTGTATGTCCAATTGTTGAAGAAATACCAGGACTACTTAGCATTGTCTTATTCTAAAATTAAAGCATACAGAGAGGATCTTTTCCAACATGAAATTCCATTAGAAGCTTATGCTAATCCATTTAGGTAGAAACAAAGGCTGATTAATCCACTCCTTTCCCCAAAGATGCAAGACGAATTGAAAAAGTTGAGGGATGGAGGAATCATATAGCCCACAAGGTACTCATCATGGGTTGCAAACTTGGTACCTATCAAAAAGAATAATGGCGATATAAGGTTGTGTGTGGATTTTAGAAAATTGAATAGAGCATCAATGAAGGATAACTACCCTCTACCAAGTATGGACAATATGTTACAATTGGTTACTCGTTCAGAATTGTTATCTACCTTGGATGGTTTTTCTAGATATAACCGGAGTAGTTGTGAAGGAATCGAGTGAATCAAGACTACATTTACCACTCCTTATGGAACACATGTATATGTCAAAATTCCTTTTGGTCTAATGAATGCTGATGAGCCACTTTCCAAAGAGAAATGGATGTATCTTTCTTTGGCTATATTAATGATTTCACTGTTGTATATCAAGATGATGTGACTTTTTCTCCGAGAGAAAAGGAGTGACCACTAACTGAAAAATTAGAAAAATGTTGTTAAGATGTAGGAGTATGGTATTTCACTAAATCCCAAGAAGTTCCATTTGGAATTAAGAAAGAAAAGCTTCTTGGACACATTGTGTTCAAAGGAAGGGGTCGTGATTGTTCGTAGAGGGTAGAAGCCCAAGAAACAACTATCACTAACAAGTTCTAGAACAATTCTAATCCACTAGAATATACTTTTATTTTATTAACAATTATTAGAGGTCACAAGGTCCAAAATTTAGGGTTAGAAGTTTCAATTAGGTTCAGAGGGTAATTCCTCACCATACCCACTCTCTAACAAAGCTTAAAGATTCAACTTGATTTTTCTCACACTTAATGCATTCAAAATTTCCCTAAATCATTCCCATTGGATAGGAAATTTCCTCACCTTTCCAATGATATAAAGAAGTCCTCCTAACTCCTCATAAAACTCAAGTTATGGGCCGATGGCCTTGGGGTGAAAATTTTCCAAAGGCGGGCCTGTGGGCCTAGGGGTGAAAATTTTCCCTTGCATGTGGTCGGGGTGGAGTGGAAAGTTTTTAGCAATTTTGCCCCTCTTTGGGGAAAAGGTGTGATTTCCTCCGTGTGCCCGTGGGCCCGAAGAGGACATGTGCCAAGATTTTAAGGGAGAAAGCAAAGCAGAAATTTGGGCCATCATGAGAGATTTAAGTCATTAAGCCTTTTGGGTTTGCAAAATGCAAAGGGATCAAATTTCATCCGTGCCTCCATCGACGCCAATGCTGCCATGTGTCAAGATTCGATTCAGCATGGGGGGAAAATGGACTTGGGGGAAATAAGAAAATTTTCCAAAAAAAAAAAACTAAAAAGTTAAGGAAAAACTTCCCATGCCTCCACCTATCTTGCTGATGATGCCATGTGCATCACCTATTGGTCATGGGACGGGACAGAGGGGAAACTTGGAAAATTTTCCAAAAAATTTTTAAAAAGTGCTAAGTTAAAAAGGGGTCCCCCCTCTGCCGACACCTCATGGTGCCACATGGTAGCCTCTGATTGGTGGGCGATGTGGGGTGGTGGAGAAAATTTTGAAAATTTTCCCAAAAATTTTCCTAAGTGTTTTAGGGAAAAATTTGGGCCACGGGCCCGCCAAGGAAATTTTTCCCAAAATTTTCCGCCAAGGAAAGAAAACTTCAGAAGGCCATAAATTTTGATAGAGAGCTCAGTTTTGGGAAAACAAGGACTTTCTAGAAAGCTCTCAAATCCCTCTTTGTATAGAATCATTAATTTTAGATTTTGATAAATTTTAAGGGGTCAATTTTAAGAAAATTCCTACAGGATTTTTAAAAGCAAACTGGTAAATTTTAACTTATAAATTTTGTTCAATTTGATCTTCTCCTTCACTCAACATGCCAAATAAACATGGAGAATTATTCTAAGAAGAATTTAGGATGTATTTGGAAGGTAATTTTTCTTGATTGATTTCCAATTCAAATTTTTACAACTTCTAACAGCAAAAAGACTGTGAAAGGTTTGGGCCCGATTTTGCAATGTTTTAAAATTTTCCTTAAGTTTTTTTTTGTCAAATTGAGTTCATTTATATCCTAGCATGTTCAATTTTAATGTTTCATTGTTATTTATTGCTTGTAGGTTTGAACTATTCATTTTAGAGGAATTATTTCCAGAGTTTAAAATTTAAAACAGAGATCAATTTCTAAAGGATTTATTTATCATTTTTCACCTTCCAAGTATGGAAATTCATTTCTATTCTAGTCTAATACATTTAGTTGATTAAACAAACCATTTAATAGCTAAAATGCAAAGTCTGATTTCAATTTTAACATATTTCAAAAAGAAAAAGTTACATATATTTCCTTCATACGTATTCCTCATTTCAATTTTCCAAACAGAGATTTCAAATCACATTTGATGATCAATTTCAATACAACAATGTAAATTGATAAAGGTAGTGCAATCTTTATTTTATTGATTTCAAATATACAACTTTACAATCTTTTCAATTTCTTCAAAATGCAAAAATAAAATTACATTTCAATTTTCACTTTCTTTCAAATGAAAAAAATAGTATATATATCTTTCACATTTCAATTTACAACTTTCATAATCCATACAACATCTTTCCATTTCAAAACATTTACAAATTCATCCACTTCAAAGTGGGAAAGGTTACAATGGGATTTTATTTCACAAGGTACTATCAAAATTGTCTTTTCTCTCTACTCTAGAACAACAACATGCATTCTTCTCATTCTTCCAATTTGATCACAACAAAGAGTAGGGGAAAGGCAAAACTCTCTCCACCCAACCAAGACATCCAATGAAGAGGAGAATCCATCCTTCTTCATTGGCCCCCGAGCCCCAACCACAATGCAATAAGAAATGTATTTCAACTCATGGAAACAATAGGCTTCCACATCACAAAACATCTTTCAACATGCACATTTCAAATTAAAAACATAGTCCAAAACAAAACAGTAGTTTTACAACTACATGAAAAACATCACAAACAAAACTTAGGCTTCATCATGCAAGCCAAAGGAGCAAGAACTATGGGGGAAGCTACTTATGCCTCCCAATGGGAATTGGGTATCCACCTATAACAAACCACCAATATAAAAATCATCCCATATATCCTTATGCCCCCCACAATCCCTCCTTATGCCCCCCCCACAATTTCCTTATGCCCCCACAAAGTAAGAAATGCAAGCTATTTCTTTTCCATGGTGGATCCCAATCCCAAACTCCCTCCACAATAAATCTGATGCCACTAGCATTCCCTTATGCCCCCCCCACATGGATTCCCCATAGCCTTCTCCTACACCATTCCTAGGCAGTCTACCCAAACAACCCACAAACATGCTAAAACATTCACACAATAACATGTACATTTAATAAAGAAAAAGAGTATTTCAAGAGCCAAGCTCTTACCTCTCCATGATGGAGTTTCTAAGTTCCAAAAAACAAAAATCTTATCCCAATGCAAAATAATCAAAAAAAGCAACACAAACATGTAACAATCTTCCCAAAATCTCCTCCAAAGCAAGAGCTCCAATCAACAAGAAAATTCACCCCAAGGAAGCATTCCAAAAGTTCAACAACCCAAAACAAAGCAAGGAGTTCCAATTTTATAGAAGAGGGAAGAGAAGAGGATGAGGTGGATCCATGTAGGATGCCACATCACACATCCTCAACTCCAACACAAAAGTCAAATTCATTCTCCAATGCACAATAAAGAGGTGGGTGAATAATATGACAAATAAACTTACACACTCCAAAAAGCCCACACCCCAAAGGACTGAATTTAATAAAATGTAAGAAGAGTGCAATTAAAACTTACAATTTGTCTTATCAAAATGCATTAAAAAGGTCTAAATTCAACCCTCCAACCATAGGTATGGTTGGTAAATAAAATTAAGAGGTATGGGACAAGTTTTACTTGTCCCACAAGCCTCCAAAATCAGCCTCCAAGGAAAATTTGAATTTCCAAGAAGGTGGAGTGTTTCATACTCCAAAATCTGACTTACACAACTCTTACACATACTTACACATCACTTACCACATTTAATACAAGAGCCAACAACTTCTATAATTACTTTCTTATATCCCAAATTTGATTTATTTATTTATTTTAACAATATGATTACTCACATTAATTCTCCACAATTAAAAGAATAATGAAAGGGGTAAATGCATCACAAAATAAACACATGCAAACAATAATAAAAAGGAACCACATTAATAAAATACACAAACCCCTTGGTCACATTCAAAGGTAATCCCCCATGGGAATCCCTAAAAAAAAACACACACACACACACACACAAAACATGTTGCCATGGTGACCTTGTTGAATTCATCTAGAATTCCAATGTGGTTGGTCTCCAATCCCCCGATGTTTGTTGTGATATTTTAACCTGCAAAACACAAATACCTCCTTCGGCCTCGTGGCCATATCAGAACATCCAACATGATATAAATATAATCACAAAATCATCTATACATATGAATCACAACAACATCAAGGCAATCAACAATATCACTTACAATTTATATCAACAACTATATCATCATCATATAATGTCCATTTTCTAGGTCTACTCACAATATCCAAAAATCACATGTCCGAACAACATTCATAATATATCCATGTCAAATAGTATATCATCATCCACATATGAAGTGTCTCTAATAATCATCATGCATCATAACTAAATCAAGATCAACAATAATCCATGGTCCAACATCTAACATCATACTAAATCAAAACCATAATAATGTCCATAATGTAATCAACAAGTATCAAGATCAGTATCAAAAGGTGTCAAAGGGAAGTGGGCACTACATCCCCTCCCCTTAGACTCGACTTCCTCCTAGAAGTCACTGGAACAAATGTGGAAACTAAACTCGTAATAAGGTAGCATCCTCCCATGTAGCTAGCAGTCTCATCATATTTGTCCCATTGCACCCACCTGAACTGATCAACTCTCTCTACCTCGAAGGCCCAAGGTCCTATGATCTATAGGATGCAAATCGGGCTCCACCATCACCTACCCCTGATCCTGCACCTATAATGATGTCCAATCTAACACATGAGAAGGATCTATGCAATATATCTCCTAAGAACTAAAACATGAAACACATCATGTATGTGAGACAAGCTAGGTGGCAATGCTAGATGGTAGGCCAAAGGGCCGATACGCTCCAAGATCTCAAAAGGACCCACAAATCTAGGAGCTAACTTAGAACCTTTTCCATAATGGATAGGGATCTTATGTGGCCTAACACGAAGGAACACCTTCATGCCCACATCAAAACTATGGTCGGTCCTATGCTGATCTGCATACTTCTTCTGTCTATCTTGTGCCTCATGTAGTCTCTGTTTGATCAAAACCACCTGCTCCATGTCCTACAAAAAGTTGGTCCAAGAGAAACCCTATCCTCTAGCCTATCCCAGCTAAGAGGTGTCCTGCACTCTCTACCATACAAATCCTGAAAAGGAGCCATGCCTATAGAACTCTGAAAACTATTATTGTAGGAAAACTCCACCAAGTACAGGTACTCCTCCCATTTAGACTGCTGATCCATCACATACATCTTGAGCATGTCCTCTAAAAATATGATTCACCCACTAGTCTATCCATCTGTCTCAGGGTGATATGTTGTGCTGAAATTGATCTTTCATCCGAGGGCATGCTGCATGGTAGTCCAAAATGGGAAGTGTACAAAGGATCATGGTCACTAATGATCTTCCACGGAATCCTGTGCAACCTGACAATCTCATCCAAATATACCCATGCCACTACTCTAGCTATATAAGTGGTCTTCACCAGAGAAAAGTGAGCCACTTTTGTCAATTTATCAACCGTGACCATGATGGCATCATGTGGTGATATCTCGACATCGGTAGCCCAACAATGAAATCCATGGAAATGGTGTCCCACTTCCATTCTAGTATAGCATGAGGAAAAGAAGGCCAGCTAGATGTTGATGCTTGGCCTTAACTCTGGCACTCTAAACATCATGACATGAACTGGGCCATGTCTCTCTCGAAGTCCTCTCCAATGATATAACTGTCTCAAGGTGGCGTGCATCTTCTTCACCCCGGGATGGGCTGAATAGGGTGCATGATGTGCCTCTGCCAAGATGTCCTACCTCAAGCCTCCATCTCTGGGAACATAAATCCAGCCTCTATGCCTGAGAAGACCATCTATCTCTAAGGAAAAACCATCAAACTTCCCTCGAGGGGTCTCTGAGACTCGATCTCTGCTCAAACTGCAATGTAGAAGCTATCAAGAGGAAGCTGCTGAAGAATCCTACTCCCAAATCTATGCTCACTGAGGTGGCCATAGCCACATGTCTCTATCTACTGAGAGCATCTGCCACCACATTCTCCTTCCCTTTCACATGCTCTATCTCCATATCATACTCACAAAGCAACTCCATCCAATGCCACTGACGAGCGTTGAGATTGGGCTGTGTGAAGAGGTGGTGAAGACTCAAGTGATCTATCCTAAGTGTGAATCTCTAACCAAGAAGAAAGTGTCTCCATCAAACCAAAGCATGTGCACAACTACCGCAAGCTCAAGATCATGAGTAGATAATTAAGCTCATAATCCTTGAGTTTGTGAGACTCAAAAGCCACTACTCTACCCTCCTGCATCAACACACCTCCAAGCCCTACTAAAGAAGCATCCGTGTAAATGAAAAACTCACCATGTGGATCCAACACTGCAAGAATAGGTGTTGTAGTGAGACATTCCTTCAAAGTGTACTGAAGGCTGCTCTCACATCTATCTCGACCAAAAAAACTTCTTCCCTTTCCACTGAAGGGAAGTGATGGGGTGTGCAATCCGAGAGAAGTCTGAACAAAATCTATGGTAGTAACCTACTAATCCCATGAAGCTACGCACCTCGTCATCATAGTAGTGGGTGTGCCAATCCATAATGGCTCTAATCTTGGAAGGATCGATGGTGATACCTTCCCTAGAAATGATATGACCCAAATATTGCACCTCCATCTGAAAGAATGCACACTTCTCCAAGTTCCCGTAAAGCTATTACTCCCAAAGACACTAAAGAACCTGGTGAAGGTGCCCCTCATGCTCCTCACGTATACGTGAGTAAATCAAAATGTCATCAAGGAAGATGAGCATGAAGTGATCTAAGAAGGTCCTGAATACCCCATTCATCAAACTCATAAATACTACATGGGGCATTAGTCAAACCAAAAGGCACCACTGTGAACTCATAGTGGCCATATCTCATACGAAAAGGTGGTCTTATGAATATCCACCTCCAAAATCCTCAACTGATGATACCTAACTTAAGATCAATCTTAGAGAAAATTGTGGCTCCCTTCATCTGATCAAACAAATCATCAATGCGTGGAAGGGGATAATGATTCTTGATCATTACCTTATTCAGTTGGTGGTAATCAATACACAACCGCAAGGATCCATCCTTCTTCTTCACAAAGATCACCGGTGCACCCCAAGGGGATACACTAGGATGGATAAGGCCTTTCTCCAAAAGGCCCTCAAGCTACAACTTGAGCTCACAGAGCTCTGGGGTGGTCATCGATAAGGTGCTCGTGAGATAGGCTCTGCTCCTAGAACTAGATCTATATGAAAATCAATCTCACATGGGGGTGGTAACCCGGTAGCTCCCCTAGAAAGACATCTGCAAACTCTCTCAAAATGGGGTGATCATCTAGTGATGGTCCACTAGACCCATCCTCTGATCTATCACTAACTGTAACAACATACATCTGACAACCCCATCACACACCGCTTAAGCTGCATAGCGGAGATGGTGTGAATAGAAATGGGTCTCCTGACCCCGAAATCACCGACTCAACTCCCAAATCATCTACACAAGATATAATCTTGTGGTAACAATCCATCCTGGCCTTGTGTGTAGATAACCAATCCATACCCAAAATGACTCCATACGAGCCCAAAGGAAGGATACGAGAGATCTGAGGTAGTGGTGAAAGGTCCCAAATCCACACACACTCCTTAACTAAGGAGTCTACAGAGATCTTGGCTCCAGAAGCCATCTCAACATCCCAACTATGACCCTACCTAACTACCACCAGCCTGCATCGCTCTACTAAAGATGGTGCAATGAAAGAATCAAAAGAACCAGAATCAAACAAGATGGAGGTAGGAATACCCCAATGCTACCTGTAGTCTCAATAATTATACTCTGATGCTCTGCCTGACGGTTCTCAACCACTGCATAAATCCTATGGCTATGTCCCATGTCACCAACAATAGGCTCTGAGATCTATGTCTTACCCTTGTTGTTAGGGTTTTGTGGGAAATCTCTCCAAAAATGTCCAGTAACACCACAACCAAAACATCCTCCTGATCCTCCCCAATGAGTAGCACCTCCAGTAGGTGCTCTAGAAGTCTATGTGTGGATCTGATGATCCAGTGGTGGTCTGCTATGAGGTCTCTACTAGTGAGCTCCCATTGACTGAGCTCTAGGTCCACCCTGTGTCCTGATGGGACCCCTAGGAGGAGGCCCCATACTCCGACCTCTCTGTGCATCAACTCTCTTGTGGAGGTCTATAAGGTGGGTGGGACTGCTCTGCTATGCTACTACTGCTTGTTGGGGTCTAAATGATGACTATGAAGAACTCTATCCACCACGAGGAGGAGGTACTGACCCCTCGATCTACTGTCCTGCATCTGTTGTATGTGGCTCCGGACTTGGTCTCTAGCCTCGCTGGGTCTTTCCCCGAGTCTCCTCTACTATATAGGCCTTCTCGATGGCCTCAGCTAATGTCTATGGACAATGGATCCACACTACACCTCCAATGTCTAGATTCAAGCCCCTAGATGAACCTTGTGGATCCACACCTACTCATCCTGCATGTACTCAACATACTGGAGTAGATCCAAAACCTACTCTCATACTCTACTACTGAAAGAGATGCCTATTGGAGGTCATGAAACTCATCTATCCACTACTGTATGAACCTCCGTGACAAAAATATCTACTCCTAAAACTCTCCTCAAAGAGCTCCTAGGTAACTATCTCAGAATCAACATGGAGCTTCTGCTCCTGTCCTCCACCATACTCCTAGCTCCATCCTCTAGATGGATGGATCAACATGAGCTTTTGTGTTGCTAGAACAAGGAAAAGCTTGAAGCAACCACTCAAGCTCACTAGCTAGGCCTCTACCTAAAATCCACCTATGTCACTAGAATAATGTGATGGTCAAAGCTTCAGGATCTCCTGATGTGATCTGTAGCTGTGGTCTGATGGCCTCTAGGTCTCTCTGCATGCTCATCCCTAAGCCTAGGGCTCGAGACCTCTCTCTATGCTCTAAAACTTGGTCACCCTATCCCCTCTGTGGTGACTCTACCCTACCCTGGCTAACTCTGCATGGGAGTTCTCTCCTCCATGCTCCTCATTGGGTCGAGGAGATACCTGACCCTCAATGGAAGGGTCTCTGTCATGTCTGGCTGCATGTCCTCCTACAGATCCTCCGCGTAGAGTGACATTAACATCCTAAAGAGTCTAAAAATATGGGGTAGGATGGCTACAACATGATGGTGGTGGTAAGTCTGGGTCTATGTGAAAATTCCCCTCATCCCATCTGTACCTCCTCCTACATAACCAAGGTGAGAGTTAGTTCATTTTTCTAAGTTTTATTCAATTTCCATGTTTACTAAAATATGCAATTTCTAAACTAAGTTGTTTTCTAGATTTAAAAGTGTGCTAGGTTTAAGTTTCATGTCTCAAGTTTTCTAGTGTGCCCAATGGTCCAAGATTTTGAACCACTACTCTGATACCAAGTGTAATGCCCATTTAAAACAACCCACTTGAGACCCAAGAAACAACCTAGGATTAGTTAGGAAAATTATGGAATAATTTTTTTTATTAAAAGAATCTACTACCAAGTTACAAGGCAACAACTATCACTAACAAGTTCCAGAACAATTCTAATCCACTAGAATATACTTTTCTTTTATTAACAATTATTAGAGGTCATAAGGTCCAAAATTTAGGGTTAGAAGTTTCAATTAGGTTCAGAGGGAAAATTCCTCACCATACCCACTCTCTAACAGGCTTAAAGTTTCAACTTGATTTTTCTCACACTTAACACATTCAAAATTTCCTAAATCATTCCCATTGGATAGGAAATTTCCTCACCTTTCCAATGATATAAATAAGTCCTCCTAACTCCTCATAAAACTCAAGTTATGGGCCGTGACGGCCTTGGGGTGAAAATTTTCCCAAGTGGGCCTGCGGGCCTAGGGGTGAAAATTTTCCCTTGTGCGGGGTGGCAGAGTGGGGAAGAGTTTTTAAGAGAAATTTTCCCCTTTTGGGGAAAAAGTGCATGATTTTCCTCCGCGCACCCGTGGGCCCGAAGAGGACATGTGTCGGCTTGAGAAAGCTGGGGGGAAAGTCGGGCCATCAGAGAGATTTAAAGCATTTAAAAGTTTAAAATTTTTCAGTTCGCTAAAAACACTAAGGGATCAAATTGTCATTCCGCCTCCTATAATGCCAAAAGGAGGCACCACGTGTCAAGATCCCATTGGATGCACAGGGGGGAGTGGGGGGGGAAATTTAAGAAAATTTTTTTTGGGTTTAAAATTTAAGGTTCAAAAATTTTCCACTCCTCCACCTCCTATCCTGATGATGCCACGTGGCATCACCCTGATTGGCATGGGGCGGGGGAGGTGGAGGAAATTTAAAAATTTTCCAAAAAAATTTTAAAAAAGTGCTAAGTTAAAAAGGGGGATCGCCTCTCTCCCTCCACCTCACCTGCCATGTGGTAGCCATGTTGCCTCGATTGGGTGGAGGGGGGGTGGTGGAGAAATTTTTTTGAAAATTTTCCCAAAAATTTTCCTAAGTGTTTTAAGGAAAAAAAAGGGGACGCGGGCCCCTAAGGAAATTTTTCCCAAAATTTTCCGCCAAGTGAAGAAAATTTAGAAGGCCATAACTTTTGATAGAGAGCTTATTTTGGGAAAATGAGGACTTTCTGGAAATCTCTCGATGCCCTCTTTGCACATGGAATCATTAATTTTAGATTTTGATAAAGTTTAAGGGGTCAATTTTAAGAAAATGGCACAATATTTTTAAAAGCAAACTGGTAAATTTTAACTTATAAATTTTGTTCAATTTGATCTTCTCTCTTTCAACATGTCAAATGGACATGGAGGATTATTCTAAGAAGAATTTAGGATGTATTTGGAAGGTAATTTTTCTTGATTGATTTCCAATTTGAATTTTTACAACTTCTGACAGCAAAAAGACTGTGAAAGGTTTGGGCCCGATTTTGTAATGTTTTAAAATATTTCCTTAAGTGTTTTTTGTCAAATTGAAGTTCATTTATATCATAGCATGTTCAATTTTAATGTTTCAATGTTATTTATTGTTTGTAGGTTTGAACTGTTCATTTTAGAGGAATTATTTTCCAGTTTTAAAATACAAAACAAAGATCAATTTCTAAAGGATTTATTTATCATTTTTCATCTTCCAAGTATGGAAATTCATTTCTATTCTAGTCTAATACATTTAGTTGATTAAACAAACCATTTAATAGCTAAAATGCAAAGTTTGATTTCCAATTTTAACATATTTCAAAAGAATAGAGTTACATATATTTCCTTCATACGTATTCCTCATTTCAATTTTCCAAACAGAGATTTCAAATCACAATTTGATGATCAATTTCAATACAACAATGTAAATTGATAAAGGTAGTGCAATCTTTTATTGATTTCAAATATACAACTTTACATTTTCAATTTCTTGAATGCAAATAACAGATTTCAATTTCTTTCTTTCAAATTCAAAATCATACATATATATTATTTCACATTATTTCAAATTTACAATTATATCTCCTTTTCATTTCACTTTACAAATTTCATAATCCATACAACATCTTTCCATTTAAAACATTTACAAATTCATCCACTTCAAAGTGGGAAAGGTTACAATGAGATTTTATTTCACAAGGGACTGTCAAACTGTCTTTCTCCTCTGCTCCAGAACAACAACATGCATTCTTCTCATTCTTCCAATTTGATCACAACAAAGAGTAGGGGAAAGGCAACGCTCTCCACCCAACCAAGACATCCAATGAAGAGGAGAAGCCATCCTTCTTCATTGGCCCCGAGCCCCAACCACAATGCAATAAGAAATGTGATTCAACTCATGGTAACAACAGGCTTCCACATCACAAAACAATCTTTCAACATGCACATTTCAAATTAAAAACATAGTCCAAAACAAAAAATGTAGTTTTACAACTACATTAAAACATCACACAAAACTTAGGCTTCATCATGCAAGCCAAAGGAGCAAGAACTATGGGGGAAGCTACTTATGCCTCCCAATGGGAATTGGGTATCCACTGTAAACAAACCACCAATATAAAACATCTCCCATATATCCTTATGCCCCCACAATCCCTCCTTATGCCCCCCACAAATTTCCTTATGCCCCCCAAAGTAAGAAATGCAAGCTATTTCTTTTCCATGGTGGATCCCAATCCCAAACTCCCTCCACATAAATTTGATGCCACTGGCATTCCCTTATGCCCCCCTCAATGATTCCCCATAGCCTTCTCCTACACCATTCCTAGGCAGTCTACCCAAACAACCCACAAACACAAAACATTCACACAATAACATGTACATTTAAAAGAAAAAGAGTATTTCAAGAGCCAAGCTCTTACCTCTCCATGATGGAGTTGTCTAAGTTCCAAAACAACAAGCTCTATCCCAATGCAATCAATCCAAAAATCAAGCAACAAACATGTAACAGTCTTCCCAAAATCTCCTCCAAAGCAAGAGCTCCAATCAACAAGAAAATTCACCCCAAGGAAGCATTCCAAAAGTTTCAACAACCCAAAACAAAGCAAGGAGTTCCAATTTTATAGAAGAGGGAAGAGAAGAGGATGAGGTGGATCCATGTAGGATGCCACATCACACATCCTCAACTCCAACACAAAAGTCAAATTCATTCTCCAATGCACAATAAAGAGGTGGGTGAATAATATGACAATAAACTTACACACTCCAAAAATCCCACACCCCAAAGGACTGAATTTAATAAAATGTAAGAAGAGTGCAATTAAAACTTAAAATTGATTCATATCCCAAAATGCATAAAAAGGTCTAAATTCAACCCTCCAACCATAGGTATGGTTGGTAAATAAAATTAAGAGGTATGGGACAAGTTTTACTTGTCCCACAAGCCTCCAAAATCAGCCTCCAAGGACAAATTCGAATTTCCAAGGAGGTGGAGTGTTTCATACTCCAAAATCTGACTTACACAACTCTTACACATACTTACACATCACTTACACATTTAATACAAGAGCCAACAACTTCTATAATTACTTTCTTATATCCCAAATTTGATTGATTTATTTATTTTAACAATATGATTACTCACATTAATTCTCCACAATTAAAAGAATAATGAAAGGGGTAAATGCATCACAAAATAAACACATGCAAACAATAATAAAAAGGAACCACATTAATAAAATACACAAATCCCCTTGGTCACATTCAAAGGTAATCCCCCATGGGAATCCCTAAAAAAAACACACACACACACACAAAACATGTTGCCATGGTGACCTTGTTGAATTCATCTAGAATTCCAATGTGGTTGGTCTCCAATCCCCCGATGTTTGTTGTGATATTTTAACCTACAAAACACAAATACCTCCTTCGACCTCGTGGCCATATCAAAACATCCAACATGATATAAATATAATCACAAAATCATCTATACATATGAATCACAACAACATCAAGGCAATCAACAATATCACTTACAATTTATATCAACAACTATATCATCATCATATAATGTCCATTTTCTAGGTCTACTCACAATATCCAAAATCACATGTCCGAACAACATTCATAATATATCCATGTCAAATAGTATATCATCATCCACATATGAAGTGTCTCTAATAATCATCATGCATCATAACTAAATCAAGATCAAATTTTGAGCTCCAAAGTCATTGCTTATGTTCCCCACACCACCTTTGTGAAATATATCCTATCGAAATGGAGGTTTCAAGAAAAATATGTGAATGGGTAAACAAATTGTAAGAGTATGATATGGATATCCAAAAAACAAAATTGGTCAAAGGTTTGGGCCAGTAAAACTTATGGTAGAGAGAAATATGCAGACAATTGAGGTAAATGAATTTGAAGAAGAAAGGTTGAATGTCCTTGAAAAAATAATAAATTCTAAATGGTACAACGATGCCATTTTTATCTCAAACACAAATACTGATGCCACTGAACATTTGAGCAAGAATAAGAAAATAGAACTTAAGTTAGCTTCCCAAAAATATGTCATTACTAATTTTGGGTTATCTTGGAAGAACCCGAGGGATTTCTCTTAAGATGTATTATTGAAGATGAAGCCCCTAAAGTAATTACTGATCTCCATGGAGGAATTTATGGGGGCATTTTTTTGGTAGAGTCACAACTCATAAAATCTTAAGGGCTGGTTATTGGTGGCCAACTATTTTCAAGGATACAACTCTATTGGTAAGAAAATGTGAAATTTACCAACACTTTTATGGAAGAATGAAAGATTCAGGCTCCCTTCCTTTACAACATGTATCAATTGAAGCCCCATTTAGGTGATGGGGAACTGACTTCATTGGTGAGATTTCAGATCCTTTAAGTGCTGGCCATAAGTGGATTTTAGTAGCCACTGATTAGTTCACCAAGTGGGTGGAGGTAATCCCCACCAAGAAAACAACTCACCAAATTGTCATGGATTTCATTCTGAATCATATCATTTGTAGGTTTGGAGTGCCTACTAAGATATTTGTTAATAATGCCATGATATTTTGGGCTAAACCTTTGGTGGCCATGTGCCATGAATATGGGATCAATTTGACATATGCTTCAAATTATAATCCCCAAGGAAATAGACAAACAGAGTCCAGAATAAAATATTTTGAAGATAATTAGAAGAAATTTGGAGTTGAATAAAAGGAAGTGGGGTGAGTAGTTGAAATTTGTTGTTTGGGCTGATCGAATCACTCTTAAACGAGATACTGGAAAAATCCTGTTTGAGTTGGTATATGGAACTCAAGCTCTATTGCCCCTACATATGCAATTGTCTTCATTTGAATTTATTCAACAACTAGAAGATTAAGAGGTTAGTCCCTATGATGCTCTCATAAATATGATTGTTGAGTTAGATGAAGAAAGAAGGGCATCCCATCAGAGACATGTCAAATTCATAGAGAAATTAAAGAAGTTGTTTGACAAAAGCGGTGACTCAAGAGCTTTCGGTGGGAGATCTTGTGCTATTGTGGGATAGTAGGCATGAGGACAAAGGAAAACATTGAAATTTTGATGCATTATGGATGGGCCCTTATTTAATTGAAATTCAAATTGGTGAACATACCTTCTTAAAATAATTAGATGGGGAATTTCTTGAGTTTCCTATTAATGACAAGAATTTGAAACATTGATTTCCTTGATTGATTTCTCAGAATTGAGGTATACACCATTGTAAAATGTATAGCCTTTTGGTTTTTTTCTACTTTCATGTTTTCTGTTTTCATTCGTCCTAGTCCTTGATGGCCATTTTTGTTGGTTTCTCGGTCTTTCCCAAGAAGGTTGGCTCGTGACTCCATTGCCCAATGGTTTATTTTTGGCACTTGGTCCACTATTTGTTCTTGTGGCACTCGCTAGCATGAACATCCCCGAGTCGGAGCCAATGTTAGTTCTCAATTTTACCTCACCTCGTTTGTCCTTGAAATTATTCAGTTTACGGGATCTTTCGTATTTTATATCTCCCGTATTGATGTATGAAAACTCTGTCCTTCATTTAGATGCCATGATCAGTCCTTTCCTTTGGTCAAGGATCAATTTAAGTCCAATTTGTTTTCCATTCCTATGTCCATGTGAAAGAATTTGTTACTTGGGCGTAAAATCAGGTTTTTCCCCTTCCGTCTATTTTTTCCATAGTCGTGTTTTGTTTTCCCTGTCAATTTTGTCCCAACACGTGGAAACATGGTCCTTTCTGATTGGATGTGTCTTGGTGGGGAATTTTGAAACTCTAAGGCCTACTTCAACTCAAGTCTTGTCCATGTGGAGGGCCTGCACTCATCTAAAAATTTGCCTCTTGGTTTGACCTTTGGAGTTGCGCCTGTGAGAGACACATGGAGGTTTTCATTAGCATTGCCAGGACTTAGACATTTTTTTTATGTGACCAGTGTAGCTTTGTCGGACCATGGACATTTGGAGGGCCGACGCTCATTTGAGGATCTACCTCTATGTCCTACCTTAGCAGTTGTGCTAAGGAGACATGTGGTGATCCCACGCTTGTTTAGAGTCTTTTCTTTTGGGCACCATATCAAAGTTGCATGGAGGCTTCCGCTAGCTCCTCTCTATACTTAAATTTTTTAAGAAACTTTCTAAGGCCTAGGACACATGGAGGGCCCATGTACTTTAATTGTGAAGAAGTGCGAAGGGATACTTGAAAGTTTCTACTCACTCTGCCCTCACTTGGAATTTTTAATGGCTGATGAAAATTTCTCGGACCCTAGACACATGGCGCTTTCCCCTAGTCCTTCAAATTTTTCAAACAACTCTGATGAACTGAGACATGTGGTGAGCCCGCACTTGTTTGGGGTCTCCGCTTTTGGGCACCATACCACAGGTGCGCCAAAGAGACACGTGGAGGCTTCCGCTAGCTCCTTTTATACTGAGACTTTTTCAAATCCCAAAAGGTAATTCTCTTTGGCATAAGGCACATGGAAGGTGCACACTTGTTTGGAAAATTTACTTTTTACTTCACATTTGTAGTTGCACCAAGGAAACACGTGGATGATGTGATGCTCGTTAAAACAACCCACTTGAGACCCAAGAAACAACCTAGAGTTAGTTAGAAAATTATGGAATAATTTTTTATTTATTGGAAGTGTCCACAACCAAGTTGCAAGACACCAGTTGGCCCTATTAGGTTCCAGAACAAATATAAATTATTATAACATATATTCCCTTCATTAACAAATATCAAGTTCACATGGTTTAAATTTTAGGGTTAGAAGTTTCAGCTAGGTTTAGGGAGTAATTTACCCCCATACCCACTTTCTAGCAGGCTTAGAGTTTCAACTTGATTTTACTCACACTTAATGCTTCCAAAATTTCCTTAAATCATTCCCATTGGATATAAAATTTTCTCACCTTTCTAGTGATATAAAGAAGTCCTCCTAACTCCTTCAGGAACTCAAGATATGAGCAAGCGGACTTTAGGGATCAAATTTTCCCCAAGGGGACACGTGTCAAGTAGGGGTGAAAGGAAAATTTTGGGATGGCGGGTCACGGGGTGGCATTTCAAATTTTTCCCTTACATGGGAGAAATTTACCATTTACACCCACACCTCTGTGGGTCCTCCAAGGACAAGTGGTAGCCTCAGAGTCATCATTGGGGAAAAAGGGAATGGCAGAGAGGCGAAAGGATTTGGGGCATTTTTCCCAAGAGGAGAAAACAACCAAACAACAACCACGTGTTCGGGGGTCCACTAGGGAAATATGGCACTCCAAAATTCATCATGGGGTGAAGAGAGAGGGAGAGGTGGGAAGCGGAGATTATTGGAAAATTTCACCGAAGGGGGAGATAAGGGGAAAGTTACGCATGCGCAGTCCGTGTGTCCACGGGAGGATTCCAAAAGGGCAGGGGTGGGAGTATGGGGCTGTGGAGAAATTTTTCAAAAATTTCCAAAGAAAAAAAAACAAAGGATCCTCCTCCCCCAGCTAGCACCCAAAGCTTCCACGTGGCAGCCTATGATAGGCCGAGGGCCGGCGGGATAAATGGAAATTTTTCCAAAATTTTCAAAAGGTCTAAGGGCAACAGAGAAAAAGCCATGCCTCCAACGCTGCCCCATAAGGACATGTGGAAGCCTATGATTGGTTGAGGTCCAGCGGAGGAAATTTCACAAATTTTCCTAAACCAAAATTTCAAAAAAAAATCTAAGGATTTTTAATGGGAATTTTTCGGGCCGTGGGCCCGCTAGGGAAAATTTTCCCGCTTAGGCAGAAAACTTTCAAAGTGTCATAACTTTAGCTAGAAATCTTAGTTTTGGAAAAACAAGGACTTTCTGGAAATATATCGATGCCCTCTTTGCACAAGAAACATAAATTTTACTTTTTGGTAAATTTTAAGGGGTCAATTTTACAAAAAGGATTTGCAGGCTTTTAAAAAGCCAACTGGTAATTTCCAACTTTCAAATTTGATTAAATTGTATCTCCTCCTTCACTCAACATGCCAAACAAACATGGAGGATTTCTCTAGGGAGGGTTTAAAGTGTTTTAGGAAGGTAAATTTTTTCAATTGATTTCAAGTTGCATTTTTCCAACAATTGACAGAAAAATGACTGTTAGAGGGATTGGATTCAATTTTGCATTAATTTAACTTGTCTTCTTAAGTGTTCTTTGTCAATTTGAGTTCCTTAATATCTTAGCATGCTAAATTATATCAATTCCAAGTTGATTGTTAAGTGCAGGTCTGAACTGTGCATTTTATTTAAATTTACCAGTTTTAAAATTTGCAAAGCAGAGATTCACTTCAAGGAAAATTTCTGTATATCCAATTTATCATTTAAGTGTAATATCTTATTTCTAATCTGGTCTAATACATTTAGTTGTATGTAAGAAATTCATTTCAAAGCTAGATGGTAAAGTCTGATTTCTAATTTCATATATTTATCAAAAGAAGACAAGCAATATAATTCCCTCATGCGTATTTTCTTTCCTTTACAATTAAATAGAGATTCCATTCACAATTTGATATTCCAACTCAATCACAACAATGCAAATGAGAGATGAAATTAAATTCTTTATTGAATTCAAAAAGAGAAACATCTTTACATCTTTCCATGTTTTGGATGCAAATAACACATTTCTAATTCTTTCTTTCCAATAACTAAAATAAAATATACATGTCTTTCACAATTCAAATATCTAACTTCATAATCAAATTACATACATCTTTCTTCACAAAATACATATTACAATTTCATCCACAACAAGTGGGAAAGGATTACAAATAAATATGTTTTCACAAGGGACTATCAAACTACATTTTTCCTTTGCTCCAGGACAACAACATGCACATTTTCTCTTTCTCCAAGTTGATCACAACAAAAGAGGGGGAAAGGCAACACTCTCCACCCAACCAAGACATCTAATGAAAGGAGAATCCTTCCTTCATCATTGGCCTAGAGCCCCAACCAAGATATAATAAAAGGTGTGATTCAACCCATGGAAACAACTGGCTTCCACAACACACAACATTCTTTCATAAGCATGATTCAATATAAAACATAGTTCAACATAAAACAATAGTTCACAACTGCAATTTAAAAACATTCCAATCAAAACTCAGGCTTGATCATGCAAGCCAAAGGAGAAAGGTCTATGAGGGAATTGGGAATTGGGCATCTACCAGAATAAACTGCCAAAAATTTCACCACACATATACTTATGCCTCCCAATTGGGAATTGGGCATCTACCGAATAAACCGCCAAAAAATTTCACCACACATATCCTTATGCCCCTCACAAATCCCTCCTTATGCCCCCCACAGATTTCCTTATACCCCCCATAAAGTAAGAAATGCAAGCTATTTATTTTCCATGGTGGATCCCAAACCCAAAATCCCTCCACAAAATCTGATGCCAATGACATTCCTTATGCCCCCATATGGATTCCCTATAACCTTATCCTACACCTTCCCTAAGGAATTCTACCCAACTAGCCAACAAATAAATCAAAGCATGCACCATTCACACAACACAACAAGAAAATGATAGCATAAAAAGGAGAGTTAAATTCCTACCTCTCCATGGTTACTTTTGTTTCCAACAACAAGCTTCAAATGCCAAGAACATAGTCCAAAACAGCAATGCCAAGTATGAAGTTATCTCCAAATTCCTCCACAATCCACAAGAGCTCCAAACAACAAAAATGTGCCCCCAAGGAAGAATGCAAAAAGGTTCAACAACCCAAAACAAGCAAGGAGTTTGAATTATATAGAAGAGGGAAGAAGAGAGGATGATGTGGATCCATGTAGGATGCCACATCACACATCCTCAAATTCAAACACAAAAGACAAAATCCATTCTCCCAAGCACAATAAAGAGGTGGGTGAAAATATGACAAGTTACTTACACACTCCAAAATCCCACACCTCAAGGGACATAAAAATAAATAAAATGTAAGAAAGTGCAATTAAAAACATGCAACATGTATAATAAAATTAATTATAAAAGTTACAAATCACTTCTCCAACCATGAGTATGGTTGGTAAATTAAATTTAGAGGCATGGGACAAGTTTTATTTGTCCCACAAGCCTCCAAAAATATCTCCCAAGGACAAATTTGAATTCGTCATGGAGGTGGAGTATTTCATACTCCAAAACCGACTTACACAACCTTACATATTACTTACATAATTAATACAAAATCCAACAACTCTTATAATTACTTTCCCATATCCCGATTTAATTTATTTAAATTTTAATCATATGATTCTCACATTAATCTATAACAATTTTAATTCATTAAAATAAGGGAACACATTACTAATAAAATACATATAACAATAATACAAATTAAGCACATAAATAAAATACATAATACCCATGGTCACATGTAAAGGTAATCCCCCATGGGAATCCCTAACAAAAAACAACACACGCACACAAGACATGTTGCAATGGTGACTGTGTCAAATTCACCTAGAATTCCATTTTGGTTGGTCTCTGATCCCCCGATGTTTATTGTGATATTTTTAACCTACAAAATACAAATACCTCCTTCGGCCTGTGGCCATATCAGAACATCTAATGTGATACAAATAAAATCACAAAAGCATCTAAGTAAGTGAATCACAACAACATCGAAGTAACAACTACATCATTTGCATTTTTAATCAACAACTATATCATCATCATAAAATATCCATTTTCTAGATCTACTCATAATATCCAAAATCACATGTCTGAACAACATCCATGTCAAATAATATATCATCATCCACATATAAGGTGTCTCTAATAATCATCATGCATCATAACCAAATCAAGATCAACAATAATCCATGATCAAATGTCTAACAACATACTAAATCAAAACATAATAATGTCCATAATGTGATCAACTGTATCAGAATAAGTATCAGCAGGTGTCAAAGGGAAGTGGGCACTACAGACGACTCTAATATAATGTTGAGAAAGGGAAAAATCAATGGTTCTTTGTACATTTTCATATAATTTTACCGCCATTTTTTCTCGAGACTCTTAGAGATGCAAATACACATTATTTTTCATCATTTTTGATGAAATTCCTTGTCGTTTTTGTCTGTAAAGTGCAATTAAATTTATTTATAGCTTAATTTTTGAGTCCAAAGATTGTAAAGATTGATATTTTGAAGTTGGAATTGCTTGGGAACTTGTAAAAATAAAAATTACCAGAGAAGTTGGATGCGGAGCAGAGTTGTAGAGGAAATAATGGGAAAAGGATGAAATGATGGAGGTTATAGGCATAAATGATGAAAAAGGTGTTTCCTTGAGGGTGAAAAGGATTGTCTGTTAGATGCAACTATACAGAGCTGCCGGAGAATGACTAAAATTGGGTTTCTCACATGAAAAAAAAAAAAAAATGATTAGAAAGACTGTTGAAAAGTTGTGGCATGACATCCTAATCATTAATTGAGGGTTTATGAAACGTTATTATTTCATGATTCATCCACCTGGCAGCTATAGTTGTAAATTTGTTAAACAACATTTTCTAAGACAAATTGGTAACAAGAAAAGGTTCCTTGAATATTCTTCCCTTTTGGGGGGAAAATTTGGGATGAGTGAGCAAGTGAAATGTATAAATGCAATGAGAATACTCTTGAAAAGGGTCGGGGTTGAATTTTAAGAGAGAAATTTGAGAAAGTCCATCTTCTTGAGAGACCATCGAGAAACCTGTTAATCTTTTATATTTTAGATTTCAATCACATAAATTTGGTTACGAGTGTACATCCATTGACAAGATCTCGATACTTTTCAAAGAAAATTTCCCATGTTCATAAATCTAATCAACTTCGAGTTAATCTGTGTCAATCTTGGGAAAATTTGTGTTTGCTTTATTTTAGAATGTCTGCAAGTATTTTTTCTTGTTCCTATTGCAATCTTGCATTAAATTCCCTCCGAATCACACAGATCTCATCCTGGTTATATTTTTAGTAGCATTTGCAATTTCATTATGAGAAGAGCCTTCATCCTGTAATGAGATAAAAAATTTAAAATCACTTCACTATCATTTTTTTGATAAAGATTGTCTGTAAGCCTTTGAGTGTATCTTAGGCGTTAGGAACTAGGGGTCTTTGATGTTTTATTGAGTCTTTATCTCAATCCTTCTTGTTAAATTATTGGAGATTTTGTGAAACCATGAAAATTTGGGCCTCCATTGATACACACCTTCTAGTTGAAGGAATATTTTAGCTATTTTGAAGCATTCGTCATTTGGAAAAATCAAGTTTATCCTACTCAATTTCCCACCAAAAATTATTCAAATATAATGAATTCTACCTGAACTACCCATATTTTCCCTGTATGTCCATAACTAAATAAATTTCTTTGCCAAAATATGCGGAAAGCAATCGGGATTCCATAGTGGCTCTAGTAACCTTAACCATGTTTAGAAAATATCACCATTCTTTAGAAGTGACAACTCGTGAGAGTTAAATTGTGGTGCATTGATCATATTTTCTTAGGGTCTCCTTTTAAATTTGTGCAAATAAGGATATCTTCATTCTCCTTTAATGACATAGGTTAAAAATGGTTCCTCTCACCTTGGTGAAAGGCACGGCCTAAAGCAGTGAGGATAGATCAAATCCTTAATGAAGTTGCTATCCATTTCTCCAATGCCCAAGTGACAAAGAGTCAGATGAATCCCCTCCTCAGCTACAAAATGACTCATAATAAGATCTTTCTATCTCTTAGTGTCTTGCTAAATATTTTATGTTGTTTAGTTTCCAAAGGAGAATCAATTTGGATACCAACACATCGGCCACACAATTGAAGTCTTTGCACTTCCCGAACCATGATGAATGTTTCTTTGCAATAAGTGAAATGGATGCTTGAATCTCCGAGAGGAATTTGAGGTTGTATTTAGTGAAGGAAAATGGGTTGTCTAACTCTTTCTTGATATGTTCTTCAAATAGACCAATCAACTCATTGACAGTTGTATCTTCACCCATTCACAAGCACTCCAAGCTTCTAAATTTTCTAATTTACATTATCCTATAATTTGTATATTTGTTCATATTTTTCCTCAAGTTTTGTGATGTTCGATTGATTTCCTCAAACTTGATTGCCAAGGCCCTTGCCTACACACGTGAAAATTATTCTAAGGAGTATCAAATATCTTCCTATCGATCAAATCTTGGTGATAAGCATTTCTCATTTCATCTACTACTATGCCAAAAGGTTCCCAATAGTCCCTTTCTTTCTCCAAGTCCTCTTTGAGTTCCTATGTATTATCTACTATCACACACATGTAAGAGAAGAGTTTGACTGTATTTTAGAGCACTAACTTCTCTTTTTAATAAATTGATTTGATCCATTCATTATTTGGTCACCCCTATATTCTCGAACTTGTGTTTCTTCTTCCCGATGGATTATGGATTGAAGCTACGATGGGTACAACTTCCTTAGTGGGAATTTTAGTGGCATTAACATCAACTAGATGTTGCACATATAATGATAGAGTTCACACTTGCTCTTTAAGTTCATCAATATTATTCGTATACTCTTTATTCCTTGCCACCATGCGAGCATAATATTAGATATACATGTGTAAATCCCCTTCATGAGTTGTTAGTCCCAGTTGAATTGTGATTGTTTCATAGTGAGATGGTGTCATTTCATTCAATGGATTCATTAATTTGGGTCAAGCTACTTTGATGTATTGATTAATTGTTTCCCCACTGTAGAATGGTGAGGCTATATGTGCGAGTTTCGTTGATCATTTTTATTTGGTCAATGAGACAATCATTGATAGATCAGAGGCCACCACTTGCTACATAGTGTGGGTGTCAAGGACAATTATTTCATTTATATAAGGAAACATCTCATCGAACTTTGGTTCAATGATAGGTGCATCGATGGTAACTTATTCTTACAGAGGAGGAAAATCCTAAATGGGAGAGGCATGAGTGTCATCAAGAGGGGAAACCTCCTGTGGTGGCTTGAAGACTAAATCTTGAACCATGTGTTCTTCATCCACTTGTGCCTTTGTCATGGGATGTACTTCTTACATTTTTGTGATCAAATATTCTTCTAGAAATGATGTAAAAGAGCCTTCTTCTACTCGAGTTTATTTGGCATCTTCTCTTGAGGAGAAGATTCTAATTATGTGGCCTTATGTTTTGAACTCACTCCGGAGTGTTTAGAACTTGAATTCACCTCTATAAATTTTGAAGATGACTGATGAGGCTTGCCTCTAACTCGAGGAACTCCCCATGATTGGATGATTATGGTTCTCTTCTTCGAAACACAATTTCTCATTCTCTTCATCACCTTCTCAGTCCGCTTTAATATATCCCCGACTCATGAACATACTATTTTATTGGAGGTACATGGGACATCTTAATCGCCACATACTCGAATCATACATCTCCATCCCATCATCTTCCAAAATATCTTCATACAAGGAGAACTTGAATTTCTTCATTTTACTCGATTTCCATCCTCATATGATCCTTTTCACATACTTCAAATTAATTCATGTAATTTGCCCAAGTAATCCTCGACTTGTAGTTTATGTTACAATTCTGGGACATAGAAAGAGTCAGGATCTTCTCGGATGTAAAAATTACACCTGACAATGTGGGAATGCAATGTCAAATGAGTGAAAGAAGCCTCCAGATGAGATGCGTCATTTCAGCTCTTGCACATGAATATCCCAAGAGAGATAGGAAATGGAATTAAATTCTTCCTCCTACTTCTGAACCTATTATTTACTTGGATGATCTGTCTTCAGAGATCGAACAATATAATTTGGTCACTAACGTACTTGGGCAGCCTTAGCGGTGCTTGTTCGAAGCCAACAACTCGCAGGTAGGATAATGTTGAGAATTGTATGAAATAGGAGCCATACTTCTTGATCAAGGACACCACTTGTGATGACATCCTAGCTTCCAGATCTCCTTCCAAGTTTTAGACTATGTACATCATGAATGCATCATTCACATGAGCAAAATGCCTATACCCTTCCTTCATCACCACCTGTGGAAGTTTCATGAACATTGGTAGTTTTGTGGAAATGTTTTGCATGAGATCCAATCCCTTGAATGATATTGAGCTATCAAGGAGGTAGACCAAGTAAGGATTCATCTGGAATTTCTTCCTCACGAGTACTTGGAGCAGTTGTAGATGGAGATTATCATTGATGATCCGCCCTAGTCAATTCTCTACTTTCCTTTTGTTAATGTCAAGATGAAAAGGCCCATCCATTCTTGGAAGTATCTTGTGCTTGCTTCACCTATTACTCTACTTAGGAGAGTGATGACATCTGAATATCCTTCTCAGAACACACACCTTGGAAGATTCTTAGGAATCCTTGAGGGCTTTCACCCTTTTTCAACCATGAACCCAATGCAACCCTTGCACATATGTATCCATTATTTTGTAATTGTGCAAGGCCCTATATTTTGAGATGAAGTCCTTACTCGGTGATGTCAAGTATCTACAGAGAAAGAGAGATGGTTCTAGGGATGATGAATGGCATTATTGTACCATTGTCATCTCAGATGGTTCATATTTCGGGCTCACAATTGTGAGAGCAGGCTAGGACTAACTCATGACTTTAGACAAACACTAGGTGTGTTGCGGTAGTGAACAAGCCACTAGTGAATATCTGATCTTCAATCTTCTTTCGGTCTCTAGATGTCATGTGAGATCTTAAGTCATTCAAGTCCATGTATAAGACATCGTTCTCTTCTATCTCATACTCACAGGTAAAGGGTTGTGTTAGCTTTAATCCCATCCACTTCTGCTTTATGTTTTCCCTATCATAGAACTTACTATTTTTAGTAAGTATGAAAAAATAACTCACTCGAACCTTAACTAGATGTTCCAACCTTGATTCCCATTTCTCCTTGCATTCCTCACTCTTTCTAGATCAACTTTCTATTTTTAATAGGTTTCGTGGGACTAATTACTATTTGTAGTAAGTCCCAAAAATATCCATTACGATGAGTTCTCGGTTGTAGTGCACCTCCAATGTATCTGTCTCCTTCGTGGGTTTTTCATTTGCTGAATTTAGGAAAATAATAGTCTCCTCTATAGAAGACCTGCTATTTTTATAAAGTGGGCTTAGAAGGTCGATTTATGCAAAACAAATTTTTTTCATATGGGTTTTTTTTCGAATATATCCCCTCCGAAATTTTAGAACTTTTTGCTTAATAGTCGAGGAGATTTTAAACTTTCAAGTTTTGGACCTAGTCATGCTTTAGATGACGATAACCATTAATCGACCTCAAAATTGTAGGTCTTTTTTTCTCCTCCATTTTAAAAAATATATATATATATTTATATGGGTTTTATCTTTTGGTGCTTCACATGAAAAATTACTTCAATCCAACAACTGGTTTGATGGGAAATCCATATTCTTTCTTCGTTGAGCCAAAAGGAGATTTCTTCATTTTAAATGTTATTTTGCATGAGAGCATAGACTGAATGTATTTTTTTGATGGTATTGGGTAGAGGAATAAAAAAAGATGGTTCATTTATTCATGTACTGGTTTGAAATATTTTTATGAATCTCTAATATTTTGGCTATGGAGATTTTCTACTGTTCTCTTCGTTGTTTTTTTTCTCCTTCTTTGTTTTCTCAAGTTTCCTTCTAAGACTTGTTGACATTTTTTACACCCTGTACGAAAAAAGGTCAACTCAAAACTAATAAGTTTCTTAGATTGATCGGGTTCCAAGTTTCCACTATGTTTTAAGCAACCTTCTCAAAAGGGGATATAATTTTAATTGTTTGGTTTTGGGCTGAATAAGAATGCCATTCATCAAATTAGTAGTTGAAAGTGTTTTCCTAGAAGGAAACACTTTGTGTATACCACCTCTCTAATGTATCATCTTCAACAAGACAATGTAGTAGCCTGGGAAGATTGTTACAAGGCCTTGGTGAAGGCGAGAAAGATGACATATGTAGGGTTTTACGTTCTAAAGCAATAGTCTTAGTTACAGGTTTGAAGCATGGAAAGGTGCAGTGTTACAAGAAATTCACATTCTTGATGAGCATAAAAAGGTACACTTGATTTTAATTTATTTCTATGATTAAGTGAATTACTTAAGTGTTTTGAGTTGTATAAGTTCATTTATTATCCATACAAATGAAGAAAGTACATAAAAGAAAAGACATACATCTCATTACATGAAAACAATTCATTTATTCATGAGGAATAATAGTACAATAAACCCACACAAGCCGTGGGAGGAACTTTGATAGCAAGTGCAATCAATGAAAGTACATATACGTAAAGTTGTGAACAAAGAAAGGATGGAATCCATCATTTCCTGGATTCCTAGGATTCAAATGACTACAAATGTCCTCCTTGCTCCCTCTTCACCACTTTTCCAACTGATACCATTGTACATGAAAAGGGAATGATCAACGATCATCAAATCTCAGGATTACATGCTTGTTGTATCTACAGCTTTAATCAAATGCAATTTCAAAAAAATGAACTTGAAATCAGTATGAATGAAATTTCATAAAGATTTTCAATATATATTGAAGTATGGTTTTCATCCGAGTTTAAAGATTTCAATAGTCATTTATGAATATTTCTATCTACTGTCAAGATCAAAGCTAAAAAATCTTAGTTTTGGAGTACAAGAGGAAGTCATGCAAATCCATTTAAAAGGACAAGTGAATAATTTACAATCATCACCAAAGTACATACTTTCAAGAACAAAAGCTAAAGAGTCCTTTCAAATGGTAGAAAATTGATTATACAAATAACTATTGATCACATTGATCCTGAATATGAAAGTAAATCAAGGCATAAAAGGAATCAAAATGGATCTGAAATGATTATTCATCTATGAGATATGTCATGTTCCAATTCAGGGAAAGGGACAACATACAGTCACCATTCTTCATGTTTTCAGTTTGCAAAATTCACAAAAGAACCTGACATTCATGCATGTTTCAGTATCATAAATAACCCATTTCTATCCTTCAGCATACAACAGTGAGTAAAGAGTAGGCCTTAGAGTAAAAAGAGGAATGCACTCTCTATTGTTGGTCTACCATAAAATGCATAAATCTTATAGAGGTTTTGGTGAACAAGACAAAGGCTAGTGGTAAAACCCAGGTCAAAATTTTCATGAGCATCAAAGCTTAAAGAATAATTTGATGCATTCAAATTATTTTAGCAACATCATCATATCATTAAGGTTTCCTTAAATACATTCACAAATGACAAGTTTGGGTAAAGTTCACATAGAATATCACTGCATCACTAGTGAATCAAGTAGCATTTAGAACAACAATTTACAACTTCTAGGCCTCTAAAAGGTTTGAATGGTAGTGGGGAAAATTCCATAACAAAGCTCTCTTTTCAACAAATGGTGACCTCTTAGAGCAGGCTTTCATGAAAAGGTTATCTAAAGGTTATCTAAAATCATTTTACAAAATAAGTGGTAAACAAACAGATACAAAATATCTATAGTGAAGCAGTCTATAACTGGCATGGAGTGATTAATGCAAATAATACTCATATGAAAGAGAAGCTACATATCTAAAAGTGTGAGTGGGTTAAGATATATATCAAAAAAATTGTGACTTAGCACACCCTCTACTATGGATATCTAAAAAGTCACAAGCTCAATGGCTACTAGCACAACTCAGCTATAACAGAGTTCCCGAGTAACTAAATTCACCAATTCACAACAAGAAAATGGAACCCAAGCAACCAGTTATTACCATGGATGGAATGCCCAAAAATTAGTTAAATTCACATTGCATTATACATCAGGCAACAAATACTTTCTAAAGCATATTTCAATAATACATATTTAGATGCAAGAAAGATAGAATAGAGTCCCATTTTCCCTCAATATCACTATTTAAAAACTTCAAATAATAGATTTGAAATGGCCATGACAGAGGAAAATACTAAGTACCAAAAATACGAAAAAACCAAATCAAGGCAAATAGTGAAACCCTTTTGGAGGCCGATTTTGCAGAGGATAGAGATTCTGCCATATTATGCCTAGTGATTAAGAAAACAATATCGTTGTGAAGCTAAAACCACAAAATAGTAATAGTATTTACCTTGAAATAGTGAATAACCCATTTCATGGAAAAATCGAGCACGAGAGGAAAATAAGTCAGTTTGGAGAATGAAAGCTCAAGAACATATCTAAGATACAGAGTAAAAATGGCAACCATGTCTGATTTGAATAGTAACAACGCTAACCCAAATTAGGGCATTAATAAATGTGAGATTTCAGCATGTAGGAAATATTACAAACCCGAAGGTTGTTAAATGGAACAAGAAAAATATTTTACCTTTTCAATCACAAATTAGAAGCTTCATTTCTCAACATATTGAGCCAAATAAGGAAAACCACAACAGGTTGAGCACCCAAATGCATCCAATAAGATAGTTTTCTGAATTAGAGGAGGAATATAGAACTATGTCGACAAAATAGAGCTCAACAATCAAAAAATAATCATGAATTGAGAAAATCAGAACCCAAATATGGGTAATCTATAAAATCTGAGCTTGAAAATAAATAGACAGAAATATAGAAATTCACATGAGGATCAAATCATGGCAACCCTTCTTAGGTAAAATACCCACCAAAATAATGCAAAACCTAGATTTGGGGAAGAACGGAAAAATAATAGAGAATAACAATAACCATATTTTCAATAGAATGGCGATTGTTATATAAAATAATATCTAAACAAGGGAAAATAGAATGCAAATAAGCTTACGGTTTTTACAAAAATAGAGCTCCAAATGTGCCCTTAAAGTCGAGTTTCTTATATAAACAATGGAAACCAATAGATTTATAAAATCTTCCATGAAGCTCGCAGAAGCTCAATGAAATATTCATGGTGACCTCCTTCACTAAATGAAAATCAAAGAAAATAAATGGCTGAAAGATACCCTTGGGAGGAGTTACAGAGTGAGCTCGAGATATAAATCATGGCCACTAAATAAAATTTCAAAAAAGCTCCACTAGCTCTCACGAGCTCAAAGTGATTATTCGAATGACTAGGGTTCCCACATTTTTACCATCTAACTCATTGATTTAATCAAATTTAACCATGGTTAGAAAGTACAAATGTGTCGATGCTACAAAGAAACCCTAATTAGGGTTGAGTTAATACATCATCAACGAGCTCAAGGGGTAGGTCATCATATAGAGGGGGACATCTTCTCCAATTAAATGATTGGTGTCTTGACATTATGATATGTTATGTTTCAAACAATCATCAGCATTATTAGTATGGGTCAAGCCCTCGTGGGGAGGGGCCCCTTTTGAAGTAAATCAATGATTTTTGACCTTATTTTAGACTATACCATGTGCCATGATTAGGGCAGAAGTCACAATGATCAAAGTTAAAAAAACATAGTCTACGTGCCAACAAACAAAAGGTGGAAGAATGAAGACTTTATAGCATCCATGATCATTCAAAAGGAGTGGCCAATCCAAATAAAGGTGTGCACACATCAAAGGTGGTCCCCATAGTGGGAGGGTTTTGAAAATGAATCAGAGTGCAAATTATTCATGTGATCACAAGGAGATAAAACAGAGGTCAACATCAGAATACAAGAGCCCTTTTGAAGACTTATTACCTTATTTTCCACAAAATAAGATATGAATATTATTGCACATATGCTCAAAATAGTCCCTACATGGGAATTGAGGATAAAACAAAAGTATTATATTTGTAGGGACACATTATTTTGCATGTGCATCCAAGGGGGAAAGTGGATCAAAACTACAGATGTCACATCAATCAAGAAGAAAAAGATTGCATGCATTGGAGAAGGATTTCTCATCAAGCAAGGTTTATTATTAGTAGAATTATTCACCCAGCTTTATTAAAAATAGAACTACCAACTGTAGTTTGAATGAGTTGTATTTTTGTAATCAAGGGTATTAATGCCTCATTGTATTAGCATGCTTATTTTTATCCCTTTATTTATTCATAATAAAGGATAAAAATAGGATGCATGGGTGAGTACAATTTCAGGCTATTTTTAGGAAGGGTGGGATGAATAATTTTGCTATATATTATGTGCATTGGCAAAGTATAAAGAGAAGAATTTTTTAGACATAAGACTGATGAAGTAGATTTTTCTAGTTTTGCCCTTTGAATGAGAAGTATATTCTACCTTTCCAATTATTTGCAGTCTTGTGTATGTTTTATTAATCCTTGTGAATGTTGAATTCCCGATTAATCATCTTACCCTATTGCAAATTTAGTAATTTCGCATGATATTAATGTGCATGTGTAACTTAACAATATTGTTGTGATAATTTCCCTCAATACATCAAAGTGTTTGCCCTAATATTATGCAGAAATATATTGGCTTGTGCATCTAGAATTCATTCTCATATCAATTGTGCATGTGCTCAGTCAAATACCTCACATAAATTTGGTGTATCGCCCCAGTTTTGAATCCATTCACAATCATTTTTACCCTTAAACCACAGAAAATTAGTATAGGATTCATCAATAAGGAACCGATGTTGATATTGGAGACTCACGTATAAATAGGTATACCCATAAACCTGAGGTGTTTCCATTGTATCTACGAAAGAGAGAGATCAATTTTTCAAGCTTATAACACCTACAACCATCTCTCTACAGGGTGCACTTTTGAGAGATAAAATGACCTGTATGATTTCATGGAGTGAAGGAGAGTTTTGCTGTGATAGGTCTATTTCAAGGTTCATAAATTGTGGATTGATGGCAAGGAGGTTTCGAGGAAGAATGGAGATATGGTGTGCATAGGAGTAGAAGCAGTTAGAAACAAGGAATTAGGTAAATATTTGAAGTTTTGAAATCATCTTTGAGAGAAGACTCGGGCACATTTTGTTTTCTGACATACCTCACCTCAAAGGGATGTGAGGGACATAAATTTACACGGTAACCAAGAATCGACACGTAGCTTTGATCGACGGTAGGGAGTGAGTGCTAAAAATTAGCTTTAAAGCATTGAGGGATTGTCATCAGGTCACATGGGTGACCAAAAATATCTCCTAGAGGGCTAGGCACATTTTTATAGGTCTCAGTCCCTAACTTGGGAGGTATGTGAGGGACATCAAATTCTATGGTAGTCTTGGAGATGACACATGACAGAGATCCGATGGTAGAGAATTTGAGCTCCAAATTGCACCCGGGGGCTGAAATGGCAATCTTGATGGTCGTATGGGGTTCCAAAGGTCACATGGGGGATGGGCACATTTTTCCAAGGTTTATGTACCTAACCCTTGGGTACTTTAGGGACATAAATCCCGCCAAGCTCCTTGAGTTGACACATGTTCTCCAAAAATTTGGCTAAGTCCCGAAATTGCTCTAAGAGGACAACTTGTAACGATGATATCTTAAGCTCTCAATGGAATTTTGTAGAGAATTTTTATATTATGCTGAATGGAAATGGAATTTTGAATCCAATGGTGGGGGAATAATTTCTTGATTCTTCCATTTGATCCCTAAAAATCATATTTTTGATTTGGTACTCTATGTGTGCCTTAAAAACCTTCATGCGGACCTAGAGCACCAAAGTGTTCTGAAAAATATGATTTCACCATCATGTAGGTCTTGGAATTATATTTTCAGAGAATTGTTTTTTCTCCCAACTCCATCTAGAGCTCCTAAAATCACCTTCAGAAGCTCGGTGGTTGTTTTGCCCTGTGCACCGACTAGGCTGTGAACCCTAATTGCGGAAAAAGTGCCCCAACTTCTCTCGAGCCCTTCTAGATTCTTTCTAAATAATCTCCATGATGTCTCAAGACCTTTGAATCACCTACACATATGCTTAGACTCTTCTTCTCCACTCGTGGAGTTGCTCTAGCCCTAGGAAGGCCAGTGATAACCCTTACCACAACTAATTTGTAGCTTGCAAATGAACTCCTAAAATCACCTAGGGGAATAAAATGACTTTCCTAAATCTCCTAGGGGATATGATAACTTTTATGCAAATTTCACTTTGAATTACTAGAAAAACTTGGGGTGTCTTGGAATGATGACACTTGAATAAATTAACATTGGGGTATAGTTATCATGCTTAGAAATTATTAATTTCCTTGTTGCACATTTGCATGAAAATGAGTGTTAAATTCTAACTGAAGTTTGGAACTTCCTTGTTGAAATATTCTAGAGAAAATTATCTCTGTGGAAAGGATTTTTCCTATCCCAAGAAGGTAAATGTATCCTTATTAACAACATATTTTAGAATATCCCTATATACTTAATGTCTCTTTTCAAATTTCCTAGGGAGATCATTGATAGAATTAAGAAAATACAAAAAAATCCTTTGGAATGATGTCAAAGAGAATGATATAATCAATAGTGTAGTGTGGGAAAATGTGTTTCTTCACAAGAGACTTGGAGGGCATGGAATTAAAAATATCGTGGAGATGAATAAAGATATGGTAGAGAAAATAAGTTGGAGATTAATGAAAGAATACTTATTTTGGACCACTCATATAAAAAAAAATATATGGAGAATACTATAAGAAACAATTGGATTCATAGAGATGATCTTCCCTTAGGTTCCAAATTTTGGAATGCTGGTTAATTCAAACACCGCTGAATAGGAGAAGTAATTGGAAACTTGGTGATGGTAATGACATCTCCTTTTGGGAGGATAAATGGATCTCTCCCTCTCCTCTCAAGAACAAGGAAGATTGGTCTCAGCTTATAGCCCCTTATTCTAGGATGATTGGAACAAAAGTTAAGGATTATATTATAAGAAACGTTTCTAGTAAAAGATGGATTCAACTCCCATCAATTGATCAAAATATCTCAGAAAATATCAAGAACTCGCATTATTTCCTTTGGGCTCACCAACTTGATATTAAAAAAACCCCAGATGAACTCATTTAGGAAGACTCCTTGGAAGGATCATATTTAGTGAAAAGTGGCTACAATCTACTTTCTATAAATCAACCTTTATGTATTGAGTGAAAAAGATCTAGCTCAAAGAACTGACTTACAATATTATTGTGTTGCTTTGGCTTAGTATTAAGAATAAGATCTTAACAATGGATAAGTGGATAAAGAGGGGGAAACACATCCCAAATAGGTGCAGCTATGAAAAACCTTTGGATAAATGGTGAATCACATCTTCCTTCATTTCTCTTATATCATATATGTATGGAATTTTTCTTTAATTTTATGGGAATCAAATGGGTCTTTCCAGATAATATCCTTTCAGCATGGAAATAATGGCATCCACCTTTTAAACATATGATTGTTAAAAGAATTTGGTTGTTTTCCTTTCCACATATTATTTGGTACATATGGAAGGGAAGGATTGATAATATTTTCAATGATAAAAACCCTCTATCAAGTAGGTTATACAATCATATCATACAAGGCATTAAGAAGGACATATACAAGTAAATTTCTAAAAATAATCTCACTCATAATGAAGAGGAATCAAATTTACTTAAGAAATGGAATGTTTCTTGTTATATCAATAGTATTCCATCTTCTAATATTGATATGAATATTATTACTTTGTCCCCTCCTAATCCTTCCTATTTTAAATTAAAATTTAATGGCACCTCTAACGAAAACCATGGTAATTCTACAGGTGGAGGATGTATTCAAAGAGAAGAAGGTCACTTTATCACAGATTTTTTTCTGGTCCTATGTGGGTTAATTACAATGATTTTATGGAAGCTTTGGTGTAATTATATAGAGTTAGACTAAACTCTTCTCTAAATTTACAGAACATGGTCATCAAGGGAGTTTCTATGAATATCATAAGTTATTTGAATGGTTATGCTAAGGAAACTAGGTCAATTAAAAATTACATTGAAGAGGTAATTTACTAGTCAAAGCACCTTCTCTAGTTGAACTTCAATAACACCTATGGAGAAGGGAAAAACTAACAGACTGTCTAGAAAACTTAGGGGTTCTTGCTAATAATTACACCAATTGGTCTCAATTTAACTCAATTCCTCCTAATGTCCAATTCATCATTAATTCAGAGAAAGGAAATCACTCACGTGGATAAAGTTAAAGTTGGAATTTGGTGGGAGCTTGTGTAATATATTGGCTCCTATTTTGGAACTCTTACTCTTGTTATTCACCATTCATCATCCCACACTCTCTTCTACTGCATGAGCCTATAGTTTACAAAAGATCAATGGGTGGAGACATCCGTAGGGTGGAACATGTCAATAATGCTCAGTGGAAAGAAGAAACTCGAACTATAAGAAATTCTCAAGAAAAGAGTCTTTAATCACTTCATGAAATTAGTTTGTGGGAATGATCTTCATCTGTCTCAATAGTTTGTTAGAAATGGAAGGGAAAGAAGGTTAATTACAAGAAAAATACTTTTTCATCATGGAGGATCTTATTTAAGGCATCATGATCTCCATCCCAAAGGAATAACGTTCTATAAGAACAACTATGATAGGAAATAAGAGGAACAAAACTTTCTTGAGGGTGATGAGTACCTTACACATGTAATGAGTATCTTTTTGTGGGAGTATATTTTAAATCCTTATGAAAATGTTATTATTGATTTGATGAATTATCTTACTCTTAAAAGGAGGTTTAAAGTCGCTCCCTATTTCAATTTGTTGTTTCTTAATCACTTTTGAAGGACTTTGGCCATTAATTTTCTGTGTATCTTTTACATTCCCTAGAAAACTCGAGAATCTAGTAGATCAAGGGAAAATATCCCAACATTTCCATCACACAGTTATCCTATTGATCTACAAGAATTTTGACCTTCAAACCGTGAACTACTATCATTCGGCCCCTTCCGCTCCTCCGTCTACACTGTTAAGAGGCCCTCACCCCTAACTTTGATCCAAACCTTCACAAGAAGAAGCCCAAAGTTAACCCCACTCAAATTTTTTTCTCCCTTGGGAAAGGGTGTTTTGTCGTATGTTTGTTGGCCGTGGGAGATAAGAAGTCTGATAGAAACAAAACTCAATCCATAAATCTAAGAAATGAAGATGATTTACATAATGACATGATAATATAGCTTAGAAAAGAATGAAAATAGCTCAAATATAAATTCGAGAGATACAAAATTTCCATCAAGAGTGGAAAAATGATGATAATATGTTGGAGGAAATTGAAAACATAGTTTCTACGATTGAGAAATTGCAAGGAAAACTAAGAGGAAAACAATGTGATATCATTTCCATGCTTAAGGGAAACATGGACATTCTTTCCAATATCACTCTTTTGTTGGAGACTAACAAGGGAAAAGAAAAGTCCAAGAATGATTCCACTCTCAAAGAAATCAAGGATAAACTAGATAGTTTCAAGAAGAAATTTTCCAAGGTCATGAAATAGAAACTGGGGGCTGTCCAATTTTAGGGTTCTTAATGTTTGTATCTTTTTTTATCTTGGAATGATGTTTTATTATGATATTGTTGTTGTTTTGTTGTGGTTAGGTTGTTCTTATGTTGAGGTTTCGATGTAATTCTTACTTTGTTTCTTCATGGTTCTCTTCCTTTGTAGTGATTATTAGTGTATTTTTATTTTCAATGCATATATGGGCTTGGGCCTCTTGTATATGCGTAGAATCCTAGTGAAAAAGCTTTTTTTAGTCATAAAAAAATGTTTGAAATTTGAAAATTTATGATTTTGAACAAATTATTTTGAAAAAGTTTTTTTTTTTAAAAGGTTACAATTTTTTAGAAAGTTGCATTTTCAAAAAGATGTCATTTTGAAAAAAAATAGAATTTTAAAAAAACTAGTAATTTGTAAAAATACAATAATTTGAAAAAGTTAGAATTTTAGAAAACATATATCTCGTAGAAATTTTAAAATTGTGAAATATACTAAAAAAACTATTTTCTTAAATTTGGAAGTTTTGAAAAGCTTGGAATTTTAAGAAGTCCAATTATGGAAAATTTGTTATTTTTTAAAAAATTAAAAATTTTGAAAAAAATTATATTTTTTAAAAGTTACATTTTCCTAGAAAGGAAAATTTTGGTAAAATTTCTTATTATTCAAAAACTTGTAATTTAGAAAAAGAAATTAAAAATACTACTATTTTGTAAAAGTTAAAATTTAATAAAATTGTAATTATACAAAAGGTGTAGTTTTGAAAAATTTAAATATCAAGAAATTTATTATTTTGAAAAACTTGAATTTTTTAAAAACTTCAAATTATGAAAATATGGAAAATTTAAAAATTTACAATTCTTAAAATGTTGAAATTTTTAAAAAGTTGTAATTTTGAAAATTTACAATTTTGAAAAACATTGCAAGTTTGAAAAAGTATTTATTTTCAAAAAGTTGAAATTTTGAAAAAATTGAAATTTTGAAAAGTTAAAATTTTGAAAAGTTGTAATTTTAAATAAGTTCCAATTATTAAAAAGTTGCAATTTTGAAAACATATATATTTGAAAATTTACTATTTTGGAAAGATGCAATTTGAAAAAATTGGAATTTTATAAAGGTTACAATTCTGAAAACTTCAAATTTCTAAAAAGTTACAATTTTTAAAATTTACAATTTGGAAAAATTTAAAATAATGATGAATTTATAATTTTTTTAAATTTGCAATTTTGAAAAGTTGTAATTTTTAAGAAGGTTTAATCATGATAATGTTGTAATTTTGTTAAAGTTTTGATTTTTGAAAAAATTGCAATTTTGTAAAGTTGTAATTTTGAGAAAGCTATAATTTTGAAAATGTTTTAATTTTTAAAACGTTGTAATTTTTGAAAAGTTACATTTTGAAAAATGTTGACATTTTAAAAAGTCTCAAATTTGGAAAAGTTACAAATTTAAAACGTGGAAGTTTTTCAAAAGCTGAAATTTTCAAAGTGTTAAAATTGTAACAAATTTGTAATGTTGAAAATTTTGAATTTTTTTAAATTTTGAAAAATTTACAATTTGAGAAAAGTGGCAATTAAAAAAATGTTAAACTTTTGATAACATAATAATTTTTAAAATATTTCAATTTCAACATCATTGCAAGTTTGAAAAAACTAGTTTTTTTAAGATAAGGTAAACAAGATTGATTTTGAAGGGATTATGAACCTGTACAATAAAAATATAAGCATTAAAGATTAAAAAAACAAAGTGGAGAAAAGTCTCCAAACAAAAACATAGATACCACACAACAAAAATATTACGAGGGAACAAAAGAGGCGAAGAATATTCCAAAATTTAGTCAAACATACTTGACTAAAATCAAGAAACAAACTAATTTAACTCAATCGAAACAAGCCTAGCCAGATTTAAATGGCTTATTACTCATGATAATCCGATCTTGGGATTGTAAGATCATTCAAAGATGAGCACTAGAAGTTTTCCCTTTATTTTTCTATACATTACTTTTCATTGATCATACCTATTAGGATCTATGTTTCATCTAGATGAATTAGAAGCCATATTTCAAATATCTCCTTTTTACCATGAAATAATTACTCCTTCAAGATTCTATTTTTAGTAACACTTGAATCCACCTCCAATGAAGGTGGTAACAATTGCGATGTGTGACAACAATGCGGCTCAACTAAACCCGACACAAGGGCGGACAAGTGAGTCTTCACCGTAGATAAATCCTCTCTACAACATTTTCTAAAACCTCTCTATTTACAAATGCAACCACCTCCTCATATTCTTCGCCAAATCTTCTAATGATGTATCTAAAAAATTCCCAACAACTAGTAGGGTGGGATGGAAATCCTTCCGCCATGAAACTTTTTCCTTCACTTTTGTTTTACTTTTGTGATCTAAAACAAGACTACCCAATGAAAACAATTTCTTACATCTGAAGGAAAGCCTTCATAATTTAAAGGTTTATACCATATTCTATCTAAAGCTTTGAGTTGATGGAATCGGGTAGATCAAGAGAGTTGTCTAGATCCACTAGAATGTGAGCATAAGTAGAATGGGTGTAAAGTTAAATTTTAGAATCTCTAAATAAACACCTACCCAAAACATTACCAATAGATATCAAACTCTCCTGCCCCATGAATTGTAGTGGTAGATGAGGTAATTGAACCCACACATGTTTGACATTAAATGTTTTGGTAATTGGATTGAAGGATGAAAACCATGGTTTCATAAAAAAGTGAATATTATGTAGCTCACATAGGTTGGAGAATACGAAAATCTCTATCTTCAACAACATTAAAAACCACAATAAAAAAACCTCTAGCACATGGATAAATTTCCACTTTACCTTCCATGAGTAGTTTCCAATGTGAGGAAATACAAGAATGAAGAAGAGGAAGGCATGGTCAAATTCCATTAAAATGACAGATCAATCTATTGATCGAGAAATATTGTTTAGCACCTAACATTGTCTCCCTAAAACAAACTTAAGAAGAGGTTTTGGGATCCTTAAGAGGTCTAGTAATATGGGGATTCAAAACAAGGATATCCTTTGTCACATTAAAAAGTGAGTGCTTATTAAAATGGGCATAAATTAGCATTTTCCCCAAAAAACCCACCTTTGAACCCACATTGTTTGATATAAGAGCCAAGGCAAAGAATATAAGAGTAGAGTAAATTAATCTACGATAACATGATCGAGAGAAACCCATGTCCACGGATTCATACATTGCAACAACCTCAAAATAGCCTAAGAGAAGATATGGCTCAACACCATGCAGATCATTTTGACTCAGGTACCAATCAAAGAGTGAAGCTCTATCCATCCTTAAAGGGTTGGAAATGATTGTTATCATTATTTTCAAGATAAGCTCATTGTGGAGAGTGAATCACTTAATATGGTTAACATTCTCATCTTTGATTATCTAGGCCACTAGACTATCATTAAAATAATCATGGACATTATAGCCCTCCAAGCCCACTTTCATTAGGTACAGTATTAACATATATATCGAGGCTAATAGTGTGGTAGATTTCATAGAAAATATGGGTGTCCTCTCTGATGGAAAAAGATTTTGGATTAGAGACTTTCCAAGTAATCTTATTAATATTATTTCTAATGAATTTCCTCCCCAAGATTAATTCCCCTTGGGGATTTCTTCTTATCTACATTTGGCTATTTTAATCTACTACCAATAATAACTTTGATAAGACATATACCCCTTCTTTTATGACAATGGTAGAAATGATTTTTCTTTAATACTCGTGACAATAGTTATGACTCCAAGTGTAGTTCCCACTTCCCTTCGACACCATTTTGGATTATTAATATCGATACATTCGACTACTCTTGTGGATATGATTATGGATTTTTGATTTAATATGATGTTAGATGTTATAAATATTGAACTGTTGTTGATTCGATTCATATTTGATGCATGTGGATCATTAGAGACATTTCATATTGATGTTGATATACTGTTGACATGGTTATATATATATATATATATATATATATATATATATATATATATATATATTTCTGACATGTGATATATTTCATCATATTGAGTAGACCTTTGATAATTGGATTAATGTTGTGATCATTTTGACATGGATGAAATGTGGAATAGAAATGTTGCTAGAAATTGTAAATGATATCATATTTGCCTAGATGATATTTGATTCGTATATAGATGATTTTGGATTTATATTGTATATTTTATCATAGATGTTTTAATGTGGCCACAAGGCCGAAGAGGGTATTTATGTGTTTTGTAGGTTAAATTATTCACAACAAACATCGAGGGGATTGGAGACCAACCACATTGGAATTCTAGATGAATTCAACAAGGGTCACCATGGCAACATGTAATTGTGTGTGTGTGTGTGTTAGAATTATTTGGTTAGGGGAAAATTGTGACCAAGGGTCATGTGTTGTCTTTTATTATTAGTCCCTTTTTATTAATGTTAGTATGTGTTTCTTTTACTAATATAATTTACTTGATTTAATTATTTAGATTTTGATGTACGTTCACCCCTTTATTATTAATGGGTTGAAGTGTCTTAATTAAGCTAATTAAACCTTGTCCTAAACTAATTAAAGATGTGACCAAAAGGAGTTCATTTATTATACTTGATTTTCTCTTAGATTTTTTTTTGTGTTGAATGCTTGAGATCTTGAGTGTTGTACACTATACCTTCTCTCGGGAAACTAGAATTTAGAATTGAAGGCAAAGTTTGAAGGCTTGTGGGACAAGTTAAACTTGTCCCACACCTCTCAAATTCCCATACCAACCCTACCTATGTCTTGGGGGTCAAAATTAGACCCCATTAGGTGTTTTGGGAAGATAACAAGGTGAAATGTTTATTGCACTTTCATTCAAGTAATTAATTTTATCCTTAGGGGGTGTGGGCTTAGATGGTTAGTGTAAGTAACTTGTCATTCCTTCAACCACTTATTAATGGTGCTTTGGAATATGAGGTTTACTAAGGTAATGTGGAGTGGATATGAAATGAGGTGGCATCATACTTGGAGCCACATCATCCTCCTCTCTCCTTTTTCTATTTATTGAAATTATTTTGCTTCTTTGGGGTTAATTATTTTGTGCTCTTGTATTTTTGAGAGTTAGAGGATTCTTGAGAGTGCTTGTGGATTATTGGAGCTTTTGATGCTTACTTGGTTTTGAGGAGCTTGGAGTTTTACTCTTGGAACAAGCTCTACTATAGAAAGGTAGGATCTTTACCTTGCTTACATTATGCTTTATTTTGTGTTTATATGCTTGTGTTGAGTATTGTTTTCCTTGAAATTATTTTTGGGTATGGGTAGATTGCCTAAGTTTGGAGTAGGAGGAGACTAGATATTTCATGTAGGGAGGAGTAAGAGTTTACCTTTTTGTTTAGAGGGAGTTTAGGCTGGGTGCCCCATCTTTTAAAAGGAATGTTTGCATTTATTTCTTATTTATTTTATGAGGGAGGAAAAAGAGATTGATGGAGGCATACGAGTATGTGGGAGGTATAAGGGGTACTTGAGGGAGGCATAATAGTATGTAGGGGGTTGAGCTATATATTGGAGGATTTAAGGTTGGCACTCATTCCCATTGGGAGGCATAAGTGGCCTCCCCTTGGGTCTTTCTCCTTTGGCTTTCATTTTAAGACTTGTTTTGTAGTTTTGTTGTTCCTTTTTCTTGTGTTGTTTTGGGTTTGAATGTGGTTGAAATGGTTGTGAAATATTTGTTGTGTTGTGGAAGCTTGTTGTTTCCATGTGTTGGAATTATCTCCCATTGTAATGTGGTTAGGGCTCAGGAGCCAATGGAGAGGATGTCTTCTCCTCTTCATTGGATGTCTTGGTTGGGTGGAGAGTGTTGCCTCTCCCCATTTTGTTGTGAATCAAAAAATATTAGAGGATCTATGTTGTTAGATTTGGGAAGATTAGATATTTTGGTGTAGTCCCTAAGAAGATCCTTCTTGTAATAAAATTCCTTTGTGTTATTCCCACTTAGAGTGGAAGAACTTGTAATATTGTATTCTATTTTAGCTTGCATTATTGTAGGATTTTCCCACTTCAAGTGGAGGACATTATATTGATCTTGTAAAGGAAATTTGTATTCAAATAGTTGTTATTGATATTGTATTGTATGTGGAAAGAAACAAATAAGAAAAGAAAGAAGAAAGAATTATAATGTAGAGTTAGTTTTGCAAAAAGAAAAGAAAGTAATTCTCTTTATTTGAAATCTTGGTTGTATTGTGAGAAAAGTAGTTCTTTGTGTTAAAATAAATGAGTTATACTCAATGGGAAAAGAAAGTCTAATTTCTTTGTGAGATTATATTGTTGCAAATGAGAAAGTAGAAATAGAAAAGTGATAATATGTTAAAAGTATGCATAGTAAATTTTAATGTAAAAGAAAGTTGTTATAGTTGTTTTAGATATTTGAGTTGTAGTGAAAATGAAAGAGACAACAAATTTGAAGTAGGGAATTGTTGCATTTTGTATTAGAAAATAACAATGTGAAATTAGATATATATCCCTTAATTTTGCTCTTGGAATTCAAAGAAAATTAGTTGAATAAAATGGAATAGATCTTGTAATTTTTATTGTCACTACTGGAATTCTAAATGTTTTTAAATGAGAAATTTTTAGTAAGAAATGAAATAATGATATTAAATTTCAAAAATAGAAACTTTAGGAGCATAAAATAAAGTTCAGAATATATTTTAGGACCTTGTAGTAAAATTTTCTTTGGGAAAATATCAGCATAAAGGTTGAGTTTTTAAGAAAGCAGGACTACCACCTCGTGGAGAGCGGCGGTCCTGTAACCACCACTCAGGTTAAGGCGGCAGTCTCAAAAATTCCACTCCATAAGGTGGTAGTCCAAAGACCCTGGTCTACTCGTGCAACGGTTTTGTCACTTACGCAGAACTCCATGGAACCGTGCTGTGCGTAAAATTTAACTAGTTTTTACCAATTTATAAGTTGTAAAATTTAACTGATATCTACCAGCAAGAAAACCATGAGTAAATCCCTTGGATTGGGCAATAAAAACCTCCAAATGGTGGATTAAAAACATTCCTTTCATTTACAACAATGGGGGTAGGGTTTTCCCCAAAATAAAAAACCCAATATACAAATAAGTTGAAATGAAAACCAGATTGGTAGAAGAAACCCCTCCCAATCCTTGAATAGAAGTAATAACAACAATAAACTTTAGTTTAAGCTAATTGTTGCTACTAAAATTTAATCTCCTTCAAAGACCGAGTAACATCATGTATTTTGACAGAAACTCAAAGGAAGATAGATAATCACATATGTCATTTTGTAGTTGGGGAAACAATCTATCTCGACTTATTAGCACTTATGTTTAGAAAGGAGTGGGTAGCACCTTAAAGAGATGTGATCTGATCCTAAATATTTTTGGTTGTGCCATTCAACCAAGGTAAGAGAACCTATTTTGTAACCTCTCTGTTATTGAAGAATCTTTGGTAGATCCTTCTTTTGCATAAATTTTATAGAGAAGACCTTGGGAAAATATGATCAACACACAAAATCGACTCTCACGAGTTGTCACTTCTAGATTATGGAAATATTTTCACAACAAGGAAAAGGTTACTAAAGACATTTTGGACCACGATTGCTTTTGCATTTGTATGCACACAAGAAAAACAGGGGTAGTACGGGTAGGATTGGTTGTTTTTGAATAAATTTTTGGTGGGAGGTGGGGTAGGATGAACTTGACTCACCAGATCCTTGAGGAATCTTAAAAATGGAAATTTGAACCAACAGAGTGCCATATAAGAGCTATAGTGTTTCTTTAACCAGAATATGTGCTTCGGTGGAGGACCAGATTAGCACCTTTTCACACAATCTTTGAGATTCTATCACGAAGGCTCGAGTTAGGAAACCCAACAAAGTATCAAGATCTAAGCCAAATCATGCCTAAGGTACACCCAAAGGCTTATAAACAATCTCTGTCAACAGATGAAAGAAAAGTGATTTTAAATCGTTTATTCCAATCCCAGATGAAAGCTCTTCTGAGGAATGAAATTACAGATGCCACTAAACTGTCACAAGGATTGAGGCTGTGTGATTGAATCAGATTTTAATACAAGATTGCAATAGAAACAAGAAAAACTACTTGCATACATTCAGAAATAAAACAAACACATTTTTCTCAAGACAACATAGAAAAACTTGAATTTGATTAAATCTATCAACAAGGGAAAGTTTCTAGAATAGTCTCAGAGCTTGTCAATGGTTGTACACTTGCAACCACCTTGACATGATTAGATTTAATGAAAATGAGATATACAATATTCTCGAATGGCTTCTCAAAATGATGGGCTCGTCAAGGTTTCTATTAGAAAAATCAGTCCCGACCCTAACACTCCAACCATTTGCACGAAATTTTTGCTATTTATAACATTCATAACAAAGCCCCTTCTTCCCCAAAAGACAAAAACATTTAATGCACTAGTGCTTACCATGATTTTGATCGTGATTCTTAGAATCAGATCTGTAAAATGTCATCAGGTGCTCAAAGGGGCAGATCTCATCGAATATCTCCCGCATTCAACTCCTTCCTCTGATAGATCACTCTTTCTTCAATTTTTCAACCACTTCTACTCTAAATATGTCAAATGTGGCTCCTTGCATGCTCGAGAGAAGAAAAATGGAAAATCTGATCGAGCACGATAGTCAAACCATTTTAATGGTGAAAGACATCTTCAATATCTCCCCACCAAACTCAGATATCAACATTAACTCCCCTCTCTACTTGGAATTTTAGAAATACCAAGAAATCATGAAGACTCACACTTTCAAGCTTGTTTCCATAAAATCGGGGGAAAATCAGATTCGGACTCTCGGTTTCGGTGATCTTTATTTTGAATTTGGGTCGTCCACGTGGTAGATTCAAACTTAAAAACAAACTCGGGGTTTCCTACGATTTTTTACAAATTTTGGAAAAATAGAAAAAAACTCCATTTTTCTCCGCACCTCCGCCCTTGGGAAATGAGCCTAACACATGTCCTAAGGTGGGTCCCAAAGGAACCATGGATAAATACTGTGATTTGACCCTCTTTTTGGAAAAAGGAAAAATTTTCAAGTTTTCCCCTGCTGACTCTGCCCTTAAAAATAGGCACGACATGTGTCTCAATGTGGTTAAAGTGGGAGCACACTTCCCTTTTTACTTTTAACTCTTTTCTCCCAAAAGGAAATTTTTTCAAATTTCCCCCGAGAATCCACACCTCCATCATTGACCGGAGCAAGCTTTGACCTTTCCTTCATTGGGCCTACGAGCCATTTTGATGTTTTTAGTCATTTGCATGTTAAGGGGCAAAAATCCAAATTGCACTCGATGGTCCACCTCCCCACCCTTTTGACTTTTCAAACCGGCACGTGTCACCATGGCACACCTTGAGATGGTCCAAAAAATTTGATACCTTAAACAAGCACGGGCTCACCACGTGTGTTAGCCTGGCAAAGTTTGTTTGAATGCTTGAAGCTTAATGGAAGGTTCCATGTGCTATGCTCTGATGCAGTTTCCTTTGGCCGTTGAAAATTATAAGTAGAATGCGAATTGAGTAGAGGCCTCCACGTGTCCTCCTAGCACTTCTTCAAAATGAAACTCAAGGCCCGGTCCCCAAACATGTGTGGTTCCTCCACATGTCCCAAACCTCGAAAACCCTTTGAAAAAGAATAAGTATGGGAAGACCCAAGCTGAAACCTCCACGTGTCTCCATGGTGCAATTTCAAAATGGTGCCCAAAGTAGAGACCCTGAATGAGTGTGGGCTCACCACATGTCCCTGTTTTTACCACATTGTTTTAGTTGCATAAAAATTTTCTAAGTCTAGGAAAAAGCAGCGAAAACCTCCATGTGTCCTCCCGATGCTACTCCAAGGCCAAACCAAAAGTAGATCCTCAAACGAGCGTCATTCCTCCACGTGGAAAATTTTTGAGTTGAGGCTTTTCATGAAATTTTTGAAATACCCAATTTGAGCCGTGTCCAACCAAAAGAGGCCATGTTCCTGTCGATACAAGGATGTAAATTTGATTTGGGAGAAATTCTGTCAAACCGTAAAATACAGAAAAATGATCATTCGAGCCTGAAAATGAAAATTTCTCCAAGGAGAGAATTTATAAATGTTACAAGGCTCAAATATGTTTCTCAGAGATACATCAATTCATTTTTCTTCAAGTATTTAGGGTAGAAATGACAAGGAAGAAAAATATCGACCGTGGAGAACAGAAAATATGGGAGAACCTGAGTTTTTAGACAAATAGAGAATGGGAGACCTAAATTACAGACCTTTTCCAAAGGAACAAAGAAACAAGGAGCAAACCATGGACCCATAAGTGATCTACGACCCAGGAATAGATTAAAAATGGCAACAAAGATTAACCAGGCACAACATGGGGAAAAAGAAAGTGACAGAGGCCATAAATCAATAGATTTTCAAAGGAAAAATGGGGTGAGACTATTTTGAGCACCAACATCAGCTCTGACTCGGGGATGGGCACTCCTTGTGAGTGCCACAAGAACAAAGATAGACCAAGTGCCAAAAATATTCATTGGGAAACAAATTCGAAAGCTTGCGAGATCGGAGAAACAAAGACATCTCTAAAAATGAAATAGAGAAACCAGCAAAAACATGTCACTGAGGACCAGAACGAACAAAAAATCAAAAGAAAAGAGACAAACAACAAACTATACATCTGTACACAAGATTTTTGCCTTGATTTTAGGGGAATCGGTCCAAGAAATGCTTCAAATTCCTACAATTAATAGGAAGCTCAAGAAATTCACCATCAAAGTCCTTGAGGAAGAAGGTATGCTCACCAATCCTGATATCAATGGAGTAAGGGCCCATCCATAATGAGTTAAAATTTCCATTTTTGCCCTTATCCTCATGTCTGCTATGCCATATCAGCACAAGATCTCCAACATTAAAGGCCCCGAGAGTGATATTCTTGTCAAATAACTTCTTCAGTTTCTCTCTAAACTTTACTTTCCTCTGCGGTGGGATGCCCTCCTCTCTTCATCAAGCTCAATAATCTGGTTAATGTGAGCATCATAGGGACCTACCTCTTGATCTTCTAGTTGTTGCATAAAGCGATATGAATACGAGTTGTATATGAAGAGGAAGTAGGTCTGAGTAACATATACCAACTCAAATGGACTCTTTCCAGTGAACCTATATGCCCAAACAACAAAATTCAACTATTCACCCCACTTTCTCTTGTTTAGCTCCAAGGTTCTTCTGATAATCTTCAACAAGTTTTTGTTACTAGAATCAACTTGTCCATTTCCTTGCGGATTGTAATTGGAGGCATATTTCAAGTTTATCCCATAGTCCTTGCACATTTTCATCAAAGGTTTAGCTCTAAATCTCATGGCATTTTCAGCAACAATCTTGACTGGCACCCCAAACCTGTAAATGATATGGTTCAACAAAAAATCCATGACAATTTGGTGTGCTACTCTTTTGGTGGGGATTTACTCCACCCACTTGGTGAAATAATCAGTGGCTATAAGAATCCACTTATTGCCGAGCACTTGAAGGGTCTGAAATCTCACCAATGAAATCTATTCCTCGTTGCTTGAATGGAGCTTCAATTGATACAGCTGCAAAGAAAGGGAACACGAAGCTTTCGAGTCTTCCGGATAAGTGCTGAAAACTCTCACATATTCTAACCAAAATATTTGTATCCCTGAAGAGAGTTGGCCACCAATAACCAACGCTCATGATCTTGTGTGTTGTGACTCTTGCAGAAAAATGTCCCCCACATACTCCTCCATAGAGATAAAAAATTATCTTGGGGGCTTCTTCTTTAGTAGTGCATCTTAAGAGGACTCCCTCTGGGTTCTTCCAAGACAACCCATAATCAGTAATGACATATTTCTAGGAGGCCAACTTAAGATCCCTTTTCTAGTTCTTACTTAAATGCTTAGGGTAGTATAAGTGTTTGAGATAGAAAATCACATCCTTGTACCACTCAGAACTCATCAAACTTTCAAAAACACCTTCCCTTTTTTCTTCTACCTCATTTACCTCAATAATTTGCAAGTTTCTCTCAGCCATAGGCTTAGCCAAGCCCAAACCTCTCACCAACTTCGTGGTTTGGATATCCATATCATATTCTTGCAAACTTGTTCACCCACATGCATGTTTTGCTTGAGACCTCGATCTCGACAAGATGTCCTTCACCATGGTGTGGGAACATAAGTAACCACTTTATAACTTAGAGTGTAGAGTCTAAAAGTTTTGTTGCTCTTACCAAGGCCAATGCCTACTTTTCTATGATAGTGTACTTCAACTCAGCCCCTGCAAGGCCTTACTAAAAAAGGTAATTAGCCTCTCAGCCCCTTCATCATCCTTCTATAGCAGGATAGAAGCAATAGTGTTCTCTGAAAACAAAGGAAAATAGTTGAAAATACTTCTTATAATTTGGAGCTACCAAAACAAGGGCATGTTTTAATGCGTCCTTTATTCCACTAAAATCTTGGATGGCATCCTCCTCCCATTTGATGACTGGTCTTTCTTGGTATGGAAGTGATTGGAATGGTCAACTCAAAAAAGTTTTATATGAATATTCTAATGAAGTTTATTTTCCCAAAGAAGGACCAAATTCCCTTCTTAGTCCTTGGGATTGGGACCTTCACTTGATGGCCTCTACTCTTTACGGATCAATCATCACCCCTTCTTATGACATAATGTGACCAAGAAAATTTTCCTTCTGCACTCCAAAATGGCACTTCTTTGGATTGAGTGAGATGCCATATTCTCTACATCTTATCAGCATCTTCTCCAAGTGCAGCAAGTGGTCACTTCTCTTTCTATAAAACACAATCACATCATCTGGTAGACACCAATAAACTCATTGATGTAACCGAGAAAAAGAAACATCCATTGCTCTTTGGAAGGTGGTTCTAACATTCATTAGACCAAAGGGCATCCTAACATACACATATATTTCCCAAAGGAGGATTAAAGGGTGTCTTGATCCTTTCGATTCCTTCACCACAACTTGGTGATAACGGAAAAGCCATCCAAGGTAGAGAGAAATTCAGACCAGTCACTAAGCTGCGCAGCATGTTCTCCATATTTGTTAAAGGATAATTATCCTTCATTGATGCTCTGTTTGATTCCTAAAGTCCACACATAACCTGATATCACCATTCTTATTTCTTCTGGTACTAGGTTTGCAACCCAAGAAGAATACCTAGTGGGCTAAATAATCCCTCCATCTCTCGGCTTCTTGGTTCCTCTTGAATTTTGAGAGATAAGAGTCGATTGATTGGCCTCTGTTTCTTCTTGAATTGCTTCGCATTATACTTGAGGGATCTCATGTTGAAACATGTCCTCTCTATATGCTTTTAGTTCATAATAGGTCCAAGCCATGTAATCCTAATAATTTTTCAACAATTAGATGTATGATTGCTTTCCTCCTCCTTGCTTTGAGATTCATGCATAACCAAATTTTCCTTGGCTTCTCCTTTGTGCCAAGTTCATGCTCCTCAATATCCCTTGAGGCTGTCAAACATCTATTAACAATGTGATTGGCATTATCAAAATTGGACTCAAGAGTAACCAGTCCTCTAGGAATGGTATTGGTTTTTAGCTGGATGATGCCCTTGCCAAACAAGGTTTATTTTCCTTCTGTTGTACATACCATTGGCTCCAAATCAATGCATTGATTAGCAAAATCTCCCTTGTTCTACGTGAAATCTTTTGATATGAGCATTATCATCGAAACCTGCCAATGTGTCATGTTGTCGGGGATAGAAGGTTTTTAATACCTTAACATCATATTCACAATATGGGGACATTATACAATTGTCAAACCAAGACCCCAACACTGCAAGCTAGTCTACCATGTAATTGAATTTCCTATCATGATGCACTATGTTAAATGAATCAAAAATCTCAATAAGATCCCAAATTGCATGTTTATAATGTTTCATTCGCTGATACTTTGTGGCATACAACTTTCGACTTGTTTTACTATTAATTATGAGTCTCCTTTGACAATGATATCACGATACCTTATTTCTATGTAATTATTAAGCCCAAAAACAATGCCTCATACTCAATAATGTTGTTGGTGCACTCAAAGTTGAGTTTGAAGGAAAAAAAAAATTTCCTGACCAGGAGAAAGTAGAACAACACCAACACCATTCCCAAACTTGGAGAAAGCTTCATCAAACAATAGAGTCCAAGGAGAGCCCGCTTGTTCAAGACACATGCATTCCTCAATCTTATTCTCCTTTCCATCATCAAATCCTACAAATTTCTCAAAGCATCAACATTTGTGTACACTACTTTATAGGATGCATTGTTGGGATCCTCAATAAGATGCAACATTTTCTTGTCTCCATACAAATTGACAAGGAATCCTTCAATTGGAATGGTGGCATAGAAAATATCCATTTGAACAATCCCAACAAAGCACTAGCAGCCCATTTTCTTGATACTAGCATGCCCCATTTGGCTAGGTAGTCAACGATGACAACATAAAGTTATAAATTTTTACAGGTAAGATGCAAAATGCACCACCAAAGCCTTCACACATCCCACTCCTGGCACTTCTTTGGAATCCATGGCAGTGCACTTTCCATATGTTGTTATAACTTTGAAAATCAGCTCGTTCATGACTTTCAAAGGCATGACATTACATGATGCCCCTAACTTAAATATGCGGTTGTGCAGCAAAGATTCCGTCCTTAATGATCAAAGTGGTGAAGAATGGATCCACATTCATCGAGTGTAGACACCAAATTTGTGTCTTACGACACCCCGTGCCCGCATCTCATTTCATAACCTAACCTCACCACCTAAACCTTACACAATTATTTATTAATTACCTTGTAATTAAAAATCCACATCTCCAAACCTGCCATCTCATTTCACCACCTCATCATGACCTAGCCCTAACCCTAAATCTAATTAAGACCTATAACTTGGTCTACATCCACACCCATGACTAATTACTCCTTACCCGCACCAAAACCAACCTAATAATGACTTGACCAAGCCCACAACTAATCCCTCGGGAGAAAAGGAGGGAAAGTTGGCTATTTTACTAAAAATAGCCCACTTTGACTTAACCGACATCGGTTCCTACTCGACCGCCGTCGGTTACGTAACCACTATCGGTTCCCTGTAAATGACCTCCCCAACAAAAACAAAGGATCTGGAACTCATTTGAAAAAAAAGGGTCCAAATTCACTTGGCAGAGCAGAGACAAGTGAAGAAAAGAGAAGAGCATCGAGCCGAAGACTGCAACTGAGCCATTGGATTGCTGTCACCCCCATTCAAGCATTGGAAAAGACTGAGGATAGCTTCATCAGCTCATTTTCCAATACCAGATCATCCCAACTGAGCCTTACTGTCACTACCACATTCCTTGGACCTAAATCTTCATCAAGAACGAGTAAGTAGTGTCTTGTATGTTTCTAAGCACCATTTCTTGAGTCTTTTGATTGATAGTAATTATAAGCTCACTCCTAGATCTACCACCTACAGCACCCTACACTTAACCTTCATCCATACATCCTTGTATTTCCTAGAAGACAGTTTTATCACACTCTGAGTCTCCCCTTCATCTCACTATTCCCCTCAGCCATCCACCAGTCTTAAAAACCCCACAATCACCCTGCAACCAACCTCCATCTAGAAGCACCTAGATTACTGACCCTACCGGTGTCGGTTATCCCCTACCGGCAGTGGTTCTCTAACCGCGGTCGGTTATCCAGTGACCGGCATCGGTCACTGTGACTTATACCCAAAACCTTCCTCTCACCTATTTGTCTCCTAATAACCTCAGATCCAGTTTGGTTTATCCCTGTAACTCAACCTGAACGTATCAACAACCATTGACCAAACAAACAACGTGACATTTTATTATTGGTAGTTTAGTCTCTATTGCTTTGTAACGAGGTACCTAAATCGTGATTTCGCAATAGCTTCTTTATTATCATTTGTGTTAATTCGTATTAAAAGGGGAACTGACCACCTTCGAAAGGAAGTCTAATATTTCCTGGGCCCAAGGTAGTTCCCTCATTTATTGTCTAACTAAAATCTGGTGGTCTTGTATTCTTACTTGCAGGTAGTCCTTCCTAGACAAAAAGGAGTTCTTCGCAATCGATCTGATCTCTCTCTACGGTACGCGCACACCCTCTCAACATTCAACAGGTATTCCTCCTAGCCCTAACCCTTATCTATTTCTCAAAAGAATGAAAGGATAGAAGCAACTCTATTCCAGGAACGGAAACATTCTGTGTGAAACATTTTGGCACGCCCGGTGGGACCCATTTTGGGTTTCTTTCTTTCTTGCTTGCTTTCATATAGGGAGCACACTTGCTATTTTCTTCTTCTAAAATATTCACAAGATATTTTGTTATTTTGGTAAAATAATTTGTCTTGCTTTCACATCTTTGCATTAGTGAAAGTCATCTTCTTTGCTTCATCGAATATCATTTTCGATTTGGGTTTAAAACACGTGCATCACATTCTTGCTTGTTGTTTTCAATTCTAGTGAACATAGATTAAGTAACAAGGTTGTACACATGGGGGTGATATCCATGGTATTGAAAAGAAATTAATCTTACTTTCACTACACAACACATACCAAATCACATCATAATTAACACAACAGCTCAAACATCCCCCTTTTCCGTGGTATTCCTCCGCCTGATTGAGGTAACCTTATAAGCCAAAAAAAACTTGACATTTCCCCTAGGTCTTTTGTTTAGGATTGACATCATCTTGCGTCTAAGGCATAAGCCCACAATAATTAAAACTAATCCTAGGGTTAGTCTCTTGATTTGCTTGTGCATCTTGCTTGTTTTTAGTTTTGTTTCTCTGTCATACACTATTTCTGTGATCACTTCAGAACAGTTTGGTAGGTATACTAAGCATCGTTAACCCCAAATCAGAAACTTCTTACAGCTTCTTACACGGTCCTATTCTACCGACATCGGTTAACTTACCGACGCTGGCTACAGACTGACCGACATTGGTTACCTGACCGATATCGGTTACTGTCTTTCACAGTTCCCAAAACCAGCAACCTACCAATTCCAACATTTTGTTGTTGCTTCTATTCCTGATAGATTACATCCCTACTGTGTACCCTTGTCCATGGTTGTTATCACTTGGAAACAAGTTGCAGCCATGGTTTCACATGCCTACTCCGTGCCTTTGCCTAAATCACCCCCTTCACATCCTATGGGGAATCCTACGGACACCAGCGAGGTTCCCAAAATCCCTGTAGGAGATAAGGAATTTGTGAAATTTTTGGATGCTAATCCTAGCATTGTACAGTACTATTTGTCTCATGCCCCTAACCATACACCCGATGGTCAACTCCTTGTTGGCATGCCTATTAGTATAGCTGCTCACTTAGCTCCTTCCCCACCTGATAACTCGCCTTGCCTTCTTCATCCTTAGCCCCATCTCCCAACTCAGTGGCTTCGGGGGTTCATACGGCACAGATTGGCTTTCCTTTGGTTAATCTGGGGCCCAACATATCATTACCACCTGACTGCTCCTACCTCGTCTCTCTCGCAGACTGCTCCTTTCATAACTTGCTCTCTACCACCTATCCACACAAGCTTTCCTTCTCAAGCTCCGCCCACCTTTTCATTTCCACACACGTATCCGGTGACTTCAACATCTTATATAGGACATCCCTATTTGGTCACCTCAACATATTCATCCTCAATACCTTATCAACATTTAACCCCACCATTGTCTAGTGGTGGCCCTTGGCCCAATCCTCCTCTATTTACGGCAACCGCACCATCATCTCATCCAACCACTGATTTAATCAAACAAATGATGGACAAGATGCAAAATCTAAAGGCTTCTGTTTCAGGAAGCCGTAGCACCCTGACATACAAGCAAGTTTTCGGGAGCCTATTCATCCTTCTGTCCCCCTTCATTCATATCCTCCTCAATGGGAATTACCAAAATTTACTCGTTTTAATAGTAAGGAGGATCCTCAACAACACTTGCGATCATTTAGACATGCTGTTACGATTGCTCATGATGATGCTTACTACTCTCGCACCTTTCCCATGTCCTTATCAGGACCCGCCTTGAGTGGTACGATGCTTTAACCCAGCACTCAATCTTCTCTTTTAACTAATTAGCCCAATCTTTCTTGGATCATTTCTCCATTAACATTGCCAAGAAAGTATCTATCACCGACCTCTATGCCATCCGACAATTTGAAGATGAATCTATCACAGATTTCGTTGGACGATGGCGGGGCCTTATCAACCAACTTACTTATGCCTTGCCTTAGGCCGAACTTATCGAACTCTTTACGCGGGCTGCGCTAAGCACATTTCTCCTACCCTCCAAATTCAAACTTTCCACACATTTGATGAGGCCTTTACTATGGCTCAAAACTAGAGATTCGAGCCTTAGAGGAAGAGAAATTGTGGTTGCGCAACAAAAACCCTAATTTCTGAACCCAAGACTCCACCAACAAACCCAACACCACCAATTCTCACACATCGACTACTTCGAAATAAAAAGGAGTTGTACACGCGGTGATGGTCAAATCCCAAGCACCATCTAATACCCTACCAAAAACCACCTATAAGTATAAAGCCGAACCCATCAATTACACTCCCTTGGGAGAAACTTATGGTGTCATCTTGGAAAAATTTCTCAAAGTGGGAGCTATCACCTTACCTCCTATTAAACCTCACTCGGGTTTGATTCCACCCACATTATACCTTCTTGGTACAAAGAAAATGACTTCGTAACTTCCACTTTGAGTGAAGGGACACAGTCACGAAAACTGCAAGATGTTGAAAAACATAGTGCAGGAAATGGTTGATGCAGGGGATATAACCCTCGATAATCCTAACGCCCCTGCTAACCGAAATTTGAAAATATTCAACAAACCATTCCCAAACCACTCTTCTAAAAGTAACATAAACCAAGATATCTTAGCGAGGAGAGTGTTCATGAAATCCATGCGGTCTTCGACTCCCAAACAAAAGCTTCCTATCGAGGAAATTCTGAATCAAGCCTCTTCACTAACGCAGGGATCTACACCCCTCCACCCCATCAAGACAAGATGAAATCTTACCATTCCTTTACCCATAAAGGAATTAACCACCAGAGTTCTCTTCTCATAGATGAGCCTTCTTACACCACATCCTGCAAGACTGTGAGCGGATGTTATCTAACTTATCTATTTCCCAAACATCTCCTTCTACCACTCTTGCTATACAAGAGGAAGGCTCGCCACTTTTTTCGTCATCCTTAGATGAGAAACCCCTCGAACCAACATCACCAAATTCTTTAATCATGATGGATCCTCTCAAACATGCCCTCCTACCTATTAGTTCTTCATCGCCTAAATCTTTTCAGTGACCGGTTGACCTCTTAATGCCCATTGATACAGTGCCTCATTTACCCCCTGTATCACACCCACAGTGGACCGGAATCACAACCCACCTTTCTTCCATACAAAAATTTCCTATTCACACATGAGGATTATCGCCCCCGAAGATGAAAAGAGTCTATGGGAGCGTTTGAGTTATATTCTACTCAATTGGATGACCGATCCGGGGCCTTCTACCATATACTTATGAAGTGTTTCAAAAGCTCAAAATTCTTATCGAACTCTTTCATCTTCAACCCCTCATCTCTAGCAAATACCTCATCCACCTCTACTAACCTAATTCAAACCTTTCCCTACGCTTGGGACCTTTGATGAGGCCTAACACACCCACCTGGATCGAAAACTTAGATTTATCCAAAAATAAAGTGGTCGCAATCCAAAACCCTAATTTCAAACCCAAGGCACCACCTAAAACCCAACACCAATATTCTCACGCATCGACTACTTTGAAATCAAAAGGAGTTGTACACGTGGTGATGGTCAATTAGGACCTCAAGCACCATCTACATCTGTATTACCCCACCAAAACCACCTATAAGTATAAATCAACCCATCAATTACACTCCCTTGGGAGAAACTTATGGTGTCATCTTAAAAAATTGCTCAAAGTGGGAGCTATCACCTATACCTCCTAACAAACTCCATCATCAAAGGTTTGATTCCACCCACACTATACCTTCTTGGTACGTGAAAATGTTTTACTTAACTTCCATCGTGTGAAGGGACACTAAACATAAATCTGCAAGATGTTGAAAAGCCATAGTTTAGGAAATGGTTGATTATATAACCCTCGATAAACCAACCCCTATAATCAAATTTGAAAATCATTCAACAAACCCACCCAAACCACTCATCTTCCTAACGACTTTGACATAAACTCAAGATATTTTGCCAAAGGACCTTGATATGTTCATGAAATCCATGACCATTTCGACTCCCAACAAAAATCTCCCATCAAGGAAATCTAAATCGAGCCTCTTCACTAATGAGGGATCGCACCCCCTCCACCCTCATCAAGAAAATATATAATCTTACCATTCCTTTACCCAACAGGAATTAACCGCCTGAGTTCTCTTTCAAAGATGAGCCTTCTTACACCACATCCCTTGGATAGAAAGGTTAAGATGTTATCTAACTTATCTATTTCCCAAACATCTCCTTCTACCACTCTTGTTGTAAATCAGGAAGGCTCACCACTTTTCTATCATCCTTAGATGAGAAACCCCTCGAACCAACATCACCAAATTCTTGAATCATGATGGATCCTCTCAAACGTGGGACCTCCTACCTATTAGTTCTTCATCGCCCAAAGAAGGCTGGTTCTGGTTGACCTCTTAACGCCCATTGGGCAACTAAAGGTGCCTCATTTACCCCCCAAGGATCGCACCCAGAAAGTGGACCGGAATCACAAACCACCTTTCTTCCATACAAAATTTCCTATTCACATGTGAAGATTTTCATCCCTCGGAAGATAGATGAGTCCTATGGGAGCGTTTGAGTACACCATACTCTACTCAAATGCATATGACCGATCCAGACACCTCTACCATATACCCGAAGTGTTTACAAAAGCTAAAAATGCCTATGTCCTCATCTTCACCGCCCCTCATCTCTACCAAATACCTCATCCACCTATATTAACATTAACAAACCTTACCGCTACACTTGAAGAGACGTCAGAAGAAAACAAGCAACACACCCACCTAAATGGTTAGATTTATCCAAAAATAAAGTTCCATCCACCTAAGAGACAAACCAAATCCCTAAATCCCAAGTCCAATCATCATTTCACATCAGTCAAACTAAAACCCTCACCGTTAGGACCTACCTTCTATATTAGGACCTCACCCGTCCACCTTGCCTCAATACATCATACCTCCTACGTTTTCTTTAAAATGACCTGCATCTTCTACATTTATAGGAGAGATCCATGGGTGTATCAACACCGTCACCCCAAGTATCTTGTACACCTATCAACCCTAAACAAACTCCATCATCAAAGGATTTTTTTTGTCACTCCTCTTTCTCCGTGGTTGTTTTTGAAACCCTGCTGCCACCTCATCATCGACGACTAAACATAACTTCGCTTTGAAGAAGCCACATTTAGTTAAATCCAGATTATAAAAACCCCTTGTCTAAGCCACCACTCATATGAATCAACCATACCCAATCATTACGAAAACCCACCCAATCAATAGCCTCATCTTCCTCGACTTTGACCCGAGAAGAAAGGGTCTTACACCAAAATCCTTGCTATGTTGGTGGATTTTCATGCAACCATTTCCCTACCCCCCCACGTAGACTTTTTCTATGATCCATCTAAACCTCGACCTATAGGTTATGATGAGTTTAAAATCTGCACTTACCACACACCGGGACATGATGTAGAGGGATGCAAAGCTTTAAAAGCCATACTTCATCAGTCACCTATCTATAAAAGGTTAAGAAAGACAACTTACAAAGGGAGAAACCTTTAGCTTAATCCCCTCTCCTATACCACTTATCCCCTCCTCACCAAGATCTATCATTATTACAACCCCACCTCAAAAAAATATGACTTATCCCTCCTGCCATCTTCCTCCTCTCGTGTTCATGAGATCAACATGATTAGTGTTGCTACTCGAGGATAGAAAAACAATGGGAAAGCTAAAGAAAGCACACCTGCGGCCTCTCTTTCTCCGTCCACCATCCCGATCGCACCACCACCTAAAGTGGTTATTCATGGACCTGCCTACCCGTCTCTGATGGAGTTGCCCACCGAACCATGATCAAACAACTTCACCAATCACCTGTAAAAATGACACTGTATGATCTCATTCAAACCTCTGAATCTCATCGACAAGCTCTTGTTGAAATCCTTCAAGGTATAGAGGTCCTACCTAATGAAACCTTTCCCGTTGCCTCCATTTTAACACCCAATCATGTTGCTTCTCTCACCAAACAACCTACCTCCCCAACCACTTCTGTCCCTGTACAACAAACCACTGCTGTCAGTTTCTCCGAAGATGAAATTGTCGACTTTGGTGCAGAAGATCCTGACCCCACTCTTTTCATCTCGGCTTACGTCCGGGACATCCGAGTACGTCGTGTTATGATCGATGGGGTGCTAGCTTAAACATCATCTCTTCCAAATCCTTCCAACAAATGAATATCCCTTCTAGTTGCATGTGTGTGCCAACCCCACCATGTTGCGGTCATTCAATGATGCTATTACTTCTACCTTAGGCACCGTGATCCTTAACATTTGTGTAGGGCCACGGACCTTACCCGAACTCTTCTATGTCCTTGAGGGATAATTCCAATACAACATGTTGTTAGGCCGCCCTTGGATCCGGGCTATGGGATGTGTTCCCTCCACCTTACATAGATGCATAAAATTGAGTATGAGGGGAAGTCCTACACCGTAAAAGCTGACCCTCCCCCCTTCAAAACCTGCAATATGTTATATCACCCTAATGATGTGCTTGTACCAGTCAAGACACCCATTCATCCAACCCAACCATCTATTTCGACCACACCTCAACCATCCACCTCAACCGCACCTACACCTTCAACCAATGAAACCGCCATCACAAATACCACTTCCTTTCCCATGGACAACATCCCCACCTCAGATCCCTTAGTAGATGTTTTTCAACGCCTTACGCTGGGGGAGTATCACCTATATAACGTTAGCACTTTCCATACCCCACAGGAGTATGGACAGTTACATGCGCATCCTACCTACGACCGTCGTGTGGGGGAAGTAATCTCCTATGGACCACCTAATTGCCGCACCAACCTAACGTATGGGGGTGTCGACACATCCTCCATTACCCTGAACCTCCCCTTGGTGTGGTTCCCTTCCAATCTGATTTTCAATATCTAACTAATTGTCATTTCGCCTCACCTTCGACTCTTTATGCTTGGAAAGGTTTTGGTTTTGGTCTTTATGAACAAGGCCGCCATACAATCATTCCCGTGACTACACGCAAAACACAAAGATCATCAGTGGTCTTGGATTTCTACGAACCACCTACACCAAAAAAACCACATATCCGTTGTATCCGGGAAGATGATGAAGTCACCCCTTCCGAACCATCATCACCCATTTTGCCATCATCACCCACAGAGTCGATAGACCCTGAATCTATCCCTCCTAACTTTTTTTTCATAAACGCTATCTTCCTGGGTCCTCTCACTTATCAATGCGATAATGAGGACCCATCTTCTCTTCCCTTGTATCAGACATGATCGAAGAAGACTCACCTTAATTAATGTTGTTGAGTGCCAGGATGACGACTCCATCCTCACTTACCTTGGTGCGGACGACTCTTATATTCAATGCGCCTTACCATCTGAAACTCAAACCATGTTGAATGAGTCGACTATAGAAATCAACATCCACACAGAGGATGATCCTCACATTGTGAAGATCAGACAATCTCTTAATGCATCAGAACAAACTGCCTTTACTACCTTTCTCCATGCCCGCAACCAAGCTTTCGCTTGGTCTCTTGACATGCCGGGGAATTGATCCACGACATTGCGGTCCATAACATTACCACGAAACACGATTCCAAACGAGTTAAACGTAAGCCGAGAAAAATGCATCCACGCATTGCCCTCTTGGTCAAAGAAGAGCTTCAATGACTCCTTTTGTTTCCTTCATCTTACCTATTGACTATCCTCAATGGATTTCTAACATCGTACCTATTACTAAAGCAACAGGGGGACTTCGGATATGTACGGATTTCCGGGACCTTAACCTCGCTTGCCCAAAGGATGACTTCCCCCTACCAAGTATTGATCAACTTGTTGATCTCACTGCAGGCCATGAGATGCTTTCTCTCATGGATGGCTTCTCGAGGATATAATCAAATTTTGGTAGCCCGGCCGATCAACATAAAACGCATTCATAACTCCTTGGGAACCTTCGCTTTATCGTGTCATGTCGTTTCGGCCTTAAGAATGCTAGTGCGACCTATTAGTGGGCTATGACTTACATTTTTCATGACATTATGCACACTATCCTTGAGGATTATGTCGATGATCTTCTTGGCAAATCTAAACATCGCAGTGAACATCTCGATGTTTTAACCATTATTTTCGATCACCTATTACAATACTATGTTCGTCTTCAACCAAAGAAATGTGTCTTTGGTGTCCTTTGAGAAAACTCCTTGGTTTCATTGTCTCTTTGTGTGGCATCGAGGTCGATCCAGCTAAAGTCAAAGCTATCCTAGAAATGCCCCCACCCACTAACCTCAAACAATTGCGTAGTTTGCAGGGCAAACTCCAATCTATCCAGCGTTTCATCTCACAACTCTCGGATCGATGTCAACCTTTCCATCATCTCCTTAAAAAGGACATTGTCTTTCAATGGAGCGAAGAGTGCCACCAAGCCTTTGAGGCTCTTAAAGCCTATCTCTTGCAGCCACCCATGCTTATCCCACCTCAGGATGATCGCCCTTTCTACCTTTACCTTTCCGCCACCGACCATGTTGTAGGAGCCATGCTCGCACATCGTGACTCGAGCATCGAGAACAAGCCATTTATTACATAAGTCGTACTCTGGTGGATTATGAGACTAGGTATACACATGTAGAAAAGTTGTGCCTAGCCCTATCATTCGTGGCCACCAAACTCCGACATTACCTCCTGAATCACAAAACTTTTGTCATCACCAACGCGGACCCCATCCATTATATGTATGCAAAACCTCATCTAAACCAACGCATCCCATGATGGCTTATGCTCCTTTCCGACCTTGACCTTGATTTTTTACACCAGAAATCAATCAAAGGACAAACTTTCGCAGACCAACTCGCGGAAGCCCCTTTACCTGGGGAACAATTTACCAATTTTACTTTCCCTGACGAACTCATTGCCACTCTTTCACTCAGTGATGAGTTGTATTCAATGACCCTCTTCTTCGATGGATCCAAATGCCAGCGTGGTGGAGGGGCCGGCATTGTTCTCATTCCTCTTGATGCTGAACCTATGCCTCTTTCATTCTAGCTCGATTTCCCCTGCACTAATAATACAACGGAATACGAGGCCCTTGTTTTGGGTCTCCAGGTTACATTACACTTAGGTGTAAAATCTATTAACATTTTTGGTGACTCTCAATTGGTTGTCAATCAAGTTATGGGCATCTACCAATGTAAAAATGAGGAACTTCAAAAGTACAAACATTACGTGGATTCACTTTTGACCTTATTTACTCATTATTCTATCCAAACCATTCCCGCTCTACTAATAAATTTGTGGATACTATGGCTTGCTTAGCCTCGCAAATTCCTGCCTCACCAACTGACTCTGACATATTTGTCTTGGTCCAACAACTCTTTGCCCCATCTTACTCAGCCCGGATGTTTGTATGGTAAATAATGTGTCTGCTGACTCGCAGGATACTTGGTATCACCAATTTCATGACTACCTTACAACCTCTATTCTCCCACCTGACCTTACTAGTAACGGAAAACGTGCTTTTCTTAAAAGTGTTTCTCGTTATGTAGTCATGGGGGGACTCCTCTATAAACGTGGCTTTGATGGCATCCTCCTTCGATGTCTAACCGGCGTCGGAGGTTACCTATACCATCCAACAAGTCCATGACGGTATTTGTGGTGGACATTTTAGTGGCCTTACCATGGCCAAACGGATCCTTTGCCTAGGATATTATTGGCCTACTCTTAATAACGACTACTACGAATATGTTAAGCATTGTGTTATGTGTCAACAACATGCCAACCTTCAACATACTCCTAGCCATCCGCTACAGGTCGCACGAGATCTTTGGCCTTTCTCACAATGGGGTTTAGACCTTATTGGTGAGATTCACCCACCCTCTTTGCAACGTCACCGTTGGATAATCATAAAAATGAATATTACACTAAATGGGTGGAGGCCATTCCACTCATTTCAACCAAAAAATAAAAAATTGTAGAATTCATTAACCATCACATTATTTGTCGTTTTGGTGTTCCTCATCGCCTGATAACAGATAATGGAAAATATTTCAAAAACAAGTGATTACAAGACCTTTGTGACAACTTTGGTATCAAACTTAGCTTCTCATCACCTTACTATCCACAAGCAAATGGTCAAGCCAAATCTTCTAACAAAACCCTGACCAAAATTCTCATGAAATTTGTTAATGATTCTGGAAAAAATTGGCCTGATCACATCCCCTTTGCCCTTTGGGCTTATCGTACCAGCATTCGTACCTCCACTAATGCCACCCCATTTTCTTTGATATATGGTACCGAGGCTATCTTGCCTCTCGAAATACAAATACCCTCCCTAAGAATATCTCTTCAGGATATTCTCACCAATGATGATTTCTGCCAAGAGCGGTTAGCCCAATTGGAGCTTCTTGACGAGCGTCATCTTACAGCTCTTAACCACCTTCAAATCTATCAAAAGCGCATCAAGCATGCTTATGATAAGTGACTTCATGAGTGTACCTTTAAGGTTGGTGATCTTGTCCTCAAAGAGAATCAACATGTAACCAAACTAGAAAAGAGCAAACGTGGAAAATTTGCTCCAAATTGGATTGGGCCTTACATTATCACTCACACTTATGGATCAGGCACTTATCATTTAGCTTCACTTAATGGTAAACTGAGCCTGAACCCCTTAATGCCTTGCATCTTTGACCATTCTACTATTGAATTTAGTGTTATATCACTTCTTATCTACCTTACGCTCATCCCTTGAGCTCATTTACCACCTCATACACTTTGTTTCATACATCTCAAAATAGAATCAAGCTCACGTAGTTTGGTCATCACCTCCTCTTAAAGATGCCTTCCCCTTTTTAGTCTGGTCCATGACTTAAAAGTATCAAAATAACACGTTCTCAATTATACACTTATGGGATATTCTTGAGTCAAACTTTCTACAAAACTAGATGCTTCATGCCAAATGGACATCTAGACCTCTAAGTTATACATAGACTACTCCCTCGAAGGACAACTATGTGCAAAACCACTTCTACTATTATAAATAGACTGCTCCCCCGAAGGACAACTATACACAAAAACCGCATCTGCTACTATAAATAGACTGCTCCCTTGAAGGACAGCTATACAAAGTCAGCCTTTATCAGAAGCTTCTCGCATTGATCAGCTTCATGAAGACCTCAAGAACAACAAAATATATATCCCATGTAGACTTCCCACATCGATCAGTCTATATCCAGAAAAAGTAAAAAGCAGTATTCCAAAGCACTTTTGAGTCATGGACTTGTCTATTTAGGTTTGGTTCTCTTTCATTAGAATAATCACCTTATAACAAGTTCTCTGCACCCCAACTATATCAACCACCTCACCTCACCATTCGTCAAAGCAACAAAACTCAAGGGACGTGACATATATCTAATATATTGTGATTATACAACTCTTTTCACCTATCGACTTCTCGCATATGCAAGGTACCTAGGGATTCAAGCTCATCCTATGTTAATATGTGGTTTGTTTAGCTCTTCTCAACTACGGGACACTTTTTCCTCTTTTACTCGAATCTAGGATTATGTGTTGACCTTAATCAGGACATGGTTCCCTACTACTTGGGTAAGCTAACTTTCGCTTCACCTATACCTACACCAACATCACCACTTACCACACAACATTACCCTACCAATATCTAAATTTTTACTAATCAAATTGCCTAACCACAACCAAATTGCCGAATTCACCTCTCCTGGTCCTAAGGAGAACTACATCGATCGAGGCCCCTCCTTGCTTTGTGCAATGGGCTATGTAGGCAGACTTGGGAACATGGGGTCTCCCAAGGTTAGCTCGACCATCCCCTACCATAACCTATCATGTGTTGTAAATATAAATATTTTTGTGTATTTCTATTTGATAACATTCATCTTTATCCTTTTTCAAAAAAAAACATTCAAAACACAACCATTCTTATTATTATCATAACTCAAATCAACATACATATTCAAGTTTTATTTAGATGTTAAACAAATACATCTTCTCTATCATCGACACTTGCAGGTCGGCATCCTTATTTATTCTTATACCCCTATGAAATTCACTTAGACCCTTGCGCCTCCTCCCGAATCAGGTGGTGATCGTGATCATCGATGCCACTCACTTGGCCTCTCCATCCTCAAAGGTGCCACTGCTATTGGTTCCTCCCACTGATCCGCCAACATCTCCTGTAACATACGAATACGCCCTCTCGCGTGGAGGAATCTTGCCTCTAGTCTCTCCACTCGTAACTGTAAAACCTCTAACAATCCCGTTGTCTCATTCACCTGTGTTTGAAGCTGGTGAACCAAATCCTGCAGGTGGTCTCTCTCCGCTGTAATCACAGCTATGTCAGGATGATCGGCCCTCTCACGTACACCTCGCAGCTCTGCTACCCACCATAATCTATAAGCCTCTGTCGCTCCCGCATCCATTACCCTGCGATCGGCTGCTATCTCTTCTGGCCCTTCTGGAGGTGTCGGCTAGGGAGGTGAGAATGATGCCTCGGCGTCGATCCTCATGTATGGTCTATAAGCCATGGGTATATCCTAAACAAATCCAAATTTTCACCGCACGTGATCTAGAGGAATCCTCTCGTACGTACTCACGGCATGTGCCCTGTGATCCACCTCAATCAATCTACAACCCTCAACTCCTCAGCTATGTTCTCTGTCACCATATAGTTCCTATAAGGCCTCCAACAAATATCCACAATCATCACCATCTCCCATACCTGCCTATAATACTTGATGTCATCTATCACGGCCTAGGATCTCGCCTCTTGTTCTATCTGGACCCATCGTCTGAATCCCAACCTCTGCACTCTTGTCTCTCTTTCCTGGATTAGTCGGCCTATTGGTCACACACACACAATGTGCTCATAGGCCCAACAATGTAATAAGTATGCACAATCCAGTGTCATCCTGTGATTTCACTGTAGGCCCATAAACCCCTGTATAGCTCCACCAGATATGCGGGTGCCCATGCGAAAGTCACGCTCCTTTCTATCATTTCCCAAATAATACACATCAATGCTTTTGGAAATATTCCCCCATCCGCCCTAGTAATGCATAATACCCCACCGCTATCATTAATACCACACTCACCCAACCTTGTTTCCTCAGGGTGTGTTGCATACATTGTACCATAAGTGAATGTCAAACCTCGCTGTGTCAAATCTCATGCAGCTGAACCAAATACTATTATTATCGCTCCCCGCGCCACGCTAGGCCCTCCTGATACACTGGTCTTCCTATAATTGGGAGCCTCAAAATTCTAAACACATCTTCTAATGTCACTGGCATCTCCCCTATTGGTAGATAGAAGGTATTCTTTTCCGGATTCCACCTCTCAATCAACGCCTGCAACATAGCATGATTGTGTGTGATTCGTGAATAATAGTGGATTCCACTTAACCCCACACGGTTTATCAATACCCATTCAGCTAGTGTTACATCCGCTCGGACTCGTGATAACAAAGCTGGTACACTATCATTCATCCTCAAACCTACCTCTGCCTGCATACATCAAATCAACAAACAAACCATTCAATAAATCAAATCCCCAAGTGTTTTTTCTCACATTCTAGAATTTCATACAGTAACCGATATCGGTTATAGATAACCGATACCGGTTGCCTAACCGATACCGGTTATCTCTAAACGATACCGGTCACTGTCAAACATATACAACCTGCTTAAAAACATCCCCTACGATAATTATTTTGCTCGTTTACTCCTCTCTACACCTACAAACATACGCGAAACCCCCGCTTACCTACCCCATAACACTCACCCCATCCCAAACCCTTACCTATCACCTTTTCTTTCTAGTCTCTATCCACTTACCTTCTCTCATCCTATTCATAAAACATGCAAGAATTAAATTACAACCAAACAGTTTACCTCTTTGGGACTTAAGACTTAGCGGTGGAACCTGTCTTCCCTCTCGTCTCTACCTGCTGGATGCTTCTCCTTGTCCAGCCATGTTCACCACCCTCTTCAATATAACTTGCCTTTCTACCTTCTTAATCTCAGCCCACAATCACTTTACCTGTCTCTTTCCTCCTTATCACTCAATTCTCCCATGCAATTATACTGTATCAGTTGTCAAACAGCGTCGCATTCTCGTATTTAACTTATTGCATGCCTCTAAAAATAAGAACTCAAGTTGTCTCCCAAGCTTTTCTATTTTTAGAAAAGCTTATTTTAAATAACCGATATCGGTTATCGGTATCGGTCATATATCTAACCGATATCGGTCATATGTCTCCCTTTGCTTAAACCTAGGCCTTTTCTTTGTTTTTTGCAAATTTTTGGTGGCGCCCGCCTCTTTTTCCTGCATAACGACATCATTATCAATATTTGTCATCAAAATCCCATCAACACATATATATATATCATCACAATTTCATCAACACCATCTATCTACATTAAATTTCAAAAATCATCGACAAAATACATGCGACATTTTAACATCAAACCCATCAGTATACACACCATGTGGATCAACCTCATCATCTATATACATTAAATTTCAAAAACCATCGACAAAACACATAAGACATTTACACACCATGTGGATCAAAATCATCATCTCTATATATCAATGTCAAAATATACAATTTGCCTTGCATGGGGGCCTCTGTGATCTCATCAAAAATAATACAAATAAATATGCAACGCAGCCGCTATCCTGATCTAAAAAAATCTCAACTCGGCTCGTAGGCTCGAAAGGCCGTCTATCATGTCAAAAATATACTCGGCTCGTAGGCGGTATCAACTATACAACATGTACTCGGCTCATGAGGCAGTATATACAACAAAAATGAATGAATAACTAAATAATATATGGGCACGCATGCCTCAATATACATACCGGTTCGCGAGAGCCGGTGTCTATATCAATCCAAAAAAAAAACCATCACCGCTACCCGAATGTCTCAGCTCTCTCTCGCCACCCTCGGCTGTCTCCTGCTGGTCCCTGTGCTGGCTCTCTCCTCCTCCATGCAGACCCACCGGTGTGGCATTTGCACCTCCACAGGATTCTCGGCTCCGAGGATGTCTTGGCTTTTGTGCGCCGCATACGGTGATAATCAGCCCTGTACCATCGAGGATGTCTTGATAATATCGGGCCTCCACTCTGCCTCCATATAGCGGGCCCTGTGCCACCATGGCTGCTGGGGCTAGTCCCCGACTCCTAATAGTAGTGGCCCCTATCCTGCCGGTACTGGTGCTGTGGCGTGCACTGCACTGCACTGCACTGTGGAGGTGCTGTGCCCTTCTTTGGTGCTTGTGGTGCCAGGATTATGCAAAGGCTGCGGTGTGCTCGAGCTGTGCTCACAGGCTAACTTCCTGTAGCACCCCAATCTAATCTGCATGTCGCAGCAATAAGCTACCCTGTAATAACTACACTGTCCTAAGAGCGGTCCCTCTCTGCTATAACAGCCGCCAAATCTGGTGCGGGCTGTGCTCTCCTAGCTGCTCTCTCCCCTACCCACCAAACCAAAAAGGCCCCTGTCACTCCAGCATCATCCACTGTATCATCCGCCGGCCTCTCTGCTACCCAATCTGGGTCAACGGGCTGCGGTGCAGGCAGTGGCACTCTACATCATCCCTCCGGTACTGTGGGAAGGGAGGTGGCTCATCCTGTCGCAAGCCCAACTGCCGTCGTACCCTCTCTAGGGGTATCACTCATACTCTCGGGCCTCCATCCAGCTATCTAGAAACTATACTGGATCTAGCGCATCTGTGCTCGGGCTCCTCCTCGGGGCTGATGGCCTCTGTAGGGCCTCCATATAATGTCTAGGGCGGTCAAGCCCTCTAGCATATGACGGTAGTAGGCCACATCCCGTCCTGCGAGCACCACTCGTGGCTGGCCCATGACCCCCAACCACCTCTGAAATCCATATCGTAGACAATGTGGCCCAGCTGCTTTGGGCAGCCCTATTGGTCGTAGTATATGATGATGTGCTCGTACGCCCAAGAAGTGTAACAAAAATGTCGAGAAAATACCAAATCACCTCATCCGGCGATAGCCCCACAGCTCTCTGTATAGTTGCGAGATACATTGGTGGTGCTTAGGCATAGCATGTATGCTCCTCTACCATCTCGTGCAACACTCCCATCAAAGCCTGTGGGAAGCGGCCTCCCTCTGAGTCCGGGAGGGCAAAGCAGGTGATACCTATCATCATCAACACGACAAGCCGTGTCTCCTGTTGGTGTGCGCGATACATGTCGCCATAGGCAATGCTCGCGTTGTGATAGGTCAACAATGCAGCTGCATCCCCAAATACATGCAGGATGTTATCCATCGCCGTCTCCGCATCCACCTGGAACACTACCTCCCCTACGATCGACAGTCTCAGGATGCGATACACATCCTCTAATGTAATCGTCATCTCTCTAGTAGGGAGATGGAAAACATTGGTTGCGGATCCCATCTCTCGATGAGGGAAACCATCAGGCTGTGGTCCCTATCCACAGCCCTATACCAGCTGGACTCCGCCGAGTCCCACCTCTCGCATAATGGCCCAATGCTGCGGACACATGTGGCCGCATCCATCTCAATAAAGGGGGCATCCGATCCCGCATCGTAAGCTGCTGGCGTGCCTGCAAAAACAACCCACTTCATCAGGCCTACCCTTTACAATAACAACTACTTTAACTCTCTCTACCCACTCAACCTACCAACCACCCCGATCTACTCTAGTCATCTAACTATACCCCGCCAATTTAACACCTCCTACTTCATACCCAACACCTAATCTATCCTACCCGAACCAACCACACAACCACCCCATTTCCCCCCACCCCAATCACCTTTCCTATCAACTCTACCCCCTCCCCCTTCACCCCCAAACACAAAAACAAACCAACAATACAATTCTAACAAAAAAAAAAAGGTACCGATGTCGGTCGACATATGACCGACGCCGGTCTCTCGGCAAACACATTATCCCAAACATTCTGTGACCGATGCCGGTCACTTAGTGACCGACATCGGTCACTTTGTCCCGAATCTGGGCCGAACCCAAAATGGCCCGTAAAATATTTTTTTCACCTATTTCCCCCTTTACCCACAAGAAAACCCTAAAAACCTACCCACCCTACCGCTTTGACCTAACTAGCCTACCTACCCACTCCATTTTGCAAATTACCTCCATTCATTCCTTATTTTCTTAAAATTAGGATTCCTACCCAAAACCCACATCTAAGTTAAACTCATTAAATTCACAAAGGTAAGAGCTCAGAGCCTACCAGTACGACTACACGTCATCGTGGTGGGATAGGTGGCGGTGGTCCAGCTCCTCCAGCACCTCCTGCTCCTCCTGGCTGTGCCATGGCTCCAAATCTCCTCAGTTGGGTCCTCAACCAATCAACCTCTACCTCCTGATCGCTGGGGTCTACCTCCCACTCACTCCTCCACTCAAATAATGCCACCTCAGCCCACAAACTCAACAAAATCACTTCACACCTCAGAAAACTAAATTTGGGCACTCAAATTCACAAAGTGACAATGACAGGCCGTATTTTTCTTTTTATAGGTTTTGACCTATAATCGATACCGATTTATTTTGCGCCTAGAAAAAGCGGTATCGGGTATAACCGATAACCACCGATATCGGTTCACCTACTTCCTTCACCTAACTCCCGTCCTTATCCACCAATCTCAAATTTTTCCCCATCACCTACCCCCGGCTTTCTGTGACTAGCCTTACTTTGACTTCAATCGCACGACCCGAGGCCCAACGAACCAATCAGCCCCGACCCAAGGCCGCACCCAACCAATCAAGCCCGACCCAAGGTTGTAACCACCATCAATCAGGCCCGACCCAAGGCCGCACCCAACCAATCAGGCCCGACCCAAGGCCACTGACCACTCAATCGGGCCCGACCCATTTGAGGCCCGACCCAAGGCCGCACCCAACCAATCAAGCCCGACCTAAGGCCGCAACCACTCAATCAGGCCCGACCCAAGGCCACACCCAACCAATCAGGCCTGACCCAAGGCCGTAACAAACTAATCAGGCGACGACCAAGGCGCACTAACCAATCAGGCTCGACCCCGGCCCTCACTTACCAATCGGGCGTGCCCGAGGCCCAAGGCCGCAACTAACCAATCAGGCCTGACCCAAGGCCGCACCCAACCAATCAGGCCCGACCCACGGCCCTCACTAATCAATCGGCCTGACCCAAAGCCACACCAATTAAATACCTCACCCAAAACCCGCAAATTACAATTTTATCCACCCATCATGTAGCTTTTTGTTCAATCGAGCTCACATGTTTGTGTTTTAGCATGATTAGGGTACTTGACTTGATCAGTCGACCAACTTTGCCTAGACCAAGACCGTGACGTTTATCTCAACCAAACCAACCATTTGGTACTACCGAACATGCCTAAACGTTCTTGTACCTTACCCATTATATCCCCTAGAGCTACTTCCTATGCCTTGGATACCAGGATTATATCACCCTTGTTTGGATAAACTATCGACCTTTGCCTATGAATTACTTGTTTGCTCTTCAAATCATGTACCCTGGTCGCACTACTGCATTTCAACGTGTGTCTGCTTCCTTGAACTTACCCCACCATCTTCCCATCATCTCCACACCATTCACCCTTTATCAACCCTATCCCTGATTTCACGTCACCTCAATCTGTGATAGATTTGAGGGGGATTACCTATACCCTTAATGGGAGTAACCACTTCTTATTATTGTCAGTGCAGCTTTACAAGACAAGCTACACGACAACAAGGGGCTAATGTAGACACCAAATTTGTGTCTTACGACACCCTATGCCCCACATCTCATTTCGCAACCTAACCTCACCACCTAAACCTTACACAATTATTTATTAATTACCTTATAATTAATAAATCCACATCTCCAAACCTGCCACCTCATTTCACCACCTCATCATGACCTAGCCCTAACCCTAAATTAACCTAATTAAGACCTATAACTTGGTCTACATCCACACCCATGACTAATTACTCCTTACCCGCACCAAAACCAACCTAATAATGACTTGACCAAGCCCACAACTAATCCCTCGGGAGAAAAGGAGGGAAAGTTGGCTATTTTACTAAAAATAGCCCACTTTGACTTAACCAACATCGGTTCCTACTCGACCGCCGTCGGTTACGTAACCGCCATTGGTTCCCTGTAAATGACCTCCCCCAACCAAAAACAAAGGATGGAACTCATTTGAAAAAAGGATCCAAAATTCACTTGGTAGAGCAGAGACAAGTGAAGAAAAGAGAAGAGCATCGAGCCGAAGACTGTAACTAAGCCATTGGATTGCGTTGTCACCCCGTTCAAGCATTGGAAAAGATTGAGGATAGCTTCATCAGCTCATTTTCCAATACCAGATCATCCCAACTGAGCCTTACTATCACTACCACATTCCTTGGACCTGAATCTTCATCAAGAACGAGTAAGTAGTGTCTTGTATGTTTCTAAGCACCATTTCCTGAGTCTTTTGATTGATAGTAATTATAAGCTCACTCCTAGATCTACCACCTACCAGCACCCTGCACTTAACCTTCATCCATACATCCTTGTATTGCCTAGAAGACAGTTTTATCACACTCTGAGTCTTCCCTATCATCTCACTATTCCCCTCAGCCATCCACCAGTCTTAAAAACCCCACAATCACCCTACAACCAACCTCCATCCAGAAGCACCTAGATTACTGACCCTACCGGTGTCAGTTATCCCCTACCAAGCAGTGGTTCTCTAACCGCGGTTGGTTATCCAGTGACCGGCATCGGTCACTGTGACTTATACCCAAAACCTTCCTCTCACCTATTTGTCTCCTAACAACCTCGGATCCAGTCTAGATTATCCCTATAATTTGAAATTTGAGCGTATCACGACCATCATCGACCAAACAAACAACGTGATGTTTTATTATTTGTAGTTTAGTCTCTATTGCTTTTTAACGAGGCACCTAAATCGTGATTTCGCAATAGTTTCTTTATTATCATTTGTGTTAATTCGTATTAAAAGGGGAATTGACCACCTTCGAAAGGAAGTCTAATATTTCCTAGGCCCAAGGCAGTTCCCTCATTTATTGTCTAACTAAAATCTGGTGGTCTTGTATTCTTACTTGCAGGTAGTCCTTCCTAGACAAAAAGGAGTTCTTTGCAATCGATCTGATCTCTCTCTACGGTATGCGCACACCCTCTCAACATTCAATAGGTATTCCTCCTAGCCCTAACCCTTATCTGTTTCTCAAAAGAATGAAAGGATAGAAGCAAATCTATTCCAGAGCGAAAACATTGCTGTGTGAAACACCGAGATTCCACCAAGGATGTCCCCAAATAGACCTTGGGTAGTTCACCAAGTTCCTCCAATGCTGGTGGTGTTTCTAATTCTTGAATGATTGGAGGAGTCTCCACAATATTTACATTTCTACCTAGGGTAGTCTTCTCTTCTTTCAATCCCAAGTATTCAAATGCTCTCTTTTTGTGCTCAGGAATCTTAAGCAACTCAACAATTGGAACAGAGAATTTGATTTGACTTAAAACTTGGGCAATATCATATGGGACATTCCTTGGCAAGGCAAGTATTAGAAGGAAAACTAACACACTCATTAGGTGGTACATGATTTTTGATAACTTGGGCATGAGGAGGGATATGATTTTTGTTTAGAACTGCAGGGCTTTTAGCAAATGCCTCTTTCTTAGGATCCTCTTTAGGAATGTTTGAAAGTAAGGGAGCTTTTGGATTTGCTTGAGGCCCTATCCCTTTAACAACCTTACTTCTTGTGTTATATTCCTTCTCTTGAGCAATAACAACATTCATCAGTAATTTTCTATCCTCCTCAGATGGAATTCCTCCATCATACTTCTTTATCATTAAAGCCCTTAAATATTCAAAGTCATTATTGGGAAATTCAAAATCCTGTATAGTATCTACTTCTAAAATATTAGAGGGAGGAGGAATATGTACCCTATGAATACAGTCCCAAAAAGTGGCAGCAGTCCAGGCACTTATCACCTCAGTTAAAGTTTCCCCTTGTTATAAGCTTGTGGAACAACCCATCATGCGAAATCATCATCATTATCATAAAATTATTCTTCTTCTTACTGATATTCTTCACAAGGAGCATGAGGCATGAAACATTTTTCACACCAATCAATGACATCTGTCTCCTCCACAACAACAACTCTAGCAGCCAAAGGATCAGGTACCATTCTGTTATCCCTAGCTTGGGACTATCTATTTCCAAATCCAACAGGTCCCTTGCCTCTGTCATCAAATCTTTGGTGATTTGTGAACATTTCTTGGCCTTGTTGCTTGTGTTGACCTTGTGAGCTCTGTCCCAATTCCTTTCTCAGCTCAGGCTAGTTTGTAGGAAATTTCCTTGACCCCTTCCAAATTTTTCACAACCTCCTCCAAATCAGTAGCCTTGCTTGTTTGAGGATTTTCTAGGTTAACCAGCTTTACACCCTCCCTTTTTGGAGGCTTTCCAATTGCCTTGATTTTGTTCTCTATTTGCAAATCCATGGTGAAGGCCTACCTCAATTTTTTGGGGTTCTTGTCTCTTAAGTAATATGCATCATTTTTATCAAATGCATTAGAATATTTGATCAAACATGACTCATCACAAGGTCTTATCCTAACATGAAATCTCTTCAAGGTCTTATTAAACATTGTGTTGAAATCATGTACTTGAATCATTAGGATACTTTTTATGTTTTCAAAATTTTCCAATAGAAACCTAGGGTCAGTTCTATCACCATAATGCAATCTAAATGCATTACTCATCTCAATCCAAGAATTAATAGAGTTATCTAGAAATTCTTTATACGATCCTGGCATCCTCTTCCAAGGTATGGATAAAAAACTTGATATATACATATTCATGTTCAATCTCAAAATCTTCCATCATATTGATAAAAATATTTAGATGCGATCACTAGTAATAACATTTTTCCTCGGAACTTTGGTGTTCTATTTCTTACATCTTGAGGCACTACATTAAGATATCCACCATCCCCACAAAATTTATAGGTCCAAAGGTGTTTACAACAAAAGGGGGTATGGGTGGGGGCTAGGCCATGTTGATTGAAGGTGACCATGGAAGGGTGACAAATGATAAGGGGTAGCAGTTCTTTGGAACACAGGAGTATAATTTTCAAAATGGGTATCCCCTAAAGGCCTTTTTTCTTGGAAATCCCTATCAACCTCAGAAAAATATAGGTGTAGAATGTGTAGCAAACCTTTCAAAATCAAATGAAGGCCCTTCTTCAGTTGTAGAATTCAATTCCAAAGAGGATACCTAATTCAAAGTCACTTGAATTGTAGTCTTCATTAATAAGCCGATTACTTTCATCAATGGAGATCCGTCTTATTTTCTGTTGTTCTCGCACAACTCTCCAGGATTTTCTTCCTTCTGATTTTGATTTTCCTAGCTCTGGAAATAATGTCCTAGCAGGATCCCTAGCAAAGAAATATATTCTTCCTTCCATCTTTGCCAATATTAGTAACAAATCGACTTTAATGATTTTTAAGACAACAGTACTTATTTAAAATCAAATCAACAGGATTCACCACTAAGAATTTACACCTTAGTTGTGCAAATGCACTAAGTATAATCTGTCAAATGTCTGTCAATGCTAGAAACTAGAAACAGAAAGATCCTAAACTTTCTTTACCCAGATTTATTAAATGAAAGGTAGTGCGCTAGGTGTAAAAACTAAAAGAATCGCACACAACACTTGGAGCATACAAGGAGTGTTTTACTAGGGCCTTGAATTTGAACTAAACTCCCCAAAAATGGTGCCAAAAGTGTGTTGGTACCCAAATTTAATCTACTTTAAATACCGAGAAACATCATATATTTTGACATGACTCTCAAAGGCAGATAGATAATCACGTATGTCATTTTGTAGCCAGGGAAGCAATCTATCAGACTTGTTAGCACTCAGGTTTCAAAAGGAGTGGGTAGCACCTTAAAAGGATGTGATCTAATCCTAACTATTTTAGGTTGTTCCTTTCAACCAAGGTAATAGAACCTATTTTGTAACCTCTGTTATTAAAGAATGTTGGTAGATCCTTCTTTTGCATAAATTTTGAGATAAGACCTTGGAAAAATATGATCAACACACCAAATCGACTCTCATGAGTTGTCACTTCTAGATCATGGAGATATTTTCAAAACAAGGCAAAGGTTACAAAAAGACATTTGGGACCACGATTGCTTTTACATGTTTTAGTAACAAAGATTTTGTATTTCTACACACATAGGACAAACAGGGGTAGTACAGGTAGGATTGGTTGTTTTTGAATAAATTATTTGTGGGAGGTGGGGCAGGATGAAATTGAATTACCAGATCCTTGAGGAATCTTACAAAATGGAAGGTTGAACCAACAGAATGCCACATAACAGCTATAGTGTTTCTTTAACCAGAATATGTGCTTCAGTGGAGGCCCAGATTAGCACCTTTCAACACAATCTTTGAGATTCGGTCACGAAGGTTCGCGTTAGGAAACCCAAAAAAGTATCAAGATCTAAGCCAAATCATGCCTAAGGTACAACCAAAGGCTTATAGACAAGCTCTGTCAACAAATGAAAGAAAATTGATTTTAAATTATTTATTCAAATCCTAGATGAAAGCTCTTCTAAGGAATGAAATTGCAGATGCCACTAAACTATCACAAGGATTGAGGCCTGTGTGATTGAATCAGATTTTAATACAAGATTGCAATAGAAACAAGAAAAACTACTCATGAACATTCAGAAATAAAACAAACACATTTTTCTCAAGATAACATAGAATAACTTAAATTTGATTAAATCTATCAGTAGGGGAAAGTTTCTAGAACAGTCTCAGAGCTTGTCAATGGCTATACACTTGTAACCACCTTGACATGATCAAATTTAATACAAAAGAGATATACAAGCTTCTCAAATGACTTCTCAAAAAATGATGGGCTCTGTCAAGGTTTCTATTAGAAAAATTAGTCTCAATCCTTAACACTCCAACCATTTACATGAAAAATTTGTGCCATTTATAACATTCACAATAGAGCCCCTTCTTCCCCAAAAGACAAAAACATTTAATGCACCAGTGCTCGCCATGATTTTGATTGTGATTCTTAGAATCAGATCTATAAAAAGTTATCAGGTGCTCGAGGGGGCAGATCTCATCGAATATCTCCCACATTCAACTCCTTCCTTTGATAGATCACTCTTTCTTCAATTCGCCAACCATTTCCGCCCCTAATTTGTAAAATCTGGCTCCTTGCATACTCGGGAGGAGAAAAATAGAAAATCCGATTGAGCATGATAGTCAAACCATTTTAATCATGAAAGACATCTTCCAAATCTCCCCACCAAACTCAGATATCAACATTAACTCCCCTCTCTACTTGGCGTGTAGGAAATACCAAGAAATCATGAAGACTCACACTTCTAAGCATGTTTCAGTAAAATGGGGAAAATCAGATACAAACTCTCAACTTTTGTTGATCTTTACTTTTAATTTGGGCCATCCACGTGGGAGATTAAAACTTAAAAATAGACCTGAGGGCTTCCTCTAAATTTTTACAACTTTTGGAAAAATGGAAAAAAATTTCATTTTTCTCCACACCTCCGCCCTTGGGAAATGAGCCTGCCACGTGTCTTGAGGTTGGTCCCAAAGGAACCGTGGATAAATTCTTCCATTTAACCCTCTTTTTGGAAAAGGAAAATTTTCTAATTTTTCCCCACAGCTCTGCCCTTAAAAAATAGGCCTGACATGTGTCCCAATGTAGTTCCTATGCGACCATGCTTCCCCTTTTTACTTTTAACTCTTTTCTCCCAAAAGGAAATTTTTCCAAATTTCCCCAAGAATCCGTACCTCTGCCATTGATCAAAGTAAGCGTTGACCTTTCCTTTATCGGGCTGTGGGCCATTTTGATGTTTTTAGTCATTTGCATATCAAGGGGAAAAAAATCCAAATTTCCCCGATGGTCCGCCTCCCCACCCCTTTGACTTTTCAAACCACCATGTGTCACCATGGCGCACCTTGAGATGGTCCCAAAATTAGATACCTTGAATGAATGTGGAATCACCACTTGTCCTAGCCTGAAATTTTTTTCGAATTATTGAAGCTCAGTGGAAGGCTCCATGTGTCATGCTCGAGGAAATTTCCTTTGGCCATTGAAAAGTCTAAGCAGAATGCAAAGTGAGTGGAGGCCTCCACGTGTCCTCTTGGCACTTCTTTAAAATGAAACTCAAGGCCTGGTCCCCAAACATGTGTGGTTCCTCCATGTGTCCTAGACCTCCCAAAACCCTTTTAAAAAGACTAAGTATGGGAAGACCCGGTGGAAGCCTCCACGTGTCTCCATTGCACAATTTTAAAATGGTGACCGAGAGGAGACCCTAAATGAGCACGGGCTTGCCATGTCTCCCCATTTTCTACCACACTATTTTAATTGCATTAAATTTTTCTAAGTCTAGGAAAAGTAGCAGAAACCTCCAAATGTCCTCGCGGCGCTACTCCAAGCCCAAACTAAAAGTAGATCCTTAAACGAGCGTCGTTCCTCCACATGGAAAATTTTTGAGTTTATGTTTTTCATGAAATTTCTGAAATACCCAGTTGAGCTACATCCAACAAAAAGAGGCCACATTCCTGTTGATGCAAGGATGCAAATTTGACCGGGAGAAATGCCCGTCAAACCATAAAATATAGAAAAATGATCATTTGATCCCGAAAATGAAAATTTCTCCAAGGACAAAGAATTTAGAAATGTTACAAGGCTCAAATATGTTTCTCAGAGATACATCCATTCATTTTCTTCAAGTATTTAGGGTAGAAATGACAAGGAAGACAAATCCCGACCATGGAGAAAAGAAAATACGGGAGAACTCAAGTTTTTAGACAAACGAGAGAATGAGAGACTGTTATCCAAGATAAGCCCCTACTTATTTTTAGTCAACTTTCCTTCATTCCTTCCTTGTGCCTCAGTCAATTTTTTTCACTTTTCAGGCACTCAAAATTATCTAGAAATGGCTTCATCAGATAGAGAATTTTCTCACCTTTCCAGAAAGGTAAAATTTTCCTTCTAACTCCTTGTAGTTTTGCAAGTTATGGCTCGATGGAGTTTTTGGGGGAAATTTTCCCTGGGAAGGCCTGCAACTAATAGGATGATGACACGTGTCATGGCAGAGCAATGGGCGTCGGAGGTAAGTTTAAAAAATTGCCAAAGGAGTTGGTGGAGGGTGCAAAGGGAAAACTTTTGCCCGCGGGCCCGCAGATGAAGGAGGAGCCGACACGTGTCTAGTCGGAGGCGGAAGTCAAGGGGTGGGGAATTTTTTGGTTTTTCACCAAAATTTGTAAAAGGCATAAAGGGGAAATATTGAAGCACATGCCTGCGGCTAATGAGGAAGCGACACATGGCAGCGGCGGAGTGGGGTGCGAGGGTGTTTGGGGATTTTTTCCCAAAGTGAAATAGAAGGAAAAAAGGCAGGTTTAGCCTATGATCCCATCAGTGAATGGGAAGGTGACATGTTTCCTAGAGTGGTGAAGGTGTGGAGGTTTTTTGGAAAATTTTCCAAACGGGAAAAAATTCATATTCTGGCACACGAATCCATTTTTTGACCTAATTTTTCCAAGTTTTTGCACGAATATTGAGAGGGGCATAAATTTTGATCCAGAGCTTGTATTTTCTCAATTTTGGTGTCATTGTAAAGCTATTGAAGTCCTCTACATGATGAAATATTCAATTTTGATTTTTGGTGGAGTTTGGTGGGAGAAAAATAAAAAAATCCTTCGTCATGGGAAAAGAGTAGAACCGACATTCAACCACCAGTTTTAATGCAGTATGGCTTCCATTCTTCTCCAACATGGTCGAAAATCTTGGGGAATGAACTTTTAAGGGTACCCATGCCATTTTGATGAATTTGGTTAGTGATTGGACATTCATTTTCAACTTTCCCACATTTCTCCTTCCTGGACTCTATTTTTCATTGTTAAAAGCCAGATTTGGCTCATTTGTAAAGGGTTGAACATTTTATTTCTTGCAAACTCCCCTCTTCCCCTTGGCATGTGAATTTGAGGAGTTTCAAACCTTCCATGGAACTTGTGACACGTTTTTTCCTTTCTGCCAGTGTAATGCATTGTATCAGATTTGGGAAATGGTAATGCATGTTTTGTGAATGATCCCCCAATCCTCTCATGTGTTTATTATTGTTTTTATGGTCTTTCATTGCATTCTGGCAATCTGTGCATGCTTGGTGTTACATTTCTATGATTTGTGTTTATTTGCAAGCTAGAAGTTCATCACTCCTTTGGTGTATCACCATTTTTACTTAGTTTTATTTCCTTTTTGCATCCTTTATCTCTGTCTCCTTGGAATTTAGAGTAGGATTTAGTATTAAACCTCTGCAAATTCATGCATACACCTAAACAGAGGAGTAAGAACAAACTTCAATCTGGAGAGTTTTCTCACCTTGTAAGGCCCCACACCTTGGATAAAACTCAATGTTGTGCAATCACACTAAATGATCCAATTATGGATTGCAGATCTGAAGGTCATTTAGAGGGTGCTGTAGATTTGCACTAACAAGACCCAAATTACGAGACCTTTTCTAGGGGATCAAAGAAACAAGGAACAAACCATGGACCCATAAGTAATCTATGACCTAGGAATAGATTAAAAATGGCGACAAAAATTAACCAAGCACAACATGGGGAAAAAGAAAGTGACAGAGTCAGTAAACCAATATATTTTCAAAGGTAAATCAGTGGGCGAGACTATTTTGAGCACCAACACTAATCTAAACTAGATCTTATTGTAGAATCTTGCATGGATCTTCCTCCTTTTCTCTCATGGTTTCCTCCTCTCCAGCCTGCAAATTCAACAAAAGGAAATAGACCAAATAAGAAAAATAGAATAAGAAAAATGTTTTAATAGAAATTCATAAGGAAATTTAGGGCTAGTTTGGAACCCTAGGATCTAGTGGCCAAGATTGTTTTGATCTAAGGGTGGAGAATTCACCCTACTTTTGTTAGGTAGAAATGTATTTTAAATGTTTAATTTAAAATCCTTAAGGGTATGTGTAATGGGGGAATGGGGCCATCTAATTGCCTTAGAATGCTAACCTTTGTTAGTTCTTAGCAAGCCTTAAGAAGTCAATAGAAAGGACTCTAAGTAATAGGATAATAAATTTAAATAAATTAACATAAGGTTAACCTTGTTAGGATTGAACATTATCTAAAGAGAAGAAAATATTTAATTAAGTAAATTAATCTTTGGTACCTTCCTAATGAATAATTGATTAATGGACCTTAGAGATAAATTTGAAAATATGTTAACCTTTTAACTAGACTTGGTTCTTCAATCATAAAGCTGAGTTTCATGGTGTAAGTTAACTTAACGAACCCTAAAGGTTAAACACCCTGTAACCTTCCTATAACTTAAAAAAAAATATTCGTAATTTTTGGGTTAAGTTTTAGGTTGTACCGAGTTCCTAGAATGTCATTTTTTTGTCATTACACTTGGTATCAGAGTCGTGGGTTCAAATCTTGGACCCTTGGGCACACCTAGAAGACATGAAATATGAATATTTAACCTAGTGCAAAATTGGTTTCTTTTAATCTAGAAAACCACAATGTCTAATAATTGTATAATTTAGAAAACATAGAAAATTGAAACAAGACCTAGAACAATGAACTAACTCTCACCTTGATCTATGTAGGAGGCACGGATCAGACAAGGGGTCTTTTCACATAGACCTAGATGTACCATTGTCAGATCAAGCTGTAGCGGCCATTCTACCTCAGATTTTACAGATGCTTCAGGATGTCAATGCCACTATACGTGGAGATCCCTTGAGAGGATGATTTTCTAGACATGACATGGAGCTATCAGTGGAGGCCCATGTATCCCCTTGACATAGCGAGGAGTATAGGAAAATAACTTCTGCATGGAGTTAGCTAGGGCAGAGTCACCACAGAGAGGGCATGGGGATAGGATCTCAGGTCATAGGGATAGGTCTCAGAGCCCTATACAGAGGGAGGAGCATGCAAAGAGACCTAGGGTTTGTCGGACGTGCGCCGTAGACCATATCGAGAGAGATCTGAAGCTATGACCATCACAATATTCTGGTGATACATGAGGTTTTCAATCGAGGCCTGGTTGGTGAGCTTGAGTGGATGCTTCAATCTTTTCCCTTGTACTAGCAACATGAAAGCTTGTGTTGCGATCCATCTTCTGAGGGATGGAGCAGGATTCTAGTGGAGGACCGAGGAGCAGAAGCTCCATGTTGACTCAGAGACAATTACTTGGGAGCTATTTAAGGAGCATTTTAGGAGCAGGTATTTTCCTAGGAGGTTTATTCAGCAGCAGATAGACGAGTTTCATGACCTCTATCAGGCATCGATGACTGTAGTAGAGTATGAGAGTCAATTTATGGACATACTAGAGTACATAAACTATATGTAGGATGATCATGTAAGGATTCATAGGTTCATTTGAGGCCTGAACTTGGATTTGAGTGGCACGGTGCACATTCACTTCCCATAGACATTAGCAGAGGCCATGGAGAAGGCTTATATTGCAGAGGAGACACGAGGGAAGATGTAACATGCTAGAGAAAGAGTTCGGAGCCATATCCAGTAGATGCAGGATGGAAAATTGAGGGGGTCAGTTCCTCCTCCATGTGGTGGATAGAGCTCAGGACAAGCTTCGTTCAAGCCACCATAGCAACCACCTCAGCAGTAGTAGTAGTAGCAAACCCACCCACCTTACAGACCTCCTCAAAGATTTGATGCACAAAGGGGGCGAAGTATGGGGCCTCCTCCTAGGGGTCCCATTAGGACATAGGGTGCACCGAGAGCTCAGTCAACAGGAGCTCATCAGCAGAGATCTCGGCGATCAGTAGCTAGATCGTTAGGATACAAAGCTCGGACTTCTAGAATACCGGCTAGAGTTGCATCATATTGGAGAGGACTAGGTAGTTGTTATGGTTGTGGTGTTACTAGACATCATTGGAGAGATTTCCCACATAACCCTAGCAACAAGGGTAAGATGTAGATCTTAGAGCCTACTATTGGAGATATGGCACTCGAGCGATAGGATCTACGCGGTGGTCGAGAACCGCCAGTGAGCACAAAAGTACGATGATAGAGAAGACAAGTAGTATTGGTGGTGTTGGTACCCAAATTGATTCTCCCGTAGAAGCTGAGAAGAATCACAATTTTGACAGGAAGCTTAGAGACAAGAAGACCATGTTGTGTGTCTTTTTTTTGCTAGGGAAGAAAATTAGCTTGCTCTTTGTCACTCAGATGTCGAGAAATGGGTAGCACCCTTAAGAGGATTTGATCTATCCTCACTACTTTATGGTTGTTCCTTTCAACCAGGGTGAGAGGAACCTTTTGTATCCTGTTCTTTGTGGAGGACATGGAGATATCCTTCTTTCTAAATTTATTAAGAAGACATTGAATAAAATATGATAAATACAACAAAAATCTAATTCTCATGAGTTATCACCTAGATGATGGGGATATTTTCTAAGTAAGGTTCAGGATACTAAAGACAATGAAAACCTAATTAATTCTACATGTTTTGGTAATATAAATTATGCATTTATACACACACAGGACAAACATGGATAATATGGGTAGGATTGGTTGTTTTTAAATGAATTTTGGTGGGAGGTGAGGCAGAGTGGACTTTGATTCACCAGATCTTGAGAAATTTTACAAAAATGGAAGGCTTGATCAACAAAATGCTTTAGAACAGCTAAAATGTTCCTTTAACCAGAAGGTGTGCTTTTAGTGGAGGCCCAAATCAGCACGTTTTCACACAAACTTTAAGAATCCAAAATGAAGGCTCAAATTGAAAAACTTAGTTGAACATTGTCAACCTTTGTTTTACCACACCTAAGATACCCTCAAAGGCTAACAAACAATATTATCATCATGCTAGGAGTAAAGATACTTTAAATTTGTTTATTCCAATATCAAACGAAACCTCTTATGATAAATAAAATTACAAATTCCACCAAACTATCACAAGGATAATATCTTGTGTGATTCACAAAGATTTCAATGAAATATTACAATGGGAAGAAGAAAAACTATTTCTAGACATTCGAAATGAAGTAGACATAATTTTTCTCAAAATCAAACACAAATTTACTCAAATTTGATTAAATGCATCAGCAGGGGAAAGTTTCTAGAACAATATCAGAGCTTTTCAATGGTTGTACACTTGCAACCACCTTGACATGATCAAATTTAATACAAAAGAGATAAACAGGTTCCTCAGATGATTTCTCAGAAAAATGGGCTCTGTCAAAATTTTATCTTAGGATATAGTTTCCAACCTCTAATACTCCAACCATTTGCATGACAAATTCACACAATTTATAACATTTCATTTACAACAAAGTTTTCCCCCTAAAACCAAAAAAATTCAAATCACCCTTGCATGTTACGACTTTTCAAAGCGCCAAGCGTCTCATTGGGACATTTTGAGATGGTCCTGAAAAGTAGAGACCCCAAAAAAGTGCGGGCTCAACATGTGTCTCGGTTTGCGAGTCTATTAAAAGGTTTGAGAGTTCAGCGGAAGGCACCATGTTTCCAAGGTCTGAGACAATTTTCTTCGGCTATTGAAAAGTCCAAGCAAAAAGGAAAAGTGAGTGGAAGCCTCCAAGTTTCCTCCTAGCACTTCTTCAAAATAAAACTCAAGGGCTGGTCCCCAAACACATGCGGTCCCTCCACATGTCTTAGGCCCTTTAGGAAGTTTCTTGAAAAGTCTAAGTAAAGGAAGGCCTAGCGGAAACCTCCACGTGTCTTTATGGCGCAACTTCAAGATGGTCCCCAAGAGCGGAGACTCTGAATGAGTGTGGGCTCACCACGTGTCCTGACCTTAGAAAGTTTCTTTAAAAGCGGAGCTAATGGAAGCCTCCACTGTCCCTCTATCGCATTTGTTAAGGTGGGACCCTAAGACAGATCTTCAAATGAGCACTAGCCCACCATATGTCCATGGCCCACCAAAACTATACCAGCTACATGAAAAATATTTGAATTCGGGTTAAGCAATAGAATCCTCCATGTGTCCCCCTGGCGCAACTCTAAGGCCAAACCAAAAGGTGAGGCTTCAAACGAGCATTGTTCCTCCACATGGACAAGTTTTGGGTTGAAACAATCCACAAATTTTTAGAGTGCCCTGCATTGAGCCACATCCAACCAAAAGGGCCACGTTGCCACTTATGTAGAGATGTAAATTTGACGGGAAAAACACACCGTCAAACCATAGAAATGCAGGGAAACCACCGTTTGTGCCCGGAGATGAAATTTTATTCAATGAAAGATAATTTGGAGTTTTTGTAAGTTTTAAAACATGATCCTTTGAGATACATTCAATCATGTTTCCTTAGGTATTTGGGATAAAAATGGTAGGGGAAACAACACATGACTTCGGGGAAAATAGAAGGAAAGGAACAACCCGAGTTTTACACCCAATCGATAGACACCTTCAGATGGATAGAGAAATGAACAACAAATTCTAGATTTTTAAGTGACCTTTGACCAAGGAGGAACTAATCATGGAAACCAAATGGAGGACAAAGTCTTCAAGCACCAACTCAGGGAGATAAAAAAATGTAACAAAGGCCACAAACTGAGGGATTTTAATGGAAAACGGGGTGAGACTAATTCGAGCACCAACATCGGCTCTGACTGGGGATGGGCACTCCCTATGAGTGCCATAAGAACCAAATAATAAACCAAGTGCCAAAAAACATCCATTGGGAAAAGGAGTTAGTTTACAGAGTAGAAAACTAGAACCATCTCCTAAAAACAAACCAAGAAACCAACAAAACCAATTCCCAAGGACGAAACGAGCAAAAAACAAAAGATAGAAAGTAACCAATGAACTATACACTATACAAATGATGCTCACCTTGATTATGGGGAATCAATCTAGGAAATGTTTCAAATGCCTTCCATTAATAGGAAATTTGAGCAATTCCCCATCCAAGTCTTTCAAGAAGAAGGTATGTTCACCAATTCGAATGTCAATGGAGTAAGGGCCCATCCATAATGCATCAAATTTACCATTCTTTCCCTTATCTTCATGCCTATTATCCCATAACAACACAAGATATCCAATGCTGAAAGCTCTAGGTGTCACCTTCCTCTCAAATAAATTCTTCAATTTTTCTCTGAACTTCACATGCCTTTGGTGAGATTCCCTCCTTTCTTCATCAAGTTCAACAATCTAGTTAATGCGAGCATCATATGGACTAACTTCTTGATCTTCCAGTTGTTAAATGAACTTATATGAGGATAATTACATATGTAGGGGAAACAGAGCTTAAGTGCCATACACCAGTTCAAATGGAATTTTTCCAGTAGCTCTTTTAACAGTAATTCTATCAGCCTAAACATCAAACTTCAACTGCTCTCCCCATTTCCTTTTGTTCAGCTCCAACATTCTACTAATGATCTTTAATATATTTTTATTTCTGGATTTTCCATTGCCTGGGGGTTATAGTTGGAGGCATATGTCAAATTGATCCCATATTCTTTGCACATTACCACAAAAATTTTAGCTCGAAGCTCATGGCATTGTCAAGCGACAATTTTACCTAGTACTCCAAACCTACGAGATGATATGGTTCAGCATGAAGTCCATGACAATTTGGTGTGTTACTCTCTTGGTAGGGATTGCCTCCACCCACTTAGTGAAGTAATCAATGGCTACAAGAATCCACTTATGGTCAGCACTTGAAGGGTCTAAAATCTAACTAATGAAATCCATTCGCCATTGCTTAAACAAGGATTCAATTGATACAGTTATCAAAAGGAAGGGATCCCAAGCTTTCATTATTCTAGAAAAACATTGGAAAATCTCACATATTATAACCAACAAAGTTGTATCCTTGAAAATATTTGGCCACTAATAACCAACCCTCAAGATCTTGTGTGTTGTGACTTTTCTAGAAAAATTCTCCCCACAAACTCCTCCATGGAGATCAACAATTATCTTAGGGGATTCATCTTCAATAATTCACCTTAAGAGAACTCCCTCAGGGTTCTTCCAAGCTAACTCAAAATCAGTAATGACATATTTCTGGGAAGCCAACTTAATAGCTCTTTTCTGATTTTTACTCTCAGGGAAGTATAGATGTCTGAGATAAAAATTATATATTTGTACCATTTAGAACTCACCAACTTTTCAAGGACATCCACCCTTCCTTCTTCTACTTCATTCACCTCAATAGTTTGTAGGTTTCTCTTAGCCATAAGTTTAGCTAAGCCCAAACCTCTTACCAATTTCATGGTTTGGATATCCATGTCATACTCCTGCAACTTGTTCACCCATCTGCATCTTTTTCTTGAGACCTCCATCTCTGATAAGACATCTTTCACCATGGTGTGGGGAACATAAGCAACAACTTTAGAGCTCAAAATGTAAGGTCTAAAAACCTTTGTTGCTTTTACCAAGGAAAATGCTTGCTTCTCCATAATGGTGTACTTCAACTCATCCCCTTGTAGTGCCTTACTGAAAAAGGAAATTGGCCTCTTAGCCCCTTCATCATCCTTCTACAACAAGACATGCAATAGTGTTCTCTGAAGCAAAAGAAAATATTTGAAAAGGCTTCTTATAATCTGGGGCTACTAAAACAGGGGCATGCTTTAATGCTTCTTTGATCCCATTGAAATCTGAATGGCAGCCTCTTCCCATTTGATAACTTGGTCCTTCTTTAGCATGCAAGTAATTGGAATGGTCAACTCAACAAAGTTTGATATGAATCTTCTAATAAAGTTTATTTTCCCAAAGAAGGAATGAATTCCCTTCTTGGTTCTTGGAATTGGGACCTTGTTGATGGCCTCTACCCTCTCAGGATCAATCATGACACCATCCTCTAATATAATGTGATCAAGTAACTTGGATTTTTGCACTTTGAAATGGAAATTCTTTGGCTTGAGTGAAATGCCATACTCTCTGCATCTTATCATCATTTTTTCCAAGTGCTGCAAGTGATCACTTCTATTTTTGGAAAACACAGTCACATCATCTTGGTAAATATCAATAAAATTATTAATGTAACTAACAAAACCAATATCCATTGCACTTTGAAAAGTTCATCCAACATTCATCAAACCAAAGGGCATTTTAACATAGACATAAGTTCCCCAAGGAGTATTAAAGGTTGTATTAATTCTTTCTTATTCCTTCACAACAACTTGAATGATTATAGCCAAAAACCATCCAAAGTAGAAAGCAACTCAGAACCAGTCACTAGTTAGCATGTTATCCATGTTTGGTAAAGGATAATTATCCTTCATTGATGCTCTATTCAGATTTCTAAAATCCACACACAACATGATATCACCATTCTTTTTCCTAACTGGCACTAAGTTTTCAACCCAAGAAGAATACCTTGTTGGTTGAATGATCCCTCCATCCCTTAGTTTCTTCAACTCTTCTTACATTTTAAGAGATAGGATTGGATTGATCGACCTTTATTTCTTCCTGAATGGCTTTGCATTAGACTCCAAAGGAATTTCATGTTGAAACAGATCCTCTCTGTATGCCTTCAACTCAAAATAAGACCAAGCCAAGAAGTTCTAATATTTCTTCAAAAATTGACATAGGACTATTTTTCTCCTTGTTCAGATTGCTTCCCAACCAGATCTTCCTTGGTTTCTCCTTTGTACCTTGTCATGCTCCTCAACATCCCTTGAGAGCTATTATATGCTTGTTAATAATGCAATCAACATTATCAAAGTTTGATTCAAGAGCAACTAGTCCTCTAGGAATGGTATTAGTTTTCAGTTGGATGATGTCTTTGCCAAACAAAGTTTCTTTACCCTCTACTACACACACCATTGGCTCCCAATCAATACATTGATCAACAAACTCCTTTGTTCTACAAAAATCTTTTGACTTGAGCATCATCATCAAAAAAATTTCCAATGTTTAATGTTGTCAAGGATAGATGGCCTTGTTAACACTTCAACATCATATTCATAATATGGGGACATTACACAACTATCAAACCAAGATCCCAAAATTGCAAGATTTTATGCCATAACATTGAACTTCCTATCATGATGCACAATGTTAAATGAATCAAACATCTCAATCAAGTCCCAGACTACATGCTTGTACTATTTCATTCTCTGATTTTTAGTAGCATACAGTTTTTTGATTTGTTTAACAATTAGTTCTGAATCTCCCTTAATAATGATGTCTTTAACATAGTATTTCCAAGCAATTCTCAAACCTAACAACAATGCTTCATACTCAGCAATGTTGTTAGTACACTCAAAGTTAAGTTTGAAAGAAAAAACAAACTCTTCCAAGCTTGGAGAAATCAGAACTACACCGGCACCATTTCAAAATTTGGAGCAAGCTCCATCAAATAAAAAGTCCATGGAGAGCCTACTTGTTCAAGACTCTTACATTGATCCATTTTGTTCTCTTTCCCATTAGCAAATCCAATAAAGTTATCAGCATCAACACTTGTGTACAACACTTCATAAGATGCATTGTTGGGATCTTCAATGAGGTGTAACATCTTATTTTCTCCATACAACTTGACAAGGCTGCCCTCAATTGGGATGGTGGCATAGGAAATATCCATTTGAACACTCCCACCAACACTTGCAGCCCATTTTCTAGACAACAACATACCCCACTTGGTTGGGCAATCAATAACAACATCAAGTTTCAAGTTCCTACCCGGATAAGTTGCAAGTTGTACCACCAAACCTTTCACACATCCCACCACTGGCACCTCTCTGGAATCCATGGCATTATGCACTTCCCATATGTTTTTGTTACTTTGATATCCAGTTCATTCATGACTTCCAGAGGCATAACATTGCATGATGCCCCGAATCAAACATACAATTGTGTAACAATTTGTCCTTAATGATCAGAGTGGTGAAGAATGGATCTACATTTAGTTGAGACTCTACCAAGGATGTTCCCAAATAAACCTCAGGTGGTTCACCTAGTTCTTCTAATGCTGGTGGTGTTTCTAGCTCTTCAATGATTGGAGGAGTCTCCATAATGTTTACATTTTTACTGCTGCGTACTCTTCTCTTCTTTCAATCCCAAGTACTCAAATCCCTCTTCTTGTGCTTAGGAATCCTAAGTAGCTCAAAAATTGGAACACTAACTTTGATTTGACTCAAAACTTGGGCAATGTCATATGGAACACACTTTGGCAAGGCAACATTGGAAGGGAGATTAACACATTCATTAGATGGCATGGGATTTTTGATAGTTTGGGCATGAGGAGAAGTATGAATCTTGTTTGGGACAACAAGGCCTTTGGAAGGTGTATCTTTCTTAGGAGCCTCTTTAGGAATATTTGAAAGCAATGGAGCTTTAGGTTTGGCTTGAGGCCCTGCTCCTTTGAAAACTCTACTCCTAGTATTATAATCCTTCTCTTGAGCAACAACAATGTTCATCAATAACTTCCTATCCTCCTCAGATGGGATTCCTCCATCATACTTCTTTATCATTAAAGCTCTTAAATATTCAAATTCATTATTGGGAAATTCAAAAGCTTGTACAATATCTATTTCTAAAGTATGAGAGGGAGGAAGAAGAGGTACCTAGTGAATGCAATCCCAAAAATTAGTAGTAGTTCTAGCACTTATTACCTCAGTTGAAGTTTCTCCTTGTTGTGAGCTTATAGAGCACTCCATCATGCATGCATCATCATCAGTGTTATCATCATCAGCTTCCTCTTCTACTTGCTGATCTACTTCACATGGAGCATGGGGCATGAAACATCTGTCACACCAATCAATTACATATGTTTCTTCAACAACAACAACTCTGGAAGCCAAAGGATCAGGCACCATTCTATTTTCCCTAGCTTGGGGATGTCTATTTGTAGATCCCATGGGTCCCTTTCCTCTGTCATCAGATCTCTGCTCATTTCTAGGATGATTGGAAAATCTGTCTTGGCCTTGTTGCTTATGCTGGCCTTGTGAACTCTGCCCAATTCCTTTCTACCCAGGCTAATTTGTATGAGATTTCTTTGACAACCCCTACCAAATTTTTCACAACCTCCTCCAAATCAACAACCTTACTTGCTTGAGGTCTTTCTAGGTTAACTAGTTTCACACCTTCCCTCTTAGGAGGTTTTCCAATTGCTTTAATGTTATTCTCAATTTACAAAGCCATGGTAAAGGCCTGCCTCAAATTGGTAGGGTTTTGTCCCTCAAGTAGTAAGAAACTTTCTTATCAAATGCATTTGAATACTTTATAAGAAAAGATTCATCACATGGCCTTAAACTTACAGGAAATCTCCTCAATGTCTTATTAAATCTAGTGTTGAAGTCATGCACTGATTCATTGGGATTCTTTTTAATATTCTCAAATTCTGACAAAAGAAACCTAGGATCCATTTTGTCACCATACTGCAATCTAAATGCATTATTCATTTTGGTCCAAGAATCAATGGAATTATCTGGAAAAGCTTTATACTAGTCCCTTGCATCTTCTTCCAAAGTATGGATAAACAATTTTATATATACATCTTCAAATTCAATCTCAAAGTCTTCCATCATGTTGATGAAAATATTTAAGTGTTGATCACCAGTTATAACATTATTTCCTTGGAACTTTGGTAGTCTATTTCTTACATCTTGGGGAACTGCATTTGGATAACCAACCATCCCTCTAAAATTTATAGGACCAAAAGTATTTACAAAAAATGGAGGTCTAGGTGGGGGATGGGCCATGTTGTTTTGAGGAGGTGACCTTGGAGGAGAATCAAATTGATAAGGGACAGGGGTATTTGAAACACAGGAGTATAAATTTCAAAATGGATATCCCTAAAGGCCTTGTTTCTTGGAAAACCCTATCAACTTTGGAAAACACAAGGGCAGAATGAGAAGCAAACTTTTCAAATTCAAATGAAGGCCCCTCTCCAGATGGAGAATTCAATTCCACAAAAAGACTACCTAATTCAAAAGCACTTGAATGACAATATTCAATGATAGGCTGATCACTTTCATCAATGGAGATCTCTTTTCTTGACTACTGATCTCCAACAACTCTCTAGGATCTTCTTCCTTCTGACTTTATTTTTCCTAGCTCTAGAAATAATGTCCTAGTAGGATCCCTAGCGAAGAAAGATCTTCTTCCTTCCATCTTTGCAAAGATTAATAACAAATATCACTTGAAAGAGGTTAAGACACTGGTATTTATCAAAAATAAAATTAACACGAAGTCACCATTAAGGATTTCCACCTTAGTTGTGTAAATGCACTAAAAATATGATCTGTCAAATGTCTATCAACACTAGAAACTAGAAATGGAATGATCTGACCTTACTTTACCCAAATTTATCAATGAAACTTAGTGTAATAACTGTAGAAACTAGAAATATTGCACACAACACTTGTAACTTTGAACACTTCTCACAGGCCTAAACACAGGATGATGTTGAAATAATGTACTATCACTTAGAGCATATAAGAAATGTTTACAGGGTCTGAACATGAATTGTAATCAAAATGTTCCCAGAACAATGGCACAGAGCGGTGTTGGTACCCAAATTGATTCTCCCTCAGAATCTGAGTAGCATCACGGTTTTGACAGGAAGCTTAGAAACAAGCAAACCATGTTGTGTGTTGTTTTGTAGCCGGGGAAGAAATTCAGCTTGCTCTTTGTCACTCAAATGTAGAGAAATGGGTAGCACCATTAAGAGGATTTGATCTATCCTCACTACTTTATGGTTGTTCCTTTTAACCAGGGTGAGAGGACCCTTTTGTATCCTATTGTTTTTGGAGGAGATGGAGATATCATTCTTTGCAAAGTTATTAAGAAGACCTTGAAGAAAATATGATCAATACAAAAAAAATCTAACTCTCATGAGTTTTCACCCTAGATAATGGAGATATTTTCCAAGCAAGGTTCAGGCTACTAAAGACAATGAAAAACTGATTGCTTCTACATGTTTTGGTAATAGAAATTATGCATTTGTACACACACAAGAAAAACAGGGGTAGTATGGGTAGGATTGGTTGTTTTTAAATGAATTTTGGTGGGAGGTGAGGTAGAGTGGACTTTGATTCGCTAGATCTTTGAGAAATTTTACAAAAATGGAAGGCTTGATCAACAGAATGCTTCAAAATAGCTAAAATGTTCCTTTAACTAGAAGGTGTGCTTTTAGTGGAGGCCCAAATCAACATGTTTTCACACAAACTTTAAGAATCCAAAATGAAGGCTCAAATTGAAAAACTTAATTGAACATTATCAACCTTTGTTTTATCATGCCTAAGATACCCTCAAAGGCTAAAAACAATATTATCATCATGCTAGGAGTAAAGTGATTTTAAATTTTTTTATTTCACTATCAAATGAAAGCTCTTCTGATAAATGAAATTACAAATGCCACCAAACTATCACAAGGATAATATCTTGTGTGATTCACAAAGATTTCAATGTAAGATTGCAATGGGAACAAGAAAAACTATTTGTAGACATTCAAAAATGAAGCAAACATAATTTTTCTCAAAATCAAACACAAATTTACTCAAATTTGATTAAATGCATCAGTAGGGGAAAGTTTCTAGAACAATCTCAGAGCTTGTCAATGGTTGTACACTTGCAACCACCTTGACATGATCAAATTTAACACAAAAGAAATAAACAGGTTCCTCAGATGATTTCTCAGAAAAGATGGGCTCTGTCAAACTTTTCTCTTAGGAATTAGTTTCCGACCTCTAACACTCCAACCATTTGCATGACAAATTCATGCAATTTATAACATTTCATTTACAATAGAGTTTTCCCCCAAAACCAAAAACATTCAAAGCACCCTTGCATGTTATGAATTTGATCGTGACTCCTAGAATCAGATTTGTAAAAAGTTATCAGGTCCTCAGAGGGAAAATCTCTTCAAATATTTCCAGCATTCAATTCTTCACTGGTAATTCACTCTTCACTTCATGCACCAACTACTTCCTCCTCTACTCTATCAAATCTAGTTTTTCTTGTACCAAGGAAGGAAAGATTGGAAAATCAGATTGATTCCAATAGTCAGATCACATCTTAATGGTAAAATACATTTTCAGATCTTCCCCACCAAATCAAGATATCAACTAGTTTCTTGCGTGCCAAAGAAAGATTAGAAAATCAGATCGAATATGACAGTCAGATTACATCTTAATGGTAAAATACGTTTTCATATATTCCCCACCAAACCAGGATATCAAATTAATGTTCCTCTTCATTTGGCGTGTAGGAGACACCAAGAAATGATAAAAAACCATAAAAATTCACATCCCAAGAGCTTTGGAGAAGAAATGGTAGAAAATCAAATATAGATGCATAGTTGTCATCGATTTCCCTTTTGAATTTGGACCATCCACATGGGAGATCCGAGTTAAGATGGGACATGGGGTTCTTTTTACCTTTACACCCTTTGGGAAAAATAGCAAAATTTCTCATTTTTGGTCTTTCAAAATGGGCTTGACACATGTCCCAATGTGGGTCCCAGAGGAACCGTGGCTCAATTATGCTATTTTACCTCCTTTTAAAAAAAAAAATTTTCCAAATTTTCCCAACTCTTCCCCACTACTCCACATCTCCACCATTTGAAGAAAATTTTGACTATTCTCTATCGGGCTTATGGGTCACTTTGATGACTTTAATCTTTTAAACAATAAGGGGAAAAAAATCCAAGTTTCCTCCAATGGCCCGCCTCCCCACCTTTTGACTTTTCAAAACCACACATCTCAATGGTACATTTTGAGATGGTCCGAAAAATAGAGACCCCAAACAAGCGTAGGCTCAACACGTGTCTCAGTCTTTCGGCAGAGTCTGTTAAAAGGTTTGAGATTTTAGCGAAAGGCACCATGTTTCAAGGTCTGAGATAGTCTTCTTCGGCCATTGAAAAGTCCAAGAAAAAAGGAAAAGTGAGCGGAAGCCTCCAAGTGTCCTCCTGATGCTTCTTCAAAATAAAACTCAAGGGCCGGTCCCCAAACATGCACGGTCCCTCCACGTGTCTTAGGCCCTTTAGGAAGTTGCTTGAAAAGTATAAGTAAAGGAAGGCTGGTGAAACCTCCATGTGTCTTTATGGCGCAACTTCAAGATGGTCCCCAAGAGTGGAGACTCTGAATGAGTGTGGGCTCACCACGTGTCCCAGGCCTTAGAAAATTTCTTTAAAAATTTAAGTACAAAGCGGACTCAAAAAAGCCTCCTCTATGTCCCCTCTGTCACATTTGTTAAGGTGGGACCCTGAGACAAATCTTCAAATGAGCACCAGCCCACCACGTGTCCATGGCCCGCCAAAATTGTACTAGCTGCATGAATTTTTTTCTAAGTCTAGGAAAAGTAGCAGAATCCTCCACGTATCCTCCTAGTGCAACTCCAAGGCCAAACAAAAGGTGAGTCTTCAAATCGAGCTCCATTCCTCCACATGGAAAATTTTTAGGTTGAAATGATCTACAAAGTTTTAGAGTTTCCCCGTTGAGCCGCATCTAACCGAAAAGGGCCATGTTTCCACTAATGTAGAGATGTAAATTTGATGGGAAAAACACACCCGTCAAACCATAAAAATGTAGGGAAACCACCGTTTGAGCCCGGAGATGAAATTTTCTTCAAGGACAGAGAATTTGGAAATGTTGTAAGTTTCAAACATGATCCTTTGAGCTACATTCAATCACGTTTCCTTAGGTATTTGGGACAAAATGGCAGGGACAACAACACATGACTGTGGAAAATGGAAGGAAAGGAACAACCCAAGTTTTACACCCAATTGTCAGACACCTTCAAATGGATAGAGAAACGAAAAAAAATTCTAGATTTTTAAGTGATCTTCGACCAAGGAGGAACTAATCATGGCAACCAAATGGAGGAAAAATTCTTCAAGCACCAACTTGGGGAGATAAAAACATGACAGAGGCCAAAAATTGAGGGATTTTAATGGAAAATAGGGTGAGACTAATTTTAGCACCAACACGTGGTATTTCCACCTCTATATTATTTGATTCTAGTTCATCTGATTCTTTTATTGCACCATCCTTAGTAAAGCATTATAGGCGGTGGATTAGGCGGGTTCGTAGTTGGGATGTTGAGATGGCTTCTAGAGCCAAAATTTCTGTAAACTCCTTAGTTAAGGAGTGTGTAGTGGATTTAAGACCCTTCACCACTACCTCGGATCTACAAATCCTTCCGTTGGGTTCTTATGGTATCATCTTAGGCATGGACTAGTTATCTGCACATAGAGATAGAGTGGTCTATTACCATAAGACTATTGCTTGTACAACATATCTAGGAGTGGTGTCGGTGATATCAAGAGTTAGGAGGCCCGTTTCCATTTGCACCATCTCCACTATATAGCTTAAGTGGTGTGTGCGACAGGGGTTGTCAGATGTATGTTGTTACGGTTAGTGAAAAATTTGAGGATGAGTCTAGTGGACCATCCCTTGATGATCATCACATTTTGAGAGAGTTTTTTGATGTTTTTCAAGGGAGCTATTGGGGTTACCTCCCCACGTGAGATATATTTCTACATAGATCTAGTTCAGGGCGTAGAGCCTATCTCACAAGCACCTTATCGGGTGACTACTCTAAGTTATGTAAGCTCAAGTTACTGACTTGAGGGCCTTACGGAGAAAGGCCTAATTTGTCCTAGTGTATCCCCTTGGGGTGCACTAGTGATCTTCATGAAGAAGAAGGATGGATCTTTGCGGTTGTGTATTGACTACATTGACTAAACAAAGTAACGATCAAGAATATTTCCCCCTTCCATGCATTAATGATTTATTTGATCAAATTAAGGGGGCCACAATTTTCTCAGGATAGATCTTAAGTTAGGTTATCATCAGTTGAGGATCACGAAGGTAAATATTCATAAGACTACCTTCCGTATGAGATATGGCCACTACAAGTTCACAGTGGTACCTTTTGGGCTAACGAGTGCCCCCACAGTGTTTATGAGCTTGATGAATAGGGTATTCAAGAATTTTCTATATCACTTCATGCTCATCTTCCTTGATGACATTCTGATTTACTCACGTATGTGTGAGAAGCACGAGGAACACCTTCGTCAGGTTCTTAAGTGTCTTCGTGAGGAGCATATTTATGGGAATTCAAAGAAGTGTGCGTTCTTTCGGACATATGTGCGGTATTTGGGCCACGTCATTTCTGGGGAAGGTATCACAGTTGATCCTTCCAAGTTTCAAGCCATCAGGGATTGGCGGTACACCACTATGTGACCAAGGTGCACAGCTTCATGGATTTAGTAGGCTATTACAGGATATTTATTCAAGAGTTTTCTCGGATTACGGACGCATCACTTCCCTTTAGTAGAAAGGGAAGAAGTTTGTTTGTTTAGATAGATGTGAGAAGTCATTTAGTACACTAAAGGAATACCTCATGATAGTGCCTATTCTAGTAGTGCCAGATCCTCAGGGTGAGTTCTACGTTTTCACAGATTCTTCTTTGGTAGGAATTGGGGGTGTGTTGATGAAATAGGGAAGAGTAGTTGCTTTTGAGTCTCGAAAAATCAAGGATTATGAGCTCAATTATCGACTCATGATATTGAGTGTGCAACAATTGTTCATACCTTAGTGCGGTGGAGACATTTCCTTCTTGGCCAGAGATTTACACTCAGGACTGATCACTTGAGTCTCCACCACCTCTTCACCCATCCCAATCTCAACACTCGTCAATGAAGTTGGATGGAGTTGCTTTGTGAGTATGATATGAAGATAGAGCATGTGAAGGGAAATGATAACATGTTTGAAGATTCCTTTAGTAGATGAAGACATGTGGCTATGGCTACTTCAGTGGACACAAATTTACGAAGTAGGATTTTGCGAAGCTTTCTCTGGACAGTCTCTACCTCGCATCTAGAGTAGAGATTGAGTCCCAAAGACCCCTTGAGGGGATATTTGATGGATTTTCATTATAGATAGATAGCCTTCTTAGACACCAAGGTCAAATATATGTTCTTAGAGATGGAGGCTTAAGACAGGACATATTGATAGAGACTCATCATGCACCTTATGCATCCCATCCCAGGGTGAAGAAGATTCACGCCACTTTGAGATAGTTATACCATTGGAGAAGACTCCATAGAGACTTGGCTTAGTTTGTGTCATGATTTTTATAGTGTTAGAGGGTGAAGGTTGAGAATTAGCATCTAGCTAGCCTTCTCTTTCCTCATGTTATATCGAGTCGAAATGGGATACCATTTCCATGGACTTCATCATTGGGTTATGGCGTCGAGATACCACCATGACGCCATCATGGTAATGGTGGATAAATTGATGAAAGTACCTCATTTTTCTTCAGTGAAGACCACCTATATAGATAGTGCAGTGACACGGGTATATATTGATGAGATTGTCAAATTACATGGGATTCCACGGAAGATAATTTGTGACCACGATCCTTTAAACACTTCCCACTTCTAGACCACCATGCAACATGATCTTGGGATGAGGATCAACTTCAACACAACATATCACCCTGAGACAAATGGACAGAATGAGCGGGTGAATCATATCCTAGAGTACATGCTTAGGATGTACATTATGGATCACCAGTCAAGATGAGGAGTATTTATACTTGGTGGAGTTTTCCTACAATAATAGTTTTCAGATTTCGATAGGCATGGCTCCTTTTCAAGCACTTTATGGTAGAGAGTGCAGGAAACCTCTTAGTTGGGACAGGTTAGAGGACATGGTTTCTCTTGGGCCAGCATTACTATAGGATATGGAGTAGTAGGTTATCTTGATTAGAAAGAGATTGTAGGAGGCTCAAGATATGCATAAGAAGTATGCGGATAGGCATAAGGCAGATTGTAGTTTTGAGGTGGGCAAAAAGGTGTTTCTTCATGTTATACCGCATAAGAGCCCCATCAATTATGGAAAAGGCTCTAAGCTTGCTCCTAGGTTTTTGGGTCCCTTAGAGATCTTTGAGCACATAAATCCCTTGGCCTATCACCTAGTGTTGCCACCTAGCTTGTCTCACATCCATGACGTGTTTCACGTTTTGTGCTTAGGAGATATATGTATGTCCTTCTCACGTGTGATATTGGACCAAATTACAAGTGCAAGATCGGGGCGGGGCGAGGTGATGGTGGAGCCCATCTGCATTATAGAGCACAAGACCCTGGGCCTTTGTGGTAGAGATTGACCAGGTTTGGGTCTAGTGGAACAGATATGATGAGACTGCAGCTACATGAGAGTATGCTACTTTACTACGAGTTCATTTTCTACACTGTTATAGTGACTTCGGGAGGAAGTTGAGTCTAAGGGGAGGGGGATGTAGTGCCCACTTCCCTTCGACACTTTTTTTGGATTATTGATTTTGATACTGTCGACTACTCTTATGGATATGATTATGGATTTTTGATTTAGTATGATGTTAGATGTTAGAAATATTGAACTATTGTTGATTCGATTCATATTTGATGCATGTGGATCATTAGAGACATTTCATATTGATCCTAATATCTTTGTTGACATGGTTATATATATATATATATATATATATATATATATATATATATCTTCTATTTTTCGACATGTGATATATTTAATCATATTGTCATAATTGGATTAATGTTGTGATCATTTTGACATGGATGAAATGTGGAATAGAAATGTTGCTAGAAATTGTAAATGATATCATATTTGCCTAGATGATATTTGATTCGTATATAGGTGATTTTGTATTTATATTGTATATTTTATCATAGATATTTTAATTGGCCACGAGGCCAAAGAGGGTATTTATGTGTTTTATAGGTTAAATTATTCACAACAAACATCGGGGGATTGGAGACCAACAACATTGGAATTCTAGATGAATTCAACAAGGGTCACCATGGCAATATGTAATTGTGTGTGTGTTAGAATTATTTGTTTAGGGGAAAATTGTGATCAAGGGGTCATGTGTTGTCTTTTATTATTAGTCCATTTTTATTAATGTTAGTATGCATTTCTTTTAGTAATATAATTTACTTGATTTAACTATTTAGATTTTGATGTATGTTTACCCCTTTATTATTAATGGGTTGTAGTGTCTTAATTAAGATAATTAAACCTTGTCTTTAACTAATTAAATATGTGACAAAAAGGAGTTAATTTATTAGATTTGATTTACTCTTGGATTTTGTGTTGTGTGTTGAATGCTTAAGATGTTGAGTGTTGTACACTCTAACCTCCATGGGAAACTCGAATTTGGCCTTGAAGGACAATTTTGAAGGCTTGTGGGACAAGTTAAACTTGTCCCACACCTCTCAAATTTCCATACCAACCCTACCTATGGGTTGGGGGGTCAAAATTAGACCCCATTAGGTGTTTTGGGAAGATAAAAAGGTGAAATGTTTATTGCACTTTCTTTCAAGAAATTAATTTTGTCCTTAGGGGGTGTGGGCTTAGATGGTGTGTGTAAGTAACTTGTCATTCCTTCAACCACTTATTAATGGTGCTTTGGAATATGAGGTTGACTAAGGTGATGTGGAGTGGAGAGGAAATGAGGTGGCATCCTACTTGGAGCCACATCATCCTCCTCTCTCCTTTTCTATTTATTGAAATTATTTTGCTTGTTTGGGGTTACTTCATTATTTTGTGCTCTTGTATTTTTGGAGAGTTAGAGGATTGTTGAGAGTGCTTGTGGATTGTTGGAGCTTGTGGATGCTTGCTTGGTTTTGAGGAGCTTGGAGTTTTACTCTTGGAACAATCTCTACTATGGAAAGGTAGGATCTTTACCTTGCTTATGTTATGCTTTATTTTGTGTTTATATGCTTGTGTTGAGTATTGTTTTCCTTGAAATTCTTGTTGGGTATGGGTAGATTGCCTAAGTTTGGAGTAGGAGGAGACTATGGGGAGATTTCATGTAGGGAGGCATAAGAGTTTACCTTTTTTTTTGGAGGGATTTTGGGTTGGGTGCCCCATCTTGTACAAGGAATGCTTGCATTTCTTTCTTGTTTCTTTTATGAGAGAGGCATAAGAGATTGAGGGAGGCATAAGAGTATGTGGGAGGTATAAGGGGTAATTAATGGAGGCATAAGATTATGTAGGGGAATTGAGCTATGCATTGGAGGCTTTAAGGTGAGCACCCATTCCCATTGAAAGGCATAAGTGGCCTCCCCATAGGTATTTCTCCTTTGGCTTTCATTTTAAGTCTTGTTTTGTGGTTTTTTTGTTCCTTTTTCTTGTGTTGTTGTGGGTTTGAATGTGGTTGAAATGGTTGTGAAATATTTGTTGTATTGTGGAAGCTTGTTGTTGCCATGTGTTGGAATTATCTCCTATTGTAATGTGGTTGGGGTTCTGGGCCAATGGAGAGGATGGCTTCTCCTCTTCATTAGATGTCTTGGTTGGGTGGAGAGCGTTGCCTCTCCCCCCATTTTTTTGTGAATCAAAAAAATCTTGGAGGAGCTATCTTGTTGGAGTTGGGAAGCTTGGAGATTTTGGTGGAGTCCCTAAGAAGATCCTTCTTGTAATAAAATTCCTTTGTGTTATTCCCACTTAGAGTGGAAGAACTTGTAATATTATATTCTATTTTAACTTGCATTATTGTAGGATTTTCCCACTTCAAGTGGAGGAAATTATATTGATCTTGTAAAGGAAATTTGTATTCAAATAGTTGTTATTGATATTGTATTGTATGTGGAAAGAAACAAATAAGAAAATAAAAAAGGAAGGATTGTATTGTAGAGTTAGTTTTGCAAAAAGAAAAGAAAGTAATTCTCTTTATTTGAAATCTTGGTTGTATTGTGAGAAAAATAGTTCTTTGTGTTAAAAGAAATGAGTTATACTCAATGGAAAAAAATTCTAATTTCTTTGTGAGATTGTGTTGTTGCAAATGAGAAAGTAGAAATAGAAAAGTGATAATATGTTAAAAGTATGCATAGTAAATTTGAATGTAAAAGAAAGTTGTTGTAGTTGTTTTAGATATTTGAGTTGTAGTGAAAATGGAAGAGACAACAAATTTGAAATAGGAAATTGTTGCATTTTGTATTATAAAATAACAATGTGAAATTAGATATATATCCCTTAATTTTTCTCTTGGAATTCAAAGAAAATTAGTTGAATAAAATGGAATAGATCTTGTAGTTATTGTCACTATTAGATTTCTAAATGTTTTAAATGAGAAATTTTAAGTAAGAAATGAACTAATGATATTAAATTCCAAAATTGGAAACTTTAGGAGCATAAAATCAAGTTCAAAATATATTTTAGGATCTTGTAGTAAAATTTGGCTTCGGGAAAATATCGGCATAAAGGTTCTATTTTTGAGAAACATGATTGCCGCCCATGCAGAAGCGATGGTCCTGTAACCGCCTCTCAAGCTAAGACGGTAGTCTCAAACCGCCGCTCTATAGGGCGATGGTCCGTGAATTTTCACCGAGGAAGGCGGTGGTCCCGGGACCGCCGATTTACTCAGGCGGTGATTTTTTCACTTACGACGAGAACTCCGTGGAACCGCACATGTGTGTAAAATTTAACTAGTTTGTATCAATTTATAAGTTGTAAAATTTAACTGATATCTACCAGCAACAAAACCATGAGTAAATCCCTTGGATTGGGCAATAAAAACCTCCAAATGGTGGATTAAAAACATTCCTTTCATTTACAACAATGGGGGTAGGGTTTGCCCCAAAATTAAAAACCCAATATACAAATAGCTTGAAATGAAAACTAGATTGGTAGAGGAAACCCCTCCCAATCCTTGAATAGAAGTAATAACAACAATAAACTTTAATCTAAGCTAATCTAAACTAGATCTTCTTGTAGAATCCTCCATGGCTCTTCCTCCTTTGCTCCCATGGCTTCCTCCTCTCCAACCTACAAATTTAACAAAAGGAAATAGACCAAATGAGAAGAATAGAATAAGAAAAAGGTTTTAATAGAAATTCATAAGGAAATTTAGGGCTAAGTTTGGAACCCTAGGATCTAGTGGCCAAGATTGTTTTGATCTAAGGGTGGAGGATTCACCCTACTTTTGTTAGGTAGAAATGTATTTTAAATGTTTAATTTAAAATCCTTAAGGGTATGTGTAGATGGGTGAATGGGGCCATCTAATTGCCTTAGAATGCTAACCTTTGTTAGTTCTTAGCAAGCCTTAAGAAGTCAATGGAAAGGAGTCTAAGTAATAGGATAATAAATTTAAATGAATTAACATAAGGTTAACCTTGTTAGGATTGAACATTATCTAAAGAGAAGAAAATATTTAATTAAGTAAATTAATCTTTGGTACCTTCCTAATGAATAATTGATTAATGGACCTTAGAGATAAATTTGAAAATATGTTAACTTTTTAACTAGACTTGGTTCTTCAATCATAAAGCCGAGTTTCGTGGTGTAAGTTAACTTAACGAACACTAACGGTTAAACATCCTTGTAATCTTCCTATAACTTAAACAAAAAAAGATTAGTCACAATTTTTGGGTTAAGTGTTAGGTTGTAGCGAGTTCCTAGAACGCCATTTTTGCGAGCGTTACACCAAGAATTTACACTCATTTGAGGGGAATATTTGTCAAATGATGAAAAATTGGAGAGGATTTTTAATTTATGGTAGAACTCATTTTGAGTTAATGTTTACACGTGCATACTATGGGGTGAAAGTGTTCTTATTACCTATTGAAGCATCAACCATTTCAGAATTTTTCCATTACTAGTTTCTTTCTTACATTGCATTATTATTGGGCCAATTCTAAGTATGGAATATCTTATAGGCTCGAGGTATTACTCCTTTCATGGAAAAGATGAAGGGACGTTCTATCAAGGTCTCAAACAACATGTTAGCATCATGGAAGAAAGGGAAGGTTAAGGTGAGAAGAACACGGTTTACTATTTCTCTGATTTAATTATGAAGGCTCTTGGTCTTCCTTCTATTGGAGATGAATATTTTAAATGATCCCTATGTGCAGAAATGGAAGAATTGTTATGTATGGGGATAAATGAAAAAAATTAGTCGGGTTAGGAATTATCTTCTCTCCCTCCACCATGGGATAGTGTAGTGAGAAGCTCATGCGCTATTTAAAGTTGGAAGGACGATATAATCTAATATATGGTCAATAACTCTTCATTCTTTCTCACTTGCACCATGATTATGGGTATCTAATGAAATTTAATGTTTCTTATTTACCATCATTAGTATCAGAGAAAAATCTCCCTTAACATGTGTGGTGATGGAAATATCTAATCTTGTTCTAGATAAAGTTTAACTTTATTGAATTCAACTTTATGTAAAAGATATTCACATTTATTGTGAATATTAACTCCTCCAAAATATCAAAAGATATTGTATATAATATCTAGAAAATATCAAGAGATATTATATATATCTAGAAATATATGGGAATATCTATAAAATATCCAAAAGATCAATAATATCTAATATAAGATATTATGAGATATTATGAGATATTTTCTAAGGTAGAAGGTTGGAAAACTTCTATAAATAAGAGGTTTCATTTTGTAATTCAAAAAGCAAGAAAAGCAAGAGAAGGCACCGAAGTGCTCTAGAGTATTTTTAATACAAAGCCTTGTTTTTATATTTCTCTTGTGAGTTTGTGTGTGTTCATAATATTGTTTCTATTTGCAGCACACACCCTCTAGGTTAGGAGTTAGATATAATTCCTTCAAATTGGTATCAGAGCTAGGTTGAGCTTACGTCATAAGTTTTTATTTCACTCTATTAGTCTAGTTAAAATGGCGGGTATGAGCAGCAGCTCTCACTCAATCCCAAATCCCCATATTCAATGGGAAGAACTATGATTATTGGAGCATAAAAATGAGGACCTTATTTTTTTCACTAGATGTGTGGGAGCTAGTTGAGAATGGGTTTCAGAACCTACAGATTTTCAAGCATTTCAAGCACTAGCACAAGCAGATAAGGATTTGTTGAAGGAGAACAAGCAGAAGGATGCAAAAGCCTTGTTTCAAATTCAACAAGCAATGGACGAGTCCATATTTCCATGTGTTGCAGCAAGCAACTAGATCAAAGCAAGCATGGGAAAGTCTTCAAACAAATTATCAAGGTACTAGTAAAGTAAAAGTTGCAAAATTACAAAATCTTAGAAGAGATTTTGAGAATATTTGCATGAAAGACTTAGATTCAGTAGATTTATTTTTCACCCATGTGATGAGTGTAGTAAATCAAATTAGGTCTCATGGTGAGACTTTAGAGGATCAAAGGATTGTAGAGAAAATACTTAGAAGTCTTCCTAGCAAGTTTGATGTGATTGTTGTTGCAATAGAAGAATCAAAGAATCTAACCCAAATGTCTGTAGATGAATTAATGGGATCTTTAATATCCCATGAGCAAAGATTGAATAGATCAGGTAGCTCATCTCTTGAGCAAGCCTTTAAATCACAAGTTTAATTTGTGATAATAGAGCAAGAGGAAGATCGAGCTTCAATAGAGGCTAGAGGAAGAGATTTCCAAAGAGGATCTGGAAGAGCAAACACATCTTATGAAGGAGGAAGAACAAATTCAAATTTCTACACTACAAGTGCTAGAGGCCGAGGAAACAACCAAGAATCATACTTATGGTCAAAGGTATGATAAGTCACATGTTCAATGTCATTACTGTAAAAGGTATGGACACTATGCCAATGAATGCAAGAAGAAACATTTTGATATGAGTAGACAGAATGCACATTTTTCTGAAGAAAATCAGTTTGAAAGTTATAACAATGGTTCAATGTTTATTACATGCAATGTTGCTCAAGATAGTACAAAGGATATTTGGTTTCTAGATAGTGGATGTAGTAATCATATGACTGGATGTAAGGAGATGTTTGCAAACATAGATGAGTCAATTACATCTGAAGTTAAGTTAGGAAATGATAATAAAGTTGCAGTAATGGGAAAAGGAACCATAAATATTGAAACAAAGAAAGGTGAGAACAAACACATTCCAGATGTGTATTATGTTCCTGGTTTGAAACATAATCTAATGAGTATTGGGAAACTAGTGCAGAAGGGATATAAAGTCTATTTTGAAGATGATGCATGTGTTATTCTAGATAGAAATCCAAGTAACAAATTGATTGCAAAGGTTGAGATGACAAGAAACAAAATGTTTCCATTAAGAATTCAACATGATTTGTCATCTAAAGAGCTTTCTTCACTAGCATTTAAAGTTTCTTTAAAAGATCAGACTTGGTTGTGGCATTTGAGATTTGGACACTTAAGTTTTGGTGGTTTAGATTTATTGCAAAAGAAGCATATGGTGAAGGGTTTTCCTTTGATGGAGCAACCAAACAATCCTTGTGAAAGTTGTATTCTAGGAAAGCAACACAGGGAAAACTTTCCTGTTGGAAAGTCATATAGAGCTAGATCTCTTCTTGAGATTGTCCATTCAAATCTATGTGGACCTATGCAAACACCATCAATTGAGAGGAGCATGTATTTTCTGACTTTTATAGATGATTTGAGTAGAAAAACTTGGGTTTATTTCTTGAAACATAAGTCAGAAGCCTTTAGTGTGTTCAAAGAGTTTAAGGCCATGGTTGAAAAGTAGAGCGGTTACTCTATAAAGGTGTTAAGATCAGATAGAGGAGGAGAGTATGTTTCAAATGAGTTTTTAAATTTTTGTAAATTTCATGGGATTAAGAAGCAATTTACAACAAGGTACACACCTCAACAGAATGGTGTAGCAGAAAGAAAGAATAGAACAATTATGGAAATGGCAAGAAGTATGTTGAAAGCCAAAAATTTACCAAATGAGTATTGGGCTGAAGCAGTAGCTTGTGTGGTTTACATCTTGAACCGATGTCCAACAAAAATTGTGAAGGATAAAGTTCCTCAAGAAGCATGGAGTGGAAAGAAACACAAGTGTATCACATTTAAGAGTTTTTGGATGTGTAGCTTATGCACATATTCCAAATGAGAGGAGAAATAAATTGGATGATAAAGGAGAGAGATGTATTTTTGTAGGTTACAGTGAGCAATCAAAAGCCTATAAATTGTATAACCCCATCACAAAGAATTCTATTATTAGTAGAGATGTTCAATTCATTGAAGAACAAGCATGGGATGGAAGTGTTGATAAGCTAACAAATATCACTGCAGGAATACCTCATCATCGAGAATGAGTTTGATGAAAATATCACACAAAATGTTCATCTAGCACCTCAAGGGATCAGTGCAGTGATGTCTTCTTCAAATAGCACTCCAGTTTCAAGAAGCATCACAAGAGGTATCTCAAGTGGATCGTCATCCCCTCCAGCAAATTTACATCCTCATGAAACATTAGAGCATGAAGGCAATTCTTCAAATTCAAAGTCTCACAGCAGTGACATATCAGATCCAACATTGGCAACACAAAGGTCTCACTTAGGGACACCCTAGGAAAGACAAGAAGCTTAAGGGAGATTTATGAACAAACTCAAGGTGATGAGAATGTTGATTTATATTCTGATTTTGCATTATTTTCTCATGATGATCCTATATATTTTGAAGATGCATTTGAAAATGAAAAATGGGTAAAAGCTATGGATGAAGAAATTGATTCTATTGAAAAGAATCATACATGGGATCTTGTGAGCCTTCTAGAAGGAAAGAGTGTAATTGGCATGAAATGGGTCTACAAGACAAAATTCAATGTAGATGGAAATGTTGAAAAATATAAAGCCAAGTTAGTTGCAAAGGGTTTCTCACAACAACCGGAATTGATTATAATGAGACTTTTGCTCTAGTAGCTCGACTACACTTTATCGAACTGTTTTAGCATTAGCAACTCAAAATAATTGGAAAGTCTATCAAATGGATGTCAAGTCTGCATTTTTGAATGGCATACTAGAAGAAGAAGTTTATGTTTTACAACCACCTGGATATGAAATTGTAGGTCAAGAACACACAAGGTCGTAGATTGAAAAAGCCTTGTATGGTCTGAAACAAGCTCAAGAGCATGGTATAGTAGGATTGATTCATATTTTTTGAAAAATGGATTTAGCAAAAGTAATAGTGAGCCAACACTATACATCAAGATGAATGATCAAGAAAAAATTCTAATTGTATGTCTATATGTTGATGATCTAATATTCATAGGAGATTTGTCAATTGATTTGTTTAAGACAACAATGAAGAAAGAATTTGAAATGACATGATTTGGGTCTAATGAAGTTTTTCTTGGCATAGAAGTCAGTCAATCAAAAATGGAATTTTATATGTCAATCAAAATATTCCAATGATATTTTGAAAAGGTTTTGGATGATGAATTGCAATCCAGTATCAACACTAGTTGCCATAGGAAAGAAGCTAAGAAAAGATGATAAAGGTTGTAATATTGATCCAACTATGTATAAAAGACTTGTTGGTAGTCTGATGTACTTGACAACTACAAGGCTTGATATCATGTATGGTGTAAGTCTTATTTCAGGTTTATGGAATCCCCAAAGGATTCTCATTGGCAAGCTAGAAAAAGAATTTTAAGATATGTTAGTGGAACAAAATCTTTTGGTATTTTATATACAGCTTCTAATATTTTCAAGTTAGTTGGTTACACAGACAGTGACTGTGCAGGAAGCATAGATGACAGAAAGAGCACATCCGGCTATGTTTTCCATTTTGGTTCAGGAGCAGTTTCATGGGCTTCTAAGAAACAACCTATTGTCACTCTCTCTTTGGCAGAAGTAGAATATGTGGCAGCCACAGCAACAACATGTCAAGCAATATGGATGAGAAGAGTATTATCAGATCTAAAGCAAGAACAAGAAGGATCAACAAAGATATTTTGTGATAACAATTCAGCTATTGCATTATCAAAGAATCATGTTTTTCACAAAAGGAGCAAGCATATTGATACAAGGTATCATTTTATCAGAGAGCTAGTCAACAATGGACAAATATTTTTGGAGTTTTGCAGGTCTGAAGAACAATATGCTGATATCTTCACCAAGCCATTACCAAAGGACACATTTGAGCATATGAGAGATTGCTTAGGCATCATAGGTCCGTATTGCTCCAACAATACATGAAGAATCAAGATTAGGAGGGAGTGTTGGAAATATCTAATCTTGTTCTAGATAAAGTTTAAATTTATGGAATTCAACTTTATGTAAAAGATATTCACATTTATTGTGAATATTAACTCCTCCAAAATATCAAAAGATATTGTATATAATATCTAGAAAATATCAAGAGATATTATATAGAATATCTAGAAATATCTGGGAATATCTATAAAATATCCAAAAGATCAATAATATCTAATATAAGATATTATGAGATATTTTCTAAGGTAGAAGGTTGGAAAACTTCTATAAATAAGAGGTTTCATTTTGTAATTCAAAAAGTAAGAAAAACAAGAGAAGGCACCGAAGTGCTCTGGAGTATTTTTAATACAAAAATATATCTCTTGTGAGTTTGTGTGTTTTAATATTATTCTATTTGCAGCACACACCCTTATGTTAGGAGTTAGATATAATTCCTTTGTGAATCTAAAGTGTTCAACAAGATTTTCTTTGGCATTTTCTATTTTTGGTGTTTCGCACACATGAAGACCCTCTAGGTTAGGGCAAAGTATATCATTGGTAACAAAATTTATTTTTCTCTACAGTTAGATGTTATTTTAGTGACATAAGCCATTTAAGGCCATACGATAAGGCATTTATCGTGGACTATGACGTGTGACTGTTATCTTCTTGTTATATGTGAAGGATTTATTGGAGGACTAGATGAATCAATATGTGGCAAAGTATATCATTGGTAACAAAATTTATTTTTCTCTACATGTTCGTGGAAAGGAAAATTTGACCCCTTGACTTGCGGTTGTTATTTTAGTGACCATTTCATACATAAGGCATTTTTTTAGCGTTTTGTGTTTATTAGTCATTTTTAGCAAACTAGTAACATCGGCATGGATGATTATCAATCTGTAGAGGATTTTTTCATCAGCTTTCTAATATATTCAGTCTTTTTTTCATCTAAATTCACCTTGAATATAAAAATCTAGATTCTTTAAGATCGACATGCTTTCTAGAATTGGGGGCAGCTTATTGTTGGGATATCGGGTGCCCGTTTTTAAGTTTATAGGTTCTCTTATAACTTATTACAAACTATAAAATCTATCACAATAGGATTACATGACTAGTGACTCTTGCTTTTATCGTCATCAACTTCCTGTTGGTTTACTACCTCATGTAGGAAATTTTATACATCTTGGAGGATTTATGTCTTGATTTGTGAAATGTACTCCAGGGTATGAATTGGATCAAACCTAAGTACAAGATATATAAGTATGTGTTGTGGTTTTCGGCATTATCTCTTCTAATTATACGATATGTTGTCAGTTTGTCTATGATTTTGCGTGGCATATAAGAGATTAGATAATTATATTGATCCTCAAAGCTATATCTGCTAATTAAGTAACAGGTTAATGGAGGATGGATGATACATGAAGGTTGGAGGACAATTAGCGTCCTCTTTTTAGTCACCTACGATGAGGTTGCAGTATGGATTTGGTGACGTTTTTGCTTTTGTTGAGCTTAATGTGTTTTTTGTTGTGTGTTTTTTAATAAAGTACATAACATTTTCTTTTGGTACATGTTGGTGCTCAAATTTGTCTCACCCCATTTTTCATTGAAATTATTCATATTGTGGCCTCTATTATGTTTTCTGTCTCCCGGGCTCAAATGGTGGTTGTCCTGCATTTTACGGTTTGGCGGGTGTAATTTCTTAGTCAAAATTACTTCTTGGCATCAGTTGAAAAGTGGCCCTTTCTGGTTGGATGCAGCTTTGTGGGGTACTTTAAAAATTCTAAGGCTCACTTCAACACAAAACATGTCCACGTGGAGGCTTTCGCCAGGCCTTCTTAGATTTTTCACGCAACTTCCTAAAGGGGCCTAGGACATGTGGAGGGACCGCGCATGTTTGGGGACCTGGACCATGAATTTTATTTTGAAGATGCACCAGAAGGACACTTGGAGACTTTCTTTGGACTAAGATAGGTGTTGATCCCATGCTTGTTTGGGGCCTCTACTTTTTGGGACCATCTCAAAGTGCGTCTTTGAGACACATAGCAGGCGGGGAAATGAAAGTGCGGGCCCACGGGAAAAATATGGAACTTTGTCCTTTTTGGAAAATAGGGATAAAATTTGTAAGTTGAAGCACAGCTGCTCGAACCCACATTGGGACACGTGTCAATCCTATTTTCTAAGGGCGGGGGTGGAGAAAAATGTTAACATTTTACTTTTTCCAAAAATTATAAAATGTCAAAAGGTGCCCCTAGACCTGTTTCCAATCACATTTTTCCATATGGAGGGCTCAGATTAAAATTTGAAATGCAGGATCAACGGTAGATATGCATTTCATTTTATTTTTCCACCATTGAAGCTCCAAGATGTTTGGAGATGCATTTTTGCATCATTCTTCATCAATTTTTGGCAAATCTGTGTCGTTTTCGCTTGCAAAGTTCAATTGAATCAATTTGGGAGTTCAATTTGTAAATATAAAGTACTTTTGAGATGGATTTTTTCTCGGGCTCATGCAAGAAATCAAGATGCCAGATCCAGAAGTTACAAATAAAAATTTTAGAGGGAAAGGGATGAAATGATTAAAGGTATAGGTGTGAAAGGTGAAAAAGGCGTTGCTTCAAGAGCAAAAAGGGATGACCTATCAAGTCCAAGCTACATAGAGGCTCGAAAAATATCAAAGGAGGGATTTCTCGAGATGACATAAGCAAAATGATTAAAGGGACTCCCAAAAAGTTGTGGCATGGCTTCCTAGTCATTATACGAGGGCCCAAGAGACATGAGTAGCTCATAGTTGCTCCACCTGGCAGATTTCAGATCTGAATTTTGTTGAATGTCTTTGTCTAAAATAAATTGGTAGCAAGCAAAGGTCCTTTGAATATTCTTCTCTTTTGAGGGAAAAGGTGTTGTAGGTGCCAAGGATGAAGAATATACCTCCAGTTAAAACAATGATGCAAATATTTACAATGATTCACCTTTTTAAAAACACCTGGAAACTTTTTTGTGAGTCTGTTGAATGTCACTTTTTGCAAATCATGATCCAATATGTGAAACAAAGGTGCTTGAATATTCTTCTTTTGGGGAGAAATTGGATGTAAAGGGTGTATTATAAATTTGATGAGATTAATCTTGCAAAAGGTTGGAGTTCATTTTCACGAGAAAATTTTGAGAAAATCTCATCCTCCCAGAAAACTTTCTGAGAAAGCGGTTAACTTCCTCTATGTTAGATTTTCATTCATGTTGACTTGGTTACGAGTGTATAGCCATCGAAAAGCTCGAGATTGTTCGAAATAACTCTCCCCGCTGATGAATCTAATAAATTTTGAGTTAATCGTGTCAAATATCGGCAAATTTTGTGTTTATTTCACTTTTAGAATGTCTCGCAAGTAGTTTTTCTTGTTCTATTGCAATATTCTATCAAAATCTCTTTGAATCACACAGATCTAAATCCTTGTGATAGTTTAGTGGCATCTGCAATTTCATTTTTCAAAAGAGCTTTCATCTGGGAATGAAATAAATGATTTAAAATCACTTTTCTTTCATCTATTGACAAAGATTGTTTGTAAGCCTCTGGGTGTACTATACGTACCCAAAATTATAGGGTATTGTACCGCCGAATGATGTTACACATGCCCCAATGATGATACAGGTCACCTTGCAAGGTGTTCGAGAATCCAGGAAAGCTCACCAAGTGTATGTTAGCATCCCAAGCACCTTGTCTAAGCTTTGTGTACTTCGCTTTATCCTCTGCCTTTCTTTTTCTAGCTTTTTGACCTTTAGTGACGAAACCATCGCCCTGTCTCATGACCACCACCTTGCCATGGCAAAGTGGTCAATCGCCACCCTACTCAGGCAGCAATCCTTTACGCGTTCTCCAAAGCACATTCTTTTGATCATGACTTGCGTAATTTTTCAACATTTACCAGATTTTCTCAACATCCTTAGCTCGTATTTAAGTTTACTGTTCCCTGGAATAGTGTTTCTTCATTGTTTAATGGTAAAAGAGTTCAAATAGGAATCACCTTTGGGTGAATGTGAAATCTATAAATAGCCAACTTGTTTTCAAGCAAATGGCTCCTCAACTTCTCATTTCCATTGTTTAGTCTTTCAATTTCTTTCTTAGAATTCATTTTGTTTTCATGTTCGCATCCATGCTAGTTTTTCCTTTGCTGTTAGAAGCCATTCGATCTTCTTGCTTCAGTCTTTTTCATTGATGTTCATACAAATTAGTTTAGAGTAGAGTAGTGTCATTTGTAGATTGAATCCATTAGATTTGTAGGTTGTGTTCTTCTTTGAAGGTAGATTCTAGAATTTAAAAGTTGTAATTTTTGAAAAGTTGCATTTTTTTAAATGTTGAAATTTTAAAAAGTTGCAATTTTCGAAAAGTTTTAATTTTAAAAGTTGAAATTTCAAAATCATGAAAATTTTAAAAATGTTATAATTTTAACATATTTTTAATTTTGAAAATTTTGACATTTATGATACTTTTAAATTAGTAAAAATTCACAATTTTGGAAAATTTGAAGTTAAGAAAATGTTAAATATTTTTATAACGTGATAATTTTTAAAAATTTGAAGTTTTGAAAATGTTACAATTTCAAAAATATAACATGTTTGAAAAAAATGATTTTTTTTTTTTTTTTTAGATAAGGTAAGAAAGAGTGATTTTGAAGGGATGAATAACCCTGTAGAACCGAAAGATAAGAATTAAAGATATAAAAGAAGAAAAGCTGGAGAGAGGTTTCCATACTAGAAAATAGATACCACACAACATGATTACTAGGAAGGAATAAACGAGGGAGAATATTATTCAAAAAATCTAGTTAAACTTACTTGAATTACCTAAAGAAACACTCTAAACCTCAATCAAAACAAGCCTAGAAAGATACAAATGGCGGAATACTCATGACAATCTCGACCATGGGATCATAATCTCATTCAAAGAGGAGGACTAGAATATTTCACTTTCTTTTTTCTAGAAGCGACTTTCCAACGATCACACCTATTAGGATATATGTTTTCATCTAGATGAATTTGAAGTCAAATTTCAAACATATCATTTTAACCAAAAACTGATTCCTCCTTCAAGATTGTATTTTTAGTAACACATGAATCGCCTTCAATGGAGGTGGTAACACCGACACTATCTAACATGAAGCCAACCTTGCTAAACCTAATAGAGTAGGGAAATGTGAGTTTCAATCGGTAGTGAATCCTCTCTATAACATATTTTGATACCTCCGATTAACAAACCTAGCCACATCCCAATCATCTTCCACCGAATCTTTTAATGAAGCATTTTAAAAATCCCCAATAGCCGTCAAGTTGGGTTGGGAATCCTTCCACCAAGAAATGTTTTCCTTCGGTTTTTGTTTCACTTTCGATAGTTAGAAGCAAGGTGGATGAAGGAAAAACATTTCCTGCATCTAAAGAGAAATCCTTTATAGTCAAGAGGTTGATTCTATATTATATCTACAACTTCGAGTTCAATGAAACATGGTGGATCAAGAGAGGTGTCTAGATCCAATAGAATGCAAGAATAAGTAATATGGGTGTAAAGTTAAATTTTAGAATCTATGGACAAACATCTTCCCACAATATTAAAAGCATATATGAAACTCTCCAACACAAAAATAGAGTGGTAGATGAGATAATTGAACCAAAATAGGGTTGAATTTAAATGTTTGATAATTGGGTGAAAGGTGAAAATAAATATTTCATCCACAAGTGATGATTCGTACTTCGGACCATAACTTGGAGAATTAAATAACATTAAAACCACACTACAAAAAACCCTCTAGCATACGGAAAAATTTCCAATTTACCTTTTCGAGTGGTTTGCAATGAATGGAAATCAAAGAACGTAGAAGTGGTTGGCCTAACCAAAGTCCCTTAAAACGGTAGATCATTCTATGGCTTGGGAAATATTTTTCAGCATATAACATTGTCTCACTAAAAGAAACAAAAGGAGAGGTTTTAGTAGCCTTAAGCGGTCTTGTAGTCTCGGGATTCAAAACATGACTTCTTAAAAGGGGCATGTAAGAGTTGTTACCTCAAAAACCCCACCTTTGAACCCGCATTATCTGACACAAGATCCTCATCCAAGGGACAAAAACAAGGCGTAGAGTCGGTCAATCTATCTGCTAATACGAGTAGAGAAACCCACATCAAAGGATTCCTACAAAGTGCTACAACCCCAAAACCACCAAGAAAAAGGTTCACCACCTCCAAAATTCTTTATACCCATTCCCAGATATGATTTAATAGCACAACCCTTGATGCAGAGGATGGATTTTAGACTGTGGCTGCTACTTCCAAGAGGACTTGTGCGGGTAGTTGTGGAGAGCCAAAGTCATTAAAAAGTTTTGAAAAAAATCTAGTAAGAAGTTAGTAGAGAAGCGTCACATCCACAAGGAGAGTGCCGAGATCCAACCATTGTAACCTCAAAAAAGGGATACCAAATATGGTCGTGGCAGAAAATGTAGAGGGGCCCGTCCTCATCCCCTAACAAAATATAAAATTTTCTAAACATTGTAATTTTGAAAATTTTGTAATTTTTAAAAAGTTAAATTTTTAATAATTTACAATTTTGAAAATGTTTCCATTTTTAAAAGTTTCAATTTTACAAAAGTTGTAATTTTGAAAAAGTTACAATTTGGAAAAAACTTTAAATTTTGAAAAGTTACAATTTAAAAAAAGTTATTATTTTAAAATATTCGTAATTTCTAGAAATTGCAATTTTTGGAAAGATGCAATTTTGATATTATCCCAAAACATTATCCTCATATGCGGTAAAAAATATTGATTAGCAAATGGGCGAGAAACAAATGACCGAGAAAAGGTTCGGACCAAAAACAATGATCAACAAGGTCTAGGAAAAATGAATGGGGGTGTGACTTCCTCAATTACTATGAATATGTGGACAATGAGACTTTTTGGGGCGGAGCATCAGGAACCCATTAAGCTCTCCCCTAAATGGAATGATGACACACCACATTTGGAAATTTTGGAGTCGAGTTATTGATAGAGGAAAATGAATATTTAAACATATAATTATAGAAAGTTTTGTGGGCCTTAGATCAAACATATATTTTGTAATAGATTAGTAAAGGAGGAAATGGGATTGCAAGGTAAAGGTTAGAGCACTTGAAGAGGATGGATTTCTCTTTGATTTCCAAGAATAATCAGATGACCAAAAGGTTATATATGGGGAACCATGATTTTATGGAAAATTTTCCCTTCGCCTCAAAGAGTTGGTGACCTTGTGGATTATTAGAGATTACATTTAAGGAACTTCCAATTTCAACTCACCTCTCAGCTCTACCCTTAGAGTTATGGGAGCCCGAGATTTTTCTGGGAATTGTGAGATACATGAGGGTTTTGATCGCAATCAATCATATAACTAAAGGTTGATCCATGTTATTTTTCCCGTACCTATATTAATGTTCCCATGGGCTCCAAGATTCTTGGAAGAATAGTTTTAGAATCATTGTTTGAAATTTGGTAGTGAAGAAAAGATATTGAGCGTTCACTAATAATTTTTGATAAGTGTAGAATTGTAAGCTATGATATTAATAATTTTTTTGGGAGGACTTGACATTTTAGGAAAATATTGAGGAAGGTTAAGGCCCACATATTCCTATGTCCCATATCGATGATGAGACAAAATATGAGGACACAAAAGATAGTGGTGATGTTGGGGAGGAGATTGGGGGCGCCCATGATGAATGGGATATTGGTGGGGCTCAAAGGAGGTTACAAAGATAGCAACCACTAGGTAGGTTTGTTGGGTGGGTGGGACCGATGTAAATTAAAATTTTAAATCATGCATTAAAGCGATAGAGTCTTGATTCAAAATTAAAAATCTTCTCCTTGCCATGTGTTGGTAGGTGGGAAGCGAGTTTGATGATAGTATTACTTGTAAAAAAACAATAGGGAATGTATTTACTGGGCCTGGAATTTGATGGTCTGTAGACTGTTTTTTGGTATTTTAACCATAAATTACAATTTAATAAAAAATAAACCCGTCAATTTAGCCAGGTAATTTTTTAATAAAACTGTATTTCAGCAAGTTTATATTATTTAAAAACCGTAAAATTTCATAATAGTCAAATATAATATATAAGGTATATTACTATATATATATATGAAATCCGATTGGATTTTATTCATTTTACAAATATTCTATAAATCATATTGATAATGATTTTTAATAATTCTCAATTTAAATTTAGAAACTAAAATAAGTTTATGTGAATAATGAATTTATTAAACTCAGAGTTCACATGTTGTCTTTTCTTTTTCTAAAAACATATAAGTTTCTAATTTCAATGATATTGTGACTATATTTATTTTCATTTTGTCATTACCAATTGCAATCTACAAGTTTCAATTTAACTTTTATGCAAGTTTCAATTCAATTTTTTATTGTTGTAGGAAATGTTGATGCGAGAATCATAGCACCCCGGATCTTGATCAGATTTCTCGGTTGATCACTCTTGCATCCAGTGTGATTTCATAACATTGCATCCTTTCTTTGAGTGTGGGACTCATGAAAATGAGAAAGGAATCTCTAGAGAAGGTGGTTCCTCTTCCTAAACTACCGCCACAAGCTATTCCAGTGCGGGCAAGCTACTCTAATCCTAATCTAACCACCATGGAGACAAGGAGAGAGAGAGAGAAGGGAAAAGAAAAAAATCCTACACTAAAATGGTGATACACCGAGAGAAGGAGAATGTTGAACATCTATCAAAGCGCCATGGAACAAAGAGAGATGAGCGATGGGAAGGATGGACAGATGCATCACAGAGCCCAAGGATAGATTTCACACGAGAAAATGTCCCAAAACCTAATGAACATAGCTCCAAACATGCAATGAACATTCAAACGTGCGCAAATACCTGCAATGAAGAGAGGCAAGAAGAAAACAATCGAAAAAACGAGCAAGGATGGGCGGATGCATCACGAAACACATTTTTGTTGCTTGAAGTTTTGTACAGAACATCATTTTAATGGTAAAAGGAAAAAACACCATTACGAGAGAAGGGGAGGAGGTTCGAACTCCATTTTCAACCCTAGGGAAGAAAATAAGGGAGGGCAGAGCCGAAAAGATGAACAACTTGTAATAATCCCCCCAAAATGAGCCAAATCTGGCTTTTACATTGCATGGGTCGAGCCCATGAGAGAGAAAACATGAAAAAGCATGGGAGCCATTCCTCATTGAATGCAGATGCATTAAAACAGCATGGGCGTCCTTAAAGACCCATCCCTTGACATTTTTGGCCATGCTGGAGAAGAATGCAACCCATTTCGCATTAAAGCTGGTTGTTGAAACGTCGATTCTGGCCATTACCACACGCCAGAGACGTTTCTTGATTTTATCTCTCCAAAATGAACCAAAATTCAAGATTGAAATAAGAATCATGTAGATAATTTCACCAGCTTTCCATTGATATAAAGAACATGAAAATCTGAGCTATGGATCAAAAGTTATGGCGGTCTGAAGATTTAGGGCAAAAAACGGGCCAAAACGGATATTGAATTTTTTCCCGCGCTCTGCCACTTGGATGACACTTGTCGGGCGCTGATTGGATGAGTAATTCTCTCTCCTCCTCCTCCCATGGGTTTCCCTTTGAAATTTTGACATTTTTAATAATTTGGAAAATTTTCCATTTTTTCCCCACGCCCCCGCCACTTGGGACACGTGGCATGATCTGGTTGGAGGACAGGGGCGGGGTCATTCTTGTCTCTTTATTTTTTGGCCCAAGACTTTTGTCAAATTTTCCTAAGTCTTTCCCTGGCTCTGAACTCCCCCGCCTTAGGACACGTGTCCTGTGTCTATTAGCTCGGGCCAACCCTTCAAACCTTGCCCTTTGAAATTTTTACCGACCACTTAGCAACCTTTTCCCTCGACACGTGGCACATTTTGATTCATTGGCGGATTTTTCAACTTTTCATGTCCGCGCGTACTTTTGGCCCGGATGTCCCAAACTTTTTGGGACAAATTTCTCTGAACCGCCCGATTAGGGCTTCGTTGTCCCTCTTTGCAATGAAGACACGTGGCAAGATTCCATTCACTCTCAGTTCTTTCAGCTTTTCACGTCCCACGCGTACTTTTGGCCCAGATGTCCCAAACAAAAGTCCTCTATTTCGGCCGAACCGGCCGGTTCACATCCTCCACATACTTTTGTCCCAACTGTCTCAGACTATCTGGGACAAATCTCTTCGAACCGCCCGAAATGGGTGACTTATGCCAAACGGTGATCCGCGTCTTCCGCGTACTTTTGGCCCCGATGTCCTAACTCTGCGAAACAAGACTTAGGCAATTTTCTTCATTTTTTCGGCCGGTTTGGCTTTTCGCACCCAAGCTGGCGTCCGATGTCCCAAGCTGTCCCCGAGATCGTCAGCAGCTTTTCGGCCGATTCGCGCCCAACGTCCCTAATCTGTCCCGGACTAAGACTTAGCCAATTTTCTTGCTTTTTTTTCGGCCCCAAGCTTGGTTTTGCAATTTTTTCACCTTTTCTAACTTGTTGGGTTTTCTTCTTGGACAGGAGAGTTAGAAAGAAGCCGAGGGACCCGAAACATGATTTTGGGCCTTGAATCAATCTATTTTCACAGGACTTGAATATTCGATGCATGTTATCAAAACTACCCGTGGGGTGAATTTTGGATAATGTGATTTTGGCGACTCAATCAGCGGGGTCATCTACTGCTAGATGAAGTTACCGATTTACTGAAGCATCCATTGGGCATGGAGTCATGAGTTGTAGCTTGCAAACTGATCTTAACTTTGAAAACCTCCCCTCGAATCAGGCTGCTTGAAACCCACTTTGGACATGGAGTCGTTCTCACCAAAATGCCACTGAAATGGACTGTGCAAGAGCAAAACCAGCACCACAAAAACTATGTACAGAACTGAAAATCATACATGCTCTAAATGGAACATGCAGAGTGTGCACAAGCACTTCTTCTGTTAAAAGAAAACCTACCTACTCTATTCTAACTGGAAGCAAAGGCAAGCTAAACAAACCCTGCAATTGGTTGTGAGAAATAGCTTCCCTTTCTCAAAAGTGGCAGCCATGCAATTGATTTGGCATTGAACATGGCTGGTTGGATGGATGGAAAATCAACAAGAAGCTGGTCTTCCACCCAAATCATCAAGGTATCAGCTGAAGGAAAATTCAATACCTCTTTTAGTTGCTCGGCATTTGGATTGAAGAGGTATGACGACTGATCCTTGGTACTTTGTAGCTCATCCTCATGCTCGAAGCAAGCATGACTGGTTGTGACTTCTCCTTTGGCTCCAATGAAGCCAAATACCGATTGGGGAAGGTCGATCCATTTGATATGCCCATAGCTCGATTTTAAACTCCAAAAATGGATTCTTCTTGTAGACCTTCTTGAATGGATGGTGTGGAAGAAATGGTGAAATTCTTCTGTCCTTTCTCTTCCTCCAATGAAGAACATGAAAGATTTAAATATTTCAATGTTGATTCCAAATAGCTGCTATAAGATGCGAGCTACGCAAATGAATGTTCTCCTTCATGACAGTAGACTCAAGTGTTTGGAATGTGGATGATGAAAGAGAGAATGGTGGAAACTCAACCGGCTCTTCTCCATCAAAAAAGTCCTCCAAATTTGTGAGATAAAGCGCCTCATGGCTGTCTGGTGCAAATTCTCCACTTCCTCCATGGTGTCTTCTTGATACGTAACTTGACCACCATGGTTTCTTTCATCCTCCAAAGCATTGAGTTTGAGAGATCAAACTCCTTTTCACTACAACTCGAGAGAGATGAAATAGGAAGAAGAGCTGAAGGTTCTCCTGTAGCCTGCTTTGCGCTCGAAGCCCTTGGATCTGCAATTTTCTCCTCCACAACTAGAATATGCTCCTCTTCTTTTGGATATGGAGAAACTTCTCCTTCCTCCAATGTTTGAAGAAAATCTTGCTCTTGATTGAACTCTTCCTCCAGCATGAATTTTGTCAAGTCAAACTCTTCAATCTGCTACTCTAGAGGACAAGTTGGGACTGCAAGATCTTCTTTTGAGATTTCTTCCTCTATGGTTGATTGTGTAACTTGAATTGAATCAGCATTCCCTTCAAATAGAGTGCCAACATGGACACTACTTTCTGAGAAAACTAATTGCTGATCTGCTTCTTCTTTTTACTCTTCTTCTGCTGCCACAAAATCAGTCTTAACCACCATTTGTTCAACCTTAGCCTCTTCTATAGGTTTAACCATCAAGGGGATCTTTGTCATCCCAAATTTGGCAGCCCAAACCCTCAAGTTGTCCTGTCATTTCTTTTACGTTGGGCTTTCTCTTCTTGCTGTCCTTCATGGCGATTTTTGTAATTTCTTCTTCCCCACATGGAATTAGGAATGCAAGAGGAGGGATGGGTTGTAACTCAATTGATTTGGAAATTTTTTGTGGTGGTAGAGGAGGTGAAACCTCTTGTTTCTTTGGGGGAGAGCGTATTTCTTTTAGCTCTTGTGGAGGGGATGACTGTTTGGAAGGAAAAAGGAAAGAAGAATTGAGGTGTGGTGGAAGACTGAGAGGTGGAAACATGGGATCAACATTTGAGACAGAGATGGGGAGTTTAGAATTTGCAATTCCAAATGAGATGGTGTTGCTTGAGTAATGGGAAGAGAAAAACCAGATGATGGTGTAGAACTTACCCATTGACAAGGTTGTTCAACAACAAGTGTATAGGCCTCTATTTCTGCTGTCCATTGTGCAAGTTGGGGCAACATCTTCATCATGAATTCCAGCTTGTCCCGAGGGCTGAAGTGTCTTGGAAAATGGCCTCCCCATGGACAAGGAGTCCTACAACCAATTTTGAAAGCTCTCATTTGAGCTGTTGCTTTGGACTGCACCATCTTTACCTCCATCTTTTGGATTTTCTCCAATGAGACCAGCATCTTGCATCGATTATCTTCATTATATGCATACTCTTGCTCTTGGAAAGCTTCATAGCTTGGACTAATTTTGGCATTGCTGCTCATATGCGTATGCATGCTGATTTTGAGTTTGTTCAAAATCTTTTGCTTTGGAGGATTTAAAAAACATGTTGGAGGTGGGAAACATTGTTGCTGTTGTAAATTTGAGTTCCATGATGGAAATGAAGTCGTGATTGCACAACTTCATGGAATGGAAAATAATTAAAGGGATGGAAAGAAGGATGGATGGGAATGGATGAAAACAGTCTGCAACTTCAAAAATGGGTTGTTGATCAGATGGAGTCGCCAGATGTGTTTGCAAGTGCCTCCAAAGGCTGAAATCTTCACAGGAACACACCAACCTGCAAAATATGAAGTGGAAGACCTCTAAGCTCCCACCGAGCGTGCCAAAACTGTTGATGCAGAATCACAGCACCCCTGGATGCTAATCAGATTTCTAGGTTGATCACTCTTGCATCCAATGTGATTGCATAACATTGAATCCTTTCTTTGAGTGTGGGACTCGTGAAAATGAAAAAGGAATCTCCAGAAAAGGCTGGTTCCTCTTCCTAAACTACCTGCCACAAGCTATTCTAGTGCAAGCAAGCTAATCTAATCCTAATCTAACTACCAAGGAGACAGGGAGAGAGAGAGAAGGGAAAAAGAACAAAAGCCTACACTAAAACGGTAATACACCAGAGAAGGATAATGTTGAACATCTATCAAAGCGCCATGGAACAAACAAAGAGAGATGAGCAATGGGAAGGATGGACGAGATGCATCATAGGCCCAAGGATAGATTTCACATAGAAAATGTCCCAAAACCCCATGAACACAGCTCCAAACCTGCAATGAATATTCAAACGTGCGTAAATACCTGCAATGAAGAGAGGAAAGAAGAAAACAAGTGAAAAATGAGCAAGGATGGACAGATGCATCACGAAACACATTTTTGTTGCTTCAGAAGTTTGCACAGAACATCATTTTAATGGTAAAAGGAAAAAACACCATTACAGAGAAGGGGAGGAGGTTTGAACTCCATTTTCAACCCTAGAGAAGAAAAGAAGGGAGGGTAGAGCTGAAAAGATGAACAACTTGTAATAATCCCTCCAAAATGAGCCAAATCTAGCTTTTACATTGCATGGGTCGAGCCCATGAGAGACAAAACATGAAAAAGCATGGGAGCCATTCCTCATTGAATGCAGATGCATTAAAACAGCATGGGTGTCCTTACACACCCATCCCCTGACATTTTTGGCCGTGCTGGAGAAGAATACGACCCATTTCGCATTAAAACTAGTTGTTGAAATGTCAGTTTTGGCCATTACCACGTGCCAGAGATGTTTCTTGATTTTCTCTCTCCAAAATTTACCAAAATGCAAGATTTACTTTGGAATCGTGTAGAGAATTTCACCAGCTTTCCATTGATATAAAGAACGTGAAAATCGAGCTCGGATCGAAAGTTATGGCGGTCTACGAAGATTTAGGGCAAAAACGGGCCAAAACGGATATTGAATTTTTTCCTGCTCTCTGCCACTTGGATGACATGTGTCGGGCACTGATTAGATGAGCAATTCTCTCTCCTCAACTTTCCACATGTTTCCCTTTGAAATTTTGACGTTTTTTATAATTTAGAAAATTTTCCATTTTTTCCCCATGCCCTCGCCACTTGGGACACGTGGCGTGATCTAGTTGGAGGACAGGGGCGCAGGGTCATCCTTGTCTCTTTATTTTTTGGCCCAAGATTTTTGTCAAATTTTCCTAAGTCTTTCCCCGGCTCCGAACTCCCCTACCTTAGGACATGTGTCCCGTGTCTATTAGCTCGGCCGACCCTTCAAACCTTGCCCTTTGAAATTTTTACGGACCACTTAGCAACCTTTTCCCTCTTACACGTTGCACGTTCGATTCGTGGCGGCTCTTTTGGCTTTTCGCATCCCGCACGTACTTTTGGCCCCGGATGTCCAAAAGCTGTTTGGGACAAATTTCTCCTAACCTCCCGATTAGGGCCGTTGTCCCTCTTTGCGGCGAAGACACGTGGCAAGATTCCATTCGCTCTTGGATCTTTCGGCTTTTCACATTCCGCGTGTACTTTTGGCCCGGATGTCCCAAATGAAAGTCCTCTGTTTGGCCGAACCGGCGGTTTAAATCCTCCGCGTACTTTTGTCCCAACTATCTCGAACTTTACGGGACAAATCTCTCCGAACCGCCGAAATGGGGTGACTTGCATGCCAAACCGGTGATCCGCATCTTCCGCGTACTTCTAGCCGGATGTCGCAACTTTGCAAAACAAGACTTAGGCAATTTTCTTCATTTTTTCGGCCGGTTCGGCTTTTTGCACCACACGCGTCCTAATGTCCCAACCTGCCCCATTGCACCGTTTGGCGGCTTTTCGGCCGATTCGCGCTCCGACATCCCAACTGTCCTGGACTAGGACTTAGCCAATTTTCTTGCTTTTTTCGGCCCCAAGCTTGGTTTTTGCAATTTTTTCACCTTTTCTAACCTGTTGGGTTTTCTTCTTGGACATGAGAGTTAGAAAGAAGCCAAGGGGAGCCCAGAAACATGATTTTGGGCCTTGAATCAATCTATTTGCCTGGGACTTGAATATTCTGATGCATGTTACCAAAATTACCCTTGGGGGTGAATTTTGGATAACGAGGAAAATTTAAGGAATCTTGTTATAGACATCCAACAAGAAGCTTGAGATATAGACATCAATACAGGTACATCATTATTATTTTGAATAACGTAAATTTAAAATTAAGATTTCAATTAAGATTTTTTGACAATTTAAAATTTTACTAAAAACGTAAATTGAAAAGTAACTATATCACGAAACCATCATGAAATTTCCTTTTGACAGGTAGGGGTGTTTGTCAAGTGCACAGCCTAGTATTTACCTACGTACGGAAGATTACAAGGATGTGGATGCGCCTCAAAGTGAAATTATGAGGCTGATGGGATGGGTGGACGAATACGTTCCAATCTAAGAAACTTGCACTCATGCCCCTCCCGACTCGGGTCTTAATGTAAATTTTTCTTTTGTTTTGGCTTATGTTTTTGACTTGGATATGGGTCTAGATTACATTAGATGTTTATTGGTTTTTTTTCTGGTTTTTTTTTTTTTTTTCGGTCTCTTTAGACCTTTCTCCTTGTGTTGAACGGGTTTTTTTATCCTTTCAAAATCAAATATTTTTTTCCTTATCTAAAAATACGTAATTTTGACAAAAATTAAATTTCAAAAAACTTATACTTTTAAAAAGTTGAATTTTTTAAAAATCTCAATTTCATAAAGATCGAGATCTTAAAAAGTTAATTTTAAAAATGTTACAATTTTGAAAGGTTTAAATTTTAAAGAGTTGTAATTTTGAAAAAGGTGCAATTTTAAAAACGTTTTCAATTTAGAAAAAGTTGAAATTTTTAAAAGTTGATATTTTGAAAAATGCTACGATTTGGAAAATTTTATAGTTTTTTAAAAGCTACAGTTTTGAAAATATTAAAATTTTCAAACATTACAATTGTGAAAATTTCGTAATATTGGAAAAGATGAAATCTATAAAATCATGCAATTTTGAAATTTTGTTGTTTTGAAAAAACTTTTTTTGAAAAAGTTGTTATTTCTGAAAACGTTACAATTTTTGGATAAATTTCAGTTTCTTTAAAACTTATAATTTATTTAAAAAGTTACATTTTTAAAAAATATTAGAATTTTTAAAAACTTTCAATTTTGAATTTTTTTCAAAATATTAAAATTTATTAAAGTTACATTTTTTTGAAGCTGAAAATTTGTACAATTGTAATTTGACAATTTTTTTAATAAAAGTTGTAGTTTTATAAAGTTAAAATTTTAAAATAGTTGTTATTTAAAAAATCATATTTTTAAAACATCAATTTTTTAAGAAGTAGTTATTTCATAAAGGTTTATATTTGGAAAAAGTTACAATTCTAAAAACAAATATTTAAAAATTTGTAATTTTGAATAAAAGTTGAAATTTTAAAGTTGTAATTTTCAAAAAGTGGCAATTTTGAAAAAGAAATAGTCACGAAAATTTATTATTTTGAAAAAAAAATTAAAAAAAAAATCTATTTGAAAAAATAAGTTAAAATTTTGCAATTTTGAAAATAATGTAGTTTTGAAAATTCACAATTTAAAAGGATTCAATTTTGAAAAATTTCAATTTTAAAGAGGTTACATTCTTGAAAAGTTGAATTTTATAAAATATTGTACTTTTAAAAAGGTTACAATTCGGAAATATTTTCAATTTATAAAAAAATTAATATTTTATAAAGTTATAACTTTTATAAAGTTAAGGATGGGCTTTAGCGAGTCAGCAACAAAGGTGTTTTGTGAGACATAGTGTTAGGCTTATAATCCCAACGTTACGTCTCCGGTTCGACTCGACCATGGTTTACCAAAGCGTAATGCCCACATTTTATACACACAAATACAACAGTAAAAGCAATAGGATAAGTTTTTGTTTTGACTTACATTACTCACTACACAACTCCAAAAGGACTCCAAGTAAAGAAAGTCAATAATGCATACGACGCTTACCTAAGTTATCAACTCACATAGGCACTGACAACACCATCTACATATCAATGCCACATTTTAGTCAATGAATGAATACTAGTAATGACTCAACCACAAGAAAAGGGACTCAAGGATTAGTAAACTCACAACACATTATTATCATGATTACGTCTTCATTACGATTAACATTCCAATAACATTATTATCAAAGTATTATTTTTCCCTTTTCCCACCTATAGATTCACAAGATCATTCCATATTCAACTTACCATTCGCTCATTTAAATTTTCTCTTTATCCCTTATGAAAATATCCATACTTACATAACTATTTTCATATTTCAAATTGCATACAAAGTTCTTCCTCTCTTGTTCTTATGCTAAAAGTTTGTTTCTCAAAATATATATGGTTGACATTTAAGTTTACGCTCATTCTGTGAGGGGACCTGTAGTGCCCACATAAAAAATAATAATAATAATTTAAATTTAATGCAGTGGTTGAATTGAAATTTATGGCAAGTGGATGGAGGTTGCGTGAAGGCATGGGAAAACTGTCAATGCACATGGTTGTCTTAAAAAAACCTCGCAGACCTGTCTTTTCCCTTGCACAATAATACATGCACTTTATTTGGGACCCAAAGATGTTAACCACCTAAGACCCAAGTTAACATTGCAGTTTAGAAGTTTTTGGTTAGTAACAAAGGTGGTAGTGGACGGAGAATTTTTTACGAGCTTAGCCCCTCCATGGGCTTCTTCACAAGACAGTCACACCGTTCCTCCACTGTAACAAACAGGTCCCCAACATGACCAATTTATTTAATTTTCCATGCACTCCCACCCTGTGCCAAAATACGAGCTTGGAACATGGTTTAGACATAAATAATATTATAAAGACATGATTTTTTTCCACATGTTGCACTAACAACGGCCTGATAGACGTGTATGCAAAGTGTAGAAGTATAGACAGACTTGTTAGCTATTTGACAGAATATCTTAGGAATAATGTTTTTTTGCAACGTGGACTATAGGGTATGCATGAAATGGGTTTGTTGTTAACACTTAGAAAATTTTAGGAAAATAGAATTGTTAGGTATAAATCAAAACTCCTCACGGTTTGTCTACATCCTCTTTTCCTGTGGCAATATAGGATCTTTTAATAGAGTATGGACGCCTTTAAAAAAATGGAGGATGATCTTTGGTATAATTTTGCACATGCTACCTCAGAAATTTTCTATGGCTACAGGTCATGGTTAATATAGATCAAATGGAAATGCCCTGCTAAGAGCAAATGATTCACACTGAGAAAATTGTGTTGAAACTATAGTATCCAGTGTTGATGAAGAAGATTTTGATAGAAATTAAAAAAATAAAAATAAAATAATATAAGGGGAGAATGCATGCAAAATCTTGGTACGGTGTAATTAAATAGAAGGAACAATTTTTAGATATGAATGCAGCCATCCACATTGATGAGTATATTTTGAGTTTTATAGTGATCCCAATAAATTTTATGTAGAATTTTAGGATTTATTTACCGTAGATCATTGCAAAGAGAGACCATCAATTGGATTTTCATCTGATGAGAAATATTTTCACAAAAATGTAATTAAATAGAAGGAACAATTTTTAGATATCCGTGAATGTCTGTACATCACATTGATGAGTATATTTTAAGTTTTATGGTAATCCCAACAAATTTTATGTAAGATCTCTGTTGATTTTAGGAGATGTAGAATCTCCTAACGCCGTGAAAAGATAATCCGAAAATAACCAGATTATTACGACCTGATCTTGGACCCTTATAGGCTTTAATTATTCCGATAATTTACTCCTTTTAAGTAATCAATTTAAAAATAATGCAAGACAATAATGACAATTACATAGATTGATTACACAAGAAAACCGGGTTCGTGATCGAATTCCACTTCAAAACTTGTAAGTTACAATAGTACTTTCACAAGAAAACCTAATGGAATTTTACTTGCCTATCAAGATTACCCGTTCTGAGTTCTTGGACGACAAGGGTGAAAAATAGCACCCGACTTCCACCTTCCCGTGTACAATCTCCTTCGGCCTGTGATCGGCCTTCCCGACGCAAACAATGTGAAGCTAGCACTCCGGCCGACAATCCAGATTTGCAAGTACTTGGTGTGGGCTATGGGCCTATTGGGTAGTTTACATTTCACTCCCAATCACAAATATTCCATCTAATATTGCCTAAAATAATAGGCCAATAGACAATACCTGTCGACACATCCCACAAATAAGCTTAACAAATAATAAGCTCGGGATCGGTGTCTCCGTTGCACCGGTGTCCACTATTCCGTGCTCTAGCAATGAGCTTCTCCATTGTGGGTGTGTCCACAACAAGCTTAACAAATAATAAGCTCTGTTGTCTTTTGTTTCACGGGTGTGTCCATTACAATAGAATGGGTTCCCTATTTATACAAAATTAGGGCCCAAAAATAATGCATTAAACAATTATCCATAGGCTATTTTAGCCTTCACCCATACATGTTTAGGGGGATTTAATCCCATATGGAGCGGCTATATTTTACATAGGATTAAAATCCCCACATATTTTGGCGCGGTATTTGTTTACAAAGAGGGAATAAATCCCATATGGAGCGGTCAACACGTTTTAATGAGGGATAAGAATCCCATAAGGATCGGTGGATTAAAAGCTTAGGCTTTATTTAAGCCTTTCCACGCACCAATGAAGTGGTCAAAGACCACGTTGGGCTTTATAACCGCCCCCAACAACCGCTTCAATTTCCTTCTTCCACGTGGCAAGGCTTAATGCCTCCCAAACAACCGCTTCACCATTTTTTTAACGTGGTCAAGTCATATGCATTTTGGTTATTCATACTAATGTATTAAACATTAATATATACATGTGGCTTTTGGAAAGTGGCCTTACCAAAAAATATTATTTCGACCCATATAATGTGGAATAGAAATAATCCTGTAGTCCACTTGTCGTCTCCCGATAGGCAAATCAAGTGAATTAGATGAGTGTTTGGCAAGCCACGTGTCACAGTGCAATTCGGTCCAATATTGACCAGTTGACCAGAGTTGACTTTCTCGTTGACTGAACTTTGACCGAACATATCTAGAGCTCCCGATGTCCATTTGTCGCATTCTCACAGTCGTTGGAAAGCTCTCGAGATGATATTTTGCACTAACACCATTTAGGGATGTTTAGGGAACTTTTGAAAATGATCCCCTGATCACACCTCTCAACTGAGAAAAGCTTTTTGTCCAAAAAGCTTCCATACTATCTTGAATCTGAAAACTCTACTGCCACCTCGGAAGTGCTGCTGTAGTACACCCTTGGGTCTTCTCCTCCAACCTTCTCACTTCGAAAAATCTACTCCGATCCTGGGACTTATGGGTTATGGGTCCACGATGCTTCCGCTGCGCCACTTTGATATCCAAAGAAAACCTCCACGCCTCCGCTTTATGGTGCTAAGTTTCTGAATGAAACCTCAACGCTCCTTTTGTGCGGTGCTAAGCTTCTTGATATCTGACAACAAGGATCTTCTTTTACTCTATAACACAGCTCCTAACTCTGAGTTGATTCCGCAGAATCCGAACTGGTTTGAAGGAACTCCATGTTACGTAGAGCTTTGATTGATCCGATGTCGGTGATGGACAATGCCTTGTCCCTTTACAGACCTCAACGCCTCCGATGCATGATGCTAAGCCTCTTTCAAGACCTCGAGCCTCCGATGCATGATGTTAAGTCTCTGTAGACCTCAACGCCTCCGATACATGATGCTAAGCCTTTTTCAAGACTTCGAGCCTCCGATGTATGATGCTAAGTCTCTGTAGACCTCAACGCCTCCGATACATGATGCTAAGCCTTTTTCAAGACCTCGAGCCTCCGATGTATGATGCTAAGTCTCGTAGACCTCAACGCCTCCGATGCATGATGCTAAGCCTCTTTCAAGACCTCGAGCCTCCAATGCATGATGCTAAGTCTGTTGATCAGCTACCATTCGTATGTGTGGTCGCAATGCCTTGACACCGAATGACGTTCCGAGCTGATCCTTTTTGAGAGCTCCTCTTGTTGACATACTAATATCAGGTACCATTCTGCTGCACGGTCGCAATGCCTCTACACAGAATGAAGTTCCGACCGACGTCAATGCCAATGATGATTCAGCTACCATTCTGCTGCACGGTCACAATGCCTCTACACAGAATGAAGTTCCGAGCTGATCTCTGCGAACTCTAATGTCTGCACAAATGGCAGATCAATCTCCAAGCTTTATATGAGTCAAATCCTGTATCCAAGCTGTAACAGGTACTCACATGCTGATTAGGAGATATGTTTGGAGCATTAATCAAATTTTCTAAGTAAGAAAATCCACTGAGTATTGTAAACCTTTCTCTCAGCATTTTCTCACAAAATCTGATCTCCAAACTTAATACTGCATACGATCCATCAATCTGAATTATGTAATATATAATTGAAAAATTGTTGACTTACCCATTTCAAAGGACTTTCACTTTCAGGTATTACCTGGTCCTGGGTTGAATTGTCAACTAGTGGTGGAGTAGAAACTTCTTCTGCCTTTGCAATAGGCCTCCATTCCATCTTTGGCTTGCCATTACTCTGATGGTGAGATGGATGCAGTTTCCAGCAATTTTCCACCCGATGCCCATTCCTCTGGCAATGAGCACAAAAATTCCTCTTAAACTCCTTCTTCTGGGATGAGGAACTCTTTCTGCCATTTCTCGACTCTGCATGATGAGATTGGTCTTTCTGATTTGCCTTGTTCTTGATGAACGACATCAACTTCTTCATCAGTGTCCTTCTCTTCCAGCATCTGGCCACTGAATGATTATGCAATCCACAAAAAGTACATGGAAAAGAATTCCACATCTTCTGAAAATCATAACCATACTTCTTAAGTTGAAAAAGTGGATCAAAAGTTTTATTGTGCTTATGATTATGGTAAGAAACTGGAGGTGGAATCTCATTACCTCTTCGCTGATTTCTCTTACCACATCTGCCTGTGACGACGAAGCACAACTTTCCTGCTCAGAATCTTCTTACAGGACTAGTGGGGTAATCACTTTGCTTTCGGAAGCTTGTCTCCCATCAGCGTTCTTGGAGCATTCTCCAATTTCCATTCCCGCACTAGGATAACCCAAACCTATAAAACGAGGACGATCCTCGACCTGTATTGGGTTAGCAATACCTTGGCCATTTTTACCAAGGCCTCTTCCATCAAATCCCATTTTATCTAGTAACTTGGATCCAATGCCTCTAGTATGCTTTTCAAACAAACCAAAGACTTTATTACCTGAATCCGAAACCGAATGGGAGGAAGAAGAAGATTCCCGTGGTGAACAACTTACAGTGCAATCATCTGCCATGGCCTCTGCATCTGAAGTTGAAGGTATTTCCTTCCTCTGATCACCACACTGCAACCTTGCCAAGAGCTCATCCTTGGTTTGTAATTCTGATTTTAAACAAGCATTCTCCTCTTCCAAGGAGTAATACATGGATCGCAGGAGAGAATTCTCTTCCTGGATCTGGTGATTATAAGCTTCAATTTTATCGAGCTTCACCTGTGTAGACATCTTGCCCTTAGTGCACTTGTATCCTGTTCACACAAACTGAACTAACTGCACCAACTTGAAGCAATCACTCTGTTAATCAGATTTTTCAAAAAAAATATGGAGCTAAACCACTTTGATACCAAACATAATCCGAAAATAATCGATTATTACGACCCGATCTCGACCCTTATAGCTTTAATTATTTGCCGATAACTTACTCCTTTTAAGTAATCAATTTAAAAATAATGCAAGACAATAATGAAAATTGCACATAGATTGATTACGGAGTTCGGCAATTGCCTACGTCTCCGGGTTCGTGATCGAACCATTCCACTAGTCAAAACTTGTAAGTTACAATAGTACTTTCACAAGAAAACCTAATGGAATTTTACTTGCCTATCAGTACACCAGTTCTTCGGATGACAAGGGTGAAAAATAGCACCCGACTTCCACCTTCCTGGCATACAATCTCCTTCGGCTGTGATTGGCCTTCCCGACGCAAACAATGCGAAGCTAGCACTCCGGTCGACAATCCAGGATTTACAAGTACTTGGTGTGGCGCTATGGGCCTATTGGGTAGTTTACATTTCACTCCCAATCACAAATATTCCATCTAATATTGCCTAAAATAATAGGCCAATAGACAATACCTATCGACACATCCCGCAAATAAGCTTAACAAATAATAAGCTCAAGATCGGTGTCTCTGTTGCACCCGTGTCCACTGTTCCGTGCTCTAGCAATGAGCTTCTCCATTGCACCGGTGTGTCCACAACAAGCTTAACAAATAATAAGCTCGTGTTGTCTTTTGCACGGGTGTATCCATTACAATAGAATGGGTTCCCTATTTATACAAAATTAGGGCCCAAAAATAATGCATTAAACAATTATCCATAGGCTATTTTATCCTTCACCCGTGCAAAAATGGGATTTAATCCCATATGAAGTGATTTTGTATTTTACATAGGATTAAAATCCCCACATATTTTGGTGCGGTATATGTTTTCAAAGAGGGAATAAATCCCATATGGAGTGGTCAACACGTTTTAATGAGGGATAATAATCCCATAAGGATCGGTGGATTAAAAGCTTAGGCTTTATTTAAGCCTTTCCACGCGCCATGAAGTGGTCAAAGACCACGTTGGGCTTTATAACCACCCCCAACAACCGCTTCAATTTCCTTCTTCCACGTGGCAAGGCTTAATGCCTCCCAAACAACCGCTTCACCACTTTTTAACGTGGTCAAGTCATATGCATTTTGGTGATTCATACTAATGTATTAAACATTAATATATACATGTGGCTTTTGGAAAGTGGCCTTACCAAATAATATTATTTCGACCCATACAATGTGGAATAGAAATAATCCTGTAGTCCACTTGTCGTCTCCCGATAGGCAAATCGAGCGAATTCGACGAGTGTTTGGCAAGCCACGTGTCACAGTGCAATTCGGTCCAATATTGACCAGTTGACCAGAGTTGACTTTCCCGTTGACTAAACTTTGACCGAACATATCTAGAGCTCCCGATGTTCGTTTGTCGCGTTCTCATAGTCGTTGGAAAGCTCTCGAGATGATCTTCTACACTTACACCATTTAGGGATGTTTAGGGAACTTTTGAAAATGATCCCATGTCCATTTGTCACGTTCTCATAGTCGTTGGAAAGCTCTCGAGATAATCTTCTTGACCGACACCATTTAGGGATGTTTAGGAACTTTTGAAAATGATCCCCGATCAAAAGATTATTTTGTTAAGGGAAATTAATAGAAAATGGGTGATTTTCCGAATGCACAAGAGATATTTATAGAATTCTATTAGAGGGAGTTGTATCATTGTGGAATGTTGGTGAAACTACCCGGAGCACCTCTTTCTCTACGAACATTAAAATTGTTAGGCATGGCCTCCTTACCTCCATAATCTACATTTTTGTAATTTGGTTCTTCATTTATATTATATTGAAACATTAAACCACTTTGAACAATTTTTGGTAATTGGATATGTAAACAAACTTAAATGTATAAAAGAGTAGAAACTGACTTGTGATTTTGAAACTATTTGACCATTTGAACATAGACTGTGATTACCACCATAACCTCATATGATGCAACTTAGGTATCTCGAATCAGGTGCTCATGTCCACTGATATTGTCAAGAGTTAGATGATTCGTCAACTAAACACAACCTTTTTCTTTACTTGTAAAGTTGGAAAAACACCACTTTTAGAGACTTGCAAAACAACCTTTTGAACCCCATAAAAGAGAGGTCAAGCATTGTTTAAGTTCCTTAATATAAGGAGAGTCACATCAAGCTTTAGATTGACCCCAGTTGACTATTTGTACTCTCTTCGCTGCTTCTCTAGGAGCCTTGTTACTCTATTTTGTAGTTTTTAGTTGCTCTTTAAAATGAAAAGTTGGCTTTCGTTATGACCCATTGTTTGGTCCTGAACAATGAAAATGCTAGTTTGCCTTCACAAATCTCTAGTAGTTTTACTAGAATATTGTCAGAACTTTTGGTTCAGGAAAATCACATTCTAGGTTAGTTTGGAAAAGGAATTTTGTAGGCCTCTCGGTCGTAGTTTTGAAAAGGTAAAACTAGACCAATTATGATTTGTGGCTCTAGAAAACCCATTGCCGTTTGAAACCCATTTTCGGTTCTCGGTCGTGTAATCAATCTTTACGAATTCCCCATATATAGGGGAACTTGTAGGAAATTTATTGTTACATGTTCATACATTTAATGCTAGTTTTGGACGTGGTTTTCAGATCCCTCAAGATGACTTTTGATTTTTACAACTAGGTCAATTATGGCTGATGGCCTCGAAAAAATGGCCGCCAATTGTAAACCATTCGCCAATTCTGAATCCGTCAGTTCCTGTGAATTCTTGGTGTATAGGAGGACACATATAAACCTACCCATGGTGTGTTTTTTCATCAGAGGAAAACGTTTGAAAGTGGTTTCTTCACCTCTAAGCCTAAATTGAACGTTTTTGCAACTAGTAGGAAAATGTAAAGAGAAAGTTGTAGGACCCCTATTGGGTTGCCAAACCATTGTGGAAAATTGTTGACACTTGTAAATAACTTCTTGAAACTCTACTGTGTGACTGTTATGTGAATTTAAACTTTTGGAAAAATAGTGTTTCTCTCTCATCCCTATTTCTTTCTCTCACCTTGGTTAAGAAATGAAGTGAACTAAAATGAAATAATTATGTTTCTCTAACCTCCTCCTTTCGAATACAAATTATTAATGTTATTATGTAAATGAGAAACTAAATTTTTAATTATGCTAGATTTGGGTGGATGTAATACCAGTGATTTATCATTGATTTCATGCTCACACGGTTTTGTAGGATGGAAGTGAGATGGTGAAAAGGCGTGGTGTAATTCATTGTTTATTACTATAGTTTATATAATTTATTGAAAAATGTATATATGTGTAATGTATTGCCATGTTACAAAAATTATATTTGAAATTTTGTAATATGTATGAGATGCTAGTTTTAAGAATTCCTTGGGAAATGTGCATTTAATCATAGGTACCATTTTGATTTAGATTTGCATATGTAAAAATTTAGGTATGCTAAATGAATTTGAATGTAATATCTTGCAATAAATTTCCAGGTGAGCAATAGTTTATTAATTAATTAGTGTGTTGTGTTCTTTACCTTGAAAATGTAATAAAAAAATATAAGTGAGTTAGTTAACCCTAGTAAAAATTTGTGTATAACTAACCCTCTTGTGTTATTATTTTTGTATGGAAAAATGAAACCTTAGAATGAACTTAAGCATGCATGATTGATGGCACCTTATTTTTTAAAAAATAAGATCCCTAGTTGAGTTACCGCCATAGCTTGTATGTTTAGCGTCATTGTCATGAAACCATCAGTTAAGAACGACTTGATCAAACATTATCTATAGTAAGTGGTCCCCTTCCAGGATTGGTTATCATGTGTGTAGTAAGGAGAATGTGTTCTCTTTAGGTCGACTTACGTGTTAGGTGATAGAGATCACCCACTACCCTTAAAAGTAACCTTTAGTAGTTGGGATTATTTGATGAAGTTAATATTTAACACTTGTTGTACCCTCCCTCTCATTCTAGCCACATTAGTTTGCAAAACACTATCATCCTAAAAGATAATTAATCCTCACAACTAAAATTTCTTGTACTTCACCTTAATTTGATCTATAATAGGGCGTAGAGCCCTAAGTGAAAATTGAAATTTAACTAAACCTCAGTCAATTAGGAGGTTAACTTGTGGGTAGAAAATGGTAAGTAGCTCCTTGCAAATGAAATTGATTTGAAAGATGTTGACTTTAGAGAACCCAAGAAACTGAAATCTTGGTCTCGTAATCCCTTGTTATGCCTTTTATGACATTAAGAATAAAATAAATTTCACATGTGGAATCGTGAAATGCAAAAACATGGGATCTTACCTTGAACACAAATCACTTGTGGTTCATGTGTAGTTTATAATACTTCCAATCATGTACTTATTCAAGATGTTAGACAAGTACTTCTATAACTCCTTTTGTTATAAAATAATGCTAATAATGAGACCATAATGTGATGTAAGAGTAAAGCATACAAGAGTGAAACAAGATTTGAGGTTAGGAATAATGTCACTCTTGGAGTCCTTATAACTCAATTAAACATTTTCATGTGTTACAAAGAATATGAATTTCCCTTGGTGAGATCAAAATTTGAGAAAAAACAAAAGATATATAAATATAAATACAATTTCTTGATGTGGAAATTTTGAATGGATTCAACAAGTTATTGAACTATATTAACTATGGTAGGGAAATAAAGGTCTTGTGATCATATAATGTTTATGGGAAAAAGAGGTAAGCGGAATCTAATCCGCCCCTCCCCATAAATCCTAAGATTTCTTTCTTGACATCATGTCAGATTCACTTGTGTAGTAAGGATAAAATTTAAACATTGAATAAACATTTGAGAAGCATATTCTTAATATAAGAACAAGATAATTAAGAACTTTGTATGTAATTTGAAATATGCCAATTAATTATGTAAGTTATGGAGATTGTCGTAAGAGATAAAGAGCCAACTTAAATGGTTGAACTATAAGTTGAATGTGAAATGAATTTTGAGAATTTGTAGGTGGAAAAAGGATAAAATTATCCTTGCACAATAATGTTCTTGGAATGTGAATCATAACTAAGATGTAATCATTGTAATGATGTGTTGTGGGTTTTTCAAGCCTTTAGTCTTTTTCATGGTTAGGTCATTACTAGAATTTGTTCATTGGGCAAAGTGTGGTATCCACTTGTATATGGTGTTGTAATGTGTCTATGTGAGTCGATGACTTATGTAAGTGTAAGTGTCTTATGTGTTGTTGAGTTTATCTACTTGGAGCCCTTGTGGTGTTGTGTAGTGAGCAATGTTAGTCGAAAAAAATATCCTGGTATTTTTACTGTTGTATTTGTGTGTGTAAAATGTGGGCGTTACAGGACCCACCATAATTTTTCAAGGGAGAAATAATATGATTCAAGGAGGTGAAGGTTCAAGTTTCCATTTCCTAAAAACTTCCTTCCATTAGAAGCACATTTGTTCTCGTACTATGGTTGTTTTAGTTCCAAATTTAGTTTGATTCAATTAAGCATTTACATGACATTATTTTATTTTATTTTATTTTTAGTGGACTCTATATTGGCTCAAATGCCTAGTCCCACCAAGAACAAATTGTAACCATTCTTAACAAAAGTCAATGCTTAAATCAACCATAAGGACTTCAACTAAAAAATTTGTTCCTAAACCATTATCACATATACTCTTGTTTCTCATTTCATTTACATTGTTTCTTAGGTCTCTTTTTGGCGTCACTTTAACATAAAGAGTTACAAAAGTACTTGTCTAACATCTTGAATAAGTATATGATTGGAAGAACTATAACTACACACGAACCCCAAGTTAACCTCCTAATCAATTGAGGTTTAGTTTAATTCCAATTGCACCTAAGGATCTACACCTCAACTATATATGAGTTTAAGGTGAGAGGAAATATTTATGCTAAACAACCTTCATGAAAGACCAAGGTGTTATGTTGTTAGTAACCAAGGTAACACATCTAGATGAAAGGAACTAAAGATTTTATTAACAAGAGTTTAAGTCATAGAACAACTATTTCACTGTCTCCATTTGTGTCATTTATGGGTCTCACAAGGAATTTATTTGATGACAAGAAAAATTCTAGATATAAATTTGTAAGACTTATTAGTCCACTAGGATACTAAGGGATTAATATCTCTACTTACTCCATAAATGGTAAGGTTACACCACATAGTCGTTGCTTCAAACAAGGACTCTTAAGGTGACTTCCCAAGGTGGTCTTCACCACTCAACATGGTTTTGGACCTGAAGAGAATACATTCTCCTTTTGGTTACCAAACCTATAAGGAAACAACATACTCTGGATAAAATTGGACCATGTCATTCCTAAAAGATGGGTTCACGACAATGTCACCAAAAATAATGACTATGTCGGTAAACTCAAAGTAGGGGTTTTATTTACCTAAATTAGAAGGTCCCATCGAGTGCAAAGTTTAAGTTCATTCTATGGTTTTAATGTCTTGTATGGTAAGAAGGATCACACATGAAGAAATTTTATGTACGAATCTTATACTAGGGTTGAGTGTTTTGATTAAATCTCTTTATTACATTTACAAGGTAAGAATATAACACAATAATTAATTAATCATTTATTGAACACTGAAAATGCACTACAAGATATTAACTTCAAATTCATTTACCATATATATATCAAACCTTTTTACCATACGTAACTATGAATCAAATTGAACCTATGATTAAATGCACATTTCCTAAGATATCCCTAAAACTAGCATCTCATACATATTAGAAAATTTCAAATATAACTTTTCTATAACATGAGACTACATTATACATATATTCATTTTACAATGACCTATATAAATTACAATAATAAATAATGAATTACACATTGTTTTCTCTGTCTTTCTTGCATCTTGCAAAACCATGTGAGCATGAAATCAAAAATAAATCACCGACATGGAATCCAATCTAATATAAAATAATTAATGTATTTCGTTTTCCATTTACACATAATAATTATTATAATTTTCGTTCGAAAGGAAATTTTTAGAAACATGTATTCATTTCATTTCATTTCACTTCACTTCATTTCGTAACCAAGGAGAGAGAAAGAGAAAGGAAAGAGAGAGAAACACCATTTTTTCAAAAGTTCCATTTCACACAAGTCACACTATAGAGTTTCAAAAATTATTTACATGTGTCAAAAATTTTCCACGGTGGTTTGGCAACCAGGGGTCTTACAACTTTCTTTTTACATTTTCCTCCTAGTTGCAAAAACATTCAATTTAGACTAGGAGGCTAAGAAACCACTTTCAAACGTTGTCTTCTAAGGAGAAAGCATACCACGGGTAAGTTTCTACGTGTCCTCCTATACACAAAGAATTCATAGGAATTGATGGATTTCAAAACTGATAAACGGTTTACGATTGGCGGTTAGTTTTCTGAGGCCATTGGTCATAATTGGCCTAGTTGCAAACAATCAAAAGTAAGCTCGAGGGATCAGAAAACCACATCCAAAAATAACGTTTGATGGATGGGTGAGAAATGAGAAATTTCCTAGAAGTTCCCTTATATATGGATAATTCATCAGAGTCGACGGAACTGAGAACTAACAAATGAGTTTCAAATGGTGACGGGTTTTACGGATCCATCTGTTGTAATGTGCAGTACAGTTTGACTAGGTCAAATTGCGATTAGAGGCCTCTACAAAACTTTTTTTCCAAACAAACCAAGAATGTGATTGTTCTAAATTGAAGGTTTTAGGAAATTTTCTAATAAAAAGACTATAGGTTTTGAAGGCAGATAAGAATATTATTTCTTAGTGTTCAAATGATGAGCCAAAACGAAACCCAACTTTTCACTTTTAACAACTTCCTATAGCTGCAAAATGGTGTAACAAGGCTCTAGAAGGGCATCAAAAAGATTGTAGATGGTAAATAGAGGTTGATCCAATGATTGAAGTGACTCCTCACATAACAAGGTACACATAGGAAACTTGACATCTCCTTTCTAGAGTTATGAAGATTAGTTTGCGAGTCTTTGAAAATCGTGATTTATATGTTTTAACAAGAGAGCGGTCAACATATTTATAGGGTGCTCAACTTCAACTTGTCAATAAAAAGGGGTATTGTAGCAATCTAGTTTGGTTAGGGACGTTTATATGATCATGAAGTGAGGGTTTAAGTTCATTTTTACAAAGGAATATTAGATTATGTAAGTTACGATATAATGTTTTATTATTTTAAAACAAGTTTATTTAATACAATCAAATACATGAAAATCCTTGATTTAAAATTTTATTCTATTGAAAAATAAAAACTAAAGAACCAAAATTATGAGAGATGATGAGAGATGAACCATGTCTGGGAGATATTTGCATCCGTAGGGAAAGAGGTGCTCAGGGTAGGTGCACGCGCATTCACATGGCTTTATCCCTCTTGTAGGTATTCTAAGAGCTTACATAAGTTCTTAATTCCCATGGTTCTACGAATTCATGAACTAGAAGTTGTGTTGGTGCTCGATTTGATCTCACCCCATTTGTTCTAAAAATTTCCCAATCTTCCTGGTTCGTCGTATTTTCTATCTCCCGAATGGATGTGTACAAGTATTATCTTTACCAGGGTGTTATTGTAAATCCTTCTCTATGGTCTTGGATACACCATGAATTATTTACAAATTCTTTTTCCTTGAAGAAATATTCAATTCTGGGCACAAATGGTGAAGTTCCCCTGCATCTTATTGCTAATGACAGGCATGTTTTCCCTATCAAAATTTATCTCTAACGTCTGCATATACATGTTCATTTTTTATTGGATGTGGCCTGAAGGGTCTTTTTGGTAAAATTTTCCACTTTTGTCTCATTTGCAAAGAATACCAAATTGGCCCCGCAACCCGAATAACATCTAATTGGTTAATCAATAAATATGAAGCGGCAGGGGAAAAGTCTTACTTTGACCCCGAAGATGGACACATGGCAGTTTTTCAATTCTACGGGATGGTGGGTTAGAGGAAAATTTTGAAATTTTTTGCCTCTTTGTACAAATGAGCAAAGTTATAAATTGACCCGTAACTCTGCTACGGCCTACATCAAAGTTAAAAGCGAGACGCGGGTCACTGAGGATTTTTGAAGATTTTTGCCTTTTTGTGAAAAGGATAAAAGTTATAAACTGATCTGCAACCCCACAGGGGACAGAGTGATGTCACATGTTGAGTCTACATCAAAGGTGGGAAGGCAGATCATTGAAGCACTTTGAATTTTTTTATCTTAGCATTGAAAATTCAAAGTGGGGAGGTGGGTCACTGGAGGTTTTTGAAGATTTTTGCCTTTTTGTGAAAAGGATCAAAGTATAAAATTTAAGCATGACTCATTTGGGCCCACATCAAAAGCTAAAAGAGGGAAGTGGGTGCGGAGGGAAATTGGAAATTTTTTCTTTTTGTAAAAATGGGTAAAATTACAGAAATGAGTTGCGACTCCATCAAAGGCCCAGATTAAGCCACGTGTTGAGCCCGTATTTAAAAGGTAGAGGGGGGGGAAAATGTGAAAATTGCACATTTTCTCCAAAAGTCATAAAATGTAAAAGGCACCCCTAGGCCCATTTTGGCTCTAATCTTCCATGTGGATGGCTCTAATTTAAAGTTGTGAAAGGGTAGAATCAATGGTTATGGCGCGATGCATCTGGTTTTACAGCATTAATATTCCACGACTTCAGGGGATGTAAATATGCATCATTTTTCATGGTGAATCTGAATGATTTCTTGTTGTTTCTATCAGTAAAGTGCAATTGAAGTGTTGTGGAGCTTGAATTTGTGAATATGAGGAAGTGCAAGAGTTGATATTTTGAAACAAAGTTACTCATGAACCTACTGAGAAAAAAAATGTTGAGATCTAGCGAGAGGAAAGAGTGAGGAGAAGGAAGCTATAGGTGTAAAGGATGAAAAATGTGTTGCCAGAGGAGATGAATGGATGCCCCAGTTAAAACAATGATGGGAATATTTGAAACGATTCACCTTTTGAACACCTAACAACTTTTTTTGTAGATTTGTTAAGCATCACTTTCTTGAAATCATGGTCAAATACGTAATAAACAAAGGTTCCTCAAATATTCTTTGTTTGGGGGAATTTTTAATGTAAATGAGTTCTATAAAGGGCATGAGTTAGTCATGCAAATGGTTGGGGGTTTAATTCCTACGAGAAATTTTAAGAAATTCCATCTTCCTAAGAGACCATCGACAAACCTATTAATATCTTGTGTTTTAGATTTGATCGCGTCAAGATGGTTGTGAGTGTACAACCATTGACAACGTCGAAATTGTGCAAGAATCTTTCCCCTATTTGATAAATCTAATAGATCTTCGAATTAATCTATGTTGATCTCAAGAAAAATTGTGTTTTCTTTTATTTAGAATGTTTTCAAATGGTTTTGATGTTTCTGTTGCAATATTATGTTAAAATCCCTCTGAATCACATAGGATATTATCCCTATGATAGTTTAGTGGCATTTGTAATTTCATTATGAGAAGAGCCTTCATCCTGTAATGAGATAAACAATTTAAAATCACTTTACTGTCATTTTTGTTGATAAAGATTTTCGTAAGCCTTTGAGTGTATCTTAGGCATGAGGAACCATGGGTCTCTAATGTTTAATTGACCCTTTAGCTCGAACCTTCGTGTTTAATTCTCAAAGATTGTGTGAAAACGTGTAAATCTAGGCCTCCATTGATGTACACCTTCTAGTTAATGGAATATTTTAGCTATTTTGAAGCATTTTATCATTTAGTTTTCCAATTATTGTGAAGGTTCTCAAAGATCTAGAAAAATCAAGTTTATCTGCTTAATCTCCTACCAAAAATTATTCATTAACAATGAATCCTACGAACTACCCCTATTTTCCCTGTATGTCCACAAATGAATAAATTCTACAACCTAAATATCCGAAGCTATCGAGGATTCCATAATTTCTTTAGTAACCTTAACCTTGTTTAGAAAATATCACCAATCTTTAGAAGTGACAACTCATGAGAGTTAAATTGTGGTACATTGATCATATTTTCTCAAGGTTTCCTTTCAAATTTGTGCCAAGAAGGATATATTCATTCTCCTTCACCCACAGAGGTTAAAAATGGGTTCTCTCACCTGGTTGAAAATCACAACCTAAAGTAGTGAGGATAGATCAAATCCTTTTAAGGTGCTATCCATTTCTCCAACATCTGAGTGACAAAGAGCTATCTGAATCACCTCCCCGAATACAAAATGACATACATGATGATTTATCTGTCTCTAGGTTTCTTGTTAAATCTGTGATGATTCTCAACTTACAAAGGAGAATCAATTTGGATACCAACACCAAATTCGCACCGTTCTTTGGGGATTATTTAAAGACATTCTCATATTTACCCTGGTAATTTTTCTTATATGATCTAAGTGAAAATACGTTATTTAAACGTCATCCTTTGTTGAGATCTGTAAGATTTGTGAAGTTACAAGTTTTGTGTGCAATATCTCTAGTTTATAGTGGTTATTGCACTAAATTTATATCATCATTGATAAATACCAGGTAAAGGAAGGTCATTTATGCTAAGATTTGCATGATTTAAGTGTTGATAGATATTTGACAAGTCATTTATAGTTCATTTGAACAACTAAGGTGAAAATCCTTAGTGGTGACTCCATGTTGATTTAAATTTCGATAATACTAGTGCCTTAACCTGTATTAAGTGAGATCTGTCACTAATCTTTGCAAAGCTAGAAGGAAGAAGACCTTTCTTCACTAAAGACCATACCAGAAAGTTATTTCCAGAGTTGGGAAAGATGAATTCAGAAGGAAAAAGAGTATGGAAAATATTTGGATATCAGGAATCAAGAAAAGAGTTATCCATTGTGGAAAGTTATCAACCTGCGGTTGAGGATTACCATTCTTCTTCAAGTGATTCTAAATCAGGTAATTTTCATATAGATATGAATTCTCCAACTAGAGAGGGTCCTTAATTTGTGCTTGATAATTGTGCTTCTCAGTCTATCCTTGTATTTTCAAAAGTTGATAGGTTTTTCCATGAAACAAAGTCTTTAGAGGACATTCATTTTGAAAATTATACTCTTGTGTTCCAAAGACGCTTTGTCCGTCATCATTATGTTTCTCTTGTAACATCACCTCCACAAAATAATATGGCCTAGCCCCCATCCAGACCTTCGTTTGTTGTGAACACTTTTGGTCCTATATATTTTAGAGGTATGGCTGGATATCCAAATGTATTGTCACAAGATGTTAGAAATAGACTACCTAAATTTCAAGGGAATATTGTTATCACCTTTGGTGATCAAAATTTAAAACTTTTTGTGAATATGATGGAAGAATTTGAGATTGAATTTGAGGATGTGTCTATAAAATTATTTATTCATACTCTTGAGGAGGATGCATGTGACTTGTATAAATCTTTACGAGACAACTCAATAGACTCACAGACAAAAATGAAAAATGCTTTTTGATTGCAATATGGGGATAAGACAGATCCCAGGTTTCTTTTTTCGAATTTGAAAATATTAAGAAGAATCCTAATGAATTTTTTCATGACTTCAATACTCGGTTCAATAAGACCTTGAATAGGCTACCTATGATCCTAAGGCCAAGTGATGTTTCTTGTTTAATAAAATATTCTGATGCTTTTGACAAAAAGGCTGCCTATTATTTAAGGGAAAAGAACCCAGGAACATTGAGGTAGGCCTTCACCATGGATTTGTAGATTGAAAATAACATCAAAGTAGTTGGTAAGCCTCCTAAGAGGGAAGGTATCAAGCTGATCAATCCAAAGAAGCCTTAGTCGAGTAAGTCTGTTGATCTGGAAGAGGTTGTAAAAACTTTTTTGGAGTTATTAAGGAAATATTCTATAAAATAGCCAGAGAGAGAGAAGGGGATTGGACAAGGTTCCCAAGGTCAACACAAGCCACAAGGTCAAGAAAGATTTGCAAATCATCCCAGAGGTGATTATGATCGGATGACGGGGGTAAAGGACCTATGGGATCGGGAAATAGACAACCCAAACCCGAGAAAGCAGTTGGTGCTTGATCCTTTAGCTACTAGAGTTGTTACTTTGGAAGACGTGCATGATATGGAGTGGTGTGATAGATGTTTCTTGCAAAATTCCCCATGTGATGAAGACAAATAATTTGAGAAAGCATGATGATGATGAGACACATGATGATGCAGGCATGATGGATTCCTCTACAAGTTCATAGCAGGGAGAAACCTCAACTGAACTAATAAGTGTCGGAAGAACTACTGCGATTACGGGATTGCATTCAATGGGTATTACCTCTACATCAACCATATAGGGGATAAAGTGATGTCACATGTTGAGTCTACATAAAAGGTGGCAAGGCGGGTCATCGGAGCACTTTGAAGTTTTTTGGCTCAACATTGAAAAGTCAAAGCAGGGAGGCGATTCGTTGGAGGTTTTGAATATTTGTGCCTTTTTTTGAAAAGAAGCAAAGTATAAAAATTAAGAGCAACTCCGTTGGGGCCCATATCAAAAGATAAAATTGGGAAGTGGGTCGCAGAAGGAAATTTAAAAGTTTTCATTTTTATAAAAGGGGTAAAATTGCATAAATGATCGTGAATCCACAAAGGCCCAGATTAAGCCACGTGTCTAGCTTTGTATTTCAAAGGTGGAGGGTGGGGAAAAATGTGAAAATTGAGCATTTTTTCCAAAATTCATAAAATGCAAAAGGCACCCCCAGGCTCATTTCGTCTCTAATCTTCCACGTGGATGGCTCTAATTTAAAGTTGTGAAATGGAAGAATCAACGGTTATGGTGCGATGCATCTAGTTTTGCCACCATTAACATTCCACAACTTCAGGGGATGTAAATATGCATCATTTTCATGGTGAATCTGAATGATTTCTTGTCATTTCTATCAGCAAAGTGCAATTGAAGTGTTGTGGAGCTTGAATTTGTGAATCGAGGAAGTGCAAGAGTTGATATTTTGAAACAGAGTTACTTGGGCACCTACAGAAAATGAATTACCAGATCTAGCAGAGCAAATTGTTGAGGAAATAATGAGAAGGAATCTATAGGTGTAAAGGATGAAAAACATTTTGCTAAAGGAGATGACTAGATGCCCCAGTTAAAACAATGATGGAAATATCTTGAAATGATTCACCTTTTGAACACTGACAACTTTTTGTTGTAAATTTGTTAAACATCACTTTCTAGAAATCATGATCAAATATGTAACAAACAAAGGTTCCTCAAATATTCTTTGTTTGGGGGAAGCTTTAATGTAAATGAGTGCTATAAAGGGAATGAGTTTGTCATTCAAATGGTCGGGGGTTTAATTCTTACAAGAAAATTAGAGAAATCCTATCTTCCTCAGAGACCATCTGAGAAACCTGTTAATCTCTTGTGTTTTAGATTTGATCACGTCAAGATGGTTGTGAGTGTACAGCCATTGACAAGATTTGAGACTGTTCAAGAAACTTTCCCCTATTGATAAATCTAATAGATCTCAAATTAATCTGTGTTGAGCTCGGGAAAAATTGTGTTTTCTTTTATTTCAGAATGTTTTCAAATGGTTTTGATGTTTTTGTTGCAATCTTATTTTAAAATCCCTCTGAATCACACAGGATCTCATCCCTATGATAATTTAGTGGCATTTGCAATCTGATTATAAGAAGATCCTTCATCCTGTAATGAGATAAAAAATTTAAAATCATTTTACTATCATTTTGTTGATAAAGATTTTCTATAAGCCTTTGAGTGTATCTTAAGTGTGAGGAACCATGGGTCTTTAATGTTTAATTGAGCCTTTAGCTTGAGCCTTCATGTTTAATTCTCAAAGATTGTGTGAAAACCTATAAATATGGGCCTCCATTGATGCACGCCTTCTAGTTGAAGGAATATTTTAGCTATTATGAAGCATTCTATCATTTACTTTTCCAATTGTTGTGAAGGTTCTCAAATATATGGAAAAATCAAGTTTATCCTTAATCTCCCACCAAAAATTATTCAAAAACAATGAATCCTACTTGAACTACCCCTATTTTCCCTGTATGTCCACAAATGTATAAATTCTACTGCCAAAATATGCAGAAGAAATTAGGATTCCATAATGTCTTTAGTAACCTTAACCATTTTTATAAAATATCACCATTATTTAGAAGTGACAACTCGTGAGAGTTAAATTATAGTGCATTGATCATATTTTCTCAAGGTTTCCTTTCAAAATTATGCAAAGAAGGATATATTCATTATCCTTCATCCACAAAGTTTACAAAATGGGTCCTCTCACTCCCTGGTTGAAAGGCACAACCTAAATTAATGAGGATAGATCAAATCCTTTTGAAGGTGCTTATCTGTTTCTCCAACATCCGAGTGACAAAGAGCCAACCATTTGAATCACCTCCTTGGCTACAAAATGACATACATGATGATTTATCTATCTCTAGGCTTATTTTTAAATTTTTGATGATTCTCATATTGTAAAGGAGAATAAATTTGGATACCAACAAGTTGTAGTATTTACCTTGGTATTGATTTTCTATATTCCCCATCAAATTTGTTGTCCAATGAGTCAGTTTCCTGACCACTTTATCTCCACTATATTTTGTTTCATTTTATCATGTTCAACTAGTTATTTTCCAAGGTCAATATCCAAAGCCTCAACACGTACAATTTTTTCTCCATATTAGGGACATAGATATGTATTTTCTATAAGTCCACCTAGAACTAATTTATCAGCTTTCTTGTACATATGATATAATGATCGAATATTCGTAAAACTACTTGGCACTAGAATAATGACAAAAAACTACCTAATGGGATTGAGAATAGCTTGCACATGGTACAAATCATCCTGCATGTGTAAACCCATGTAAGAGGGCATGTGTTTAACAACATGGAATGTTGAACCATGAGGTGCCACAACCCAAATTCATCATTTATGTAAACATCGTTAGAGCTGAAAGATGAATGAGAAATCATTCAATTTTTCTCCTAAAAATGGTGAGTATCTCACAGATATACTCTACCAATATTCCTACTCTTTAGGTCATGGATACACCAATTTCTAGTGGTATAAATGTTCAGGGATACCATCTTTCTCAAGTAACATGAAACTTGGTAACTACAAACATGATGTAGAGTTTGAGTTGTAAATATGCGACATAAGCATCCACATATTCATCTTGGTGAATCAAGATGGATTTATTATTCTTATCATATGGTCATCCATTATTGGTCACGATAATGGGCCCACACCATGCTCCACTATGTTGTAAATAGTTGGTAGTTTAACATTAATCTGTCTTGATCTAGTAATTTCTTTTCTTTTCTTGATAACATTGTGATCGAATCTAAAAAGAATGGTCTTATCTCTAAGGTCAACATCCTATAAGAGAGGAATCTTGTCATCCATCTTCACCTAATCCATCCCATCATCCACGTTGTAACTAGCATGCATAATGTTTTCGGACTATAATTGGCCATTGTTATCACCGTGCTTTATTTCTCACCTCCCAGAAAGCACATTTAAAAATGAAAACCTCCTTACCCTCCACATTATCTGGTTTTTAATCTTTGCATCCATATCTACCGGTGCACTTGCAATTATTGAACTTCCATTTTGGCAAAGATCGGGAGGAAGCTGGAAAATTAAAAATAAAACTCAATTTCCCTAATGATTTTACGGGCGTCCTTACCCATTTATAAAGCTTACATTTTTACACAAGCTAGGTGTACACGAAAAATGGAAAGTAGTCTAATTAGAGACTGTTTGTAGCATATAATGAATTTTTAGCTATCTTGAGAGGTCGCCCATGCCTTTACATGCTTCCACACTCACCACACTCCACCACCATGCACACTCACCATCCTCAATGACCAACATTACTCCAACCCACTCACCGACAAGGAACTTGAATAAAATTTAGGGACATAAGGACAGATTAGGAGGCCCACATGTATTTTCAAGAATCCTATATGCCCTCACATGGCATTATTTACTCCACTCACCCAATACACATCTTAAATGAATTCCACCCGCTTTATAATTTAATTTAATGAACTATTTTCTTAATACATGCACCACATCTCCCTCCCCTTATAAGAGAATCATCCTCGATGCGACACAATGCTAAGATTAAAAGAGGGTACTCATGAGCAAGGGGAAAAAAATAATCAATGACTCATGTCACAAGTGAAATGATACTTGTTGCCAAAGTGTGACCAAAAGGAAGAAGGCAGGGTTTGACAGTTTCTTAATGTTCTATGAAGATTGGCATATCTCTTTTACTTTATTACTTATTCTTTTCTTTTAAACTATTTATTTATTTATATTCTTAGTATTTCATTGTCTAAGATTTTAATTTTCTTCTATTCGTGGGTGCCCAACAAAAATTACATCACAATACAACATTTGGGCCAAAAACACACTAATAGTTCACAAGACATCATGATATGTACCTTCACAACTATATTACATCATAGGAACTCAACCCAACTAGGTAAGGATCACATGCAATCCATACAACCTATCCCTCAAATAACACATACCCCGAGTACAAAAGTACTCATAACATAAGCATACTATAACCACATGGAATTCCCAACAGTACATATACAAATGTTTCACCAAACTCAAGACCATAACTATAGTTACATAGTGTTAAAGGGGATCAAAACATACCCTTAATGAGGAGCATCAATCCTCACATCAAAAAATATAACAAGACTTACATGAGTAACACATACATCATAACACCACAACTAAAACATCATCACAACTCGTATACCTCCCAAAGCATCAATCACACACACACACACACACACACACACACACACACACACACACACACACACACACACACAAATCTCTTTTTCCTCCCTTAATCTCTTATGAATCCCTCAAGTCTCTTATGCCTCCCTCAAGTAGTAATAAATAAAATTAATTTTCCTTTTCGCTTCCCAAATAAGTTAGTCTCCCTCCGGCCCTAGGAACATAGTGTCTAATAACCCCTTGTTAGTGCTCAAAATAGTCTCGCCCCATTTGTGCCTTTGAAAACTTACTGATTTACGACCTCTATCATTTTCTCCTTCCCCGTGTTGTGCCTGGTTGATCCTTGTGGCCATTTTTAATTGGTTCCTGGGTTGTAAATATCTTAAGGGTCTATAATTTGGGTTTCTGTTCTCTGTTCATCTAAAACCTTGTGTTCCCCCATGTTTTTGTTCTCCATGGTTGAGATTTGTCCTTCTTTTTGTTTCTACCCTAAATACTTGAAGAAAATGAATGGATGTATCTCTGAGAAACATATTTGGTCCTTGTAACATTTCTAAACTCTTTGTCCTTGAAGAAAATTTCATTCCCAGGCTCAAATGGTCATTTTTCTATATCTTACGGTTTAATGGTGTTTTTCTGCTGGTCAAATTTGCATCCTCTTATCTACGGGGACGTGGTACCTTTTGGTTGGACATGGCTTAGCTGGGTACTTAGATAAATTCATGAAAATCCTTAACTCAAAATGTGTCCACATGGAGGCATGACACTCGTTTGAAGATTTACTTTTTGGTATGGCCTTGGAGTAGCGGCCGAGAGGATAGGTGGAAGCTCCTTTGCTTGGCCCAAACTTAGACAAATTTTTATGCAGTTGGAGTAGTTTGGTGGAACATGACACATGGCAAGCTCATGCTCATTCAGGGTCTCCGCTTTGGGCACCATCTTGAAGTTGCACCATGGAGACACGTGGAGGAACCATGCATGTTTCGGGGACCGCCCTTGAGTTTCATTTTAAACAAATGTCAGGATGACACGTGGAGGCCTCCACTCACTTTGAATTTTTCTTAGAATTTTCTTAGAAGAGACTACCTTAGAGCATGAAATGTGGAACTTTCTGCTAAGATTCAAGCATTAAGACGGACCTTGCTGGAACAAGACACGTGGTGAGCCCGTGCTCATTCAAGGTATCAAATTTTTGGGACCACCTCAAGGTGCACCATGGTGAAATGTGGAAGTTTGAAAAGTCAAAAATGTGGGGAGGTGGACCATCGGAGGCAACTTGGATTTTTTGCCTCCTTAAGGATTAAAATTTTAAAATGGCCCACAAGCCCGATGAGGAAAAAGTCAATGTTTTGCCCTAGTCAACGGTGGAGGTACGGGCTCTAGGGGAGATTTGGAAAAAAATATTTTTGAGAAAAAAGATTCAAAAGTAAAAAGGAAGTGTGACCCCTTTCCAATCACATTTGGACACGTGTTAGGCTTGTTCCCGAGGGCGGAGTTGTGGGGAAAATTTTGAAAATTTTCCCTTTTCCAAAAAGAGAGTAAAATGGCAGAATCGCTACGGTTCCACTCTAATCACATTTGGACATGTGTTAGGCTCGTATCCCGAGGGTAGAGGTGCGGAGAAAAATGGAATTTTTTTCATTTTTCCAAAAAGTTGTAAAAATTCAAAGGAAGCCCCCAAGTTTGTTCTAAATTTTGAATCTACCACATGGATGGCTCAAATTCAAAGTAAAGATCAATGGTTGCTATGAGTCTAAATTTAATTTTCCCCCATTTCTCTGAAACACGTCTAGAAGCACGAGTCTCCATGATTTCTTGGCCTTTTCTACACGCCAAGTAGAGAAGGAAGTTAATGTTGATATCTAAATTTTGGTGGGAAGATCTGGAGGATGTCTTTCACCATTAAAATGGTCTAACTTTTGTGCCCGATAAGATTTTTTGTTTTTCTTCCCTCAAGCATACAAGGGTCTAGATTTGACAGATTATTGGTGGAAGTGGTTGGAAAATTGAAGGAGTGATCTACCAGAGTAAGGACTTGAATGTGGGAGATATTTGATGAAATCTTCCCCCTCAAGTAGTTGGAGACTTTTTGCAGATCGATTCTAAGAATCGTGAAAGAATCATGGCAAGCATTTGGTGCATTAAAAGTCTGTTTATTTTAGGAGGAAAAGGATCTATTGTAGATGCTATAAATGGAAAAAAATTCCATGCAAATGGTTGGGAAGTTAGAGGTCGAGTGCCAGAGATCGAATAAAATTCTCAAGAGGAAAATTTGACTAAGCCCTGTCTTTTGAGAGTCCATCTAAGAAACTAGGTAATATCTTTTTATATTAAGCTTTATTGTGTCAAGGTCGTTGCAAGTGTACAACAATTGAAAATATTTGAGACTATTATAGAAACTTACCCCTACTAATACACTTAATCAAAGTCAAAAAAATTTTGTGTTGTCTTGAGCATAATGTGTTTGTTTTATTTCGGATGTGTGCGAGTAGTTTTTCTTATTTTTCTGTTGCAATATTGTATTAAAATATGATTCAATCACACAGCCACGGATCCTTGTGACAGTTTAGTGGCATCTACAATTCCATTTCTCATAAGAGCTTTCATTTGGGATTGGAATAAATGATTTAAAATCACTTTTCTCTCATCTGTTGACAAATATTGTCTATAAGCCTTTGGGTGTACCTTAGGCATGATTTGGCTTAGATCTTAATGCTTTGTTGGGTTTTCTAACTCGATCCTTCATGATAGAATCTCAAATATTATCTGAAAGAGTGATAATCTGGGCCTCCATTGAATCACACATTCTAGTTAAAGAAACATTTTAGCTATTATGTGGAATTCTATTGGTTTGACTTTCCATTTTGTAGGGTTCCTCAAGGATCTGGCGAATCTAGTTTCACCCTGCCCCACCTCCCACAAAAAAATTATTTAACAACCAATCCTACCCCTAATACCCCTATTTTTCATCTATGTATGCCAATGCGTAATCCTCATCACCTAAACATGCGAGAAGTAAGCGGGGTCTCAAATGTCTTTAGTAACCTTTGCGTTGTTGTGAAAGTATCTCTATGATACGGAAGTGACAACTCGTGAGAGTTAGATACGGTGTGTTGATCATATTTTCCCCAAGGTCTTCTCTATAAAATTTATGCAAAATAAATATTTATAATTGTTCTTCAATAAACAGAGGTTACAAAATAGGTTCTCCTACCTTTGTTGAAAGGTACAACCTAAAATAGTTAGGATGAGATCATATCCTTTTAAGGTGCTACCCACTCCTTTTAGAACCCGATTGTTAACAAGCTAGATAGATTGCTTCCTCGGCTACAAAATGACATACATGATCATATATCTACCTCGAGTGTCCCTGTAAAATCCATAATGCTTCTCGCTTGTTGAAGGAGGTTAAATTTGGGCACCAAAATGCTTCTGGCACCATTGATGGGGATTTATTTAATCTAGAGTTTCATTGGGAGATTGATTTGCTAATTCACTACTAGTCCACATCTATTTATGCCATCAACACATTTCTAACACTTCTGCTGGGGATTCTCAAGTCAAAATCAAGAACCTGATCATATTTAGTGAATTTTCACAACTAAGGTGGAAATCCTTAGTGGTGACTCCCTGTTGATTTGATTCTTAATAAGTACCAGTGTCCTAAAACTCTGTCAAAATCAGATTTGTTACTAATATTTGCAAAGCTGGAAGGAAGAAGATCTTTCTTTGCTAGGGATCCTACTAGGACATTATTTCCAGAGCTAGGAAAAGTAAAATCAGAAGGAAGAAAAGCTTGGAGAGCTATTGGAGAGGTCAGCAGATAAGAAGAGGGATCTCCATTGATGAAAGTGATCAGCCTATCATTGAAGACTACCATTCAAGTGACTCTAAATCAGGTAGCCTCTTTGTGGAATTGAAATCTCCAGTTGGAGAGGGGCCTTCATTTGATTTTGAAAGGTTTTCTTTACATTCTGCTCCTATCTTTTCTGAGGTTGATAGGGATTTCCAAGAAACAAGACCTTTGGGGGTATCCATTTTGAAAGTTATACTCCTATGTTCCAAGAACCCTCTACCCCCATCAATTTGTCACCCCTCTAGGGTCACCTCCTCAAAGGAACATGGCCCAGCCCCCACCCAAACCCCCTTTTGTTGTAAACACTTTTGGACCTATAAATTTTGTGGGAATGGCTAGTTATCCAAATGCAGTGCCTCAAGATGTGAGGAATAAAATGCCAAAGTTCTAAGGAAACAATGCTATAACTGGAGACCAACATCTAAATCTTTTTATCAATATGATGGAAGATTTTGAGATTGAACATGAAGATGTATATATCAAGATATTTATCCATACCTTGGAAGAGGATGCTAGGGACTGGTATAAATCATTTCTAGATAACTTTATTGATTCTTGGATTGAGATGAGCAATGCATTCAGATTGCAGTATGGTGATAGAACTGACACAAGGTTTCTTTTGACATAATTTGAAAACATCAAGAAGAACCCTAATGAGTTGGTACATGATTTCAACACAAGCTTTAATAAGACCTTTAGAAGATTTCTGTTAGAAAAAGGCCTTGTGATGAGTCATTTTTGATCAAATATACTGATGCATTTGATAAAAAGGTTGCATATTATTTAAGAGAAAAAATCCCACAAATTTGAGGAATTCCGTCACCATGGCTTTGCAAATATAGAACAAGATCAAGGTAATCATAAATCCTCCAAGAAGGGAAGGTATAAAGATAGTTAACCCAAAAAAACCCCAAGCAAGCAAGGCTACTGATTTGGAAGAAGTTGTGAAGACTTTGGTAGGGGTTGTCAAATAAATCTCCTACAAGCTAGACGGGATGAGAAGGGAATTAGGCAGAGCTCACAAGGTGACAACAGGCAACAAGGCCAAGATAGATTCACAAATCACCAAAGATCTGATGACAGAGGTAAGGGACCTATTGGATTTGGAAATAGACAGTCCTAAGCTAGGGATAACATAATGGTACCTGATCCTTTGGCTGCCAGAGTTGTTATGGTGGAGGAGACAGATGTCATTGATTGGTGTGACAAATGTTTCATGCCTCATGCTCCTTGTGAAGAAGACTAGCAAGAAGAGGAAGAAACTGGTGGTGACAATGATGATGATGTTTGCATGATGGGATGCTCCACTATCTCACATCAAGGGGAAACCTCAACTGAGGCGATAAGTTCCTAGACTTCTGCCACCTTTTGGGACTGCATTCATAGGGTACCTATTATTCCTCTCTCTCATACTTTAGAAGTAGATAATTTACAAGCTTTTGAATTGCCCAATAATGACTTTGAATATTTAAGGGCTTTAATGATAAAAAAGTATGATGGAGGAATCCCATCTGGGGAAGATAGACAGTTGTTGATGAATGTTGTTGTTGCTTAAGAGAGGGAATATAACACAAGAAGTAAGGTTATCAAAGGGGCAGGGCCTCAATCCAAGCCTAAAGATCCCTTACTTTCAAACATTCCTAAATAGGCTCCTAGGAAAGATGCATATGCCGAAGCCCCACGAGTTTGAAGCAAAAATCATACCCCTCCTCATGCCCAAGTTGTCAAAAATCTTGTACCACCTAATGAGTGTGTTGGCTTTCCTTCCAATATTTCCTTACCAAAAAATGTCCCATATGATATTTCCCAAGTGTTGAGTCAAATCAAAGTCTCTATCCCAATTTTTGAGTTGCTTAGGATTCCTAAGCACAAAAAGAGAGCATTTGAATACTTGGGGTTGAAAGAAGAGAAGACTTCCCTAGGTAGAAATGTAAATATTGTGGAGACTCCTCCAATCATTGAAGAACTAGAAGCACCACCAGCATCAAAAGAGCTAGATGAACCACCTGAGGTCTATTTGGGGACATCCTTGGTGGACTCTCAAATGAATGTGGATCCATTCTTCACCACTTTGATCATAAAGGATAGACTGCTGCACAACTACATGTTTGACTCAGGGGCATCATGCAATGTCATGCCTTTGGAAGTCATGAATGAGCTAAACATCAAAGTGACAATAGCATATGGGAATTTCACTACCATGGACTCCAGAGAAGTGCCAGTAGTGGGATGTGTGAAGGGTTTGGTGGTGCAGCTTGTAGCTTACCCAGGAAAAAACTTAAAACTTGATGTTGTCATTGTTGACTACCTAGCCAAGTGGGGCATGCTACTATCAAGAAAATGGGTTACAAGTGTTGGTGGGAGTGTCCAAATGGATATTCTTATGCTACTATTCCAGTTGAGGGAAGCCTTGTCAGGTTGTATGGGAAAAAGAAAATGTTGCATCTTATTGAGGATCCTAACAATGCATCCTATGAGGTATTGTACATAAGTGTTGATGTAGACAACTTTGTAGGATTTTCTGATGGAAAGGAGCACAAGATTTAAGAATTTAAATCCCTTGAACAAACATGCTCTCACTGCACTTTTCCTTTTGATGGAGCTTGCTCCCAATTTGGGAATGGTGCTTTGGTATTGTTCTAATTTTTCTGGTCGGGAAAAATTTGTTTTTTCCTTCAGACTCAACTTTGAATGCACCAACAACATTGCTGAGTATGAGGCACTATTGTTAGGTTTAATAATTTCTTGAAAATATGGTGTCAAGGACATCATTGTCAAAGGAGACTCAGAATTAATTGTGAAACAGTCAAAAAAATGAATGCCATAAAGAACCGAATGAAGTAATATAAGCATGCGGTTTGGGACTTCATTGAGATGTTCGATTAATTTAACATACCTTGCATCATGATAGGAATTTCAATGACTTGGAAGAAAATCTTGCAGTGTTGGGGTCTTGGTTTGACAATTGCATGATGCCCTCATATTGTGAATATGAGGTTGAGGTATTGACTAGACCTTCTGTCCTTGAAAACATTAAGCACGACTGGTTTTTGATGATGATGCTTAGATTAGAAGATTCCTGCAAAATAAGGGAGAATTTTCTGATCAAAGTATTGATTGGGAGCCAGTGGTTTGTACAACAGAAGGGCAAGAAACCTTGTTTGGCAAGGGTATCATTCAGCTAAAGACTAATACCATTCCTAGAGGGTTGGTTGCTCTTGAATCCAATTTTGATAATGCTGATCGCATTATTAATAGATGCATGGAAGCCTTGAGGGATATTGAGGAGCATGATCTTGGTACAGAGGAGAAGCCAAGGAAAATTTGGTTAGGCAGTAATCTCAGCAAGGAGGAAAAGTAGTCATACATTAAATTGTTGAAAAAGTATCAGGATTGCATGACTTGGACCTATTTTGAACTAAAGACATACAGAGAGGACTTGTTTAAACATGAGATCCCCTTGGTGTCTAATGCAAAGCCATTTAGGAAAAAAAAGAGACCCATCAATCCAATTTTATCCCTCAAAATGTAAGAAGAGCTGAAGAAGCTAATAGATGGAAGACTAAAAGTTTAAGGATCCCTCCCTTTGCAGCCTATATCATTTGAAGCCCCATTCAGGAAATGGGGTATGGATTTCATTGGTGACATTTTACACCCTTCAAGTGCTGGCCATAGATGGATTCTTATAGCAATTGATTATTTTACTAAATGGGTGGAGGAAATCCCCACCAAGAAGGAAACACACCAAGTTGTCATGGATTTTGTGCTAAACAACATCATTTGTAAGTTTGGGGTACCAGTCAAGATTGTAGTTGATAATGCCATGAGCTTTAGAGATAAACCTTTGGTGGAAATGTGCATGGAGTATGGAATCAACTTGACATATGCCTCCAATTACAATCCCCAAGGAAATAGACAAGCTGAGTCCAGTAATAAAAATTTGTTGAAGATCATCAGAAGGACATTGGAGTAGAACAAGAGAAAGTGGGGTGAACAGTTGAATTTTTCTATGTGGGCAGATAGGATCACTATAAAGAGGGTCACTGGAAAGAGTCCATTTGAGTTTGTAAATGGGACTCAGGCCCTACTCCCTCTTCATATGCAATTGTCTTCATATCAGTTTATGCAACAAATAGAAGATCAAGAGGTAGGCCCTTATGATGCCCACATTAATCAGATTGTTGAGCTTGATGAAGAGAGGATAGAATCCCACGAGAGGCATATAAAGTTCAAAAATAAACTGAATAATTTATTCACCAAGAAGGTCACTCCCAGAGCCTTCAATGTTGGAGATCTTGTGTTGTTATGGGATAGCAAACATGAGGATAAGGGAAAGCATGGCAAGTTTGACTCATTATGGATGGGTCCTTACTCTATTGATATCATAATTGGGGAGCATACCTTCTTCCTCAAGGACTTGGATGGTGAATTTCTTGAGTTTCCTATTAATGGTAGGAATTTAAAGAATTTCTTGGATTGATGCTTTTGGATCGAGAGAGTCTTTTATATAGTGTATAGTTTGTTGTTTGTTTCTTGTCTTTTGTGTTTTTCTCGTTCTGGTCCTCGGTGACCTATTTTTGCTGGTTTCTCTATCTTTTTTTGAAGATGGATTTATTTCTCGATCTACAAAATGACTCTGTTTCCCAATGGATATTTTTGGCACTCGCAGGAGTACCCATCCCGAGGCGGAGCTGGTGTTGGTGCTCAAAATAGTATTGCCACATTTGTGCCTTTGAAAACCTACTGATTTATGGCCTCTGTCATTCTCTCCTTCCCCATGTTGTGCTTGGTTGATCCTTGTGGCCATTTTTAATTATTTCTTGGGTTATAAATCTCCTAAGGGTCTGTAATTTGGGTCCCTCATTCTTTGTTCATCTAAAAACTTAGGTTCCCCCATGTTTTATGTTCTCCACGGTCAGGATTTGTCCTCATCATTTCTACCCTAAATACTTGAAGAAAATGAATGGATGTATCTTTAAGAAACATATTTTGTCCTTATAACATTTCTAAACTTTCTTTCCTTGAAGAAAATTTCATTCCCAAGCTCAAATGGTCATTTTTCTATATTTTACGGTTTGACGGGCATTTCTCCTAGTCAAATTTGCATCCTTGTATCTATAGGGGACGTGGCACCTTTTGGTTAGACGTGGCTCAGCTGGGTACTTAGAAAAATTCATGAAAATCCTTAACTCAAAATATGTCCATGTGGAGGCACGACGGTCGCTTGGAGATTTAATTTTTTGTATGGCCTTGGAGTAGCGCCGAGAGGACACGTGGAAGCTCCCATTATTTGGCCCAGACTTAGAAAAGTTTTTATGTAGTTAAAAGTAGTTTAGAGGAACAAGAAACATGGTGATCTCATGCTCATTTAGGGTCTCCACTTTGGGCACCATCTTAAAGTTGTGCCATGGAGACATGTGGAGGAACCATGCATGTTCAGGGACCACCCTTGAGTTTCATTTTAAACAAGTGTTAGGATGACACATGGAGGCCTCTGCTCACTTTGCATTTTCTTAGACTTTTCAAAGGACAAAAAGAGACTTCCTTGGAGCATGATACATGGCACTTTCCACCGAGCTTCAAGCATTCAAACAGACCTATCCGGAATAGGACGGTGGTGAACCTTCACTCGTTCAAGGTATCAAATTTTTTGGACCACCTCAGGGTGCACCATGGTGACATGTGGCAGTTTGAAAAGTCAAAAAGGTGAGGAGCCAGACCATCAAAGGAAACTTGGATTTTTTCCTCCTTAAGGATTAAAATTTCAAAATGGCTCATGAAGCCCGATGAGGGAAAAAGTCAATGTTTTTCCCGGTCAATGGTGGAGGTGTGGGCTCTCGAGGAGATTTGGAAAAATTTATTTTTGAGAAAAAAGAGTCAAAAGTAAAAAGGAAGCGCGGCCCCACTCCAATCACATTTGGACACGTGTCAAGCTTGTTTCATGAGGGCGGAGTTGCGGGAAAATTTTCCCTTTTCCTAAAAAAGACAGAAAACGGTAGAATCTAGCCACGGTTCCACTCCAATCACATTTGGACACATGTTAGGCTCGTATCTCGAGGGCAGAGGTGTGGAGAAAAATGGAATTTTTTCCATTTTTCCAAAAAGTTGTAAAAATTCAAAGGAAGCCCCTAGGTCTGTTCTAAAGTTTGAATCTGCCACATGGACGACCCAAATTCAAAGTAAAGATCAATGGTTGTTGTGAGTCTAAATATGATTTTCCCCCCATTTCTCTGAAACACGTCTAGAAGTGCGAGTCTCCATGATTTCTTGGTCTTTTCTACACGCCAAGTAGAGAAGGAAGTTAATGTTGATATCTGAAGTTTGGTGGGAAGATTTGGAGGACATCTTTTCCATTAAAATGGTCTAACTTTCTTGCCCAATCAGATTTTCTATTTTTCTTCTCTCGAGCATGCAAGGGGCTAGATTTGACAGATTAGGGGTGGAATTGGTTGGAAAATTGAAGGAAGAGTGATCTACCAGAGTAAGGAGTTGAATGTGGGAGACATTCGATGAAATCTGCCCCCTCGAGCACCTAAAGACTTTTTGCAGATCGATTCGAGAATCACGAAAGAATCATGTTGAGAATTGGTGCATTAAACGTCCTTTTCTTTTAGGAGGAAGTGGTTTTATTGTAAATTATATAGATCACACAATTTTTTTTTGCAAATGGTTGGGAATTTGGAGGTCGAGTGCGAGGTCGAAGAAAATTCCCAAGAGGAAAATTTGACTAAACTGTCTTTTGAGAGTCCATCTGAGAAACTAGGTTATCTCTATTTGTATTAAGCTTTATTGTGTCAAGGTGGTTGTAAGTGTACAACCATTGAAAATATCTTAGAGTGTTCTAGAAACTTTCCCCTGCTAATAGACTTAATCAAATTCAAGTTTTTATGTGTTGTCTTGAGCAAAATGTGTTTGTTTTATTTCTAGATGTATGCGAGTAGTTTTTCTTGTTTTTGTTTCAATCTTGTATTAAAATCTGATTCAATCACACAGGCCTCAATCCTTGTGATAGTTTAGTGGCATTTGTAATTCCATTTCTCAGAAGAGCTTTCATTTTGGATTGGAATAAATGATTTAAAATCACTTTTCTCTCATCTGTTGACAAAGATTGTCTGTAAGCCTTTGGGTGTACCTTAGGCATGATTTGGCTTAGATCTTAATGCTTTGTTGGGTTTTCTAACTCGATCCTTCATGATAGAATCTCAAATATTATGTGAAAGAGTGATAATTTGGGCCTCCATTGAAGCACACATTCTAGTTAAAGAAATATTTTAGCTATTATGTGGCATTCTATTGGTCTGACTTTCCATTTTGTAGGGTTCCTCAAGGATCTGGCAAATCTAGTTTCACCTTGCCCCACCTCCCACCAAAAATTTATTTAACCAATCCTACCCCTACTACCCCTATTTTTCATGTGTGTATGCCAATGCACAATCCTCATCACCTAAACATGTAGAAGCAAGTAGGGTCTCAAATGTCTTTAGTAACCTTTGCCTTGTTGTTAAAGTATCTCTATGATTTGGAAGTGACAACTCGTGAGAGTTAGATCTAGTGTGTTGATCATATTTTCCCCAAGGTCTTCTCTATAAAATTTATGCAAAATAAGGATTCATCATTGTTCTTCAATAAACAGAGGTTACAAAATAGGTTCTCTTACCTTGGTTGAAAGGCATAACCTAAAATAGTTAGGATGAAATCATATCCTTGTAAGGTGCTACCCACTCCTTTCATAACACGAGTGTTAACAAGCCGAGATAGATTGCTTCCTCGGATACAAAACAACATACATGATCATCTATCTACCTCGAGTGTCTGTCAAATCCATAATGCTTGCTCGGCCTTTGAAGGAAGTTAAATTTTGGTACCAACACCCCTAACCCAAGTGACATAATAAATTGTGGTTCAATAACCCACTAGTTAGTCAGAACGCCTTGGGCATACGCCCATACAATGAATCAGTTCCATAGGTCTAACCATTCCATGGTGCATCCCATGACCTTATTCCACACATCATGACAAATAGAACTAGCATAGCAATCCGATTCAAATGCCAAGTGGAAAAGTACAAGCCTTGGGCAAGGTGGTAAAATTTTAAAATTTAAAAGAATATCCAAATCCAAGAAAAACAAATGGCCAAATAGCCATAGTTAGTGCAAAAATCTACATGTTAGTACCAAAAACCAAGGAAATGCCCAAAATATAAAACATGGAAATCAAGAAAACTACTAGTCCTTACAGAAATGAAATAAAAAGTTCAATTTATGAATAAAATACACATAAGAATAACACATTATGATGAATATGTGTCCTTATCTAGACACCAAGGGGGTACTCAATGAGTTGCTAGCACTTAGAGCATTGAGCCTAACCTCATAGAATAACATATCCATAGTACACATATCATCATCTCTATCTGAATCATCCCGCCACCACTTTGACAAGGCTAAACACAGTCATAGCTACACTTAGGTTGCATCCATACAAAAACCACATAAGGAGAGAGGAAAGAAGCACGGATCATCATCTATGGAACCGAAGGTTGGCTTGAGTTATTGGCACATGGTACATGATTCCTCACTCCAAACATATACTTTTACCAATTTCCCTTCGATTCGGTTAGCGTAAGGCTCACAACATAACATGTAACTACATAACTAACACAATGGTGATTCACACACATTAACCATAGCGTATTACACATGGTATAACACAATCATTACTTTCATCGGTTATGATACATCACAATACAAAATTCTGCACCCAAAGTGTAATCACTATACATTAGGGATCATATACTCACCACATGCCCCTAAATCATGACATGAACCATCACATATTACATGAATTATACATACGAGGAACAAAAATTCTAACCTTACAACATATATTCCATTGCAATACAACACAACGATGTACCAAACTCATCACAATATGGTCATGACATCACGATATAATTTGATTCATCATATAACAATTGTTTTTATTTTATGCAACACATGAACACACCTTCATATCACATAACTCCAAAATGCTCCAGCACTCTGTAATCCACAATAACATTCTTTTTTCACACACAATAACTTGGTACATCATACATTGAATCTTCATAGAATCCATGAAAAGGTGGTACAAACACATAAACATGATAACAAATACGCACTAAGTGACATACACAACATGTGTGTTCCAAATATCACAAGTAAGACATAGTTCACATCACGCTTATATCACATTACTCTTCCAATATCTACCACCACCATGAAAAAACCAACACAAATCCAATCTTCCCTAAAGGTTCGAGAGCACGAACCTTCGCTCTGATACAAAGTGTAACACCCACATTTTACACACACAAATACAACAAGTAAAAACAATAGGATAATTTTTTTGTTTTGACTTACATTTCTCACTACACAACACCACAAGGACTCCAAGTAAAGAAATTCAACAACGCATATGACACTTACATAAGTTATCAACTCACATAGACACCTAATAACACCGTCTACATATCAATGCCACACTTTACTCAATGAACGAATACTAGTAATGACTCAACCACAAGAAAAGGGACTCAAGGATTAGCAAACCCACAACACATCATTACCATGATTACATCTTCATTATGATTAACATTCCAATAACATTATTATGTAAGTATAATTTTCTCCTTTTTCCACCTACAGATTCATAAGTTCATTCCACATTCAACTTACAGTTCAACCATTTAAGTTTTCTCTTTATCCCTTATGACAATCTCCATAACTTACATAATTATTTTCCATATTTTAGATTGCATACAAAGTTCCTACCTCTCTCATTCTTATGCTAAAAGTTTGTTTCTCAAAATATTTTTAGTTGACGTTTAATTTTACCCTCATTCTACGAGGGGGCTCACCATAAGTTTTCAAGGGAGAAATAATACTATTCAAGTATGTGAAGGTTCAAGTTTCCCTTTCCTAAAAACTTCCTTCCATTAGAAGCACATTTATTCTCGTACTATGGTTGTTTTGGTTCCAAATTTAGTTTGATTCAATTAAGCATTTACATGACATAATTTTTTTTAGTGGACTCTATATTGGCTCAAATGCCTAGTCCCACCAAGAAAAAATTGTAACCATTCTTAACAAATGTCAATGCTTAAATCAACCATGAGGACTTCAACTGAAAAAATTGTTCCTAAACCATTATCACATATACTATTGTTTCTCATTTCATTTACATTGTTTCTTAGGTCTCTTTTTGGCGTCACTTTAACATAAAGAGTTACGAAAGTAATTGTCTAACATCTTGAAGAAGTATATGATTGGAAGCACTATAACTACACATGAACCCCAAGTTAACCTCCTAATCAACTAAGGTTTATTTTAATTCCAATTGCACCTAAGGATCTACACCTCAACTATATATGAGTTTAAGGTGAGAGGAAATATTTATGATAAACAATATTCATGAAATACAAAGGTGTTATGGTTTTAGTAACCAAGGTAACACATCTAGATGAAACAAACTAAAGAGTTTATTAACATGATTTTAAGTCATAGAACAACTATTTAACTCTCTCCATTTGTGTCGTCTGAGGGTCTCACAAGGAATTCATTCGATGACAAGTAAAAATTCTATATCTAAATTTGTAAGACTTATTAATAGCTCTACTTACTCTACAAATGGTAAGGTTACATTGCATAGTCGTTTCTTCGAACAAGGACTCTTAAGGTAATTTTTGAGGGTGGTCTTCACCACTCAACATGGTGTCGGACCTAAAGAGAAGACATTCTCCTCGTGGTTACCAAACCTAGAAGGAAACCACATACTCTGGATAAAGTTGGACCATGTCATTCCTAAAATATGGGTTCATGACAATGTCGCTAAACATAATGAATATGACGGTAAAATCAAACTAGGGGTTTTATTTACCTAAACTAGGAGGTTCCATCGAGTTCAAATTTTAATTTCATTCTACGGTTTCAATTTCTTCTATGGTAAGAAGGATCACACATGAAGACATGTTATGCATGAATCTTATACTAGGGTTGAGTGTTTTGATTTAATCTCTTTACTACATTTACAAGGTAATAATATAACACAATAATTAATTAATCATTTATTGAACATTGGAAACACACTACAAGATATTAGCTTCAAATTCATTTACAATATATATATCAATTTTTTTTTACCATACATAACTATGAATAAAATTGAACCTATGATTAAATGCACATTTCCTAAGATATCCCTAAAACTAGCATCTCATACATATTAGAAAATTTCAAATATAAATTTTTTGTAACATGAGACTACATTATACATATATTCATTTTACAATGACCTATATAAATTACAATAATAAATAATGAATTACACATTGCCTTTTCGCCATCTTTCTTGCATCCTACAAAACCATGTGAGCATGAAATCAATGATAAATCACTAGCATGGAATCCACCCTAATCTAACATAATTAATGTCTTTATTTTCCCATTTACATATAATAATAATTATAATTTTCATTCGAAAGAAAAGGTTTAGAAACATGTATTCATTTCATTTCATTTCACTTCATTTCGTAACCAAGGAGAGAGAAAGAGAAAGGAAAGAGAGAGAAACACCATTTTGTCAAAAGTTCCATTTCACACAACAAGTCACACTATAGAGTTTCAAACAATTATTTACATGTGTCAAAACATTTTCACAATGGTTTGGCAACCTGACAGGGGTCCTACAACTTTATTTTTACATTTTCCTCCTAGTTGCAAAAATGTTCAATTTAGACTCGGAGGCTAAGAAACCACTTTCAAACATTGTCTTCTGGGGAGAAAGCATACCATGGGTAAGTTTCTATGTGTCCTCTTATACACCAAGAATTCATAGGAATTGATAGATTTCAAAACTAAAGAATGGTTTAAGGTTTACGGTTTTTTTGTTTCGAGGCCATTGGTCATAAGCTGGCCTAGTTTGCAAACAATCAACCAAGAAGGTCGAGGATCAAGAAACCACGTCCAAAAATAATGTTTGATGGATGGGTGAGCAATGATAAATTTCCTAGAATTTCCCTTATATATGGATAATTCATCATAGTTGATAGAACTAAGAACTGAAAAATGGGTTTCAAATGGCGATGGGTTTTCTGGAGCCACCGGTCGTAATTGGTACAGTTTGACCTAGTCAAACTATGATTGAAGGCCTACAAAACCTCTTTTCCAAACTAACTAGGAATGTGATTTTTCTGAACCGAAGGTTTCAGGAAATTGTCTAGTAAAAATACTAGAGGTTTGCGAAGGCAGATAAGCATTTTGTTGCTCAGCGTTCAAATGGCGAGCCGAAATGAAACCCAACTTTTCACTTTTAACAGCTTCCTACAACAGCTGTAAAATGGTGTAACAGGGCTCCTAAAAGGTGTCAAAAATATCATAGACAATAAATCAAGGTTGATCCAAGGATTGAAGTGACTCCTCACATAACAAGGTACACATAGGAAACTTGACATCTCCTTTCCAGAGTTATGAAGGTTGGTTTGCGAGTCTCTGAAAATCACGATTTATATGTTTTAACAAGAGGATAGTCAACATATTCTAGGGTGCTCAACTTCAACTTATCAATTAAAAAGGGGTATTGTAGCAATCTATTTTGGTTGGGATTTCATTATATGATCACAAAGTGATGGTTTAAGTTCATTATTTATGAAGGAATATTAGATTTTGTAAGTTACGATATAACGTTTCATTGTTTTAAAAAAAAATATTTAATAGAATCAAATATTTGAAAATCCTTGATTTAAAATTTTATTTTTATGCAAAATAAAAACTAAAGAACCAAAATTATGGGATATGAGGAGAGATGAACCATGCTAGGGAGATATTTGCATTTACGGGGAAAGAGGCGCTCTAGGTAGGTTCACCCCCATTCATAAGGCTTCATCCCTCTTCCGAGGCATTCATAAGAGCTTACGTGAAGTTCCGAATTCCCACGGTTCTATGATTCAAAGTAATGGAAGTTGTATTATTTACCTTGGTATTGATTATTCTACATTCCCCATAAAATATGTTGTCAATGAGTCAGTTTCACCAACCACTTTATCTCCACTTTCTTTTTTACATTTTATCCTGTTCAACTAGTTCTTTTGCAAGCTCAATGTATGAAGCCTCAAAACCTACAATTTTTACTCAATATTAGTGACATAGATATGTATTTTATATAAGTCCACCTAGAAATAATTTATCAACTTTCTTGTACATCTGATTCAATGATCCAATCTTTGTAAAAATACTTTGCACTACAATAATGACAACAAACATCCTCTTGGAATTGAGAATAGCTTGCACATGGTACAAATAATCCCGCATTTATAAACCCACGTATGAGGGTGTGTATTTAACAACATGGAATGTTGAACCATGAGGCTTCCACAACCCAAATTCATTATTCATGTAAACATCAGTTAGAGTAGAAAGATGAATGAAAAATCATTCAATTTTTCTCCTTTACCTTCCTCTCCTGCAAACCACCGAGTATCCGGCGAGATAGACTCTACCAATCTTCCTACTCTTTAGGTCATATATACACCAATTACTGGTGACATAAATGTTCAAGATAACAACTTTCTCAATAGCATTAAACTTGGGAACTACAAACATGATGTGGAGTTTGAGTTGTAAATGTGTGACAAAAGCATCCAAAAGGTCATCTTAGTGAATTGAGATGGATTTATTCTTCTTATCATATGGTCATCCAATATAGGTAATGATAATGGGCCTTCCCATGCTCCACTATGTTGTAAATAGTTTGTAGAGTAACATCAATCTTGTATTGATATCATAATTTTTTTCCCTTTTTCTTTCTTGCTGACATTATGATCAACTTTGAGAAGAATGATCTTGTCTCGAGGTTAGCCTCCTGTAAGAGAGACATCTTGTTATCCATATTCACCTAATCCATCTCATCATCCACGTTGTAATTAGCACGCACAATATTTTCGAACTACACTTGGCCATCGTTATCACCTTGATATTTCTCACCTACTATAAAGCACATTTAAAAATTAAAAACTCCTTTCTCCACATATATATATATATATATATATATATATATATATATATAATGTTTGCATCCATATCTACCAAAGTGCACTGCAACTATAACAAAATAATAGAACTCCTATTTTGGCACAGACTGGGAGGAAACTAGAAAATTAACAAAAAAATAGATTTCCCTTATGCTTTTATAGGCGTCCTTACCTATTTACAAAGCTTACATTTTTTTACACAAGCTAGGAGTATGTGGAAAACGAAAACTAGTCTTATTGGAGACCTATTTGCAGCATACAATGAATATTTTGACTATCCTAAGAGGTCACCCATGCCTTTACATGCTTCCACACTCACCACACTCCACCACCATGTGCACTTACCTTCCTCAACGACCAACATTACTCCAACCCACTCACTGACAAGGAACTCCAAGAGTATTTAGAGACACAAGGAGAGGTTAGGAGGCCCACATGCATTGTCAAGAAGCCCATGTGCCCTCACATGGCATTATTTACTCTACTAACCCAATACACATTTTAAACACATTCCACCCTTTTTAATAATTTAATTTAATTAACTATTTTTTTAATGCATGCACCACATCTCCCTCCTTATAAGAGCATCATGCTCGATCCGACACAATGCTAAGATTAAAAGAGGGTACTCAAGAGCAAGGGGAAAAAATAATCAACATCTCATGTCACCTAAGAAATGATACTTGTTTCCAAAGTGTGATCACAAGGAAGAAGGAAAGGTTTGAAAATTTATTAATGTTCGTGAAGATTGGTAGTTCTCTTTTACTTTATTACTTATTCTCTTCTTTTAAAGTATTTATTAATCTCCATTCTTAGTATTTCATTTTCTAAGATTTTTGTTTTATTATATTCATGGGTGCCCAACAGAATCGACATTACAATACCACATATGGGACAAACAAAACACTAATATTTCACAAGACATCATGATATGTACCTTCACAACTATATTACATCATAGGAACTCAACCCAACCAGGGAAGGATCACTTGCAATCCATACAACCTATCCTTTAAATCACACATATGCTCGATACAAAAATACTCATAACATAAACATATTATAACCACGTGGAATTACCAATAGTGAATATATGAATGTTTCACTAAAATCAAGACAATAAGTATAGTTACATAACATCAAAGGGGATCAAAACATACCCTTAATGAGGAGAATCAATCCTCATATAAAAAAATATAACAAGACTTACATGAGTAACACATACATCAAAACACCATAACCAAAACATCATAACAACTCTGCATACCTCCTAAAGCATCAATCACACACACACACACACACAAATTTCTTATGCCTCCCTTAAGTAGTAATAAATAAAATATTTTTTCCTTTTTGCTCCCCAAAGAGGCCGGTTTCCTATGGCCCTTAGAACATAGACTCAAGGCACCCCTAACCAAAGTGGCATAATAACTCATGGTTCAACAACTAGCTAGTTATTTGTAACTCCTTGGGGCGTACCCCCATATAACGAAGCAAGTCTAGAGGTCCAACCATTCCATGGTGCATCCAATGACCCTATTTTGTGTATCACGATAATAGAACTAGCATATCAATCTGATTCAAATGCCAAGTGGAAAATTACAAGCCTTGGGAAAGGCAGTAAAATTTCAAAATTTAAAAGAAGATCCAAATCCAAGTAAAACAAATGGCCAAATAACCATAGTTAGTACAAAAATCTGCATGTTATTACCACAAACCTAGGAAATTCCCAAAATATAAAACATGTAAATCAAGAAAATTGCTAGTCCTTACAGAAATGAAATAAAAAGTTTAATTTACGAATAAAATACACATAAGAATAACACATTATGATGACTATGTGGCCTTATCTTACCACCAAGGGGTTACTCAATGAGTTGGTGGCACTCACAGATCGAGCCTTAGCTCATAAAATAACATATCAATACTATAACTGTCATCATCTCTATCTCGAATCATCTCGTCATAACTTTGACAAGGATAAACACAATCATAGTTACACTTAGGTTGCATCCATATAAAAACCACATACGGAGAGAGGAAATAAGCATAGGTCATTATCTATGGAACCGATGGTTGGCTCAAGTTCTTGGCCCATGGTACATGATTCCTCTCTCTAAACATACACTTTTAGCAATTTCCCTAAAGGTAGATTAGCATAAGGTGTGTTGGTGCTCAATTTGATCTCACCTCGTTTGTCCTTGAAATTCTTCAATCTGCGGACTCTATCATCTTTTCTATCTCCCTGTATTGATGTGTGAAATCTTTGTCCTTCATTTGGTTGCCATGATTAGTCCTTTCCTTTGGTCGAGGATCACTTTAAGTCCATAATTTTTTTCCATTCCTCTTTCCATGTGAAAGAATTTGTAACTTGGGCATAAATTCATGTTTTTCCCCTTCCTTCCATTTTTCCACAGTCACGTTTTGTTTTCCTTGTCAATTTTTGTCCCAACATCTATGGAAACGTGGCCCTTTTTGATTGGATGTGGCTCAATGGGGCACTTTGAAACTCTAAGGCCTGCTTCAACTCAAGTCTTGTCCACGTGGAGGGCATGCACTCATCTAAAAATTCACCTCTTGGTTTGACCTTTGGAGTTGCACCAGGGAGACACGTGGAGGTTTCGCTGGCCCTACCCAGACTTAGACATTTTTATGTGGCCGGTGCAGCTTTGTCGGACCATGGACACGTGGAGGGTCGACACTCATTTGAGGATCCACCTCTAGGTCCTACCTTAGTAGTTGCGCCAAGGAGACACGTGGTGAGCCCGCACTTGTTTAGGGTCTCCACTTTTGGGAACCATCTCAAAGTTGCGCTAGGGAGACACGTGGAGGCTTCTACTGGCTCCTCTCTATACTTAAAATTTCAAGAAAATTCTAAGGCACGGGACATGTGGATGGCTCCGTGTGCTGCTTGGGGACCTTCCTCTCGTACTTTACTTTTGAAGAAGCACCAAAGGGACACTTGGAAGTTTTCACTCACTCTTCCCTTTCTTGGACTTTTCAACAGCCAATGAAACTTTCTTGGACCCTAGACACATGGTGCCTTCCGGTGGTCCTTAAACATTTTCAAAAAAATTTCCAGATTTAGACAAGTGTTGAGCTCGTGCTTGTTTGGGGTCTCTACTTTTGGGAACCATATCAAAAGTGTTCGATTGAGACATGTAGAGGCTTTTAATAGCTCCTTTTATCGAGACTTTTCAAATGCAAAAGGTAATTTTCTTGGGCCCCAAGGCTTGTGGAAGGCCAACACTTGTTATAAAACTTTCCTCTGTACTTCACCTTTGCGGTTGCATAAAGGAAACACGTGGACGGATCTAATCTAAATATGAGAAATGATAGAATCAATGGTTTTTGTGCATTATATCTTATTTTGCCACCTTTTTTGCTCGAAACTCCTGGAGATGGAAATATGCATTATTTTTCTTACAAATCAGGCTCGTGAGAGTACAAGTATGTGGAATAATCCGTGTGCGGACACTCATTTCTCGAGGCACGAAACCAGGAATCTATGTGATGGAACTCATTTCTCAAGGTGTATTCTCGAGGGTAAAAATATTGCCCTCTGGATCCAAATATACAGAGCCATCGAAAAATGATTAAAATGGGGATTTATCAAACGATAGAATAAAATAATGATTAGAATACTTTCAAAAAGTTATGGCATGGCATCCTACTCATTAGTCAAGGGTTTGAGAAACATTATCGGTTTATGATTTGTCCACCTAGAAGCTGTGGGTGTAAATTTTTAAACATCACTTTCGAGACAAATTGGTAACAAGAAAAGGTTCCTCAAATATTCTTCCTTTTAGGGGAAAATTTGGGATGAGTGAGAGAGTGAAATGTATAAATACAATGAGAATACTCTTGCAAAGGGTCGGGGTTGAATTATTAAGATAAAATTTGAGAAATCCCATCTTCCTGAGACACCATCCGAGAAACCTATTAATTTCCTATGTTTTAGATTTGATCATGTCAAGTTGGCTGCAAGTGTACTGACCATTGAAATTTTCTCGAGACTGCTCAAAGAAACATTCCCGGCTAATGAATCTAATCAACTTCGAATTAATCTATGTCAATCTTGGGCAAATTTGTGTTTTCTTTATTTCAGAATGTCTACGAGTAGTTTTTATTTTTACTATTTCAATCTTGTGTTAAAGTCCCTCCGAATCACAAAGGATCTCATCCCTGTGACAGTTTAGTGGCATTTGCAATTTCATTACGAGAAGATCCTTCATCGTGTAATGAGATAAACAATTTAAAATCACTTTATTGTCATTTTGTTGATAAATATTGTTTGTAATCCTTTGAGTGTATCTTAGGCATGAGGAACCAGGGGTCTTTAGTGTTTAATCTAGTCTTTAGCTCAAGCCTTCATGTTAAATTATTGGATATTGTGTGAAACCATGCAAATCTGGGCCTCTATTGATGCACACCTTATGGTTGAAGGAATATTTTAGCTATTCTAAAGCATTATGTCATTTAGTTTTCCAAATGTTGTGAAGGTTCTCAAAGATTTGGTAAAATCAAGTTTATCCTGCTTAATCTCCCACCAAAAATTATTCAAAACAATAAATCCTACCTGAACTACCCATGTTTTCCCTATGTGTCCAAAAATGAATAAATTCTACTACCAAAATATGCAGAAGTAATCAGGATTCCATAGTGTCTTTGGTAACCTCAACCCTGTTTAGGAAATATCACCATTCTTTAGAAGTGACAACTTGTGAGAGTTAAATTTTGGTGTATTGATCATATTTTCTTAGGGTCTCCTTTCAAATTTGTGCAAAGAAGGATATCTTCATTCTCCTTCAACAATAGAGGTTACAAAACGGGTCCTCTCACCCTGGTCAAAAGGCATGGCCTAAAACAAAGTGAGGATAGATCAAATCCTTAATGAAGGTGTTATCCATTTCTCTTATGCCCAAGTGACAAAGAGTCAGAAGAATCCCCTCCTCTGGCTACAAAATGAATCATAATATGATCTGTCTGTCTCTCAGTGTCTTGTTAAATATGTGATGCTACTTGGTTTCAAGGAGAATCAATTTGGATACCAACACTAGATTGGCGCCACTCTTGGGGACCTTCAAAGGAATTCTTATATTTAGCCCTAGTAATGTTTATTAAATTCTCTAAGTTAAAATACATTATTTAAACGCCATCCTTTGTTCGAGATCTATAAGATTTGTAAAATTACAAGTTGTGCATGCAAAATTTCAAGTTTTTGTTGTCTTTTTGCACTAAGTTTACATAATCAATGTTAAATATGGGTAAAGGAAGGTCAGATCTATGAAGATTTGCATGAATTTAGTGTTGACAGACATTTGATAGATTAATTTTAGTGCATTCGCACACCTAAGGTGAAAATCCTTAGTGACGACTCCGTGTTGAATTAATCTTCGATAAATGTCATTTTCTTAACCTATGTCAATTGAAATTTATCATTAATCTCTACAAATATAGAAGGAAGAAGATATTTCTTCATTAAAGACCTTACTTAGAAGGTTGTTTCCAAAATTGGGAAACAAAAATTCGAAGGAAGAAGAATCTAGAAAGTTGTTGGAGATCAAAAATCAAGAAAGGAGTTATCAATTGTGGAAACTGATCAACTTGTCATTGAAGATTTCCATAATTCCTCAAGTTCTTCTGAATTAGGTAGTCTTTTGTAAATCTAAATTCTCCATTTAGAGAGGGGCCTTCTTTTGTATTTGAAAAATTTGTGTATCATTATGTCCCTGTGTTCTCCAATGTTGATAGGATCTTCTAAGAAACATAGTTTTTAGAGAACATTCATTATGGGAATTGCATGCATGTTCCCCATAGAACCCTCACTCCTCATCATTCTGTCTCTCTTGTAAGATCACCTCCCCCACCCAGACGTCCATTTTATTGTGAAAACTTTTGGTCCTGTTGGTACAATTTCGGGTTTGCACATTGTTCCCTAATTTCCATGTTCCAATTTTTGTTCCAAAGATTTTCATTTGCTCAAGTGGGTGATCTACAACTCATTTTTCTAGTTGAATTTCTTCAGAGTGCCTTAAATGTTATTATTTTTCCCTGAATTGAAACAAAATCCATTTTTCCCCCCCAAATCTACCCTAGTTTCCTCATTTTTGTGGGTTGTGTCATTTCTCCTTTGTCAAATCATGAATGAATTTGGAATTGATCAAATTATGAATTTGAGCAAGTATTTCCCAAATCTCAAGGTCGCAAATGATGTCAAAAAATGGTTCAATTGGTTTGAAATCATGGAATCCACCTTGTTAAAATTTTTGATTTCTAGGGCATATTCTACATTTTTGGTGTATTGACATCATACAGTGTGTGTTCTACTGTCCAATTTTATTGCAACTTGTATGCCTATGTGGCATGTTTTGATTCATCAGATGAACCGGCGGGTGGCGGGGTCACTTAAAATTTCCTTCAATTTTTGAAAAATTCTCAATGCATTTTTTTACTCTGAGGGCCCGCGCCCAATGGTATGATGACACGTGGCATGGGAGGATCAAGCGGGCGGTGGTGGAGTTTAATTTTTTTCAAATTTTGGCTCAAAACATCATGGAAAATTTTGACTTGGAGGCCCGTGCCCAATGGAAAGGTGACACGTGTCCGGGAAGGTTGACTTAGAAAAGTGGGAACTTTTAAGAATTTGAAATTTTTGGTTTCAAAATGTAAAAGGAAAATATTTTCAAGGGCATCTGCATCTAATGGGAGGTGGACATGTGTCTAGAGGAGCCAAGGGAGGAGCAAGGTTGTGCATGTTTTTTGGATTTTTTTCCTTTGGAGGAAAAATCTCAGAGTTAAAATTTTAGCCAGATATCCACGCAAATCACAAAGTGACACGTGTCCAGGAGGAGAAATGGGAATGGGGGCCAAAGAAATTTTTTTTTGAATCTTTTCCCTTGGTTTAAAAGGCAAAAAATGAGGATTGGCTCTGCTACCAATCATTTTTGAACACGTGTCCAAGGGGTGGTGGAGGTTCGGGTGGTGGGGAAGTGTTTCGAAATTTTACAAATTTTGGGTAAAAATCTCAAAGTCAAAAATGGATCCATTGGGGAGCGACAAGAAAAATTAGAGCTTTTCCCCCACAACTAATCTAAAGGCAACACGTGGCATTTTTCAAATGTCAAAAAGGAGAGCTCGGGCCCGCATGGAGTTTTGATGCTCACAGAGGTTTGAAGGAGGAATTTGGAGGGTCAGCCCTAACAGTGAATGGGAGTCCGCCATGTGGCAGAGGAGAGAGCGGATGTTTGGGGCCACATGGGAATTTTTAAAACTTTTCCTGAGGTCAAAAAAGGTCACAAATGTAAATTTTCAATTGAGGACCCGGTCCAATGGTATTTGGACACGTGTCCCACCTCATCCAAAGGGGAAAAAGGGTTATTTTTGAGGGAATATTCAAGATCTGATCTGACACTTGGAGGGAAGAGATTTAAAGTTGGTTTTAATCGATGGCAGTTGTGTAATTTCATTTTTTGGGTGCCATGGAAGCTCCAAGAAATGTGGAATTATCATTTTTACACCAAATCACATGAAATTTTATATGATTCTACATCCTTTCAGCCTTCTGAACATAGTGGCATCATTCATTTGAGCTGATTCGGTGCCCTATAGTGTTTTTCGTGAAATATTTTTCGCAGCCTGTGTGAAAAAATGTGAATGGTAAAATATTAAAGTTTCTGAGTTAAAAATGATAAATGCATGCTAGCATGGAGGAATGCAAAAATGTGACCTTGGGATGGATAAGGATCTTATTTCATGAAATATTTTAAAATATTTGTGCATCTCGGCATTTGGCGAGCTATTTTGCAGTTTTATATCATTTTTCATCACATTGATAGGGTTTTGTAACAAACCGATCCCTTTGGCATATTGTTTGCTTGGGATGCAAGGATCCAAGCTGGAAGAGGGTATATCATGTAATTTGGAGGCATTTTGTAAATCCTGTTGAGAATTTTGGAGGAGGAGAGAAGAATTTTCATGTGGAAAACTGGAAGAAGTCCATTTCTTTTTGGAGAGACTGCCTGAGAGCCATTTTGGTTCTGTTTGCATCAAATGTTCATCATGTTGAGTTGGTTTCAGCTGTAAATCCATCAACAAGTTTTGATATTGTCTAAATAACATTCCCTTGCTGATATATCTGATCAAATTCTTGGATTAACTAGTTTTATCTCTTGGCAAAGCTTGCATACACTTATATTTCAGTATGTTTTCAATTTGTGTTTCATGCTCATGTTGCAATCTTGTGTTTAGGATCTCTCTGATCATACAGGGTCTCATTTCTAGTTGATGGTTTAATGGAATTTGCAATCTTGTACTCAGAAAATATTTCATCTGATAGAAGATAAACAGATTTAATATCATCTTACTGTCCTTGATTAATGAGACTGTCTGTAAACCTTTGGGTGTACCTTAGGTCATGATTAAATAGGGATTCCTAGATGCTTCATTGATATTTTTCTTCAAGCCTTTGTGGCAGGTTATCAAAGTTTTTATGGAATAGTGTAGATTTGGGCATCCATATGTGCACACATCTTGGTTGAAAGAGCACTTCAAATTCATTGAAACATCTCTTTTGTTTAGGTGTTGTAATTCATTTTCAAAGTTTCCCAAAGAAGGTGATGACTTCTAACTACTCTTGTCCCAACATATCTCATCAGAATTTCATTTTAGACTAACTAATCCTACCTCTAATACCCCTACATTTTCATTGTGTGTCCACAAAATAATTCAATCCTTTCACTAAAATGCACAAAGTTGATCAGGGTTTTATCATGTCTTTAGCAGCTCTAGCTTTGTTTTGAGAACATTTCCATCATTTAGTAGTGACAACTCCTTTGATTTTTGATAATGGATACTTTATCATGTTTTCACAAAGCCCCTTCCATATCATATGCAAAACACAAGGATATCTCCATCTCCTTACCATATATGGGCTGCAATATAGGTTCTTTTACCTTGGTTGACAGCACAAACTAAAATAGTGAGGGTTGGATCAAAACCCTCTTGAAGGTGCTATCCACTCCCTCATTACTTGAATGCAAACAAGTAGATAGGTTTGATTCCCTAGATACAAATGACATACAAAACATCTATCCATCCTTGAGTGTCTTGTGCAAATTCATGATGTTGTTCAAGTTGTGAAGGAGATTAAATCTAGATACCAATACTCGAGTGGCACTGTTGTCAGGGAATTCTTGGAATTCCTTGGTGTTTTTGAAGTATTTGAGAGGTTTGAGAATTTGTGTGATTGAGTATTTGAGCTGTTGAATTCTTAACATATCATTTCATACTTCAGATCTGAATGTTTTGGGTAAAAATATTTCAAGCTCACCCTGTTCTTATCATTTACCAGCAGTTTATATGATTTAGATGCATTGTTTTTAGTTAAATTAAGAAAAATATCTTATTTGTAAACCCTTACAAATTTTTCAGTCATAAAGCATACATTTGACATGACATTTTAGTGCTTTCTTGCACATCTAAGGTGAAAATCCTTAGTGGCGACTCCATGATGTTTGGATCTTGAACTACCATTGTCTTACACATTTTGTCATTTGAAACTTGTTGTTTAAATCACAAACCTGGAGGGAAGGAGATCCCTCTTCATCAAGGACTCTTCTAATAAGTTGCTCACTGAATCAAGAAGCTGAAAACTAGAGGGAAGAAGAGTGTGGAAAGTGGTTGGTGATTTGGTTGCAAGGAAAGAGATCCATATAGTTTAATTTGAAGGAAAGCATCATGCCATTGAAGATTATAATTCTTCTTCAAGTAGGTCTAATTCAGAAATTTTCTTTTCATTTTCATTCTCCATCGGTGAGGGACCTTTTTGTGTATTTAAAAAATTACTCCTAGATCTACTCCTGTGGTTTCTAAGTTTGCTAAAGTTTATCAAGAGAGAGAGCCTTTAGGGGGCTATCATTTTAGAGATCATTCATCTATTCCAATCAGACCCATTACTACTCCTCATCAACTTGTTTTACCTCCAAGATCACCCCCCCACCAAACAATATGGCTCAACCTAGACCTCCATTTGTTGTTAACACCTTTAGTCCTATAGATTTTGGAGGAATGGATGGTTATCCAAATACTGTCCCACAAGATGTGAGAAATAGGATACCAAAATTCCAAGGTAACAATGCCATAACTGGAGATCAGCATCTCAAACTCTTTGTTAACATGATGGAAGATTTTGAGATAAAATTTGAAGATGTGTATATTAAGTTGTTTATCCATACACTTGAGGAAGATGCAAGAGATTGGTACAAAGCACTTCCTGATAACTCTATTGATTCATGGACTGAGATGAGTAATGCATTCAGATTACAATATGGAGACAAAAAGGATCCAAGGTTCCTTCTATCCGAGTTTGAGAACATCAAGAAGAACCCTAATGAGACAGTTCATGACTTTAATATAAGATTTAATAAAACATTGAGAAGGATTCCTGTCATTTTGAGGCCTTGTGATGAATCTTGTTTGATCAAATACACATAAGCATTTGATAAAAAGGCAACCTATTACTTAAGAGACAAAAATCCTACAAACTTGAGACAAGCTTTCACCATGGCACTTCAAATTGAAAATAATATTAAGGCTACTGATAAACCACTTAAGAGGGATGGTGTGAAGCTGATAAAACCTGAGAAGCCACAATCTAGCAAGGGTGCTGATTTAGAAGATGTTGTCAAGACTTTGGTAGGGGTTGTTAAAGAAATGTCTTACAAGTTAGCCCAGGATGAGAAAGGAATTGGGAAAAGTTCACAAGGACAGCAAAGAACTCAAAACCATGATATATTTGGAAATCATCCTAGGGGTGATCAAATACAATATGATAGAGGTAAAGGGCTTGTTAGATGTGCAAATAGACAACCCCAAGCATGTGAAAATAGAGTGGTGCCTAACCCTCTAAGCTGCAAGAGAGTTGTTGTTCAAGAAATTGCTGATATGGATTGTGTGACAGATGTTTTCTTCCTCATCCACCATGTGAAATGGACGAGTAAGATATTTATGATGATAATGAGAATGAAATGGATGATAATATTTCTATTATGGGTAGCTCTTCAGGCTCACAACAAGTAGCAACATCAACAGATGTGATAAGTGCAAGGAATGCCTGCAACCTTTTGGGATTGCATAAAGAGGGTAGTACCATTTCTTTCTCTTCCTCAAGTTCATGATGTAGATGTAGTTCAAGCTTTTGAAATTCCTAATAGTGACTTTGAATATCTAAGGGCTTTAATGATCAAGAAGTATGATGGTGGTATTCCTTCAGAGGAAGATAAACAATTGTTAATGAATGTTGTGGTTGGTCAAGAAAAGAAGTGCAATACTAGAAGTAAAGTTGTTAGGGGAGCTGGTCCACAAGCCAAACCAAAGACACCCTTGCTTACAATAATTCCCAAAGATAATCCTAGAAGAGAAACAATTGCCAAGAACCCTGTTGTCCCATGTAAAAATATCAGTCCTCTTCATGCCTAGGCTGCCAAGAATACTTCTCCATCTGATGAACCTTCTTGTTTCCCTTCCAATGTTGTTTTACCAAGGAATGTTCCATATGATATAGCCCAGGTATTGAGCCAAATTAAAGTGAGTGTTCCAATTATTGAATTTCTTAGAATTCTTGAACATAAGAAGAGAGCATTCGAGTACTTGGGATTGAAAGAAGAAAAAGTTGCCCCAAGTAGAAATATAAATGTTGTTGAGAATCCTCTTCAAAGAATTGTTGGCCCTAAAACACCACCACTAATGGAAGATCTTGGAGAGGACCCTGAAGTGTATTTGGGGACATCCTTGGTTGATTCCCAATTGAATGTTGATCCATTCTTCATAACTTTTCTCATAAAAGGTAGGTTGCTTCACAATTGCATGTTTGATTGCATCATGTAATGTTATTCCTCTAGAAGTTATGAATGAGTTAGCTATCAAAGTGACAACAAGCAACATATGGGAAGTGTACAACCATGGATTCAAGGGAAGTTCGGTTGTTGGTTGTGTGAAGGGGTTGGTAGTGCAACTTGTAGCCTATCCAGATAAGAATTTAAAACTTGATGTTTTAATTGTTGACGCCCCCGCCAAAGGGGTGTGCTTTTGTCAAGAAAATGGGTTGTAAGTGTTGGTGGTAGTGTTAAAATGGACATGTCTTTTGCCACCATTCCCATTGAGGGCATTCTTGTCAAACTCTATGGTGAAAAGAAGATGTTACACTTAATTGAAGATCCCAACGATGCTTCTTATGAAGTGTTGTTTGCTGATGTAGATGTTGAGAAATTCATTGGTTTTGCTGATGGAAAAGAGAATAAGATGGACAAATCGAGTGCCTGGTATGGTAGGTTCTCCATGGACATTATTATTTGATGGAGCTTGCTCCAAATTTGGCAATGGTGCTGGTATAGTGTTGGTTTCTCCTAGTTTGGAAGAGTTTCCTTTCTCCTTCAAGCTCAATTTTTAATGTACTAACAACATTTTTGAGTATGAAGCATTATTATTGGGATCGAGGATTGCATGGAAGTATGGAGTAAAGGATATTGTTGCTAAAGGAGATTCAGAGCTGGTTTTCAAGCAAGGAAGAAAGTTGTATGCTATTAAAAATCAGCATATGAAACAATATAAGAATGATGTTTGGGACTTGATTGAAATGTTTGAATCCTTTAACATTGTTTACCATGATAGAAGTCTTAATGATGCTACTGAAAAGTGGTGTTCTCACGGGTTCTAGATTTGAAAATTGCACCGTTTAACTTTTTTGTGAATATAACATAGAAGTGTCAACAAGGCTAGCTATCCCAGATAATGTGAAGCATTGGCATATTTTTGATGATGATGCACAAGTGTTGAGATTCTAACAATGCCAAGGAGATTTCTTGGTCGAGAATATTGATTAGGAACCAATGGTGTGCATGAATGAAGGTAGAGAAACTTTGTTTGACAAGGATATTATACAATTGAAAACAAATACCATTCCTAAAGGTCTTGTTGCACTTGAATCCAATTTTAGCAATGCTGATTGCATCATAAATAGAAACTTGTTTGCTTCAAGGGATGTGGAAGAGCACAACTTGGGAACTATAGACAAACCAAGGAAGATCTAGTTGGACAACCATCTCAGCAAAGAGGAGAAACAGTCCTATGCCCAACTTTTAAAGAAATATCAAGACTTCCTTGCTTGGTCTTATTCAAAGCTGAAGGCATATAGAGAAGATTTATTTCAGCATGAGATCCCTCTTGAAGCCAAAACCAAGCCATTTAAACAAAAACAAAGGCCCCATTAATCCACTTCTATCCATGAAAATGCAAGAAGAGTTGAAGAAATTGAGAGATGGTGGCATCATTCAGCCTACTAGATACTCATCTTGGGTGGCAAACCTTGTCCCAGTTAGAAAGAAGAATGGAGATATCAGACTTTGTGTGGATTTTAGGAATCTAAAAAAATCATTTTTATCATAGAATCACAAAGCACTCTAATGTTTATACAAGTGCATATACTTGATTTATGGTGTGATTGGATAACATGGGTACTATCTCCAAGTTGTGGGACTTGCTACTTGAGATAGACCTCCAGAGAAAATTGGTTCTTGCTCCTAAACTACCAACCACAATCTACTCTAATGCAGGGGAAAGTAACTATTCTAATCTAGCTTTCCAAGGGACCAAGGAGAGAGAGTGTATAAAATGAAATCCTACATTAAAGCAAAGTGATACACTAGAAAATGAGGGTGTGAGATTAGTCTTCAAATGCGTGAGATACGAGAAGCAAAGCGCACGCTAGAAGGGGTGATGATAGTTCTCCATAATCTAGAAAAATGCATTCATGACAATATCTCAAACATAAAAAATGATAATGGATTCTTGCAAGATCATAATAATAGACACAATATTCTCGTAATCAAGGTTTAAGGGGGCACGAAAAATGCAAGAAAACAAAGCAGGGGAAGATGCATCGACAAACTTATATTTTATTGCTTCCGATATGCTGAGTTCAATCGAGCATACAACAAAATGGCCACGGATCACCATGCAAGGAGTCCACAAAAGTGCTTGTAACACATCAGCTTCACAAAGCAATTTTGGTAGAGCTTTGCTACAAAAACTACCTCCCCTTTTAGAATGAGCCCAACACTCCAATTTATAGAAAAAACGAGAAGATGGAAATCCTGAAATCTGTCCTTCAACCACTTGTAAGAGGCATTAAATGAAGTAAAATGATTATATATTACTTTCAAAAGGCTCCCCATACTATCCCAGGTGCTGCAGCGGAGAAAGAATGATGACCATGCCTCTTAGTTGCACTCCCAACCACCAAATAAAACATTGTTATGAACCCAGCCACGTTTTGTAAAAAATCCCCACCAATATCTCATCAAATCTAAAATTTCTTGATTTATATCTGTTGGTCTTGGAGCCATGATTCCAATGGTACCAATTTTGTATGATTTCGTTAAGAAATGCAAAAGTTATGGCCTTCTGAGTGCGGGAAGCTATTTTGGGTCTAGGAGGAGTTTTTTGTCATTTGACGGGAATGAGCATTAATCGATGCAGCTGAATATGTTTCTTTTATTTAAATATATATACCCTCATTAAAAATAATAAATCCAATTTTTGTTGCATAGAGGACGTTGTGCTCATTCCAGAAAGTCTAATTTTGTGAAAATCCGAGCTCGGAGTCAAAGTTATTGTCGTTTGAAGTTCACATGTCAAACGTTGAATTTTCTTCTTTGCCTTAGGCCGTTTCAGCTTTTCGTGTCCCGCGTGTACTTTTGTCCCGGTTGTCCCAGATGCATTCTCCCGCATCGGCTGATTGGGCTTCCTTGTCTCTCTTTGCGGCCTTTTCACTTTTTCGCGTCCCTTGCGTCCCGCTCATACTTTTGTCCCGACTGTCCTAGACAAAAATCTCCGAAGCGCCATGATAGACCGTCTTGTGGCAAATCGGCCGATTCGCGCCCCATGTGTACTTTTGTCCCAGCTATCCCAAACCACATGAAACAAAAAAATTGATGATTTTTCTTGCTTTTGTCCATTTCAAGCTTTTCAAGGCGTCCCGACGTCCCAAGCTGTCCGTCCCGTGGACCGCCTGGGACAAAATGTCTGACTTAGCCAATTTTCTTTATATTTCAGCCCCAAGCTTGGTACGATGAACCTCGGTACGATCCGCACCCTTCAGACCGAAATGCTTTAAAATAGTCATGCAACCTTATTTTTGCATTTTTTCCATTTTTTCTAACTCGTTGGGATTTTTTCTTAGATGGGAGAGTTAGAGGGAAGCCGAGGGGGCCCCAAAAACATGATTTCGGGCCTTGAATCAATCTACTTGCTCAGGACTGAAAAATTTGATGCATGTTATCAAAATTACCTTGAGGGGTGAATTTTGGATAACAAGCATCTATGAAGGACAACTATCCTTTGCCAAACATGGAGAATATGTTGCAGCTTGTAACATATGGTCATAAATGCTTTCTACTTTAGATGGTTTCTCCGGATACAATCAAGTAGTTGTCAAAGAATCGAAAGAATTAAGAAAACCTTCACTACTCCTTGGGGACTTATGTTTTTGTAAGGATGCCTTTTGGATTGATGAATGTTGGTGCTAATTTTCAAAGGGCAATGGATGTTTCCTTTGCTGGTTATATCAATGAATTTATTGCAGTTTACCAAGATGATGTGACTGTTTTTCAACGCAGTGAGCAGACCATTTACAACACCTAGAAAAGATGTTGATCAGATGTAGGGAGTATGGCATTTCACTTAATCCAAAGAAGTGTCATTTTGGCATGCAAAAGGCGAAGTTGTTGGGGCATATTGTTTCTAAAGAAGGTGTGATGATAGACCCTGAGAGAGTGGAAGCAATCAGCAAAGTGCCCATTCCAAGAACCAAGAAAGGTATCCAATCTTTCTTTGGCCAAATAAATTTCATTAGAAGGTTTGTTTCTATTTTTCTAAGCTAACTCTTCCAATCACAAGCATGCTAAGAAAGGATCAAGTTATCAAGTGGGAGGAGGCTGCCATTCATGCTTTTGAAGGAATAAAGGATGCACTTAAGCATGCACCTGTTTTGGCAGCTCCAAACTACAAGAGACCTTTCCAAATCTTCTCTTTTACATCTGAATTTACTATTGCTTCAGTTTTGTTACAAAAGGATGAAAATGGAGCTAAGAGGCCTATTGATTTCTTTAGCAAGGCTCTACAAGCAGCTGAATTGAAGTATACAATCATGGAAAAATAGGCATTTGCATTGGTAAAAGCAACAAAGATTTTCAGGCCCTACATTTTGAGTTCAAAGGTTGTTGCTTATGTTCCCCACACCATGGTTAAAGACATCTTATCAGACATGGAGATATCAAGCAAGAGATGTAGATGGGTCAACAAATTACAAGAGTATGATATGGATATCCAAACTACAAAGCTGGTAAGAGGTTTGGGTCTTGCCAAGCTCATGGCTGAGAGTAATTTGCAAAACGTAGAAGTGAATCAGCTAGAGGAAGGAAGGGTAGAAATTCTTGAAAAATTGATGAATTTTGAATGGTACAAGGATGTGATCTTCTATCTCAAGCACCTATGCTATCCTAGTCACTTGAATAAAAATTAGAAAAGATTGCTTAAGTTGGCTTCTCAAAAATATATCATAATAGACCTTGGGTTGGCTTGGAAGAACCCCGAGGTGTCCTCTTGAAATGGATAACAAAAGATGAAGCTCCCGAGTTGATTGCTGATTTCCATGGGGGAGTTTGTGGAGGAAATTTTGCTAGGAGAATGACAACACATAAGATTTTAAGAGCTGGTTATTGGTGGCCAACTCTTGTTAAATATGCAAACCAACTAGTTAGAAGATGTGATAGTTGCCAATGCTTCTCAGGAAGATTGAAATCTTCAGTCTCCCTTCCTTTACAGCATGTATCAATTGAAGCTCCTTTCAAACAATGGGGAATGTATTTTCTTGGTGAGATTTTAGGTCCTTTTAGCATTGGTTACAAATGGATCCTTGTAGCAATTGATTATTTTACAAAATGGGTTGAGGCAATTCCATCTAGAAAGGCAACACACCAAGTGGTAATGGATTTCTTATTAAATCATATCATATGCAGATTTGGGGTTCCAGTTAAGATTGTATCTGATAATGCCATGTGTTTTAGAGCCAAGCCTTTGATGGCAATGTGCAATGAATATGGGATAAACTTGACTTTTTCTTCAAACTACAATCCACAAGGTAATGGACAAGCTGAATCAAGTAACAAGAACTTTCTCAAGATCATTAGAAGAACCTTGGAAATCAACAAGAAGAAGTGGGGAGAATAGTTGAAATTTGTAGTGTGGGATGATAGAATAACTCCAAAAAGAGCAACTGGTAAAAGTCCATTTGAATTGGTGTATGGAACTCAGGCTTTGCTGCCATTACACCTACAATTATCCACTTTTCAGTTTTCCCAATAGTTGGAAGATCAAGAACATGGCCCATATGAATCAAGAATCAATCAAATCATTGAGTTGGATGAAGAAAGGAGAGTTTCTCATCAAAGGCATGTCAGATTTAGGGAGAAATTGAAGAAGTTGTTTGATAAGAAAGTCACCCCTAGAGCCTTCAATGTTGGAGATCTAGTTTTTTTGTGGGATAGTAGGCATGAAGACAAGGGAAAGCATGGAAAGTTTGATGCTCTATGGATGGGCCCTTATGCCATTGATATTAGGATTGGAGAAAATACATTTTTTCTCAAGGATTTGGATGGGGATTTGCTGGAGCTACCTGTTAATGGCAGACATTTAAAACATTTCTTGGATTAAATCCCCATGTGAGGTATGCACAAGTTGTACATTTTGTATAGCCCTTGTTTTTGTTTTGTCTTTTCCTTGTTCTTGCTGTTGTTGGCTTATGGTTTTCCCTTTTGTCCTTGGAAACCATTGTTGGTCTGGTCTTTAGGCTCGCTATGCATTTTTAGACTCCTTGCCCAATGGATTTTTGGAACTTGGTCTATGTTATGATCTTGTGGCACTCACTGGGAGTGCCCATCCCTAAGCAAGAGCCAATGTTGGTACAATTTCTGGGTTTGCACATTTTTCCCTAATTTCCATGTTCCATTTTTTGTTCCAAAGCATTTCATTTACTCAAGTGGGTGACCTGCAACTCATTTTTCCAGTTGAATTCCTTCAGAGTGCCTTTAATGTTATTATTTTTCCCTGAATTGAAACAAAATCCATTCCCCCAAATTTTCCCTAGTTTCCTCATTTTTATGGGTTGTGTCATTTCTCCTTTGTCAAAATGTGAATGAATTCGAAATTGATCAAATTATGAATTCGAGCAAGTATTTCCCCAATCTCAAGGTCACAAATGATGTCAAAAAATGGTTCAGTTGGTTTGAAATCATGGAATTTCCTTGTTAAAATTTCTGATTTCTAGGGCATATTCTACATTTTTGGCGTATTGACGGTCGTACGGGCGTGTTCTACCTATCAATTTTATTATTGCAACTTGTATGCCTATGTGGCATGTTTCGATTGGTCGATGAACCGGCGGGTGGCGGGGGTCACTTAAAATTTCCTTCAATTTTTGAAAAATTCTCAATGTCATTTTTTGCTCCGAGGGCCCGTGCCCAATGGTATGATGACATGTGGCATGGGAGGATCAAGCGGGTGGCGGTGGAGTTGAATTTTTTCAAATTTTTGGCTCAAAATGTCATGGAAAATTTTGACCTAGAGGCCCGCGCCCAATGGAAAGGTGACACGTGTCCAGGAAGGTCAACCGAAAAGTGGGAACTTTGAAGAATTTGAAAGTTTTTGGTTTCAAAATGCAAAAGGAAAATATTTTCCTGGGGGTCCGCGTCCAATGGGAGGTGGACACGTGTCTAGGGGAGCCAAGGAGGAGTGGGGTTGTGCATGTTTTTGGATTTTTTGCCTTTGGAGGAAAAATTTCAAAGTTAAAATTTTAGCCAGATCTCTGTGCAAATCACGAAGTGACACGTGTCCGGGAGGAGAAATGGGAATGGGGGCGAAATAATTTTTTTTTAAGAATCTTTGCCCTTGGTTTAAAAGGCAAAAAATGAGGATTAGCTCCGCCGCCAATCATTTTTGAACACGTGTCCAAGGGGTGGCGGAGGTTCGGGCGGTGGGGAAGTGTTTCAAAATTTTACAAATTTTGGGCAAAAATCTCAAAGTCAAAAATGGATCCGTTGGGAGCGACAAGAAAAATTGGAGGTTTTCCCCAACTAATCCAAAGGTGACACGTGGCATTTTTCAAATGTCAAAAAGGAGAGCTCGGGCCCGCATGGAGTTTTGATGCTCGCAGAAGTTTGAAGGAGGAATTTGGAGGGTCGGCCCTGAGAGCGAATGTGAGACTGCCACGTGGTAGAGGAGAGAGCAGTGTTCGGGCCCATGGGGAAAATTTTCAAAATTTTCCTAAGGTCAAAAAAGGTCGCAAATGCAAATTTTAAAATGAGGGCCCGGTCCAATGGTATTTGGACACGTGTCCCACCTCATCTAAAAGGAAAAAAGAGTATTTTCAAGGGAATATTTAAGATCTGATCTAACACATGGAGGGCAGAGATTTAAAGTTGGTTTTAATCGATGGTAGCTGTGTAATTTCATTTTTTGGGTGCCATGGAAGCTCCAAGAAGTGTGGAATCATCATTTTTACACCAAATCACATGAAATTTTATACGATTATGCATCCTTTCCGCCTTCTGAAAACAATGGCATCATTCATTTTCTCTAATTTGGTGCCTCATAGTGTTTTTCATGAAATATTTTTCGTAGCTTGTGTGAAAAAATGTGAATGGTAAAAAATTAAAGTTGCAGAGTTAAAAATGATAAGGGAAAAAGGTGGAAAATGATTGAAAATGCATGCTGGCATGGTGGAATGCCAAAAACGTGACCCTGGGATGGATAAGGATCTGAGTTCATGCAATATTTTAAAATATTTGTGCATCTTTGGCATTTGGCAAGCTGTTTTCTAGTTTTATATCATTTTTCATCAAATGGATAGGGTTTTGTAACAAATCTGATCACTTTGGCATATTCTTTTCTTGGGATGCAAGGATCCAAGCTGGCAGAGGGTATATCATGTAATTTGGAGGCATTTTGTAAAGTCTGTTGAGAATTTTGGAGGAGGAGAGAAGAATTTTCATGTGGAAAACTGGAAGAAGTCCATTTCTTTTTGGAGAGACTACCTGAGAGCCATTTTGGTTCCTGTTTGCATCAAATGTTCATCATGTTGAGTTGGTTTCAGTTGTAAAGCCATCAACAAGCTTTGATATTGTCTAAATAACATTCCCTTGCTGATACATTTGATCAAATTCTTGGATTAACTAGTTTTATCTCTTGGCAAAGCTTGCATACACTTATATTTCAGTATGTTTTCAATTTGTGTTTCATGCTCATGTTGCAATCTTGTGTTTAGGATCTCTCTGATCATACAGGGTCTCATTTCTGGTTGATGGTTTAATGGCATTTGCAATCTTGTATTCAGAAGAGCTTTCATCTGATAGAAGATAAACAGATTTAAAATCATCTTACTGTCCTTGATTAATGAGACTGTCTGTAAACCTTTGTGTGCACCTTAGGTCATGATTAAATAGAGATTCTGAGATTCTTCATTTATATTTTGCTTCAAGCCTTTGTGGCACATTATCAAAGTTTGTATGGAATAGTGCAGATTTGGGCATCTATGTGTGCACATATCCTCGTCGAAAGAGCACTTCAAATTCATTGAAACATCTCTCGTTGTTTAGGTGTTGTAATTCATTTGCAAAGTTTCCCAAAGAAGGTGATGACTTCTAACTACTCTTGTCCCAACATATCTCATCAGAATTTAATTTTATACTAACTCATCCTAACTCCAATACCCCTACATTTGCATTGTGTGTCCACAAAAGAATTCAATCCTTTCACTAAAATGCACAAAGTTGATCGGGGTTTTATCACGTCTTTAGCAGCTCTAGCTTTTTTTTTTTTGAGAACATTTCCATCATTTAGTAGTGACAACTCCTTTGAGTTTGGATAATGGATACTTGATCATGTTTTCACAAAGCCTCTTCCATATCATATGCAAAACAAAAGGATATCTCCATCTCCTTACCATATAGGGGCTGCAATATAGGTTATCTTACATTGGTTGACAGGCACAACCTAAAATAGTGAGGGCTAGATAAAAACCCTCTTGAAGGTGATATCCACTCCCTTAGTTCTTGAATGCAAACAAGCAGATAGGTGTGCTTCCCGGCTGCAAATGACATACAAAACATTTATCCATCCTTGAGTGTCTTATGCAAATTCATGATGTTGTTCAACTTGTGAAGGAGATTAAATCTGGATACCAACAAGTCCTATAGATTTCAAAGGTATAGCTAGATATCCAAATGTTGTGCCCCAATATGTTAGAAATAAACCGCCTAAATTTCAAGGAAATAATGCTATTCTTGGTGATTAGCTCTTAAACCTTTTTGTCAATATGATTGAAGACTTTGAGATAAAATTTGAGGATGTGTACACAAAATTGTTTATTCATACTCTAGAAGAGGATGCATAGACTGGTATAAATCTTTTCCGCATAACTCCATTGATTCATGGAAAGAAATGAAGAATGCTTTTAGATTCCAATATGGAGATAAAACATACCCTAGGTTTCTTTTATTAAAATTTGAAAATATTAAAAATAATCCCAATGAATTTGTTCACGACCTCAATACAACGTTCAATAAGACCATGAATAGGCTACCTGTGATCCTAAGGCCAAGTAATGTTTCTTGTTTGATAAAATACTCTGATGCTTTTGATAAGAAGACTACCTATTACTTGAGGGATAAGAACCCAACTACATTGAGGCATGCCTTCACCATGGATTTGCAGATTGAAAAAAATATCAAAGAATTTGGTAAGCCTCCTAAGAGGGAAGTTATCAAGATGATTAGTCCAGAGAAGCCTCGTCAAGTAAGTCTTTGGATCTGGAGGAGGTCGTGAAAACTTTGGTCGGACTCCGCTAAGAAAATATCCTATAAATTGACCAGAAGCAGAGAAGGGGATTGAACAAAGTTCCAAAGGTTAGCATAAAGCACAAGGTCAAAAATATTTACAAATCATCCTAGGGTTGATAAGAGATCTGATGACAAAGGAAAAGGACCCATGGGGTCGGGAAATAGACAGCCCCAAGCCCATGAGAATAGAATTATGCCCGATCCTTTGACCGGCCGAGTTCATCTTTGTGGAAAAAGCCAATGAAATTGAGTGGTGTGACATATGTTTCTTGCCACATGCCCCATGTGATGAAGAAAAAGAAGTTGAGGAAGCTGATGATGACACTGATGATGATGTGTGCATGATGGGTTGCTCTACAAGCTCACAACAAGGAGAAAATTTTCTTCAATTAATCGGTTCTAGAATCGTAGCAATTTTCGAGGATTTCATTCACGTGTATTACCCCTTCCTCCCTCTCATACTTTTGAAATAGATATGGTACAAGATTTTGAATTGCCTAACAATGATTTTGAATACTTAAGGGCATTGATTAAAAAGTATGATGGAGGAATCCGTTCTAAGGAGGATAGGAAATTGTTAATGAATGTTGTGGTTTCCCAAGAAAAAGAATAACAATGAGGAGTAAAGTTGTCAAAGGGGGGGGCTTTAGGCCAAACGAAATACTCCAAATCTCGCCAATATCTCAAAACAAAATCATAGCAAAGATACATCTAGAAAAGTCCTTGTTTCCCCAAAGCAAGCTGGTATCCATGCCCATGCTTAGACCATGAAAAATCCTTTTTTGTCAAATGAGTTTTCCAAAGATTCCTCCAAATCTTTGCCTTGCCCAAATATGTTCCTTGTGACATTTCCCAAGTCTCGATTTAGATCAAGATTTTTGTTCCAATTCTTTAGTTTCTTAGGATTCCTAAGCACAAGAAAAGGGCCTTTGAGTATTTAGGATTGAAATAAGAAAAGATTACCCAAGGATGAAATGTAAACAATGTTGAGGTTCCTCCGCCATTACAAAATTGGAAAAAACCCAAGTGCTAGAAGAACTAGGAGAGCCACCTGAAGTTTATTTGGGAACATTCTTGGTTGAGTCCCAGGATGAATGTAGATCCATTTTTCACTACTCGATTATTAGGGATATGGTGTTACACAACTGTATGTTTGATTCGGAGCATCATGCAATGTTATGCCTCTTGAGGTCATGAATGAATTAGATATCAAAGTGACAACTTATTGGAAGTGCATTGCCATGGATACTAGAGAGGTTCCAATGGTTGGATGTGTCAAAGGTTTCATAGTACATCTTATAGCTTACCAAGGCAAGAAATTAAAACTAGATGTTGTTATTCTTGATTGCCCCTGCCAAGTGGAAAATGTTGTTATCAAGAAAATGGGTTGTTAGTGTGGGTGGGAGTGTGTAAATGGATATTTCTTTTGCCACTATACCTATTGAGTGCAGCCTTGTAAAGTTGTATGGTGAAAAGAAGATCCTACATCTCATTGAGGATCCCAATAATGCTTCTATGAAGTGTTATACACTCGACATTGATGCTTTGATGAATTTGGTGGATTTGTTGATGGTAAAGAGAAAAAAATTGATCAATAAAAGTCTCTTTAAAAATTAGGTTCTCCTTGGACTTTGTTGTTTCATGGGGCTTGCTCTAAATTTGGAAATGGTGCTAGTATTGTTCTAATATCTCCAGGATAGGAAGAGTTTTTTTCTCTTTTAAACTCAACTTTGAGTGCACTAACAATATTGATGAGTATGAAGCATTGCTCTTGGGTCTAAGAATTGCTTAGAAATAGGGTATTAGAGACATTATTGTTAAAGGAGATTTGAGCCAACTATCAAGTAGGTTAAATAATTGTTTGCAAAAAAAAATTCAGAGAATGAAGCAATATAAGCATGTAGTCTAGGATTTCATTGATATGTTTGACTCCTTCAACATATTACATCATGATAGGAAGTACAATAATATAGCAGAAAAATTGGCCATATTGGGGACTAGATTTAAAAATTGTATTGTATTCGCCTATTATGAATATAATATTGAGGTATTGACTACGCCATCTGTTCCTAACAATGTTAAACAATGGAAAGTGTTTAAAGATGACACCTCGGTGAAAAGGTTTTTGTATAACCAAGGAGAATTTTCGAACAACGTATAGATTGAGAACCAATGGTTTGTGCGTTTGATGGATAGGAGACTTTATTTGGAAAAGAAATCATTGATTGAAGACTAATACTATTCTCGAGGTTTGGTAGCACTTGAATCAAACTTTGATAATGTTGATTGCATTGTCAATAAATGCATGTAAAATTTGCGGGATGTTGAAGAGCACGACACTGGGCACGAAGGATAAACCACATAAGATTTGTCTAGGTAGTAATCGAGAAAGGAAGAAAAGGCATCGTGTGTCCAATTGTTGAAGAAATACCAGGACTGCTTAGCATGGTCTTATTATGAACTGAAATCATAGAGAGAGGATCTTTTCCAGCATGAAATTCCCTTAGAAGCTTCTGCCAAGCCGTTTAGGTAGAAACAAAGGATGATCAATCCACTCCTTTCCCTAAAGATGCAGGAAGAATTAAAAAGGTTAAGGGATGGAGGAATCATACAAGCACAAGGTACTCATCATGGGTTATAAACTTGCTACCTATCAAAAATAAGAATGGAGATATAAGGTGTGTTTGGACTTTAGAAACTTGAATAGAGCATCAATGAAGGATAACTAGCCTTTGCAAAATATGGATAAAATGCTACAATTGGTTCTTGGTTCAAAATTGTTATCCACCTTGGATGGTTTTTTGGATACCACTAGGTAGTTGTGAAGGAATCGAGAAAATCAAGACTGCCTTTACCACTCCTTGGGAACATATGTATATGTCAAAATGCCTTTTGGTTTAATGAATGGTGGAGCCACTTTCCAAAGAGTAATGGATGTAGATTTCTTTGGATATATTAATGATTTCATTGTTGTATATCAAGATGATGTGACTATTTTCTCCATAAAAAGGAGTAACCACCAAAAATAGTTAGAAAATATGTTATTAAGATGTAGGGAGTATGGTATTTCACTAAATCCCAAGAAGTACCATTTGGAGATCAGAAAGCAAAGCTTCTTGGACACACTATGTCAATGGAAGGTGTCAAGATTGATCTGTGAGAGTAGAAGCTATCAATAAAGTCCCTTTTCCAAGAACCAAGAAGGGAATTCAATCCTTTTTTGGGAAGATTAATTTTATTAGAATATTAATCTCAAACTTTGTTGAACTAATTATCCCAATCACTAGCATTTGAAGAAAGACAAAAGTATCAAATGGGAAGAAGAAGCTATTCAATTTTTGTTGGGATCAAAGAAGTATTAAATAATTCCCTGTTTTTAGCAACTCCAGATTATAAGAAGGCTTTCCAAATGTTTTATTTTGCTTCATAAAATACTATTGCATCTTTATTGTTGTAGAAGGATGATGAGGGAGCCATAAAATCAATTTCCTTTTCAAGTAAGGCATTACAAGGAGCTAGGCTAAAGTATACTATAATGGAGAAAGTGAATTTGCTTTTGTAAAATCAACAAAGGTCTTCGAGGCCATATATTATGAGTTCCAAAGTCATTTCTTATGTTCCCACACCATGGTGAAAGATATCCTATCGAAATGGAGGTTTCAAGAAAAAGATGTCGATGGGTAAAAAAATTGCAAGAGTATTATATGGATATCTAAACAATAAAATTGGTCGAGGTTTAAGCCTAGTAAAACCTATGGCAGAGAGCAATCTATAGAAAATTGAGGTAAATGAAGTTAAAGAAGACATGTTAAATGTCCTTTAAAAATCGATGAATTCTGTATGGTACAAGGACATCATTTTTTATCTCAAAGATCTAAAGTCCTGTTAGTGCAAAATCACAGCACCCCTAGATGTTGATCAGATTTCTAGTTTGATCATGCTAGCATCCAGTGTGATTGCACAACATGGAATCCTTTCTCCAAGTGTGGGACTTGCAAAAATGAGAAAGGAATCTCCAGAGAAGGCTGGTTCCTATTCCTCTGTTTAGATGCACACGAAAAATGCAGAGGGTTTACTCAAAACCTAATCTAATCTTGCCAAGAAGACAGGGTAAGAAGATGCATAAAAATAAACCTAAGCTAACAGAGGTGATGCACCAAGGAATGAAGAACACCTATCTTGCCAATAAACACAAACCATTCAAAATGTGATGCAAGATCATGCATGAGATAACAAAATTTGCAGTGGAAGATCGGGAGGATGAAAATGAAAATAGAGAGGGTTGAGAATCATCCCGAGACATGCATTACTTGCTCCAAAGATTGATACAATACAATAAAAATTTCCAAGAAGCAAGGTTGCATTACAGTTTTAAATGGGAGGTTTAAACTCCACAAATTCGCCTACCAAAGAGAAGAAGGGAGGGGAAAAACATGAATGTTCGACCCTTGGAAAGAAGCCCCTCCTTACAATTTATAGGAACAATGAGAGAGGGAAGAGAGAGGAAATCCAAATCTACCCCAACCACTTATAGGTTTCATTTAATTCATCTCATTATGGCGGTAGATGAGAACCCTAGCAAAAGCGGTGAACTATATTTTGCATTTATCTTTGGTTGTTGAAAACGTCATTTCTGGCCATTATCACACACCAGAGACGTTTCTTGATTTTATCTCTCCAAACTGAACCAAAATGCAATATTTTCCAGAGAATCATGTAGAAAATTTCACTAGCTTTCCATTGATATAAAGAACGTGAAAATATGAGCTCTGGATCGAAAGTTATGGCGATCTGAAGATTTAGGGCAAAAACAGGCCAAAACGGATCGGCGGGAAAATATTTGAATTTTTCCCACGCTCTGCCACTTGGATGACATGTGTCAGGCTCTGATTCATCTGTGGGCTCATCCTTTGAAAATTTCTTTCGGGCCCTTCCTTAATTTCCCTTTTGTTTTTGCCTTTGGAAAAATTTTCAAAATTTTCCGCCGGGCCGATGAGGTGAAGACACGTGGCGAGATTTGATTCGTTGGCGGCTCTTTCAGATTTTCATGTCCCACATGTCCCTCACATACCTTTGGCCCGGCTGTCCCAAATGAAAATTTCCTGCTTCGGCTGATTCAGGCTTCCTTGTCCCTCTTTGCGGTGAAGACACGTGGCGAGATTCCATTGGCTCTCGGCTCTTTCGGCTTTTCGCGTCCTCCACGTACTTTTGGCCCAAATGTCCTGGATGAAAGTCTCTTATTTTGGCTGAATCGGCCAGTTCACGTCCTCCGTGTACTTTTGGCCTGGATGTCCCTGACTGAGTGAAATAAGACTTAGACATTTTTTCCTTGCTTTTGGCCAATTCGAATTTTCGCGCCCCACGCGTCCCAGCGTCCCAACTGTACCAAATGCCGCGAGACCACTGGCGGCTTTTCGGCTGATTTGTGCCCCGACGTCCCAACTGTCCCAAGGACCACCTAGGACAAGACTTAGCCAATTTTCTCCATTTTTTCGGCCTCAAGTTTGGTACGACGAACCTCAGTTCAACCCGAACTGGTACAACCCGAGCCCTTCAAACCGAAATGCCTCAAAACAGTCCTGCAACCATTTTTTTGCATTTTTTCCATTCTTTCTAACTTGTTGGGATTTCTTCTTGGATGGGAGAGTTAGAAAAAAGCCGAGGGGACCTCGAAAAACATGATTTTGGGCTTTGAATCGATCTACTTGCTTGGGACTGAATAATTTGATGCATGTTATCAAAATTACCTTGAGGGGTGAATTTTGGATAACAATTTTGGCGACTTCAAATGGGTCATCATCGCTTGCAGGATGAAGAACGGCTAGCTACTTGTAGCAATCCATTGGGCGTGGAGTCTATTTGATAACCTCTCAGCTGATCTGAAATTTGAAAACCTGTGTCCTTGAGCTATTGAAACATTTGTTGATCTGGTTCTCTTGCGGCTGCAAATTCTTTTCTAGGAGCTTGATGAACTACAAACATGCACATACCAGAAGAAATAGGACATGTGCACAAGCACTTAGGGAAATAAAACTACTCTAATAGCAGCACAATGTGTATAGGCACTTAGAGGAATGAAAATTCTAAAATTAATATTTACAAGGGTGAAAAGCTATCTTTCTAGTAGCAACGTTTGAGATAGATCCCATTGACTGGAATCTGCTATTCTTCACCATCCAACTTAGCCAGTCGGAAGGCATTTCTACCTTTGCAATCAATGATCATGTATGGGCCACTCTAGATGGCATCAAAATTGGAATGCTTTCTCGGCTTTGCAAGATCTGCATCCCATTTCAACACTAGATCTCCAATTTGGAAGGTTCTAGCCTTGTCTTTCCTATCAAAAGTCTTCTTGATCAAGGCTTGATCCTTCTCTATCGCCTGAGCTGAATGCTCTCTAATTTCTTGGAGCTCCATCAATTCTACATATCTAACCTCCATGGGTTCAACCTCAGCGTTCCAATCTGTTTCATGGGTTCTAATGCGGCAACTCGAGTGATATAGGTAGGACTTCTTCTTTCTGTGCACAAGCTTGTATGGAGAGCTTCCTGTAGACCTCTTGGGTGTGATCCTATCAGCCCATAGGGCTGATTTGAGCTTTGTGTGCCAAGTCCTTTGATTCTCATCAAGAGTCCTTCTGATGATTCTTAGTAGATTCTTTTTCGTAGACTCGGCTTGGCCATTACCCTGAGGGTAATAATTCGACGAAGTGCTGAGATACACACAATTCTTGACTACCCATTCAGTGATCTTTGTGCCAAGGAATTCCAATGCGTTGTGTGATATGATAGTGGCGGGGGCACCAAACCTCATGACTATCCCTTCATAGAAATCTAAGATATTAGATTCATTTGCCTCCTTGATTGCGCCACGCCGGTCCACTTGGTGAAATAATCCGTTGCTGTAAGTATCCACTTGTGGCCTTGACTTGAATTGGGATTGATAACCCCAATGAAGTCCAATCCCCATTGCATGAATGGCTGATTTACTGAAATTGGATGAAGGGGCAGCACTGCTAATCTCTCTTTTCCTGTGAATAATGCACATCTCTTGCATTTTTTGACCCATGAGTAGCAATCATTGAACACAATAGGCCAATAGTAACCGGCTCTCATGATTTTGAGAGCTGTCACTCGTGGAGCAAAGTGGCCTCCTACTTCCCCGTCATGGAACTCGTGTAAGTTCTTCTCAACTTGACCTATTCCAATGCATCTTAATAGAACAACATGGATGTCTTTCTTGAAGAAGATACCATTAATGAGTACATACGGTATAACTTGCAATCTAAAGTATCTCCTCTTCACCTTGCTCACTTCTGGAGGGCACAAGCCTGTTTGCAGGTAATGCACTAAGTCTTGAGTCCAACATGGGATGAGTGCATCATCAACTGGTCGTTCTTGACCATTCTGTAGTAGTAGGACAACATCTTCTTCACCTTTTGAGCCGTCTGGTTGTTTGGAAGCGAGATGCTCACACAAACCTTTGCCACAAACTAGCTTGGTCACTTTGATTTCAATATCATATTCCATCACCCGAGTGATCCAACCTTCTCTCTTCTCGTTTAAATCCTTGTTTAGGAGGAAGTCCTTGACACCAGCATGAGACACCAGCAGTTGAATATTATTGTTCGAGACCAAGTGTATGAACTTCTTCAAGCTCCTAATGATGGCAAGGACATGCTTTTCGATGAAAGAATACTTTATTTCGTAATCTTCCAAGATTTGATGAAGAATGCTATGGGCTGTTATGAACCTTCTCTATTCAATTGTGTCAAGATAATTGAGATTGTGTCTGATCCTCCAAACGCATACAACATGAAGTCCTTTGAAAAGTCTGGGTTGATAAGAGTTGGAGCTTGTGATATTACATGCTTGATGTTTTCAAAACTTTCTTTGCCTTCTGCTATCCATTTGAATGCCAGACTCTTCTTCAACATCATTGTTAAAGGCTTCACAAGAGTGGCAAAATTAGGCACAAATTTGCAGACAAATTTTATCCTTCCTAAGAAGCTTTGAAGAGATTTCTTGTGGTGTGGTAATGGAAGTGTTCGGATGGCTTCAACCCTTTCAGGATCAATTGTTAGCCCTTCCCTAGAGACAATGTGACCCAAAAATTTTCCCTCATGTGCCAAGAATATACACTTCTTTGGATTCAACGACACTCCAAACCTTCTACACCTCTGAAACACTTGCCTGAGGTGAAAGAGATGGTCTGTTGCATTATTTGAGAAGACAGTGATATCATCTAGGTATACCAGCACTATATTGTTGATTAAGCCTTTGAATGCCATATCCATAGCTCGCTGAAATGTTGCTCGGCATTTGACAGTCCAAATGGCATCTTCTTGTAAGCATACGTGCCCCATTTTGTAGTGAAGGCCGTCTTGAATTGATCTTCTTCCTTCACCATTATCTGATTATAGCCTGAATATCCATCTAGTAATGAAAACCTTTCTGAACCAGCTACAACCTGCAATATTTGTTCCATTGATGGAAGCGGATAATGATCTTTGAGTGATGCTCTATTTAGATCGCGAAAGTCCACACACAATCTTATTTCTCCATTTCTCTTTCTTACCGGCACCAAGTTTGCAACCCAACTTGAGTGTTTGATGGGGAAGATGATACTGGCCTCAATGAGCTTGCTTAACTCTTTTCTCATGAGAGGTTCGATATGAGGATTCACTGGCCTTTGCTTTTTGCCTGACAGGCTTGGATTCCAGATCCAACTCAATAGTATGTTGTGCCAACTTTGGGTTAAAACCTCTTAAATCTTTGTAAGTCCAAGCAAAGACATCTGGGAACTCTTGAAAAAGCTGAACAAAATTAGATTTCTCTTGTGGAGTACTTACTTTGCCAATTTGCAATGTCTTTCCTTCATCTACTAAAATAGGCTCTGAATCTTCACCCTTTACTTGAATGTTCACTTTCTCCTTCGGAACTGATCATTCGGGTTGAAGATTGACTCCAAGGTTATGAGGCCTTTTGGTAATTTGTTAGTTCTCAGCTGTACCACTTGGTCACCATACTGCTACTCCAGCTTGTCTTGATTTCTCATGGAGAACTCAGCCTCTTCTTGCAGGAAATTAACAATCTGCTGATCATTCTCAAAGACTTGCCAACTTGTGTTGTTATCCGGAATAGCTGGTCTCACAACCACTTTGATATGAGGCTGAGATTTTTCACTTTTGATATTTTCTACAACGTCAAATGCAGCCCCAATTGCTGCCAGTCTGTCCGCTGCTTCATTCCTTTTTCTTGGGATGGAATTGATGCTAAAAGCTTCAAAATCTTCCATAAGATCCCATACCTGATTTTTGTAGCACTTGAGTAGATTATTCTTGACAGCATGCTGCCCCTTAACTTGGTTTACGATCAGCTCACTATCACCAAATACTTGCAAATTCTTGATGCCTTTCTTCTTTGCCCAGTGCAGTCCATGAATTAAGGCTTCATACTCAGTTGTATTGTTTGAGCAAGAAAACTGAAAACGGAAGGCTGAGTAATGAATACTTTGTACCTTGGAGAAATGAGCATAGCTCCTCTTCCGCACCTTGTCTACTCCTTGACCCATCAAAGAACAATTGCCATACTTCATTCTTGTCTTTATGATCTGGCTTGGTGATGCTGGGGAGAGGTTGATTCTCTTCATGTAAACAATAAACTCCTAGCTCAGATTCTTCTATTTCTTGATAAGGATCAAAAGCATGCACCTTGCTTTCCCATTCATCAAGAGTCAAATCTGGGATGCTTCCAACCTTAGTGTCAGCTTCATCAGTGCTTGGATAATCTTCTTGATCAAACGCTGAACAGTTGGTATTGATTTGGCTTGGAGTGTAAGGCTCAATGTGAAAGTTTGCGATAGGTTCAGACCTGATTGTGGCTTTGGTTCCATATCTTGTTCTGAACAACATGTGTGACCAATCCGCAAAAGATAGCCTCCAATTTTAGCAGTGAAGTCTCTTGACAAGCACAATGCAAAGAGTGGTGGCAGGTCTATGACTGACACATCTTGTAATACTATTACATTGGGACATGCGTGCAGTGTGAGGCTCAAACCTTTGATTACTCCAACCATTGTCACTGTTGTCCCGTCTAATTGCACTACACCCTTGGAGATGACTTCATATTGGAGTCCTAGCTGATCAGCTATTTGCTTGGGCATCACTGAGCTACTTGCCCCGGAATCAATCATGCAATTGTGCACCAATTGGTTTCCAATGATTAATGAGACATAAAAAGGAGGGGGCTTCAATGTTTTACCTTGCTGTCCTCCATGATTTCCTTCAGGCTGGGTAGCACTTGTGAGTACCTTCTCTTACATTTGGACCTGTTGATTTGAAGTTGACCAGTCCTTCATGGCAGCTAGTAGCAAATCTCTTTGGCCTAGGATGGATAGTGACTCCCACATTGATATGTTTACATTTGTCTACTTCATCTAATCAATGATGCTGAATGGAGATGAAGTATCCCTCTGTTGTCCCTTTGCCTACACATTCATCCCTTGCACATGGGCAGCAGCAACTGGCATTTGAGTTGGTTTAGGAGATGGTTTGGGTGCCCCTTGCATGTTTGGAACTACATTTTGTTTGCCAGTGGCTTGTGGAGTGGTAGAAGGTTGTGGATTACTTGGGGCTAATGGTTGTTCTTCACCCAAATTTCTCCTCTTTGACCTTGTGTTGGCTGCAACACTTTGAGAGGGTATTTGATTCATACCACAGAAATCTTCAGCCTGCCAATTGACAAGAGTAGTTTCATTCAGAGATGTTCCTTGCTGAGGTGCTTCTTGCTGCTGATCCTCTTCGTGGCTGGACTCTTGCGACCCACCAATGGTTTGCACCATAAGAGCCTGATTTAATGCACTGTTAAAGCACATTGATTGGTTATGTGGCTGACTGCATGGGAAACACCAATCATATTCTTGGGCCATGTTATTTTGGACTGGCACTAATGCTTTAGAAGCAGATATGACATTGGGGTTATAGGGCTGAAATGGTCCATTAGTGGGAGGCCTTACTTGGCTTTGATTTTGATTTGCAGCCTAAGTTGGTGACCTATTTTGTTGGTATGGGGGCCTAGCTTGGTACTGTGCTTGAGGCTGATACGGTCTAGCACTTTGAGCTTGTTGTCTTTTGATAGTAACCAGCTCATTTCCCAAATTTTGCAATTGTTTCATGACCTCTTGGAGTTCATTTGAAGTACTAGAGGATGAAGTAGAAGTCTCATTTGAACTTTGATTTCTAGGAATGGGAATAGGAGCCAAAGTGGGTGCTTGACTAGTGCTTGGATTTTCTAAGTTTGGATACAAGGGCATGGGAGGCCTAGGAGCCAGTTTACCAGCTTGAATAAGACAGTTTTCGGCTCTAATGGCAATGCTATAAGCAGTAGGTAAGGTTGTGCCTCCCATAGATTGAATTAACATAGAAATATCAGAATTCAAAGCCTTAAGATAGTATAGAAAAAGCACCTCTCATTGTTGGCCTTACCGCCTTTGGAATCCTCTCCCAAGACCTTTGAAATCTGAAGTTGAAGTCAGTCAGCTGCTCGTTGGGAGCTCTCTTGATAGTTGTCAATTGTTCTAGTAGAGACAAATTGTCTCCCTTTTCCCCAAACTACTCATGGAGAACTATGCATAACTGATTCCAATTTGTGATAGAACCAGCTCTAAGGCTCCTAAACCATTGCAATGCCTTCCCTTTGAATGAAGATGCCAGCAATTTGACAGCCACATCCATTTCATTTATCTCATGGATTGCACAGATGTTAGCAATGTCTTTGACATGATCACTAGGAGTGGTATGATTTTCTCTAGTGAAAAATGGAATGTTCTTCAACGCTGCAATTGGAACTGGATTCTGTGCATTGAGGGCAAGTGGGCTACTGCCAGTGAAGTTGACAAAGGGATTCGGTGGTTGCACCATTCTGATTGGCCTGAGAACCCTTGTTGATTGGATGAAAGGTCTACCAGGTGGAGGTGTAGAGAGAGTTCTATTAGGTGGAGATGGTGATCTTTGAGCTCTTCTTCCCCTTCTTTCTCTACCTGGAGATAGGTGCAGATAAACAAACAATCCTTCCTCCCTAGTTCTTGACCTGGTCTGTATTCTTCTCATAAATTTGCCAGGCTTGGACTGCTGAAACCAGTGGATTATGTCTCTTTTGGAGTCAGCCAGATGTGTAATTTCAAAGCTCCTTCAAAGCTGGAACGTGGAACAAGTGCACATCGATCTTGTTGTAATGAAGGTGAAGACCTCTAATGTCCCACCGGGCGTGCCAAAACTGTTAGTGTAGAATCACAGCACCCCTGGATGTTGATCAGATTTCTAGTTTGATCATGCTAGCATCCAATGTGATTGCACAACATGGAATCCTTTCTCCAAGTGTGGGACTTGCAAAAATGAGAAAGGAATCTCTAGAGAAGGCTGGTTCCTATTCCTCTGTTTAGATGCACACGAAAAATGTAGAGGGTTTACTCAAAACCTAATCTAATCTTGCCAAGGAGACAGGGTAAGAAGATGCATAAAAATAAACCTAAGCTAACAGAGGTGATGCACCGAGGAATGAAGAACACCTATCTTGCCAATAAACACAAACCATTCAAAATGTGATGCAAGATCATGCACAAATAACAAAATTTACAGTGAAAGACCAAGAGGATGCAAATGAACATAGAGAGGGTTAAGAATCATCCTGAGACATGCATTACTTACTCCAAAGATCGATACAATACACTACAAAATGCCAAGAAGCAAGGTTGCATTACAATTTTAAATGGGAGGTTTGAACTCCACAAATTCGCCTGCCAAAGAGAAGAAGGGAGGGGCAAAACAAGAATGTTCAACCCTTGGAAAGAAGCCCCTCCTTACAATTTATAGGAAGAATGAGAGAGGGAAGAGAGAGGAAATCCAAATCTACCCCAACCGCTTCTAGGTTGCATTTAATTCATCTCATTATGGCGGTAGGTGAGAACCCTAGCAAAAGCGGCGAACTGTATTTTGCATTTAAGCTGGTTGTTGAAACATCATTTCTGGCCATTATCACGCGCCAGAGACATCTCTTGATTTTCTCTCTTCAAATTGAACAAAAATACAATATTGACTAGGAATTGTGTAGAGAATTTCACCTGACTTTCCATTGATATAAAGAACGTGAAAATATGAGCTCTGGATCGAAAGTTATGGTGATCTCGAAGATTTAGGGCAAAAGCAGCGGGGCAAAAAGAGGCAAAACGGATCGGCGGGAAAATATTTGAATTTTTCCTATGCTCTGCCACTTGGATGACATGTGTCAGGCTCTGATTCATCTACAGGCTCATCCTTTGAAAATTTATTTCATGCCCTTCCTTAATTTCCCTTTTGTTTTTTGACTTTGGAAATTTTTTTGAAATTTTCCCATCGGGCCGATGAGGTGAAGACACGTGGTGAGATTTGATTCATTAGCGGCTCTTTCACATTTTCACGTCCCATGTGTCCCTCACGTACCTTTTCTGGCTATCCCAAACAAAAATCTCCCCGCCCGGCCGATTTGGGCTTCCTTGTCCCTCTTTGTGGTGAAGACACGTGGCGAGATTCCATTGGCTCTCGGCTCTTTCAGCTTTTCGCGTCCTCCGCGTACTTTTGGCCCAAATGTCCCAGATGAAAGTTTCTTGTTTTGGCTAGTTCGCATCCTCGCATACTTTTGGCCCAAATGTCCACGACTTTTCTGGGACAAATATCTCGAACCGCCCGAAATGGGTGACTTGCGCCAAATCGGCCGATCCACGTCCCGTGCGTACCTTTGGCCCGGATGTCCCTGACTGAGTGAAACAAGACTTAGACATTTTTTCCTTGCTTTCAGCCGATTCAGATTTTCGTGCCCGCGCATCCCGACATCCCAACTGTCCCAAATGCTATGCAGACCGCCTGGCAGATTTTTGGCCGATTCGTGCCCCGACATCCCAACTGTCCCAAGGACCACCTAGGACAAGACGTAGCCCTTTTTCTCCATTTTTTCAGCCTCAAGTTTGGTACGACGAACCTCAGTTCAACCTGAACTGGTATGACCCGAGCCCTTCAGACCCGAAATGCCTCAAAATAGTCCTGCAACCATTTTTTTGCATTTTTTCCATTCTTTCTAACTTGTTGGGATTTCTTCTTGGATGGGAGAGTTAGAAAAAGGCCGAGGGGACCTCGAAAAACATGATTTTGGGCTTTGAATCAATCTACTTGCTTGGGACTGAATAATTTGATGCATGTTATCAAAATTACCTTGAGGGGTGAATTTTAGATAATGATTCCTAAACATTTGAGAAAGAATTAAAAAGGGCACTTAAGTTAGCTTCCCAAAAATATGTCATTACAAATTTTGGGTTAGCTTGGAAGAACCTTGAGGGAGTTGTCTTAAGATGCATTACTGAAGATGAAGCCCCTAAAATAATTTTTGATCTTCATGGAGGAGTTTGTGGTGGGAATTTTCCTAGAAGAGTCACAACTCATAAAATCTTAAGGGCTGGTTATTGGTGGCCAACTCTTTTCAAAGATAAAACTCTGTTGGTAAGAAAATGTGAAAGTTACCAATGCTTTTTTGGAAGACTGAAATATTTAGGCTCCCTTCCTTTATAGCCTATATCAATTGAAGCCCCATTTAGGAAATGGGGAATGGACTTCATTGGTGAGATTTCAGATCCTTCAAGTATTGGCCATAAGTGAATTTTAGTAGCCATTGATTACTTCACCAAGTGGGTGGAGGCAATCCCCACCAAGAAAGCAACTCACCAAATTTTCATGGATTTCATTCTGAATCATATGATGTGTAGGTTTGGAGTGCCTACTAAGACAGTTATTGGTAATTCCATGAGCTTCTAGGCTAAACCTTTGGTGGCCATGTGCCATGAATATGAGATCTATTTGACATATGCTTCCAATTATAATACCAAGGAAATGGACAAGTAGAGTCCAATAATAAATTTTTTTAAAGATAATTCGAAGAACTTCGGATTTGAACAAAAGGAATTGGGGTGAGAAGTTGAAATTTGTTGTTTGGGCTGATCGAATTACTGTTAAACAAGATACTGGAAAAATCCCATTTGAGTTAGTGTATAGAAATCAAGCTCTATTGCCCCTACATATGCAATCGTCTTCATTTCAATTTCTTTAACAACTAGATGATCAAGGGGTTAGTCCCTATGATACTTGCAAAAATCGGATTGTTGAGTTAGATTAAGAAAGAAGGGCATCCCATTAGAGGCATGTAAAATTTAGAGAGAAATTGAAGAATTTTTTTGATAAGAAAGTGAATCCAAGATCTTTCGGTGTGGGAGATCTTGTGATATTGTGGGATAGAATGCACAAGGATAAGGGAAAACATGGAAATCTTGATGCATTATGGATAGCTGTTATTCAATTTCCATTCGAATTGGTGAACATACCTTCTTCTTAAAAGACCTAGATGGGGAATTGCTTGAATTGCCTCTTAATGGCGAGCATTTGAAACATTTCCTTGATTAATTTCTCAAAATCAATGTATGTACCGTTGTTAAAGTGTATAGTATTTTGGTTTCTTTCTACTTTTATGTTTTTCTATTTTTATTCATCCTTGGTCCTTGGTGGCCGTTTTTGTTGGTTTATCAATTTGTTCATGGAAGGTTGGCTCGTGACTCCATTTCCCAATGGTTTCTTTTTGACAATTGGTCTACTATTTGTTCTTGTGACACTCACTGGGAGTTCCCATCCTTGTGTCGGAGCCAATGTTGGTGCTCATCGCCTAGTTTTTCCTCAAAATTCTTCACTCTGCAGACTCTGTCATCTTTTCTATCTCCCTGTATTGATGTGTGAAAGATTTTTCCTTCATTTAATTACCATGATCAATCCTTTCCTTTCTTCGAGGATCACATTAAGTCTAGAAATTATTTTCTGTTCCTTTTTCCGTGAGAAAGAATTTGTAACTTGGACATAAATTCAAGTTTTTTCTCTGCCTTCCATTTTTCCATAGTCACGTTTTGTTTTCCCTATCAATTTTTGTCCCAACATATGTGGAAACATGGCCCTTTCGATAAAATGTATCTTAGCGGGGTAATTTGAAACTCTAAGGCTGCTTCAACTCAAGTCTTGTCCACATGGAGGGCCTGCGCTCATCTGAAAATTCACCTCTTGGTTTGACCTTTAGAGTTGCACCAGGGAGACATGTGGAGGTTTTCGCTAGTCCCCCTGGACTTAGAATTTTTTTTTATGCGGCCGTTACAACTTTGTCATAATATGGACAAGTGGAGGGCCGACGCTCATTTAACAATCCACCTCTAGGTCCTACCTTAGTAGTTACACCAAGGAGACATGTGGTGAGCTTGTGCTTGTTTAGGGTCTTTACTTTTGGGCACCATCTCAAAGTTGCGCTAGGGAGACACGTGGAGGCTTCCCCTTGCTCATCTATATACTTAAATTTTTCAAGAAAATTTGTAAGGCACAGGACACATGGAGGGCCCATGCATGTTTGGGGACCTTCCCCTATACTTTAATTTTGAAGAAGCACCAAAGGGACACTTGGAAGTTTCTACTCACTCTTCCCTTGCTTGGAATTTTCAATGGCCAATGAAAATTTCTTGAACCCTAGACACATGGCACCTTCCACTAGTCCTTAAATTTTTTCAACAACTTTGCTAGACTCAGATATGTGGTGAGCTTGTGCTTGTTTGTGGTATCTATTTTTGGGCACCATATCAAAAGTGCACCATTGAGATAGGTGGAGGCTTCCGCTAGCTCCTTTTATATTGAGACTTTTTCAAAGACCAAAAGGTAATTTTCTTAGGCCTCGGGGTTCGTTGAAGGTCGGTGCTTGTTTCAAAACTTACCTATGTACTTCACCTTTACTGATTACGTCAAGGAAACACATGGATGGATCTAATATAAATATGAGAAAGGATAGAATCAACGGTTTTTGTGCATTATATCTGATTTTGCTACCATTTTTCTCCGAGACTCTTGGAGATGCGAATATGCATTGTTTGTCTTACAAATTAGGCTCGGAGTATAGGTATGTGAAATAATCTATGTGCGAAAACTCATTTCTTAGAGGCATGAAAAAGGAATCCATGGGATGGAACTCATTTCTCAAGGTGTATTGTCAAGGGTAAAAAGGATTTCCTATTGGATCCAACTATACAGAGCCACTAAAAATGATTCAAATGGGGATTTCTCACATGATAGAATAAACTAATGATTATAAGGACTATCAAAAAGTTATGGCATGACATCCTAGTCATTAGTTTAGGGTCCGAGAAAAAATGATCGAGTTCATGATTTTTCAACCTAAAACAATTTGCGGGTGCAAATTTGTTACAAGTCACTTTTCGAGAAAAATTGGTAACATGCAAAGGTTCCTCGAATATTCTTCTTTTTGGGGGAAAAATTTGGGATGAGTGAGTGAGTGAAATGTATATATGTAATAATAATACTCTTGCAAAGGGTCGGGTGTTGAATTCTTAAGAGAAAATTTGAGAAATCCCATCTTCTTGAGAGACCATCTGAGAAACCTGTTAATTTCCTATGTTTTAGATTTCATCGTGTCAAGTTGGTTGCAAGTGTATAACCATTGAAAAGATCTGAGACTATTCAAAGAAAATTTCCCCTATTGATGAATCTAATCAACTTCAAATTAATCTATGTCAATCTTGGGAAAATTTGTGTCTACTTTATTTCAGAATGTCTGTAAGTAGTTTTTCTTGTTCCTATTGCAATCTTGTGTTAAAGTCCCTCCAAATCACATAGGATCTTGTCCCTATGATAGTTTAGTGGAATTTACAATTTCATTACGAGAAGATCCTTCATCCTATAATGAGATAAACAATTTAAAATCACTTTACTGTCATTTTGTTGATAAATATTGTCTGTAAGCCTTTGAGTGTATCTTAGGTGTGAGGAACCATGGGTCTTTAGTGTTTTATTGAGTCTTTAGCTCGAGCCTTTAGGATAAATTATTGGAGATTGTGTGAAACCATGCAAATTTGGGCTTCCATTGATGCACACCTTTGGTTGATGGAATATTTTAGCTATTCTAAAGCATTATTTCATTTAGTTTTCCAAATGTTGTGAAGGTTCTCAAAGATCTGGAAAAATCAAGTTTATCCTACTTAATATTCCACAAAAAATTATTCAAAACAATTAATCCTAGCTAAACTACCCTTTTTTTCCCCTTTGTGTCCACAAATTAATAAATTCTACTACCAAAATCTGCAAAAGCAATTAGGATTGCATAATGTCTCTAGTAACCTCAACCCTGTTTAGGAAATATCACCATTATTTAGAAGTGACAACTCGTGAGAGTTAAATTGTGGTGCATTGATAATATTTTCTTAGGGTATCCTTTCAATTTTTACAAAGAAGGATATCTTCATTCTCCTTCACCGAAAGAGGTTACAAAATGGGTCCTCTCACCCTAGTCGAAAGGCACGGCCTAAAGTAGTGACGATAGATCAAATCCTGAATGAAGGTGCTATCCATTTCTCTCGATGCCCAACATAAAAAGAGTCGAGACAAATTCCCTCCTGGCTATAAAACATCTCATAATATGATCTATCTATCTCTCATTGTCTTGATAAAATGTGATGCTTCTCGGTTTCAAGGGGGAATGAATTTGGATACCAATAAGGTGCACAATATAACATGTAACTACATCACTAACACAATGGTGATTTACACACATTAACCATAAAATATTACACATGGTATAACATAATCATTACTTTCATGGCTTACGATACATCACATTACAATATTTTACACCTAAAGTGTAGTCACTATACACTAGGTAACATAAACTCACCATATTCCCTATATCACGACATGAACCATAACATATTATATGAATTACATGCATGAAGAACACAATGTCTAACCTTACAATATAAATTCAATTTCAGTACAACACAATGATGCACCCAACTCATCACAATATGATGATGACATCACGATATAATCGATTAACCATATACCAATTATTTTTTTATACAACACATGAACAAACCTTCATATCACATAACACCAAAATGCTCCAAAGCACTTCGCAATCTAGAATATTTTTTTTCACACACAATAAGGTGGTACATCATATGTGGACTCATCAAAGAATCCATGAAAAGGAGAGATAATAATCTCATCACAAGCACATAAAAATGATAACAAATATGCACTAAGTGACATACACAACATGTGTGTTTCCAATATCACAATTATGACATAGTTCACATTACAATTATATCACATTACTCTTCCAATCTCTACTACCACCATAAAAACCCACCACAACTCCAATCTTCCATAGAGGTTCAAGAGCATGAACCTTCGATATGATAAAAAGTGTAACACCCAGATTTTACACATATAAATACAATATTAAAAAGAATAGGATAAAAATTTTCACTTACATTGCTCACTACACAATGCCATAAGGACTCCAAGTAAATAAATTAAACAACACATATGATACTTACATAAGTTATCGAATCACATAGACACTGACAACACCATCTACATATCAATGGCACACTTTAGGAAATGAATGAATACTAGTAATGAATCAACCACAAGAAAAGGGACTCAAGGATTAGCAAACCCACAACACATCATTACCATGATTACATCTTCGTTATGATTAACATTCTAATAAAATTATTATGTAAGTATAATATTATCCTTTTTCCCACCTGAGACTCATAATATCATTAGAAATTTAACTTACAGTTCAACTATTTAAGCTTCCTCTTTATAACTTATGACAATATCCTTACATAATTATTTTCCATATTTCAGATTACATAAAAAGTTCCTACCTCTCTCATTCTTATGCTAAAATTTTGTTTCTCAAAATATGTTTAGTTGATGTTTAATTTTACCCTCATTCTACGAGGGGACTCAACATAAGTTTTCAAGGGAGAAATAATATGATTCAAGGAGGTGAAGGTTCAAGTTTCCCTTTCCTAAAAACTTCCTTCCATTAGAAGCACATTTGTTCTCCTACTATGGTTGTTTTAGTTCCAAATTTAGTTTTATTCAATTAAGCATTTAAATGACATAATTTTATTTTATTTTATTTTTAGTGGTATCTATATTGGCTCAAATGCCTAGTCCCACCAGGAACAAATTGTAACCATTCTTTATAAATGTCAATGCTTAAATCAACCATAAAGACTTCAGCTAAAAAAATTGTTCCTAAACCATTATCACATATACTCTTGTTTCTCATTTCATTTAAATTGTTTCTTAGGCCTCTTTTTGGCATCACTTTAACATAAAGAGTTATACAAATACTTGTCTAACATCTTGAATAAGTATATGATTAAAAGCACCATAACTACACACGAACCTCAAGTTAACCTCCCAATCAACTAAGGTTTAGTTTAATTCCAATGACACATAATGATCTACGCCTCAACTATATATGAGTTTAAGGTGAGAGGACATATTTATGCTAAAAACCTTCATAAAAGACCAACATGTAATGTTGTTAGTAACCAAGGTAACACATCTAGATGAAAGGAACTAAAGAGTTTATTAACAAGGGTTTAGTTTCATAGAACAAATATTTCAATCTATTCATTTGTGTCGTCTTTGGGAGTCACAAGGAATTCATTTAATGACAAGAAAAATTCAAGATCTTACTTTGTCAGACTTATTAGTCCACTAGGATACTAAGGGATTAATAGCTCTACTTACTCCATAAATGGTAAGGTTACACCGCATAGTCGTTTCTTTGAACAAGGACTTTTAAGGTGAATTCCCGGGGTGGTCTTCACCACTAAACACGGTGTTTGAATTGAAGAGAATACATTCTCCTTGCGGTTACCAAACCTAGAAGGAAACCACATACTCTAGATATAGTTGGACCACGCCATTCTTAAAAGAGGGGTTCACAAGATTGTCGCTAAACATAATGACTATGGCAGTAAAATAAAACTAGGGTTTTATTTACCTAAAATAGGAGGTCCCATTAAGTTGAAAGTTTAATTTCAATCTACAGTTTCAATTTATTCTATGGTAAGAAGGATCACACATGAAGACATATTATGCACGAATCATATACTAGGGTTTAGTGTTTCGATTAAATTGCTTTATTACATTTACGAGGTAAGAATAAAAAATAATAATTAATTAATCATGTATTGAACACTAGAAATACACTACAAGATATAAAATTCAAATTCATTTACCATATATACATCAAATTTTTTTACCATACATAACTATGAATCAAATTGAACCTATGATTAAATGCACATTTCCTAAGATATCCCTAAAACTAACATCTTATACATATTAGAAAATTTCAAATATAAATTTTCTGTAACCTGAAACTACATTATACATATATTCATTTTACATTGAACTATATAAATTACAATAATAAATACTAAATTACACATCACCTTTTCATTGTCTTTCTTGCATCCTTTCAAACCATGTGAGCATGAAATCAGCGATAAATCGTTGGCATGGAATCCACCCTAATCTAACATAATTAATGTCTTTAGTTTCCCATTTACAGATAATAATAATAATAATTTTCATTTGAAAGGAAATTTTTAGAAACATGTATTCATTTCATTTCATTTAACTTCATTTCATAACCAAGGAAAGAGAAAGACACAGGAAAGAGAGAGAAACACCATTTTGTCAAAATTTCCATTTCACACAACAAGTCACACTATAGAGTTTCAAATAGTTATTTACATGTGTCAAAAAAATTTCCATGGTGGTTTGGCAACCCGACAGGGGTCCTATAACTTTCTTTTACATTTTCCTCCTAGTTACAAAAACGTTCAATTTAGAATAGGAGGCTAAGAAACCACTTTCAAATGTGGTCTTCCGGGGAGCAAGCATACCACATGTAATTTTCTATGTGTACTGCTATACACCAGGAATTCACAATAATTAACATATTTTAGAACTAAAGAATGGTTTACGATTGGCGGTTAGTTTTCTGTGGCCATTGGTCATAAGTAAGCTTGAGGGTTCAGAAAATAACATCCAAAAGTAATGTTTGATGGATGGGTGAGTAATGAGAAAGTTCCTAGAAGTTCCCTTATATACAAATAATTCATCGATTTGGAGAACTATAAACTGAAAAATGGGTTTCAAATGGCGACGAGTTTCTTGGAGCCACCGGTCGTAATTGGTACAATTTGACCTGGTCAAACAGTGATTAGAGGCCTACAAAATCTATTTTCCAAACTAGCCAGGAATGTGATTTTTTCAAACTGAATGTTTCAAGAAATTTTCTAGTAAAAATACTAGAGGTTTGCAAACGTAGATAAGTATTTTGTTTCCCGAGTTCAAACGACGAGATGAAACAAAACCCAAATTTTCACTTTTAATAGCTTCCTACAGCTGTAAAATAGTGTAATAGGGATCCTAGAAGGATGTCAAAAAGATCATAGATTGTAAATTGAGGTTGATCCAAGGATTGAATTGAATCCTCATATAACATTGTACATGTGGGAAACTTGACATCTCCTTTCCAGAGTTATGGAGGTTGGTTTACAAGTGTTTGAAAATCACAATTTATATGTTTTAACAAGCGAGTGGTCAACATATTTATAGGGTGCTCAACTTCAACTTGTCAATAAAAAAGGGTATTGTAGCAATCTAGTTTGGTTAGCATGTCACTATATGATCATAAAGTGAGGGTTTAAGTTCATTGTTTACTACGGAATATTAGATTTTTTAAGTTACGATATAACATTTTATTATCTTAAAACAAGTTTATTTAATAAAATCAAATATATGAAAATCCTTCAGTTTAAAATTTTATTCCGTTTGCAAGGTAAAAAAAAAACTAAAGAACAAAAATTATGAGAGATGAGGAGAGATGAACCATGCCTAGGAGATATTTTCTTCCACATGGTAAGATGTGCTCCAAGTAGGTTCACCCCCATTCACAAGGCTTCATCCCTCTTCCAGGCATTCCTAAGAGCTTACAAAAGTTCTAAATTCCAAAGGTTCTATGAATTCAAGTAAGGAAAGTTGTATTATTTACCTTGGTATTGATTTTTATATATTCCCCATCAAATCTGCTATCCAATGAGTCATTTTCCACCAACAACTTTATCTCCACAATATTTTGTTGCATTTTATCCTGTTCAACTAGTTATGTTTCAAGCTCAATGTCCGAAGCCTCAACACCTACAATTTTTTCTCCATATTAGGGACATAGATATGTATTTTATATAAGTCCACCCAGAAATAGTTTATCAACTTTCTTGTACATTTGATTCAATAATAAAATCTTCATAAAAATACTTGGCACTAGAATAATGACAACAAACGGATGGTTGGGATTGAGAATAGCTTGCACGTGGTACAACTCATCCTGCATGTATAAACCTACATTTGATGGCTTGTATTTAACAACATGGAATGTTGAACCATGAGGCTTCCATGACCCAAATGCATCATTCATGTAAACATCAACTAGAGCAGAAAGTTTAATGATGAATCATTCAAGTTTTTCTCCTTTACCTTCTTCTCCTACAAACCAATGAGTATCTAGAAGATAGAATCTATCAATCTTCCAAACCTTTAGGTCATGGATCAACCAAATTCTGGTGGTATAAATTTCTAGGATACAATCTTTCTCAAGTATCATTAAACTTGGAAACTATAAACATGATGCATAGTTTGAGTTGTAAATATGCGAAAGAAGCATACACATATTCATCTTGGAAAATCGAGATGAATTTATTCTTGTTATCATATGGTCTTCCAATACTAGTCATGATAATGGGCCTTCCCCATGCTCCACTATGATGTAAATATTTAGTAGAGTAACATCAATCTTATATTGATCCAAGTAATTTTTTTCCTTTCTTGATGACATTGTGATCAAATCCGAGAAGAATGATCTCATCTCTCGAGGTCACCTCCTGTAAGAGAGGCATCCTCTCATCCATATTCACCTAATCCATCCCATCATCCATGTTGTAACTAGCACACATGATGTTTTTGGACTATACTTGATCATCATTATCACCTTGTTATTTCTCATCCTCCTAGAAAGCACATTTAAAAATGAAAAACTCCTTATTCTCCACGTTATCTTGTTTTTTTAAAATATTTGCATCCATATCTACTAGTGCACCTATAATTATAAAAATTGATGAACTCCCATTTTTGGCCCAGACTAGAAGGAAACTAGAAAATTAACAAAAATAGATTTCCCTTATTCTTTTATGCGCATTATTACCCATTTACAAAGCACACATTTTTGCACAAGCTATGAGTACCTAGAAAATGGAAACTAGTCCGATTAGAGACTGGTTTGCGGTATAAAATGAATACTTTGACTATCCTGAGAGGTCACCCATGATTTTACATGTTTCCACACTTGGCACACTCCACCACGATGTAGACTTACCTTCCTCAACGACCAACATTACTCCAACCCACTCACCGAAAAGGAACTCCAAGAGTATTTAGGGAGAGAATGATAGGTTAAGAGGCCCACATGCATTGTCAGGAAGTCCATGTGTCCTCACATGGCATTATTTAATCCACTCTCCCAATATGCATCTTAAACGCATTCCACCCTTTTTATAATTTAATTTAATTAACTATTTTTTAATGCATGCACCACAAAAACAATTTTCATTGACATTAGATAGACGAAGAAGTGAATATTGTAATGAAGAGATCGACGAACCAAAACCGAAGAGCTCGATACTTTTCACAGATAGAGTGGTTGTTGGAAACAATGATAGAAATTACATGGGTGGTGGAGGTTTTCCTTTCTATGTTGTGTTGGTGCTCATTAGATCTCACCCCATCCTGCCTCTCTGAAATTCTTCAATTTACGGGCTCTGTTGTCTTTCTATCAACCCGTAATTATTGCATGAAAAATATGACCTCCATTTCGTTTCCATGATCAATCCCTTCCTTTGGTCGAGGATCACTTTAAATCTAGAGTTTGTGCATTTCACCTATTTTTTTGCCATTTTTACTCATGGACTTCTGGAGATGCGAATACACACTATTTTTCATCATTTTTGATGAAATTCAATGTTGTTTTTTCTACGAAGTGCCATTAAATGAATTTAAAACTTAATTTTTGAGTCCAAGAATTGTTAAGGTTGATATTTTGAAATTAAAATTGCTTGGGAACTTTCAAAAATGTGAATTACCAGAGAAGATGGATGCGGGAGAGTTTTAGAGGAAAGAGAGGGAAAAGGATGAAATGATTGATGTTGTAAGTAGAAAATATGAAAAATGTGTTGCCTCGAGAGCTAAAAGGATTACTGTCGGATCTAGCTATACATAGCCTTTAGAGAATGATTAAAATGTGGATTTCTTGCATGATAGAATAAGAATGATTAAAAGGATTGTCAAAAAGGTTGTGGCATGGCATCCTAGTCATTAGTCAAGGGTCTAAGAAATGTGATCAGTTCATAATTGGTCCACCTAGTAGCTTTCGGATGTGAATTGGTGAAACATTGCTTTCTAAGGCAAATTGGTAACAAGCAAAGGTCCTTCAAATATTCATATTTTTTGGGGAGAAAAGTTGGGATGGGTGAGCAAGTGAAATGTATAAATGCAATTAGAATACTTTGGAAAAGGGTCGGGGGTTGAATTCTTAAGAGAAAATTTGAGAGATCCCATCTTCCTAATAGGCCAATATGAGAAACCTATTAATTTCCTATGTTTTAGATTTCAATCACATCAATTTGGTTGTGAGTGTATAGACATTGAAAAGCTCTGAGACTATTCAAAAAAACATTTCCCTGTTGATGAATATAATCAATTTCAAATTAATCTCTGTCAATCTTGGACCAATTTGTGTCTTCTTTATTTGAGAATGTCTGCCAGTAGTTTTTCTTAATTCCTATTGCAATCTTGTGTTAAAGACCCTTCAAATCACATAGGATATCATCCCTATGATAGTGTAGTGGCATTTGAAATTTCATTTCAAGAAGATCCTTTATCTTGTGATGAGATAAATAATTTAAAATCACTTCATTGTCATTTGTTGATAGAGATTGTCTGTAAGCCTTCGAGTGTATCTTAGGCATGAAGAACCAAGGGTATTTGATGTTTTATTGAGTCTTTAGCTCGAGTCTTCATGTCAAATTCTTGGAGATTGTGTGAAACCATGAAAATCTAGGCCTCCATTGATGCACACCTTCTAGTTGAAGGAATATCTTAGATATTTTGAAGATTTGTTATTTAGCATTACAATTGTTTTGAAGTCTCTCAAATATCCGGTATAATCAATTTTATCCCGCTTAATCTCAAACCAAAATTATTCAAAACCATGAATCCATCCCTGAACTACCCCTATTTTCCCTTTGTGTCTACAAATTTATAAATTTCTACTGCTAAAATATGCGAGAAGCAATCGGGATTCCATAATGTCTTTAGAAACCTTAGCCGTGTCTAGGAAATATCACCATTCTTTAAAAGTGACAATTCATGAGAGTTAAATTGTGGTGCATTGATCATATTTTCTCAGGGTCCCCTTCCAAATTTGTGCAAAGAAGGATATCTTCACTCTCCTTCACCAAAAAGGTTAAAAAATGGGTCCTCTCACCTCGGTCAAAAGGCACACCTAAAGCAATAAGGATAGATCAAATCCTCAATGAAGGTGCTATCCATTTCTCGATGCCCAAGTAACAAAGAGTTAGACAAATCCCCTCCCTAGCTATAAAATGACTTATAATATGATCTTTCCATCTCTTAGTGTCCTACTAAATCTTTGATGTTTCTCGATTTCCAAGGGAGAATCAATTTGGATACCAACAATAATGACACCGTTCCGGGATTATTTTAATTACAAAGAATTATTTGAACACCGATACCTATTTTTGTGGCAACAACACTAGAATGGCTCCATTTCTAGGGATAATTTGAACAAAGATGTACACATACCGACCTTGGTAATGATTCTTACATGATAAAAGTGTAAATACATTGCTAAAACATAATTATCTGTTTAGATCTATAAGAATTGTTCAAAGTTGTAAGTTCTAAGTGCAATATTTCCATCTTATATAGTTATTACACTAAATTTTGTATCATCATTGATAAATTTGGGTAGAAGAAGAGAAGATCTTGTAATATTTGCATGAATCTAGTATTGAAATGAGACATTTGATAGGTATTTCATAGTGCATTTGCACAAACTAAGGTGATACTTAGTGGTGACTCCGTGTTGTTTCGATTCTTAATAAATACCGGTTTCAGTAACATTTATCAAGTAAGATTTGTCATTAATCTCTGCAAAACTGGAAGGAAGAATATATTTCTTTGCAAAGGACCCTAGTAAAAGGTTATTTCCATAGTTGGGAAAGTCTAATTCAGAAGGAAGAATAATTTTGAAGATTGTTGGAGATCAAACATCAATAAAAGAGATCTCCATTGGTAAAAATGATCAACTGTGATTGAAGATTGCAATACTTCCTAAAGTGAATCTAAATCAGGTATTGTATTTCTTGAATTGAATTCTCCATCTGGAGAGGGGCCTTCATATGTATTTGAAAAAAATTATTCTCAATCTACCCATGTATTTTCCAAATCTAATAGAGTCTTCCAAGAAACAGCAGAGCCTTTAGAGGGTAGTCATTCTAAGAATTACATCCCCTGTACCACATACTTCTTACTCATCATTTTTCATCTCCTGTAAGGTCACCTCCTCAAAATAATATGGCTCACCTCCACCCACACCTCTATTTTTGTTAGCACTTTTGGTCCCATCCATTTTAGAGGTATGGTGGCTATCCAAATGCTATGCCACAAGATGTAAGAAATAGATTGCCTAAGTTTCAAGGAAATAATGCAATCAATGGTGATCATCACTTGAAGCTCTTTGTCAATGTAATGGAGGAATTTGTAATATAGTTTGAGGATGTGTACATTAAATTGTTTATCCATACTCTAGAAGAAGATGCAAGGACTGGTATAAATCTTTGCAGATAATTCCATTGATTCTTAGACAAAAATCAATAATGCTCTTAGACTCCGTTATGGTGATAAAAAAAACCCTAGGTTTCCTTTATCAGAGTTTGAAAATATTGAGAAGAATCCTAATGAATCAAAGTGCATGATTTCAATACAAGATTTAACAAAACATTGAGAAGACCGCCTATTAATTTAAGGCTATGTGATGAATCATGTCCGATAAAGTAATCAGATGCATTTGATAAGAAAGCTACTTAATATTTGATGGATAAGAACCCTAGAACTTTGAGGAAGGCGTTTACAATGGCTCGTACATTGAGAACAACATTAAAGTGGTTGTAAAACCTCTTAAGAGGGAGGGTTTTAAACTGATTAAACCAGAGAAGCCTCAATCAAGTAAGGATGTGGATCTTGAGGAAGTTGTAAAGACTTTGGTTATAGCTGTCAAAGAAATATCTTACAAGCTAGCCAAGGTAGAGAAAGAAATTGGACAAGGTTCCCAAGGTTAGCATAGGCAAAAAGGACAAGAAAAATTTTAAAATCATCCTAGAAATGATCGGAGATCCGATGTGAGGTAAATATCCCATGGGAGCTAGACAACCCCAAGCTAGGGAGAATAGAGTAGTGCTTGATCCTCTAAATGCAAGAATTGTTGTTAAAGAGAAAAATGAAATTTATTGGTGTGAAAAATGTTTCTTACACCACCCACCATGTGAAGTAGATCAACAAGTTGAAGAGGTTGATGATGATGATAAAATTGATGATGATGCATGCATGGCGGACTTCTCTACAAGCTCACAATAAGGAGTAACTTCAACTAAAGTAATAAGTGCAAGAAATACTACAAGTTTTTGGATTGCATTCAATGGGTACCTCTTCTTCCTCCCTCTCATACTTTATAAATAGATATGGTACAAGCTTTTGAACTTCCTAATAATTATTTTGAGTATCTAAGGGATTTAATGATTAAGAAGTATGATGGAGGAATCCCATTAGAAGAGGATAGGAAGTTGTTAATGAACGATGTTGTTGCCCAAGAAAAGGAGTATAACACAAGAAGTAAAGCTATCAAATGGGAAATGCCTCAAAACAAACTAAAAACCCCAGTTCTCACCAATATCCCAAAAGAAACTCCAAACAAAGATGCATCTCGGAAAAGGCATTTTTGTCTCAAGTAGAATTGGTATTCCCACCGATGCTCAAAATGTGAAAAATCATGTGCCATCCAATTAATTTGTCAATCTTTCTCCAAATCTGCTTTGCCCAAATACATTCCTTATGACATTTCCCAAGTCTTGAGTCAGATCAAGATTTCTATTCCAATTGTTGAACTACTTAGGATTCCTAAGCACAAGAAGAGGACCTTTGAGTATTTAGGATTGGAATAAGATAGGAGTACCCAAGGAAGAAATATAAATAATGTAGACACTCCTCCTCCAACCATTGCAGACCTAGAAAAACCACTAGCATTGGAGGAGATAGGTGAACCACCTAAATTTTACTTGGGAACATCTTTGGTTGAGTCTTAATTAAATGTTGATCCATTTTTACAACGTTGATTATTAAGGATAGACTGTTGCACAATTGTATGTTTGATTCTAGAGCATCATGCAATGTTATGCCTCTAGAGGTCATGGATGGATTGAGTATTAAAGTGACAGAAGGTTATGGTAAGTGTACCTTTGTAATGGATTCTAGAGAGGTTCTAGTTGTAGGATGTGTAAAATGTTTGGTGGTTCAACTTGGACATTATCCGGTCAAGAACTTGAAACTTGATGTTATTATTGTTGATTACCCCGCCAAATGGGGCATTTTGTTATCAAGAAAGTGGGTTGAAAGTGTTGGTGGAAGTGTTCATATGGATATGTATTTTTCCACCATTCCAATTGAAGTTAGCCTTGTAAATTTGTATGGAGAGAAGATGTTGCACCTCATTTAAGATCCCAATAATTATTCTTATGAAGTGTTGCATGCTGATGTAGATGTTGATAAATTTGTTGGATTTGCTGATGGAAAAGTGCACAATATTGATCAATGCAAATGTCTTGAACAAGTAGGTTTTCCTTGGACCTTTGTTATTCGATGGAGCTTGTTCCATGTTTGGAAATGGTCCTGGTATTGTTCTGATTTCTCCAGGCTAGAAAGAGTTTGTTTTTTCTTTCAAACTCAAATTTGAGTGCACTAACAACATTTCGAATATGAAGCATTGATTTTGGGTTTGAGAATTACATGGAAATTTGGTGTAAAGGATATAATTGTCAAATGAGATTTGAATCGATTGTCAAGAAAATTAGAAACCTATTTTCTACTAAAACTAAAAGAATGAAACAATACAAGCATGTAGTCTAGGATTTGATTGAAATATTTGACTCATTTAATATTGTGCACCATGATAGAAAGTTAAATTCTGTTATAGATAAGTTAGTAGTGATAGGATCCAGATTTTGGAAATTGCATAATATCTCCATTTTGTGAGTATGATGTTGAAATACTATCAAGGCCATCTGTCTCTCGATAATGTTAAAAATTGGCAAGTGTTCGATGATGATGCCTAGGAGAAATAGTTTCGAAGAACCAAGGTGAGTTTGTTGATAAAAATATAGATTAGGAACTAATGGTGTGTCTTGCTTTGAAGGAAAGGAAAGCTATTTGGCAAAAGGGGTAAAAGCACAATAAAATGTCCCACTTTTTGGTATGGTTTGTACCTTAGTAAACATGAATTTTTAGTTTAATTGATTTTCTAAAGGTAATAGCCACAAAACCGTACACATTCATGAAATTCCACAAACTAACGAAATGTTGTGTTTAGAGTGTAGAATACATGTATATTTAAAAAAAAAAAAATTGGCAAAAAATATGGTCTTTTTCTTAATTTTATTCATATGTTGTTTCTTATGTTATTAAAGAGGAATGAATCTGCCCGGTGGTTTTTTTAAATGAAAAATTATCTTTTCACCATGAAATTTCAGATATAAGTTCAAGATTATAATTTTCATGTGTTGTCAAATTTTCATATTTTTTTGACTTATATATATTTTTAATCAATTATTTAGTAAGAATATTTAAAAATAAATGGCATCCATATTTCTATGCCAATAACTTTTAATATTTATATAGAAATTAATTTTGTTTTTCAGGTAAGAAGAAGAATTACACAAATACTAAGTATATTTTTTCAATTTTTTTGATATATTCTACTATTTTTCAAATTTGGTTGATTGTGTACTTTCGATTATCCTAAAATATTGTATGTTAGTAAAAATAAAAATTAAATAGCAATTTTTTTTTTTAAAAATGAAAATTACATTTTTAGAAAGCTAATAAAAATATGAATTTTGTGTCAAAATTTTGTAATTTAACTAGTTTGTTTACCCTAATTACATGGCACCTGAGTGGCATATTTTGGCTCATAATTATCCCCCAAAAGGATTTGAAGCCAAAATGTGCCACTCAGTGTGCCCCGTCAATGCCACTTAGAGGGTTTGCGTAAAGGGGTTTCACGTGAACCATGTTCGTATGAATATGGTTCATGCGAACCCCCATTCGCGCGAACCCCTTCTATGCCACCAAAGTGCCGCCAAAATGTCTCCTTATAAATTTAATGTTTCGCAATTGTGTCTCCCCTTCTAAATTTAATGTTTTACAAGTTACTTATTTAATATTGTTCGTTTTTATGTTTTAAATTTAGTTTTTTACATTTTTTTTTATTTTAAACTAAGTTTGTTTTTTTAATTGTTTTTAACCAAAAATATGTAATATTAAATTATAAAAGTTGTTTTACATATTAAATATAAATTCTATTAAAATTAGAAAAGTTGTTTTAAAGTTATAAAAAACTAAAATTAAAAATAACCTAATTTCTATTGAGATTTGTATATAAATAGAGTTGCATGCACATATAGTTTTGTATCGAGTTTACTCTTAGACATTTAGATCTATCACGATTTATGTGTGCGGTGAAAATTATTGAAGTGGATGAATAATGGGAAATGCAAAGAATGAGAAACGAAAATATACCGAGGAAGAGAATGCAAAGAAGAATGCTAGAAGATCTATTCATAGGAGGACACAAAGAGAGAGAGAAGACACAACAAGTGAAGAAAAACACTACAAAAATTGTTACATATGTATAGAAACCCTTGATAGATCATAATTTTTTTTTAGTTCTAAGGTTTAAATATGATAATATGTTTTTTAGATTGGGTAAAGGCAAGGGTTTTGATAGGATCCCATCTCGTATGTTTATGGAAACAAATCATGGTGTGCAACATTATGCTGAAGTGATAAATTTTTTATGGAATTACTTCCCAAGAAAAATGTGAAACACTTGGTCAAGATGGATTTACAAAAATTAAAACAATTTTCCCAATAAGAACCACTATCACAAAAGAAAACAACAAAAAATGTAGAGATAATATATGGTGAATTTGTTAATTTGACTACAATTGCTAGAGCACATTTGTTGGTTACATTCTTGAATCATGTTGATATGAGGGAAACATTAGAATTGTTGGGTGTTGATTTTGGACGGAAAAATTCAAAACGTGTAGAAGAAGAATTTTTAAAAATGTTTTTAAAGGAATAAGTTCTTTGGGTACAAAAATAGGTCTGCTAATAAGAGTATTTCTCATAGAGAAATATTAACTTCATTTGTAAGTGAAGATACAACAAAGAATCATCATGTTACCGCCATTGCAAGGCATTGGGTTTATCTAGAAAGATGGTCATGGTATGCAAAGAGGAGGAAGACATTGGATGACTCTACTATGGAAGGAAATTGGGCACTAATGTGTAGAAATCCACGTTCTGATAAAATAGAGGATAATATTGTGAAGATAGTTTCTAATTTTTGGACTGAGAGGACTCGTCCTTCTCCAAATGTGAGGGATGTTTTAAAACATAGATAACTCACAATAACTATGATGAACATATAAAACATTGGCTTGAAATAACTTAACATGAGATGTACATAAAGTTTACTAGAAGAAAATCCAGATGTTAAGATTGGAAACGAATGTTTGAAAATTTGAAGCCTTGGTATGTGCGAGCTGATAAAGTCCTTGACACATGTTGTCACTATCATGTTGAGTTTGATTATCACTATCAGGTACAAAACAATTTATAGATTGAATGTATATATATTTTGCAGAGGGTGCTTTCATTTATATCTATATATTTGAAATTTTTTTAAATATAATTTTTTGAGATGTGATTTAAAATTAATGTATTTCAAAATCTATGTTTTTTTAGGTGTATAGAAAGTTATGGGAAGAAATTGCCCTACCTACACGTGTCGGTGATCTCATAACATCAATTCTTTGCATGATATCCAATGATCATGTCAATGACCATATGACTTGCATCAAAGGTGTCTATGACAAGCGTGGAGACTTGAAATTATTGCCAAAAACAAATGAATATTTTGACACAGTTAAAATGATTTCTTGCAAGAGGTGATATATATAAATTTATGTTATTAAATTTGGATGTTAGATTTTATTTTGATTTTTATGTATACTACAAATGAATACATGAAAATGTGTCCATGTTATGAATTGATTTTGTAGGTTTAAATATGTAAAATATTCAACAAGGCTTGGAAATATGCAACCATGATGGATTTGGTAGAAGAGGAAATCCCCATTGCTACATTCATGAAAGTTTCTGAAGTTTAATTAGTCCGTACATCAAACATTCTCACTATTCAAAGTGGCAGGCTACAAAATTCAAGACTAATAGGGACAAATTCCCTATTGGTTCCATATTGTCCATGGTTGATTTTGTTGAGAATTACTCATTTTCTCATCAAAAATAAACTCAAACACAATATTATCTTATTGGCTAGGTTACTATCATGGTTCAAGTATTTTATAGGCATGCACAATTGGATTTTGATGGGGTTGAAAGTACATATGTGAAGCGAATGATCAAGAAGGAGTATCACTTCTATATAATTGATGACAAGGAACATGAAACCCACTTTTTGCAACATTGTTTTGGTTTGTTCTTTCAATATCTTCATCGTGAGGAATGTAAATAGATCAACATTTTTTTGGTCGTATGGTTGTGCATCACAATTCAAATCCTCTTGCCCTTTCTTTGCACTCAGTCATTATCATCGTCATCAAAAATTACTCATTTATGGAGTTTTTTTTAGAGTGGTCATGGGAAGGGAGAACATGATGGTGTGGGTGCATGCATCAAACATGCTCTAAAGAAACAAAGCTTTGATTATGAGGGAGATCGATTGATTGATGCCCACACCATTGTTGAATGGTGTAAGAAACATTTACTGAGTTCAGGTTTCAACCTCACAGGCTTCAACATCACACACTTCAACCCCACACAAAGTTTTTTGGGAGATAACAGGTACATGCACATTTAAAACATACATATGTAAATCTTGATGTGATTTATTAAGTGAAGTACAAGTTACTAACTTTAAATTTTTTTATTCTAATTTTTGTTGTTTGTTTTAAACTTTATTAATCTTTTGAGCATGACTAAATGAATGTATTAATTGAAGGAAAAAGTATGGATGTGAAAGTATTCTTAATTCTAGGTCTTTGCACTCTTTGATGACTATGGATAGTAATATCGGGACAATCTGTATAAGAGATTATTCTTGTTTTTGTTATGAATGCATAAAAAAATAATATTCAGAGTGCAATAGTCAAAAACATGGGTATGTAGGTGAGTGGAAGAAAGTTAATTTAGTTGTGGATGACACATATGGATCAGATCATGATGATAGTTTTGAATATGTGCCATTAATTTCAACTGATTATGACCCCATATACGGATTGGTTAAACAAGGTATAATTTGATAATTAAATATATATGTATAATTTATACTATACATGGATCATTGAATGTTTCTTTGCATTTTGTTGTGAGAGATGTATTTGTAGTCATTGCTAAAGAATCCAATATTGAGAAAGTGGAGTACTACTTGTTGCATTGCACAGAAGAGAGAACAAAGCTAACATGTGAAATAACAAGTGAAGAGACAACATTTTATATTGGCTCGGTTGTAGTGTAGGGAACATACTTACAACAAGTGAAATCCCTCCAAAGTGGGATTCACTTTGTTGATTACAAACTAGACAAAAAGGTGTATCATTACACCCATCACATAATTACTACAGGGTTACAATTGTAGCAGGTGAAGACTACAAATAGTAAATGCAAAAATGGAGACTAGATGTAGAAGACCATGAAATTTTTTTACACATCATTAAACAACAAGTAGAGCCACTTGGTATTAAATAGAAGGACATGGAATAAATTACTAAATGTTTTTGGTAATAAAATATTAAGCTATAGCATTGTAATTTCTACTTGAAGGGACTATGGAGACCACTATACAATAAAGTTGTTTAATACTTGTGATTCTTACTTGTTGTGAGATGGTTTATGGTTTACTTTAAGTATTGTGATATGGTTGTTACATGGAAGTATGTATGGTATAAACATGATTTATGATGTGGATGTATGTTGCATTATTATTTTTAATGTGGAAATGTTAGTTGGGAATTCATATGTACATAGTTTTTGATATATGTTATTTGTTTAGTTGTGAACCAAAAGGTTGTATCTGGAGTACCCTTATCACTGTATAAGTTTATCATATTTCAATATGCTTGGAATTGTGTTGATTCATTAAGGATTCATTATGTCATAGAGGATGAGATAGGAGGGAAATAAGGTTCTTTCGTCTAGACTAAGTAGTGAATAAAAAATAAGGTTTTTCTTATGCATTATTATTTTTAATGTGGAAATGTTAGTTGGGAATTCATATGTACATAGTTTTTGATATATGTTATTTTTTTAGTTGTGAACCAAAAAGTTGTATATGGAGTACCCTTATCACTATACAAGTTTATCACATTTCAATATGCTTGGAATTGTGTTGATTCATTGAGGATTAATTATGTCATAGAGAATGAGATAGGAGGGAAATATATTGTAGAATATGTAATGGAACATAGATTATGAGTAACTAGAAATACAAGGAGAGAAATCTCCTACAATTAGGTAGGGGGAATGTATCCTAAAAAAATCCTAAACAAGGAAGTTACCATTTTTATGGTATATATGTAGAGCATGCTAACATGTGGGAGACATGGTTAAATAATACAAGAAATGTGAAACATGATAGTATTAGTCTTTCTAGGTATAGTTGATTAAGAAAGGGGAAATAAAATATCTTAACTCCCTTATTTTCTCTCAAATGCCTTACAATATTTATAGTTAGAAAAATTTAGCTATAAAAGATTGACTATAAATAATAATGGTTAGAATTTATTTCATCTACCAAGCCGAGTGATGGTTGAAACTGAGAGTCTTCACATTGATTTTGAAGTCTAGAAAATGTGTGGCATGTTTCAAGGTGTTTTGGAAGCACACAAGAGTGGTATTATAATGTGTGCTTAACATGAGGTATTTTGGAGGAGTTAAGTGCTTCACATTTTTACAATGGTGCATCTTGGCACTAAAGAATAAAAATGGTGAACAAGGAATTTTTTTCATAAGGGTGCAATATGTCAATGATGGTGTGAGGCTTTAAAGGCTATGGGTAGAACAAATTATTTTTCTAGTTTTATGATAAAACAAAAGAAGGTCCATAAAATTTTCAAGTGTAAGTCTTGCATGAGATTGCAAGAAGGCGTAATTTGACCAAGAGACATGCTTGTATGGACTAAGGATGTGTGAGTGTTGTAAAGAAAGTGGATGAATGTATAGTATAGGTTATAGATGTAATGAGTAGAGATTAATGGTGTTAAAAATATGTGAGAACTATGGATTAGTATGCACAAGATTGCAAAAAGTGTGAAGATTATTTGAGAATGATTTCAAATTTTACCCATCTTATTTCATAAGAATGTATATTATTAGCAATGCCTACTATGTTGGTTGAAGTTCAGAAATATATATCATCTTAGGTATAAAATTTGAGGCACGACACCTTTTATGTGTAAGAAGAGTTGCAAGAAGACATAGAGTTAGCTACCTTAGAAAGAGAGGAGGAGAAAGAGAGAATGTAATTAATATGGAAGGTTTTGATACAAGGATCAATTACCAAGAAAATTTAAATGGTTCTCTAAGGAGAAAATCGATGAATTTTTCTTTTCTAAGTTTCTGAGAAACAAAATCCTTGTAATTGCAAAGATATTATATGATTTGGAATATATTTTAATGTAAAATGCAATTTGTGATGTTGTATTATTTGCTTGCAAGACTCTAAGTGGTTCACATGACCTATATGACATTTTATTCCTACATAAACAAAAATATATGTAGATTTATTCATAATTGCATGTGTCCAAAATGGGTGTGAGATGACTTTAAAATAGAAAGGATGTGTAAAAAATGATCTATTGCCCAAAATAACCCCCAAAAATGATCTATTACAATCTATGGTCATTAGGAGTCTTATTTCAAATTTTTAATTGAATGATCTATTGAACTTAAAATTTCATTATATATGATTCAAATAGTAACATATGCCATTATACCATGGAATGTTTAATGTAACATAAGGTATTACTAAATTACCTAAGCATTGAAAATGATTCAATATAGAATTTTAACGAAGTTGACAATGTTATATCACATAAATGAAGGGTATTTAATATCTTATCTATCATTATATACCTATTATGATATCATCAAGAGACAAAAATGAAAGATAAGGGGGTGTCTTATATTCACATCCATAATTGGAAATACACGTGTCTAAGACATATATCAAAATATATTAATAATACACGTGTCTAAGACATATATCAAAATATAATAATCATTTATAGAATGAGTATGAGTATATATACATGTCTAAAATCTCTAAAAGTATGTCTAAAATGTTTGAAATCTATAAAATATCACTGAAGTCTCCTCCGTGCACTAGGGCGAGTGTCAGACCCCTCACTACGCTCTGCTGCACCCTGCATGTTAAAAAAAGGAATATACACGTCATAAACTATATATAGCATGTACCATATATTAAAATATATAAGAAAAATTCTACAACAATTTCTTGATTAATTCAATACATCATATAATAGATATGTACAATTGATTACCTCAGTATCTGTCCCTGGGTGGATGTTGGGAGTATCTATGCTATCTGTAGATCTCTATCCCATAGATCCCTGTGAAACAAAATGAATAAAATGTAAGAAGTTGATAAATAATAATTTGAATAAAGTTCACTAATTTCTAACATTTAAATTTAGATTAAATATTAATTCTATTAAAACACATGTATTTTTACCTCTGCGGAACACGTATCCAAATGTATGGGATTGTCATCCACAACCTCAACACTAGAAAATATGTCGCCAACTGAGCCAAGTTGACTCGGACCCAAACATCGAGATACATGTTGTTGTAAGTCAAGAGCTATATGTATGTGACACGGGTAGATCGTGTGGGCTGTGAAGCTCCACACACTGAAGTAGAAGCCTAAACATAGAAGTACATGTTTAATTTTAATATTAATAAATTGTAAAGTAATGATCAATTAAAATAAATTTTAATTATATTAAAGGTTTAATTTTCACACACCGAAACATAAATGTGTTGAACATCAGGTGTGACGATCCCAACAATAGGAAGTCTATCTGTAGCAGCGCAGTAGTACCCTGACTAGAAGATACACTCCCACTCTGCTCTATAAAATCTAAAACCCCGATAGTGGAATGTTGCAATGCCGTGAAATCACCTCATATGCATGCAACAAGTCAAGTAGCCATGATGCGTCCTAGCCGATGTGCCTGAGCGGGATCTGTAACTAGCTCAAAGTCATTTGGGGAAATGAAAGATGCACGAGTGTATACCTTGCTGCGTGCATCACTACTGCTAATAACACCTCCACTGCTAGTGTCACGTCTCTGAAGGTACTGACCCACATGGTCAGAAGAGATCAATTGGGTCTCAAGAGCAATGCCAACAAGACGCTTGATAGTAGCCTCATGTGCAATCGTAACGACAGGTGTTGCGACATCCTAAAATCCTGATAAGAATGGTTGTGGCCTTGGTACAAGATGCCATGTGTCCATAACTGTAGGAGCTCCCTCCTTTCTATATGCATGTACTGTGGCTAATACGGCCACGCACCTACCCCAAATAACTAGGGATATCTAAATAGTTCACCTTTAGATTTAAGTGAACCTCAACATGTGGCATCATTATGAAGTATAACGGTAATTGGTCATTATTCGGAAATTGGCCTTGAGAGGCCACAAATATAGGATAAATCAAAGGGGCACATAGGGGACATGAACATTTGTTTACATAATATGCCCTTATTTTCCTTTTGTCTGCATAAAAACTCCTACAAGACCTCTTAATGACTTCCTTATTGGAAAGTCGTGATGTAATCTCATTATAACCTACATCTCCTGAGACACTTGATTTTAGTGAATCCATAATTTTTTTATTGATTCAGAATCAAATGGATTATATGTTTTCAAACTTGTCTCTATTCTACAAAGATCAATCCGTATTTTTTCACAATGGGCTTTATACTTCCCAACTGTAGTTGGATTTTGGAGAATAGATTGCAATTTTGCAATCTCTAAATTGGTCCTCTCAAACAAATTAGGAGTGGAAGAAGCCATGACTGTAAACAAAATGAAAGTAAAATTCAATTAATAATACTTTTAATTAAAAAAAATCCTAAGATATTCTCCTATATTAATGAAAACAGAAATATGAAATTTTCAAGCTTCAATACAACTAATATAGAAAATAAATTACAAAATCAAATAAATTACAAATTTACAAAATCAAAAAATCACATAAATTACATAAATTACAAATCAAATAAATTACAAAATTTCCCATCTAATCAAATGCAAGAAACATATTATACATATCGTTGAGTTCCTACACAACATCACACGATAAATTTTGGTGCACGTAATTAGGAAACTACATAATAACCTAAAGGCTATGATATCATATATCAACTTATGAATACCTAGACCAAAATTTTCATGTAGGATTAGATTCAATGAGCTAAATTGTATACAAGAGTATTCTCTATAAACTTTGAATGAAAATACTTTACAAAGTCATGACAAGATGACATATTTCTAATATATTTTCAACACAATGAGTGGATTCGAAAATACCATTCAATTTGATGAATACGACTTCCTTTAAAGAAAAAATATTCAACAAAATGGTATAATTGTTAATATGTAATATCATGTTTCTCTTAGTAAATGCAGAATTGATATTAAGGATCATACTTATTCTAACACACAAATTATAGAATTCTATATTTTCAATAAAAAATTTAAGTCAATTTATGTTAGACATAATATTGGGGCCAAAAATGTTTTGCAAAAAATTAGAGGCCATGTCTACAACTCAAATTATAATCTCATGATATGAATAGTGTGCCTTCTATTATGCAGGTATATGTTTAAAATACTTTCTTAGTGACATGGTGTATATATTTCCTACAAATGATAGTCCATTCAAGTTTTGTGCCATGACTAAGACCATAAAAAAATTATACCACTATCTAATACACCCCAATCAACCACTAAGCACCTTATGTTCAAATCCTAAAAACAACCTTATCTCATGAGGCACATGGGAAGTCAAACGCTATTATTTAAATCCAAGAAGGTATTTCCAATGTTTGGAAAAATAATAAAACACTTATTATATTTAGAAATTGCGACCAAATTGGTGGTCTTTATTAAAAACAATGAAGCGGATGGTAGTGAGGACCCATATTCATTCAAATAATACCCATCAATAATGATTATCGATACCTTAATGACATCCAAGGAAAATTTAGCACTCACTATTAAGAGATTGTTATCTTTAAGTTAAATTTGTGTGGCTGCTCCAATCTTGATAACAACTTCCCCTACATATAGCTTTGAAATTATCTTATAATTTTTTTGCCATTAACACACCATTGATAAGTAGTAAGAGATATATGAGGGAATGATCAGACAGAAATCTAGATATTAGCCTTAAACATTAGCACGATGATGAACACAAGTGAAAATGGGAGTTGTGATCTTAGATGTGAAATACATGGAGAATTAAGAAGAATAAACATGTTCTTTGATATCAATTTCAAGATAAGAATATTGGAATGAAAATGAACAATAATCTAGTACAAAGCAAAATTATATTCACATTTATTCAAATGAAGAAATATTACAAATATATATAGCCAAAGGATGACTATTCATTTCATCTTCCAAGAAGACTCTTCACATTTTTATGATAATTATTCATCTCCCAATACATGACAAAATATATCCTACATATTACACCTAAGATTGCTTAATATTATGTACTATAACATTACATCACATGCTTTTGAACATGTTGAGGTTAGTCCAACCCAGTAACTCCTAAGACATTTTACTAGGATTTGATGTTTGAAGTATTGTAAGCGTTTGGATAAATAATAGCCCAACTATATATCATCTTATCATAATGCACATGCACAAATACAGAATCTAGAAGCTAAGGAAAATATGAACCTACACCCAAAATTTCAGACTAGTTAGAGAAATGCTTGACGATTTTGTAACCCCCAGGATGGTTTTGAACATAAAAATGTTTGTAGTCCCTTTCATCAATGATACTATCTAGCAATTGATAAAATTATCCGAGGCATATTTCTAGAGAGATAAAATTACAATAATTTCTAACGAATGTCTCCTGAGCCCATAAGTTTCTAAATTATGTGATTAATGTGCACCCACCTAAGATATGCAAATAAGTTAGGTTGTTATATTACACATCGCTTTGAAAATATTACTATTTTTAATCCACATATATTTATCAATATAGTGTACTTAACATTAGAATAAGACTCAATATTTTCTATATTCTAAAATACACTTAGTTCTAGTTTTTAATATATTTGGTGTAAAAGAGTTAAATTAATTAGAAAAATGATGTCCTCAAGGAGGATATTTTGGCATAGGCAAATAACAGAGTGAAATTAAAAAATTGAGTAGAGTTTTTAGAAGAGATTCAATTTAGAAAGGTGGGGCAATTCCATCGAAAGAGAAGCCTTTATTTGCTAGTTATCACCATGACATCCCATTGAATAATCAATTATTTTTCATTGTAGTCAATATATGTTTTATATTTAGATTTGGATTTCCCTACAAAAAACTACGTTGTTTTTGTTTTTGGTTTGTTTTTTATCAAGTTTTAATGTGTTGTTAAATATTTTTAAGGGCACACTTTGATTATATGAGAATATTCTTTAGGGCACATCTTGAAGGTATAACACATTTTAATTGGGTTTGCATTAGGGTATTCCATAGTTACATTAAAATATCATGTAGTAATTGTATTAGTTTATCAAACAATTCAACACTTGTTGCATGAAAGTACATGAGCTATTTGACAATATGTCTTGAGGAAATGTGGTCAAATGGACTTCAATGTTTTGGATGATGCAAAATATTGTAGCTTAGATAAGTAGCTGAATTTTTTAACATAATTTCTCAACAAAATGTGGTCACACGAATAACAATGATTGTAAGATGTGCATATAAATGTCTTTTACATTGATCCTTTCAAACTCTTTCAACTAATGAAGCCCAATACAACATACCCTTAGTCAATTATGCAATGAAAAAGTGAAATTTATAAGGATACTCTTAAACTCTTCCAATTAATGAAGCCCTATGGAACATACATAGCCAATTGTATAATGACGTAATGACTTTTACCTAAATAATGAGTACAATGACTATGTTAGTGAAAATAAAGTTGATATATTTTATAAAATATTTAGAAATCAATATTGATCATAAACAAAACAAGCTCGAAAAATATAGATTTGGATTTACTTGTGCTCAAAGCTCATTTTTCCTTCCAATATTTCTTCCATTCTTTATTGTTTTCAATGTCCAAAGAACCTAACATACCATTGTTTACGACATTCCTCATATTCCTTAACACGCCATTGCTTTTATTGTCCTATTTCTCAAAATGTTATTGCTTATTGTCGCATGTCAATGAATAGGGGTGGTGATCTTCAATGACAGGATCCCAATCAATATATTTGCATATGGTTTTGTTCCTTTTTTTTGTATTATCTAGAATTTCTAGCAGAGACACAAATACTAACCAAGGGGTTTTAAATTTAATATATCATTACACCAGAAATTACAGTTTTCACAGCACCATTATTCTTCTACTGTTGGAAACTGAACACCAAAATTTGTGAAGCCTGGTCATGATACAAGAGATTTTAAATGGGGTTTTACAAAAAAATGAGCTAGGGTTTTGCAAAAAATGGTATTGAAATGGCTAAAAAATGGGTTTTAATTTTTTTTCACCCAAATACAATACAAATGGCTATTAAATGGCTACGAGTAACATACTTTGTCACTCGTCGTTTGCTGGTGGGCTCGTCATTTACTGGTGGGCTCATTTTCTCATGGGCTAGTGGGCTCGTTTTCTCATGGGCTAGTGGGATCCTCGCTAGTCAGTCTGGCAGTTTAGCATTGTTAGTGGGCTCCTATCTCATTTCTTTGGTGTGGTATGGTCTAGTTTGGCATCATTTGTGGGCTCCCTAAATCTTCATGTGAATGGAGGCGGGTAGAGGAAAACTAATTCCTCCACAATGCATCTAATATATAAAAAGGGGTGGTTTGCGTGAAAGTGGTTTGCATGAATGCGGTTCGCACGAACCCCCATTTATGTGAACCACAGTAAATGTTACACGTAGCAGGATAATGGTCTACGTGGCGCTTCACCCAAATTGAGTTTGGGTGAATGGGGGTTCACACAAATCCCCCTTGCCAACCGAACCATTCCTTCCCCACTCATATTTTTGGGACATCAAGTGGGACACAACACCATGCGTTGACCCATCATCCGGTTGAAGACAAACATGATTCCTAGAGGTTTGGTGGCACTTGAATCAAAATTTTATAATGATTATTGCATTATTAATAAAATTATGTCGGTTTCAAGATATGTGGAAGAGAACGACACAGGAACAAAGTAAAAACCACATAAAATATGGTTAGGAAGTAATCGAGCAAGGAAGACAAGAAGTCCTATGTTCAATTTATGAAGTAATATCAAGACTACCTAGCTTGGTCTTACTATGAGTTGAAAGCATACAAGGAAGATTTGTTCCAAAATGAAATTCCTCTTGAATCTAATGCCAAGACTTTTAACAAAAAAGCAGAGGCTAATCAATCTGCTCCTTTCTTTGAAGATGCAAGAATAATTGAAGAAGTTAAGGGATGGAGGGATCATTTAGCCCACAAGGTGCTCATCTTGGTTTGTAAATTTAGTACTGTTAGAAAAAACAATGGTGATATAAGGTTGTGCATGGAATTTAGGTTCTTGAATAAAGCATCATTGAAAGATAATTACCCTTTGACAAACATGGAGAATATGCTACAATTGGTAACTATTTCTGAATTGTTATCCACTTTGGATGGTTTCTCTGGCTAAAATCAAGTTTTTGTGAAGGATTTAGAAAGAATAAAGACTTCCTTTACAACTCCTTGGGGAAATTATGAATATGGGTAAAGGAAGGTCAGATATATGAAGCTTTGTATGAATTTAGTGTTGAAAGACATTTGTGATTAATTTTAGTGCATTTTCACAACTAAGGTGAAAATCCTTAGTGACGACTCCATGTTGAATTAATCTTCGATAAATGTCAGTTTCTTAACCTATGTCAATTGAAATTTATCATTAATCTCTCTGCAAAGATAGAAGGAAGAAGATATTTCTTTTTTAAATACCTTGCTAGAATGTTGTTTCCAAAATTGGGAAAGAAAAATTCTGAAGGAAGAAGAATATAGAAAGTTGTTGGAGATCAAAAATCAAGAAAGGAGTTATTAATTGTAGGAAACCGATTAGCCTGTCATTGAAGATTGCCATAATTTCTCAAGCACTTCTGAAATAGGTAGTCCTTTTGTAAATCTAAATTATCCATTTAGAGATGGGCCTTCTTTTGGATTTGAAAAATTTGTATAATTTTGTCCCCTGTGTTCTCCAAAGATGATAGGATCTTTTAAGAAACATAGTTTTTAGAGAACATTCATTCTAGGAATTGCATTCATGTTCCCCATAGACCCCTCACTCCTCATCATTATGTTTCTCCTGTAAGATCACCTCCCCATCAAGAACTCCATTTATTATTGTGAACACTTTTGGTCCTATAGATTTAGAGGTATAGCTAGATATCCAAAATTTGTGCCCTAATATGTTAGAAATAAAGCGCCTAAATTTCAAGGAAATAATGTTATTACTTGGTGATTAGCAGTTAAACCTTTTTTTCAATATGATGGAAGACTTTGAGATAAAATTTGAGGATGTGTAGACAAAATTGTTTATTCATACTCTAGAAGAGGATGTCTAGGACTAGTATAAATCTTTGCGAGAGAAAAATCCATTGATTCATGGACAGAAATGAAGAATGCTTTTAGATTCCAATATGGAGATAAAATATACCCTAGGTTTCTTTTAATATAATTTGAAAATATTAAAAATAATCCCAATGAATTTGTTCATGACCTCAATACAAGGTTCAATAAGACCATGAATAGGCTACCTATGATCCTGAGGCCAAGTGATGTTTCTTGTTTGATAAAATACTCTGATGCTTTTGATAAGAAGATTGCCTATTATTTGAGGGATAAGAACCCAACAATATTGAGGCATGCCTTCACCATGGATTTGCAGGTTGAAAAAATATCAAAGAATTTGGTAAGCCTCCTAAGAGGGAAGGTATCAAGATGATCAGTCCAGAGAAGCATCGGTCAAGTAAGTCTTTGGATCTCAAGGAGGTTGTGAAAAATTTGGTCGGACTGCTAAGAAAATATCCTATAAAGCTGGTTAGAGCAAAGAAGGGGATTGGACAAATTTCCAAACGTTAGCATAAAGCACAAGGTCAAGAAATATTTGCAAATCATCTTAGGGGTGAAAAGAGATATGATGATAGAGGAAAAGGACCCATGGGGTCAAGAAATGACACCCCAAGCCCATGAGAATAGAATTATACCTTATCCTTTGTCGTCGAGTTCATGATGTGGAAGAAGCTAATGAAATTGAGTTGTGTGATAGATGTTTCTTGCCACATGCTCCATGTGATGAAGAAAAAGAAGTTGAGGAAGGTGATGATGACATTGATGATGATGTGTGCATGATGGGGTGCTCTATAAGCTCACAAAAAGGAGAAAAACTGATTGAATTAATCAAAGTGCAGAATCTGTAGCAATTTTCTAGGATTACATTCACCGGGTATTACCCTTTCCTCCCTCTCATACTTTTGAAATGGTTATGGTACAAGATTATGAATTTCCTAACAATGATTTTGAATACTTAAGGTCATTAATGATTAAAAATTATGATGGAGGAATCCATTACGAGGAGGATAGGAAATTGTTAATGAATGTTGTGGTTTCCCAAGAAAAATAATATAATAGTAGGAGTAAAGTTGTCAAAGGAGTAGAGCCTCAGGCCAAACCAAAAACTCCAGTTCTCACCAATATATCAAAATAAAATCCTAACAAAGATACATATGGAAAAGGACTTGTTTCCCCAAACAGAACCAGTATCCATGCCCATGCTCAGACCATGAAAAATCCTTTGATGTCAAATGAGTTTTCAGTCTTCCTCCAAATGTTTCCTTACCCAAATATGTTCCTTATGACATTGCCCAAGTCTTGATTCAGATCAAGATTTTTGTTCCAATTGTTGAGTTTCTTAGGATTCCTAAGCACAAGAAAAGGGCCTTTGAGTATTTAGGATTGAAATAAGAAAAGATTACCCAAGGAAGAAATGTAAACAATGTTGAGGTTCCTCCTGCCATGGTAGAATTGGAAAAAACCCAAGTGCTGGAAGAACTAGGTGAGCCACCTGAAGTTTATTTGGGAACATTCTTGGTTGAGTCCCAGCTTAATGTAGATCCATTTTTCACTACTCTGATTATTAGGGACATGGTGTTACACAACTGTATGTTTGATTATGGAGCATCATGTAATGTTATGCCTCTTGAGGTCATGAATGAATTAGATATCAAAGTGACAACAACTTATTAGAAGTGCACTTGACATGGATTCCAGAGAGGTTCTAGTGGTTGGATCTGTCAAAGGTTTTATAGTACATCTTACAACTTACCAAGGCAAGAAATTAAAACCGAGATGTTGTTATTATTGATTTCCCTACCAAGTGGGGAATGCTATCAAGAAAATGGGCTGCAAGTGTGGGTGGGAGTGTGTAAATTGATATGTCTTTTGCCACTATACCTATTGAGTATAGCCTTGTAAAGTTGTATGGTGAAAATAGGATGCTACATCTCATTGAGGATCCCAATAATGTTTCCTATGAAGTATTATACACTTACATTGATGCTGATGACTTTGTTGGATTTGTTGATGGTAAAGAGTAAAAAATTGATCAATAAAATTCTCTTAAACAAGTAGGTTCTCCTTGGACTTTGTTGTTTGATGGGCCTTGCTCTAAATTTGAAAATGGTGTTTGTATTGTTCTAATATCTCCGGGCTAGAAAGAGTTTGTTTTCCCTTTTAAACTCAACTTTGAGTGTGCTAACAATATTGATGAGTATGAAGAATTGCTCTTGGGTCTAATAATTGCTTGGAAATAGGGTATTAGAGACATCATTGTTAAAGGAGATTGAGCCAACTATCAAGTAGGTTAGACAATTGTATGCAACAAAAAATTAGAGAATGAAGCAGTATAAGCGTGCAGTTTGGGGTTTCATTGAGATGTTTGACTCCTTCAACATAATACATCACAATAGGAAGTACAATACTCTAGCAGAAAAATTGGTCGTATTGGGGACTAGATTTGAAAATTGTCTTTGTATCCCCTATTATGAGTATAATATTGAGGTATTGACTAGGCCATATGTTCTTGACAATTTTAAACACTAGAAAGTTTTTTAAGATGACACCCAGGTGAAAAGGTTTTTGTAGAACCAAGGAGAATTTTTCGAACAACGTATAGATTGGGAACCAATGGTTTGTGCGTTTGATGGAAAGGAGACTTTATTTGGAAAAAACATCATTCGAGTTGAAGACTAATACTATTCCCAGAGGTTTGGTAGCACTTGAATCAAACTTTGATAATGTGGATTGCATTGTCAACGAAGCATGTAAAATTTGAGGGATGTTGAAGAGCACGACACTGGGCATGAAGGATAAACCACGTAATATTTGTCTAGGTAGTAATCTAAGAAAGGAAGAAAAGTTTCCGTATGTCCAATTGTTGAAGAAATACTAGGACTACTTAGCATGGTCTTATTATGAACTGAAATCAGAGAGAGGATCTTTTCCAAAGCATGAAATTCCCTTAGAAGAACGGAGATATAAGGTACTCATCATGGGTTGCAAACTTGGTACCTATCAAAAATAAGAACGGAGATATAAGGTTGTGTGTGGAATTTAGAAACTTGAATAGAGCATCAATGAAGGATAACTACCCTCTGCAAAATATGGATAAATGTTACAATTGGTTCTTGGTTCAATATTGTTATCCACCTTGGATGGTTTGTCTGGATACCACCAGGTAGTTATGAAGGAATCGAGAGAAAATCAAGACTTCCTTTACCACTCCTTGGGAACATATGTATATGTCAAAATGCCTTTTGGTATAATGAATGGTGGAGCCACTTTCCAAAGAACAATGGATGTATCCTTCTTTGGATATATTAATGATTTCATTGTTGTATATCAAGATGATGTGATTTATTTTCTCTATAAAAGGAGTAACCACCAACAACACTTAGAAAATATGTTGTTAAGATGCGGGGAGTATGGTATTTCACTAAATCCCAAGAAGTGCCATTTTGGAGATCGAAAGCAAAGCTGCTTGGACACACTATGTCAAAGGAAGGGGTCAAGATTGATCCCGAGAGGGTAGAAGCCATCAATAAAGTCCCTTTTCCAATAACCAAGAAGGGAATTCAATCCTTTTTGGGTAGATTAATTTTATTGGGATATTAATCTCAAACTTTGTTGAACTAATTATCCCAATCACTAGCATGCTAAAGAAAGACCAAAGTATCAAATGGGAAGAAGAAGCTATTCAAGATTTTTTGGGAGAAAAGAAGCATTAAAGAATTCCCTGTTTTAGCAGCTCCAGATTATAAGAAGGCTTTCCAAATATTTTCTTTTGCTTGAGAAAGTACTATTGCATCTTTATTGTTGTAGAAGGATGACGAGGGAGCCAAAAACCAATTTACTTTTTCAGTGAGGAATTACAAGAGCTGAGCTAAAGTATCCTATCATGGAGAAGCATGCATTTACTTTGGTAAAATCAACAAAGGTCTTCAGGCCATATATTATGAGTTCCAAAGTCATTGCTTATGTTCCCCACACCATGGTGAAAGATATCCTATTAGAAATGGAGGTTTCAAGAAAAAGATGACGATGGGTAAACAAATTATAAGAGTATTATATGGATATCTAAACAAAAAAATCGGTCGAGGTTTAAACCTGCAAAACCTATGGCGAGAGAGCAATCTGTAGACAATTGAGGTAAATGAAGTTGAGGAAGAAAGGCTAAATGTCCTTTAAAAACTAATAAATTATATATGGTACAAGGACATCATTTTTTATCTCAAAGATCTAAAGTTCCCTGAACATTTGAGAAAGAATCGAGAAAAGGGAACTTAAGTTAGCTTCCCAGAAATATGTCATTACGGAATTTTGGTTAGCTTGGAAGAACCTTGAGGGAGTTCTCTTAAGATGCATTAATGAAGATGAATCCCCTAAAATAATTTTTGATCTCCATGGAGGAGTCTGTGGTGGGAATTTTGCTGGAAGAGTCACAACTCATTAAATCTTAAGGGCTGGTTATTGGTGGCCAACTCTTTTCAAAGATACAACTCTGTTGGTAAGAAAATGTGAAAGTTGCCAATGCTTTTTGGAAGACTGAAATCTTTAGGCTCCCTTCCTTTGTAGCCTATATCAATTGAAGCCCCATTTAGGCAATGGGGAATGGAATTCATTGGTGAGATTTCATATCCTTCAAGTACTGGCCATAAGTGGATTTTAGTAGCCATTGATTACTTCACCAAGTGGGTGGAGGCAATCCCCACCAAGAAATCAACTCACCAAATTTTCATGGATTTCATTCTGAATCATATGATGTGTAGATTTGGAGTGCCTACTAAGATAGTTGTTGATAATGTCATGAGCTTCTAGGATAAATATTTGGTGGCCATGTGCCATGAATATGATATCAATTTGACATATGCTTCCAATTATAATACCCAAGGAAATGGACAAGTAGAGTCCAACAATAATTTTATTTCTAAGATAATTAGAAGAACTTTGGATTTGAACAAAAGGAAGTGGGGTGAGAAGTTGAAATTTGTTGTTTGGGCTGATCAAATCACTGTTAAACAAGATACTAGAAAAATCCCATTTGAGTTGGTGTATAGAAATCAAGCTTTGTTGCCCCTGCATATGCAATTTTCTTCATTTCAATTTATTTAACAACTGGAAGATCAAGAGGTTAGTCCCTATGATGCTCGCATAAATCAGATTGTTGAGTTAGATGAAGAAAGAAGGGCATCCCATTAGAGGCATGTAAAATTTAGAGAAAAATTGAAGAATTGTTGTGATAAGAAAGTGACTCCAAGATCTTTCGAGTGTGGGAGATATTGTCTTGTTGTGGGATAGAATGCACAAGGATAAGGGCAAACATGGAAAGTTTGATGTATTGTGGATATGCCCTTATTCAATTTCCATTTGAATTGGTGAACATACCTTCTTCTTAAAAAGACCTATATGGGGAATTGCTTGAATTGCCTCTTAATGGCAGCATTTGAAACATTTCCTCGATTGATTTCTCGAGAATCAATGTATGTACCATTGTACAATGTATAGTCCTTTAGTTTCTTTATCCTTTTGTGTTTTTCTATTTTTGTTCATCCTTTGTCCTTAGTGGCCGTTTTTATTGGTTTATCGGTTTGTTCATGGAAGGTTGGCTCGTGACTCCATTTCCCAATGGTTTCTATTTTACACTTGGTTTGCTATTTGTTCTTGTGACACTCACTGGGAGTGCCCATCCCTGAGTCAAAGCCAATGTTGGTGCTCATCACCCAGTTTTTCCTCAAAATTCTTCACTCTGTTGACTCTGTCGTCTTTTCTATCTCCTTGTATTGATGTGTGAAAGCTTTCTCCTTCATTTTATTACCATGATCAATCCTTTCCTTTCTTCGAGGATCACATTAAGTCTAGAAATTATTTTCCATTCCTTTTTCCGTGTGAAAGAATTTGTAACTTGGACATAAATTCAAGTTTTTTCCCTTCATTCCATTTTTCCATAGTCACGTTTTGTTTTCCTATCAATTTTTGTCCCAACATATGTGGAAACATGGCCCTTTTCGATAAAATTCAGCTTGGCGGGGAAATTTCAAACTCTAAGGCATGCTTCAACTCAAGTCTTTTCCACATGGAGGGCCTGTGCTCATCTGAAAATTCACCTCTTGGTTTGACCTTTAGAGTTTTGCCAAGGAGACATGTGGAGGTTTTCACCTTTGGTTCTTGCCTAAACTTAGAAAAAAAAATTATGCGGCTGGTGTAGCTTTGTTAGAATATGGATAGGTGGGGGCCGATGCTCATTTGACAATCCACCTCTGGGTCCTACCTTAGTAGTTACACCAAGGAGACATGTGGTGAGCCCGTGCTTGTTTAGGGTCTCTGCTTTTGGGCACCATCTCAAAGTTGTGCTAGGGAGACATGTGGAGGCTTCCACTGACTCCTCTCTATACTTAAACTTTTCAAGTAACTTTCTAAGGCCTAGGACACATGGAGGGCCCATGCATGTTTGGGGACCTTCCCCTATACTTTAATTTTGAAGAAACGCCGAAGGGACACTTGGAAGTTTCTACTCACTCTACCCTTGCTTGGAATTTTTAATGGCCAATGAAACTTTCTCGAAACCTAGACACATGGCACCTTCCGCTAGTCCTTAAATGTTTTTAACAACTTTGCTAGACTCAGACACGTGGTGAGCCTGTGCTTGTTTGGGGTCTCTATTTTTGGGCACCATATCAAAAGTGTGCCATTGAGACACGTGGAGGCTTCTGCTAGCTCCTTTTATATTCAAACTTTTCAAAGGCCAAAAGGTAATTTTCTTGGGCCCTAGGGCTCGTGGAAGGTCGACACTTGTTTCAAAACTTACCTCTGTACTTCACCTTTGTAGTTGTGTCAAGGAAACACATGGATGAATCTAATATAAATATGAGAAAGGAGAAAATCAATAGGTTTTGTGCATTATATCTGATTATGCTACCATTTTTTCTCCAACAATCCTCGGAGATGTGAATATGCATTGTTTGTCTTGCAAATCAGGCTCAGTATAGGTGTGTGGAATAATCTATGCGTGGACATTCATTTCTCGAGGCATAAAACCAGGAATCCATGTGATGGAACTCATTTCTCAAGGTGTATTTTTGAGGGTAAAAAGAATTACCTATTGGATCTAGCTATACAGAGCCACTGAAAAATGATTACAATGGGGATTTATCACATGATAGAATAAAAGAATGATTATAAGGATCAAAAGTTGTGGCATGACATCCTAGTCATTAGTTGAGGGTCTGAGAAAAATGATCGAGTTCATGATTATTCCAACCTGATACCGCAGGTGTAAATTTGTTACAAGTCACTTTCTGAGACAAATTGGTAACATGCAAAGGTTCCTCAAATATTCTTCTTTTTGGGGAAAATTTGGGATGAGTGAGCGAGTGAAATGTATAAATGTAGTAATAATACTCTTGCATGCAAAGGGTCGGGTATTAAATTCTTAAGAGAAAATTTGAGAAATCCCATCTTCCTAAGAGACCATCTGAGAAGCCTGTTAATTACCTATGTTTTAGATTTCATCATGTCAAGTTGGTTGCAAGTGTATAACCATTGACAAGATCTGAGACTATTCAAAGAAAATTTCCCCTGATGATGAATCTAATCAACTTTGAATTAATATGTGTCAATCTTGGGAAAATATGTGTCTACTTTATTTCATAATGTCGTAATTAGTTTTTCTTGTTCCTATTTCTATCTTGTGTTAAAGCCCCTCCGAATCACACAGGATCTTATCCCTATGATAGTTTAGTGGCATTTGCAATTTCATTACGAGAATATCCTTCATCTTGTAATGAGATAAACAATTTAAAATCACTTTACTATCATTTTGTTGATAAAGATTGTCTATAAGCCTTTGAGTGTATCTTAGGTGTGAGGAACCATGGGTCTTTAGTGTTTTATTGAGTCTTTAGCTAGAGTATTTGTGAAAAATTATTGGAGATTGTGTGAAACCATGCAAATTTGGGCCTCCATTGATGCACACCTTCTGGTTGAAGGAATATTTTATCTATTCTAAAGAATTATTTCATTTAGTTTTCCAAATTTTGTGAAGGTTCTCAAAGATCTGGAAAAATCAAGTTTATCCTGTTTAATCTCCCACAAAAAATTATTCAAAACAATGAATCCTACCTGAAATACCCTTGTTTTCCCTTTGTGTCCACAAATGAATAAATTCTACTACTAAAATATGTAGAAGAAATCAGGATTCCATAGTGTCTCTAGTAACCTCAACCCTATTTAGGAAATATCACCATTCTTTAGAAGTGACTACTCGTGACAGTTAAATTGTGGTGCATTGATCATATTTTATTACGGTCTCCTTTCAAATTTTTGCAAAGAAGGATATCATTATTCTCCTTCACCGAAAGAGGTTACAAAATGGGTCCTCTCACCCTGGTTGAAAGGCACGGCCTAAAGTAGTGAGGATAGATCAAATCCTCAATGAAGGTGCTATCCATGTCTTGGATGTCCGAGTGACAAAGAGTCGAGACGAATTCCCTCCCCACTAAAAACAAGTCATAATATGATCTATCTATCTTTCGGTGTCTTGATAAATCGTGATGCAACTTGGTTTCCAAGGGGAATGAATTTGGATACCAATAAGGTGCACAATATAACATGTAACTACATCACTAACACAATGGTGATTTACACACATTAACCATAACATCTTACACATGGTATATATACATGGTATAACATAATCATTACTTTCATGGCTTACGATACATCACATTACAACATTTTGCACCTAAAGTGCAATCACTATACACTAGGTAACATAAACTCACCATACTCCCCTATATCACGACATGAACCATAACATATTATATGAATTACACACATGAAGAACACAATGTCTAACCTTACAATATACAAATCAATTTCAAGTACAAATGAATGATGCACCCAACTCATCACAATATGATGATGACATCACAATACAATCTGATCAACATTTTTTTATGCAACACATGAACACACCTTCATATCACATAACACAAAAATGCTCCAACACTCCGCAATCTAGAATAATTTTTTTTTTTCGCACACAATAAGGTGTTACATCATACGTGGACTCATCAAAGAATCCATGAAAAGGAGAGATAATACTCTCATCACAAGCACATAAAAATGATAACAAATATGGACTAAGTGACATATACAAAACATGTGTGTTTCAATATCACAATTATGACATAGTTCACATCACAATTATATCACATTACTCTTCCAATCTCTACTACCACCATAAAAAAACCACCACAACTCCAATCTTCCCTATAGGTTCAAGAGAATGAACCTTCAATATGATACAAAGTGTAACACCTAGATTTTACAAACATAAATACAATATTAAAAAGAATAGGATTTTTTTTTTTCACTTACATTGCTCACTACACAATGCCACAAGGACTCCAAGTAAATAAATTAAACAACACATATGATACTTACATAAGTTATCAAATCACATAAACACCTAACAAAACCATTTGCATATCAATGGCAAACTTTAGTAAATGAATGAATACTAGTAATGAATCAACCATAAGAAAAGGGACTCAAGGATTAGCAAACCCACAACACATCATTACCATGATTAGATATTTCATCGTTACGATTAACATTCTAATAAAATTATTCTGTAAGTATAAACTTCTCCTTTTTCCCACCTATAGATTCATAAGATCATTAGAAATTTAACTTGATTCGACTATTTAAGCTTCCTCATTATCCCTTATGAAAATCTCCTTACATAATTATTTTCCATATTTCAGATTGCATACAAAGTTCCTACCTCTCTCATTCTTATGCTAAAATTTTGTTTCTCAAAATATGTTTAGTTGATGTTTAATTTTACCCTCATTCTACGAGGGGACTCACCATAAGTTTTTAAGGGAGACATAATATGATTCAAGTAGGTGAAGGTTCAAGTTTCCATTTCCTAAAAACTTCCTTCCATTAGAAGCACATTTGTTCTCGTACTATGGCTGTTTTGGTTCCAAATTTAGTTTTATTCAATTAAGCATTTAAATGACATTATTTTATTTTATTTTATTTTTAGTGGAATCTATATTGGCTCAAATGCCTAGTCCCACCAGGAACAAATTGTAACCATTCTTTACAAATGTCAATGCTTAAATCAACCATTAGAACTTCAACTAAAAAAATTGTTCCTAAACCATTATCACATATACTCTTGTTTCTCACTTCATTTAAATTGTTTCTTACGCCTCTTTTTGGCATCACTTTAACATAAAGAGTTATAAAAATACTTGTCTAACATCTTGAATAAGTATATGATTAAAAGGACCATAACTACACGTGAACCTCAAGTTAACCTCCCAATAAACTAAGGTTTAGTTTAATTCCAATGACACATAATGATCTATGCCTCAACTATATATGAGTTTAAGGTGATAAGACATATTTATGCTAAAAAACCTTCATAAAATACCAACATGTAATGTTGTTAGTAACCAAGGTAACACATCTAGATGAAAGGAACTAAAGAGTTTATTATCAAGGGTTTAAGTCATAGAACAAATATTTCAATCTCTTCATTTGTGTCATCTTGGGGTGTCATTGCTTTGAACAAGGACTCTTAAGGTGACTTCCTAGGGTGGTCTTCACCACTCAACACAGTGTTTGAATTGAAGAGAATACATTTGCATTGTTGTTACCAAACCTAGAAGGAAACCACATACTCTAGATATAGTTGGACCACGCCATTCTTAAAAGAGGGGTTCACAACATTGTCACTAAACATAATGACTATGGCGGTAAAATAAAACTAGGGTTTTGTTTACCTAAAATAGGAGGTCTCATCAAGTTGAAAGTTTAATTTCATTCTATGGTTTCAATTTATTCTATGGTAAGAAGGATCACACATGAAGACATCTTATGCATGAATCATATACTAGGGTTGAGTGTTTCGATTAAATCGCTTTATTACATTTATGAGCTAAGAATAAAACAAAATAATTAATTAATCATTTATTGAACACTAGAAATACACTACAAGATATAAAATTCAAATTCATTTACCATATATATATCAAAATTTTATACCATACATAACTATGAATCAAATTGAACCTATGATTAAATACACATTTCCTAAGATATCCCTAAAACTAGCATCTTATACATATTAGAAAATTTCAAATATAAATTTTTTCAGTAAACTGAAACTACATTATACATGTATTCATTTTACAATGAACTATATAAATTACAATAATAAATACTTGAATTACACATCACCTTTTCATTGTCTTTCTTACATCCTTTCAAACCATGTGAGCATGAATACAATGATAATTCATTGGCATGGAATCCACCATAATCTAACATAATTAATGTATTTAGTTTCCCATTTACACATAATAATAATTATAATTTTCATTCGAAAGGAAATTTTTAGAAACATGTATTCATTTCATTTCATTTAACTTCATTTCGTAACCAAGGAAAGAGAAAGAGAAAGGAAAGAGAGAGAAACACAATTTTTTCAAAAGTTCCATTTCATACAACAAGTCACACTATAGAGTTTCAAACAGTTATTTACATGTGTCAAAAAATTTCCATGGTGGTTTGCCAACCCGACAGGGGTCCTACAACTTTCTTTTTACATTTTCCTCCTAGTTGCAAAAACGTTCAATTTAGAATAGGAGGCTAAGAAACCACTTTCAAACGTTGTCTTCTAGGGAGCAACCATACCACATGTAATTTTCTATATGTACTCCTATACACCAAGAATTCATAATAATTAACTGATTTTAGAACTCGACGAATGTTACGATTGGCGGTTAGTTTTCTGTGGCCATTGGTCGTAAGTAAGCTCAAGGTTTCAGAAAAAAACATCCAAAAATAACATTTGATGGATGGGTGAGTAATGGGAAAGTTCCTAGAAGTTCCCTTATATAAAAATAATTCATCGATTCGATGGGCTACCGCAAACTGAAAAAATGGGTTTCAAATGGCGACGAGTTTCTTGGAGCCACCGGTTGTAATTGGTACAATTTGACCTGGTCAAATAGTGATCAAAGGCCTACAAAATCTATTTTCAAAACTAGCCAGGAATGTGATTTTTCCAAACCGAAGGTTTCAATAAATTTTCTAGTAAAAATTCTAAAGGTTTGCGAAGGTAGATAAGCATTTTGTTGCCAAACATTCGAATGATGAGACAAAACAAAACCCAAATTTTCACTTTTAATAGCTTCCTACATCTGTAAAATGGTGTAACAGGGCTCCTAGAAGGGTGTCAAAAAGATCATAGATTGTAAATTGAGGTTGAGCCAAGGATTTAATTGAATCCTCACATAACAATGTACACGTGGGAAACTTGACATCTCCTTTCTAGAGATATGAAGGTTGGTTTATGAGTTTCTGAAAATCACAATTTATATGTTTTAACAAGAGAGTGGTCAACATATTTACGGTGGTTCTCAACTTCAATTTGTCAATAAAAAGGGGTATTTTAGAAATCTAGTTTGGCTAGCACGTCACTATATGATCACAAAGTGAGGGTTTAAGTTCATTGTTTACCAAGGAATATTATATTTTTAAGTTATGATATAACATTTTATTATTTTAAAACAAGTTTATTTAATAAAATCAAATAGATGAATATCCTTCAGTTTAAAATTATATTCCATTGAAAAAAAAAAATAAAGAACAAAAATTATGAGAGATGAGGAGAGATGAACCATGCGGGAGATATTTTCTTCCACATAGCACTTGAGGTGCTCCAAGTAGGTTCACCCCCATTCACAAGGCTTCATCCCTCTTCCAGAATTCCTAAGAACTTATAGAAGTTTTGAATTCCCAAGGTTCTATGAATTCAAGTAATGAAAGTTGTATTATTTACCTTGGTATTGATTGTTCTACATTCCCCATCAAACCTGCTATCCAATGAGTCGGTTTCCATGAACAACTTTAACTCGACAATCTTTTGTTGCATTTTATCTTTGTTCAACTAGTTTCATTTCAAGGTCAATGTCCAAAGCCTCAACACCTACACTTTTTCTCCATATTAGGGACATAGATATGTATTTTATATAAGTCCAACTAGAAATATTTTATCAACTTTCTTATACATTTGATTCAATAATCCAATCTTCGTAAAAATACTTGGCACTAGAATAATGACAAAAAATGGATGGCTGGGATTGAGAATAGCTTACACATGGTACAACTCATCTTGCATGTATAAACCTACGTATGATGGCTTGTATTTAACAACATGGAATGTTGAACCATGTGGCTGCCATGACCCAAATGCATCATTCATGTAAACATCAACTAGAGAAATTTTTTTAATGATGAATCATTCAAGTTTTTCTCCTTTACCTTCCTCTCTGGCAAACCAATGAATATCTGGAAGATAAAATCTGTCAATCTTCCAAACCTTTAGGTCATGGATCAACCAATTTGGTGGTATAAATTTCCAAGATACAATCTTTCTTAGTATCATTAAACTTGGAAACTACAAACATGATGCAGAGTTTGAGTTGTAAATATGCAATAGAAGCATCCACATATTCATCTTGGTGAGTTGAGATGGATTTATTCTTTTTATCATATGGTATTCCAATACTAGTCATGATAATGGGCATTCCCCATGCTCCACTATGATGTAAATATTTAGTAGAGTAACATCAATCTTATATTGATCGAGTATTTTTTTCCTTTCTTGATGACATTGTGATCAAATCGAGAAGAATGATCTCATCTCTCGAGGTCACCTCCTGTAAGAGAGGAATCCTCTCATCCATATTCACCTAATCCATCCCATCATCCATGTTGTAACTAGCACACACAATATTTTCTAGAATATACTTGATCATCATTATCACCTTGCTATTTCTCATCCTCCTAGAAAACACATTTAAAAATGAAAAACTCCTTGCTCTCCATGTTATCTTGTTTTTTTAAAATCTTTGCATCTATATCTACTAGTGCACGTACAATTATAAAAAATTGTGAAATCCCATTTTGGCCTTGATTTGGAAGGAAACTAGAAAATTAACAAAAAATGGATTTCCCTTATTCTTTTATGGGAATTCTTACCCATTTACAAAGCACACATTTTTGCACAATCTAGGAGTACCTAGAAAATGAAAACTAGTCGATTAGATACTGTTTGTGGTATAAAATGAATACTTTGACTATCCCGAGAGGTCACCCATGCTTTTACATGCTTCCACACTTGGCAAACTCCACCATGATGTAAACTTACCTTCCTCAACGACCAACATTACTCGAACCCACTCACCGACAAGGAACTCCAAGAGCATTTAGGGATAGAATGACAGTTAAGAGGCCCACATGCATTGTCGGAAGTCCATGTGTCCTCACATGGCATTATTTAATACACTCTCCCAATATGCATCTTAAACACATTCCACCCTTTTTATAATTTAATTTAATTAACTATTTTTAATGCATGCACCACAAAAACAATTTTCATTGACATTAGATAGACGAAGAAGTGAATATTGTAATGGAGAGATCGACGAACCAAAATGTGAAGAGATCGAGACTTTTCACGAGATATAGTGGTTTGTTGGAAATAACGATATAAATTGCATGGGTGGTGGAGGTTTTCCTTTCTATATTGTGTTGGTGCTCAATTAGATCTCACCCCATCTGTCTCTGAAATTCTTAAATTAACGGGCTCTGTCATCTTTTCTATCAACCTGTAATTATTGCATGAAAAATATGACCTCCATTTGGTTTCCATGATCAGTCCCTTCCTTTGGTCGAGGATCACTTTAAATCTAGAGTTTTTTTTGTTCCTATGTCCATGTGAAAGAATTTGTAACTTATGTGAAAAATCAGGTTTTTTCCCTTCCTTTTGTTCTTCCACAGTCACGTTTTGTTTTCCCTATCAATTTTTGTCCCAATATCTGTGGAAACGTGATTAGATGTGGCTCAAAGGATCATATTTGGGCCTTATATACTTTCCAAATTCTCTGTCTTGAAAGAAAGATTCATTTCCGGGCACCAAATGGAAAGAAAGATTCATTTCAACATCTATGGAAATATGGCCATTTCTGGTTGGCACAAATGGTAAGATTTTCAACTACTTTTTGGAGGCGATGCTCATCAAAAAAATTTCCCTTGTGGTTTGACCTTGGAGTTGTGTGTGTTTTCCTCATCAAATTTATATCTCAACATCTATGGAAATATGGCCATTTCTTGTTTAGGGTCTCGATTTTGGGGACCATCTCAACAGTGCATTAAGGAGACACAACAGGCTCTTAATTAAAAATTATAAGGCCCATTTCAACTCAAAACTTGTCCACATGGAGGGCTCACTCTGCATGCTCATCATGAAAAAATTTAGACCCATGTGGTTTGACCTTACACTTTTTGACTACGCGGACTAAGACACGTGGTGAGCTCACACTTGTTTGAGGTCTCCTCTTTTGAGCGGGGTTCAAGACTTGGAGACATTTTTTTGATGTGGCTAGTGTATATTTTGTATGAAACATGGACATGTGCGGAGGCTGATGCTCATTCAAAAAGGTCCACCTAAGGTCCCACCTTAATAGCATTTTTGCCAAGGGTACACGTGGTGAGCTTGACCTTGCTTTTAAAAAAAGGGTCTCCACTTTGTGCGGGACCATCTCAAAGTACCTCCTTTTCGTGCGCAAAAAGTGAGACACATGGAGGCTTAGTCCGCCGCTCCGCTCTATAATTAAAATATTCAAAGACAGCGTTTCTAGGCCCTAGTGGCCGCGTGACACGTGGAAGGACTGTGCTCTGTTTGGGGACCAACCCCAAATTTTATTTTAAAGAAGCGCTGTGACCTCTGGAGGCTTACGCTCACTCGCCCTTGCTCTTCGAAAAAAAATGACCAAGAAAACTATTGTTAGACCCTATACACATGGCACCTTATCTCGATATCCTTACACTTTTTTAACAACTCCTAAGAAACGTGGTGCATCGATAACACCCCACTTACTGCATATATCGAGGTCTCCTCTTTGATCATATTCATTTTGAACCTCCCGGAAATCGGAGTAGGAGTGTTACAGTGAATAATCTAGGTTTACGGGAAGGGAATTTTTTGGGGGCAGAAGTGACCCTAAAAAAATTAAAGTGTAATTTCAAGGCGACGATAGAAGGTCAGGTGGACACGCAACAAGAATTCACCTTTTCAAAATTTTCAAAAATGGAGTGACGCATGTCACTAAGGTCTATTGACGAATATTCGCTAAAATTTTGACTGTTTTGAGGACCATAAAATCTTCCTGAAAGGCGACCGCGTGGATGCTTCCCTAGATCCTTTCTCATAAAAATTTTCAAAGGCATCAACAAACATTTTTGTTGGCCTACTATGGCCAATATCTAAGGCACTCCTTTTCTTGGCCAAAAATGTAGTGACGCGTGTCAACTTGCCCTTAGTGCCACCTCAATTGCATTTGACGCCGCGTGTGTCAAAACACATGACGACTGTAATCTAGAGTTCGAAGGGTAGAATAAATGGTTGTTGTGCATTTCACCTATTTTTGCCATTTTTACTCATCAAGACTCCTAGAGATGCGAATACACACTAATTTTCATCATTTTTGATTAAATTCCTTGTCGTTTTTGTCTACAAAGTGCCATTAAATGAATTTAGAACTTAATTTTGAGTCAAAATTGTTAAGGTTGATATTTTGAAATTTTTCAAGGGTAGGCTGTTTGACCCTAAAAAAATTAATTTTTAGGGAAATTTCGTGCCAAAAATTCACCTTTTCAAAATTTTCAAAATGGAATATTCGAGAAGATGAATGTGGGCTACTAAAATTTTTGTAGAGGAAAAAAGGTGCAAAGGATGAAATGATGGATGTTCCACTAGATCCTTTTTTACTAAGAATTTTCATAGGCCAAAAGACATTTTTGCCTCGGGTGAAAAGGATCACCTCTTGTTTGGAAACTGCCACTGCACTCACCGTTGCATTTACGCCAAGAAACTGGAGAATCTAATTAGAAAGGGGTGAATAAATGGATTTGCATTTCACCTATTTTTTTGCCATTTTTACTCCAAGACTCCTAGAGAAATACAACTAGGATTTTTTGATTAAAAGGTTGTGGCTATGGCATGCCATTAAATGAATTAGTCGAGGATCCGAGAAATGTGATTGTTCATAATTGGTCCACACAGCGGCTTTCGGATGTGAATTTGTTAAGCGTTGTTTTTACGAGGCAAATAGTTAACAAGCGAAAGGTCCTTGATATTCATCTTTTTGGGGGAAAGTCAAAAAAGAAATTTCAAAACGTGAATTGGAGAGATGGATGTGGCTAGAGTTGAGAGAAAAAAAGGGAAAAGGATGAAATGATATGAAGCAAAAAAAAATGCGTTGCCTCGAGAGTGAAAAGGATCACCTCTTAGATCTAGCTATACATAGCCTCTCCTGAGAATGATTAAAATGTGGACTGAAATTGAATTATTAAAAGGATTATCAAAAAGGTTGTGGCATGGCATCCTAATCATTAGTCGAGGAGAGAATGTGAATTTAAGGCCCATCTTCTGAATTTGTTAAACGTTGTTTCGAGGCAAAAACAAGCAAAGGTCCTTCAATATTCATATGTTTTAGATTGAAATGTATAAATCAATGAGAATAAGTTAAGAGAAAATTTGAGAGAGCCCATCTTCCTAAGAGACATTGAAAATCTCTAATTTCCTATGTTTTAGACTTTGAATCAAGTCAAGTTGGTTGATGTACAAACATATAATCAATCTCTTTGAATTAAAGAAACTTTCGTTGATGAATATAATCAATTTTGAATTAATTATCAATCTTGACCAATTTGTGTCTTTATTTTTGAGAATCTGCAAATAGTTTTTCTTATTCCTATTGCAATATTGTGTTAAATACCCTCCTAATCACATAGGATATCATCCCTATGATGTGTAGTGGCATTTGCAATTTCATCTCAAGAAGAGCCTTTATCCCTGTAATGAGATAAATAATTTAAAATCACTTCATTGTCATTTGTTGATAGATATTGTATGTAATCCTTCGAGTGTATCTTAGGCATGAAGAACCGGGGGTATTTGATGTTTTATTGAGTCCTTAGCTCAATTCTTCGTGTCAAATACTTGGAGATTGTGTGAAACCGTGAAAATCTAGGCCTCCATTGATGCACACCTTCTAGTTGAAGGAATACCTTAACTATTCCAAATATTTTTGTTATTTAGCATTATAATTGTTGTGAAGTCTCTCAAATATCTAGTATAAACAATTTTATCCTGCTTAATCTCCCACCGTAATTATTCAAAACCATGAATCCATCTGAACTACCCTGTTTTCCCTTTGTGTCTACAAATGTAAAAATTCTCTTTGCTAAAATATGTAGAACCAATTAGGATTCCATAATGTCTTTAGTAACCTTAGCCCTGTCTAGGAAATATCACCATTCTTTAGAAGTGACAATTCATGAGAGTTAAATTGTGGTGCATTGATCTTATTTTCTCAGGGTCTCCTTTCAAATTTGTGCAAAGAAGGATATCTTCATTCTCCTTCACTGAAAAAGGTTAAAAATTAGTCCTCTCACCTGGTCAAAAGGCATGGCCTAAAGCGAAGGATAGATCAAATGCTCAATGAAGGTGCTATCCATTTCTTTGATGCCCAATGTAAAAAGTCGGACAAATCCCATCCTGGCTATAAAATGACTTATAATATAATCATGTCGGTCTCTTAGTGTTTGTCTAAATATTTGATGTTTCTCGATTTCTAAGGGAGAATCAATTTGGATACCAACACTATAATGCGTCGTTCTTTGAGGATTATTTGAATTACTGAGAGGATTATTTGAAGACCGATACCTATTTGTGTGGCAACACTAGAATAGAATGGCCCCGTTTCGGGGACTATTTGAACAAAGGTGTACACATACCGACCTTGGTAATGATTCTTACATGATAAAAGTGCAAACACATTGTTGAAACATCATTATCTGTTTAGATATGTAACAATTGTTCAAAGTTGTAAGTTCTAAGTGCAATATTTCTATCTTATACAGTTATTATGCTAAATTTTGTATCATCATTGATAAATTTGGGTATAAGAAGAGTAGATCTTGTAAAATTTTCATGAATTGTGTATTGACAAACATTTGATAGGTATTTCATAGTGCATTTGCACAAAGTAAGGTGAAAATCCTTAGTGGAGACTCGTGTTGTTTCGATTCTTAATAAATACTAGTTTCCTAACATATATCAAGTAATATTTGTCATTAATCTCGGTAAATATGGAAGGAATAATATCTTTCTTCACCAAGGATGCTAGTAAAAGGTTGTTTCAGAGTTGGGAAAGTCTAATTCAGAAGGAAGAAGAATTTGGAAGGTTTTGGAGATCAAACATCAATAAAAGAGATCTCCATTGGTAAAATTGATCAACTGTGATTGAAAATTGCAATACTTCCTAAAGTGAATCTAAATTAGGTAGTGTATTTGTTGAATTTAATTCTCCATTTGGAGAGGGGCCTTCATATGTATTTGAAAAAATTCTTCTCAATCGCCCTATATTTTCTAAATATGATAGAGTCTTCCAAGAAATAGAGCCTTTAGAGGGTAGTCATTCCTGAGAATTACATCCCTATACCACAAACTTCTCACTCCTCATCAGTTTTCAAATCCTCTAAAGTCACCTCCTCAAAATAATATGGCTTAGCCTCCACCCACACCTCTATTTTTTTAACACTTTTGGTCCCATCCATTTTAGAGGTATGGCTAGCTATCCAAATGTTGTGCCACAAGATGTAAGAAATAGATTGCCTAAGTTTCAAGGAAATAATGCAATCACTGGTGATCATCACTTGAAGCTCTTTGTCAATATAATGGAGGAATTTGAAATGTAGTTTGAGGATGTGTACATTAAATTGTTTATCATACTCTAGAAGAAGATATAAAGGGAGGTATAAATCTTTGCCGAGATAATTCCCATTGATTCCTGTACAAAAATCAATAATGCTCTTAGACTCCATTATGGTGATAAAACAAACCCTAGGTTTCCGGTATAAATTTGATAAATGATTCCTAGACAAAAATCAATAATGCTCTTAGACTCCATTATGGTGATAAAACAAACCCTAGGTTTCCTTTACGAGAATTTGAAAATATTAAGAAGAATCCTAATGAATTAGTGCATGAGTTCAATACAAGATTTAACAAAACATTGAGAAGACTGCCTTTTAATTTAAGGCTATGTGATGAATCATGTCCGATAAATTATTCAGATGCATTTGATAAAAAGATGCTTAATATTTGAGGGATAAGAACCCTAGAACTTTAAGCGAGACCTTTACAATGGCTCTGCAAATTGAGAACAACATTAAAGCGGTTGCAAAACCTCTTAAGAAGGATGGTGTTAAATTGATTCACCCAGAGAAGCCTCAATCAAGTAAGGCTGTGGATCTTGAGGAAGTTGTAAAGACTTTGGCCGGAGTTGTCAAAGAAATATCTTACAAGCTAGCCAAGTTAGAGAAAGGAATTGGATAAGGTTCCCAAGGTCCGCATAGGCAACAAGGATAAGGCAGATTTACAAGTCATCCTAGAAATGATTAGAGATCTCGATGATAGAGGTAAATGACCCATGGGAGCTAGACACCCCAAGCTAGGGAGAAGAGAGTAGTCCCGATCCTCTAAATGCCGAGTTGTTGTTGAAGAGAAAAATGAAATTTATTGGTGTGACAAATGTTTCTTGCCCCACCCACCATGTGAAGTAGATCAAAAATTTGAAGAGGCTGATGATGATGATAACATTGATGATGATGCATGCATCGCGGAATTCTCTACAAGCTTACAACAAGGAGAAATTTCAACTAAAGTAATAAGTGCAAGAAATACTACAAGTTTTTTGGATTGCATTCAATGGGTACCTCTTCTTCCTCCCTCTCATACTTTAGAAATAGATATGGTACAAGCTTTTGAACTTCCTAATAATGATTTTGAGTATCTAAGGGATTTAATGATTAAGAAGTATGGTGGAGGAATCCCATTAGAAGAGTATAGGTAGTTGTTAATGAATGATGTTGTTGCCCAAGAAAAGGAGTATAACACAAGAAGTAAAGCTATCAAATGGGAAATGGCTCAAAACAAACTAAAAATCCCAATTCTCACCAATATCCCAAAAGAAACTCCAAACAAAGATGCATCTAGAAAAGGCCTTTTTGTCTCAAGTAGAATTGGTATTCCCCGATGCTCAAAATGTGAAAAATCATGTGCCATTCGATTAGTTTTTCAATCTTTCTCCAAATGCTACTTTGCACAAATACATTCCTTATGACAGTTCCCAAGTCTTGAGTCGATTAAGATTTCTATTCCAATTATTTAACTACTTAGGATTCTAAGCACAAGAAGAGGACCTTTGAGTATTTGGGATTGGAAGAAGATAGGAGTACCCAAGGCAAAAATATAAATAATGTAGACACTCCTCCTCCAACCATTGCAGACCTAGAAAAACCACCAGCATTGGAGGAGATAGGTGAACCACTTGAAGTTTACTTGGGAACATCTTTGGTTGAGTCTTAATTAAATGTTGATCCATCTTTTACAATGTTGATTATTAAGGATGATCACTTTGCACAATTGTATGTTTGATTTTTGCATCATTCAATGTTATGCCTTTAGAGGTCATGAATGGATTGAACATTAAAGTGAAAGAAGGTTATGGCAAGTGTCTTGTAATAGATTCTAGAGAGGTTCCAATTTTAGGATGTGTAAAAGGTTTGGTGGTTCAACTTACTGAACTTATCCGGTCAAGAACTTGAAACTTGATATTATTATTGTTGATTACCCTGCCAAATGAGGCATTTTGTTATCAAGAAAGTGGGTTACAAGTGTTGGTGGAAGTGTTCATATGGATATGTATTTTCCACTATTCCAATTGAAGTCACCTTGTAAATCTGTATGGAGAGAAGAATATGTTGCACCTCATTTAAGATCCCAATAATTCTTCTTATGAAGTGTTGCATGCTGATGTAGATGTTGATAAATTTTTTGGATTTGCTAATGGAAAAGAGCACAAGATTGATCAATGTAAATGTCTTGAACAAGTAGGTTTTCCTTGGACCTTTGTTATTTGATGGAGCTTGTTCCAAGTTTAGAAATGGTGCTGTTATTGTTCTAATTTCTCAAGGCTAGGAAGAGTTCATTTTTTCTTTGAAACTCAAATTTGAATGCACTAACAACATTGCTGAATATGAAGCATTGATTTTTGGTTTGTGAATTGCATGGAAATATGGTGTAAAGGATATCATCACAAACGAGATTCAAAACTGATTGTCAAGAAAATTAGAAACCTATTTGCTACTAAAAATCAGAGAATGAAACAATACAAGCATGTAGTCTAGGATTTGATTGAAATATTTGATTCATTTAATATTGTGCACCATGATAAAAATTTTAATGCTGTTATAGATAAGTTAGCGGTGTTAGGATCCGATTTGGAAATTAGACAAAGTATTCCATTTGGTGAGTATGATGTTGAAATAATAACAAGGCCATCCGTCCTCGACAATGTCAAAAATTGGCAAGTGTTCGATGATGATGCCAAGGTGAAATGGTTTCTATAGAACCAAGGTGAGTTTGATGACCAAAATATAGATTAGGAAATAATGGTGTGTGTTCTTTGAAGGAAAGGAAGCTGTATTTGGCAAAGGGTAAAAGCACAATAAAATGTCCCACTTTTTGGTATGGTTTGTACCTTAGTAAACATGAATTTTTAGTTTAATTGATTTTCTAAAGGTAATAGCCACAAAACCATACACATTCATGAAATTCCAAAAACTAATGAAATGTTGTGTTTAGAGTGTAGAATACATGTATATTTTTAAAAAAATTGGCAAAAAATATGGTCTTTTTCTTAATTTTATTCATATGTTGTTTCTTATGTTATTAAAGAGGAATGACTGTCCCCGGTAGTTTTTTTAAATGAAAACTTATCTTTTCACCATGAAATTTTAGATATATGTTCAAGATTATAATTTTGATGTGCTGTCAAATTTTCATATTTTTTTGACTTATATATTTTTTTAATTAATTATTTAGTAACAATATTTTAAAATAAATGGCGTCCATATTTCTATGCCAATAACTTTTAATATTTATATCAAAATTAATTTTTTTCACAGGTAAGAAGAAGAATTCAACAAATACTAAGTATATTTTTTTCAATTTTTTTGATATATTCTACTATTTTTCAAATTTGGTTGATTGTGTACTATTGATTGTCCTAAAATACCATATGTTAGTAAAAATTAAAAAATAAATAGCAAAACAGATTTTAAAAAAATGAAAATTACATTTTTAGAAAGCTAATAAAAATCTAAATTTTGTGTCAAAATTTTGTAATTTAACTAGTTCGTTTACCCTAATTACATGGCACCCGAGTGGTAGATTTTGGCTCACAATTGTCCCCCAAAAGGATTTGGAGCCAAAATGTGCCACTCAGTGCCCTGTTAGTGCCACTCAGAGGGGTTCGCGTGATGGGGGTTCACGCAAACCCCCATTCGTGTGAACCCCTTCTGCGCCACCAAAGCGCCGCCAAAACGTCTCCTTCTAAATTTAATGTTTCGCAATTGTGTCTCCCCTTCTAAATTCAATATTTTACAAGTAACTTATTTAATATTGTTTGTTTTTTATGTTTTAAATTTAGTTTTTATCATATTTTTTTATTTCAAAATAAGTTTGTTTTTTTAATTGTTTTTAACAAAAATATGTAATATTAAATTAGAAAAGTTTTTTTACATATTAAATATAAATTCTATTAAACTTAGAAAAGTTCTTTTAAAGTTATAAAAATAAAATTAAAAATAACCTAATTTCTACCGAGATTTGTATATAAAAAGAGTTACATGCATATATAATTTTGTATCGAGTTTACTCTTAGACATTTTGATCTATCACGATTTATGTGTGCGGTGAAAATTATTGAAGTGGATGAATAATGGGAAATGCAAAGAATGAGAAACGAAAATATACTGAGAGGAAGAGAATGCAAAGAAGAATGCTAGAAGATCTATTCGTAGGAGGGCACAAAGAGAGAGAGAAGACACAACAAATGAAATGCAATGCTACAAAAATTGGTACATATGTATAAAAACCCTTGATAGATTGTAATTTTTTTTTAGTTCTAAGGTTTAAATATGATAATATGTTTTTAGATTGGGTAAAGGCAAGGGTTTTGATAGGATCCCATCTGTATGTTTATGGACACAGATCATGATGCACAATATTATGTGAAGTGATAAAAAAGTTATGGAATTACTTCCCAAGAAAAATGTGAAACACTTGGTGAAGATGGATTTACAAAAATTAAAAGAATTTTCCCAACAAGAACCACTATCACGAAAGAAAACAAAAAAAGTGTAGAGATAATATATGGTGAATTTTTAATTTGACTACGATTCTTTAGAGCACATTTGTTGGTTACATTCTTGAATCATGTTGATATGAGGGAAATATTAGAATTGTTGGGTGTTGATTTTGGATGGAAAAATTCAAAACATGAAGAAGAATAATTTTTGGGAACATTTTTAAAGGAATAAGTTCTTTGGGTACAAAAACTAGGTCTATTGATAAGAGTATTTCTCATAGAGCAATATTAACTTCAGTTGTAAGTGAAGATACAACAAAGAATCGTCATGTTACCGTCATTGCTAAGGCATTGGGTTTATCTAGAAAGACGGTCAACAAGTATGAAAAGAGGAGGAAGACATTGGATGACTCTACTATGGAAGGAAATTGGGAACTAATGTGTAGAAATCCACATTCTAATAAAATAGAGGATAATATTGTGAAGATATTTTTTGATTTTTGGACTAAGAGGACTCATCCTTCTCCGAATGTGAGGGATGTTTTAAAACATAGGATAACTCACAATAACTATGATGAACATATAAAACATTGGCTTGAAATAACTCAACATGAGATGTACATAAAGTTTACAAAAGAAAATCCAGATGTTAAGATTGGACAACGAATGTTTAAAAATTTGAAGCCTTGGTATGTGCGAGCTGATAAATTCCTTGACACATGTTGTTGTCGCTATCACGTTGATTTTGATTATCACTATCAGGTACAAAAGAATTTATAGATTGAATGTATATATATTTTGAGGCGTTCTTTCATTTATATCTATATATTTGAAATTTGCTTAAATATAATTTTTTGAGATGTGATTTAAAATTAATGTATTTCAAAATCTATGTTTTTTCAGGTGTATAGAAAGTTATGGGAAGAAATTGCCCCACCTACATGTGTCAGTGAATTCATAACTTCAATTCTTTGCACAATATCCGATGATCATGTCGATGATCATATGAATTACATCAAAGGTTTTTGTGACAAGTGTGGGGACTTGAAATTATTGCCAAAAACAAATGAAGATTTCGACACAGTTAAAATGGTTGCTTTAAGAGGTGATCTATATATAAATTTATGTTTTTAAATTTGGATGTTAGATTTTATTTTGGTATTTATGTATACTTCAAATGAATACATGATAATGTGTCCATGTTATGAATTGATTTTGTAGGTTCAAATACGTAAAATATTCAACAAGGCTTGGAAAAGATGCAACCAGGTTGGACTTGGTAGAAGAGGAAATCCTCATTACTACATTCATGAAAGTTTCAAGTTTAATTAGTCCGTACATCAAACATTCTTACTATTCAAAGTGGCGGGATACACAATTCAAGACTAATAGAAACACATTCCCTATTGGTTCCATATTGTCTGTGGTTGATTTTTCTGAGAATTACTCATTTTCTCATCAAAAATAAATTCAAACACAATATTATCATACTTGACCAGGTTACTATCATGGTTCAAGTATTTTATAGGCATGCACAATTGGATTTGGATGGGGTTGAAAGTACATATGTGAAGCAAATGATCAAGAAGGAGTATCAATTCTATATAAGTGATGACAAGGAACATGACACCCACTTTGTGCAACATTTTTTGGTTTGTTCTTTCAATATCTTCATCAACGAGGAATACAAATAGATCAACATTTTTTTGGTCAGATGGTTGTGCATCACAATTCAAATCCTCTCGCCTTTCTTTGACCTCAGTTGTTATCATTGTCATCACAAAATTCCTTATTTATGGAAATTTTTGAGAGTGGTCATGGGAAGGGATAACACGATGGTGCAGGTCCATGCATCAAATGTGCTCTAAAGAAGCAAAGCTTTGATTATGAGGGAGATCGATTTATTGATGCCCACATTGTTGTTGAATGGTGTAAGAAAAATTTTACAGTTTAGGTTTAGACCTCAAAGGATTCAACATCACACACTTCAACCCCACACAAAGTGTTTTGGGAGATAAAAGGTACATGCACATTTAAAACATAGATATGTAGATCTTGATGTGATTTATTAAGTGAACTACAAGTTACTAACTTTAAATTTTTTTATTCTGATTTTTATTGTTTGTTTTAAAATTTATTAATCTTTTGAGCATGATTAAATGAAGGTATTTATTGAAGGACAAAGTATGGATGTGAAAGGATTCCCAATTATAGGTCTTTACACTCTTTGATGACTACGAATAGTAATAACTGGACAATCTGTACAAGAGATTATTCTTGTTTTTGTTATGAATGCATGAACAAATCATATTTAGAGTGCAATAGTCATTAACATGGGTTAGTGGAAGCAAGTTCCTTTAGTTGTGGATGAAACATATGGATCAGATCATGATGATAGTTTTGAAGATGTGCCATTAATTTCAACCGATTATGACCACATATCTAGATTTGGTTAAAAAAGGTATGTTTTATTTGAAAGGATCAAGTATAATTTTATAATTAAATATATATATATAAGTTATACTATATACATGGATCATTGAATGTTTATTTGCATTTTGTTGTAGGAGATGTATTTGCAGTCATTCTTTGAAGAAGTCAATATTGAGAAAGTGGAGTACTACTTTCTGCGTTGCATAGAAGAGAGAACAAAGCGAACATGTGAAATAAAAAGTGAAGTGAAAACATTTTATATTGGATCGGTTGTAGTGCAGGAACATACTTACAACAAGTGAAAGCCTTCCAAAGTGGGATTCAATTTGTTGATTACAAACTAGACAAAAAGGTGTATCATTACACCCATCACATAATTGCTACAGGGTTACAATTGCAGCAGTGAAGACTACAAATAGTAAACGCAAAAAATGGAGACTAGATGTAGAAGACCATGAAAAAATATTACAGGTCATTGAACAATGAGCAGAGCCACTTGGTATTAAATAGAAGGACATGTAATAAATTACTAAACCTTTTGATAATAAACTAGTAAGCTATAACATTGTATTTTCTACTTGGAGGGACTATGGAGACCATTATACAATAAAATTGTTTAATACTTTTCATTCTTACTTGTTGTGAGATGGTTTATGGTTTACTTTAAGTATTGTGATATGGTTGTTACATGGAAGTATGTATGGTATAAACATGATTTATGATGTGGATGTATGTTGCATTATTATTTTTAATGTGGAAATGTTAGTTGGGAATTCAGATGTACATAGTTTTTGATATATGTTATTTGTTTAGTTGTGAACCAAAAGGTTGTATATGGAGTACCCTTATCACTGTACAAGTTTATCATATTTCAATATGCTTGGAATTGTGTTGATTCATTAAGGATTCATTATGTCATAGAGAATGAGATAGGAGGGAAATAAGGTTCTTTCACTTAGACTGATTAGTGAATAAAAAATAAGGTTTTTCTTATGCATTATTATTTTTAATGTGGAAATGTTAGTTGGGAATTCAGATGTACATAGTTTTTGATATATGTTATTTGTTTAGTTGTGAACCAAAAGGTTGTATATGGAGTACCCTTATCACTGTACAAGTTTATCATATTTCAATATGCTTGGAATTGTGTTGATTCATTAAGGATTCATTATGTCATAGAGAATGAGATAGGAGGGAAATAGATTGTAGAATATGTAATGGAACATAGATTGTGAGTAACTAGAAATACAAGGAGAGAAATCTCCTACAATCAGGAAGGGGAATGTATCCTAAAAAAAATCCTAAACAAGGAAGTTACCATTTTTATGGTATATATGTAGAGCATGCTAACATGTGGGAGACATGGTTAAATAATACAAGAAATGTGAAACATGATAGTATTAGTCTTTCTGGGTATAGTTGATTAAGAAAGGGGAAATAAAATCTCTTAACTCCCTTATTTTCTCTCAAATGCCTTACAATATTTATAGTTAGAAAAATTTAGCTATAAAAGATTGACTATAAAGAATAATGGTTAGAATTTATTTCATCTACCAAGCCGAGTGATGGTTGAAACCGAGAGTCTCCACATGGATTTTGAATCACATGTCTAGAAAATGTGTGGCATGTTTCAAGGTGTTTTGGAAGCACACAAGAGTGGTATGATTATGTGTGCTTAGCATGAGGTATTTTGGAGGAGTTAAGTGCTTCACATTTTTACAATGGTGCATCTTGGCACTAAAGAATAACAATGGTGAACAACGAATTTTTTTCATAAGGGTGCAATATGTCAATGATGGTGTGAGGCTTTAAAGGCTATGGGTAGAACAAATTGTTTTTCTAGTTTTATGATAAAGCAAAAGAAGGTCCATAAAATTTTCAAGTGTAAGTCTTGCATGAGATTGCAAGAAGGCGTAATTTGACCAAGAGACATGCTTGTATGGACTAAGGATGTGTGAGTGTTGTAAAGAAAGTGGATGAATGTATAGTATAGGTTATAGATGTAATGAGCGGAGATTAATGGTGTTAAAAATATGTGAGAACTATGGATTAGTATGCACAAGATTGCAAAAAGTGTGAAGATTATTTGAGAATGATTTCAAATTTTTAACATATTATTTCATAAGAATGTATATTATTAGCAATGCTTACTATGTTGGTTGAAGTTCAGAAATATATATCATCTTAGGTATAAAATTTGAGGCAGGACACCTTTTATGTGCAAGAAGAGTTACAAGAAGACATAGAGTTAGCTACCTTAGAAAGAGAGGAGGAGAAAGAGAGAATGTAATTAATATGGAAGGTTTTGATACAAGGATCAATTACCAAGAAAATTTAAATGGTTCTCTAAGGAGAAAATGGACGAATTTCTCTTTTCTAAGTTTCTAAGAAACAAAATCCTTCCAATTGCAAAGATATTATATGATTTGGAATATATTTTAATGTAAAATGCAATTCGTGATGTTGTATTATTTGTTTGCAAGACTCTAAGTGGTTCACATGACCTATATGACATTTTATTCCTACATAAACAAAAATATATGTAGATTTATTCATAATTGCATGTGTCCAAAATGGGTGTGAGATGACTTTAAAATAGAAAGGATGTGTAAAAAATGATCTATTGCCCAAAATAACCCCCAAAAATGATCTATTACAATCTATGGTCATTAGGAGTCTTATTTCAAGTTGTTAATTGAATGATCTATTGAACTTAAACTTTCATCATATATGATTCAAATAGTAACATAAGCCATTATACCATGGAATGTTTAATGTAACATAAAGTATTACTAAATTACCTAAGAATTGAAAATGATTCAATATAGAATTTTAACGAAGTTTACAATGTTATATCACAAAAATGAAGGGTATTTAATATCTTATCTATCATTATATACCTATTATGATATCATCAAGAGACAAAAATGAAAGATAAGGGGGTGTCTTATATTCACATCCATAATTGTAAATACACGTGTCTAAGACATATATCAAAATATATTAATAATACACGTGTCTAAGACATATATCAAAATATAATAATCATGTCTAGAATGAGTATGAGTATATATACATGTCTAAAATCTCTAAAAGTATGTCTAAAATGTCTAAAATCTATAAAATATCACTGAAGTCTCCTCCGTGCACTAGGGTGAGTGCCAGACCCCTCACTACGCTCTGTTGCACCCTACATGTTAAAAAAAAGGAATATACACGTCATAAACTATATATAGCATGTACCATATATTAAAATATATAAGCAAAATTCTACAACAATTTCTTGATTAATTCAATACATCATATAACATATATGTACAATTGATTACCTCAGTATCTATCCCTGGGTGGATGTTGGGAGTATCTACGCTATGTGTAGATCTCTATCCCGTAGATCCCTGTGAAACAAAATAAATAAAATGTAAGAAGTTGATAAATAAGTTTTTGAATAAAGTTCACTAATTTCTAACATTTCAATTTAGATTAAATATTAATTGTATTAAAACAAATGTATTTATATCTCTATGGAACGCATCTCCAAATGTATGGGATTTTCATCTATGACCTCAACACCAAAAAATATGTCACCAACTGAGCCAAGTTGACTGCAGACCTGGAACATCAAGATCCATGTTGTGCTCAGTCAAGAGTTGTGTGTATGTGACATGGGTAGATGGTCTGGGCTATAAAGCTCCACACATTGGAGCAGAAGCATAAACACAGAAGTACATGTTTAATTTTAATATTAATAAATTGTAAAGTAATAATCAATTAAAATAAATTTTAATTATATTAATGGTTTAATTTTCACACACTAGAACAAAAATGTGTTGAACATCAGGAGTGACGATCCCAACAATAGGAAGTCTATCTGTAGTAGTAGAGGTAGTACCCTGACTAGAAGATAAACTCCCACTCTACTCTATAAAATCTAAAACCCCCGATAGTGGAATGCTGCAATGCGGAGCAATCACCTCATACACACGCAACAAGTCAGCAGCCATGATGAGTCCTTGCTAACATGCCTGAGCGGGATCTATAACTAGCTCAAAGTCATCTAGGAAATCAAAGATGCACGAGCATATACCTTAGTGTATGCATCACAGCTTCTACTAACACCTCCACTGCTAGTGTTCGTCTCTAAAGGTACTGACCCACATGGTCAGAAGAGATCAATTGGGTCTCATGAGTAATTCCAGCAAGACCCTCGATAACAACCTCATGTGTAATCATAACGATAGGTGCTGCAACATCCTGAAAGCCTGATAAGAATGGTCATGGCCTTGGTACAAGCTGCTATGCATCAACAACTGTAGGAGCTCCCTCCTTTCTATATGCATGTCTGTGGCTAATACAACCACGCCCCTGCCCCAAATAACTAGGGATGTCTAAATAGTTCACCTTTAGGTTTAAGTGAACCTCAACATGTAGCATCATTATGAAGTATAACGGTAATTGGTCATTATTCAGAAATTGGCCTTGAGAGGCCACAAATCTAGGATAAATCAAAGGGGCACATAGGGGACATGAACATTTGTTTACATAATATGCACTTATTTTCCATTTATCTGCATAAAAACTCCAACAAGACCTCTTAACGACTTCCTTATCGGAAAGTCATGATGTAATCTCATTATAACCTACATCTCCTAAGACACTTGATTTTAATGAATCCATAAATTTTTTTATTGACTTAGAATCAAATGGGTTATATGTTTTCAAACTTGTCTCTATTCTACGAAGATCAACTAGTATTTTTTCACAATGGGCTTTATACTGCCCAACTGTAGTTGGATTTTGGAGAATAGATTGCAATTTTGCAATCTCTAAATCGGTCCTCTCAAACAAATTAGGAGTGGAAGAAGCCATGACTGTAAAAAAAATGAAAGTAAAATTCAATTAATAGTACTTTTAATTAAAAAAATCCTAAGATATTCTCCTATATTAATGAAAATAGAAATATGAAATTTTCAAGCTTCAATGCAACTAATATAGAAAATAAATTACAAAATCAAATAAATTACATAAATTACAAATCACATAAATTACAAAATTTCCCATCTAATCAAATGCAAGAAACATATTGCACATATCGTTGAGTTCCTACACAACATCACACAATAAATTTTGGTGCACGTAATTAGGAAACTACATAATAACCTAAAGGCTATGATATCATATATCAACTTAGGAATACCTAGACCAAAATTTTCATGTAGGATTAGATTCAATGAGCTAAATTGTATACAATAATATTCTCTATAAACTTTGAATGAAACTACTTTACAAAGTGGTGACAAGATGACATATTTCTAATATATTGTCAACACATTGAGCGGATTCAAAAATACCATTTCATTTGATCAATACGAATTCCTTTAAAGAAAAAATATTCAACAAAATGGTATAATTGTTAATATGTAATATCATGTTTCTCTTAGTAAACGAAATTGATATTAAGGATCATACTTATTCTAACACACAAATTATAGAATTCGATATTTTCAATAAAAAATTTAAGTCAATTTATGTTAGACATAATATTGGGGCCAAAAATGTTTTGCAAAAAATTAGAGGCCATGTCTACAACTCAAATTATAATCTCATGATATGAATAGTGTGCCTTCTATTATGCAGGTATATGTTTAAAATACTTTCTTAGTGACATGGTGTATATATTTCCTACAAATGATAGTCTATTCAAGTTTTGTGCCATGAATAAGACCATAAAAAAATTATACCACTATCTAATAAACCCCAATCAATGACTAAGCACCTTATGTTCAAATCCTAAAAACAACCTTATCTCATGAGGCACTGGGAAGTCAAACACTATTATTTAAATCCAAGAAGGTATTTCCAATGTTTGGAAAAATAATAAAACACTTATTATATTTAGAAATTGTGACCAAATTGGTGGTGTTTATTAAAAACAATGAAGAGGATGGTAGTGAGGACCCATATTCATTCAAATAATACCCATCAATAATGATTATCGATACCTTAATGACATCCAAGGAAAATTTAGCACTCACTATTAAGAGATTGTTATCTTTAAGTTAAATTTATGTGGCTGCTCCAATCTTGATAAGAACTTCCCCTACATATAGCTTTGAAATTCTCTTAGAATTTTTTTCCATTAACACACCATTGATAAGTAGTAAGAGGTATATGAGGGAATGATCAGACAAAAATCTAGATATTAGCCTTAAACATTAGCACGATGATGAACACAAGTGAAAATGGGAGTTGTGATCTTAGATGTGAAATACATGGAGAATTAAGAAGAATAAACATGTTCTTTGATATCGATTTCAAGATAAGAATATTGGAATGAAAATGAACAATAATCTAGTACAAAGAAAAATTATATTCACATTGATTCAAATGAAGAAAGATTACAAATATATATAGCCAAAGGATGACTATTCATTTCATCTTCCAAGAAGACTCTTCACATTTTTATGATAATTATTCATCTCCCAATACAAGAAAAAATATCTCCTACATATTACACCTAAGATTGCTTAATAGTATGTACTATAACATTACATCACATGGTTTTGAACATGTTGAGGTTAGTCCAACCTAGTAACTCCTAAGACATTTTACTAGGATTTGATGTTTGAAGTATTATAAGCGTTTGGATAAATAATAGCCCAACTATATATCATCTTATCATAATGCACATGCACAAATAAAGAATCCAGAAGCTAAGGAAAATATGAACCTACACCCAAAATTTCGGACTAGTTAGAGAAATGCTTGACGATTTTGTAACCCCCAGGATGGTTTTGAACATAAAAATGTTTGCAGTCCCTTTCATCAATGATACTATCTAGCAATTGATAAAATTATCCGAGGCATATTTCTAGAGAGATAAAATTACAATAATTTCTAATGAATGTCTCCTGAGCCCATAAGTTTCTAAATTATGTGATTAATGTGCACCCACCTAAGATATGCAAATAAGTTAGGTTGTTCTATTACACATCGCTTTGCAAATATTACTATTTTTAAACCACATCTATTTATCAATATAGTGTACTTAACATTAGAATAAGACTCAATATTTTCTATATTCTAAAATACACTTAGTTCTAGTTTTTAATATATTTGGTGTAAAAGAGTTAAATTAATTAGAAAAATGATGTCCTCAAGGAGGATATTTTGGCATAGGAAAATAACAGAGTGAAATTAAAAAATTGAGTGGAGTTTTTAGAAGAGATTCAATTCAGAAAGGTAGGGCAATTCCATCTGAAAGAGAAGCCTTTATTTGATAGTTATCACCATGACATCCCATTGAATAATCGATTATTTTTCATTGTAGTCAATATATGTTTTATATTTAGATTTGGATTTCCCTACAAAAAACTACGTTGTTTTTGTTTTTGGTTTGTTTTTTGTTAAGTTTTAATGTGTTGTTAAATATTTTTAAGGGCACACTTTGAATGTATGAGAATATTCTTTAGGGCACATCTTGAAGTAATAACACGTTTTAATTGGGATTGCATTAGGGTATTCCATAGTTACATTAAAATATCATGTAGTAATTGTATTAGTTTATCAAACAATTCAACACTTGTTGCATGAAAGTACATGAGCTATTTGACAATATGTCTTGAGGAAATGTGGTCAAATGGACTTCAATGTTTTGGATGATGCAAAATATTGTAGCTTAGATAAGTAGGTGAATTGTTTAACATAATGTCTCAACAAAATGTGGTCACACGAATAACAATGATTGTAAGATGTGCATATAAATGTCTTTTACATTGATCCTTTCAAACTCTTTCAACTAATGAAGCCCAATACAACATACCCTTAGTCAATTATGCAATGAAAAAGTGAACTTTATAAGGATACTCTTAAACTCTTCCAATTAATGAAGCCCTATGGAACATACCTAGCCAATTGTATAATGACGTAATGAATTTTACCTAAATAATGAGTACAATGACTATGATAATGAGTATAATGACTATGTTAGTGAAAATAAAATTGATATATTTTATAAAAAATTTAGAAATCAGTATTGATCTTAAACAAAACAAGCTCGAAAAATATAGATTTGGATTTACTTGTGCTCAAAGCTCATTTTTCCTTCCAATATTTCTTCCATTCTTTATTGTTTTCAATGTCCAAAGAACCTAACATACCATTGTTTACGACATTCCTCATATTCCTTAACACACAATTGCATTTAATGTCCTATTTCTCAAAATGTTATTGCTTATTGTCGCATGCTAATGAATAGGGTTGTGATCTTCAATGACAGGATCCCAATCAATATATTTTCATATGGTTTTGTTCCTTTTTTTGTATTATCCTTAATTTCTAAAGCAGAGACACAAATACTAACCAACGGGTTTTAAATTTAATATATCATTACACCAGAAATTACAGTTTTCATAGCACCATTATTCTTCTACTATTGGAAACTGAACACCCAATTTTTGAAGCCTGGTCATGATACAAGAGATTTTAAATGGGGTTTTACAAAAAAATGAGCTAGGGTTTTGTAAAAATGGTATTGAAATGGCTAAAAAATGGGTTTCAATTTTTTTCACCCAAATACATCACCAATACAAATGGCTACAAAATGGCTATGAGTAACATACTTGGTCACTCGTCGTTTGCTAGTGGGCTCATTTGCTCATGGGCTGGTGGAATCATTTGCTCATGGGTTAGTGGGCTCCTCGTTAGTCTGGTCTAGTTTGGCATCATTAGTGGGCTCCCTTGCTCATTTGCTGGTCTAGTTTGGTCTCGTTTGGTGTCATTGGTGGGCTCCCTAAATATTCACGTGAATGGAGGTGAGCAGAGGAAAATGAATTCTTCCGTAGCACATCCAATATATAAACAGGATGGTTCACGCGAAAGCGGTTTGCACAAACCCCCATTTATGCGAACCACTTTAAATGTTACACACGGTAGGATAATGGCCTACATGGAGCTTTTCCCGAACCGAGTTTGGGAAAATGGGGGTTCGCGTGAATCCCCCTTGCCAACCAAACTGCTCCTTCCCCACTCATATTTTTAGGACATCAAGTGGGACACAACACCATGCGTTGACCCATCATCCGGCTAAAGACAAACATGATTCCTAGAGGTTTGGTGGCACTTGTATCAAACTTTTATAATGATTATTGCATTATTAACAAAATAATGTTAGTTTCAAGATATGTGGAAGAGCATGACACTGGGAAAAAGGAAAACCACGTAAAATCTTGTTAGGAAGTAATCGAGAAAGAAAGACAAGAAGTCCTATGTTCAATTTATAAAGAAATATCAAGACTACCTAGCTTGGTCTTACTCGAGTTAAAATAATACAAGGAAGATTTGTTCCAAAATGAAATTCCTCTTGAATCTAATGCCAAGACTTTCAGCAAAAAATAGAGGCCAATCAATCTGCTCCTTTCTTTGAAGATGCAAGAATAATTGAATAAATCGAGGGATGGAGGGATCATTCAGCCCACAAGGTACTCATCTTGGGTTGTAAATTTAGTACCTTTTAGAAAAAAGAATGATGATATAAGGTTGTGCATGGAATTTAGGTTCTTGAATAAAGCATCATTGAAAGATAATTACCCTTTGACAAACATGGAGAATATGCTACAATTGGTAACTATTTCTGAATTTTTATCCACTTTGGATGGTTTTCTCGGCTAAAATCAAGTTGTTGTGAAGGATTCAAAAAGAATAAAGACTTCCTTTACCACTCGTTGGGGAACTTATGTCTATGTTAGGATGCATTTTGGCTTAATGAATGTTGCAGCAACTTTCCAAAGATTAATGGATGTACCGTTTGTTGGTTATATTAATGATTTCATTTGTATTTATCAAGATGATGTAACTATGTTTTCCGAGAAAAATAAATGATCACTTGAAATACTTGGAGAGAATGCTATTAAGCTGTAGAGAGTTTGGCATATCATTGAATCCCAAGAAGTTCCATTTTGGAGTGCAAAAGGAAAAATTACTTGGTTACATTGTATCAAAGGAAGGGGTCATCATTGATTCCAAGAGAGTGGAAGCCATCAAGAAGATTCCAATTCGAGAACTAAGAAGAGATTTCAATCCCTCTTTGGAAAAATAAACTTTATTAGAAGATTTGTATCTAACTTTGTTGAGATGACCATCCCCATTACTAGCATGCTGAAGAAGGGCCAAGTTATTAAATGGAAATAATCTTCCATTCAAGCTTTCAATGGGATCAAAGAAGCATTAAAGCATGCCCCCATTTTGGCAGCTCCAAATTACAAGAAGCCTTTTCAAATGTTTTCTTTTGCTTTAGAAAACACCATTGCATCTGTTTTGTTATAGAAGGATTATGAAGGGGGTGAGAGAAGAGTTGCCTTTTGTAGTAAGGCATTACAAGGAGCTGAGTTGAAGTAAACCATCATGGAGAAGCAAGAATTTGCCTTGGTGAAAGCAAGAAATGTTTTCAGACCTTACATTTGGAGCTCTAAAGTTGTTGTTTATGTTCACCACATCATGGTCAAAGATATCTTATCAGAAATGGAGCTCTCAAGAAAAATATGCAGATGGGTAAACAAGTTGCAGGAATATGACATGGATATACAAACCATGAAATTGATCGAGTTTGGGCATAGCTAATCTTATGGCTGAGAGAAATTTGTAAGCTATTGATTATAATGAAGTAGAAGGAGAAAGGGTGGATGTCCTTGAAAATTTGGTAAGCTCGAATGGTAGAAATATATAATATTTTATCTCGAGACATCTATGCTTCCCTAAAGATTTGAGTAAAAATTAGAAAATATCTCTTAAGTTAGCCTCTGAAAAATATGTCATTAATAATTTTGGGTTATCTTGGAAGAACCCCAAGGGAGTGCTATTTAGATGCATCATTGAAGATTACGTCCCCAAAATAATTTCTAATCTCCATGGAGGTGTTTGTGGGGGACATTTTTCTAGAAGATTTACAACACATAAAATCTTGAGGGCTTGTTATTAGTAGCCAACTCTCTTCAAAGATACAAATATATTGATTAGGAAATGTGAAAGTTGCCAACATTTTTCTGGAATAATGAAAGCTTCAGGCTCCCTTCCTTTACATCTTGTGTCAATTGAAGCCCCATTTAAGCAATGGGGTATGGATTTCATTGGCAAGATTTCAAATTGTTCCAGTGCTGGTCATAAATGCATTCTTGTATCCACTCATTATTTTACTAAGTGGGTGGAAGTAATCCCCACCAAGAAATCAACACACCAAGTTATCATGGAATTCATGCTAAATCAGATCATATGTAGATTTGGATTACCGGCCTAAGATTGTTGCGATAATGCCATGAGTTTGAGCCAAACATTTGGTGGAAATGTACAAAGGGTATGAAATCAATTTGACAAATAATTCTAAGTACAATCCCCAACGAAATGGACAAGCTAAGTCCAATAATAAAAATTCATTTAATATCATTAGAAGAACCTTAGAGCTAAACAAAAGAAGTGGGGTGAGCAAATCGAAGTTTGTTGTTTGGGCTGAAAAAATCATCACAAAAGAGCTACTTTGGTAAAATCCCATTTGAGTTGGTATATGGAACTCCACTTTACTACCCCTTCATTTGTAAGTGTCTTCATTTAAGTTTGTTCAACCAATTGAAGATCAAGAAGTTAGTCCATATGATGCTTGATTCAATTAAATTATTGAGTTAGATGAAGAAAGAAGGGCATCCCATCGAGTGGAATGTGAAGTTAAGAGAAAAGTGAAGAAGTTATTTGATAAGAAGGTGACTCCAAGATCTTTCAACATTAGGGATATTGTTCTATTATGGGATAGAAGGAACGAAGATAAGGGAAAGCATGGAAAATTTTATTCATTGTGGATGGGCCCTTATTCAATTGACATTCGAATTTGTGAAAATACCTTCTTCCTAAAAGACTTAGATGGGTAATTGCTTGAATTTCCTATTAATGACAGGCATTTGAAACATTTCCTTGATTGATTTCTTAGAATCAAGGTATACTCCATTATATAGTGTCTAGTCTTTTAGTTTCTTTCTGTTTTCATGCTTTTCTATTTTTTTTGTCCTGGTCCTTAGTGGCCATTTTGTTGGTTTATCAGTTCATCCTTGGGGGAGATGGTTATTATTGTTCTACTCTGCAAGCTTATTCTTAGACTTCATTGCCTAATGGCTTATTTTTGGCACTTGGTATACTATTTGTTCTTGTGGCACTCATAATGAGTGCCCATCCTCGAGTCGGAGTTGATGTTGGTGCTCAATTTGATCTCACCCCATTTTTCCTTGAAATTCTTCAATTTGTAGGTTCTGTCATCTTTTCTATCTCCTTGTGTTGATGCATGGAAAATCTACCCTCCATTTGGTTTCCATGATCAGTCCCTTCCTTTGGTTGAGGATCAATTTAAATCCAAAGTTTATTTTCTATTCCTCTATCCATGTGAAATAATTTGTAGCTTAGGGGGAAAATGAGGTTTTTCCCTTCCTTTTGTTCTTCCATAGTCACGTTTTTTTTTCCTATCAATTTTTGTCCCAATATATATGAAAACATGATTAGATGCAGCTTGGAGGATCATATTTGGGCCTTATATACTTTCCAAATTCTCTTTCTTGAAATAAATATTCATTTCCGGCGTAAATGGTTATTTCCCGCATTTTATGGTTTGACAGGTATGTTTTCCTCCTCAAATTTAAATCTCAACATCTATGGAAACATGGACCTTTCTGGTTGGATGTGGCTTGGTGGGGAAATTTTAAAACTCTAAGGCCCGGTTCATTTCAAAACTTGTCCACATGGAGGGTGGCGCTCATCTAAAAATTTTCCTTTTGGTTTGACATTGGAGTTGTGCCAAAGAAACACGTGGAGCTTTCCGCATTTGCCTTTCCTAGACTTAGAAAGTTTTTTCATGTGGCGGTGCAGCTTTGGGCGAGACCATGGACATGTGGAGGGCCAACACTCATTTGAGGATCCACCTCGTGGTCCCACCTTAACAGATTGCGCCAAGGGGACGCGTGGTGGTCCCGCGCTTGTTCAGTGGTCTCGATTTTGTGGACCATCTCAAAGTTATGTCAAGGAGACACTGAGGCTTTCGCGGCTACGATCTATACTTAAACTTTTTAAAGAAATTTTATAAGGCCTGGGACAAGTGGAGGGTTGTGCCTCGCTTAGGACGGGCCCCTAAATTTTATTTTAAAGTACCAAGAAGACACTTGGAGGCTTCCGCTCACTCTACCCTTGCTTGGAATTTTCAATGGCCAAGGAAAATTGTCTCAGACATAAGACACATGGCGCCTTCCACTGATCCTTTAAAGTTTTAACAACTCTACAGATCGAGACACGTGGTGAGCCCACACTTGTTTGGGGTCTCCACTTTTTAGGACCATACTAAAGGTGCACCAAGGTGACACGAGGATGCTTCCGCTGGCTCATTTTTATTGAGACTTTTTAAAAGGTCGAAAGGAATTTTTCTTGGGCTTAGGGCATGTGGAAGGCCCGTGCTTGTTTGGAAACTTTCCACTTTACCTCACCTTTGCAGTTGTGCTTAGAAAATACATGGACAACTCTAATCTAGAATGGGAAGGGAAGAATCAACGGTTTCTATGCATTTCACCTGTTTTTCTATCATTTTTTCTCCAAGTCTCCTGGAGATGCAAATACGCATTGTTTTTCATCATTTTTGATGAAATTCCTTGTCATTTTTGTCTACAAAGTGCTATTGCATGGATTTAGAAATTAGTTTTTGAGTCCAAGAATTTTTAAGGTTGATATTTTTAATTTGAATTGCTCGGGCACTTGTAAAAATGTGAATTACTAGAGAAGATGGATGCATGGAAGAGTCATAGTGGGAAGAGACAGAAAATGATGAAATGATGGAGTTTGCAGGCACAAAATATGAAAAAGGTGTTTCCTCGAGATCGAAAAGGATTACTGTCGAGATCCAATTATACAGAGGCTCCTGAGAATGATTAAAATAGGGATTTCTTGCATCACGAGAATCAGATTTCTTAAAAGGACTATCAAAAAGTTTGTGGCATGGTAGCCTAGTCATTAGTTGAGGGTCTGAGAAATGTGATCAGTTCATAATTGGTCCACCTAGCAGCTTTCGGATGTGTATTTGTTAAACATCGCTTTCTTAGGCAACTTGGTAACAAGAAAAAGTCCCTCAAATATTCTTCTTTTTTGTGGGGGAAATTTGAGTTGAGTGAGTGAGTGAAATGTATAAATTCAATAAGAATACTCTTGCAAAGGTTTAGGGGTTGAATTCTTAAGAGAAAATTAGAGAGAGCCCATCTTCCTGAGAGACCAATCTGAGAAACCTGTTAATTTCCTATGTTTTAGATTTCAATCATGTCAAGTTGGTTGCGAGTGTACAACCATTGAAAAGCTTTGAGACTATTCAAAGAAACTTTCCCTTGCTAATGAATCTAATCAATTTCAAATTAATCTATGTTAATCTGGGACCAATTTGTGTATGCTTTATTTCAGAATGTTTGTAAGTAGTTTTTCTTATTCCTATTGCAATATTTTGTGAAATTCCCTTCGAATCACATAGGATCTCATCCCTATGACATTTTAGTGGCATTTACAATTTCATTTCAAGAAGATCCTTCATCCTGTGATGAGATAAACAATTTAAAATCAATTCAATGTCATTTTTCGATATAGATTTTCTATAATCCTTTCGTCAGTATCTTAGGCATGAGGAACCAGGGGTCTTTGATGGTTTTTTGAGTCTTTAGCTCAAGAATTTGTGTTTAATTCTTGGAGATTATGTGAACCGTGTAAATACGGGCCTCCATTGATGCACACCTTTTAGTTGAAGGAATATCTTAGCTATTCCAAAGATTTATGTCATTTATCCTTCCAATTGTTGTGAATTCTCTATAAGATCTCGTATAATCAATTTTATACGCTTAATATCCCACCAAAATTATTCACTTACCATGAATCCATCTTGAACTACCCCCTGTTTTCCCTATCTCAAAAAATGTATAAATTCTCTGCTAAAATATGTAGAAGCAATCAGGATTCCATAATTTCTGTAGTAACCTTAGCCCGTGTAGGAAATATCACCATTCTTTAGAAGTGACAACTCATGAGAGTTAAATTGTGGTGTATTGATCATATTTTCTCGCCTCCCCTTCCAAATTTTTGCAAAGAAGGATATATTCATTCTCCTTCACCGACAGAGGTTACAAAACCAGTCCTCTCACTCTAGTCAAAAGGAATGACCTAAAGTAGTGAGGATAGATCAAACCCTCGGTGAAGGTGCTATCTATTTCTCCGATGCTCGAGTGACAAAGAGTTAGAAAAATCCCCCCTAGCTAAAACCGACTCATAATATGATCTATCCGTCTCTTGTGTCCTATTAAATCTTTGATGTTTTTTTATTTCCAAGGGATAATCAATTTGGATACCAACATGTTGGAGGCTCGGCCAAGGAGGTTTGGATGGAAATCGGTATTTCCTAAGCTCCGGCCCTTTCAAGGCTCCATTATTGTAACTCAAAATTTTTCTACCAATGGCAGAGTGGGGAAGGAAAAAAGTAATCCTAGGATCTCTCTCGTGAAGTAGGAAAAATATATTATCTCACCTATGTGAATCGATAGATGAAACCCTAATAGAGAGGGTAGTTCCCGTAATGAAGGTGGAAAATATGGTAACCTCCATAGATAGCTTGTATCTCTAGGAGGGAAAAATGAAAATATTCATCTAAACATTGGTTCCGGGAAAGAAAAAAACATTCAGTAAGGGATTTGGGATTTGAGGAAAAACATAATGTTAATGGTGAGTCTGTTGATGCCTTTTAAATTTAGGGATTCGGATGGAGTATCTTTGTTGCTATATGTCAACACTATGGGATACCTTCATTCACTATTGTTGTTTTGAAAAAACTTTCTATATATTTTAAGAGGTGGAGGCCTTTGGTTCCGATTGCAGCACCCATGTTCTCCATTTGACGAGGCTCGATCCTTAATGTTTGAGATTTAGAGAATTTTTTATTAAAATGCGTATCATATGTCATTTCAACAACCTCTTGCTTAATCTCATTGACCTTAATGGGTGCAATGTTGATCATTAGAGTCCGAAAATAAAATGTAAGGTAGAGCTCTATCTCTATGCTAGAGATTATTCGATTTTTTTGTTTGATTCTTGTGAAGTCCATGATATTATCCATAATATGTATTGGGAGTGCAAGGATCATGGGTTATAATCTAAATCTGTGTTTCCATTCGTTCAATCCTTCAAAATATACCTTTAAATTCCTCCCTATCTGGGTTCATCTTTCTAGCCTCCCACTGAAACTTTGGAATGAACCATGCCTTGAAGCCATTGGGAACACCTTACGGACCTTTTTCAAGCTTGACGATACATCGCTTATTTATTTCATACTACTTATAAAATAATATTATTAGATCTAGACGTCTCATTAGATTTACCAAACAACATTCACCTTCAAATTTTGGAATATATTATCAATTCAATGTCTAGAATATGAATGAATTTCTTTTCGGTATCATAGGTTTTTTTTTATTGGTCATTTGATGTAGGATTATGGACATTCAAAACATAAGAACAACGTGAAACAAGTATGGTGTAAGGATTCTCTTCTTTCGCACTTCACTATTAATTTTCCTTCCGTGATGGTTGATAATTCCACTCGATTAAATGTCACTCTAGGGTGAATACTACCCATTTTATTTAAGACAATCCTCAAGCTATCCATTCAAATCATAAACCACAAGCACTTATTGATGGTCCCTATCCTCATGCACCTTATAATGCCCCTTTTGAGTTGGATATAGAGAGGGAATCCCCTTGTTTTTCTTCATTTTAGCCAATAAATTCCATTCAAGTTATCTTGTTGTGTGGCTCGAAGTTGTTGAAGACTCAAACAAGGATGAATGGACTAGGCTATAGAAAAAAAAATCTTCTAAGTTAATTGAAACCCATTCCAAAATGAAAGTTACATCTCACACTTTGGGATCATTTATTAATTTTTGTTATAATATTTTTCTCTTTTTGTGTCATTTTTTTTAGTCGTTCCTTATTAGAGCTAATAGAGGTAAACTCTCACGTTCTTCATTGCTATATATTTATCTCATTTTGTAACTTATTATTACTATATACTATGGGTTTTAGGTGCCCTAAATAAACACTCTTTCTATCTAATAGAGAAATAATAGTTTTTAAGAAGTTGAAAATTTTAAAAAGTTACTATTACAAAAATTATGTAATTGTGTTAAAGTAGTAATTTTGAAAAGTTGCAATTTTCAAAAAGTTGTAATTTTTAAATAGTTGGAATTTGGTTAAAAATTAATTTTGAAAATCTTGCAATTTGGAAAAATGTTGAAATTTTGAAAAATTATAAATTTTAAAAAGTTACAATTATGCAAAAGTTACAATTTTGAAAACTGATTTTTTATAAAGTTCCAATTTTAAAAATGTTATACTTTTGAAGAGTTTAAAATTTTTAAAAAGAAGGAATTTTGAAAACTTATAAATTGTAGTTTAAATTGTATAAACTTCTAATTATTTTAGAATATATAGATATATGTTGAATTTTTGGGATTTTTTAAAAACTAAAATTTTAAGAAAGTTACAATTTTAAAAAGTTACAAATTTGAAAATTTTCCAGTTTTAAAAATGATATAATATTGAAAATGTTGCAAATAATCGTGTGGGTGAAAATAATCTTGAAATTTGTATACCGATTTACCCAAATGAAAATGTTAATCCAAATACCGGGAATGATTGGTCTACTATGAATAGAAGAAAGAAAGGGAAGGTTAATGACTCCCTTAAGATGTGTCTTCACTCCCATGGGAAGAAGTCTCATGGTTAGTGTTCCTTCTTTCCGCTTTTGTTTTTGTTGTTAGTTGGACTTATGTTGTTTGTTTCTCTGTGCCGCTGGTAGAGGCTACCCTTCATGTTCCTCAATGCTATATCCTATGTCTCCACTTTATCTCATTGTAATGGGGTAGGGTCCCCTCAACCCTTCTTTTACCCTTAATAAAACAAAATGTTGCAAATTTAATAAGTTTCAATTTTTAAAAGTTAATTTTTGATAAATTTGCATGTTTGAAAAAGTTGTAAATTTTGAAAAGTTGTAATTTTCAAAAAATAATAATTATTGATTAACTAAAATTAACTATACTATGTATTATGGGAATATTTAATCTAAGATATGGCCAATTGAAAATAAAGAAAATGAATGCAGAGAGAACTATGTAAATGATCTAAATAGATATGTAAAAAGATACTCTAACCCTAATATGTAAGAGGGAAGAGGAAATATCTTGGATAAATAATAAATTCTCATGGGAATGTGGCTTAGAGGTGACTAGAAAATATGTAGGTGTCAACAACTATTGAAAATATTTGAAAAGGATGGATGTAGTGGATATATCTGGACCTGGAGTGCCTCAAGAAGGATTGGGGCACCTATGAGCACTCTAGTTTGTAAATTGAGCACCTTGGTCTCAGTGCAAAAGGTTTGAAATTTAATCTCATAGGGCTGAGAGGAGGTACAAAACCCTTGTTGTCTATCACATCATATTTGTTTCCTTGTATCGATCTCGTGGGTATTCTAAGATGATGTAAAGACATACAAAAACACCAAAAGAAGTATCAAAACCCTAATTAAATAAATATGCAAATGAATAGGTGGGACTCACCTAAGCTTCCACAATAGTGGGCTTACTAAATGAGTGTTATAGTACATTTTAGACTAAAATGTAGTTCTCAGTGAGTGTGTGCATAATTTGCCCTAGGTTCTCTTGTGCGCAGACACACTTTGTGAATTAGTGAGAAATAGCTAGATGTAGAAAATGTAATAGAATTTGTTCGTGAAATAGAATAGAATCCCTTGCCCTATGAAGTGTGGTGCATATTTCCGACCTTTTGCCTTGATGATGGAGCTAGGGGATGCATGTGATATCCAATGTAATAGATGGATGCAAATCTATATGAGTGATAGTAGTAATTGATGTTATCTCCCTCATTATGGTCTCATAACTTTATATTTATAGGATTCTCTTGGTCTAATTTTTGTAATTAACCCCAAAAAGGCCGAACATAATAAATATATAGATTTGAAATAGCTAGAAAGAGCCCAAAAAGTGACGTGAAAGTGCAAAAAGGATTGGGACACCCCTAATGGGACAAGGGCTCCCATGGGCACCCTAATCGAGGCTACAATGACACAAGATGATAGAATCTAACTAGGGATATGGGTGAAAAATGTCGGTAATGATGAAATAACACAAATGACTAAAAGACGAGGGTTAATTAGTAATTTATTCACTCAATAATGTTCTAAATAGTAGTATGAGACAAGGATAAATAATGTCTAAAGTGCATGATTTTGTGACTACATTTTTCCCCAACATTATGTTAGTGAGCAAAAAAAATAGTAACATAAAGTAGATAGAGATGCGTCCCTGATGCCGATGTAGAATAATGAAGAAGGTGTGAAAAAGTAATATAAAAAGCATGGAGTGATATAAAAATATGGAGGATCATTGAAACTAAATATGAAAAATGTGCAAAGAAAAGTGATGAGAGTGAGCCTAGAATGAAACGCATGTGTAGATGCTGCGGTGTGTGATGTACCTACATGGATAGTAAAGTGTGTTGTTTCACAAATTTTTATTGTTGATGTTGTTGTTGCCCCTATTTTATTTCTTGATTCTCATTCAAATGGACCTAGAATGAGAAAACGATCAAGTAATCAAACATGTATGTATGTGTAAAAATGAAATGTAAAAGATTCATGTAAATCTAAAATAGGAAAATATAAATGGAACATGTGCACTGATCCATCTCGAAAAATAGAATGTAGAAGGATATCCTATAATGCAATGTTTTTCGGGATCTCATGCCATAGGCCGAAGAAGATTAGGAGGAAATACTCTCTTTCCTCCAAGCTCTAGCTTCTTCCTTGAATTGTGCGTGAAGAATTTTTGTATCGTCCTAGTTTTTTTGGTGTTTTGATGCCACTGGATGAAGTAGTGTAAAGAGGCACACCCACTATAACCTCCAAGCCTATAAATTAGTTCAAGAATGCTGATGACACCATGACTAGTAAAATATGTTGTTTATAGTGTTCGAGACGCTTTGAACCCACTCGTTGAATATAATCGAACCGAACAGTGTAGAATCTTTGTTCTAGTAAAAACCCCAAATTATGCCCCCTCTTTAGGGACACATACCACATCACTGATAGGATAATGCAGCCCAAAAATTGGACCAACCACATGAATTGTACCACTGAAACTCCTTTGTAAAAATCAAGGCATGTACAAATAAGAAGGATAACAAAAGACAAGTGTGAACAAACATGCATTTATAAGAAAATGTGTAATCTACAAAAACATTGTGTAAGGTACCAAGGAAAGTAGTAAACATGAAAGAAGAAAAAGTAAGCCACACAAATTAGGATGCAAACATGTGACATAACTCATGATGTAACAAGACATGCAAGGCCATCATGGCCATAAACAACAAATAAGTATTCACACCAAACATAGGGAAAGGCCCTGCAAACAATATTTAACAAAATAATATAATGTAACAAATAGGTATGGAAGAAAATATCCCTACATAAAAAATGTTGCAGATGAAGCACCCGTTAGCATGTTAGAAACATAACCAATATGTCAAAACCATGTATAACCAAGTATTGTAAAGTTCTAAGTACAAAATGAAACAATAGCACATGTGAGAGATGAATGTGCATATCCCCAAAGAAACAAAGTGAAGGAATGGTAGAAGGAGACCATCCATGTTGTGTACAAGAGACCTGTATCTCGTGTTCACCAATAGAAAACAAATAAGTGAATGCACATGTGTGGATGATATAGATAAATGACATACAAGTAAGCTAACTAGCATGTGTAATAAAGTGACTATAAATAAGCATGAGTAAACAAGAGAAAAAGTAACAATAATATGTAATATGTTGTGGATGGATTGAATGGAATGAAACTCGGAATGATAGGAGCCGCGTTCCTCTTAAGTGAATGGAAATATATGTAATGATTTTAATTTAGTATGCCCTTTAGAATTCAATAATGAACTCGTAAACGATAGTGCATCATCGGGAAATGGTCGAAGTGTGTTGTGTGTTTAATGCATTATGGTGAATGTGTAGGTGTAGTGATGAGATGTAACCTAATGATGGGGTGTGCATGGACCCTATAACCAAAGGGTATATCATGACCTGATGAATGTATAAGTAATTATGTATTCTAAGATAATATCACTATAAGATGAATGGATGAGTGATGATTTAGCCCTTAGCATTTATCACTACAAGATGAGGAGTAGTGATGTAACCGAATGTGTATGCCACCAAAAAATGACATAATAGGTGACGATCTAGCCTCGAAGCACAAGTCACTATGCTGGAACTATTGCATGATGAAAGGTAGAACAAGTAAGTGTGTGAGGAATGTAAGTTCTATTTTATTTGTAAACCCTCAACAATCAAGTATGGACCGAGGAATTAAAGTGTGTCATAGGGTAGTGAGTGCAACACATAGATAATGTAATAATGAAATACAACCATGTGATGAATAGAAAATGTAAATATGTGATGTGTAGAAGGTGATGCAACATGTGTAGACTGTGTGTGAAATGCAATATATGTAATGTACCTATATAGGATAGTAATGTAGGATGTAAGATGATGTAATTCTAGACTCATTTGCAATGAAGACTAGTATGATATAGGATGTGTAAACACACACATCTCAAAATTTTATAGATAAAATATATAATGTATGTTGTATGATGTGTAATATATGTGAGTAGATTTAGTGTGTAAGTCATATAATGTAGTGTGTGGGGCTCATGTGTAGTAATCCCTTAACAATCAAGCATGAACCAAAGCATAAGAGTGTGTCATTGGGTAATGACGCTAAAATGTATCATGATTATGCCTAATGCGAGGATATAAATTTATAAAAATGTAAAATATGATGAGTCCGACTATTCTAAGACAATGCGGTGGAAATGTGGAGTGCTATGCCCCCAAGTATGTGTGAATGCTAAGAATGTGATGTAGTGTTATGTAAGAATGGTAATGTAAGAATGAGGGATAGGTCTATGATGCTGATTCGATGAGGGGGATGTGTGAGCTACTATGCCCCCAATGTATTGGTGGTGAAGTAGTCTATCATGTAATGTCATTTAGAAGATCATTTCTCTCATGTTCATAGTCAAAGGGTAAGCATTAGTGACTTGATAAGAAATAGTGTCGCGTGGGTCACGTAATGAGCCATTAAGTAATAGTTGTACATGCCCATTATATACTCCTCATTAGTGATTTAAGGAAGTGGACAAGCGTGTACATACCAACGAGTGAGATTATGAGTGTATCCTAGGAAAAATTATTGTAAATGAAAAAAGGTCAAAAGGGAATAGGAAATGAATTGTCTATATGATCTGGATCTAGTGTATCTCCAACATAATCAAGCCATGATTATCCTACTGTAAGTGATGATGAGGAAGGATTACATGAGAGATAAACCTTAAGATGAAAGACATGAAAACCATAAGTAAAAAGTGATATGAACAAAGCAATAATAAATATAGGGAACACATGATGTAGGATATAGGTCCTCAAAATATTATCATGTGTAGATATAGTGTCATTACATGTAGGATATAATGGAATATGTTCCCAATAGGATTCATTCAAGAGGAGTGTGGAATTGAAATGTGGGCATGCTTAAGTAGGTGGTGCATGTGAAGATAGATGTGATTGAGTGTAGTGCCCACTCCTCTTTGAAACCTATTTTTCTATGATCATGTTTATTAGTTTCTTAGTGACATGGACATTATTATGATATTTTGGATAACATGTTGTTAGACAGTATAGACATTATGATTATCAGTGTGTTTGTGACTCTTATTATGGATTGTATGGATTCCTAGCAGACATTGATAGATATTGCAATACATGATGATGATTTAGTGTTATTTTGTTATATGTTGACATCTTGGACTCTTGACAGTGGTGATTATGTTTAGATGATTAGACTAACCATGTGAGCACATTGATGTTATGATTTATTAATAATGTGATGATAATAGGTGATCAATAGTATGTTGTTGAATGCATCTAAATATATATAAGTTACAATGGATGTATGAAATGCATGGTTATCATAAAATATGAATTATGATAGATGGTTATGCATAGGTGTAGGGTGATAGTAAATGTTAATGGATATATATGGTAGAATTGTGATGATTAGTAATTGTAAATAATTGATTTATAATAGAATTTTTAGCCATGATAATGATGCAGCTATGTTGTATGAGGATGTTATATGATAAATTTTATATATGGTTTGACCTCTTGACGTATTGATATGGCCTTGAGGCCGAAAGTGGTATTGTCTTGGTTGTTTGCAAGAAACAAAATCACAATAAAAAAGGAGGGACTAGGAAGACCAACTATGGAGGAATACCATGTGTTTACAACATGGTCACCTTGGCAGCCATGTGTGTGTGTGTGTATTGTCGTTTTTCTTGTCATGTTTGTTAGAGGTCTCACAGGGAAACAACCTCATAAACTATAATGGGTGTGAATGCTGTATTTTTTTCCTTTTATTTATTTTTCTTAGTTGAGTATGTGGTTTTAGTGAATTCTAATGTTTTCCCATGTCCTTGTGTTTATTAGTGTGCCCGTTGATTAAGTTAATTAACTATGTGGATTATGCAAATTGGGTGATGTGACAATGGGGGAAATGAATGTGGTAGATAGTCCTTATTTTTCTTCATGATTTTGGATGGATTTTATTTTATTTTGGTTTGTGTACCCATTCCCATCTCCAAAACTCAGATTTGGGCTTTGAGCCCATTTTTGGAGACTTGTGGGAAAATTTTTACTCGTCCCATACCCCTTAAACTCTCCCACCAACCCAATCTATGATAGGAGGGGTCAAATTTAGCCCCTATTATGTGCTTTTGAAGGAGAATAGGCAATTAATTTCAACCTTTTTCCTAACTCTCTTAATGATGTCCTTGAAAGTGTGGAATGGTGGATTGTGTGTGAGAATAGAAGTGTCATACCTTCACCTTACTCATTTATGGAGTCTTGGATTATGTGTTTGACTTATGAGGTGGATTGGGGAGAAATGATGTGGCATCCTACATGGAGCCACCTCACCATCCTCTCCACCATTTTCTATTTATTGGATTTTTTTGTTGTTTTGGGGGTTACTTGCTTTGAAACTTTGGGTAGCTTGCATAGGAATTGGCTTGGATTTGGAAATACGTTTGAGCTTGGCTACTTGAATATCAAGGATCTCTCAATGGCAAGGTAGGGTCGATACTTAGAAAAAAATTCTTGTTTGTATATTGAGTGGTGAATTATGTGAATGATTGTGATTTTTGTAAGGTATTGGGTAGAATTGGCCATAGGCATGGTGTAGAGAGAGGTAAATTAGGTCATTTTTGGAGGTAAAAGGGAGTGTGATGGGATTTGTGGAGGGAGTGTAGGAAGGTTAATCCACCTATATGGAGTTAATAGGAAACTATATCATTTATATCTTTTAAAATTGAGATATAAGGAGTTTTGTGTGTGCATATAGCACACTTGGAGGCTCAGTGCACCCATATCCCACTTACGAGGCATAAGGAGATGGTTTCTATGTTTTCCTTATCCTTTGGCTTAACTTTTGAGCCTATGTCTTTTGGTATGTTGTGGATTTTCTTCTTAGCGTTTTGTTTCTTGAGTGTTGCATATTGGTCTTTGTGTGTTTGTGTTGTTTGAAGCCATTTGTGAGGGTTGTCATGGTTGTGAACACTTTATTCTTCCATTATTGGGGCTCAAGGGAAAATGAGAAGGTTGATTTCACCTTCTCATTGGATTAAGGTTGGGAGGTGAGTGTTGCCAAGCTTCCTTCCTTTGTTTATGTATTAGAGATGGAAGAAAAAAAGATGAAGATTTAATCTATATGATGGGGTTGTAGTTTTGTTTTAAAAAAGAGAGAGATTTTTGTACATTCCAACATGTTGTCTCCACTTTTGAGTGGAGGCCTTTTTGTACTTGCATTTTAAATTTGAGCTTCTTGTAATGGAATTATTCCAACTTGTTATGAATCATTAAGCTATGAAATAGATATTGTTGAAAGTTGCATCTTATTGAAGTTGAATCCCATTTAAATCTACATTGTGATTAATCCTGCAACTTAAATTAAAGTTTACGTTCCATTTAAAATCTGAAATTGTCTTCTTTGAATTAGAAATATATTGAAGTAAATGGTTTGTTTTCCTTTTGGAAATGTTCTTGACATATTTTATCCTTAGCAAAAACAAAGAGCGTGTATTTGGTGGTTGTTATACCCATTTTGTTTTCCCTTTTGGATTGGTTGTGAACAATAGATATTATTAATTTATAATGTAGTTTATCATCCTAATTTTAATAGAAAATTTTGGAATAAATTACTACTTTTATACCTTATAAAACAATATTATAAAAGATTCTAAACCCACTTCCATCAGCCAAGTTGTTTCCCATCAACAGCCATGACGACACTATCCTTCTTCTTCTCGGCTTCATTGTGGAAGCTAAGGCTATTAAGGCTCTATTACAACTCTATGAATCTGCTTCTGGGCAAGAGATTAATTATGATAAAAGCACCATATTCTTTTTCAACACCCCTGTGGAAAGACACTCAAAATTGCTAAAATTTTGGGCTGTCAAATAAGTGCACTTCCAGCCACGTACTTAGGCCTCCCTCTCGGCACTAAGAAAGTCTCTCATAAGGTGTGGGATGAATTATTGGTGAGATTTCAGAAAAAAATGGCTGGTTAGAAAGGTGCCACTCTTTCTAGTGCTGGTAAGTGCCTTCTCATTAAAAGTACTCTCCAAAGTCTGCCCATCTATATCATGTCACTTTTCAAAATCCCATCTTCCTTCAGAGAGAAAATTGAGAGGACTCAGAAAATTTTTTTATGGCAAGGCATGGAAGAGAAGTTCAAATTTCACTTAGTGGCCTGGGATAAGGTCTGCACCCCGAAGTCTATGGGAGGGCTGGGCATAAAAAATATTGAGAAAATGAATGAGGCACTCATTGCTAAGATGGGCTGGAGAATGTTGTCTGAGAAACAACCCTGGATTGATTTAATTAAAGCAAAATACTTAAATCATCAAGTTGTTTACTCCTATCTGCATGATGAACACCTCCCCTATGGCTCCATATTTTGGAATAATTTGGTCAAGAGCAGAAACTTCATCAAGCAGGGTAGCAAATGGAAAGTGGGGGATGGCAGGAGATAAACTTCTGGGAGGATAACTTGTTTAGTGGTAATCTAATGGACAGATTTGGGATGGCTAAGGACAGCCTTATAAGAAAGTATGGCACTAAAATCAAGGACTACATTGAAGGAAATGGCACCAACAAGAATTGGAAAAAACTTACTGTGGAGCAAATTGATCTGAAACAAATTACTTCCTCCCTTCAGGATCTTTTAGATCTCTTTCCTTTAAGTTAGCTGGATTCCAAGGATGAGCTAGTTTGGAATAATTCCCATGATGGGAAGTACTCAGTCAAATCTGGTTATATCAATCTTTTTCATAGTAATCAATCTGATTTTAATTGGAACAAGATTTGGATGCCCGAATTAACTCCCAAAATAAATTTCTTTCTTTGGCTGGCCATCAGAGGTAGAATTCTCACCACTGACAATTTGATGAGAAGAGGATTTATAATTCCTAATTGGTGCCATCTTTGTAGGAATGACTATGAAGATATCAGTCACCTGTTCATACATTGTGATTATGCCAATAGAATTTGGAACTTTGTCCTTTCTAAATTGAAGCTCTCTGGGTGTTGCCGAAGGATCTTAATCAACTATGGAATCAATGAAACCCACCCTTCAGGCATTGTGTTATCAAAAGGATCTGGAAATTGGCTATCCCACATTTAACTGGAGGATTTGGAAGGATAGAAATGATATCATTTTCAGAAATAAGAAACAAAATTATAAACTCAAAGATTGGTAAAATTTATAAAGGTATCAAAGAGGATATTGCTGCATTCAAACCTCCTAAGAATAAGAGTTATCCCGAGAATGAAGAGTACATCTTATCCAATCGCGATTGGAAATTGGAGTAATCTCGGGAATAGTATAGATAGATCTTCGATCAAATAGCATCCTCCCGATTCTAATTCGTACAAGCTGAACTTTGATGGGGCCTCTAAATGAAACCCCTGGGACAGCAGGAGGAGGAGGAGCAATACGGGACCACAAAGGTAATTTGATTGCTGCATATGTTAGAAAAATGGGAATTCAAACCAATCATTTTACCGAAGCATTATCTGCTCTCGGGGCTTGAGAGTCGCATGGGCTCAAAACATTCGTAACCTTGTTGTTGAAGGAGACTCCTAAATATCATTAAACTTCTTAATCGGTCCTCATCTCCTAGTGGAGTATTAAGGATTTTATCTCTCAATCCATAAGCATCACTCATTCCACAATAGCATTCGAATCATGCATACTTACAGGAGGGCAACAAATGGCGGATGCACCGCCAATTATGGCATTAATATAAATTTCACCGTCTGGGGATAATAATAAAGATCCCTAATCAGCTACACAACAGATTCATGCGGACCTTCATATGCAAGCAATCCCTAGAGATGAGTCCTAATCTTTGGAGGAAGATCAGCATCAATAACACTCTCACACGTGTTGCTTTAATGAATATGATGAGGCAAATAATATCAAATATACATGATAGTAAGAATTATTTGGGGAACTTCAAGTGGAGTTATCTAGATTTGAAAATCGTGCATGCGGGATGTACTACAGCTATTGATATCCGGATTCATAGCTCCTCGGAAACCGATGATAGATGTAATGTGATTGTTGATAGGGAAAGGGTTACTCTCACACGCGACTTCCCGCAGCTCAGTTCAACAGTTACGCAGCCGTTCATGAGAAGACCAACGGCTATAGTTCCCAGTTTTGTGCGGCCTTCAACAAAGAAGAAGCGGACAGTTCTCTACGCTCACAGACATTTGAGAAATTGCTGTAACCAGGATATCACAGAGAAGATGGGAGGACCTCCCTGCCAAATTGAGCCATGCACGGACCCCGACTGGAAGGAAAATACAGAGCTTTGGAACACTCTCAGCAAAGGAGGCTTCACCAACTTCGTTGATAAGGTGCAGGGACATGACCAAAGCATTTTTGTATGCTTTGCTAAGGAGTGGAAAGAGCGGACTGTCGACTATGGGGGACAGAAGATATTAGTCAATGAAGATCTTATTGCTGAAGCGACCGGCCTTAGTTTGGAGGGGTACCGCTTCTTCAACAAAAGGGTTGACAGAGATGCTGAAGAAAGAAGATTTGTGGAGGGAACTGAGAAGCTCACATTTGGCACAGCGGGCCTGCTTGTCAGCTCAATTCCACCACCCTATGATGAGGTCACTCGCATGATGATTCGATTCATCTCCTGGAAGGTAGGTTTGTCACTGTCCCTGCTAAACATCTTATCTTTTTAAACCACTTCCGTAGGAATTGATTGGTTTGCTTCCCCCATTATCTCTGTGAACTCCTCGAACGCTCCATTTTGGAGTTTCAAAAGCACACTGGCTATTCCTCGCATCAAGGACTTATTTTGTTGATTCATAAATGCTGCCTTCTTAAGTACCCTGGTCTTCCTTCCTCTCCTAGCCCGGCTCCCCCTTTGTTGGGCTTTGCACCGCCACTCTATTTCTCTTGCCGCCTCGCTATCGCCCCCTCCACCGTTGCTGCCACCCCCATGCCGGCTGCACAAACTTCTCCTTCCATTCCCCCTGTTGCTGCTCCCGTCACCCACCTCGCCTCTACCTCTAAAAGACCAGTCACCAGGGCTTCCAGGAGGCTCAACCTTGAGACTCTTGCTGTGGAGAAGGAGCCTTTTGAACTTGAGATTGCACATGACCTGCTGAATATCGAGTGTGCGGCCCCCGTGAAGTGCGGATGGATAGCTCTTCTAAGAGGTCGAGGCCTTAGAGGCCGAGATGAAATTGTCAAGGATGAGGTCAAGAACCTAGCTAAACAGTAAAGGCAAGAAAAGCATGGAGGAGGAGGGGAACATTGATAAGTCAATGATTGAAGACATATATAAGAAGTGACCTCCTTAGACTCCCGCTAGGGAAGGCCAAGACTAGACATGATTACAACATTCCGCCTTTAGGCGATTGAGGAGTTCATCGAGGGTCATGCCAAAAGTGTTTCCAACCTCAGCGGTGTCCTGGCTGCACTTTGGGGCAACGAAAAAGAAAGCAAAAGAACCATTGAGGAGCTTGATAAGACTGATGTTGCCCATATGACTGCTTTGAGTATGTTTCATGCCTGGAAGAGAGTCAAGATCAGTATCGATAAAGCTGCCAAGAAGTAGTTCTGGATGCTTCTGCTGCTTTTAGTTGTTTTTTTGTTGTTTCTCTGCGGTCGGTTTGCTGTTTTTTTGCTGTTGTTTTGTTGTTTTGTCTCGTTTGAGTAGCTATTTCTGAGCTACTTAGAGCTTCATTGTAACACTTGGATCTTGATCCATTCTCTCTATTTCTCACTCTTATTCCGGCTCTCAGGCCTTCTTTTGTATTCAAGGGTATAGTCCCTTTCAAAAAACTATTTGCCAATAATAAAAAAAAAAAAATATTATAAAAGAAAAAAAAGTAGGCAATTAATTCCCTTCTAGGTCAAAGAAATAAATTTGTTTTCCTTTCACTTGTGCATCTATTTTTATATCAATAAGTCCTACAACTATATATATAATCTAAACAGATATATTGACCTAAATATCTTTTGAAAACTAGTAATAAACCAGGAAAACATATTTATAAATATATATGTATGTATATATTTACAAATTATATATATATATATATATATTTCAATGTTTGTTTTATTGAAAAATAATTAAAAAACTAAGAATAAAATAGAGGGTTTCATGTGGGGGATAGTGAGATAAATAAACCTTGCGGAGACATAAGTGAAATAGAAGGATAAGGGCACATTCAATGTCTTAATCAATACAACAGCCATTCAAAGTAATAGAGAGCAGAAAAAAACAAAGTGGTAGCCTCACAATCCACAAGAATGGTGTTCTAAAGCATACAATGCGTAGCACATGTTCTCAATAGCAAGAGAATAAAAATAAATACAGCTGGCATTACGTCCTAATGAAGTGCCTCCTGATATTCAATCTCCTTCTTCTCCTCAATGGTGGAAGGCAGTAGTTTTCTCTCTCAGAAAAATGAATCCGCTTCTCATATAAATACATATCCAAATCAACCACTTTGTATATAGATTTATCTCTGTTGCGCAGAGCCGATGTTATCCATAATTGTGTTGGTTTTAGGATGGCTTTTAGCGAGAACTCTTTTGGTGCGCCCCCTGCAGAACTCTATCTCTATGCATTCGCTGAAATTATCCAACTACTTCTAAATTTACAATATTTTCTCGGTTCCAGTGTGGACAACGCCTCTCTATCTCAATAAAGTTCTTGTATTATTATGCAAGAGAAATGCAAGGTTTGCAAGTTTGTATGGGCTGAGTCGCCCATCCATGAAATTCTTTGGGATTTGAAGATCTTTAACCGATTTGGTGGGTTGGTTGACGTGGGTCTACGTTTCCCCCACTCAACATTTATTTTTCCTACTAATACATGGAAACAAACAACAGACACGTTAGCTTTGAAGCTATACGGATGATATACTAGCAAAAGCATCCATAGGTGTTTGTGAGAGGCCGATAGGCATGTAGGAGTAATTGAAACCAGTAAATTGGTTAAAAATGTGTTGTACAAGATTTGGTAGCCATCCAAATTCAAGATCGAGATACGATATATTTGTAAGAATTAACATTATTATAAATGACCCTAATTTATGTCTTTGGAAACACTTGAGAACGAATTAATCTGAGTTCACAATTTACACATTATTTTCATAATAATAGTCATGTCAAAAGTTGGTAAAGAAGTAGAAAAAGAAGAATTATAATAGTTTGGAAGAGAACAATTAATACAAAAATCATAAGCAAAAATTGAAGAAATTAGATGGGCATTATGAGTAATAGATTGTTACAACATATTATAAGTAATTTCATTGGAAATCCTAGATGCATGTGGAGGAATATGGAAAGAAATAGGAACATATGAAATTGAAAGATTTTTAAAAATATTAAGAATTTTAGAAAGAATAGAAGCAATATTGGAAACAAGATAAGTTTAAGAAAGAAGAAATTTATAAACAATTTTAAAAATGACTACATACATGTCACATATTGAAATATATTGCAATTTATAGGGATTTTATCTACATTATAAGTAATTATGTATCCATTATTTACCTTGTAGAGAATCTCTTAGACTATAACTCTATATAATTTGGCCTCTTTATAAGTTTTTCATACACTTTATTTCAAGACATTCATCAATCTAAAAATTTCCTTAAGAGTTTTTATAACATAATTTATAAAAAAAATTAAGGCTTCCAACCCTTTCTTCTTTATCTAAGTAAGTTTGTTTTTTATCATCTATTTCATATGTATTATCAATTTTGAGTCATTCATTATATTATCATTCAAAAAAACATTTTCATTTGTAATAGAAGAAATACTAATAATTTTAGATTTCATTCTTATTTTTAAATAAAATCTAAAATTAGCCAAAGGAATTTTAAGAAAATCAATAAATTCACTATTGATCATCCTCTCAATCTTTCTAATCAAATACTTAAGTTTAATTAATTTTGAAATGACATAGAAAGGAATATAGTCGATTGGATCTAAATGAAAACATTAGAAAATAAACAATTCATATATACTACAACCAATGTTTGATTCAATATTATCAACCAAATATATAATGCCTAATGACAATAACGAAATCATTCCCTACAAATTTTCACTCATCAAGAAACATACCACAAAACACCTTATTTATTCAAACCACCAATTATATATAAAAATTGCTAGAGAAAACAACCACCATAAATACATTATTTATTTATAAGATGTATATAAGACAAGATATTTCCATAAATAAAGAAAAATAATATATTTATAGAAAAGTTAACTCAAATGATTAAAAAAGAACGGTTTGAAAATATTCAACTAAAATAGCAAATCTTTAAATAACTAGTATACCTATATTTTATAAATATATGTAATATATACCGAGAGGTATATATTACATATATTTATATATTATATAAATATATAGGTGCCCCTGTGAACTTCACCTCTCAAAGATATATTACATATATTTATAAAATATAGGTATGCTAAAAGAATCGTGAGAGTTGCATTATTCATAAAACAATACCAAAAATAAAGTATGAAAAATAAGGGGAATTTAGTTCATGTATGAATAAAATAAAATTTATAATTTAATATTATAATTATTTATTATCAAAACATAGTCACTTATATGTAATTATATTACTATATAACTTAACACATATTTGACTTTGGAGAATGAGTATGGGCAAAAAAAATCAAGGTCTATAATGCACGAAGTTCTTATGGATTTTATTAGTAACCGCATTATCAAGTTATAAAAATACAATCCTTTTTCATACGAATTGAAATGTGTAATGTACGTCACATGTAATGAAAAATTCATAGAATGCAATGTGTGCTACATATGGTACATTATTTATATTCCAAGGACATAAGTCTTTTTTCCTCAGCCTTTCATTTCGAAAGTAGTTTTCCGTTCTTCATTTTTGCATAGCACTCATATGAAAATGGTGGAGATATTCTTAGACTCTGCAACGACTTCACTCGAGAGATAGCCAAAAATGTTAACCCCATTGTCTCTCTTTCTTCAATATCAATTGTAGCCTTGGAAAGAGTCAAACCTTGCGATTTATGTATCATCAATGCCCATGCCAACCATAAGGGTAATTGGTGTGTGCGTCCCCTTTGTATTGGTGTAATTGGGATGGTATGCGGAGTTCTATCTTCAAATGGTATTCCAAAGTAACTATCGAATTCAACCATTACATATGTTGGCAGGTTTGGTGGACCACTACCAGGTGCATATACTATGTTTCAAATATATCCCAGAGCTCCATTTACAAGACCTACTTCTATCCAAAGATTGGATGTTAGCATAACCCTTGCATCATTAGAAATTAATAATTCTAAATCAAGTTTGTCATTCAGACCTCCTGCCAGTGTGTTGGTGGTACTTGTTCTAGTTGCAATGCTATGTGCGACAAGTCTTTTCAATGAATGCAATTTTTTGTTGTTGTGGTTATTCACATTAATATTTTTCGCCATTAGGTGAATATTATTATAGAATTCTTCATTTTTATCTTTGTCTAATGCAGAACTTTTTCTACTCATTAACAACATCCAATCATCCAGTGTCGGATTCGCATCTCTGAGATTGGCCAAAAGTTATCAAAAATGCTTTTGGTCTTCATCTTCTCCTACTTGCCTAAATACCTTATCCAATGTAACAACTGTTTTGAATGCTTCCCATAACAGATTTGCACGTCTATTACTATCATATGGCGGTTTATCGGTAACAGGAGGAAGTTGCCCCAAATCTCCTACCAAAACCATAGAAACACCACCAAAACTCATGTCTGCTCTTTCAGGGAATGCTTGACGAAGTCGGGAGTCCACATTTTCTAGAAAAATTTATCCGACAAAGCTCATTTCATCAATCAATACATATTTTATGTGGCAAATCTCTTGTTGGAATGTTGCAAGTCTCGATCCCTCCAATTCTACAAAATCTATAATAGAGATTTGAAGTTGTGAATGGATGGTTGAGGCACCAATATTAAAAGCTGCAACTCCTGTTGGTGCAAGCAATAGAAGAGGAGAACATTCAGGGAATGATGCATCAAAAAGTGCCTAACGAATCGCACCAATCAAATACGGTTTCCCTGATCCCACTCTTCCTTGAACTATAATGAGCAATGGAATGTTATTTCGATGTTGATTATAATGTGTCATTATTATATCAAGTGCTTGTTTTTTTTTAGCACCCAAGGTGTCACAATTGAAATTTGGGCTAATTCATCATCTATAACTAACCCATTATCTTTCATGTTGCTTATGAATTTTATCACTTTGCTTGTGTATTCTTCACCTCGATATTCATCATTCCATGGTACTTGTCTATCAATATCTCTCCTTCCCAACATATCTATTTCCGTCACTTGTAAAATTTGACCATGATGAAGCCTACACATGATTTCCCATTCATGTTCTATTATATTTTGTTGAACATGTGGATTAATTTCATCTTCAAAATTACTGTTATTTTTAATGTCTTCTACTGCAGTCCTCCTTTCGACATGCCATGGATTATAATGGAATGAATCCCAGTTTAAACTTATTGAATCATAATCATGTCGATATCTCTGTCTATATCTCGAAATGGCTTGTAAAGAAACAAATCTGACCAACAAAAATCAACCCATTTATGAGATTCCCGTGAAGGGACAGAGGAAAACCTCGGGAACACTCTCACAATAGCTGCAAAACTCCTAACCTCCCACTTTTTATCCCATTTTCTCCTTGGATTATATGTCCAAGATCTAGCGGCATCAATAAGAGACACACTTTCCATGGAAAAAGGCCTATTCTTATACCCATCAATGAAACTTTTTACATGTTCCTCATGGTCATCTACATCAGGTGTTGTTACTTTTTTTAACACCTTGTGCGCAATGTTCAAATTGACAAATACTTTACTTCTCTCTACCAAAGGGAGCTCTAACAACATGTGACATGTTTCTTGTGCACCAATGTCTCTTTCAACAATTGTTTCAGTTAGAAGTCTCTTTTATGATGTCACTTCCATTTCATCCAGTTTTCAATATTTGCAATCCGCATCAACATTTGATGATAAGTTTAAGAGCTTTTCTCCACTTTCACTGCATACTTTGCAATGTACTTGACTATGACATGTTTGGAAAGAACAGGTTGCCAATCTACGTTTGCTCTCCACAATTGTAATATGTAGCGATTATGTGTATTTACCCTATCATCATTTCTCATAGGTTCAAACTTTTTATCTCCCATCTCTGAGTCTTGATATAACTTTGATCCATCGAGATTCAATGGCCACGGTGCATTATACCTACAAAATGTAATAATCAATTATTAGTTCTTCCACATATGTGTTTTTTATTTCAATTTAATTATTCAAATTTTTGAACATCTTACCTACAGACACTTTTTCCCCTTTTCTTACGTAGGCAGGCACCCTCTCTACACATTGTACGTCATTCTACACCTGTTGAGGATCTCTTCATAGTCATCTTCCGTATCGAATTGTGTCAGTTGTCTTGTATTTCAAGACATGGATGTTGCATAAAATTTTGGTAGACCTATAACATAGAACATAAGAATACACAATATATTTTGAGAACGTAAAAATTCTATATAAATCATAGACTCGATGAGAATTGATAAATTACCTGTATGTTTCATTGGTGTGGGTCATCCCAAGGATTCCATGCATGGACAATAGAATGGAAGTATTTTTCAGCATTTCCACGTTGAAAATCATCATTCCAATCAAGGTTGTCCATATTCGGCACCCTTCTAACCATATGAATCCATGCACATGCGGCGAACCTCTATGCTGCCATTCATATCTAGACCAATAATCTTTAACTTTCATTCCTTTTTGTAATACCTCCTTTCGGAAAAGTGTATGTCGCAGGTGCATATAATGTGCCACTATATGTGGATATTCGATGATATTTTTCCTTCACCAATTTTGTGCTTCTCGTGGATTATCTCGGTGGTGTTCTAGGCATTAATGCATGTAGATCAGGCCAATACATATCAGTTGCGCTCAATGTGAAAAAAATAGTAGGTGATCCTATTTGATGCAACATGTCAGCCAATTCACCATGACATTTTTCCTAGTAAGACCTTGTACCCCTCAAGGATGTTCCAAACCGCATCAAATGATCAGCCAGATTGGAATGGGGAACATTCTTCATATGCTCACGTAACTCGTTGATGGTGATTGGCATATCTTGGAGGTTTTTCTTCACAAAAACTGCAAACAAATTTTGTGCACGATGTCTCATGATCATGTTCATCATGTAATACCTAAACCGAGGATGTCGGCCAAATTGGTGATCCCTATATCACAATAAATGCTTTACAAATTCATGGAGACGTACTCGTCTTAATCATGGTTCTAGCCAATCACATTTTCCATCAGAAAGAGAGTAGGGAATGCCATATCAAGTAGTCCTACTATCACATACTCATTGATAGGAGATGCACCTATCCCTGGCCAAACAATGAGTGCTCCGGGGTCCGCATGAGGGTTATTCACCCACGCATGGATTAATTCCATCTCCCTTGGTGCATTAGGTTGTTTAGATGCCATCGATGTTGTATGACTAATTATATTTCCTTCATCTCTGTCTCACGGTCGTACCTACAAACACAATTTCATTTACGTGTAATCAAACTCCGTATGAACCGAGTTTAGGCCGCTTGAACACATTCTCAGCAGAATGAGGTGGAAGTTCATTCAAATCATTTTCATCAATTTGGACATCTCGAATAGAACTTATCATGTTCTATTTTATATTTCAATCCATTATAAACTCACTCTCTATGATCAGTAAAGTCATAATTTGTTCCACACTCGATCTCTCCTCCGAACAATAATCATCGGAAAATCTTTCAATCTATGGGGCAAAAGATTAGTGATTTCTTTTACTTCTTGAGGAAAACTTATCGTCTCGACCTTTATATTTATATTAACCTCCCTGTTACATGTGTCACCTGTAGGATTGGATTGACACAGGCTATTAACATTTCCTCAATTTGAGTTAAGTTTGCAAGTTCTGGCAGTTGTGGCCTAGGATCCATATTGTTTGATGCCGAAAATCGATGATGACCTTTCTCTTGTCGACATCTAGTACACACAGGTCCTTCAGGTGTTCGAGAAACTTTTATTCCAATGTAACATTCTTGACAAATATAACACATGACTAACGAAGAAAGGTTATCAAGACCATGTCGAAAAATCATTTGGACCATATTGAAATATCTCCCAAGCATTCCATTGGGATCATCTATCATGTGTTCTCTCGTAATATGCAAGTCTTGCATTCTTCTTCTTCTTCTATGTTCGATTGTTAAGTCCTCTTATAAATCATTATTTTTCATTCTTCTTCTTCTCGTTGTTCGTATTGGTTGTAATGTTGTCTCTGTTGCACAATATCATTCTCTAAATTATTTAAAACATCTATATTCATTATATCTTGTGCAAGTTTTCGGTGTTTGAGCACGAAATCCATCAATGTTGAATTTCCGCCCTGCATTGCTTCACATTACCAGCCGATTCGATAAACACCGATGGATTGCGTCTTTGTTCGCTCTCAAAGATAATGGTTGATTAATGGTTTACGTCTTGGATCAACACGGTTCTGGTGAGACGGCATGGATGCATATTTTTGTCAAGAGATGAATTTATGAGGTTGTTGAAATTGATGGGTTCTATGTGTTAACCTGGCGAGCTCTTCCAGCATTAGGGATCTGCGACCCTGCCCAGTTCGTATTCTGCATGCTCTTCTAGATTGGTCTTATTGTGTTGATTGGCAAAGGCACCGCAAGCTGTGACTCAATTCTTACCATTTCTAATTGCATTCTATTGATGATCATACCCAGGCGCAGCTCAGACTCCTACCGGAACCATTATCAATTCCATCGACAATTGCAGTCTTCCACGCATTCATTCCATCTCCACTCATAGTCATTTGTGCTTTCTGCAGTCGTGGATCTGTCAAAGTTCCTACATTCTTGTCAATCTCGTGGACATAACGTGGCAGGTAGTTGAAACGTCAATGTGGACAGTTGTCAACAGTAGAAGAATTGGGATCGACTGATTTGGAGTGTATATCTATCTTGCACAATATATTATACGTTTGCCACATTTTTTTTCTGGTCTAGGTGATATAGATCATGGCTTCACGGCTCTGATACCAATGATAAACACTGCAGAATTAGATTAAACACCGAATAATAATAATATCAAATTTGAACTCATTCGGGATGTCTTATTAGACAAGGGAGATTACAATATATAGAAGATTGATCTCCTTAATATAAGGAGTCAACTTCAATCTCAAACTACTCCCTAGAATATCTCGTGATCCACTAATCACTCAACAACGCTTATCTACGTGAGTTACAACTCACTTACATCATTTACTCACATTAATATATAATATATATTTGCACACACACAAATATATAAATATCTAATGTTTACAATATTATTCCTAAATGATTCTACGATAATTCCTCCGAGATGCTTCGCAGTTGAAGTTCTTGTCTATGTAGTCTTTCCTCCTCTTGCTATCGACCTAAACAAATCCATCTTTGTAACCATGCTCTTGATACATGTGAGTCATCTTGAGATGATTATTCACAAATTATTTTCATGTTATTTGCATGTTGTCATCTTTCTGCATCCAATTCTTCATTTGTTAATTCAGCCCTTTGTTCTGCGAACCTTTGTCTATCATTATCATTTTGAAGTTTCCTTTGTTCCTCTCGTTGTGCATCTGTCATTTCTTGTTGTCTCCTTCGAGATATTGTCTTTGATATTCTCTTCGATATGCTCTTCTTTCATCTTCATTTTCAAAATTTAATCTTGGTCGAGCCATACCTATAAAGTATTTTCAACAAATTTTATAATTATTTATATAACTAAAAATCCATGTACATGTAATAGAAATCAATCATATATTATCCAAGTGTAATAATTAGAAAGGCTTGTCAAAGAATGATATGAAATTAAGAGAATAGGAGATTAGAAAAAGCTGTTTTCATTTCCATATCTATGACCTTTTGTTTGATTTATAATAGTTTTCTCACCAACACACTCAAAAAACTATGCCATTTATAAAATCTTTTATATAAATAATGCAAGTAAATCCTCACATTCTCGTCTTTCTTCCTCAGGAAACCGATCTGTACGAATCTGTCCTTGTATCCTTATTCTTGATACATGTGAGTCATCTTGAGACGATTGTGCATGAATTGTCATCATGTTATTTGCATGTTGTCGTCTCTCTACATCTATTTCTTCATTTGTCAATTCAACCCTCCGTTCTGCAAATGCTCTTCTATCATTATCATTTTGATGTTTCCTTTGTTCCTCTCGTTATGCATCTATCATTTCTTGTTGTCTTCTTCTGCGATATTGTCTTTGATATTCTCTTTGATATTATTTTCTTTCCTCTTCATTTTCAAAATTTAATCTTGGTGGAGCCATGCCTTTAAAGTATTTTCAGAAAATCACCTAATTATTTATATTATTTAAAACTCCATGTGCATGTAATAGGAAATAATCATATAGTAAAGAGAATCTAAAAATTATGAAGGACGCTCAAAATATGATATGAACTAAAGTGACACAAACTATCACATTTACAAATAACAAACAATACCTCAATTCTCTATTAACTCAACAATTCTTCATCGACGTCATTGTATAAATCGTTATTATACAGGCAAGTTGTGACAATTCAACAATGTTCCTCTCATAAATAACACAATATCAAAGACAAAAATATAAAACAAATAATTCTCAATTGCATATTCAAAAATCAACTATATCCATGTCCTTCAATGAAATAAACACACACCACCTTATAAAGAAATGTTCAAATGCACATATCCACATTAATCATTGCTTTAAAAACACAACATACAAAAAATAACATGTCATCCTCTCACGAAAATGAAAAACATTATGATGGAAACATAGTTCGAGAATTTATATTAAAACATTTTTCCAAGCATACAAAAATATGATTTCATGTTTTCGCTATAGAAATATAGAAATATTTATATTTGACATTTCTTATAGAAAAATTGCATTGTTAAAAGATGCATATGTTATACATACATCGTGATGTCCCTCGTTAAGTTGCTTTAAAAACCTTTTCGAGAACAAAGGATGACATCCAAATTAGGATGTGCTAGGAGAGCATAATAGGAAACATCCTATTTGCAAATCCTAGCTCCCGGTTTTGAAAAAGGCACATGCAACGATAGATTATGAGTTGGAAAATATCCACAAATGATTCCCAATGGAAATAATGTAAGGATATATATACACATACAAATATTTCTCATAAACATCACACTCTTTTTTTTCAGAAAGTTTATATTAGTCAATGTCTTAAAATTATATATATACAAATATTCAATTTCTAAATACACAATGCACACTAAGATGTTAAAAATTGTCTATATAATAAAAGAAAAATCTTAATAATTGAACTATTTAAAAACTATCTATATAACAAAAGTAAAATCTAAATAATTGAAATATTTTACAAGTTTCTATAATTTTTAGATGATATTGCTAATACATCTCTAATTGTAATGTTTTTTATTGTCTTTTTAAAATAAAAGTTTGTAGAGAGACTATCACATCTCACTCTAAGTTACTACTATTATAAATTACATATCACTTTGAATAATAACTATTTAAAAACTTTATTTAAATAAATTGTTAAAGTAAAAATAAATAGTTGTACATGGGTTTATTAAAAATACAAACATTATTAAAGTAATAATTACCATCTACACATAGAAATGCCAGTTTTCTATGTCAGGGAATATGGAAACCTATATTAAACATGAAATATATTGTTTAATGTGTTACAAAAAAATTTATTCAATATATGGGTTGATAAAACATAAACATTATTAAAGTTGTAATTGTCTGGGCACATAGAAATGTTGTTTTAATAATACATCTCAACCGAGAATCTTTTCCTAAACAATTCAACTTACAATGTCTCGCATTTTTTTAAAACTACTCAAAATTTCAAGTATATTTTTTTCTTTCAAAATTAATAAATTTTACCAAGATAGAAATTTAAATAGGATATAAATTTCATAAAGTAACTTTTAATAATACATCTCAACTGGATTTTTTTCTTTTCATTCAAAATTATTAAATCTTATCATGATATAAATTTAAATATATATAAATTCATAAAGTAACTTTTAAAAATACATATCAAACCTAAACATCAAAGTGAAAAAGACACCGAATATATTTTCTAATAATAATTTTTTTATAAATTTCATACCTATATCATATTAATGACTAATCCTGGAGTGTGTCCAAGTTATGTGAACTGCAATTAATAAATTTGTTTATAAATTTCATACCTATATCATATTAATGACTAATCCTGGAGTCTGTCCAAGTTATGTGAACTGCAATTAATCATGTCTCCATTTCCTGCAATATCATGTAAGGTAAGAATTTATTCACATAATCCCAAAAATAAAATTGAAATATATAAAACACTGTAAATACATATTAAAATTTTTTTGAAGTAAAGGTTGGGGGACTGGTTTTTAATCTGAATACCATGCATAAATTTTAATAGTGAACAATGTTCTATCTAAAAATGAAACCAAAAGAATAAGATCTTACTATCACGTTATTGAACCTGTCACAATTTCCAATCCGGGTTTGTTTGTAAGGAACAAATTAAATTATGCAGTGAGCAATGTTCTATCTAAAATAAGGAATTATACTGAAATGAAACCAAAAGAATAAGATCTTACTATCAAGTTATTGAACCTGTCACAATTTCCAATCCGGGTTTGTTTGTAAGGAACAAATTAAATTATTATAATGCGTGGGGAAGTTATGTAACTGTTTTTAATAACTTATTTATTACTTAAAATTATTTACCTAATAATATATTGCATATTTAAACTTATTTATTTATTTAAACATTATAGTTTTTAAATTAACACATTAAAAGTATTTTTTACTTGTTTAAACAATTTATTTACTTTAATTTTTAAATATAATTCACTTCCCCACACCCGATAATTTAAAAAATTAATTTACTAAAGTATTTTTTAAAATTATTTAACCTTTAAATTATTTACTTCCCCACACCCTCTTCACTTTAATTTATGTAATTTCCCCAAGAATTAAATTAAATTAGTAAATTACTAAAGTTAAATTAAATTACTAAAGTGTTTAAAAATAAAATCACTAAAGTGTTTTTTACCTTTAAATTATAAAATTAATTTAATAAAATATTTTTTACCTTTAAATTATTTACTTCCCCACACCCGAGAATTTAACAAATTAAATTATTTACTTCCCCACACTGAGAATTTAACCAATTAAATTAGTAAAGTGTTTTATAACTTCCTTAAATTATTTACTTCCCCACACCGAGAATTTAACCAATTAAATTAGTAAAAAGTGTTTTGTAATCTCCCCACACGAATTTTACAAATTAAGAAGAAATATCATCGACACAATTTCACTAGCACGACATCAGACTCCTCCACTCAATATATATATATATATATATATATATATATATATATATATATATATATATATATATATATATATATATATATATATATATATATATATATATATATATATATATATATATATATATGAATATGCCTCTAAGCATAATTAATCTTTTCAAAATCTATAAACATTTCAATGGATTACAATAAAAATTCATACAATTTCATTCATTTAAGAAAAACAAGTGTAGACACGATAACATACCAACGGTTTTCTGTGAGATCAAAGTGAAAGACACTAAGTTTGTTTCCATACACACAATACAATGCTTTTTGGCTTTCGTTTTGGGGTTTTAACTTCTGATTCATGAAACTGCATTCTCTAACGCATCCACAACCTGTACTTTTTTCAAAAAACCCTCCCGCAACAAAAACATAAGAAAATGTGAAGACGAAGCAAACGATGAAGGAAATGATGAAGATTCCTTTGTTGTTCCAAATCCGAAGCAATTTAAGAAAACTGATAGTAAGCTTCATTTTTTGTCTGCAAATTTGTCCAAGAAATCTAGTCAGCAAGAAGATACTGAATCTGAAACCCCTTCCACATTTTTCTACGAATCCTCAAAGGAAATTCAGGTACAGAATGACAATAGGGTAACTGTGACCCTAGAAATAGAGATATAATTCACCAAGGATGCCAGAGCCATCAGAGAAAGAGTTCTTAAACAAGCAGAGGACTATCTCTCTCTCAAGGGAAAAGCTTCCGGAGATGAGAAGATTTATAAGGGTATTCATGGTTACACCGATTTTAAAATAGGATTTAGAAGGGAACAAACTATTGTAGGGGAGAAGGCTGGGGGTGCACACGGCCCTCTCAGGGATTCTTCTAATATTAGGACTTCTTTCAACATTTGTAAGGATTATAAAGAAACCAGAGATACTACGTATATGGAGATTCTTACAAGTTTTCGCACAATAGATGGGATTTATAAATCTGGTTGGCAGATGGAAATGGAATGGGATGAGCTTGAGAAGAGGCGGAAGATGAAATTGGCTCATGGACTTGCAGAAGTTGGAGATGATGAGGTCATAAGTGATGATGAAGATGATGATTCTTTGTCATTTTCTTGTAAAAGTAGTTACCAAAATAAAAGAGGGAAGACGACTACAATAGAAAAGCGATTACAAGAAAATTGACTCTAGTTAGGCCTATCACCCAAATATATTTTCACCACTTAATCTTATCATTCCAAGGAATATTTATATTAAATGTCCTTATAAAACAAATCTGAAATATATACTCGCTTGGCAGCCCTAAATTCTTTTTACTTTAAACTTGTTTTATATGAAAAAGTCTCAAATATATGTATCCTCTAAACCCCCACACACAAAAAAGAAAGGGATAAGTTAGGTAAAAAAATTATAATATATAAGAAATTTCATATAATAAATAGGTTATGTATAACTTGATTCTTATATTACATTTTAATATATAATATTTAGAATATAAAGTATTAATATATCCATAATTAATAATATAATAATGTACTTATAGCTCATGCGTTATAATATTTATAACTTGATGATAGAAAAAGTATGATAAAACCAAACCTATATAAGATTTGTAATAGGATATCAACACAATAGTCTCTTCAGAGACATCCGATAAAATTGGAATGATACAGAGAATATTAACATGGATGCGTGCAAGGATGACATGCACAATTAAGGTAATCAAGATTCAAACCAATGAGTGTCGCAACAATGCGGAAAACAATAAACAATTTTTCCACATATCATATTGCAAACAAATAAATTTTGTCTCGTTTTGGGTCAAAAAAATTAGGGCACGACATAGAGTGACGCCCATAGACTATACACGCCCGATAAAGAATCATAGAAGTATTAGTAATAGGTGGCAAAGAAGCAACTAGATCTATTAAACAAATGGTGTAGTTAAGTGGTGGTAAGTTAGGTGTTTCAGCCCTAGATTGGGGCTCATCTCGTAATATCTATGCATGAGATAGAAATATTAGTGTTGGGAGCTTGATCAAAATATCTGTCATGGATCATGGTCATGAAAAACAATGTACTCAATGCTCTCATATAAGAATTTAACACAATTGTGAATAGTTGAGGCGACAACTTGCATGGCATGAAACCATGGCCTACCAAGTAGACAATTATAGGAAACAGGAAATCAACAACAAAAAGACCATGTGGGAGTTTTAGGACCAACAAAGTGATGGGCAATGTAATGTGACTGAAACATGGATGGATGGAACCATTATAAGCATGTAATGAAACATGAGAGGGACTAATTTCACGAGTGGTAAGACCTAAAACTTGAAGCAATAACATAGGACACAAGTTAATTTAAGATACATTATCAATCAAAGTCATCTGTTAACAACAACATTATAAATACAAGAGATGTGTAAACACTGAAAATCAAGACAAATTCCCTTAACCTCACAATTAAATAAATTCATACTATATCGAATCATGTCCGTAGTTAACAAGTGTTAATTAATTTCATTACAATAATCAAAATAGTTAATTACCTCACCCATCCACCTCACCTATAGCCAACTCACCTATCCACCTCACTCAAAGACCCATTCACAACATATTAATTAATTAAGACTAATTCTATACCAATCCTAACCAACTAAGACTTAGTCTAAACCTAACATTAACTCCCACTACCTCTCCTAGAAGAACTCATACTTATCTAGATGGAGTCTATAACTTAATACCCAGATTAAGGATATTAATCACACCAAAGATAGCAAAGATCAGGCTCGTTTTGGAAAACCTAGAGTTATCTTCCTTAACTGAATCGATTATTTCGCAGCCGGTTCCAATCACCTAATTGTGATCAATTACTTTATATATAAGTTTGAAACCTTTTACACAGGTTGGTCATTTTCATTTTTGAGATAACTATTGCATTCAAGAGAAAATCCAAATCCTCTCTACATCTAGAAAACACAAAATACTCAACCATAGGATCTTCAAGACTTTCGTAACTTCTATCATCGTGTTGTCAAAGAGTCCGGACAACCACTTCTTCTACTCCGCTCGATTGAGGGGGAGTTCACATCAAAGAAGTTATTGGCCTTCCTAAACCATCACGGCATTAAGCACACGATCGCTCCCTACACGCCCAAAGAAATGGCATTGTTGAGCGTCGTAATCGCATGATGATGGATATGGCTCGTTGCATACTATCAACCGCAAAACTAGGAGATCGCTAATGGGATGAAGCTAAAGACAAATGGTCAGTATATCTTCTCAACAGGCACCAACAAAGATTCTACCGAACAAGATGCCGAAGAGGTATGGAGTGGTAAAAACCATCAATTTCTCATTTACAAGTATTTGGTGCACAACATACATGCATGTCCCACTCGGAGGAGAAATAAGGTAGAGCCAAAAACACTCCCGTGTATCCTTCTTGGCTACAGTACTACCTCGAAGGCGTATCGTCTCATGGATCCTGAGACAAAGAAAATATACAAGATTCGGGATGTGGTTTGTTACGAGTCATCCTTTGACTCAATAGTATCAACAGAAGATCCACTTCCAAACACATCTCACCGATTAGTCTTTGAATCAGATGATGAGTTGGAGGAGACTACTCAGAGAAAAGAAATGCTACTAGGAGAACTATTTGTTGACCTTGGAGAACTACAAAATGTGACTCCACATCAATCCTCACGGCAACGAAACAGTTCTTCTCAAAAGCAGTCAAGTTCTCATCCGAAGTGGGTATAAAGAACTATCAAGGACTCAAATTTGTAACAACTCCCAGATACATCATCCGGAGTCAAAACAAGGAGTCAAACAAGAAATGAGGTAAACTTTGCACTCATGAGTTCACTGATGAATAGCTCCGAGCCAGATAATGTTCGTGAAGCACTCAGTCAAACTCAGTGGAAGGAAGCTATGGAAACAGAATATGACTCGCTCATGAAAAATCAGACATGGGAACTTGTTGATCTGCCTACAGGAAAGAAACCCATAGGCTACAAATGGGTTTTCAAGACAAAATATAAGGCAGATGGATCCATCGACAAACATAAAGCACAACTTGTAGCCAAAGGATATGCTCAGAAAGAAGGCATCGACTATGAAGAAACCTTTGCACCCACTGCGAAGATGAAGACCATCAGAGTAGTTTGTGCACTTGCAGCACATAAAGGATGGAGACTTTAGCAGATGGATGTCAAGAGTGCTTTCCTAAATGGTGATCTGAAAGAAGAAGTATACATGACCCAACTTGAAGGATTTGTTGATGAAAATCAGCCTAAAAAGGTATGTCGTCTCATCAAATCTCTTTACGGACTGAAACAAGCTCCCAGGGCATGGTATATCAAGATCAACGATCACCTTTTGCAGCATGGGTTCACTCGTAGTCCCTCAGATTCAAATTTGTATATAAAGAAGGTAGGCAAAGAAATTATCATTCTTGTTGTTTATGTAGATGATCTTGTGATCACTGGTAGTTCAGAAGATCAGGTTGATATTGTAAAGAATGATCTCAAAAGAACCTTCGACATGACAGATTTGGGGCTACTACATTACTGTCTTGGCTTGGAAATATGGCAAAAGGAGCATCACATATTTGTCTCCCTAGATAAAGTACGCCAAGACACTCCTGGAAAATTATAGAATGTCCGACTGTAAACCTATATCCACTCCCATGGAAAAAGGCTTGCAACTTTCAAGATTCCAAGACTCACCTCAAGTAGATGCTACTCTCTACAGCAATTTGTTGGAGGGCTCATCTATTTGACATACACCGCACTGCATCTCCGCTATGCTATCGCCTATCTTTCCAGAGTTCATGCAGAGCCAAAGAAATGTCACTAGAATGCAAAGAAAGCATGTTTTGAGATATGTTCGAGGAACAACTAATTATGGTATGGAATATAGAAAGAATGATCAATTCTTTCTATAGGGATATGTCGACTCGGACCACGCTGGATCTATTGATGATAGGAAGTCAACTACATGATACATATTTCATCTCGGATCTGGACCTATCTCGTGGATAAGCAAGAAGCAGAATGTTGTTTCTATCTCATCCACAGAGGTAGAATATCGTGCCGCATGAGGAGCTGTGTGTGAAGCGATATGGATACATCGCATTATGGATGACCTAGGAATTCCTGAAAAACAGTCACCTATTCTCTATTGCGACAATCAGAGTGTGTTGAAGCTCGTGTAGAATCCATTCTTTCATGAACGAACAAAGCATATTGAAATTGACTGCCATTTCATTCGAGAGCACGTCTTGAACCATCAAATTCAGCTTCAGTATTGTCCTACTAAAGCACAAGTTGCTGACATTCTCACTAAATCTCTTGGAAAAGTGAAATTTGAATCTTTCAGAGGTCACATTTGCAAGAATAATGTAATAAGGGGGGGAATGTTAGCATACGTTGGTTATTAGATTTGTCTTAGGTGTCAATCTTATCATTTTATCTTCTTCTTCTGTTATTCCATCATTCTCTGCTTCTGTTGAGGATCTTCTCCATCCATTTAGGAAGTCCAGTACAGATTACTGTCCTATAAATACTGTACGTGTGCTTTGTGTTAGACAGAATAATATGAGATAAACTATCTCTTCTATTTCTCCTTCCCTAGCTCTCTCTCAATATGCTAGAATTCATGCCTAGCTGATGGTTCAAAAATTGAACTTTAGCTCACATTTTGCACAATCTCTATACCAAATCACTAAAAACAAATTACATAGTTTTTAAAAAACATATTTCCCAGAAGAAGTTGTCAACAATCGAGGATCTGGTTGGTTTCTCTATCCAATCATCATCTCAAAGAAGGATCTCCCACGCCAAAAATTACTTCAACCCAACCATAGTTGTCACTTTTACTGAGGCACATTTGTTAACAAAAATTATATTATGCTTACAATAAAGGTCCTAAATGGCATAAGCCACAATATAAAATCTAATGCTTAGGATTTCGTGTTCTTTATCTTTTTTTCTTCTTGCATTTTGAGGTGTGAGTTGTGTTTCTTCATTCTTTCTTAGAATTTTACGCCCCACATCACGACTGGTGAATTTTGGTTTTATTTTGGGTTTATTAGAACTCCTCATACCCATACTCAGTCTTTGGGTTGGCCATTTCATTTGATCTAAATTACTAAAAATTCTTTTTTTCTTCTCTTCCCAAATTTCATAGAAACCAATATCGGTCCATTGACTCACATCGGTTGTATCATCTTACCAAAATTAGTTAACCGAGAGAGGTTAGTTTATATGCTTTTTTGGTTATTTTTATAGAATAGTATACTTCACCTTCTCGGTTGTTTTTATGACTTGTTCCACCATTTTTATTCCACTCTTGAGTCTTTGATATCATTTTCAGGATCCGTGTCAACCCATTTTCACATTTCATTGCAAAATATTTGAATCTTTCATTTTTCACAAGAATTAACATCGGCCCGAGCCGACTAGTAGTGGTTACCCTCATACCAACATCGGTCACCCTAGCCAACATTGGTCTCTCGTATTATTATTTTCAATCGAATAATGATATAATCACTCATTTAAGATAAGTTTTTCCCCATTAATTATGTATTTCTTCATCATGAATGAATCTCGGGATACCTATTTTATCGTCAATCACATGGTTTTGACTCGTAAACAAGATAATTCTCTCATGTTTCATATTAGCCACCAACGTATCCCACCTATTCCATCACTCCCTTCAATATCATCACCCATGGAACCTAATAAGGCTCTTGTCATACCCACTGGTAATGAGGAGTTTACGAGACTCCTTGACCACAACTCGGCTACTCTACAAAGACTATATTATGCATTCATCTCCCCGCGATTCATTATGGCAGCTTGTATAGAACATGTCTATGTCCATTCCTCCTACCCTTGAACCCAATTCTACATCAACTATTACTAGCTTGGCCTTACTCTCTTCCACCTTACCACTTGTGGTGTTTTAGCTTTACCCTATACCATCCATATTTTTACACCTATACCATCTTTCACACCTTTTACATCTATAACTCCTACGATGTCAACCATGCCTTTATCAGCCACCTTAAGTGTAGGTCTATCTATACCCGTCACCTCTCATATACCTATTGCATCTCAGCCACCAATGGTTTTGGTAACCCATACTCCATTCCAAAAAAAATTCCTCTTCATCTCACAATCTGCTCCTCCGATTTATAATGATTCTTTACGTCTACTTCACCTACATACACTTATCACAAACAACCCCTATTTCATCTATCACTTATTCAGGATACTTTCCATCTACATCTATTGCAACCTACGTTACTTCCTCACAATTTTTGTACTTAATACCACCACATATCCTCATCATCTACTCCCTTATACTATAGGGGTGCCTAGTCATCACAACCTACTAATGATCGTTTCTAAATTATGATGGATGCATAAATTTGAAGCATTTGTCTCTAGCTCACGTAACTCTTGTACATACGACAAGATTTGTAATGATCCCATTCACCCATCCATTATGATTCGTCCATACCCTCCCCATTGGGAAATTCCTAGATTCAATAGATTTAACATCAAAGAATACCAACAACAACACTTGTAGTCTTTTAAACATGTGTGTTATCTTATCACTCGTGATGACACTTTGCTCTTGCGAACCTTCACAATGTCATTGACAAGACCTACTTTTGATTGGTATAGTTCTCTACCTAGGAACTCCATTTCCTTACTCAACCAAGTATCTCAAGCCCTCCTAGATCAATTTTCTATCAACATTTTCAAGAAGGTCACCATGCAAGACTTTTATGTGACACACCAATACGAAGATGAATCTATCACATGATTGTTTTGCTCATATGGCGGAGCTCGATCAATTAGCTCACATTTCAACTTCCTCAAACCGAGTTAATAGAGTTTTTCACCAGGGATTTTGCTGGACACATATCTCCTACTCTCCAAGTTCAAACCTTCTGCATGTTTGACGAGGAATTCACGATGGCCTAAAACCTTGAAATTTGTGTCATTAAAGAGAAGAAGATATAATTGCATAACAAGAACGTTGCATTCAAATAAAATGATAAATCTTCTTATTCTAAACAACAAAAAAATTACACTAAGGAAAAACGATATTCCAACGCAGTTGTTTTGAAGGTCGTCCCATCTCGCCCATCTAACCAATCAAATCCTTCTTCCAATCTTTCTCCCTGTTTAGGATTTCTAGTTCAAGAGGGAGCAATGAAAATATAATCCCATAGGAGAACCCTACTCTTAATTTTTAGAAAAATTCTAAAAGTTAGAGCATTCACTCTTCCACTGTTAAAACACATACTTGTTTTGACCACTCTTATCCTATTCTTGCATGGTACAATGAAAATGATTATTGCAACTATCATTGTGTTATAGGTCATAGTGACAGTAATTATATATATTTCAAAAACATCGTCAATAAATGTTAGATAATGGAAATCTCGCTCGGGATATTACTAATGCACCGCTTATTAGAACCTTCACATCTTAAATATGTCATTCCAAAATCACACAACGTCATCTAACCAAACCGGTGAAACCTCGACTAGTGACATGTAATGTTTGTGAGGTGTATGTTGTTTTCAATATCATACCACTCTTCCTTCTACATTTCCTCCTACTCCATATATCGAGAAGATTATTGCATGAGCTCCTTCATGCAATGTGAGGAAATTATTTCATCTATTCCTTTACCCAAAGAGGATTCTCCCTTATATCCTCCTTCACCCACAGAGGAGTGCACCATACCTTTTAATGCAATTTCCACACTCACTTCTCAACATGACTAACAACCCACAAAAGTATTTACTCTTCTACCCATGAGAGATTCATACTTACCTTCTTCTTTGAAAAAATATGAACTTATCTCATCCATCTTCTCATCTCCCATACCAATAGGGGATCCATTAGTAGTGTCCCTTCCTATTGGTGACAATTCTCCTTTGGATTTCAAGGATCCTATTGATTTTATCTCATCTCGTTTACCCACAGAGTATGAAGCCAACCATTTTCCTGTATCACAGACATTATTTACAAGGATTAATACCAAATAAACATCATCCCACCAAAAATCAATTTTTTTATCACGTTTGGCCAACCGCTTGGATTATGTTTACAATTCCATGCTTTGGGGATGCCTTCGACTTCATGTCTCAACTCAAATGCAAATGTTGTCTACTAAAACTTCCATGATCTATCCAAAGGTGTTTCAGACAACCAAACCCACCATGCCCATACTAGTTATAGTGACCCCTTCTTCATCACCCTTACCCACACCTAAACCTTTACCATAAAATGAAATTTTGCATATTCCTAAAACCTTACCTACACCTATATCTTCCTCCACATCTAAACCCATTACCACATTGGGAGTCATGCCGACATCAAGCCTAGTCCATCCTCCAGTCAAACTAGATTCATTCACATCCTCACAAGTTATCACAAAGACTATTACCCCGCCTAAGAATAAGACCCAACCTCTTAGGCTGCATACACTAGCTTCATCCACTACCCTCTATCACCTTCACCAATTCCATCTATCATAGATCCCCACCCATCAACCTTGGCCAAGATGCTTCCTACCGAGAGTAAACCAAAAACACAACAACGTACCTCCTCACAATCATTTGTTACACCCAAATTACCTACACTGACTTATGCCGTCACCATCACCTAAATCCTTCCTACCTCCTATACCTACACCACTTCCATTATCCTCATCATTTCCTATGCCATTCCCTTCTCTTCAACTAGTACCTTCCACATTTCCTATTACTAAAACCTTCGTGCCGCACCTCCATTATAGCCTTGTCTAACCTCGTCACCTTCCGCCATCTTCCTTCCCTTCCACATCTCGCACTTATTATTCACATTTACCCAAGAAGGTACAAAAAATCCCAATAACCCACTCCCTTATAAAGATGTAGTTAAAACCTACAATACCTTCAACAACTAGTTCACCCACTACATCTTTACCCATGAAGGTGCAATCCAAACCTAAAACCATACTATCTACCAAAAAGGTGTTCAAAATTACTCAACCTCTCGATTCCACCTCCGGTGGGGCCTCGCCAACCAAAGTCACCCACACTTCCATCCAGGACCCACACTTACTTCACATTTTGATCCATTGACATGGTCTTATGCCAACATCTTAGCTAACCTTTTAGAAACCACTATCATCACATTGCCAATAATTAGACCTTACAACCCACTCAAACCTAAACAAAGAGGGTCTAAAGATACTGAAATTTCACTTACCATTGTGTTCTAGGGTATGATGTGGAAAAATTTAAGGCTCTTAAGACTATTACTCTCCAACTATGTCTTCCTAAATAAAAATTTGATGATGATATTTTAGATGAGGACCCTATTCCACCTTCACCTATCACCAAACATACTCATCACGTACTATACGAAACCTTAATTTTCCCATCCAAAAACATTTTATACTTCTCCAACATTTGAGATCAATATGGTCTGCATAAGAGAGTAAGCAAAACCTCCGCCAAAATGCCAATGTGCTGCATTGTTTTTATAAAACCAATATATGCCCTCACCATAATTTTTCCCATCATGTCACTACACCTATCATGAATCACTTTCTCCTTTACCTAGAATTAATATGGTTCAAATCGACACTCGATCCCAAAAGGAAAAAGGAAAGGAGAAAATAAACAGACTCATCTCATTACTCTCTTACTTAATATTCCATCTACACCCGCACCAAAAATCACCATCCGTGGACCCACATACCCTATTTATGATGGAGTTTCCCATCATAAAATTCTTAAATAGTTTCTCCAGTCTCCTCTCAAAATGTATTTGTAAAACCTTGTTTAAACCTCTGAGTCTCATTGACAAGCCCTCATTGAGGTTCTACAATCTATTAAGGTTCTACCTAATGACCCTACTCCTATTGCATCCATTATCACTCCTCACCATGTGGCCTCTCCCACCACTTTTCCCCTTCATCTCGCCTCCGTTACCACTCATCAAGTATACGCTCTTATTTTCTCCGAGGACAAGAGTATACCTTTCCAATCTGATGATCCTGATCCCACCCTATTTATTTCCATCTACATTGATAATATACATGTTCGACATGTGATGATCGATGGAGGTGCCAGTATTAACATCATTTCTTGCCATGTGTACAACCAAATGCACATCCCTACCAATTACATGTATAATAAGCTAGTTATGCTACATTCATGTAACGATGCCATGACTTACACCCTTAGCACCATCATTATCCAAATTTTTGTCTACCCCTATACCATTCTTGAATTATACTATCTTAAAGGGGGAATTCTAGTACAACATGCTACTTGGCTAAACCTGGATTCATGCCATGTGTTGTGTTCCTTCAACCTTACACTGTTGTTTAAAATTTGAACATGAAGGGAATAAATATACAATTCAAGCTGACCCTTCACTATTCAAAATGTGCAACATGTCAGATCATTGAATGATGTCCTTATACCATTTAAGGCATCTAACACCACTACCACTTCCTCTTTAATCACTTCCTCATCCACCAATGTTTCCGCTACATATTCCACAACTAACTCCCCTATTCCTACTTCTTCCATAACTTCTACATCTTATCCATCAACCAACCCATCTACTTCTCAAAAACTATTTCTTCTTCTTCCCAAATGACCAGCGATTCATCCATTCTTGCTACCCACATATTAACCGCTTATCCCTTAGAAGGTGTTTTCAAATGCCTCACTTTGGGGGAGTACCACCTTTATAACAATGACACATTCCTTACTCCTCAAGAGTATTGTAACCTTCACCAAAATCACCGCATAGGTGAGGTTTTCCCCTACGGTCCCGCCCCACCTTCGTACTAGCTTAACATATTGGCGACTCGATACCTATACCTACACACCTAAGCTACCTTCCCAAAATCAGTCCTTTTTCTCCGACCTTCAATCTCTCACCAACTACTTTGCTTCACCCAAATATTCCTAAATCACCGTGCTTGGAAGGGATTTGGCTTTGGCTTCTATGAACAAGGCCACCATATTTTCATTCCTTACACCACTTGTAAGCATAAATACCATAAGCGGTATTGGATTTTCCAAACAACCTTCTACAAAGGCCCAAGATGAACTCATTGAGGATGATAAACATTTCCCTCCCCCAACTTCACAACCTTCACCTATAGAGTCTATGGATCCAAAATCCATTCCTCCTAAAAAAATTTACAAACATTGTTTCCTTAGGACCTCTCGACTTATCATCATGATGGGAGGCTCCCTCTTCTCTTCCCTTCTTCTATCCTGACATGATCGATGATGATACCTTTTATATTAACATCGTTCAATGTTAGGATGATGAGTGTATTCTCACCAACCTTGGTATGGAAGATTCTTATATTCACTAGTCATAACCTTCTGAGATGCAAACCATGTTGAATGAATCAACCATAAAAATCAATATTCACACTCAGGATGACCCACACATTCTAAACATAGGCCCATCTTTAGATGTTGTTGAATAGGAATCTTTCACTTCTTTCCTCCTGGGATCATAGAAACACTTTTTCTTGGTTCTATGTTGACATGCCCAACATTGACCCAAATATTGTGGTCCACAATATTATAACCATTCCTGATGCCAAACCCGTGAAACATAAGTTGAAAAAACTTCATCCTTGTATTTCCTTCTTGTCAAATAATATTTCTAGCACTTGTTAGTGCAACTCAAAGCAAAGCACTCGGATGTTGATCAGATTTCTAGTTTGACATTTTGGACATCTAGTGTGATTGCACAACATTGAATCTTTTCCCCAAGTGTGGGACTTGTAAAAATGGGAAAATAATCTCCAAGTTAGAGGTTGGTTCCTCAACTCCTCTTATCAGGTATATGCATGAAATTTACAGAGGCTTAAATTCCTAATTCCTACTCTAAATTCCAAGGGGACAGAGATAGGGAATGCAAAAAAGAGACTAATGCTTGATAAGGTGATGCACCAAGGAGTAGTAGACACACTGATCACCGCAAAACATACACATTCTAGGAGGAAATACATTACAAAACATGCACAAATTTCAAAAATGTGGTGAGAGGTTAGGAAATAAATGATAAACATATGAAATGATTGAGAAAACTTTTAATCACAGACCATATATTATCATTCCAGGTCCAACACAGTGCATTACAATGACCAAGAGGCAAAAGAGGTGTTGTATTTGCATGGAAAGGTAAAAATTTCAACAAATTTTGCCAAAAGGAAGAAAAAGGGAAGTTCCAGAGCTAAAAGAGTGTCTCTTTTTTAAAAAAAATGAGCCCATTCTGGCTTTTACAATGCAAGAAACGAGCCCAGGAGAGAGAAATGCGGGAAAACATGAGAGGATCTCCAACCACCGACCAAAATGCAATAAAACAGCATGGGCATCCTTAAAGTTCCATTCCTTGACATTTTTCACCATGCTAGGAGAGAATGCGAGCCATTCTTCATTAAAAATGGTGGTTGAAACGTCATTTTTGTTGATTACCACGTGCGCTGAGGTGTCTTTTAAATTTTCTCTCTCCAAATTCCATCTAAATACAAAATTGATCCCGGAATCATATAAATAATTTCACCATCTTTTTGTTGATATAAAGAACGCAAAAAACCAAGCTATGGATCGAAAGTTATGGTCGTTTGAAAATTTAGGGAAAAATAAGGGCAAAACGGGATGGTAGGCTGAAAATTTGAAATTTTCCTACATTATTGCATTTGGGGAAATTTTCCCAAAAATCTCCACGCTCCACCACTCTTGGTGCCACGTGGCATGAGTCTATTGGTTGTGGGATCTTCTTGCTTCATTTTCCATCGTTATGGCCATTGGAAAATTTTCCAAAAATTCTCCGCCAGGCTGATGACCTGAGGACACATGGCGTGATATGATTCATTGCGGGCCTCTACTTTCAAATTCTCCACCTGCTCCGGACCATTTTCCCTGATGGGACATGTGGCAAGCTCCTATTGGATGTCAGCCTTTATGCTTAGTTTTCCTTGTGGGATTGTCTTGTGTTTTTTTCCGCCACATGGACACGTGGCGTGATTTGATTGGCTCGGGTTTTGGGGGCCGGCTCTCCCTTTCAATATTTCCTTTGACTTTACTTTGGGAAAAATTCCCAACTTTCCCCCGCATTCCACTGGTCTTGGGACATGTGGCAAGCTCCCATTAGATGGTGGGCCTTGGGGGAAAAAATTTCTCTTTGCACTAACCTTTGCGAAAAATTCCCAATTTCTCCCCGGTGGCCGAAGCTCCAATGCCCCTTGAGACACGTGGCATCATATTATTCACTCACAGGCCTACGGGCCAAAATTTCTCCTTTCCTCTCGCCAAAACACTTCGCCAAATTTTCAATTTTATCTCCACCATCCACCACTCCTTTGGCCTAAGGACAAGTGGTGCAATGTGATTGGATGCGGGCCTGACATCAAAATTTTTGTTTTGTGTATCGACCAACCCTTAGGAAATTTTCTAATTCCTTCCCCTTGGACACGTGGTGAGCTCCCATTGGACTATGGGCCATTGGACCAAAAATTCCTTCGAAACCTTGCCAAACATTTGGTAATATTTCCAGTTTACCTCCTTCTTCCCCTTCTTCGAGGACACATGGCGTCATCTTATCGGGCTCAAAGCTTTTCAAGGAAAATTTGCCACAAAAGCTCTACTGAGCCATAACTTCAAAAATACATGGAGTTAGGAGGAAAACTTTACCTTTCGGAAAGCCGAGAAAATATCTATCCAATGGTGCCATTTCCGTAAGGTCTTGAGTGCTCGAAAAGAAAGAAATTATGACTGATGCACAAGAGAGGGAATAATGAAGGATTTAGCCACAAAATGAGCAAGGGGTTCATTTTGAATAACAATTTTGGCGACTCAAAGGGGTCATCCGCCTCTGGATGAAGTTACCAATTACTCAAGCAATCCATTGGGCATGGGGTCATCAAATTCTTTGTTTGGTACCCCAACCGATTAGAACACCGCAAGGAGGAAGATGGAGGGTGGAACACCATATGACTGGAGTAAGGCCTAAAAAACACATTTCTTGGAACAACAAACTTGTGCCAAAGCAGTTAGGGAAAGCAAAGCTAAACTACAACAAAACAATGTGTATAAGCACTTAGAGGAATGAAAACCTAAGGTAATATGTACAAGGTGGAGAATTTATTTCAAGTAGCAATGCTTCAGATGGATTCCATTGACTGAAATCTGTAATTCTTCACCATCGAATGTGGACAATTGGAAGGCATTGTTGTCCTTACACTTTGTGACCATGTATGGGCCACTCCAAATGGCATCAAATTTTGAATTCCTCCTGGTTTTGCTCTATTTGCATCCCATTTAAACACTAGATCTCCAACTTGGAAAGATCTATCCTTAGCCTTTCTATCAAAGGTCTTATTGATCAAAGCATGATCCTTCTCCATTGCTTGGGACACCTAATTTTTGATTTCTTGGAGCTCCATCAATTCTCGCATATCTAACCTCCATGGGTCCAAACTCCAACAACTCCAGCTATTTCATGAGTTCCAATGTTGGCAACTCAAGTGACATGGGCAAAATTGCCTCTCTTCCATAAACAAGCTTGAATGGAGAGTTACCTGTAGATCTCTTGGGAGTTATCCTATAAGCCCATAAGGTTGATTTCAACCTAGTATCCCAAGACCTTTGATTTTCATCAAGAGTTCTCCTAATGATCCTTAACAAGTTCTTGTTTGTAGATTCAGCTTGGTCATTACCCTGAGGGTAATAATTTGATGAAGTGCTTCGGTAGATCCCATTCTTGACAGCCCACTTAGTTACCTTGGACCCAATGAATGCTAATGCATTATCTGATATTATTGTAGTAGGTATGCCAAATCTGGTTGCTATTCCCTCATAGAAGTCCAGGATGCTAGATTCATTTGCTTCCTTGAGTGCTACTACTTCAGTCCACTTGGTGAAGTAATCTGTTGCTGCCAAAATCCAATTGTGTCCTTAGCTTGAATTTGGATTAATGACTCTAATGAAGTCCAAACCCCATTGCATGAATGGCTGGTCAACTGAAATTGTATGTAATGGAAGGGCAACTAGTCTCTCCTTACCCGTGAAGAATGTACAATTCTTGTACCTCTTGATCCATGCATAACAATCACTAAAAATCTTGGGCCAATAATAGCCAGCCCTCATGATCTTTAGAGTTGTCACTCTTGGTGTAAAATGACCACCAGTTGATCCACCATGGAACTCTTCCAACACCCTGTGAATCTGATTTGTACCAATGCATCTCAGCAGACTCAATTCACATCCCTTTTGAACAAAACACCATCAACAAGGGCATATGGGATAACCTACAATTTGAAGTGTCTTCTTTTGGTCTTGTTCATCTCTCGGAGGGCATAGACTGTGTTTAGGAAGTGCATTATGTCTTGGGTCTAGTAAGGAGTGTGGACACCATCATTTTCTTCTTGAGTGCTTCCTTGCTCATGGCTATCTTGCAACACCAAAACAACCTCCTTCTCATCGCATGCTTCCTTGAATTTATTCAAGACCACTGCTCACACAATCCTTTTCTTGTGACCAAATTGGTGACTTTGATCTCAATGTCATACTCCATGACATGAGTAATACAACCGCTCTTTTTTCATTCGTGTCTTGTTGAGGAGGAAGTCTTTAACTCCTACATGAGAAACCAACAATTGAACCTTATTGTTTGAAAGTAGATGTTTTAATTTCTTCAAGCTCCGATTACTACAAGAACATGCTTCTCAATGAAAGAATATCTCACCTCATAGTCCTCCGTGATTTGGTCAAGAAAGCAATTGGTCGCTAATAATTGTCTTTGTTCTCTGTTGTACCAAAATTTAGAAATAGTATCATCGCCTCCAAATGCATACGGGATGAAATCCTGGAGAAATCAGGTTGATGAGAGTTGGGGCTTGTGAGATGGCTTCTTTGATTTCTCCAAAATTTTATTTTCCTTCTGCTGTCCATTTGAAAGCTATGCTTTTCTTTAACATCTTGGTGATAGGCTTGACTAGGGCTAAAAAATTTGGGATAAACCTCTCGAACAAAATTTATCCTCCCAAGAAGCTTTGAAGGGCCTTCTTGTGGCTTGGAAATGGTAGTGCTCTTATGGCTTCAAGTATTTCTAGATCAATTGCTAACCCTTGTTTGGAGACAATGTGGCCAAGGAGCTTTCCCTCATGAACTAGAAAAATACACTTTTTGGGATTTAAGGATACCCCAAATCTTCTGCCCCTCTAGAATACTTGTCTTAAATGAAAGAGATGGTCTACTGTATTTTTTGAAAAAGAAGTGATATCATCAAGATATATCAGCACCATGTTGTTAATCAAATCCTTGAACGCCATGTCCATTGCCCTTTGTAAAGTAGCTCCAGCGTTGGACAACCCAAATGGCATTTTCTTGTATGCATAAGTTCCCCATTTGGTTGTAAAGGCTGTCTCGAACTGATCCTCTTCTTTCACCATAATCTGATTGTACCTTGAATATCCATCAAGTAATGAAAACCTCTCAGAGCCGGCAACAACTTACAAAATTTGCTCCATAGAGGGAAGTGGGTAATGATCCTTGAGAGATGCTCTATTCAGATCTTTGAAGTCAACACACAATCTGATTTCTCCACTCTTCTTTCTAACTGGAACCAAGTTGGCTACCCAACTAGAATGCTTGATAGGGAATATGATACTTGACTCTATCAACTTATTCAATTCTTTTCTCATGAGAGGCTCCATGTATGGATTGACTGGACTTTGTTTTTTTCCTGATGGGTTTAGCACTCAGGTCCAATTCAATAGTGTGTTGAGCTAACTTGGGATTGAAACCTTTCAAATCTTCATAGCTCCAAGAAAACACATCAGGGAATTCTTGACTAAGCTGTATGAACTCATACCTTTCTTGTTCAGTTGTCATCTTACCAATTTAGAGTGATTTTCCTTCTTCCACCGAGATGGACACTGAATCTTCTCCCTTGACTTGGATGTTTTGTTTCTCCTTCCTAAACCTATCATTAGGATTGAAAATGGACTCCAAAGTGATAATTCCTTTGGTAGTTTGTTGGTTCTCAGCTATACCACTTGATCACCATACTGCTGTTCTAACTTTTCTTGATTTTTAGCTGAGAACTCAGCCTCTTCTTGTAAGAAATGGATGATTTGTTGATCATTTTCAAACACTTGCCAACTTACATTGTTGTCTGGCACCAAAGGCCTTATAATCACATGGATGTTTGGTTGTACCTTGTCTTTTTGGATGCTTTCAACAACATCAAAGGCTGCTCCAACTGCTGCAAGCCTGTCAGCAGCTTGGTTCTCTTTTCTAGGAATGGATTTGATGCCAAAGCCCTCAAAATCTTCAATGAGGTCCCACACCCTATTTTTGTAGCACTTGAGTAGATCATTCTTGGCAGCATGTTGCCCCTTAACTTGGTTGACAATCAACTCACTGTCACCGAAGACTTGCAAGTTCTTTATTCCTCTCTTGATTGACCAATGCAATCCTTGTATCAAAGCTTCATATTTAGCAGTGTTATTAGAACATGCAAACTGAAATCTAAAAGTTGAATAATACCTAACTCCTTGAGGTGAAACAAGAATAGCTCCCCCTCCTACACCTTGTCTACTTCTTGAACCATTAAAGAACAACTGCCATACCTCATTGTCATCCTTGTGGTCCGGTTTGGTGATGCTAAGAATAGGCTGATTTTCTTCATGCATGCAATAGACTCCTAGCTCATATTCTTCTATTTCTTGATAAGTATCAAAAGTATGCACCTTGTTTGCCCATTCATCAAGAGTCGATTTGGGACACTTCCAACCTTGGTGTCAGCTTCATCAGTGCTTGGATAATCTTCTTGATCAAACGCTGAACAATTGGTATTGATTTGGCTTGGAGTGAGAGGCTCAATGTGAAAGTTTGCAATAGGTTCAGATCTTATTATGGCCTTGGTCCCATATCTTGTTCTGAACAACATGTGTGAACAATCATCAGATAAGTACCCTCCAATCTTGGCTGTGAATTCTCTTGATAGACATAGGGCAAAGAGTGGTGGAAGGTCTATTACCGAGACATCTTGCAAAACAAAAACGTTGGGGCATGCATGTAAAGTAAGAGTCAAGTGTTTGATCACTCCAACTATTTTTACCGTTGTCCCATCCAAATGCAATACCCTTTGCTATGACTTCATATTGAATCTCCAATCGAACAACTATTTTCTTGGGCATTACTGAACTACTTGCTCCGGAATCAATCATGCAGTTGTGTACTAAATGGTTTCCAATGATCAATGAAACATACAATGAAGGGGGCTTCAACATTTTACCTTGCTGTCCTCCATGATTCCTCTCAGGCTTGGCAGCATTTGTGAGTACCTTCTCTTGCATTTGGACCTTTTGATTTGAAGTTGACTAGTCCTTCATGGCAGCTTGTAGAAAATCTCTTTGGCCTGGGATGGATAGTGATTCCCACATTGATATGTTTACATTTGTCTTCTTCATCTGATAAATTATGTTGAATGGAGATGAAGCATCTCTGTTATCCCTTGGCCTCGCACATTCATTCCTTGCAGATGGGAAACAACAACAGAGACATCCGAGTTGTCCTAGAGCTATTTTAGGTAGTCCTTGCGTGTTTGGAACTACATTTTGTTTGCCAACAATTTGTGGAGTGGTAGAAGGTTTAAGAATTACTTTGAGCCAAGGGTCACATTCTTCACCCAAATTTCTCCTTTTTGACCTTGTGTTGGCTGCAACACTTTGGGAGATTGTTTGATTCATGCCACAAAAATCTTCTACCTGCCAGTTTACAAGTGTGGTATCATTTGGAGCTGATTGTTGCTGGGATGTTTCTTGTTGTTGGTTATTTCCTTGACTCCCTTCACCCTCCACACCAGTTGTTGTTACCATCAAGGCTTGATTTAGAGCACCATTGAAGCACATAGACTAGTTGTGAGGTTCATTGCATGGGAAACACCAATCATACTCTTGAGCCATGTTGTTTTACACTGGCACTTTTGCTTTAGAGGCAGATGTAACATTGGGATTATAGAGCTGAAATGGTCTGCATTGCTGGAGGTCTTTCTTGATTTTGATTTTCAGCTAGATTGGGTGGTCTTTGAGGCTGGTATTGTTGCCTATTAGGCTAATCTTGAGGCTAGAAAGAAGGTCTAAATCCTTGAGCCTGCTGCCACTTGAGTGTAACCAACTCATTACCTAAATTTTGCAATTGCTTCATGACTTCTTAAAGTTCATTTGAGGCACTAGAAGATGAAGTAGAAGCTTCACTTGAATTTTGATTTCTACGAGTGGGAATAGGAGCTAAAGTAGGCACTTGACTAGTGCTTGGACTCTCTAAATTTGGATACAATGGCATTAGAGGCCTAGGAGCTAGCTTTCCAACTTGAATCAAAAAAATTTCCACTCTAATGGAAATGGTATAAGTAAAGCAGGGATAATTGTGCCTCCCATTGATTGAATTAACATAGAAATATCAGAATTTAAAGCTTTAAGGTAATATAAAAAGCACCTTCTTGTTGTTGGCCTTATCGCCATTGGAATTCTCTCCCAATTACTTTGAAACCTGAAGTTGAAGTCGATGCCTACTCATTGGGAGCTCTCTTGATGGTTGTCAATTGTTCCAAAAGGGACGAGTTGTCTCCCTTTTCTCCAAACTACTCATGGAGGGCTATACATAGCTGGTTCCAATTTTGGATAGAACCTGAGGCAAGACTCCTGAACCATTGCAAAGCCTTCCCTTTGAATGAAGATGCCGTAATTTGACAGTAAATTTCATCTCATTAATCTCGTGGATTACACAAATATTAGCAATATCTTTGACATGATCACCATGAGTGGTCCGATTCTCTCCAATAAAGTATGGAATGTTCTTCAGTGTTACAACTGGGATTGGATTTTGTGCATTGAGATGAAGTGGGATGTTACCGGTGAAATTGACCTAAGAGTTGTGTTGTGCCATTCTGATTGGCCTTAGAACTCTTGTTGATTGAATGAAAGGCCTACAGTGTGGATGAGTTGATAGAGTTCTATTTGGTGGATATGGAGACCTTTGAATTCTCCTCCCTCTTTGCCTTCTTCTTGGAGATAATTACGATACTTAAACAACACCTCTTCTTCTCTCGACTCTTGACCTTATGGTGATTCTTCTCATGAGTTTTCAGGTCTACAATGCTAAAACCAGTTGATTCTTCTTGCTTGGAGTCACAAGATGTGCAATTGTGGCTCTTTTAAGAAAGAAATTTGCAACAAATGCACATCTATTTTTTGCAATGAAGATGAAGACCTCTAAGGTCCCACCGGGCATGCCAAAACTGTTAGTGCAAATCAGCAACACCCCTGGATGTTGATCAGATTTCTAGTTTGACATTTTGGACATCCAGTGTGATTGCACAACATTGAATCTTTTCCCCAAGTGTGGGACTTGTAAAAATGGGAAAAGAATCTCCAGGTTAGAGGCTAGTTCCTCAACTCCTCTTATCAGGTATATGCATGAAATTTGTAGAGGCTTAAATTCCTAATTCCTACTCTAAATTCCAAGGGGACAGAGATAGGGAATGCAAGAAAAATGAGACTAATGCTGATAAGGTGATGCACCAAGGGAGTAGTAGACACCTGCTACTACAAAACATACACAGTCTAGGAGGAAATACAACACAAAACATGCACAAATTTCCAAAATGTGGTGAGAGGTTAGGAAAAAAATGATAAACATATGAAAGGATTGAGAAAACTTTTAATCACAGAGCATATATTATCATTCCAGGTCCAACACAGTGCATTACAATGACCAAGAGGCAAAAGAGGTGTTGTATTTGCATGGAAAGGTAAAAATTTCCACAAATTTTGCCAAAAGGAAGAAAAAGGGAAGTTGCAGAGCTAAAAGAGTCTCTTTTCTAAAAAAATGAGCCCATTCTAGCTTTTACAATGCAAGAAACGAGCCCAGGAGAGAGAAACACGGGAAAATGTGAGAGGAGCTCCAACCACCAACCAAAATATAATAAAATAGCATGGGCATCCTTAAAGGTCCATTCCCTGACATTTTTCACCATGCTGGGAGAGAATGTGAGCCATTCTTCATTAAAAATGGTGGTTGAAACGTCATTTCTGTTGATTACCACGTGCCAAAGGTGTTTTTTCAATTTACTCTATTTAAATTCCATCCAAATACAAAATTGATCCCTAAATCACGTAGATAATTTCACCAGCTTTCCGTTGACATAAAGAACGCAAAAAACTGAGCTCTAGATCAAAAGTTATGGTCGTTTGAAAATTTAGGGCAAAACAGGGCCAAAACGGGATGGTGGGCCAAAAATTTGAAATTTTCCACCTTTTTGCATTTGGGAAAATTTTCCCAAAAATCTCCGCACTTCGCTACTTTTGGTACCACGTGGCATGATTTTATTGGTCACGGGATCTTCCTGCTTCATTTTCCATCATTTTCGCCATTGGAAAATTTTCCAAAAAATCTCCGTCAGTGATGACCGAGGACACATGGCGTCATATGATTCATTGTGGGCCTCTACTTTTAAATTCTCTGCTTGCTCTAGACCATTTTTCCTAATGGGAAATGTGGCAAGCTTCTATTAGACGTAGGCCTTTATGCTCATTTTTCCCTACGGGCTTGTCTTGTGTTTTTGCCGCCACATGGACACGTGGCATGATTTGATTGGCTCGAGGTTTGGGGGCTGGCTCTCCCTTTCAATATTTCCTTCAAATTTTCTTTGGGAAAAATTCCCAACTTTCCCCACGTTTCGCCGAGTCTTGGGACATGTGGTGAGGTCCCATTAGATAGCAGGCCTTGGGGCAAACATTTCTCTTTGCGCTAACCTTTGGGAAAAATTCCCAATTTCTCCCCGTGGCCGAAGCTCCGACGCCCCTTGAGACACGTGGCATCATCTTATTCACTCGTGGGCCTGTGGGCCAAAATTTCTCCTTTCCTCTCACCAAAACACTTCACCAAATTTTCAATTTTATCTCGCCCTCCACCACTCCTTTGGCCTAAGGACACATGGCACAATGTGATTGGATGCGGGCCTGGCATCAAAAATTTTGTTTGTGTCAACCCTTAGGAAATTTTCCTAATTCCTTCCCCTTGGACACATGGCGAGCTCCCATTGGACAGAGGGCCATCAAAGCTGAAAATTCTTTCTAAAACCTTTCCAAACATTTGGTAATATTTCGAATTTTACCTCCTCCCTCCTTCATTTGAGGACATATGGCAACATCTTATTAGCTCGGGCTTTTCAGGGAAAAAATCACACAAAAGCTCCGCATGAGCCATAACTTCAAAAATACATGGAGTTAGGAGGAAAAATTTACCTTTCTGGAAAGCTAAGAAAAATCTCTATCCAATGGTGCCATGTCCAAAAGGTCTTGAGTGCTCAAGAGAAAAAAATTATGACTAAGGCACAAGAGAGGGAAGAATGAAGGAGTTAGCCACAAAATGAGCAAGGGGCTCATTTTGGATAACAACACCTTCTTTCGGTTTCCTTCATCCTACCCATTGATTATCCCCAATGGATCTCTAACATTGTTCCTATAAAAAAGTGACAAGGGACTCCGTATTTCCATGGATTTCCACAACTTGAAGTTAGCTTTCCCAAAGATGAATTTCCTCTACCTAATATTGACCAACTAGTTGATGTCACCACTTTGGCCATGAGATGCTATCACTCATGGATGGTTTCTAGGGATACAACTAAATATTACTCTCCTAGAATATCAACATAAAAATGCTTTCATCACTCCTTGGGGGAACTTATGTTTTTGTGTCATGCCCTTTCACCTTACAAATGCTAGTACCACATATCAATAGGCTATGACTTATATCTTTGATTATATCATGCATAACATATTGGAATATTATGTTGATGATCTTCTTACCAAATCCAAACATCGGGTTGAGTACCTTGCTTTCCTTAAAGTTGTCTTTTTGTTCTCTCTAGAAATCTCCTTTCCTTTATAGTTCCTTTGCATGGCATTGAAGTTGATCCCGTTAAAATCAAGGCTATTCTTGAAATTCCTCCACCTAATAACCTTCATCAACTTCTTAGTTTTCAAGGAAAGTTATGATATATTCATCACTTTATTTCTCATCTTTCCAACCACTGCCATCCATTTAATCATCTTCTAAAAAAGGATGTCTCCTTCAAATGGGATGATGAATGCCACAAAGTCTTTGACACCTTAAAATAATACCTCGTCAACCACATATGCTCATTCCCCTAAGGATGACCAACAATTTTACCTTAAAATTTATGCTACTTATAATTCTCTAGATGTCATGCTCGCTCATCATGACAAGAAACATAGGGAGAAAGTGGTTTAATATATAAGTCATACACTTTTATACTATGAAATTAGATATACTCACAATGAAAAACACTACTTATCCTTAGTTATTTTCACCACTAAACTTCACCATTTCCTACACAACCACAAAACCTTTGTTGTAACCAATACCGACCCCTTACATTATATGTACGATAAGCCCTACCAAGACTTATGTCAATCCATCCATAAAAAATATGTCAAAGGATAAACAATTGATGACCAACTCGTAGATACACCTCTTTCAGGAAAATAATATTATAACTTTGATTTCCTAGATGAATCCATTGCTACCCTCTCCCTGGATGATATCATTTACTAGATGACCTTATTCTTCGTTGGTTCAAAATTTCAGCATGGGAGTGGTGCGAGTTATCCTCATTCCTATTGATGGTGAGACTATGTCATTATCTTTCAAACTGTATTTTTATTGTACTATCAATATCACCGAAGATGAAGATATAGTGTTAGGTCTTCAAACCCCCACGCTTTTAGACATTAAATAAATTAAAATATTTGGAGACTTTAAACTAGTTGTGAAAACAGCTTAATGGTATATACCAGAGTGGTAATGAGATACTTCAAAAGTATAAGGATCATGTTGAAATAATATTGACTATCTTTTACCATTATGAACTTCAAACCAACCCGCGTTCTACTAATAAATTTGTAGACACTATCGGTTTTCTTACTTGTCAAATCCTTGCTCGCCCTCTGAATCAAAAATATTTATCATAGTAAAAAGGTTACAATCACCTTCTTATCTAATTCGAGACGTTAACCTTGTAGGAAACATTGAAACTGACCCACGTGACATTTGGAATAAGTAGTTTTCTAACTATATTTCCCTTTTAAGTTTTCCTCCAGATCTTACTCGTAATAGACAACAGACCTTTCTCAAAAGTGTCTCTCACTATGTCATCATGGGTGGTCTTCTCTATAAATGTTTATTTCACACTATCCTATTTTTATGCCTTACAAGATCTGAAATTCCATACACCATCAAGGAAGTTCACATCGGGATTTGTGGCGAGTCACTTTAGTGGCATAGCTGTCTGCTAAACACATCCTTCATCTAGGCTATTCGCCAACCCTAAACCATGATTCTTGTGACTATGTCAAGAAATTTTTAAGTGTGAGTAACATGCTAATATTTTTCGCACCCTTAGTCATGCCTTATAGGTTGCACAAGACATTTGGCCTTTCTCTTAATGGGGTTTGGATATTTTCAGAGAGATCAACCCTCATTATTCCAAACGTCATCAATGCATTATTACGCTTATTGAATATTACACTAAATGGGTGGAAGATCTACCTATTATTTCTCAAAAGCTGAGAAAATCTATGAATTCATCTACCATGACGCGTCATTTTTCACTTCAGTTTTCCTCACCACCTCATCACTAATATGAAAAAAATTAAAAACAAAACCCTATGGAAAATATTATCTCCTAATCACAACACCCTATAGTTTGCACAAGTGTGTGTTCATGAGCTCACAAAGTGTGATTAGATAACATGGGTATTATCTCTAAGTTTTGGGACATGCTACTTGAGAGAGACCTCCGAGAGAAAGATGGTTCTTGATCCTACACACCCGCCACAATCTACTATAATGCAGGGAAAACTATCTATCCTAATCTAACTTTCCAAGGGACCGGGAGAGAGAGTGCATGGAAATAAAGTCTACAATAAAGCGGTGATACACTAGAAAAGGAGATTGCTAGAGTAGTCTTCCAATGTGTGAAAAACAAGTAAAGTTCATACTATAAGGGGTAATAACAGTTCTCCACAATCTAGTAGAATGCATTCACAACAATGTTTCATACACACATAATGGAAATGGATCCCTACAAAAACATAAGATAGACAAAATATATATGTAATGTGATGCGAGGGCAAGAGAAATGAAAAAAACACAGGAGGGGAAGATACATCCACAAACTTACATCTATTGTTTCATAAGTATGCACAATCCCATCTATTACAAAATAAGGGCTTGGATCACCATGCAAGGAGTCCACTACAAGGGCCTATAGCACATTAGCTTCAGAAAGTAAATTTTGATAGATTTTTGCTACTCAAAACTCTATCTTACAATGATCCTAACACTCTAATTTATAGAATTTTGAGAAGAGAGAGAGGGAGGGAAAATGAGAATCCCAAAATATGTCCTTCAACCACTTAAAAGATGTAGTAAATGAAGTGAAATTATTTTTGTTTCTTGAAAAAGGCTCCCTATACTTCCCCATTACTTGCAACATTGATAAACGTCAGCTCATGCTCCATTGAATGCATCCCAACTACCAAATAAAACATTGTTTTGAACTTGGGCACGTTTTCTGCAAAATCACAATCTATTCCTCATCAAATTTTGAATTTCTTTATTTTTGTGCATTAGGATCGAACAAAGATTTTAATGGTACCAATTTTGTCTATTTTCGTTGAGAAATGAAAAATTTATGGCCTTCTAAGTGTGGGCAGCTATTTTGGGTCTTTCAGGCATTTCTATCATTTAACGGGAATGAGCATCTAATTGACTGGAGCTGAATATGTTTCCTTTATTTTCATAAAGATAACCTCATTAAAAATAAGAAATCAAGTTTCTGTGGTGTAGAGAATGTCATTCTCATTCCAAAAAGTCCAATTTCATGAAATCGGAACACAAGGTCAAAATTTGTGGCCGTTTGAAGTTCAGGTCAGATTTGCTTTGTTTTCCTTTATATGTGGGTGTTTCAGCAATATCAGGTCCTTGGGTCCTTGCTATCCCTTGTGAAACTTGGGTTCAAAATCTTCACCTTCACTGCATCACACTGACCTGTCTTGTAAATCGGGTAAATCAGCCTTTTGGGAACTCATGTCCCGCACGTACCTATTGAGTGAGCCATTAGGGCCATTGAGTCACGCTTAACCCGCATCTAATTTGTAGTTGGATATTTTGTATTTTTGGAGCCTAAACGTACATGTGTCCTTGATGTCTCGTGGATGTGTGGGACAAAACTTTTTAATTTTCCAATTTTCTCTTGGACCGTGGCCTTTTCAACTTTTCGGATCCCAATCTGTCTCGCACGTACACTGTGTAGTCCTGGGTCAAAAAAACTTGACTTCATCAATTTACTATTGGAGCGATGATTTCAGCTCTATAGTGAACTCATGTCCCAATGTCCTTTAGACCGCCTGAGCCAAATTCACTTGACTTCGTTGACTCTTTCCATTTTCGGCCATTTCAGGTAAATCAGGTTTTCAGGTCCCAACTTTCCCAATGTCCCCTGACCGCACCGGATAAATATATCTGATTTGGTTGACTTTGAACTACCTATGGCCTTTTCAAATTTTTGTGTCCCAATTTTCCTATGTGTACTGTGAGGTCCTGGGCCAAAAAAACTTGACTTACTTAATTTTCACTATTTGAAGCCATTTTTTCAGATTTTTTGCAATTTATTCTAACTTCTTGGATTTTTTTGGACAGGGAAGTTAGAGGAAGGCAAGGGGAATCCAAAAACCTTATTTTGGGGCCTTAGATCATTTCTACTTTCTCATCCTAAATAAATCATGTGAGTTATCTGATTTAGCTGGAGGGGTGAATTTGGGATAGCAATTTTACAACTTAGCGGGCTTCTCTGCTGTCGAGATAAAGTATGGCCATTTGCCTATAAGAATCCATCGAGCACGGAGTCTATCGTGTAATCTCAAATCTGATCTAAAGCTTGAATACCTACATCTTTGAGTTCATTGAAACACTACCCTCTACCATTTGCACTCTCAATCTTGATAGGAGAATCTTGAAAATAAGATTTATGAGACTAGAAAATTGCTCAAAACCAGATCTCATCCATTCTTGCAACTATGATCCATGGGGCCAATTGATGAGTACTTATGAATATTGCCTCAACATTGGATTTTAGTTACTCTACATTTGTTCAAATCTAGACTTTATAACTATTGCAAGCAACCATAAGTTCCGCACTACGCGTAGTCCCCTTCGGAACCTTGATGAACTGCATACAAAACTTATTCTAGAAGTAATAGAGCACCACCAACACTTAGGGAATTGAAACCTATTCTAACAGCAGAAAAATTATGCACAAACACTTGGAGGGATTGGAAATCATAGACTAATATGTACAAGGGTGATAAATTCTCCTTCTATTAGAAATTTTTGAGATAGATTCCATTGATTGGAATATACAATTCTTCACCATCCAACTCGGCCAGCCGAAGGTGTTGGTGCTCAATTTTGTCTCACCCCATTTGTCACTTTGAAATTCTTTAGTTTGTGGGCTTTGTCATGTTTTCTATCTCCCCGTATTGATGCATGAAAAATTTCTCCTCCATTTTGTTTCCATGATCAATCCCTTCTTTAGTCGAGGATCACTTAAAAGTCTAGAATTTATTTTTCGTTCCTCTGTCCATGTGAAAAAGTCTGTAACTTGGGCGTAAACTCGGGTTTTTTCCTTCCTTCCATTTTCCATGTAATTTTTATTGTCCCTATCATTTTTGTACCAAATATCTATGGAAACATGATTCGATGCGGCTTGGAAGGTCATATTTGGGCCTTATATCATTTCCAAAGTCTTTTTCTTCAAAGAAAGATTCATTTCTAGGCTCAAATGGTGATTTTCCGCATTTTGAGTTTGATGGGTGTGTTTTTCTGTCAAATTTACATCTTAGCATATGTGTAAATGTGTCCCTCTCTCAGTTGGATGTGGCTTGGAAAGGCACTTTGAAAAATATAAGGCCCGATTCAACTCAAATCTTGTCCACGTGGAGGGCTAGCACTCATCTGAAAATTCACCTTTGGTTTGACCTTGGAGTTCAGGCCGACGAGACACGTGGAGGTTTCCGCTACCTTGCCAAGACTTAGAATTTTTTTCTTGTGGACGGTATAGTTTCGAGAGACCATGGACACGTGGTGAAGGCACTCATTTGAGGATCCGCCTCAAGGTCCCACCTTAACAATTGCGACATTGACATGTGGAGGCTTCCGCAGCTCGATGTATACTTAAAATTTTCAAAGAAATTTTGAAAGGCCTAGGACACGCATTACATCTATTTTTCCACCATTTTTCTCCAAGACTCATGGAGACACGAATATACGTTGTTTTTCATAATTTTTGATTAAATTCCTTATCGTCTCTATTTATAAAGTGCCATGTATGGATTCGAATATAATTTGTGAGTCCAAGGATTGTTAAGATTGATATTTTGAAGTTGGAATTGCTCAAGCACTTGAAAAAATGGGAATTACTAGAGAAGTTGGATGCGGGATAGAGTTGCAAAGGAAAGAAATGGAAAAGGATGAAATGATGAAAGTTACAGGCACAAAAGATGAAAAAGGTGTTGCCTTGAGAGCGAAAAGGATTACCTGTCAAATCCAGTTGTGCAAAGCCTTTGAAAAATAATTAAAAAGGGGATTTATTGCATGATAGAATAAGAATGATTAGAAGGTTTGCCGAAAATTGTGGCATGGCATCCTAGTCATTAGTCGAGGGCCCAAGAAACGTGATCAGTTCACAATTGGTCCACCTGGTAGCTTTCAGATGTGAATTTGTTAAATGTCACTTTCAAAGGAAAATTCTTAGCAAGGAAAGGTCCTCGAATATTCTTCTCTTTTGGGGAAAATTGAGTGAGTAAAATGTATAAATGCAATGAGAATACTCTTGCAAAGGGTCGGGGATTAAATTTCATAAGAAAATCCATATTCTAAGAAACCCATTTGAGATACCTAGTTATTTTCCTTTGTGTTATATTTTCTATCATGTCAAGTTGGTTACAGATGTATAGCCATTGACAGTTCTAAGATTGCTCTCGAAGCTTTTCCCCGCCAATGAATCTAAGAAAATTTGAAATTAATTTGTGTTCAATCTCTAGAAATTTGTGTCTTCTTTGTTTCAAAATGTCTGTAAATGGTTTCTTTCATTTCTATTGCAATCTTACATTTAAATCTTTTTGAAATCACACAGGATCTCGTCCCTATGACAATTTAGTGGCATTTGCAATTTCATCTCAATAAGAGTGTTCATCCCTGTGATGAGATAAAAATTTTAAAATCACTCCATTGTCATTTGTTGATAAATATTGTCTGTAAGTCTTTGGGTGTACCTTAGGCATGATTGATCGTAGAGATTTTCGTGTTTAATTAAGTCTTTTAACTCGATCCTTCATGCTAGATTATCAAAGATTGTATGAAAACATGTTGATCGGGCCTCCATTGAAACACACCTTCTAGTTAAAGGAACATCCCAACTATTCTAAAGCTTTCTACTATTGAAGTTGTCCACTGTTGTGAAGTTTCTCGAGATCTTGTATAATCAACTTTATCCTACTTAATCTCCCACCAAAATTATTCAAAACCATGAATCCATCCTAAACTACCCCCTGTTGCCCTATCTCACAAAAAAGAACAAAATCTATTTACTAAAATATGCGAGAACATTCTGTGATCCCATAATGTCTTCAAGAACCTTAGCCTTGTTTTTAAATTATCTCCATCTTTTAGAAGTGACAAATCTTAAGAGTTAAATTATGGAGTATTGACCATATTTTCCTAAGGATTTCTTCATAAAATTTGTGAAAAAGAAGGATATATCCATCTCCTTCATCAAATAGAGGTTACACTAAGGGTCCTCTCACCCTGGTTGAAGAGGCACAACCTAAAGTAGTGAGGATAGGTCAAATCCTCTTGAAGGTGTTATCCATCTCTCCACAAATATGACTGAAAAAGGGCTAGTTAGATCTCATCCCTATATACAAAACGACACACATTATGATCTATCTATCTCTAAGCTCCCTGTCAAAACTGTGATGTTGCTTATCTTAAAAGGGAGAACAAATTTAGATACCAACAAAAGGCATTTCGCCTTTGCATTCAATGATTATGTATGGACCACTCCATATGGCATTGAACTTGGAATGCTTGTCGGCTTTACACGATAAACATCCCACTTTAGTCACAAATCTCCAACTTGGAATGTCCTAGCCTTAGCCTTCTTTTCAAAGCTCTTATTGGTCAATGTTTGATATCTTTCCATGCTTTTTACCGCATGTTCTTTTGCTTCTTCTATTTCTACTAGCTCTGCACTCCCGATTTCTATAGGCTCGAACTCAACTAGTTTCAGTTTTCATGAGTTCCAATGCTTGCAACTCAAGTGATATAGGTAGAACCGCTTCTTTCCCGTATACAAGCTTGAATGTTGAGATATCTATAAACCTCTTGGTGTGATCCTATCATCCCATATAGATTATTTGAGCTTCATGTGTCAAGTTCTCGTGATTCTCATCAAGAGTCCTTATGATGTTTCTTAGTAAGTTTTTGCTTGTGGATTCTACTTGGCCATTACCATGAGGGTAATAATTTGATGAAGTGATGAGGTATATGCCATTATTGATGGCCCATTCAAAGTGATATTTTTTCCAAGGAATGCTAATTCATTATTTGATATGATAATGGCTGGGACACCAAACCTCATGACTATCCCTTTATAAAAATCCAATATGATAGTTCATTTGCCTCCTTAAGTGTCACTGCTTCAGTCCACTTGGTGAAATAGTCTGTCATTGTGAGTATCCACTTGTGGAATTGACTTGAATTTGGGTTGATTACTCCAATGAAGTCTAATCTCCATTGCATGAATGGATGATCTACTAAAATTGGACCAAGGGAAAGAGGTGTTAACCTTTCTTTCCCGTGAATAATGCACACTTATTTCATTTCTTGATCCATGAGTAGTAATCATTAAACAATGTAAGCCAATAGTAGCCAACCTTTGTGATCTTGAGATCTATTACTTGTGGAGAAAAGTGGCCTCTGCTTCACCATTATAGAACTCATGTAATATCTTCTCAACTTGACACATTCCAATGCATCTCGTAGAACACCATGGATGTCCTTCTTGAAAAATACACCATCAATAAGCACATCCGGAATGGCTTGTAACCCGAGATACCTTCTCTTAGCTTTGTTCCATTCTTGAGGGCACAAACCTATTTGGATATAATGCACCAATTCTTGAGTCCAACACAGAATGAGAGCATGGATGGTTTGTTGTTCTCGCTCATTCTGCGCAGTAGTAGGACATTCTCTTCTTCATCTATTGTCTTAGCTTGTTGTTGAAGCAATAAATTCACAAAAACCACTACGGGAACCATCTTGGTCACTTTGATTTCAATATCATACTCCATTACATGAGTGATCCAACCTCCTGCTCTCTTCTTGTTTAAATACTTGTTTAGAGAAAGTCCTGAACCTATCCCGAGATACTAGAGTTGAATGTTATTGTTCGAGACCAAGTGTCTCGAACTTATTTAAGCTCCTAATTAAAGAAAGAACATGCTTCTCAATGAAATACTACTTTAGTTCATAATCTTCCAGGATTTGACTAAAAATTCTATGGGTTGTTCTCGAACCTTCTCTATTTAATTGTAGTAAGATAGTTGAGATTGTGTCTCGAACCTCCAAAAGCATACAATATGAATTCCTTTGAAAATTTAGGGTTAATAAGAGTCGGGGATTGTGATATTGCATGCTTGATAGCACGTAACTCTCTTTACCTTCGCTATCCATTTGAATGCAAGACTATTCTTCAACATCATCGTTAAAGGCTTCACAAGAGTGAGAAAATCATGCACAAATTTGTGAAAAAAATTCATCCTTCCCAAGAATATTTAGATATATTTCTTGTGATGTGGTAATGGAAGCTTTCTAATGGATTCAACCCTTTCAGGATCAATGGTAAACCCTTCTCTTGAGACAATGTGGCCCAATAATTTACCCTCATGTGCAAAAAATATACATTTCTTTGGATTTAATGACACTCCGAATCTTCTACATCTTTGAAATAATTTCCTGAGGTGAAAGAGGTGGTCTGGTGCATTCTTTGAGAACACGGTGATATCATCTAGATATACGAACACTATCTTGTTGATTAAGCCTTTGAATTCCATATCCATGGATTGCTGAAATATTGCTCCAACGTTTGATAGCCCAAATGGCATCTTCTTTGTAAGCATATGTTCCCCATTTCATGGTGAAGGTTGTCTTTAGTTGATGTTCTTATTTCATGATTATCTGATTATAGCCTGAGTACACATATAGTAATGAAAACATTTCAAAACTAGCTACAACCTGCAAGATTTGTTCCATTGATGGAAGTGGATAATGATCTTTGAGTGATGCTCTACTTAGATCAAAGAAGTCTACATACAATCTGATTTCTCCATTTCTTTTCCTCATAGGCACTAGGTTTGCAACCCACTTGAATTTTTGATAGGGAATATGATGCTAACTTCAATCGGATTGCTCAAATCCTTCCTCATGAGAGGTTCAATGTGAGGATTTAACGGGCTTTGTTTTTTGTCGATAGGCTTGGATTCCAGATCTAGCTCAATAGTATGTGGTGCCAACTTTGGGTTGAAACCTCTTGAATCCTTGTAAGTCCAAGCAAAGACATATGGGAATTCTTGAAAATGTTGAACAAATTTGGAGTTTTCTTGTGGGGTACTTACTTTTCCAATTTTCAATGTCTTTCCTTCATCTATTGGAATGGGCTTTGAATATTCACCATTTACCGAATGTTTTCCTTCTTCTTATGGAACGATCATTTGGGTTGAAGATTGAATCAAAAGTTATAAGACCTTATGGTAATTTGTTATTTGTCAGTTGTACCAATTGGTCGCCATATTGTTGTTCCAACCTATCTTGGTTTTCGTGGAGAACTCAACTTCTTCTTATAGAAAATTAACAATTTGTTTATCATTCTCGAAGGCTTTCCAACTTATATTGTTATCTGGGATAGATGGCCTCACAACCACTTTAATATGGGGCTGATATTTCTCACTCTTTATACTTTCTACAACATCAAATGCTTCCCCAATTGTTATTAGTCTATCTATTGCTTCTTCATTCTTCTTTCTTGGGATGGAATTGATAGCAAAAGCTTTGAAATATTCAATGAGATCCCATACCCAATTCTTGTAGTTCTTCAATAGGTTATTCTTGGAAGTATTTTGTCCTTTGACTTGGTTCACAATCATATCACTATCACCAAATAATTGCAAATTATTAATACCTCTCTTTCTTACCCAGTGCAATCCATGAATTAAGGCTTCATAATTGCGTATGTTTTTTTGAGCAAGCAAACTAAAAACGGAAAGTTGAATAATATTTTTACCTTGAGGTGAAATAAGCATAGCTCCTCCTCCTACACCTTGTCTACTTCTTGAGATGTCAAAGAATAAATTCCATACCTCATTATTATCCTTGTTGTCTAGCTTGGTGATACTATGGAGAGGATGATTCTCTTCATGTAAATAATAAAATCCTAGCTCAGATTCCTCCATTTATTTGTAAGGGTCAAAAGCATGCCTCTTATTTTCCCACTCATCAAGAGTCAATTCTCGGAATACTTCCAACCTTAGTATCTTCCTCATAGGTGTTATTATCCCAATTTCACCCCCGGAAAAATTGGTCAAACATGACCTTACATAAGAAAATCGAAGGGTCGGTTCATCCTTACAAGCTCTCAATCGATCCAAAATATGAGGGGCAAAGGCGGGCTCGACAATGGAGGAGAAACATCATGAAGAAGGCCGATAATTGTAAATGAGGCTAGAGGCTCACGGGAGAAGATTGAAGAAAGGGCTCAAAGTTTTCAGACTTTGCATGCGAGTTGACTTGAGGCCCAACAAATAGACTCGTGAGAGGTTCCATGTGTCAACTTGATGCAATTCCAAAAGGCGTAGATAAATGGAGATCCCAAATGAGTGAAAAGCTTCCACATAGTCGAACTGATGAGGCGGTGTTCAATTAAGGCCTTGAATAAACTAAGTAAAGAGGAAAGCCACAAAGTTTGCACATGCTTCAACAAAGATAGCTCCAAAGGTCAAGCCTAGAAGGTAGTCTCCAAATGTGTGCCGCCCGCCACGTGGTCAAAGTAAAAGGGGGGCATAGCGACGGTTGAAAAGTCCAAAATCCCGAGGAGGCCTCCACATGCCTTGTTCACGTAACTTCAAATAAAAATTAGGAGGCAAGTCCCAAATGTGTGCTTTGAGCCTCCACGTGTCTCAGTGTCAAAAAACATCTTTTCCAATGGGAGGTACTTACCTAAAATGAAAAGGAAATAGAGCAACCCACGGAATGAGCCACGAGTCTCTTTGGCACACTTTATAGAGGAAAATCCAAAAGTTGTCCCCAAACATGCACCATCTCTCCACATGTCTCAAAGTTAGTCATAGTGTCTCCGCAAACAAGGAGCTTAGGAAGAATACAAAGGGAATAGATTAGTCCCGCAGAAGGTACCACGTGTCTCCTTGGCATAACTTCAAGAGTGAAAAGGAGGGGAAAAATCTTAAGACATGTGGGGCTGCCACATGGACCTTGCGTGAATAGCACCCCATGCTTGACCTTTAGAAAACCATTTGTTTTAAGCAGGAGCTCAAAATTGAGGAAGAAAGGACTTTTGGAGAGCTCCCGGTGCCTCCCACTCACTTGCCACCATTAATGATCTGGTCCACCATTTTTGAGGCTGTCAAGTCTCTCACCTATCACCATGATGAAGAATGGGCCTCCTTTCTTTCCCAATAAGGAACAACACATGGAGGCATGGGTCTTGCAGTAAATTCCATCATTGAGTGGTTGTATTCAATAGATTGCAGGGGTGGTTAGAGTAGGGTTTAAATTCTTTGCTCTCTCCTTCTCTCATTCTTCTATATATTGTAAAAGATGAGCATTTTTCAAAGGGTTAGTCATCTTTTCTCTCCTTCCCCCTCTCACTTTCTTCCTTAGGGTGGAATGTGGAGCCTAAGCCTCCTCTCTTGGCTCTGTAATGGCATTTTATTTACTCTTTCCCACCGATGGTTTATCCCATGAACTTTGGAGCAATAAAATTTGTTTCATGATGCATTTTGTCCATCCTTTTCTTATTTTATTATCTCTTCTCACCTCTCATCGTTGTAGGGTATACTATGCATACTTTTAATGTATATTGTAGGTTTTGGGAGCCGTGTTTAATGGGTTGAAGTGGCGTTCTGTTTGAACTTAATTTTTGGTCTATGGTGCATCTTGTCCACCCTCTCCTTTGCTCACCTCTCTCCATTTCAAGCAGCTGAGATTGTGACCAGCAACTCCCTTTTCTTGGTACTATCACCTTGTTAGTGTAGGATTTCCTCTTTATGCATAGTGTCTCTCCTTGTATCCTTTTCATTGTTATATTAGGAGTAGATAGTCACATTTCCTTCCTTAGAAGTATTTTAGCATTAGGATTAGGAAGAAGAAGCTGACTTTCTTCAGAGGGAAATCTCAAGTCCACAAGTCCCATAGCTTGAGAGATGGTCCAATGTATGTAGCTACATCGGATGCCCCACTCAAATCTGAGGCCATTCAAGGGGTGCTGTGATTTTACATCAACAGGTGCTTGGAATATCCTCTTGATCAAAAGATGAACAATTTTTATTGATTGTATTTAGTGTGTGAGGTTCTATGTGAAATTTTGCAATAGGATCATTTTTTATTGTAGCCTTAGCTCCATACCTCATTCTCGAATAACATGTGTGACAAATCAGCGGAAAAATAACCTCCAGTCTTAGAAGTGCAGTCTCTTGATAAGCACAATACGAAGAGTGGTGGCAAGTCTATCACTAATACATCTTGCAAGACGATCACATTGGGAAATGTATGTAATGTGAGGCTCAAATATATGACTATTCCAACTGTTGTTACCGTTGTCCCATCTAATTACACCAAAAATTTGGAGATGAATTCATATTGAAGACCCAAGTGATCAACTATCTGTTTCAGCATGACTGAGCTACTTGCTCCTGAATCAATAATGCAATTATGTACTAACTTATCTCCAATGATCAATGAGATATAGAATGGAGTACGATTCAGATTTTTACCTTGGTGGTCTCCGTGACTTTCTTCTTGCTGAATTGCATTGGTGAGCACTTTTTATTGTTGATTGGGTGGTTGGTTTCATGCTGACCAATTAGCCATAACAACTTGTAATAGGTCTCTCTTTCCTGGGATAACTAATGACTCCCACATTGAGATGTTCACATTCGTTTTATTCATTTAATCAATGATGTTAAATGGAGATGAGCTATCCCTCTATTGCCCATTTCCTTACACATTATTTTTGGCACATGGACTATTAATGGCACTTTGAGCTAGTCTAGAAGGTGGTTTAGGATGACCTTGCATATTAAGAGATGCACATTGATTACGCATAACTTGTGGAGCTGTAGAGGGTTTTGGATCACTTGAATTTGATGATTTTCCTTCTCCAATATTCCTTTTCTTTGACCATGTATTGGATGTTGCACTTTGATAAGGGGTTTGATTTATACCACAGAAATATTTAGCTTACTAATTGAAAAGTGTGGTCTCATTTAGAGATGCCTCTTGTTGAGATGCTTTGTGCTACTGATTTCCCTCTTGGCTTGCCTCTTGTTCCATGCTAGTTATTGTCACCATAAGATCTTGATTCAAAGCACCATTGAAATATGTTGACTAGTTATGGGGTTGATTGCATGGGAAACACCAGTCATATTCTTGAGCTATGTTATTTTACACTGGTACCAAGGATCTAGATGTTGATGCAACATTATGATTGTAAGGATGGAATGGTCTATTAGTAGGAGGCCTGACTTGGTTCTAATTTGTAGTTTGAATGGGTGGCCTATTAGGCTGATATGGAGGTCTATTGGGTTGAGTTTGAGGCTGATATGATCTGAAATTTTGAGCTTGCTGCCTCTTAAGTGTCACTAACTCATTACCTAAGTTTTGTAGTTGCTTCATGACTTCTTAGAGCTCATTTGAGGTGCTAGAAGATGAGGTGGAAGCTTTAGTCGAATTCTGTTTTTTGGAGTAGGAATAGGAGCTAATGTGGGTGTTTGACTAGTGCTTAGAGCTCCTAGTTCTAGATATAGAGGCATAGGTGGCCTAGGTGCAAGTTTACCAGCTTGAATTAAGTAATTTTCAGCTCTAATAGCAATGTTATAGGTTGCGGGTAAATTTATACCTCCCATATACTAAATCATCATGGCAATATCAGAATTTAAAGCTTTAAGGAAGCATATAAAAGAACCTTCATCTGTTTGCCTCATGGCTAAAAAAATCCTATACCATGTCCATTGGAATCTGAAGTTAAAGTTATTAAACCGCTCATTAAGAGCCCTCTTGATTATTTTCAGTTGTTCTAATAAAGACATGTTATCTCCGTTTTGTCTAAATTGATTATAAAGAGGTGTGCATAAATGGTCACAATTTTGGATAGACCTTGTTTTTAGGCTTTTGAACCATTGCAACTCTTTACCCTTAAAGGATGATGCCAACAACTTGACTCCAAAGAAAGATGGTTCTTTCTCCTCAACTACTGGCACAATCTAATCTAATGCAAGAAGAAATATATGGCGTAATCTAACTTTCCAAGGGACCAGGGAGAGAGAGTGCATGTAAGCAAAGTCTACACTAAAGTGGTGATACACTAGAAAAGGAGAGTGTGAGAGTAGTCTTCCAATGTGTGAAAAATAGAAGTAAAGTGCATACTAGAAGGGGTGATAACAGTTCTCCACAATCTAATAGAATGCATTCACAACAATGTTTCATACACACACAATGACAATGGATCCCTGCAACAACATAAGATAGACACAATATATATGCAATGATATTGAAAGATCAAGAGGAATGCTAACAAACACAACAGGGGAAGATGCATCCATAAAATTGCATATATTGATTCATAAGTATACACAATCCAATCTATTACAGAATAAGGGCCTGAATCACCATGTAAGGAGTCTATTACAAGGGCATGCAATATATTGGATTCAAAAATAAATTTTGGCAGAGTTTTAATACTCAAAAACTTTATCTTACAATGAGCCCAATAATCTGATTTATAGAATTTTGAGAAGAGAGAGAGGGAGGGAAAATGAGAATCTTGAAATCTATCCTTCAACCACTTGCAAGATGTAGTAAATGAACTGAAATGATGTTTTGTTTCTTGCAAAATTCTCCCCATATTGCCCCATGAATTGCATCAGTTGATAAATGTCAAACCATGCTCCATTGCATGTGTTTGTATCCAAATTTGTTATCCTTTTAAAGTCAAGAAGCAACACAAATTTGACAATGAGCTTAGAGGTAGATAGTTCATAGTGTGTTTCATTTTTAACTGGGGATGAGATCTAAATGGCCCTTTATTACTCAGATTTGTGGAGAGATGGATAGCACCTTTAAGAGGATTTGACCTTTCCTCACTACTTTAGGCCATGCCTCTTCGACCAAGGTGAGAGGACCCTTAGTGTAACCTCTATTTGATGAAGGAGATGGAGATATCCTTCTTTTTCACAAATTCTATGAAAAGAACCTTGGGAAAATATGGTCAATGCTCCATGATTTAACTCTTAAGAGTTGTCACTTCTAAATGATGGAGATACTTTCAACACAAGGCTAAGGTTATTGAAGACATTAAGAAATCATGATTGTTCTGCATATTTTGCAAGTAGATTTTGTTCCTTTGTTGATACACAGGGAAAACAGGGGTAGTTCTGGGGTGGATCAATGGTTTTTAAATGATTTTGGTGGGAGATAAAGTAGGATAAATTTGATTATACCGGATCTTTGGAGGGACTTCACAATAATGAACAACTTCACAATAGAAATCTTCAGAATAGTCAAGATGTTCCTTCAACTAGAAGGTGTGCTTCAATGGAGGCCCAGATCAACATTTTTCACATAATATTTGAGACTCTAACATGAAGGCTTGAATTAGAAGACTCAATTAAACACTAAATTTTATAATTAATCATGCCTAAGGTACACCTGAAGACTTCAATAAAATATTTATAATAAAATGACACGGTGAATTGATTTTAAATTTGATTATCTCATCCAAGATGAAGGATCTTCTTGAAATGAAATTAAAAATACCATTATACTGTCATAGGGATTGGATCCTGTGTGATTTCACAAAAATTAATTGTAAGATTGCAATAGGAATGAAAGAAACTATTTGCGAGACATTTTGAAAATAAAGCAGACACAAAATTGCTAGAGATTAGACATAAATTAATTCCAAAATTGCTTAGATTCATTAACAGGAAAGCTTCCAGAGCAGTCTTAGTGCTTGTCAATGGCTATACATCTCCAACCAAATCGACATGACATAAAATCTAACATGAAGGAAATAATAGGTAATCTTGGCTTTGGTCTCTCGGAAGATGATTTTCTCAATTTTTTCTCAAGAATTAAAACTCCAACCCTTTGCAAGAGTACTCTCATTTCATTTATAATACACCCTTTACATCCAATTTTTCCCCCAAAAGAGGAATATTTGAAGCACCTTTGTTGCACATATCAGATCATGATTTGTAGAAGTGACATTAAATAGATTTGTAACAAAAAGTTACCAAGTATTTTAAAAAAAGGTGAATGATTGCACATATTTGCATCATTGTTCTAATTGGAGGAATATTCTTCATCCTTGGTGCCTGTAACACCTTTTCCCCTCATCATTTCACCTTTTTCCCTCTGAAATTTTACTCTGCAACTTCTGGATCTAGCATTTTGCATTTTTCACGAGCCCGAGAAAAAATCCACTTGAAAAGTACCTTAGATTTACAAATTGAGCTCCCAAATTTATTCAATTGAACTTTACAAACCAAAATGACAAAAAATTGATGAAGAAAGATGGAAAAAATGCATCTCCAAACATCCTAGACCTTCAATGGCAACAAAATCAAATGAAATGCACATCTACTATTCATCTTTCCTTTCAATTTTTAATCTGGGCCCTCCACATGGAAAAATTTGATTGGCAATGGGCCTCGGAGCACTTTTTGACATTTTATAGCTTTTGGAAAAAAGTAAAATTTTGACATTTTCTCCGCCCCTCTACCCTTAGAAAGTGAGCTTCACACATGTCCCAATATGGTTTCCAGAGGAACCATGGCTCGATTATACTATTTTACATCATTTTTTGGGAAAAGGAAAATTTTCAAAATTTTCCCCGCAGCTCCGCCCTTTCGCCTTTAGCTTTTGATGTGGGTTCCAATAGACATGTGCTTCATTTTTTCACTATATACTTATTTTCCAAAAAGGAAAAAATTCCACATTTTCCCCATAGGCCCGAACCTTCATTTTTACTATTTAACGCTGGCATTGCTTTCCTATCGAGGCCACACTTCAACTTACAATTTTATCCCTTTTTACAAAAGAAAAAATTCCAACTTGCCTCTGAAAGCCTGCACCTCGCTTTTTGATCTTTTGAACAAAAATCTAACAAGGCATCTTACTTTTAGTGGGCTTTACAACCTTTTCTAACACTTTAACCTTTCTACCCCAAAAGGCAAAAACCTTAATTAACCCCAAAGCTACGTTTCTCCATCTCCCCACCTGCCACGTGTCTCAATGGCACATTTTGAGATGGTCCACAAAATTAGAGACCCCAAGAAAGTGTGGGCTCAACAAGTGTCTCGGGCTTCAGAAAATTTCTTTAAAAGTTTAAGTACAAAGCAAAGCTGGTGGAGGCCTCCACATGTTTCCCTGTCACAATTGTTAAGGTGGCACCCGAGGCAAATCCTCAAACGAGCACCAGCCCACCAAGTGTCCATGGCTCACCAAAAATTGTATTGGTTGCATGAAATTTTTGTCTAAGTCTAGGAAAAGTAGCGGAATCCTCCTCGTGTCCTCCCTGCATAGCTCCAAGTCCAAACCAAGGTGAATTTTCAACCGAGCATCATTCCTCCTTGTGGACAATTTTTGGGTTGAAGTGAACCATAGAGTTGTTAGAGTTCCTCGCCGAGCTGCATCCAACCAAAAGGACCATGTTTCCACTGATGTAGAGATGTAAATTTGACAGAAAACACACCCACAAACCTGTAAAATGTAGGAAAACCATCATTTGAGCCTAGAGATGAATTTTTCTTCAAGGATAGAGAATTTGGAGATGTTATAAGTTTCAAATATGATATTCTAAGCTACATCCAATCACATTTCCTCTAGTATTTCAGAAAAAAATGACATGGATAATAATATGTGATTGCGGAAATGGAAGGAAAGGAACAACCTGAGTTTTATGCCCAATTTACAGACTTCGTTGGATAGACAAAGAAATGAAAAAAAAATTATGGACCTTTAAGTGACCTCGATTGAGGAAGGGACGATCACAACAACCAAATGGAGGATAGATTATTTCAAGCACCAACACAAGGAGATCAAAAATGTGACAGAGGCCGCAAACTGAGGGATTTTAATGAAAAATGGGGCGAGACTAATTTGAGCACCAACATCAACTTTGACTCTAGGATGGTTACTCCCTATGAGTGCCACAAGAACCAAATAAGACCAAGTTCCAAAAACATACCATTGAGCAACATAGTCAAAGAATAAGCTTGTAGAGTAGAACAACCATAACCATCCTAAGAAAAAATGAACCGAGAAACCAACAAAACTAGGTATCTAAGGACCGTAACAAACAAAAACACAAAAGTAGACGAGAACAAAGAGCTATACACTGTACAAAATGGAGTATACCTTAATTCTCGAGAAATCAATCAAGGAAATTCTTCAAATGCCTACCATTAACGGGTGATTTAAGTAGTTCCCCATCTAAGTCTTTTAGTAAGAAGGTATTTTCACCAATTTTAATATCAAATGAATAAGGGCCCATCCACAATGCGTCAAATTTACCATGCTTTCCCTTATCTTCATGCTTGTTATCCCATAAAAGCACAAGATCCCCAATGCTGAAAGCTCTAAGTGTCACCTTTTTGTCAAATAGCTTATTCAAATTTTCTCTCGAACTTCATATCCTCTCGATGGGATGTCCTTCTCTCTTCATCCAACTCAATAATCTGATTGATTCAAGCATCATATGGACTAACTTCTTTTTCTTCAATCTATTGAACAAAATAAAATGAAGACAATTGCAAATGGAGGGGCATCAGAGCTTGATTTCCATATACCAATTCAAATGGGATTTTACCAAGTAGCTTTCTTTAGATAGTGATTCTATTAGCCCAAAAAAACTTCAGTTTCTCACCCCACTTCTTTTATTTAGCTCCAAGGTTCTTCTAATAATCTTCAACAAGTATTTATTACTAGACTTAGCTTGTCCATTTCCTTGGGGATTGTAGTTAGAAGCATATGTCAAATTGATCCCATACTCTTTACACATTGCCACCAAAGGTTTGGCTTTGAAACTCATGGCATTATCAGCAATAATTTTAGCTGGCACTCCAAATCTACATATGATTTGATTCACCATAAATTCCATGATAACTTGGTGTGTTTCCTTAATTGTGGGGATTTCCTCCATCAACTTAGTGAAATAATCAGTGGCTACAATAATCCATTTACGACCACCTTTGGAAGGATTAGAAATTTCCCCTATGAAATCCATTCCCCATTATCTTAATGGGGATTCAATTGACACAAGTTGCAAAGGAAGGAGCTCAAGCTTGCATTCTCCTAGAAAAACGTTGTCAAATTTCACATTTCCTCACCAATAGAGTTGTATCCTTGAAGAGAGTTTTCCCCAATAACCAACCCTCAAGATTTTATGTCTTTGTAACTCTCCCAACAAAATGTCCCCACTGCACTCTCCATGGAGATCAACAATTATTTTTGGGGCCTCATTTTTAGTAATGCATCTCAATAGCACTCCTTTGGGGTTCTTCCAAGCTAACCAAAAATCAATAATGACATACTTTTGAGAGGCTAACTTAAGAGCTCTTTTCTAATTTTTACTCGAGATATTAAGGGTAGCACAAATTTTTGAGATAAAATATTATGTATTTGTACCATTCGGAACTTACCAAATTTTTAAGGGCATCCACCCTTTCTCCTTCTACTTCATTCACCTCAATAGTTTACAGGTTTCTCTTAGCCATAAGTTTAACTAGGCCCAAACCTCTTACCAATTTCATGGTTTGGATATGCATGTCATACTCTTACAACTTGTTCACCCATCTACATCTTTTTCTTAAGACCTCCATCTCTACTAAGATGTCTTTCACCATGGTATGGGGAACATAAGCAACAACTTTAGAACTCAAGATTTAGTGGAACATAAGAAACAACTTTAGAACTCAAAATGTAGGGTCTGAACCCAAGATGATGGTGTATTTCAACTCATCTCCCTGTAACGCCTTACTAAAAAGGCAATTGGTCTCTCAACCCCTTCATCATCCTTCGTAATAAAACAGATGCAATGGTGTTTTATGAAGCAAAAGAAAAACTTGAAACGAATTCTTGTAATTTGGGGTGTAAAAACAGGCATATACTTTACTATTTCTTTGATCCCATTAAAATCTTGAATGGAAACTTCTTCCCACTTGATAACCTATTATTTCATCAACATACTAGTAATGGGGATGGTCACTCAGCAAAGTTAGACACAAATTTTCGATAAAGTTTATTTTCCCAAAGAAGGATTGAATTCCCTTCTTAGTTCTTGGGATTGGAACCATGGTGATGGCTTCCACTCTTTCTCGAATCTATCATTACCCCCTCTTTTGATACAATGTGACCAAGAAAATTTTCCTTTTACACTCCCAAGTGGCACTTCTTGGGATTCAATGATATTCCATAATTTCTACACCTTGTCAACATTCTCTCCAACTGTTACAAATTATCATTTCTATTTCTGGAAAACACAGTTATGTCATCCCGATAAACAACAATGAAATCATTGATATAAACAACAAATGCTACATCCATTTCTCTTTGGAAAGTTTCTCTAGCATTCATTAAGCCAAAATACATCCCGATATAGACATAAGTTCCCCAAGGAGTAGTAAAGGTAGTCTTATTATTTTCGAATCCTTCACAAAAATTTATTATAGCTAGAGAAACCATCCGAGTAGATAACAATTCGTAACTCGTTACCAATTGTTGCATATTCTCCATGTTTGGAAAAGGGTAGTTATCTTTCAATGATGCTCTATTTAGGTTTATAAAGTCTATGCATAGCTTTATGTAACCACTCTATTTTCAGGTAGGCACTAGGTTTACAACCCAAGGTGAATACCTCATGGGATGAATGATCCCTCCATCCCTTTTCTTGATTCTTCTTGAATTTTCAAAGAAAGAAGCGGATTGATGGGCCTCTATTTTTTCCTGAAAGGCTTGGCATTAGACTCAAGAGGAATCTTATTTTGGAATAATTATTCCTCGGATGCCTTCAACTTAGAGTAAGACCAAGCTAGGAAGTCTTGATATTTCTTCAAAAATTGAATATAGGACTATTTCTCTTCCTTGCCGAGATTGCTTCCTAACCAGATTTTACGTGGATTTTTCTTTGTCCCCAGTGTCATGTTCTTCCACATCTCTTGAAACACACATACTTCCTTTAATAATGCAATTAACACTATCAAAGTTTGACTCAAGAGCCACCAAAACTTTGGGAATCATGTTTGTCTTCAATTGGATAATGTATTTTCCAAATAATGTTTCCTTTCCTTCGTAAACACACACGATTGAATCCCAACCTATAGTTTGGTTAGCAAAATCACCTTGCATCTACAGAAATTGTTTCACCTGGGCATTATCATCAAACACTTTCTAATTTTTAACATTATTAGGGACAAATGGCCTTGTTAGTACCTCAACATCATACTCACAAAATAGAGACATTGTACAATTTCGAAATATGGATCCTAGAACTGCTAACTTGTCTGTAACATCATTAAAATTTCTATCATGGTGCAAAATATTAAAAGAGTCAAACATTTAAATCAAATCCCAAACTGCATGCTTGTATTGTTTCATTCTTTGATTTTTAGTAGCATACAATTTTCTAATTTTTTTGACAATCAATTATGATTTGCCTTTGACAATGACAACCTTTATACCATATTTCCATGTAATTTTCAGGCCTAATAACAATTCTTCATACTCAACAATGTTGTTATTAAATTCAAAGTTAAGTTTTAAAGAAAATATAAACTCTTCTTGGCCTTGGGATATCGAACAATAAGCAACACCATTTCCAAACTTGGAACAGGATCTATCAAATAATAAGGTCCAAGGTAAACCAACTTGTTCAATACTTTTGCACCGATCAATCTTTTGCTCCTTGTAATTAGTAAACCCCACAAAGTTATCTGCATCCACATCAACATATAACACTTCATAAGAAGCATTATTTGGATCTTCAATGAGGTGCAACATTTTCTTCTCTCCATACAACTTTACAAGGTTACCTTCAATTGGAATTGTGGTAAAAGACATGTCCATCTAAAAACTTCCAAAAACACTTATATCCCACTTTCTTGATAACAACATGCCCCATTTGGTAGGGAAATCAACAATGACAACATCAAGTTTTAGGTTCTTACCCGGATAAGCTGCAAGTTGTACCACTAAACCTTTCACACACCCTACAATTGGGACCTCTCTAGAATTCATTGCAGTGCACTTGCCATAAGCTACTATCACTTTAATGTTCAATTCATTCATGAGTTCCACAGGCATAACATTGCATGATGCTGCGATTCAAACATATAATTGTCTTTTGTAGTCTAACGTTAATAATCAGTGTTGTAAAAAATGGATCAACATTTAACTAAGACTCAACTAAAGATGTCCCCAAGTAGACTTCAGGTGGTTCACCTATCTCCTCTAATGCTAGTGGTTTTTATAAGTCTGTAATGGTTGAAGGAAGAGTGCTTACATTATTTATATTTCTACATTAGGCAATCTTATCTTCCCCAATCCCAAATATTCATAAGCCCTCTTCTTATGCTTAGGAATCCTAAGAAGTTCCACAATTGGGACAAAAATCTTGATCTGACTCAAGACTTGGGAAATATCATAGGGAATGTACTTGGGCAAAGAAGCATTTGGAGAAAGGTTGTGTAATCATCGGATGGCAAAAGGTTTTTAACATGTTTGGCATGGGTGGGAAAACTAGTTCTACTTGAGACAACGGGGCCTTTTCCAGATGCATCTTTCTTTGGGATCTCTTTTATGACATTGGTGAGAACTAGGGACTTTGGTTTGGCTTGAGGCCCTACCCCTTTGAAAACTTTACTCCTTGTGGTATACTCCTTTTCTTAGGCCACAACAAAATTCATTAGTAGTCATCTATCCTCTTTTGATGGTATTCTCCAGGATACTTCTTAATCATTAGAGCTCTTTGGTACTAAATAACATTATTAGGAAGTTAAAATGCAATATCTATTTATAAAGCATGAGAGGGAGGAATAAGAGGTACCTGGTGAATGTAGTCCCAAAGACTTGCATCAGTTCTTGCACTTATTACCTCAGTTGAAGTTTCTCCTTGTTGTGAGCTTGTAAAGTAGTCCACCATGCATGAATCATCATCAGTGTTTTCATCATCATCATCTTCTTGAACTTTCTGATCTACTTCACATGGCAAGTGGGGTAAGAAGAATTTTTCACACCAATCCATTTGATTTGTCTCTTTAACAAAAAAATTATGGCATTTAGAGGATCAAACAAAACTCTATTCTCCCTAGTTTGGGGTTATCTAGCCCCCATGGGTTCTTTACCTCTGTCATCAAACCTATGATAATTTCTAGGATGATTCGCAAGTATTTCTTGTCCTTGTTGCCTATGTTGGCCTTGAGAATCTTGTCCAATTCCTTTTTCTACCCTGGCTAGCTTGTAGGATATTTCTTTGACAACCCCGACCAAAGTCATTAAAATTTCCTCAAGATCCACAACCTTACTTGATTGAGGCTTCTCAAGGTTGATCAATTTAACACCCTCCCTCTTAGGAGGTTTTCCAACTGCCTTAATATTTTCTCAATTTGTAGAGCCATGGTAAAGGCCTACCTCAAAGTCCTAGGGTTCTTATCCCTCAAATAATAAGAAAATTTCTTATCAAATGCATCTGAATACTTTATCAGACATGATTCATCACATGGCCTCAAATTAACAGGTAGTCTTCTCAATGTTTTGTTAAATCTAGTGTTGAAATCATGCACTAATTCGTTAGGATTATTTTTTATATTTTCAAACTCTAATAAAAGAAACCTAGGGTCTGTTTTATCACCGTACTGCATTCTAAAGGCATTCTTCATCTCTGTCAAGGTTTTAATGGAATTATCGGTGCAGAGATTTATACTATCCCTTACATCCTCTTCTAGAGTATGAATAAATAATTTAATGTATAAATCTTCAAAATCTACTTGAAATCCTCCATCATATTGACAAAGAGTTTCAAGTGCTGATCACCAGTTATTAAATTATTTTCTTGAAACTTAGGCAACTGTTTCTCACATCATTCGCACAACATTTGGATAGCTAGCCATAACTCTAAAACTTATGGGACCAAAACTATTAATGATAAATGGAGGTCTTGGTGGAGGTTGAGCCATATAATTATGAGGAGGTGATCTTAGAAGAGAAATGAAATGATGAGGAGTGAGGGATCTGTGTGGTACAAGGATACAATTTTCAAAAAGATCGCCCTCTAAAGGATTTGTATCTTGGAAAATCTATTAGATTTTGAAAATACAGGGGTAGATCGAGAAGAAAATGTTTCAAATATAGATGATGGACCCTCTCTAGATGGAGAATTTAATTCAACAAAGAGGCTACCTAATTCAGAAGCACTTGAGGAAGTACTACAATCTTCAATCACAGGCTGATCAGTTTCACCAATGAAGATCTCCTTTCTTGATGCTTGATCTCCAACAACCTTCCAAATTCTTCTTCCTTCTGAATTAGACTTTCCTAGCTCTTGAAACAACCTTCTACTAGGGTCCTTGGTGAAGAAATATATTCTTCCTTCCAGATTTATAGATATTAGTGATGAATCTTACTTGATATATGTTTAAGAGACTAGTATTTATAGATAATTTAAACAACATGGAGTAGCCTACTAAGGATTTTCACCTTAGTTTGTGAAAATACACTATGAAAGACCTATCAAACATCTATCAATACTAGAATCATTAAAAACTCACAAGATCTGATTTTCTTTTACACAAATTTATCAATGATAATAAAAATATTAGTGCAATAACTGTATAAGCTGAAAATATTGCACTCAGAACTCACAACTTTGAATAATTTTTACAAATCTAAACAAATAATGATGTTTCAGCAATGTATTTGCACTTTAAAATCTGTAAAAAGAATTACCGGGCTTTGTACATGTACACCTTTGTTCAAATACTTCAAAGAGTCCCCGACAATAGTGCCATGAGTGTTGGTATCCAAATTTGTTCTCCTTTTCAAGCCGAGTAGAAACACAAATTTGACAGGGAGCTTAGAGGTAGATAGATCATAGTGTGTGTCATTTTGTAGCTAAGGATGATATCTAACTGGCCCTTTGTTACTAAGATTTGTGGAGAGATGGATAACACCTTTAAGAGGATTTGACCTGTCCTCACTACTTTAGGCTATGCCTCTTTGACCAATGTGAGAGGAACCTTGATGTAACCTCTGTTTGATGAAGGAGATGGAGATATCCTTGTTTTGCACAAATTATATGAAAATAACCTTGGGAAAATATGGTCAATGCTCCATGATCTAAATCTTAAGAGTTGTTACTTCTAAACGATGGAGATACTTTCAACACAAGGCTAAGGTTACTGAAGAAATTAAGAATTATTGATTGTTCTACATATTTTTGCAATTAGATTTTGTTCCCTTGTTGATATACAGGGAAAACAGGGGTAGTTCAGGGTGGACCAATGGTTTTTAAATGATTTTGGTGGGAGATGAAGCAGGATAAAGTTTATTATATTAGATATTTGGAGGACTTCACAATAATGAACAACTTCACAACAGAAAGCTTTAGAACAATCAAGATGTTCCTTCAACTAGAAGGTGTGCTTCAATGGAGGCCCAGATCAACACGTTTTCACATAATCTTTGAGACTCCAACACGAAGGCTCAAATTGGAAGACTCAATTAAACACTAAATTTTCTGATTAATCACACCTAAGGTACACCCAAAGACTTATAGACAATATTTATCAACAAATGACAGTGAATTGATTTTAAATTTGTTTATCTCATCCAAGATGAAGGCTCTTCTTGAAATGAAATTGCAAATACCATTAGACTATCACAGGGATGAGATCTTGTGTGATTTCACAAAAAAATTATTGTAAGATTGCAATAGGAATGAAATAAACTATTTGTAAACATTCTGAAAATAAAGTAGGCACAAAATTGCTAGAGATTAGACACAAATTAATTCCAAAATTGCTTAGATTCATTAGCAGGGGAAAGCTTCTAGAGAAATCTCAGTTCTTGTAAATTTCTATACATTTGCAACCAAATTGACACAACATAAAATCTAACACATAAGAAAATAACAGGTAATCTCGGCTTTGGTCTCTCGGGAAGATGACTTTCTCAAATTTTTTCTCAAGAATTCTAACTCCAACCCTTTGCAAGAGTACTCTCATTTCATTTATAATACACCCTTTACATCCAATTTCCCCCCAAAAGAGGAATATTTGAAGCACCTTTGTTGTACATATTGGGTAATGATTTACAAAAAGTGACATTCAATGATTCGCAACAAACATTTACTGTGTGTTTTAAAAAAGATGAATCATTACAAATATTTGCATCATTGTTCTAATTGGAGGCATATTCTTCATCCTTGGCACCTACAACACCTTTTCCCCTCATCATTTCACCTTTTTCCCTTTGAAATTTTACTCTGCAACTTCTGGATCTAGCATTTTGCATTTTTACATGAGTCCAAGCAAAAATCCAATTGAAAAGTACCTCATATTTACAAATTGAGCTCCCAAATTGATTTAATTAAACTTTGCAGACCAAAACGACACAAATTTTCCAAAAATTGATGAAGAATGATGTAAAAATGCATCTCCAAACATCCTCAAGCTTCAATGGTGGCAAAGTCAAATGAAATGCACAACTACCATTGATCTTGTCTTACAAATTTTAATCGAGCCCTCCACATGGCAAAATGTGATCGCAAATGTGCCCTGGGAGCACTTTTTCACATTTTTATAACTTTTGGAAAAGAGTAAAATTTTGACATTTTTCTCTACCCCTCTACCCTTAGAAAACGTGCTTCACACGTGTCCCAATCTGGGTCCCACAGAACCATGGCTTGATTATACTATTTTACGTCATTTTTGGAAAAAGAAATTTTTCCAAATTTTCCATGTAGCTCGCCCTTCCACCTTTAGCTTCTGATTTGGGTTCTAGCAGACATGCACTTCATTTTTTCACTTTATACTTATTTTCCAAAAAGGAAAAAATTTAAAAATTTCCACGCAAGCCCGCACCTCCATTTTTGACTATTCAACGCTGGCATTGCCTTCCTGTCAGGGTCGTGCTTCAAATTACAATTTTATCCCTTTTTACAAAAGGGAAAAATTCCAACTTGCCTCTAAAATCCCACACTTTCACTTTTGGATATTTTGAAAAATATATAACAAGGCATCTTACTTTTAGTAGGCTTACGGCCTTTTCCAACACTTTAACCTTTTTACCCCAAAAGGCAAAAAACCTTAAATAACCCCAAAGCTACATTTCTCCATCTCTCACCGCCGCCATGTGTCTCAATGGCACATTTTGAGATGGTCCCCAAAATTAGAGACCCCAGTAAGTGCGGGATCAACACATGTCTCGGGCTTTAGAAAATTGCTTTAAAAGTTTAAGAACAAAGCGGAGTGATGGAAGCCTCCATGTCTCCCGTTGTAATTGTTAAGGTTGGACCCTGAGGTAGATCCTCAAGTGAGTGCCAGCCCACCACGTTTCCATGGCCTACCAAAATTGTACCAGCTGCATAATTTGTTTTTAAGTCGTGAAAAGTAGTGGAATCCTCCACGTGTCCCCTCGCGTAACTCCAAGGCCAAACCAGAAGGTGAATTTTCAAACAAGCATTGTTCCTCCACATGGACAAGTTTTGGGTTGAAGTGAGCCACAGAGTTTTTAGAGTGCCCCGCCAAGCCACATCTAACCAAAAAGGGCCACATTTCCACTGATGTAGAGATGTAAATTTTATGGGAAAACACACTCGTCAAAATGTAAAATATAGGAAAACCATCATTTGAGCCCAAAGATGAATTTTTCTTCAAGGATAGAGAATTTGGAGATGTTATAAGTTTCAAACATGATCCTCCAAGCTACATCCAATCATGTTTCCTCAAGTATTTGGGACAAAAATTATAGGGACAACAATACGTGATTGCAAAAAATGGAAGGAAAGGAACAACCCAAGTTTTACGCCCAATTTACAGACTCCTTCAGATGGATAGAGAAACGGAAAACAAATTTTGGACCTTTAAGTGATCCTCGACCCAGGAAGGGACTAATCACAACAACCAAATGGAGGCTAGAGTATTTGAAGCACTAACAAAGGGAGATAAAAAACATAACAGAGGCTAAAAATTGAGGGATTTTATTGACAAACGGGGCGAGACTAATTTGAGCACCAACAGAATGCATCCCAACTACCAAATAAAACAATGTTATGAACCTACACATGTTTTCTACAAACTCATCATCAATTCCTCATCAAATTATTAATTTCTTACTTTCCTTGCATTAGTCCTAGAACCATGATTCCATTGGTATTAATTTTGTGTGTTTTTGTTGAGAAATGTAAAAGTTATGGCCTTCTTATTATGGGTAACTATGTTGGGTATGTCAGGCATTTCTATCATTTAACAAGAATGAGCATCTAATTGACTAGAGCTGAAGATGTTTCCTTTATTTTCATAAATATACCCTCATTAAAAATAATAAATCTAGTTTTTGTGGTGTAGAGGACATCGTGCTCATTCAAGAAAGTAAAATTTCATGAAATCAAATCTTGGGGTCAAAAGTTATGGTCGTTTGAAGTTCTGGGGTTTGATTTACACTGCTTTTATTTTATATGCGGGTGTTTCGCTTATATCAATTCTTTGTGTCTCGACTGTCCCTTGTGTGACTTGGGCAAAAAATCTCTGCTTCACCTGCATCACACCGACTCCGCCTTATAAATCGGAAAAATTGGCCTTTTATGGAATTCATGTCCCACACGTGCCTATTGACCGAGCCTTGAGGTCCGTTGACTCCGCTTTTCCCCGCATCTAATTTTTAGTTGGCTATTTTGGATTTTGGAGCCCATGCATACTGTGTCCTAGTTGTCCCATGGATCGCGTGGGACAAAAAGTTCTTACTTTTCTAATTTTCTCTTAGATCATGCGGTGTTTTCATCTTTTGGGGTCCCAACCGTCCCACGTGTACTGTGCGGTCTAGCCCAAAATAACCTAACCTCACTTATTTACTCTTGGTGTGGTGATTTTGGCTCGTGAAAACTCACATCCCGACATCCCGTGGACCGCCCGGCCAAATTCACCCGACTTCACCAAATCTTTCCATTTTCGGTCATTTCGGGCAAATCAGGTTTTCAAGTCCCCTATCTCAATGTCCCATGGACGCACTCGAATAAAAATATCCAATTTTTCCAAATTTAAACTACCTACTGTATTTTCAGGGTTTTGGGTCCCAACTATCCTATGCGTACCTTTGTGGTTTGAGCCAAAAAAATCGACTTACCCGATTTTCATTTTTCAAGCCATTTTTCCGGAGTTTTTGCAATTTATTCTAATTTCTTGGTTTTTTTTTACGGTGAAGTTAGAGGAAGGCAAGGGGAATCCAAAAAACCTGATTTTTGGGCCTTGGATTGTTTCTACTTGCTCATCCTAAAGAAATCATGTGAGTTATCCAATTTACCTAGAGGGGTGAATTTGGGATGACAAAAACTCGTGACACCTTCAACATTTAACTCATTTTTTTCTTCACCTTATTATCCTCAAAAAATGGCCAAGCTTAATCAACCAGTAAAACATAAAATAAAATTCTTATGAAAGTGGTTGATGATACTAACAAGGATTACCATACACACATTCCTTTCTCTTTACAGGATTACTACACTACTATTCATACCTCAACCGCTACCAAACCTTTCTCTTTTTCTATGGTAGAGAAGTTGTCTTGCATCTCGAATTCCACATTCCATCTCTTCATATCTCACTCAAAAATATGCTCAATTATGATGGTTTTTTCCAAGACCGTTTGACATAACTTAAGTTATTAGATGAACGACATCTTAATGCTTTCGATCACCTCCAAATCTACCAAAAATTTATCAAAGGTGCCTATGATAAATGTGTCCAAGAACGAACCTTCCAAGGTGGTGACCTCATCCTAAAGGCAAATCAACATGTAATAAAAGTGGAGAAAAGTAAATGGGGAAATTTCGCTCCTGAGTAGCTTGGACCTTATATCATTACTTATTCCTATAGATCTGGTGCTTATCGTTTATCTTCACTCGAAGGTAAACCCAAACTTGAGCCCCTTAATGCGTTGCATCTTCGACCATTATACTTTTGAATAAAGTATTATATCATCCTCTGTCTGTTAAATTCTTGTCCCTTGAGAAACATTCACCATCCACTTACCTATTTTAAGGATCAAGGACTAAACAAGAATCATGTGATTACTTGTCACCTTTCAGCCTTATCTTCAATAGTAGTACCACGACTCTACTCATGGCATGATTCTCATGGATACATTTCATCCTTTTAAAGATGGAATCCCATGGTCATTCATCACATTAAACCTCTCTTTCATAGCTAACCCCTGTGTGTGATGGTATTTGTTAGGAAATAAGAGATAAAATATGTGAAATAATCCCTCATAGAATCGCAACAAGAGAAACTAATATGTAGAAATTATTACTGATTTGAAATAAAATTACATAATAAAATAACACAACACAAGGAGACAATATTTAACGTGGTTCACCAAATTTGGGCTATGTCCACTAAGAATCACTTGCTCAGATTTTATTACAAGCCTCCACTCTCTCAATACAATACCTAGATCTGTTTGGAGCTATGCTTAACAAACTCTCTGAGTAATTCACACCCGAATTCAAAACACATCTGCAATACATTTACTTGTACATCTATCATATGCATAAGACCATATAAATAGACAACTACTTAAGCAATTTTACAAAACCGTGGGTATCAAAACCATGGGAAAAACCCATCCCATAAACCTATGGGTCAAAAACTCGCCCATATGAGAAGAGTACGTTTCCCGATATGTTGGGTGCACATTTCCCGAACCCCGGTGAGGATACATGAAAAGTGTACAGTACTCTTAGTGTACAGCCTTCAACACTTTCACACATGAAAATAGGCTCCACAACCTAACAATATCCCACTTGGAGACTAGTTTTCCTTTGAGCAAGCTTCTCAACCCTTCACTAGTTTCGTGAAGACCAACCAAAGCTGAACACAACTTTAGTTTTTCCCTTATGACCACCTTGGTCATCATGTCTATAGGATTATGACTGGTATGAATCTTCTCCAACTTCAACTTCTCTTCCTCCAAATCTGTCCTAATGAAATGGTACCTTAGTTGTATATGCTTCATTTTGGAGTGGAAATCAGAGTTCTTAGCTAGGTGTATAACACTCTAACTATCACTATGCAACTTACATTCCTCCTGCTTATGCTCCAACTCCTCAAGCAATTTTTGTAACCAAATCATCTCTTTGTTTGCCTCTCACATGATGAACATACTCAGCCTCCATGGTTGGCAAAGCCACCAGCCTTCTATCGTTGTGGAATCTAGCTCATGTTGTCCCACCTACAAAGTGTAAATATAACTGTCGTGATTCTCCTACACTGTCTACATCTCCAGTCATGTCTGAATCTACATAACCATGTAAAGTGGTGTCTGATCCACTGTAGCACAAAACTACCCCCATGGTTCCTCTCAAATACCGAAGGATCCACTTTATTGCTTGCCAATGCTCTTTACCTGGATCACTCATAAATCTACTCACAACTCCCACTGCATGGGCAATATCAGGCCTAGTGCACACCATAGCATACATCAAACTGCCAACCATTGATGAGTAAGGTACCTTGGACATCTCATTTCTTACCTCGCTTCTGTCTTGGGACACTACTCCTTTGATAACTTAAAATGGCCTCGCCAAAGGATTCCCAACCGGTTTAGCATCCTTCATGTTAAACCTATCCAATACCTTCTTAATGTACACTTCCCGAGATAAAGTCGGCCTGTTCCTTCCTATCCCGAGTTATCCTCATACCAAGGATTTGTGTCTGGTTGCCCCCAAATTCTTCATATCAAAGGATTCACTTAGTTGTTTCTTGAGTACTTTTATTTCATTCATGTTTTTACCCGCAACCAACATGTCATCTACATACGCATACGTGGATAATATAACTTCCATCCTCAAATTTCTTTGTATACACGCAATGGTCAAAATGACATCTAATATAACCTTGCTCCATCATGAAGCTATCAAAATTCTTATACCATTGACGTGGAGCTTGTTCCAGGCCATACAAGCTCTTCTTCAATTTGCACACCATCTCCTCTTTACCTTTGACTTCATATCCTTCTGGCTGCTACATATATAGCTCCTCCTCCAAATCACCATGGAGAAATGCAGTCTTTACATCTAACTGTTCTAAGTGCAAGTCTTCTGCTACCACTATTCCAAGAATAGTTCTGATAGAAGTCATTTTTACTACAGGAGAAAAAATCTCATCAAAATATATACCTTGTTTCTATGCAAACCCCTTGACCACCAACCGGGCCTTATATATTTTCTTTCCTCCTTCTTCATCTTTAACTCTATACACCCACTTGTTCTACAATGCTCTTTTTCCTTCCAGTAGCTTCACCAAATCCCAAGTCTGGTTCTCCATGAGAGACTTATGCTCCTCATCCATGGCTTGCTCCCACTTCTTACTAGCATCTACCTGCATTGCTTCATCAAAGCTCTCTGGCTCTCCACTATCAGTGAGTAATAAATAATAAAGAGAAGGAGAAAAACGTTCAGGTTCTTTTCTTACCCTAGAATACCTCCTCACTGAAGGATTTTGGGGTTCCTATTGAGTAGGTTCCTGAACTTATTCATGGGTCACTTTACCATCTGGAAGAGCCTCTACCACTACATATTATTTCTTGGATTCTTCCTTTTTTTCCTGCAACTGTTTCTTATAAAAGACTTTCTCATTAAAGACCACATCCCTAGACTGAATGATTTTCTTGTCCTTAATACTCCAACATTTAAATCCAAAGTCATCACCGCCATAACCAATGAAAGTATATTTTTTCGATTTTAGCCGCTAGCTTTGTCCTATCATCCTTGTCTATATGAACAAACACCTCACATCCAAAGACTCTAAGAAATGAATAATCAACTTTCTTACCATACCATGCCTCCTCAGGTATGCCTCCATCCAAGGCACTTGAGGGTCCTCTGTTTATCAAGTACACAACTGTGCTCACCGCTTCTACCCAAAAAGAAAGAGGTAGTCCTGCATGTAACCTCATGCTCCTAGCATGTTCCATTATTGTTTTGTTCATCCTTTTTGATACCCCATTCTCGCCGCAGATTTCCCGAACCATCTTTTGCTCGCGGATTCCATTCTTAGAATAGTAACCATTAAATTCATTTCTGTAATACTCCCTCCATTATCTGACCTAAGACATTTTAGCTTAAGACATGTTTCATTCTCTACCAAGGCTTTCCATTTAACAAAAGTGTCAAATACATCAAATTTGTTTCTAATACAATAAACCCAAACTTTCCTTGTTGCATTATCAATAAAAGTAACATAATAACTTGAACCCCCAAGAGATGATACCGAGTCGGCCCCACACATCGAATGTAACAAATCTAACTTACTCTCTTTCTTCGTAGGTCCAACCTTGAGAAACCTTACTCACTTCTGTTTCCCATATATGCAGTTCTCACAGAAATCCAAACCTATTTTTGTATATCTAGGAAAATTCTTCTTTATGATGTTCATGTCCTTATGGCTCATATGACTGAGCCTATAGTGCCATAATGTTGTATCTTCATCTAAAGCCACAAGATTACAATCATTAGTACTATCAGTGGTTAAAAACAAGGTTCCCACATTCTTACCTCTTGCCACCACAAGAGAACCCTTGGTAACCTTCCAAGAGTTAGTTGTAAATATCACAGTACAACCATCACTTCCCAACTGCCCTGTCGATATCAAATTTCATCTTAATGTAGGCACATGTCTAACATCCTTCAATAGCCAAGTATTCCCATTCTGCATCTTAACCTGAATAGAACCTTTTCCAAATATGTTGCAAGGCTCATCATCACCAAGAAAAACATGCCCAAAATCTCCTTGAACATAATCAACAAAATAATGCCTATGTGGAGTAGCATGGAAAGAAGCCCCTAAATCTAAAACCCAAGATTCAATAATATTATGCAAAGAGAGAATAAAAGCATCCTGACATACATTACCCATTGCCACATTTTCCTCCTTGTTTTCTTCTTGTTGTTTCTTCTTATCCTGAATCTCCCAACAATCCTTCTTGGCATGCCTAGGCTTTCCACAATTCCAAAGATACAATCTTGTTCTTGGATTTTGACCTTTCCCGATCTTTTGATTTTCCACGATTTCCTATATTCTTTTGTCTCCCTCTAGTTTCTACCGTCAAATCATTCCTTGAAGTAGAAGATTCCCTAGAGATTTTTCTTCACATTTCCTCACTTAGAATCACCCCTACAACATCCTCAAACTTCAACTTGAGTTAGCTAGAACCGAGTTACATACCGCCATTAAAGTGCTATTCCAACTCTTAGGTAAAGAGCACAATTAATAAAGCCCTAAATTCTTCATCAAATCAAATTCTATCAGAACAAAGCTAGCATATTCACAACTGTATTGAAATCATTTAAATGATCGCTACTCGAACTATTCTTAGCCATCTTCATATTAAACAACTTTTTCATTAAAAATATTTTGTTAGAGGCAGAGAGTTTTTCATACAACTTCCCTAATGCATCCATTAGATCTTTTGTAGTCTTTTCCTTTGAAACATTAAATAATATTGAAGATGTAAGACATAACCATATTATCCCAAGTGCCTTCCTATCCAAAGAAATCCCATTCCACATCTGTCATACTCAAGGTTTTGTTCACCTTATCAAACAATGAGTATAAAGATCCTTTTGATAAAGGTAATCTTCCATCTCGCATCTTCCAAAGATGAAAATTTTCCCGTTGAATTTATCAACCCTAGATCTTCCATCATCTGCCATAGCTCCCACTCGTGATAAAAACTTTCCTATGATTCAACACTTCAAAGCAAACCAAACTAGGCTCGATACCAATTGTTAGGAAATAAGAGATAAAATATGTGGAATAATCCCTCACAGAATCACAATAGTAGAAACTAATATGCAGAAATTATTACAGATCTGAAATAAAATTACAAAATAAAATAACACAACACAAGGAGACAATATTTAACGTGGTTCACCCAATTTGGGCTATGTCCACCAAGAATCACTTGCTCAGATTTTATTACAAGCCTCCACTATCTCAATACAATACCTGATCCATTTGGAGCTATACTCAAAAAACTCTACAGAATTCACACCCAAATTCAAAACACATATGCAATACATTTACTTGTACATCTATCATATGCATAAGACCATATAAATAGACAAATGCTTAAGCAATTTTACGAAACTCACAAGATTATCAAAACCATGGGCAAAACCCATCCCATAAACCTATGGGTAAAAAAACTTGCCCATATGAGAAGAGCATGTTTCAGATATGTCAGTGCATTTTTCGAGGCCAAAAAAATTTACGCGTAAAACCCGGGAAAGGATACATGAAAATTGTATAGTACTCTTAGTGTACAAAGTATTCAAGACTTCGCACATGAAAACAGGCTCCAAAACCTAACAATATTTTCTTCATAAAAGAAGCCTATACTTTCTATAGTCTTATCCATGACCTAAAAGTAAAAACAAACAATTCAAAAGTAATATACATGATTTTCATATTCAAACTCTTTAAGACAAACTTCTAGAAAATAGATGACTCCTCAAAATGGACATCTATCTTTCTATATTTCGTTATAAATAGATTGCTCCTTGAAGGAGAGCTATACAAAGCTAGCCATAACATACTTAGTCTATAAAAAAGAAGACTATTTTTACAAAATAAAATAAAATATCTGAAGCTTCCCACATCGATCAACTTCACAAAGACCTCAAGGAGTCATTCTATTCATCCCACATATACTTCCCGCATCGATCGGTCTATAACAAAAAGAAAAAAGAAAAAGATAACTTTTTTTCGTCATGGACTTGCCTATTTTGATCTTCGATATCTTAGAGGAAAGGAATGTTGTCTCACACCAAGTTACGATAAAGAAACCTCTTTCAGATCACCATATTTTCATTTCTAATCTTTTACCTACTCAAGGGATGTGCCAAAAATGTGACATTTCATGATCATGTAACCTTATTCACCATTAGAATTGTTAATCATGCAAATTTGGTATGATAGACTCGTAATGGTTCTTACCAATGAGGAAAATTTTTATCTCCTCTTACCATTTACCTCTTTTCTTACTTATTGATCATCCTTCACAAGGACTAGACCTTCAACACCTTCATTCTCAAAATTCCTCTTCCACTAAAATTACCCACACCTATTCAACCTAGATAACAACCATGCCTATTCAACCTAAACTCAACCATGACTAAATGACCTAGACTCAACCATGCCTAAATGAAATATACTCAGCCATTCCTATTCAACCTATACTCAATCATGCCTAAAATGACCTAGACTCAATCATGCCTAAAAACCCATCGCCCATTCATCTATCCTCATCATATTCTTCCCTAGTTTATAGGAGAACTAAAATGGTCTCGAGGCCCCTTTTCCTGCAGGCTATGTAGGCAACACTCTAAGGGCATAGGGCATGGGGACCTTTAGGATAAGCTCAACCACTATTTCCTCTAACCAAATTTCCCCCTTTATATTCACATTTTACCCTAGTTAGTTTCCATTTTACACAAATCTTGGAAAGTAAACAATCATAAAAACATACATACCTACCATTTTATAACATCAACCATATCATATATCAATCATTTAGAATTTTGATGATATCAAATATTGCAAAATTTAACCACAACATACCTACAATATATTATTTTCCATAATACCAAGAACTTGGAAATTCAATTAAACAAAAACCATACGCAACCATGCCTACATGACCTCGAATCCACCATGTCTATATGACATCGACTCCACCATGCCTATATGTTTTTGACTCCACCACGCCTATATGAACTTGACAAATAAATCCGTAAAAACATATTTTTCTTTTTTATCCCTAAATTGACATGACCGACGCGGTACCAAGTCATGCCCTAGTCAACCGATATCAGTTAACCTCTAATCGACATCGGTCACCTAAATTAACCATATGGCCTCAAAAATGCATGTTTTGGCCAAAAATATGTCATTCTTACACAATTCACCCTTAACATTACCTATTAGGTTCACCCACAAGCCTGCCATACCTATTCCATTCCCTAATTACGTTTAGGGACATGTATTTTGCCTATACCTTGGCCCTACCCATGACCCCACCTACACACCCGCACCTGACCCTCCAATTGGACATTCAAATTTGTGTACTCACTATACCTTATGATGTTGTTACTTGTTTGGTTTAGCTTAATGACCTTACCTTGCCTGATGTCGTGATGTTTATCCTAACCATACCTTTAGTGCCCTGCAACAAAACTATTACCCATTCCTACACCTTGCCTAGTTGTGATTTAGAACCATATCATATACCTTGGATACCTGAACCACTTTAACCTCATTTGGATAAACCTATCGACCTTTGAAGAAGTAGAGTTTGTAATCTCTTCAACTTGGTACCTTATCAAAATCTATATGTGTGTGTGCATTTTATTTCCCTTTCCTATTACCCAACCCAACCATTACCCTTACCTATTGTTTCACTTGATTTATTAGTTTTTTTGAGAATTACTTGATGAAACAAATAAGGTAAAGGTGGTAAGAGGAATACCTGGTCTGAGATGGTTGAAGGTTGTATGCGCAAGTATCTGAATCTTGAATCGAAGTGATTGTGATACCTTCCTTTTGGCTAGGAGGAACTACCTATATAAGAATCAAAGCAAGACCACCAAAGAGAGTTAAATGATATATGCAGTGGACTTCCTAGCATGTGCTAGATCCTGGAAGTACGATACTTCCTAGATGGCTATTAGTCCATTGTTTAAAACAATTTAATGCTGAAATAAAGTAAATATTGTCCTACTGTAGTTTAATATGATTTAGGAATATCATAGAAACACAATAGGCTATATCTAATCTAACAAAGCTAGGCTAGAAGGAAATCCAGAGTTCAAATAGGTTGGTTATAGGTGAATCAAAGCTAACAGGCTAGGTTAGATACATATATGAAGGTCAAATAGGTGTTCAGGTAGGTATAGGCTAGGAATAGGTTGTAATTCTGGTAGAGATCAGGTGACACAGAGACTCGACCATAGTTTTATAAAACTGATGATGGTTGGAATGTAACCGACAACGGTTAGGGAGAACTGATGGTGGTTAGGTTGGGTCGGTGGACTCACACAGTCTAGGTTTTAAAGGTTTTTAGGAAAGAATGGAGTTAGTAGAAGGTGTTGGGTGATCACAAAGGAGGTATAGGTATGTTGCGAAGGTCTGGGGTTGGTGAGGCAAGTCAATTAGGTGGTTAGGCAAGGTATTACAATGGTTGGGTAAGGAGGGTGGTTGAAATTGGATAGGAGGAATGAAGAAATGGTAAAAGGGATAAGATCCTTTGTCAGGAGTAATACTGACGTTAATAAAAAAATTTGAAATAGATGAGAGGAAAACACTTACTTTTTGTTTAGCTACTGATCTCAAGCCCAGTGGAAGAGTGGCGGTATTAGAAGGTGTTGGGAAGAGGCTTCACTGTTGTCCTAGTGAACTTTGTTGTCTTGGTTGATCACAAATTAATCTTTGCTTTGTTGCTGAATCTGAAAAGATCGAATTCGTGATACGGAAATCCAATGCTGAATGTTTTAACCTTGATTACAAAGGTTTAGATGGGTCTATATAGGTTCTTTGGTTATTCTTGGTATAATCGGTGTCGGTTTAGGTGAACCGGTGTCGGTTTAGGTGAGATATCTCGGGTTGTTCAAAGGTTTCTGGGAAGTTATTCCACCATTTGATAAGGGTCTCTTCTTTTCATCGGGAAAGAAGCTGACCTTGGGAGTCTTTTAATGTGAAGTGAGGGGATGGGTGTAATGTTAGGTTTTTTTAGGACATTGGTTTAGGGTTTAGGTTAATGGGTCAAATGATGGGGTGGTTAGGTGAAGTGTATTTAATAAAGGCAACTTTATTAAATAGGTGTATGAGGGTAGTGAATTAATTTAATGTGAATAATTAAATTAATGTGTGTGTGGATGAAAGGTCATTAACTTAATTAAAATAATTAAATTAATATACATGGTGGTAAATGACATTAATTTACTTAAAGTAATTAAATTAAAATGTGTGGGGTGTAGGAGGTAGGTGATAAGGTGTTGAGGATGAGGAAGTGATTATAGGGTTGTGGTAGGGGTCCAAGGTGATTACGACATGATTTCGGTGTCTACATTTTTCCCCTTCTTGTTGCGTAGCTTGTATTGGTAAGCGACGTGAATAAGAATAGAGTGTGGTTTCCCAAGTGGGAATGAGGGTGATCCCCCTCAAAGAAGGAACCGATGAGGTGACAGGGTGAATCGGTGAGTGGTTTGATAAAAATTGATGTGAAGAAGAATAGTGAGAAATGAGGAATGGGGTAAAGGGAACATCAGGCATATAAGTAAATAGGTAAATGAGTTAAAGTCAAAGGTAGTGGCAGTGGAATGCATGCACACGTATAAACTGCAACACGGTACCAGGTTGAAGAGCATGCAAACTCTACATCATCTAAGGTCGATAGGTTTATCCAAACAAGGTTGAAGTGATTCCGGTATCCAAGGTATACGAGAAGGGAAGGAAGCACAACATAGGTTAAGTGAAGGAATGTTTAGGTATGTTCCGTACACCCTGGGGGTCATGATAAATGAGCATAACAATAGGAAAGGTAAGGTCATTAGGTCAATCAACACAGGTAATAGTGCCGCAAGGTATAGTGAACACATGAGGTCAAAGGTCAGAAACAGGTTCTCGAGTTCAAGTAAATAGGTCATAGCATAGGTAAGGCTGAGGTAGGGGTAAAATAAGGAAATGCCAATTGGGAATGAGGTGAGGTTAAAGAAGGTGGAGGGCCAGAGGGGAAGGTAAAGGGGTCTAGGTAGGTGTAGGGGAGGCAAAAGAAAGGGGAGGTAAGGAAAATGAGGTCAATGTGAGGGCAAGGAGTAGGAAGGGTAATTGACCGATCAAGTATGAACCAATGACTGTGGAGAGGAACCGATGATGGTGAGATAGGGCATTATTAGGTGGCGGCTGGTCAAGGGTGAACCAATGTCGGTTGAGTCGGGTGGGTTATAAAAAGTGAAAAACCCACGTTTTAAAAAGTCATTTGTGCATGTATCATATATGAGGCGCTGCGTGTCGAAGAGATTTTGTATTCATTATTGTGTTGTACATGAAACCGGCTCTACGAGTCGATGACATTTTGTATTTTATATCAGCTGTGTGCCGACATTTTGAGATGATGGCCATGATGAGACAGACATGTATTTTGAGATACACGGTTATGGATTTATAAGATGAGATACATGGTATTTTGTGATGTGTTGATGTGTATATGAGATATTGGTTTATGGCTTGTGTTAGATAAGATGTGGATTTGTTACTTTGTATTAGATGAGATATGGGTTTGTTGGTTTGATATGGGTGGAAATTAGGTGAGTTAGGCATGATGGAGTCAGGTTAGTTTAGGCATGGATCGAGTCAGGTTATAGGCATGGTTGAGTCATGTTGATAGGAATGAATCGAGTCGAGGTTGGTTTAGGCATGGATCAAGTCGGGTTGGTTTAGGCATGGATCGAGTCAGTCGGTTTAGGAATGGATCGAAAGTTATGTTGGTTTAGGCATGGATCAAGTCAGGTCGGTTTAGGCATGGATTGAGTCTGGTTGGTTTAGGCGTGGTTGAGTTAGATTGGTTTTAGGCATGGATGTTCATTTGAGTATTTTGATAACAAATGGCAATGTAAATGTATGATATGGTGTAAAATGTGGAAAATGTATGAAAATGTGAAAGAATATAAGTGTTAAAAGTTATGTGGAATATGATTTAAATGTCGGGTTTTGATACGAACATGAAATCAAGTAAACCTGGGGAAAATGGTTAGGGTAAAGAGTTGTCGAGCTAACCTTCTAGTGCCCCATGCCCTGGAAGTGCTGCCTACATAGTCCCTGTAAAAAGGGACCTCAGAACCGATGTAGTTCTCCCATAAGCTAGGAAAGAATATGAGAAGATAGAAGAATAGGTAGGTAGGTTGATAGTTAGGTTGGATTCGAGGTCATAGGTATGATTAGGTCAAGGTGGAATACAGGTAAATAGGTATGGGTGATTTTAGGTCGATAGGTAGTGTTGATTCTAGGTCATAGGTATAATTAGGTCAAGGTCAATTAGGTTAGGTGGAATATAGGTAGATAGGTATGGGTGATTTTAGGTCGATAGGTAGTGTTGATTCCAGGCCATGGGTATGATTAGGTTGAGGTCAATTAATGGTTGGGTTGAGAATAGGTAGATAGGTAAAAGTGATTTTAGGTCAATTGAGGTGGGAGAAGAAAATCCCAAAAGATAGGCGTCAAGGGTCTAGTCCTATATAGGAATATCAAAAGGTAATGAAGAAGAGAAAAGATAGGAGGGGGCAAGAGATCCACTTGATTGGCAAGGATCAAAACGTATGAAACACATCTACAAATAGGCTAGTGAACGTAAGACCCTAAAGACATTGCATGATTGATTACTCTAAAGGTGAAGAATAGTCACAGAATCACCAAATGTCATAGGTTCAGCAGGTCCCTTGAGGCAATATGAGGTGAAGAGACAATGGGTGAGGAGGTGAAGGTAATTGGGTCATAAAATGGGAAAAGGAATGCATTGGGCAATAGAGCCAAGATCACAATAGGCAAGTCCATAACGAAAAAGCTTGTTTTTTTTTTTTTTTCTTCTCTTTTAAACTTTCTAGATAGACTGATCAATGTGGGAAGTCTATATGGGATGAATATATGGATCCTTGAGGTCTTTGCGAAGCTAATCAATGTGGGAAGCTTCTGAATTTTGATTTTTGAGAAAATAGTCCTCTTTTTGGAAAGTCTATGTAGAGAGTTGTGAGCTTTTTATAGCTGTCATTCAAGGGAGAAGTCTATTTATAGTGACAATTGAAGGTGGAAGATGTCCTTTTGAGGGATTCATCTTTTATATTGGAAGTTTGACTCTCAAGGAGTTGATCCCTATATTAGAAGATGTCCTTTTGAGGGATTCATCTTTTTTTTTTTTTTTTTTTTGGCTTTTAAGTCATGGATGAGACTATAATGAAGTGTGTGGTTCTTGTTGAGAAGGAAAGGGTGAATGACCATGGGATCTCATCTAAAGGAAGATGAAAATTATCCATGAGAATCATGCCATGTGCAGAGCCGTGGTGCACATATTTAAGAAAAGGAAAAAGGGTGATGGGTAATCACATGATCCTTGTTTAGTCGTTGGAGATGGCATGTGGAAAAGGTAAATGGCGCTCAAGGGATGAGCATGAACTAGATATATAGTGATGTAGGACTAGAGGTCAACAATAGAATGGTCTAAGATGCAAGACATTGAGGGGCTCAGGTTTGGGCTTACCATCAAGCGAAGACAAGCGATAAGAACCTAATCCATAGTCATGGGTCATGATGTATGGTCCAAGCTAATTAGGGTCACGATGTATTGACTTGGTTTACTACTAGTTGAGAATCACCAAAGATATTAATGGATTTGAAATCTAAGGCATAGGAAGTCATGAGACCCAATACACGAGTGCTTTGTATTTGATGATATTGTTAGTACACTTGAAGTCGAGTTTGAATGATAAAGGCATGGGTTCACCATCAAGAGGAATGAGGATAATACCTACACCACCCCCATGCTGACATTTGGAACCATCAAAGAATAAGGTCATTTAGTAAGGGTCATCATCCAAAGAGAGGTTAGTAATGGATTCTTCAGTGGAAATAAAAAATTTGAAGGTTGATTCCTAGAAAGAGGCGCATCAATAAGCTGGTCAGCAATGGCCTGGCCCTTGATAGATTTTTGGTGGATGAATTCTAGGTCTAGGTCAGCAAGGAGCATGATCCAACATGCAGCACATTGATTTTGGTAAGGTTTAGCATACATGAAGTGTAAGGGGTCAGTGTTGGTCACAACATAGGTTTTGTGGTTGAGTAGGTAATGGCAAAGTTTGGTGGCAACAAAAACTAAGGCTAAGAAAAGTTTTTAGGGTGAGTGTATCGGGTTTCGTAGTCCAGAAGGGTATGAATTATATAATAAACCGCTTACTCCCTATGTTGTTCATCACGATGAGTGAGCATAGCCCCTAAGGAGTGATTGGTAGCAGAGATGTATAGGTAGAAGGGTTGGTCATATTTAGGTGGAATAAGTATAGGTGGTTGGAGAAGGTATTGTTTTAAGGCCTCAAAATCTTTGTGGCAGTCGTCATCCCATTTGAAAGAGACATCCTTTTTGAGAAGGTGATGAAATGGTTGACAACGGTCAGATAATTGTGAAATGAAATGGTGAATGGACTATAATTTACCTTGTAGGCTACGAAGTTGTTTAAGGTTAGTGGGTGGAGGAATTTCCAAAATGGCCTTGACTTTAGCAGGGTCAACTTCTATACCACGTAAGGAAATGATAAATCCCAGGAGCTTTCCTAAGAGAACTGCGAAGATGCACTTTTCAGGCTGAAGGCGGATGTGATATTTAATGAGGTGGTCAAAGATTGTTTTGAGGACTGCGAGGTGCTTGATGTGACCTTTAGATTTGGCCAAGAGATCATTCACATAATCTTCTAATATGTGATGCATGATATCATGGAAGATATAGGTCATAGCCCGTTAATAGGTGGCACCAACATTTTTAAGGCCGAAAGGCATGACTCGATAGTAGAAGGTCCCTCAAGGGGTAATTAATGCGGTTTTGTGTTGATCTTCTGGGGTGAGAAAGATTTTGTTATAACCCAAGAAACCATCCATAAGTGATAGCATCTCAAGGCTAGCGGTAAGGTCAACCAACTGGTCAATACCAGGTAGAGGAAAATTATCTTTTGGGCAAGCAGGTGGTTGAGATCATGGAAATCGGTGAAAATACAAAGTCCCCCTGTCACCTTAGTGATAGGGATGATGTTAGAAAACCATGGGGGTAATCGATGGGTACGATGAAGGAAAGCGAGAGAAGGCGTTGAAGTTCTTCTTTGACAAGAAGAGGAATGCCAGGTGCATTTTCCTCAACTTTTGTGTTATAGGTTTAGCATCGGGAATGGTTGGCAATATTGTGGACCATGATAGTGGGATCAATGCCGAGCATGTCAAAGCATGGGACCAAGTGAAAGCATGGTTATGATTTTTAAGAAAAGAAGTGAGGGCTTCCTATTTAGTATCATCCAGAGATTGGCCAATCTTGAGAATGTGAGGATCATCCGAGTGTGGATGTTGACTTTGATAGTCGATTCATTCAACATTTTTACATCTCGAAGGCAACGAATGGTGAATATAAGAGTCCTCAAAGACAAGGTAGGTGAGTATGGACTCATCATCCCGAAATCGAATGACATTAATAGAAGGAGTATCATCTCCTATCATATCGGGATATAAGAAAGGAAGAGGGAAAGGAGCCTTGCCATCACGGTGATAGGTCGAGAGACCCCAAGGAAATGGTATTTATGAAAAAAAAATGGAGGGATATATTTAGTATCCATCGACTCTGCATTCGTGAAGGTGGGGTAGGTGAAGAAGGTGGAGAGAGGTCAATGTCTTCAATGAGTTCAATACGGGGCTTTTTGGCAGGTAGTTTGGTAAAACCAATTCCACTACGATCATTGTGTTTACGCATGGTACATGAAATAATAGTGTGACAACCTTTCTCATAAAGGCCAAAGCCAAAACCCTTCCAGGCACAGTGGTGTAGGAAAGTGTGAGCGAATTGGTAGTTGGTAAGTGACTGAAGGTCAGCCGAAAAAGGTTGGGTTTGTGATGGTGGTTCAGGTGTGTAAGTGGAAATATCAAGTCCCCCATAGGTAAGATGGGTATGGAGGTGGGGAGGACCATAAAGGATACGATCACTTTTGCGGTGATCATAGTGAGGATGTTGGTGAAGGTTTCCATATGCTTGTGGAGTAAGGAATGTATTGACATTGTACAGTGATACTCCCCATAGTGAGGCATTGAAAAACACCTTCTAAGGGATCAGTGGTTGATATATTGGTGGATGGAATGGAGGAAGTGCTACAATTTAGATCGGTGGAGGTGTCAGTTAGTTGGGAAGCTGATGTGTGACCTGTAGAAGTGACAACAAAGAGTAGGAATAGAAGATTTGGTTGAAGGTGATGTTGCAACAACACTTTGGTAGATGGGGTCGTGTGTGAAGAAGATGTAGGAAAGGAGGTAGACACCTTAATAGGTAAAAGGACATCATTGGGCGATAAAGCATGTTACAGTTTTGAAAGGTGATGGGTCCGCTAGAATGGTATAGGAACATCCTTCATGTTTGAACTTTACACATCAGTGCAAAGTAGAAGGAACAAAACCCATGACACGAATCCAGGGTCTACTAAGAAAAAAATTGTATTAAAACTCACCTTCCAACACGTAGAACAACTCAGAACAATACGGGGACCCACATGAATGTGGAGGATGATAGTCTTTGAGTGTAGAGAGGTAATAGCATCATTGAATGAAGCATATAACATGACTAGATGTTTATGCATGTAGTTGTTGGGTAGGCACATTTGTTCAAATGCGTGATATGAGATGATGTTAATGCTAATGCCCCCATCAATCATAACATGTCATACGCATATATTATCGACATGGGTGGAGATGAAAAGTGTAGGATCCGGGTCATCGGTTTAGTGGGGGACAATTTTGTCATATGAGAAACTAAGGATATCAACTTAGTGAATAGGTGGAGGTGATGAGGTAGATGGCAATTTTGTGAGTGAGGCGACCTAATGAGGTGTGATAATAGATGCTACAGGTTTGGGGTCATTAGGTAAAACTTCAATAGATTGAAGGACCTCTATGAGGGCGTGACGATGTGACTCTGAGGTTTGGATGAGATCGTATAAGGACATTTTGAGGGCAGATTGGTGTAGTTGTTTGAGTAAGGTGTGATGTGTGACACCATTAGAAATGGGGTACGTGGGGTCGTGCATAGCTATTTTAGGTAGGGGTGGAGATGGTATGTTGGGTATAGGATTGGTCGATGGGTTACTTGCCTTTTCTTTACCCTTCTGTGCACATGTAGTGATGTGTACCATATTGATTTGAGGGAAGTTGGAAAATGGAGAAGGTTTAGGGTAAGTGGTATAACAACATGAAGGGAAAAAACCTACTAGAGGAGAAAATCCTTGTGAGGTTAGTTGGGCACAATGACATTTAGGTGGAGGTGTGGCAAGTTCTGTGATGCAAACCATGTTAATGTCAAATTTTGGTGGTGGCTCTATGAGATGTGTGGATGGAGGTTGTGGTATAGGTGTAAGAGGAAGATGTGAAGAAGTTGGTGAGGGTGAAATAGGTTCATCATCCAGGAGGTCATCGTCATCAAAATTGGGGTCAGAGGGACATAATTGAATTAGGGCATCCTTTAGGCCCTTCATTCTCAACATCATGTCTGGCATGCGATGGTAAATGCAAATTTGATTATCATCAAACCCTTACGGATTAGGTTTAATATGGTCATAAGATCTAAGAGGATGGAGGGTGATAGTAGAGCTTTCTAGGAGATTAGTCGGATGGTGGCATATTATCCCACCGGTGGATCAAAATGCGAAGTAAAAGTAGGTTTTGTTGGAAGATTGGGTAGTTGTGGTGCTAGTTAAGGTAATGCAGTCTTGGATTTGGGTTGTACTCTCTTTGGTGTAGGTGCAACAACGGGAAAGAGGGGTAGGTTTAACCACCTCTTTGCAAATTAAAAGTTTTTTTCGATGTTTGGTGTTTTTCCTTAGGTAGAGGTGTAGGGGGAGCATGTGATATAGATGGAAAGGTAGATGGTGGGAGAGGGAGAGTGGCCCAAGGGGACATTTGAGTTGTAGCAGAGGTGTTGGTCGAGGTCGAGAGGAGAGTACAGGTGAGGTGGAAGAAAATGTCATGGGTAGTGAAGGAGGTATAGAAGGTAATGGTTGTATAAGAGGCAAATAAGTTATAGATGTGTTGAAGGATGTAAGGTTCACCTAGGTAGAGATGTAGGCTATGGTAAAGGGAAAACGGAATTTTAGGTTTACCCTAGAGAGAGTAGATTTTATTTAGGTAGAGGGGTGAGGTCCCAAGATGGATGGTAAGGGTGAATGGGATAAAGGTGTAGTGGCTGAGGTCAGTGCATGCGGATTAAAAGGTTGGGTTTTCCGTTTAGGTTGAGGGATTGGTTCCATAGGTATATGGGAAGATGTGGTCAAGTGTATCATGAAAGGAGGATGTGCAAGGTTTGATGTGGGTGTGACCCCTAGAACACTAGCGGTTTTAGATGCAAGAGATGACATTGGAACATGTCAGCTAGTAGGTAGAGAGGCGGGTATAGATGAGGATGATGCAATAGAAGATGTATCAAGAGTTATGTTCATGTGTGGTTTGGGTTATTGAAACTTATTTGGATAAATGGTAGAAGTGTCAGTGGAAGATGATTACATTTGGGTCGAGACCAGGAGTAAGAGATGCCCCAAAGTAAAGACCTATCAACATAATCTAGGCGATCGGCCAAACGTGAGAATGACACTGTGGTAGATGAGGTAGATGTGGAGCGAGTGGGTATTCCCGTGAAATGTGTTTGAGAAATAGGGAATTCACTAGCTTTGGCCTCTGTAGGTAAGAGAGCCAAAAGTAGGTCCATATGATCTTGGGTAGGCTGATGGAGAATGATAAGCGAGCAGTATGAAGAAAATCTATTGGGTCCCTGAATAGGTTGAGAAGATGATGGCTACTCCTTTGTGGGTGGAGGAGGTAAAATTGGTAATGGTTTTCTGGGTAGTGAAGTTGAAGGGGAAATTATGTCGGTGCTAACGAGAGATTCCTCCGAAGTTGTATGAAGAGGTGAAGGGCTTTCCTCTATGGGTAGAGAAATGGGTAAAGCAGGTTCCTATGTGGGTATAGGATTACGGGCTAGGATTTCTTCGATGGAGGGGATATGAGATATATGGGGGTCAAGTGGTAAGTAAGTGAAGATAACATGTACCTCACATGCATTAATTTTGTTGTCTGAGGCATTACCGGTTTGATCATTAGATGGGGAATGGTTAGGGAATGGTTTCTTGAATATATGAAGGTCTTGATTGGTAGGTGCATTAGGGTTATCCAGAATAAATTGCCACCCCGAGCATTCCCTAAACAATGTATTTAAAGGTGATACAATTTACATCCTTTGTGCCCATTTACCTAGTGATAGTTACAATAGTCATTTTCCTTATACCAACCTAGTATGGGGCGAGAGGGGTCAAAACCAAAGATGTGGTTTGATGGGAGGAAGGATGATGGTAATAGGTTTAATAATCTTTTCTAAAACAAATGAATATGGTTCCCCAATTGAGGTGTATTTCTTTTGTTCTCATTTGAATTGGAAGGCTTGGACTGGTGACATATTGGATGAAGTTTTAGCATGATTGGATGGATGGGCAGGGCCAGCCTTAAGTACCCTGCTAGGCAGTTCCCTTGTCTTTGGAATAACTCATCCGAGGTTTCGAGGAAGAGGAAAAATCATTGATTTAAACAAAGAGTTCTTATTTCATAATTGTATTTTCTTCTCTTTGATGGCATGAATTTCGAGCTTATGTGCCATGGTGAAAGCCTCATCGAATGTCCGAAATTTTTCACCTGTAAGGTAGGTGAGATATGTCTAGCATAGGCTCTGTGAAGATCTTTATGAGTTCGGTTTGTGGTAATTGGAAAGTGAGTTTGTTGATTAGGCTACGCCAATGAGCGACAAAATCGTGATAGATTCATCTTCATATTGATGTGAGGAATAAATATCGGTCATGGTAACCTTCTTGTCAATGTTAATTGAAAAATGATCCAAGAAGGCTTAGGCTATTTGGTTGAATGAGAAGATGGAATGTCTAGGTAATCCACTATACCGGTTCAATCTTTGGACTAGTTAGGGACATGGGAAAGGGTCGCAAAAGTAGAGCATCATCATGGGAAATTAAGTAACACCCATGTTTGAAAGATCACAAATACTATCATGGGTCTTCTTTACTATTAAAGTGGTTGAACTTAGGAATCTCCCAAAGTGTATTGGATATGGGTGAATGGAAATGGATGGGTGAATACGCTCATTAAAAATATCATCATAGGTGAGAGAATTTCAAGAGATGAAAAAAGGATTCTAATGTCCGCATCTTATCCGTCATTAGCTTGATAAAGTCATTGTTAGGTTGTGAAGATTGGGTACTTACGGAGTGAAAGGAGGTTATTGTTGGACATATGAAGAATACGACATTCCAGAGTATGGTGGTGTCGAATAAGGAGGCAGGAATTGAGAGACAAACATAGAGGGTATATACCCGGACTGAATGACTGATGAAACATGAGGTGGCTGGTAGTAGGTATGTGAGGGTGGGACACTCGTAGTGACCCTAGTAGAGATGGGAGGTAGAGATTGGGGAATAGAAAGGAAAACATTTTGAAATGGGGTAGAGGTTAGAGACATAAAGGGTGGTAGCGTAGGCATGACTAGTATATATGAGACAACAGTGCGGATGATGCTCTATTTTGGGTTGTGGATGAAGGTGTGGTGGAGATTGCGGGTGCAATACAGGTGGCGGATGTGGCGGTCAAAGTTGGCGTGGGACCTAGTTGTGACACAACTGGGGATAAAACGGGTGAGGTCACCATGTTAGGAGGTGAAGCCAAGGCGGAAGTGATCATTAGGGATGGAGATAAGGATACGTGCATGCCATAGATCAATTGGTGCGAGGCATCTCGAGTGGAGGCATGGGTGAGGTAGTGGATCAAAGTAGCGGGATTCTAATCTAGGAGTCATGAAAACTCTGTGTCACCTGTAGGAATGGTGATAGGTTGATTATGATCCATGGATGATGAGATGGAATGTGGAAAAGGACTAGGTGATGAAGGGCTAGGTGGAAGTGGTAGTCTACTAGTGTGAAATACAAGGGTGCATGCCTGACTACGGGTTAGCACCATGTGGATAGGAACTGATTGGGCGTGAATGTATTATGTTTGAATGACACATAACACAACAGAACTAGGAAAAAAGTCAACGGTGAATGAATTAGGTCGGCTGGTGAGTTGTAAAACAACACAGGGTCACTGATGATGGTTCTGTAAACTTATGCCGGTTTGGGTAAACTGATGTTGGTTAGGTTGAACTGGTGTTGGTTACTTTGAAAAACTAATGCCTATTAAATGATGGTCCCTGAATGACATTTTTTTGTATAGGATGACACATAAGGTGACCATGATTGAAGTAATGACAATATGAAAGGTGATAGGAACCTTTTATAGCTCGAGAATATGAAACAGTGTCTTTTGGATAGGTATCCAAAAAGACTTTGAGATCAAGCCGGTTGGTTTAAACCGATGCGGTTAAAGGTAACCATATCCTAAGTTACTATGAAATTGAAAAAAAAAGAATAAGAAAGATGGTTATGATTTAAAAAATCTAGTGTTGAATCAAACCGAAGTCCGAGGATGATGTAGATGTGCTCCAGAACACTAAAAGGTCATAATACACCGACTATGATTGGTATTGTGCAAGGTACGACAAAAATAATGATCGAAAGTTCTCACATCAAAATGCAAATCAAGAAGAACACTAAGAAAGAACGTTCCTAGAGTGCCTATTCTATTACATTTTTTCATCTTATGCTATTTGTATGGACTGACTGTTATGAACAGAAAAATAGAATTTCTTGGTGAGGAAGGCTTCCTACGAAGAAAGAATTCTAAAGGGTGAGGTTTCAGGAATGTTATGGCGGGGGTAGGCTTCACTTTGAAGTATGACTCGACAGAGTAGCGAGCTGGGTACCCACTATACCATGATCATGTGATCACCTATAGCTTCTTCTAGGTAGGATGTTGTTTAATAATGTATGTATTTTGAATATTTGTATAGTTTTGTAAGACTCGAGAGAAAGAGAAAAGGATAGAAGTGCTTTTCTACGATTCATTTGTCAACCATCAGCTGGTCATGACTTCTAGCGTATAGGTTGCCCTCAATTAATGTGAGCTAATACAACAAATCAGAATGGAATGCACTTGTTTTAAACCCAAATCGAAAGTATGATATTCGATGACAGCAATAGATGAATAGGAAGAGGGATGCTCTTTCACTAAAATGCAAAAAGCAATACTAAGAAGGTTCTTTTTAAATACACCAAAAGGAATGTGTTTTTCGGAGAACATAGAAAGAAGAAAATGTTACCAAGGAGAAGGTATTAATGTGAATGCTATTAGAAGGAAACAAACACACACAATTTTTCACCTAGGAATAAAGAAAGATGCAAGGAACCCCAAATGGGTCCCACCGGGTGTGCCAAAATGTTTCACCTGATTTCTTAGTTTTTCTAAGAAGTAATTTATGAAATAGATAAGGTAAAGGTGGTAAGAGGAATACCTGGTCTGAGATGGTTGAAGGTTGTATGCATGTGTATCTGAATCCGAATCGAAGTGATTGTGAGACCTTCCTTTTGGCTAGGAGGAACTACCCGTATAAGAATCAAAGTAAGACCACCAAAGAGAGTTAAATGATATATGCAGTGGACTACCTAGCATGTGTTAGATCCTAGAAGTACGATACTTCCTAGATGGCTGTCAGTCCACTGTTTAAAACAATTCAATGCTGAAATAAAGTAAATATTGTCCTACTATAGTTTAATATGATTTAGGAATCTCATACAAATGCAATAGGCTAGATCTAATCTAACAGGCTAGGCTAGAAGGAGATCCAGAGGTCAAATAGGTTGGTTATAGGTGAATCTGAGCTAACAAGATAGGTTAGATACAAATTTGAAGGTCAAATAGGTGTTCAGGTAGGTATAGGCTAGGAACAAGGTTGTAATTTTGGGTGAGATATCGGGTGACACAGAGACCAACCATGGTTTTATAAAACCAATGATGGTTGGAATGTAATCAGCGATGGTTAGGGAGAACCGACGGCGGTTAGGTCGGGGGCTAGTGGACTCACACAGTCTGGGTTTTAAAGGTTTTTAGGCAAGAATGGAGTTAGTAGAAGGTGTTGGGTGATCACAGAGGAGGTATAGGTATGTTGTGAAGGTCTGGGGTTGGTGAGGCAGTCAAGTAGGTGGTTGGGCAAGGTATTACAATGGTTGGGTAAGGAGGGTGGCTGAAACTAGATAGGAGGAATGAAGAAATGGTAAAAGGGATAAGATCCTTTATCAGGAGTAATACCGACGTTAATAAAAAACTGAAATAGATGAGAGGGAAACACTTACTTTCTGGTGAGCTACTAATCTGAAGCCTAGTGGAAGAGTGGTAGTGTTGGAAGGTGTTGGGAAGAGGCTTCACTATTGTCCTAGTGAACCTGGTTGTCTTGGTTGATCACAAATTAATCCTTGCTTTGTTGCTGCATCTGAAAAGATCGAATTCACAATAAGGAAATCCAATGACGAAGGTTCAACCTCAATTAGAAAGGTTTAGATGGGTCTATAAAGGCTGTTTGGTTAATCACGATATAACCAAAGCATCGGTTTAGGTGAACCGAAGCGTCGGTTTAGGGTAAATTGATGTTGGTTTGGGCAAGATATCTCGGGTTGTTCAAAAGTTGCCTAGGAAGTTGTTCTGCCATTTGATAAGGGTCTCTTCTTTTCCTTGGGGTGAAAACCGACCTTAGGAGGCTTTTAATGTGAGGCGAGGGATGGGTGTAATGTTAGGTTTTATTTAGGACATTGGTTTAGGGTTTAGGTTAATGGGTCAAATGATGGGGATGGTTAGGTGAAGTGTATTTAATAAAGGTAATTTTATTAAATAGGTGTGTGAGGGTAGTGAATTAATTTAATGTGAATAATTAAATTAATGTGTGTGTGGATGAAAGGTCATTAACTTAATTAAAATAATTAAATTAATATATATGGAGGTAAATGACATTAATTTAATTAAAGTAATTAAATTAAAATGTGTGGGGTACAGGAGGTAGGTGATAAGGTGTTGAGGATGAGGAAGTGATTATGGGGCTGTGGTAGGGGTCCAAGGTGATTACGACATGATATCGGTGTCTACACCTATAGTCCATCCTTCCTTATTTTCATTAACAACCTATTTATCAAGCCACTCACCATTTTTCTAGAACTTTAATAGTTCTTGGTTTAAGACGGGATCACCTTCACTCCTACCAGGCCAATCTCACTCTCACCTATATTTGGGGAACCAATTTTGTTTTTTTAGTCTCACTTACAAAATATAAGCCATGTGACAAAAAGGGACAAATGTAGACATTCAAAATTGGGAGAAATTCCTTAACCCTCGTTAATTAAATAAATTCATACTATACCCACTCATGTCCCTTGTGCACACATGTTAATTAATTTCATTATTATAATTGAAATAACTAATTACCTCAACCATCCACCTCTCCTACATCCAACTCACCTATCCACCTCACTCAAAGACCCATTCACAACCTATTAATTAATGAAGACTAATTCTATACCAATCCCAACCAACTAAGACTTAGTCTAAACCTAGAATTAACTCCCGCTACCTATCCTAGAAGAACATTATACTTATCTCGGGAAGACTCTATCTCTTGAGACCTAAATTAAGGATATTAATCACGCCAAAGATAGCAAAAATCAGGCTATTTTTTGAAAACCAAGACTGATCCTCCTTAACCAATGCCGATTATTCTGAAACTAGTGTGGGTCACCTAACCACTATCGAGTTACTTTATATACAAATTTGCAAACTTTTACCTGGGTTGGTCATTTTCAGTTTTGAGAGAACTGTTGCATTCAAGTGCAAATCCAAAACCTCTTAGCATCCATAAAACACAAAATAATAAACCATAGGCCCAAGTAGGCATCTAGTTCTCTTTCCATTGCATTGTAATACTCACGGGAACACTACGGGAGTATTTTCGTGGCACTGACTCGAGAATATCTTCATGGATCAACTACCATCTACCTTAACTTACCATATCTATAAATGCAAGTAAGTATACATGATTTCAATCATATTGTGCTTACTTAAAGTATACATTCTTACCTCTTTCATCATACTTTATGTCTACATGTATTTCTTTATCTCCACCTCCTCACCAATCTACCGACCCAACCCCTTATAGCCGTTTTCATTCCATGACTTTCCCCTATGTATCCATGACTCTTTTCATTAATATTAAAAACTTAAGCACACCATTTTTACTCCTTGTGAAATCAGAGAGAAGACCTAGAAACATTTTTATCATATTATTTTTGATTTCCCCTACCGACGTTGGTTACCTAACGACCATCTTTCACATCCATACTAACATCGGTAACCCGACCGATATCAGTCTCTGTGTCATTTCATTCCTTTTGACCAACAAGCCTCTTGATCAACTAAAACTAACCCAGACCTCACTCAATTGATCCCACGACCTCTATCGGACTTGCAAAACCAAGAATAACCTACCAAACTTTGATTTTTAATCATAACCTTTCTGTTAGATTATATTTTCTTATTGTATTTGCACGAGATACCTAAATCGTATAACTATAGTAGGATTTCCTTACTTCATGATATTTTCAATATTAATTTATATTTGAAAGTGGATTGACAACCTTCTAGGAAGTACCTTACTTCCGGATATAGCACTCACTAGGTAGTCCACTAATCTATATCATTAATACTATGTAGTAGTCTTGTTTTGTTTCATATACATGTCATTCCTCCTAGCCAAAGGGAAGGTCTTCACAATCAGCTTGGATCAAAAGTCACTATTTCATGCATCCAACCTTCAACCTACGTATCACATGTATTCCTCCTTAACTATTTACCTTCTATCTATTTTTTCCTAGAAAGCATAAAACTTATTGGTGAAACAAGATGATATGTAAAGGTGGGTAATTATCAAAATTATGAACATCGAGGGAAAATTATACTTAAGTACTATACATTAGGAAAAGGCACTAGAAAAGGATTGGTAAACCATGTTTGGGTAAAGGTCGGTGTGAATGCAAGTAGTAGCAAGAAAATGTTGGAATATTTGTAGTAAATCAAGATTAGAAAGAAAGTAATAATGGACTCGGATACTCATGATGAAAAATAATGAATAAAGAAACTTAGAAGCACAGATGATCGAGTCGGGTTCACCAAAATGATTAACTTAATTTAAGTACACTATGTAGTATGAGGATAGTTAATCTAAGAAATGAAAATTTGTAAATAAAGTAAATGAATGCACTAAAGAAGTATGCAAATGATCTAAATGGATATGTGAAAAGAAATGGTAACCCTAATATGCAAGAGGGAGGAGGAACAAACTAAGATGAGTAATAGATGCTCATGGGAATTTGAAAATGAGGTGAATGGAAAATATTGAGGAGTTAACTATTATGTAGAAGCTCCAAAAGGATGGATCTAGAGGATCTAGCTAGACTTGAGAACCTACATGAAGGGTTGGGGCACCTTGAGCACTCTAATCGTAAACTAGGGACCCTAGTCTATGTAAAAGGTCTGCGAACCCGAATCTCGTAGGGTGAGAGGTTATCTAAAATCATTACTATCTATCACATCAGATTTAGTGCCCTGTATTGAATGTCACTTTGGTATTCCAAGATGATTTAAAGACCTTTAATAAGAACAAAAATGTATCAAAACCCTATTAAAAGAAAGTTGGAAATCTATTGGTTAGACTCACCTCACATTCCACAACAACGAGATTACTAACTAAGTGTTGTAATATATTTTGGACCTAAATGTAGTTCTCATTAGTGTGTGCATAATTTTCCCTATGTGCTCTTGTGCCAACCACGCTTTGTGAAGTAGAGAGCAATAGATAGATGTAAAAAACGTAATATAATGTGTGTATGAAATAGAATAGAATCCCTTCTCCTATGAATTGTGATGCAGATGTCCTAGCCTTGTGCCTTGATTATGGATTTATGTGGATGCAAGTGATCTCTAATGGAGTAGATGGATGAAAATATAGATGAGTGATAGTAGTAACTAATGTTAGGTCCCTCATTATAGTCTAATAAATTTATATTTATAGGGTTCTCTTTGTCTAATTTCATAATTAACCCCAAAAAGGTAGACCATAAGAAAGGTAATGATCTTAAAAGGCTAAAAAGAGCCCAAAAAGTGGTAGGAAAGTGCAAAAGAACTGGGGCATCCCTTTTGGGACCAATGTACCGTAGTACTAATCTGGGTGCCCAGATCGAAGATAAAATGACATGGGATGATAAAATTTGACTGGGAATATGGGTGCAAGAGGTTGGTAAGGATGAAATAAAATAAAACAAGATTGCTAAAATACGAGGGTTAATTAGTAATTTCTTCACTCAAGAACCTTCTAAATAATAGTGTTATCTAAAATTCACCCCAAGGTAATTTTGATAACTTGCACAATTTTTTAAGGATTGAGCGAGCATAAATGATTTGAGGCCCAAAATTAAGTTTTAAGGGGTCACTTGGATTTTATCTAACTTCCTTATCCAAAGAAAATCCAAGAAGTTAGCAAAATTTGCTAAATTCTAAAAAATGAAGTCAAGGGCCTATTTTAGTGCAAATTGGGTTTAAGGGTTGCGGATGGAACCAATACGGGTCGTACTAAGGTTCACCTTACCAAGTTTTAGACTAAAATGCCAAGGAGATAGCCAAATGTGGAAAAGTCAGAATAATTTGTCTTATGCGAGAGGTTTGCGGAGACGGTTGGGATGAAGGTACATGTGGGACCCAAAAACTTGAAATGGCCACAAGTCACTTTGTATTGCAAATATGGTAGAAAAAATTGTTCAGGATAGTCGGGCCAAAGAAAAGGATGACAGCGCCACAAAACTAAAATTTAAAGAACAAAGCTACGAGAAAATGTTACAGACAAAGTGCCAAAGAAATCCCACGGAAGTCCACGAGAATAAAGTGCCATGAAAAAATCCATGGAAATCATAGAACAAAATCTGCGGAAGACACAAAAAAACTTCTGCGGGAAAAGCCACAAAAATTGAGTAGAAAAATCGGTGAAAAAATCCACTTAAAGCTACAGAAAACCTAATCCGGTGAATCTTACGAGAAAACTAGAAAATCCACGGAACAAAGAAAATTGATAGTTTTTCACGTGAAACTTTGAGTGGGAATAAATTTTGCAATTCTCAATGGATTTTCACAAAATTTGTCTCATTGCAATCATGATTCCAAGACCAATGCAAATAAATTAATAAATGAAGAAGTTGATGAAGTTTTGATGCTGATTTTTCTGAAAACATTTCTAGGTTCAAAACAATGTTTTAATTAGTAGTTGGGATGCATTTAATGAGGCATGGTCATCATTATCTCTCTGTTGTAGCACATGGGACAACATGGGAGCCTTTTTCAAGCAACATATTATCACTTCACTTCATTTATGACAACTTGCAAGTGGTTGAAAAGAAAAATTTAAGATTACAATTCTCTCTCTCCTTAATTCTATAAATTGTAATCTTGGGCTCATTTGTAAAAGAGTTGGTCATTTTATCTCCTGCCCCCTCTCTCTATCTTCCCTAGGGTTGAATGTGGAGCTTAATCCTCCTCGCTTTGCTTTATAATGGCATTTTATTACTTCTTTCCCACTAATGATGTATTGTGTGAACTAATGGAGCAATTAAATATGTTTCATGATGCATTTTGTCCATCATTTTCTTATTTTACTATCTCTTATCGTGCATCTCACCATTGCAAGATATAATGTGCATATCTATGATGTCTATTTTAGGTTTTGCAGGATGTGTTTAATGGGTTTGAAGTGATTTTATGTGTGAAATTTATCTTTGGTCTGTGATGCATCTTGTCCATCCTATCCATTACTCACCCCTCCCCACTTCAGGAAATTGAGACTGTGATCAACAACCCTCCTTTTTGGTGTATCACCACTTCATTGAGGTTTTTTTCATGCATCTCTCTTTCTAGTCCCTTGGAAAGTTATATTCGGATTAGATAGTTTACCTACACTAGATTATATTATGGAAGGTAGTTTACGAGAAGGAACCAACCTTCTTGAGAGGATCATCTCAATCCCCCAAGTCCCACATCTTGAGAGATGGTCCAATGTTATAAAAATTACACTGCATGCCCCAACTCAAATCTAATGCCATTTTGGGGTGATATAATTTTGTCATAACAATTTGGCATACCCGAGTGGGATAGGTCTAAAGCACCTCACCACTTCACTTCATCAACTTTGATGCGCTCTTGGTGAATATTTAATCCTTTGGATGCACTTTCAAGCACATTTGTCAACTCCATCTAGTCAAAAACCATTTTCTGAGTTCTAGACTTTCCTTCCATCCATTTCCACCCATTCTTCTTTCCACATCTTTCATCTTCTTCCATTCATAATGTTGTGTAATCATGGCTTCATTCCCATCTTGGAATTTCTTGTTGTAGCAACAAAGTGGTACAGTCCACCTCAATGAATTTCTCAACTCCTCTAGATTAGCATTATGATCAGATTCAGAACCATTATGCTTACCCATATGAGTAGTGTCAAAACTAGTTTGGTTATGAAACATATCAGGAACAAGGGTATGCATATAATGACAACAATCAAATGGAGAATGTTGATATGCTGAAGAAAACTCATATAATGGAGGCTAACATGGTTCAATCCAAGGCTACAACACAGATGAAATATTTTAGAATTGGTTGCAAGGTACCTTATCCATGGGAAGGCCATTTTTTAAGACGTTATAGCTCACAAGAGAAGCTTGAATTCATGATTTAATGGATGCCACAACTTGTATAGTGGACTGAGGAGATAAAAGTATATGAGAAAAATGTAAGACAACCTGTCAATAGGTAAGTCAATCACCAACTCTTTATGCTTCTTTTTCTCCATCCCAAGCTTTATCATTTCAGTAGTGTCAAGATTCAATCCCATTGTATGTTGCCCCAAGTTATGATTTTTGTTCTCCATCCCCTAGTATTCCATATCACCTCAATTCCTCTACCATTTTATCTTCCAAATAGTCATTCCGTCTAAAGAAATGATAAATTCCACTCCCCTCTCCACTACAAGCAATTGAAAAACTAGTTGAAACCCCATCCACTCCTCCTCTTTCCTTCCCAATTCCATGTTGGGAAGAAATTTCAAAAACCAATCAAGGAGAGCAGCAGGAAGGAGAGCCAAATAGAGAAGAAATGATAAAAATATTGGTAAGCTTGGCTCTTAGATTTGGGATTGATAAAATCCCCTTGATGGTTAAACCCCTGGAGGAGGTTGAGGTCAAGCCACAAGTAATGAAATCTTTGGCTATAGAACAAGCGTGGGAAGAAGCAAATACTACAAATCCAAAATAGGAGGAGTGCATTCTGCTATGGAGGAGACCCATATAGTTTCGGAGGCTTCTAATACAAAGAAGGCCGTAGAAGAACCTTCGATTATTCCTCCCACCTCCCACTTTACCCTCTTCAAAATCTAGTGTGAAGAAGAGCTTGATCTTTCAAACTTTATGTTTGAAGATGAGGGGAACCATGGTGAGAAAGTTCCAGATCGGGAGGACATAAAGGAGGAGGTCAAAATAATACAACAAGACAACATGGAGGAAAATTATCTGTTTGAATTTGAAGACTTCTATGATGGGAGGATCCCATAAAGATCACATCATTTTCTCCTCCTTCATCCACCTTCCAAGAACATTAGTCCGCTGCCATTGAGGAGAGTATTCAAGGAAAACAACTTTGCATTTCACAACGGCCCTATGGAGCCAAGGTTGGAGTATCCTATTCTTCCATGTTCTTCTTATGAGGAGGAAGGAAAAGATGATGACACACATTACGTATCAGTTATCAAGGTAGAATTTCAGTTGTATGTAGGTGAGCAATGAATAGAAAATCAATCCACAAACAACCACTTCTTCTAGGAAGGTCCACAGGAAGGATCCATTTTTGGAGATGAATTTTAGACAAAAGATAACATCATCGCGATCATTCCATGCCCAATAAAATAATTGGCTTCATTGGAGCCAAAAAAGGAGTTACCACTAGTCATGTTTTCTTCTGAGCATGAGGATGAGTTTCAAAGTACCAAGGATCAGCTGCAATGCCTCTTCAATCCAAATGCAGAACAAATAAAAGAGGTATTTGTCTTGTTTCTAGTTGATACCTTGATGATTTGGGTGGAGGATTGGCCTCTTGTCAGTTTTTCACTCATAATAACAACCATGTTCAGCTCCAAATCATATACATGGCTACCTATTTTGAGAAAGGGAAGCTACTTCTCCTGTCAATTGTAGGATTTATTTGAGTTCCCTTTGCTTTCGGTTAGCATAGAGTAGGTAGGTTTTCTTTTAGCAGAAGAAGTGCTTGTGCACACTCTACATGTTCCACTTGGGGCATGTATGATTTTTCTCTTTTGTACATAGTGTGTTGTGGTGTTTTGTTTCTTGTGCACAATACATTGGAGGTAGTGTTTGGTGAGATCAGCTCCAGTTCTAGTAATGTTTCAAGTGGCTCAGGGACCAGATTTTAGAGTTTGATTATATTTTTGTTTATCAGATGACTCCATGCCCAATGGATACTTCAAGGCCACTAATCATTTCACCTAGTAGGTAGGTGACCCCACTGAGTCACCAAACTATTATCCAAAATTCACCCCCAAGGTAATTTTGATAAGTTGTAAAATTTATTTAGGCTTGAGCGAGCATAAATTATTTGAGGCAAACAAATCAAGTTTTAAGGGGTCACTTGGATTTTCTCTAGCTTCCTTAGCCAAAGAAAATATAAGGAGCTAGCAATATTTGTAAAACTTTAAAAAATCAAGTCAAAGGCCTATTTTAGTGCAAATTGGGTTTGAGGGGTACGGATGGAACCAATGCGGGTCATACCAAGGTTCATCGTACCAATTTCATGACCGAAATGCTAAGGAGATAGTGAAATGCAAAAAAAGGAGGAATATTTTTCAGAGCGAGTTACGTGAGGGACAAGAGGGACGAAGGTATGCATGGGACCCAAAAACCATAAATTTCCACAAGTCACTATATTGCGGGTATGGCGAAAAATGTGTTCGGGACAGTCGGGCCCGAAAAAACCGACAATGCCACAAAACTAAAATCTAAAGAAAAAAGCTATGAAAAATGTGGTAGAAAAAGTTCCACTTTGAAAAATCCATGGAAGACACATAACAAAATCCACGGAAGCCACAAAACAAAATCTGCGGGAAAATCTATAGAAAATTTCACAGACAAATCCGTGAAAATAGCCGTGTAATTCCGTAGAAAACCAAATCCACGGAATGTTGCAGTAAAATTGGAAAATCCATGGAATGTTGCGTAAAATTGAAAAATCCGTGTAACAGAGGAAAACGATAGTTTTTTCATGTGAAACTTCTAGTGGGCATAAATTTTACAATTCTCAACGGATTTTAACAAAATTGGTCTCATTGGAATTGTGATTCCAAGTTCAATGCACATAAATTAATAAATTAAGAAGTTGATGAAGTTTTGATGTTGATTTTTCTAAAAACTTTTCTAGGTTCAGAATAATGTGTTAATTGGTAGTTCGGATGAATTTAATGAGGCATGGTCATCATTATCTCTCTGCTATAGCACATGGGACAACATGGGGAGCCTTTTGAAGAAACATACCATCATTTCACTTCATTTATGACAACTTGCAAGTGGTTGAAAATAAAAATCCAGGATTGCAATTCTCTCTCTCCTTCTCAATTCTATAAATTATAATCTTGGGCTCATTTGTAAAAGAGTTGGTCATTTTCTCTCCTGCCCCCTCTCTCTTTCTTTCCCTAGGGTTGAATGTGGAGATTAGTCATTCTCTCCTTTCTTTATAATGGTATTTTCTTACCTCTTTCCCACCAATGATGTATTGTGTGAACTAATGGAGAAATTAAATATGTTTTGTGATGCATTTTGTCCATCATGTTCTTATTTTACTATCTCTTATTTCTTCTCGCCATTGCAAGATATAATGTGCATATCTCTAATGTCTATTTCAGGTTTTGGGGGATTTGAAGTGATTTTTCCGAGTGAACTTTATCTCCGGTCTGTGATGCATCTTATCCATCCTATCCATTAATCACCCCTCCCCACTTCAAGCAATTGAAACCGTGATCAACAACCCTCCTTTTCGGTGTATCACCGCTTTAGTGTACATTTTTTTCATGCATCTCTCTCTCTAGTCCCTTGGAAAGTTAGATTAGGATTAAATAGTTTACCCGCACTAGAGTGGATTCTGGCGGGTAGTTTACAAGAAGGAACCTACCTTGTCCGGAGGATCATCTCAAGCCCTCAAGTCCCACAACTTGAGAGATGGTCCAATGTTACACAAATTACGCTAAATGCCCCAAATCAAATCTAAGGCCATTCGGGGTGCTATAATTTTTGATAACAAGTAGTATGACACCGAGATAAATAATGTCTAAAATGCATGATTTTGTGACTATAATTAAGATGAAGTTATCTACTTTTAGAAAATTTACAGTTTCAAAAAAGCTATAATTTGGAAAAAGTTGCAATTTTTAAAAGTTTCAATTTTAGAAAGCTGGAATTTTTTAAAATTTTACATTTTTTAAAAATAATGCAACTTTTAAAATGTTATAAATTTGAACGAATTTCAATTTCTAAAAATTTAGAATTTTGAAAAGTTGAAACTTTAAAATTAAGTAAATTTTTAAAATTTCAAAATTTTAAAAGTTCAAATTTTAAAAGGTTACATTACTAAAAATTTAGTTTCTTTATAAATATTACCTTTTCAAAAAAATTAATCTTGAAAAATTTATAATTTAAAAAAATTACATTTTTGAAGAATTAATTTTGAAAAAGTTAGATTTTTTAAATAATTATTTTTAAAAAGTTCAAATTTTTGGAAAGGATGTTAAAAGTTACATCTTTAAATGTTGTAATTTTTAAAACACTACAATTTTAAAAAAGTTGAAATTTATAAAAGAAAATATAAATTTAGAAAAAGTTAAAATATTTATAAAGTTGCAATTTTTTAAATTTGAAATGTTTAAAATAATGTTTTTTTCAAAACATGAAATTTTTAAAGGTTGGAGTTTTGACTATTTGAAATTTTAAAAATTCTCGTAATTTATAAAATGAATTTTGAAAAATGTGGAATTTAAAAAAATCAAACTTTACAAGATTCGTAGTTTTGAAAAATGTATATTTTTCAAAAAATCATAATTTTTTTATTAAGGGTAAATGTTTTTGGCTCGGATCCCAAATAGATACAAAAAGGCCATACCCCATATATAAATTGAAAAACAAAGCACCAAAACAAGACTAGAGAGAAAAAATAGTCAACAAATAACATGAAAACAACATGAAATTAGCATAAAGTCAAAACAATGACATCACAAAGACAACAACATCACATTTGAGATACATAAAAAGCATTTCACAACAACAAAGTGAACCAAAAAGGGTAAAAATAGAGTTAAATGGGGATGAGATAAAGTTACCATTTATATCTTCTCCTTGTTATTATATTAGATGGTGGAGCAGAGTGCTTATGTTTATCTTTTTAGAATTAATTGTGTTCCAACCATCATTAACCCCTTCTATAACATCACCTCTAAATGTTGAATTGACATACTCCCTATAACATTCGCCCTCCATGAAGATAATTATCTTAAAGGATTTAAGGATAATCACAGAGTGAGGAACATGTTTAGTAGGTAATAAAAATTTAATATTTCACTCCATAGGCACTCAAGCATCTAATTCAAGCATTTTTCTTCAAACTAATCCACATTTTTTGAAACGTTCTCAACATCCATTATTTCAAGATCTACCACCATATCCTTAGCCACCTCTTCCTCAATTTTTGTAGAAACGTATGTTGTTTCGATAAGTTCTCTTCATCAAGATCCTTCATGTCCTTGGTAATCTCAATGCCCATCAATGGGGACATCTCCAAAGGAGAAATTTCCTACTCGTAATGTTTCCTACAAACTAGGAATTCAAAGGATGCAAATGGCATGTCAACCTTAACCATATTTTTATTAGGATTCAACTCCTCAAAATTATTTTTAGGTGATGGGTCCTTCTCGCATTCTTCTTCACTAGGGTCCTCGGTGTTTTATTCCTCCCTATTTCCATCAAGATCCTCTCAAATTCCTTCGACTCATTTGAAACTTAGAGTTGGTCCTTAGCAAGAGAGGGAGAAAACAGGATATGTGGTGATTTGCAACACATGCACTTCAACCGACTCCTCACAAAAATATTCCAAACATCCCCGGTGTAGTGCCCACTTCCCTTCGACACCTTTTTTATTATTGTTTTTGATACTATCTTATCGATTGCACTTATGGATATATTATAGTTTTTATATAGCATGTTAGTAGATATCAGAGATACTGAACTGTTATTGATTTGATTCTTATATGATGCATATGGACTACTGGAGACATTTGATGTCGATATTGATATACTTTTGACATGGTTATTTATCTGTAATTCTAACATGTGATATATTTAGTCATATTGAGTAGATCTTGATAATTGGATTAATGTGATGATCGTTTTGACATAAATGAAATGTGGAATAGAAATGTGCTAGGAATTATAAGTGATATCGTATTTGCATAGATGATATTAGTTCATATATAGTTTCTTTTAGATTTTATTGCATATTTGGCATGAATGTTTTAATGCGGCCATGAGGCTGAAGGAGGTATTCTCTATTTTGTAGGTATATTATATTCACAACAATATTGAGGGATTGGAAAACAACCACATCGGAATTCGAGAAGAATCCAACTAGGGTCACCATGGTGACAAGTAATTGTGTGTGTGTGTTAGAATTATTTGGTTAGGGGGAAATCGTGACCTAGGGGACATGTGTTGTTTTATTTTAATTTCCCTTCTCTATTATGTTAGTATGTGTTTTCCTTTAGTAATGAAATTTTACTTGTTTCATTGTTTAGATATTTTGATTTGTGTTTATCCCTTTTATTATTCATGGGTTTTAGTGTCTTAATTAAGCTAATTTGAATTTTTCCTAAACTAATTAAAGATGTGACCAAAAAGGAGTTCATTTATTAGAATTGATTTACTCTTGGATTTTGTGTTGAGTGAAGTGTGTAGCACACTCTACCCTTCATGGGAAACTCGAATTTTGCCTTAGAGGCCAAATTTGGAAGCTTGTGGGACAAGTCAAACTTGTCCCACACTTCTTAAATTCCAATGCTAACCCTACCTATGTGTTGGGGGTCAAATTTAGGCTCTTTTAGGTGTTTTGGGAAGTTAAAAAGGTGAGATGTTAATTGCACTTTCTTTCAAATATTTAATTTTGTCCTTTGGGGAGTGGGCTTAGATGGAATGTGTAAGGTTAGTGTCATTCCTCCAACCACTTATTAATGGTGCATTGGAATATGAGGTTGACCAAGTGATGTGGGTGGAGAGGAAATGAGGTGGCATCCTACTTGGAGCCACATCATTCCTCCCTCTCTTTCTCTATTTATTGAATCCTTGTTGCTTGTTTTGGGGTCGGATGATCTTTTTAGTCTTTTGTATTTTTGGAGAGTGAGAGGATTTGGAGAGAGTTGAGGATTTTGGATCCTTGTGGATGGTTGCTTGATCTTTTGAGAAGCTTTGAACTTCATACTTGGAACAAGCTCTACCATGGAGAGGCGGGAGCTTCACCTTAGATTAACTTATGTTACTTGTTTTATTGTATTTGTGTATATGTTGTGTTGTATGTTTGTTTCCATTTGGAATGTTGCTTGGGAATGGGTATATTGCCTAAGTTTTGGAGTGGGAGTAGACTATGGGAAGTTTTATGTAGGGAGGCAAAAGAGTTTACCCTTTTGTGGAGGAATTTTGGTTTGGTGCCCCACCTTGTTTTGAGGATGCTTGCATTTCTTTTTTTGTTCTTGCTATGAGGGAGACATAAGAGATGTAGGGAGGCATAAGAGTTATAGAGGTATAAGGGCTACTTGATTGAGGCATACTTGATTGTAAGGGGAAATTGTGATTGGCATTGGAGGCTTTTGGGTGGGCACCCATTCCGTTAGGAGGTATAAGTGGCCTCCCATAGGTCTTACTCTTTTCCTTTCTTGATAAGCCTTGTTATATTATTGTTTTGATTGTTTTCTTCTTGTTGAGTTGTTTTTGTGTTTGTATGAAAATGGAATGAATGTGAAGTTATTTGTTAAGTATTGTGGAAGCTAGTAGTTTCCATGAGTTGATATCTTCTCCTATTGTAATGTGGTTGGGGCTTGGGGCCAATGGAGAGGATGGCTTCTCTTCTCTATTGGGTATCTTGGTTGGGTGGAGAGTGTTGCCTCTCCCCCTATTTTGTTGTGAATCAAGAAATTTTTTGGAGGAGCTACCTTGTTGGTGTTTGGAGCATTGGAGTCTTGTTGATGACCATGTGAAACTTCCTTTTATTTTACCCACTTAGAGTGGAAGAAATTGTAATAATGTATTCATTCTTGTATTTATATTTTGCATAACTTCCCACATCAAGTGGAGGACATTGTATTGATATTGTAAAGAAACATATTGTATTCCTTTGTGTCTATGGAAGTGTAGCATATATTGAAAGGAAAGTTGTATTCAAATAGTTGTTATTGATATTGCATTGCATGTGGAAAGGAACAAATAAGAAAAGAAAGAAGAAATAATGTTATTGTAAAGTTAGTTTGCAAATAGAAAAGAAAGTATTTTCTCCTTGTTGAAATCTTGAATGTATTGTGAGAAAAATAGTGCTTGTATTGAAAGACTAATTTTTTTACAATGGAAAAGAAAGTATATTCTCTTTGAGTATTTATTGTATTTTAAATGCGAGAAAGAATAAAATGTATAAATTGTTAGAAGTTGAATTATTTACAAAATATCATGGTATGGAAAATAAAGTTAATATGGTTATTTTGAATGAATGAACATTGTAGTAAAATGAAAGAGGAAAATAAGTTAGATTATATTGCATTTGGAAAGTTGAGTTTATATGAAGAAATGACAAAGAAATAAAATAGATTTATATTTCCTTCTTGCTCTTGAAATGAAAGAAAGAATCTAGTTAAACTAATAGAAACTATTCTTGTAAGTAGATGAATTTTATTAGAAATGGAAACACTTTAAAATGACTAGACTTAACTAAGAAATGAGTAAATGAGCAACAAATCTCAATTCTAGAGCTTTGAAATGAACAAAGACAACTTAAAATGCATTTTTACATCCTTTAACAACTTTAGGTTTTTGTAAAATTCTCGGCATTATGGTTCTATTTTTCTAAAATAGGACCGCCACCCTGTGTAGAGAGGTAGTCCCATAAGCGCCACTTATGCTAAGGCGATAGTCTTAAAACCACCGCCAAGTAAGGCGGCGGTTTCAAAACCACCGCTCTGGAGGTGGTGGTCCACCGTTGTCACCACCTGGCGGGGCAGCGGTCATAACACCGCTAGTTTGCTTTGGGTAGTGGTCCTATCACTTATGACAGAATTCCACGGACCCGCACTTATGTGTGAAATTGTCCAGCTTTTTCACTAAATTCGAGTTGTAAATATTAACCTATTACTACCAAAGCAAGTAAAACAAAGAGAAATACTATGGATTGAAACAACAAAACACTCAAATGGTGAATCTAAAATCATTCTTGCATTTATATAAAAGGGGGTAGGGTTTGACCCAAAATTAAACCCAATACACTATAATATTGGAATAAAAACCAGATTGGAGGAGGAAATCTCCCAATTTCAAAATGAAATAGATTACATAAATAAAACTAAAACTAAACTAAACCTAGACTAAATCTTCATGTAGAAATCCTCCATGGCTTCTTCCCTTTGCTCCCATGGCTTCCTCCTCCCCAACCTGCAAATTTAACAAAAGAAAAATGAACCAAATGAGAAGAATAGAATGAGAAAAGGTTTTAATAGAATTTCATAAGGATTTTTAGGGCTATGTTGAGAACCCTAGGATCTAGTGGCTAAGATGGATTTGATCCAAGGGTGGAGAATTGACCCTACCTTTATTAAGAAGAAATGTAATTTAAATGTTTAATGTAAAATCCTTAAGGGTATGTGTAGATGGGTGAGTGGGGCCATTTAATTGCCTAGGGGTGTGATGTCCCTTTTTAAACCCTTAGTGTGTGTAGGAAATTTATTAAAGGATCTTTAAGCTATTAATGTAATGAATTTAATAATTTAGCATAAGGTTAGTCCTGTTAGGATCGAACCAAATTGAATAGAAGAAAATATTTAATTAGGTAAACAAATACTTGTTATCTTGCTAGCACAAGAGCAATGTAAAATAATGTCTAAATAATATATTGAATGCACGAGGGGTGAATAAATACATAGTGAATGTGGTTAGGAGGTGTAACCACCTGTATCCAAACTAACCAATAAAAATGTATTAAATATGCCAACATTCCCCCCCTTAATATATTGTTTTTACAAATCTACCCTAGATTCATCATCTTGTTACATCGCGACATGTCCTATCTGCTTCTTGCAACAAGGAATTTGTCTAGATTTTCTTGAATCTCTGTGACAGATGTGCTCTCGTTTGTAAAAAAATAGATGAAGAAGTGAGCTCAAAAGCTCGTGTGGTGCACCACAGATGTTCCTGAGGGCATTTAATCTCATGTTTTTCATCTGGATCGACACAACTCTTCTCCATCTATATGTCAAACAAGACTCAGTCCATTATGTCCTCGAATTACAAGTTTTGGAGACTGGTGAAGAGTAGATGCCGATGCTCTTGTGGGCTTGACTTTGGCTCTCTCAAATGCGGTATGTCTCTATGGTTTCTTGTAATGTTGCTAACATCTTTGGGCATGAATTTCATGCTCTCAGACTGTTGCATGGGATCATAGGCTACTTGTTCGCGTCCATATTTTATAGCAAATTTGATGAATGAATGAAGGGAATTAATCTTGTTTTGTTCCTATTTGATTCAAAAAAATTCCACATGTCTCTTGATCTTTGTACGATGCACTTGCTAATGTATCACTTGGTCTGTGAACAATAATTGAGAAGATGTTGGGGGAAGGAGTCTACCAACACACACCTGGGCTTTGGTGGTCGATGCCACTCATGTCAAACTCCACACAGTGCTTATAAATTGGTCAGTGGTCATTGCCACATGCTCTCTTCTCCCTCTTTTGTGACTCCACATGTACATCTCCCAACAGCCATTCTTACGATCTTAATGTAATGATGGCCAAGATAACATAATGTATGAGCAAATCAACTCGCATAATCCACTAGTCAATACTTTATACAATAAAACGCCAAGACAGACACATCAATCACTGCTCATTCGCAATGTTAACAGCCTGAAGAAATTGTATTTGGATATTTCCCCTTTTAGACAGCGCAGATATGAGTGAGCAAGAAAAGGGACACAACAGCAGACATGGATGAATACAAAAACGGTTTCACAACTAACTGCTTCATCCTGTAGTCTTCTTTCTTCTCCTTTTAAATTATTTGATTGCTTGTTGTACCATGGGTTTCCTCCTTTGACTATGCTCAAGGCCTGAATATTTGCTTTTCTGGTCTCTGCAATGCTACTCACTGCCCTGGCAATAGTAAATGGCCTCCATGCTTTCACCAATGGTCTCCACGTTTTCACCAAAGAATAAGAAAATCACCAATCCTCTAATGCAAAGTCTACAAGAATTGTTTCCTACGCAGGTGTTTTGTTTGGTGCTCTACAGGATGTCTTCCTCCACATGCAACACACACAGGAGCATCAATGTCAAATCCTCCAACGTAGGTCTGATCAAGGATGGCAGTGCTCAACTAAATTTCCACGTAGGGGGGGGAAGCAGCGGTTTCAAGCAAGTATCCATCCTTTATCTACACACTTCCACACTCCTTCCATGTTGCTCGATACCATTGTTAGCACAAGAGCAATGTAAAATAATGTCTGAATAATATATTGAATGCACGAGGGGTGAATAAATACATAGTGAATGCGGTTAGGAGGTGTAACCACCTGTATCCAAACTAACCAATAAACAATGTATTAAATATGCCATCATTATCTTCCTATAGAACTATCAATTAATGTACCCTTGTTACATCCTTGTATCGTAACCTTCTCTTTTATCTTAAACAAAAAAAAATTAGTCACATTTTCAGGATAGGTGTTAGGTTGAAGCGAGTTCCTAGAATGTCGTTTTTACGGGTGTTACACCTTGTTAGTAAAAATGAAGGCATGTGGTCATGATCATTATGTAAGGACACATCAGCCTTCAGTCCAAAGTATATACGAAGGGGACACATAGGATACGAAATTGGAAACTATTCAAAAAAATCATCACCAACCACAATAGAATCTAAAGGAGGATTTCAAAATCCACCCCTAAGAGGGGCCCTTATAAGAACTCACAAAATACCTTGCAACCCTGCATTTCTCACAAAAAACAAGAAAATTTTCAATTTCAAGCTCCTATTTCTACACCGTGAGAAGAGAAAAGGAGAATAAAAGAGTGTAATTGTTTTCCTACAACCACATTAATGAACACTCTGGTTGAGACCATTCTCTTACTAGTCATAGTTGTGTGAGGAGCTAATAGATGAGAAAAAATAGAGATTAGATATCTCTCTCATTGTATTTATTCAGAAGCACGTACAACATTTATAGGGAGGAGAAATAACAACATTCTGAAAAACAAAAGTAGAGGTTACAAACTATGTGAGAAAAATGTGATACTACATAATCAACTAAGCCTAATTATATAAAACTACTTGCTATGTAACTTATGTTAAAATTCCCCCTTATTACATTATTCTTGCAAATAAAACCCTAAAAAGTTCAAATTTCACTTTTCCAAGGGATTTGGTGAGAATATTAGCTACTTGTGCTTCTGTAGGACAATATTGGAGCTAAATGTTATGGTTCAAGACGTGCTCTCAAATGAAATGGAAATCAATTTCAATATGATTTGTTTTTTTATGAAAGACAAGATTCTACAGAACTTGAACACACTTTGATGATCACAATAGGGAATAGGTGACTATTTTTCAGGAATACCTAGGTCATCCAAAATGTGACATAACCATATCACTTCACACACAACTCCTCGTGTGACATGATATTCTTCCTCTATGGATGAAATAGAAACAATATTATGCTTTTTACTTATCCATGAGATAGGTCTAGATCTAAGATGAAAAATGTATCCTGTGGTTGACTTCCTATCATCAATAGATCCGGCATGGTTTGAGTTAACGTATCCCTGTAAGAATAATTGATCATTATTATTATATCCCAAACCATAATATATTGTGCCTTAGACATATCTCAAAACATGATTTTCGTAGTCAATGAAATTTCTTTGGCTCATGTATGAAACTGTAAATATAGATTATAGCATAACATAAATATGGTCTAGTTTATGTCAAGTAGATGAGTTTTCCAACAAAATTTCTGCAGAGAGTAGCATCTACTTGAGGTGACTCCTGGAATCGTGAAAGTTGTAAAACTTTTTCCATTGGAGTGGATATAGGTTTCTGATTGGACATTCTATACTTTTATTGGAGTTTCTTGGCATACTTTATCTTCGAGACAAAAATATGATGCTTCTTTTGCCATATTCTAAGCCAATACTGATAATGAAGTAGCCCCAAATCTTTCATGTTGAAGGTTATTTTGAGATCATTCTTCACAGTATCAACATGATTTTCTGAACTGCCAGTGATCACAAGATCATCCACATACACAACAAGAATGATAATTTCTTTTCCTACCTTATTTATATAAAAATTGGAATCGAGGGCTATGACTGAACCCATGCCATAAAATGTGATCATCTATCTTGATATATCATGCACTTGGAGGTTACTTCAGTCCATACAATGATTTGATGAGATGAAATACCTTTTAGGATACTCTTCATCAACAAATCCTTCGAGTTGGGTCATGTACACTTCTCCTTTCGGATCGCCATTTAGGAAAGCACTCTTGAATCCATTTGCTAAAATTTCCATCCTTTATGTGCTACTAGTGTGTAAATAAATCGATGGTTTTGATCTTCACAAAGGGTACAAAGGTTTCTTCATAGTGGATGCCTTCTTCTTTAGTATATCCTTTTTCTACAAGTTATTCTTTCTGTTTCTTAATGGATCCTTACATCTTACATTTTGTCTTCAAAACCTATTTGCAGCCTTTGGTCTCTTGAGAAAGCAGAGATAAGGGGTTAGGGCTAGGAGGAATACCTATTGAGTGTTGGGAAGGTGTGCACATACCGTAGAGAGATCAGACCGATTGTGAAGAACTCCTTTTTGTCTGGGAAGGACTACCTGTAAATAAGAATGCAAGACCACCAAATTTTAGTTAGACAATAAGTAAGGGAACTGCCTTGGGCCCAGGAAATACTAAACTTCCTTTCAAAGGTGGTTAGTTCCCTTTTAATATAAATTATTGCAAATGATAATAAAGAAGCTATTGTGAAATCACGATTTAGGTACCTCGTTACTAAAAGCAATAGAGACTAAACTACCCATAATAAAACGTCATTCTGTTTGTTTGGTCACTGGTTATTGATACATTTAGATCAAGTTACAGGGATAGACCAGGCTGAATCTGAGGTTGTTAGGAGATAAATAGGTGAAAGGTTGGTTTTGGTATAAGTCACAGTGACCGATGCCGGTCACTGGATAACCGACCGTGGTTATAAAACCGCTACCGGTAGGGGATAACCGATATCGGTAGGGGCAGTGATTCAGGGGCTTCTAGGTAGAGGTTGATTATAGGATGGTTATGGGGTTTTTAAGGTTGGTAGATGGTTAGGGGGAATAGTAAGGCAATGGAGAAGACTCAGAGAGTGAGAAAGCTATCTTCTGGGCAATATAGGGATGGATGAATGAAGGTTAGGTGCAGGGTGCTGCGGGTGTTAGATCTAGGGGTGAGTTTATAATTACTATCAATCAAAAGTTCATGAAGTGGAGCCTAGAAGCATACAAGATACTACTTACTACTTTCTGACGAGGATACAGGTCCGAGGAATGTGGTGATGAAGGAAAAGCTCAGGTGGGATGATCCGACAATCGAAAGTGAGCTGATGAAGCTATCCTCTGACTCTCCCAATGCTTGGATGAGTGTGACAGTGATCTCGTTGATCAGTTACAGTCTTGGACTCAATGCTCTTCTCTGCAAACTCTTTTCTCCTTCTCACTTGTCTCTCCCTTGCAAATGGATTTGGATCTCCCCATTTTGGTTGGGGGAGGTCATTTATAGGGAACCGATGGCGGTTACCTAACCGACGCTGGCTGCGTAGGGACCGATGTCGGTTAGGTCAAAGTTGGCTATTTTTAGTAAAATAGCCAACTTTCCCTCCTTTTCTCCTGAGGGGTGGTTGTGGGCTTGGTCAAGTCATTATTAGGCTCATTTTTGATGCGGGTGAGGGGTGATGAGTCATGGGTGTGGGTCTGGACCAAGTCATAGGTCTTAATTAGGTTAGTTTAGGGTTAGGGCTAGGTCATAGTGAGGTGGTGAGGTGAGGTGGCAGGGTTGGAGATGTGGATTTATTAATTATAAGGTAATTAATAAATAATTCAGTGTGTAAGGTTTTAGGTGGTGAGGTAGGGTTAGGTTGCGGGACGAGATACGGGTACAGGGTGTCGTAAGACCCAAATTTGGTGTCTACATTTGCCCCTTGTTGTCGTGTAGCTTGTCTTGTAAAGCTGCACTGACAATAATAAAAAGTGGTTGCCCCAGTTAAGGGTATAGGTAATCCCCCTCAAATCTATCACAGATTGAGGCGACATGAAATTAGGGATAGGGTTGATAAAGGGTAAATGATGGTGAGATGCTGGTAAGATGGTGGGGTAAGTTCAAGGAATCTGATGGATGTTAAAATACAGTAGTGTGACCAGGCTACATGTTTTGAAGAGAAAATAAGCAATTCATAGGTAAAGGTCGATAGTTTATCAAACAAGGCTGATATAATCCTGGTATCCAAGGCATAGGAAGTAGCTCCAGGGGATATAACGGGTAAGGTACCGGAACATTTAGGCATGTTCGGTAGTACCAAATGGTTGGTTTGGTTGTGATAAACGTCATGGTCTTGGTCTAGGCAAAGATGGTCAGCTGAACAAGTCAAGTATCCTAGTTGAGCTAAAACACGAACAAGTGAGCTTGATTGAACAAACAGGTACATGATGGGTGGAGAGAATTTTTTATTTGCGGGCCTCGGATGAGGTACTTAATTGGTGCGGTTGTGGGTCGGGTCGATTGGTTGGTTGTGGCCTTGGGTCAGACCAACTGATTGGTTACGGCCTTGGGTCTGGTCGGTTGGGTTGTTGCGGCCTTGGGTCGAGCCGATTGGTTTGTTGCGGCCTTAGGTCAGGCCGATTGGTTTATTGCGGCCTTATGTCGGGTAGATTAGTTTGTTGCGGCCTTGGGTCGGGCCAATTGATTGGTTATGGCCTTGGGTCAGGCCGATTGGTTTATTGTGGCCTTAGGTCAGGCCGATTGGTTTGTTGTGGCCTTAGGTCGGGCCAATTGGTTTGTTACAGCCTTAGGTCAGGTTGATTGGTTTTTTGTAGCCTTGGGTCGGTCTGATTGATTGGTTACGGCCTTGGGTTGAGCCAATTCATTTGTTGTGGCCTTAAGTCAGGCCGATTGGTTTGTTGCGGCCTTGGGTCGGGCCGATTGGTTTTTTGGCCTTGGGTGGGCCGATTGATTGGTTACGGCCTTGGGTTGGGCCGATGAATTCAAAATAAGGCTATTTAGCAAAGCCGGGGTAGGTGATGTGGTGAGAAATGGAGATTGGTGGATAAGGGTAGGAATTAGGTTAAACTAAGCCTGTAACCGATATCGGTTATGGGTGATCGATATCGGTCAGATGACCGATATCGGTCACCTAGGGTGCACTCTAACCGATATCGGTTAGAGGGCGAAAACCTATAAAAAGAAAAAATACGGCATGTCATTTTCACTTTGTGAAATTGAGTGCCAACTTTTTCTTGTTTGAGTTTTGAAGTGAGTGGGTTGTGTGTTTGGGCTGAGTTGGCACTAGTTGAGTGGGGGAGTGAGTTATTGGTAGGCCCCAGAGATCGGGAGGCAGAGTTTGATTGGTTGAGGACCCTGCTGAGGAGATTTGGAGCTATGGCACAGCCTGGAGGAGCAGGAGGTGCTGGAGGAGCTGGACCACCACCACCTATCCCACCATGATGACGTGTAGTCATACCGGTAGGCTCTAAACCCCTATTTGTGTGAAGTTGATGAATTTAGCTAGGATGTGGGTTTTGGGGTAGGAATCTAAAATTTGATAAAATAATGAATAAATGAAGGTAAATCGTAAAATGGAGTGGGTAGATATGTTAGGTAGGTCAAAAACGGTAGGGTGGGAAAGTTTTTAGGAAATTGTTCTGGGTAGATGGGTAGAAATAGGAAAAAAAGGGATTTGGGGCCGTTTTTGGTCGCCCCGAAATCCCATAGTGACCGATGTCGGTCACTAGGTGACCGACATCGGTCACAATGAAATTTGTGTAGATTAGTGGTTATAGAGACCGGCGTCGGTCATGTGTTGACCGACGTCGGTGCATAAAATTCGGATATAGACAATTGGTGGGGACCGATGGCGGTCGAGGGTGACCGGTACCGGTCACCATGGGTAGGAGGTAAGGTTGTGAAATTTGTTGTGTTGGTTTGTTGTAGGTGGGTAGGATAGATTTTTGGGGTGAAGGGGGAGAAGGTAGAGTTGCTAGGAAAGGTTATTGGGGTGGGGGGTAATCGGGTGGTTGGGGGCCGGTTCGGGTAGGATAGGTTATGGATTGTGTATGAATTAGGAGGGGTTAAATTGGTTGAGGTATGGTTATAGGGTGAGAGTAGAGTGGGTGGAGTATAAGTGGGGCGGTTGGTAGGGTGTGGGATAGGTAAAGGGGATATTGTAGATTTTTGTTGGGTGGGGTTATTGATGTTGAGGGAGATGAGGTGTTTTAGGTTTGATTGGAGTGGGTAGGATATTTAAAGAAGGACCATAAGAGTGAGAGGAATTTATAGATGTATAGGGTAAGATAGGTGGGTGTAGATGTGCTTATAGAGTCGGGTTGTGATTGGGTGGGTGAGTGAGTATAGAGGGTTAAGGTAGTTGTTTTGTAAAGGGTAGGCCTGATGGAGTGGGTTATTTTTTGAGCACGCGCGCGTGGCCAGTTGACGATGCGAGATCGGATGTCACCTCTACTGGGGTGAATGTAGCCACATGTGACCACTTGCGCAAAGGGGGAATTTATGTATGAGGTTGGACTTGGTGGAGTCCAGAGGTATAGGGCTGTGGATAGGGACCACAGCCTAATGGTTTCCCTCATCGAGAGATGGGATCTAGGAAACCAATGCCTTTCATCTCCCTACTAGAGAGATGACAGTCACCTTAGAGGATGTGTATCGCATCCTGAGACTACCGATCATCGGTGAGGAGGTGTTCCAGGTGGATGCTGAGATAGTGATGGATAGCATCTTATAGGTATTTGGGGATGCAGCCCCATTGATTACATATCATAGTGCGAGCATCTGCTACGGTGATATGTATCACGCGCATCGACAAGAGACACGGCTTGCCATGCTGATGATGATCGGTATCACCTGCTTCGCCCTCCCTAACTCAGAGGGAGGCCGCTTCCCATGGGCTCTGATGGGAGTGTTACATGAGATGGTGGAGGAGCACACCTACTACACATGGGCACTAGTGTATCTGGTGTAGCTATACAGAGAGCTCTGGGGCTATCGCCGTATGAGGTGATTCAAGATATGTTTGACATTCTTGTTACACTGCTGGGCCTATGAGCATATCATGTGTATACGACCAGGGTTTTCAAAGAGCTGTGGGCCACAGGCAGTTTATAGATATGGGTTTCAGAGGTGGTTGGGGGTCGTGGGCCAGCCACGAGTAGTTATCGCAGGGCGAGATGTCACTTATTACAGGCATATGTTAGAGGGCCTGATGGCATTAGATATTATATGGAGGCCATACAGAGGCCATCAGCCCCGTGGAGGAGCCCAAGCACAGCTGCGATGGATTCAAGTACATCTTCTGGATAGCTGGACGGAGACCCGGGAGTATGAGTGGATTCCCCTAGAGAGGGTATGACAAAAGTTAGGCCTACGATAGGATGAGCCACCTCCCTCCCCTGAGATCGGAGGGAGGATGTAGAGGCACCTTTGCCACTACAAAGCAGCCATTGGACCCGATCAGGGTAGAGAGAGACCGCGAGATGAGACAGTGGACGATGACGGGGATAGGCTCATTTTTGGTTTGGTGGGCAGGGCAGAGGGTGACCATGAGAGCACAACTAGCACATCAAGATTTAGCGGCTGTTACAGCGGAGAGGGACCATCTCTTGGGTTAGGTGTAATTTACACAGGCAGCTTGCTGCACGCACGCATAGCATGGAGTGTTATAGGGCGGTTGGCCCAAGCAGATAGGATACAGCACGAGCACGAGCATAGGCATAGCCTCAGGGCCAAATCCCTATTAAGGCACAAGAACAGGTCCCTGTTCAGGATCCGATGGAAGCTCCACTACCACCAGTACAAGGCAAGGGGGGGGGTGTACAGGCAGGGCAGGCCCACTTCTATTAGGAGCCGAGGGACCAGCCCCACCAGCCATGGTGGCATGGGCCCGATACATGGAGGCTAGAGTGGAGGCCTATTATTATCAGGACATACTAGATGGTACTAGTGCCGATTATCAGCCATATGTGGCTCACAGAGTCGAGACTTCCCAGAGTCACGAGGTCACAGGGGGCCAGCCCACGGTGGTGGGTCGGTTACAGGTAGGAGGTGAGATCCAAAGCACGGGGGCCGAGGGATGAGGGACATGGAGGGGGAGAGAGGAGATGGGGAGAGAGATGGGTTTGTTGAGTAGAGATTTGTTGATAGAGACACCGGTCAGTGAACCGAGTGTGTATATAGAGGCCTGCGTGCCCTCATAGGATTTATGTATTCATTTTTATTGTATATACCGGCACGAGATGAGTACATTTTGTATAGTTGATACCGTCTCATGAGCGAGTATATTTTTGACATGAGAGACCAGCTGCGAGCCGAGTCAAGATTTTGATAGAGATAGCGGCTTGCATGCCGACTTTGTATTTTGGATTATAGAGGCCCCATGTAGGGTAATTTGTATATGTTGACATTGATTTGAGGATATATATAGATGATGAGTTTGATCCACATGGTGTGTATAATGTTTGATTTGATGCATATATTATAATGTTGTATGTGTTTTGTCGATGGTATTGGAATTTGATGTATATATAGATGATGTTGATGATGTTTTGATGATATGCATATGTTTTGAAATGTTGATGTTTATTATGATGATGGATGTTGATAGTGATGTCGTTATGTAGGGAAAAGAGGTGGGCTCTCCAAAAAAAATTCAAAAAAAAAAAAGAAAAGGATTAGGTTTAAGCAAGAGGAGATAGATGACCGATATCGGTTAGATAACCGATGTCGGTCACAACCTGACCGATACCGGTTAGCTAACCGATATTGGTTACTCTTAAATGAGATTTTCTAAAAATAGAAAAGCTTGGGAGGCAACTGAAATCTTATTTTTAGAGTCATGCAACATGTTAAATACGAGGATGCGAGGCTGTTAACATTGATACAGGTAATTGCATGGGAGAATTGAGTGATAAGGAGGAAAGAGATAGGTAAAGTGATCGTGGGCTTGGATTAAGAAGGTGTAAAGGCAAGTAATAGTGAAGAGGGTGGTGAACATGGCTGAACAAGGAGAAGCATCCAGTGGGTAGAGAGGAGAGGGAAGACAGGTTCCACCTCAAACTGCTGCATCCCAGGAGGTATAATTTTTGGTTGGAATTAAATTTTTGCATGCGTATGAATAGGATGTGGGAAGGTAAGTGGGTAGAGATGAAAAAGAAAGGTGATAGGCAAAGGTTTGGGATGGGGTGAGTGTTATGGGGTAGGTAATCAGGGGTTTTGGATATGTTTTTAGGTATAGAGAGGCACAAACAAGTGAATAAGTTATCATAGGTGGTGTTTTTGAGTAGGGTAGATGGAATTGACAGTGACCGATATCGTTTAGGAATAACCGGTATCGGTTAGGTAACGGTACGTTATCTATAAAGTAAAGATTATTATGTAAAGATTGATTATGAAAAAAACATGGGAATTTTTTTATTGATTTGTTGTTTGATGGTTTGATGTGTGCAAGAAAAGGCAGGGTTGAGGATGAATGATAGGGTGCTAACTTTGTTGTCACGAGTCCGAGCGGATGTAACACCAGCTGAGTGGGCATTAATAAACCATGTGGGGTTAAGTGGAATCCACTATTATTCATTAATCACACGCAATCATGCTATGTTGTAGGCACTGATTGAGAGATGGAATCCTAAAAAGAATACCTTCTATCTGCCAACAGGGGAAATGACAGTGACATTAGAAGATGTGTTTCAAATTTTGAGACTTCCAATTACAGGAAGACCAGTGTATCAGGTAGGGCCTAATGCGGTGTGTGCGTGCAGCGAACGGCAAGATTTGGTCCAGCCACACGAGATTTGACACAACGAGGTTTGACATTCACTTATGGTATAATGTTTGCGGCACACCCTGAGGAAACAAGGTTGGCCGTGGTATTAATGATAGTGGTGGGGTATTATGCATTACCTAGAGTGGACGGGGGAAGATTTCCAAAATCATTGATGTGTATTATTTAGGAAATGATAAAAGGGAGCATTAGTTTCGCATGGGCACCTACATATCTGGCGGAGCTATACAGGGGTTTATGGGCATGCAAGTGAAATCACAGGACTACACTGGATTGTGCATACTTATTACATTGTTGGGCCTATGAGCACATTGTGTGTGTGTGACCAATAGGCCGACCCATCCAGGTAGGAGAGACAGGAGTGCAAAGGTTGGGATTCAGGCGATGGGTCCAGACAGAGCAAGAGGCGAGATCCGAGACCGTGACAGATGACGCCAAGTATTATATAGGGATGTGGGAGATGGTGACGATTGTGGATATCTCATTGGAGGCCTTACGGGAACTATATGGTGATGGTGAACATAGCCGAGGATTTGAGGGGTGTAGAGTGATTGAGGTGGATCGCGGGACACAGGCCAGGTGAGTACGAGAGGATTCCTCTAGATCGCGTGTGGTGACAATTTGGATTTGTTCAGGATATACCCATGGCTCATAGACCATACAGGAGGATCGACACCGAGGCACCATTCTCACCTCCATGGCTGACACTTCCAGAAGGACTAGAAGAGACAACAACCGATCGCAGGGTAATGGATGCAGGAGTGACAGAGTCTTATAGATTATGGTGGGCAGCAGAGCTGTGAGATACACATGAGAGGGCCGATCATCCTGACATAGCTGTGATTACCATGGAGAGAGACCACCTACAGGGTTTAGTTCACCAGCTTCAAACATAGGTGAACGAGACCATGGGATTGTTAGAGGCTTCGCAGTCTCGAGTGGAGAGACTAGAGGCAAGATTCCTCCACGTGAGAGGGCAGATTCATATTACAGGAGAGATTGGTGGATCAGTGGGAGGAACCAATAGCAGTGGTACCTTTGAGTATGGAGAGGCCAGGTGAGCGGTGTCGACGATCACCATCACTTCCTAGTTCGGGACGAGGCACGGGGGTCTAAGTGAGTTTCATACATAGGGGTAGAAGAATAAATAAAGATTCCGACCTGCGCGTCGATGATAGAGAAGATGTATTTGTTTAACATCTAAATAAAATGGAATATGTATGTTGATTTGAGTTTGTGATAATTATAAGAATATTTGTGTTTTGAATGTGTGGATTGATAAAGGATCAAGGTGAGTGTTATCAATAAAAATACGTGAAAATATTTATATTTTTAAAGAAAACACAACACATGATAGGTTATGGTAGGGGATGGTCGAGCTAACCTTGGGAGACCCCATGTCTCCTAAAGTGCCTACATAGCCCATTGCACAAAGCAAGGAGGGGCCTCAGACCGATGTAGTTCTCCCTTAGGACCAGGGAGAGGTGAATTCAAGTAATTTAGTTGTGGTTAGGCAATTTGTTGGTTGGTAAAAGTTTGATGTTGGTAGAGTAATGTTGTTGGTGTGGGTGTGGGTATAGGTGAAGTGAGGGTTAACTTACCCAAGCATAGGAAATCATGTCCTAAGTAAGATCAACACACAATCCTAGATTTGGGTAAAAGAGGCAAAATTGTTCCATAGTTGGAAAGAGCTAAACAAACCATGTATTATCGTAGGATGAGCTTGAATCCCTAGGTACCTTGCATAGGCGAGAAGTCGATAGGTGAAAAGAGTTGTATAATCACAAGATATCAGATATACGCACGTCCCTTGAGTTTTGTTATTGTGAAGAATGGTGAGGAGGGGTGGATGGAATAGTTTTGTTTCTGTTAGGGGTGCAGAGAACTTGTTATAAGGTGATTATTCTGATGGAAGAGAACCAAACCAAAATAGACAAGTCCATGACTCAAAAGTACTTTTGAATACTGCTTTGATTTTTTCGGATATAGACTGATCGATGCGGGAAGTCTATATGGGATATGCATTTTTTTGTTCTTGAGGTCTTCACGAAGCTGATCAATGCGAGAAGCTTTCGATAGAGAGGATAGACTTTTATAGCTATCCTTCAAGGGAACAATCTACTTATATAGTAGCAGACGCAGCATTTGCAAATAGCTGTCCTTCGAGGAGCAGTCTAGTTATAGTAGCAAATGAAGATTTTGCACACATAGTCATCGAGGAGTTTGAGTCTAGTTTATAGCATGGAGGTCTAGATGTTTATTTGACATGAAGCATCTAGTTTTGTAGGAAGTTTGACTCAAGAATATCCTAGAATTGTATAATTGAGAACTTGTTATTTTGATACTTTGAAGTCATGGACCAAACTAAAAAGGAGAAGGCCTCTTTAAGAGGAGGTGATGATCAAACCATGTGGGTTTGATTTTACTTTGAGATGCATGAAAATAAGGTGTATGAGGTGGTAAATGAGCTCAAGAGATGAGCGCAAGGTAGATAAGGAGTGATGTAACACTAAATTCAACAGTAGAATGGTTGGAGATGTAAGGCATTAAGGGGTTCAAGCTCAGGTTTACCATGAAGTGAAGCTAAATGATAAGTACCTGATCCATAAGTGTGAGTGATAATGTAAGGCCCAATCCAATTAGGAGAAAATTTTCCATGTTTTCTCTTTTCTAGTTTGGTTACATGTTGATTCTCTTTGAGGACAAGATCACCAATTTTAAAGGTACGCTCATGAATTCACTTATCATAAGCACACTTGATGCGCTTTTGATAAATTTGAAGGTGGTCAAGAGCGGTAAGACGACACTCATCAAGAAGCTCCAATTGGGCTAACCGCTCTTGGCGGAAGTCATCATTGGTGAGAATATCCTGGAGAGATATTCTGAGGGAAGGGATTTGTATTTCGAGAGGCAAGACAGCCTCGGTACCATACACCAGAGAGAATGGTGTGGCATTAGTGGAAGTACGAATGCTGGTACGATAAGCCCAAAGGGAAAAGGGGATGTGATCATGCCAATTTTGACCAGAATTGTTAACAACTTTCATGAGAATTTTGGTTAAGGTTTTGTTAGAAGATTCAGCTTGACCATTTGCTTGTGGATAGTAGGGTGACGAGAAGCTAAGTTTGATACCAAAGTTGTCACAAAGGGCTCGTAACAGCTTATTTTTGAAAGATTTTCCATTATCAGTTATCAAGTGATGAGGAACACCGAAACGACAAATAATGTGATGATTGATGAATTCAACAATTTTCTCCTTTTTGGTTGAAATGAGTGGAACGGCCTCCACCCATTTAGTGTAATATTCGGTTGCCATGATGATCCAACGGTGACGTTGTGAAGAAGGTGGATGAATCTCACCAATAAGGTCCAAACCCCATTGTGAGAAAGGCCAAAGATCTCGTGCGACCTGTAGCGGATGGCTGGGAGTATGTTGAAGGTTGGCATGCTGTTGACACATAACACAACACTTAACATATTCGCAGTAGTCTTTATTAAGAGTAGGCCAATAATATCCTAGGTGAAGGATCCACTTGGCCATGGTAAAGCCACTAAAGTGCCCACCATAAATTCCATCATGAACTTGTTGGATGGTATGAGTGACTTCATTATTTGGTTAGACATCGAAGGAGGATACCATCAAAGCCACATTTATAGAGGAGTCCCCCCATGATGACATAACGAGAAACACCTTTAAGAAAAGCACGTTTTCCATGACTATTAATGTTAGGTGGGAGAACAGAGTTTGTAAGGTAGTCGTGAAATTGGTGATACCAAGTATCTACGAGTCAGCAGATGCATTATTTACCATACAAACATCCGGGACTAAGTAAGATGGGGCAAAGAGTTGTTGGACCAAGACAAATATGTCAGAATCAGTTGGTGATGCAGGAATTTGCGAGGCCAAGCAAGCCATAGTATCCGCAAATTTATTAGTTGAGCGTGGAACGGTTTGGATAGTATAATGGGTAAATAAGGTCAAAAGTGAATCTATGTAACATTTTTACTTTTGAAGTTCCTCATTTTTACATTGGTAAATGCCAGTGACCTTATTTACTACCAATTAAGACTCACCAAAAATGTGAATAGACTTCACACCTAAGTGTAATGCAACATGGAGACCCAAAACAAGGGCCTCATATTCCACTGTATTGTTAGTGCAGGGGAAATCAAGCCTGAATGAAAGAGGCATAGGTTCACCTTCAAGAGGAATGAGAACAACACCCGCCCCTCCGCCGCATTGGCATTTAGATCCATCGAAGAAGAGAGTCATCGGATAAGACGCATCATTGAGAAAAAGAGTTGCGATGAGTTCATCAGGGAAAGTAAAATTGGTAAATTGTTCCCCAGGTAAAGGGGCTTCCACGAGTTGGTCTACGATAGTTTGTCCTTTGACTGATTTCTGGTGTACGAACTCAAGGTCGAGGTTGGCGAGGAGCATAAGCCATCGGGTGATGCGTTGGTTTAGATGAGGTTTGGTGTACATATAATGTATGGGGTCAGCGTTGGTGATGACAATTTTTTTGTGATTTAGGAGGTAATGTCGGAGTTTGGTGGCCACGAATGATAGGGCTAGGCATAACTTTTTGACATGTGTATACTTAGTTTCGTAATCGACAAGAGTACGACTTATGTAATAAACTACTTGTTCTCGATGCTCAAAGTCACGATGTGTGAGCATGGCTCCTATAGCATGGTCGGTGTCAGAAAGGTAAAGATAGAAAGGGCGATCATACTGAGGTGGGATAAGCATCGGTGGCTGTAAGAGATAAGTTTTAGGAGCCTCAAAGTATTTGTGGCACTCCTCGCTCCATTGAAAAACAATTTTCTTTTTAAGGAGATGATGGAAAGGCTGACATCGATCGAGAGTTGTGAGATGAAATGACGGATAGATTGGAGTTTTCCCTATAAACTACATAACTATTTTAGGTTAGTGGGTGGGGGCATTTCTAAAATGGCTTTGACTTTAGCGGGGACAACCTCAATGCCATGCAAAGAGACGATAAAGCCAAGGATTTTTCCGAAAGGAAGCCAAAGAAACATTTCTTTGGCTAAAGACGAAACTTGATATTGTAATAGGCGATCGAAAATAATGGTTAAAGCATCGAGATGTTCACTGCGATGTTTGGATTTTCCAAGAAGATCATCGACATAATCCTCAAGGATAGTGTGCATGATGTCATGAAAAATGTAAGTCATAGCCCGTTGGTAGGTTGCACCAGCATTCTTAAGGCCAAATGGCATGACACGACGATATAGAAGGTGCCCTGGGGGTAATGAAGGCGTTTTATGTTGATCAGCCGGGGATACTAAAATTTGATTATATCCCGAGAAACCATCCATGAGAGAAAGCATCTCATGGCCCACAGTGAGATCGACAAGTTGATCAATACTAGGTAGGGGGAAGTCATCCTTTGGGAAAGCGAGGTTAAGATCCCAGAAATCGTACATATCTGAAGTCCCCCTGCAGCTTTAGTAATAGGTGCAACATTAGAAATCCATTACGGATAGTCAATAAGTAAGATGAAAGAGACAGAAAGGAGTCATTGAAGCTCTTATTTAACCAAGAGAGAAATGCGTGGATGCATTTTTCTCAGCTTCTGTTTAACTGGTTTGGAGTCTGGTTTCAGAGTGATGTTATGGACAGCAATGTCAGGATCGATTCCTAGCATGTCGGCGTAGGACCAAGCGAAAGCTTGATTGCAGGCATGAAGAAAGGTAGTGAAGGTGGCTTGTTCTGATATGTCGAGAGATTGTCCGATCTTTACAATGTGAGGATCTTCCTCCGTGTGGATGTTGATTTCTATAGTCGACTCATTCAACATGGTTTGGGTGTTAGATGGTAAGGCGCGTTGAATATAAGAGTCATCTACACCAAGGTAGGTGAGGATGGAGTCATCATCCTGGCACTCCACAACATTAATCAAAGGCAAGTCTTCTTCGATCATGTCTGGATACAAAAGGGGAAGAGAAGATGGGTCTTCACCATCGCGTTGATAAGTGAGAGGACCTAGGAAGATAGCATTCACGAAAAAAAAAAAGTTAGGAGGGATAGATTCATTGTCTTCCGGGATACAATTAACACGAGGTTTCTTCAGTGTAGGTGGTTCAGAAAATCCAAGACCACTACGATCTTTGTGTTTGCATGTAGTTATGGGAATAACCGTATGTTGTCCTTGCTCATAAAGACCTGAAACCAAAACCCTTCCAAGCAAGTGTGCGTCGGGAAGGCGAGGAAAAATGACGGTTGGTTAGATATTGAAAATATGATTGGAAGGGAATCACACCAAGGGGAGGTTCGGGGGTGACAGAGGATGTGTCGACACCCCCATACGTTAGGTTGGTGCGGCAATTAGGTGGTCCGTAGGAGATCACCTCCCCCACGACGGTCATAGGTAGGATGCGCCTATAATTGTCCATACTCTTGTGGGGTATGGAAGGTGCTAACATTGTATAGGCAGTACTCCCCCAACGTAAGGCATTGAAAAACACCTACCAAGGGATCCGAGGTTGGGATGTTGTCCGTGGGAAAGGAAGAAGTATTTATGTTGGTGGTTTCATTGGTCGAAGGTGTGGGTGCGGCTAAGGTGGATGGTTGAGGCGTGGTTGAAGTAGATGGTTGGGTTGGATCAATGGGTGTCTTGATGGGTACAAGCACATCATTAGGGCGGTATAACATATTATAGGTTTTGAAGGGGGAAGTGTTAGCTGTGATGGTGTATGACTTCCCTTCATACTCGAATTTGATGCATCTATGTAAGGTGGAGGGAACGCATCCCATAGCCCGGATCCAAGGGTGGCCTAAGAACATGTATTGGAATTCTCTCTCAAGTACATAGAAGAGTTCGGGTAAGGTATGTGGCCCTACATGAATGTTAAGGATCACGGTTCCTAGGGTAGAAGTAATAGCATCGTTGAATGAACGCAACATGGTGGGGTTGGCACACATGCAGCTAGGACGGATATTCATCTATTGGAAGGCTTTGGAAGAGATGATGTTTAGGCTAGTGCCCCCATTTATCATAACACGACGTACTGGATGTCCCAGGACGTAAGCCAAGATGAAAAGAGCGGGATCAAGATCTTACGCATCAAAGATGAAAATTTCTTCTTGAAAAACCGACATGCAGTGGCTTATCGTACAGGGACAGAAGTGGTTATGGAGGTAGGTTGTTTGGTGAGAGAAGTGACGTGGTTGGGTGTTAAGATGGAGGTGACGGGAAAGGTTTCATTAGGTAGGACCTCTATCCCTTGAAGGATCTCAATTAGAGCTTATCGATGCGATTCAGATGTTTGAATGAGATCATAGAGTGTCATTTTTACAGGAGATTGGTGAAGTTGTTTGATCATAGTGTGATGGGAAACTCCATCAGAGACTGGATAGGTAGGTCCACGAATAATCACTTTAGGTGGTGGTGCGATCGGGATGGCGGAAGGAGAAAGAGAAACCGTTGGCGTGCTCTCTTTAGATTTTCCATTGTTTTTCTGACCTCGAGTAGTAATGCTAATCATGTTGATCTCATGAATGCGAGATGAGGAAGATGACAGGGATAAGTCATTGTTCTCAAGAGGTGGGGTTGCAATGATGATAGATTTTGGTGAGGTGGGGACAGGTGGTATAGGAGAAGGGATCGAAGCTAAGGGTTTGTTCTTCCGTAAGTCGTCTTTCTGAGATTTTCTATCCGAGATAGGTGACTGGCGAAGGATGGCTTTCAAAGCTTTGCATCCTTCTACATTGTGTCCTAGTGTGCGGTGGTAGGTGCAGATTTTAGATTCATCATAACCTATAGGTCGAGGTTTAGATGGATCATAGGGTTTGAGTGGGGGTAGGGAAATGGTTGCATCCCCTACCAGCATATCAAGGATCTTGGCGTAAGATCCTTTGAGTGGGTCAAATGAAGATGAGGCTATTGATTGAGTGGGTGAGATTATTGATTGTTTTGGTAATGGTTGGGTATGAGTGGTTCATACGGGTGGTGGTTTAGGCAAGGGATTTTGATGATTGGGTTGAACTTGGCGTGGATTTTTTGCGAGAAGTCATGTTAAGATGGTTAGATGATGAGGCCATAGATGACATGGTGGCAGAAAACAACCATGGGGAAAGAGGAGCGGCAGCAAACAAGTCCTGTGATGATCGAGTTTGCTTAGTGTTAGTAGTTAGGTAAGATACTTGGGGCGACGATGTTGAGATGCCTACAAATTTTTGTATGGGTGCGAGAAGGTGCTTTGGTTGTGTTAAAGAAGACGTGGGAGGCATGGTGTATTGAGGCAAGGTGGAGGGGTGAGGCCCCAATATAGAAGGTAGGTGTGACGGTGAGGGTTGAAGCTGTGCCTGTGGTACTGGTGTGATCGGGGGTGAGGGTTTTAGTTGTGGCAGGAGGCATAGATTGGACTCGAGGAGATTGGGTCTGTCTCCTAGGTGGATTGACGACCTTATCTTTGGATAAGTCTAACCGTTTAGATGGGTGCGTCAGGCTGGGTATTGGTAAAGTCCCAAGCGTAGGAAAAGGTTTGGTTAGGTTGATAAAGGTTGATGAGGTATTCGACGGAGATGAGGGGGGTGGAGGTGAGGACATAGGCATTTTGAGCTTTTGTAAAAACTTTGGGTATATGGTAGAGGTGTCTAGATTAGTCACTTGCATTTGAGTAGAGCATGGTGTTCTCAAACATGCCCATAAGAGTCATCTATCTTCTGGGGGATGAAAATCTTCACGTATGGATAGGCATTTTGATATGGAAGAGAAGTGGGTTGTGATTCCGGTCCACTGGGGGTGTGATATAGGGGGCGAATGAGGCATTGTATCAATGGGTGTTAAAGGGTCAACCGGTCACTGGAAAGATTTAGGCGATGAAGAAATGATAGGGAGGAGGGCATGTTCTAGAGGATCTGTCATGATTAAGGAATTTGGTGATGTAGACTCGAGGGGTTTCTCTTCTAAGGATGACAGAAAAAGTGGTGATCCTTCTTCTTTTGCAGCAAGAGCGGTGGAAGGAGATGTTTGGGCAATAGATAAGTTGGATAACATCCGCTCACAGTCTTGCAGGGATGTGGTGTAAGAAGGATCTTTTGTGAGAAGAGAACTCTGGGTGGTTGGTTTCTTTATGGGTAAAGGAATAGCGGGGTTGTCCTCTTGTCCTGATGAAGGAGAAGGGGGTGAGGAATCTTGCGTCGGTGAAGAGGCTCGATTCATAATTTTTTGATGGAAGCCCTTGGTTGGGAGTTGAAAACCACATGGATCTCATGCACACTCTTCTCCTCGGCTAAGGTTTCTTGGTTTGTGTTATTGTTAGAGGAATGGTTTGGAAATGGTTTGTTGAAGATTTTTAAATTTCGATTAGCGGGGCATTAGGATTATCGAGGTTATATCCCCTACATCAACCATTTCTGCACTATGTTTTTTAACATCTTGCAGTTTTCGTGGTGTGTCCCTTCACGCGATGGAAGTTCCAGAATTCATTTTCTTTATACCAAGAAGGTATAGCGCAGCGGAATCAAACCCAGAGTGAGGTTTAATAGGAGGCAAGGTGATAGCTCCTGCTTTAAGCAATTTGTCCAAGATCACATCATAAGTTTCTCCCAAGGGAGTGTACTTGATGGGCTCGGCTTTATACTTATAGGTGGATTTTGGCTGGGTATAAGATGGTGCTTGAGATTTGACCGTTACTGTGTGTATAGATCCTTTTGATTTTGAAGCAGTCGATGCGTGAGAGATGGTGGTGTTAGGCTTGTTAGTGGAGTCTTGGGTTCAAAAATTTGATTTTTTGTTGCACAACTTCAATTTCTCCTCCTCTAAGGCCCGAATCTCTAGTTTTTGAGCCATAGTAAAGGCCCCATCAAAGGTGTGGAAAGTTTGAATTTGGAGGGTGGGAGAAATGTGTTTAGTGCAGGCCCGTGTAAAGAGTTTGATGAGCTCGGCCTGAGGTAAGGCATAAGTAAGTTGGTTGATGAGGCCCCGCCAACGTCCAATGAAATCTACGATAGATTCATCTTCAAATTGTCGGATGGCATAGAGATCGGTAATGGATACTTTCTTAGCAATATTGATGGAGAAATGATCCAAGAAATATTGGGCTAACTAGTTAAAGGAGAAGATTGAGTCTTTGGGATAAAGCATCGTACCATTCCAAGGCAGGTCTTGATAAGGATATGGGGAAGGTACGGAGTAGTAAGGCATCGTCATGAGAAATCAGATAGCAAGCATGTCTAAATGATCGTAAGTGTTGTTGAGGGTCCTCCTTACTATTAAATCGAGTAAATTTCGGTAATTCCCATTGAGGAGGATATGTATGAAGGGGGACGAGAAGAATGAATAGGCTCTTGACAAACTTGCTCGTATGTCGGGCATTATGGCTCCTCGAAATGAAGCCTCAAGATTTTGCATCTTGTCCATCATTTGTTTGATTAAATCATTGGTTGGGTTAGATGATGGTGTTTTCATCGTAAACGGAGGAGGATTGGGCCAAGAGCCACTACTAAATGGTGGTGTTGTCATCGTAAACGGAGGAAGATTGGGCAAATGTTGATAAGGTATCGATGATGAATGTGTTGGGGCAGCCGAATAAGGGTGTCCTATATAAGATGTTGAGGCCACAGGATGCATTTTCGGAAATGAAAAGGTGGGCAGAGCCTGAGAGGGAAAGCTCGTGTGGATAGGTGGTAGAGAACAAGTTATGAAAGAGGCAATTTACGAGAGGGATGAGGTAGGGGTAGTGGATGGTAGTGATATGTGGGGCCCCAGATTAACCAAAGGAAAGCCAATTGGTGTAGTATGGACCATCGAATCCACTGAGCTAGGAGACAGGCTAAGGATGAAGATGGTGAGGTGGAGTTATTAGGTGGGGAAGGAGCTAAGTGGGCAGCTATACTAATAGGCATACCCAAGAGGCGCTGACCATCAGGCGTACGGTCAGGGGTATGAGACAAATAATATTGTACGGCGCCAAGATTAACATCCAAAAATTTAGCAAAATCCGGATCTCCGACAGAGATCTTGGGAAAAGCATTGGTGTCCTGTAGGATTCCCCATAGGATGCAAAGGGGTGACTCAGGCAAAGACACAGAACAAGCATGTGAAACCATGGCTACAGCTTGTTGTCAGGTGATAACAACCATGGACAAGAGGATACAATAGAGAATTAGTCAATCAGGAACAGAAAATGCAACAAAATGTTGGAATTGGTAGGTTACTGGTTTGTCAGGAACTGTAAAACATAGTAACCGATATCGGTCTGGTAACCGATGTCGGTTAGACTATAACCGGCGTCGGTCCAATAAGCGATGTGTGTAGACAAGAGGATGGTGCGATTCTTTGTGAAGGCAAAGAGAGAATGTAAGAGGCTACTAGTTTGGGGAGAACAAGGCTTAGTATACCCACCAACCTATCTGAAGTGATAACTAAGACAGGGTATAACAGAGAAACAACACTGAAATAAAAATAGAAAACAAGAAAGATGCATAAGCAAATCAAGAGACTAACTCTAGGATTAGTTTTAATCACTTTTGGGCTTATGCCTTAGATGCCAGATGATGTCAATCCTTAACAAAAGACCTATGGGAGATGTCAAGTTTGTTTTGGCTTGTAAGGCTACCTCAATTGGGTGGAGGAATACCATGGGAAAGGGGGATGTTTGAGATGTTGTGTATTATGATGTGATTTGGTATGTGTTGTGCGGTGAGAGTAAGATTAATTTCTCGTCAATACCATGGATATCACCCCACGTGTACGACATTTATTACTTAATCTACGTTCACTAGAATTAAAAACAACAAGCAATAATGTGATGCACGTGTTTTAAACCCAAATCTAAAATGATATTCGATGAAGCAAAGAAGATTACTTTCACTAATGCAAAGATGCGAAAGAAAGACAAATTCTTTTACCAAAATGACAAAATATTTTGTGAATATTTAGAAAAAAAAGAATAAGAAGAAGAAACAATAAGTGTGATCCCTATATGAAAACAAGCAAGAAAGAAAGAAACCCGAATAGGGTCCCACTGGGCATGCCAAAATGTTTCGCACATAATTTTTAGTTCCAGAATAGAGTTTCTTCTATCCTTTAATTCTCTTAAGAAATAGATACGGGGTTAGGGTTAGGAGGAATACCTATTGAGTGTTGGGAAGGTGTGCGCATACAGTAGAGAGATCAGACCGATTGTGAAGAACTCCTTTTTGTCTGGGAAGGACTACCTGTAAATAAGAATGCAAGACCACCAGATTTTAGTTAGACAATAAGTAAGGGAACTGCCTTGGGCCCAAGAAATACTAAACTTCCTTTCGAAGGTGGTCAGTTCCCTTTTAATATAAATTATTGCAAATGATAATAAAGAAGCTATTGTGAAATCATGATTTAGGTACCTCGTTACTAAAAGCAATAGAGACTAAACTACCCATAATAAAACGTCATTTTGTTTGTTTGGTCACTGGTTATTGATACATTCAGATCAAGTTACAGGGATAGACCAGGCTGAATCTGAGGTTGTTAGGAGATAAATAGGTGAAAGGTTGGTTTTGGTATAAGTCACAGTGACTGATGCCGGTCACTGGATAACCGACCAGCGGTTATAAAACTACTACCGGTAGGGGATAACCGATATCGGTAGGGGTAGTGATTCGGGGCTTCTGGGTAGAGGTTGATTATAGGATGGTTATGGGGTTTTTAAGGTTGGTAGATGGTTAGGGGGAATAGTAAGGCAATGGAGAAGACTCAGAGAGTGAGAAAGTTGTCTTCTGGGCAATATAGGGATGGATGAATGAAGGTTAGGTGCAGGGTGCTGCCGGGTGTTAGATCCAGGGGTGAGTTTATAATTACTATCAATCAAAAGTTCACGAAGTGGAGCCTAGAAGCATACAAGATACTACTTACTACTTTCTGACGAGGATATAGGTCCGAGGAATGTGGTGACGAAGGCAAAGCTCAGGTGGGATGATCCGAAAATCGAAAGTGAGCTGATGAAGCTATCCTTTGACTCTCCCAATGCTTGGATGAGTGTGACAGTGATCTCGTTGATCAGTTATAGTCTTGGACTCAATGCTCTTCTCTGCAAACTCTTTTCTCCTTCTCACTTGTCTTTCCCTTGCAAATGGATTTTGAAGCCCCCATTTCGGTTGGGGAGGTCATTTACAGGGAACTTATGGCGGTTACCTAACCGACGCCGGCTACATAGGGACCGATGTCGGTTAGGTCAAAGTTGGCTATTTTTAGTAAAATAGCCAACTTTCCCTCCTTTTCTCCCGAGGGGTCAGTTGTGGGCTTGGTCAAGTCATTATTAGGCTTGTTTTGATGCGGGTGAGGGGTGATGAGTCATGGGTATGGGTCTGGACCAAGTCATAGGTCTTAATTAGGTTAGTTTAGGGTTAGGGCTAGGTCATAATGAGGTGGTGAGGTGAGGTGGCGGGGTTGGAGATGTGGATTTATTAATTACAAGGTAATTAATAAATAATTCAAATGTGTAAGGTTTTAGGTGGTGAGGTAGGGTTAGGTTGTGGGATGAGATACGGGTACAGGTGTCGTAAGACCCAAATTTGGTGTCTACACCATGGCTTGTTTCACCGAGGTTGGATCGAGTTCTTCACGAACATTATCAAAGCTTACACTATTAATCAATGTACTCATTAGTTAAAAATTTACTTCATTTCTATTTTGACTCCAGATGAAGTATTTGGGAGTTGTTGCGAAATGAGAGTCTTTGATGGTGCTACCACTTCGCACAAAAACTCAACTGATTTTGTGAAGAACTATTTCTTTGAGATGAGGATGGATGTGGATCAATATTCTTCTGGTTCTCCAAGGTCAACATATAGCTCTCTTGTAACACATATTTTCTCTCGGTAGTCTTCTATGGCTAATCATCCGATTCAAAGACTAGTATGTGAGAGGTTGCTGATTTTGGTTCTTCTCGTTTTCACTTTGTCGAGTGAAAGCACGAATCGTCACAAACCATGTCTTGAATCTTGTAAATTTTATTTGTCTCAAGATCCATGAGATATTATGCCTTTGAGGTAGTGCTATAGCCCGATAGGATACACGAGAGTGTTTTTAGATCAACTTTCTTTCTCTTCTGAGCTAGGACATGCATATATGTTGTGCAACCAAATACTCGTAAATGATAAATTGATGGATTTCTTCCACTTCGCACTACCTTCTCGGCATTTTATTTTTTAGAATATTTTTCGGTGCCATGTTGAGAAGATAAACTGTTGTATGTACTACTTTAGCCCAATATCGATCCTCTAGCTTTATTGTTAATAGCATACATTGATCTATCTCCATTAATGTCTGATTGTGTTGCTCAATAAATCAATTTTACGTGGTATGTAGGGAGCATTCAGGTTATACTCAATGCCTAGTTTGTTCAGGAATGCCAAGAACTTCTTTGATGTGAATTCCCCCCCTTGATCTAAGCGGAGTAGAAGAAAATGTTTTTCAGCCTCTCTTTCACTCTTCTTTTTAAAGAAAAACACACATATCTTTTGAGATTAGTCATCCTTGAATACTGGAAGTGCTTGTATCTTGAAAAAGAAGTAGGAAATGGTCCGTTTAGATTGGTAAGAACTACCTCTAGACGTTAGTTAACTTGGAATGTGCTCACCTTAAACGGATCCCTATGTTGTTTTCTGTAAGACAGCTTAGGGAAAAGTGGCATGGAATTGGACAATTTGGGAAGTCCATGTACCATTGATTTTGAGCTCAACTAGTGCAAAGATCCAATAGAAAAGTGACCATATTGGTAATGCCATAGGGTAGTAGATTCTATTGTTGAGGTAGATAAAGCTACTACAGAAGATGAAATAATATCTAAAGAAAATAACTTATCTTTTAGAAAATCTCTAGCAATAACTGTACCTTGTCTTGAGATAAAACATGATTTGATGCCATTTTGAACAAGAAATTCTACCTTTAGATGATGATTCAAGAGTTGAATGACTGACAAGAGGTTGCTAGTCAATCTAGGAACATATAGTACCTTTGTAAGCATACATTTTTGTGGTCCCAGAGGAATGGTAACTTGGACTATTCCTTCTGTAATGTACTCTTTGTCATCTGCTATCCAAACCCGATCTCCAGTGGGTTGTTCATTCAGTGAATCAAACAACTTCTTGTCACCTGACATATGCTTACTTGCACCGAAGTCTATTAGCCAAAATTTCTTCTTGGGATGCCATGTTTGAGAGAAAAGTACAAGGTTCTTACCAAAATTGGCTCCTTCTAGTGTCTCCTCATCAGAGTCATCATCTTGTTGAGTGAAGAGATTTCCCTTCTACTTTATTTAGCGGGGAAAACATTTCAACTTTTGAAAATCATCATACGGATGGGATTGATTGACTTGAAGACCCTTGTTTCAAGCCATTGTACCAACAAAGTGATCAGTGTCATGAGTGTTAGTTTTACAGATTTGACACCACCTCTTTGAATTTTGAGTTTGCTATTGTTGATGTTGATGTGCTTGTGTTTTCTTCTTTGGGGGACCTTTCTGATTCTTCTGGCCACAATGGGGCTTTGAGAAAAGGGCTTTATCCTGGGCCTCATCTTGGACTGAATTGATGGCATCCTCTTGCTATAACAACTTCATGAGTTATTCAAACATAAATTTCCATTTGGATACATTCAGTGTTGTAAAGAACACTCGAAACTGAGAAGGGAGTACCCTCAAGGTGATCAAAACCAGAATCTTGTCTTCTACCTTTTCACCAAGCACTAGTAACTTTGTTCGTAGATCAACCACCTAATGGGGGAACTCCTCAACTTTCTCATCTGATCCCATAGATAGGGTGTGTAGTTTTGACTGAAGATGGAGTATCTTAGTCTGATTCTTCACCTCAAATATGGTTGCTAGTTTATCCCATGCTTCCTGTAGTTTCTCTGCATCCTAAACATGTGGTTGCACATCATCGGTGATACTCAACATGATCAACATCAATTCTTTAGCACTAGCCATCTCATATTTTATGAGTTCATCAGGGGTAGTGGGAATTGTCATTGACCCTATGACGATGCCCCATAATCCTTCAAACTGAAGGATAGTACACATTTTTGTTTTCCAGGAAATATAATTAAGCCCTTTGAGTAAGTAGCCGAGCATCCTATAGAAGTAACTTTGGAGCAGACAATGCAATAAAATAAATAAATAAAACTGTTATTAATTTAAAATAATTATTATAAGTCATGACTCAATGATGAGAGATTCAGCTTTTGAGATGCATTCAATATTCTTGTTACGAGAGACGGTGACGCTTTGTGGGGTGTTCTTCTTCGTCTTCATAGTCTACGTCGTAACCAATTTCTATCACTTCTCAAACTCTTTTCGCTTGACAACTGACGTCGAAAATAAAATATTCTAGAATTCATCTTTGAGCCAGTTTGTCGAATTAAATGTTTCTAGTGTTGTAAAGGTCGTTAAGTAAGTTGAAATAGAACCTGACCATATCTTGAGCATCTTGACAATATTCTTGGGTTTGCAAGTCTTCGTTTTCTCTCCCGACAGACCCGATATGCTCATTCACATGTGACATTCAGCATTGTCTTAAGAGACTCAACGTTGCCTTGGTGGAGGCCTTTTCTTCAGGAAAGAATGGAACCTTTTTTAAAATTATTTAACGAACAAAGCTTTTGATCACGTTCTATTTGTTGCGCACGTCCTACCAAAAAATACAGAGATTGCAGGGATCTCACCAAATGGCCACACAGGAGAGATTAATCATTGTCCAAGTCCAGTGATAGCCAAAGATAAATAATATTCTTAATGTAGCATCAGGTATTTGGATGCCTTGTTGGTATCAACTTCTCCTCTGCAGGTTTGGACGATGTCCTCTAGAATTCTCCTCCATGTAGCATGTAAGAACAACACTTTTTGGCAATGAATAAAATAAGAAAATAAATTTTAAAAAGCACATTGAAATACATGTAGGTCTCTGAAGTTTGTCAGGTAGAGGTAACTTCGTTTAGCAACAGCTTGTCTTTTAATCTCATCCACGTATCGTTTGCAGAAGAAAAACAACACAAAAAAACTCAATTTTAAAGCAATAGTCTCCACATAGCAGCAAAGTCTAAAATTTTCATGATGTGTGTATTTCTATGCTCCAAGTCGTTGTCTTTAAATTGTAGATCTAGAAATTTTCCCTAGGCGTCCATGTCTTAGGAGAAAATTAAAAACAATTCGGGTCGGTGGAATTTATCAGATGGTAGACTGAACGGAGTATAAGACAAAACCTCTTTTTCTAGTGTTGGGCGCCGATCCTTCGCGCAACAGTATCTCCTCCTAAAAAGTCGCTCCTCTTGCGTAGAAAAAAATAAAATAGTTCTTCCCATACGTCTATGCCGGAATTGCTCTTGCTTTCTTGCCCACATGCCCAGATAGAAGAAATGCTCTGATACCAGATTATGAGGAGCTAATTGAGGAAAATAAATCAGATTATGAGGAGCTAAGTGAGGAGAATAAATAGATATTAGATATCTCTGTCATTGTATTAATTCAGAAACATGTATAACATTTATGAGGAGGATAAATAACAACATTCCCCAAAAACAAAGGAGAGGTTACAAACTGTGTGAGAAAAATGTGATACTACATATTCAACTAAGCCTAATTATATAAAAGTACTTGTTACGTAACTTATGCCAACAAGCTGTAGAATCCATAGTCAAGTGTTCACCCAAAGCTTTGGATATTCCTTGTAGCACCTCAACCTCCCAGAATTAAAGATCCAAGGCTATAAGCTTAACCCAAACTGGGAAGGCACAGGGTTCAAACTACGTCCTATCTTGTAAATGGTACCATTTAATCAAATGCAACACTATTTTCCCGTAGAACCAGTACCCCCATTAGTTACTCTAAGGAAATCCTCTTTAGTAGTAAAATGAAACAATAAAAAGGTATAATTGTGAAAAGTAGAAATTGTGAAGAAGTTGAAATTTTAAAAAGTTTCAATAATGATGAAATTAGAAAATTTTGATTTTCGTTTAAATTTTCAATTTTGAAAAAGCTGATATTTTAATTGATTGATTTTTGAAACAGTTACACATTTTACAAATTTACAATTTTAATAAAGTTACAATTTTGAAAAATTTGTTATTTTGATAAATAAGCAATTCCATACAAGTTAAAAATTTAAGCTTTCAATTTCAGAGAACATACAATTTATAAAAGTTTTTATTTTGAAAAATTTAATTTTTAAAAAAAAATCCATATATGGGTACGCTGGAATTTTTATAAAAAGAAATCATTTTATAAAAGTTGAATTTTTTAATTAGATAAGGTAAAAATAAGGATCAGCTCCCAAAGGCTAGTACATGAAATATCTCATTGTGAAAGAGTACAAAAAGAAACAAAAAGACGAATAGGACCAAAAGTAGTTAAATAAGATTAATTCCAAAACAAAAAGGTCCACAAACCCAACAAGTGAGAGACAAAAACTAAATAAATAAACCAAAAAATAGAGACATTTTGCCAAAAAACCTCAGAAAGATCACAAAAAAAACCATTAGTTTTTATTTTTATTTTTTGAGGGTTTTTCCGCATGGTCGTACTCTCCTTGCTATGCTCAGCTGTAGCTTCTTCGGGGTGATTCCTCCTCATCTTCACTTGCATCCTCCTCCTCTGTCTCATCCTCATCCCCCTCTTCATCATCAGATGTGGTGGCTCTGGAACATTTTCTTTTCCTCTTCTCCTCTTTAATCACTTCTAGAAAAACCTTCATATCCTAGATAAGAGTATCAAGACCATTGATTTCCCCATAATATTGTTACGAGCCATGCAAATTTGTTTGGTGGCTTCAATTTTTTGATCATGCCATTCCTAACCACTGAATTCGTCTCCTCCATAACATGTAACATAGTCTCCAAGTAATGCAATTTTTTCTTCAAGTCTTCATAGCTCACCAAAGATCCGAGATCATATTTCATTTACCTTTCAAGTAACCTAGCTCCCGACTCATCGAGCCAACCATATTCTTCCCCTCCTTAACTCTATTATGGCCCAATTTTCCATCGCACATATTTGTAATACATTGAGACAACATAATGTCCTCCTCCTCATCGATTTGAGGCATGGGTTTAGCCAGCATAGATTTACCATTTTGAAACAGAAGGATAATAAACCCCTCATAGGAGGTAGTCGGATACATTAACCGATTAGGGGATCATTTCTGAAAGTTCCCTAAACATCTCTAAATGGTTTCAATGTAGAAGATCATCTCGAGAGCTTTCCAACGACTGTGAGAACGCGACAAACGGACATCGGGAGCTCTAGATATGTTCGGTCAAAGTTCAGTCAACAGGAAAGTCAACTATGGTCAACTGGTCAACATTGGACCAATTGCACTGCGACACGTGGCAAAAGGCAAAGGGGAGTTGTTTTTGGTTTTTGATCACCGGTCTTCGATGGTCGTAAAAATTATGCGTGGGAGTAAGAGGCTCAACTTTTATAACGGAGGGGAGCCCGGCCGCCGAGTGGACTAATTGGTTCTCACCGACGTGGTGGGTCCACAAGCCACCACGTGGCTTGCCACCATGAGTTCGATCTTCTAATCGCAACTCGACAAGTGGGGCCATGTCGTTTGAATTACACATCATCGAATGGATCAAATTCTATTCATTGAGTGGGACCACGTATAAACAAGCAGAGTCAATAGACCGCATTTACCAATTCAAGCATGCACGTGAAGCGGTCAACACCCCCAGCCTTACCCATTTATGCGACCCACTTATTAGCCAAAGCAGCCACGTACCACCCATGCAATCAAATGTGGAGCGGTGGAGGGGCCTAAGCCCATGCGTGGAGGAGTCCACGTAAGGTAAGGGATAATCAAAGGTTTAAAAACCTTTGAAGATTTCTAATGCCGCCCCATGTGGGATAAACCCACATAAATCGTTGACCGCTCCATATGGGATTAAATCCCCCTAAATATGCACGGGTAAGGCTAAGGTTAAAAATAGCCTTAGGATTATATGTAATCCCATCAACTATGCTACGGGATTAGGCTAATATTAGCCTATGGATAATATGTATTGCAATATTTGAGGACCCTAAAAATGTATAAATAGGGTACCTATTTCATTGTAATAGGACACACCGGCGCAATGGAGAAGCTCATTGCTAGAGCGCAGAACGGTAGACACAACTCAAGTTTATTATTTGTTAAGATTTTTTGTGGGATGTGTCAACAGGTATTGTCTATTGGCCTTTTATTCTAGGCAATAGTAGATGAAATATTTGTGATTGGGAGTAAATTGTAAACTACCCAATAGGCCCATTGAGCCACACCAATTACTTGCAAATCATAGATTGTCGACCGGAGTGCTAGCTTCGCATTGTTTGCGTCGGGAAGGACGATCACGCCAAAGGAGATTCAGACGCCGGGACGGTGGAAGTCGGGTGCTATTTTTCACCCTTGTCATCCGAAGAACTGGTGTACTGATAGGCAAGTAAAATTCCATTAGGTTTTCTTGTGAAAGTACTATTGTAACTTACAAGTTTTGACTAGTGGAACGGTTCGACCACGAACCCGGAGACGTAGGCAATTGCCGAACTCCGTAATCAATCTGTGTGCAATTGTCATTATTGTCTTGCATTTATTTTAAATTGGTTACTTAAAAGGAGTAAATTATCGGCAACTAATTAAAGCCTATAAGGGTCCGAGATCAGGTCGTAATAATCTGATTATTTTCGGATCATTAATATAAAGAAGGGAATACTTAACATTTTCTCATGTCTGAACATATTCAGGAGAGATAAGTGATGAGTGTAGATAATACGATACTTTCCTTCCAAAGTTAAATTATTCAGAATGTGAAGGAAAAACTCCTTCTACACACCAAGGATGAAGAACTAAGATATTATATTGGTGAAGTAATGCACCCTTTCCTTTCCAATGAAAAAGGTGTTAATTTCATGCTCACGTCTATTCCTGTCCTTAAAAATTTTTAGGCCATCCATGTCCATACCAAGTAATCTAGGAAATGGCTTCCTCCGAGGTCTCAATTTCCATACCCCTGACCACTACCTTACCATCCTTCCACACCAAAAAAATCTCCCTAGTTAATAAAGAGCCATGCCCTTATAACTTTATGATATAATTTCTAGATCCCCCAACCCGAAGCATGTTCCACAATGAAGGGTCATCCATTAAATTTCTATGGCTAGATGGTTCCACCCTGACTCTATTTCTACCCATGGTTAGAAGAATATTTTCCAGAATCCCAACTAGATGGTTCTTTCAAATTTTGGTGTTAAAATTACCTTTCCAAAGTGAAATAAAGCCAAACATGAGCTTGTTGTCTTAAAAATTGAGTAGGTTTTCCTTTGTCAAGTGGACGATATTCAAATTCTTATGATAATAGATGGAATTTTTAATAAAGTTACAATTTAAAATATTTTGATGAATTTTTCCACTGTTTGGAAGAAGAGGATGATGAAATATGGAGGACATGACATTCAAATCATAGAGGAAATTGTTTTAGAGGTAACCAGTCTTAGCTTGGATGGTAGTAGATTCTTCAACAAAAAAATCGACAAGAACATGAAAGCCAAAAAAAAATTTGATATGGGCAAAGAGCTCAAGTTTGTTATTGTGGGACTTAAGGTAAAATCCATCCCGAAACCCTCTCGATGTTCTTGCCAAGATGATGGTCTAGTTTATCATGCTTGAAGGAAGGTATATTACGTTCCCATTAAGAATTTTGTTATTTTGAATCATTTTTATAAAAATCTATAGGTTTTTTTTTCCTCACTTCATCCTCAATTCTATGGAACACTCCATTTTAGAGATTCAAAACCACATTTGAGAAAATGTTCTCCATTAGGGAATCATTTTCCTCCTTCACTACCATTGTCTCACCCATTACGCTGTCATTCCATAAACCCCTATCATTCCATTCACCCATCCTAATCTTGACCCTATCATTAAATCCACCACCATTCCTTTAGAGCAGAGAAACTTTAGGTCCAAGAGCCCATCTTATCCTAGGAATCAACCTTTTCCCTCGAACGAGTTCTTCGTAGTGGTAAGGACATTCAAATTGCCAAGAATCTCCTTCACATTAGCAACACATGGCCTAGTGGCTCTACTCAGGAAAATAAGGAGGACCTTCAACAAAGAATTGACAACATGAAAAAGGAGCTGGAAATTTTTAAAAGAGACATTAAACAATTATCAAAACAAAGCGGAATCGGTATTTGGATCGGGATTCGAACTTGGTGAAGCTTAGGTCAATGAAACATACAAAAAGTTGAACTCTTTGGATAATAGATTGGGGAATTCAAAGGATAGGCATGATTGTAACATTTCTTCCCTCAAGGATATCTATGATTTCATGGAGAAGCATGTGAAAAGTGTCTGCATGCTTAGTGATATTTCTACTCCTATTTGAGAGGAGGGCTCGAGAGTGTGAAAAGGTTTTTATTATTGGATAAAACTAATCCCTCTCAAATCACTTCCTTGGTTCTCTTTAGTATCTGTAGCGATGAGTGCCAAGATTGAAAAATCATCAAAGAATTAATATTTTGTGTGACTACCTTGTTGTTTAGTTGTTTCTTTTTCAATTTCCTTTTGCGTTTTGTCGTGTGTTGTTTCCTTTGTGTAGTTCAAATTATGAATTTTTTTGAAAATGTTTTAATTTTGTAAAGTTCAAATTCGAAAAAATTATAATTTTGAAAGCATTAAAATTATTAAAAGTTTCATTTTTGAATATGTTTATATTTTTAATGTTAAAATTTTACAAAATTAAAATTGAGAATACAATTTTAACAAATAATAGTTTTTAAATAGCTATAGTTTTTAAAAAGTAAATTTTGAAAAATTTAAAATTATGAAAAAGTTTCTATATTGAAATCTAAAATTTCAGAAAACTTCCAATTTTTTTATTTTGAAGAACTTAAATTTTTGGAAAAAAAAAAGAAATTTTAGAAAAGTTACAATTATGAAAATGTTATAACTAGTTAAAAGTGGTAATTTTGCAATGTTATAGTTTTGAAAAAGCTATAATTTTAAAAATGTTTTTATTTTGAGAAAGTATCAATTTTGAATATTTTTATATTTGTAAAAATATGGATTTTGAAAAATTGATGCGTTTTAAAAGTTATAGTTTTGAAAACGTTATAGTTTTCAAAAAATCAAATTTGAAAAAGTTAGAATATTGAATAAAATTTAATTTTAGAAAAGAGATGTTATTTTTAAATTTTTTTGGAATTTTTATGAAAATTACTCTTTTTTAAAAGCTAAAATTTTCTAAATTTCATAATGTGTCAAAAAGAATTTTTTTGAAAAACAAATTCAAATATTAAAATTTTGTTAAATTAAAATTTAACAAAGGTTGTTATTTATAAAAGTTGCATTTTAAAATTTTTTAAATTTTATTAAAAATTGTAATTTTGTAAGTTACTTTTTTAAAATATTGAAATGTTAAGAAGTTACAATTTCAAAAAAATTGGAATTTTGAAAATGTTATAATTCTGAAAATGTTGTTATTTTTAAGAATTATAACATTTGAGAAAGTTAAAAATAATTATAAAATGAAACATAGTGAAAGTTTAAATTTATTTAACAAAATAATTTAAATTTTTTAATAATTTTCAAACAGTTTTAATTTTAAAAAGTAATTTTGAAGAAGTTGTAATTTATTTTTGTTTGAAAATTTTACAATTTGAAAAAAATTATAATTTAGAAAAGTTAAAATACAAAAAGACTTATATTTTGAAAACATTATAGTTTCAAACATTCAATATTTTGAAAGACCATAATTTTTAAAACGTTGCTATTATTTAAAAGTTTTTTTAATATGTTCCTATTTTTAATATTATAATTTTATAAAATTAAAAATTAAAAAAATGTATTTTCTAAAAATTTATAGTTTTTAAATAGATACAGTTTTGAAAAAGTTAATGTTTTGAAAAATTTAAAAACTATGAAAAATTTGCAATATTGAAAAGTTATAATTTCACCAAACTTGCAATTTTGAAAATTTTACTATTTGAACAAATTTAAATTTCTGAAAAAGAAGAAATTTTAGAAAAGTTACATTTATGAAAATGTTTTAGATGGTTAAAGCAATTTTTAAATTTTGCACTTTTGAAAAAGCTGCAAGTTTTTAAAAAATTATTTTAATAAAGTATCAATTTTGAATAATTTATATATTTAGAAAAAATATGTATTTTCGAAAAAGATACAAGTTTGAAAAAGTTAGAATATTGAAAAGTTAAAATTTCAGAAAACTTACATTTTGAAAACTAATTATTTTGATAAAAATTAAGTTCTGAAAAAGATTTTGTTTTTTTAATTTTTTTAAATTTTTTTTTTTTTAAATCTAGAATTTTCTAAATATCATAATTCATAAAAAAGTTTCAAATTTTAAAAAAATTCAAAATATTACAATTTTTTAAAATTTTAATTTAACAAAGGGTGTTATTTATAAAGTTACATTCGACAAAGTTTAATAAAGTCGTAATTTTGAAAAAGTTATATTTTTGAAAATATCGAGAATGTTGAGAAGTTCCAATTTCAAAAAAATGAATTTTTAAAATGTTACCATTCTAATTTTTAAAAAAACTTTAATAATTAAAACATGTGAAAAAGTTTAAAAACCATATAAAATGAAAATTTAGAGAAAGTTTAAATTTTAAAAAATTTACAATTTTGAAACAGTTGCAAATTAAACAAATTTAATTTTGAAGAAGTCGCAATTCAGTTTTGTTTGAAAAAGTTACAATTTGAAAAAAACTTGAAATTTAGGAAATCTACAATAATGAAAAGGCTTCTATTTTTGAAAAAAATAAAGTTTCGAAAATTTATTATTTTGAAAATTCTACAATTTGGAAAACGTTTTTTTAATATTGGCAAATAGTTTTTTGAAAGGGACTATACCCTTGAATACAAAATAAGGCCTTTAAGCCGGAATAAGAGTGAGAAGCATAGCAGGACTAACCAAGTCCAAGTAGTACAATGAAATTCAACGTAGCCCAGAAACAGCTACACAAGCGAGACTTAACAGCAAAACAACAGCAAAAAAACAGTAACCCGACAGCCAAGAAACAGTAAGAATAACAAAAGAGAGCAGTAGAAGCATGCAGGACTACTTCTTGGCTGCTTGATCAACACTGATCTTGACTTTTTTCCAAGCATGAAACATACCCAAAGCGGTCATGTGGGGCAGATCCGTCTTATCGAGCTCCTCGATGGTCCTTTTGCTCTCTTTTCATTGCCCCAAAGTGCGGCGGGACACTTTTGAGGTTGGAAACACTTTTGGCATGTCCCATGATGAACTCCTCAATGGCCCTAAAGGCAGCAATGTTGTAATCATGCCTAGTCTTAGCCTTCCCAAGGCAGGGAGTCCAAGGAGGTCAGCTTTTTGTATATTTCTTCAATCGACTATCATCAATGCTCCCTTCCCCCTCCATGCTTTTCTTACCTTTTTGCTTAGCTAGGTTTTTGACCTCATCCTTCAACATTTTTATCTCAGCCTCTAAGGCCTCCAGTCTCTTAGAAGGGTTATCCATCCGTGGGGGGGACCTGGCACTACTTATGTTCAGCAGGTCACGTGCAATGTCAAGATCAAGAGGCTCTTTCCCCGCTGCAAGAGTCTCAAGGTTGAGTCTCCTAGAAGCCCTGGTGAATGGACGTTTAGAGGAAGAGGCGAGGTGGGTGGCAGGAGGAGCAACAGGAGGAATAGAAAAATGTTACAATTTGGAAAACGTTGCAATTATTAAAAAGTTTTTTTTTCAATATGTTCATATTTTTAATACTCAAAACTCGATAAAATTAAAATTGAGAAAAAAATACCAATTTTGAAAAAGTTTCAGTTTTTAAATAGTTATAGTTTTGAAAAATGTAATGTGTTGAAAAATGTAAAATTATGAAAAAGTTGCAATATTGAAAATTAAAAAATTGAGAAAACTAGCAATTTTTAAAATTTTGGTACTTTGACAATATTATATTTTTTAAGAAGGTTCAATTTTTGAAAAAAATTAAATTTTAGAAAAGTTACAATTATGAAAATGTCGTAAATGTTTAAAAAGTTGGAATTTTGAAATGTTGCACTTTAACGAAGCTATAATTTTTAAAACGTTGTTATTTTGAGAAAGTATCAAGTTTTAATATTTTTTTATTTAGAAAAATATGCATTTTTGAAAAATTCATACTTTCGAAAAAGCTATTGTAAATAATGCCCCGGTTGTAGTGCCCACTCCTCTTCGACATTGATTTATATTGATATTGATATTATTAGACTGATATTCAGACATTCGATTATGATACATTGATCAGTAGATGATAGATTATATTTATATGCAGATTGTTGACACTATGATGTTTATGTTTTATTATGATGCAATAGATAGTGATGTTAGATGTTCGATGCACGCTGATTTTCACGATGTGGATTTTATATTGACATGTTATGTTTTTAAGATGTTAGAATATAATTGTAATATCATGGATGTTAGGGTTAGATTTTGGCATATTGATGGATAATAGAATTGATATTAATATATATATGATTTTTCGATGTTGTTAATACAACTAAAAGGCCAAAGAGGTATTTGTTGTGTGCAGGACTTTTATCACAAACATCGAAGGGGATAGGGGACCAACCACGGAAGGATGTTGAGCATTGAGAAACGAGGCCAAAATTGACAACTTGTGTAATGTTGTTTAGTGTGTGTTTTTCATGTCTTGTTTGGAAGTCTCCCATGGGGGGTGATTTCACATATGTGGCCATGGGGTGAATTGTGTCCCTTTCTTTAATTTTTGTATGTGTTTATTTATGTTTTGTGTATTTAAATTTGGAAAATTTCTCACTTTATTAACATGTGTAAATGTGTGTTTATTAGACTTAACCCTTATTGTTTAGTTTAACCAAAGTAGATATGTGACTAATAGTGATGATGTGATCTTGTAGTCCTTGTGTAAGATGAATTTATGTTGATTTGGGAGTGTTTTACTCCACCCCAAGTTTAAAATTAGGATTTTGACTTGGGGGCACTTTTGGAGACTTTTGGGACAAGCAAGACTTTTCTCATGCCTCTTAATTTGACCCAAAAACCTTACCTATGGGTTGGGAAGCTTAATTTTGATTTCTTTGTCTATTTTTGATTATAAGAGAAGGAAAATCATTGCACTTTATTTCTAATAATTTATTTTTTTCCCTTAAAAGCATTATGTGCAAGTTTTGAGCCATGTGGGTTGTCATAGTCCTTTCTTATGCATTTATGTTTTTTCTTCTTGGTGTATTTGACTTGAGTGTGAGGATAGGGGATGATGAAGTGGAATTGTACATGGATCCAAATCATCATCATCACTTCCCAATTCTTCTTGTGCACTTTTTGATTTTGGAGATTTTGGAGTGCTTGGAAATTACTTCACTTAGATTTGAAGAGGGTTGTGAAGGTTTTATTGGATCTTTATGGAGAGGTAGGCTCTCCTAAATTTTATTATTATGCTATTTTGTTTTTTGTAAGTAATGTTGTGCATGTTAAAAGTATGTTTGTCTTGTGATGGTGTTTGTGTGGGTTGGTTGAGTAGTTGGCCTTAGTTAGGTGTGTGCGAAGGGATTATGGGACTATTGGGTAGGGAAAAGAGAGTTTATTTGAGGCATGAAAATTGGTAGGAGTGTGAATGGGAGTCTTACCTATGGGGAGAGAAGGGATTCATGGATTTGTTGTTTGTTGCAAGGGAGAGATAAGGATATTTGTGATTTTTTTGGCACTTGGAGGCTTTGGGTAAGACTTCCACCTAATTTGGAAGACATAAGGAGGTGGTACCCCATAACCCTTTCTCTACTTGGTTTGATCCTAAAACCTTTGTTTTTATGTGTATGTGTAAGCTTGTTTGTTATGTGATTTTGGTGGAGTTGTTTGTCTTATATGTGTGTGTTGTTGAGAAGCCTCCTTGTGATAGTTTTCAATGTTGTTCAATGCCATTCATGGTTCCTTGGTTAGGGCTTGGGGGCCATTAAGGGAATGGATTCTTCCCTTAATGGATTTAAGGTTGGGCGGAGAGTGTTGCCTACTCCCCCTTCCTTGTTTTGTGATCTCATTGTGAAGTTGAAGCATGCCAAAGTTGGAGCTACCTTTGTGGAGAGGACATACATTTTGAAGACTTGAAAATTTGCTTTGTTGGTAACCTTGTTGTAATTCATTCAAATTTTATACCTCCCACTTTGAGTGGATGCTTTGTAAAATTGTGAGTGGTGCTAAATTTTTGTATATTTTGAGGAAGTTGTTGTATTCTTTGGAAATATTTTTATCTTGTAAACTCCTTTAAGAGTGTGGATTGAGAAAATTAAAATCTCATATGTGTAGTTTTGTGAAAGAAATCACCAAGATTTATATTGTCTTAGAAAATGGAAGGTTTGAACATACGTGAAATGGATATACATGGACTTAATCTAAGTTTGTTTTCAATATATCCAAGTTTATATACTTTATTATCCTAAAATATTGAAATGTGGTTATATTACATTATGAAAGAAACAAGTATTTTGTCGATTTTATCTTTTTTGGTTAATGGAATTATCATTTTTTTTCCTTAAAAGAATGTAAGTTGAATATTGTTAACTATAAATGTATTTCTAAACTAGTGAAGGCAATGTTAGTTAAGACTATAAGATTGGATGAAATCCTTTTCCTTTAATATCACTTTGTGTCATAAGTTGAGTAAGAGAACCCACAATTAGCCTAACTTAACTTTAGGCGGATTCGTAAAAACAAATTATATATCTACTTATATCCAAATTATATAAAATAAAATAAATCTTGGCTCAATTAGATTTACTAATATATTTTGTAAACCTTCCCTATATAAATCTTAGACAAATATTGAGTTCTATAAAAAGGAGAGAGAAATTTAAATAAAATTTGACTATCCCATTCCTAAATGATGCTTTAATAATATCAATATAGGAGAGTATCAACATCTCCATCCTTTAATTAAATAATATTAAAATTAAGATACTCATATATATATATTAAGATATTGACTTGCTAATTTTTTTTATTAGAGGTAAAATAAAGGGTAGAGGGGACCCTACCCCATACATACTATTATCAGTTCCTTACAAAATGCCAAGGGATAAACCATTGAATCCTTACCACAAAACCAAAATAGTACGAGACCAACAAGGAAATACAAACATAAAAGGAAGAAACCAAACAACAAATAAACTATCTAACAATAGCATAACCAAGAGACTAACAACAAAACAACTTAGAACTAACAACAACTAGACAATATCCCATATAAACAGTTACTCTTTTATCAGGTCCCCCATTGAATTCATGCATCCATTCCATTCTTTGACGAGGGATTCAATGGTAGCTTTCCAAACCTTGTAGTTTGGCTCAGGGACCTCCACTTTGGGGCCTTTACCCTCTTTTTCCCTTTCCTTAGCAAGATCCATGGAGTGGATCATCTCAGCTAAAAGATTGAGATGGTGGATGGTACTCTTAATGTTGAGAAGATGGACGTCACGAATCTAGAACACAACTTCTTTCATTTTTAGCATGTCCTTGGCCATTTCTAGGCTTCTCTCGTTGGCATTCTTGAGTTGTTCACTAAGGACCAACGAGGAAAGATTTTCCACTTTATCAGTTAAATATTTCAAATCCATGGAGACCATACTAATCATTTGTTTGTTAATTTTGATATGAAGCCTACAATTCTCAAAATTCTGCATGAAAGAATGAGTCTTGACAACCGAGTCTTGAGCAGTGGACAGTTTAGATTGGGCAGTCTTCAAAGAGTACAAGCTCTCAATGGAATCCTCTGAATTCTTGGAGAATTTATCATCATAATAATCCAGAGCTTTCTCGCTCTCCCCTTCATCTCTATTATCCCCATCAAAGCAATGGCCTTGTCAAACCGGAACTTGACAAGTTTGGATTCCCATCATTGTTTCCTCTAAATCTAAAATCTTCACTTCCTCCACCTGTTTAGGATCCTCCTCAAACCTGCTATGTTTGTTGACAACACCATGACTTAGATTGGATCTAGTATGCTTAGCCACAGGTTTGCCAAATGGGTCTTCACTAAGACTTTCCTCCTTGGGCACTAATCCTTCAGTGGTGGAGGCCCCAATTTTGTCATTTTTCCCCAAAAGGGGAGTACCCATCTTAAGCAAGGATTTAATGAGGCCCTGATGCAGAGGAAGGGAGAAAGTCCCTTTCTCCACCATACCAATAGATTTCACCAAGGAGGTATACAGAAAGAAAGGGAAATTATAGGCCTTAGCGTTACGCACATGATTCAACATGGGAAAATGGTAACCATAAATCACTTTATACCTGCCTTCTAAGGTGATTTATGACATAAAAGATGAGAAATTTCATAATAAGGGTGGGGCAGATTTCCACGAGCATATCCATTATGAAGAGAGACAGTGTACCCTTACCTTGTATAAAACATTCTATCTCAGTTGTAATCCGACTTTGGCTTGTAGATACATCTTCCTGAAGGTGCTCCAAATAATGATTTGTATATTGCTATGTTTGATAATACAAAGAGCAAGCCTTATATAGGCTACGAGAGAGGGAGCCATGGCGAAGCTTGAGGTTACATAAGCTGTTTATTAAACAAATACAAACTAAAATGTATTAATTGTTAGCAAGTTAATACATTAGTTAGTATTTGTTATAACGATTGAATAACCGTCATTGGCTCTCTATCGGCCTATTTAATGGCGTGCATTGTATTCATTTATATAGCAATAGAATATATACATATATCTTCTTACAGCGTCCATCATTGGTATCAGAGCGTGGTTGTGCGTGAAAGAAGAGCCGTGAGAAGACCAGGAGCCGTGAGAAGAGCCTGTGCGTGAAGGAAGAGAGGAAGAGAAGCGAGACTCCGCGTGAGTTCCCCTGTCGTGCGTCTTTGTGCGCATGCGTGAGGAGGCGAGGAGACCCGTTTTTATTTTCTTTGTGCGTGAAGGAGACTCGTGCAACCATTTCTCTCTTTTGTCCGCGTCTTTGAAACGCCATTTCTTGTCTTTGTGCGTGTCTTGCTTTGAGAAGTGCTGTGCGTCTTTGTCCGTTTTCATCTTTCTTTGTCATCTTTATGCGTGAGAAGGCGTGAAGAAAGAGGCCGAGGTCCCGCGTAAAGGAGGTACGTGAAGGAAAAACGTTGCTTGCTGGTGCAGTTGCCCGTGAATGCGTGAAGGAGTGTGCCTGTTGGTCTGGTGCGTGAAGAAAACGTTTTTGCTGGTGCGTGAGGAGGGTGCAAAGTTGCCTGTTCCCGCGTGGAAGTGCCTGGAGCATTTCTTTGCTGCTGTGCGTGAAGGAAGTGCCTGTCCCGCTCACGAAGACTGTCCTGTGCGTGCGTGGAGACTGGAGCAAAGTCTGGTGCGCTGTGTGTGAAGGAAGTTGCCTGTCCCTGCGTGAAGGCCGTGCCTGAAGGAGAAGAAAACTGAGCCAGTTGCCATTTCTTTTGCTGAGAGGAGACTGAGCCTGTCCCTGCGTGAAGGAGGAGTGTGCCTGTCCCGCGTTTGCGAGGAGACTGAGACCACCATTTCTTTGTTGTGGAGACTGAGACCACCCAATTGCTATGCGTGCGAGCTGTGGAGACTGAAACTGTCCCGTTTGTGCTGTACGTGGAGATTCAGAGAAGAGACTCATTGCTGGAGCAACTGTCCGTCCTCTACTCACGAAAGGAGACATTGCTAAGCAAGATCCGTGCTTGTGACTGCTACGTGTAAGCAAAGTCGGCAAATTGCAAAAATGTCTGCTCCAAAAATATTGCTATCTGATGCCCAACTCTTGAAAGGGCCAAATTTCGCCGCATGGAAAACCAAAATGCGGACGATTCTTCAATTCGAAGATCTTTGGGGGATTGTCTCTGGCAAAGACGCCCCTCCCGCAGACGATGATCTGTTGGAAAAATATGAAAAGGCTGATGCGAAAGCACTCATGCTCATCACCCTCAGTCTTTCTGATGAGGTGCAGCCATACATTCGAGAAGCAACTGCTTCTTCTCAGGCTTGGAGCACATTGTGTACCATCTACGAAGCTAAGAATCTGACGACAAAGTTGCAACTTCAGACAAAGCTTCATACGATGAGTATGCATGAAGGCGAATCAGTAGAAGCCTTCTTGCGGCGTGTAGCTGAGTTACGTGCAGAACTCTCTGCACTTGGAGAACCAGTGGACGACAAGTTGCTTGTCCCACTCACCCTGCGAGCTCTTCCGTCACGGTTTCGGACACTGATCACCACGTTGACAATTACTCAACAGGAGGTGAGTTTTGCAACCCTGGTGAATTATCTCCAACAGGAAGAAGCCATGCAAAATGTACAAGAAGCCTTCGAAGACAAGGCTCTCATCACGAGGCAAAAACATAAGCCTCGGAAAGGGCAATCAGCCCAAAATCAGAAGCAGCATGCTCAGCAGCCATCATCACAGCGGCCACCACAGCAGCCACCCCAGAAGCAGCATAATCACAAGGCGGATCGGTGGTGCCACATTTGCTCCACGGATACGCACACGACTGCGAACTGTTATTACAACGGTCGCAAGTATGGAAATTCTGGCGAAGAGAGCACTTCTGGCCGCGGATATTCTAAGAAATCCCGATGGCATGCTCGTAATCAGAGGCAGAAGGGCCACATTGCTGCTCAGCAAGAAGCCACCTCAGATGAAGAGGTACCAGATACGACTCATTCTGACATTGTTCTAGTCTCACATGAGACTTCGCGGCCGTCGAGAAGATGTACGGTTGATTGATTCAGTGCCAGCGTGAAACACATGTAGCTGCAGCAAGAAGTTGTTCCATACTCTGAGTGACCGGCCCACTGGAGATCGGATCACCATTGCAGACAATCAAGAGTATATTGCAGCAGGGATTGGTGATGTCATCATTCCTCTTGGAACACGAAGATGTACACTGACAAAGGTGCTCTATGTTCCAGGTTTGACTTCAAATCTTTTGTCTGTAAGTCAACTTCTTAACCATAGAATGCAGGTTGAATTCTTTGTTGAAAAAGGGGTCAAGTCCTGCATCATTTCCCAGGGAGAGTCAGTCATTGCTCAAGCATTTCTGAAGGGCCATCTATTTGCACTAGATGCGGTCACTTCATCTAGCATTGCTCTCTCTGCATCAACGGCAGAGTCCACTGCACTTTGGCACTTTAGATATGGTCATCTTTCTGCCGGGGCTCTGCATCAACTCAGTGCGAAGGAAATGGTAAGAGGGCTTCCTCCACTCTCCCATTCCTTACTGTTTGCTCGGGTGTCTTGCGGGCAAACAACATAGAGTCCATTCAAGCAGAGCTCTTATCATTCTCTGAGCATCTTGGTCGTTCACACCGATCTGTGCGGACCCCTGCCCGGCTAGCTTTGAGGTTTTGTGTACTTTCAGCTCATCATTGATGATTACTCACGGAAAATGTGGGTATATTTCCTTCGGAAGAAGAGTGAGGCACTTGCAAATTTTCAAGCCTTCTACCGGCAAGCCACCGGGCGATGCAGGAAGCCTCTTCTTCTCCTCGCTCGAGATCGAGGGGGAATTTGTGTCAAAGAAGTTCTTAGCATACAGACGGCATGGCATTCAACAACATTTGATTTGCTCCTATCGCCCCAACAGAGCAGGATTTCCGAGCGCCACAACAGGGGCTGTCATGGAGATGGCTCGTTGTATGCTCTCGACCGCCAAGTTGGAGGATCGATTTTAGGCGAAGCAGATCCAGGCAATGTGTATTTACTCAGCCGGGCACCCACGAAGATCTTGAGAACAAGACAGGAAGAGGTATGGGTGTCGTAAACCTTCTATTCATCATTTAAGAGTTTTTGTTGTCTTGCATATATGCATGTTCCGAGATAAAAGAAGGAAGAAGATCGATCAAAGACACTTTGCCATGTCTTTTCTTGGGGTATAGTACTACCCTCAAAGGCATATCGTCTCATGGATCACGAGGCGAAGAAGATCTACGAGAGTCGAGATGTGGTATGTGATGAGTCGTCCTTTGACTCCTTGCCACACAATGGAGATCGATGCCGACCTCGTCACATAGATTGCTCACACATCCGGATGATGAGCAAGATGATTCTTCTCGAGAGAGAAGAAGAGCTGAGTGGAGATTTGTTCGTTGATCTTGGCACCTTTGGAAAACACATCTTCACATCGATGGCGCCAACGTCGAAATGGGTCAGTCTACTATCGGGGATGCACACCTGAACTCACTTCTAGGTACTTCTATGGGAGTCAGAACACGAAGTCAAGCAAGACATGAGGTAAATTTTGTACTCATGAGTTCGGTTGTTGAGAGCACCGAACGACACATTCGTGAGGCATTAGACCAACCACGGTGGAAACAAGCTATGGATTTGAATATGATTCCCGATTTAGAATCGGACGTGGGAACTTGTCGATCTGCCTCGGGTAAGAAATCCATTGGCTGCAAATGGATTTTCAAAACAAAATATAAATGAGATGGTTGATCGACAAACACAAAGCACGACTTGTTGCAAAGGGGTTATGCTAGCAAGAAGGAATTGACTATGCGAGACCTTTGCACCCACTGCGAAGATCAAAACCATCGAGTTGTATGTGCCTTTGGCGGCACAAAATGGATGGAAACTTCAGCGAGATGGATGTCAAGAGTGCTTTTCTAAATGGTGATCTACAAGAAGAAGTGTACATGGCCTGACTTTGAAGGGTTTGTAGACGAGCATCAACCACACAAGGTATGTCGTGCGATAAAGTCTCTTTATGGACTTAAACAAGCACCTAGGGCATGGTATATAAAGATTGATGATCACCTATTGCAGCATGGATTCACTCGTAGCCCCTCGGATACAAATTTGTATATCAAGAAGGTAGGAGCGAGAGATTGTCATTACGGTTTTGTATGTAGATGATCTTGTGATCACGGGAAGTTACGACAATCTTGTTGATGATGTAAAGAATGATACGAAGAAATCCTTCGACATGGTGATTTGGGGCTACTTCACTATTGTCTTGGCTTAGAGATATGGCAGAAGAAGAATCATATCTTCGTCTCCCAGATGAAATATGCCAAGACACTCCTGGAAAAGTATGGTATGTCAGATTGTAAACCAATGTCCACACCTATGGAAAAAGGTTTGCAATTATCTAGATTCAGGATTCACCACGGGTAGATGGCACTCACTACAGGCAGCTTGTGGGGAGTCTCATTTACTTGACTTATACCAGACCAGATCTTTGCTTTGCAGTGAGCTATCTCTCCAGATTTATGCAGGAGCCAAAGAAATGTCATTGGATAGCAGCAAAGCATGTGTTGAGATATGTCGAGGTACAGTTGACTTTGAGTGCAGGTATCGAGAAGAACACTCAGTTCTTCGAGGGGATATCTGAGACTCGGACTATGCGGGATCCGTTGATGATAGGAAATCCACTTCAGGATATGTTTTTCATCTCGGAGTGCGGACCTATCTCGTGGATCAGCAGAAGAAGCAAGCTGTTGTTGCTCTCTCATCCTTGAGGTGAATCCATGTTGCACACGAGGTTTGTGTGCGAAGCAATTTGGTTACGTCGCATTCTTGCAGATATAGGGATTCCTGAAGAGAAACCTCCCATCATTCACTGCGACAATCAAGGTGTGTTGAAGCTTGTGAAGAATCCTGTTTTCCATGAACGAACAAAGCATATTGAGGTCGAATGTCACTACATTCGTGAACAGGTCTTGAACCACCAAATTCAGCTCCAGTACTGCCCTACTGATTCTCAGGTTGCAGATATTCTCACCAAGCCTCTCGGCAAGGTGAAGTTTGATTTGTTTAGGGGGTACATTTGTAAAAGCAATGTATTAAGGGGGGGAATGTTAGCAAGTTAATACATTAGTTAGTATTTGTTATCCGACAGTTGAATAACCGTCTACCTCTCGGCTCTCCTCCTATCGGCCTATTTAATGGCGTGCATTGTATTCATTTAAATAGCAATAGCAATATACATATATCTTCTTCCAGCGTCCATCATTAATGTGCTAACATTCCCCCTTAATACATTGTTCTTACAATACATTGTTGTACAAGTGTACCCTAAACAAATCAAACTTCACCTTGCCGAGAGGCTTGGTGGTGAATATATCGCAACCGAAAATCGTAGGGCACATCTTGGAGCTAAATTTGGTGGTTCAAGACTGTTCACGAATGTAGTGACATTCGACCTCAATATGCTTTGTTCCCTCATGGAAAATGGGATTCTTCAAGCTTCAACACACCTTGATTGTCGCGATGAATGATGGGAGGTTTCTCTTCGAGAATCCCTATATCTCTGCAAGAATGCGGCGTAGCCAAATTGCTTCGCACATAGCTCCTCGTGCGGCGGCAAATATTCACCCGGTCGGTGGATGAGAGCAACAACATTTTGCTTTCTTGTTGATCCACAAGATAGGTCCGGATCCGAGATGAAAACATATCCTGAAGTGGATTTCTGTCATCAATGGATCCTACATAGTCGAGTCTGTATATCCCTATAAGAAGAGCTGAGTGCTCTTCGATACTCGAGACCAAAGTCAAGCGTACCTCAGACATATCTCAACACATGCTTTGCTTTGCTATCCAATGACATTTCTTCGGCTCTCTGCATAAATCGGTGAGATAGCTCACGAAAGAAAAGATACGGTCCGGTATATGTCAAGTAAATGAGACTCCGCACAAGCTGCCTATAGTGAGTGCCATCTACCTCGTGGTGAATCTAGAATCTAGATAGTTGTAAACCTTTTTCCATAGGTGTGAACATTGGTTTACAATCTGACATCCCATACTTTTCCAGGAGTGTCTTGGCATATTTCATCTGGGAGATGAAGATATGATTCTTCTTCTGCCATATCTCTAAGCCAAGACAATAGTGAAGTAGCCCCAAATTAGTCATGTCGAAGGATTTCTTCAGATCATTCTTTACATCATCTACGTACAAAACCAGAATGACAATCTCGGTTCCTAACTGCTTGATATACAAATTTGTATCTGAGGGGCTACGAGTGAATCCATGCTGCAATAGGTGATCATCAATTTTATATACCATGCCCTAGGAGTGCTTGTTTAATTCCATAAAGAGACTTTATCGACGACATACCTTCCTGTGGTTGATGCTTGTCTACAAACCCTTCGGGTTGGGCCATGTACACTTCTTCTTGTAGATCCCGTTTAGAAAAGCACTCTTGACATCCATCTACTGAAGTTTCCATCCATTTTGTGCTACCTGCGATCACATACAACTCGATGGTTTTGATCTTCGCGATAGGTGCAAAGGTCTTGTCATAGTCAATTCCTTCTTGCCGAGCATAACCCTTTGTAACAAGTTGTGCTTTGTGTTTGTCGATTGAACCATCGCCTTATATTTTATTTTGAAAACCCATTTTCAGCCAATGGATTTCTTACACGAGGCGATCGACAAGTTCCTACTGCGTCGATTCTCGAATCGGGGGAATCATATTCAAGCATCCATAGCTGTTTCCACCGTGGTTGGTCTAATGCCTCACGAATAATGTTAGGTTCGGTGCTCTCAACAACTGAACTCATGAGTGCAAAATTTACCTCATGTCTAGCTTGACTTCGTGTTCTAACTCCCATAGAATTACCAGGAAGTGAGTTCAGGTGTGCATCCTTGATAGTACTGCGGGAACCATTTCGGATGTTGGTCTTTGCTGATGTGAAGATGTGTTTTCCAGTGTGCCAAGATCAATGAACAAGTCTCCACTCAGCTCTTCTTCTCTCTGAGAAGAATCATCTTGCTCATCATCTGGATGTGTGAGCAATCTATGTGACGAGGTTGGTACTGGATCTCCATCGTGTGGCAGGGAGTCAAAGGATGACTCATCACATACCACATCTCGACTCTCGTAGATCTTCTTCGTCTCGAGATCCATGAGACGATATGCCTACGAGATATCACTATACCCCAAGAAAAGACATGGCGGTGTCTTTGGATCGATCTTCTTCCTTCTCTTATCGGAACATGCATATGTGTACTGACCAAAAACTCTCAAATGATGAATAGAAGGTTTACGACCAGTCCACACCTCTTCCAAAGTGTCTTGTTACGCAAGATCTTCGTGGGTGCCCTGTTGAGTAGATACACTACACTGTCTAGGCGCTTCTTCCCAAAACTAATCCTCCAACTTGGCGATAAAGCATACAACTGGCGAGCCATCTCCATGACATTCTGTTGTGGTGCTTGAAAATCATGTTCTCTTGGGGCATGTAGGGTGCGATCAAATGTTCTTTGAATGTCATCTTTGCTTGGTATGCTAAGAACTTCTTTGACACAAATCCCCCTCAATCTGAGCGAGAGAGAAGAAGAGGCTTCCCGAGCACTGGTGGTGGCTTTGGTAGAAGGTTTGGAAATGTGCAAGTGCCTCACTCTTCTTCGAAGGAAATATACCCACATTTTTGTGAGTAATCATCAATGATGAGATGAAAGTATGTAAAACCTTGAAAGCTCATTGGTAGGGGTCTCTGCGGATCGTGTGTGGCGACTTGAAGATGCTCGTAGAATGATACGAGCTCTGTTTGAATGGACCTCTATGTTGTTTTGCTGCAAGACATCCTAAGCAAGCGGTAAGGAATGGGAGAGTGGAGGAAGCCCTCTTACCATTTCCTTCTGACTTGAGCTGATGCGAGAGCCCGGCAGAAAGATGACCATATCGAAAGTGCCAAAGTGCGATGGACTCCACCGTTGATGAAGAGAGAGCAACACTAGATGAAGTGACCGCATCGATGCAAATAGGCGGCCCTTCGAAATGCTTGAGCAATGATCGACTCTTCTTGAAATGATGCAAGACTTGACCCCTTTCTCATAAAGAATTCAACTTTGCATTCGATGGTTAAGAAGTTGACTTACATACAAAAGATTTCAAGTCAAACCTAGAACATATAGAACCTTTGTGAGTGTACATCTTCGTGTTCCAAGAGGAATGATGACATCACCAATCCTCGCTGCAATATACTCTTGATTGCGATGGTGATCCGATCTCGATGGACCGATCACTCGAGTATGGAACAACTTCTTATTGCGATCATGTGTTTCTTTGGTACTGAATCAATCAACTAGACATCTTACGATGGCTGCAAAGTCTATGAGACTAGAACAATGTCGAGAATGTAAGTATCTAGTACCTCTTCATCGAGGTGGTATCTGTGAGCGGCGAATGTGGCCCTTCGCCTCGATTACAAGCATGCCATCGAGATTTCTTGGAATATCCCAGACAGAAGTTCTCTCTTCACTGAGTTTCCATACTTGCGACCATTGTAATGTGATTTTGCGATCATGTGCGTATCCGTGGAGCAAATGTGGCACCACCGATCCACCTTGTGATTATGCTGCTTCGGGGGGTGGCATTGTGAAGATGGCATTGGCTTTGAGCATCTTGCTTCTTATTGCTGGGGCTGATTGCCCTTGCGAGGCTTATGTTTTTGCCTCGTGATGAGAGCCTTGTCTTCGAAGGCTTCTTGTACATTTGCATGGCTTCTTCCTGCTGGAGATAATTCACCAGGGTTATAAAACTCACCTCTGTTGAGTGATTTTCAACGTGGTGATCAATGTCCGAAATCGGGAAGGAAGAGCTCGCAGGGTGAGTGGGACTAGTAACTTGTCGTCCACTAGTTCACCGAGTGCGAGAGAGTTTTGCACGTGACTCATTACACACTGCGCAAGAAGACTTCTACTAATTTTCCATCATGCATACTCATCGTATGAAGCTTTGTTTGATGTTGCAAATTTTTCAAATCGATTATTAGCTTCATAGATGGTACACAATGCGCTCCACGCCCGAGAAGAAGCGGTTTCTTCCCGAATGTATGACAACACCTCATCGAGAAAGACTCGGGGTGATGAGCATTAGCGCTTTCGCATCATCCTTTTCATATTTTCCAACAGATTAAGCATCTCGTGGGAGGGCGTCTTTGCGAGAGACAATCCCCAAAGATCTTCGAATTGAAGAATCATCCGCATTTTGGTTTTCCATGTGGTGAAATTTGGCCCTTTCAAGAGTTGGGCATCGGATAGCAATATTTTTGGAGCAGACATTTTCAAAAACTCAAAAATGTATTTTATTTATTTATTTATTTTTCAAAAATGGCTCTGATGCTTCTTGAAGGAATCATCCACGAAGATGGGCTCTATAGGCTCGTGCAGTGAGACGTCGACGCTCCTGTGGGCGTTCTATTTCATGTTCGTCATCTGCATCATAACCACGTTCAAGTTACCTGCGAATCCACCGTGCTTGACATCGAACGTCGAACCAAAAATATTCCAATAGTCCTCGGTGCACAATCTCATCAAAGAGAATGTTCCCAGTGTTGTGTAGCTCGTTGATCAAGGCAAAGAACAGCCCAGTGGTGTCTTCGTTGTCATTCAATGCCCAAATATTTGGTGCATTGCTTGCGGTGCTTTGTGCATCCGAAAACTGAGACATACACCCACACGGTTTGTAATTTGCTGACTTTACTTAGATGTATGAGAGATTTTGATGGTAATTCACGTGGTTCTACAGGAAATATGATTCTTCTTGTCTTCCACGCTCCAAGGACAGCACACAGCTTGTTGTTCCTCCACGCCTGACCCACGGCTTGTTGTTCCTCCACGCCTGACCATGGCTTCCTCGCGAGCAAAGACCTCTTCTACGAATCTCCACGCATAGCAAGCATCCACGCATAGGTTCAGCCTGACAAAAAAAGAATCTCCACGCACAACAAGCATCCATGCACAGGTTCAGCACAGCAAAAAAAGAATCTCCACACATAATGCACAGAGGATGCACCAGCAACTCCCACGTACTGAGCGAAGGGCGTCTTCATGCACTCGCGGGGCGTAGGTTCTTCTTCGATCTCCATGCTTTGGTACCAGTAGAAGGCACTCCAAATAATGATTTGTATATTGCTATGTTTGATAATACAAAAGAGCAAGCCTTATATAGGCTGCGAGAGAGGGAGCATGGCGAAAGCTTGATTACATAGCTGTTTATTAAACAAATACAAACTAAAATGTATTAAAGCGCTAACACTTCCTTCTAGAGATAAACGCAAGACCTTGGAAATAAGCTTAGGATAAATGGTAAAGGAAAATTACCGAACCGGACATGGTCCTCCTTCCATGTTTTCACCACCACATCACTAAGCTTCTCATAATGGCCATCTAAAATATTGGAAAAGGGCAGCATGTCCGCCTTTTTGAGTAGATTTTATGCCTCGATAGACATCTCCTACCTCTTGCAGGGTTCAGTGCAAACTAAGTCTCCCCCCATGCTACTGGCTTTGTTCTTCCTTCTGTTCTGTAAAATGATAACTTCCCGAGTCCTATCTTCACACTTCCAAAGAAAAAATATGTCCATCCCGCTTCCTTCGAGAGAAGAAAAGAAATTTAGCATGATTGCAGTAATCATGGAAGATTGTCATGAGTCTAAATAAATTTTGCCTCCTCATTTGTGGAAGTGTTAAAATTTAAACGTTCCCTTTTCATTATTTCAAAAAATTTGCATGCATCATGATGGGATCCTCTACCACCTTTATACCCCTAGTATTCACCCCCAAATTGGCCATGCAATCCATGAGAGAATTTCCTTCACGGTACACATGATTAAAGGAACTGGCCTTAATAGGATGCTATAATTTTATTTTTATTTATGAAGTCCTCAAAAGATAAAGAGGGTTGAAAACTTTCTTTCAAACAAGAAATGATATAAAGAGAGTCCCCTTCCACTTCTAGATGTGTTAAGCCTTTCTCATTAGATAACTTCATCCCCCAGAACATTGTAGCAGCCTCAGCAACATTGTTAGATTGGAGGAAAAGATTGAAGAAGTCTTGCCCCTCTTTTGATTCTCAGGTTGCATATATTCTCACCAAGCCTCTCGGCAAGGTGAAGTTTGATTTGTTTAGGGGGTACATTTGTAAAAGCAATGTATTAAGGGGGGGAATGTTAGCAAGTTAATACATTAGTTAGTATTTGTTATCCGACAGTTGAATAACCGTCTACCTCTCGGCTCTCCTCCTATCGGCCTATTTAATGGCGTGCATTGTATTCATTTAAATAGCAATAGCAATATACATATATCTTCTTACAGCGTCCATCATTAATGTGCTAACATTCCCCCCCTTAATACATTGTTCTTACAAGTGTACCTCCTAAACAAATCAAACTTCACCTTGCCGAGAGGCTTGGTGAGAATATCTGCAACCTGAAAATCAGTAGGGCAATACTGGAGCTAAATTTGGTGGTTCAAGACCTGTTCACGAATGTAGTGACATTCGACCTCAATATGCTTTGTTCCCTCATGGAAAACAGGATTCTTCACAAGCTTCAACACACCTTGATTGTCGCAGTGAATGATGGGAGGTTTCTCTTCAGGAATCCCTATATCTGCAAGAATGCGACGTAACCAAATTGCTTCGCACATAGCTCCTCGTGCGGCACGGTATTCAGCCTCAGTGGATGAGAGAGCAACAACATTTTGCTTCTTGTTGATCCACAAGATAGGTCCAGATCCGAGATGAAAAACATATCCTGAAGTGGATTTCCTGTCATCAATGGATCCTACATAGTCTGAGTCTGTATATCCCTATAAGAAGAACTGAGTGCTCTTCTGATACTCCAGACCAAAGTCAAGCATGCCTCGGACATATCTCAACACATGCTTTGCTGCTATCCAATGACATTTCTTCGGCTCTGCATAAAACGGTGAGATAGCTCACAACAAAGAAAAGATCTCGGTGCTACGGTATAAGTCAAGTAAATGAGACTCCGCACAAGCTGCCTATAGTGAGTGCCATCTACGTGGTGAATCCTAGAATCTAGATAGTTGCAAACCTTTTTCCATAGGTGTGAACATTGGTTTACAATCGACATCCCATACTTTTCAGGAGTGTCTTGGCATATTTCATCACGGGAGATGAAGATATGATTCTTCTTCGCCATATCTCTAAGCCAAGACAATAGTGAAGTAGCCCCAAATTAGTCATGTCGAAGGATTTCTTCAGATCATTCTTTACATCATCTACAAGATTGTCGAATCTGACAAAACCGAATGACAATCTCGGTTCCTAACTTCTTGATATACAAATTTGTATCTGAGGGGCTACGAGTGAATCCATGCTGCAATAGGTGATCATCAATTTTATATACCATGCCCTAGGTGCTTGTTTAATTCCATAAAGAGACTTTATCAGACGACATACCTTGTGTGGTTGATGCTTGTCTACAAACCCTTCAGGTTGGGCCATGTACACTTCTTCTTGTAGATCACCGTTTAGAAAAGCACTCTTGACATCCATCTACTGAAGTTTCCATCCATTTTGTGCTACCAGTGCACATACAACTCTGATGGTTTTGATCTTCGCAGTGGGTGCAAAGGTCTTGTCATAGTCAATTCCTTCTTGCTGAGCATAACCCTTTGTAACAAGTTGTGCTTTGTGTTTGTCGATTGAACCATCTGCCTTATATTTTATTTTGAAAACCCATTTTCAGCCAATGGATTTCTTACCTGGAGGCAGATCGACAAGTTCCCACGTCTGATTCTGAATCGGGAATCATATTCAGCATCCATAGCCTGTTTCCACTGTGGTTGGTCTAATGCCTCACGAATAGTGTCAGGTTCGGTGCTCTCAACAACTGAACTCATGAGTGCAAAATTTACCTCATGTCTAGCTTGACTTCGTGTTCTAACTCCCATAGAAGTACCAGGAAGTGAGTTCAGGTGTGCATCCTTGATAGTACTCTGGACCCATTTCAGATGTTGGTGCTGCTGATGTGAAGATGTGTTTTCCAGTGTGCCAAGATCAATGAACAAGTCTCCACTCAGCTCTTCTTCTCTCTGAGAAGAATCATCTTGCTCATCATCTGGATGTGTGAGCAATCTATGTGACGAGGTTGGTACTGGATCTCCATTGTGTGGCAGGGAGTCAAAGGATGACTCATCACATACCACATCTCGACTCTCGTAGATCTTCTTCGTCTCAGGATCCATGAGACGATATGCCTCTGAGATATCACTATACCCCAAGAAAAGACATGGCAGTGTCTTTGGATCGATCTTCTTCCTTCTCTTATCTGGAACATGCATATATGCAGTACAACCAAAAACTCTCAAATGATGAATAGAAGGTTTACGACCAGTCCATACCTCTTCCAGTGTCTTGTTCTGCAAGATCTTCGTGGGTGCCCGGTTGAGTAGATACACTTCTGTCTAGACTGCTTCTTCCCAAAACTAATCCTCCAACTTGGCAGTCGAAAGCATACAACGAGCCATCTCCATGACATTCCTGTTGTGGTGCTTGAAAATCATGTTCTCTTGGGGCATGTAGGGTGCAGTCAAATGTTGCTGAATGTCATGCTGCTTCAGGTATGCTAAGAACTTCTTTGACACAAATTCCCCCCCTCAATCTGAGCGGAGGAGAAGAAGAGGCTTCCCAGACTGCCTGGTGGCTTGCTGGTAGAAGGTTTGGAAATGTGCAAGTGCCTCACTCTTCTTCCGAAGGAAATATACCCACATTTTCTGTGAGTAATCATCAATGATGAGATGAAAGTATGTAAAACCTTGGCAGCTCATTTGGTAGGGGTCTGCACAGATCGGTGTGAACGACTTGAAGATGCTCGTAGAATGATACGAGCTCTGTTTGAATGGACCTCTATGTTGTTTGCCTGCAAGACATCCTAAGCAAACAGGTAAGGAATGGGAGAGTGGAGGAAGCCCTCTTACCATTTCCTTCGCACTGAGCTGATGCAGAGCCCCGGCAGAAAGATGACCATATCGAAAGTGCCAAAGTGCAGTGGACTCCACCGTTGATGAAGAGAGAGCAACACTAGATGAAGTGACCGCATCCAGTGCAAATAGACGGCCCTTCAGAAATGCTTGAGCAATGACTGACTCTTCTTGGGAAATGATGCAAGACTTGACCCCTTTCTCATCAAAGAATTCAACCTGCATTCGATGGTTAAGAAGTTGACTTACATACAAAAGATTTCAAGTCAAACCTAGAACATATAGAACCTTTGTGAGTGTACATCTTCGTGTTCCAAGAGGAATGATGACATCACCATCCCACGCTGCAATATACTCTTGATTATCTGCTGCAATGGTGATCCGATCTCCAGTGGACCGATCACTCAGAGTATGGAACAACTTCTTATTGCCAGTCATGTGTTTGTTGGTACTGAATCAATCAACTAGACATCTTCTGATGGCTGCAAAGTCTATGAGACTAGAACAATGTCAGAATGAGTCGTATCTAGTACCTCTTCATCGGAGGTGGTATCCTGCTGAGCAGCAATGTGGCCCTTCTGCCTCTGATTACAAGCATGCCATCGAGATTTCTTGGAATATCCCTGGCCAGAAGTTCTCTCTTCACCAGAGTTTCCATACTTGCGACCATTGTAATAACAGTTTGCAGTCATGTGCGTATCCGTGGAGCAAATGTGGCACCACCGATCCACCTTATGATTATGATGCTTCTGGGGTGGCCGCTGTGAAGATGGCTGCTGAGCATGCTGCTTCTTATTCTGGGGGGCTGATTGCCCTTGCCGAGGCTTATGTTTTTGCCTCGTGATGAGAGCCTTGTCTTCGAAGGCTTCTTGTACATTTTGCATGGCTTCTTCCTGCTGGAGATAATTCTCCAGGGTTATAAAACTCACCTCCTGTTGAGTGATTTTCAACGTGGTGATCAATGTCTGAAATCGGGAAGGAAGAGCTCGCAGGGTGAGTGGGACTAGTAACTTGTCGTCCACTAGTTCACCGAGTGCAGAGAGTTTTGCACGTGACTCAGCTACACACTGCAAGAAGACTTCTACTAATTTTCCATCATGCATACTCATCGTATGAAGCTTTGTTTGATGTTGCAAATTTTTCGTCAGATTATTAGCTTCATAGATGGTACACAATGCGCTCCACGCCCGAGAAGAAGCGGTTTCTTCCCGAATGTATGACAACACCTCATCAGAAAGACTCAGGGTGATGAGCATTAGCGCTTTCGCATCATCCTTTTCATATTTTTCCAACAGATTAGCATCTGTGGGAGGGGCGTCTTTGCCAGAGACAATCCCCCAAAGATCTTCGAATTGAAGAATCATCCGCATTTTGGTTTTCCATGTGGTGAAATTTGGCCCTTTCAAGAGTTGGGCATCGGATAGCAATATTTTTGGAGCAGACATTTTCAAAAACTCAAAAATGTATTTTATTTATTTATTTATTTTTCAAAAATGGCTACAATGCTTACTGAAGGAATCTATCCCGAAGATGGGCTCTATAGGCTCGTGCAGTGAGACGCCGACGCTCCTGTGGGCGTTCTATTTCATGTTCGTCATCTGCATCATAACCACGTTCAAGTTCTGCACGAATCCACCGTGCTTGACATCGAACGTCGAACCAAAAATATTCCAACAGTCCTCGGTGCACAATCTCGTCAAAGAGAATGTTCCCAGTGTTGTGTAGCTCGTTGATCAAGGCAAAGAACAGCCCAGTGGTGTCTTCGTTGTCATTCAATGCCCAAATATTTGGTGCATTGCTTGCGGTGCTTTGTGCATCCGAAAACTGAGACATACACCCACACACAGTTTTGTAATTTGCTGACTTTACTTAGATGTACAGAGATTTTGATGGTAATTCACGTGGTTCTACAGGAAATATGATTCTTCTTGTCTTCCACGCTCCAAGGACAAAGACACTGACTTGTTGTTCCTCCACGCCCACGACTTGTTGTTCCTCCGCCATGACCATGGCTTCCTCGCAGGCAAAGACCTCTTCTCTGAATCTCCACGCATAGCAAGCATCCACGCATAGGTTCAGCACAACAAAAAAGAATCTCCACGCACAACAAGCATCCATGCACGGAGTTCGGCCAAGACAAAAAAAGAATCTCCACGCATAATGCACGAGAGGATGCACAGCAAAGAACTCCCACGTCTGGCGAGAGGACGTCTTCATGCACTCGCAGGACGTAGGTTCTTCTTCAGTCTCCATGCTTTGGTACCAATGAAGGCACTCCAAATAATGATTTGTATATTGCTATGTTTGATAATACAAAGAGCAAGCCTTATATAGGCTGCGAGAGAGGGAGCCGCATGGCAGAAACAGTTACATAACTGTTTATTAAACAAATACAAACTAAAATGTATTAAAGCGCTAACACTTCCTTCTAGAGATAAACGCAAGACCTTGGAAATAAGCTTAGGTGAAATGGTAAAGGAAAAATTACCGAACCCAGACATGGTCCTCCTTCCATGTTTTCACCACCACATCACTAAGTTTCTCATAATGGCCATCAAAAATATTGGAAAAGGGCAGCATGTCTGCCTTTTTGAGTAGATTTTATGCCTCGATAGACATCTCCTACCTCTTGCAAGGTTCGGTGCAAAATAAGTCTTCCCCTATGCTCTTTGGCTTTGTTCTTCCTTCTTTTATGTAAAATGATAACTTCCTGAGTCCTATATTCACACTTCCAAAGAAAAAATATGTCCATCCTGCCCCTTCGAGGAGAAGAAAAGAAATTTAGCATGATTGCAGTAATCATGGAAGATTGTCATGAGTCTAAATAAATTTTGCCTCCTCATTTGTGGAAGTGTTAAAATTTAAACCTTCCCTTTTCATTATTTCAAAAAAATTGGCATGCATCATGATGGGATCCTCTACCACCTTTAGACCCCTAGTATTCACCCCCAAATTGGCCATGCAATCCATGAGAGAATTTCCTTCACGGTACACATGATTAAAGGCGGCCTTAATAGGATGCTATAATTTTATTTTTATTTATGAAGTCCTCAAAAGATAAAGAGGGTTGAAAACTTTCTTTCAAACAAGAAATGATATAAAGAGAGTCCCCTTCCACTTCTAGATGTGTTAAGCCTTTCTCCTTAGCTAACTTCATCCCCAGAACATTGCAGCAGCCTCAGCAACATTGTTAGATTGGAGGTCAAGATTGAAGAAGTACGCAAGAAAAAACCTACCTTGGGAGTCCCGAAGAACACCTCCACCCCCATATTTCCCAAGATTACCTTTCGCAGCACCATCGAAATTGAGTTTAAAGAAGCCATCCTTAGGAGGATTCCATTTAATCCCTGAATGAGGATTACTTCTTTTGGATTTAGGGTCACTTGTAAGGTTCCAATTCTTAAAGAAAGGAAGTTCATTGTCACGGATTTCTATTTCATTTTGCCTCAGTATAGATAAGTTGTTTCTAACAGCCTATAAGAGTTTGTTAATAGTCACCCTAATAAGAATTTTCTTGTTCTTGAAAATCCTTCTATTTCTTTCTTTCCATAATTCCTACCATAGGTGACCCAAACTCATAACCCAGAGATTTTAAGTCCTCAACTGAAGAAATGGCAGCTCCATTGAATTCAAGCATCCTATATCTCCTTAGGAATAATCTAGAAGACCGAGAAACAACCCGGAATAGAAGAAAGCATAAGATGGGCAAAGGGGCATTCCAGGAGAAAATGATTCACAGTTTTCATATTCTCTTCACACAGAACATATTCGCTTCACACAGAACATATCTATTGGTCATCTGGAAACCTCTTTTAGCCATATTATCAACAGTGAGAATTTTATTCATTACCGAAAGCCGGTGAAGAAATTAACCTTTGGGGTTATGTTCTTATTCCAAATCTTACCATCATTTAAATCATGTTCACTAGTCCCTTCCTCAAAAAATAGGGAATAAACAGATTTGATAGAGAAATTACCACTTTGATCTTTTCCCGGACTATTCTATCCGGTTCTTGCTATTAGAAGAAACATAATTTTTAGGAAATCATTGAACCTACTCAAATGATCATTGAATTCTGTATTTCTAGTTCAATATTTTCCATTTCGAAAGTTGTCATCATCAACCATATAGTTAATGATTTTATCACCATATTTATCTTCAAGTGACTACCAATTTGGGAGAATTGATCTTTAAGAATAAAATTTCTAGCCCATTTATCTTTCTATAAACTTATCTCGTTTCCATTTCCTAATTTCACACATCGCCCCTAGCCACAATTTATTTTTTCCAGTTAATAGCTTTCCATATGCATGCAGTGAAGGATGTCGGTTTAAAATCCATCTCTTGTCATTAATATCCATCAAGTATTTTTTCTTTATAATTCTAGTCCACACTCCATTTTCCTTAGTTAACCTCCATCTAGTTTTTTGCAAGAAGGGCTTTATTCATTTTTTTGAGTCTCTAAGACCAAGTACCACAAGCCTTTTAGGTTTAAAAAATTTGTCCCTGAGCCACTAGGGGATTATTATTTTCTTTTAGTGTCACTCCATAAGAAGCTTTTTGAATGTTTTCCAGTTTATCCCCAACACTACCATGAAGTTGGTAGAGGGACATGGCATACATCGTTAGACTCTGAAGATAACTAATGAGTAGGGTAATCTTGCCAAGGCCTAGGATAAGACATTAGCTTTCCAACCAACAAGTTTTCTTTCAAATATTTCAATTAGGAAGTTCCAATCTGAACTTGATGGTCTCTTAACCCCAAGAGGGATACCAAGATAAAAGGTAGGGAAGGATTTGAAATCACATCCCAAAATATTTCTATCTTCTTACAACAATTATCCATAGTATTGAGGAAGAAGAGCGAGCTCTTTCTAAAATTTACCATTTGTCCCAAAACTTCCATATAGTCATCAAGGAGAGATTTTATTTTCCTTGCTTCAGGGATAGAAGCTTCCCCCACCAGAAAGGTGTCATCAATGAAATGCTGATGTGAAACATTTTCCATCTCCCTTGCTAGAGAGATCCCTTTGAGAGAACCATTCTCAGTTTCAACATTTAATCTTCTGCTTAAGGCTTCTTTAGAGAATAATAAAGAGGAAGGGGGAGATGGGATCGCCTTGCCTCAAGCCTTGAGAGCTAGATAAAAACCCAAAGTAAGACCCATTGATGAGAATAGAGAACCATACATTAGAAATACAAGTCTTGACCAGATTCCTAAAGGAAGCATAAAATACTTGCTATTTTATTAATAGTAATAATAAATGGTTATTACTATTAATAATAATAATTAATTTATTCTAAAATTTGAATTAGATAAAGTTGTGAACTAATATATATATGTATAAATTTTATAACAAAAAGAGTTTTTTTCTTTTTTAACCACTTAGGCTTTTGTATTAAGGAATGGAGTGGGGAGGGGTCGCTAACCCCACCCCCACCCCATAGTATTTGGGATGGGGGTGGGGTTAGCAACCCCCCCCACTACTTTTCCATTAACTTAAAACGGTGGGGCCGGAGCCCCCACCTAATACATACTAAATGTTTGTCTCCTTAAACTGTATTTGAGTACTTTGCATAGTTGCTGCAAATAAAATCTACGAACCCTCCTTAGCACATGTGTTTAATCATTTTAAATACATATATACATACATACATATATACATATATATATATATATATACATATACATACATATATATATTTGTATGTATGTTTTTAAATAAAAAATTAAAGAATGAAATTTTGGGTTTTTATGAATTTTTTTTATTAAGGGTAAAAATAGGGTTGAGGGGACCCTAACTGTTCAATGAGAGAAAGTGGAGATAAAAATATAACACTAAGGAAAATAAAGGGTTTCCTCTTCCGAGAGGCACGAGAGAAACAAACAACGAGAAGTCCAACTAACGGTAAAAACAAACACATAAAAACACTAACCATGACACTTCTTCCCATGGGAATGAAGACACATCTTAAGGAGTCAATAACCTTTCCTTTATTTCTTCTATTCATAGTAGACCAATCATCACTGTATTTGGATTAACATTTTCATTTGAGCGAACTGGTATACAAAATTTAAATATTATTTTCACCCACTGATTGAGAAACCTTGAAGAAGGAGGAGGAGAAAAAGACTCCAAACCTACTCATCAAGAAGAATCCTTCTCTATAGGGGTAGAATAAGGGGTTATCTCTTGCTTGAGAGCCTCCACTTCCACATCCTTAGATCCCTCTTCTAACTCTAAATCTAAGTGACATTTTACAACCAAATGGCAAGAATCAACATTCTTCCACCATGAAGATTGATCATTGGTATTTTTCTTCTCTAACTTATAATCCACCGCTAAATGTCCAGGGGAAAAGAAAATCCGACATCTGAAGGGTAAGCCTTCATAGTCAATGTTTGGAGTCCATATCCTATTAATATAAATATATGGAATATAAATATATTTATACATATATGTATATATATATGTATATGTATATACATGTGTATATTCTTAGTGAGAGTATTCACGATAGAAAAAAAATGTAAACACTTCAGAATATAGATTTAATGGGTGAATGGAAAATACCCAAATGGGTATTCTATTTAACTATGCTTATAACAAAATGAAAAAATTTACAATCCCTTGGATAGGGAGGAATAGGAAATTATAACAACTAGAATAAATAATATTGGGGGATGTGTATATCCATCCCCCAAGCTTGCAACCTCCTCATCCATGGCTTCCTCCTCTCCCATACCTTCCCTTAACCTGCAAAACCAAGAAATGAGAGAGAAATGAGAAAAGGAAAAGGATAAAGGCCTTCCTTAAGGATTTTTAGGGTTGCTTTGAAATCCCCTCATCCAATGGTCCATATTGTTTTCATCCAAGGGCCAAGATTGTCCCCTACAATAGTTAGGTGGGGGTAGGTGGGGTGATCATTTGATCACATGGGTCTCCTTTTTGAAAGGGGCCACTAGTGTGTGTTGAAAGTAATTAATTTTATTGTCTTTTTATCCTTGAATTAAATTAAATAAACTCTACCCTTATTAGTTTAGTTTACTTTTGCAATGGAGAATTAATTAATTAGCTTAGTATAAATGAAAGAGCTATTTTGACTTGAACTTTAATTATTTAATTTTGCATGACCTTAGGAACCTAGGTATTAAATTTATTTAGGATTAATGGAATGAAATATTTTAAACTCAACTATAGATTTAATCAATTCTCTTATTTAATATTATTATTTATTTAATGTTGCAATGGTCGGTAATTAACCCTGGGTTTTAGTTAAGCATTGCATTCGGCCTTTAACAAAAAAATAAAATTTATCCCATAATTTTTCCATTATAATATTTGTTTGGCTTTGGGTTTCATGTAAAAAAATTTACGGGTGTTACATTTTGTATCGAGCCATGGGTTTAATGTTTGGACGCTTAGGCACACCAGAAAACATGAAACAAAAACAAATAAAGTGCTATCTAATATTTCCCCTCAGGAAAAATTGAACAAAAATCACCTTGAACAAGGGAAAATGGAGAGGTTGGTTCGGTTAGGTGAGCTCACATTGGATTCCAAAAATCAAGTTGCATGTAGGCTTGACAATGGAAATGTAAGGCTAAAAAATTAAAGGGTTGCCTAGAGGAATGTCGAAGGAGATCGAGCTCAGCGGAAGGATGAAGTTCCGAGGCCATAAAATTTAGAGTTTTGGCATTTGGTGTTTTAGAGACAAGGAAAGTGAACAATGTTTCAAATCACGAAATCAAAATGTCTGAAAGTCTGAAAGTACAAAATTTCAGACTTTTAGGTTTCAGACTGCAGGAGTCTCAGAGCACAAAGTTAGAGAAATGGAGGGAAATCCTAAAATCTGAAACTCTGAAATTTTCAAATTTTTGACTTTCGGGTTTTTGAGTTTCAGAGGTGCGAGAATTTAGGGTTTCGGAAGTCTTGGTGGTAAAATGAGAAAAGGGACCAAAATGTATGAAATACAAAAAGTTTGAATCTCGAAAGGGTTAGGATTTTAGAAGTCAATGTAGGTTTCAGGGTCAACGTTGCAACATTTTCTGACTTTGGAGGTTCATGGTTTCGGACCTCGGAGGTTCGGGATTTTGGGTTTCAAAGTTTTAGAACTCTCAAGGCAATTTGAGCGATGAACAATGAAAAAGTTATGAAAATGAAAAATGTCGAAAGTCTAAAAGTGTGAAATTTTAGAATTTCAAGTTTGAGAATTCGGAGTTTCGGACTTTTGGAACTCTCAAGAAAATTTTCATGCATTTTGGACTCTAAAAGTAATAGAGCCAACCACCTATCATTTTTACATAATGAAACCTTGACCTTAGACGACCATTGTTTATATCTAAATTGATTCTCCTTGGGCGAGAAACATCACAGATTAAAAAGATACTTATAGATAGATGAATCATGGTATAAGTAATTCAGCAGCCTAGGAGGGGATTGAAGTGACTCTTTCTCACTTAGGTGTTGCGAAATGGATAGCACCATCATTAAGGATTTGATCTATCCTCACTACTTTAGGTCATGCCTTTCGACCAGGGTGAGAGGACCCACTTTGTAACCTCTGTTGGTGAAGGACATGAAGAGATCCTTCTTTGCACAATTTCTATGGGAATCTTGAGAAAATATTATCAATACACCACAATTTAACTCTCACGAGTTGTCACTTCTAAAGAATGGAGATATTTTTTGAACAAGGTTCGGAGTTACTAAGGACTTTTAAAACTTTCTTGCTTATGTTACTTTGGCGGTATAATTTATTCATTTGTGGATACACAGCACAAACAGGGGTATTTCGGGTAGGATTTATAGTTATTTTAGGTAGGATTCATGGATACACAACACAAACAATGGTATTTCGGAGTACGATTCGTGGTAAACATGGGTTTGTGGATACACAACACAAACAATCTTTATCAACATAGTGTAAGTAGAATGATTTTAAATTTTTTATTTCATTACAAGATGAAGGCTCTTCTCATAATGAAATTGCAAATGCCAAAATACTAACGCATGGATGAGATCTTGTGTTATTCGAAGGGATTTTAACATAATATTGCAACAGGGAAATCAAAACCATTTGAAAGACATTCTTAAATAAAAGCGAGACACAATTTTACCCAAGATCAACACAAATTAATTTGAGATCTATTAGATTTATCGTGCAAGGGAAATTTTCTTGAATAATCTCGAGCTTTTCAATAGTTTTACACTTTGACCATCTTGGCGTGATCAAATCTAAAACACAAGAGATTAACAAGGTTCTTAGATGGTCACTCGGGAATATGGGATTTCTCAAATTGTATCGTAAAATTAACGCCCAACCATTTGCAAGAGTATCCTCATTACATTTATACAATTCAATCCCTCACTCATCCCAAATTTCCCCAAGAATAAGAATATTCGAGGAATATTTTACTTGTTACAAATTTGTCTCAGAAAGTGATGTTTAACAAATTTACACCCAAAGTGTTAGGTGGAAAAATCAAGAACTGATCACGTTTCTCAGACCCTCAACCATGACTGGGATGTCATTCCATAACTTGTTGACAGTCCTTCTAATCATTATTTTATTATGTCATGTGAGAAATCCTCTTTTTAGTCATTATCAGGTGGCTCCATATAGCTAGATCTGACAAGTGATCATTTTCACCCTCAAGAAAACACCTTAAGAAATGTGTGCCCTCACATGGATGCCTACATTCATGCCTCTCAGAAATGACTTTCCTCACATGGTTTATACCACATACCTACACTGCGAGTCTGATTCAACCAAGTGCAAAGAGGAGCAAGTAGAAACCTCCACATGTTTCCTTGGCGCAATTGCAAAGGTGAAGTCCAGAGACAATTTCCCAAATGAGTGTGGGCCTTCCATAGTTTTCAAAAACCTAGAGAATTGCATTGGTTGTTTAAAATTCATAGTATAGGAAGTCGCGAGAGGAAGCTTCCATGTTTCTATTCAAAGCACAACTTCAAAGATAAATTCTAGATGTGGGACCTTGAATGAGCGCAAGAAGCTCTCCACGTGCCTTAGGCCCAAGAAAATTTCCTTGGCCTTTGAAAAAAATTTAGTAAAGAGAGGACCCATTGGAAGCCTCCACGTGTCTCTTCAGTGCACATTTGATATGGTGCCCAAAAGTGGAGACTCTAAACAATCGTGAGTTCACCAAGTGTCTAGGGTCCGACAAAGTTGCACAGGACTCTCGAAATATTCTAAGTATAGGAAGATCCGGTGAAAACCTCAACATGTCCCTTTGGCACTCTTTCGAAGTAAATTTCAGGGACATGTCTCCAAATAGGCATGGTCTCTCCACATGTCATAGGCCTTAGAAAGTTTCTTGATAATTTTAATTAAAGAGAGGAGAAAGTGGAAGCCTCCACGTGTCTCCTTGGTGCAACTGTAAAGGCAACACCCGGAGGTGTATCCTCAAATCAATGCAGGCCCTCCACGCATCCATGGTCTAAAAAAATTGTACCAACCACTTGAAGAAAATTTGAAGTATGGGCGGGGCGGTGGAAACCTCTACATGTATCATTGGTGCAACTACAAAGATAAGACCCAAAGGTGGATCCTTAAATGAGTGTAGGCCCTCCACGTGAAAAATATTTGAGTTGAAGCAGGCAAAAAACTTCAAAATGCTCGGTGACCTACCTCTTTGCTACCAAATTTTGATGTGGACCCTAGTGGATTTGCGGATTATTTCATAACTTTACTCCCTTATACGAGAAAGGAAAAAATCTAAAAAATGCTCGGTGACCCACCTCCCCACCTCAAAATTTTTATTTGGGCCCCATCGATTGTCACAACTCACTTTATACCTTTACATATTTTGAAAACAAAGCTTAAAAACTCTAAAGTGCTCCCATGAGCCGCTTCCTTGCTTTGACTTTTTAAATGCTGACTCAAACATGTGACATCACTCTGCCTCCTATGGGGTTGTGGATCAATTTATAACATTGCTCCTTTTTCACAAAAGGGAAAAAATCTTCAAAATATTTTGATGATTCACTTCTCCACCTTTGTCTTGAAAAACAACCACGTGTCCATCTTCGAGGTCAAAGTAAGAATTTTTTCCTGCTACTTCATTTCTATTGAATAACCAATTAGATATTATCAGGGCCAAAGGGCCAATTTGGTATTTTTACAAATGTGACAAAAGTGAAAAGTTTCACCAAAAAGACCCACTAGGCCGCATCCAATTAAAAAGGACCATGTTTCCATAGATGTTGGGACAAAAATTGACAGGGAAAACATGACTATGGAAAAATAAAAGTAAGGGGAAACCCTGAATTCATGCCCAAATTACAAATTCTTTCTCATGGATAGAGAAGCGGTAAACAATATCGGCTCAACGTGATCCTTGACCAAAGGAAAGGACTGACCATGGCAACCAAATGAAGGAAAAAAATTTCATGCATCAATATAGGGAGACAGAGAAAACTTCAAACCATGTGGATTGAGATGTTTTGAACAAACAAGGTGAGATTAAATTAAGCACCAACATTGGCTCTAACTCAGGGATGGGCACTCCCTGTGAGTTCCGCAAGAACAATAGACTAGACCATGTGCCAAAAAATCCATTGGGAAATGGATTCAAAAACAAGCTTGCGAGAGCAGAAAGAAAATAACCAAATCCCCCAAGACAAACTGAGAAACCAACAAAAACTGGTCACCAAGGACTAGGAAAAACCAAAATAGAAAAACATGAAAATAGAGAAAAAACAAAATATTATACACTATACAATGATGTGCACCCTAATTCAAAGAAAACAATCAAGGAAAATTTTCAAGTTCCTTCGATTTTGGATATGACCATGCTAAGTAGTTCTGATATGTCTTTAACAATTGGTCATATAATTGTTTCTCTTTTCCATCAAAGTTTCTATCTAACCACATTTTTTTAGGCTTATCCTTTGTTCCTAGGTCAAGTTTTTCAACATCTCTCGAGGCTGCATCAAACATCAAAGTCCCAGGAAAATCAACTTGCTCAAGATATCTGCATTGATCAATTTCATACTCCTTGAAAATAACATAGCTCACAGAGTTATCAACATCAATTTTTGTGTGCAATACTTCATAAGAAGCATTTTTGGGGTCCTCAATGAGATATAACATTTTATTTTCACCATATAACTTCACAAGGCTGCCTTTAATTGGTATGGTTGCATAAGACATGTCCATTTGCACACTTCCACCAACACTAGCTTCCTACTTTCTGGATAATAACATCCCCCATTTAGTAGGACAATCCACAATTACTACATTCAAAGTTAAGTAATTTCCTACATAAGATTCTAATTACACTTCTAAGCCCTTGACACATCCAACTATTGGAACCTCTCTTGAATCCATGGTAGTAAATTTCCCATAAGCTGTTGTTACTTTGATATTTAAATCATTCATGACCTCAAGAGGCATTACATTACATGAGGCTCTGAAACAAACATGCAGTTATGTAACAACCTATCCTTAATAATCACAGTAGTTAAAAATGGATCCACATTCAGCTAAGACTCAACCAAATAAGTTCCCAAATAAATCTCGGGTGTTTCCCCAGTTCCTCCAATGATTGTGGTTTTCAAATTCTAATGCGGGATGAACCTCTACATTGTTTACATTTTTCTTGTGGGTAACATTTTCTTCGTTAAGCCCCAAATACTTAAACTCCCTCTTCTTATCCTCATGATTCTAAACAATTCAACAATAGGAATAGTAATCTTTATCGACTAAATATTTGGGCTATGTCACAAGGAACATATTTGGATAAGGTAATTTTAGGAGGACGGTATACAAATTCATCTGATGGCATGGGATTTTTCATATTCTGAGCATAGGAAAGAACAAAAGATTTATTTGGGGTGATAAAGCCTTTGATAGATGCATCTTTTTTAGGGGTTTCCTTAGGGATAATGGTAAGCACTAGAATTTTTTGTTTGTCCTGCGGCCCTAACCCTTTAGCAACCTTACTCCTGGTATTATATTATTTTTCTTGGGAAATTACTGCATTCATTAAAAATTATTTCTCCTCTTCTAAAGGAATTCCTCCATCATACTTTTTAATCATTAATGCCATTAAGTACTCAAAATCATTATTAGGAAACTCAAAATCTTGTACCATATAAATTTCAAAAGTATGAGTGGAAGGAAGAGGTAATATCCGGTGAATGCAATCCCATAAATCCATAGTAGTTCTGGCACTTATTAGTTCAGTTGAGGTTGATCCCTACTATGAATTTGTATAGGAATCCATCATGCATGCATCATCATCTGTCTCGTCATCATCAACTTCCTCAACTTCTTTGTCTTCATCACATGGGTAATGGGGCAAGAAATATCTATCACACCACTCCATATCATGGACCTCTTCCACAGTAGCAACTCTAGCAGCTAAAGGATCAGGCACCAATCTATTTTCCTAAGGTTGGGGCTATCTATTTCCTGATCCCACGGGCCCTTTACCCCTATCATCTGATCTATGGTCACATCTGGGATGATTTGAAAATATTTCTTGACCTTTTGGATTTTACTAACCTTGGGAACCTTGTCAAATCCCCTTCTCTGCTCTAGCTATTTTATAGGATATTTCCTTAACAACTCCGACCAATGTTTTTACAACCTCTTCTAGATCCACAGACTTACTTAACTGAGGCTTTTTGGATTAATCAATTTGATACTCTCTCTTTTAGGAGGCTTACCAACTACCTTGATGTTATTTTCAATCTGAAAATCCATGGTGAAGGCTTGCCTCAAAGTTCCAGGGTTTTTATCCCTCAAATAATAAGTAGCCTTTTTATAAAAACATTATAATATTTTATCAAACAAGAAACATCGCTTAGCCTCGGGATTACAGGCATCCTATTCAAGGTCTTATTGAACCTAGTATTGAAGTCATGAAAAAAATTCACTAGGATTCTTCTTTATATTTTCAAATTCGAGACAAAAGAAACCTAGGATCTGTCTTATCCCCATATTACAGTCTAAAGGTTTTTTTCATTTCTATCTATGAATCTATTGAGTTATACGGAAAATATTTATACGATTACGTGTATCATCCTCAAGAGTATGAATAAACAATTTTATATACACATCCTCAAATTCAATCTCAAAGTCTTCCATCATATTGACAAAAAGTTTTAAGTGCTAATCACTATTGATAGCATTATTCCCTTGAAGTTTAGGAAGTATATTTCTAACATCTTGTGGCACTACATTTGGATATCCAGCCATACCTCTAATATTTACTAGGACCAAAAGTATTCACAAAAAAAGGAGGTATGGGTGGGGAAATTTGAGCCATATCTTGTTTTGAGGAGGTGATCTTACAAGAGATACAAAATGATGAGGGACAAGGGGTCTTTGGAACACAGGAGTATAATTTTCAAAATGAATGTCTTCTAAAGACTCTATTTCATGGAAAACCCTATCAAATTTGGAAAATATAGGGACAGAATGAGAATCACACTTATCAAACAAAAATGAAGGCCCCTCTCTAATTGGAGAATTAATATCCATATAAAGATTCCCGATTTGGAATCACTTGAAGAATAATTTTAATTCTCAACTACGGGTTAATCACTTTTCATGATGGATAACTCTTTTCTTGATTCCGATCTCCAACTATTTTCCTGAGACTCTTTTCTCTCTGAATTTATCTTTCCTAGTTCTGGAAACAACTTTCTGGTAGGGTCTTTAGTGAAGAAAGGTCTTCTTCCTTCCATATTTGCAAATATTAGTGACATATTTCACTTAATATAGGTTAAGGCACTAGTATTTATCAAAATGTAAATCAACATAGAGTCGCCACTAAGGATTTTCACCTTAGTTGTGCAATTAATTCCTACAAAGCTTAGTAAATATTACCTTCCTCTACAATTATTTATCACTGATGATATAATTTTAGTGCAATAACCACTAGAAATTAGAAATAAGGCATAATGAACACGGAATCTTGTAAAAATCTTATAGATATTGAAAAAGGATAACATTTAAACAATGTATTTTCTCTTAGATCATGTAAGAAACATTACCAGGGCCAAATATAAAAATGCCTTTGAAGATCCCTAGAAAAGGTGCCATTCTGGTGTTGTTACCATACAAATAGGTCCCGGTGCTCAAATAATCCCTAGAATCGATGCCATTCTAGTGTTATTGCCGCATAAATTGGTCCCAATGTTCAAATACTCCCGATAACGATGCCATTCTAGTGTTGGTATGCAAATTGATTCTCCCTTAGAAGCTGAGTAGCATCACAGATTTAACAAGATACTTAGAGATAGAAGAATCATGGTATAAGTCATTATGTAGCCTAGGATGGGATTCAAGTGATTCTTTGTCACTCAGGTGTTGGAGAAATGGATAACACCTTCATTAAGGATTTGATCTATCTTCACTACTTTAGGTTGTGCCTTTTGACAAGGGTGAGAGGACTCAGTTTGTAACCTCTATTGGTGAAGGACATGAAGAGATCCTTCTTTGCACAATTTTTAGGGGAACCTTGAGAAAATATGACCAATACACCACAATTTAACTCTCACGAGTTGAATAAGGTTCAGGTTACTAAGTACTTTTAAAACCTACTTACTTCTATATATTTTGGCAATAGAATTTGTTCATTTTTGGATACACAGCACAAACATGGGTATTTTAGGTAGGATTCATGGTTATTTGAAATTTTTGGTGGGGAATTAAGAAAGATGAAGTTGATTTCACCAGATCTTTGAGAAACTTTACAACAATTGGAAAACTAATAGACAAAATGCTTTCAGAATAGCCTAAATATTCCTTCAACTAGAAGGTGTGCATCAATAGAGCCCCGTATTTGCATGGTTTCACACAATCTTTAAGAATTCAACACAAAGGCTCAAGCTAAAGACTCAATTAAACATTAACAACCCCTGGTTCATCACACCTAAGATACACTCATAGGCTTACAAACAATCTTTATCAACATAGTGGAAGTAAAATTATTTTAAATTGTTTATTACATTACACGATGAAAGATCTTCTCATAATGAAATTGTAAATTCCAAAATACTAACACATGGATGAGATCTTATGTGATTCAGATGGATTTTAACATAAGATTGTAAAAGTAAAATCAAAACCATTTGAAATACATTCTCAAATAAAAGTAGACACAATTTTGCCCAAGATCAAATCAGATTAATTCGATATCTATTAGATTTATCAGTAAGGGAAAGTTTCTTGAATAATCTCAAAGCTTGTCAATGGCTATACACTTGCAACCATCTTGACATGATCATATCTAAAACACTAGATATTAAAAGGTTTCTCAGATGGTCTCTCAGGAAGATGAGATTTCTCAAAATTTCTTGTTAAAATTAACCCCCAACAATTTGCAAGAGTATCCTCATTGCATTTATACAATTCACTCACTCACTCATTCTAAATTTTCCCCCAAAAAATAAGAATATTTGAGGAATCCTTTACGAGTTACACATTTGTCTTAGAAAGTGACATTTAACAAACTTACACCCAAAGCTACCAGGTGGATGAATCATGAACTGATCACATTTCTCAGACCCTCAACCATGACTAGGATGCCATGCCATAATGTTTTTACAGTCCTTATAATCATTCTTTTATTTTGTTGTGTGAGAAATCCCCTTTTTAATCATTTTCAGGTGGCTCCATATAGCTGGATCTTACAAGCGATCCTTTTCACCCTGGAGAATACACCATGAGAAATGAGTTCCCTCAAATAGATACATGTATTCATGCCTCTCGAAATGAGTGTCCTCAAATGGATTATACCACATACCTGCACTACGAGTCTTAGTCAACCAAGTGTAAAGAGGAGCCAATAGAAATCTCCACGTGTTTCCTTGGCCCAACCTGCAAAGTTGAGCTCTATTGGCGAGGTTCCCAAATCGAACGTGCATTTCACATGTTCGGGACTATGGAGAATTTCATCGGTTTGTAAAAATTCGAGTGTGGGAATGCCTAGTTAAAGCTTCCTATGTCCATTCAAGCCGCAACTTCAAATATGAAATCTAAAGGCGGGACCTTAAACGAGTGCAGCTCTCCACATTCCCTAGGCCCAAGAAAATTTCCTTGGCCTTTGAAAAAGTCTTAGTATAGAGAGGAGCCAACAGAATCCTCTACGCATCTCTTAACCACACTTTTGATATGGTGCCCAAAAGCAGAGACCCTAAACAAGCATGGGCTCACCAAGTTTCTAGGGTTTGACAAAGTTACAGGACACTTGAAAAATTATAAGTATGGGAAGATCCAGTGGAATCCTCCATGTGTCCCTTCAAGCAAGATTTCAAAAGTAATGTTCTGGGGCAAGTCCCCAAACAGCACGGGATCTCCATGTTTCCTAGGCCTTAGAAAAATTCTTGAGAAGTTTAAGTATACAAAGGAGCCAACGGAAGCCTCCACATGTCTCCTTGGCACAACCTTGAAAAGGTAGGACTCGGAGGTGAATCCTCAAATGAACGCAGGCCCTGCACACATCCATGGTATGAAAAAGCTGCATCGATCACTTCAAGAAAATTATAATAATGGGCAGGGCCAGTGGAAACTTCCACATGTCTCCTTAGAGAAAATGTGAAGATAGGACCCAGAGGTGGATCCTCAAATGAGTGCAGACCCTCCACGTGGAAAATATTTGAGTTGAAGTGGGAAATTTTTTTAAAATGCTCCAATGACTAGCCTCTCCACTCATAACTTTTGATGTGGGTGCCGGTGGAGTTGCAGATTATTTCATAACTTTTCTCCCTCGTACAAAAAGGTAAAAAAATGCAAAATACTCCGGTGAACTACCTTCCCACTTCTAACTTTTGATGTGGGCCCCATCAAAGTCACAAATCACTTTTATACCTTTACATCTTTTGAAAATAGAGATTAAAACCTCCAAAGTGCTTCGCCAACCCACTTCCCCACTTTGACTACTCGACTCAACCATGCAACATCACTTTGCCTCCTGCGGGGTTGCAAATCAATTTATAACTTTTCTCCTTTTTCAAAAAATGGAAAAAATCTTCAAAATGTTTCGATGATCCACTTCTCTACATTTTTCTTTAAAAATGGCCACGTGTCCATCTTCGGGGTTAAAGTAATAATTTTTCATTTCCACTTCATGTCTATTGAATAACCAATTAGATATTATCGGGTCCGCATGATGCAATTCAATATTTTTACAAATGTGACAAAAGTGACAAGTTTCACCAAAAAAACCCACCGGCCGCATCCAATCAGAAAATACCATGTTTCCATGGATGTTGGGACAAAAATTGATAGGGAAAACATGGTGTGGAAAATTTGAAGAAAGGGGAAACCCCAAATTCATGTCTAAATTACAAATTATTTCTCATGGACAGAGAAATGATAAACAATACCTGGCTCAATGTGATCCTCGACCAAAGCAAAGGAGTGAGCATGACAACCAAATGAAGGAAAAATATTTGATGCATCAATATAGGGAGATAGATAAAACTTCAAACCATGCATTACTGATCGAGACGTTTTGAAAAAATAGGGCAAGATTAAATTGAGTGCCAACAACGATAACTTTTGACTAGGAGCCGGATTTGCACAAGATAGGAATTTTTGGAAAGATCTTATTAAAAATTAATTTGAGTGAGAATAAGCCTTATTTGAGGGTGTGGACTTCTCACCTACAGAATAATTAAGGTATGGTCTTCCTTTCTTTCCCAAAAAAGAACAACACATGGAGGTATGGGTTTTGCGGCAAGTAGAACCCATCATTTTTGCAGGTGAATTCAATGCATTTCTTGGGTGGTTAGAGTAGGATTTCAAAATTCTTCTATCTCCTTCTCTCATTCTTCCTATATATTGTAAGGAGGGGCCATTTACTAAATGTTGGGTATGTTTTCTTTGCACCCTCCCTTCTTCTCTCAAGGTGTAAGTGGATTTATGGAGTTCAAACATCCCATCTAAACTATAAAATGGAATCTTTCCTCTTGGCCATTGTAATGGATGTATCAAATTTGTGGAGCAACGGGAATAATTTTGTGGATGATCTCAACCCTATCTTGTGTTCATTGTCTTCATCGATATCTCATTACAATCCTAGTTATATGTGCATAGTGGTTGTATTACATTTTTAATGGTTTGTGTTTAATGGCAAAACAAGTGTTCAACATTCCTTTGGTGCATCACCTTTGTTAGTTTAGGTTTATTTTCTTGCATCTTATTAACCCTGTCTCCTTGGCAAGTTAGAGTAGGTTTTAGAGTAGATCCTCTACAATTTGAATGTGTGCATCTGAACAGAGGAATAGGAACTGATATTCATGTCGAGAGATTTCTCGATCACAAAGTCCCACACTTTGGGAAAAGCTCGATGTTATGTAGTCACACTGAGAGTTTCAACCCATTGAGTTGTAGACATTCAGGGGTGTAGTATTACACGTCAGCATTAACCTAGCACAAATTTAAACCTATTACACACCACTATGCATGATGTTTTGAAATATAGAAATTTTAGAAAACTGAGAACAAAATCATAGCCGATTATAAACTAACTCTTTCCTTGGTCTGTGCATGAGGTGCAGACCAGATGAGGAGTTCCTATACGTGGATCTAGATCTATCATCCCCAAATCAGGTAGTAGCCGCTATCCAGCCCTAGATATTGCAGACATTACATGAGGTTAATACCACTATACGCGGAGGATTGATAGGAGGGAGATCAAGAAGGTAGGACAAGGAGCCATCAGTGGAGGCTCGTGCACCTTGACATCACGGGGTAGGTGAGAGGGTAGAGTACTCCCACATGGAATCGGTTATAATTGAGCCACTTCCTAGAGAGCTCATAGATTGAGATTTGATGAACACAAATAGGTCTAATGACCCTAAGTTGAGAGCTGATCATGTAGATAGGCTTAAAGGGTGACAATCATCTGCAACGGAGCACATTAGAGAGATACTCAAGTTTTACGCACCTCATTTTGCTAGAGACATAGGAATATTTTAGGCTAATGCATGTTTGGTTAGCTTGAGTGGATACTTCAAGCTATGGCCTTATTCTAGCAACAAAAAATCTCATGTTTCCATCCACATTCTAAGAGACGGAACCGGAGTATTGTGGAGGACTGAAGAGAAGAAGCTCCACGTCAATATTAAGACAATCAATTGTGAGCTCTTTGAGGAGCATTTCAGGTGTAGGTATATTTCCAAGAGGTTTTGTTGTCACCAAATCACTGCACCCCCTGAATGGCCTTAGAATGAATCATGACATTCAGTGTGATTGGGACACATGGGATCACCTCTCATGCTGTGGGACTTGGGCTCGAGGTGAACCTACGGAGAAGTTTTGCTTCCTCTTCCTAAACTAAAAACAAAATTATTTCTAATTCAAGAAAAATGGCTAACTAGTCCTATGGTAACATTTCATGGGATTAGGGAAAGACATTTCCAAGGAAATAAAACCTATACTAGAAGACCACTCGCCGAATACCACGGCTGCCCATACAACCGCCGGGAGCTCTTAATATGCCTTCTTAGTCCACTTGAGGGAATGCACAACTCACGCCTCCAAGACTCATCACTGACCCAGCTCTAGGCCGCTGGCCGGCTCACTGTCGAACATCCCACTGTTCTGCACAAGGCCACTGAGGAACATCACATGCCCCTATCTGTCATCCATCCATGAGTCTGCCTGAGTTGCCGCGCCGGTCACCTACGCGTGCACCGACGGGGGAAGTCCTCCTCTGAGTCCTTCCCGGGTGTGAGCCTCTACTCACCCCGACTCTGCTGACCTCTGTCACCCAAGTCCACAACACCAAGGATCCCTGCGGGGAGCACTGCTAGCTCGCCATCCTGGTAGACCGCATCACATGCGGGTGAGGTACTCTGCTTCCCTCGGCTCGATCCATCCTCTGATCTCGCCCCGATGCCATGGCCACTGACATCGGCGTGCCTACTCTTCGAGACACCCGTCTGCGTCCAGACCGCATTGACTTCACAAGTCTTCTGCCTTCGTTGTCAGCTCACCACACTGCAACGGTATCCATGATGTCCTTGACTCAGCCCACCATGTCGCGCATCACCATGTGAACCATCCTCTGTCCACTTCACTGAGTCTCAGCCTCTGCTACCGCACCCACTCCGCATCCGCGCTTCCGGCGCACTCCGATACATCTATGTGAGCACTCGACTCATCTGCGTTGTTTTAACCTCTGCAAGGTTGAGGAGCTCGCCACACTTGGCTCGCTCGCGTCCGAGTTACTTCTCCTCCGTTTCGACCTCCGAATCCCAGTCTCACTCCATCACGCCTCTTGGCTGTTTCCCACATGAACTCTGCTTCTAAGGACGTTGCCACCTTAAAGGTCTCCCCAAGTCCACTGTCACTTAACACTGGAGTCCCACTGCTGATCCACGATGCACATCACTGCATGGACATACTCCGCAAGGGTAGAGTATATCTCCAAGGTCTGCTGAACACCCCATCCTCTGAATGTCCAGTGCACCAAGTGTTCCACACTCCACTTGGTGGGGTTGTGAGTTCCCCTGTTGGTCTGTATTGTCTGCCATGCTCACCTGGCTCTTTAGGCGTGCGCTGCACTCTCAACGCAAGGCCTCTATCGTACAAGGTCTTCATGCTTCAAACCAACTCCCGCTCTGCCACTGCATCGCCCACATGAGTTGCCCAACTCGCTCCGCGTACATTGGGTATGTTCTTCGCTCCAAGACACCCTGCACTGTTCCTAAGTGCAACCAACTTAGCTCACCAACCCGCCTCGGCTAAACCTTGATTCTGAGACATCCTTGGGCTCATAGCATGGTCCTTTCATATTCCCCCATGCACAACTCTTACTCACTCCATAGCCCTCAAGAGTTGCATTGGTGCGCCACCGGGAACTTCCCGGGAGGTCACCCATTTATGCCCTGCGCGCTTAACTCGCCCAACTGGAGTTATATTGGTGCGCCACCGGGAACTTCCCGGGAGGTCACCCATTTTCAGCCTGCGCGCTTAACTCGCCCAACTCGCCCAGATCTTCTGTCAGCACATGCATGTGAGGTCGTCAACCCCAACCCATGCCTGGCCAACCGTTTGCCTCGGCCGGGAGTCCCTTCGGCTCCCTGGATAGCGCCTCGTGCACTACCCTGCGCGGATGGGGTCTGCCCATCCTGGGGGAGGCGGTCGCTCTGTGAGCATGGAGACAACCAACACAAGGACAACACAGTGAAATATAGGATAACTTTTTTTTTGAATTGCATTGACATTGACACAACACGACACAACATGTCGTCATAAGGTTATAACCAACACCAGGAATCACTTGTTACGGGGGAGACCACAAAGTCAGCACGGAAATGTTCACACCTATCAAGGACAATGTACTCTTCTTTTGACAAGACAACATGGAAGTCCAATCCACATGACACACTCACAGCTAGGGCATCCCATGAGGAATTTCTTGTTAAATTTTCTTGTTTACTAAAGTGTCTCTTAATTCTTAACTTACGTTCTTATAAAATTTCATGTAACGATTCACACAATTCTTTTCACAAGGGAGAACTTCTTTCTTTTCAATGGTTGACTAAATAGCTTAAGGCCAAGCTTTCTAAACTGGGATCATCAATTTGATGTCCAAATATTTTTATTCATTTGATTTTAGAACATTTTCCATTTCTTACAAGGTTAATTAAACTTACTCAAGCCACTAACACATGTTCCACAACTCTATTGCACAGGTGAAGGCATAAGCTCCGATTGAGTGAAAAGTACCGCTTAGGGTTCATAACAATAGCCTTCTTGTTTAAGGATTAAATTTTGACCTTGCTTAAGAAATATCACCATGAATCAAGGCAAGGGTTAACAGAACAGGACAACAGAATTTAGCTTCAGGGTCACATTGTTTACTATCAGTCTTTTATTGAGGTTAAGAGTTTATCAAGATTGGTTAAATGCTCCATCTAGACTTTACTTGATTAAGTTTGACAAAGGAGGACATTTCAAATGATAGAGAGATATTTAAGGTTTTATTAATCAATTTCCTTCCTACTTATTAAATCCTATCATCTTCTAAAATCTAACCATTGATTTCACCATGAGATCAGTTAAGGTTTCACTGTAAAAGGATAATGTTTATTAGTTTGGTGCGGGAAAACAAATGAGTAATCATATTTCATTACAAAAGATAGTTTCCTCTTGATTGTTCCAGGTCTCAAAGGTTATCTAGTAGATCACATCTACATTAATATATTCATATATATAAATTTTAGTTTAACTTTTATCAGGACTATCCAGCTCACTTTATAATACTTACAAACTCATTGCTACTAAGCCTCAGGAGGATTTACAACTCAACATTTTAACTCAAGAGCAAAGTTTAACAGTACTCATTTGTGGAAACAAAACAAGGTTATATCAATTCATTCCAACATGATGCACAAATCAAAGGGACATACCATTTCTATTGAACCATGACTAGGGAGCAAGAGAGTAATAACATGGGACATGCCCCGCTACTATTTTAAGGATTAAATTTCACTAGAATATCCCATAACCAAGCGATAATCAAATTTCATCTTTCACATGATAACCAAATAAGCCAAAGTTTCAATGATTACAACAACAATACTCTCAATACATTTACTAAGCACTGAGCGACCCTTCTTCTAAAATGTCCAAAGGCCCTTTCCAAATTTTATAACATAATACACATTCGTATAAAGGAACATCATAACCAAGATTGAAGCAATAATCTACAAGTCCTTCCATCATCTAACCACGTAAGCCATCTACAATAATTAATAACTTTGAGTCGGTTCATGAGAACTCGAGCAAGATAAGACTATACATAGCAACAATAATCTACTAGCTAACAATGCCATGAAAGGAAACATTCTATTTCAGGAAATGGATCAAAGTTCTAACCTCTAACAACCTTTTGAAACAAGATATAATTTTCAACATATCAACTAAGAAGAAAACCATAAGTTTTAGTTATGAAGATACCTCTAAAACTACAAAAGTTTGACAACCAAATACGCAAGACTATGAAATTTAAATGATTAGACACAAGAGTTGAGAGTATTAGGATTTCAATTATGTGATCCCGTAGATTACGTGATTGAAATCTAAGGTGTAACCCATCAATCCACATTCTCAAGGAGAAGTCAAAAGATTAAAACCAGACCCGATCTTAGTTGCCAAAAAGAATATAGTTTTGGACTCATTCCGTAGGGCCATAGGCCTAATATGCTATAAACAAACAACGCTGGTAAAAACAAAGTTCCATCATGTAATAAAAAAGGTTTAAAGGATGAAAAACTTATATTCAAACCCACAACCATTATATCCTCAGTAATAAGTGAATTCATAGCTAATAAGGATGAGTGGAAAGGACAAAGTAAGAATGTCAGAATAGGTATTGCCTAACGACTTACCTCTTGAACATAGCCTGGCTGGAATAGTGACAAGCCTCATTAATACCCAAGTTGAGTAGGAAATCTAGCATTCTAAACACATCCTTGCAATTTTCATAATACCTTAGATTTATAATCCTCTCGTTTTAGAGGAACATAGCCATGAATCTAGACTTAGTTGAAATTTTTCAACATCAACTCACTTCCTAATATCATAACCGATGTATACAAAGGAAAAGGTCTCTCAACTCTCCTTAATTTACATCTCATCACTAAGTTTATGGTAACCTATGCAGTGATTAAACACATAATATACCATTGAAGATAGATATCCTCCAATAACGAACTTCTATAACGATGTAATTACAATTATTACGTTCGACACATAAACAAACTATTCCATAACTTCTTTTCCCTTTTTGACAACAAAATATATTCACGACCTTCCATCACAATCATTCTAAATTTGCAATGAAAGGTCACTCATCAAGAAGGAAGTACAAAACAAGTTTGACTAAATTAAGGAACTTCATGTTACCTTAAGCAGTTGATGAAAACCTTAACTTTCACGAACCGTGAAAGATATTACCTTACTCCATCAAGGCATTATGTCTATACATGATTAAATTGATCACACAAGGAATCATCAACATACCATATCTTAACACCATAAAGGTCATTAATTTTATCAAATTTTACTCATAGAAAGAGTAGAATCAAAATGGGGTTCTATCAATAATTTATGCCCTTCTATCAACCCAGGACATATTTTCGGCCCAAAATTCCTTCTTAACAAACATATATATTGAACTTCTAATTTCCAAAAGCCCTAATAATTTGCACAATACACGAAGTGCATAATCACGCTTATCAAAATAATAATAATAATAATTTAACTATATGGTTTCCTCTAGGCAACAACATAACAGGAGACCAATACTAGTCAACGATGCAACGCGTTAAGGGCGATTACATACCGGAGTTCACAAAAGAAACATCGACATTTTTGCAGAAGGAAGTAACTTTAAAAAATATATATATATATATATATATATATATATATATATTTCATATGATCAATCAAAGCATACACTGAGAACCTTTGTTTGTTTTATATATATAGATGGGTTGATCACGTCAACAAGAACAACCAACAGAGACAAATCTAGAAGTAACAAACTATTAACCATATACTAAATGCAAATCCACAAAATCACGGATTTAAACCAATTTCTAGAAAGAAAAAGTTTCATTTCAAGAGGTTATTAGATACTAGCATATTATGTATATGGTTAGTCTATCTTGCCTGTTTTAACGCATCCACCAGTCGTGAACATCCAGCAGGGACTGCTACAGCCACATGCCTTCCGCTTTATCCTCTGCTTCACTGGTCTTTTCTTGCAATATACCACACCGGGATTCCCTTTTGAAGGCACGACTAGAAGAATGCAATAGGTGGTTGTCCAAACACTAGATTGCTTCCATGCAGCTGCTTTGGGGGTGAGAGTCGAACTGCTTACCACTCAGTCCGAGAGCACTTGTGCTAGAAAGCTAAACACCGACCATGGTTTGAAGCTCGGACACAAGACATAATGATTACATCACTCCTGGCTCTGAAAGGCATCTACCGTATTGATACACAACCTTTTCTTTCATCAGATTTGGGGACAACATCAAACTCTCGGTGCAAACATTACAGCTGTAGCTTGTAAGGTGTGATAATTCCAACAACACCCTTTATGCCTGCCAACTTAGTGACTCGTAGAAGATGCTCATATAGTTGCAAGGCAAATTGTGCTTCAGGAATATTCTGACATGATACAGATCCACGCCTAAGAGATTCTCTTCCATGAGTTACAGCGTAAAACAAGTAAAGTCTCATAAAAGAATCCTTGCAATAATTTTCATCAGGTCTCCTGGTAACTCTCTCACTGTCACAAGGTCGATTCTGACAGGAATGTCTTGAAGGAGAGTCCCGACTCAGAGGATACATTGGTATTGCACAGAAAACAACATAGTTGGACAACCTGCTCACTGGAAATGCTCACATAGGCTTCCACCAACTGTAACAAGCCCGTTCACTGGCTATTTACTGCTGCAGGCAGTTGCTGTGGATCCCCAACAAGAACACACCTTACAGCTCCCAAGGAAAGTGGAAGTAACACGCCTACTTCCCTAGCTTGTAGCTTCATCTATAACCACCATAACAAACCCATGGGCTAGGCGCTGGAATAACTTCTGGTCGGAACTAGAAACAACAGTGAACGCACTCTCAGCCTCATTGCAAAACTTGCCTCAAGGTTTGACCGAGCTTCTTCCATGTTAGATTCGTCACCTGGACAGAAGCGACTTTCCAAAATGAAAAGGAAAGACAGCTCAACTAAAACTTTATCTCGTTTTTCTGCTACAGCTGCAAGATCTTGCAACAACTGATCATGACTGGTCACGTGCAACCAGAACATCAGGATCAACACCAACGGTTCCTTGAGCTCGCCCTATAGCAGCTGTCGCACTCAGCTCTCTCTGGGCCACTGATTTTCTGAGATAAGTTTACCTATCGACCCTGTAGCTGCTGCATAAAGCCAAGCGCATTCCTCACGGCACTTTCCTAGGAGGATTTCGGTTCTGCGCTCCACTGAGACTACTGCGCACAACACGATTTTGAGGATCCAAACCCTCTCACACAACACCAGGGCGACGTACCTTCATTTCACCATCAACGAATCCACTGTCCAGAACACACTGAAGCAATTCATCTGTTTCAGCATTTGATGGAGCGCAACAAGCATTCGTGGTTTTGGGCAGAACAGTAGGTAGACCACGTGACAGCAGGTGGAGTCAACAGAAGATTTGCAGATCCAAAAATTTAATAAAAGGAGATGCGCCCCACACTCCACCGACTCCCACTATCCCACGCAACCAGGAAAGACACCTCCCAACCACCACACGCGGTCCAAGGAAGAAAACGCGGCAGCCAGTACAGTCGGCCAAGGTGGCAGGTAGAAAAAAAAAGGCTCCAATGTCCAAAGCAGGCATTACATTCTCCTCCCCTTAAGAAAGCATCGTCCTCGATGCGACATTACACAGAGGAAAGGAAATGGTACGCAACAAGGGATAGATAAAGAAGAAGACACACCCTATGGTTTAAAATTTTAGTTGGTTAAAGCACGGTCACAAGGTAGCCTTAGGAATATTTGGTAGAATTTTTAACTTTCAATGTTCTGTGAAGATTGGCAGTTCTTTCTTGTTCATCATTTCATTAGTCTCTTTCCATTATCTTTTTTTTTTTCTAGTTTTAGTTTCTTAAAGAAAAAATATCATCATTGAAGAGTTTTGATTTATTCCTTATTGTGGGTGCCCAACATGAACTGCTAACGCAAACCCTATCAGGCTCACAAGACACTACAGATTCACAAGCACACAAGTATATACTTCATGATTGTATTATACCACTAAATGTTACTCAAATACGGAATAGAATAGGCACAGTCCACATAATGTAGTACTCATCACACATCAATGACTAACATACCAAATACTCAAACAAAAGAGTACTACAATCCACCAGACATTTCCTCAATTTGCATCAATGAAAAACTCACATAACACCAAACAATGGCCATAGGTACATAGTGTCCACAAGGGGATCAATGACATGTCCACAACATCACAACACATATCCATCTGACATGAGTAACACATACATCAAAAGACCACTACCAAACATCACAATAACTCAACATATATCCTGAAACATCAATCATACAGACAAATATCATAAGCCTCCCTCAAACTCTTATGCCTCCCTCAAGTCTCTTATGCCTCCCTCAAACTCTTATGCCTCTCTCAAGTCTCTTATGCCTCCCTCAAGTCTCTTATGCCTCCCTCCTAAACCAACCAAGCATGCAAGTCCAAGCTCTTTTTTTTTTTCTTTCTCCCAATTCCTTCCTCTCCCAAAAGCAAAACAAAAGAAAATAACTCCTCAACAAAAACCTCCCATAGTCAACTCAACTCCCAAAACACAATAAATGGGTGGTTGGGTTGAATGACATCTCTCATCCACATCCATCCCTTCCCATGTGTCTTAAGGCACAAATAAATGCAAATGGAAGAAAAGTGCACTCCAAAGTCATATTTCCCTTCCCAAAACAATAAATAATCCCCTTTTTGGCTTCCCAACCCATAGATATGGTTGGTAAGGGGTTTTGGGAAGTGTGGGACAAGTTCAACTTGTCCCACAAGTCCCCCAAAATTGCCCTAAATCTCAAATTCGAGATTCAAAGGATTTGGAGTGGTCAACACTCAAAACAAACATTCAATACAAGAGGCAAACACAAGGCTCAAGGAGCCAACCATCAAAATTAATTACACCTACTAGACTTCCCTCCAAAACTTAAAATTTAAAACAAGGTGTTAAATTAATCTAAACATACTTAGCAAAAGTAATAAAAAAAAGACATCACAAATGAAATCATCTACTAAAGTAAGTTAAAACAAGTAAATAAAATTCTTAACCCCTTGGTCACATTAGAAAATTTCCCCCTCATGGAAATTTTTTTCTTAACATCAAAAAAAAAACAAAAGTAACACAATACAATTCACTAGTTGCCTTGACGACCAAATGTTGTAACCACCCGACATCCTGTTGTGTTTGGTTCCCAATCCCCCTTTAGGTTGTGATCATGTTGTGTTTCCTGCAAAATACAAAATACCTCCTTCGGCCTTGCGGCCATGTCAAAATATCCAAAATAACCATATGCATGAAATTTATTAACATCTATACGTAATTCAATCAATCATTATTTCAAGGTTTAAATCACAACTTAATTATGCATTTCATCATTATCCAAAGTTATAGTAATGTAAATTCAACAACTACATTCTATTTAACATGGCGAAGAAATCCAATGTTAGAACACATGCAATATATCCATATAAAAATAATATCAGTATCCAATAGTCTGTCCATGAGCCAATGTAGATCATACTGAAAACAAAATCCAATCATAACCCAAATGCATCTACTCACAAAACATCATGCTAATCAACGTAAGTATAAGTCATGTCCATATCCAAAAGTCTGCATAACTCAAAATGATAATCAACTAAGTGTCATAGGGAAGTGGGCATTACATCCCCCTCCCCTTAGACTAGACTTCCTCCTGGAAGTCACTGAAATAAGTGTGGAAACTGAGCTCGCAATGATGTAGCATCCTCCCAAGTAGTAGCAGTCTCATCGTACCTGTCCCATTGGACCCGAACCTGATCAATCTCTCTGCCGCGAAGGCCCAGGGTCTGCGATCTAAAATGCGCAGGCTCCACCATCACCTGCCCCGATTACGCACTGCAATGCAGTCCAATCTAGCACATGAGAAGGATCAGAAACATATCTCCTAAGCACAGAAACGTGAAATACATCATGGACGCGTGATAAGCTAGGTGGCAATGCTAGATGATAGGCCAAGGGACCGAGGCACTCCAAGATCTCAAAGGGACCCACAAACCTAGGAGCAAGCTTAGAGCCTTTCCCGTAATGGATAGGGCTCTTGTGCGAGTCTGACACGAAGGAACACCTTCGTGCCTACCTTAAAACTGCGATCTGTCCTATGCTGGTCTGCATACTTCTTCTGTCTATCTTGTGCCTCCTGCAATCTCTGTCTGATCAGGGTAACCTGCTACTCCATATCCTGTAATAAAGCTGGCCCAAGGGAAACCCTATCCTCAATCCTGTCCCAACTGAGAGGTGTCCTGCACTCTCTACCATATAATTCCTGAAAAGGAGCCATGCCTATAGAACTCTGGAAACTATTATTGTAGGAAAACTCCACCAAATACAGATACTCCTCCCATCGTGATTGGTGATCCATCACGTACATCCTGAGCATATCCTCCAAAATCTAATTCACCCTCTCTGTCTGCCCATCTGTCTCAGGGTGATAAGCTATGCTGAAATTAATCCTTGTCCCGAGGGCATACTGCATGGTGGTCCAGAAATGGGAAGTGTACAAAGGATCGCGGTCGCATATGATCTTCCACGGAATCCCATGTAGTCTGAAAATCTCATCAAGATATACTCGTGCCACTGCACTAGCCGTATAGGTGGTCTTTACCAAAGAAAAATGAGCTACCTTCGTCAATTTATCCACCGTGACCATGATGGTGTCATGATGGTATCTCGACATAGGTAACCCAACGATGAAGTCCATGGAAATGGTGTCCCACTTCCACTCCGGTATGGCGTGAGGATAGAGAAGGCCAGCTGGATGTTGATGCTCGGCCTTCACCTCTCGACACTCAAAACATCGGGATACAAAAGAAGCTATGTCTCTTGAATTCCTCTCCAAAAGTACAACTGTCTCAAGGTGGCGTGCATCTTCTTCACCCGGGAAGGGCTGAATATGGTGCACGATGAGCCTCTGTCAAAATGTCATGTCTCAAGCCTCCATCTCTAGGTACATATACCCGACCTCTGTGTCTGAGAAGACCATCTGCCTCTAGTGAAAATCCATCAAACCTCCCCTCAAGAGGTCTCTGAGACTCAATCTCTACTCTGGCTACAAGGTAGAAACTATCCTGAGGAAGCTGCTGCAAGATCATACTCCGCAAATCTGTGCCCACTGAGGTGGCCATAGCCACATGTCCTCGTCTACTCAAGGCATTAGCCACCATGTTCTCCTTTCCCTTCACATGCTCTATCTCCATGTCATACTCACAAAGTAACTCCATCCAACGCGCCGACGAGCATTGAGATTGGGTGTGTGAAGAGGTGGCGAAGGCAAGCTTCATTCGAGGCCACCACCAGCAAGCAAAAGCAGCAGACCCCTTCGACCTATCATCCTGCATCTACTGGATATGGCTCCGAACTTTGTCTCTAGCCTGCTATGTCTTTCCCCGTGTCTCCTCTGTAATATAGGCCTTCTCCACGGCCTCTGCTAATGTCTGTGGGCAGTGAATGCGCACCGTGCCACCCAAATCCAAGTTCAGGCCCCGGATGAACCTTTGAATCCATACCTACTCATCCTACATATAGTCGATGTACTGGAGTAGGTCCAGAAATCGAATCTCATACTCAGCATCACATCGATTCTGGCGGAGGTCATGAAACTCATCTATCCACTGCTGAATAAATCTCCTGGGTAAATACCTACTCCTGAAACGCTCCTCAAATAACTCCCAGGTAACCGTCTCTGAGTCAACATGGAGCTTCTGCTCCTCGGTCCTCCACCAGACTCCTGCTCCATCCCTCAGAAGGTGAATCGCTACACGAGCTTTCGTGTTGCTACTACAAGGACAGAGCTTGAAGCATCCGCTCAAGCTCACCAACCAGGCCTCTGCCTGAAAACCGCCTGTATCACCTGAATACTGAGATGGTCGTAGCTTCAGGATCTCCCTGATATGGTCTGCAGCTGATGTATGATGAATCCTAGGTCTCTCTGTATGCTCCTCCCTCTGTCTAGGGCTCCGAGACCTGTCCCTATGTCCTGAGATCCTGTCCCCATATCCCCTCTGTGGTGACTCTGCCCTAACCGACTCGCACGGAAGTTTTTTGCTCTGTGCTCCTCGGCCGTGTCGAGGGATGCCTGGGCATCTACGATGGCTCAGGACTACGCCCTAGCAATTCATCTTCCCAAGGGCTCTCCGCGTATAGCAGCATTTACATCCTGGAGTGTCTGCAAGATCTCGAGGTAGGAGAGCGTACAAAGTACCACATACAAGGGGAGATGTTCCTTTGTTAAAATTGAGTGTACATAAGGGTAGATCAAATCGGGTTTGACACAATTTGATTTATCAAAAGTAAACCACACATGAATATAACAACATCTATTTCTACGAGTAGGGACAATAACGACATAAAACTTAATGTTGAAGGAAAATGAGATTTTCACAATTGACATACAAGATAGTATTATTATTCCTTCACAACATGAAATAGATAACTTGAAATAAAGGTAATATAATCACTCTCACTAAGGAATTGTAAATTCAAAAAGTAAACACGATTAACCATTCAACACAATAAATAAGATTTTTAATAGCAAGGTGTAAATTTGAACATAATTAATAGGTTTCTTAGAATCTCTGAAGCACTCTTCTAGGATTGAAGAGAAACTCCTCTAAAAAATAATCCATATCCTCTGTTCTCTCTATTCTCCTCCTAAATACTCCTTATACTCAATTATTTATAAGCCTTTTAGGAAAATTTGAGCTGGGATAGTTGGGACCTTAACTAACACTTGACTAAAAATAGAAATGTCATTAATCTTAAGGAACATGCTCCCATTAAAATAGAAAATTTGTTGCAAAAGTTTGACCAAGTCAACCCTACAACTTTGATTGATTCGGAGCTCGAATTTGTCATGTCATGGCTGATCAACTTGATATGGGTTCAAATTCAGGTTGTTACTATCTTCAGAAAATGTCTCATCTACTTTAGAAATGGTTGTTCTCGTACCCTGTAACTCACTATATATCTCAACAACCTAATTCATCTTCTCTTTTCCCTTCGATGTGGAAGTAGAAATTAAACTTTATGTTTTTAAAGCCAAAGTTGGAGAATTTCTAAAAATAAAGTCTTTAAAAACCCAAAAGAAAAATCTCCAAAATTCTGCAGAGGAAAGTTCGAAAAGAAATCTCCAAAGTCAAAAGTTTTGAAATTCCGAACCGAAAAGATCCGAAATTTTTTCCAAATTTTTTTCAAAAATTTCTCTGAAATGTTTTCCAAAAATATCTCTAAATTTTTTTCCAAAAAATTCTCCAAATTTTTTTTCCAAATTTTTTCCAAAAATTTCTCTCGAATTTTTTAAGAAAAATTTCTCTGAAATTGTTTTCTGAATTTTTGAGTTTTGGGGTTTCAGGATTAAGAATTTTCATCTCTCTCGACTTTTTTAATCCAAAAAACTCTCTAAAATTCCAAAATGGAAATGTCTAAAAAGAATCCCTGAAATTAAACTCTAAAAACTTGATTCAACTCGGCGTGCCTCGTTCCCAAGCTTTGTCTCCCACTTCGAGCACTTGATCCTTGTTAAAAATAATTTATCATTTTTATTATTTAACCAAGAGGTGAGCCCATTAGGGCCAAATTCCTATTCCAATAACAACTCATACCTTCAAGATATGGAAATAAGGAACAATCCTAGAAGATCTTGAAACAACATAAAAGGCTCTCAAGGCTTGTAACTTCATTGTCCATTTTTGTTTAAGGGGACAAAAATTGAAAAAAAAATTACGACCTCTCGGGGATGCTTTTTTATAATAATAATTCCAGTAGCCTTGTATATCGATTAGGCATGGAGTCTATATTGGAATCCTGAAGCAATTGGATCCTCTATGATACATCCTAAAATCCCCTTAAGCATTGTTGATCTTGGACCTCCCTGGAATGCTAAGCATGAAGTATACCGAAGCTGATTAAGATATGGCATCTATTGAACACTGCATAATTTTGATTGAAGCGAGATCATGAAAATCTTATGGAATCTTTGAACCTTCCTTCTCCTTGAAACCTTCCAATTATGCTACACTTTGTAAGAGTAACAAAAATGCACAATAAAAAACAAAAACACACGAAACAACTGAAAACCATACATGCCCAAAGTGGAACCTACAAGGTGTGCATTACACTTATTATCTTTGAAAGAAAACCTATACTACCCTACACTAACTAGGAGCATAGGTGAGCTAAAAAAACCCTACAACTAGTTGTGCAAAATAGCTCCCTTTCCTCACAATGGATTTCCATGCAAATGATGTGACAATGGACATAACTGAGAATGTGAGTAAAAAACTGAAACATGCCTAATTCTCCACTTGGTCTACTAAGACATCAACTAGAAAGATAAATAATTCCTCTTTTAGTTACTCTCGCATTTTCCTATAGAAGCATTGCAACTAATCCTCGTAATTGTGAAACTCATCCTCACATTCTGAAGTGAATGTGACTGGTTTTGGCTTCTCTAGCTTCAATGAAGTCAGGTACCTGATAGGACATGGTCTAAACTGTTGAATATCCCTGCTTTTCTAAACTTCAATTTTAACAAGAAATTATTGTTGAAGACATCCATGAAAAGAATGATAATCCTAGAGATTATTTCCCTCTTGTTGCCCATTTACAAATTACGCTTCTCCTATATGAATGAATGGTACTGAATTGATGTCCTCTCCATTTTATTTTCCTTCTTTGAAAACAAGAAGTTTCTCCATGACATGCAACCACTTTGGACCACTTACAACCTCAAATGAAGTTATTAGAAAGTCACTGCAAGTGTTCAAAGCATACTAATCATATAGGAGTTCCACTTTCATCTGCAGGAAAATTTGTTTAGCAACTCTAACCTCTTCATCCCACATGAAACCTGCAAGATCACATCCTTTCACCTATTTTTTCGGGACAATTAAGGGAAGCACAACTTCCTTGGTTTTCTTCCACCATCACTTGTTCATCAAACAAATTTGGCCCCACAATTGAGAGTAAGAAACTCTCAATAATATCATCTTCACCCAAAACCTTCAAAGTTGACTTAGTTTCTCCCACATGCTCCTCTCTTTCTTCATTCAATCAAAATTGTAGATGATCCAAGTCTTCAGGAAGTGGGTATTTATATAGGCTCTTCTACATCCAAATACTCCTCCAAATATGACAGATAATCTTCTTCTTTTTTCTCTAAATGTGAAAAGGGTTCAATCTCCCTTATGGTGTTTTCTAAATTAGCAACTGATTCCCATGATATTTATCATCTTCAAACATAAAATTTGCAACATCAAATTCATATAAGAAAACAAAGTTTTGAAAAGATAAAGAAGGGGAAGAATCTGAAACGTCCTGCATGGTATAATCTATAGTTGAAACTTTTGAGTCCATTAAGGAAAGAATCCCACTAAGATCAGTTTTTGTATTCAATGATGATGTTGGAAAGTCACTCTTTGTTGGTATACAAATTAATTCTCCTTCAAATTCTGAGCAACATCACAGGTTTAGCAGGAAGCTTAGAGACAGATAGATCATGATGAGTTATTTTGTAGCTGAGGATGGGATCTAACTGGCCCTTAGTCACTCATATGTGGAGAAATGGATAGCACCCTCAAGAGGATTTGATCTATCCTCACTATTTTAGGTTGTGCCTTTCAACCAAGGTAAGAGAACCCTTTTGTAGCCTATTGTTTATGGAGGAGATGGAGATATCCTTCCTAATGAAGTTGTTAAGGAGACCTTGAAGAAAATATGATCAATGCAACAAAATCTAACTCTCATGAGTTGTCACTCTAGATAGTGGATATATTCTCTAGGAAAGGTTCAAGCTACTAAAGACATTTGAAATCCTGATTGTTTCTACATTTTTTTGTAGTAAAATTTATGCATTTGTATATACATATGACAAACAGGGGTAGTAGGGGTAGGATTGGTTGTTTTAAATGAATTTTTTTGGGAGGTGGGGCAAAATGAACTTGATTTTCCAAATCTCTGAGAACTCTTACAAAATGGGAAGTCTAGACAACAAAATACTTCAAAATAGCTAAAATGTTCCTTTAACCAGAATATGTACTTCAATGGAGGCCCTGATTAGCACTTGTTCACACAATCTATGAGATTTTAACATGAAGGATCAAGTTAGAAGACTCAATAAAACATCAAAATCTAAGATCAATCACCCCGAGGTACATCCAGAGGCTTACAAATAAATCTCACAATAAATGAAAGAAAAGTGATTTTAATTCATTTATTTCACTCCTAGATGAAATCTCTTCTGAGAAATGAGATTTTAGATTCCACTAAACTATCACAAGGATTGAGACCTATGTGATTTAGATATATTTTGATACAAGATTGCAATAAGAACAAGAAAGACTATTTGCAAACATTCAGAAATGAAACAAACACATTTTGCTCAAGATCAACACAGAATAACTAAAGTTTGATTCAATTTATTAGCAGGGGAAAGTTTCTAGAAAAATATCAGAGCTTGTCAATGGTTGTACACTTGCAACCACCTTGACACAATCAAACTTAATGTAAAATAGATATACATGCTTCTTAGATGACTTGTCAAAAGACAGGCTTTGTCAAATTTTCCTCTTATGAATTTTCTTTGACCCATGATATTCCAACCTCCAAACATTTACACAAAAAGTTTTTACCATTTATAAAATTTACAAACAGAGCCCCCTTTTCCCCAAAAGAAAAAACATTTAATGTACCAAAGTGCTCATCATGATCTCGATCACGATTCTTGGAATCGATCTGTAAAAGTTGTCAGTGCTCATGGGGCATATTTCTTTCAAAATATCAACATTCAACTCATCCATCCGGTAGAACACTCCTCCTTCAACTTGCCAACCACTTCCAACCTAAATTTGTCAAATCTAGTTCCTTGCATGCTTGGGAGAAGAAAAATGGAAAATCATATCAAGCTCGAGAGTCAGACAATTTTAACGGTGAAAGACGTATCCAGATCTCCTCTACAAAACTCAGATATCAAAATTAACTCTCCTCTCTATTTGGCATGTAGGAAATACCAAGAAATCATGAAGACTCACACTTCCAAGAGTGTTTTCATAAAATGGGGAAAAATAAGATTCAGACACATAACTACCATTGATCTTCACTTTGAATTTGGGCCATCCACGTGGAAGATTCAATTTCAAAAATAGGCTTAGGGGGTTTCCTTTGAATTTTTACAACCTTTTGAAAAAATGGAAAAAAATCCATTTTCTCCGCACCTCCGCCTTTGAGAAATGAGCCTGACACGTGTCCTAAGGTGGGTCCCAAAAAAACCACATCCAAATTCTTCCATTTCACCTCCTTTTTGGAAAAGGAAAATTTTTCAAGTTTTCCCCACAACTCTACCCTTGAAAAATGGGCTTGACACGTGTCCTAATGTGGGTCCCAATGAAACCACGCTTCCTTCTTTACTTTTAAATATTTTCTCCCAAAAGGAAAATTTTCCAAATTTCCACCGAAAGTCTACACCTCCACCGTTGACTAGAACACGCTTTGACCTTTCCTTTATTGGGCTTGCTGGCCATTTTGATGTTTTAATCTTTTGGATATCAAAGGGAAAAAAATCCAAGTTACCCTTGATGATCTGCCTCCCTACCCCTTTTGACTTTTCAAACTGCCACATGTCAAAATGGTGCATCTTGAGATGGTTCCCAAAATTTGAGACTTTGAAAGAGCACAGGCTCGACACCTGTCCTGGCCCAAGAAAAAAATTTGAAGGCTTGAATCTCAGCGGAAGGTGCCATGTGTCATGCTCGAGGCAATCTCCTTTGGCTGTTGAAAAGTCCAAGAAAAATTCAAAGTGAGCGGAGGCCTCCATGTGTCCTCCTGGTGCTTCTTTAAAATGAAACTTAAGGGTTGGTCCCCAAACATGCGTGTTTCTTCCACGCATCCCAGATCTCTAAAAACCTTTTGAAAAAAAAGTATGGGAAGACCCACTTTGGAAGCCACCATGTGTCTTCATGGTGCAATCTCAAAATGGTGCCCAAAGTGGAGACCCTAAATGAGCGCGGGATTGCCATGTGTATCTGCTCTACCAAACTATATTAGCTACATAAAAATTTGTCTAAGTCCGAGAAAAGCAACAGAAACCTCCACGTGTCCTCTCGGTGCTACTCTAGGAAAAACCAAATAATAGATCTTCAAATGAGTGCTATTCCTCCACATGGAAAAGTTTTGGGCTAAAATTTTCTATAAATTTTAGGGGTGACTTGCTGAGCCGTATCTAATAAAAAATGAACACGTAGACACCCTCAAGGTGAAAATAAGAATTTTTTTCCCACCACTTAAATTTGCTTTATTAAGAACCTAACAGGGCCACAGGTGAGTTCAAACTTTTTTCCAAAGTAGCCAAAAAGAACAAGTTTCAAATACAAACCCATTGCACCCCATCTAATTAGAAGAAGCCATGTAAGCACCAAAAGATGTTCACCTTGATTTTGGGGAATCAATCCAATAAATGCTTCAAATGCCTACCATTTATAGGAAAATCAAGCAATTCACCATCCAAATCCTTCCATAAGAAGGTATTCTCACAAATATGAATATATATGGAGTAAGGGACCATCCACAGTGCATCAAATTTACCATGCTTGCCCTTATCCTCATGCCTGTTATCCCATAATAGCACAAGATCTCCAACATTGAAAACTTTTGGGTGACCTTCTTGTTGAACAACTTCTTTAGCTTCTCTTTGAACTTTACATGCCTTTGGTGGGATGCCCTCCTTTCTTCATCAAGTTCAACAATTTGGTTATTGTGATCATCATATGGACTTAATTCTTGATCTTCCAGTTGTTGAATGAACTGATATGAGGATAATTACATATGCAGGGGTAGTAGGGCCTGAGTTCTATACACCAACTCAAATGGGCTCTTTCCAGTGGCTCTTTTAACAGTAATTCGGTCTTCCCAGACAACAAACTTCAACTGCTCACCCCATTTTCTCTTGTTCAGCTCCAAGGTTCTTCTGATAATTTTTAGAAATTTTTTATTACTAGACTCATCTTGTCCATTTCCTTGGGGATTGTAATTAGATGCATATGTCAAGTTGATCCCATATTCTTTGCACATCACCACCAAAGGTTTAGCTCTAAAGCTCATGGCATTGTCAGCAACAATCTTGATTGGCACCCCAAACCTGTAAATGATATGGTTCAACAGAAAATCCATGACAATTTGGTGTGTTTCTCTTTTGGTGGGGATTTCCTCCACCCATTTGGTGAAGTAATCAGTGGATACAAGAATCCACTTATTTCCAGCACTTGAAGGGTCTGAAATTTCACCAATGAAATCCATCCCCCATAGCTTGAATGGGTCTTCAATTGATACTGAGCTATCAAGGAAGGAAGCACGAAGCTTTTAGTCTTCCAGAGAAGTGTTGGAAACTCTCACATATTCTAACCAAAAGAGTTGTATCCTTGAAGAGGTTTGGACACCAATAATTAGCCCTCAAGATCTTGTGTGTTGTGACTATTCCAGAAAAGTTTCCCCATAAAATCCTCCATGAAGATCGGCAATTATCTTGGGGCTTCATCTTTAGTAATGCACCTTAAGATAATTCCCTCGGGGTTCTTCCAAGCTAACCCATAATCAGTAATGAAATATTTCGGGAAGCCAACTTAAGGTCTCTTCTCTTGTTCTTACTTAAATAATCGGGCGGTTTAGATGTCCGAGATAAAAATAACATCTTTTTACCTCTTAGAACTCATAAATTTTTCAAAAACATCTTCCCTACCTTCTTCTACCTCATTTACCTTAATAGTTTACAAGTTTCTCTCAGCCATAACTTTAGCCAAGCCCAAACCTCTTACCAAATTTGTGGTTTGGATATCCATGTCATATTCTTGCAACTTTTTCACCCATTTGCACCTCTTGCTTGAGAATTCCATCTCGATAATATGTCTTTCGCCATGGTGTGGGGAACATAAGCAACAATCTTAGAACTCAAAATGTAAGGCCTAAAAACCTTTGTTGCTTTTACCAAGGAAAATGCTTGTTTCTCCATAATAGTGTATTTCAACTTAGCCCCCTACAATGCCTTACTAAAAAGGCAATTGGCCTCTTAGCCCCTTCATCATCCTTCTGCAGTAGGATAAAAAAAATAGTGTTCTCTAAAGCAAATTAGAACAGTTGAAAGGGATTCCTATAATCTGGAGCTACTAGAATAGGTGCATGATTTAGTGTCTCTTTAATCCCATTGAAATCTTGGATGGTATCCTTCTCCCATTTGATGGCTTGGTCATTTTTAACATGGAAGTGATTGGAATGGTCAACTCAGCAAGGTTTGATATGAATCTCCTGATGAAGTTTATCTACTAAAAAAAGGACTAAATTCCTTTCTTGGTTCTTGGGATTGCAACCTTGATGATGGCCTCTACCCTTTCTAGATCAATCATTACCCCTTCTTGTTAGACAATGTGACCAAGAAATTTTTCCTTTTGCACTCCAAAATGGAAATTATTTGGATTGAGTGAAATGCCATATTCTCTACATCTTATCAACATCTTCCAAGTGCAACGGGTGATCAGTTCTCTTCTGGAGAATACGAGTTACATCATCTTGATAAAGCTGCAATAAACTCATTGATGTAACCAGTAAAAGCAACATCCATTGCTCTTTGAAAGGTGGCTCCAACATTCATCAAATGAAGGGCATCCAAACATACACATACATCCCCAAGGAGTAGTAAAGGTTGTCTTGATCCTTTCGATTCCTTCACGACAACCTAGTTATAACCAAAGAAACCATCTAGGGTGCAAAGCAATTCAGAACCATCACTAACTATAGCATGTTTTCCATATTTGGTAAAGGATAATTATACTTCATTGATGCTGTTTAGATTCCTTAAGTCTACGCACAACCTGATATCACCATTCTTCTTTCTTACTGGTACTAGGTTTGCAACCCAAGAATAATACCTTATGGGTTGAATAATCCCTCCATCTCTTAGCTTCTTCAGTTCCTCTTGCATTTTAAGAGATAAGAGTGGATTGATGGGCCTCTGTTTCTACCTAAATGGCTTTGCATTAGACTCCAAGGGAATCTCATGTTGAAACAAGTCCTCTCTGTATGCTTTTAGTTTAGAATAGGTCCAAGCCATGCAATCCTAATACTTTTTCAACAATTGGATGTATGAATGCTTCTCCTCCTTGCTGAGATTTCTGCCTAACCAAATTTTCCTTGGCTTCTCCTTTGTACCAAGATCATGCTCCTCAACATCCCTCGAGGCTACCATATGTCTATTAATAATGCAATCAACATTATCAAAATTGGACTCAAGAGAAACTAGCCCTTGAGGAATGGTATTAGTCTTTAGTTTGGATGATTCTCTTCCAAACAAGGTTTCCTTCCCTCGTGGCACATACCATTGGTTCCAAATCAATGCATTGATTAGAAAACTCTCCTTATTCTACGAAATCTTGATCGAGCATCATCATCAAATATCTGCTAGTGTTTTATGTTGTAAGGGACAGAGGGTCTTGTTAATACTCCCACATCATATTCACAATATGGGGACACTACACAATTGTCAAAACGAGACCCCAACACTACAAGTTTGTCTACCAAGTAATTTAACTTCCTATAATGACGTAGAATGTTGAATGAATCAAACATCTCAATGAAATCCCAAACTGCATGCTTGTATTGTTTCATTCGTTGATTCTTTGTGGCATACAACTTTCTAACTTGTTTTACTATTAATTATGATTCTCCTATGACAATGATGTCTTTGAAACCATTTTTCTAGGCAATTCTTAAACCCAACAACAGTGCCTCATACTCAGGAATGTTGTTAGTGCACTCAAAGTTGAGTTTGAAGGAAAAAACAAATTTCTCCTAACCTGGAGAAAGCAGAACAACACCAGCACCATTCCCAAACTTGGAGCAAGGTCCATCAAAAAATAGAGTCCAAGGAGATCCTTCTTGTTCAAGACACTTGCATTCTTCAATCCTATGCTCTTTTCCATCAAAAAAGATCACAAAGTTATCAACATCAACATTTGTGTATAATACTTCATAGGATGCATTGTTGGGATCTTCAATAAGGTGCAACATCTTCTTTTTCCCATACAAATTGACAAGGCTGCCCTCAATTGGGATGGTGGCATAGGAAATTTCCATTTGGACACTCCCACCAACACTTGCAGCCTATTTTCTAGACAATAGCATGCCCCACTTGGTTGGGCAGTCAACAATGACAACATCAAGTTTTAAATTTTTACCTGGGTAGGCTGCAAGTTATACCACCAAACCCTTCACACACCCTACCACTGACACCTCTCTGGAGTCCATAGCAGTACACTTCCCATATGCTATTGTAACCTTAATATCCAACTCATTCATGACTTCCAAAGGCATGACATTGCATGATGCCCTTGAGTCAAACATGTAGTTGTGGAGTAATTTGTCCTTAATGATCAGAGTGGTGAAAAATGGATCCACATTTAACTGAGATTCCACCAAGGATGTCCCCAAATAGACCTCAAGTGGTTTACCCAATTATTCCAATGTTGGTGGTGTTTCTAACTCTTCAATGATTGGAGGAGTCTCCATAATGTTTATATTTCTGCATAGGAAAGTCTTCTCTTCTTTCAATCCCAAGTATTCAAATGCTCTCTTATTGTGCTCAGGAATACTAGGAAACTCAATAATTGGAACAAAGACTTTGATTTGACTTAAAACTTTGGCAATGTCATATGGGACACTCTTTGGCAAGGCAGTATTGGAAAGAATGACAACACACTCATTAGATGGCACAAGATGTTTGACAACTTGGGCATGAGGAGGGGTATGATTTTTGTTTAGAACCACAGAGATTTTCACCGATGCATCTTTCTTAGGAGCCTCTTTAGGAATGTTTGAAAGTAAGGGAGATTTTTTCTTGGCCTGAGGCCCTGTCACTTTGACAACCCTACTTCTTGTGTTGTGTTCCTTTTCTTAAGCCACAACAACATTCATCAACAATTTTCTATCCTCCTCAGATGGGATGCCTCCATCATACTTTTTTATCATTAAATCCCTTAAATATTCAAATTCATTATTAGGAAATTCAAAAGCTTGTATAGTATCTACTTCTAAAGTATGAGAGGGAGGAAGAATAGGTACCCTATGAATGCAATCCCAAAAATTGGCGTAGTCCGAGAACTTATGACCTTAATTAAGGTTTCCCCTTGTTACAAGCTCAAGGAAAAACCAGAATGCATACAACATCATCAGCTTCTTCTTCTTCACAAGGAGCATGGGGCATGAAACATTTTTCACACCAATCAATGACATTTGTATCCTCCATAATAGTAACTATGGTAGCCAAAGAATTAGGCACCATTCTATTTTCCCTTCCTTGGGACCACCTCTTTCCAAATCCAAATGTTCCCTTGCCTCTGTCATCATATTTTTGGTGATTTGTGAACCTTTCTTAGCATTTCTTCTTGTGTTGACCTTGTGAACTCTTCCCAATTCCTTTCTTAGCCCGGGCTAGTTTGTATGAAATTTCTTCACAACCTCTTCCAAATCTACAACCTTGCTTATTTGGGGTTTTTCTGGGTTAACCAGCTTCACACCATCCCTCTTAGGAGGTTTTCAATTGCCTTGATGTTGTTTTTAATTTGAAAATCCAGTGAAGTCCTATCTCAAATTAGTAAGGTGTTTGTCCCTCAAGTAGTAAACAACCTTTTTATAAAATGCATCGAATATTTGATCAAGAATGATTAATCACATGGCCTTATCATAATAGGAAATCTCCTCAAGGTCTTATTAAACCTTGTGTTTAAATCATGCACTAACTCATTAGGATTCTTTTTCATGTTTTAAAATTCGATAAAATAAATCTAGGGTCGAGTTATGTCACCATATCTGCAGTTTAAATGCATTATCCATCTCTTTCCAAGAATCAATAGAATTGTCGGAAAAGCTTTATACCAGTCCCTTGCATCATCTTCTAGAGTATAGATAAACAACTTGATATACACATATTCATGTTCAATCTCAAAGTCTTCCATCATATTGATAAAAAGATTTAAATGTTGATCACCAATTATAGCATTGTTTCCTTGGAACTTTGGTAATTTGTTCCTTACTTCTTGAGGAACTGCATTTTGATAACCAACCATCCCTACAAAATTTATAGGTCCAAAGGTATTCACAACAAATGGAGGTCTGGGTGGGGGAAAGGCCATGTTGTTTTGAGGAGGTGACCCTGGAGGGGTGACAAATTGATGAGGGGCAGAAGGTCTTTGAAACACAGGGGTATAACTTTCAAACTAGATATCCCCTAAAGGCCTAGTTTCTTGGAAATCCCTATCAACTTCTAAAAAGATGGGGAAAAATGAGAAGCAAAATTTTCAAAATCAAATGAAGGCCCTTCTCTAGTTGGAGAATTCAATTCCACAAAGAGGCTACCTGATTTAGAAGCACTTGAATTACAGTCTTCAATAATAGGCCAGTCACTCTCATCAATGGAGATCCCCTTTCTTGTCTACTGATTTCCCACAACTCTCCAGGATTTTCTTCCTTCTGATTTTGCTTTTCCTAGCTCTAGAAATAATGTCCTAGCAGGATCCCTAGCAAAGAAATATCTTCTTCCTTCCAAACTTTGCAAAGGTTAGTAACAAATCTCACTTGATAGAGGTTAAAACATTGGTATTCATTAAGAATAAGATCAACAGGGAGTCACCACTAAGGATTTCCACCTTAGTTGTGTAGATGTACTAAATATGATCTGTCAAATGTTGTTAATAGCAAAAGCGGAAATGGAAAGACTCGACCTTTATTTACCCATTTACCAATGAAAGTTAGTGCACTAGGTGTAGAAAGCTGAAAGAGTTGCAAATACACTTGGAGTATAAAAGAAGTGTTTTAATAGGGAATTAATGTGAACTGTAACCACTATTTCCCCAAGAACGATGCCACTTAGGTGTTGGTATCCAAATTGATTCTCCTTCAAAGTCTGAGTAGCATCACAGGTTTATCAGGAAGCTTAGAGATAGATAGATCATGATGAGTCATTTTGTAGCTGGGGATGGGATCTAACTGGCCCTTAGTCACTTAGATGTGGAGAAATGGATAGCACCCTCAAGAGGATTTTATCTATCCTCACTATTTTAGGTTGTGCCTTTCAACCAAGGTAAGAGAACCCTTTTGTAGCCTATTGTTTATGGAGGAGATGGAAATATCCTTCCTAATGAATTTTTAAGGAGACCTTGAAGAAAATATGATCAACATAACAAAATCTAACTCTCACGATTTTTCACTCTAGATATTAGAGATATTCTCTAGGAAAGGTTCAAAGCTACTAAAGACATTTGGAATCCCGATTGTTTCTACATGTTTTGGTAGTAAAATTTATCCATTTGTATACACTGAGATGAAAAAAAGGGTAGTGGGGGTAGGATTGGCCATTTTAAATAAATTTTGGTGGGAGGTGAGGTAGAATGAACTTGATTTTCCAAATCTCTGAGAACTATTGCAAAATGGGAAATAACAAAATACTTCAGAATAGCTAAAATGTTCCTTTAACTAGAATATGTACTTCAATGGAGGCCCAAATTAGCACTTTTTCACACAATCTATGAGATTTTAACACAAAGGCTCAAGTTAGAAGACTCAATAAAACATAAAAATCTAAGATCAATCATGCCTAAGGTACACCCAGAGGCTTACAAACAATCTCTATCAACAAATGAAAGAAAAGTGATTTTAAATCGTTTATTTCACTCCTAGATGAAATCTCTTCTGAGAAATGAGATTACAGATTCCACTAAACTATCACAAGGATTAAGACCTATATTATTTATATATATATTGATACAAGATTGTAATAAGAACAAGAAAGAATATTTACAGACATTCAAAATGAAACAAACACATTTTGCTCAAGATCAACACAAAATAACTCGAGTTTGATTAAATTTATCAGCAGGGGAAATTTTCTAGAACAATCTTAGAGCTTTTCAATGAGTTGTACACTTGCAACCACCTTGAGACAATCAAACTTAATGCAAAAGAGATATATAGGCTTCTCAGATAGCTTGTCAAAAGATAGGCTTTGTCAAATTTTCCTCTTGGGAATTTTCATCAACCTCGATACTCCAACCTCCAAACATTTGCAAAAACATTTGTGCCATTTATAACATTTACAACAGAGCTCCCTTTTCCCCAAATGACGAAAACATTTAATGTACCGGTTTTCACCACGATCTTGATCATGATTCTTAGAATCGATTTGTAAAAAGTTGTCAGTGCTCATGGGGAAAATCTCTAAGAAAATCTCAAAGCATTCAACTCCTTCATCTCGTAGAACACTCCTCCTTTACCAACCACTTCCGCCCGAATTTGTCATATCCGGTTCCTTGCATGCTCAGGAGAAGAAAATTGGAAAACCATATCGAGCTCGAGAGTCAGACCATTTTAATAGTGAAAGACGTCTCCAGATCTCTTCCACAAAACTTAGATATCAAAATTAACTCTCCTCTCTGTTTGGCGTGTAGAAAATACCAAGAAATCATGAAGACTCGCACTTCTAGGCATGTTTCAATAAAATGGGGGGAAAATCATATTCAGACACATAGTTGTCATTGATCTTCACTTTGAATTTGGGCTGTCCACATGGAAGATTCAATTTCAAAAACAGCTCAAGGGTTTCCTTTGACTTTTTACAACCTTTTGAAAAAATGGAAAAAATTCCATTTTTCTCTGCACCTCTGCCTTTGAGAAATGAGCCTGACACGTGTCCTAAGGTGGGTCCCAATGGAACCATGGCCAAATTCTGCCATTTCACCTCCTTTTTAGAAAAGGGAAAATTTTCCAAGTTTTCCTGTAGCTTCACCCTTAGAAAATGAGCCTAACACATGTCCTAATGTGGGTCCCAGTGGAACTGTGCTTCCTTCTTTACTTTTAACTCTTTTCTCCCAAGAGGATTTTTTTCCAAATTTCCCCAAAGTCTGCACCTCCACCATTGATTGGAGCAAGCTTTGACCTTTCCTGTATTGAGCTTGCGAGCCATTTTGATGTTTTAATATTTTGAATATCGGGGGGAAAAAAACCAAGTTACCCCCGATGGTCCGCCTCCCCACCCCTTTTGAATTTTCAAATTTCCATGCATCATAATGGCCCATGTTAAGATGGTTCTTAAAATTTGAGACTTTGAAAGAGCGCAGGCTCACCACATGTCCTAGCTCGGTCAAAAATTTGTCTGAAGGCTTGAAGATCAGTGGAAGGCACCATGTGTCATGCTCTAAGGAAGTCTCTTTTGGCCATTGAAAATACCAAGAAAAATGCAATGTTAGCGGAGGCCTCCACATGTCCTCCTAGCACTTCTTTAAGACGAAACTTAATGTTGGTCCCCCAAACATGAGTGCTTCTTTCACGTGTCCTAGATCTCAAAAAACCTTTTGAAAAAAAAACTAATTATGGGAAGACCCAGCGGAAGCCTCCACATGTCTTCATGGCACAATTTCAAAATTGTGCCCAAATTAGAGACCCGAATGAGAGTGGGCTCTTCATGTGTCTCGATTTGCCAAACTATATTAGCGGCATAAATATTTGTCTAAGTTAGGGAAAAGTGGACAAAACCTCCACGTGTCCTTCCGACACTACTCCAAGGCCAAACCAAAGAATATATCTTCAAATGAGCGTCATTCCTCCACATGGACAAGTTTTGGGCTAAAATTTTCTACAAAATTTAGGAGTGACCCACTGAGCCGTGTCAAATCAAAAATGAACACGTGGACACCCTCGGGGTGAAAATAAGAAATTTTCCTGCCACTTAAATTTTCTTTATTAAGAACCTGGTGGGGCCGCGGGGTGAGTTCAAACTTTTTCCAAAGTATCCAAAAAGAACAAGTTTCAAATACAAACCCACCACACCCCATCTAATTAGAAGAAGCCACATAAACACCAAAAGAACCAATTAGAATTGCATGGAGCCACGGGACCAAATTTTCCTTTTTCGAAAAAATAAAAAAGTGATAAGTTAAAGCATTTGTCTACTATCCCTTGACCAACCAAAAGAAGCCACATGACCACTGAATGCTGAGGAATAACTTTGACAGGAAAGAGACACCCATCAAACCGTAAAATGTAGAAAAATGACCATTTGAGCCCAGAGATGAAAATATTTCCAAGGACAGAGGATTTAGAAATGTTACAAGGCTCAAATACGCTCTTCAAAGCCACATCTATTCATTTTTATTCAAGTATTTGGGGCAAAACGACAAGGGAAGCAAATCGACTGTGGAAAATGGAAAGAATGGGAAAGCCCGAGTTTTTTGAATGAACAGAGAACAGGGAGACCCAAATTACAGACCCCCTTAGAGGATTAGAGAAACAAGGAGAAAAATATGGACCCATACGTGATCATTGGATCAAGGAAATATTAATTATAGTAATAAAAGGAAAGTAGAGACTTATCAAGCGCAACATGGGGGGATAAAATATGACAGAAGCCATAAAAGGATAGATTTCGAAGGCATAATGGGGTGATACTATTTTGAGCACCAAAAAATACAATGCTCCAAAAGTGATGCAATTTCTTGACATGCTTGATAGGTAGGATCATTACACTCATAAGAATCAACTTGTACACTTGAGAGTCTTTCTTCTTCAGCTTCCACATTCTCTTCTCCAACAGACTCTGCCACCTTTGGTGATTTAATCTCCTACGATGGGGTGATCCAATATGAATACTACATTATGAATAAGTAGATTGTTGGTCCTCTTTGTTAAACTCTAGATTTTTTTCTAGTACAAAACTAGTTTATTCCACTTTTTCTTGAGTCTCAACTTCTGTAGAAGGTTTAGTCAGGAACACATTTTTCTTGATGTTAAGTTTTGTATCCCATTTCCTTAGATTATCTTTATTCTCTCTTTTTCTATTCTCTTCGACCACATACTCCTCCCTTTTTCTCATTTCTTGAAAATTCTTAGGCTCCCAAAATGGATTTGGGACTACAAGAGGAGGGTTGGGTTGGGATTTAATTGATTCCCTCACTGTTTGAGGAAGAGATTCATTATCTTATCTTGATGGCCCTTATAGAAAAGAGGGAAATTTAGAAGGATGACACATGTAAGATTCATGATGAAATGGAGGAATAGGAAGTGAAGGAAAGGAATTCTCAGCATGAGTAGAAACTAGAAGATTGGGACTATGGGGATCAATTTAAAACTTCATAGATGGAAACACTGGAAGAGGGTTGTAAGGTGGTAATGTAGGGGCCTCCCATTTATAGGATTGACTAACAATGCATTCATAAATTTCCCTTTTCTTGATCCATTCTTCAACTTGAGTCATCATCTTGATTATTAATTGAATATTTTGTTGAGGGCTAAGCTCACATGGTATATGGTAAGTTCATGGGGGTATGGAATTCTACAGCCAATATGGGCCGCCTTCATCATTTCATTGATCCTTATTTGTACCATGTTATGGTCCAACTCTTAAACCTTATTCTGTAAGTGATCCTCTTTAGGAGTGGAATAGATTCCAAAATCTGCATTCCATTTTTCTTCGGTAACCCCCATGTTTGGTGGATAACTGAATTGACCTGCATCTTGCTTATGTGAACATGCATGCTCAAACTGATATTCATCATGAAATTGGTTTGGAGGTGAATTGTAATAGCCTGAAGATGGAAAGAACCACTGCTGCTACAAGTGGGAGTCCCACTGTGGAAATGAAGCCATGATTGTAAAACTTCATGAATGAGATAAAATGGAAATATATGGAAGAAAAATAGATGGAAAATGGATAAAATGAAAATCTACAACATAGAGAGTAGGGTACTTAGACCAATGGAGTCACCAGTTGTGTTTGGGTATACCTCCTAAGGCTGAAATTTCACTAAGAGCACAAAAAATTAATGAAATTAAATTAACACAATACATACACCTATGAAATATTTGCCTCTTGTCCCACCGGCATGTAAAAAATGTTGTTACAAAATCACAGCACCCCGAATGGCCTGAGATTATATCACAAAATTCAGTGTAATTGGGACACATGGGATCACCTCTCAAGCTATGGGACTTAAGCTCGAGGTGAACCTCTGGAGAAGGTCGGTTTCCTCTTCTTAAACTAATCATAACACTACTTATGATGGAATAAATATGGCTAACTAGTCCTATGCTAACATATCATGGGATTAGGGAAAGAGATTTGCAAGGAAATAAAACATATACTAGAATTGGTGATGCACCAAATTAAGGGATGCTTAACATATGGAAGGGTTAGTGTGGGAAGGATTCTTGCATCACTGACCACCTTCAACTATCATAACTAGAATGAGTACAAAGTGCCACAAACTAGGGGCGAGACATTCCTTTATTAAACTTGAGTGTACATAAGGGTAGATTAAATCCAATTCAACACAATTAGTTTATGAAAATTAAACCACACATGCATATAACAACATCTATTTATGTGAGTAGGGACAATAATGATATAAAAATTAATGGAGAAGGAAAATGATATTCTCAAAACTAACATAAAAGATAGTAGTATTATTACTTCACAACATAGAATAGATAACCTGAAATAAGGGAAAGATAATCACTCTCACTAAGGAATTGTAAATTCACAAAGTAAACACTGATTAACCATTCAACACAATAAATCAAATTTTCAATAGCAAGGTGTAACTCTGAATATAATTAAAAGGTTTCTTAGAATCTCTGAAGCACTCTTCCAAGCTTGAAGAGAAACTCCTCTCAAAAATAATCTATATCCTCTGTTCTCTCTATCCTCTCAATACTCCTTATACTCAACTATTTATAAGCCTTTTAGGCTAAGCCATGACAGTTGGGCCCTTAACTAACACTTAACTAAAAATAGAAATGTCATTAATATTAAGGGAACATGCTCCCATGAAAATAGAAAATGTTTTGCAAAAGGTTTGACCTAGTGAACCTTGCAACTTTGATTGATTAGAGCTCAAATTTGTCCTCTCATGGCTACTCAAATTTATCTAGGTTCAAATTCAAGTTCTTAATATCTTTAGAAAATGCCTCATCCACTTTAGAAATGGTGGTTCTCGCACCCTGTAACTCACTGTATATCTCAACAACCTACTTCATCTTCTCTTTTCCCCTTGATGTGGAAGTAGACATTAAGATCTGTGTTTCAGAAGCTGAAGTTTGAGAAATTCCAAAAATAAAGTCTTTGAAAAATTGAAAGAAAAATCTCTAAAATTATGGAGAGGAAAATTCCAAAAGAAATCATTGAAGTCAAAAGTTTCGAAATTCCAAACCGGAAAGATCCGAAATTTTTTCTGAAAAGTTTTTCCAAAAATTTCTCTGAAAATTTCTCTGAAAGTTTTTCCGAAAATTTGTCCAAAATCTTTTCCAAAAATTTCTCCAAAATATTTTCCAAAATTTCTCCAAATTTTTTTCTAAAAATTTCTCTAAAATTTTTTCCCAAAAATTTCTCTCGAGTTTTTTCCGAATTTCATAGTTTCATGGTTTCGAGGTTTTAGAATTTTCAACTCTCTTGACATTTTTAATCCCACATAATCTCTAAAATTTCAAAACATAATTGTTCGAAAAAAATCCCCAAAATTAAACTCCGAAAACTTGATTCAACTCAACCTGCCTCATTCCCAAGCTCGTCTTGCACTTCAAGCACTCGATCCCTGTTAAAAATAATTTATCATTTTTATTATTTAACAAGAGGTGAGCCCATTAGGGCTGATTTCCCATTCCAAGACCAACTCAAAACTTCAAGATACGAAAATAAGGAACAATCCTAGAAGATCCCAAAAACATAAAATTCTCTCAATGATTGTAACCTCATTGTCCATTTTTACTTAAGGGGGCAAAAATTGAAAAAAGTTCATTCAAGTAGTAGATTGATGAGGTCCACGATCTACGATAGGCCTCCATGATGGTAGCAGAGTATGAGGGACGGTTCTTGGATCTACTTCAATATGTAGATTATATGTAGGATGAGCAAGTTCGAGTTCACAGGTTCATTAGGGGCCTGAACTTGGACTTGGGTAGGGCAGTGCGTATTCACTATCCATAGACACTTTCAAAGGCCATGGAGAAGGCCTGTATTACAAAGGAAACCAGGAGAAAGATGCAGCACGAACGTGGTAGAGTGAGGAGTAATATGCAATAGTTGTAGGATAGTAGATCAAGGGGATCAACTCCTCCTCCTTATGGTGGACACACATCAACGCAGTCTTCCTTCCGGCCTCCTCCACCTCCTCAGCAGTAGCAAAAACAAGCTCAACCTCCCATTCGACCTCGACATTGTCATGATGCACAAAGAGGGAATTTATTGGGACCTCTAGCTAGGGGGCAATAAGACATAGGCTCCACCTCAAGTACAGTCGGTAGGAGCATGTCCACCGCAACACCCACAAAGGTCTATGGCCGGATCATCAGGTCCTTCAACATGTACTACTAGGCCACCTAGAGGATTATCTCGCACAGGTGAGAGGACCGGGAACTTATTAGAGATGCGACGTGTAAGAACATAATTGAAGAGAGTTCCCTCAGAACCCTGCTAATCAAGGTAAGGAACCTATTTCTAAGCCTATTGTTGGTGACATGGCTAGGAGCCACAAGATTTATGTAGCGGTTGAGAACCACTAGGAAGAGCACCAATGTACAGTGATAGAGACCACATGTAGCATTGGTGGTATTTCTATCCCTATTTTATTTGACTCAGGCTCATCAAATTCTTTCATTTCACCATCTTTAGTAGAGTGTTGCAGGATGGTGGCAGTTAGGTAGGGTCTTAGTTGGGACATCGAGATGGCTTCTGGAGCCAAGATCTTAGTTGACTCCTTAGTCAAGGAGTGCATAGTGGACCTAGGACCCTTTACCACTACTCTGGATCTTTGCATCCTTCCCTTGGGATCTTATGGTGTTATCTTGGGCATGGATTGGTTATCTATAGACAGATCCAAAGTGGACTACTATAGTAAGATTATATCTTGTTCATATTATCCGGGTGTGGAGTTCGTGATAGTTAGAGTCGGGAGACCCATCCCTATCAGCAATATTTCCACTATACAATGAAGGAGTGTGCGTGCAGGGTTATTAGCTGTATGTTATTACATTTAGTGATAGGTAAAAGGATAAGGCTAGTGGTCCTTTATTTTATGATCACCCCATTTTTTAGGAGTTCTCAGATGTGTTTCCTAGTGATATTCCAGGGATGCCTCCCTCGCGTGAGATAGATTTCCACATTGACTTGGTTTAAGGAGTGAAACCTATCTCGCGCACCACTTATAGGATGACCACAACTGAGATATGTGAGCTCAAGTTACATCTTAAGGGCCTTCTTGAGAAATTCCTAATCCATCCTAGTATATCCCCTTGGGGTGCACTGGTGATTTTGTGAAGAAGAAGGATGGATCCTTGCATTTGTGTGTGGACTATCATCAATGAAAAAAGTAACAATCAAGAATCATTACCCTCTTCCTCAGTTAGATGATTTATTTGATCAGATGAACAGGGGACACCATATTTTCTAAGATAGATCTAAAGTTGGGATACCATCAACTAAGGATCGCAGAGGAAGATATCCACAAGTCAGCTTTCCATACAAGGTATGGCCATTATGAGTTCACGGTTGTGCCATTCGGTCTTACAAACACCCCTATAGTGTTCATGAGTTTGATGAACAGGGTGTTCAGGACCTTTTAGATCATTTTGTACTCGTGTTCCTTGATGAAATCTTGATCTTATCACATACGCATGAGGAGCACGAGGATCCCCTTCATCGAGTTTTGTAGTGCCTTCTTGAGTAGTAGCTTTATGGGAACTCGGAGAACTGCGTGCATTCTTCTTAATAGAGGTGCAGTATTTTGGTCACATCATTTCTAGGGAAGGTATCATAGTCATTCCTTCCAAGATTACAGCCATTATTTATTGGCTAGTACCTACTAGTGTGATTTGATGTGTGCGGTTTCATAGTGTTAGTAAGATAGTATAGTATATTTGTTCGGGACTTCTCTTAGGTTAGTAGGATACTAAGTTTTTATGGTTATATAAATGTGAGCAAGTCTTCAAGAAACTGAAGGAATGCCTTACGAAAAAATGTATTCTTGTGGTACTAGACCCTAGGGGTGAGTTATTTGTTTGCACAGATGCTTCTTTGGTAGGCTTAGGATGTGTGTTAATGCAGGAGGGTTGTGTTGTAGCTTTTAAGTCTTGCAAACTCAAGGATTATGAACTCAATTATTTGACTCATGAGCTTGAGCTTGAAGCAATTGTACATGATTCGGTTTGATGGAGAAAATTTCTTCTTGGTGAGATATTTATACCCTAGATTGATCACTTGATTCCACGCCACCTCTTCATGTAGCCCAATCTCAATTCTCATCAGCGGCGTTGGATAGAGTTACTTTGCGGGTATAACATGGAGATAGATCATGTGAAGGGGAAGGAGAATGTGGTTGTAGATTCCCTGAGTAGATGGAGACATGTGGCTATGGATACCTTAGTGAGTATAGATTTGTGGAGCAGGATTTTGTAGTAGCTTCCTCACGATAGCTTCTACCTTGTAGCTAGATCAGAGATTGATTCTTAGATACCCCTAGAGGGGAAGTTTGATGGATTCTCATTAGATTTAGGTGGTATTCTTACACAGAGGTCGGATATATGTTCCTAGAGATGGAGGCTTGATACATGATATCTTGGTGAGGCTCATTATGCATCTTGTGCAGCCAATCTAGGGGTGAAGAAGATGCATGCTACCTTGAGAAAAATTTACCATTAGAGGGATATTCGGTGGGATGTAACTCAGTTTGTGTCACACTGTTTGGAGTATTAGAGGGTAAAGGTTGAGCATCAACATCCTGCTAGCCTTCTCTACATGCATGCCATACTAGAGTGGAAATGGGACACCATTTCCATGGATTTCATTATATGGCTACCAACGTCGAGATACCACCACGACATCATCATGGTCACAAGTGGATAAATTGACGAAAGTGGATCATTTTTCTCTAATGAAGACCACGTATATATATTTTTAGTAGCATGAGTATACCCTGATGAGATTTTCATATTGCATAGTATTCTATAGAAGATCATTTACAACCATGATCCCTTATACACTTCTCACTTCTAGACTACCATGCAACAGGTTCTTGGTATGAGTATCAACTTCAATATAGCTTATCATCTAGAGACATATGGGAAGACAGAGTGAGTGAATCAGATCTTGGAGGATATGTTGCAGATGTATGTCATGGACCAACAGTCTAGGTGGGAGGAGTACCTATATTTGGTGGAGTTTTCCTATAACAACAGTTTTTAGATTTTGATTGGCATGGCTCCTTTTTAGGTGTTATATGGAAGAGAGTGTAGGACACCCTTGAGTTGGGATAGGTTGGATTACATGGTTTCTATTAGGCCAGATTTGGTATAAGACATAAAGCAGTAGGTTGTCTTGATTCTTCAGAGGCTTCAAGAGGATCAGGATAGGTAGAAGAAGTATGCATATCTCAGGAGGATAGATCATGGGTTTGGGGTGGGCACGAAGGTGTTTCTTCATTTCAACCCTCATAATATTCATATCGAGTTATGGAAAAGGATCTCGGTTAGCTCGAGATTTTGAGTCCCTTCAAGATCTTGGAGTGTATTGGTCCCTTGGCCTATCGTCTAGCATTTCCACCCATCTTATCTCACATGCACAATTTTTTTCATGTATTTGTACTTAGGATATATATTCTAGATCCCTCTCATGTTTTGGATTGGACCACATTCCAGGCACAAGAGAAGGGGAAGTGTTAGTTGATCCTGTGCACATCATAGAGCCCAGAACATGGGCATTTGAGGTGTAAGATTGACCGAGTTTTGGATCCAATGGGATATGTATGACGAAACTTCAATGACTTAGAATGATGCTACTATTTTGTGAGATCAGTTTCCTCATCTATTCCAGTGACTTCTAGGAGGAAGTCGAGTCTAAGGGGAGGGGGATGTAGTGCCCACTCCTCTTTGACACTTTTCTATCTTGATATTGATACTATTGGACTGATGTTCAAACATTTGATTATGATACATTGATCGATGCTAGATTATACTGATATGTGGATTATTGACACTATGATGTTTATGTTTTATTATGATGCACTAGATAGTGATGTTAGACAGTTAGATGCATGTTGATTTTCATGATGTGGATTTTATATTGACATGTTATGTTTTTGAGATGTTGGAATATAATTGTAATCTCATGGATGTTAGGGTTAGATTTTGGCATATTGATGGATAATAGAATTTTTAAATGTTGAATGATGAATATGGAGTTTATATATATATATATATATATATATATATATATATATATATATATATGTATGTATGTATGTATGTATGTATGTATGTATGTATGTATATGTATATGTATATATATATATATATATATATATATATATATATATATATGTGTGTGTGTGTGTGTATGTGTGTGTGTGTGTGTGTGTGTGTGTGTGTGTGTGTGTGTGTGTATATATATATATATATATATATATATATAATGTTGTTAATATAGACGAGAAGGCCAAAGAGGTATTTGTTGTGTGTAGGAATTTTATCACAAACATCGAACGAAATATGGGACCAACCAAAGAAGGATGTTGAACATTGAGAAATGATGCCAAAAGTGACAACTTGTGTAATGTTGTTTATTGTGTGTTTTTCATGTCTTGTTTGGAAGTCTCCCATGGGGGTTGATTTCACAGATGTGGCCATGGGGTGAATTTTGTCCATTTATTTAATTTTGGTATGTGTTTATTTATTTTTTGTGTATTAAAATTTGTCACTTTATTAACATCTGTAAATGTGTGTTTATTAGACTCAATCCTTATTGTTTAGTTTAACCAAAGTATAGATGTGACTAATAGTGATGATGTGATCTTGTAGTCCTTGTGTAAGATTAATTTATGTTGATTTGGCAGTGTTTTACTCCACCCCAAGTTAAAAATTTGGATTTTGACGTAGGGGCTCTTTTAGAGATTTGTGGGACAAGCAAGACTTGTCTAATGCCTTTTAAATTGACGCAACAACCTTACCAATGGGCTAGGAAGCTTAATTTTTACTTTTTTGTCCATTTTTGAGTGTAGGAGAAGGAAAATAATTTGCGCTTTTTTTCTAATCCAATTTTTTTTATCCCTTAAAAATATGGCGTGCAAGTTTTGAGACATGTGGGTTGTCATAGTCCTTTCTTGTGCATTGATGTTTCTTAGTATTGGTGTGTTTTAATTGATTGTGAGGATGGGGATGATGAATTGGCATCATACATGTAGCCACCTCATCATCCCCACTTCCCAATTCTCTTTATTTTTGATTTTTATTTGGAATGGGGGTTACTTGGTCTTTTTATTCTTGTACACTTTTGAAATTTGGATCTTCTAGATTGCTTGGGAATTTCTTGGCTTGGATTTTAAGAGGCTTATGAAGGATTTATTAGATCTTGATGGAGAGGTAGGATCTCCCCCTTTTATTATTATGATTTTTGTTTGTTGTAAGCAATGTTGTGCATGTTAAAAGTATGTTTGTCTTGTGATGGTGTTTGTGTGGGTTGGTTGAGTAGTTGGCCTTAGTTGGGTGTGTGAGAAGGGCTTATGGGACCATTGGGGAGGGAAAAGGGAGTTTATGTGAGGCATGAAAATTGGTGGGAGTGTGAATGGGAGTCTTACCTATGGGGAGAGAAAAGGGATTCATGGATTTGTTGCTTGTTGCAAGGGAGAGATAAGGATTTGTGTGATTTTTTTGTGTACTTGGAGGATTTGGGTAAGTTTCTCACTTCACTTAGGAGGCATAAGGAGGTGTTCTCCCATAACCCTTGCTCTACTTGGTTTGATCCTCAAACATTTTTTTTGATGTGTATGTGTAAACTTGTTTGTTTTGTGATTTTGGTGGAGTTTCTTATCTTGTATGTGTGTTTTGTTGAGAAGAATCCTTTTGATAGTTTTTAATGTTTCTCAATACCCTCCATGGTTCCTTGTTTGGGGCACAGGGGCCAGTAAGGGAATGGATTATTCCCTTAATGGATTTAAGGTTGGGAGGAGAGCATTACCTACTCCCCCTTCCTTGATTTGTTATCTCATTGTGAAGTTGAAGCAAGAAAAAGTTAGAACTACCTTTGTGGAGAGGACATACATTTTGAAGACTTGAAAATTGGATTTGTTGGTAACCTTTTTGTAATTCATTCAAATTTTATACCTCCCACTTTGATTGGATGCTTTATAAAATTGTGAGTGGTGGTAAAGTTTTTGTATATTTGTGAGGAAGTTGTTGTATTCTTTGGAAATATTTTTATCTTTACACTCCTTTAAGAGTGTGTGGATTTAGAAAATTAAAATCTCATATGTGTAGTTTTGTGAAAGAAATCACTAAGATTTATATTTCCTTGGAAAATGGAAGGGTTGAACATAGGTGAAATGGATATACGTGGAATTAATCTAAGTTTTTTTCAATATATCCAAGTTGATATACTTTACTTTCCTAAAATATTTAAATGTTGTTATATTCCAATTTGAAAGAAATAAGTAGTTTGTCGATTGCTCTTGCTTGGGTAATGGAATGATCATTTTTTTACTTAAAAGAATGTAATTTGAATATTTATAATTATAAATTTATTTCTAAACTAGTGAAGGAAATGTTAGTTAAGACTATAAGATTGGATGAAAGCCTTTTCCTTTATTATCACTTTGTGTCATAAGTTGTGTAAGAGAACCCACAATTAGCCTAACTTAACTTTAGGTGGATTCGTCAAAACAAAAGTATATATCTATATATATCCACATTATATTAAAATGAAATCTTGGCTAAATTAGCTTTACAAATATATTTTGCAAACCTTCCCTATATAGATATTAGACTAATATTGAGTTCTATATAAAAAAAGAAGAGAAATTTAAATAAATTTTTTGTATCCCATTTATAAATGATGCATTAATAATAGAAATATAGGAGAGTATCAACATCCCCATCATTTAATTAAATAGTATTAAAATGATGATACTCATATATAGATATGAAGATAGAGTGTGATTTTCTTTTCTTTTCTATATATATATATATATATATATTTGTGTGTTGTTATTTTCTTTTCTTTTATTTAATTTTGGAGTATGTGATGTAATTCCCTTTTATCATTAATTGATTTATGTGTCTAAATTAGTGAATTAATCATGTTATTAAGCTAATTATGGATGTGAAAAAAAGAAGTCATTTATTAGATTAGTTGGTTCTTTGGTTTATGTGTTTTAAGTTGAGTGTAAGTAACTTGAGTGTTGTACACTCTATCTTACCTTGGAAATTCGGATTTGGCCTTAAGGGCCAATTTTGGAGGCTTGTGGGACAAGATAAGCTTGTCCCACACCTCTTAATTTCTTATACCAACCCTACCTATGGATTGGGGGTTAAAAAATAGACCCCATTAACTGTGTTATAAGACAAGAAGTTGCATTTATTTTACTTTTCTTACATGGGTTTTAAAGTTTGTCCTTAGGGGGTGTGGGTTGGGATTGTGTGTGTAAGAGGTTTTTCATTCCTCTCAACCACCAATTTATTGTGCATTGGTGTTGAGGTTTGACTTGTGAGGTGTAGTTGAGGATGAGTGATGTGGCATCCTACATGGAGCCACCTCACCCTCCTCTCTCCCTTTCTATTTATTCATGTTCTTTTGTTTGTTTGGGGGTTACTTCATTTCTTTTTGTGCTCTTGCATTTTTGTAGTTGGAGGATTCTAGGTTGTTTGTTGATTTTTTTGAAACTTGTTGGTGATATATTAGGATTTAAGGATCTTAGTGTGTGAATCTTGGATCAAGCTCTACCATGGAAAGGTAGGAGCTATACCCTTGTTTTATTGTTTTTCTTTTACTTATGTATATGTGTATGTTATTGAGTGTTTTGGTATGCTTGTTGGGTCCTTGGGTAGATTGCCTAAGTATGGTGTAGGAGAAGGCTATGGCGATCTCATATATATGGAGGCATAAGATTTTATTTCATATTTTGGAGGGAGTTGGGTTGGGCACCCCACCTTGGAAAAGAAAATTCTTGTATTTTTAGTTGTTTTGTTTTATGAGGGAGACATAAGAGATTGTACGGAGGCATAAGATAATGTGGGAGGCATAAGAGGATTCTTGAGGGAGGCATAAGAGTTGTGTATAGGGTTTTGAGATGTATATTGGAGGGTTTTAAGGTGGGCACCTAATCCCATTGGGAGGCATAAGTGATCTCCCCATAGATCCTTACTCCATTGGCTTGCATTTCAAGCCTTGTGTATTTTGTAAAGTTGTATTATTGTGTTCATTTTCTTGTGTTGAATGTTCTTGAAATGGTTGTGAAAATTTTTTGTTGTGTTGTGGAATAATTTTATAGTTTCCATGTGTTGGATCCATCCCTTATTGCCTTGTGGTTGGGGCTCGGGGGCCAATGAGGAGAATTGTTTCTTCTTCTCATTGGAGTTTTGGTTGGGTGGAGAGTGTTGCCTCTCCCCCATTTTTGTTGTTGTGATCAAGTGAAGAAAATATGGAGCCTTGTTGGAGATTTTATACTTGGAGAACTTGTAGAAGACTAAGCAATCCTTCATTATAGCTACCTTCCTTGTAAAAATTTTCACTTCAAGTGGAAGATTATTGTATTGTTTTTGAAAGAAAAGTTGCATTGAATATTTTTATTAAGATTGTAATGCATTGTGGGAAAGAGAAAGACATTTTTAGTGAAACAAGTTTGGTAAAAGGAAATGTAGTTAAAAAGGAAACAACTTGTTCACATTTTAGTTGATTTATTATCTCACATGGGTGTGTAGTTCTTATTTTAAAACTATGAGAAATCTTGTATAAATTTCTTGTGGGAATGATTGTAAACTTGTTTTTGGAAAAAGGAAAGATTCATTCTTATTGATATGCTTACATTTGATGGCTAGTAGATTTTATTTGTTTATTCTTTGATTAAGAAAAGCTTAAAAATCATATGTGGCTATGGAAAAGTTTTCAAAATTTCTTTGATTAGTTGGTTTGTCAAAAAATGTATCATATTTCCTTTTAAATCTATTGGAGTAAAGAAATTGCTTGGTTACTACTAGACCCTAGCCTAAAATTGATTGTGAAATTTTAGTATTAAAGTTACTATAACTTATACAAGTATCAAATACTAATTAAAATAATAAAAATAAAAGGGAAGAAAAAATTAGTTCTTTTACATCCTATATATATTTCTACCAAATTTTAAAATGAATTTTAAATTTAAGACCAAGTTTGGTAAACACTATTTATACTATGAATATTTTTACTTAATTATAGTGGAACTAATATTACTATTGACATTATGAATATAATGATATATATTTAATGTATATACACTTATATATATATATATATATATATATATATATATATATATATATACACACACACACACTAAAGAAAATCGAATTAAAAGGAAGCTGGGAGACTTTGGTAAGCTGCGGCTTGTGTGTGGCATTTAGGATTAAATGTGGGGGAGGTTTCGACCCCATCCCCACCCCAATTTACTTTGGGATGGGGGTGGGGTCGGAAACATCCCCCATAAAGTAATAAACCCTAACACCATGGTTATCCTACACACCATATTAATCGGCCACTATTGCATAATACGTGGCCTCCATGGTCTTTTTCGATACCGAGAAACTTGAAAATGGTATATATATATATATATAATATCCTCTATATTGTATTTTTAGGTTTATTAAATAATGTGTTTTGATTAAAATACTAATATATATACTTATATATATACACACACATATATATACATGTATGTGTGTGTGTGTGTCCCCTTCAAGTTGGATATATATGCATAATCCCAACCATTTCCACTAAAATGGGGCAAAACCCATATGCCATTTGGGGAAAATATTAAAATAATGGGATAAATAAAATAAATAAAATGATTTGGAACCCTAGGAGAGAGTGTAAATGGATCCAGAAATAAAAGAGAGGATGCATATCCTTCTCAAGCTTGAGGTTGCCTCTCATGGCTTCCTCCTCCTCCACCAATCTATAAAACCAAAAAGTCAAACAAAAGAGAAAGAATCCTTTCATAAGAAAACTTAGGATTAGATGGATTTACAAATTCAAGGGCCCCAAATTAATCCAACCAATGGATGATATTCATCCCTAATAAAAGTAGGTGGGAAGTGTTAGCGTATATTACATTGGTTTAAGTGTTACAATGGTTAGCAGTTACTTTATAACTGTCTTCTTAATCGTTTTCTCTTCTTGTATTTATCCCGAGTCAGATTAGTAATTGTCATATGATTGAATATAGATTTGTTATGTTTTGTCCCTGTCATAGAAAATGTAATCTTGTCATTATGTTTGTATTTCTTCTCTCCTTGCACGACGGTGGTATTAGAGCATAGAAGACATTTCGGTGGAGAAAGAGATTTTGAGTGTGCAGGTGTGGAAGACTCAAATAGTTGAAATTTTGATTTCAAACATCTTTAAACTATCTCCATTTGTTTTCGCAAAAGCGATCAAGAGGAATAATTTTTAGCATGTAGCTTTAGGAGAAGCGTGCGAGATCATCAAGAGGAAGAATGTGCAGCATGCAGCATTATGACTATCCCCTCGCAATCAAGTCTACAATAAAGAAAATTGAGGACAACGATATCTTTTCTTTCATTATTGATGTTTGTGTAGACAAGAAAAATATAATGGGTGCAATGAAAATTTATAAAGACTGCCTTGCGGATGTTGAAGGTGTTGAAGATTATGATGTGAAGTAAGTAGCAATACATGTCAGGAGGACGGAGGCAGGAGGAAATCCAGTGACCTCTTGCAAGCCGCAAGCGACGAGGCCGCTGACAAAGATTGTGGTAGAATAAGGTATTGAGGACCTATTCCTCAATTTTGGTTTGAGTTTATTTCAATTTCAGTGTTATTTCCATGTTCTGTTGGGTTTGAGTTTATTTTAGTTTTAGTGTTGTTTCCATGTTTTGTTGTTTTGTGATCGGATGCTGAAAATGGATTATTCTAGAGCATCATTTTCTGGAGCATGTTCTTTGATGCGATTTATTTCTCAGTGTTCTTATTTCACATTATGGGCAAAAATGACTTAGTCAAGGGCAACATTCAGTGGTAGTGATTTGTTTCCTTTGCTGTTGAAGATTGGCTAAACGATGATCGACATCAGTGGCTACAACTAAGAACATGATTGCTATGATTCTTAGAAGTGAATGTGGAATATTTGTCAGTATTGTTTGTTGTTTTCCTATGTTGTTTGGTTGTTCAATAAAGTACAGATGGTGCATAGTTTCCTGTTTGGGACCTTCTAATTGAAGAGCGTCATGGGGAGCAGAAAAGCACTAAAAGTAACACATGGTACTCGAAGTTGGGTTCGTGGTAATCCTATAAAACCACCGAGGTATCATCCTCTTGGGTTCATGGTATGCCTGTAAAACCACCGAGGTAAAATCCTCTTGGTTCATGGTAAGCCTGTAAAACCACCGAGGTGAACAGTCAAAAATTTCTCCTATCCCTCTAGGTTTATGGTCAACCTTAGAAAAATGATGTGTATCGAGACCATGTAGGCGCATGTTTGTGTGAAGACCCTCTTTGCGGTGTTCTCATTAAGGGGGACATCCGAGATCGGGAAATGTATGTTTTTATGAACAATATAATAAGGGGGAATGTTAGTGTATATTACATTGGTTTAAGTGTTACAATGGTTAGTGATTACTTTCTAACTTGTCTTCTTAATCGTGTTTCTATTTTTGTATTTATCCCAGTCAGATTGGTAATTGTCATATGAATGAATATAGATTCGTTATGTTTTTTCCCTGTCATACACAATGTAATCTTTTCATTATGTTTGTATTTCTTCTCTCCTACTTTGACAGGAAGTGGGTGAGATAAAATTCAAAATTTAAAAATGCATGTGTAGGATATAAGTGGGTCCACTTAAGTAAGTATAAAAGGGTTGGGTGTTATTACTCTTCTAACCCAAATGTCTTTTATAGAAATTTTAATTTAATATCAAATTCTACCCCTTTGTGGGTATAATAGAACCTTTTAATTTAATTAAATAGACCAATTTACCCTTGGGATTAATTTGTGCAAGTTTAACTATGGTGGAAATTAAATTTTATTAAAATAAAATTTAGGGAAACTAAACCATGCCTTAGACTAACTAAGTTTATTAAAAGGTATTGAGATTTTTATTATTTTATTATAATGGGGATCAAAAAGGAAATTAATATTATTGATTTAAAGTAACTTAGAAACAAGAATGTGACAATTGTTAATTCAAATCTTTTTGTGAGTATGTTTACAAAAAAATAAATTATTCCATAATTTTTCTAGTTTGACCTAGGTTTTTCTTGGGTTTCATGTGGGAAAATTTTAGTGGGCATTAAAAATACACATTTCTTCACCTCGATCAATTTTCAACTCCGTATCTTTCTTTATTTCCAAATCACTATAACAAGGAAAGGGGAGTAGGAAACGCTCTCCTCCCAACCCATTCCAATGAGAAGGATAAGACACCCTCTTCATTGGCCCCCGAGCCCCAAAAATTGAGTAATAAGGAACATTAAGAAACAATGGATACTTTTACAAGGCTTCTACAATACATACACTCATACAAACACATATTGCACACACATACAAACATAATAACAATAATAGAAACAATATACAACTTTCCAACACAAAGGATTAAAATATAATCCAAGGGAGAAGATAAATATGGGAGCCACATACTTTTACCTCCCTAATTAGTTGTGAGTTCCACCAAAAAGACCTCCAAGTGCACATCACAATTACTCAAAATATCCCTTTTCCCTCCCAATTCAAGATACACAAAGTGTAGCAATATTTTCCCTTTCTCATCCCATAGGTGGAAAACCCTACTCACACTCCCTCCAAAATTCTTAACAATTTCCTTTTCCCAATTTTTTTTTTCCATTTTCCTTCTCCCCATACCTTCCTTAAGGCCATATTACCGCAAATTCCAAACACAAACACATACACTCATTCATTTACAATAAAACACAAACAAGTAATTAAATACATGGGTATAAACTTGAACTTGACATTATAAGCTTAAAAAATATTCAAACAACAAATTTCAATCTCCTCCAAATCCAAGAAAATCCCAAAATTCAATATCCAAAAGTTCCCAAGCAATAAGTCCAAGGAAATTACAGAAAAAGAAGTGTGTAATGAAACCAAGTAACCCCCAAAACTCTAAACTAACTCACATAAATATAAACATGAGGAGAAGGTGGTGATGTGGCTCCATGTAGGATGTGACATAAATTCTCCTCGATCCACTTCCCCATGTAAAAACCATTCTGAGACTCATAAATGTGTGGGTGAGGATATGACAAGTTTCCTTCCACACACAAACCACTACTCCATACTTATAAGGAAAACTTTAAAGGAGTTTGCAAGAAAGTGCAATTAATTTCCTCTTTTCTCTTCCAAAACACATAATGAAGGCTAAAATTAACCCCTCACATCATAGGTATAGTTGGTGGGTGAGTTTAAGAGGTATGGGACAAGATTAACTTGTCCCACAAGCCTCCAAAAGTGGCTCCAAAGTCAAAATTCGAGATTTGAAGGATGGGGTTGAGTACACAACTCAAAATCAAATGAAATCCATCAAAATTAATAAGATAACAAGGACTATCTACCCCAATTAAATTCCCTTTGTCACATCTCAAATTAACTTAATCACATGATTAATTAACTAAACAAGGGCACAATAATAAGAAATAATAAAGTGAGGATACATCACAATAAATAAATCACATACTAAACAAAATAAATAAAAATGAAAGAGGGAAAATCAACACATAAACCCATGGTCACATTTGAATTCACCCTCCCCCATGGAGACCTCAATACACCCAACCAATAACACAACTATAAACACAAACACAAAGTTTCCAAGGTGACCTTGTTGCCAATATCCGATATTCCTCCATTATTAATCTCCTCACCCCTTATTATTTATTGTGATATAATTTCTGTAAAAAAGGAAAATAATACCCCTTTGGCCTCAAGGTCGTATCAAATACATCAAGAAATAAAAACACATACAAATCATCCAATAACATCATACATGCAGCTATATCATCATCATCAAAATTAGGAATTTCTATCAATTATTTGCAATTTATTAACATTTCAATTCTACTCTAATCAATAATTTACAATCATCAATAATCTAATTCACATTCTATAATAACCATGAAATTCCCTATATCTATTGTAACTCCTAACTACTAGATACACTCAACAACATATTACTGATCCCTAATATCATCATATTGTTAGCAATTCACAATATCAAGGAGATCACATGGTTAGTCCAATAATATAAATATAATCAATACGTAAAGAATCCAAATGTCAGTATATAACAAAGTAACCATTCTAGATCATCATCAAACCCTTAAATGTCTATAAAATTCAACAATACATCCATATAGTGCAAAGTAAAAGTCAGAACACAATAGTAATCATGATGTCCCTTGTATCTGACAACATGCTAACTAAAATATAATAATAATTTCCATGTATCTAATCAATAGTAATCAAATTCATAGTAAAATAAGCGTTGAATCTAGGAGTGGGCATTACAAACTTCCCATACATTATTAAAACAACTATTCGCTTTGTAAACTTTAAATTGTGAGGATTAAATCTAGACCATTAGATAGATTTAATCCTCACCCTAGATCCTAGGTATACTTAAAAATCCCTAATCCTCTCTTATCTTTTCCTTTTATTCATTTGTTTGACCTAGTGAGCCTCCATTTGCAGAGGTATGTTTGGAGGAAGGATAAGATAGAGGCTAAGGATACTCATGGAGAACTAAGATGATTTTCTTTTTCTAGATCTACACTGAGGGGATCAAATTTCTTCCTCCATTTTTACTTTCTATTCTAATTTATTTATCCCTAGGGTCTCGTAGCTTCTATTTTCTGGTTTTATTTACCTCCTCTGGTTTTGGGTATTTTATTTTCCCTTATGTTTTTTTATATGCGAGAGATGGATCCAAATTTAAATATAAATATATAAATTTTATTTGTCTTTCTAGAAATCCTCTGTTTATGGGTATTACATTTACCCTAATCTCTTCTCTCTTTTTTTCTACAGAGATAGATCGATTGTGTGTGTGTGTGTGTGTGTGTGTGTGTGTGTGTGTGTGTGTGTGTGTGTGTGTTATTTATATTCAAAGTTAATATTCAATATTTTCGATGCAATTTGATAGTTTTTGGGTTTAAAACGTCAAAATTCGTGCCTAAAACACAATGGGAAAAAACACATAAAATTTGTTGTGTTAAATTTGAAGGTCAAATGACCATCAAGATAGACCAAAGCAGCACGAGAATGATGGCCACACGGATGTCAAATTTAATTTGTCTATAAATTTTCTTGCATTAATATTTTTCAAGAGTTTTAAATTGTTGTACGTTTTTAGGCTCTCATCTTTTATTATTATTAAAAAGTTTTTTTACTTTTTTATTTAACATATCAAAAATAAGTATATATATATATACTTTGTAGTCTTCATTTTCATTAGAAAAAACATGGGTGTGTGTGTGTATATATATATATATATATATACATACATACATACATACATGTGTGTGTCTGTTGGTTCATAATCTTATAAGAGGATATAAAAGTGAAAGAAAATAATTTCTTTTGTTGATTTGAGAAGTAAATATATAATCACCTTAATTTTTAATTAATATTGTAAAAATATAAGCATAGTGATCTAAACTAAATTTTTATATAAAGATTAGAATGAAAATATCTACATTTTAATCCTAATAATTCTACCACTCATACAATAAGATGAACTCAATTACCATCTTTCATAGGAAGCATATTTAAAATAGCCATCCTGAGTTTTAAACAGGATGTAGAGTTAAGTAAGATATGAATTTTAAATAAGATGAAGATTTAAATAAGATATAACTTTAATAAGATGCACAATTTCAAATACCCTTCTTTAAACCATTTACATTTCATAATTTAAAGATTCATAATAGGCTTAAATAATTCATCTTACTAAAAGCTTAAATTTAAAATACAAGTACAAAAATCCCTCCACACTAAAGTTTAGACAATCTGTTGGATTTTTAAAAAATATCCTTTTTTTAAATCACACCTGTAACTCCATCCTATAGATTAAATTTTCATCCTCTTTTCTTCTCCATCACATTAACAATGGAAGGGAGCTAGAAAAAATCACCTTCCAACCTTAACCCAATGAGAAGGAGAATCCTACCTTCTCAATGGCCCTCGAGCCCAGAAATGGGAGAATAAGGGGTGTTCACAACCATGGCATCCATCACAAGAAATGGATTCAAACAACACATACACACACACAAATAAATATTCAACACATAGAAGAACAATAGAATAGGAAAAACCGCAACATACAACAAACACATAGGCTCAAAAATTAAATCCAAATGAGAAGGGAGCATGGAAACCATCTCATTATGCCTCCCAAGTGGGATAGGGGTCCACCTGAGCCTCAAGTGAACTAGAAACATACACATATACACATTATCTCACCAATTTCAAAGATAACACAGTGACATGATTTCCTTTTAACTCCACATAGGTGGATTTCCCTTCCCACAAAACCTCACACACTCCCTTTTACCTCCAAAATGGCTCCATTTCCCTCTCCCTACACCATTTCCCTCTCCCTACACCATTTCTAATGGAAATTCTACCCAAACCCTTACAAAATGATATGCATTCACAAATTCACAACTTAATAGATAAACAAGAATCCCAAAAAATGAAGTATAAGACCCTACCTTTACATTGAGAGCTCCTTCAACCTTCAAGCAACCAATATCCAAGCTTCCTTTCATAATGCAATCCAACTCCCATGCAAGCTCTCAAAAATCCCCAAGCAATTAACCCCCTAAAAAAACTAAAAGACCCCAGATAAATAGAAAATGGTCGATATGATGGTAACGTAGCTCCATGTAGGATGCCACCTCATCTTTCCTCATTCCACCTCAAAACACACACACACAAAACAAGGCTCCACAAATGGGGAAGGTGAGACATGACACATTCATCCTCATACAAAATCCCTCATTCCACATTTCAAGAATTCAAATTTAGGGAATTAAGAAAAGGGTGGCATTAATTGCCTATTTTCCTTAAAAGCACATAATAGCAGCTAATTTTGATCTCTCATATAAGAGGTTGGGTTAGTGGAAGGGTTTAAGGAGTGTGGGACAAGTAAAACTTGTCCCACAAGTCTCAAAAAATGGGCTCAAAGCCCAAATCCGAGTTTTGGAGATGGGGATGGGCACACAAACCAAGATAAAATAAAATCCATCCAAGATCATGAAGAAAATAAGGAATATCCAACACATTCATTTCCCCCATTGCCACATCACCCAATTAGTATAATCCACATAGTTAATTAACTTAATCAAGGGGCACACTAATAACACAAGGACATGGGAAAAAATTAGAATTTAATAAAACCACATAATAAAATAAGGTAAATACATAAAAGGGAAAAAATACAAGATTTAGAACCATGGTAACTTATGAGGTTTCTCCCCTTGGAGACCTCCTAACAAACATGATAAGAAAACATGATGACACATACATGCACATGGCTGCTATGGTGACCATGTTGTAAACACCTGGTATTCCTCCATAGTTGGTCTTCCTAGTCCCTCCTTTGTTTTTGTGTGATTTCATTTCCTGAAATAACTAAGAAAATACTACCTTTGGCCTCAAGGCCATATCAATATGCCGATAAATCAAAAAACACATATCATGTATCAAATAACATCATCATACAACTTAGCTACATCATTATCATGGTTAAGTAATTTTATTCTAAATAAATTATTTACAATTACTAATCATCACAATTCTACCATATCCATTAACATTTACTATCACCCTATGCCTATGCATAACCATCTATCACAATTCATATTTTATGATAACCATGCATTTCATACATTCAATGTAACTTATATCTATTTAGATGTGTTCAACAACATACTATTGATCACCTATTATCATCGTATTATTTATAAATCATAACATTATTGTGGACACAAGCTTAGTCAAATCATCCAACATAGTTGGCAAAGAACCGAGATATCAATATATAAACAAAATAACATTAAATCATCATGTACTGCAATATCTATCAATGTCCTCTATGAACCCATACAATCCACAATATGAATCAAAAGCATAATGATAATCATAATGTCCATAATGTCTAACAACATGCTATCCAAAAAGATATAACAATGTCCCATGTAACTAAGCAACAATAATCATGATCATAGAAATAATAGGAGTCAAAGATGAGTGAGCACTACATGAGCCATCAAAAGATCCAAATGGAATCACATAATATCAAGATGGAGCTAGAACCATGTCCAAAATCTACTATAAGTAATAATTCAACAAGAATATATGGTAAGAAAGGCATGGGCACTACATCCCCCTCTCTTAAAATTAGACTTCCTCCTGCAAGTCACTGGAAGAGATAGGGATATGAACCCTCGAGGTATCATGTCATATCATGTGGTTATTAGTCACAACATGCATGTCCCACCAATTCAAACTTGGTCAAGTACTAAGTGTTTCTCTTACTTAGAGTAATTTAATTAAAGGAAGTTATATCTTCTAGGAAATTGTTATCAACATCATTATCTAAAACCTCTACATGGTCACACATAAGTGTACGTCCAACATTAAGGTATCTTTAATGGAACTTTATTATGATTATTTTTGTCTTAACAAACATGTCTCATGAAATATAAAATAGTTGAAAATAAATTACATCTCAAATAGGATAATATTAATAAAGGGAAATTATTGCTTCCAAGGATTCATTTGCATCAAGTCTAAGTTTCCTATAAGGCCCCACATAAGGGGATGCACAACATAAGGTCCACATTTAAAGGAACTAGTGATGGGTGAACAAAAGGAACATAATGGTCATTTCAAATAGGGTTAAAAATTATATATACATGATGTGTATGAGTCTACTCAATGGAAGCTGTTAGTGCTTGTTTTGGTATCACCCTTTTGTCTCTTGTTTGCCCTAAAAAAACTCACCCTAACTGGTTTTTTCATATGAAAAATTATATGCTCAAAGATAGGACCTTGTTGAATATAAATGTGAGTCTTTTGTTTAGGGTGAATCCTCTTTTTCGGTTAAGGAATGTAATAGTTATGTTTCCCTTGTAAATCCTATGAAAAATGGCCCCTTTTATCCTCATGATATTATTTTGTGCTTCACGGGACTCAAATTTACTTAAGGAGAAGAACCAAATGCGGAAGGTGTCCATGTGTCCCTTCGGTGCATCTTTAGAAAGGAATAAATAATTAAATACTCTCAAGGAGAGAGGATCCACCACATGGTTAATGCAATAACACTACAACCTAGGAAGGTTGAAAATTCAAAAGTAAAGAAGGATGACTCTCAAGCATCCACGTGTCGCTCGAGAAATTATTCAAAAAGTTGAGAAAGACGAGAAGATGTAAAGGTGTGTAGGATCTCCATGTGTCATGCGAAGGGGCCATCACCGGTGAGAGAACCAAATGAATAGGAAAAGGACTTGATATTTGGAAAATTTAATGCGGTTTAGGGTCTCGAGGCATGCAGATTGAAGGTGTGGCTAAAATTATAGTCAAGGCTCTTATAAAAAGATAGGAAAGGAGTGGGTTAATATAATTATGGACAACATTATAAGAATGTATTAATTGTAGAGTTAAAATCAAAGCCCGAGAACACAAACAAAATATGGGCAAGTGTGGGATGATCGAACATACAAACTTTGAATTTTACAAAACCTTCGGAGACTCATATAATGGAAGATAAATAAGTACTTTAATATATAAATTAAAAACGGGGTTCTAGAGGAGCCCCATGATGAAGAAATTAGTATACATGTTTAGAAGTAAGGACACAAGAAGAAAAAATGCTCGGTTCTCCCTTGCTCCTAATTTGAAATTTCCTCTAAGTGAAGGAAGCTTGTTTAATAGCTGTTATTTGTCAACATGAATTCATATAATCCCAGTGTCATCTAAACAAACACAAAGGACCCCACTAGATCTCGGGACATCACCATATCCATTAATGACTCAAGGATCATTCGGGACCATCCACGCCATTCTCAAGCTCAATTTTCTTATGCTATGAGGATACCGAGTCTAGAATATCTAAACAACCCATGAAACATGTCATCTTTGCTTTCCCATTTTTAGGAGTAGACTTATCGGGAGTGAACTAAGGGGGAAGATCTAGAGTGGCTGAAAGAGCAAGAAGCGCACCACGGGGACTAGGTGGAACAAGAGATATTGAGATTGACTCACCCTTCCATCTCCTTGTGAATGGTGGGTGCTCTCTTGGAGGAGTATGATGCACTGAACAAGTGGAAGATCAGACAATGAATCTTCCCACTTTTTTCCCTTAAAGAATAAATTTCCACCCTGAAGTGACGACAAGATAGATACATTTCTTCTTCCCAATCTGAAATGATAATTGGGGGTTAGAAGATTGATTTTCCTCTAAGACCTATGGTTATGGTGGCATAGGTCTTTCCTGACCTTTATTCATAGAAATTTTTCTCGGCTCTAGTTCTTCCATTTTATGAGAAATGGTAGGCACATGGTATTGATAAAAGACCTATCATATAGCACGTAGGACTCCTTGTGAACCTCTATTAACATGGATTTTTCATTACACAAGAAGGAACAATTATACTCAATCACCCCTCTCATGGAAGGCCTCATTTCAATCCAAAATTTCTTTAAATATTATGGAGCTTTCATATGTTCCCACCAAAAAAATGGATATACATGGATTAGAAGGATGACAAAAAAAAGATTGATCTTGATAAATCTAAGGAGGAGTGAGATCTAAACTTCCTGATATGTCAGGGGACCTTTTTTTATCCTCTGGGTATGTAATATCAAATAGGGACCTGAAAAACACTTCATTCAGGCCATTCGGATCAAATATTTGGTTTAAATCCTATGAGGAAATATCTTTCGAGACTCGCTTACACAATTACTTTTCCATTACATCAACAAAAAAAATCACAACAACGTTTCAAGTCTTAAAATAAAAAGGAGTGCACATTTAATGAAGAGATGACATAAAATTTATAATGAGAATGGTGAAAGTGAGTCAAGATAGACAAAATCATTGCCATCATATGGATAATAATCAATTGCACAACTCACACGAAAGAAATAAATTAAAGGGGTTTTGATCTTTGTGTGAACATGAGGATATCTCGGACCGATGTGACACAAGATTCATCCTAGGAAAGACACGAATGTAATTTTGTGTTGCTCAAAAATGATCCTCAAAAAGGGGGAAAGAATTTGAGTGTCACATCAATCCATAGAGACGAACCTAAAAAACCATCAAAAGGGTTTCTTTTCCCACCAATCTACCCGATGAGAAAATGAAAATATATTATACTCCCTAAAGATACATATTCCCTAGACATTCATGATTTTGGGGGGGAAATGAAGGGTGAGTGAGTGACTAAAAATGTATAAATGTGATGAGAATGCTCTCACATAAGGGGGTTAAAATTTTCTTAAATTTATGAAGAGAAAGGTGAGAGACTAGAGAAAACATTTTTCCAAGAACTTGTCCGAGAATTCGGTTGATTTCTTGAGCATTCGAATTGAATCATGTCAAGATGGTTGCAAGTGTACAACCATTGACAAGTATTGAGACTGTAGGTGAAACTTTCCCATACTAATAAATTTTATGAGCCTAAGTTAATTGTGTTAATCATGAGCATTCTTGTGTCTCTTTTGAGTTGATAAGATTCAAATAACCATTCATGTTCTGTTGCAATCTCTAAAACACACAAGATTTTATCCTTTTCGTAGCATTTTCGTAACCACAATTTTGTTGTGAGAAGATATTTCATCTCATTTTACAATAAACAATTTTAAATTCATTATGGTTTCATGTTCTTGATCTGATTGTTTTGATATCCTATTGATTGTATCTTATGCATGATAGATCAAGGTTTATTGATGTTTATTTTTTTAGTGCTCAAAATAGCATCACCCAATTTTGCCATTGAAAATATATCAATTTATGGCCTTTGCCATATTTCATCCCCCTATGTTGTGCCTGAGAGGTATCTACTTTCCTTTTGTTGCCATAACCAGTCCTTCTTGGGTCGAGGATCATGTATGGATCCATATTTCTTTCCTTATTTCTCTATTTATCTGGAAAGGGTCTATAATTAGGGCCACCCATTCTTTGTTCATCTAAAAACTTGGGCTCTCCCATTATTTCCATTTTCCACAGTCAAGATTTGTTGTCCTTGTTGTTTTCCTCTAAATACTTGAAGAAAAATGAATGGATGTAGCTTAGAGGAATGTTTTTAGCCTTGTGACACATACGAATTCTCTCGTCTTGGAGAAAATTTCCTCTCCATGCTTAAATGGTCATTTTTCTACATTTTATAGTTTGTGACAGTGTGTTTCTCCTGGGAATATTTACATCCTTGCGTCAACAAGAAACGTGGCCTCTTTTGGTTGGATGTGGCTTGGGTGGGTACTTCATAATTTTATAAATCACCTCAACTTGAAAACATGTCTACATGGAAGAACAATGCTCATTTGAAGATTTGATTTTTGGTTTGGCCTTGGAGTAGCGACGAGAGGACGCATGGAGGTTTCCTCTACTTTTCCCAGACTTAGATATATTTTTATACAGTTGGTATAGTTTGGCAGAATAGAGACATTCGGTTAGCTCACGCTCATTCAAGGTCTCCTCTCCTGGGGACCATTTTGAAATTGCACCATGGAGACACATGGAGGCTTCCACCAAGTCTTCCCATACTTAGTCCTTTTTCAAAAAAATTTGAGGGGCCTAGGAAACATGGAGGGACCGCGTATGTTTGAGGACTGGCCCTTGAATTTCATTTTAAAGAAGCTTTAGGAGGACACTTGGAGGCCTCCACTCACTTTGCATTTTGCTTGGACTTTTTAATGGAAAAAGGAGATTTCCTCGGACCCTAACACATGGTGTCATCTGTTGAGCTTTAAGCCTTCAAAAAAAAATTTGTTAGGTCGGGACACATGGTGAGCAAAGTGCTCATTCAAGATCTTAACTTTTGGGGACCATCTCAAGATGTGCCATTGTGACATGTGGCAGTTTGAAAATTCAAAAGGCGGGAAGCGGACCATCGGGGAAACTTGGATTTTTTTCCTCTTAAGGATTAAAGTATCAAAATGGCCCCTAGGCCTAGCAGAAAATAATCAAAATTTTCCCAGTCAACGTCACAGTGCGGATTTTTGGGGAAATTTGGAAAATTTTCCTTTTGTGGAGAAGGGAGTTAAAAGTAAAAAAGGAAGCATGGTTCCGCTGGGACCCACATCAGAGACTAGAAGTGGAAGGGTAGAGCTGCGGGGAAAATTTGGAAAATTTTCCTTTTCCAAAAAAGAGGTGAAATAGCGAGAATTTTTCCATGATTCTTTTGGGACCCACCTTAGGACACATGTCAGGCTCATTTCTCAAGGGCGGAGGTGTGGAGCAAAATGTGAAAATTTTACATTTTTCCAAAAGTTGTAAAAGGAAAAGGGGAACCCGCAGGCCCTCTTTAAATTGGATCTCCCATGTGGATGGTCCAAATTCAAAATAGAAATCAATGGTAGTTGTGCCTCTGTATCTGATTTTTTTGGCCATTTTCACTCCAGAGCTCCTAGGGATTCATATTCTTATGGTTTTTTATCATTTCTTGGATTCTCCTACATGCCAAATGAAGAGGAGCATTAATTTGGTATCCTGGTTTGGTGGGAAAGGTCTGTAAATGTCTCTCACCATTAATATGTAATCTGACTGTTAGATTCGGCCCAATTTTTCTTTCCTTCAAACATGAAATACCTGTTGATATCTAGATTCAGTGAGAAAATTTTGGGGATGTATTTTACCATTAAGATGAAATCTAACCTCTAGGCTCGATATGATCTTCCATTTTTTCCCCTAAGCATGCAAAGAACCAGATTGGATAGATTAGGGGTAGAAGTGGTTGGTGAGTAAAGGGAAAAGTGATCTACTAGAGGAAGGAGTTGAATGCGGGAGATGTTTGAAGAGATCTGCCCCTTGAGCACTTGACAAATTTTTATAGATCTGATTCTAAGAATCGTAATCAAGATCATGGCGAGCACTGGTCCTATCAATGTCTTTGGTTTTGGGGGAAAGACTGCTATAAAATTTTATAAATAGGCATGATTTTACTGTGAAAAGGGTTGGGAATTTGTGAAGGTAGAAGTGTTAGAGGTCAGAACTAAGTTTCTAAACAAAATATTGATAGAACCCATCTTTCTGAGAAACTATCTGAAGAACCATGCCGATCTCTTTTGTGTTAAATTTGATCATGTCAAGGTGGTTGTGAGTGTAGAGCCATTGACAAGCTATGAGATTGTTCGAGAAACTTTCCACTGTTGATAAATTTAACCAAAATTGATTAATTTGTGTTATTCTTGAGAAAAAATTGTGTTTGCTTCGTTTCTAAATGTCTGCAAGTAGTTTTTCTTGTTCCCATTGCATTCTTATATTGAAATATATGTGAATCACACAAGATCTTATCCTTTTGATAGCTCGGTGGTATTTATAATTTCATTTATCAGAAGAGCTTTCATTTGATAGTGAAATAAACAAATTTAAAATCAATGTGACTCCTATCATGACTATAAGATTTTTGGTTAGCCTTTGAGGGTATCTTAGGCATGATGAAATAGAGATTGATAATGTTCAATTAACTTTTCTAATTTGAGCCTTCATTTTGGATCATTGAAGTTTGTGTGAAAAGTGTTGATCTAGGCCTTCATTGGAGTACATATTCTTGTTAAAGGAACACCCTAGCTACTCGAAAGCATTCTTTTATTTGATCTTTCTATTTTTGTAAAATTTCTCGAAGATTTGGTATAATCAACTTTATCCTGCTTCACCTCCCACCAACTCTTCATTTAAAAACAACCAATCATACCTAGCTTACCTCAATTTTTCATTTGTGTATACAAATGCATAATTTTTACTACCAAAACATGTAAAAACAATCATGTTTTCATTGTCTTTAGTGTCTTGAATGTTGCTTAGAAAATATCTCCATTATCTAGAGTGACAACTCGTGAGAGTTAGGTTTTTTTGAATTGATCATATTTTCTTCAAGGTCTTCTTAATAATATCACAAGGAAGGAATTCCACATCTCCTCCATAAATAACAAGCTACAAAAGGGTTCTCTCACCCTAGTTGAAAGGAACAACCATAAAGTAGTGAGGATAGATCAAATCCTCTTGAGGTTGCTATCCATTTCTCCACATTTGAGTGACAGAGGGCCAAGTAGATCCCATCCCCAGCTACAAAATGACTCGCATGATCTATTTGTCTCTAAGCTTCCTACCTAACCTATGATGTTGCTCAACTTTTGAGGGAGAATAAATTTAGGTACCAACACCTTCGGCATCTTTCTAGGGACATAGTGGTTACAGTTCATATTCATACCCAGTAAATGCTTCTTATATGCTCTAAGTGCTAATATATTTTTTCAAACATCATCTTGTGTGCAGACATGTAAGAAGTATTTGCACCTACACCTACTGCACTAGCTTTCATTGATAAATCAGGTAAAAAAGTCGAGGATCATCCCATTTCCAGTTTCTAGTATTAAAAGACATTTGACATTAGTGCATTTGCACAACTAAGGTGGAAATCCTTTGCGATCTGCTGTTGATATGAATCTTGATGAGTACCGGTGTCTTAACCTCTGTCAAGTGATATTTGTTACTAATCTTTGCAAATATAGAAGGAAGAATATATTTCTTTATGAGTGATCTGCTTAGGATATTATTTCCGAGCTAGGAAAAACAAATTCAAAAGGAAGAAAATCCTAGAGAGTTGTTGGAGAGCATAAGAAAAGAAAAGGGATCTCCATTGATGAAAGTGATAAGCTTATCATTGAATAATTCCATTCAAGTGCTTCTGAATTAGGTAGCCTCTTTGTGGAATTGAATTCTCCAACTAGAGAGGGGCCTTCATTTGATTTTGAAATGTTTGATTCTCATTTTTCCCCTGTCTTTTCAAAAGTTGATAGGGTTTTCTAGGAAACAATGCCTTTAGGGTATATTCATTTTGAAAGTTATACTCATGTGTTTAAAATACCCTCTACCCCTTATCAATTTGTCTCCCCTCTAGGTTCACCTCCTCAAAACAACATGACCTTGCCCCCACCAAGACCTCCATTTATTGTAAACACTTTTGGTTCTATAAATTTTACGGGGATGGATGGTTATCCAAATGTAGTTCCCCATGATGTAAGAAATAGATTACCAAATTTATAAGGAAACAATGGTATAAGCTGGTGATCAAAATCTAAATATTTTTATCAATATGATGGAAGAATTTGAGATTGAACAAGAAGATGTATATATAAAGGATGCAAGGGATTGGTATAAAGTTTTTCCAGATAATTCAATTGATTCTTAGAAAGAGATGAACAATGCATTTAGATTGTAGTATGGCGATAGAACTGACTCTTGACTTCTTCTATCATAATTTGAAAACATTAAGAAGAATCCTAATGAGTCATTACATGATTTCAAAACAAGTTTTAACAAGACCATGAGTAGATTTCTGTTAGTTTAAGGCCATGTGATGAATCATGTTTGATCAAATATTGGATACATTTGATAAAAAATCTGCTTACTACTTGAGGGACAAAAACCCTACTAATTTGAGGCAGGCATTCATCATGGCTCTACAAATGGAGAACAATATCAATGCAATTGGAAAGCCTCCAAAAAGGGAGGGTGTAAAACTAATTAACTCGAAAAATCCTCAAACAAGTAAGGATGCTGATTTGGAAGAAGTTGTAAAAACTTTGGCAGGGATGTCAAAGAAATATCATTGAAATTATCCCGGGAAGAAAAAGGGATTAGATAGAGTTCACAAGGTAAACACAAGCAAAAATGGCAAGACAAGTTTATAAATCACCAAAGATCTGATGAAAGAGGTAAGGGACCTATTGGATTTTGAAATAGACTGTGTCCAAAGACAAGGAAAATAGAATGGTACTGATCCTTTGGCTACTAGAGTGGCTATTATGGAGGAAACAAATGTCATTGATTGGTTTTATAGATGTTTCATGCCACATTCCCCATGTGAGGAAGATTAGCAAGAAGAGGAAGAATATTATGATGATAATGTTGTTGATGTACACATGATGGGTTGCCCCACAAGTTCACAACAAGGAGAAACTTCAAGCTGAAGCAACAAGTGTTAGAAATGTTGCTGATTTTGGGATTGCATTCATCGGGTACCTTTTCTCCCTCCCTCTCATACTTTAAAAGTAGATAATGTACGATGTTTTGAATTTCCCAACAATGAATTTAAAAATTTAAGGGCTTTAATGATAAATAAGTATGATGGAGGCATCCCATCGATGAGGATAGGAAGTTGTTGATGAACATTGTTGTTGCCAAAGAGGAGTACAACACAAGAAATAGGGTTGTGAAAGGGACAAGGCCTCATGCAAAGCTAAAAAATCCATTGATTTCAAATATTTATAAATAGGCTCCTAAGAAATATGCATCTGCCAAGGGCCTTACTATCCCAAACAAAAATCATACCCGCCCTCATGCCCAAGTGTCAAAAATCATGTGCCACTAATGAGTGTGTTAACTTTCCTTCCAATGTCGCCTTGCCAAAGTTTTTACCTTATGATATTTCCCAAATCTTGAGTCGAGATCAAGATATCGGTTCTAATTGTTTAATTGTTTAGGATTCTGAGCACAAAAAAAGGGCTCTTGAGTATATGGGGCTGAAAGAGGAGAAGATTGCCCTAGCTATAAATGTAAATATTGTGGAGACTCCTCCAATCATTGAATAATTAGAGACACCACCATTGTTGGAAGAACAAGATGAACCACCTAAGGTTTATTTGGGAACATCCTTGGTAGACTCTCAGCCGAATGTGGATCCATTCTTCACCACACTGATCATTAAAGATAGATTGCTACACAACTATATGCTTGACTCATGGGCATCATGCAATGTTATGGCTCTTGAATTCATGAATAAGATGGCTATCAAAATAACAGCGGAATATGGGAATTTTACTTCAATGGATTCCAAAGAAGTGCTAGTGGTGGGATGTGTGAAATGTTTTGTGGTGCATCTTGCAGCTTACCAAGGTACAAACCGATGCTTGATGTTGCAATTGTTGATTTCCCAACCAAGTGGGGTATGTTGTTATTAGAAAATGGGCTGCAAGTGTTGGTGGGATTGTTCAAATGCACATGTCCTATACTACCATTGTAATTGAGGGCATCTTTGTTAGGTTGTATGGAGAAAATAAGATGTTACACCTTATTGAATATTACAACAATGCATCTTACAAAGTTTTGTACACAAGTGTTGATGGTGATAACTTTGTAGGATTTGCTTGTAGAAAGGAGCGCAAGATTGAAGAATGCAAATGTGTTGAACATGCAGGTTCTCCTTGGACTTTATTGTTTGATGGAGCTTGCTCTAAGTTTGGAAATGGTGCTGGTGTTGTTCTGATCTCTCTAGGATAGGAAGAGTTTGTCTTTTCCTTCAAACTCAACTTTGAGTGCACTAATAACATTGCTGAGTATGAGGCATTGTTGTTAGGTCGAGGATTTCTTGGAAATATGGTGTTAAAGACATCATTGTCAAGGAGATTCAAAATTAATTGTAAAGCAAGTCAGAAAATTGTATGCCACAAAAAATCAGCGAATGAAACAATACAAGCATGTAGTTTGGGATTTCATTGAGATGTTTGATTCATTCAACATTGTGCATCATGATAGGAAGTTCAATGATTTGGTAGAAAAACTTAACATATTGGGATCTCGGTTTGATAATTGTGCAATGCCCCCATTTTGTGAATATGATGTTGAGGTGTTAACAAGGCCATCGTATGTTATAACATTAAATATTGGCAAGTTTTTGATGATGATGCTCAGGTCATAAGATTTATACAGAACAAAGAGGAGTTTTCTGATCATAATATTGATTGGGAGCTAATGGTGTGCATAACAGAGGGTAAAGAAACCTTGTTTGGCAAAGGCATCATCCAACTAAAGACTAATACCATTCCTAGAGGGCTGGTTGCTCTTGAATCCAACTTTGATAATGTTGATTGCATTATTAACAGATGCATAATAGCCTCGAGGGATCTTGAGGAGAATGACCTTGGAACAAAGGAGAAACCAATGAAGATCTGGGTTGGGAAGCAATCTCAAGAAGGAATAAAAATCTTATATTCGATTGCTAAAAATATATCAAGATTGCACGTCTTAGATGTGTTCGAATTAAAGGCATATAGAGAAGATTTTTTTCAACATGAAATTCCCTTGGAATCTAATGCAAAACCATTTAGGTAGAAAAAGAGACCAATCAATTTGTGCTTATCTCTTAAGATGCAAGAAGAATGAAGAAACTAAGGGATGAAGGGATTATTTAGCCCATGAGTTATTCTTCTTGGGTTACGAACCTAGTACCAATTAGAAAGAAGAATGGTGACATCAGGTTGTGTGTGGATTTCAAAAATTTGAACAGAGCATCATTGAAGGATAATTATCCTTTACCAAACATTGAAAACATGCTACAACTAGTGACTATTTCTGAGCTACTTTCTACCACACAGATGGTTTCTTTGGTTATAACCAAGTTGTGGTGAATGAATCGAAAGAATCAAAACAACCTTAACCACCCCTTGGGGAACATATGTATATGTCGGGGTGCTCTATGGTTTGATGAATGTTGGAGAAAATTTTCAAAGAGCAATGGATGTTGTTTTTTCTGTTACATCAATGATTTTATTGTTCTTCACCAAGATGATGTGACTATGTTTTCCAGAGAGCAATGTGGTCACTTCTCGCACTTGGAGAAGATGTAGATAATATGGCATTTAAATCAATCTAAAGAAGTGCCATTCAGAGTGCGAGAAGGTAAAGTTGCTTGGTCACATTGTGTCACAAGAAGGGGTGATGATTGATCCAGAAATGGTAGAGGCCATCAACAAGGTTCAAATCCCAAGAACAAAGAAAGGAATCCAGTCCTTCTTTAGGTATATAAAATTCATCAGAATATTTATATCAAAATTTTCTGAGTTGACCATTCCAATTACTTCCATGTTAAAAAGGACCAAGTCATCAAGTGGGAGGAGGATTTCATTTCAACTTTCGGTGGGATTAAAGAGACATTAACTCATGCACTTGTTCCAATAGCTCCAGATTATAAGAGGCCCTTTCAACTATTCTCTTTTGATTCATAGAACACTATTGCATCTATCCTATTGCAGAAAAATGATGAAGGGGTGGAGAGGTGAATTACACTTTTAGTAAGGATTTGCAGGGGTCCAAGCTGAAATACACTATTATGGAGAAACATGCATTTTTATTGGTAAAAGCAACAAAGGTTTTCAGGCCTTACATTTTGAGTTCTAAGATTGTTTCTTATGTTCCCCACACCATGGTGAAAGACATCTTATCATAGATGGAAGTCTCAAGAAAAAGATGTAGATGGGTGAAAAAGTTGTAGGAATATGACATTCATATCCAAACCACGAAGTTGGTGAGAGGTTTGGGCTTGGCTAAGCTTATGGTTGAGAGAAACTTGCAAACTGTTGAGGTGAATGAGGTAGGAGAAGTAAGGGTAGATTTATATGAGAAACTAATGAGTTTTGAGTGATACAAGGATGTTATTTTTATCTCGGACATTTATACTACCACGAGTATTTGAGTAAGAACCAAATAAGGGCATTTAAGTTGGATTCAAAGAAATATGTCATTACTGATTATGGTTTAGCTTAGAAGAAACCCGAGGGAGTTCTCTTGAGGTGCATTATTAAAGATGAAGATCCAAAGATAATTGTTGATCTTCATGGAGGAGTTTGTGGGGGAATTTTGCTGGAAGGGTCATAGGACACAAGATCCTGAGGGCTGGTTATTGGTGGACAAATATTTTCAAGGATGAAACTCTTTTGGTTAGAAGGTGTGAGAGTTTCCAAGCATTTCTCCGGAAGACCGAAAGCTTGTGCTCCCTTCCTTTGTATCCTATATCAATTGTAGCTTTGTTTAAGAAATAGGGAATGGATTTCATTGGTGATATTTCATACCCTTCAAGTGTTGGCCATAAGTGGATTCTTGTAGCCATTGATTACTTCAAAAAGTGGGTGGAGGCAATCCCCACCAAGAGAGAAACACATAAAATTTTCATGGAATTCATGTTGAACCATATCATCTGTAGGTTTGGGGTTCCAGTCAAAATTGTTTCTAACAATGCCATGAGCTTCAGAGATAAACCCTTGGTGGAAATGTGCAAAGAATATGGGATGAATTTAACATATGAGTCCAGCAATAAAAAATTGCTAAAGATTATCAGAAGAACCTTGGAGCTTAACAAGAGAAAATGGGGTGAGCAGTTGAAATTTGTGTATGCAGGCTGACCAATTCTTGTTAAAAGAGAAACTGGGAAGAGTTCATTTGAGTTGGTATATGGAACTCAGGCCCTACTACCCCTACATAAGAAATTATCCTCACATCCATTCATGCAACAACTGGAAGATCAAGAAGTAAATCCATATGATGCCCGCATTAACTAGATTATTGAACTTTATGAAGAAAGGAGGGCGTATCACAAAAGGCATGTAAACTTCATAAAAAAGCATAAGAATTTTTTTGACAAGAAGGTCACCCCAAGAGATTTCAATGTTGGAGATATCGTGCTGCTATGGGATAACATGTATGAAAATAAGGGCAAGCATGGTAAATTTGACACCTTAAGTATGGGCCCTTACTCCATTGATATTAGAATTGGTGAACATACCTTCTTCTTGAAGGACTTGGATGGGGAATTACTTGAATTACTTGTTAATGGTAGGCATTTGAAACATTTCTTAGATTGATTCCCCAGAATCAAGGTGAACATCATCTATATAGTGTATAGTTTGTTGGTTTGTTTTTTTGTCTTTTATGTTTTTGTTCGTTCTAGCCCTTGGTGGCTTGTTTTTGCTGGTTTTTGGTTATTTTTGGGGGATACTCCTATTTTATGTTCTCTGCAAAGTGACTCCTTTTCCCAATGGATATTTTGGCACTTAGTCTACCTTGTTCTTGTGGCACTCATAGGGAGTTCCCATCCCCGATTCGAGACAATTTTGGTGCTCAAAATAGTCTTACCCCATTTTTCCATTGAAAATATATCAATTTATGGCCTTTTCCATATTTTATCCCCCATTTTGTGCCTGAGAAGTCTCTACTTTCCTTTTGTTGCCATAACCATTCCTTCTGGGCCGAGGATCACGTATGGATCCATATTTTTTTCCTTGTTTCTTTGTTTATCTGGAAAGGGTCTGTAATTAGGGTCCCCCATTCTCTATTCATCTAAAAACTCGGGCTCTCCCATTCTTTCTATTTTCCATAATTGGGATTTTTTGTCCTTGTCATTTTTCTCTAAATACTTGAGGAAAAATGAATGGATGTAGCTTAGAGGAATGTTTTTGAGCCTTGTGACACTTCTGAATTCTCTATCCTTGGAGAAAATATCATCTCCAATATCAAATGGTCGATTTTCTACATTTTATAGTTTGACAGCCATTTCCCCTAGTCAAATTTGCATCCTTGTGCCAACAGGAAACGTGGTCTCTTTTTGTTAGACGCATCTCGGTGGAGTACTTGAATTTTATAAATTACTGAATTTGAAAACATGTCTACGTGAAAGAACGAAACTCATTTGAAGATTTTTTTAGTTTAGCCTTGAAGTAGCATCGGGAGTACACATGGAGGTTTCTAGTGCTTTTCTCGAGACTTAGGAAAATTTTTATGCAGCTGATAAAGTTTGGCGGAACATGGACACATGGTGATCCCCCACTCATTCAAGGTCTCTGCTCTTGGGGTCCATTTTGAAATTGTGCCATGGAGACACATAGAGGCTTCGTCAGGTCTTCCCATACTTAGTCCTTTTTCAAAAGGTTTTGAGGGGCCTTGGACATGTGGAGAGACCATGAATGTTTGAGGACTAGCCCTTGAATTTCATTTTAAAGAAGCACCAGGAGGAAACTTGGAGGCCTCCACTCACTTTTTATTTTGCTTGGAGTTTCCAACAGCCAAAGGAGATTACCTCGGACCCTGACACATGGTGCCTTCTACTAAGATTTAAGCCTTCAAAAAAATATTGTCGGGCCAGGACACATGGTGAGCCCACGCTCATTCAAAATCTCAACTTTTGGGGAACATCTCAAGATGCACCATTATGACACATGATAGTTTGAAAAGTCAAAAGGTGGGGAAGTAGACCATCGAGGGCAACTTGGATTTTTTTCTCTTAAGGATTAAAGTATCAAAATGGCCCACAAGCCACGATAGAAAATAGTCAAAATTTTCCCCGGTCAATAGCAGAGGTGCAAACTTCTGGGGGAAATTTGGAAAATTTTCCTTTTGTGTAAAAAGGAGTTAAAAGTAAATAAGGAAGCATGGTTTTGCTAGGACCCACATCAGAGACTAGAAGCGGAAGGGCGGAGCTGCGGGGAAAATTTGGAAAATTTTCCTTTTCCAAAAAGGAGGTGAAATAGCATAATTTGGCCATGGTTCCTTTGGGACCCACCTTAGGACATGTGTTAGGCTCATTTCTCAAGGGCAGAGGTGTGGAGAAAAATGTGAAAATTTTACATTTTTCCAAAAGTTGTAAAAGGAAAAGGGGAACCCATAGGCCCACTCTAAATTGGATCTCCCATGTGGATGGTCCAAATTCAAAATAGAAATCAATGACATTTGTGCCTTTGTATCTGATTTTTCCACCATTTTCACTCCATAGCTCCTAAGATGTGTATTCTTATGGTTTTTTATCATTTCTTGGAGTCTCCTACATGCCAAATGAAGATGCATAAATGTCTCTCACCATTAATATGCAATCTTATTGTTGGATTCAACCCAATTTTTCTTTTCTTTAAATGTGAAAGACCTGTTGATATCTGGGTTTGGTGAGAAAAATCCAGGATGTCTTTTACCATTAAGATGAAATATGACCTCTAGGCTTGATATGATCTTCCATTTTTCTCCCTAAGTATGCAAACAACTAGATTGGAAATATTAGGGGTAGAAGTATTTGGTGAGTAAAGGGAAAAGTAATCTACCAAAGGAAGGAGTTGAATGCGAGAGATGTTCGAAGAGATCTACCCCCTGAGCACCTAACAACTTTTTACAGATCTGATTTTGGGAATCGCGATCGAGATCATGGCAAGCACTGGTACACTCAATGTCTCTAGTTTTGGGGGAAAGGCTCTGTTGTAAAATGTTATAAATAGGCATGATTTTTTTGTGAAAAGGGTTGGGAGTTTGTAAATGTAGAAGTGTTAGATGTCGAACCGATTTTCTAAGAAAAATCTTAATAGAACCCATCTTTCTCGAGAAACTATCTAAAGAAACCTATTTATCTCAAATGTTAAATTTTATCATGTTGAGGTGGTTGCGAGTGTACACCATTGACAAGCTTTGATATTGTTTGAGAAACTTTCAACTGTTGATAAATTTAACCAAAATCAAGTTAATTTGTGTTATTCTTGAGAAAAATTTGTGTTTGCTTCATTTCTGAATGTTTGCAAGTATTTTTTCTTGTTCCCATTACATTCTTATATTGAAATCTATGTGAATCACACAAGATCTTATCCTTGTGATAGTTTGGTGGAATTTGTAATTTCATTTATCAGAAAAGATTTCATTTGATAGTGAAATACACAAATTTAAAATCACCGTGATGCCAACATGAATAAGATTGTTTGTTACCCTTTGAGGGTATCTTAGACATTATGAAATAGAGATTGATAATGTTTAGTTAAGTTTTCCAATTTGAGCCTTCATTTTTATCCTTGAAGTTTTTGTGAAAAGTGTTGATTTGGGCCTCCATTGGAGCACATATTCTTTTAAAATAACACCCTAGGTACTCTGAAATCATTCTAATTTTCAAGCTTTCCATTTTTGTAAAATTTCTCAAAGATTTGGTATAATCAACTTTATCCTACTTCACCTCCCACCAAAATTCATTTAAAAACAACCAATCATACCCATATTACCCCTGTTTGTCATGTGTGTATACAAATGCATAATTTTTACTACCAAAACATGCAAAAATAATCAGGTTTTCATTATCTTTAGTGGCCTGAACCTTTCTTATAAAATATCTCCATTATCTAGAGTGACAAATTGTGAGATTTAGGTTTTGTTGCATTGATCATATTTTCTTTAAGGTCTTCTTAATAGTTTCACAAGGAAGGAATTCCCCATCTCCTCCATAAATAGCAAATTACAAAAGGGTTGTCTCACCTTGGTTGAAAGGAACAACCATAAAGTAGTGAGTATAGATCAAATCATCTTGAGGTTGTTATCCATTTCTCCACATCTGAGTGATAGAGGGCCAATTAGATCCCATCCCGGGTACAAAATGACTCACTATGATCTATCTGTCTCTAAGCTTCATGCCAAACATGTGATGTTTCTCAGACTTTGAAGGAGAACCAATTTGGGTACCAACATAATTGATTCTTTTTCATGATCTTTTATGTTTATATTCTCAAAGAATGTGTCAATTTGTGTATCTGTGGGCTTCCTTAGATGCACATCTTCTAGTTGAAGGTTCATTGTTGGTTATTTGAAGTTTTTTCATCATCTCATATGGTTGATCTTCCAACATTTGTTTAGAGTTCCCAAATATTTTTATAATCAAAATTTATCCTTCTTAATTCCCCAAGAAAATACATCTAACACCAAAAAATCCCACCAGAACTACCCATGCTTTCCTTGTTAATGCAAAAATATGCATAAGAAAGTTGGTTCCATTGTTGTCTTTAGTAGTCTGAGCCTTGTTTTAGGAGACATCTTCATTGTCTATATTTATAACTCGTTAGAGTTATAATTTTTTAAATTGACCATGTCTTCCTAAGGTTATACCTCGTTTCCATACAAAAGAGTGTTAAATACTACTGATATATTAATTTACCTTACAAATACAACCTAAAAAATGGGTCCTCTCACACTGTCTTAAGGGAGAGAATAAAGTAGGAGGGTAGGTCATACCCTCATCATGGTGTTACTTGACTTCTTAAAGATCAAGTGAAAAATAAATGGTGAGATCTTTTCCTAGCTACAAAATGACTTAAATCATGATCCGTCATTCTTTAGGCATCCTTCTCATCCTGTTGATGTTGCACGACTACAAAGGGAGAACTAATTTGGGTACCAACAATACTCTGGCACTGTTTCCAGGGATTTTGTGTATATTTAAATAAATATCAACCTTAGGTAATGTGTAAAGTATATATAAATGAAAATATATGATCTATCTTTAATAATTTATTCATCTTTGTAAAAAATGAGTTCGATCAGAATTCAAGTGCTTGATATTTTCTAGGGTTGAGGATGTTTTCCATTAAATCTCACTTGACTAGGAGCAAAATTTGATAAAGTATGAAAAAATTTGTTGAGATTTGTTGAAATAAGTGTTCGATTCAATTACTCAATTGTTTCAAGTAGTTTATAAGTCTAAGATACAAGATCTTAGTGGTGACTTTGTTCATCCCAGAGAAATTTGGTAAATACCAATACCTTAAGTCTCTATTTCTAAGAATTTGTTGAAAATTTTGTAGAATTGGAAGGAAGAAGGTCTTTATTTAATTCGGATACAAAAAAAAATTCTAGAATTGGGGAAAAAAGTCAAGTAAGAACAAAAACTGGAAACCATTACGTGGTCAGGAGATAGAAAGAAAAGAAATCCCTACTCTTGATTTAGGTCAGCCACTAGTTGAAGACTATTCTAGCGTGTCTAATCATTCTTAAATGTATAGCCCTAAAGGTATCTTACATACTCTTGTTCGTGAGCGAACTTCCTCTCGTAAATCATCAAGGTATTTTTCAATCCCCCTTTGTTCAAGATAGTAAGGTTCATAATGAGAGGTATTTATTAAAGGATTTATCGTAGAGGATCCTATTCCATTATCCCAAGAGGCATAAACTACCACCAACATTATCAACCTCATTATTATTTGTATCCCCATCAATAACATGATTCAACCTCCACCTAGACCTCCCTTTTTTTTAAATATATATCAACCCATATATTTTTAGGGGATCTTTGGGATGTCAAATGTAGTCTTGAATGATCTAAGAAATAGGTTAGCAAAGTTTCAAGAAAAGAATGCTATTAGTGGTAACCAACATCTTAGGAATTTTGTTAACATCATGGAATATTTTGAGGTCGAAAATGAGAATATCTATGTGAAAATGTTTATCCATAGTTTAAAATAATATGTATGGGATTGGTATAAATCATTGTTCGATAATTCTATTAATTCTTTGCTTGCATTAAAATATGATGATAAAAATAGATATGAGGTTTCTTCTATCTAAATTTTAGAATATTAAGAAAAAAATCTAATGAGCGATTCGGGACTTTAACACCATATTCAACAAAACTTTAAATATACTACCTGTAATATTGAGACCAAGTGATGAGTGTTTCTTGATTAAATATTGTGATGCATTTGATAAGAAGACATCATATTATCTAAGGGATGATGAACCTAAAAATCTGAGGCAAGCCTTCATAATGGAGGTACAAATTGAGAATAATATCAAGGTTGTAAGAAATCCTCCCAAGAGGGAGGGCGTTAAATTGATCGATCCTAAGAAGACTCAAAAAAACAATGTAGTGGATCTAGAAGAAGTAAAATAAATTTCATACAAACTTACTATGGTGGAAAAAGAATAGGAAAAATATCTCAGGGGTCATAATTAGCCACAAGGGATGAGCAGGTTTGGTGGTCATCAAATAGGTGAACTCATAAGTCAAGATAGAGGAAAGGGACATATGGGGCTAAGATGTAAACAATAGCCTATGAAATAAAATAAAATTGTGCTTGATTTATTCACTGCAAGAGTATCTATGGTTGAAGAAGAAAATTTCATTGATTTGGTGTGAAAATGTTTCTTACCCCATCCTTTAGGTTATCTAAGTGAAGGGAGTGAAGAACCTAAACATAACCCCACTTTTGGAGATGTTTGTATGATGGAGTGTCCTGATGATCCACAATGTGGGGTATCCTCCACTAAATTAATAAGTTCTCAAAATTTTGAGGATTTTGTGGATTGGGTACACCCAATATCTCATTTTCCTTCCATTGATGATGTTGAGATTGATATGGTTCAGGGTTTTGAATTTCCTAATCATGACTTTGAGTACTTAAGGACTCGATGATTAAGAAGTATGATGGAGGAATTCCTTCTGAGGAGGACTGAAACTTCTGATGAATGTGGTAGTAGCTCAAGAAAAGGAATACAATCTCAAAAGTAGAATTATCAAAGGAGGAGGTCCACAACCCAAACCAAAAAATCCCCTTCTCACTAATATCTCAAAATATCCTCCCAAGAAGGATGCACCTAACAAAGGTCCAATTATTCACTGTCCATTCCCAGTCATGAAGATTCTTATACTGTAAGAAGGGGAAATTACCATCCTTATAAACATAGTATTACCTAAATATATGCCCTGTGATATTGCCCAAATTTTGAATCAAATAATGATCATTGTACCTATTGTTTATTTTTTTAGGATTCTGAGCATAGGAAAAGGGAATTTGAGTATTTAGGGTTTAAAGAGGAGGAGTGCCCCAGGAAAATATATAAATAGTGTGGAACTTCCACCTATGATTGTAGAGTTGAAGGTGCTAGAATTATTAGAAGACTTGGGTGAATCTCTTGAAGTATATTTGGGTACGTCCCTTGTTGAATATCAACTTGATGTTGATCCTTTTTATACCACTTTAATCATTAAAGAAAACTCATGCACAATTTTATGTTTGATTCAGGGGCTTCATGTAATGTGATGCCTCTTGAAGTAATGAATTAATTGAATATCAAGGTGACAAAAATCTTTAGAAAATGTACCGTTATGGATTCAAGAGAAATGTCAGTTCTTGGGTATGTGAAAGGCCTTGTGGTGCAATTAGTGATGTATTCGGTAATTTTTAACCATGACTCGTATTCATTGTGGATTGCCCCGCTAAATGAGGTATGTTCTGTCAAGAAAACATGATGTTAGTGTGGGTGGAAATGTGTAGATGGATATTTCATGTGCCACAATAGTAGTAGAAGGAAACCTTGTTAAGTTGTATGGTGATAAAAATATGTTGCATCTGATTGAAGACCCTAAAAATTCTTCTCATGAAGTATTATATGTAGATTTAGATGTTAAAAATTTGTTGGCTATGCGGATTTGAGGAACATGATATTAATGAGAGTAAGTGTTTTGAAATAGTTGGTATTCCCTTGACTTTGATGTTTGATGGAGCTTATTGACAATTTTGCACTTAATCAAAAATTGGCACCATAAAATTTTGTTTTCAATGGAAGGCATTGATGAATGAACCTAACTAAGGGGTATACATCTACTTTTATTATGTTTTCAATTGTAGCAAGTGGATCAAAAAATTAGAATACAATTATGTTTGTTGTTGCAAAATGTGACACCTGACGTATGTTACTATTCCATGTTCACCTTCATAAACATTTCACAAGAGCTCTAAAGAACTAAATTAAAACTTTAAGGAAAGTAGAAATAGATGTAGACATGAGAATTTGGACTTCAAAACAACAAACATAGTTGTTTTTAGCATTTCTGAGAGTTCATTTTTTAAGTAACAATTATTTTCAATTCAATTATTTCCTATGACTAAGTGTTATTAAGTATGTATTCATTGGTTTAATTCATTGTATAATCATTATAAATCATAAAATTTAAAAGTAAAAGAAGAAAATATCAATTACACAACTCAATTGTAGAAATAATATTATTTATTCATAAGGAAATTTCAATGTTTCCCACACAAGCTATGGGATGTAACTTATGATTATTGAAATAAAAGATACATGTGCATAAAGCTAAAAGCAAAAGAGTATAGAAGAAACCCATCATTGCCTTAGTTTTTATCCTAGTCTTCATTTCTCCAGTTCTAGTTCCATCATTGTCTTCTGCATCCTCCAACAGCTACAATGTACCGAAGAATAAAGGAGAGAAATATATCAGTTACTAAGCTCAAGGTTTAATATGTACTCATGTGCTATCTAGCTTTAGGAAAATGAATCATTTAAGATAAGAAATCGTAAGGTAAATTAAATTATTAGATATAGAATTGAGAAAGTAGTATCTTGTAAAAGAACATATGATTCTCATAATCATGAAAAAGCTGAAAAAAAAACTATGGAATATAAGAGGTGATAAGGCCCATTTATTTCCTAACTGTTTGATTAAGTGTGCAGTACAAAGTTATAGAAGAAGCACATTTAAATTATGTATTATCAAATATATATTGCAATCAGTTCATAGAACTCAAAAATAATAGGTACGTAAGAAAGATTTTGAAGATAAAACAAAATCAAATTATATATTTTTATAGGAAAGAATCATTCAGATGTTGAAAATCATTTTCAAATGCAATAGTAGAAAATAGATAAAATCTTAATTCACGTAAAGAAGAAGTTAAAGATTGATGAATACAAAAGGCAGTCATTACATACTTTGAAATATTAAGATCATAAAGTTCCACATTCTGCAAGTTTAAACGAAGTAATGCATTCATCTCATAATGATCAAGTACAAGTAATCAAGGTCGGTGTCATCAAAGTACATCACTTCTAGAAAAGTATAAATGTAGGTTACTGATTCTTAGTGGATCATGGAAATTAGGTACAATTTTACCAAATCATGTTTGTAAGGTGCATATAAAAGATATAATTTCCACCACATTCTCACATATTTCATGAAGTTCAAGACAGCCTTAACCCACACTTCTATTTTTGATTATAGATATCCAAAAAAACATAGTAACATCAACACAAAGTTATAAAATTAATGCTTACCTTTTGAATGGATAAATTTCTGTGTTTTTACAGAGTGAAATAAAATTTTTCAAAGAAATATCTGAGTGTATGTTACTTAAATGGATGCAACGAATTACTTATGCTATACTATCACAAGTGTATAAGAAATTGAGAACATACAATTATGTTAGGATATATTTTGGAAAGAAAGCAAAGAAGCATAAGAAGTGACAATGTATTATTAGTCAAAGAGAAGAAGAATGTCCATGTTCAAGAAGATAGTGTTTCAAGAAAAATCACCATTCACAATATGCAAAGTACGGGAAAATAGCCTCATTGGTAATATATAATCTTTCAATCTAGTTTGTAGTACACAAGTGAATGAAGTAATATATAACCAAAAGGAAAAGATCGAATCCAATATTTTTGAATCAAAAATACGTAAAAATAACCTTATAAGCCAAGAGCGAAAATTTTCATAGTTTTACATTCTCACAAAAGCTCAAAAATGACCAAGTAATTGTTAAAATCACAATATACAATCCAAATACTCAAGAGGTGAAGCCATGAAACCACAAAGCAATAGACGTAAAAATTCATTAAGGTGAGAGGCTTCATTACTTTCTCAAAGGAGAACCACCTCCCAAGTAAATGGTCATAGATCGTAAGAACCTGATCTTGTGTAAGTGGAAACTAAGCTACTGAGATCCAAACAATAGTGAAAAATCAGAACTAGAAATATCCTTTTGGGAAAATAAAGGAATGGTCATGACAGATCTTCAATTTTAAAAGATACCCATTAACACTTGAGCAATAAATCACCACTTTTGGTTGAAATGGTGAAACCATTGAAATCCCAAGGAATAGAGTTAGATTTGAGCACCCAAAACTGATTTAAGCTCAAACGTAACATCACAAAGATAGAAAATTACAAGAAACATAAAGTTTCCTAGCAAAGCAAGCATGCATAAAATAAATATCGAAACTCACTTGAAATCTCAAGAAGATCATGAAAAAATAATGTACAGAGTTCTCGAAACCATGTTTTACCCATTGAAGGTAGTGTGAAGATGCAAAAATACACAAATTTAAAGGGAGAAGAGATTTTAAAGTTCCACGGCCATCAAAGAATCATCAAGTTTTACTGAGAGGAACTCAAAGGTAAAAACTTACCAACAGTTGAAATCTTCAAACCCTTTGAAAATCATTAAGAGTAGGGAAGGAAGGAGCACTAAGGATTTAATTTGGAGCTCAAAAGAAGTGTCACAAAGCAAAAAAACAAGAACATATAGAGGGTTTTTATTTATCAAAAAATTTAGAATCAAATCTTGAGGAAAAAACCATTTCAATGAAGGAATCACAATTGATGGAACAAGAAAACTCACCTTCTAAGGAAAAATGATGTCCTCAAAACTCCTTAATAGAAAGAACAATTAATAAAAAGAGATCAAAGTTTTTTAAAATGGTGTAGGATTGCAAATGATAGTAACCAATGGTGAAGGATTCATGAAAACCAGGCCAAAAACCTTCATAGACACCAAACTATGAGCTCAAAGATGATAACAATGACGACCTTGAAATTTTTACGAGGGCTTCACCAAGTCGATGGATTCAATAGCAGAAATGAAAAAATTATAGTCTGCATTCATTTTTTCTACCTTAACCACATCGGACAAGTTATTTAAACTTACTAAGAACAAAAGTACGCTAAGATCAATGGTTCAAGATAAATAGTACATAGATCAATGACCAACATTGCAAACTCCAGCTCAACCAAACACTTAGATAACTCTACTAGGGTGGTCGAAGAGCTGTACTTACATGGCATTCAATAGCTAAAACCATAACTTATTATTGCTAAGCATTTAACCACCAAAAATAACAAGGGGTGAATCACCATGGCATAGTGGACCAGCCCCACTTAAATAATTACATTCCCATTGACCTTACCTAAAGGTATTGATAATATATATGCCACGAGAATGTACAAGGGGAAAATTATTTAAACATTGATAATATATAGGCTAAGTAAAGGTCAATAAGGGGCCAATGATGGGGCGGTAAGATAAAAATTCTTCACCTTAAACCTGGTTATTTTTATCTTAAAATTTTCTAAGGAGAACTTATACCCTCAAGGAGAATTTAAAAGCGAGATTATTTATTTTGCATGAATAATATGGAAAACAAGGCAAGGTGGCACATAATTTACCAAGTCAAACGTAAAGCTAGAGAATAAGAGCATCATGATTTTCATGTGAACAAGAAAAGAATATTATTATTGTAATCATTCATGAAAAAAAGTTTGTGCTAGAAGACAAACTAATATGTTATAGGTGTCACATTAGAGATGAGGGGAAATTAGGATGTTCTTGTGAAGGATTACTTGTATCGAAGACAAAGGATTAAAAAGAGCATTCTATTTATTCACACAAATACCTTAATTATTCCAAAGTGACCATATTATTCATGCAGGATTCAAATCAATTTGAATTGGTTTATTATTGGATAATTTAAGACTATTTTTAGATTGTAATGACCTTCGCATGTTATTTTTAGTCCCTATATTATAAAAATCAATTTTAGGGCTAATAATATCATGCAATAACTAGTTAGACTTAGTCTATTTTTAGAGGGTTAGGTGAATAATTTTTGTTATATAATGTGTGCATTGGAAAAGAAAAAAAGGGGACTTTTGGACTTTTGAATTTTGTCATTTTTCCCTTGAATGATAACTAGTTATTGCCTTTCCAATTATTTTCAGTGGTGTGTATATTTACATTATCTCTTTTGAATGGTAATTCCCTTATTTAATAATCTTACCTTTCTATGAATCTGATATTTTTAGCATAGTCTTAGTGTGCATGTTTAAATTTCGATGTTTTTGTGATTTATCCCTCAATACATAAGTGCTTTGCCTTAAGATTCTGTTGAGAACCATTTTTTTGTGCATCTATAATTTTTTCTCAATTTTATTGTGCATGTACTCAGTCAAAGCCCTCAATAAATTTGGTGTATCACCCCATTTCAATTTAGTTACAACAATATTTTTACCCTCAAAATCCTAAAAAAATAGTTTAGGATACATAAACAAGGAACTCGACCATGATACCAGAGACTCGCCTCAATAATAGGTATACCCAAAGACCTAAGGTGTTTCCATTGTATCTATAGAAGTGAGAGATAAAGAAATATTAGAATCCATGTTGTCATTGCTCAACAAGGGTGTAATTCTGAGAGATAATAGTATTTGGGATGCCCGATGGGACATAGATCAGATCTACAACAGATTACAACAATTTACAATAGTTTTACAACAAGAGAAAATCAATTTTTAAAGAACAAAGCTATAACAATCCATTGAAAATAAAAATAAATTATTTGGTGACTCCGTAAGGCTGATTTCAGACCAATTTTGCAGCATGTTCCATGCCTAAAGTGACTATAAGATCATCGGTAAGAGGACTTCCTGCTGATTTTATTTCATTACCTTTAAATTATTTAAGAAGAAGAAGAGTTGGAAATACCCTACCTTATAATAGGCCCAGTTTTTCCAACCATACTCCCTTCCTTCACCATTTGTTAATATTTTTGTTCAAATCCCTGTTATTCTAATGGCTCAACAACCACCACCACCACCTAGAAATTTTGTGACCTTTACTAATGGCAACCCTTTAGTAATTCAAGTCTATCATGATATACCTGCTGCTACCTTAAAAGGTTTACCTTCATTTACTGGTGAAAATAAGATTACCCCTACTGAGCACATTAAATATATTATAGCTCTTTCTATATTCCATAACATAACTCATGAAGATGTAGTTTTAAGACTCTTAGCTAAATAATTTAAAGGACAAGCTTTGCAATGTTATTGAAATTTACCGATAGGAAGCATAAAAACTTGGGATGAATTAGGAGATCAACTACTTAAGAAATTTCAAGACAATTCTAATAATTTATCTCTCATAGAACAACTATCTACAATCAAGAGAGATCCTCATGAATTTATGGCTAGTTTTAATATTAGATTTTCTAGAACTTGGGAAATAATTCCAGCCAGTGTTAAGCCTCAAGATGATCATGCATTTCTATACTATCTTAGAGATTTAAATAGTGAAATTTCAGCCATGATACAGTCTATGGGAGGAACTACGCTCCCAACAGCTTATGATATTGCTATTAGGGCTGAAAACAACCTCATTCAAGCTGGTAAATTAGCCCCAAGACCTTCTATGCCTCTTATGGCAGATTTGGCACATGTTCCATAGCCTATTACCATAATAGAGCCTATTTTTATAACACCATCGGAAGAAGAACTTAAGGCTTTGGAAACACATACAAATGAAATGAAAACATTAAATATACAATTGTCTTAGCCTAATAGGCCTTACCAAGCACCTTATTAGCAAAATAGACAACCATACCGACAAAATCAAAATTATAGGCAACCTTATTGTTAATGCAAAATTAAAACACCCTTGATTGCTTGTGATTTTACGTACGAGGAAACCAATGTAACCTTCATAACATGGGATTATCCTGAAGTGTGGGACCTTGCAAGTAGGATAAGCCTCCGCAGAAAGTTGACATCTTCCTCTAACCTAGTGCCAAATTATCCAAAGTGAAGATAATGGAAAGCTAAACCAACCTTATTCTAATTCTTTCCAAGGAGATAGGGATAAAAAGATGCATGAAATAAAACTACTCTAAGTGAAGGTGATGCACCAAGAAAGGGTGAGATAATCCAAGTGAGTGAAGGATAGGGCTGGTAGAAATGCCACAATCCAAGACAATATTCAATTCCCTATATTCATAAAGCACAACAAACTACAAACCCTGTAAAGAGATAGATACATGCACAATATACTTATAAATATAATGGAAGGAAAAATTTCAATTCATACAAACTAGGACAAAAATGGACACAAAACATCAGTTTTATTGATCAGAAACATGCACAATTCATCATATCATAAGTACAAGACAAAATATTTTACAATAAGCCTAAATTTGAGGCCTTTAGTTCATAATATATCCATAATTTTTTTGGAAAAGTTCCTTTGCTTTTCTGAAAAAAATCCCCCTTAAAAGGAGGTAAATTTTACATTATATAGGCAATTTGGGTCACCAACCGGCAAGATGCATTAAAGAGGTATGGGAAACCATTCATTTTGGTAATTTTCCTACATAAATGGCCATGGGTGCCATGCCTCATTAATTCTGGTCATTGGACTATCATTCATTCACCTACTCTCATGAGGCTTGTAACTCATCCATCTTTATAGTCGACCAACTTTGAGTGACCAACTCTAGCCGACAAACCCTCTCTCTAATGAAAATGATTACAACTCCAAGATTTTCCAACTCGGTCAAGCCACCATATGAGCTACCTGTAAATTGTAAAATTGTTTCCCTTTTCCCATCAATTGTCGATGTTTTGACTTGTTAAGTTTTTTGTTTCGCAGGGGGTGTAAAACATGGATAATAATTTACAACTTATGAGATGATCTACCTGCTTGATCTGGAATACCAGTTACCATAGGTGATCCATTTGGCATGAGGTCATATGATTGCTGAAACTATCCCATCACTTGAAAATATATCTTCCAACCTCTAGAGCACTACTTGATATTTTCATTTAAAAAGAAACCCCTAGTTACGGACTAGGTTTTTTCTTCACCAAACTTTTCCTGAAACTGGAAAGTGCAAGAGCAACAATGGATAGACTTTGTATAAATAGGAAATGTCATACACATTAAAAATAGAATATGCAAAGAGTGCACAAGAACTTATTACAAAAGAAACCTTAACTAAAACAAAGTAATGTGCTACAAGCACTTGGAGGAATTACAACTCATAAACTAATATGTTCAAGAAGGATATTTCACTCAATAACAATGCTTGAGGTAGATTGAATTGAGTGGAATCTGCAGTTCTTCTCTATCTAACCTTCATAGCTAGAAAGTATTGTTTTCTTTGTAGTCTGAAATGATATAAGGGCCACTCCATATAGCATCAAACTTTGAGTTCCTTCCCAACTTTTCCCTGTCTGCATCCCATTTAAGGACCAAGTATCCCTCTTGGAAGTTTCTATCATTTTCCTTCTTGTCAAAGCACCTCTTGATCAACACTTGATCCTTCTCCATGATGTGTATGGCTTGGTTCCTTATCTCCTCTAACTCCATGAGGTCTGCATATCTAGCCTCCATGGGTTTGAACTCGGATATTTCTAGTTACTTCATGAGTTCCAATGTGGGAAATTTGAGGGATATAGGTAGCCTTGCCTCCCTTCCATAGACTAACTTGTAAGGATAATTCCATGTTGACTTCTTGGGAGTAATCATATCAGCCAACAAGGTTGATTTAAAATTGGCATGCCAAGTTCTCTAGTTCTTGTATAGATTTCTCATTATAATCTTAAACATATTCTTGGTGGTGGACTCTTCTTACCCATTACCCTATGGGTAGTAATTTGACAAGGTGCTCAAGTATATCCCATTTTTGACAGCCCACTCTGTGATCTTATCCCCTAGGATTGCCAAAGTGTTATCTCGATATAATGGTGGCTGGAACACCAAATCTCATCACTATCTAGTCATAAAAATATAGTATCTTTGGCATCATTTACTTCTTTGAGTGCAACCTCCATCCAATTAGTGAAATAATCTATGTTTGTGAGAATCAAATTGTGGCCTTGTTGGTATAAAAATGTATTCTCCCTTTCAAGTCAAGTAGCAACACAGATTGGACATGGAGCTTATAGATAGATAGATCATAGTGTGTGTTGTTTTGTAGCCACGGATGAGATCAAAGCGGCCCTTTGTTACTCAAATTTGTGCAGATATGGATAACACCTTTAAGATGATTTTACCTATCCTCACTACTTTAGGTTGTGCTTCTTTGACCTGGTTGAAAGGACCCTTAGTGTAACCTCTGTTTAATGAAAGAGATGGATATATCCTTCTTTTGCACAAATTCTTTGAAGAAAAGATTGGGAAACTATGGTCAATACTCCATGATTTAACTCTTAATAGTTGTCACTTCTACACGATGGAGATACTTTTAACACAAGGCTAAGGTTATGAAGACATCAATAAATCCTTATTGTTCGTATTTTTAATAAGTAGATTTTTTCCCTTTGTTGATACGGGAAAGCGAGGGTAGCTCAAGGTGGATTCATGGTTTTGAATAATTTTGGTGGGAGATGAAGAAGGATAAAGTTGATTATATCAGATCTTCAAAGGGACTTCACAATAATGAACACCTCAACAATAGAAAGCTTCATAATGATTAAGGTGTTCCTTCAACTAGAAGGTTTTCTTCAATGGAGGCCTAGATCAAAGCATGTTTTCACATAATCCTTGAGAATCCAACATGAAGGCTCAAATTGAAAGAATCAATTAAACACAAAAGTCTCTAATTAATCACTCCTAAGGTATACCTAAATACTTATGGAAAATATTTATCAACAAATGATAGTGAATTGATTTTAAATTTATTTATCTCGTCCAAGATGAAGGCTCTTCTTGAAATGAAATTGCAAATACCATTAAATTTTCATAGGGACGAGATCCTATGTGATTTCACAAAGATTTCAATGTAAGATTGCAAAAGGAATGAAAGAAACTATTTACAGACATCATGAAACAAGCAAGCAGACACAAATTGCTAGAGATTGGACACAAATTAATTTTAAAATTACTTAGATTCATCATTAGGGGAAAGCTTCCAGAGAAATCTCAGTGCTCATCAATGGCTACGTTGGTACCCAAATTGATTCTCCCTTAGAATCTGAGTAGCATCATAGGTTTGGCAGGAAGCTTAGAGACAAGAAGAGCATGTAGTGTGTCATTTTGTAGCCGAGGATGAAATGCAACTTGCTCTTTATCACTCAAATGTGAAGAAGTGGGTAGTACCCTCAAGAGGATTTGACCTATCCTCATGACTTTATGGTCATGCCTCTCAACTAGGGTGAGAGGACCCTTTTTGTAGCCTGTTTTTTTGTGGAGGAGATGGAGATGTCATTCCTTGTGAAGTATTAAGAAGACCTTGAAGAAAATATGATCAATGAAACAAAACCTAACTCTCACGAGTTGTCACTCTAGATAATGGAGATATTTTCTAGGTAAGGTCTAAACCACTAAAGACAATAAAAACCTTATTGTTTTTGCATGTTTTGGTAGTAAAAATTATGCATTTTGTATACACACACGAAAAGAAGGGGTAGTATGGGTATGATTGGTTGTTTTTAAATGAATTTTTGTGGGAGGTGAAGTAGGATAAAGTTGATTATACCAGATATTTGGAGGGACTTTACAATAATGAGAAAATTCACAACAGAAATCTTCAGAACAGTCAAGAAGTTCCTTCAACTAGAAGGTGTGCTTCGATGGAGGCCCAAATCAGTGCGTTTTCACATAATATTTAAGACTCCAATATGAAGGCTCAAATTAGAAGACTCAATTAAACACTATAGTTTCTGATTAACCATGCCTAAGGTACACCCAAAGACTTACAAACAATCTTTATCAACAAATGACGGTGAATTGATTTTAAATTTGTTTATCTCATCAAAGATGAAGGGTCTTCTTGAAATGAAATTGAAAATACCATTAAACTATCACAAAGATGAGATCATGTGTGATTTCACAAAAAAATTAGTATAAGATTACAATAAGAATGAATAGAACTATTTGCGAGACATTCGAAACAAATCGAGATAATAATTACTCGATTCAACATAGAATAACTCAAATTTGATTAAAATTATTAGCAGGGGATATTTTCTAGAACAATCTTAGAAATTTTCAATGGTTGTACACTCGTAACCACCTTGACATGATTAAGTTTATCAAAAATATATATACAGTTTCTCAAACAGTCCCTCAGAAAGATGGGCTCTATCAAGCTTTTTAGAAAATAGGTTCGACCTTCTAACACTCTAATCTTCCAACCTTACAACCCTTTTCATGACAAATTTATGTAATTTATAACATTTTACAACAAATTTTTTCCGCCAAAACCCAAACTTTGAGTGTACCGGTGCTCACCATGATCTCAATTGTGATTCCCAGAATCGGATATATAAAAGTTAACAGTGCTTAGGGGTGGATCTCCTCAAACATCTCCCGCATTTAACTCCTTCCTTTGGTAGATCAATCTTCCCTTACTCATCAATAAATTCTTCCCCTAATCTATTAAATCTAGTTTTTGCATGCCCGAGAAGAGGAAATGGAAAATCAAATCAAACCCATAGGTCATATATCATCTTAATGGTAAAAGACATCCCCGATTTTCCTCACCAAACCAAGATATCAACAGGTCTTTCACATGCCAAGGAAAGAAAAATTGGGCCCAATCCAGTAGTCAAATTTCATATTTAATGGTGAGATATGTTTACAGACCTTCCCCACCAAACCAGCCTCATTAATGTTCCTCTTCATTTGGCGTGTAGGAGACTCCAAGAAATGATTAAAAAACATAAGAATATGCATCCCCAAGAGCTCGGAGTGAAAATGGTGGAAAAATTAGATACATATGCACAACTACCATTGATTTCTATTTTGAATTTGGACCATCCATGTGGGAGATCCACTTTAAAATGGGCCTACGGGTTCCTTTTTTCCTTTTACAACTTTTGGAAAAATGTAAAATTTTCACATTTTCTCCACACCTTCGCCCTTGAGCAATGAGCCTGACACATGTCCTAAAGTGGGTTCCAAAGGAACCATGGCCAAATTCTACAATTTCACCTCTTTTTTGGAAAATGGAAAATTTTCCAAGTTTCCCCGCATTACTTCGTCCCTCCATTTTTGGTCGAGGAAAAATTTTGACTATTCTCTGTCGGGTTTACAAGCCATTTTGATGTTTAGTTCCTTTTTATGACAAGAGGCAAAATTTCCAAGTTACCTCCGATGGTCCTCTTCCCCACCCCTTTGAATTTTCAAATCCAACCTTGATCTCCCTTTTGTCGGGCTTGTGGGCTTTTTTCATATTTTAATCCTTAAGAGGAAAAAATCCAAGTTTCCCCCAATGGTTCACTTCCCCACCTTTTGACTTTTCAAATTGTCATGCATCACAATGGCACATCTTGAGATGGTCCCCAACAGTTCATACCATGAATGAGCATGGTCTCACCACGTGTCCTGGCCCGACAAAAATTGTTTGAAGGCTCAAAGCTCAACAAAAGGTGCCATGTGTGTCGCCCAAGGCAATCTACTTTGGCCGTTAAAAATTCCAAGTAAAATGTAAAGTGAGAAGAGGCCTCCAAGTGTTCTCCGGCACTTATTTAAAATATAATTCAAGGGACGATCCTCAAACATGCATGGTCCCTCCACGTGTCCCAGGCCTCTCAAAACCTTTTGAAAAAGACTAAGTATGGGAAGACCCAATGGAAGCCTCCATGTGTCTTCATGGTGTAATTTCAAAATGGTGCCCAAGAGTGGAGACCTTCAATGAGTACGGGCTCACCACGTGTCTTTGTTTCGCCAAACCTGTATCAGCTACATAAAAATTTGTTTAAATATGGGAAAATTAGCGGAAACCTCCACATGTCCTCCGGCGCAACTCCAAGGCCAAACCAAAATCAAATCTTCAAATGAGCACCGTTCTTCCATGTAGATAGGTTTGTTTAAGTTGAGGTGATTTATGAAATTTTTGAAGTACCTTGTCGAGCCACATCCAACCAAAAGATGCCACATTTCCTGTTGATGCAAGGATATAAATTTGACCCAGAGAAACGCCCGTCAAACCGTAAAATGCATAAAAATGACCATTTGAGTTTGGAGATGAAATTTTCTCCAAGGACGGAGAATTTAGAAATGTTAAAATGCTCAAATACATTCCTTTGAGATACACCCATTCATCTTTCTTCAAGTATTTAGGGGAAAAATGACAAGGATAACAAATCCTAAATGTGGAACACAAAAAGAATGGGACAACCCAAGTTTTTACACCTAAATACGAGACCTTTTTAGATGAATACGAAAGGACGAAACAAATTTGGATCTATACATGATCCTTGATCTAGGAGAGGACTTATTACAACATCAAAAGGAAGGTGGAGACTTTTCAGGAACAATAAGGGGAGATAAAGTGTGACAGAGACCGTAACTTGATATATTTTTAATGGCAAAATTGGGTGAGACTATTTTGAGCACCAACATGGGCTCCAAATCGGAAATGGGAAATACATGCGAGTTCTACAAAAACAAGGTAGACCAAGTGCCAAAAATATCCTTTGGGCAAAGGAGTCAGCTTGCAGAGCACAAAACCAAAACCATCCCCCAAAAAAATGAACCAAGAAACCAGCAAAATTAGGACGCCAGGGGCCAGAACGAACAAGAACATGAAAGACAGAAAATAAACCAACAAACTATACATTGTACAGATGAAGTTCACCTTGATTCTGGGGAATCAATCCAAGAAATGTTTCAAATACTTGCCATTAACAAGAAATTTGAGAAATTCCCCATCTAATTCCTTCAGGAAGAAGGTGTGTTCACCAATCCTAATATCAATGGAGTAAGGGCCCATCCATAATGTGTCAAATTTTCCATGTTTTCCCTTATCTTCATGCCTGCTATCCCATAACAGCACAAGATCTCCAACATTGAAAGATTTGAGAGTGACCTTCTTGTCAAATAACTTCTTCAAATTTTCTCTGAACTTCATATGCCTCTGGTGAGATACCCTCCTTTCTTCATCAAGTTCAACAATCTAGTTAATGCGGGCATCATATGGACCTACTTCTTGATCTTCTAGTTGTTGCATGAACTGATATGAGGATAATTGCATATATAGGGGAAGAAGGGCCTGGGTTCCATATACCAACTCTAATGGACTCTTTCTAGTGGATCTTTTAACAAGTAATTTAGTCGGCCTGCACAACAAACTTCAACCGCTCATCCCATTTTCACTTGTTTAGCTCCATGGTTCTTCTAAGAATCTTTAGCAAATTTTTTTATTGTTGTACTTAGCTTGTACATTTCCTTCGAGATCGTAATTAGAAGCATATGTCAAATTCATCCCATATTCTTTGCACATTGCCACCAAGGGTTTAGCTCTTAAGATCATGGCATTGTCAAGAACAATTTTGACTAGCCCCCAAACCTACAGATGATATGATTCAAGCATGAAATCCATGACAATTTGGTGTGTTTCTCTTTTTGTGGGGATTTCTTCCACCCACTTGGTGAAGTAATCAAAGTGGCTACAAGAATCCACTTATGGCCAAGACTTGAAGGTTCTGAAATCTCACAAATGAAATCCATTCCCCATTGCTTGAATGAAGCTCCATTTGATATAGGATGTAAAGGAAGGGAGCCTAAAGCTTTCATTCTTCCAGAGAAGAGCCGACAATTCTCACATCTTCTAACCAAAAGATTTATATCCTTGAAGAGAGTTGGCCACCAATAACCATCCCTCGGGATCTTGTGTGTTCGACTCTTCTAGCCACAAAATCCTCTATAGATATCAACAATTATCTTGGGGGCTTCATCTTCAGTAATGCACCTTAAGAGGAATCCCTCAGGGTTCTTCCAAGCTAACCCATAATCAGTAATGACATATATCCGGGAAGCCAAATTAAGGGATCTTTTCTGGTTCATACTCAAACACTCGTATAATCTGTCTAAGATAAAAAAATTACATCTTTGTACCACTCGAGAACTCATCAATTTTTCAAAAACATCTACCCTACCTTCTTCTACATCATTCATTTCAATAGTTTGCAAGTTTCTCTTAGCCATAAGCTTAGCCAAGCCCAAACCTCTAACAACTTCGTGGTTTGGATATACATGTCATATTCTGCAACTTGTTCATCCATATGCATATTTTTCTTGAGACCTCCATCTTTGATAAGATGTCTTTGACCTTAATGTGGGGAGCATAAGAAACAATTTTAGAGCTCAAAATGTAAGCCCTAAAAACCTTTTTTTTCTTTTACAAGGAAAATTCTTGTTTCTCCATAATAGTGTATTTTAACTCAGCCCCTTGCAATGCCTTACTAAAAAAGGTAATTGGCCTCTCAGCCCCTTCATCATCTTTCTGTAACAAGACAGATGCAATAGTGTTCTCTGAAGCAAAAGAAAATAGTTAGAAAGGCTTTCTAAAATTTGGAGCTGCCAAAATAGGGGCATGCTTTAATGCCTCCTTGATCCCATTGAAAGCTTGAATGGCATCCTCCTCCCATTTGATGCCCTGGTCCTTCTTGAACATGCTAGTGATTAGAATAGTCAAATCAACAAAGTTTGATTCGAATATTCGATAAAGTTTATCTGTCCAAAGAAGGATTGAATTCTTTTCTTGGTTCTTGGAATCGGGACCTTGTTGATGGCCTCTACCATTTCGAATCAATCACTACCCCTTCTTGTGATACAATGTGACCAAGAAATTTTTCCTTGTGTACCCCAAAATGGCACTTCTATGGAGTAAGTAAAATGCCATATTCTCTACATCTTATCATCATTATTTCCAAGTACAACAAGTGATCACCTCACTTTCTGAAAAACACAGTCACATCATCTTGGTAAACAACAATAAAATCATTGATGTAATAGGAAAAAGCAACATCCACTGCTCTTTGAAAGGTTGCTCCAGCATTCATCAGTCCAAAGGGCATCCCGACATATACATAATTTCCCAAGGAGTTGTAAAGGTTGTTTTAATTATTTTTATTCCTTCACCACAACTTTTATATAACCAAAGAAACCATCTAGGGTGGAAAGTAGCTTAGAATTAGTCACTAGTTGCAACATGTTTTCCATCTTTGGTAAAGGATAATTATCCTTCACCGATGCTATGTTAAAATTTCTGAAATCCACACATAGCCTAATGTCGTCATTCTTCTTTATGACTCTGGTACTAGGTTCGCAACCTAAGAAGAATAATTTTTGGGCTGAATAATCCCTCCATCCCTAAATTTCTTCAGTTCTTTTTGTATTTTAAGAGATAGGAGTGGATTTATTGGTCGTGTTTCTTCCGAATGGTTTTGCATTAGATTCCAAGGGAATTGTTGTAAATATCTCCCCCCCGGGTAGATATAGACAATTGGAAGAGTATGGAAATCAAAGGAACTCAAAACCCGACACTTATAGAAGGCACACATAAGCGGTGTTGACATGAAAATGGATGCGCCCATGGCACAGGTAAGAAGATGTCGACATGCCAAAAGTCGCGCCCATGGCGCATGTTAAGGGCGCATGTAAGGGGATGTCGACATGAAAATGGATGCGCCCATGGCACAGGTAAGAAGATGTCGACACGCCAAAATTCACGCCATGGAATAGGCAGAAGGCGCACATAAGGAGGTGTCGACATGAAAACGGATGTGCCCATGGCGTAGGTAAGAAGATGTCGACACGCCAAAAGTCACACCCATGGCGCAGGTCAGAGGCGCACAACAAGAGGTGTCGACATGAAAATGGATGCACCCATGGTGCAGGTAAGAAGATGTCGACATGCCAAAAGTTTCACCCATGGCGTAGGTCGGAGGTGCACAAAGAAGAGGTGTCGACATGAAAATGGATGCGCCCATGGCAGGTAAGAAGATGTTGACACGTAAAAAGTTGCGCCCATGGCACAGTCAAGCGCACATAACAGCATGAGTGTCGACATGGAAAAATTTGTGCCTTGGCACATGTAAGGGTATGTCAACATAAGGATGGATGCGCCAAGGTGCACCTTTAGGAGGCACAACATTTTGAGTGCTGACAGGAAGTAGACCCTGACCCAGATATTCAGATGGCCATAACTTTTCACAGGGAGCTCGGATTAACGCAAGGTTGGACTTTTCAGAAATATTACGAGGTCCTTTGTCCAACTACGACTGGATATCTTTAATTGGGTGAGAACAAATTCTTAAAAATGTAAAATATAGTTTGCCACTTTTTGGGTTCGCTAGGGTTCTCACCTACCACCATAATGAGATGAATTAAATGCAACCTAGAGGTGGTTGGGGTAGATTTGGAATCTCTCTCTCTTTTCTCTCTCATTCTTCCTATAAATTGTAAGGAGGGGCTTCTTTCTAAAGGTTGGAAATTCTTGTTTTTCCCCTCCCTTCTTCTCTTTGGCAAGTGAATTTGTGGAGTTAAAACATCCCATTTAAAAGCGTGATGCAACTTTACCTCTTGGCATTTTGTAGTGTATTGTATCAATCTTTGGAGCAAATAACGCATGTCTGTGGATGATTCTCAACCCTCTCTGTGTTCATTTGCATCCTCCTGATCTTTCACTGTAATTTTTTTTATCTGTACATGATCTTGCATTACATTTTGATGGTTTGTGTTTATTGGCAAGATAGGTGTTCTTCATTCCTGCATCACCTTTGTTAGTTTAGGTTTATTTTTATGCATCTTCTTACCCTGTCTCCTTGGAAACCTAGATTAGGTTTTTGAGTAAAATCTCTACATTTTTATGTGTGCATCTCGAACAAAGGAATAGGAACTGCCTTCATGGAGAGCTTTTCCGATTTCGGAAGGTCCCACACTTGGGAAAAGCTCCATGTTATGCAATCGCACTGAGAGTCTCAACCCATCGAGTTGCAAACACTCAGGGGTGTTGTGATTTCCCATCAACAGTTTTGGCATGCCCAGTGGGACCAAGAGGTCATTCCACAAGATTTGAAGGAATTTTCAAGAAATTTGGACTAAAAGTTACAAGTTTTACAATTTCAGATTTTTCACCTTCCAGGATGAACTTTGAAATTGATTTTCAAGGACTTAACTTGCTCGAAACAAGTCAAAATTTCACCAGTTGATAGATCAGGGATAGTCTTCAAAAGGGTATTCTTATATTTTTGAGATTTTGAATTTCAAAATTTCATTGTTTTTTGTGTTTCGGGTTTTCCCAGTTGCATTGCATGACTTGAGTTCCACCTGTACCTTTCGGGGATTCGTGATTTGCACAACAAGACCCAAATTATGAATTGAATACTGTATCCTCTAGGTCCTTCAAAGTTTTAAATTCCATTTTCAATATTGTCAAGTTTGGTTTGTAACTTGGCAGGATCCAGCCTTTTAGAGGCATATTCAAAAGCACATCTGGTGACTCCATCTGGTGAATAACTCATTCTCTAAGTTACAGACCCATTTTCCATCCATTTCTATCCATATTTCTTTCCATTTCTTTCATTATTTTCCATTCCATGATGTTGTGCAATCATGACTTCATTTCCATCATGGAATTCACATTTTCAACAATAGCAATATATCAAACCTCTAACATGTTTTACAAACCCTCCAAATCAGCATTTTTGTTAAATTCAAAATCAGCATGTCTACCCATATGAGGGGCAGTACCAAAGTTATTTTGGTTGTGAAGCACATCAAGAGCAAGGGTACGCATGCAATGAAGACAATCAAATGGAAGATGCAGATTTTGTGGAAAAAATCCAAAAGATGGAGGCAAAGATGGTGCAATCAAGAGCAACAACTCAAATGAGGACTTTCAAAATTAGTTGCAGGACTCCTTGTCCATGGGGAGGACCTTTTCCAAGACACTTCATCCCTCAGGAGAAGATGGACTTTATGATGAAGATGCTGCCCCAACTTGCACAATGGACAACAAAGATAGAAGCCTATAAAATTGGTGTTGAACAACCTTGTCAATGGGTAATTTTTACACCATCATCTGGTTTTTCTCTTCCCATTACTCAAGCAGCATCATCTCATTTGGAATTTCAAATTCTAAATCCAGTCAATGCTGCCCCAAGAGTTAATTCCATTTCTCCATTCCCTAGTCTCCCACCACACCTCAATTCTTCTTTCCCCTTTCCTTCCAAACAGTCATCCCCTCCACAAGAGCTAACAGAAATACCCCCTCCTCCAAAGAAACAAGAGTTTCTACCTCCTCCACCACCACGAAAAATTTCCAAATCAATTGAGTTACAATCCACTTCTCCTCTTGCATTCCCAAATCCATGTTGGGAGGATAAAAATTAGAATGCCAGTCAAGGAAAACAACAACAAAAAGAAAAGCCAAACAAGGATGACGAAATTCAAAGTCTGAAGAGTTGGGCTCTTAAATTTGGGATGACAAAGATCCCCTTGATGGTTAAGCCTTTAGAAGAGGTTGGATTTGGAAAACAAGTGGTGGTTAGGACTGAATTTGTTGCAGCAGGAGAAGAGCAAAAAGAAGAAGCAGATCAACAATCAGTTTGCTCAGAAAGTAGTGTCCATGTTAGCATTCTATTTGAAGAGAATGCTGATTCAATTCAAGTTGCACAATCAGCCATGGAGGAAGAAATCTCTGAAGAATATCCTACAGTCCCAACTTGTCCTCTAGAGTAGCAGATCGAAGAGTTTGACTTAACGAACTTCATGCTAGAGGAAGAGTTCTATCAAGACCAGGATTGTCTTCAAGTAGTAGAGGAGGAAGAAGCTGCTCCAAATCCAAAAGAAGAGGAGCAAATTATAGTTGTGGAGGAGAAAATTATAGATCCAAGTGCTTTGAGAACAAAGCGGGCTATATAATAACCTTCAGTTCTTCTTTCTACTTCATCCCTCTCGTGTTCTAGTGCTGAAGAAGAGTTTGATCTCTCAAACTCAATGTTGGAGGATGAAAGAAACCATGATGATCAAGTTACAAATCAAGAGGAGACCATGGAGGAAGTTGAGCATTTGCAGCAGGACAACAATGAGGTAGTTTATCTGTCAGATTTGGAGGACTGTTTTGATGAAGAAGAACCGGTTGAGTTCCCACCATTCTCTCTTTCATCATCCATGTTCCAAACACCTGAGCCTACTGTCATGAAGGAGAGCACCCATTTGCAGCAGCCTGCATCTTATACCAGCTCTTTGGAACCAAGATTGGAAGATTTTAATCTTTCATGTCCTTCATTGGAGGAAGAGAAAGGGCAAAAAGGTTCTACCATTGCTTCCACATCATCCATTCATGAGGGTCTACAAGAGAACTCCATTCTTGGAGTTGAAAATCAGGGAAATGGGCATACTCAAAGGACCATACCTTGCCCAATCAGGTATTTGGCTTTATTGGAGCCAAAGGAGAAGTCACAACCAATCATGCTTGCTCCTAAGCATGAAGATGAGCTACAACGAACGAGAGATCAGCTGTCATACCTCTCTAATCCAGATGCAGAACAACAAAAAGAGGTATTGAATTTGCCTTCAGCTGATACCTTGATGATTTGGGTGGAAGACCAGCTTCTTGTTGATTTTCCATTCATCCAATCAAACATATTGAGTGCCAAATCATTGCACGGTTGCCAATTTTAAAGAAAGGAAGCTATTTTACATAGCCATTGCAGTAGGTTTGTTTAGCTTACCTTTGCTTCTAGTTAGAATAGAGTAGGTAGGTTTGCTTTTAGTAAAAGAAGTGCTTGTGCACACTCTGCATGTTCCATTTAGAGCATGTATGATTTTCAATATTGTACATAGTTTTGGCGCTGCTGGTTTTGCTCTTGCACAGTTCATTTTAAGTGGCATTTTGGTGAGAACAACTCTAAGTTTAGTGGAATTCAAGTGGCTCAGAGGGAAGTTTTCGAAGTTCAGATCAGTTTTCATGCTTGCTTATGACTCCATGCCCAATAGATTGTTAAAAGGCCACTGATCTTCTACCTAGCAAGCAGGTGATCCCATTGAGTCACCAAATTGTTATAAATATCTCCCCCCAGGGTAGATATAGACAAGCGAAAGAGTATGGAAATCAAAGGAACTCAAAACCAAACACTTACAAAAGGCGCACATAAGGAGGTGTCGACATGAAAACGGATGCGCCCATGGCGCGAGTAAGAAGATGTTGACACACTGAAAGTTGCGCCCATGGCGCATGGAGTTAAGGTCGCGCGTAAGGGGATGTCGACATGAAAATGGATGCGCACATGGCGCAAGTAAGAAGATGTCGACACTCCAAAAGTCATGCCCATGGGATAGGCGGAAAGCGCACATAAGGAGGTGTCGAAATGAAAACGGATGCGCCCATGGCACAGGTAAGAAGATGTCGACACACCAAAATTCGCACCCATGGCGCAGGTCAGAGGCGCACAACAAGAGGTGTTGACATGAAAATGGATGCACCCATGGCATAGGTAAGAATATGTCGACACACCAAAATTCATGCCCATGGCGCAGGTCAGAGGCGCACAACAAGAGGTGTCGACATGAAAATGGATGTGCCCATGGCACAGGTAAGAAGATGTCTAAACGCCAAAAGTCGCACCCATGGCATAGGTCAAGGGCACACAACACGAGTTTCGACATGGAAAAACTTACACCTTGGTGCACGTAAGGGTATGTTGACATAAGGATGGATGCGCCAAGGCACACCTTTAGGAGGCACAACATTTTGAGTGCTGAGAGGAAGTAGACCTTGACCCAGATATTCAGATGGCCATAACTTTTCACAGGGAGCTCGAATTAATGCAAGGTTGGAATTTTCAGAAAGCTTACGAGGTCCTCTGTCCAACTACGACAAGATATCTTTAATTGGGTGAGAAAAAATTCTTTAAAATGCAAAATACAGTTCGCCACTCTTTGGGGTCGCTAGGGTTCTCACCTACCACCATAATGAGATGAATTAAATGCAACCTAGAGGTGGTAGGGGTAGATTTGGAATCTCTCTCTCTTTTCTCTCTCATTCTTCCTATAAATGTAAGGAGGGGCTTCTTTCTAAAGGTTGGAAATTCTTGTTTTTCCCCTCCCTTCTTCTATTTGGCAGAGGAGAATTTGTGGAGTTAAAACCTCCCATGTAAAAATTGCAATGCAACTTTGCCTCTTGGCATTTTGTAGTGTATTGTATCAATATTTGGAGCAAATAACGCATGTCTACATGGATGATTCAACAACCCTCTCTGTGTTCATTTACATCCTCCCGATCTTTCACTTTGTAATTTTTGTTATCGTGCATGATCTTGCATTGCATTTTAATGGTTTGTGTTTATTGGAAAGACAGTGTTCTTCATTCCTCGGTGCATCACCTTTGTTATTTTAGTTGTATTTTTATGCATCTTCTTACCCTATCTCCTTGGAAAGATAGATTAGGTTTTTGAGTAAACCTCTCGCATTTTTATGTGTGCATCGAACAGAGGAATAGGAACCGACCTTCATCCGGAGAGCTTTTCGATTTCGAAGGTCCCACACTTGGGAAAAGCTCCATGTTATGCAATCACATGAGAGTCTCAACCCTTCAAGTTGCAGAAACTCGGGGGTGCTATGATTCGCCACCAATAGGAATCTCATGTTGAAACAGATCCTCTCGTATGCCTTTAGGTCGAGAATAAGTCCAAGCCATGCAATCTTGATATTTTTTATCAATTGGACATAAGACTATTTTTTCCTCCTTGTTGAGATTGCTCCCCAACTAGATCTTCCTTGGTTTCTCCTTTGTGTTGAGGTCATCTTCCTTAATATCCCTTGAGGCTTCTATGCATCTATTAATAATGCAATCAACATTATCAAAATTGGATTCAAGAGCAACCAGCCCTCTAGGAATGGTATTTGTATTCAATTGGAAGATGCCTTTTCCAAATAGGGTTTGTTTACCCTATGCTACACACACCATTGGCTCCCAATCAATACTTTGATAAAAAAACTCCCCTTTGTTCTGCATAAATATTTTGACCTAAGCATCATCATAAAAAACCTGCCAATGCTTAATGTTGTCAAGGACATTTGGCCTTGTCAATACTTCAACATCATAATCACAATGTGGGGACATTGCACAATTATCAAAACAAGATCCCAATACTGCAAGATTATCTACCAAATCATTGAACTTCCTATCATGATACACAATGTTGAATGAATCAAACATCTCAATGAAAGCCTAAACTACATGCTTTTATTGTTTCATTCACTTATTTTTGTGGCATACAATTTTCTGACTTGTTTGACAATTAATTATGAATCTCCCTTGAAAATGATGTCTTAAACACAATATTTCCAAGAAATACTCAGACCTAACAATAGTACCTCATACTCAACAATGTTATTAGTTCACTCAATGTTGAGTTTGAAGGAAATTAAAAAAATCTGTCTTGGAGAGATCATAACAACACCAACACAATTTTTGAACTTGAAGCAAGCTCCATCAAACAATAAATTCCACGGAGATCCTGCCTATTCAAGACACTTTCATTTTTCAATCTTGTGCTCTTTTCCATCAGCAAATCCTACAAATTTATCAGCATCAACACTTGTGTACAATACTTCATAAGATGCATTGTTGGGATCTTCAATAAGGTGTAACATCTTCTTTTCTCCATACAACCTGACAAGGCTGCCTTTAATTGGGATAGTAGCATAGGACATGTCCATTTGAAAACTCCCACCAAAACTTGCAGCCCATTTTCTAGATAACAACATACCCCACTTGGTTGGGCAATCAACAATAACAACATCAAGCATCAGGTTTTTACCTGGGTAAGTTGCAAGTTGCACCACCAGACCTTTCACACATCCCACCACTAGCACTTCTCTGGAGTCCATAGCAGTACACTTCCCATATGCTATTGTTACTTTGATATCTATCTCATTCATGACTTCTAGAGGCATAACATTGCATGATGCCCTTGAGTCAAACATACAGTTGTGTAGAAATATGTCTTTAATGATCAGAGTGGTGAAGAATGGATCCACATTTAGTTGACACTCCACCAAGGATGTCCCCAAATAAAACTTAGGTGGTTCACCTAGTTCCTCCAACAATGGTGGTGTCTCTAATTCTTTAATGAATGGTGGATTCTCCATAATGTTTATATTTCTACCTAGGACACTCTTCTCTTCTTTCAATCCAAAATAATCCAATGCCCTCTTTTTGTGCTCAAGAATCCTAAGAAACTCAAAAATTACAACTAAAATATTGATTTGATTCAATACTTGGGAAATATCATAAGGGATAGACTTTAGAAAGCAAGCATTCGAAGGAAATTCGATACACTCATTAGATAGAACAAGATTTTTGACACTTGGGCATGAGGAGGGGTATGATTTTCGTTTGGGATAGTAAGGCCCTTGGTAGATGCATCTTTTTAGGAGCATCTTTAGAAATATTTGAAAGCAATGGAGTTTTTGGCTTGACACGAGGCCCCTGTTCCTTTGACAACCCTACTTCTTGTTTTGTAATCCTTCTCTTGGGAAACAACAATGTTCATCAACAATTGCGTATCCTCCTTAGATGGGATTTCTCCATCATACTTATTTATCATTAAAGTTCTCAAATATTCAAAGTCATTAATGGGAAATTAAAAATATTGTATAGTATCTACTTTTAAAGTATGAGAGGGAGGAAGAATAGGTACCCGATGGATGCAATCCATAAAATCAGCAAGAGATTCTAGTGTTTATTACCTCGGTTGAAGTTTTCCCTTGTTGTGAGATCGTGGAGCAACCCACCATGAAAACATCATCATCATTTTCATCATCAACTTCTTGTTCTTATTTCTGATTTTCCTCACATGGAGAATGGTACATGAAACATTTGTCACACCAATCAATGACATCAAGTAGCCTTACGTGTTTGAGGCTTTTTGAGTATAATTAGTTTTACACCCTCCCATTTTGGACGCTTTCCAATTTCCTTGATGTTGTTCTCTATTTGCAAATCCAGGGTGAAGGCCGCCTTAGATTAGTAGTTTTTTATCCCTCAAGCAAAGTAAGAAGATTTTTTTATCAAATGCATCTCAATATTTGATCAAACATGATTCATCACATGGCCTTAAGCTAAAAGCAATCTCCCCAAGGTCTTGTTAAACCTTGTGTTAAAATGATGTACTTGACTCATTAGGATTCTTCTTGATGTTTTCTAATTCTGATAGGAGAAACCTAGGGTAAGTTCTATCACCATACTACAACCTAAATCCATTGTTCATTATTATCCTGGAAGAATCAATGGAATTATCTGACAAAGATTTATACTAGTCCCTTGCATCCTCTTCCAAAGTATGGATAAACAATTTGATATATACATCTTCATGTTCAATCTCAAATTCTTCCATCATATTGATAAAAATATTTAGATGTTGATCACCAGTTATAGTGTTGTTTCCTTAGAAATTTGGTAATCTATTTCTTACATCCTAGGGAACTACATTTGGATAACCAGTCATCCCTGTAAAATTTATAGGACCAAAGGTGTTTACAAAAATGGAGGTCTGGATGGGGGTAGGGCCATGTTGTTTTGAGGAGGTGACCCTAGAGGGGAGAAAAATTGATAAGGAGCAGAGGGTATTTGAAACACACGAGTATAACTTTCAAAATGGATATCCCCTAAAGGCCTTATTTCTAGGAAAACACTATCAACATCCGAAAGGAGGGGTAGAATGAGAAGAAAACTTTTCAAAATAAAAAGAAGGCCCCTCTCAATTTGGAGAATTAAATTCCATAAATAGGCTACTTGATTCAGAAGCACTTGAATGGCAGTCTTTAATGATAGGATGATCACTTTTCCAATGGAGATCCTTTTTCTTTTCTTATGATCTCCAACAAATCTCTAGGATTTTATTCCTTATGAATTTGTCTTTCTTAGCTCTAGAAATAATGTCCTAGTAGGATCTCTAGCAAAGAAATATCTTCTTCCTTCCAAATTTGCAAAGATTAGTAACAAATATCACTTGACAGAGGTTAAGACACGGCACTCATCAAGATTTAGATCAATAGGAATTTTCCACTAAGGATTTCAACCTTAGTTGTGCAAATGCACTAAAATATGATCTATCAAATGTCTTTCAATACTAGAAACTAGAAATGGGATGATCTAACTTTTCTTTACCCAGATTTATCAATGAAAGCTAGTGCACTAGGTGTAGAAATTGAAAGAATTACACACAACACTTGTAACTTTGAAATACTTCTTATAGGCCCAAACACAAAATGATGTTTGAACAAATGTATTAGTACTTAGAGCATATAAGAAGTGTTTACTAGGGTCTGAATATGAACTGTAACCACTATGTCCCTGGAAATGACACCAAGTAAGGTGTTGGTACCCAAATTGATTCTCCCTTAGAAGCTGAGAAGCATCACAGGGAAGCTTAGAGACAAGCAAATCATGTAGTGTGTCATTTTGTAGCCAGTGATGAAATGTAACTTGCTCTTTGTCACTCAGATTTGGAGAAGTGGGTAGCACCCTCAAGAGGATTTGACCTATCCTCACTACTTTATGGTTGTGCCTTTCAACCAGGTTGATAGGACCCTTTTTGTAGCTTGTTTTTTGTTGAGGAGATGGAGATGTCCTTCCTTGTGAAGTATTAAGAAGACCTTGAAGAAAATATGATCAATGCAACAAAACCTAACTCTCATGAGTTGTCACTCTATATAATGGAGATATTTTCTAGGCAAGGTTCAAGCCACTAAAGACAATGAAAATAGTATTATTGTGCATGTTTTGGTAGTAAAAATTATGCATTTTTATACACACATGACAAACAAGGGTATTATGGGTATGATTGGTTGTTTTTAAATGAATTTTTGGTGGGAGGTGAAGTAGGATAAAGCTGATTATACTATATATTTAGAGGGACTTTACAATAATGAGTAACTTCATAACATAAATCTTTAGAACAGTCAAGACATTCCTTCAACTAGAAGGTGTGCTTCAATGGAGGCCCAAATCAACACATTTTCACATAATATTTAAGACTCCAATATGAAGGCTCGAATTAGAAGACTCAATTAAACACTATAGTTTTTGATTAACCATGCCTAAGGTACACCCGAAGACTTACAAACAATCTTTATCAACAAATGACAAGTGAATTTATTTTACATTTTTTATCTCATCCAAGATGAAGGCTCTTCTTGAAATGAAATTACAAATACCATTAAACTGTCACAAGGACAAGATCCTGTGTGATTTCACAAAAATTTAGTATAAGATTGCAATAGGAATGAATAGAACTATTTGCAGACATTCTAAAACAAAGTAGACACTAATTGCTCGATTCAACACATAATAACTCAAATTTGATTAAACTTATCAGCAGGGGAAATTTTCTAGAATAATCTCAGAACTTTTCAATGGTTGTACACTTGAAACCACCTTGACATGATTAATTTTAACACAAAAGAGATATACAAGTTTCTCAAACAGTCCCTCAGAAAGATGGGCTCTATCAAGCTTTTAGAAAATCAGTTTTGACCTCTAACACTCCAAAATTCCAACCTTCCAACCATTTACATGACAAATTCATGTAATTTATAACATTTTAAAATAGATTTTTCCCCCGTAAACCCAAACATTGAGTGTACCGGTGCTCGCCATGATCTCAATCATGGTTCCCAGTAATAGATCTCGTAAAAGTTATCGGGTGTTTAGGGGTGGATCTCCTCATATATATCCCACATTCAACTCCTTCCTATGGTAGATCATTCATTCTTTACTCACCAACCACTTCCACCCCTAATCAGTAAAATCTAGTTTCGCATTCTTAGGAAGAGGAAATGGAAAATGAAATTGAGCCCAAAGGTTAGATCTCATCTTAATGGTAAAAGACATCCCCAGATTTTCCTCACAAAACCAAGATATCAACAGGTCTTTCACATGCCAAAGAAAGAAAAATCAGGTCGAATCTAGTAGTTGCATTGCATATTTAATGATGAGAAATGTTTAGAGACCTTCCCCACCAAACTAGACCTCGATATTAATGTTCCTCTTCATTTGGCATGCAGGAGACTCAAAGAAATTATAAAAACCATAAGAATACACGTTCCAAGGAGATCTTGAGTGAAAATAGCAAAAAATAGATACACGTGTATAGCTTCCATTAACTTCTTTTGAATTTGGACCATCCACGTGAGAGATCCACTTTAATGCGGGCATGCAGGTTCCATTTTTCCTACTACAACTTTTAGAAAAATGTAAAATTTTCATATTTTTTTCCACACCTCCGCCCCTAGAGAAATGAGCCCGACACATGTCCTAAGGTGGGTCCCAAAGTAACCATGGCCAAATTTTTCTATTTCACCTCTTTTTGGAAAAGGTAAAAATGTCCAAGTTTCCCTGCAGCCTTCACCCCTCCGCTTTTAACCCGTGGCAAAATTTTTACTATTTTGGCAAATTCCAAGAAAAATGCAAAGTGAGTGGAGGCCTCCAAGTGTCCTCCTGGTGCTTATTTAAAATTTAATTCGAGGGTCGGTCTTCAAACATGTGTGGTCCCTCCACGTGTCCCATGCCTCTCAAAACCTTTTTAAAATAGACTAAGTATGAGAGGACCCACCGTAAGCCTACATGTGTCTTCATGGTGCAATTTCAAAATTGTACCCAAGAGTGGGGACACCGAATGAGTGCGGGCTCACCATGTGTCCCCTGTTCGGCCAAACTATACCAGCTATATAAAACATTTTCTAAGTTCGGGATAAGCAATGAAACATCCATGTGTCCTCCTAACGAAACTCCATGGCGAAACCAAAAAGTGAATCTTCAAATGAGCGTTGTTCTTCCACGTAGAAAAGTTTTTTAAGTTGAGGTGATTCATGAAATTTTTGAAGTACCTTTTCGAGCCACGTCCAACCAAAAGAGGCCACATTTCCTTTTAATGCAAGGATGTAAATTTGACTAGGATAAATGCCTATCAAATCGTAAAATGAAAAAAAATGACCATTTGAGCCCAGAGATGAAATTTTATCTAAAGACGGAAAATTTAGAAATGTTACAATGCTCAAATACATTCCTCTGAGCTACATCCATTCATCTTTCTTCAAGTATTTAGGGAAAAAATGATAAGGGCAACAAATCCTGAATGTGGAACATGGAAAGAATAGGAGAACCTAAGTTTTTACACCCAAATACAGATATTTTTAGATGAAAAAAGAAACGAGGAAACAAATTTGGATTTATATGTGATCCTCGATGTAGGAAAGAACTTATTACAACAACAAAAGGAAGGTGGAGACATTTCAAGGACAAAACGGGAGATAACGTGTGACAGAGATTGTAAATTAATAGATTTTTAATGGAAAAATGGGGCAAGACTATTTTGAGCACCAACAGGCTATACATCTATAACCAACTTGACATGATAGAAAATCTAACACAGAAGAAAATAATAGGTTATCTTGGCTTTGGTCTCTCACGATGACGAATTTCTCAAAATTTCTCTTAATAATTCAACCTCCGACCATTTGCAATATTATTCTAATTATATTTATACATTTTACTCACTTAATTTTCCCGTAACAAGAAAGAATATTCGAGGGATCTTTGCTTGTTAAAAATTTTCTTCAGAAAGTGAAGTTTAACAAATTCATATCCGAAAGCTGCCAGGTGGACCAATTGTGAAATGGTCACATTTTTTGGGCCCTTGACTAATGACTAGGATGCCATGCCACAAAATTTTGGAAATCCTTCAAATCATTTTGATTCTTTCATGCGATAAATCCCATTATTAATCATTTTCCAGATATTTTGCACAAATAGATATGACAAGTAATATTTTTCGCTCTTAAGGCAACACCCTTTTCATCTTTTTTTACCGCACTTTCATAATTTCATCCCTTTTCCCTCTATTTCCTTTGCAATTTTTCCCCATATCCATTTCCTCTGGAAGTTCCCATTTTTTCAAGTTCCTGAGCAATTCCCACTTCAAAATATCAACCTTAACAATCCTTGTATTCACAATTTAAGTTTCAAATCCATTTAATGGCACTTTACTGATAAGGATGGTAAGGAATTTCATCAAAGAATGATGAAAAAATGCGTATTCACATCTCCAGAATCTTGGATCAAAAATGGTGGAAAAATAGATGCAATACACATCAACCATTAATTTTGTCCATTTTCTACTTTATATCATAGCCATCCATGTGTTTCCTTAGTGCAACTGCAAAGGAGAACCACAGAGGCTAGTCCTAAACAAGAACACACCTTCCACATGCCCTGGGCCCAAGAAAAAACACCTTTTGGCCTTTAAAATCCTCGGTGTAAAAAGCAGCCAATGGAAGCTTTCACGTGTCTTAATGGCGCATTTTGATATGGTCCCCAAAAGAAGAGATCCCAAACAAGCACGGGCTCAACACGTGTCTCAGTCCGGACAGAGTTTGTTAAAAAATTGAAGGTTTCAGAAGAAGGTATCATGTGTCTAGGGTGCAAGACATTTTTCTTTGGTTGTTGAAAAGTCCAAGCAAAGGGCAGAGTGAGCGGAAGCCTCCAAGTGTCCTCCTAGCGCTTCTTTAAAATAAAACCTAGGGTCAGTCCCCAAAAAGGCATGGTCCTTCCACATGTCTCGTGCCTCTAGAAAGTTGCTTTAAAATTTGAAGTATGGGAAGACCCGACAAAAGCCTCCACGTGTCTTCATGGTGCAACTTAGAGATGGTGCCTAAGAGCAGAGACCCGAACAAGTGTGGGATCACCATGTGTCCTAGGCCTTAGAAAATTTCTTTGAAAATTTTAAGTACAAAGTGGAGCCACATAAGCCTCCACATGTCTCCCTATCACAATTGTTAAGGTTGGACCCTGAGATGGATCCTCAAATGAGCACCAGCCCTCCTCATGTCCATGGTCTGCCAAAATCGTACTCAGCCATGCATGAAAAATTTGTCTAAGTCTAGGCAAAGTAGCAGAAACCTCCACATGTCCCCTAGCGCAACTCCAAGGCCAAACCAAAAGGTTAATTTTCAAATGAGTGTTATTCCTCCACATGCACAAGTTTTGGGTTGAATCGAGCCTTAGAGTTTTTAAAGTGCCCCATTGAGCTACATCTAACCAAAAAGGGCCATGTTTCCATTGATGCTGAGATGTAAATTTGACCAAGAAAAATACACCTCGTCAAACCATAAAATGCAAGAAAATCACCATTTGAGCCTGGAAATGAATCTTTCTTCAAGGACAGAGAATTTGGAAATTTTATAAGGCCCAAATACGATCCACTGAGCTACATCCAATGACGTTTTCACAAATATTTGGGACAAAAATGATAGGGACAACAAAATGTGACTGTGCAAAATGGAAGGAAAGGAAAAACTTGAGTTTTATGCCCAAGTTATAGACTCTTTCAGATGGAAAGAGGAACGAAAAATGAATTCTTGACCTTTAAGTGATCCTCAACCAAGGAATGGATTGATCATGCAAACCAAATGGAGGAAAAAGTCTTCAAGGACCAATATGGGGAGATAAAAAACATGACAGAGGCCGTAAACTGAGGAATTTCAATGAAAACGGTCCGAGACTAATTTGAGTACTAACATTGGCTCCGACTCGGGGATGGGCACTCCTCGTGAGTGCCACAAGAAAAAATAGCATACCAAGTTCAAGAAATAGACCATTGGGCAACAGAGTCAAATAAAAACCTTACAAAGCAGAACAATAATTACTAACTCCCCCTAAGGACAAATCGAGAGACCAACAAAACCATGTCACCAAGGACCGAATGAACAAAAACATAGAAGAAAAATGAAAACAAATAACTATATACTATATAATGGAGTATACCTTGATTCTAAGAAATTAATCAAGGAAATGTTTCAAACGCCTACCATTAACAGAAATTCAAGCAGTTCCTCATCTAAGTCTTTTAGGAAGAAGGTATTTTCACCAATTTGAATATCAATTGAATAACAACCCATCCATAATGCATCAAATTTACCATGCTTACCCTTATCTTCATTCCTGCTATCCCATAAAAGCACAACATCCTCAATCTCTGAAAGCTCTGGGAGTCACATTTTTGTCAAATAACTTCAACTTTTCTTTGAAATTCACATGCCATTGATGGGATGCCCTTCTTTCTTCATCCACCTCAATAATCTGATCTATTCGAGCATCATATGGACTAACTTCTTGGTCTTTAATTTGTTGAACAAACTGAAATGAAGACAATTACAAGTGGAGGGGAAACAAAGCTTGAGTTCCATATACCAATTAAAATGGATTTTACCAAGTAGCTCTTTTGAAAGTGCTTATTATATCATCCCAAACAAAAACTTCATTTTCTCACCCCACTTCCTTTTGTTCAGCTCCAAGTTTCTTCTAATGACCTTCAACAAGTTTTATTTCTGGATTCAACTTGTCCATTTCCTTGGGGATTGTAGTTAGAAGCATATGTTATATTGATTCCATACTCTTTTCACATTGCCACCAAATTTTTGGCTCTAAAACTCATGGCATTATCAGCAACAATTTTAGCTGGCACTCCAAATATGCATATGATTTGGTTCAACATGAAGTCCATGATAACTTGGTGTTTTTCCTTCTTGGTGGGGATTTCTTCCACCCACTTAGGGAAATAATCAGTGGCTACAAGAATCCATTAATGACCAGCACTAGAAAGATCAGAAATTTTCCCAATGAAATACATTCCCATTGTCCGAATGGGGCTTTAAATCGACACAAAGTTGTAAAGGAAGGGATCCTGAAGCTTTCATTCTTCCGTAAAAACACTAGAAAATTTTAAATTTCTTAACCAATAGAGTTGTATCCTTCAAGAGATTTGGCCACCAATAAGTAGTTCTCAAGATTTTGTGTGTCACCAAAATGTCCTGGCAAAATTTCCCCACAAACTCCTCCATGGAGATCATCAATTATTTTGCGCGCCTCATCTTCAGTAATGCATCTCAAGAGCACTCCCTTGGGGTTCTTCTAAGCTAACCAAAATCAGTAATGACATACTTTTGAGAGGATAACTTAAGATCTATTTTCTAATTTTTACTCAAATATTCAGGGCAACATGGATGTCTGAGATAAAATATTATATCCTTGTACCATTCAGAGCTTACCAAAATTTCAAGGACATCCACCCTTTCTCCTTCTACTTCTTAATTCACCTCAATAGTTTGCAAGTTTCTCTCATTCATAAGCTTAGCTAGGCCCAAACCTCTTACCAATTTTGTGGTTTGGATATCCATGTCATACTCCTGCAAATTTTTCATGGATCTCGCATCTTTGCTTGAGACCTCCATCTCTCGATAAGATGTCTTTCACACAGTGTGTGGAACATAAGAAACAACTTTAGAGCTCAAGATGTAGGGTCTAAAAACCTTTGTTTCTTTCACCAAGGAAAATGATTTCTTCTCCATGATGGTGTACTTCAACTCAACTCCATCTAATGCCTTACTAAAAAAGGCAATTGGTCTCTCACCCCCTTCATCATCCTTCTGTAACAAAACAAATGCAATGGTGTTTTCTAAAGAAAAATAAAACATTTGAAAAGCTTTGGTAATTTGGGGCTTCCAAAACAAGGGCATGATTTAGTGCTTCTTTGATCCCATTTAAAGCTTGAATGGAAACTTCTTCCCATTTGATAACTTGGTCATTCTTCAACATACTAGTAATGGGGATGGTCACTCAACAAAGTTAGACACAAATCTTCTAATAAATTTTATTTTTCCAAAGAAGGATTGAATTCCCTTCTTAGTTCTTGGAATTGGAACCTTGTTGATGGCTTCCACTCTCTCGGGATCAATCATGACCCCTTCTTTGATACAATGTGACCAAGTAGCTTCACCTTTTATACTCCAAAGTGGCACTTATTAGGATTCAATGATATCCCATACTCCATACACCTTATCAACATTCTCTCCAAGTGTTGCAAGTGATCATTTCTTTTTATGGAAAACACAGTTACATCATATTGATAAACAAAATGAAATAATTGATATAACCAGCAAATGCTACATCCATCACTCTCTTTGGAAAATTTTCTCCAGCATTCATTAAGCCAAAAGACATCCCGACATAGACATAAGTTCCCAAGGAGTAGTAAAGGTAGTCTTTATTCTTTCTGAATCCTTCACAACAACTTGATTATAACCATAGAAACCATCTAGAGTGGATAACAATTTAGAGCCTATTACCAATTGTAGCATATTCTCCATGTTTGGAAAAGGGTAATTATCTTTCAATGATGCTCTATTTAGGTTCCTGAAGTCTATGCATAGCCTTACGTCACCATTCTTTTTTCTAAGAGGCACTATAGGTTTTAACCCAAGAAGAGTACCTCATGGGCTAAATGATCCCTCCATCCCTCAACTTATTCAGTTCTTCTTGCATATTTAAAGAAAGAAGCGGATTAATGGGCCTTTGTTTTTTCATGAAATGCTTGGCATTAGATTCAAGAGGAATCTCATGTTGGAACAAATCTTCTATATGCCTTCAACTCAGAGTAAGATCAAGCTTGGTAGTCTTGATATTTCTTCAACAATTGAACATAGGACTGCTTCTCTTCCCTGCTAAGATTTCTTCCTAAGCAGATATTACATATTTTCCTTTGTGCCCATGTCATGCTCTTCCACATCTCTTAAAACTGACATACTACTTTTAATAATGCAATTAGCATTCTCAAATTTTGATTCCAGTTCCACCAAACCTCTCGAGAATCTTGTTTATCTTTAGTTGGATGATGTCTTTTCCAAACAATGTTTCCTTTCCTTTAGCAACACACATCATTGGTTCCCAATCTATATTTTGGTCAGCAAACTCACCTTGGTTCTACAGAAACCATTTCACCTGGGCATCATCATCAAACACTTGCCAATTTTTAACGTTATCAAGGACAGATGGCCTTGTTATTATTTCAACATCATACTCACAAAATGGAGACATTGTACAATTCCCAAATCTGGATCCTAGCATTGCTAACTTGTCTGCAACAACATTAAACTTTCTATCATGGTGCACAATATTAAAAGAGTCAAACATTTCAATCAAATCATAGACTACATGTTTGTATTGTTTCATTCTCTGATTTTTAGTAGCATATAGTTTCTAATTTGTTTGACAATCAATTATGAATCCCCTTTGACAATGATATCCTTTATACCATATTTCCATGCAATTCTCAAGCCTAATAACAATTCTTCATATTCAAAAATGTTGTTAGTGCATTCAAAGTTAAGTTTGAAAGAAAATACAAACTCTTCTTGGCCTGGAGAAATCAGAACAATGCCAGCACCATTTCCAAACTTGGAACAAGCTCCATCAAATAACAAGGTCCAAGGTAAACCCACTTGTTCAAGACATTTACACTGATCAATCTTATGCTCTTTTCCATCAACAAACCCCACAAAGTTATCAGCATCTACATCAACATACAACACTTCATAAGAAGCATTATTGGGATCTTCAATGAGGTGCAACATCTTTTTCTCTCCATACAAATTTACAAGGTTGCCTTCAATTGGAATGGTGGAAAAATACATATCCATCTGAACACTTCCACCAACACTTGTAGCCCACTTTCTTGATAACAACATGCCCCATTTGGCAGGGCAATCAACAATGACAACATCAAGTTTTAGGTTCTTACCGGATAAGCTACAAGTTGTACCACCAAACCTTTCACACACCCTACAACTAGGACCTCTCTAGAATCCATTACAGTACACTTGTCATAAGTTGTTGTCACTTTAATGTTCAATTCATTCATGAATTCTAGAGGCATAACATTACATGATGCTCCGAGTCAAACATACAATTGTGTAACAATCTGTCTTTAATAATCAAGTGTTGTAAAAATGGATCAACATTTAACTGAGACTCAACTAAAGATGTCCCCAAGTAAACTTCAGGTGGTTCACCTATCTCCTCTAATGTTGGTGGTTTTTCTAGGTCTGCAATGGTTAGAGGAGGAGTATTTACATTATTTATATTTCTACCTTGGGCACTCCTATCTTCCTCCAATCCCAAATACTCAAAAGCCCTCTTCTTATGCTCAAGAATCCTAAGTAGTTCCACAATTGGGAAAAAAATCTTGATTTGACTCAAGACTTGGGCAATGTCATAGGGAATGTATTTGGGAAAAGCAACATTTGGAGAAAGATTGACAAACTCATCAGATGGCACAAGGTTTTTAACATTTTGGGCATGGGTGGGAACACTAGTTCTACTTGAGACAATAGGGCCTTTGTCAGATGCATCTTTCTTTGGAGTCTCTTTTGGGACATTAGTGAGAACTAGGGTCTTTGGTTTGGCTTGAGGCCTTGCCCCTTTGACAACTTTACTTCTTGTGTTATACTCTTTTTCTTGGGCCACAACATCATTCATTAGTATCTATCTATCCTCTTTGATGGGATTCCTCCATCGTACTTCTTAATCATTAGAGCTCTTAGGTACTCAAAATCATTATTAGGAAGTTTAAATGCTTGTACCATATCTATTTATAAAGCATGAGAGGGAGGAAGAAGAGGTACCAGTGAATGCAGTCCCAAAAACTTGCACCAGTTCTTGCACTTATTACCTTAGTTAAATTTTCTCCTTGTTGTGAGCTTGTAGAGAAGTCCACCATGCATGCATCATCATCACATCATCATCAACTTCTTCAACTTTTGATCTATTTCACATGGCGGGTGGGGTAAGAAAAATTTGTCACACCAATCCATTTGATTTGTCTCTTCAACAACAACAACTCTGGCATTTAGAGGATCAAGCACTACTCTATTTTCCTAGCTTGGGGTTTCTAGCTCCCATGGGTCCTTTACCTTTCTCATTAGACCTCTGATCATTTCTAGGATGATTTCCAAGTCTGTCTTTTCCTTGTTTCCTATGCTGACCCTAAGAACCTTGTCCAATTCCTTTCTCTACCCTAGCCAGCTTGTAAGAGATTTCTTTGATAGTGCCATCCAAATTCCTTACAACTTCCTCAAGATCCACAACCTTACTTGATTGAGGCTTCTCATGGTTGATCAGTTTAACACCCTCCCTCTTAGGAGGTTTTCTAACTACTTTAATGTTGTTCTCAATTTGCAGAGCCATGGTAAAGGCTTGCCTCAAAGTCCCAGGGTTCTTATCCCTCAAATAGTAAGAAACTTTCTTATCAAATGCATCTAAATACTTTATCAAACATGATTCATCACATGGCCTCAAATAAAAGAAGTCTTCTCAATGTTTTGTTAAATCTAGTATTGAAATCATGCACTGATTCATTAGGATTCTTTTTTATATTTTCAAACTATGATAAAAGAAACCTAGGGGTCTTTTATCACCATACTGCATTCTAAAAGCATTCTTCATCTCTATCCAGGAGTCAATGGAATTATTTGGTAGAGATTTATACCAGTCCCTTGCATCTTCTTCTAGAGTATGGATAAATAATTTAATGTATACATCCTCAAAATCTATTTCAAATTCCTCCATCATATTAATAAAGAGTTTCAAGTGTTGATCACTAATTATTGCATTATTTCCTTGAAACTTAGGTAATTTGTTTCTTACATCTTGTGGCACAACATTTGGATAGCCAACCATACCTCTAAAACTGATGGGACCAAAAGTATTAACAACAAATGGAGGTCTGGGTGGAGGCTGAGCCATATTATTTTGAGGAGGTGATCTTACAAGAGAAACAAAATGATGAGGAGTGAGGGGTCTGTGTGGTACAGGATACAATTTTCAAAATGATTACCCTCTAAAGGATTTGTCTCTTGGAAAATCTATTAGATTTTGAAAATACAGGGGTAGATTGAGAAGAAAATGTTTCAAATACAAATGAAGGACCCTCTCCAGATGGAGAATTCAATTCAACAAAGAGACTACCTGATTCAAAAGCACTTGAGGAAGTACTGCAATCTTCAATCACAGGATGATCAATTTCACCAATGGAGATCTCTTTTCTTGATGCTTGATCTCCAACAAAACCTTCCAAATTCTTCTTCCTTCTGAATTAGACTTTCCTATCTCTTGAAACAACCTTCTACTAGGGTCCTTGGTGAAGAAATATCTTCTTCCTTCCAGCTTTATAGATATTAATGACAAATATTACTTGATATATGTTTAAGACACTAGTATTTATAAATAATTTAAATAACATGGAGTCACCACTAAGGATTTTCACCTTAGTTTGTGCAAATGCACTATGAAAGACCTATCAAATGTCTATCAATACCAGATTCATGCAAATCTTACAAGATCTGCTCTTCTTTTACCCAAATTTATCAATGATGATACAAATCTTAGTGCAATAACTGTATAAGTTGGAAATATTGCACTTATAACTCACAACTTTGAACAATTCTTATAGATCTAAACAGATAATGATGTTTCAACAATGTATCAGCAGCACTTTAAACATGTGTAAAAGCATTATCATGGTCTGTACATAACACCTTTGTTAAAAATACTTCAAAGAGTCCCTGACAATGGTGCCACATGTGTTGGTATCCAAATTTTTCTCCCTTTCAAGTCAAACAACAACACATATTGGACATGGAGCTTAGAGGTAGATATATATCATAGTGTGTTCGCTTTTTTGTAGCTAGGGATGAGATCTAACTATCCCTTTGTTACTCATATTTGTGGAGAGATGGATAACACCTTTAAGAGGATTTGACTGTCCTCACTACTTTAGGTCATGCCTCTTCGAACAGGGTGAGAGGACCCTTAGTGTAACCTCTATTTGATGAAGGAGATGGAGATATCCTTCTTTTACACAAATTATATGAAGAAAACCTTGGGAAAATATGGTCAATACTCCATGATTTAACTCTTAAGATTTGTCACTTCTAAACGATGGAGATACTTTCAACACAAGGCTAAGGTTACTGAAGACATTAAGAAATCCTGATTGTTCTACATATTTTAGTAAGTAGATTTTGTTCCTTTGTTGATACACAGGAAAACAAGGGTAGTTCAGGGTGGATTCATGGTTTTTGAATAATTTTGGTGGGAGATGAAGCAAGATAAAGTTGATTATACCAGATCTTTGAAGGGACTTCACAACAATGAACAACTCAACAATGAAAGCTTCAAAATAGTTAAGACGTTCCTTCAACTAGAAGGTGTGCTTCAATGGAGGCCTAGGATCAACACGTTTTCACATAATCTTTGAGACTCAACATGAAGGCTCAAATTGAAAGACTCAATTAAACACCAAAGTCTATGATTAATCACACCTAAGGTACACCTGAAGACTTATAGATAATCTTTATCAACAAATGAAAGTGAATTGATTTTAAATTTTTTATCTCATCCAAGATGAAGGCTCTTCTTGAAATGAAATTGAAAATACCATTAAATGTCACAGGGATGAGATCTGTGTGATTTCACAAAGATTTCAATGTAAGATTGCAATAGGAATGAAAGAAACTATTTGTAGACATTCTGAAACAAAGAAGACACAAATTGCTAGAGATTGGACACAAATTAATTTCAAAATTTCTTAGATTCATCAAGCAGGGAAAGCTTCCAGAGAAATCTCAAGTGCTTGTCAATGGCTATACATCTACAACCAACTTGACACATGATAGAAAATCTAACACAAAAGAAGAAAATAATAGGTTATCTCAGCTTTGGTCTCTCAGAAGATGACTTTCTCAAATTTTTTCTTAAGAATTCAACCTCCGACCATTTGCAAGAGTATTCTCATTACATTTATACATTTTACTCACTCAATTTTCCCCCAAAAAAGAAAGAATATTTGAGGGACCTTTGCTTGTTAACAATTTGCTTCAGAAAGTGACGTTTAACAAATTCAGATCCGAAAGCTGCCAAGTGGACCAATTGTGAACTGATCACATTTCTTGGGCCCTCGACTAATGACTAGGATGCCATGCCACAAATTTTTGGCAATCCTTCTAATCATTCTGATTATGTCATGAGAAATCCCTTTTAATCATTTTCCGAGAGACTCTGCACAACTGGATATGACAGGTAATCTTTTTCACTCGAGGAAACACCTTTTTCATCTTTTGTGCCTGCACTTTCATCATTTCATCCCTTTTCCCTCTCTTTCCTCTACAATTCTGCCCCACATCCATTTCCTCTGGTAATTCCCATTTTTGCAAGTGCCTGAGAAATTCCCACTTCAAAATATCAACCTTAACAATCCTTGGACTCATAATTTAAGTTTCAAATCCATTCAATGGCACCTTATATAGAAGAGAGATGACAAGGAATTTCATCAAAGAACGATGAAAAATAGTGTGTATTCACGTCTCCAGGAGTCTTGGAGTAAAAAATGGCAAAAAATAGTGAAATGCACAAAACCATTGATTTTGCCCCTTTTCCACTTTATATCATAGTCATCCACATGTTTCTCTTATGAAACTACAAAGGATAAGCACAGAGGAAAGTCCCAAACAAGCACGAGCCTTCAACATTCCCTAGGCCCAAGAAAAATGCCTTTTGGCCTTTGAAAAGTCTCAGTGTAAAAAGGAGCCAGTAGAAGCCTCCACGTGTCTCAATGGCACATTTTGAGATGGTCCCCAAAAAGAGACCCAAAAAAGTGTGGGCTCAACACGTGTCTCAGTCCGGTAGAGTTTGTTAAAAATTTGAAGGTTCAAGTGGAAGGCATCATGTGTCTAGGGTCTAAGACATTTTTCTTTGGCCATTGAAAAGTCCAAGCAAAGGGAAAGAGTGAGTGGAAACCTCCAAGTGTCCTCCTGGCACTTCTTCAAAATAAAACTTAGGGGTTGGTCCCCAAACATGCACTATCCCTCCATGTGTCCCAGGCCTTTAGAAAGTTTCTTGAAAAGTCTAAGTATGGGAAGACCCGGTGGAAGCCTCCACGTGTCTTCATGGTGCAACTTCAAGATGGTGCCCAAGAGTGGAGACCCTAAACAAGTGCGGGCTCACCACGTGTCCTAGGCCTTAGAAAATTGCTTTGAAAATTTTAAGTACAAAGGAGCCAGTGGAAGCCTCCACATGTCTCCCTATCGCAATTGTTAAGGTGGGACCCTAAGGTGGATCCTCAAATGAATGCAGCCCTCCATATGTCCATGGTCTACCAAAACTATACCAGTTGCATGAAAATTTTTTTCTAAGTCTGGGAAAAGTAGCAGAAACCTCCATGTGTCCCCTCGATGTAACTCCAAGGCCAAACCAAAAGGTGAATTTTCAAATGAGCATTGTTCCTCCATGTGGACAAGTTTTTGGTTTAAGTGAGCCTTATAGTTTTTAAATTTGCCCCACCAAGTTGCATCCAACCAAAAAGGGCCACATTTCCATGATGTTGAGATGTAAATTTGACGGGAAAATACACCCGTCAAACCGTAAAATGTAGGAAAAGCACCATTTGAGCCCAAAATGAATCTTTCTTCAAGGACAGAGAATTTAGAAATGTTATAAGGCCCAAATATGATCTCCTCGAGCTGTAATCCAATCATGTTTTCATAAATATTTGGGAAAAAAAATGACAAAAATGTGGGACAAGGAAAAAAAACGAGACGCCCTGTTATGGAAAATGGAAAAGGAAAGGAAAAAAATAGTTTTATCCGCCCAAGGAAGGGACTTATGGTAACAAATGGAGGATAGAGTCTTTAAGCACCAATACGGGGATATAGAAAACATGACATAGGTCAGAAGAGGAATTTAAATGACAAATGAGGTGAACTAATTTGAGCACCAACAGACAAGCTATAATTTTTAAGCCCTAATGATCCAACCCCCTCGCATAAATGGTTCATTTACAAAAATGGGGTGGAATGGAAGAGATGCCAACCTCACTTTTCCGTGAAGAAGGCACACTTTTAACACTTAAGTAATCCATGCATAAAATCATGAAAAAGGGTAGGCCAATAATAACCTACCTTCATAATTCTAAGACTTGGCATCGTCTTATTGCTCTTGATTGTCGTATAGCACCAAAATAGCCTTTCCTTTATCACTTGACTCAACATGTTTTCCTAAAGCTAGTTGTTCACGTAATCCCTCCCCTTTGAACAACTTTGTCACCTTGATATCAATGTCATATTCCATGACCTTAGCTACCCAGCCAACCCTTTTTTCATTGAGGTCGTTGTTTAAAAAATAATCTTTTATACCAACATGTGTGACTAGTAGATGAATCCTATTATTTGACACTAAATGTCTGAACTTCTTCAAGATTATAATCACAACATGGAAATGTTTCTCAATGAATGAATATCTTACCTCATAGTCCATAAGGCCTTGGCTGAAGAATGCAATAGGTTTTTCCAACCCTTCCTTATTCTGCTACACCAAGATTGTGGAGATGGTGTCCGAACCACCAAAGGCGTATAGAAAGAATTATTTGGAGAAATTCATATTAATGAGAGTTGGAGCTTGAGATATGGCCTACTTGATAGCTTCAAAACTTTCCTTTCCCTCCACTATCCATTTGAAAGCCAAATTATTTTTCAGCATCATCATTAATGGCTTCACAAGAGTGGAAAAATTTGGTACAAACCTTTGAACAAAGTTTATCCTCCCCAAGAATATTTGGAGAGCCTTCTTATGACTTGGAAATGGTAGAGCATGGATGGCTTCTACCCTCTCTAGATCAATTTTCAATCCTTCCTTCAACACAATATGGCCTAGAAGTTTACCCTCATGTGCCATGGATATGCATTTTATAGGTTCAAGGAAATTCCAAACCTCCCGCACCTATGGATGACATATATGAGATGAAAGATGCGACTTTCTACATTTTTAGAAAATATAGTGATGTCATCAAGATATACAAGCACTATTTTATTTAATATCCCCTTAAATGCCATATCCATTTCTCGTTGAAATGTTCCCCAGCGTTTGATAACCCGAATGACATCTTTCTATATGCATATGTGCCCCATTTTGTGGTGAAGGTTGTCTTTAATTAATCCTCCTCTTTCACCATAATCTGATTATAGCCCGAATATCCATCTAAGAGGGAGAATCTCTCTGAACCAGCCACTACCTATAGAATCTACTCCATGGAGGGTAGCGGATAGTGATCCTTGAGGGAGGCCCTATTTAAATCCTAAAAATCCATGCACATCCTGATTTCCCCATTCCTTTTCCTAACCGGCACCAAATTTTCCATCCAACTTGAGTGTTTGATTAGGAAAATGATACTCACCTCAATGATATTATTTAGCTCTTTCTTCATGAGAGGCTCTTGATGAGGGTTGAGTAGCATTTGTTTTTTCCTAACAAGATTAGCCTCGAGATACAAATCAATTGTATGTTGCACCAATTTTAGGTTAAAAACTTTCAAATCCTTATAGCTCCATGAAAAAACATATGGGAATTCTTGGAAAAGTTGCACAAGGTCGTATATTTCTTGTTCACTACTCATATTCCCTATTTGGAGCATCATACATTCTCCAACTGAAATGGGTTTAGAATCATCCTTTTTGACTTGAATGTTGGCCTTCTCTTTCCAGAATTGATCAATTGGGTTGAATATTGACTCTAAAGTCACTAACCCCTTTGCCAATTTGTTTGTCAAAGAATCGCACTACTTGATACCTGTATTGTTGCTCAAATTTCTCTTTATTTTTAGCATAGAACTCAACCTCCTATAAAAATTAATTATTTGTTTATCATTCTCAAAACCTCGCCACCTTGTGTTATTATCTAGTACAACTGGCCTTACAATGACATGAATATGTGGTTGTGCTTTATCTCTATTGATATTATCCACCACATTGAATGTTTCTCCAATTGATGTGAGCTTGTCAATGGCCTCATTCTTCTTCCATGGTATGGCCTTAATATTGAATGCTTCAAGGTCTTCAATCTTATTCCATACCCAATGTTTATAGGATTTGAGTAGATCATTCTTAGTAGTATGTTTCCTCTAACTTGGTTGACAATTAACTCACTATCCCCAAACACTTGTAAGTTTTTAATAGCTCTCTTTCTTGCCTGGTGCAACCCATGGATTAAAGCATCATCGTTAACTATATTGTTTGAACAAGAAAACTGAAAAATAAATTTTGATTAGTACTTCATACCTCATGCTGACAAAGCATTGCACCTCCCCTAGCACCTTTCCTACTCCTTGAGCCATCAAATAATAGTTTTCATACCTCATTATCATCTTTAGCATCTAAGTTGGTGATACTAGGAAACGGTGAGTTTTCTTTGTAAACAATAAACCCCTAATTCAGCTTCTTCCATTTCCTTGTAAGGGTTGAATGCATGTCTCTTATTGGCCCAATCATCAAGGGTTGATTCGGAATGCTTCCGAATTTGGTATCTATTTCATAAGTGCTTGGACAATCTTCTTGATCGAGAGCCAATAAATTTACATTGATTGGACTTGGTGTATGAGGCTCAATATGAAAGTTTGCAATAGGATCATATCTGATCATAGCCTTAGCTCCATACCTTGTTCGAATAACATGTGTGACCAATTAGTAGATAAATAGCCTCAAATTTTAGTAGTGAAGTCTCTTGAAAAATAAAATACAAAGAGTGGCAGAAATTCTATGACTAATACATCTTGCAAAATAGTCACATTGGGAAATGCGTATAATGTAAGGATCAATCCTTTGATTATGCCAACCATTGTTACCATTGTCTCGTACAATTTAACTACACCTCTAGAAATGAATTCATATTAAAAACCCAGATGATCGGCTATTTATTTTGGCATTATAGAGCTACTTGCATATGAATCAATCATGTAATTATACACCAACTTATCTCTTATGATAAATGTGATATAGAATGGTGGGGGATTCAAATTTTTACCTTATTGGCCTCCTTGATTTATTCCTTATTGAGCTGCATTGGTGAGTACCTTCTCTTGCTCTTTGGATGATTGATTCGATGTTGACCAATTCGCCATAACAACTTACAATAGGTCTCTTTGTCTTGGGATAGCTAATGAATCCCACATTTAGATGTTTACATTCATTTTCTTCATCTCAATAATGTTGAATGGAGATGAGCTATCTCTCTGCTTCCCCTTGCTTTGCACAGTTTTTTCTTACACATGGGCTATTATAATTGGCACTTGAGCTGGTCTAGAAGGTGGCTTGGGCTGACCTTGCACATTGGGAGTTGTATTTTTATTACGATACCTTGTTGGGTGATAGAGGGTTATGGATCATTTGAATTGGATGACTGTCCCTCTCCAATATTTCTCTTCTTGGATCATGTATTGGCTGCTACACTTTGAGAAGGGGCTTGATTTATACCACATAAATCTTTAGCCTACCAATTGACAAGTGTGGTCTCATTTAGAGATGTTTCTTGAGTTGCTTCTTGTTGTTGATTTCCTTTTTAGCTTGTCTCTTGTTCCACACTGTTGTTGTCACCATAAGAGCTTGATTTAAAGCACCATTGAAACACATTGACTAGTTATGAGGTTGATTACATGGGAAGCACTAGTCATATTCTTGAGCCATGTTATTTTTCACTAGAACCAAGGCTCTAGATGTAGACGCAACACTAGGATTGTAAGATTGAAATGGCCTACTTGTAGGAGGTTTTTTTGGTTTTGATTTGAATCTTGAGAAAGTGGTTTATTAGGTTGATCCTGGGTCATATTCTGTTGGGCATGACGTTGATACAACCTAAAATTTTGATTTTTTTGCCTCTTAATTGTCACCAACTCATTTCCTAAGTTTTACAACTGCTTCATGACTTCTTCTTGCTCATTTGAGGTACTAGAAAATGAGGTAGAAGATTTAGTGGAAATTTTATTTTTGGAGCAGGGATGGGGTGATTTCGGGTTCTTGACTTGTAGATGGGTTCTCCAAGTATGGATATAGAGGCATAGGTGGCCTACGTGCTAGATTTCCCACTTAAATTAACCATTTCTCTTCTCTCGATAGCTATATCATATGCCCCTAGCGAGTTTTGGTCTCCCCATGGATTGTATCAAAGACAGCTTATCTCGAGAATTTGGAGACCAAAAAGTTAGAGGAATTCACCTTCCACTTTGCTAGCCTCATGCCAATCAAGATTCAGTCCCATGCCCATAGGAACCTAAAGTTGAAATTAGTCATCTGATCATTTGAGGCCCTCTTTATTGTGGTCAATTATTCCAACAAATAAAAATTATTTTCATTCTCTCTAAACTAGTTACATAGGATGAACACAATGCATCCCAGTTGGTAATTGAACCTAGTGTTAGGCTCCTAAACCATTGCAACACCTTACCTTTGAGAGAAGAAGAAAGGATCCTACATGCAACATACATCTCGTTGATCACGTGAATGGCTTAGACATTTGCAATGTCTTGAATGTGATCAATGGGGTTGTATGATTCTTCGCAATGAAGTAGGAACTATCTTCAATGTTGCCATCAGAATAGGATTATGTGCATTGATGGTGTGTGGACTATCACTTGTGAAATTGAAAAATGGGTTTTCCAGCAGTGGTGTTTTTTATAGATTTGTCATTATTATTAGCCTAAGAACCCTGGTTGATTGAAGGAAGGGTCTACTAGGTGGAGGTGTTGATAAAGTTCTATTTGGTGGATATGGATAGGTTTGAGATGTTCTTCACCTTATTCATCTACGAGAATAAGTGTAGGTAGATAAATATTCCCTCTTCTCTAGTTATCAACCTCATTTGAATTCTTATCATAAATCTTCCAAGCTTGGACTCTTTTGAAACAAGTGGATTCTCGCCTTTTGGAGTCGCTAGGTGTGGTACTTGAAAACCTCTTACAAGCTAGAATTTCAAAAAAGGACCACATCAAACTTGTTGTGACAAAATTAAAAACTTATCTCTCCCACCGTGCATGCCAAAAATATTAATGAAAAGTTACAACACCTCTCGATTTCTTTTGATTTTGCATAGAAAGCAACTAGTGTAACTGCATAACATGGGCTTATCCTATAGTGTGGGACCTTGCAAGTAGTATAATATTTCAAATAAAGCTAGCTCCTTCTTATAACCTAATGCCAAATTCTACAAAGATAAGAAAATGGAAAGCTAAGCCAACCATATTCTAATTCTTTCAAAGGAGACAAGGATAGAAAGATGCATGAAATAAAAATACTCTAAGTGAAGGTGATGCACCAAGAAAGGGTGAGATAATCTAAGTGAGCCAAAGATAGGGAGAAAAACAGGAAGGAGAGGGATAGTAGAAATTTCAAATTCTAAGACAATATTCAATTCCCTATATTAAAAATCACAACAAACTACAAAACCTACAAAGAGATAGATACATGTGTAATATACTTATAAATATAATGAAAGGTAAAATTGTAATTCATAAAAATTAGGGAAAAATGGCCACAAAACATGAATTTAATTTCTCATAAACATGATCAATCCATCATATTTTTTTATTAGATGTAAAAAGGGTTCAATCCATGACATCATAAGCATAAGACAAAATATTTTATGATAAGCCCAAATTCGAGGCCTTTAGCTCAAAAGAGCTCCAAAACAATTTTGAAAGAGTTTCTTTTCTTTTCTAAAAAACACCCTCAAAATGAGGCAAATTTTACAATATATAGGAAATTTGGGTCACCAACCGGCAGGATGCATTAAAGAGGTATGAACAACCATTTGTTTTAGTATTTTCCCGCACGAGTTGTCATGTGTGCCATACCTCATTAATTTTGGTCAATGGATTGTCATTCATTCACCTACCCTTGTGACGCTTGTAACTCGTTCATCTTCTCGGTGACCAATCATGAGCTGGACAACCTTGAGCCAAAAACTTGAGCCAACCAACCCCGAGATGACCAAACTTGAGCCGACCAACCCCGAGTGACCAACCCACTGACCAACCCGGTCATAACCAACCCCGAGTCGAACAACCCTTTCTCTATTGAAAATAATTTCCAACTCCAAGATTCTCCGTAGTGAACTGGCTTACTCAACTAAGCCAACACATGAGATACCCTGCATACCACGAAATCATTTCCCTTTTCCAATCAATTGCCGATGTTATGACCTACTATGTTTTCCATTTCGTAGGGGGTGTGAAAAATTGATAACAATTATCATCTAAGTGAATTTGATCATAAGGCTCCTAGTTCATCTAGCACTCTTGTTCAAGTCACCATGCCTTTATAAGAATGGTGTGTACCTTGAAATCAACCTCATTCATCTACTAACTATCCAAATGCATTCCTGAATATAAGCCTTATTACATAACCTCAATCTGAAGCATTATTTATGCCTCAAATGGAGGGTGGGTAGCAAGATGCTCAAAAATAGAAATCACTTGAACAGAACTTAGTCAGTTTTGGAGAAAAATTTTTATTACAATTACAACTAGGTCTTTAAAAAGGGCTCAAAATAAATAAAATCAGCAAAACACACCTATTTTACCTATAATTATTGATAAACAAGAAAATATAGGTCAAAAAATAACAAATAGCTCGATGTTCCTTAAAAAATAGCAAGTAGTTCCACCCTAAAGAGTAGCAAAAACAATTGTAGCCTGATCCTAGAATATTATTCATACCTCAGATTTCAAAATTTGTTGAATTAGAGTCGATTTGTGAAAGCTTATGCTAAAATCGTAAATTAGTTTTCAAAGACAGGTTGCTTCTTTTAATATTGTTGAGGTAATGAAAAATCATAATATTAATATTTCATTATGGGATGCTTTGAGTATTCTAGGACAACAGGAGCTACTTGCTCATGAGCTTGCTAAGTTATAGATTTCTTCAAAACCAGTAGAAAAAGAAGCTCAAAAGTAGATATGGTTAGTGGTATAATCGAACAAGATCACATGAAATAGGTTAAGTGTATGGTAAAAAGGTTCCTAAATTCTCATGATATTAAAAAGTCACCACCCTTTTATCTATCTTTGATTATTGGAGATTATTTAGTTTATAACTGCATGGTTGTGCATCTTTGTAAGAAACACAAGTAATTACTAAAGCAATTGTAGAAAAATTAGGCCTCTGCGAGTATGAACCTACGAGATAAAATTGTGTTTCAGCTATATGGGAAAACAATTAACAAATTTAACGTCATTAGAAATTTGGATTTAATGGTACATTCTTCTCTAAATGTTTCTATTCTCGCAAGATGTTATAGTAGTAGATTTACCTCCCTACTTTGCTTTATGTTTATCAAGAGATTTCACAAAGAAAGATATGAGGATATATTTCTTTAGATTAGTACGTATTATTTTTTACAATAAGGTATGAAACTAAATTTATAGTCAATTCAGATCCTTTGGCTAGATTTCATATTGAACCTCATGCTTCAAATGTTGTAGAAAATTATGTAGCCATAGATCAGTCTGATTTTGATGTCACAACACATGTTTTTGCATTAGATGGTGTTTCTAATTTATTTATGTATGAAAACAATGAAGAATTCAAATATGTTTTTACTTGGAAATACAAATATTTGAGAGGATTTGACCACAATTTAGCTCGCATACCATAGAGTTGCAGCCAAGTTCCAAACTAGTTAGGGGAACAAAGGCACTGTCAATCCTAAGATTGAACCATTGATGAGAATATAGTTATCCAAGTTGATCGTATAAGGTATTATCTTTCTAGTTAATCACTCAAGTTGGGTAGCTAATATTGTGCTTGTTACGAAAAAGAATTGCGAAATCCGGCTATGTGTGGACTTTAGAGACCTTAACAAATATTCATTAAAAGATCATTATCCACACCCCAATATGGATTAGATTTTAAGAATATTTTCAGGTTCAAACAGAGTGTCCCTTTTGGATGGTTATTGTGGATACAATCATGTTCTTGTGCGTAAAGAAGAGAAATATAAAACAAATTTCACCATAAAGTGGGGTCATTATGCTTACAAAAGTATGCCTCTTGGAATTTTTTAATGTTGGTACACCGTTTCAATGTGTGACTAACATGGATTTTCATAACCTTATAATTAAATGCATATTGAGTTATTTAGATGATGTTACTGTATTTTTAAAAAATTCTGATGATCATCTTATGCATCTAAGGTAGACTTTTCAACTTTGCAGGCAGTTTGGAATATCATTGTATCCCAAAAAGTCTATCTTTTTAAGTTCATCGACGTAAATTACTTGGACATATTATTTCTATACAAATTTTAGCTATAGATCCTTTCAGATTGAATCAATTTCACAACTATCCTTGCCTCATCATAAGAAATTATTACAAAGTTTTTTTGGAAAAATCAACTTTGTAAGAATATTTGTTCCATATTTTCTACCATTGGTTAAGCCAATAACAACCATGTTAAAAAATATAAAAATTTCTCTTGGACCAAAGAAAGGGAGAAAAGGATTTGAAGCTATCATGAAAGCTATTTCACAAGCTCTTACTTTGGCAAATCCAAATTTTGATAAGCATACATGTTATTTCAAGTATATGTTTTCCAATAATAAGATACATGTTTTAGTATGTCATCCAAGTGTTAAAGTGTTCTTAATGAACAAATAATCGAATGACAACATAACGAGAATAGATTACGAGAGGTTATGGAGTATGATGTTGACATACTGTGTTGAAAAATAACTCAAGGTAAAGAATGTGTGAACATCTCGATTGCTGATATGGAAAAACAACATGCCGTTGAATTAGAAAATTCATTGCAACATGTTGAAATCACACATCAAAAGCTAGAATTCTTATTACAACTTGAAAATCAGCAACCAGAACTCAATCCATAAGTTCAAGGATCAAGATGGATGACTGATTTGATTAATTACTTCGCAGCATGGTATTTATTTGGAAGATATGGAAAAGAATAAATGAAGATATTTCATATTACAAGTTGTACCTTATGTTTTCATTGACGATGCATTCTTCAAAAGGGATATAAATGCAATCTTGTTGTGATGTATTGATTATGATAGAGTGTAAAAAAATTATTTGATTTTCATGAAGGACCTACAGAGGTCACTTCTCAACACATACAATAGCCTTAAAGATTATTACATTTTTTTATTATTGGCCCAAAGATATTCAAGGACTACTTCAAATATATTAGAAAGTTAAATAAGTGTGTATTCTTTATGGAAAAGAACATTTAGCTTTATTGCCCCTACTGACCTATTTCAGTGGATCAACCATTCATGCAGTGGGGTATTGACTTCATTAGCATGATAAATCCACCTTCATCACAAGGACACAAGTGGATCTTGACTACAACATGTTATTTCACACATTGGAATGAAGTAGTAGCCTTGAAATAAGATAATGAAACTTCAATCTTATCATTTTACAAAGTTATAATTTGTAAATTTGGTGTTCAAAAACTATCATTTCAGATAATTCCTTAGCATTTTTGGTGGAAAGGTAACAAATTTTGCTATCAAGCATGGTATTTATATGAGTACTTCATTTAACTATTACCCTCAAGGTAATGGATGAGATGAAAGTACTAAAAAAACAATTTAAGATCATTAGAAGAAAACTCAAGGAAAACCAAAGAGCTTGGTATCTAATGTTAAATTTAACACTTTGGGATGATAGAGTGACTCCTAAAAGACCATTGACAATTCAGTACAACCCTGTTTGTGGACGTGAGGAAATAATTCCCTTCTCAGTTGAATTTCCTACATTGGATTTACTTCATTAGATGGATTTACTTGCTAATGAACCAATCTAGGTTCGTTGTGCTGAATTAATGGAGCTGCAAGAACTAAGAGATCAATCTCACCGAACATAGAAAAGAATCGAGATAGATGAAGAGAAATTTTGATAAAAAGGCTAAGTTAAGATTATTCAATGAAGGAGACATTGTGTTGAAATGGGATATTGATAGTGCAAATCCAAGAAACCACACGAAGTTTGATACAATTTGGAGTGGTCCTTACAAGATTTTTGCTTGCAAAGAGCACAATGCATTTCATCTTTAAAGGATGAACAAAGAAAAATTCCCACTCCTATGATTGGTATGTTTTTTAAACATTGTTATTGAAAATCCTAAAGTGTCTGGTTAGAGTAGGATTTCCCTTTCAGTAAGTGTAGTTCTTGCACATTGCAATATTTTTCAATTTAATGATTGCATTCATGCACATGATCTGGTTTACTAGATCCTTTCCCAACTTTAGTTTATTTTTAGAAGGGTCATTTTTTTAATAAAAAAGAAGATTTAGTTATATGCTTTGACTCCATGCCCAATGGACTAGAAAAAGGAATTGGTCTACAATCTAGAAGGAAAATTTCCCCACATGATCGCTAGAAATGTTGATAATTTTTACACTTGTGAAAAAATGGGCAACTCAAAAATTTGTTTTCGATGGAAGGAATTGATGAATGAACCTAACTAATGGGGTACATATAGTTTTATTATGTTTTCGTTTCTAGTAAGTGGATCAAAAAATAAAAATGTAGTTATGTGTGATGTTGTAGAATGCAATACCTCACATATGTTGTTATTTCATGTTCACCTTCATAAAAGTTTCACAAGAGATCTGAAGAATTAAAGTATAACTTTGAGAAAAGAGGAAATAGATGTAGACTGAGGAGTTGGACTCGAAACAACAAACAAAGCAGCGTTTTGGATTACTAAAAGTTCATTTATTAAGTTGTAGGTATTTTCAATTCAGTTGTTTCCTATGATTAAGTGTTATTAAGTATTTATTGAGTTGTTTAATTCATTGTACAATCAGTACAAATCATAAAATATGAAAGTAAAAGAAACAAATTTCAATAACACAAATCAATTGCAAAAATAATATCATTTTTTCATAAGTAAATTTCAATGTTTCCCACACAAGTTGTGGGATGTAACTTATGATTATTGAAATAAAAGATACATGTGCATAAAGCTAAAATAAAAAGAGTATAGAAGATACCCACCATTGTCTTAGGTTTTCTCCTAGTTTTCATTGTTGTTGTTCTACTTCTATCATTTTGTTAATATCCAAATTGATTCTCCTTGGAAACTAAGCAACATCATAGATTTAACATGACACAAGAGAGCATGCGAGATCTTATTATGAGTCTTTTTGTAGCTAGGGAGGGGATTTGTCTGACTCTTTATCACTCAGGCATCGAAGAAATGGATAACACCTTCATTAAGGATTTGATCTATCCTCACTACTTTAGGTTGTGCCTTTTGACCAGGGTGAGAGGACCCGTTTTGTAACCTCTGTCGGTGAAGGAGAATGAAGATATCCTTCTTTACAAGAATTTGAAAGGGGACCCTAAGAAAATATGATTAATGCACCACAATTTGACTCTCACAAGTTGTCACTTCTAAAGAATGGTGATATTTCCTAGATAGGGCTAAGGTTACTAAAGACATTATGAAATCTTGATTACTTCTGCATATTTTAGTAGTAGAATTTATACATTTGTGGACACACAAGGAAAATAGGGGTAGTTAAAGATGAATTCATGGTTTTGAATAACTTTGGTGGGAGATGAAGAAGGATAAAATTGATTATACCAGATCTTTGAGATACTTCATAACAATTAGAATCCTAAATTCCAGAAAGCTTTGGAATAGCTAAGATATTACTTCAACTGAGAAGGTGTGCATCAATGGAGGCCCAGATTTACACGTTTTCACACAATCTCTAAGAATTTAACAAAAAGGATTGAGATAAAGACTCAATAAAACCTCAAAGAACCCCTGGTTCCTCATGTCTAAGATAAACTTGAAGGCTTACAGACAATATTTATCAACAAATGATAGTGAAGTGATTTTAAATTGTTTATTTCATCACAGGGTGAAAGCTCTTCTTGAAATGAAATTGCAAATGCCACAAAACTATCATAGGGATGAGATCCTATGTGATTTGTAGGGACTTTAACACAAGATTGCAATATGAATAATAAAAACTACTTGCAGACATTCTGAAACAAAGAAGACACAAATTTATCCAAGATTGACACAAATTAACTTGAAATTGATTAGATTCATCAAGGGAAAGTTTCTTCGAATAGTCTTAGAGCTTGTCAATGGCTGTACACTCACAACTAACTTGACGTTATTGAGATCTAATACATAGGAAATTAATAGGTTTCTCGGTGGTCTCTTAAGAAGATGGGCTCTCTCAATTTTCTCTTAAGAATTAAACACCCAACCCTTTACAAGAGTATTCTCATTGCATTTAGACATTTCACTCGCTCACTCATACAAATTTTCCCCAAAAAGAAGAATATGCAAGGGACATTTACTTGTTACCAATTTCCCTCGTAAAAGGGACGTTTAAAAATTCACATCCAAAAGATGTCGGGTGGACCAATTATAAACCGATCACATTTCTCGGACCCTCGACTAATGACTAGGATGCCATGCCACAACGTTTTGGCAGTCCTTTTAATCATTCTATTTTTTCATGCAATAAATTCCCATGTTAATCATTCTCTGGAGGCTCTGCACAACTAGATCGATAGGTAATCCTTTTCACTCTCGAGCCAAAGCACCTTTTTCATCTTTTACACCCGCAACCTCCATCATTTCATCCTTTCCCTCTCTTTCCTCTACAACTCTTCCCCACATCCATCTTCTCTCGGTAATTCATGTTTTTGCAAGTGCTTGAGTAATTCCAATTTAGAAATATCAACCTTAAAAATTCTTGGACTCAAAAATTAAGTTTTAAATCCATTCAATGGAACTGCGAGCAAAAATGACAAGGAATTTCATCAAAAATGATGAAAATAATGCGTATTCGCATCTCCAGGAGTGTTGGAGACAAAATGGCAGAAAAAGAGGTGAAATTCACAACAACCTTTGATTTTTCCCCTTCTCAACTCTAGATTAGAGTTGTCCACATGTTTTCTTAGTGTAACTACAAAGGTGAGGTACAGAGGTAAGTTTCCAAACAAGCGTGGGCCTTCCACATGCCCTGGGCCCAAGAAAATCATCTTTTGGCCTTTGAAAAGTCTCAAGTATAAAAAGGAGCCAATGGAAGCCTCCACGTGTCTCAATGGCACACTTTGAGATGGTCCCCAAAAGCGGAGACCCCAAACAAGCACGAGCTCACCACGTGTTTTAGTTTGAAAGAGTTTGCTTAAAAATTTGAAGGACCAGCAGGAAGCTGCCATGTCTCTAGGCTCGAGATAGTTTTCTTGGCCATTGAAAAAGTGTAAGCAAGGGAAGAGTGAGCGGAAGCCTCCAAGTGTCATCTGGCGCTTCTTCAAAATAAATTTAGGGTCGGTCCCTAAACAAGCGTGGTCCCTCCATGTGTCCTGTGCCTTTAGAAAGTTTCATCAAAAGCTTAAGTATAAAGAGGAGCGGTGGAATCCTCCACATGTCTCCTTGGCGCAATTTTGAGATGGTCCCCAAAATCGGAGACCCCAAACAAGTGCAGGCTCACCACGTGTCCCCTTTGCGCAACCGATAAGGTGGGACCCTAAGGTGGATCATCAAATGATTGCTAGCCCACCACATGTCCATGGTCCGCCAAAGTGCACCACCCCATGAAAAAAATTCTAAGTTTGGGCAAGGTCTTAGAGTATCAAATTTCCCCTTTGAGCCACATCCAACTAGAAAGGGTCATGTTTCTATAGATCTTTGAGATGTAAATTTGATGGGGAAAAACACACCCATCAAACCATAAATGCAGGAAAATCACCATTTGTGCCCGAAATGAATCTTTCTTTAAGGATAGAGATTTGGGAAATGATATAAGGCCCAAATGTGATCCAACAAGCCGCATCCAATTAGAGAAGACCACGTTTCCATAGATATTAGGACAAAAATTGACAGGGAAAACAAAACATGACTGTGGAAGAATGGAAGGAAGGGAAAAAAACTCCGATTTTACACCCAAGTTACAAATTCTTTCACATGGACAGAGGAACAGAAAATCAAACTCTAGATTTAAAGTGATCCTTGACCAAAGGAAGGGACTGATCATGGCAACCAAATGGAGGACAGAGTTTTCATGCATCAATATGGGGAGATAGAAAAGATGATAGAGCCCGCAAATTAAAGAATTTCAAGGACAAACGGGGCAAGATCAAATTGAGCACCAACACATTATCTTCTACATCCTCAAACAACTACAATGTACCGAAGAAAAAAAGACAAAATGATATCAATTACTAAGCTCAAGGTTTAGTTTGTACTCATGCGCTATCTAGTTTCAGGAAAATAAATAATCTACGATAAAAAAGCATAAGGTACATCAAAGTAATAGATACAAAATTGAGAATGTTGTATCTTATAGAAGCACATATCATTCCCATAATCATGAAAGAGTAGAAAACAAAAAAAAAGAAATACTATGGAATATAAGAGGGGCAAAGGCATATTAATCACCTAACTATTTGATTAAGTGCGCAGGTACATGTTGCGTAAGAAGAACATTTAAATTATGTATTATCAAATATAGATTGCAATCAGTGCACATAACTCAAACAATAATGGCTACATAAGTAACAGTTTGAATATAAAACATAATAAAATCACACATTTTCATTGGAAAACATCATTTAGATCTTGAATATCATTTTCAAATGCAATAGCAATAAATAGCTACAATCCTTATTCACATAAATAAGAAATTAAATATTGATGAATACAAAAGGCATTCATTGCATACTTTGATTTATTAAGATCATAAAGTACCACATTCTGTAAGTTAAAACAAATTAATGCATTCATCTCATAATGATCAAGTACAACTAATCAAGGTTGGTGCTCATCAAAGTACATCACTTCCAGAAAAGTACAGAAGCATGTTGTATTTTCTTAGTAGATCATGGAAATAAGGTACAATTTTTCAAAATCATGTCTGCAAGGTGCATATAAAAGATATAATTTCCAGCACATTCTCTTAGATTTCATGAATTTCCGGACAACCAGAACCAATACTTATATTTTTATTACAGCTATCCAACAAAATGTAAGAATATAAACATAGGTTACGAAATCAACGTTTACGTTTGGAATCGATAGATTTATGTGTTTTATCAGAGACAAATAATAGTTTCAAATAAACATCTGAGTGTATGTTACTTAAATGGATACATGAATGACTTATGTTATACTGTCACAAGGGTGCAAGAATCTGTGAACACACAATTATGTCATGATATATTTTGGAAAGAAAGAAAAGAAAAAAAAATGACAATGTATTATCATTCAAAGAGATCAAACAAATTACATAGCTAACACATGAAATTGACCAAGCTCTTGTCCCAATTTTCAGTTGAAGTATTTGTAACTCCTTTCATAGAAGAATATCCATGTTCACGAATAGATTGTTTCAAGAAAACCCACCATTCACGCTATGGAAAGTACAAGAACAGATCCTCATTGGTAAGATATAAGAATTTAATCCATTTTGTAGTACACAGATGAATGAAGTAATATGGAACCAAAAGGAAAACCTTGAATCAAATTTTTTTAAAGCAACAATACAGAAAAATATTCTTCATAAGCTAAGAGAGACGATCATCACAATTTCGCATTCTCACAGAACTCAAAAATGACCAAGTAATGGTTGAAATCAAAAGATATATTCCAAATACCCAAGAGTTGAAGCCATGAAATCACAATGCAACATAGGTACAAAGTCATGAAGGTGAGAAGCTTCATTAGTTTCTTAGGACACTAAAGAGGAGAACCACCTTCCAAGTAAATGGTCATAGATTGTAAGAATAGAGCTCGTCTAAGTGGAAACTAAGCTACAGATCCAAAAAATAGTGCAAAATCAGAACTGTAACTCTCCTTTTGGTCAAATAAAGGAATGGTCTTGACAAATATTCAATTTTTGAAGATATCCATAAAAATTTGAGAAATAACTCACCAATTTTGGTCGAAATGGTGAACCCAGTGAAATGATGAAGAATAGAGTTAGATTTGTGAGCCGCTAGAACCGATTTAAGAACCAAAGTATCATCACAGAGATAGAAAAATAAATGAAACATAAAAGGTTCTTAGCAGCAAGAAAGTACTAAAGAAATCTCGAAACTCAGTCAAAATCTCAAGAAGATCATGAAAAAACAGCGTACAGAGTTCCCTAAACCATGTTTTACCCATTGAAAATAGAGTGACGATGAAAAATACATAGATTTAGAGGGAGAAGAACTATTAAAGTTCCATAACCATAAGAGAATCATCAAGTTTTATAGAGAAATTTCAAGGCACAATAACTTACCTAGAGTTGAAATGTACAAACCCTCTGAAAATAATTAAGAGTAGACAAAGAATGAGCACCCAGGAATTCTTTTTGAACTCACAAGAAGTGTCATAAAGAAAGAAAACAAGAACCCACAGAGGATTTTGATTTATCATAAAATGCAAAATCAAAGCTCGAAGAAAAAACCGTTTCAATGAAGGCATCACAGGTGATGGAACCAGAAAACTCATCTTCCAAGGAAAACAATGGCCTCAGAACCCCTTAATAGAAATATTAATTAATACAGAGAGCTTGAAGGTTTCTTAAATGGTGGTCGTTCAGAGGATGATCAAAAGCTTCAAAAGCAGAGTAACAAATGGTGAAGGATTCATGAAATCCTAGCCAGAAACCCTTCACAAACGTCAAAATGAGAGCTCAAAGATGATAAAAATAGCGGCCTGGAAAAAACTTTCCAAGGGCTTTGCTAAGCGGATGACTTCAAGAGAGGAAATAAAAATATTATATATTGCATTTATTTTTGCTACCTTAACCACAGGGCCAAGTTAGTCTAACTCACTAAGAAAAAAAGTAAGATATGATCAATGCTTCAAGATAAACGTTACAGATCAACGATCAACAATACAAACTCCACCTCAACCACAAAGTTAGATAACTCTACCAGGTATCAGATAAGTATTTACATGGCATTCGAAAACTAAAACCCTAACTCATTATGGCTAAGCATTTGACCACCGACAAACCGCGAAGGGTGAGTCATCATGGCATAGGGGACCAACACCAATTAAATAATTACATTCGCAGTGAACTTAGCTAAAGGTGTTGATAATATGTATGACACCGAATGTGCAAGGGATCAATTATTTAAACATTGATAATGTATATGCCAAGTAAATGTCAATAATGGGCTAATGATGGGGTAGGTAAGATAAATATTCTTCACCTCAAACCTTGTTATTTTTACCTTGACATTGCTAAGGAGAACTTGTACCCCTGATGGATAATTTAAAAGGAGATTATTAATTTTGCATGGCTAAGATGGAAAGAAAAGTCAAGGTGGAACATAATTTACCAAGTCAAAGTAAAGCTAGAGGATAAGAGCATCATGATCTTCATGTGAACAAGAAAAGAATGTGATTATTTTAATCATTCATGAAAAAATAGTTGGTGCTAGAAGACAAACTAATATGTTACAGGTGTCACATCGAAGACGAGGAAAAATTAACATGTTCTTATGAAGGATTACTTACAACTAAACACAAAGGATTAAAAATAGCATTCTATTTATTCACCCAAATACCTTAATTATTCCAAAGTGACCGTATTATTCACAGAAGTCAAATCACTCGACTTGGTTTATTATTGGAGAATTTAAGACTATTTTTATAGTGTAATAGCCTTGCAAGTTTTTTTAGTCCCTTTATTATGAAAATCAATTTAAGGGCTAATAATAGCATGCAAGCACTAGTTAGACTTAGTCTATTTTTAGAGGTTTGGGTGAATAATTTTGGTTATATATTGTGTGCATTGACAAAGCATAGAAGGGAAATTTTGGATGAAGGAGTGCTAAAGAAAATTTTGCCAGTTTTTCCCTTGAATGAGAACCGTTATTGCCTTTATAATTATTTTCGTTTTGTGCATATTTATATTAACTCTTGTGAATGTGAATTCCCGATTTAATAATCTTACCTTCTTTGCAAATATGGTATTTTTAGCATAGTCTTAGTGTGCATTTTTAACTTGTCATGTTGTTGGGATTTATCCCACAATACATAAGTGTTTTTCCTTAAGATTTTGCTAAGAACTATTTGTTCGTGTATCTACGATTTCTTCTCAATTTTATTGTGCATGTACTCAATAAAATCCCTTAATACATTTTGTGTATCACCCCATTTCAATTCACTTACAACAATATTTTTAACCTCAAAACCCCAAAAAAATATTTTAGGATACATCAACAAGGAACCGCCTTGATTCTCGAGACCGACCTCAATAATGTTAGCAGTTAATACATTTTGTGTTAATATTTGTTAGTAGACGGTTGTAGATAGCTTGTCTTCCCTCACTGCGCTCTCTCGGTGGCCTATATAAAGGCGTGCATTGTATCTTTTAGACATAGCAATATACATTCTTCTTGTGCGTCCATCATTGGTATCGGAGCGTGGTTGTGCGTGAAAGAAGAGCCGTGAGAAGAGCAGGAGCCGTGAGAAGAAGCGGAGTGCGTGGAGGAATCGTCATTTCTTTTGCTGGAAACGCCATTTCTTTTGCTATGCGTGCCGCCTGGTTGAGAGCTGTGCGTGAGGCGTGAAGGTGGAGCGTTTCCTTGCCTGTCCCGTTTTCATGTGCGTGAGGAGGCGTGGAGACTGCCTGTCCCGCGTGAAGGAGGTTCTGCTGTGCGTGGCGCTGAAGAACAGTGCGTGGACGTTGTTTGCTGGTGCGTGCCTGTCCCTGAGTGAGGAAAAACGTTTTTGCTGTTGCCTGTAGTGTGCCTGTCTCGTTGAAGGAGGTGTTGTCTCAGTGTGCCTGTCTCGTTGAAGGAAGTGTTGTCTCGTTGAAGGAGGTGCGTGAAGGGAAAACGTTGCCAGTTCCACGTGGAGGAGTGTGCAAACGTTGCCTGTCCAGCGAGTTGGAGTCCCGTTTCTTTGCTGCGTGCCTGAAGGAGCGTGAAGAAGACTGAGCCAGTTGCCAGCCATTTCTTTTGCTGAGAGGAGACTGAGCCTGTCCCTGCGTGAAGGAGGAGTGCGCCTGTCCCGCGTGAAGGAGGAGTGTGCCTGTCCCGCGTTTGCGAGGAGACTGAGACCACCATTTCTTTGTTGTGGAGACTGAGACCACCCAATTGCTGTGCGTGCGAGCTGTGGAGACTGAAACTGTCCCGTTTGTGCTGTACGTGGAGATTCAGAGAAGAGACTCATTGCTGGAGCAACTGTCCGTCCTCTACTCACGAAAGGAGACATTGCTAAGCAAGATCCGTGCTTGTGACTGCTACGTGTAAGCAAAGTCGGCAAATTGCAAAAATGTCTGCTCCAAAAATATTGCTATCGATGCCCAACTCTTGAAAGGGCCAAATTTCGCCGCATGGAAAACCAAAATGCGGACGATTCTTCAATTTGAAGATCTTTGGGGGATTGTCTCTGGCAAAGACGCCCCTCCTGCAGACGATGATCTGTTGGAAAAATATGAAAAGGCTGATGCGAAAGCACTCATGCTCATCACCCTCGTCTTTCGATGAGTGCGCCATACATTCGAGAAGCAATCGCTTCTTCTAGGCATGGAGCGCATTGTGTACCATCTACGAAGCTAAGAATCTGGCGTCAAAGTTACAACTTCAGACAAAGCTTCATACGATGAGTATGCATGAAGGCGAATCAGTAGAAGCCTTCTTGCGGCGTGTAGCTGAGTTACGTGCAGAACTCTCTGCACTTGGAGAACCAGTGGACGACAAGTTGCTTGTCCCGCTCACCCTGCGAGCTCTTTGTCGCGATTTGGACACGATCACCACGTTGACAATTACTCAACAGGAGGTGAGTTTTGCAACCCTGGTGAATTATCTCCAGCAGGAAGAAGCCATGCAAAATGTACAAGAAGCCTTCGAAGACAAGGCTCTTATCACGAGGCAAAAACATAAGCCTCGGAAAGGGCAATCAGCCCCCCAAAATCAGAAGCAGCATGCTCAGCAGCCATCTTCACAGCGGCCACCCCAGAAGCAGCATAATCACAAGGCGGATCGGTGGTGCCACATTTGCTCCACGGATACGCACACGACTGCGAACTGTTATTACAACGGTCGCAAGTATGGAAATTCTGGCGAAGAGAGCACTTCTGGCCGAGGATATTCTAAGAAATCTCGATGGCATGCTCGTAATCAGAGGCAGAAGGGCCACATTGCTGCTCAGCAGGATGCCACCTCAGATGAAGAGGTACCAGATACGACTCATTCTGACATTGTTCTAGTCTCACAGACTTCGCAGCCGTCAGAAGATGTCTGGTTGATTGATTCAGGTGCCAGCAAACACATGACTGGCAACAAGAAGTTGTTCCATACTCTGAGTGACCGGCCCACTGGAGATCGGATCACCATTGCAGACAATCAAGAGTATATTGCAGCAGGGATTGGTGATGTCATCATTCCTCTTGGAACACGAAGATGTACACTGACAAAGGTGCTCTATGTTCCAGGTTTGACTTCAAATCTTTTGTCTGTAAGTCAACTTCTTAACCATAGAATGCAGGTTGAATTCTTTGTTGAGAAAGGGGTCAAGTCCTGCATCATTTCCCAGGGAGAGTCAGTCATTGCTCAAGCATTTCTGAAGGGCCGTCTATTTGCACTGGATGCGGTCACTTCATCTAGCGTTGCTCTCTCTGCATCAACGGCAGAGTCCACTGCACTTTGGCACTTTAGATATGGTCATCTTTCTGCCGGGGCTCTGCATCAACTCAGTGCGAAGGAAATGGTAAGAGGGCTTCCTCCACTCTCCCATTCCTTACCTGTTTGCTCGGGATGTCTTGCGGGCAAACAACATAGAGGTCCATTCAAACAGAGCTCTTATCATTCTACAGAGCATCTTCAGGTCATTCACACCGATCTATGCGGACCCCTGCCAGCTAGCTTTCAAGGTTTTGTGTACTTTCAGCTCATCATTGATGATTACTCACGGAAAATGTGGGTATATTTCCTTCGGAAGAAGAGTGAGGCACTTGCAAATTTCCAGACCTTCTACCAGCAAGCCACCAGGCAGTCTGGGAAGCCTCTTCTTCTCCTCCGCTCAGATCGAGGGGGGGAATTTGTGTCAAAGAAGTTCTTAGCATACCTGAAGCAGCATGGCATTCAACAACATTTGATTTGCTCCTATACGCCCCTGACGGGATTTCCGAGCGCCACAACAGGACTGTCATGGAGATGGCTCGTTGTATGCTCTCGACCGCCAAGTTGGAGGATCAATTTTGGGCAGAAGCAGTCCAGACAGCAGTGTATTTACTCAACCGGGCACCCATGAAGATCTTGCAGAACAAGACACCGGAAGAGGTATGGACTGGTCGTAAACCTTCTATTCATCATTTAAGAGTTTTTGGTTGTACTGCATATATGCATGTTCCAGATAAAAGAAGGAAGAAGATCGATCCAAAGACACTGCCATGTCTTTTCTTGGGGTATAGTACTACCTCAAAGGCATATTGTCTCATGGATCCTGAGACGAAGAAGATCTACGAGAGTCGAGATGTGGTATGTGATGAGTCGTCCTTTGACTCCTTGCCACACAATGAAGATCCAGTACCGACCTCGTCACATAGATTGCTCACACATCCAGATGATGAGCAAGATGATTCTTCTCAGAGAGAAGAAGAGCTGAGTGGAGATTTGTTCGTTGATCTTGGCACACTGGAAAACACATCTTCACATCAGCAGCACCAATGTCCGAAATGGGTCCAGAGTACTATTAGGGATGCACACCTGAACTCACTTCCTGGTACTTCTACGGGAGTTAGAACATGAAGTCAAGCTAGACATGAGGTAAATTTTGCACTCATGAGTTCAGTTGTTGAGAGCACCAAACCTGACACTGTTCGTGAGGCATTAGACCAACCACAGTGGAAACAGGCTATGGATGTTGAATATGATTCCCTAATTCAGAATCAGACGTGGGAACTTGTCGATCTGCCTCCAGGTAAGAAATCTATTGGCTGCAAATGGATTTTCAAAACAAAATATAAGGCAGATGGTTCAATCGACAAACACAAAGCACGACTTGTTGCAAAGGGTTATGCTCAGCAAGAAGGAATTGACTATGATGAGACCTTTGCACCCACTGCGAAGATCAAAACCATCAGAGTTGTATGTGCACTGGCAGCACAAAATGGATGGAAACTTCAGCAGATGGATGTCAAGAGTGCTTTTCTAAATGGTGATCTACAAGAAGAAGTGTACATGGCCCAACCTGAAGGGTTTGTAGATGAGCATCAACCACACAAGGTATGTCGTCTGATAAAGTCTCTTTATGGACTTAAACAAGCACCTAGGGCATGGTATATAAAAATTGATGATCACCTATTGTAGCATGGATTCACTCGTAGCCCCTCAGATACAAATTTGTATATCAAGAAGGTAGGAACAGAGATTGTCATTCTGGTTTTGTACGTAGATGATCTTGTGATCACAGGAAGTTCTGACAATCTTGTAGATGATGTAAAGAATGATCTGAAGAAATCCTTCGACATGACTGATTTGGGGCTACTTCACTATTGTCTTGGCTTAGAGATATGGCAGAAGAAGAATCATATCTTCGTCTCCCAGATGAAATATGCCAAGACACTCCTGGAAAAGTATGGGATGTCAGATTGTAAACCAATGTCCACACCTATGGAAAAAGGTTTGCAACTATCTAGATTCCAGGATTCACCACAGGTAGATGGCACTCACTACAGGTAGCTTGTGGGGAGTCTCATTTACTTGACTTATACCAGACCAGATCTTTGCTTTGCAGTGAGCTATCTCGCCAGATTTATGCAGGAGCCGAAGAAATGTCATTGGATAGCAGCAAAGCATGTGTTGAGATATGTCTCGAGGTACAGTTGACTTTGGTCTGGAGTATCAGAAGAACACTCAGTTCTTCTTACAGGGATATACAGACTCGGACTATGCAGGATCCGTTGATGACAGGAAATCCACTTCAGGATATGTTTTTCATCTCGGGTCTGGACCTATCTCGTGGATCAGCAAGAAGCAAACTATTGTTGCTCTCTCATCCACTGAGGCTGAATACCATGCCGCACGAGGAGCTGTGTGCGAAGTAATTTGGTTACGTCGCATTCTTGCAGATATAGGGATTCCTGAAGAGAAACCTCCCATCATTCACTATGACAATCAAGGTGTGTTGAAGCTTGTGAAGAATCCTATTTTCCATGAACGAACAAAGCATATTGAGGTCGAATGTCACTACATTCGTGAATAGGTCTTGAACCACCAAATTCAGCTCCAGTACTGCCCTACTGATTTTCAGGTTGCAGATATTCTCACCAAGCCTCTCGGCAAGGTGAAGTTTGATTTGTTTAGGGGGTACATTTGTAAGAGCAATGTATTAAGGGGGGGAATGTTAGCAAGTTAATACATTTTGTGTTAATATTTGTTAGTAGACAGTTGTATAACTGTCTTCCCTCACGGCGCTCCTCAGCTGGCCTATATAAAGGCGTGTTTTGTATCTTTTAGACATAGCAATATACATTCTTCTTGTGCAAGGTCCATCAAATAATAGGTATAACCTTAAACCTAAGAGGTTTCCATTGTATCTATGGAAGTGAGAGACAAAGAAAGCTTATAACCCTTCTTGTCATCTCTCAAAAAGGGTGCACGTCGTAGAGCTAATAGATATTTCTCCAATTTGTGAAATGGCACTTGAGTTGTCCTTATGTCTCTAGATCAAGAAATCTTTAACTTCTCCTTGAAGCTTAAATTTGAGTGCATAAATAATATTTTGAGTATGCGACATGAATTTTTGATTTGAGGATTGCATGGAGATATGGTATTAAGGACATAATTTTTAAAGGAGACATGGAATTGGTAGTCAAACAACTTAGAAGATTGTATGCCACTAATAATAAAAGGATGAAACTGTATAAGCATACAATTTGGGATTTTATTGAAATGTTTGACTCCCTGAACATATTGTATCATGATAGAACCCAGAATGTTGTGGTAGATAGGTTGGCAGTTCTTGGATCCATGTTTGAACATTTTACTATGTCTCCTTACTGTGATTATGATATAGAAGTTTTGTCGAGATAATTTTTCCCTAACAATGGAAAATATTTAATGATGATGCTCAAGTTATGTGTTTCTGTAGAACGAAGGATAATTTAGTGATCAATACATTGACTAGGAACCAATGATCATAGTATGTGATGGGAAAGAGACCCTATTTGGTAAGGAAATAATCCAATTAAAAACAACCATAATACCTAGAGGGTTGATGGCTTTAGAATCAAATTTGACAATGATGACAAGGTAATTCTTAGACATATCTCTGCTTCAAGAGTCATGGAAGACCAAAATCTTGAAACTAAAGAAAAATGTAGGAAAGTATGGCTAGGTTGTAATTTGAGTAAGGAGGAAAAGCAGTCCTACGTTGAGTTTTTGAAAAAGTACCAATATTTGTTGGGATGGTCTCACTCTAAATTGAAATAATATAGGGAGGACCTTTTTCAACATGAGATTTTGCTAGAACCTAATGTAAAGAAATTTAGGAAACATTAGAGGCCGATTAATCCACTCCTTTCTCTCAAAATGTAAGAAGAATTGAAATATTTAAGGGATGGAGGGATCATACATCCAACAAGATATTCTTCATTAATGGTAAACTTGGTACTAGTTAGAAATAATAATGGACACATAAGGTTGTGTTTCAGTTTTAGGAACTTGGACAAGGCCTCAATTAAAGATAATTATCCATTACCTAATTTCAGTAACATGTTGCAAATGGTCACTAGATCGAGTTTTCATCGACATTAGATTGATTCTCGGGTATAATCAAGTGTTGGTTAAATAATAAAAAAGAATAAAAACCATTTTTACTATGCCATGTGGTACCTTTGTATATGTGATGATGCCATTTGGTTTGATGAATGTTGGTTCTAAATTTCAAATACCAATGAATGTTGTGTTCTCGGTTTACATCAATGATTTCATTACAGTTTATTAGGATGATGTGACAATATTCTCCAAGAAAACATGTAGATAAAAGGTTGATTAGATGCAGGGAATATGACATCTCATTTAATATGAAAAAGTGTCATTTTGGGGTTCGGAAGGAAAATGTTTTGGGCATACAAAGTGTTAAAAGATGGCATCATGATTGACCTTGAAATATTGGAAGCAATCAAAGTTATTGTCAAAAAAATAGGAAAGGGATTCAATATTTCTTTGGCCAAATAAATTTTATTAGGAGATTCATTTCTAATTTTTTTTGAAATGATTATCCCTATTGCAAGCATTCTAAAAAAGGACTAGATTATCAAATGAGAGGAAGGATCTCTTTTCACTGGAAATATAGAAGCATTGAAAAATGCTCTAGTTAAAGAAGGCTTTAGGACATTTTCCTTTGCATCTGAGAACACTATTGCATCTGTACTTTTGCAAAAGGATGAAGAAGGAAATGAAAGGCCCATTACATTTTTAGTAAAACCTTACAGGGGGCTGAGTTGAAGTATACCATCGTCATAAAACAATATTTTTATTTGGTAAGAGAAACTAAGATTTTAGGCCTTATATCTTGAGATTTAAGATTGTCGCCTATGTTCCCCACACTATGGTCAAGGACATTTTATCAAAAATGGAGGTTTCAGTAAAATATGCCACTGGGTGAACAAGTTAGAATAATATGGTATGGAAATTCAAACCACAAAATTGATAAGGGGTTTAGGTCATATGCAAGATTGATGGCAGAGAGAAATCTGCAAGTAATGGAAGTTAATGCTATTGAGGAGGGAAATATGGATTTCCATGAAAAGTTAATTAATTCCACATGGTATAAGGAAATAATATTTTACCTCAGGAATCTGGAGTGTCCTGGTCATTTGGATAAAAATCAAAGAAGAACACTCAAATTATCCTCCCAAAAGTATATCATCACTGATTATGGCTTGGCTTGGGAAAAACTCGAAGGAATTATTTTGAGGTGTATAACCGACGATGAAGCTCCCAAAATAATTATAGAATTTCATGGGGAGCATGTGGAGGTCACTTTATAGGAAGATTAACTACTCATATGATTCTAACAATAGGTTATTGGTAGCCCATTGTTTTTAAAGATACAACATTATTGGTTAGAAAGTGTGAAAAATGTCAAAGGTTTTCTAGAAGAATGAAAGCATCTGGTGCTTTTCCTTTATAACTAGTATCTGTTGAGGCTCCATTCAAACAATGGGGTATGGATTTCATAGGAGAAATGGAGGATTCCTCAAGTTCTAAGAACAAGTGGATTCTAGTAGCTACAAACTATTTTACTAAATGGGTGGAAGCCATACCTACCAAAAAAGAAACTCATCAAGTAGTGATGGATTTCATCCTAAATAACATCATCTATAGATTTGGAGTACCAAAAAAATTGGTGTTGACAATGTTATGAGCTTTAGAGATAAACCTTTAATAAGTATGTGTCAGTAGTATGACATCAACTTGACTTATGCTTCCAATTATAATCCACAAGGGAATGGTCAAGTTGAATCCAATAACAAAAATATACTCAAAATAATTAGAAGAACTTTGGAAGTTAGCAAGAAAAAGTGGGGTTAGAAACTTAAGTTTTCCTTATGGGAAGGTAGAGTTACAACTAGGAGAGTCACTGACATGATTCCTTTTAGATGGTATATGGAATTCAAGTTGTATTGTCCTTGCATCTGCAACTATCATCATATCAATTTTTACAACAACTTGGGGAAGAAGGGTTGATAGACCCATATGAGACAAGAATGAATTAGATATTGGCATTAGATGAAGAGAGAAGGGAGTCTCATCAGAGGCACCTTAAGTTCAAAGAGAGACTCAAGATTTTTTTGATAAAAAGGTGACCCCTAGAGCTTTCAACATTGGAGATCTAGTATTACTTTGGGATAGTAGGCATGAAGACAAAGGAAAGCATGGAAATTTTTATGCGTTATGGATGGGCCCTTACTCCATTAACATAATAATTGGTGAGCATAAATTCTTCCTAAAATATCTAGATAGGGATATACTTGAATTTCATTTTAATAGAAGGAACTTGAAACATTTCCCACATTGATCCAAACAAGGTATGCGTTCTATACAATATATAGTCTTTTTATTTTATTTTTACCTTTTTTGCTATTTTTGTTTCTCTTTTTGTTCTCTGGTCTACAAAGTGACCAGATTACCTCTGATTCTCAATTTGTTCTTGTCATATGTCTTTTATGTTTTCCCATTTGTGTGTTTCAAAATGACTTCATATCCCAATGGATTTTAGGCACTTGGTCTAGTAATATTTGGTATGTGTTGTTATTGTGGAACATGTAAGGGATTCCCATCCCCAATTTAGATCCATTGTTAGTGCTCGTTTTTGTCTCACCTTTTTATCTAGTGTTTTACCTCGAAAAGTCACCATAACTAGTTTGTTCATGCGAAAAAAATTATGCTCAAGGATAGGACCATGTTGAATAAAAAAGTGAGTCTTGTGTTTAGGGTGTGATTCCTTTTTTTCGATTGAGGAATGTAATAGTTATATCTCCCTTGTGAATCCTATTAAAATTGGCCACTTTTATCCTCATGATATTATTTTGTGCTTTACGGGACTCAAAGTTACTTAAGAAGTGGAACCAAATGTGGAAGGTGTCCATGTGACCCTCCAAAAAATCTTTAAAATGGCACAAAAAATTAAAAAATCTCAAGGATCAAGGATCCACCACATGGCTAATGGCGCGTCAGGGTAGCCCAAGTAGGATAAAAAGTAAAATTAAATAAGAATGACTCTCTATCATCCACATGTCACACATGTGCTTATTAAAAAAAGAAATAAGACCTACTATCACCAAATCACAACACCCTTCTTTGGTTTATACAAGTGCATATACTTGAACTCACGGTGTGATTGGATAACAGGGGTACTATCTCCAAGTTGTGGGACTTGCTACTTGAGATAGACCTACAGAGAAATCTAGTTCTTGCTCCTAAACTACCTGCCACAATCTACTCTAATGCAGGGAAAACTAACTATTCTAATCTAAATTTCCAAGGGACCAGTGAGAGGGAATGCATAAAATGAAATCCTACACTAAAGCGGTGATACACCAGAAAAGGAGGGTGTGAGAGTAGTCTCCAAATGTGTGAAATACAGAAGCAAAGTGCACACTAGAAGAGGTGATGACAGTTCTCCATAATCTAGCAAAATGCATTCACAACAATATTTCAAACATACACAATGATAATGGATCCCTGCATGAACATAATAATAGACACAATATTCTTGTAAAGAAGAGGTTGAAGGGGCAAGAAGAATGCAAGAAAACATAGCAGGGGAAGATACATCCACAAACTTATATTTTATTGCTTCATAATATGCACAGTTCAATCTATTACAAGATAAGGGCCTGGATCACCATGCAAGGAGTCCACAACAAGGGCCTACAACACATTGGCTTCACAAAGCAATTTTGATAGAGCTTTGCTACAAAAACTACCTCCCTTTACAATGAGCCCAACACTCCAATTTATAGAAAAAATGAGAAGAGAAAGAGAAGGGAAAATGGAAATCCCGAAATCTGTCCTTCAACCACTTGTAAGAGGCATTAAATGGAGTAAAATGATTATATATTACTTGCAAAAGGCTCCCCATACTGTCCCAGGTGCTGCAAAGAGAAATAATGATGACCATGCCTCTTAATTGCACTCCCAACCACCAAATAAAACACTGTTATGAACCCGGCCACATTTTCTTAAAAATATCCATCAATCTCTCATCAAATATATAATTTCTTGATTGTTGTGCATCGGGATCAGAGCCACGATTCCAATGGTAAAAATTTTGTGTGATTTCGTTGAGAAATACAAAATTTATGGCCTTCTGAGTGCGGGCAGCTATTTTGGGTATGGCAGGCGTTTTCTATCATTTGACGGGAATGAGCATTAACTGACTGGAGCCGAATATGTTCTTTTAATTAAATATATATCTACCCTCATTAAAAATAATAAATCTAGTTTTTGTGGCATAGAGGACGTCGTGCTCGTTCCAGAAAGTCCAATTTTGTGAAAATCAAAGCTTGGAGTCAAAAGTTATGGCCGTTTGAAGTTTCACGGGTCAAATGTTGACTTTTCTTCTTTGCCTTCAGCTGATTTGGCTTTTCGCATCCCTCGCCCCGCACATACCTTTGTCCCGGCTGTCCCGGACAAAAATCTCCTGCTTCGGCTGATTCGGGCTTCCTTGTTCCTGTTTGTGGTGAAGACACGTGGCGAGATTCCATTCACTCTCGGCTCTTTCGGCTTTTCATGTCCCACGTGTACTTTTGGCCCGGATGTCCCAAACTGTCTCGGATGAAAGTCTCCTGTTTCGGCCGAATTGGCCGGTTCGCGTCCTCCGCATACTTTTGTCCCAACTGTCCCGTGGACTGCTTGGGACAAATATCTCGAATCGCCGAAATGGTATCTGCCGATGAATCGGCCGGTTCGCGTCCCACGCATACCTTTGGCCCAGTTGTCCCGAACCACGCGAAACAAAAGACTTAGGCAATTTTTTCCATCTTTCGACCGATTCGGCTTTTTACATCCCACGCGTCCCACCGTCCCAACTATCCCGCAGACCGCCTGGACTAGGACTTAGCTGATTTTCATGTCTTTTCAGCCCCAAGCTTGGTACGATGAACCTCAGTTCAACCCGAACTAGTACGACCCGAGCCCTTCAGACCCGAAATGCCTCAAAACAGTCCTGAAACCTTATTTTTTGCATTTTTTCCATTTTCTCAACCTGTTGGGATTTCTTCTTGGATGGGAGAGTTAGAGAGAAGCCGAGGGCCCCCCAAAACATGATTTCGGGCCTTGAATCAATCTACTTGCTTAGGACTGAATAATTTAATGCATGTTATCAAAATTACCTTGAGGGTGAATTTTGGATAACAAGACCCAAAATATTATAAACATAGACAAAAGAATTTCCACTTGATAACATCTCTAAATCACCTAAACCTAAACATGGTCTCCGTTTGTCACGCAAAGTGGCCACTACCAAAGTGAGAGAAACAAATGAATAGGTAACAAACTTGGTATTTGGGAAATTTAATGTTGTTTTGGGTCCTGAGGCATGCTTGATTCAAGGAGTGGATAAAATTAAAGTAAAGGCTCTTCAATGAAGAAAAGAAATCAATGGGTTAATAGAACTATGGACACCATTATAAGACCGATGGAATTGTTGAGTTACTATCGAAGCCTCATGGAATGAAAAACAAAATATGGGCCAATCGGGATGATCTAAGTATGTAAACATAAAATTTTCAAACACCATGTAAACTAATATAATGGAGGATAAATAAGAAGTTTATATATAAATAAAAAATTGTGTTCTATAGGGCCGCATCCCAAGATGAAGAAATTTATATACATGTTTGGAAGTAAGGAAAAAAATAGAAACAACACTCAGTTATCCCTTACTCGTACTTCAAAATTTCCTCCGAGTGGAGGAACCTTGTGTAACAACATGAATTCATATGAGCCCTATGTCGTTAGAAAAAACACAAGGGTTAGAAAAAACACAAGGGTTTGCTAGATCTTGAGACATCCCCATATCCATCAATGACTCAAGGGTCATTATGTGACCATCCATGAAATTATCCAGCTCAATCTTCTTTTGATAGGAAGATATCCGGTCCAAAAGATCTTAACCACCCATAAAAAAACCATCTTCCCTTTCCCCTTGTGAGGAGTAGATTTATCGGGAGAGGAATGACGGGGAACATCTCAAGTTGCGGAAAAGCAAGAAGCGCACCTTGAGGACTAGGTGGAACAAGAGATCTTAAGTTGGACTCAATATTTCATATCTTTGTGAAGGTTGGGCACTCTCTTGCAGAAGCAATTGGATAGGGTCTTGAATATTCTTTCTCCATTATAGGAGCATAATACATTGAATGAGTGGAAAATCAGACAAGGAACCTACCCCTATTGTCCCTGACAATAGAGATTTTCACCCTAGAGAAATGATAAAATAGATAGATTTCTATTTTTTTCCATCCGAATGATAATTAGGGGTTGGGAGATTGATTACCCCCTTTTATTTCTTAAAGATGGTGCTGGTGTGGTGGATGGTTGTGATGGTATAGGTTGTGTTTGACCTTTCTCCAGAGAAATGATTCTCACCTCGAGTTCATCCATTTTATGAGAAATGGTAGGAACAATATCAATGGAATAATTTTTAGAAAACATGTAGGAATCCTTGGGAACTTCACAAGATGAAATTTTCATTACAAAGGAAGGGAAACTTATACTCATTTTCCCATGTCATTGCAGGCCTCCTTTAGATCCATAATTTCTTATAATCTTCTAGATATTTCTGATGTTCCCACTAAAAAGATGGAAAATCATGGATTGGAAGGATGAGAAGACAATATTTATGTTGGTCAATCTTAGGAGAAGTGAAACCGAACAATCTAATATGTCGTGGTCCATTTGTTATCCCCCGGGTCTATAATCTCAAACATGGCCAAAATAAATAGAATATGTCAAATTTAATGAAGAGATGAGGTAAAATTTATAATTACAATGGTGTAGGTGAGACAAAATAAACAAAATCATTTCCATCATATGGAGAAGAATTGACTTCACGGTTTGCATGAAAGAAATAAATTCAAGGGAGGTTAACATTGTGTGAACAAGAGGATATCTAGACTGATGTGACACATAATTCAGCCAAAGAAGACACAAATGTATGTTTGTGTTGTTCAAAAATGATCCTCAGAAAGGCAGAAAGTATTTTAGTCTCACATAAATCCATATGGAGGTGCTTGAAAGTCATCAAAAGGGGGTTGATTTTACCAAAGAATCCACCTAAAGAACAAAATAAAATATATTATATGCCCTAAAGAAGAATACTCCCTAGATATTCATGCTTTTGGGGGAAATGAAGGGTGAGTGAGAGACTGAAAATGTATAAATGCGATGAGAATGCTATTACATAAGGAGGGGTTAAATTTTTCTAAAGTTTTAAAAGAGTAAGGCGAGACCGAGAGAAACTATTTTTTGAGAACTTGTTTGAGAAGCCGTTAATTTTTTAAGCATTCAAATCAAATCTGTTAAGATGATTGTAAGTGTACATCCATTGAAAATCATTGGGAATATAAATGAAAATTTCCCTTTGTGATAAATTTGGTGAGCATTGAGTTAATTATGTTAATCATGAGCATTGTTGTGTTTGTTTTAAGTTGATGTGCTTTAAATAACTATTTAGCTTTTTGTTGTAATATTATGCTAGGAATTCCTCTAAAACACACGAGATCTTATCCTTATGGTAGCATTTTGGTAATTGCAATTGTGCTATGAGAATATATTTCAACTCATTTTGTAATAAATATTTTTAAATTCAATCTTCTTCCATGTTGTTGATACATATTGTTTGTTATCATATGAGTATATCTTAGGCATGATAGATCGAGGGATTCTTGATGTTTGATTGAGTCTTTATCATGAGATTTTATGTTTAAATTCTCAAATAATTCTTGAAACTGTGTATCTTTAGGATTTCATAGATGCACATCTTCTAGTTGAAGGTTCATTATTGGTTATTTGAATTTTTTTCATCATCTCATCTAGTCGATCTTCCAACATTTGTTAAGAGTTCCCAAAGACATGGTCTAATCAACTTTATGCTACTTATTTCCCCAACCAAATACAACTAAAACCAACAATTCCACCATAACTACCCATGTTTGCCTTGTTAAAGCCAAAATATGCATAAGCAAGATGGTTTCATTGCTGTATTTAGTAGTTCAAGCCTTGTTTTAGGAGACATCTGCATTGTCTAAAGTGACAAGTCGTGAGAGTTAGAATTATTTGAATTTACCATGTCTTCTCAAGGTTATTCCTTAGTTTCCTTACATAGGAGTGTCCAATACTGCTGATATATTCATTTCCCTTACAAATGTAGACTACAAGATGGGTCCTATCAGCCTGGCTATAGGTAGAGTCTAAAGTAGGATGGTAGGTCATACCCTCACCATGGTGCTACCTAGCTTACTCCATACTCAAGTGAAAAATAAATGATGAGATCCTTTCCCGGCTACATAATGACTTAAATCTTGATCCATAATTATTTTGGCATCCTTCTCATCCTATTGATGTTGCTCACCTATAAAGGGAGAACCGATTTGTGTACCAGCAGAAACCATCTAAGATACCACAAATACCACACAAGAAGAGAGTGAAATTTTCCAAGTTTACATATGTTTTCACCTCTTATCTCACCCTTACTCTTAATTGGGATAAAATGGTTCATGAGCCTCTTTAATATGGTTCTAACATCCACATTATTCACTAAGGTCAAGGATGAATATTCACATAATACCAAGCATAGTTAAGGGTGATGGTTTGATTTGACAATTATTTTTACATTCACCTAATGATGATAGCAATAAATTGTGGATGAAATATATAGCCAACCATTAGGTTAGGTTTTTTTTACTAATTGGTTTCCAAATTATCATAGCATGTACCGTTTTGTAGAAAATCTCAATCCCACTTAAATTTTTTCCTTAGAAAACTCATAAGAGATAGTTTTATTGATTATTGTTTAAAAGTTTTGCAAAATTTTTTTCAAAACATGACAAAGAAACTTTCAAACTTTCTACACCACTAAACCATCCATAATAACTTAATGACATATCAAACAAATAATTTTCAATTCAATAAGATATATGAAAAGTTTTACTTAAATTTTATCATTTCTTAAATACTATAATCAAGAGAAAACATGAATGAGTTGGACAAAATGTAATCCATTCAAAGGGAATGTTTCCCAAACCTATCAAAATACTAGGCAATTATAATTTGGATGGAATACAACAAATTTTCCATTCATACCTTCCTCAAGAGTACAAGAGATCAACACACATTTTCCTTAAAGGAAGGTATAGTCTAACGCTTCTCAATTATGGAATTTATGTTAACTTTTACTTAATAATCATTTTGGTCACAAATTGGCCATTATGTCGCAAGAGATATATATAAATACACTTCTTAAATATAGTATGAATTCTATTTCTTACATTTTTCCACCCCATGAAATGGTGAAATAATGGGGGCCATGTTTTTCAAGAACCCATAAACAACATGAGTCCTATTCCAAAGTATCAATTTTAATTTTATTAATTAGAGTTCATACTTGATAAAAAGACCTCTACACTTAGGGTAGGTTGAATGAGTAGATAATCATTATTATTAGTCCTTAAAATAATGCGTTACACCATTTATCTTATAGTAAGTTAATTATAGTTTTCAATGTGAAGGAATTATTATGCATGAGTTTCCTAAGATTCAATCAGCCAAAGGAATATTAAATTTGTGAGACCATTGCAACCTTTGATTATTCACATTAATTTTTTACCTAGAACTTAGGAATGACAACCCATTGCCTATGTTACTTACATAATACCAAATATTTAGAGTGTAATCCATATTATATGAATATAACATAACTAATATTAATAAACATAAATTAATCCATCCGAACCAATAACTTACGGTTACATCAAATTTATATTTTAAGTTGTAAAACCGATAACATTAGTGGTCAACCAAGGTGGCTTTAAAATACACATTTGACAAGTTTCCCATATAATTTTATGATTTTATTGTTTTTACAAGGTATAAGTACATACATGTAGTTATAGGTATATATGTATTTTTGGTCGATTACGAGTTATTACATTCTTCACAACTACACTATATTACTCGTAATTACATGGTCAACACAAACTTTGGTATACCATATCTCCCAACTAAGGGAGCAATCAATGCTAATTTTTATTTTTTCCGAGAGTGAGAGAGAGAGAGAATGAGATATTGTTGTTATTTTTACGTAATCAATATTCTTCTAGATCCACGAGAGAAGGTCGTAGAGAGAGATTAATTCCATGATTTCCACATATAAGTTTTATTATCATACATGATTAATTAGTAATAATTTAATCAAATTGAGGAGGTTCATTATCACAAGTGTACATTCTAAGATAAAACATTTTAACCATGTTATACTTGCACAACAACTTAGTGAATGATCATAATATAAAAATGGTCTTGTTAGGCTCAAGAAGGGTTAAAATAATTTAAACATTACCAAATATAATCCAAAAGTTATGTGGAGGGATTTGATAGGAATTTTAATTTCTGTAAACTAGAGTAGTTTTTCAATAGCTCAAGGGTTATTTAGTTTTCTTAGAAGAAGCTAAAATATCTGGGAAATATAAATTTATAAAAGCCATCGTATAAAAAGAGACAATAAATTTCCTTCCCCTTATCATTTATTGTTTGGATACTAATTAGAGGAGTTACATTAGAAAAAAATTTCATCCAAGTAGACTAAATTTAGAACTATTTTTTCAAAAGGATAATTAAGGTTCTAAGGTTTCTTGGAAAATGTTTTTCATATAGAGAGTTATAAAATTTAGATTAGGAGCTTATACATTAGGAGTTGAAAATTAATCTGACCCACAATAATGAAATTTTAAGGCCTAGAGGACCATTTTCTCTTATTAGGTGATTCTATAAAAGGTACAATTATTTATTTTATGTCCATACCAAAAGGGTTATGACCTCATTTTAGGAGCTAATTATTGTGATTTAATAGTTTTTGTTTGTGCGAATGACTAGAGGCCCCTAAAAATGCTTGAAAAACTCACTCCCCGTCCTGTTTTATCAAAAATAATTGCTGCAAGCAATTGAAACGTAGAATTACTAAATGTTGGAAGTGGTAGTTTTCCATTTTCTACCATATCTCTCTAACCTATGGGCCCAAAATGTAACAATTTCTTTTAGGTTTTAGTTGTTGTCCATGCATCAATGTGGTCAATAGGGCTATAAATTCCTTCAACTAAACTATCAAACGATCTTATGAGTAAGGCTTAAATGTTTTTGTGACTTCCCATGTCACTAGAGAACATGAATTTATGAATCGAACTCCACAATGGAAGTCTAGGGGCCATTTTGTATGGTAACTTGAATAACTTTTTCTAACTTATACAAAGTTTTTTAGCATAGAGGATTTAAACAAAACTCACATTTCAATCACCCACAAATAGTTCCATTTCTCAATATTTCCTACCTAAGCTGGTATTTGATAGCAATCAAATCCCAAGAGTAGAACACCTCCAATGTGATTGATTTAGATGTGTGAAATCCAACAACTTGTTACAATGTTCGGAACAACGTAGGAGGGAGATGATTAAGTTTAGCAGAAACAATTTTTCATCAAATGGGAAAATCAACTGAACAAGATGTATTAATCTACTACATGTTCAAACCCAATGCATCTGGTTTTGGAACTTGAGCTTTAATACAATAGTTTAATGCCCACATTTCGCCACATCGAACATACCTAAAGTACATCACATTACTTAGGAAAATTCTTGGGATTTTTTTATAAAATTTACATGTATTGTGTTTATTAAAGTAATGGTACATTTATAAAAATATAGAATTTTGAAAATGTTGCAATTATTAAAAGGTTTCATTTTTAATATGTTCATATTTTTAATATTAAACTTTTATAAAATTAAAATTCAGAAAAAAATGCAATTTTCAAAAATGTATAGTTTTTAAATAGCTATAGTTTTGAAAAAGTTAATGTTTTGAAAAATGTAAAATTTTGAAAAAGTTTCAATATTGGAAAGTTAAAATTTCAAAAAATTGCAATTTTGAAAATTTTGCTATTTCAACTAACTTAAATTTTTGAAGAAGATTTAATTTTTGAAAAAATGAAATTTTAGAAAAGTTATAATTATGAAAATGTTATAAATAGTTAAAAAGTTGAAATTTTTAAATGTCACACCTTTGTAAAAGCTACAATTTTTAAATGTTTTTATTTTGAGAAAGTTTAATTTTGAATATTTTTATATTTATAAAAATATGCATTTTTGAAAAAAATTATACTTTTGAAAAATGTAATGCCCACATTTTGCCACTTGAAACCATACCAAAACTACATCGTATTACTTAGGAAAATTACGGGATTTTTTTATAAAACGTACATGTATTGCATTTATTAAAGTACTGGTACATTTATTTTAATACATCCATTCCTTAAATAATATTATTCTATTATCCAAAATTATTACGGATTAAAATCCCTTCCTTATATACATATTAAGTTTATTTAATTAATTCCTAATTTAATATTAATTATTTTTATCCACTTAGGTTCATATTAAATTTATTAAAAATTATTTCCTAAGTTAAATTTAATTTTATTTCCCTAAGTAAATAATACCCATGCTACACATTAATTTATTTAACTACACATTTAACTTCAATCATTTTAACCCCTTTAAATAATTTATTTAAATACCCCCATGCTCAACATTAGTTTATTTAACCCATAATTAAAATGTCATTTAACAAATTTGACCCATAATGAAAATGCCACATAGTAAATTAACCCCACCATATAATTAATAAAGTCATACATCAATAAAACTCACCATTTTGCCGTGAATAAAGCCCCCTACGTTTCCCATTAGTTAAATAGACCATACATTATTAAAAAACTATTTCCCATCAACATTAAGTTGTGAGGATTAAATCTAGGCCATTGGATAGATTTAATCCTCACCCTAGATCAAGGTATTCATAAAAAATATTAAACCTCTCTTAACTGTCCTTTTATTCATTTTTTTACCTAATGTGCCACCATTTGCACAAGTAGTTTTATAGAAGGAGAAGATAGAGGCCAAGGATACTCATGGATAACTATGGTAATTTTCTTTGTTTTAGATATGCAATGAGAGAGGGAAATTTTTCCTCGATTTTTACTATTTGTTCTAATTTATTTATCCTTAGGGTTTGTAGCTTTTTTTTTTGTTTTATTTACGAGAATCCTCTAGTTTTGGGAATTTTATCCACCCTCATGCTTTTTTTTATTTGCAGAGATGGATCTGAATTTAAATATAAATATATATTTTTGATTTCTCTATCCAAATATCCTCTGGTTATTGGTATGACATTTACCCTAATCTCTTCTCTTTTTTTCTCTAAAGAAATAGATCTGATTATGAGTGTATATATATACATGTGTGTATATATGTACACACACACACACATATTGGATTTAATATTCAATATTTTAAATGCAATTTCATAGTTTTTGGTTTTAAAACGTCTAAATTCATGCCTAAAATGTAATCTAGAAAAAAACACAAAAACAATACTATGTTAAATTTGACAGTCAAATGACTACCATGAAAGACCAAAATAGAGCAAAATTATAGCCATAAAGACATCATATTTAAATTGGCTATAAATTTTCTTAGATTAGATTTTTCAGGAGTTTTAAATTACAATACATTTTTGAGGGTTTCATCTTTTATTATAAAATATATAATATATATATATATATATATATATATATATATATATTATTTTAACTTATCAAATTTCTTATATATAAGATTATATATATATACACACACTTGCTAGTCTTGATTTTCATGAAGAAAACATGGGTATAAATAGATTTTTATATGTAAATAAATAAATGTGTGTGTGTGTGTGTGTGTGTGTGTGTGTGTGTGTGTGTGTGTGTGTGTTTCGTTGGTTCATAATCTCATAATAAGATACACAAGTGAAATAAAAATTCCTTTTGTTCATTTGAGACAGAAATATCTAATCACATTAAGTTTTCTCTAATATTGTACAAGTATAACCATGGTTATCTAATCTAAAGTTTTCTATAAAGATCATAGTGACAAGAACTAAATTTTAATCCTAATAATTCTACCATTCATATAATAAGATGAACACAATAACCGTCACTAATAAGAAGCAAATTTAAAATAGTCATCTTCACTATTAAACAAGATGCGAGTTTAATAAGATACAAATTTTAAATAAGATGTAGATTTAAATTCAATACTACTTCAATAAGATGTAGACTTTCAAATACCATTCTTTCAACCATCTCTATTTCATAATTTAAAAATTCATAACATGCTTAAATAATTCATCTTACAAGAAGCTTAAATTTAAAATGCGATTGCTAAAATCCCTCCACTCAAAATTGGAGACAACATGTTGTATTTTACAACAATCTCCTTTTTTAATCACATTGCAAATTCATCCCATAGATTAAATTTGCATCCTCTTCCCTTCTCCATCACATTAACAAGGGAAGCGAGCTAGACAACAACCACCTCCCAACCTTAACCCAATGAGAAGGAAAATCCTACCTTATCTTTGGCCACCGAGCCCCAACAATGAGAGAATAAGGGGTGGTCACAACCATCTCAACCATCACAAGAAATGGCTTTAAGAATTAGAAACATGTTGTATTTTACAACAATCTCCTTTTTTAATCACACTTGCAAATTCATCCCATAGATTAAATTTGCATCCTCTTCCCTTCTCCATCACATTAACAAGGAAGCGAGAGAACAACAACAACCACCTCCCAACCTTAACCCAATGAGAAGGAAAATCCTACCTTATCTTTGGCCACCGAGCCCCAAAAATGAGAGAATAAGGGGTGTTCACAACCATGACAACCCTCACAAGAAATGGCTTTAAGAATTAGATACACACACAAAATTAAATCTGCAATGACACATAAGAGAAATGCAATGAGAAAACCTGCAACATATAACAAATACATATTCTCAAAAAGTCAAGCCAAATGAGAAGGGAACATGGTAGCCATCTCCTTATGCCTCCCAAGTGGGATAGGGGTCCACCCAAGCCTCCAAGTGCACTACCAACACACACATATACCCGTTATCTCTCCATTTTCAAAGATAACACAATGACATGATTTCCTTTTAACTCCACATAGGTGGATTTCCCTTCCCACACTCCCTTTTACCTCCACAATGGCTCCATTTCCCTCTCCCTACACCATTCCTAAGGCCAATTCTACCCAAACCCTTACAAAATCACATGCATTCACACATTCACAACTCAATACATAAACAAGAAAGCCAAAACACAAAGTATAAGACCCTACCTTTCCATTGAGAGCTCCTTTAACCTTAAAGAAACCAAGCTCCAAACTTCCTTTCAAAATGAAAGTAAAATACCATGTAAGCTCTCAAAATCCCCAAGAAAGTAACCCCTAAAACCACTAAAAGACTCCAATAAATAGAAAATGGTGGAGAGGATGGTGAGGTGGCTCCATGTAGGATTCCACCTCATTTTTCCTCATTCCACCTCACAAACCCCACACACAAACCAAGGATCCATAAATGGGGAAGGTGAGACATGACACATTCCTTCTCATACACAATCCCTCACTCCACATTTCAAGAATTCAAATTTAGGGAATTAAGAAAAGGGTGGCATTAATTGCCTATTTTCCTTCAAAAGCACATAATAGGGGATAAATTTGACCCCTCATATCATAGGTTGGGTTGGTGGAAGAGTTTAAGGAGTGTGGGACAAGTAAAAATTGTCCCACAAGTCTCCAAAAATGGGCTCAAACCTTGAATCTAAGTTTTGGAGATGGGGATGGGCACATAAAACAAGATAAAATAAAAGCCATCCAATATCATGAATAAAATAAATTATATCCAACACATTCATTGTTCCCATTCACTACATCATGCAAATAGTATAATCCACATAGTTAATTAACTTTATCAAGGGGAACACTAATAAGAGAAGGAAATGTGAAAACTTTAGGATTTAATAAAACCACATATTCAACTAAAGAAAATACATAAAATGGAAAATAAAAATTTACACCCATGGTCACTTATGAGGTTTCTCCCAATTGAAACCACCTAACAAACATGAAAAGAAAACACGACGACACACACACACACACACAATCGCCCACGGTGACCATGCTATAAACACCTAATATTCCTCCATATATAGACTTCCTAGTCTCTCCTTTGTTTTTGTATGATTTAGTTTCCTAGAACAAGTAAGACAATACCACCTTCAGCCTCAAGGCCATATTAATACGTCAAGAAATCAAAACACATATATCATTTATCAAATAACATCATCATACAACTTAGTTGCATCATTATCATGGTTAAGCAATTCTATTCTAAATCAATTATTTAAAATTACTAATCATCACAATTCTACCATATCCATTAACATTTACTATCACCCTATATCTATGTATAACCATCTATCACAATTCATATTTTATGATAACCATGAATTTCATACATCCATTATAACTTATATCTATTAAGTTGTGTTTAAAAACATACTACTTGATGAATTTTTATCATCATGTTATTAATAAATCATAACACCAATCTATACACAAGGTTAGTCAAATCATCCAACATAGTCATATCTATCAAGAACCAAGATGTCAAGTATATAAACAAAATAACTATCTTTGCCCGTTCGACGTTTACCTCCGGTCCTTATCTCGGTGACCCTGTTGCTACGCGTTGAATGGTTGTGTGTCCTCCCATTGATTGTTATTTTACTTATACCTTTTCACTATGAAGGATTAGCATCCTCCCTCTTCATCATGCCTTCATATTTCATTTTCAATGCTTGAGTTATTGGCCTCTATAATGTCTTTTACAATTTTCCTATTAAAGGTAAATCATGTTCTTGATTTTTCAGGCTTGGTATCGGTCATTATTAATATGACTTATAATTATTTTTAAGTTGTAAAAATAATAATAATAATAATAATATTGTTATTTAATTGTTGACTGATGATTATTTTATTTTAGTGTCAATTTTTAGCAATATTATTATTAATTATGCCTAAGCTATGTTATTTTATTATTGATTGTTTCTGTAGCATGATCCTCTTTTTGCGCAAAGGAAGAACTTACCCTATGGTCGCGCCATGGTTGGTCATTTTCATAAGCTTCCATTGAAAACTCCAACCCCTAGTCTTTCCCCTTTGGTCATTTAGGCCCGCCATACATGCTTACATTTATCATTTAAATTAAAGGAGAGTTTGATATTCTAACCACCGACCTGCCATTCTGAATGACACATTATCCTTCTTGTTGGCGTGGGGACTATTGTTTTCCTTTCCTCTTGGTCTTCTAGCATGTGGAGGCGTGGATATGCCTTGGAAGTGGGGATGCCTACCTCTATGATTTTCTTCTTTATGGCCATTTAATTGGCATGCCTGGCGTGGGATAGAAGGAAGCATTGTTTCTCTTTTTGTTTGGGAGTTGTGTCAAGCATGATGAGGCATGCTTCTTTACCCTTTTATTGTTGGCCACATGGGTGTTGGGAAAATGGTTATGGGTTTGTGTAAAATGGTTTTTCTCTACTAAAACATTGGGTTGAAGGCTCATCTCCTGTGTGTGTGGGTGGATGTCCATACCTGTTCCAAACTACCTTTTTGACCTAGCTGCGTGGGTGTACTTGGAGAAGGCAATTTGTTTAGACCAAACACCTAGTGATGTCCGTTGGGGAAGAAAGGTTGAGTTCAAGATTCCTTTGTTTTGTGTGCTTATCCTTATGTGAAGGCATTTTCCTTGAAGACCACATCTCTTGCAGGCGTTAGGAAACAATTTTCTAGCCAGGTGCTTCCTCCACACCTTTTATATGGGCTCCTAAGTTTCCTGCGACCCCATCCTACTTGATCCATCTCCTCTTCCCTTTGATGGATGTCCTTTCTTGTTCCAAAGCTTCCATCTTTCCCTTGATCACATGTATTCATGTCAGAGCGTTCGAGAAGGATTTTTGCTTTGGATTTTTTTAGCTTTTTGTGCTTTTCCTACATCTGCTACTATGAAAGAAGTGTGATTCCTTGTGCTCAGGGATTTTCTTGCCCTATTTTTTTTTGTTTGTCCAATTTTGGACATAGGTGGGAGTAAGTTGTAAGGTTATGGGGTTTGAATTTTCCCCTTCCTCCCACGTGTTCCTAGGGCCTGCCCATTTTTATTTTTCATCTTGTTCTTTTACTACATTCTTAGCAGTCCTTGAGACCATTTTCCTTTCCACCTGATGAAGCTCATGGTTTTGGGAGCTCCCTGCCTGTGCCAATGTGGGATTGAGTGGAATGTTGGCACCTTGCATGTTGTGGATGGAGATTCAACTAGAGGTTTGTTGCTGCTAGACTTTGAGGTGTTTGGGTGCCTCATCGAAGCTAGAGGAGTAGGCAAGATAATTCTACTCTTTTCTACTTTTGCTAGATTTAAAATATCATGAAATCAAACCACCCTTTTCTGAATTGGGTTTTCATTTGGACGCCTTGCTGGGAGATCTCTCCTTTCCTCTTGATTTCTTCTTGTTTTAGCTATTATCATTGTCAGTGTGTTAGTGGAAAGCATACATGTGTTCCTCTCTCGGGTATTATGTTTTCTTTCCCGAGTGATCGACCTTCATCCATTTTTTTATATCTTCTTTTCTTCGATTGAGTCTCAAGTTTGTTATGTTGTTTAGCTAGTAATTCTCTGTCGTTAAAGTAATCCTGCGATAACTATGAAACTCTTTCTTATCACCCGAGATTTTCATCTTGTGTCATACTTTGTTAACTCTCTCTCTCAAGCCCTTTGATAACCTTTTTGATCCCGGGAAAGAAAGGTTGTAGGATTGGAGTGATCAATGCTTGGGCTAGCCGGGTTGGAGTTTTGGTAAAAAAACTTTTAGAATGAATAAGTTTGTGTGCAATGTTTTCGGACCTTGGTTGTTTGAGATTCCTGTTGATCATCAGTCTTGTTCCTAGGATTTTAAAGCCTTCCTCATGAAGTACCTTGACCATCCCCATCAACTTGAACCGTAACTAGTTTTCGGATCACCTAAGTTTGAGGTTACAATTGTGCAAATCTAGTACCCAGCTATTACTAGAATTGCTTTGGTCTAATTCCCTTTTGGGAAGATTTTGGTGGCATATTCTACTTTTCTAACTTGTGGTTTTCTCTTTTATAATGTTAATGTTGTTAATTAATATTGGTTGGATTCTATGCACATAATACCTTAATGTTTTGTGATGGAAATTGATATGAAAGTTATTAACATTTGGGGAAAACTAATCATGTAATCGATAATCTTATGGATTTATAGCGGAAGGTGTTGTTTTGATAACGAAACTTAGTAATATATGTTAGTACCTATGTTTGAATGGTTGATTGTGTTATCAAGGGTTGCCTTAAAATATTTTTTTTGAGAAAGAGATAATTTCTTTTAATTAAACCAAACTTTAGAATTATTGTGGAGGTTTGTAAATCCTTAGTGATATAAAACTTGGATGATGTTTTGTATGCTCTTGTTTAACGGAACTCCCTTTTTCAATCACTTGTTGTTACTAGCCTATAAGGGCATTGGCCCCTTCCTGAATGATTGGGGAATCTCTTGGAGTTAATGGTCAAAACTAGTATATTTTTCCTTCACTTCGAAATTTATGTTGTGTGGTGGCCATGTATTAGATTTCAATCATATAATCTATATGATTACATGATTGAAATCCTAATATACTTGGATTTTCATGTTAATCTTTGAACCCCGTGGTTCCTCTTGGTTGGGCTGATCAACTCTTGTCATTTTAGAAATCTAATATCATAGCCTATGCTTTTGGTATCTTTTGATAATTTTAGATGGTTGGTCTGAATATCAAATTTCAATCTTGTAATTATTTAATTATTTGATGGGAATCTTGTTTCCACTAGATTGTTTATTTCTTACTTATAGGGCCAAGGGCCCTTCTCGTACGATTGTTAAACTTTCGTTGCTTTTGAAGTAATGTTCATAACTAAAGTACAAGGTCTTTCTTCTTAGATTGGCATGGTGGAGACTTTATTATAACTTGAGGAGTTGTTAGTGTTTAGAGCATCGACCCAATTCTTGAAATAAAATGTTTCCTTTCATGGTATTGTTAGATAATAGTTATTGTTGCTTTGTGTAGCCTTATCTTGCTCAGTTCTCATGAACTGAATCTTGTGGAAAATTTGTTGTAGATGGCTTATGCGAGTAGATGAGGGATAGACTTGTAGACTTTTACATCAACCTCAGTTGTGAAGTTCTTTTGCTCGAATGATTTTTTTATTTTGTTCAACTGTGGATAAGGTTATGTGGAAATTTAGAAGAGGTTCAGTGTCTTAGTATAATGTATTGTGGATTATGTCATCTTAACTTTGGAAACCTTGGATTGTTTGGCTATCATGGAAAATATAAGAAAATTGGATTACCACTTTGTTGAGTGACCTTAATGGATTATAGGAATTCTAAGAATAGTTTAGTATTGCTTGGTCAATGTTGTTACTTTTTTCCCTAGTCATGGTTCCTTAGAATTGTTTTGTCTCTTGGGTTTGTATGTCGTGTCGAATACCAATGATGTAACCATGTATAGTTTTCAAAAGGAGTAATGGTAAGATTTGCTCTTGAGATAAAATGTTGTGTTGTGAACCCTTCTTCGACATCGTAACAATGTAATTATAAACATTTTAAGATGGGTGGGTAACCCCTTTTAAAAGTTCTATATGAGTGAATTAATGTAGATGTGACCTACTTGATAACAATCAATTCCATAAGTGATCAAAGAGGAAACTATCCTTTGTAAAGTAAAATTATATACCTTGCTATCCCTAGCTAAACTAATGAACATTATCTTTTTTGGTGAATTCTTAAATGGTCTTAAGGTGAAATCAATGGTTAGATTTTAGAAGATAATAAGATTTAATAAGTAGGAGGAAATAGTTTAGAAACCATGCAATCTATCTCTCAGTCGTTTGAAAGGTAAATTGTTTTCTTTTGTAAAACTCATCCAGTGAAGCCTAAGTGAAACTTTTAATCATTCTGGATAAATTCCTAGCCCCAATAAAATCTTGGTTAATAACTAATGAGATCTTAAAGATGAATTAAATTCGAGCTTCTTCCTCTATCCTCTCTCGAGTACATTGTAATCTCTCTCAAGTGTTGTTATACGTTTGATCCATGCACCAAGGAGATTATAGTTCCGAAACTAAATGGTACTTCCCTCAACTAGAGTTTGCGCTCATCACCTTGTGCAATGGAGATAGGAGGCAAGTTTTCAGTAGCTCGAGTATGAATAAATAACCTTGTGATAATTGAAATAATGTCTTTTATTAGTCCAAAAATTCATAAAGTTATTGACTTATTATCGAGGGTCCTCTTTCTGGAAACTTGATCTTAAGATATTTAGTCAAAAAGTATAAAAGAGAGAAGAATTTCCCAAATCAAATCATGAATCTCCTTGATCGTAAAGTTAGGTCTTGAAGGAATTTTCTGGTAAATACATAATCTTAAAATATTTTTCACCGTGGGATGCCCCTAACAGTAACTATGTATTGAGGTTGAACTTTTACGTTGTGCCTTGTCGAAAAGAAAATTTATTTGTTCATGTTGGGTGTTGTATCTTTCCTTGTTGCCTATGTGGTCAACATTGTGGCAAGCTTATTGAGAGTTGGTCATAGCCCCTTCTGGTCACCTGTGTCGTCGTGTAAACTCCTAGTAAGTCAAAAAAATTATCCTGTACTTTGCTATGTTGTCTTGTGTGTCCGAAATAGTGGGTGTTTCAATAACACTAAATAGGCATTTACTATAATATCTATCAATGTAATCTATGAACCCATACAATCCACATTACAAATCAAAAGCATAATGATAATCATAATTTCTATAATGTTTGACAATAGGCTATCCAAAATATCATAACAATGTCCCATGTCACTAAGAAACAATATTCATGATCATAGCCAAAATAAGAGTCGAAGAGGAGTGGGCACTACATGAACCATCAAAAGATCAAACATATAGTACCCATTCCTCTTTGACACTTATTTTACTATTATTTTTATTATTAATTTATTAGATAAATGGAAATGATTATTATATTTTTGTTAGTGTGTTCATAGAAAACATGGACACTTTGGTTATCGCATGTTATGACTCATATTATAGATGGTATCATCTACTAGAAGACATTGATAGATGATAATCTATTGTTTTTTCATTGTATAACGACGTTTCTAATTTTTAACAATGATGATTACATTCAGATGTTTGGACTGAATTTATGATCTTATTAATGGTATGACTTATCAAAATTGAGATGTTTAATGATTGCAAATAATTGATAGAAATTCCTAATTTTGATGATGATGATATAGCTACGTGTATGATGTTGTTGGATGATATGTATGTGTTTCATGTTATGGAAAAATCACCAACACCCCTGATTTTTTTAAGTGATTGGTTGTGGCGGTCGGTGTGATTTATCAAAAATGGATTTATCCCAAAGTGTGGGACTTTGAAATTGGGATAACGCTCCGTAAAAGGAAGGCTTCTTGTCCTATCCTAGAGCCAACTTATCCAAAGTGTAGAGATTCATAGACCTAAGTATTGATGCATAATCAAAGAACCCTTGACTATTTTGCAATTTGAAGGATTGATACCATTAGTATGATTGCATAACATGAAGCTTTTCCCAAAGTCCGGGACTTTACAATTGGGGAAGCTCTCCGGATGAAGGTTGGTTCCTAATCCTCTATTCTAATACACACATCCAAATTGTAGAGGATCTACTCTAAAATCTACACTATATCTCCCAAGTGATAGGGTTGAGAAGACTACAATAAATTAAACCTAAACAAAATAACTTTCCTTACATGGAAATGAATGTGAAAAAGATGAAGAGGATGAAAACCAACACGAGATCAATTTCTTATCACAAATTCATTCATTATTAAACACATACCATCAAATATTCAACATAATAACCATGATTTCAATGAAAGATCAAATGAAAGGAATGAACCCAAGAGAGGGTTGAAATTTATCCACTGAGAATTTTATTATTGCTTCAAAAATTTATACGGTGAATTACAATGCCCCTAGAGGCAAACACTTCCATTACAACTTGAATGAGAGGTTGAATGGGAGAGGGCTTTGTAATATCTTGTGCAACCATCTCATGATTCAGTGCCTCTGAATCTATCTTGGTCACCTCCATATTCTCCTCTTCAACTGGAATTAGAGCTGATTTTTCTTCTTCCTTCATGGATTCATCAATCAAATCAGGCCCTTCAAATAAAATCAAAAAATCTTCAATAATGCTTCCTTCATCAAGTGGCTTCAAATCTGATTTGATCTCTTCCAATTGATCCTCTTCAATTGATGTCTTCTATTGGCACAACCATCAAGGAGATCTTTACTAAGCCAAATCCGATAGCCCAACTCTTTGATTTTCTATCATTTCTTCTCTGTTGGGTTCCTCTTCTTGTTGCCCTTGGCTGGTTGTCCGATTTCCCAACATGGATTTAGGAATGCAAGAGGAGGGGTAGGTTGGGATTCAATCATTTTTGCTATTATTATTTGTGGTGGAGAGGAAGTGGAAATTGTTTTTTTTGAGGGAATAACTTCTTGGAAGGGAAAAGGGTAGAAGAATCAATATGAGATGGAAAATTAGGAGATGGATAAGGAAATCAACAGTTTGGGCAGCAAGTGAGGGGCTAGACTCTTAACCATGGTGAAATGATAGAGTTTGAGAAAGAGAAAATGAAGGACCAGGGGCTGGTGACTAACTTACCCATTGACAAGGTTGTCTCACACTTCTCTCATATGCGTCAATATCCTCAATCCACTATGCAAGGTGAGGTAGCATTTCAGCCATGAAGTTAATCTTCTCCTGATGGTTGTAATGTCTTGGCATAGCGCTGGCCCATGGAAAAGGTTCCTTATAGAAAATTTTGAATGCTCTCATCGAGATGTGGACCTTGATCGTACCATTCGAGCCTCCATTATCATATTTTCCATGTATAAATTAGCTTCTTCAGGTGTGGAACTATCTCAAAATTCTGTATAGCCATGCTTTGAAACAACTGTATAGTTTGGAAAATGACCAAAATGATTTGAATTTAGGTCACTTGGATATCCATAGTGTTGATTTTCATTGTGAAACCTTTCTAGAGGTGTGTTGAAGTAACCTAGAGATGGATCTGAATAGCACTACTACTACAAGTGTGAATTCCAAGATGGAAATGAAGTCATGATTGCACAACTTCATGGGATGGAAGAAAATGGGAGATGTGGAAAGGAAGATGAATGAAGATGGGTGGAAATGGATGGAAGGAAAGTTTACAACTTAGAGAATGGGTTGTTGACCAGATGGAGCTTCTATATGTTCTTTGAATGTGCCTCCAAAGGATGAATCTCACGAAGAATACATCAACCTTTGATGAAATGAATTAGTAATGTGCTTAAAACCTGTCCCACCAAGCATGCCAAAACTATTAGTGCAAAATCAAAACACCCCTGAAATTAGTAAATCGATGGGTTAAGATCTTCAGTGTGACTACACAACATGGAGCATCTCTCAAAGTGTGGGACTTTGTAATTCGAGAGATCTCTCTGGATGAAGGTTGACTCTTATTCCTCTGTTTAGGTGCACACGTTCAGATTGTAGAGGGTCTATCCTAAATCCTATTCTAATTTTCTAAGGTGAAAGAGTTAATGGGATGCAAGAATTAAAACCTAATCTAACAGAGGTGATGCACAAAGGAATGTTGAAAATTTGCATTTCCTTTAAACATAAACAATTAAAATGTGATACAATATCCATGCACAGACAACCAATATTGTAATGAACAATCAGAAGAAGTAATAAAGCATAAGAGAGGGCTGAAATCATCCACGAGACTTACTCAATTGCTCCAAGAATTGATACTGAGTGCATTATAGTAGCCAAGAGGTGTAAATTTCATTACAATTTGGATGGAGGGGTTCAAGACTCCATGAATTTTCCTGTAGAGTAGAGAAAAAGAAAGGGCGTAAAGTAAGAATGTCCAACCCTTTAGAATGAGCCAAGCTCTTACCTTTATAGATGAAGTGAAGAGAAGAGAAGAAAAGGAGGTGGGAAATATGATTTAGAAGCTTAGATAACAGCCATCAATGCCCCTGTAAATCCACCAAAAATATTTCAAGTCTACCCCTCTGTGTCCTTTTTGGCATGTTAAAGAAGGAATAATGATGGATCAAATCAAAGCTAATTTAGTTATTGAAGCAATTGGATCATACATTAGTGGCCTAAAGGATGTTTTCCCATTTTTCACTCACCTAATATTGTAAAAATAAAAATTTAGGATTCCATGGCGTAGGCGAGGTCGAGACATTTCAATGGTACCCAATTTGTTGAATTTCAAGAACTAGATCGAAAGATATGCCCATTTGAATACTTGAATCGGATCCGTACAAAATGGTGAAAAACCAATTTTACAAAATGGGTTTGTGGGTCCAAAATTCACTTTGTGCCTTTTTCAAAAAAATTACAAAAGTGAAAAAACTATTCGTAGCCCCGTAAGCTTGCAATTCAATTTTGCCAAAAATTCATTTCTAGGCCCACCGCCTGCATTTTCCACTTGGGTGAAAAGTCTTCCCTAGGCTCGCCACCTACTTTTGGCAAAAAATTCTTCCAAGGCTCACCTTATTGGTTGTAATTTAGGCACGACACGTGGATTTTTGGGTGTCGGCAGAGGTGTGGCTTACTTTTATACTTTACACCTTTTTGAAACAAAATCCAAAAAATTTAAACTACATCCAAGCAACCATTTGCCTTCCCACTTTGACTTGAAACATGGCCATGTGTCCCTTTTGTTTGGCGGGGTCATATGTCTAATCCTGGACACATGGAGGATCAATGCACATTTTGGATGTGCCTCCATACTTTCCCTTTGAAGTTGCACGGACGAGGCACGTGGAGGCTTCTACTGACCCTTCTATACTTAGTTGATTTAAACGACCGACTTTGTCCCCCTTTTGACTTGGTACATGTGGAAGCTCTGCGCTCACTTGGAGAGCTATTTTTAGATTTACCTTTGAAGTTACACTAAAGAGACACGTGGCATCTTCTATTGGCTAGCTCTATTTATTTTATACTTGGTCGATTTGGGCCTGATTCTTTTCTCGGTCCCACGATTACGTGGCAAGATGATGCATGTTTAAGTCTCCGCTCTTTGGACCCAGCCTTGGTGTTACATCAATGAGACATGTGGAGGCCTCCACCGACACTCTTATACTTAGCTGATTCGGGGCCTTTAGTGAACACTTTGGATCGTTGGGTTACAGGACATGTGGAAGATCCATTCTCATTTGGAGCCATGTTTTTGGATTTTCCTTTAAAGTTGCGTGGAAGAGACATGTGGCATCTTCCACTCGGCTAGCTCTATTTCTTTTATACTTAACCGATTTGGGCTGTTTCCTTTCTTGATCCTTGACTATGTGGCGGGATAGCACATGTTTGAGTCTCTTCTATTTGGACCTAGCCTTGGTGTTGCGTGATGAGACATGTGGAGGCCTCCACCGACACTCTTATACTTATCCGATTTAGGGCCTTGAGTGAATATTGCGTCATTAGGTTTTGGGACACATGGAATCTTTGCGCTCATTTGGAGACCAGCATTTAGATTTACCTTTGAAGTTGTGCAAAAGAGACATGTGGCATCTTCCACTAGCTCAAAGACTTTTTCAATGGTTGGTGTAACTTTTGGGGGCTCTAGACACGTGGAGGCTTGGCACTTGTTTAGGGACTACCTTTTGGGCTTGACCTTTGGAGATGCACCGATGAGGCACGTGGAAGCTTCTGCCATCTCTTCCATACTTAGCTTATTTAATGGTCAGCTCTATCCCTTTTTGGGACAGGACACGTGAAAGCTCTGTGCTTTTTGACGGACCGTATTTTCTTCACCCCGAAGGTACGTCATTAAGGCACATGGAGGCTTCCACCAGTTCTTCTATGCTTAGTCAATTTTTTGGTTCAACTTAATGTTCTTCTCCCTTTTTAACTCCTGGCCACATGACCATCCTAGACACTTTTTGGGTCTATTTTTTAGATTCACCTTTGATGTTTCACCGAAGAGACACATGGAGGACTCCATTGACACTCTTATACTTATCTGATTCAGGGCCTCGAGTTGAATCATATGTGAAGTTCTAAACTTTGACCCCCTTCATTTAATCTTCTTCTGTCAAACTTTGATCTCATTTGACATCATTCTTCCTCATTCATTGACCCTACTCCTCTATTGTAGAGCCGTCCTACCCTGGATAGTTTTGGTGCTCAATTTGATCTTGCCCCATTTGTCCTTGAAATTCTTCAATTTACAAGCTCTGTCATCTTTTCTATCTCCCCGTATTGATGCATGAAAACTCTTTCCTCCATTTGGTTTCCATGATCAGTCCCTTCCTTTTGTTGAGGATCACTTAAAGTCCATTATTTTTTCCTCTCTCCATGTGAAAAGATTTGTAACTTGGGCATAAAATCAGGTGTTTTCCATTCCTTCTGTTCTTCCACAATCATGTTTTTTTCCCTTTCAATTTTTGTCCCAATATCTGTGGAAAAGTGGCCCTTTCTTGTTGGATGTGGCTTGGCAGGGCACATTGAAACTCTAAGGCCTGCTTCAACTCAAAGTTTTCCATGTGGAGGGCTAGCACTCATATGAAAATTTTCCTTTTGGTTTGACCTTAAAGTTGTTCCAGCGAGACACATGGAGGTTTCGCTGCCTTCCAAGACTTAGAAAGTTTTTTCATGTGGTCGGTGAAGGTTTGGTGGACCATGAACACGTGGAGGGATGACGCTCATTTGATGATCCGTCTTGAGGTCCCACCTTAACAATTGTTTCCGAGAAGACATGTGGAGGTTTCTCTGCTCTGCTCTATACTTAAACTTTTAAAAGCAATTTCCTAAGGCTGGGACAAATGGAGAGACCACACTGTTTGGGGACACGCCCCTAAATTTTATTTTGAAGAAGCACCATGAGGACACTTGGAGGATTTTTCTCACTCAACCCTTGCTTGGACTTTTCAATAGCCAAGGAAAACTATCTCAAACCCTACACACATGGTACCTTCCATTGATCATTCAATAGTTTTAAACAAATCTATCATCTTGAAACACGTGGTGAGCCCACTCTTGTTTGGGGTCTCCGATTTCAGGACCATGTCAAAGTGTGCCATTGGAACATGTGGAGGCTTTCGTTGGCTCCATTTTTACTTATACTTTTTCAAAGGCCAAAAGTCATTTTTCTTGGGCCCACGGCATGTGAAAGGTTCGTGCTTGTTTAGAAACTTACCACTATACCTCACCTTTGTATTTGTGCCAAGAAAACATGTGGATGGATCTAATCTACAGTTGAGAAGGTGTAGAATCAACGGTTGTGCACTTCACCTATTTTTCCATTTTTTTGCTCCAAGACTACTGGAGATGTGAATACACACTATTTTTCATCATTTTTGATGAAATTCCTTGTCATTTTTATCTGCAAAGTGCCATTGAATGGATTTATAACTTAATTTGTGAGTCCAATAATTGTTAAGGTTGATATTTTGAAGTAGGAAGTGCTCAGGAACTTGCAAAAATGTGAATTACCTATGAAGATGGATGTGGGGAAGAGTTTCAGAGGAAAGAGAGGGGAAAGGATTAAATGATGGAGGTTGTAGGCACAAAAGATGAAAAATGTGTTTCCTTGAGATTGAAAATGATTACCTATCAGATCCAACTATATAGAGCCTCTAGAAAATGATTAAAACAGGGATTTCTCGCATGAAAAAATTAGAATGATTAAAATGACTTTCAAAAAAGTTGTGGCATGGCATCCTAGTCATTAGTCGAGGGTCTAAGAAATGTGATCAGTTCATATTTGGTCCACTTGGTAGCTTTCAGAAGTGAATTTGTTAAATATCACGTTCGAGAGGAAAATTGGTAACAAGCAAAGGTCCCTTAAATATTCTTCTTTTTTGGGGAAAATTTGGGATGAGTGAACAAGTGAAATGTATAAATTGAAAGAGAATACTTTTGGAAAGGGTCATGGGTTGAATTCTTAAGAGAAAATTTGAGAGAGCTCATCTTCCTGAGAGATCAATCCGAGATATCTGGTTAAATTCTTCTGTGTTAGATTTTCTATCATGTCAAGTTGGTTACAAGTGTACATCCATTGACAAGCTCGAGACTATTCAAATGAACTTTCCCTACTAATGAATCTAATCAATTTTGAGTTATTTTTTCATCGAGTCTTGAAGTAATTTGTTTCTTCTTTGTTTCATAATGTCTACAAGTAGTTTTTCTTATTCTTATTGTAATTTTGTGTTAAATTCCCTCCAAATCACACAAGAACTCATCCTTGTGATAGTTTAGTGGCATTTACAATTTCATTTCAAGAAGATCCTTTATCCTTTGATGAGATAAACATTTAAAATCACTTCACTATCATTTGTTGATAAAGATTTTCTGTAAGCCTTTGAGTGTATCTTAGGCATGAGGAACTAGGGATCTTTGATGTTTTATTGAGTCTTTAGCTCGAGCATTCATGATAAATTCTTGGAGAATGTGTGAAATCATGCAAATCTGGCCCTCCCTTAATGCACACCTTCTAGTTGAAGGAATATCTTAGTTATTCCAAAGCTTTCTATCATTTAGCTTTCCAATTGTTGTGAAGTATCTCAAAGATATGGTATAATCAATTTTATCCTTCTTAATCTCCCATCAAAATTATTCAAAAACAATGAACCTATCTGAAATACCCCTATTTTCCATACATGTGTCCACAAACGTATAAATTCTACTACTAAAATATGTAGAAGCAATCAAGATTCCATAATGTCTTTAGTAACCTTAGCCTTGTTTTGAAAGTATCTCCATCTTTTAGAAGTGACAAATCTTGAGAGTTAAATTATGGAGTATTGATCATAATTTCACAAGGTTTTCTTCATAAAATTTGTGCAAAAGAATTATATCTCCATCTCCTTCATCAATAAGAGGTTACACTAAGGGTCCTCTCACCCTGGTTGAAGAGGCACAACCTAAAGTAGTGAGGATAAGTCAAATCCTCTTGAAGGTTTTATCCATCTCTCAAAAATTTGAGTGACAAAGGGCCAGTTAGGTCTCATCCCCGGCTACAAAATGACATACATTATGATCTATCTGTCTCTAAGCTCCATGTCAAATCTTTGATGCTACTCATCTTGAAAAGGAGAAAAAAATTGCATACCACCACAGCGTGGTGCCTGTTGGTGCCCATTTTGATCCTCTGCCATTGTGCCATGTTTTCCCTTTCCTCTTTGTGCTTTGAAAAAAATTTTCCTCATGAAATCGATGATGCAAAGTTGTATCTCCATTCTTGTGCATTGAATTGTTTGCAAACTCATTACCTTGCCCCTAATTTGCTAAGCATAAGTGTGTTTTTGCCCTATTTCGAGAAAAAATGACTTTGGATTCTCCCATCCTTTGCATTTGGGGAAAAACAACTTGTATCTGCATTTGAATGCTTTGAGTTGTTCATTTTTTCTCCATTTTTGCACCATTTTGAAGGAATCTCTAAGTTTTCCCTACGTTTTCCCCAAATTTTCCCGTTCAAATGCCTCTGCCATTTTTCCCATGTTTTCCCAACATTTGGAGCTCAAAATTGTTCGTTTTATACATATTTGCACTCAAATATCCCTTGTCATGGTCATAAATTTCCTAAAAACACTTTCCATTTGTCTTTTGGTGAAAAATTCTTCACCCACGAAGAAAAACTTGATTTTGGGGGTCGTTGGCAATTTCTATATTTTTTTACGGTCATACAGGTATCCTTTACTCGTCAAATTCTAGCTCATAAACTTTTGAATACGTGTCCATTTGTAATTAGACAAGGATCAACAGGTCATTTCTAAAAAACTTAACATTTTTTTGTTTTGGGAAAATGTGCAAGTTAGCCCCCGCATCTCTATAGGCCCCAGAGGAGGACATGTGGCAGGCGGGAAGATGGAAAAGTAGAGGAGTTTGATACTTTTTGGCCTTTGGTGAAAAAGAGTTAAAGTATAAAATTGAATCTGAAAACTCATAGCCAATGGGATGAAGACACGTGTTAGAATCGAGCATAGGGAAGAGGGGAAAATATCTAGGAAATTTGAGAATTTTTACCTTTTTCCTAAAAAGGGTTAAAGTCTTAAAAAGAAGGCGCAACCCCGACAAAGAAGACAATTAAAGGCTTGTGAGGGTTGATGGGCATGGAGGAAAAAAGGAAATGTTGCCTTTTTGGAAAAATGAGTTAAAGTGGTCATTTAAAGCATGGCTCCGCAACAAATCAGATAGAGACATGTGGTAGGGATAGAATCAAAAGCGCATGCCCGTAGGTAAAAATGAAAATTTTGCCTTTTTGGCACAATAGGTATAAAATGAAATTTTGGAGCGCATGTCCGCTAGGACCATATCAAAAGAAAATGGCAGAAGGGCAAGAGATGTGGGGATATTTTAGAAAATTTTCCTTTTCCAAAAAAGGTGGAAATGTGTAGAATCGAGCCGCTATTCCACTGGGACCCACATTAGGACATGTGTCAAGCTCATTTTCAAGGGGCAAAGGGGTGAAGAAAAATGTCAAATTTGTATATTTTTGCAAAAGTGTTAAAATGTCAAAAAGTGATCCCAAGCCCATTTCTAATCACATTGTGACACGTGAAGGGCTAAGAATAAAGGATAAAGGAAGATCAACGGTAATTGTCCATGTTTTAGTTTGGCTGCCATTTGAGCTCCAGGATGTGTGGAAATGATTTTTTTGCATCGATTTTGATCAATTTTTTTGGATTTGTGTCATTTTTGCCTTCAAGGATCAATGGAATCAATTTGAAAATTTAATTTTTAGATCTTAGGTACTTTTGAAATGAATTTTTTTTGGGCTCGAGTAGAAACGTAAAATACCTAATCCAAAAGTTGTAGAGTCAAATTTTGGAGGAATTGGATGAAATAATGAAAGGAAGGGGTCTTCATGCTTTGAAGATGAAAAACGTGCCTCCACAATGGATAATGATGCAAATTTCGCAATGATTCATTTCTTTTTGAGACAACTGGAAATTTTTGGATGTGTTTTGTTAAACATCCCTATTTACGAATCATGATGGAATTTTGTAACAAACTTGATGCTTGGCATATTATTTTCTTAGGAGAGAAGGATTGAATGTAATAGAGATATATAATGCATGTTTTGAGACATGCAAAAGGTTGAGAGTTCATTTTCACGAGAAATTTTTGATAAAATCTCATCTTCGAGAAATCGGAGTTAACTTCCTCTGTGTCATATTTTCATTCATGTTAAGTTGATTACAAGTGTATAGCCATCAAAAGGATCTGAGATTGTTTAAATAAGTCTCCTATGTTGATGAATTTGATAAACTTTGAGTTAATTTGTGTTAAATCTCTAGCAATTTTGTGTTTATTTCATTTCAAAATGTCTGCAAGTAGTTGTTCTAGTTCCTATTGCAATCTTGTATCAAAATCCATCTGAATCACATAGGTCTTAATCCTTGTGATAGTTTAGTGGCATCTACAATTTTATTTTCTAGAAGAGCTTTCATCTGGGAATGAAATAAATGATTTAAAATCACTTTTCTTTCATCTGTTGACAGAGATTGTTTGTAAGCTTTTGGGTGTACCTTAGACGTGATTTATCTTAGATTTTGATGTTTTATTGGGTTTTCTAACTTGAGCCTTCATGCTAGAATCTAAATTATTGTGTGAAAAGGTGCAAATTTGGGCCTCCATTGATGCACATCTTTTGGTTGAAGGAATTTTAAAATATTTTAAAGATTTCTTTTATTAAAGTTCTCCATTTTCGTGAAGTTCCTCAAGGATCTGGAAAATTCCAATCTATCTTGTTGAACTCCCACCCAAAAAATCATTCAAAACAACTAATGCTACCCCAAACTACCCCTATTTTGACCTATATACCCACAAAAGATCAAAATCCAGTTGCTAAAGTATGCAAAAGCAGATTAGGAATTCAAAATGTCATCATTAACCCTTGTCTTGCATTGAAGGTATCTCCATAATATGGAAGTAAAAACTTTGAAAGTCAGATTTGGAGTGTTGATCATATTTTCCCAAGGCCCTTTTCGTACTATTTTCACAAATTGAGGGATATCTTCATCTCCTTCACCATTTGAGGGTTACAAAATAGGTTTTCTTACATTGGTTGAAAGGCACAACCTAAAATAGTTAGGACAAGATCAAGTCCTATTTGAGTTCTATTCATCTCTCCACAAATCTGAGTGCCGGTTAGATCATATCCTGGCTAAAAATGACACACACCATGATCGATATGTCTTTAATCTACATGTCATATCTTTGATCTGCTTTCAGATTGAAAAGGAGAAAAATATTGGGTACAAACACCAGTGGCACCATTTCTGAGGACATTCTTAGTTCAATCTTATCCACATGCATACATATTTGAGATATTTGAATGCATATCAAACCCTAGTAATGTTTCTTACAAGTTATGTCTACAAAAAAATTGTTAAAGCATCATTCTATACTCATATTTTTAAGGTGTATGCCAAGGTTTCAAACTTTTTCTGTAATTTTATCGGTTTCGAGTAGTAGTTGCACTTCATTTGCATTTATGGTTGATAAATTCAAGAAAAAGGAAGGTCTGATCTATAAATTTTGGAAAGATTTTATGTTTTGATAGGTATTTGACAAAGTATTTTAGTGCATTTAAACAACTAAGGTGAAAGTCCTTAGTGGAAAATCCATACTATTTTTATCTTGATAACTACCAGTGTCTTAGCTTTCTGTCATTTATTTTTGTGTTGCTAATCTTTACAAAACTGGAAGGAAGAAGATCTCTCTTCATTAAAGACTCTGATAAGAAGTTGTTTTCAGATTCAAGGAACTCAAAGTTAGAAGGGAGAAGAGTTTGGAAGGTGGTTGGAGAGTAGAGCTCAAGGAAGGAGGTTCCCTTTCTTGGACTTGAGATAAATTAGCTTGTCATTGAGGACTGCAGTTCTTCTTTAGATAGATCTAAATCAGATAGTCCTCTTGAAAATTTACATTCTCCATCTGGAGAGGGACCTTCATTTGTCTTTGAAAATCTTACTCCTCATTCTACCCCTATTTATTTGAAATCTGCTAGAGTTTATCAAGAAGCTGATCATATAGGGGATATCCATTTTGAAGATTACATTTCTATTCCCCAGACACCTCTCACTCCTCATCATTATGTTTCTCCTCCAAGATCACCACCTCAAAACAATATGGCTCAGCCTAGACCTCCATTTGTTGTTAACACCTTTGGTCCTATACAATTTATAGGAATGGATGGTTACCCAAATGTTGTCCCTCAAGATGTCAAGAATAGGTTACCAAAGTTCCAAGATACAATGCAATAATTGGTGATCGGTAGCTAAAACATTTTATTAACATGATGGAGGACTTTGAGATTGAGCATGAAGATTTCTATGTCAAATTGTTCATTCATACACTAGAAGAGGATGCAAGGGATTGGTACAAGGCTCTTCATGATAATTCTATTGATTCTTGGATTGAGATGAAAAATGCATTTAGGTTGTAATATGGTGACAAAACTGATCCTAGGTTTCTATTGTCTAAATTTGAAAATATCAAGAAGAACCCCAATGAATCATTGCATCACTTTAACACAATATTTAACAAGACATTGAGGAGGCTGCATGTTAATTTGATGCCATGTGATGAGTCTTGTTTAATAAAATATGAAGATGCATTTGACAAGAAAGTAGCCTATTACCTAAGAGACAAGAACCCTACCAATTTAAGGCAGGCCTTTACCATGGCACTGCAAATTGAAAATAACATTAAGGCCATTGGAAAAACTCTCAAGAGGGATGGTGTAAAGTTGATAAACCCTGAAAAAACTCAAGCTAGAAAGGGTGCTGATTTGGAGGAGTTGTAAAAACTTTGGCAAGGGTCACAAAGAAATCTTATACAAATTAGCCCGAGTAGAGAAGGGAATTGGGAAGACTTCACAAGGTCAATATAAAGTACAAAACCATGAAAAAATTCCAGTCATCTAAGGAGTGATCATAGATCTGATGATAGAGGGAAAGGACCCATGGGGTCTATAAATAGACATCCTCAAGCACGTGAAGGAAGAGTGTTACTTGATCCCTAAGCGCTAGGGTTCTGTTGTTGAAGAATTTTCTGATATTGATTGGTGTGATAGGTGTTTTCTACCCCATCCTCCATGTGAAGGGGACCAACAAGATGGTGAAGATAATAATGATGATGGTACTGATGATGATATCTGTATGGTTGGCTGTTCTTCAAGCTCACAAGAAGGAACAACATTAACTGAGGTAATAAGTGCAAGGACAACTACAAGTTTTTGGGATTGCATCAAATGGGTATAAATCCTTCTTCCCTCTCATACTCTTGAATTTGATGTAGTGAAACCTTTTGAAATTTCTAACAATGAATTTGAATACTTAAGAGCATTGATGATTAAGAAGTATGATGGCGGTATCCCTTCGGAGGAAGATAGGTAATCGTTAATGAATGTTGTTGTCGCTCAAGAGAAAGAGTATAACACTAGGAGCAAGGTTGTTAAGGGAGTTGGGCCTCAAGCCAAACTTAAAACACCCTTGCTTACAAGTATTCCCAAATAAGCTCCTAAAAGAGAAACCCCTTCCAAAAGCTCTGTTGTCCCAAGTAAAATTTACATTCCTCCTCATGCCCAAGCTGCCAAGAATCCCATGCCACCTAATGAATCTACTGTCTCCATTCCAATGTTGCCTTGCCAAAGAGTGTTCCATATGACATAGCCCAGGTATTGATCCAAATCATAGTGAGTGTTCCAATCATGGAGTTTTTTAGGATTCTTGAGCACAAGAAGAGAGCATTTGAGTACTTGTTATTGAAAGAGGAGAAGAGTACCCCAAGAAAAAATGTAAACATTGTTGAAATTCCTCCTCAAATCATTACAAACCTTGAAACACCACCAGCATTAGAGGATCTTGGAGAAAAACCTGAGGTATACTTGGGGACATCCTTGGTTGATTCATAATTAAATGTTGATCCATTCTTTACAACTTTGATCATAAAGGATAGACTACTCCACAATTGTTTGTTTGATTGGTGCATCATGCAATGTCATGCCTCTACAAGTCATGAATGAGTTGGATATCAAAGTGACAAAATCCTATGGAAAATGTACTACCATGGAATCAAGAGAAGTTCTGGTAGTTGGTTGTGTGAAGGGTTTGGTGGTACAACTTGCAGCCTATCTGGGTAAGAATTTGAAACTTGATGTTGTGATTGTTGATTGCCATGCGAAACAGGGTATGCTTTTGTCAACAAATTGGGCTACAAGTATTGGTGGGACTGTTCAAATGGACATGTATTTTTCCACTATTCCCATTGAAGGAAGCCTTGTTAAGCTCTATGGAGAAAATAAAATGTTACACCTTATTGAAGATCCCAACAATGCTTCCTATAAGGTGTTGTTTGCTAATGTAGATGTTGATAACTTTGTTGGGTTTACTGATGGAAAAGAACACAAGATGGACCAGTCAAAGTGTCTTGAATAGGTAGGTTCTCCTTGGACCTTGCTATTTGATGGAGCTTGCTCCAAATTTGGAAATGGTGTTAGTATAATTCTGATTTCTCCTAGCTTGGAAGAGTTTATTTTTTCCTTCAAGCTTAATTTTGAATGTACTAACAAAATTGCTGAGTATGAAGCCTTGTTGTTGGGTCTAAGAATTGCATGGAAGTATGGTGTCAAGGAAATCATTGCAAAAGGAGATTCAGAGCTAGTTGTCAAACAAATAAGAAAACTATATGCTACAAAAAATCAACGGATGAAATAGTACAAACATGCAGTTTGGGATCTAATTGAGATGTTTGATTCCTTCAACATTGTGCATCATGATAGAAGTTTCAATGCTACTACTAAAAATTTGGTAGTGTTGGGGTCAAGATTTGGAAATTGCACCATTTCACCTTATTGTGAGTACAATATTGAAGTGTTAACTAGGCCAGCTGTCCCTAACAACATCAATCATTGGCAAGTGTTTAATGATGATGCTCAAGTGCAAAGGTCATTACAAAGTCAAGTTGAGTTTTTAGATCAGAATATTGATTGGGAAAAAATGGTGTGTGTGACTGAAGGAATAGAGACTTTGTTTGGAAAGGATATTATCCAATTGAAAACTAACACCATTCCTAGAGGTCTTGTTGCACTTGAGTCAATTTTTGACAATGTTGATTGCATCATCAATAGAAACATGTCTGCCTTAAGGGATGTGGAAGAGAATAACTTGGGCACTAATGATAAACTAAGAACATTTTGGTTGGGTAGCAATCTAAACAAAGAGGAAAAACAGTCCTATGTTCAACTATTGAAGAAATATCAAGACTGTCTAGCTTGGTCTTATTCAGAGCTGAAAGCATATAGAGAGGACTTGTTTCAACATGAGATTCCTCTTAAAACAAATTCCAAACCCTTTAGAAAAAATAAAAGGAAAATTAATACACTCCTCTCCATGAAAATGCAAGATGAATTAAAGAAACTAAAAGAGGGAGGGATCATTCAGCCCACAAGGTATTCATCTTAGGTTGCAAACCTTGTGCTAGTCAAAAAGAAAAATGGAGATATCAGACTTTGTGTAGACTTCAGAAATCTAAATAGAGCTTCATTGAAAGACAATTATCCTTTGCCAAATATGGAAAACATGTTGCAGTTAGTGACTGGATTTGAATTGTTGTCCACCTTGGATGGTTTCTTGGCTACAATCAAGTTATTGTCAATGAGTCAGAAAGATTTAAAACTACCTTTACCACTCCTTGGGGAACATATGTCTATGTAAAAATTCCTTTTGGTCTCATGAATGTTGGATCTACCTTCCAAAGAGCAATGGAGTTTTCTTTTACTGGTGACATAAATGACTTCATTGAAGTTTATTAGGATTATGTGACTATGTTTTCAAGGAGAAAAAAAGATCACTTTCCACACTTGGAAAGAATGTTGATCAAATGTAGAGAATATGGAAAAGTTTCTTGGTCATATTGTTTCAAAGGCTGGTGTCATGATTGACCCTGAGAGGGTAGAAGAAATCAGCAAGGTTCCAATTCCAAGAACAAAGAAGGGCATCCAATCCTTCTTTGGGAAGATCAATTTCATTAGAAGGTTTGTGTCTAATTTTGTTGAATTGACTCTTCCTATTACATGCATGTTAAAGAAAGAACAAGTTATCAAATGGGAGGAGGTTGTTATTCAGGATTTTGAAGGAATCAAAGAAGCATTGAAACATGCATCTGTCTTAGCTTGATTCTACAATTACAAGAAGCCTTTAGAAATCTTCTCCTTTTCCTCTAAAAATACCATTGCATTTGTTTTGTTGCAAAAGGATGAAGATGGGGTTGAGAGGCTTATTTCCTTATTTAGAAAGGCTTTACAAGTTGCTAAGTTAAAGTACATAATCATGGAAAAACAAACATTTTATTTGGTGAAAGCAAAAAAAAAATTCAAGCCTTATATCTTAAGTTCAAAAGTTGTTGCTTATGTTCCCCACACCATGGTAAAATCACATCTTATCAGAGATGGAGATCTCAAGAAAAATATGTAGAGGGGTGAAAAATTGCAGGAATATGACATGTCCAAAACACAAAGTTGGTGAAAGGTTTTGGTCTTGCTAAGCTCATGGTGAGAGCAACTTGTAGACTGTGGAAGTGAATGTAGTAGAGGAAGAAAGGGAAGATGTTATTGAGAAGTTGGTAAGTTTTGAGTGGTACAAGGATATAATTTTTTACCTCAGACACATATGCTGCCCTGATCATTTGAATAAAAATTAGAAAAGAGCCCTCAAACTTGCTTCTCAAAAATACATCATCAATAACTTTGGGCTGGCTTAGAAGAGCCACGATGGTGTCCTCTTGAAATGTATAACTGAAGATGAAGCTCCCAAAATAGTTGGTTATGTCCATGGGGAATTTTGTGGAGGAAACTTTGTTGGAAGGGTTACAACACACAAAAATTTGAGATCTAGTTATTTGTGGCCTACTCTTTTAAAGATGCAACCATCTTTGGTTAGAAAATGTGAAAGTTGCCAACATTTCTCTGGAAGAATGAAGCTTGAGGATCCCTTCCTTTACATCCTCTATAAATTGAATCTCCTTTCAAATAATGTCGAATAGACTTCATTGGTGATATTTTAAACCCTTGTAGTGACGGACATAATTGGATCCTTGTAGCCACAAATTACTTCACCAAGTGGGTAGAAGTAATCCCCACCAAGAAAGAAACACACCAAGTTGTTATGGAAATATTGTTGAATAACATCAGATGTAGATTTGGTGTGCCAGTAAATATTGTTTCTGATAATTCCATGTGTTTTAGATCTAAGCCCTTGATGGTAATGTGCAAGGAGTATGGAATCGATCGACTTATGCTTCAAACTATAACCTTAAAGGGAATGGACAAGTTAATTCCAACAATAAGAACTTGTTGAAGATCATTAGGAGAACCTTGGAGTTGAACAAGAGAAAATGGGGTGAAAAAATGAAATTTACAATTTGGGTTGATAGAATCACTTCTAAGAGAGCTATTAGTAAGAGCCCATTTGAGTTGGTGTATGGAACTTGTTGGTGACATTTTGAGCTTGCACCATGTTTCCCTAAGTTTCCAAATTTGTATGTGCTAAAATAAAAATTATCCATTGATTTGATAGTCTGTAATTCTTCCCCTCCACTTGAAATGCTTTAAAATGCTCACAAACTTGTTGTTTTACCATAATTTGAAAGAATAATCCAAGTTTGCCCTTTTCTGTGCCCTAGTTTTTCCAATTTTGTGGGCTATGTCATTTTTCCCTTTGTCCAGATCATGGAAAAATCAAAATTAATCAAATCATACTTGTGTGCAATTCAAAATCCTATCCCAAGGTCGAAAATGTTCGGAAATCATGCTTGATTGATTGAGAATAAAAATTTGTCATCCTTGGCAAAAGAATTGAATTCTAGGGCATCCCTAAATTTTTTACATTTTGTGAGTCATACGGGCATCATTTTCCCATCAAATTCATCCTTAGAAGGTATTGGAAATGTGGCAGGTTTTCATTGGCCGAGGTTGGGCGGGGAAGTGTTGTAACTTTTCATTTTTCACCTTTTTTACAAATGGGGCATTTTCGAGCCCAGAACTTGTTTTTTCCAATTTTGCCTATGTGGCATGGTCTTATTAGCGGGGGATGGCATGGCGGTCAGATTCCTTGGAATTTTTAGAATTTACTTTGTGAAAATTTCAAAATTCAAAAATTGGCTCGAAACCCCACAAATCGGGAGTGGACACATGTCCATAAAAGACCAAAGGCAAAGGAGCATGCCAAGGGGGACTTAGAGTTTTTAGCTCTAATTCTCTAAAGTTTCAAAATAAGTTTTATCCCTGCTCCAATCAGAGGAGGACACATGGCAACATGGTAGGGCAAGGTGAGTTGGCGAGCGGTGGAGGCAAGAAGGAAATTTTTCCCTTATGTAAAAAGAAGGCTTAAAAGTAAAAGTTTGGAGCGTGGCCCCGTGGCCAATCATAGGTGGACACGTGTCCAACAAGGTCAGAGGGAAGTGTGGGCCATGGAGGGAAAAGAGGATTTTTCCTTTTTCACAAAAGGGTTCGGAATCAAAATTTGAGCGCTGGCCCACAACGAATCACAAGGAGACACGTGGTGAGGGAGACAGCGAAGGTGTGGGCCCGTGGGGAAAAAAGTGAAAAATTTTCAATTTTCCAAAAAAGGTAAAAATGTGTAGAATTGAAGTGTGATCCCAATGGGACCCACCATATGCCACGTGTCGGCTTCAAATTTCAAGGCAGAGGAGTGGAGAAAAAAGTCAAATTTTTCTATTTTTTCAAAAAATGTGGAAAAGTAAAACCGAGCCTAAATTTGTTTCCAATAATTTTTTGCCACATGTCCGACCTTATCCAAAAATTAAAAAGGTAACTATAGCTTATTTTTGAGCCCTCATCTTCCACATGGAGGGCTAGGATTAAAATTTGATGGATAAGATCGACGGTTGTTGTGCATCCATTTGTTTTGATAACCATGGGAGCTCCAAGAAGCTTGGAATCATGATTTTTGCATCAAAATTCATCAAATTTCTATTGATTTTGTGTCATCTTGGCTTTCTAGGATCATTGGCATCACTTTTATGGCTTAATTCGTTGATTTGAGGTGTTTTTGTAATAAATTTTTACTCAACCCGAGTAAGCACATGGAGTGTCAAATTGAAAGTTACAGAGGTTGTTTTAAAAGGTGAAATGATGAATGGAAAGGCATCTGCATGCCTTGATAATTGAAAACATGCCTCCAGGAAGGATAATGATTTGGATATTTGCAATGATTTTCCATTTTAGAAACACCTGACAACTCTCCTTGCAAATTTGTTAAATGTTATTTTTAGTGAATCATGAAAATTTGTTGTAATAGAATTGATCCTTGGCATATTATTTTCTTGGGAAAGAAGGATCAAATCTGGCAAGATATATATAATAAATGTTTTTGAGACATGCAAGGTGTGGGGAAAAATTGAAAATCACGAGAAAATTATGGGAAAGGGCTCATCTTCTGAGAAACCCACCAAAGAAATAGGATAATTTCTTCTATGTTGGATCTTCATGTATGTGAGTTGGTTACAAGTGTATAGCCATCACATAGCTCTAAGATTGTTCATGAAACTCTCCCCTGCTGATGAATCTAACAAGATTTTGAGTTAATCTATGTTTTTCTAGGAAATATGGTGTCTGTTATTATTTTTAAATTCCTACAAATAGTTTTCATTATTCTTGTTGCAATCTTGCATTGGAAGTCTTTAGAAATCACACAAGATCTCCATTTCTTGTTGATAGTTTAGTGTCATTTGCAATCTCATATTTGTAAGAGCCTTCATTTGATAAGGAGATAAACAAATTTAAAATCACTTTAGCTTCCTTGACTATAGAGATTACTTGTAAGCCTTTGGGGGCACCTTAGGCGTGGTTTGATCAAGGATTTTTGTGTTTAATTGAGTTCTTTACTTCAAGATTTTGTGGTGAGTTCTCAAATATTGTGTGAAGAGTGCTACCTAGGCTTCCATTTATGCCTCTTCTAGTTGAAAGAATCTCCTAATTATTTGAAGCATTTTATCTGATAGTTGTTTCAAGTATTATAGAGGTTGTCAAATATCTGATATATCCCAGTTTGACTCATCAATACCCCACAAAAAGCATTCTAAACAACCCATCCTACCCCATACTACCCCTGCATTGCATTGTGTGTAAACAATATAATACAATCCATTTACAAAAATGTACAAAGAAAATCAGGATCATACAATGTCTTCAAGAACACTTGCCTTGCATTGAAAATATCTCCATGATCCGGGAGTGACAACTTGTGAAATTCAGATTTGGAGTTTTGATCATATTTTCCCAATGCTTATTCATACGATTTGCATAAATTGAGGGATATATTCATCTCCTTCACCATTTGGGGGTGACAATATAGGTTCTCTTACCCATGTTGAAAAGGCACAACCTAAAATAGTGAGGGTCGATGAAATCTTCAAAGTGCTATCCATCTCTCCACAAATCTAAGTGCCAGTTAGATCACCTCCATAGTTACAAAATGAAAAACATCATGATCTATCTAACTTCAAGCTTCATGACATATCTCGATCTTTGCTCGGACTAAAAACGAGAAAAAATTTGTGTACCAACACCTTCTAGCTTTATTCTTTGGGAGTTCTTGTAATTTCTTGGTGTTTTTGAAGTGTTTGAAGAGTTTGAGAATTTGTGTATTTAGATATTTGAGATACTACATCATTAGAATATCATTCTATACTTTATATCTTCAATTTTTAAACAAGGGTTTCAAGTTTTGTCCACCCTTTTTCATTTCCCCAGCAGTTTATACACTTTGGTTGCATTGTGATTGATCTATCTAAGAAGAAGGTCTTATTTATAAGGCTTTGCAAAAATTTAGTGCTAGAAAACATTTGACAGATTCCTTTAGTGCATTTTCACAACTAAGGTGAAAGTACTTAGTGGCGAATGCATGCTGATTTGATATTGAAAGTACCGGTTGTCTTATGTTTTGTCATTTATTATTTGTTACTCAAATCTATAAAAGCTGGAAGGAAGAAGATATCTCTTCATCAAGGACTCTACTATGAAGTTGTTTACAAATTCAAGAAACTCGAGCTAGAGGGACGAAAAGTGTGGAAAGTGGTTGGAGACTTGACTACAAGAAAGGAGATCCCTATTGTTGAGTTTGAAAGTGAACAACCTGTTATTGAGGACTACAATTCTTCTTCAAGTGGATCGATTCAGACAATCCTATTGCTGATTTGAATTCTCCATCGGGTGAGGGACCTTCTTGTGCATTTGAAAGGCTTGATCGTAAATTTGTTCTTGTATTTTCTAAATTTTCTAGATATCATCAAGAAGGCGAGCCCTTAAGAGAGATTTGTTTTGAAGTTTTCATTCCCATTCCATAAATATCTTTGACTCCTCATAAGCTTGTTTCACCTCCAAGATCGCCCCCACAAAATAGCATGGCTCATCCTCCACCGAGACCCCATTTTATGTTAACACCTTTGGTCCCATCGATTTCAAAGGAATGGTTGGACATCCAAATGCTGTCCCACAAGATGTCGAAATAGGTTGCCAAAATTCCAGGGTAACAATGTTATTACCAATGATCAACATCTTAGACTTTTTGATAATATGATGGAATATTTTGAGATAGATTTTGAGGATGTGTATGTCAAATTTTTATTCATACACTAGAAGAAGATGTTAGGGATTGTTACAAGGATCTACCTGATAATTCTATTGATTCATGGACTGAAATGAAAATGCATTTAGGTTTGCAATATGGTGACAAGACTGATCCTAGATTTCTTTTATCCGAGTTTGAGAATATCAAGAAGAACCCTAATGAATAAATCTATGAATTTAACACAAAGTTTAAGAAAACTTTGAGAAGGCTTCATGTTAATTTGAGGCCTTGTGATGAATCTTGTTTAATCAAACATGCAGATGCATTTGATAAGAAGGAAGCCTATTACCTAAGAGATAAGAACCCAACCAATCTAAGACAATCTTTCACCGTGGCAATTCAAATTGAGAACAATATCAAAGTAATTTGGAAACCTCTCAAGAGAGATGGTGTAAAATTGATAAAATCTAAAAACCTCAAGCTAGCAAAGGTGTTGATTTAGAAGAGTTTGTGAAAACTTTGGCGAGGGGCATGTTAAAGAAATCTCATACAAGTTGGCAAGAGTGAGAAGGGAATTGGGCAGACTTCACAAGGTCAACCTAGACAACAAGCACAAGATAGATTTTTCAATCACCATAGGAATGAGCAGATGTTTGATGACAAAGGTAAAGGGCCGGTTGGATCTACAAATAGACATTCTCAAGCACATGAAGGATGAGTGTTGCCTGATCCCTTAACTGCTAGGGTTGTTTTCATTGAAGAGGTTATTGATATTGATTGGTGTGATAGGTGTTTTCTACCCCATCCTCCATGTGAAGTGGACCATCAAGAAGGTGAAGCTAATAATGATCATGGTACTAATGATGATATTTGCATGATGGGATGTTCTTTAAGCTCACAGGGAGGAGCAACATGTAGTGAAGTAATAAGTGCTAGGACAGCTGCAAATTTTGGGATTGCATCAAATGGTTAAAAATATCTTGACCCCCTCATGCTCTTGAAGTTGATGTAGTGCAAGCTTTTGAAATTCCTAACAATGAATTTGAATACTTAAGAGATTTGATGATTAAGAAGTATGATGGTGGTATACCTTTGGAGGAATATAGACAATTGTTGATGAATGTTGTTATAGTTCAAGAGAAATATTATAACACTAGAAGAAAATTTGTTAAAGGAAGTGGGCCTCAAGCCAAACCTAAAACACCCTTCCTCACAAGAATTCCAAAAGAAGTTCTAGGAAAGAAACACTTGCTAAAAAAATTCTTTCCCAAACCAAAATTACAGTCCTCCTATTGCCCAAGCTACCAAAAATCCACTTTGCCATCTAATGAATCTTCTTGTCTCCCTTCCAATGTTTTTTTGCCAAAGAGTGTCCCCTATGACATAGCCCAAGTATTGATCCAAATTAAAGTCAGTGTTCCAATCATTGAGTTTCTTAGAACTCCTAAGCATAAGAAGAGAGAATTGCGTACTTGGGATTGAAAGAAGAAAAAGGTTACTCTAGGCAAAAATGTAAATGTCGTTGAAAATCCACCTCAGATCATTTTTGACCTTGGAACACCACCACAAGTAGAAGATCTTGGAGGGACACGAGGTATATTTGGGGACATCTTTGGTTGATTCCCAATTGAGTTTTGATCCATTCTTCACAACTTTGATCATAAAGGATAAACTACTTCATAATTGTATGTTTAATTTTGGTGCATCATGTAATGTCATGCCTCTAGAAGTCATGAATGAGTTGGACATCAAAGTGAAAACATCCTATCGAAAGTGTACTACCATGGAATCAAGAGAAGTGTTGGTTGTTGGTTGTGTGAAAGGTTTGGTAGTGTAGCTTGCATCTTATCCAGGAGGAATTTAAAATTGGATGTTGTGATTGTTGATTGCCCTACCGAATGGGGTATGCTTTCAAGAAAATGGGCTACAAGTGTTGGTTATAGTGTTCGAGATGGACATGTCTTTTGCCACCATTCCAATTTAGGGAATCCTTGTTAAACTTTATGGTGAGAAGAAGATGTTACACCTAATTGAGGATCCCAACAATGGTTCTTATGAAGTATTATTTGTTGATGTTGATGCTGAGAATTTTATTGGTTTTGCTGATGGAAAAGAACACAAAATGGATCAGTCAAAGTGTCTTGAGTAGGTATGTTCTCCTTGGACCTTGCTATTTGATGGAGCTTGCTCCAAATTTGGAAATGGTGCTGGTGTAATTCTGATTTCTCCTATATTGGAAGAATTTGTTTTTTCTTTCAAGCTTAATTTTGAATGTACTAACAACATTGCTGAGTATGAAGCCTTGTTGTTGGGTCTAAGAATTTCATGGAAGTATGGTGTCAAGGACATCATTACAAAGGGAGATTCAGAGTTAGTTGTCAAACAAATAAGAAAATTGTATGCTACAAAAAATCTAGTGGATGAAGCAGTATAAGCATGCAGTTTGGGATCTAATTGAAATGTTTGATTCTTTCAATATTGTGCATCATGACAAAATTTTGAATGTTGTTGCTAAAAATTTGGTAGTTTTGGGGTCAAGATTTGGAGTTTGCACCGTCTCACCTTATTGTGATTACAATGTTGAAGTGTTGACTAGGCCAGCTATCCCTGACAACATCAAGAATTGGAAAGTGTTTGATGATTATTATCAAGTGCTTAGGTTATTGAAAAACCAAGGTGAGTTTGAAAATCAAAATATTGATTGGGATCCAATGGCATGCATGAATGAAGGAAAAGAAACCTTTTTGAGAAAGACATCATCCAATTGAAAACAAACACCATTCCTAGAGGTCTTGTGGCACTTGAGTCAAATTTTAACAATGTTGATTGCATCATAAATAGAAACATGTATGCCTCAAGGGATGTGGAGGGGCATAAATTGGGCAATCGATGGTAAACCAAGGAAGATTTGGTTGGGAAAAATTTAAGTAAAGAGGAAAACTTTACTTTGTGAAAATTTTGAAAGTCAAAAATTGGCCCGAAACCCGCAGCCAATCGGGAGTGGACACGTGTCCATAAAAGACTAAAGGCGGAGGAGCAGACTTAGGGGGGACTTAGAGTTTTCTAGCTCTAATTCTCTAAAGGTTCAAAATAAGTTTCAGCCCCATTCTAATCAGAGGAGGACACATGGCGAACGGTAGGGCAAGGCGGGTTCAGGGTGGAGGAGGTAGAAAGGAAATTTTTCCCTTTTGCAAAAAGAAGGCTTAAAATTAAAAGTTTGGAGTGCAGCCCCATGGCCAATCACAGGTGGACACGTGTCCAACAGGGTTAGAGGGAAGTGCAGTCAAGAGGGAAAAGGGGATTTTTTCCCTTTTTCACAAAAGGGTTTAATCAAAATTTGGAGTGCTTGCCTCAGTAGCGAATAACAAGAAGACATGTGGCGAGGAGAAATCGGAGGTGCGGGACCGTGCGGCAAAAGGTGAAAATTTTCCAATTTTCCAAAAAAAGGTCAAAATATCTAGAATTGAAGCGCAATCCCAATGGGACCCACCATATGCCACGTGTCGGCTCTAAATTTCAAGGGCGGAGGAGTGGAGAAAAAAGTCAAAATTTTCCATTCTTTCAAAAAATGTGGAAAAGTAAAAATGAGCTCGAATTTGTTTCCAATCAGTTTTTGCCACGTGTCCGCCATTATCCAAAAATTAAAAAGTTAACTCAAGCTTATTTTCAAGCCCTCATCTTCCACATGGAGGCCAGGATTAAAATTTGAGGGATAAGATCGAGGGTTGTTGTGCATCCATTTGTTTTGACCACCATGGGAGCTCCAAGAAGCTTGGAATCATGATTTCGCATCAAAATTCATCAAATTTATAGTGATTTTGTGTCGTTGTGGCCTTCTAGGATCATTGGCATCACTTTCATGGCTTAATTCTTTGATTTGAGGTGTTTTTGTAATAAATTTTTACTCAGCCCGAGCAAGCACGTGGAATGTCAAATTGAAAGTTTGAGAGGTTGTTTTAAAAGGTGAAATGATGAATGGAAAGGCATCTACATGCCTTGATGATGAAAAACATGCCTCCAGGAAGGATAATGATCCAGATATTTGTAATGATTCACCATTTTAGAAAAACCTAGCAACTCTCATTGCAAATTTGTTAAATGTCATTTTCAATTAATCATGAAGAATTTTTATAACAACATTGATCCTTGGTATATTCTTTTCTTGGGAAAGAAGGATCAAATGTGGCAAGAGATATATAATGCATGTTTTGAGACATGCAAGGGGTCGGGAAAAAATTGAAAATCACGAGCAAATTTTGAGAAAAGGCTCATCTTCTGAGAAACCCACCAAAGAAATAGGATAATTTCTTTTGTGTTGGATCTTCATGTATGTGAGTTGGTTACAAGTGTATAGCCATCACACAGCTCTGAGATTGTTCATGAAACTCTCCCCTGCTGATGAATCTAACAAGATTTTGAGTTAATTTGTGTTTTTCTAGGCAATATGGTGTCTGTTATCATTTTTAAATGCCTACAAATAGTTTTCATTGTTCTTGTTACAATCTTACATTGGAAGTCTTTAGAAATCACATAGGATCTCCATTTATTGTTGATAGTTTAATGGCATTTGCAATCTCATTTTCAGAAGAGCCTTCATTTGATAAGGAAATAAACAAATTTAAAATCACTTTACCTTCTTTGACTACAAAGATTTCTTGTAAGCCTTTGGGGCCACCTTAAGCATGGTTTGATCAAGGATTTTTGTGTTTAATTGAGTTCTTTACTTCAATATTTTGTGGTGAGTTCTCAAATATTGTGTGAAGAGTGCTACCTCGGATTCCATTTATGCCTCTTCTAGTTGAAAGAATGTTCATATTATTTAAAGCATTTTATCTAATAGTTGTTTCAATTATTATAGAGGTTATCAAAGATCTGATATATCCCTGGTTTGTCTCATCAATATGCCACCAAAAATCATTCTAAACAACCCATCCTACCCCATACTACCATTGCATTGCATTGTGTGTCAACAAAAGAATACAATCCATTTACAAAAATGCACAAAGAAAATCAGGATCATACAATGTCTTCATAACCCTTGCCTTGCATTGAAAATATCTCCATGATCTGGGAGTGACAACTTGTGAAAGTCATATTTGGAGTGTTGATCATATTTTTCCAAGGCCTTTTCATACTATTTGCATAAATTGAGGGATATATTCATCTCTTTCACCATTTGGGGGTTAAAATATAGGTTCTCTTACCTTGGTTGAAAAGGCACAACCTAAAATAGTGAGGGTCAGATGAAATCCTTTCAAAGTGATATCCATCTCTCCAAAAATCTGAGTGCCAGTTAGATCACCTCCCCATCTACAAAAAAAAAACAAATCATGATCCATATGACTTCAAGCTTCATGCCACATCTTTGATGCTTCTCGAGAATGAAAAGGATAAAAAATTTGGGTACCAAAAGAAGTCAAGCTCTCCGCCCTTACATCTACAATTATCTTCATTTCGGTTTGTTTAACAACTTGAAGATCAAGATTTCAGTCCATATGAAGCAAGGATTAATTAGATTGTTGTGCTAGATGAAGAAAGAAGAGCATCCCACCAAAGGCATGTCATATTTAGAGAGAAGTTGAAGAGGTTGTTTGAAAAGAAGGTCACTCCTAGGGCTTTTAATGTTGGAGATCTAGTTTTTTGTCGGATAGCGAGGCATGAAGATAAGGGAACACATGGTAAATTTGATGCATTATGGATGGGCCCTTACTCCATTGATATTAGAATTGGTGAAAATATCTTTTTCTTAAGGACTTAGATGGGGAATTACTTGAACTACCTATTAATGGCAGGCATCGAAGCATTTATTGGATTAATCCCCAAATTTGAGGTATGTAGTACTTGTATAGTGTATAATGTTTGGATTTTGCTATATTTTTGGTGTTTTGTCATTAGCGTGGTTTGCCTTGGTGTGTGGTAGCCATTTTTGTCGGTTTCTTAGCTGGTTTTGGGTGGCTTTAGCTCATGACTTCGTTTTCCCAACGGATTATTTTGGCACTTGGTCTACTTTTGTTCTTGTGGCAAACATTGGGAGTGCCCATCCTCGAGTAGGAACCAATGTTGGTGCCCATTTTGATCCTCTACTATTTTTCCATGTTTCCCCTTTGCTCTTTGTGCTGTGAAACATTTTTTCCTCATGAAATTGATGATGTGAAGTTGTAGCTCCATTCTTGTGCATTGGATTGTTTGCAAATTCATTACCTTTCCCTAATTTGCTAAGGAGAAGTGTGTTTTTGCCTTGTTTCTGAGAAAAAATTGTTTTAGATTCTCCCATCCTTTGCATTTGGTGAAAAAACAACTTGTATCTACCTTTGAATGCTTTGAGTTGTTCGTTTTTTCTCATTTTGCACCATTTTGAAGGAATCTATAAGTTTTCCCTACTTTTTCTGTTCAAACGCCTCTTCCATTTTTCTGTGTTTTCTCCGGCCTTTGGAGCTCAAAATTGTTTGTTTTATAAATATTTGCACTCAAATATCTATTGTGATGGTCGTAAATTGCCTAAATACACTTTCCATTTATCTTTTGATCGAAAAATTCTTCACCCACAAAGAAAAAAATGATTCTAGGGTTCTTGGCAATTTCTACGTTTTTGAGTGTCATACGGGCATCCTTTGCCCATCAAATTATAGCTCACATACTTTTGCATACATGGCCATTTGTAATTGGACAAGGATCAGCGGGTCATTTCTAAAAAAATTAACATTTTTGTGTTATGGAAAAATGTGCAAGTTGCCCACGCATCTCCGTAAGCCCAGAGGAGGACACGTGGCAGGTAGGAAGATGGAAACGTGGAGGAGTTTGATACTTATAGGGCTTTGGTGAAAAAGGGTTAAAGTATAAAATTGGACCACAAACTCATAACCAATGGTATGAATAAACATGTTAGAATCAGAGAATAGGGCGGAGCAGCGGATATCTGGGAAAGTTTAAGATTTTTTAAGTTTTTCCTAAAAGGGTTAAAGTCTTAAAAGAAGGCGCCGCCCAAACAAAGAAGAAAATTAAAGGCTTGCACGGTCGGCGGGCCCCTTTGGAGGAAAGAAGGAAATGTTTCCTTTTTGGAAAAATGAGTTAAAGTGATAATTTGAAGCATGGCTCTGTAATGAATCGAGGGCGACACATGGTAGGGACCGAACCCAGAACTATGGGCCCATGGGGAAAAAAATGGAAATTTTGCCTTTTGGCAAAATAGGTATAAAATGAAATTTTGGAGCGCAGTCTACTAGGACGCATATCGGGAAGCGAGAGGCGGACATGCGGGGATATTTTGTGAAAAATTCTTTTTCCAAAAATGGTGGAAATGTGTAGAATCGAGCTATGATTCCGTTGGGACCCCAATTGGGAAAAGTGTCAAGCTCATTTTCAAATTGTTAAAATGTCAAAAAGTGATCCCAAGCCCACTTCTAATTACATTGTGACATGTGGAGGGCTCAAATTAAAGGATAGAGGAAGATCAATGGTAAGCTGTGCATTTTTCGGTTTGGCCACCATTTGAGCTCCAGGAAGTGTGGAAATGCATTTTTGCATTGTTTTTGATCAAAAATTTTGTGTATTCATTTCGTTTTTCCTTCAAGGATCAATGGAATTAATTTGAAAATTCAATTTGCAAATCTGAGGTACTTTTGAAATGAAATTTTGTTCAGGCTTGAGCAGAAACGTAAAATACCATATCCAAAAGTTGTAGAGTCAAATTTTGGAGGGAAATGGATGAAATAATGAAAGGAATGGGATCTGTATGCTTTGAAGATGAAAAGCATGCCTCCACAATGGATAATGATGTGAATTTCACAATGATTCATTTCTTTTTAAGACAACTGGAAACTTTTTGGATGTGTTCGTTAAACGTCTCTATCTACGAATGATGATGGAATTTTGTAACAAAATTGATGCTTGGCATATTATTTTCTTGGGAAAGAAGGCTTGAATGTAATAAAAAGATATATAATGCATGTTTTGAGACATGCAAAAGGTTGAGAGTTCATTTTCACGAGAAAATTTTGAGAAAAGCTCATCTTCTGAGAAACTAGGTTAACTTCCTCTATGTCAGATTTTCATTCATGTTGAGTTGGTTACAAGTGTATAGCCATCAACAAGCTCTAAGATTGTTTAAATAACTCTCCCCTTCTAATGAATCTGATAAACTTTTAGTTAATTTGTTTTAAATCTCTGGAAATTTTGTGTCTATTTCATTTTAAAATGTCTGCAAGTAGTTGTTCTAGTTCCTATTGCAATATTTTATCAAAATCCATCTGAATCAAAAAGGTTTTAATCCTTGTGATAGTTTAGTTGCATTTGTAATTTCATTTTCCGAAGAGATTTCATCCGGGAATGAAATAAACGATTTAAAATCACTTTTCTTTCATCTTTTGACATAGATTGTTTGTAAGCTTTTGGGTGTACCTTAGGTGTGATTTATCTTAGATTTTGATGTTTTATTAGGTTTTCTAACTCAATCCTTCACGCTATAATCTCAAACATTGTGTGAAAAGGTGCAAATCTAGGCCTCCATTGATGCACACCTCTTCCAAGTTGAAGGAATAATTTAACTATTTTAAATCTTTCTATTATTGAAGTTCCTCAAGGATCTCACAAATTCCAATCTATCTTGTTGAACTCCCACTAAAAAAATCATTCAAAACAACTAATCCTAGCCCATACTACCATTTTTTTGACTTGTATACCCACAAAAGATCAAAATCCGATTGCTAAAGTATGCAGAATAGATCAAGATTTCAAAATGTCTTGAGAACCCTTGTCTTGCATTGAAAGTATCTCCATAATCTGGAAGTGGCAACTTGTGAAAGTCAGATTTGGAGTGTTGATCATATTTTCCCAAGGCCCTTTCCATTACATTGAAAGTATCTCCATAATCTGGAAGTGACAACTTGTGAAAGTCAGATTTGGAGTGTTGATCATATTTTCCCAAGGCCCTTTCCATACTATTTGCAAAAATTGAGGGATATCTTCATCTCCTTCACCATTTGAGGGTTACAAAATGGGTTCTCTTACCTTGGTTAAAAGGCACAACGTAAAACATTTAGGACAAGATCAAGTCCTATTTGAGTGCTATCCATCTCTCCACAAATCTAAGTGTCAAATAGATCATGTCCCTGACTACAAAATGACACACACCATGATCCATATGTCTTTAAGCTTCATGCCATATCTTTGATGCTCCTCAGACTAAAAAAGGAGAACAAATTTGGGGACCAATAGCGCTGATGTTGGGGATTATTTGAGCTCCGAGATTTATTTGTGTGGCAACAACACTCGTGACCACGTTGTCGGGGACTCTTTGAAGTATTTTACAAATGTAGTACATACAAACCTTGGTAATGTTTCTTACATGATCTAAGTGCAAATACATTGTTGAAACATCATTATTTGTTCAGATCTATAAGAATTGTTCAAAGTTGTAAGTTCTGAGTGCAATATTTCTAGCTTATATAGTTATTGCACTAAAGTTTGTATCATCATTGACAAATTTGGGTAGAAGAAGAGCATATCTTGTAAGATTTTCATGAATATTGTATTGACAGACATTTGATAGGTATTTCATAGTGCATTTACACAAACTAAGGTGAAAATACTTAGTGGCAAGTCCATGTTGTTTAAATTATTAATAAGTACCAGTGTCTTTACATATATCAAGTAATATTTTTCATTAATCTCTGCAAAGCTAGAAAGAAGAATATCTTTCTTCACCAAGGACCCTAGTAGAAGGTTGTTTCCACAGTTTGGAAAGTCTAATTAAGAAGGAAAAATAATTTTGAAGGTTGTTGGAGATCAAGCATCAAGAAAACATATCTCCATTGGTGAAACTGATCAGCCTATGATTGAAGATTGGAATACTTCCTTAAGCGAATCTGAATCAGGTAGTCTCTTTGTTGAATTGAATTCTCCATCTGGAGAGGGATCTTCATTTGTATTTGAAAATTTTGCTTCTTAACTTGCCCCTATATTTTCCAAATATGATAGAGTTTTCCAAGAAACAAAGCCTTTAAAGGGCAATCATTCTGAGAATTGCATCCCTGTACCACATAGACTTCTCACTCCTCATCAGTTTGCATCTCCTCCAAGGTCACCTCCTCAAAATAATATGGCTCATCCTCCACCCAAACCTCCATTTGTTGTTAATACTTTTGGTGCCATCAATTTTAGAGGTATGGTTGGCTATCCAAATGTTGTGCCAAAAGATGTAAGAAATAGATTGCCTATGTTTTAAGGAAATAATGCAATCAATGGTGATCAACACTTGAAGATCTTTTTAAATATGATGGTGGAATTTGAAATAGAATTTTAAGATGTGTACATTAAATTGTTTATCCATACTCTAGAAGAATATGCAAGGGACGGGTATAAATATTTGTCGAGATAATTCCATTGATTCTTGGACGAGAAATGAGTAATGCTTTTAGACTGCAAAGTATGGTGAAAAAAACACCATAGGTTTCTTTTATCGAGTTTGAAAACATTAAGAAGAATCCTAATGAATTGGTGCATGATTTCAATACAATATTTAACAAAACATTGAGAAGACTACTGTTAATTTCAGGTCATGTGATGAATCATGTCCGATAAAGTATTCATATGCATTTGATAAGATAGTTTCTTACTATTTGAGGGATAAGAACCTTGGAACTTTGAGGCAATCCTTTACCATGGATCTACAAATTGATAACAACATTAAAGAAATTAGAAAACCTCCTAAGAGTGAGGGTGTTAAACTGATCAACCTGCAAGCCTCAATCAAGTAAGGCTATGAATCTTGAGGAAGTTGTAAAGAATTTGGTCAGATTTGTCAAAGAAATTTCTTACAAGCTATCCAGGGTAGAGAAAGGAATTGGACAAGGTTCCTAAGGTCAACATAGGCAACAAGGACAAGATAGATTTGGAAATCATCCTAAAAATGATCAGAGATCTGATGACAAAGGTAAAGGACCCATGGGAATTGACAACCCCAAGCTAGGGAAAATAGAGTAGTTCTTGATCCTCTAAATGCCAAAGTTGTTGTTGAAGAGACAAATGAAATTGATTGGTGTTACAAATGTTTCTTACCCCACCCTACATGTGAAGTAGATCAGCAAGTTGAAGAAACTGATGATGATGAGAACACTGATGATGATGCATTCATGGTGGCTTTCTCTACAAGCTCACAACAAGGAGAAAATTCAACTGAAGTAAATAAGTACAAGATCTGTTACAAGTTTTTGAGATTGCAATCACCAAGTACCTCTTCTTTCTCCTTCTCATACTTTATAAATAGATATGGTATAAGATTTTGAACTTCCTAATAATGATTTTGAGTACCTAAGAGCTCTAATGATTAAGAAGTATGATGGAGGAATCTCATCGAGAAGAGGATAGATAGTTAATGAATTTTGTTATTGGCCAAGAAAAAGAGTATAACACAAGAAGGAATGCTATTAAAGGGGTAGGGCCTTTAGCTAAACAAAAACCCCATTTCTCACCAATATCCCAAAAGAAACTCCAAATAAATATGCATCGACAAAGTAATTTTTGTCTCAAGTAGAACTGGTGTTCCCACCCATGCTCAAAATGTGAAAAATCTTATGCCATCTGATGAGTATGTCAATCTTTCTCCAAATGCTACTATTCCCAAATAAATTCCTTATGACATTGCCCAAGTCTTGAGTTAGGTCAATATTTCTATTCCAATTGTTGAACTACTTAGAATTCCTAAACATAAGAAGACATCCTTTGAGTATTTGAGATTGGAAGAAGATAGGAGTACCCAAGGAAGAAATATAAATAATGTAAACACTCCTCCAACCATTGCAGACCTAGAAAAACCACCAGCATTGGAGGAGATAGGTGAACCACCTGAAGTTTACTTGGGAACATATTTGGTTGAGTCTCAATTAAATGTTGATCCATTTTTTACAATAATTATTAAGCATAGATTGCTACACAATTATATGTTTGATTCCAGAGCATCATGCAATGTTATGCCTCTAGAGGTCATGAATGAATTGAACATTAAAGTGACAACAACTTATGGAAAGTGTACTGCAATGGATTCTAGAGAGGTGTTAGTTGTAGGATGTGTAAAAGGTTTAGTGGTACAACTTGCAGATTATTTGAGTAAGAACTTGAAACTTGATGTTGTTATTGTTGATTGACCTGCCAAATGGGGCATGTTGTTATCAAGAAAGTGGGCTGCAAAGTGTTGGTGGAAGTTTTCAGATGGATATGTCTTTTCCACCATTCCAATTGATGGAAACCTTATAAATATGTATGGAGAGAAGAAGATGTTGCACCTCATTTAAGATCCCAATGATGCTTCTTATGAAGTGTTGTATGATCATCTAGATGTTAATAACTTTGTTGGATTTGATGATGGAAAAGAGCACAAGATTGATCAATGTAAATTTCTTGAACAAGTAGGTTTTCCTTGGACCTTGTTATTTGATGGATCTTGTTCCAAGTTTGGAAATGGTGTTGGTATTGTTATTATTTCTCCAGGCTAGGAAGAGTTTTTTTACCTTCAAACTCAACTTTGAATGCACTAACAACATTGTTGAGTATGAAGAACTTTTATTAAGTTTGAGAATTGCATGTAAATATCATGTAAAGGATATCATTGTCAAAGGATATTCAAAATTGATTGTCGAGTAGATTAGAAAATTGTATGCTACTAAAAATTAGAGAATGAAACAATACAAGCATGTAGTCCGGGATTTGATTGAAATGTTTGACTCATTTAATATTACGCACCATGATGGAAAGTTTAATTCTATTGCAAACAAGTTAGCATTGCTAGGATCTAGATTTGGAAATTTTATAGTATCTCCATTTTGTGAGTATGATGTTGAAATACTACTAAGGCCCTCTATCCCTAACAACGTTAAAAATTGGAAAGTGTTTGATGATCATGCCAAGGTGAAATGGTTTTTACAAAACCAAGGAAATTTTACTAACTAAAATATAGATTGGGAACCAATGGTGTGTTCTAATGAAGGAAAGAAAAATTTATTTGGCAAAGACATCATCCAGCTGAAGACAAACATGATTCTCAAAGTTTTGGTGGCACTTGAATCAAACTTTGATAATTCTAATTGCATTATTAACAGAAGTGTGTCGGTTTCAAGAGATTTTGAAGATCTTGAATTGGTCACAAAGGAAAAACCACGTAAAATCTAGTTAGGAAGCAATCTAAGTAAGGAAGAGAAGTAGTCCTATGTTCAATTGTTAAAGAAATATAAAGAATTCCTAGCTTGGTCTTACTCTGAGTTGAAGGCATAAAGGGAATATTTGTTCCAGCATGAAATTCCTCTTGAATCTAATGCCAAGCCTTTTAGGAAAAAACAGAGGCTAATCAATCCACTCCTTTCTTTGAAGATGCGAGAAGAATTGAAGAAGTTGAGGGAAAGAGGGATCATTTAGCTCACAAGGTACTCATCTTGGGTTACAAATTTAGTACATGTTAGAAAAAGAATGGTAATATAAGGCTGTGTGTAGACTTTAGGAACTTGAATAAAGCATCATTTAAAGATAATTACCCTCTCGCCAAACATGGAGAATATGCTATAATTAGTAACTGGTTATGAATTGTTATACACTTTGGATGGTTTCTCTCGGCTATAATCAAGTTGTCGTGAAGGCATCATAAAGAATAAATAATGCCTTTACCACTCCTTGGGGAACTTATGTCTAGTTCAGGATGCCTTTTGGCTTAATGAATGTTGGACCAAATTTCCAAAGAGAAATGAATGTAGTATTTGCTGGTTATAATAATGATTTCATTGTTGTTTATCATGATTATGTAACTGTGTTTTCCATAAAAATAAATGATCACTTGCAACACTTGGAGAGAATGTTGTTAAGGTGTAGAGAGTATGGCATATCATTGAATCCTAAGAAATTCCATTTTGGAGTGCAAAATTAAAAACTTCTTGGTCACATTGTATCAAAGGAAGGGGTCATGATTGATCCCGAGAGAGTGGAATCCATCAGCAAGGTTCCAATTTTGAGAACTAAGAAGGGAGTTCAATCCTTCTTTGGAAAAATAAACTTTATCAGAATATTTGTGTCTAACTTTGTTGAGTTGACCATCCCCATTACTAGCATGCTGAAGAAGGACCAAGTTATCAAATGGGAAGAAGCTTCCATTCAAGCTTTCAATGGGATAAAAGAAGCATTAAATCATGCCCCTATTTTGGCAGCTCCAAAATACAAGAAGTCATTTCAAATGTTTTCTTTTGCTTCAAAAAACAACATTGCATTTGTCTTGTTGCATAAGGATGATGAAGGGGATAAGAGACCAATTGCCTTTTTCAGTAAGGAATTGAAAGGAGATGAGTTGAAAGACACCATCATGGAGAAGCATGCATTTTCCTTGGTGAAAGAAACAAAGGTTTTTAGACCTTACATCTTGATCTCTAAAGTTTTTTCTTATGTTCCCCACACCATGTTTAAAGATATCTTATCAGTTATGGAGATCTCAAGAAAAAGATGGAGATGGGTAAACAAGTTGCAATAATATGACATGGAAATACAAACCACTAAATTGATAAGAGGTTTGGGCTTAGATAAGATTATGGATGAGAGAAAATTGCAAACTATTGAGGTGAATGAAGTAGAAGGAGAAAGGGTGGATGTCCTTGAAAAGTTGGTAAGCTCGAATGATACAAAGATATAATATTTTATCTCGAGACATCTATGCTACCCTGAACATTTGACTAAAAATCATAAAAGAGCACTTAATTTTTCTTCCCAAAAATATGTGATTACTCATTTTAGGCTATCTTGGAAGAACCCTAAGGGATTTCTCTTAAGATGCATTGCTGAAGATGAGGCCCCTAGGATAATTGTTGATCTTAATGGAGGATTTTGTGGGGGTAATTTTCTTTGGAAGAGTCACAACACATAAAATATTGAGGGTTCGTTATTGGTGGTCAACTCTTTTCAAGGATACAACTCTATTGGTTAGGAAATGTGAAAGTTGCTAGCATTTTTGGAAGAATGAAAATGCAGTCTCCCTTGCTTTGCAGCTTGTGTCATTGAAGCCCCATATAGGAAATGGGAATGGATTTCATTGGAAAGATTTTATATCCTTCCAATGCTTATCATAAATGGATTCTTCTAACCACTGATTATTTCACTAAGTGGGTGGAAGCAATCCTTACCAAAAAGGCAACAAACTGAGTCATCATGTATTTCATGATGAATCAAATCATATGCAGATTTGGAGTGCCAACTAAGATTGTTGTTGATAATACATAAAATCTTTGGTGGCAATGTAAAAAGGGTATGGAATCAATTTGACATATACTTCTAACTACAATCCCCAAGGAAATGGACAAGCTGAGTCCAACGATAAATTTTTTTTGAATATCATTAGAAGAACCTTGGAGCTGAACAAAAAGAAGTGGGGTGAGCAACTGAATTTTTTTGTTTGAGCTGATAGAATCATTGTCAAAAGAGCTACTTGGTAAAATCCCATTTGAGTTGGTATATAGAAATAAAGCTTTGTTGCCCCTTCATTTGCAATTTTCTTCATTTCAGTTTGTTCAACAAATTGAAGATCAAGAAGTTAGTCCATATGATGCTCAAATCAATCATATTATTGAGTTAGATAAAGAAATAAGGGCATATCATCACCGACATGTGAAGTTGAAAGAAAAGTTGAAGAATTTATTTGACAAGAAGGTGACTCAAAACTTTCAACATTGGGGATCTTGTGATATTATAGGATATCGAGGCATGAAGATAAGGGAAAGAATGGTAAATTTGATGTATTGTGGATGGGACCTTATTTAATTGACATTCGGATTGCTGAAAATACCTTCTTCCTAAAATACTTAGATGGGGAACTGCTTGAATTTTCTGTTAATGGCATGCATTTAAAACATTTCCTTGATTGATTTCTTAGAATCAAGGTATACTCCATTATATAGTGTATAGTATTTTGGTTTCTTTATGCTTTCATTTTTTTCTATTTTTTTGTCCTGGTCCTTGGCAGTCGTTTTGTTGGTTTCTTAGTTTGTCCTTGGGGGAGTTGGTTATTATTGTTTTTCTCTACAAGCTTATTCTTTGACTCCATTGCCCAATGGTTTGTTTTTGGCACTTGGTTTGCTATTTGTTCTTGTGGCACTCACAGGGAGTGCCCATCCCCGAGTTGGAGCTGATGTTGGTGCTCAATTTGATCTCACTCCATTTTTACTTTAAATTCTTCAATTTTTTGGCTATGTTGTCTTTTCTATCTCCCTCTATTGATGCATGAAAAATCTATCCTCCATTTGGTTGCCATGATCAGTCACTTCCTTTGGTCAAGGATCACTTAAAGTCCAAAATTTGTTTTTGTTCCTCTATCCATGTGAAAAGATTTGTAACTTGGGCATAAAATTGGGTTTTTTCCCTTCCTTCCATTCTTCCACAGTCACGTTTTGTTTTCCCTAAAAATTTTTGTCCCAATATCTATGGAAACATGACCCTTTCTCGATTGGATTTGGCTTGGCGGGAAATTTGAAACTATAAGACCCACTTCAACTCAAAGCTTGTCTAGGTGGAGGATCGGTGCTCATCTAAAAATTTTCCTTTTGATTTGACCTTAGAGTTGTCTTTGTGGAGACACATGGAAGTTTCCGGTGCCTTACCTAGACATAGAAAGCAGTTTCATGTAGCTAGTGAAGCTTTGGTGGACCATGGACACGTGAAGGGCTAGTGCTCATTTGGGGATCTACCTCAGGGTCCCACCTTAACAATTTCATCAGGAAGACACATGGAGGATTCTACCGGCTCCACTCTATACTTAAAATTTTCAAAGAAATTTTCTAAGGCTTGGGACACATGGAGGGACCGCACCTATTTTGGGACCGACCCCTAAATTTAATTTTTAAGAAGTGCCAGGAGGACACTTGGAGGCTTCCGCTCACTCTACCCTTGCTTGGACTTTTCAACAGCTAAGGAAAACTATATTTGGACCCTAGACACATGGTGCATCCCATTGATCCTTCAAATTTTTTAAACAACACTACCAGACTGATACACGTGGTGAGCCCACTCTTGTTTGGGGTCTTCGATTTTGAGGACCATCTCAAAGTGTGCCATTGAGACATGTGGAGGGTTATGCTAGCTCCTTTTTTAATGAGACTTTTTCAAAGGCCAAAAGGTGTTTTTCTTGGGCCCTGGGCATGCGGAAGGCCGTGTTTTTTGGAAACTTGCCACCGTACCTCATCTTTACAGTTGCACCAAGAAAACAAGTGGACGGATCCAATCTATAGTTGAGAAGGGGAAGAATCAACAATTGCAATGCATTTCACCTATTTTTCCAAAAAAATTCTCCAATACTCCCTGAAGATGTGAATACACACTATTTTTCATCATTTTTGATGAAATTCCTTGTCATTTTGTCTGCAAAGTGCCATTAAATCGATTTAGAACTTAATTTTTGAGTCAAATAATTGTTAAGGTTGATATTTTGAAGTTGGAATTGCTCAAGAACTTGTAAAAACATGAATTCTAGAGAAGATGGATGCGAGTAGAGTTGTAGAGGAAAGAGAGGGAAAAGGATGGAATGATGGAGCTTATAGGTGCAACAGATTAAAAAGGTGTTGCGCGAGAGAGAAAAGGATTAAATATCAAATCCAACTGTTTAGAGCCTCCAGAAAATGATTAAAATGGGGATTTCTCACATGAAGGAATCAAAATGATTAAAAGGACTATAAAAAGGTTGTGGAGTGGAATCCTAGTCATTAGTCGAGGGTTTGAGAAATGTAATCAGTTCATAATCGGTCCACCTGGAAAATTTTGGATGTGAATTTGTTAGACACCACTTTCGAGGAAAATTTGTAACAAGAAAATGTACCTTGAATATTCTTATTTTTTGGGGGGAAATTTGGGATGAGTGAAAAAGTGAAATGTATAAATGCAATGAGAATACTCTTGCAAAGGGTCAGAGGTTGAATTCTTATGAGAAAATTTGAGAGATCCGTCTTCCCGAGAGACCAACTCGAGATACCGGTTAATTTATTCTCGTGTTAGATTTTATATCATTTCAATTTGGTTGTGAGTGTATAACCATTGAAAAGCTCGAGACTATTCAAAGAAACTCTCCCCTGCTGATGAATCTAATCAATTTTGAGTTAATTTGTGTCAATCTTGGAGCAATTTGTGTATGCTTTGTTTGGAGAATGTCTGTAAGTAGTATTTCTTGTTCCTATTGCAATCTTATGTTAAAGTCCCTCCAAATAACACAAGATCTCATCCCCTGTGACATTTTAGTGGCATTTCCAATTTCATTTCAAGAAGAGCCTTCATCCTATGGTGAGATAAACAATTTAAAATCACTTTACTTGTAATTTGTTGATAAAGACCATCTATAAGCCTTGAAGTGTATCTTAGGCATGAGGAACCATGGGTATTTTATGTTTCATTCAGTCTTTAGATCGAGAATTCGTGTTAAATTCTTGGAGATTGTGTGCAAACTATTCAAATTTGGGCCTCCATTGATGCACATCTTCTAGTTAAAGGAATATCTTAGCTATTCCAAAGATTTCGTCATTTAGCTTTCCAATTGTATAATTAATTTTATCCATCTTAATATCCCAATAAAATTATTCAAAAACAATGAATCCATCTTGAACAACCCCTATTTTCTTTGTGTGTCTACAAACATATAAATTCTACTACCAAAATATGTAGAAGAAATCAGATTCCATAATGTCTTTAGTAACCTTAGCCTTGTTTTGAAAATTTCTCCATCTTTTAGAAGTGACAACTCTTGAGAGTTAAATTATGGAGTATTAATCATACTTTCCCAAGGTTTTCTTTATAAAATTTGTGCAAAAGAAGGATATATCCATCTCCTTCATCAAAAATAGGTTACACTAAGGGTCTTCTCTCACCCTAGTTGAAGAGGAACAACCTAAAGTAGTGAGGATAGGTCAAATCCTATTGAAGGTGTTATCCATCTCTCCGTAATCTAAGTGATAAATGACCAGTTAGATCTCATCCCCAAATGCAAAAGGACATACATTATGATCGATCTGTCTCTAAGCTCCATGTCAAATCTGTAATGATGCTTAGCTTGAAAAGGATAAAAATTTGGATACCAACAGATTTTTTGATTTGAATGTGAGATTTCAAGATAAAGCCGACCCTTCTAATTTTCTTTGGTGCGGGGTCATGTTTGATCAATTTTGTTGGGGGGAAAATTGGAATAATAGATTGGCGACTCACGGGGACATCTGCATGTTATATGAAGAAACCAATTTCCTTGTTTCATAAATTGGGCATGGATTCATGAATGATAACGATATCGATCTTGTACAAAGCGTGAGCCCGACTACTTGCGACCTATGAACCTGAGCTTTCCCTCACTGTCGCACTCTCAATTTTCATAATAAAATCTTGAAAATGAGGTTCTGAGAGTAGAAAATTATATTGACTAGGGATTTCACCTACTCTAAAAATGGACTAGAGGCACACTTGAACTACACAATGATACAACATGGGAGCAACAAAATCTATGCCAAAGGAACTTAGGGAAATTGAAACCTAAACTACAACAAGACAATGTGCATACGCACTTAGAGGAATTAAAATCTACTGCTACCCTACACTAACAAAAGAGACAAACAATTTCAAACAAAACCTAATACTGGCAATGCAAAGTAGCTACCCTTTCATAAAATTTGCATCCATGAAGATGATTTAGCACTAAATCTGGTTGTTGGTATGAGTGAAAAACTGACAATAGGTCAATACTCCACCCAAATCATCAAGGTGTCAACTGTAAAGAAGATAAATACCTATTTTAGTTGCTCTGTATTTGGATTGAGGAGGCATTGTAGCTGATCCTTGGTATTTTTACAATCATCCTCATGCTTAGAAGCAAGCATGACTGGTTGTGGCTTCTCCCTTGGCTCCAATGAATCTATGTATCGGATTGGGAAAGGTCTGGTCTTTTGAATTTTCCCCCTTTCCGATAAAAATGGATTCTTCTTATAGATCTTTCTGGATGGATGATGTGAGAGGGATGATATCCTCATACTCTTTCCCTTCCTCTACAGCAGGTGTGGATTTTGGAAGATCAAAATCTTCCAACTTTGATTCAAGAGGCATGTTGCAAACTGCAGGTTGTGCTTGCACATTCTCTTCCATGGTAGTAAGTTCTTGTGGTTGAAGGATGAATGATGGGGGAGAAAATATTACAATTTTAACTGGATCCTCCTTATCAAAACATTCTTTTAAGTCTGATAGGAAATCAAACTCTTCACTATTCTCTGTTACAACAAGGTCTCTCCCTCTTGCATGGTGATCTCAAAATCTTCATTATTTTCACCATATGAAGCTTCATCTTCAAACATGAAGCTAGTGAGTTAAAAATCTTTCAAAAATTAGGCTTTTAGAGAGGTTGAATGGGAGAGGAGTTTGTAATATCTTATGCAACCAGCTCATGATTCAGTGCCTCTGAATCTATCTTGGTCACCTCCATATGCTCCTCTTCAATTGGACTTGGAGCTGATTGTTCTTCTTCCTTCATGGATTCATCAATCAAATCAATCCCTTCAAATGAAAGCAAAAATATTCAATAATGCTTCCTTCATCAAGTGGCTTCAACTCTAATTTGATCTCTTCTAGTTGCTCCTCTTCAATAGTACTTGAAGTTGGTTATTCTTCCTCTATCTTAACTAGTTGTGTAGATTGGATTAACCATCAAGGAGATCTTTGCTAACCCAAATCCGATAGCCCAAATCTTCATATTTTCTATCATTTCTTCTTTTTTGGGTTCCTCTTCTTACTACCCTTGGCTGGTTGTCTGATTTTCATCTTCCCAACATGGATTTGGGGATGCAAGAGGAGGGGTAGGTTGGGATTCAACCAGTTTTTCTATTGTTTGTGGTGGAGAGGGAAGTGGAACTTCTTGTTTGTTTGGAGGGAATGACTTCTTGGGAGGGAAAAGGGTAGAAGAATTAAGATGAGATGGAATATTAGGATATGGAGAAGGGAAATCAACACTTGGGGCAGCAGTGAGGGGCTTGACTCTTGACCATGCTGAAATGATAGAGTTTGAGAAAGAGAAAATGAAGGACAAAGAATTGGTGACTGACTTACCCATTGATAAGGTTGTCTCACACTTTTCTCATATGCCTCAATATCCTCAATCCACTATGCAAGGTGAGGCAACATTTCAACCATGAAGTTAATCTTCTCCTAAGGGTTGTAATGTCTTGGCATAGGGCCGGCCCATGGACAAGGTGCCCTATAGCCAATTCTGAATGCTTTCATCTGAGATGTGGCCCTTGATTATACCATGCGAGCCTCCATTCTCAGAGTTTCCATGTACAAATTAGCTTCTTCAGGTGTGGAACTACCTCCAAAATCTATATATCCATGCTCTGTAACAACTGTATAGTTTGGAAAATGACCAAACTGATTTGAATCTGGCTCACCTAGATATCCATAGTGCTGATTTTCATTGTGAAACCTTTCTGGAGGTGTGTTGAAGTAACCTGGAGATGGATTTGAATAACATTGCTACTACAAGTGTAAATTCAAGGATGGAAATGAATTCATGATTACACAACCTCATGGGATGGAAGAAAATGGGAGATGTGGAAAGGAAGACGAATGGAGATGGGTAGAAATGGATGGAAGGAAAGTCTGCAACTTAGAGAATGGGTTGTTGACTAGATGGAGTCACCATATGTGATTTTCATGTGCCTCAAAAGGTTGAATCTCACCAAGAACACATCAACTTGATCAAATGAAGTGGTAAGGTGATTCAAAAGCTGTCTCACTTTGGGTGTGCCAAAACTGTTAGTGCAAAATCATAGCACCCTTGAAATCGTAACTTGATGGGTTAAGATATTCATTATGACTACACAACATAGAACATATCTCAAATTGTGTGACTTTGTGAGTTAAGAGAGCTCTCTGGATGAAGGTTGAATCCTTTTCCATTGTTCAGTGCACACGTTCGGATTGCAAAAGGTCTATCCTAAATCCTATTCTAATTTTCCAAGGAGACGAGTTAAGGGGATGTAAGAATTAAAATCTAATCTAACAGAGGTGATGCTCCTAAGTAATGATGAAAATTTTCAATACATTTAAACACAAGCCATGAAAATGTGAAACAATATCCTTTCATAGATGACCAAGATTGTAATGAGCGATTAGGAAGAAGCAATAAATCATAGGAGATGGTTGAAATCGTCCAAAAAATTATCCTATTGCTACAAGAATTGATACAATGCATTACAGGTAGCAAGAGTAAGAAATTTCATTACAATTTGGATGGAGGGGCTCGAGACTCCATGAATTCACGTGCAGAGTAGAGAAAAAGGGAGGGCACAAAGCAAGAATGTCCAACCCTTTACAATGAGCCAAGCTCTTACCTTTATAGATGAAATGAAGAGAGCAGAAGAAAAGGAGGCCTAAAATCTGATTTGGAATCTCAGCTACTGACCATCAATGCCTATGCAAATCTTCTTAAAATATTTCAAGTCAGCCCCCTATGTCTATTTCACGTTTTTAAGAAGGAAGAATGATGGATCAAATCAAATCTAATCTAGTTGTTGAAGCAATCGGATCATTCATATATGGCATAAAATAATTTTTCTCATTTTTCACCGACCTAAACTTGTCAAAATTAATTCAAACTTCCAAGTCATGCGAGGTCGAGACCTTTCCAATGGTACAAAATTTGTTGAATTTCGAGCACTGGATCAAAAGATATGCCCATTTGAATATTTGAATCGGATCCATACAAAAATGGTGAAAAACCAGTTTTGAAAAATGGGTCCATGGGTCTGAAATTAACTTTGTGCCTTTTGCAAAAAAATTACAAATGTGCAAAAACTCCCTGCAAGCCTGCAATTCACTTTTCCCCATAAGTCATCTCTAGACTAGGCACTGCATTTTCACTTGGGCAAAAAGTCTTCCCTAGGCCTGTCACCCACATTTGGTGAAAATTACTTCCAAGGCCCACCTTCTTGCATGTAATTTATCCCTAACACATGGCTTCTATGGGCATGAGTGGAGGCTCAAATTACTTTTATACTTTACATCTTTTCAAAACAAAAGCAAAAAAATTCAAACTACCTCCGGCAAGCCACCTTCCTGCTTTGACTTGAAACATGGCCACGTGTCTCTTTTATTTGGTGGGGTCATATGCATAATCCTGGACCCGTGGAGGCTCAACACATATTTTAGACTTGCCTCCATATTTTCCCTTTGAAGTTGCGTGGATGAGGCATGTTTAGGGTTCCACTCACCCTTCTATACTTAGTCAATTTAAACGGTTGGCTCTGTCCCCATTTTGACTTGGGACATGTGGAATATTTACGCTTGCTTGGAGACGCATTTTTTCATTTACCTTCAAATTTGTGTCAAAGAGACACATGGCATATTCCACCGGCTAGCTCTATTTCTTTCATACTTATCCGATTTGGGCCTACTGCCTTTCTCGGTCCCTGACTACGTGGTGGGCTAGCGCATGTTTGAGTCTCCACTCTTTGGACCTAGCCTTGGTGTTGCGCCGATGAGACACGTGGAGGCCTCCTCCGAAACTCTTATACTTAACTGATTCAGGGCCTCGAGTTAACACTACCTTGTTTTCTTTTGGGACATGTGGAAGCTTCGTGCTCATTTGGAGACCCACTGGATTTACCTTTGAAGTTGTGTGGAAGAGACATGTGGCATATTCCTCTAGCTCAAATAATTTTTCAATGGCCGGTGTAAATTTTGGGGGCTCTAGACATGTGGAGGCTTGGCACTTGTTTGGGGACTACCTTTTGGGCTTGACCATTGGAAATGCCGATGAGGCACGTGGAAGACTCCACCATCACTTCCATACTTAGCCAAATTAACGGCCAACTCTGTCCCTTTTTTGGACCTGGGACACGTGGAAGCTCCATGCTTATTTGAGGGAATACCTTTTTCTTTGCCCCTTGAAGGTGCATCATTGAGATATGTGGAGGCTTCCATCGTTTTTATACTTATTCAATTTGGCGGTTCAAATTTTAGTTCTACCCCCTTTTCTGACTCCTGGCCACTGGCAAGCTTGCGCTCATTTGGGGTCTCCATTTTGGATTCACCTTTGAAGTTACACCAAAGAGACGTGTGGAGGCCTTTTTCGACACTCTTATACTTATCCAATTTAGGGCCTTGAGTTGAATCGTATGTTAATTCCAAAAATTTGACCCCCTCGATTCAATCTTCTTATGTCGAGATTTGATCTCCTTTGAAGTCGTTTGACCTCATTCGCCAAACCTACTCCTCTATTGTCAGAGAGCCCACCTACCCCCGAATCGTTGGATTTGAATGTGAGCTCACAGACAGAGATGACCCTTCTTATTTTATTTTGGGTGGGGTTGTGTTTGATCAATTTTTTTGGTGGGAAAAGTTGGGATAACATTTCTATAACCACCCTAAAATGCATTGAATTCACCTGTAATAATGATGGGTGCCACTGCAAAACCCATACCTCCATGTACTTTACCTTGTTGTGAAATAAAGGAATACCATACCTCATCATTGTGGTAGGTGATAAACCTAGAACATTCCTCTAAAATGGTAGATTATATGTTGTAGTTGTTTAGAGGACCCTAAGATCTTTCCAAAAGTCCTTTGTTGTGAAATTTGAGCTCCCAGTCAAAAGTTATGGCCATCTGAAGATTGGGGTTCCATATTGTATTAAATGTGAGTGCTTGGCTCTACTCCTTTGGTCTCCAAAATGCCTACAACCTCCGTCATACAAAATTTGGGAACATTGGACCTTTCCATTTCAGAGGTTGGATTACTGTTCATATGATAATTATGCTTGAGAGTTCTGAAACTCTAAACCCTGAGCCTCTAAATCCCCAAAGTTTGAAATTCAAAATTCAAGTTTTGAACCTTGCTCCTTTAAAACCTTTCACACTATTCATCGAGATAATTATTGCTGAGACTTTCAAAACTCGAACCCGAACCTTCAAAACCCCGACCTCCAAAATTCTAAAATCAAGACCTCTCGAAAGTCCAAATATCCCTACCGCGTCGACCCCTAAACCAAGTTTGACCCCTAAATCCTGAACCCTTTCGGACTTCAGACTTTCAAGTCTTCAAGCCTTTTTCTTGCTTATTATTGCTTTTCCTACCTCAGAAAGGACCCACCTCTGAAGTCTACAATTTAGACTTCAGATATTTTTCCTTTTCCTAAATTTTTTCCTAATGCTTGACCTACTCAATCATATTTGACCAAACTCAAAATGCAATCTCCCATGGCTAAATCAATCTTGTTTTCTCGGCGCACAAATTTATATTTGTTCAATTTTTCCCTGAGGTCAAAATTGGATAACACTAACCCTAATCTAATATTAATCAAGGAGACAAATATAGAGAAAAATGCATAAAAATAAAACCTACTCTAAGGGAAGGTGATGCACCAAGAAGGAGTGTTAGATAACTTGTACAATAAACACAACACAAATAGAATCTTGCAATGAAAACACGTCGGTGCACAATAATTCACATGTGATGAAAGATAAAAAATATCAAACAAAACACAAAAGGGTGTTTAGAAAAGCAACAAATCCATTTATATTTCTCCTGAAATTTGTACAATACACCACACTCAAGCTCAAAGGCACATATTTTACATTGAAATGTCCAAGAGGTATGTTTGGAATCTCCATAAAATATCTTATAGACAAGAAGAAGAAGGGAGGGGCATATAAAAGGTTTCCAACCTTTTGAAAAGAGACCCTCCTTACAATATATAGGAATAATTAGAGAAGGGAGAGAGAGGAATTCAAAATATTTCTTCAACCACCCAAAAATGATATTAAAATATCCTACAACAATGATGGGTGTCACTACAAAACCGATACCTCCATGTAATTTTACATGTTGGGGAAGAAAGGAATCCCATACCTTCATCATTTTGGTAGGTGAGAAATATGGAACATTCCTCTAAAATGGCAAACTATATTTCCTCATTTTGAAATACTTAACCTTACAAAAATTAAGATGACTTTCCAAAAAGATATGGCCAATCCTATTGTGTGAAAATACATGTTCCCAGTCAAAATTTATGGCCATATAAAGATGATGGTGCCATACTACAATAAATGTGAGTGATTGATCTCGCATCACATCCTCAAAATAAAAAATTTCAGACTTTTGGGATTGAGCTTTTGACATTTCCACTTCGGAGATCATCGTACTACTATGATCCGAAGGGGTTCGTAAAACCTCCTAAATTATGAAACCCCAAAGTTTGAAATTTAGACTTTGGGTTTCAGAGCTCAAGATATGATTTGTGTTCACTTGGGCTTCAATAGTCTGAAATGTTAAAACACTGAAGTCCAAAATTTAGACTTCAAGTTTTGGGTTTCGAGATTTCAGGATTTCAAGGGTTTGGGTTTCGTGGTTTCGCTAATCCATCCTGTTATCGCACATATCTAAAATCCTGAAAGCCCAAATTATGAATTTCAAAGTTTGAATTTGAGACCATTTCCTCACCATATGACACTATTCATCGGGTGAGCTAGAAACATGCAAAATTCTGAAACCCCAAATTCTAAAATTTAGACTTCGGGTTTCGGGTTTCATGATCCTCTTTTCACGCTTCTTTCCTCTCGAGTCCTCAAATTCACCTCAACCTACCTCCAAACAACCCCACCTCTAAAGTATGAATTTCATACTTTAGATATCCTTCATTACCCAAATCAACTTGAACTCCCAAACTCTTTTATAATGTGCTCGACCGACTTCAACTTACTCGGCTTGAACCCAATGGGTCATCTCCCATGGCCAAATCAATCCTTATGTTTTATCTGTGGGAGGTCACGATTTTCCTATTTATCCTAAGGGGTAAAATTCAGTAACATGTTATATTTATTAACGTATTTGATGTGGCCTTGAAGCCAAAGGGTTATTTTTTAATTGGTTATAGGAAAATTATATCACAATAAACAAGAAGGGGCTAGGAGACTAACCATGGAAGAATATCATATTTTTGCAACAAATTTAAAATTGGAAACTTCATGTTCGTATATATTGTTGTGTTATTGTTGATTTTGTTAGGAGGTCCCCATGGGGGGTGACCTCAAATGTTACCATGGGTTTGTGTGTTTATTTTCCCCTTTTCCATTTTATTTATTTGTTGAGTATGTGATTTCTTTTATTAAAATGTATTCTCACTTTATTATGGTTTATTAATGTAATCTTGTTTAGTTAATTAATAGTGTGAATAGACTAGGTTGAGATGTGACTATGTGGGAAATTAATTTGGTAGATAGTCCTTGTTATATTATTGAATTAATATGGATTTGAATTATTTTGGAGTTGTGTACTCAGCCTCGCTTTTCAAATATCGAATTTTGGATTTGGAGCCACTTTTAGAGGCTTTTGGGACAAGTTATGTTTGTCTTATACCTCTTAAACTCCCCTACCTATGATACCTATGATGTAAGAGGTCAAATCTAGGCCTCATTATGTATTTTTTAAGAAAAAGATGAATTAATTGCATTTAAAAAAACTTTTTAATTATGTCCTTCAAAGTATGGATTAGTGGTTTGTGTGTTGAAGGAAACTTGTCATATCCTCACCCACCCATTTATGAGTATTGGTCTTTGTGTTTGAATTATTGAGGTGGATTAGAGGAGAAGTGATGTGGCATCCTACATGGAGCCACCTCACCCTCCTCTCCTCATTTTATATTTATGTGAGTTATTTTGGAGTTTTGGGGGTTACTTGGTTTAGTTGCACACTTGCATATTTTGGTGATTTTTCTTGAGTTCTTATTTTCAGAGCTTGGGAGATTTCTTTTGGATTTGGCTTAGACTTGGAGGAAGCTTGAAGTTGTTTCTTTTGGATTGAAGATTCTTGCAATGAAAAGGTAGGGTCTATACCCTTGCATTTTATTTTTACTTGTTGTGTGTTGTTTGTAAAATGAATGAATGTATGTGTTTGTTTTGGATTTGGGTAGTATGACCTTAAGGATGGTGTGGGGAGAAGGAAAATGGGGATCTTTTGAGGGAGGGATAAGAGTTTTTATGTATATTTGGAGGGATTTTGGGTTGGGTGTCCCACCTTGTGAAGATAAGAGATATTTCTTGCTTATCTTTGTATGTTTTACATGAGGGAGTGATAAGATATTTGGGTGGAAACTTAACCCATTGGGAGGTATAAGGGATTCCCCATATTTTTATTCTCCTTAGATTAGATTTTAATCCTTTTAGTTGAAAAGTTGTATATTGTTGCTTTGTTATTCATTTTGTGATTTTTGTGTTGTAAGTTTTTTGGCATGAATGTATGTATTGTTGAAGCCTTTGTGAAAATTTTCCATGGTTGTAAACATTCCCTATTTCTCCATTGTTGGGGCTCGGGGCCAATGAGAAGGGTGGCTTCACCTTCTCATTGGAATAAGGTTGGGAGGTGAGTGTTGCCTATGCTCCCTTCCTTGTTGTTGTGATTTGGATTTGAAGAAAAGATTTGGGTTGTAAGTAGTGTTTAAGATGAATACCTTGTATAGAAGACAAAGAAAGAGAAAGTTTATTTTTGTAAAATTTTATCATGTTGTCTCCACCTTTGAGTGGAGGGCTTTTGTACTCTTGTATTTTAAAGTGAGTTCTTGTAAATGGATTATCAAACCATGTATTGTAATAGTTGAAAGAAGGAATTTTGTAAGTTGTATTTAGTGGAAATGTAATTCATTCAAATATGGAATTTAATCAAAGGTTTCATTTTTTTCATCTTCAAAGTTATTTTCTTGAAGTTGGAAATACTTGAGAATATATGCATGTTTCTCGCTTTAAATGTTTTCCATTCTTCTTTATAAAATAAAAGGAAATTATAGTTAATGGATATTTATAATTTTTCCCTTCTCTTTAAATAGATGTATTGTAGTTGAAATGTTCTCTTGTTGTTAAATTTTAAACAATACTACAAATGAAAATATAGATATTTAGTTCTCTTAATCTAGAAAAAGTTGGTGTGTTTCTGTCATATTAAACCAATAAGTTAGAATTATATATATATATCATTTTGTAAAACAAACAGTTTTCCACACAGTGATTGATGTTAGTCGAGCTTAACCAACATCGACATAAAATAAAGCGGCATCGGTCTCAAACATGGTCACAATTTAATATTTTCAATTTTTCAACTTATTTCCATGTGTATTGCTCAAAAAACCATATAATAGAGATTGTAGTATAGTTGAACTTCAATAAAAATGTATACGAAATATATATTACTTAATATATATATAGATATATGTTTAAAAATATACACTGGATTCACATTGACAGCATCGGTAGTGTGGACTGTCGTCACTAGTACAATAAGAACCGTGACAATTAAGCAATCGACATCGGTCTCATTATGTGTGAACTCTTTTTCAAAAAATGTGATTTTCAATCCAAATTAGTATCTTAAATGAATAAATATGAAAAATGTGGATCTAACATATCTATAGCTATATACATACATGTATGTATGTATATAGGTGTATATACACCATAGATCAACGAAAGGGATTTACCCCAAATGATTCAACTCGGAAAAGGTGAGAAAACAAATAACCATAACTACATTTCTATTGGATCCTTTCAACAAAAAAAGAAAGAGATAAATACACACAAAACCTAAGAACAACTAAAATAAAATGGAGGAAGTCTCCTCCCATTTGCAAATATAGATCTAAAAGAAAACCTCCATGGTTTCCCCTCAAGTTTCCATGGCCTCCACCTCCTCCAACCTGAAACACAAATGAACAAATGAAAAGATTAGGGCAAAGAAAGGAATAAAAAGACAACATAAGGATTTTTAGGGCTTTTAAGGAAAACCTAAATCTAAGGGTCCATATTAATCTAATCTAAGGGTGGAGGATTGTCCCTACACATTTTAAGTTATTGGTATTTTATGGGAATGGGTATTTTTAAATAAAAAGGTATGGGTATTAAGTGAATGGAGCCACTTAGTGGATTACTTTTGTATGTTGTGATCTTTCATTATAGATTAATAAATAAATGACATTTGATTATAGGGATTAAATAAATAATATTGTGCATGGTATTTTAGATAATGATCTAAAAGGATTAAATTAATTAAAATTAAAATGTATAGTTAAATGATGGGTATGGATATTAAGTTAATATGAGAAGAAAATATTAAAGTCAACTTAGGAAATGACCCTTATTAAATTTAAAGGAAAACTAAGAGGATTAAACAATGGAATTAATTTAGAAAATATTTAAATAAAGTAATGGAACTTAGTAGAAGGATTTTAAACCGTAATACTTTTGGGGAATAAATTAATAATATTTAATTATTAATTTGGTTCGATTTCGTTTGGATGTGCTTTGATCTTATTAAACAAAAATTATTAGATCACAACTAATGTTTATTTCCTTTACAACATTTTAAACTAAAAAAATCGTGTAATTTTCTTAAGAAATTAATGAGGTTTCAAATGTTATGGTGCGTCAAATTTGTGGGCATTACACTTGGTATCGATTTGTGGGTTTAACACTTGAACCTCTCGGGATTAAGATAATAATAATCGTAACAAAATTTATTCAAAGTTGTTGTACTCTCCTAAGTGGGTGTCTTATCAAACCCGGCTAAAGAGAAATGATAATTTAGTTTGATATGCTTACCAAATTCTTCTTGTGTGGTAGGAATTTAGTTCCTCACAAAGATGTTGGTTAATGGGTTCTTAGCTCTTGGTTATGGTTGTGTGGTGCTTACCACATAGAGATCCTCCCTTATTTGGATTGCTATTTTTTTGGTGTAACTCTTGGGGATTATTACTAGAGATAAAATTTACGGGTCATTATGGAGGAGATCCAAAGATTAATTATTTGTTTCAAACTCTCCCTTTTTCTTCATTAGTTAGGAAAGTTGGGGTTAGTTTTTAGTAATTATAAATTTTAGTGTTGGTCGTCACTTTGATGACTTAATCCCCTTATGGGAGAATGGATATCATGGCATGATGTCATATTACACCCAATTTTATATGTATATTATTAGATGTGAGTGTGATATAGAGTACCACTACTAGCAGTCCACGAAGGACTACAAAGTGATTGTGATGTGGATATTTCTTGTGTTTATATTTGTAAACTTAATTTTTTTTATCAAGGACCAACATTTATTATTTATAATTTGTTGAGAAGATTTAAGGATCTTTATTTATTTTTTTCTGATTGTGATATTTTTTAAGGATTGAAATGCAGATACTTAGATATTTCTTTTGATTGTCAAGATTTCTTGAATTCTATCATTTTTTGGTGACTCAAATCTTGTTTTCTGAAAGGCCATTTGGTTAAATTTCATCAAGAATGTTATGTGGTTTTATTCTTGTCTTTTGATGAGAGGCTTCTATCTTTTTGTATCATGTTCTACCATTGTATGGGAGTACACCCTAGGTGACTTTATTTTTATCCTTGGTTCTTCATATCATCCCTTTAGAATTTGGAGTGGTAGGACATTGTGTATATAGTACATTGGAGTGACCCTTGTTGATAATCAAATTTTCCTAGGGAAAGGGATCTTCATGTCATATAGTATAGTTGGTAGTCCTAAAGGTGATTATGTTTATTCTTGTACCCTGGATAAATATGGTTATACTAAAGAGATTTTGAGATTTGTGCTTAAATAAGTATGCTTGATTTGATTTCTAGGACCCATAGATAGATATACCCTTATCTTAATCTCTTAAGTTGCTTATCTTACACCACATTATAATCCATTAGTATCGAGTTATGTTAATACAGATATGGATGCATTTGTGTCCTTTGGACCCTATGTTTAGAGATTTTAGTTTTATAGGTCTTTAGTTCCCGAACTTGGTTTTGCTTATCCTTCATCCAAGGCTATAACTCTTGGCTTTAGAGTCTATGTTTTTGGTAAATCAATTTACTTCCCTCTTGATATTTTTATGTCCTCTTGGTGAGGAAGTGTGGTATCTATGGGGTAAAACTCCCTCATCACCTTAGTTTCTTGGTTTATGGTATTTTGTGGATTATTATGTTTTGTTTGGAAACTCTCTCCCTTATCTAGTGAACCTATTTTGAGTTCAAACCATAAACATTGTTTTCTCCCTTACCCCTAAAATTAAAATGTAGTTTTTCCGCCCAAGTATAGAATGGTGAGATATCATGCCAACATTGGTGGTGACCCTTAATGACAAAAGATATGTGTTATCATAATATAAGGAATGCATTAATTGGAAAAATTATAAGAAATATGCTTGGAAAACGTAATTATAACTTGTGTTTTATAATTTGGAATTTGGAATGGATAAATCTATGGGTTTGAACACAAGTAGAATGTAAAATTAAACAACCTTAAGTGTATAAATTGTTATTACATGCCCTAAAATTTATAAAGGACATAATCTAAATGATTAAACTAATTGAAATGTTCCCTTGAATTACTATGTGAGTATCTAATGAATTTTGTGTCCTAAGATTTTGGGTTGTGAAATGGTTAAGCATTTCCCATACCCTCCCTTTATTATATCAAACAATGAACATATGTATAATGGTTAAAAATAATTTACATGTTAGACCATCTTTTATACCTCTCATTGGTTAGTATGAAATATTTTAGAAGTATACCTAAGGATTTTATCACCTTTTTATAATGGATTAATTGTTATGTTCATATTTGTGGTCACTATTTCAATCTTGCCAATAGTGGCAACTATTTTAACCTTTCAATCTGCCTACCTACCATGAATAATAAAGTATTTTATTTATTGTGATGTATTTTGGCCATGTTTTACTCCCTTGAACATAAATGTGTGTAATCCTCCTTGATGGATCCTTTCATACTGTCGTACCCTTTTTCCTCTTATCTTGACACATGTATTATTTTTAGTCGTCTAGGTTTGAGTTTTTATCTCTAGTTTTAAGGAGGCACCCTTCTTGTGTTTATAATAGGTCATTGGTGACCTAGGCTTATTGAAAAGCTTAGGAAACATATGTTAAGGATATGGAGGAACTTTGGAATCCTCCTTATTTTTGGGGAACCATGATGTTGTTCCCCTTGTCCTTTGGGGAAGAGAATGGTGCAAGGTTATTTTCATAAGTTTCAACAAGAATGTTTGGTGTGATGCTCTAGTAAATTATTAGTTGAACTTTTCATGTTTCTGTTTTCTCTTAGCTTGCTTGAGTGTTCATATGCATTGCAATATTAATCTTGCGTTCATTTTAAGATCCTTTGAGATAAGGCTAGCTTAAATTGATAAATTTCATTGATTATGTAGCGAGAATGGTATCTCTTGTGGTGATATTCTACTATGGTCAAAGATTGCTTAACATAAAAAAATGGAAATGTTTTCAAATTGATTGGGTTTTCTAAATCAGGGTTTGTGGTTATGTGCTATGATATTTAGATACAAGTTAAAATAATGGATACCTTACAGCCAAGATTTTTCTTAGTGTTACCATGAAAATTTAAGTGAGTCCTTTAGAATTATATAAAGTACTTCCAATGAATAGTCTACATCCTTATAAACAATTTTGTTAAAATTAGGTGTTTTCCTTGTTGTTAAGCCTTGTTTGGTGTGTCCCTGAATTGGCTAGTTCTATAAGAAGGTGTGGTTTCTCATATAAAATTGAAGGTCATGTTATCTCTAAGATGTGCACTGTCGGTTTTGGATAACAACATGGATTCCAAGCTTTATTTATTCCCTCACTTCGCAGATACCTAATGGGTATATCAATTATTGAGATGAGCCTCTAAGTATCAAGTTTGATTCCTTATAAATGTATCCTAAAATAATTTTTGGGGTTTTTTGAGTTTTAAGGGTAAAATTTTTGTTGTAATCGAAATTGAAATTGGGTGATACACAAAATTGATTGAGGGATGATTTGAGTACATGCACAATAAAATTTAGAACAAATTACATATGCACAAACTAATGGGTTTTCATCTTGATCCTAAGGAAAACACTTGTGTGTTGATGGAATAAATCACAATAACACAAAGAGCTAACATGCACACTAAGACTATAGAAAACACCAACTTTCTAGCAAGGTAAGTTAATTTTATCGTAATTAACATTCACAAGAGATAATAAAAAGATACACATCACTGTAAATAATTAGAAAGGCAATAAATGATTCTCATTCAAGGGTAGAATAGCGAAAATATGCTTCAAAGCACTCCTACATCCAAAATTCATTATTTGTACCTTGTTAATGCACACAATATATAGCAAAAATACTTCACCCAACCCCTCCTAAAAATAGATGATGTTTGTACTCACCCATGCATGTTATTTTTAGCCTTTATCATGAATAAATAAAGGAAAAACAAAACCATGTAGTTTATAATGAGGCATTAATAGCCTTAGTTACAAATTTACACTTTAGTCAAAGTGTAGTTGACTACTCTATTTTTAATATAATGAATAAAATTGGGTGAATAATTTAGCTAACAATAACTCTTGCTTGTTGTGCAAGTCTCCTCCAATGTAAGTGCATGTTCTTTGTCTTCTTGTGCATGATGTGACACCTATGTATTCATCCACTCACAAGGCTATTTTTTTCATATTCTCACTTTTGTCCTTTTGTGAAGGCATGTAAAAATAAAAGGCATGTGCAAGAAAATAATACCTTTATTTTGTAAAAATAAGGTAATTAGTGCTCCATTATCATCATGCATGCCTCTGATGTTTACATTCTCCACATGCATTATCTGATTTGTTTGACTTATTTGGCACATACATATTTGGAAGAAGGTGTTTTTGAAAAAATTAAGGTATTGATTTACCTTTTTGTGGCATATTCCATCATGGCCACCTTTTAATATTGAACATCTCTAGGCCAATGACATATATCATTGTTTATTTGATTACCTTTATGGCACACAAAATTGGCCCTCATTTGACTTGTGCATTGACATATAGTAATATTTTATAAGGTTGAAAAATTATACCTTTCGGGCCTCTGATTAATCATTATCTCCATGTATCATATTTTCGGGCCCCTTTGGACTTGGTTGGCATCATATGGTTTTTGTAAATTAATAAGGTCAAATGCAATAATTTCTATTTAATTGGGATGAAGATCCCTTCATGATGATGATTCAAACCTTCCTGATTAAACTATGGTTTGGTTGGTGGCCTGGAGTTTACAATGAATTTGATATCGTTTCTTAACCGTCGATTCTGGTAATGATCTTGATCATCAATTCCTGGTAATTGTAGTTTGTGATTTTCATTATTCGATCATGTATTATTAATTTTTTACCATTCATTTGATGTACCATGGTGATCTGGATCACACTTCTTTAACTTTTTATTGTGGTAATTTTTCATAGGAGTTAGTGATTCGATCTCGGTGGATAACTGTATCTAGATGATCTAAATCGTTGATGCTCCAAACTTGGCCGACCGGGTGATTGAGCTATGAGTTATCATTTTGAATCATTGATCGTGTACTATTTTAATTCTTACCATTGATCTGTTAACTCACTGGTGAGTTAGGTTTTTAGATTGTAAATTGGTCAAGCTAAAACCAATAAACCCTAGCTCATTTTCACTTTGTAATTTCAGTTTCGTGGGTGAATCCTTGTCAAATTTATCACTTTCCACCATGAAAATGTGATCTGGAGATCGATGTTTGCACTCTCAAGCTCCGTTCTTGGCATTTTTTAACCTGTGAAGCTCTGTGATTCCAAACATTTGCATTATTCTGTCATTTTTTCTCTTTTTGAGCTCTATGTGAAATATCTTTAGTCGTGGCCATTGTTACTGAGGAAGGTGAGCTTTTTTGGTATTTTGTTTGTAACTTCATTTTGATCTTCTCTTAATTCCCATACTGAAATACTTAGAAAACTATGGCTTCGATATGCACTGATATCTCAAAACCTTGCTTTTCCTTTTGTGTTTTTGGGAATTATGAGTTTGAAAATGATATGGGTATTCATCATTTAATACTGCACTTATAGCATTTTAAGGATTTTTCACCTAAAATTGGTGAATCATTTTTTTCTTCTCTGAAAATATTTGCAAAAGAAACCACGGATGGCTGTCAGATATAAGGTTTATTCATGAATAATATCGTAACGGTCTATAATTTTAAATTTCTTGCTTTATACTGTAATGAATTGGTCTTCATTATTTCCCTACCATGATTCAATAAAACTTCACTATTTAATTCCTTGACAAAATGATGCTAAACTTCAATGTTAGAAGCCTCCTCATTGCAAGCTATTGCTTTTGACCTTTGTTTCACTAACCTTAGTGTGAATGAAAATTTTGCATATATTTATACTTCCTTTTCATACCCAACATCGGGTAAATTTTTTATTTCCTTTCACTGGGTACTTACAATTTATGAGTTTAATGATCTCACAAATAGTGCATTTTCCTCTTTAAACATCGTGATTGTTTCTCTAGTTCATATGCACAAGGGTTTGCATTTCTCTGCTGCCCAAGCAAACCATAATGAACTCTATTATTTCAAAAATTATCTTTCCAAACTCATGTAATGCTAAATGGGACTCGGTCCTTTGAAAAATTGGAAATCATTTTCTCCATAGTTGTGCTTTTGATTCATAAATTCATTTTTAAATAAAACCGTAGCATTAGATAATTTCTTGTTAAATTTTTCCCTTCATTTTTTCCTAATCTGAAGGTTTTGGAAATGTTTCGTGAACCATAACTTCTTGAGATTATTTATTTTTATTAGTTAACTCCTCTAATCTCTTACAATAGTTAAACTTTGCATATGTTGTTTGATCTACATGATTTTGATCTCCTCATGATTAAAAATGATGCTCCTTGAACCGGTAAGTCTTGTAATTTTAAAACTAAATCCTTTTAACTTTAATTTGTAAATGTAATTTAGAATTTCGTATCTAAATCTACAGACTTGTATCTATTGGTATCCAAATTGATTCTCTTGCGAGGGCTGAGCAACATCATAAAACTTGCAGGATGCTTAGAGAAAGACAAATCATGATATAAGTCGTTTTGTAGCCGGGAGGGGATTCAACTGACTCTTTGTCACTCAGGCATTGGAGAAATGGATAGCACCTCACTAAGGGTTTGATCTACCCTCACTACTTTAGGTTGTTCCTTCAACTAGGGTGAGAGGACCCTTTCTGTAACCTGTGTTGGTGAAGGATATCAAGAGATCCTTCTTTGCACAATTTTCATGAAAACCTTGAGAAACTCTTATCAATACAACACAATATAAATCTCACGAGTTGTCACACTAGAGAGTGGAGATGTTTCTTGGACAAGGTTCAAGTTATCAAGACAATAATTGAAACCGATTGTCTCGCATATTTTGGGCGGTGAAATTTCTTAAATCTTTGTGGATACACAGTACAAACAGGGGTAGTTCATGTAGGATTCATCGTTTGAGAAGTTTTTGGTGGGAAGTTAAGCAAGATAAAATTGATTATACCAGATCTTTGAGAGCCTTTACAAATATTGGAAAACTCACAGAACATAATGCTTCAAAAAAGCCAAAATATTCCATCAATTAAAAGATGTGAACCAATGGAATCACAGAGATGCACAGTTTCACACATTCTTCAAGAATTAAACACAAAGGATCATGTTAAAGACTCAATTAAACTTTTTAAATCCCTAGTTCATCACGCCTAAGATACACTCATAGAATTACAAACAATCTTTATCAACATAATGAAAGTAAAGTGATTTTAAATTGTTTATTTACATGACAAGATGAAATCTCTTCTCATGATGAAATTGAAAAAGCCACAATACTAACACATGGATGAGATATTGTGTAACTCAAAGTGATTTTAACATAATATTGCAACAAGAACAAGAAAAACTATTTGAAAACATTCGAAAATAAAAGGCACACAATCATGTTCATGATCAACACAAATTCATTTAAGGTTCAGTAGATTCATCGCAGGGGAAAGTTTATTCAATGATCTCGAGAGATTGTCAATGGTTGTACACTTGCAACCATCTTGACATGACTACATCTACAAACATAGGGAAATAAACATGTTTCTTAGACGGTCTCTTGAGGAAAATGGTTTTTCTCAAACTTTCTTAGAAAAATTAACCCCCTCTTATGCAAGAGTATTCTCATTACATTTATACAATTTCACTCACTCACTCATCCCAAATTTTTGCCCCAAAAGTCTAAATATTCAAGATAATATTCCTCTCTATTTTTTCCAGGTGGGAAATTTGTGAGCCATTCACATTTCCTAATTTCATCAGATATAATTAAGAAACCATGTCATAACTTTTGACAAAGTATTTTTAATCATTCTTTAATCTTGTTATGCAAGAGATCCCCTTTTAATAATTCTCGGTGGCTACATATGGCCCGATCTAACAAAAATCCTTTCAACCTTTGAGAATACAACTTGAGGAACAAATACTGCATTTGTGTCTCTCATAAATGAGTGTCCTCACATGGATTATACCACATATTTGCATTGCGAGTCCCAAATCACCAATTGTAAAGAGAAGCCAACGGAAACCTCCACATTTTTCCTTGGCGCAATTGCAAAGGTGAAGTCTAGAGGTAGGTTCCTCCAATGAGTGTGGACCCTCCATGTGTTCAAAACCTGAGAGAGTTGCACCGGTCAATAAAAAGTCTGAGCACGGAAAGGTCAAGTGGAAACTTCCACGTGTTTGTTCAGCGCAACTTCAAAGATGAGGTCTAGAGGCGGGACCTCAAATGAGCGTAGGATCTCTAAGTGCCTTGGGCCGAAGAAAGTTTCCTCTGCTGTTTAAAAATTCTCATCATAAAGAGTATCTAGTAGAAGCCTCCACGTGTCTCTTCGGTGCACTTTTGATATGGTGCCCAAAAGTGGAGACCCCAAACAAGCGCGGTCTCTCCACATGGAAATTATTTGAGTTGAAGTGGGCTTAGGGGTGCTTTTCACATTTTATATTACTTGAAGAAATTGTGCATTTTTGGACAATTTGGCCCACCCATACACTTTTGATATAGTCTTTACACGTGGATTTCCTTGGCGTCAAGAGGTTTATGGCTTACTTTATAACTTTACTCCTTTTAACAAAAAAATTAAAATTCCCAAAGTGCTCTGGCGACCCGCCTCCCCACTTTGACTTTTCAATGCAGAATCAAACATGTGACATTATTCCATCCCTAACAGAATCACAACTCATTTTATAAATTTTCTCCTTTTCACAAAACAAAGCTAAAAACTTAAAAGTGCTCCGATAGCCCGCCTTCCCGCTTTTGACTTAAAAGTGGTCACGTGTCCTCTTATAGGCCTTAGGCATCTCTTTTAAATTTTTAATATTTTGCCATAATGCCTTAAAAAAAAAAAAAAAGTCCCGCCTTCTTGCAACTTCTAAACTTACGACTCGTGTACACCTTTCGGGAAAAATAAGAAATTTGCTCACCACTTCATAATTTTGACTAGCAAACTAGAAATTAATGAGGCCACGGGGCCAATTTGACATTTTTTGCAAAAGTGAAAAAAGTGACAAGTTCACCAAATAAACCCACCATGCCTTGTCCAATTAGAGATGAACGCGTATTTGTAGACGTTGAGATAAAATCGACAAGGAAAACAGACCATGGAAAAATAAAATGCAGGGGAAACTTCACCATTCACACCCAGAATTCAAAATGTTCCTCATGGATAGAGAAACAGTAAATAATACATGGCTAAACGTGATCCATGACCATAGAGAAGGATTAACAACAACATACAAATAAAGGAGAAATTTTTCACGCATCCATATAGGGAGACAAAAATACTTCAAACCAAGTGAACATAAATTTTTGAACAAACAAGGTGAGATTAAATCAAGCACCAACATCGCTCCGACTCGAGGATGGGAACTCCTAGGAGTGCCAAAAGAACAACATAATAGACCATGTGCCAAAACCCATTGGGAAACTAAGTCACAAAAAGCTTACAAAGAAGGAAAATGATTTCCAACCTCCCAAGAACAAACTGAGAAACCAACAAAAACCAACCGCCAAGGACCAAGATGAACCAAAATAGAAAAACACGAAACAAAAAATAACTAAAAGAATGTACACTATATAATGATGTGTTACTTGATTCGATAAATCGACCAATAAAAATTTTCAAGTGCCTCGCCTTGCAGAGTATGACCATGCCAAGAAGTCTTGATACTTTTTTAACAACTGGACATTTGCTTGTTTTTCTTCTATCCAAGTTGGTATCTAGCCATATTTTTCAAGGTTTATATTTTTTTCCTTTACCAAATATAGAAAAACCCCATCAAACATCAGATTCCAGGAGAACTAATCTTCTCAGGATACTTGCACTCATCAATTTTATGCTCCTTAAAATTAGCATAACCCACAAAGTTGTCGACATCGACGTCTGCATACAATACTTCATAAGAAACATTGGTAGGGTTTTCAATAAGATGTAACATTTTCTTCTCACCATAAAAATTCATAAGGTTCCCCTTAATTGGTATGGTTTCGTATGACATATCCATTTTTATGCTTCCACCCACACTAGTTTCCCACTTTTTGGATAATAACATCCCCCATTTGGCAGGACAATCCACAATAACCACATTCATGGTTAATCATTTTCTTGGAAAATTTACCAACTTCACTACTAATCCATTGACATACCAAACTACCAGCACTTCTCTTGAATCCATAGTAGTACATTTCCTAAAAGTTGTTGTTACCTTGATATTTAACTCATTCATGACCTCAAGAGGCATTACATTACATGAGGCTCCTGAATCAAACATGCAGTTATGTACCATCCTATTTTTAATAATCAAAGTGGTAAAAAATGGATCTACATCCAGCTAATATTCAACCAGAGAAGTTCCCAAATACACCTTAGATGATTCACCTAGTTCCTCCAATGCTTGTGGTATTTTTGATTCTACAATAATGGGAGGAACCTCTATATTATTAACACTTTTTACCTGAGTAATTGTTATCTCTCAAAATTTCACCCTATAGAGAGATGGTTGTAGGTGTTCTAAGCTTACAAAATGGATCTCTCTCTTTCGTAGATACAATGGAAACACCTCAGGTTTGTGGGTATACCTATTTTGAGGTGAGTCTCTGGTATCAAGGCCAGTTCCTTATTGATGTATCCTAAACTAATTTTTGGGGGTTTAAGGGTAAAAGATGACTGAAAAATGAAATTAAAACTGAGGTGATACACCAAACTTATATGAGGTCTTTGACTGAGTATATGCACAATTGATATTGGATGAATTTTTGATGCACGGGAAAAAAATTAAGAAGATAATTAAGGGTAAACACTTTGATATATTAAGGGATAAAATCACAACAATACTGCTAAGTTACACATACACATTAATATCATGTAGAAATTACTGAATTTGCAACAAGGTAAGATGATTAATAAGGAAATTCAAATTCATAATATTAATGAAAAATACACAAGACTCGCAAATGATTAGGAAGGCATAAAATACTTCACATTCAAAGGGAAAAACTGGTAGAAAATTGCTTCAGCACTCCTGTATCTAAAAGTCCTCCTCTTGTGCTTTGCCAAGGCACACAATATATAGCAAAATTATTTCCCACCCTTCCTAAAAATAGGCTAGAATTGTACTCGCCCATGCATCCTATTTTTATCCTTCATCTATTAATAAATAAAGGAATAAAAATAGAACATGCAAATACAAAGAGGCATTAACAACCATTGGTTACAACTCAGTCAACTGTAGTCGACTGTTCTATTTTTAAGAAAAGCATGAGTGATAATTTGCTAAAAATAAGTTTTTCTTGATGAGAAATTCTTCTTCTTTGTGCATGCAAATTCATATTCTGGTTTGTTCTTTTGCGAAGGCATGCAACCTTATCCATTTTTAGTGATAATATTAGCACTTTCTAACCATGGTTGAATTTGGTGAACTCAAGACTCGAATTAAGGTGCAAAATTATTGCAAACTTAATCATTTTTGGTATTTGCATTGTTGAGATCCATTCAAGCTAGTAAAGCTCTGCTAAATTTTACCCCGCCGCCATTATTGATTGTTCAAGCAGTCAAGGTTTATATAAAGAACTCTATATTGTATCATTTTGAAAAGAATTGTCCATATAGGACATATTTGAACTGAAAATGGGCCTGAAAAATTTCTTTTCTGTTTCTGATAGAGATTGTGCATTTTTAAACATTCGGCCCACCCTTCCGCTTTTAATTTGGGCCCCACACATGTCTTTATCTAGTTCCAACGGGGTCGCGCTCAACTTTATCCTCTCTTTAAAAAAAAACAAAAGGTTTAAAGTTTTAAAAACAAACAAAAAGTTCGAAGGTCCACCTTTTCACCTTGGGCTTTTGAATACGTGGCCTTGTTCGGTCTTCAACGGAGTCATGGGTGACTTTATCACTTTTCTCCTTTTCAAAAAAGGGCTCAAATTTTCAAATTGACCCAACGATCTCGATTTTGACTTAATTCAATATGATTGACTTTCGATGCTTTAGCGGAGTCGTGGGAAATTTTTAACTTTACTCCTTTTTCAAAAAGCTTAAAAGTTTCAAAGGAAAAAAATTCCAACGATCCACTTCTTTGCTTTGACTCTTTTGATGTAGGCTCAACATTTGACTTTTTCCTTTGACATGAGTGGGGTCGTGGGTCATTTTACAACTTTAATCCCTTTTTGAAATAAAGCTCAAAATATAAAAAGGCTCCGATGATTCGCCTTGAATCTTTTGATGTGGGCTCAACATTTGAATTTTTCCTTTGACATGAGCGGGGCCGTGGGTCATTTTACGACTTTAATCCCTTTTGGAAATAAAGCTCAAAATATCAAAAGGCTCGATGATCCACCTCCCCACTCTTACTCTTTTGATGTGGGCTCAACATTTGAATTTTTCCTTTGACATGAGTGGGGTCGTGGGTCATTTTACGACTTTAATCCCTTTTGAAAATAAATCTCAAAATCTCAAAAGGCTCTTATGTTCCACCTCCCCACATTGACTCTTTTGATGCGGGCTTAAAATTTGAATTTTTCCTTTGACATTAGTGGGGCTATGGGTCATTTTATGACTTTACGCCATTTTCCAAAATGCCTCAAAACACAAAAAGGGCCCGCCCCTCCACATCGGGCCACCGGACCAATTTGAATATTTTGCAAAAAAGGAAAAAGTGCCAAGTTTTACAAAATGGCCCTGTCTTCCAAAGATCTAATTAGATTTTTTCCAGCACTGTGGGTCTATCGTGATTTTACAAAATGATGAAAAGATGCTAAGTTTGCCAAAAATACCCGCCATTTTAATGTGTTAAGATGGGGTTTGCATCGATTTTGGTGATCAATTTGAGTATTGATATCTATACTTTTGATTCGTGGCTGTTGATCTGATAAATAAAAACTCAAAACCATAAGTCTTTCATATTTTCATTCTTGAGCTCTATCCGAGCTAAAGGAACTTTGTAAAAAAATTTCCTGGACAACAACCATTGAAGATGATCTTTCGAGCTCGGTTTATCTGCATCTATTGTTTTGTCAAGCTCGAATTTTCTTCAAAAGATCTATGTCCTATGAAGCTCTGTGAAGATTCTATGGCCACCATTGTTGAGGTTTGTGAGCTCAATCCTTCTACGAAAATGACCATCTATTACTTTCTGGCATCTGTATCATTGTTATTTTAAGATGGTCGTGGCTTCGTGTTTTCTGTTGTAATCTCCTAACTATATATTTCTCATTTCGATCAATATTGAGCTTTCCCTTTTACTTTGTCTCTGCTATTTCATCTTTGAAACACTGATACTCATTTTTCCTTTACATTTTTAATGTGATTTTTGAAAAAATTGATCTCTGAGTTGAAACTCGTTTTGGGTTCTCCTTTTGGCTCTAAATTTGATGAGGGTTTGCTCTGCTTCAATTTTAACCAGTGAGTTCTTGATCCTTACTCTAATTTTAGTACCCATTAATGGGTCTTTCGATTAAACCAGGATCTGTAACTTTATTTGTTCCTTTGAGTTGTATTGCAACAAATCTGTATATGAACTTTTAATTGTCCTACCTGAATGAATTATTTTTTCCAAAATCTGTATATGCACATGTATTTTTTCAATTTTGGCATGAAATATTACAACCCAGATTTGGGTATCACTCCTTTGGCATGGATATTCAAACTTCTTTATTGCTTTGCTTGATTCTCGCAATCCATAACTACACACTCGGAGAAAACAGGTTAGAAAATATTTAGGTTGTTTGGCCTCTCTTTTGTCCATGGTTTTGTTTTCTTCTTTCCGAGTGACCAAATCATGTATGTAGTTTTTATCTTCAAATAATTTTTATCTCTTGTTGTTAAGAGATCCATATGCACAAATAAGGGCAAGTATAGGAATATGGATTAACCCTAAGCTCTTAACTGATAATCTTCCTCTTTTCTTCTTTTCAGGTACAGTAATTCCAATGATGAAGATGAAGAGGGAATAAGCTAAATATGAAGATTCATCAACCGAAGGATAAGACCCAAGGAAATGATTGGTTTACTCATACACCTCAATTTTCTCTTTATGCATGTGTACCTCTTATTTCAAAGTATCTATACTTTACTTTCCACTTACATCCCACGGCTAATGTGGAAACATTTGAAATTCCTTATGAATAAAGCATTGAATTGTGGAATTGAGTTGTGTATTTCTTTTTGAATTTATGAGATGGATTGTATGATGAAGTAAACAAACTAATAATATAATTGAATGTCTTAATCATGAAGGAAAGAACATTAAAGAATACATGTAACATCTAGTAATGAAATCTGATTTTTTTAATCTACAGTCTTGATTTCTGCTTCAAAACCTAACACTTCATCAATTCTAAAATTTGATGTCTTCATCAAGACAACACAACTATCCTTCGTGGCCTTGTGTTCTTTTGCTGAGAATAGCATGAAATTGTAGGCTATGTGATCTGTTATGTTTTGTAATAGCACACATAGCTATAGATATCATGTAATATTTAATTAACTAAAACGTAATAGTATTATCCGAAAGAAACTCCCTAGCTTAGGTATACTTCACCAATGCTATCCATTGTAAAAGTTTTGAGTTGTTGATTTTTGCACAAGTGCAAAAATTGTCAACATTTTAGCGATCTTATGGGGAAATTTTCCTACTCACTTGTAAACCAATGCCTTGATCTTGTCTATTGGGCATGGATTCTTAAGCATGTAACTATAATCTACTTTCCTTAATGTCCAACCCTTCCAAAATGAACTAAAACTAGGAAAGGATCTGGTAAACCAGATCATGTGCACAAATGCACTTATTGAATTGAAAAATATTGCAATGTGTAGGAACTACACTTATTGAAGGATTATCCTACTCTAAACAGAATCGTAGGATTTTCAATAATAGTGTTTGAGAAATATACCATTCATAGGAATGGGAAGTTCCTCTTCATTCAGCCTTGAGAGATGAAAAGAATTGTGTTCTTTGTAAGCTAAAATCATGTAAGGACCACACCAGATTATATCAAACTTTGTGTGTCTTCCTGGCTTTGCACGATCAACATCCCACTTTAACACAATATCTCCTTCATTGAAGATTCTGAATTTGTCTTTCTTATCAAAAGTCTTCTTCATCTATTTTTGATTCTTTTCCATGTTTAAATCATCTTGATCTCTTAGCTCTTGTAATTCCATTAATTCTGCATAACAAACCTACAATGGTTCATTTTCAAGTAGTTCCATTTTATGTAGCAAATCTAGTTCAAGTAACTCAACTAAAATAGGCATTCTTACTTATCTTCCGTAAACAAGCTTGTATGGTGAATTTCTAACTGATCTTTTAGGAGTCACTCTATCAGCCCAAAGTGCTGAATTCAACATTAGATACCAAGATCTCTGGTTATATTTGAGTGTTCCTCTGATGATCCTTAAAATACTCTTATTATTACTTTCACCTAACCCATTACCTTGTGGGTAATAGTTAGATGAAGAACTTAGATAAATTCCATGATTAACAGCCTAATCTGTTACCTTTGCACTAAGAAATGCTAAAGCATTATCTGATATGATAGTTGCTTGAACACAAAATCTACAAAATATACCTTCATAAAAGGATAATATCGATGTTTCATTAGCATCCTTCAATGCTATTGCTTCAGTGTAGGGTGTAAAGTAATCTATAGGAGTCAAAATCCACTTGTTTCATTGTGAAGAAGGCGGATTTATCATGCCCATCAAATCAAGACCCCCCGCATAAAATGCTGATAAAATGAAATAGGTTATAAAGGAAGAGAAGACAAATGTTCTTTTCCAACAAATAAAGCACATTTCTTACACTTCTTAATCCATTTGAAACCATCCTTAAATATATTGTGCTAATAGTAATGAGCTTTCATAATTTTTTAGGTTATGGTACGTCTTTGAGAAATGACCTCCTACAGTCCTTTGTGGAGTTTTGATAATTATTGTTGAATTTTTTCATAGTCAACACATTGCAAAAAGATTCCATTTATATCCCTTTTAAATAATACACCATCAATGAAAACATAGGGTACAACTTGTAATCTGAAATACCTTCGTTTATTCTTGTCCATACCTTTTGGATAGATGTCATGTTGTAAATAGTTAACTAAATCAGTCATCCATCTTGATTCTTGGACCTCTTGAGCAAGTTCAGGTTGCTAGTTTTCTGGCTGAACCATGACATCTGATTGTTGATGCTTAACTTCAACATGTTGTTTTGGATCTTCTGATTCTGGTTCATGTTGTTTTTCCATATCAGCAATTAGGTGCTCACATAAGCCTTTTCCTTGAACTATCTTAGCAACCTGGATATCAACATCATATTCCATAACTTTCATTATCCATCATGATCTTTTCTCATTCATTTCTTAATTTAACAAGAAATATTTCACACTTGGTGAGAAACAAGAACGTGATTTTTTTTTTTTTTGAAAGCATGTACTTAAAATTCTTTAGCCCTCGACTCTTGAAAGAACTTATTTTTCAAGAAATTTGTACCTTTTTTCATAATCATGCAATCTATGTCCAAAGAAAGCAATTGGTTCAAAATTCTCATCATTAACCTAAGTTAATATGGCTGAGATTGTTTCAGCTCCTGCAAGTGCATACATTATAAAATCTTTATCGAAATTTGGATTTGCAAGAGTAGGAGCTTGAGAGATGGCTGATTTGATTGCTTCAAACACTTCTATCCCTTCACTGGTCCAAGATAAATTATTCTCTTTCCTTAACATAACTATCAATGGTTTTACCAATGCGGTAAAATCTAGAAAAAATCTTCTAACAAGGTTGATTTTTCAAAGAAAACACTGTAATGCCTTCTTATGATGAGGCAATGATAGCTGTGATATGGCTTCGATTTTGAAAGGATCAATTATTAAACCATTCTTAGAAACAATATGATGAAGTACTTTGCCTTGATGTACCGAAAAGATAGAATTTATTGGATTCAAAGATATCCCAAATTGTCTGCATAACTGAAAAGTCTTCCTTAGGTGTATTCTATGTTCTTCAGATTTTTGAGAATACAGTAACATCATCTAAATAAACAAGAATGCATTTATTTAACAAGCTACAAAAATCCATGTCCATTACATGTTGAAATGTTGCACCATCATTTGAAAGGCCGAAAGGAATTATTTGGTAAGCATAAGTACCCCACTTAGTGGTGAAAGTTTTTTTGTACATATCCTCTTCTCAAACTAAAATATGATTGTATCCACTATAGTGATCTAGAAGAGATAGTCTATCTGAACCAGAAAATATTCTCAAAATCTAATCCATATTTGGAAGTGGGTAGTGATCTTTTAATGAAGCTTTATTAAGATCTCTAAAATCCACACATAATCTAATTTCTCCATTTTTTTCCTAATAGGAACAAGATTGGATACCCAACTTGAATTCTTAACTGGAAAGATAATACCTGATTCAATCAACTTAGATAACTCTTTCCTCATTAGAGGATCTATTTTAGGATTTATAAGCCTCTGTTTTTACCTAACTGGCTTGGAATTTGGCTGTAATTCAATAGTATGTTATGCTAAACTAGGATCAAACCCTTTCAGGTCTTGGTATTTCCAAGTGAAAACATCTTTGAATTCCTTGCAAAGATTAATAAAAGAATGTTTTTCAACTAAAGAACATACCTTTCTCGAGAATTTTTTTCCCTTCATCAACTGAGATTTCTTCATAGTTATCAACATGTGTTGACATCTTAGTCTTGACCTTCCTTAACTGATCGTCAGTGTTGAAGATGTCTTCTAATGTGACCAGACCTCGGGGTAGTTTATTTGTCTTTAACTGAACAATCTGGTCACCATATAAGTGTTGTAATTTATCTTTATTTACTGCAAAAAAATCAAATTCCTACTGCAAATACCTACAGATTTGATCATCACTTTCAAAAACCTACAAATTCAAGTCATTATCAGGTATTGAAGACCTAACAATTAGCTTTATATGAGGCTGAATTTTGCTATTTTAAATTTGTTCCAACACTTCAAAACTAACACCAATTACTACAAGTATATCTGCATGCTTATTTTCTGTTCTAGGAGTGGATTGGATGTCAATAACTTCAAAATATTCCATTAAGTCTGAAACTCTGTGTTTGTAAGACTTCATTAATGAATTCTTACAAACATTGAAATTTTTTACTTGATTGATAACCAACTCAAAATCATCAAAAATATGTAACATGCTAATACCTTTCTTTTTGGCCCAAAGTAAGCCATGAGTTAATGCTTTGTATTCAGCTACATTGCAAGTGCATGAAAATTGGAGACTCAAAGCTGAGAAATACCTTTTTTTTTTTGGGGAAGTGAGCATCAAATTTTCTCCTTATCCTTTTTTGTTTTTAGTTCCATCAAAATGAAGCTTCCAAATCCCTTCTGTTGCATTTCTTATTTTGGAAAGCAAGGGAATTGGCGTATTTTCCTCAAGTAAGCAATAAACACCAAACAAATTTTCTTCAACTTCCTTGAAAGGATTATGAGCATGTGCTTATTGTGTCTTTTCATCCATAAACAAGTTAGAAACACTATCTAATAATGAAACTTGAGCTATATTATAAAAATTAGACTAGTCTAAAGCTGCATAATTAGCTATTGCATTAGAATTATGAGGCTCAATGTGAAATTTGGTCAGGTTCTGAATTGATAGTAACCTTGGTCCCGTAATGATTAGTGAAGTCTCTAGATAAACATATAGCAAAGTAAGGAGGTAACTCTATAATAGTAATATCTTACAGAATGAAAACATATTGGTAAGCATGTAATGTTACCTCTAGATTTCTGATGACACCAGCTATATTAGTTGCAGTTCCATCCAACAGTAAGACACTCTTTTTTGTAGGTTCATACCGCAGGCCCAATTTTTATGCCATTGCTTTTTGCATAACTATGCTACTTGCACCACTATCCACCATGCAGTTATGAACAAGATGTTCTCCAATAATCAGTGATAAATAAAAGGGTGCTGAATTCTTTATGTCATGAAAATTTAATACTTTCTGAACCAACCGTTTAACTTCTTTGATGTGGTATTGTTCCATTGTTCCAAGGACCATGTCTTCTTTCTTGACTTCCTTTTTTGTTGTTTTAGAAGAAATCTACAGCTTAACTAGTTCATGAGAAAGAAAATATTGTTGGCACGGAATACATAAAGCATCCACATTGAGATGTTAACATTATGATTTTTCATTACATCAACAATGTTAAAAGAAGCAACAGTTTTAGAGACAAATTCTATTGTTTTAGCATAGGCTTTGGTGAAAACTAATTCTGCTTCAGCTACTTTTGATATCTGAGGTATAAATAACCTTCTTGGATTAGGTTGTAGCTATTTTTGCTATTCTTTACCAGCTATAAAACCTGTTGTTTTTTTAGGAAAAAATGCACTATTAGCTAGTTTTGGGCTTATAGTTATTGTTTTATTAGTGATAGTAGGTAGAACAGGCCTATTTTGTTATTTTTACTCTTTGCAACCTTTTCCTGAGCCCTAGTAGTAACTGCAATGAAATCATCCTCACTAAAATTGACTAAATTCTATTCAGGTGCCTTCTAAACCTAAGTATCTTGCTGCCCACCCTCCATTTGAGGCATGAACAATGTCTTAGATTGAGGTTGTGCAACAAGAATTATTTTCACAAAAGCATTTGGGCAACTTGCAGCTGAATAAGGTTGATTACAAGGTTGACACCACTCTTCTATACTCATATTAACTAGGACTAAAGCATTAGATGGAGTAGGAGCCTTTGGATCAAACTACCTTTGTGGATAAGGCTGCCTATAATTTTGATTCTATTGGTAAGGCTACCTATTTTGCTAGTTTTTCTTATAAGGATCCTGATAAGGTCTACTAGGTAATGAAACTTTATTGTCAATTGAATTGATTGTTTCCAAAAGTCTGTAAAAATTTTAACACATCATTTGATGGGGCTACAATAGCAGGTTCCACAATGGTGATAGGTTGTGGGATAGGTGCTAAATCTACCCAAAAAGGCATTGAAGGCCTTGGTGCTAATTTTCTAGCTTGAATAAGGTTGTTTTCAGCTTTTATAGCAATGTCATAAGCATCCGGAAGAGTATTACCTCCCATAGATTGAATCATAGTTGAAATATCACTATTTAAAGCTCTTAGATAATAAAGGAAAGCATGGTCAGCTTGAGGCTTAACACTTGTTGGGATTCTTTCCCAAGTTCTAGCAAAACAAATGTTGAAACTAGACATAAATTCATGAGGATATCTTTTAATAGTAGACAACTGTTCTATGAGGGACAAATGATCTAAATTATCTTGGAACTGATTTGAAAATTTTCACCTAAATCATCCCAAGTTCTTATGCTTCCAATCTCTAGATTTCTATACCATTGCAAGGCTTGTCCTTTAAAGGATGTAGCTAAAAGCCTCAAAGCCACATCTTCATGAGTGATATTATGAACTACACATAAGGCTACAACATCTTTAATGTGCTCTATAGGTGTAACCTAATTTTCACCAGTGAATGATGGCAACTTTTCATGGAAGCATTAGGGATGTCATGGTAAACTGGGATTACTAATGGGCTGCCATTAGTAAAGGTCACAAAATTCCTAGGTGGTTGAATAGCCATTTGAAAGACTGGGATCTGAATAGAGAAATTGATACGTGGTGAAGGAATATTAGGAGGAGGGTTATCAAAACTAGGCCTATTATAAGGTAAAGTATTACCAACTCTTCTCCTTCTTACAGAATTCAAAGGTAAAGAAACAAACTCAAGAGGAATTCCTCTTACCGATGTTCTTGTAGTTAGTTTAGACATGGAACATGTTACAATCTGGTCTAAAATAGGCTTTATGGAGTCGCATTAAATAGATAGTTAAATGTTTAGAAGAATTATTGTAGCTTGTAATCCCGAAAGTAACTTTTATCTATTGTAAATTTGTTGTAGATTTGTTGTGAATATTTGTAACTTGTAGATATGATTAATGGTCCCACCGAGCATGCCAAAAATGTTATCTCTCGAAAGTGCACCATGTAGAGATATAGTTGCATGTGTTCTAATCTTGTAAAAAGGATCTCTCTCTTTCGTAGATACAATGGAAACACCTCAGGTCTGTGGGTATACCTATTTTGAGGTGAGTCTCTGGTATTAAGGCCGGTTCCTTATTGATGTATCCTAAATTGATTTCTAGGGATTTAAGGGTAAAAGATGACTGTAAAATGAAATTAAAACTGAGGTGATACACCAAACTTGTATGAGGTCTTTGACTAAGTACATGCACAATTGATATGGAATGAATTTTTGATGCACATGCCAACAATTTTCTAAAGATAATTAAGGGTAAACACTTTGATGTATTGAGGGATAAAATCACAAAAATACTACTAAGTTACACATACACATTAATATCATGTAGAAATTATTGAATTTGCAACAAGGTAATATATAGAAAAATTATTTCCCACCCTTCCTAAAAATAGGCTAGAATTGTACTCACCCATGCATCTTATTTTTATCCTTCATCTATTAATAAATAAAGGAATAAAAATAGAACATGCAAATACAAAGAGGCATTAACAACCATTGGTTACAACTTAGTCGATTGTTCTATTTTTAAGAAAATCATGAGTGATAATTTGCTAAAAATAAGTTTTGCTTGATGAGCAAGTCTTCTTCCTTGTGCATGCAAATTCATATTTTGGTTTATTATTTTGCAAAGGCATGTAACCTTATCCATTTGTAGTGATAATATTAGCACTTTCTAACCATGGTTGAATCTAGTGAACTCGGGACTTGAATTAAGGTGCAAAAGTATTGCAAACTTAATCATTTTTGGTATTTACATTGTTGAGCTCCATTCAAGCTAGCAAATCTCTGCTAAATTTTACCCTGTCCTCTATTATTGATTGTTTAAGCTTTGATCAAGGTTTAGTAAAGAAAATTGTCTTGTATTATTTCAAAAAAAAGTTTTCCATGTAGGACAGATTTAAACTAAAAATGGGCTTGGAAAACTTTATTTTCTATTTCTGATAAATATTGTGCATTTTTAAACATTCGGCCCACCCTTCCATTTTTAATTTGGGCCCAACACATGTCTTTATCTGGTTCCAGCAGTAGGTCTCACTCAAATTTATCCTCTTTTTTTGTTTTAAAACAAAGATTCAAAGTTTTAAAAACAAAAAAATGTTAGGAGGCCTTCCTTTCGCCTTGGGCTTTTGAATACATTTCCTTATTCAGTCTTCAATGTGAGTCGCCGGTAAATTTATCACTTTTCTCCTTTTCAAAAAAGGGCTCAAAATTTCAAATTGACCTGATGATCCACTTTTAACTTAATTCAATATGATTGAATTTCGATGGTTCAACAGATTCGCAGGCAACTTTTTAACTTTACTACTTTTTCAAAAAGCTTAAAAGTTTCAAAGGAAAAAACCATTCCACCAATCCACTTCTCTGCTTTCACTCTTTTGATGTGGGATCAACATTTGAATTTTTCCTTTAACATGAGCGGGGTCGTAGGTAATTTTACGAATTTAATCCCTTTTGGAAATAAAGCTCAAAATCTCAAAAGGCTCCAACATCCCGCCTCCCGCTTTGACTCTTTTGATGCGGGCTCAACATTTGAATATTTTGTTTGACATGAGCGGGGCCACGAGTCATTTTATGACTTTAATTCCTTTTGGAAACAAATCTCAAAATCTCAAAATGCTCCAACATTCTACCTCCCCACTTTGACTCTTTTGATGTGGGATCAATATCTCGACTTTTTCCTTTTACATGAGCAAGGTTGCGAGTTATTTTACAACTTTAATCCCTTTTGGAAATAAAGATCAAAATCTCAAAAGGCTTTGACGTTCCACCTCCCCACTTTGATTCTTTCAATGCAGCTCAACATTTGAATTTTTCCTTTGACATGAGTGGGGCTGCAAGTCATTTTATGACTTTACGCCCTTTTCCAAAATGTCTCAAAACAAAAAAAAGGGCCCGCCCCTCCACATTGGGCCACTGACCAATTTGAATATTTTGCAAAAAAGGAAAAAGTGCCAAGTTTTGCAAAATGGCCCCACCGTGCTACATCCAATTAGATTTTGTTGGGCCTGCGGGTCAATCGACACTTTTACAAAATGATGAAAAGATGCTAAGTTTGCCAAAAAGACCCACCATTTTAATGTGTCAAGCTAGGGTTTGCATCGATTTTGGTGATCAATTCTGAGCATTGATCTCTATACTTTTGATTCATGGTTGTTGATCTGATGAATAAAACACTCAAAACCCTAAGTATTTCATATTTTCATTCTTGAGCTCTATCCGAGCTAAAGGAACTCTACAAAATTTTTGCCCTGGACAACGGCCATTGGAGATGATCTTTTGAGCTCAGTTTATCTACATCTATTGTTTTGTCGAGCTCGAATTTTCTTCAAAATATTTGTGTCTGTGAAGCTCTGTGAAGATTCTATGGCTGCCATTGTTGAGGTTTGTGAGCTCAGTCCTTTTGTGAAAATGACCATCTGTTGCTTTCTGACATCTATATCATCATTATTTTAAGATGGTCATGGCTTCATGTTTTTTGTAATCTCCTAACTATATATTGCTCATTTTGATCAATATTGAGCTTTCCCTTTTACTTTGTCTCTACTATTTCATCTTTGAAACACTGATACTCGTTTTTCCTTTGCATTTTTAATGTGATTTCTGGAACAACATTGATCTCTGAGTTGAAACTCGTTCTGGGTTCTCCTTTTGGCTCTGAATTTGATGAGGGTTTGCTCTGCTTCAATTTTAACCAATGAGTTCTTGATCCTTACTCTGATTTTAGTACCCATTAATGGGTCTTTCAATTAAAACCAGGATCTATAACTTTATTCATTCCTTTGAGTTGTATTGCAACAAATCTGTATATGAACTTTTAACTATCCTTACCTGAATGAATTATTTTTTCCAAAATATTTATATGCACATGTATTTTTTCAATTTTTGGCTTGAAATATTACAACCCATATTTGGGTATCACTCCTTTGGCATGGGTATTTAGACTTCTTTATTACTTCTTGATTCTATAATCTGTACCTACACACTTGAGAAAATAGTTAGAAAATATTTAGGATTTTTGGCCTCTCTTATGTCCATGGTTTTCTTTTCTTCTTTCTCCTTCTTTTTGAGTGAGAAAATCATGTATGCAATTTTGATCTTCAAGTAATTTATATCTCCTGTTGTTAAGAGATCCATATGCATGAATTAGGGCTAGTATAGGAATATGGATTAACCCTAAGCTCTTAACTGATAATCTTCCTCTTTTCTTCTTTTTAGGTACAATACTTCCAGTGATGAAGATGAAGAGGGAATAAGCTGAAGATGAAGATGCATCAACCAAAGGAGAAGACCCAAGGAAATGATGGGTTCACTCATACACCTCTATTTTCTCTTTCATGCATGTGTACCTCTTATTTTAGTAGTTGTACTTTACTTTCCAGTTACATCCCATGGCTTGTGTGGGAACATTTGAAATTCCTTATGAATAAAGAATTGAATTATGGATTTGAGTTGTGTATTTCTTTCTACATTTATTATATGGATTATATGATGAAGTAAACAACCCAATAATATAATTGAATGTCTTAATCATGAAGGAAAGAACATTAAAGAATACCTGTAACATCTAGTAATGAACTCTGATTTTTATAATCTATAGTCTTGATTACTACTTCAAAACCTAACACTTCATCTATTCTACAATTCGTTGTCTTCATCAAGAAAACACATCTGTTCTTCAGGGCCTTGTGTTCTTTTTTGTTGAAGATAGCCTAAAATTATAGGCTATTCAATATGTTATGTTTTGTAACAGCACACATAGCTGTATATTTCATGTAATCTTTAATTAATTAAACAATAATAATATTGTCTGAAAGAAACTCCCCTAGATTGGGTATACTTAACCAATGCTATCCATCATAACAAAGTTTCGAGTTGCCCATTTTTGCACAAGTTCAAAAATTATCAATAGTAATATGTTCTTCCTTAAAATCCAAAATATTCAAATGCCCTTTTCCTATGCTTAGGGATCCTAAGTAATTCAACAATGGGAACAGTGACTTTGATCTGTCTTAAGATTTGGGCTATGTCACAAGGAATATATTTGGGTAGGACAGTATTAGGAGGAAGATTCATAGTTTCATCTGATAGTATAGGAGTTATCAGAGTCTAGGCATGGGTAGGGTTACATGTTTTATCGGGCTAATTATCCTTTTCCAGATGTATCTTTCTTAGGGGTTTCCTTTGGGACATTGGTAAGAACTGGAACTTTTGGCTTGGTTTATGGCCCTCCCCTTTGACAACCTTACTTTTGGTGTTATATTATTTCTCTTGAGCAACTACTACATTCATCAACAATTTCCTGTCCTCTTTAGAAGGGATTCCTCCATCATAATTTTTAATCATCAAGGCCCTTAAGTATTCAAAATCATGATTAGGCAGATCAAATGCTTGCACCATATCAATTTCAAAATTATTAATAGGAGGAAGAGGCAATACCCGGTGAACACAATCCCATAATTTTTCAATAGTTTTGGCACTTATCAATTCAGTTGAGGTTTCCCCCACCGTGAGTTTGCAGGGCTCTCCATCACACACAAATCATCATATGTCTCATCATCATCTTCTTCCTCAACTTCTTGATCTACATCACATGGGGAGTGTGGTAAGAAACACCTATCACACCACTTGATAAAATTGTCCTCCTCCATAGTAGTAACCTTGGTAGTCAAAGGATCAGGAACCAATCTATTTTCCCGGGGTTGAGGATGTCTATTACCTAATCCCATGAGCCCTTTCCCTCTTTCATCTGGTATGTGATCACCTCTGGGATAATTTCCAAATCTCTCCTAACCGTGTGGCTTGTGATAACCCTGGGAGCTTTTTCCTATCCCTTTTTCTACTCTGGCCAGTTTATAGGATATCTCTTTAAATGCTACAACCCAAGTTTTTAAAACCTCTTCCGAGATCCACAACCTTGTTTGATTGAGGCCTCTCCAGCATTGATTAACTTGACACCCACTCTCTTAGGAGGCTTTCAACTAATTTGATGTTATTTTCTATTCGTAAGGACATGGTGAAAGCCTTCCTCAATGTTTATGGGTTCTATCTCTCAAGTAATAACTGGTATTTTTATCAAAAGCATCATAATATTTTATCAAACAAGACACATCACTTGGCCTTAGGATTATAGGTAGCCTATTCAAGGTGTTATTGAACTGAGTATTGAAATCATGGACAGATTCATTTAAATTTTTCTTTATATTTTCAAATTTAGATAAAAGAAACTGTGATCTGTCTTATCCCCATATTGCAATCTAAAGGCATTTTTTTATCTTAGTCCATGAATCTATTGAAATATCTCGGTAAAGCGTTTTACTAGTCATGTGCATCTTCCTAAAGAGTATGAATAAATATCTTTACATACATGTTTTCAAACTCAATTTAAAAATATTCCATCATGTTGAAAAAGATTTTTAAATGCTGGTCACTAGTGATGGCATTATTTCATTGAAATTTTGGCAACCTATGTCTGACATCTTGTGGCACCATATTTGGATATCCATCCATACCTTTGAAATTTATAGGTCCAAAAGTGTTGACAACAAAAGGAGGTCTAGGTGGAGGTTGGGACATATTGCCTTGAGGTGGTGAATTTACAGGAGAAATAGAATGATAGGGATCAAGGTGTCTTTGGAGAATATGAGTATAACTCTCAAAGTAAATATCCTCTAATGACTCAGTTTCTTGGAAAACCCTATCAACTTTGGAAAAATAGGGGAAAACTAAGAGACACACTTTTCAGACACAAATGATGGCCCCTCTCTAGTTGGAGAACTCAAATTTATATAAAGATTACTTGGTTTAGAATCACTTGAATACGTATGGTAATCTTCAACCATAGATTAATCACCTTTCAGAACTGATATCTCCTCTTTTATTCTTGATTTCCAACAACTTTCCAGACTTGTTTTCCTTCTAAATTTTCTTTTCCTAGTTTTGGAAATAACTTTCTAGTAGGATCCCTAGTGAAGAAAGACCTTCTTCCCTTCATCTTTACAAATATCAATGAAAAATTTCACTTGACACATGTTAAGACGTTGGTAATCATGAAAATTTCAATTCAACATGGAATCGCCACTAAGGATTTTCACCTTAGTTGTGTAAATGCACTATAAGTAGCTTGCCAAGTTTCTATCAATGCTTAATTCCCACAAAGCTTAGTAGATCTAAACTTCCTTTACCTGTATTTATCACTATTGATGCAAATTTAGTACAATAACCATTAGAAACTTGAAATATTACACAATAAACTTTTAATCTCACATAATTCTTACAAATCTTAACAAAGAATGACGTTTAAAAAATGTATTTGTAATTAAACCATGCAAGAAGCATTTCATAGGTTGGCATTTATTAAAAAAATCCCGGCAACGGCGCCACTTCGGTGATTTTTCCACACAAATAGGTCTTGGTGTTCAAATAATCCCTGCAAATGACTCAAATTGGTGTTGTTGCTACACAAATAGGTCTAAGTGTCCAAATAATCCTCGTAATTCAAATAATCCCCAACAACGGCACCACTTAGGTGTTAGTATCCAAATTGATTCTCCTATGGCCGGTGAGCAACATCAAAAAATTGACATGATGCGTATAGACAGATGAATCATGATATGAGTCATTTTGTAGTCGAGGAGGGGATTCAGCTAACTCTTTATCACTTAGGTGTTTGATAAATGGATAGAACCTTATTGAGGGTTTGATCTACCCTCACTACTTTAGGTCGTGCCTTCAACCCGAATGAGAGGACCCATTCTCAGAACCCATGTTGGTGAAGGATATCAAGAGATCCTTCTTTACACAATTTTCATGAGAACCTTGAGAAAATATGATCAATACAACACAACATAACTCTCATGAGTTGTCAAACTAGAGAGTGGAGATGTTTCTGGACAAGGTTCGGAGTTACTAAAGACAATAATTAAAACACGATTTTCTCTGCATATTTTGGTAGTGTACTTTGTTAAATCTTTGTGGATACACAATACAAATAGGGGTAGTTCATGTAGGATTCACCGTTTGAGAATATTTTGGTGTGAAGTTAAGAAAGATAAAGTTTATTATACTAGCTCTTTGAAATCCTTTACAAAAATTAGAAAACTCACGAACAAAATACTTCAAAACAGCCAAAATATTCCTTCAACTAGAATATGTGAATCAATAGAATCCCAGAGATGCATGGTTTCACACATTCTTTAAGAATTCTATTAGTGCAAAATCACAACACCCCCAAATGGCCTTGGATCCGAGTGGGGAATTCGATGTAATTGTAAAATATTGGACCATCTCTCAAGTTGTGGGACTTGCGAACCCGAGATGGCCATCCATAGAAGGTTGCTTCCTTCTTCCTAATCTACCTGCCATAAACTACTCGAGTTTAGGAAAAACCTATCTAATCCTAATCTAGCCATTCTAAGGGGACAAGGAGAGAGAGAGAGTGAAAGAGAGCCTACACTAAGTGGTGATAGAATAGAAAAGGAAGTGGTGAGATACTCTACTAAAGGAGGATGAAACAGGGGAAAAAAGGAGATGCGGGAAGTCGAGGCGAAGTGACACAGACCCAGATCCAAATCTTCCATCGAAACTCCATGAAGCATGACATCTTATTCCTACGAACGTGAAATACATACACATGAAATAAAAATGAAATGGAGAGGCACAAAGAAACGAGAAAATATGAGAAAGGGTTGAACACCAAAAAAACATGATTTTATTTCTCTATGAGGTGCATGGACCATTACATGGGTGCTCGGATGAACAAATATGCTTTTCGGGCATAGGAGAAGGATTACAACTCAAATGAAGTTGGGAATTTTTTTACTGATTTTATAATATCCAGAATGTCTCCCATCTCAAATGAGAAGTGTTTACAATATATAGATGATGAAAACCCAAGAGAGGGAAGAAAAACTTGATTTTTCTCTTAAACCTCGACCATAAAAATCAATTCCCTACAATTCCACCCATAATGTGTCAAGTCTACCTCTCCATGTCTATTTGGCATGTTTAAGAGTGAAGAATGGTGGATCAAATCAAATATGATCTAGTTGTTGAAGTAATCAGATCATACATTAATGGCATGAAAGATGTTTTAATTTTTTTACCTACCTAACCATGTCAAAATTTAATTTTGAAGCTTCCATGGGATAGAAAAGGTCTATATCTTTCCAATGATTCCAAATTTGTTGACTTTTGAGCACTGGATCGAAAGATATGCCCATTTGAATATTTGAATTGAATATATACTAAAATGGCGAAAAACCAGTTTTCTAAAATGGATCCACGGGCCTGAAATTTACTTTATGCCTTTTGCAAAAATATTACCAAAGTGAAAAAACTCCCGTATCCCCACAAGCCCGAGATTCACTTTTTCCTAAAATCCCCTGCAAGCCTGCAACCTTTTCCATTTGGTGAAAAAACCTTCTTGGGATCATGGGCCCGCACTTGCAACCTGTGATTTTATGAAGTTGAAAAAATACAAGAAAACTCCCATGGCCCCACAACTTTACATTTCCCAAAATTCATCTTTGGGACCGCCACCCACATTTTCCACTTAGGCAAAAAGTCTTCCCCGGCTCGCCATCCCGCTTGGAAAAAAATTCCTTCCATGACCCACCTCCCCATATGTATTTTAGGGACATGACATGTGGCTTCTCTGGGCGTTGGTGGAGGTGCGGATTACTTTTATACTTTACGCATTTTCGAAACAAAAGCCAAAAATTCAAACTACCTCCGGTGACCCACCTTCCCACTTTGACTTGAAACATGGCCACGTGTCCCTTTTTTTTGGCGGGGTCATATGTCTGATCCTAGACACATGGAGGCTCAGTGCACATTTGGGACCTACCCCAATATTTTACCTTTGAAATTGCACGGATGAGGCATGTGGAGGCTTCCACTAACCCTTCTATACTTAGTTGATTTAAATGGCCGAATCTATCCCCTTTTTGACTTTTGGACATATGGTGAGCATGCGCTTGTCTAGAACTAGATTTTCCTTCGACCCTTTGAAGATGCGCCAATTGGACACATGGAGGCCTCCATTGTCTCTTCTTTCCTTGGCCGATTCAACAACCATCTTAGCCTGCATTTCAGACTTGGGACACATGGAAGTCTCACACTCATTTGAGTCTACTTTGGGCTGTACATTTAAAGTTGTATCAATTAGACACGTGGCTCCTTCCGTAGCTTATCTTTGTTTCTTTTATACTTAGCCAATTTGGGCCTACTTGCCTTTCTTGGTCCCTAACTATGTGGCGGGATAGTGCATGTTTGAGTCTCCACTCTGGGCTGCGCCTTTGAATTTATGCCGATGAGACACGTGGTGTCATTAGTTGGCCTAATAATTTTTAACTTTTGAATTTGTCTTCTTTTCAGACCTGGGACACGTGGAGGATTTACGCTTGTTTGAATCTCCACCTTTAGCTTCGACCCTTGAAGGTGCGTCATTGAGAGACATGGCACCTTTTTCCAATAGTTTTATACTTAATTGTTTTGGGCCCACTCTGTCCCATTTTTATTTGGACCACATGGCGAGCCTGCGCTCATTTGGGAACCCACTATGTATTTCACTTCTAAAGTTGTGCCAAGTTGAAACATGGTTCTTTCTGCTGGCCTTAGACTTTTCAATGATTGATTTAACCTTTTGAGGCTTTGAACACATGGAGGGCTAACACTCATTTGGGATCCCCACTTTATATTTTGTCCTTGGAATTACACCGACGAGACACGTGGATCCTTTCGCAGCCTTGCTCTATACTTAACCATTTTGTTCTCACTCTATCCCCCTTTTAACTTGGACAACATGGCGAGCTTGTGCTGATTTGGTAACCCACTGTATTTCAATTCTAATGTTGTGCCAAGTTGACACGTGGTTCTCTATCCTAGCTTTAGAATTTTCAACAATTGATTTAACCTTTTGAGGCTCTCGATTATGAAGAGGGTAATGCTCATTTCGATTGCCCGCTTTAGATTTTGCCCTTGGAATTGCGCCGATGAGACAGGTGGATCCTTCCATAACCTTGCTCTATAATTAACCATTTTGGGCCCGCTTTATCCCTTTTTGACTTGGACCACATTGCGAGCATGTGCTCATTTGGGAAACCACTCTATATTTCACTTCTAAAGTTGTGCCGAGTTGACACGTGGTTCTTTACGCTAGTCTTAGCCTTTTGAATTACCAATTTAACCTTTCGAGGCTCGACCACATGGAGGGATGGTTCTTATCGGGGTCCGGCTTTGGATTCTTCCCTTGGAATTGTGCTGATGAGACACATGGCTCCTTCTATGGCCTTTCTCTATACTTAGCCGATTTGGGCCCGCTCCTCTTTCTCCATTTTTGGTTGGGTCCCTTATGCTTATTTAGGAGCAACTATGTTGGGTTCTGGACATGTGGAATTTGTGTACTTGTTTGGAGACATTGTTTCTCTTGCACCTTTTGGAATTGCACCGAGATGACACATGGCACCTTCCACGAGTCTATTGTTTGGCCCCGAGTTGACTCATATGTGAGGTCTGAAACTTTTATCTTCTTCTCCCATTTTATCCTATGAGCCTCTAGCCATTTTTGATGTTATTTGATCCTTTGTCGACCCTTCTTCTCCATTATTGAGTCTTACCTACCCCTTGATTGTTGGATTTGAATGTGATCTCATAGATGAGCTCACCCTTTCGATTTTCTTCGTGTAGAGTAATGTTTGATGAATTTTACGTAAGGGGAAAAAATGGGATAAACGTTTGGTAACTCATAGGGACATCTTCCTACTAGATTAAATGATTAGTGGCCTTGAAGCATCCATTGGGCACAAATTTTACTTGGTAAACACAAAACTTATCCTTGAATGGACTTGGCATGAGAAACAAACACCATAACACACACTTTTCGCAGAACTAAAAATCATACACGCTCCAAGTGGAACATGCAAAGTGTGCAAAAGAACTTCTTCTATTGAAAACGAACCTAAACTAAGCTGTTAGTGCAAAATCCTAGCACCCTTGAATGGCCTAGTTGTGATTGGGGCATCCGGTATGATTGCACAACATTCGACCATCTATCAAGCTATGGTACTTGCAAACCCGAGATGGACCTCCAGAGAAGGTTGGTTCCTGCTTCCTAATCTACCCGCCACTAGATACTCTAGTGCGGGAAGAGCTAACCTATCCTAATATAACCATTCCAAGGGGACATGGAGAGAGAGAGAGTGAAATAGAGTCTACACTAAGTGATGATGCATTAGAAAAGGAAGTGGCAGATCACAGATCCAAATTTTCTAAAGCAGAGAGAGGTGAGAAAAGGAGGGGGTAGATAAGATGCACTACAAATGAAATATTAAATTCACACGGAACACCAATTCAAAACCCACTAAGCATAGATCCTAGAACCTACAATAAACATCAGAGTATGCACATTATACCCTAGAACCATGAGAGGTAAGAAGATACGAGTAAAATGAGTCAAGGATGGACAAATGCATCACGAAACAAATTCTATTACTCCAAAAGTTACACGGTACATCATCAGTGGGAATGGGGAAAGAAGATGCCATTACAAATCCATGAGGGAAGGGTTAGACTCTGCATTCTACACTAAGAAATAAAGAGAGAGGGGGGAAGGAGAGAAACAATGACCAACCCCTTTAGAAAATGCCCATCCTTTACAATATATAGAAGAATGAGAGAGAAAGAGAAAGGGAAAATTGAACTTTGTTCCAACCACCCCTATAATGCATTGAATTCCACCTACTCCAACCACTCCAAAAAGTATTGAAATCCACCTGCCACAATGAAGAGTCTCACTGCAACACCCATAACTCCAGTATTTTCCCTTACTAGGAAAGAAAGAGGCCCATTCTTCATCATGGCAGCACGCGGGAGATTTGATAGCCCCTAAAATTAGTGGGTGAAGCATTAATGGAGGCAAGTGAGAAGCCAACACCAAGATCTTTCCAAAAAGTCCTCTCCTACCCAAATCTGAGTTTCCAGTCAAAAGATATGGCTGTTTGAAGATCAAGGTTACACGTTTAATGTGGGCACACAAAATTTAAAAGAGTCTATCCATACAAGGTCTACATTGTTACCTCACACATCATGAAGATTCATCCCCTTTTGTATACTCTTAAAATTGGCGGAACCGACATGTGGAAGCTTCGCAGGCTCCTTGGTTTCTCTCGTATCCTACCTTAGTTCCTCCTGTTAGTGGAGACCCTATGCTTTACCCAAGAAACATAGAGGCCTCGTTCTTTTTGAAACCGTCCCTAGTTTTTACCTTTGAAATTAGGTGGTCGAGACACATGGAGGCCTCTGCATGCTTTGGGACCTTTCAACGGGTGACCTTACCTTTTTGGACTTTGGCCACTTGGTGAGTTGGCACTTGTGTGGGGACTTATTTTTGGGCCACACCTTTGAAATTTCACCGAGTTGATACTTGGCACCTTCGAGACTTTGTTCTATTTCTTTGTGTTTTGTTTGAGTCCCTTTTTCTTGGTGGGGCAATAAGTCGACCCTACACACATGGAGGCTCGGCGGACATTTGGGAACCCACTCTGAATTTTACTTTTGAAATTGCGTTGTGCTAACACATGGCTCCTTTCGCTTAGCCTACCTCTGTTTAGAATTTTTGATGGCGATTCTATTTTTTCAAGTTCTTCACACATGGAGGCCTTTCACTTGTTTGAGTCTCTACATTGGATCATGCCTTTGAATTTGTTTTGATACAACACATGGTGTCATCCACCTATTCTTTATACTTAGCTGATCTCGGGCCTCGATCCATTTTAATTTTTTGGGCCCAAGACACGTGGAGAGTCTATACACGTTTGAGAACCTGCTCTTTTGACTTACCTTGGAAGATGCACTGAGTTGACGTATGGCATTTTTCACAAGTCTACGATACTTAGCCAATTTAGGCCCAGTCTATCCCCCTTTTTACTCTAACCATGTGGTGAGCCTATGCTTGTTTGGGGAACCACCTTCAGAGTTTATCTTTGAAGTTGTCCGAGTCAACATGTGGTACCTTCACTGGCTCTGCCCCATTTTGAATTTTCAACTATTGACTCTATCCCTTTTCAGACCTAGGACACGTTGAAGCTTGGAACTTGTTTGGGGTCTCCTCTTTGTGTTCTATCCTTGGAGTTTCATCAATGAGGCACATGGCACCCTCTGGGGGTCTGTGACTTTTTAAAGGCCGATGAGACCCCACCGGTTCATGAGCCCACACTTGAAAATTGTGCCATTTTACGAAAAGTGAAAAAGTTCTACAATCCCCACAGCACCCATAGACCCACATTCATACTTGGTAAAAATTCCTCCATGGCCATGTAGACCCGCTTTTAGACTTGATTCATCCCGGGCCCGCTGGCCCACATTTTCCATTTTGGGCAAAAAAAGACATCTTCGGAACGCCGGCCCGCATTTTCCACTTTTCATAAGGAATCCTTCTCGAGGCCATGGGCACGTAATTATAATTTTGCCTTTAGGAAAAAAGGGGTAAAAAGGTCAAAATGTCTCCCGCCGCCCGCTGGTCTACAATTTCCATTGGTAAAAAATCTTCCCTAGGCCTGTCAGCCCGCTTTTGGCAAAAAATCCTTCCAAGGCCCACCGACCCGTAACTTGCGAAATATGAGGAGTTAGAAGGACTTCTTTATATCTCTAGAAAGGGGAAGAAATTTCCTATCTGATGGAAATTCTTTAAGGGGGCCTTAAGTGCTTATATGTAATAATTTGGATTAAAGCACAAAAGGGGAAAATGGTGTTAGTTGACCCAAAATAAGTGTGAGCTTATTTTGGTCAACAATTTGGTGACTCATGGGGATCACCTACCTACTAGGTGAAATGATCAGTTGCCTTGAAGCATCCATTGGGTATGAAGTCTTCATGGTAAAAAAATGGGATCTATTCTTTGAAAATTTGATCCCTAATCCACTTGAAACGCCGCTTGAACTAGAGCTGACCTCACCACATGTTACTTCCAATGCAATGTGCACATGCAACAAAACACCAAAACACACTATGTAAAAATGGAAATCATACAAACCCCAAGTGGGATATATAGATTGTGTAAAAGCACTTCTTCTTTTGAAAAAATAAATCTACTCCTCGTCCTACACACTAACCGGAGAGAAAGGGACTGAAAAAATCCGCAATGTTGTTAGGAGAAGTAGCTTCCCTTTCTCAATAGGGGTAGCCATGCAAATGATTTGACACTGAATATGGCTTCTTATATGAGTGAAAAATTGACAAGGTGTCAATCCTCCATCCATATCATCAAGGTATTAACATTAATGGAAAATACCTTCTCAAGCTTATTTGCTTTGGAATCCTAGAGGTGTTGATGGTGACCCTTGGTGCTTTGATACTTATCCTAATGCCATGAAGTGGGCATGACTCGTTTTGGCTTCTCCCTTGGATCCAATGAAGCCAAGTACCTGATTGGGCAATGTCTAATCCTTTGAATTTTCCCATTGCTATGATATTTAACTCAAAAATTGGAGTCTTCTTGTGGACCTTCCTAGATGGATGGTGTGAGAGAGATGATGACATCCCTTTGCTTTTTTCCTTCCTTCTCATGTGAAGAGCATGGAAGATTCATATTTTCTAACCTTGGTTCTAAAGGGGTGTTGTGAAATTAAAGTTTTTGTCCCTGAATGCTCTCCTCCATGACAAGATGTTTATGTGCTTGGGAGGTGGATGATGGAGGTGAAAATGATGTTATCTCCCAAGGACCATCTCCATCAAAGAAATATTCCAAGTCCAGACGGACAGTCTACCTCCTTGTTACCATGTTGCATGTGCTCGACCTCCTCCATGGTGTCCTCCCGATATGAAAATTTCTCACCATGGTTCCACTCTTCTTTAAACATGAAGTTTGAAAGCTCACACTCATCTTAAAAATTAGGGCTTAAAGGGGATAAAGTGGGAGGAAGAACTGAAGATTCTTCGTGGCTGCTCTATACTTGGAGCCTTTAGAATCTGTATAGTTCTCCTTCGAAGGGGCGCGCTTGATGGTTGGGGCGCGTGAACTCGTGGCACGCATGATTTTTCCTCTACAGCAGCAACTAAGTCTCCTCCAGATCTACACCCTTTTGAGCTAACTAATTTTTCCCTGAAATAGGTGCCCATATGATTTCCTCTTCCCAGTCAGAGTTACATGAGTCACGCCATTCTTCAACTATCCTGCAATCATCGAACATGATGACATTGGCTGGGGAAGGGGTGTTGGTAGGGGGTTATTCATTTATGGTACAGATAGGAAGAGGGGACTTGAATCTGGAAGGGAAAAGGGAAGAAAAATTGAGATGAGATGGAAGACTAGGAGATGGATAAGGGAATTCAGCACTAGGGGTAGCAGAGATGTGGAGCTAGAATCATGATGTTGCTGTGATGATAGTTGATTAAGGAAGATGAAAAGAAGGATAAGGAGATGATGAATGACTTACCCATTGACAAGGTTGTTTCACACTTTTCTCATATGCCTCAATATCCTCAATGCACTACGCAAGGTGAGGCAAAGCATTTCTACCATGAAGTCGATCTTCTACTTAGGGTTGTAATGTCTTCGCATAGGGTCGGCCCATGGACAAGGTGCCCTATAGGAATTCCTTAATGATTTCATCTATGTTGTAGCCCTTGATTGTACCATGCATGCATCCATCCATTGAATATTCTCTAGCAGATCAACATTTTCAATGTAGCTATCACCATTATATGTGTCCCCTTGTTTTTGATAAGCTCCATGGCCAAAATGGTTTTGACCCTGCTCATATGAATAAGAATAATAGTTATGGATCTAATCATAATGCTGATCTTGAGCGGTTAGGAAATACATGGGAGGGGGACCGCACTACTCTGCAGTGTGAATTCGATGAGGGGAATGAAGTCATGATTATACAACTTCATGAATGGTAGAATATGAAAGATATGGAAAGAAAGATGAATGAAGATGGGTGGAAATGGATGGAAAAGGTCTGTAACTTAGAGAATGGGTTGTTGACTAGATGGAGTCACTAGATGTGCTTTGCATGTGCCTCTAAAGGCTGAATCTCACCAAGAACACATCAAATTGATGAAATGAAGTGAAGACCTCTTGGTCCCACTGAGCATGCCAAAATTGTTAGTGAAAAATCATAGCACTGTGAGTGAGGAATCTGGTGTGATTGCACAACATTGGACCATCTCTCAAGCGTGGGACTTGCAAACACGAGATGAACCTCAAATAATGTTGGTTCCTTCTTCCTAATCTACCCGCCACTAGCTACTCCGGTGCAGGAGTAGAGGTAACCTATCCTAATCTAACCATTACGAGGGGACAAGGAGAGAGAGAGAAAAAGAAAGCCTACACTAAGTGGTGATGAATCAGAAAAGGAAGTGGTTGATCATAGATCCAATCTACCTGAAGTAGATAGAGGTGTGAGCGAGAGGAGGGGGTGAACAAGATGCACCATAAAAAAAGATGAAGTTCACATGGGACACCACTTCAAAACCCACTAAGCATAGCTCCAGAACCTATAATAAACATAAAAGTATGCATAGTATACCCCTGTAACCATGAGAGTTAATAAGAGACAATAAAATGAGACAAGGATGGATAGATGCATCACAAAATACATTCTATTGCTCCAAAAGTTACACGATACATCATTCGTGGGAAAGGGGTAAGAAGATGCCATTACAAAGCCATGAGGAAGGCTTAGACTCCACATTCTACCCTAAGGAAGAAAGAGAGAGAGGGGGGCAGGAGAGAAACAATATATAGAAGAATGAGAGAGAAAGAGAGAGGGAAAATTGAATTCTATTCTAACCACCCCTACAATGCATTGAATTCGCCTACTCCAACCACTCTAAAAAGCATTGAAATCCACCTGCCACAATGAAGAGTCTCACTGCAACACCCATAACTCCCTCGTTTTTTCTTCTGGGAAATAAAGAGGCTCATTCTTCATCATTGCAGTAGGTGGGAGACTTGACAACCCACTAAATTAGTGGGCCAAAGCAATAATGGAGAAAGGTGAGAAGTAGATCTTTGAGATCTTTCTAGAAAGTCCTCTCTGTCAAAATCCAAGTTTGTATTATATGGTTGTATGAAGATTAATGCAAGTGTAAAAATTTAAAAGAGTCTCTTCATATAGGGTCTACGTGGCACCTCACACATCATAAATATTCAAGCCCTTCCTTTCACTCTTGAAATTGTGCCGAATGACACATGGTGGATTTTACGGGCTCCTTAGTTTCCTTTGTATCCTACCTTAGTTCCTCCTGTTAGTAGAGAACATGTGCCGATACAAGACATGTGGATGCCTCACACTTGTTTGGAAACCATCCCCAGTGTTTACCTTTGAAATTACGCAGTCGAGACACATAAAGTCCTTAGCAGTATTTTGGACCTTTCAACAACCAACCTTACCTTTTCAGACTATGGCCACCTTGTGAGTTGGCGCTCATTTGGGGACTTCCTTTTGGGCCACACCTTTGAAATTGTGTCGAGTCAACATATGGCACATTTTCCGGCTCTGTTATATTTCTTTGTGTTTTTGTTAATTCATGTTTTTTTTTTGGCGGGGCCATAAGTATGACCCTTGACACATGGAGGCTCAACGCACATTTTAGAACCCACTCCAAATTTTACTTTCGAAATCACACCATGCTGACACGTGGCTCCTTCCGTTGGTCTACCTTTGCTTTGAATTTTCGATGCCAATTTTTTAAAATAGCAAATTGGATCGCACCTTTGAATTTTCTCATAGCATTATCATTTCTTCAAAGAAAACTTTTAGGCTTGGCGCTTATTTAAGTATTTGCTTTGGATCATGCCTTTGAATTTTTGCTGATGGGACACATGGTGTCATCCTCTTGTTCTCTATACTTGGCTAATTCAAGCTTTGATCCGTTTGACTTTTGTTGGACCCAAGAGGTGGAGATTCCGAGCACGTTTGAGAACCCACTCTTTGGACTTACCTTTGAAGATGTGTCGAGATGACGCTTGGCATTTTTGTGAGTCTATGATACTTAGCAAATTTACGCCCACTCTGTCCCCTTTTTACTCTCGACCATGTGGTGACCCTGTGCTTGTTTGGGGAACCACCTTTGGAGTTGATCTTTGAAGTTGTGCCGAGTTGACATGTGGCAACTTCCACTGGCTCTACCCCATTTTTACTTTTCAAATGTTGACTTTGTCCCTTTTTAGACTTGGGACACATGGAATCTTGGTGCTTTTTTGGGGTCTCCATTTGGTTATATCCTTGGAGTTGTGCTTATGAGGCATGTGGCACCATCCGTGGGTTTGTAACTTTTGAATGGCCGATAAGACCCCGTGGGCTCGCGAGCCCACACTTGAAATTGTGCCATTTTACAAAAAGTGTAAAAGTTCTAAAATCCCCTACATACCCACCGACCCGCATTCATACTTAGGAAAAATTTCCTCTGTGGCCCCAAAAACCCGCTTTTACACTTGAGTCATACCCCAACCCTCTAGTCCGCATTTTCCATTTTGGGAAAAAATACATCTTCGGGCCAGCTGACTTGCATTTTCCACTTTTCATAAGGAATCCTTCTCGGGCCCGCAGCCACGGTTATATTTGTTCCTTTTTGCGGAAAGGGAAAAAATGTCAAAATGTCTCCTACAACACCGCTAGTCCCCGATTTCCATTGGCAACAAATCTTCCCTTGGCCCACTGCTCGCTTTTGGAAAAAAATCCTTCCAAGGCTGCGACCCGTAACTTGCGAAATATGACGAGTTAGAAGGAATTCTTTATATATATGGAAGGGGGAAGAAATTTCCTATATGCTGGAAATGCTTTCAAGAGGCCTTAAGTGCTTAATATATGTAAGAATTTGTATTAAAGCACAAAAGGGGGAAAAAGGTGTTAGTTGACCCAAAATAAGTGTGAGCTTATTTTGGTCAACACTAAGCTAAGCTAACCATAAACAAAGGGAACTCAAAAAAATCCTGCAAATGGAAAGGAGAAGTAGCTTCCCTTTCTCAAAAAGGGAAGCTATGCAAATGATTTGAAACTGAATATGGCCGCTTTTATGAGTGAAAAACTCACTATAAGATGATCCTTCAACCAAATCATTAAGGTGTCCCTTTGGAAGCAAGACAAATGCCTCTTTTAGGTGCTCTACATTTGGATTGAAGAGGAATTACAGATGATCCTTTATACTTAGGACCTCATCCTCATGCCCTGAGGTGGGCATGACTAGTTTTGGCTTCTCCCTTTGCTCTAATGAAGACAAGTACCGATTGGGGATGGTTTGATATGATGGATGAGCCCATTGCTCGAACTTAAACTCCAAGAGTGGAGTCCTCTTGTGGACCTTCCTGGATGGTTTTTGTGGGAGAGATAGAATTCTCATGCTCTTTTCCTTCCTCTTCCCGAGAAGAATATGGAAGATCATGATCCTCCACCCTTGGTTCTAGAGGGACGTTGTGAGATGCAGCTGCTTGTCCTTGATTTCTCTCCTCCATGGTAGAGAGTTAATGTGCTTGAAAGATGGATGATGGAGGAGAAAATGATGTGATCTCTTCAGGATCCTCTCCATCAAGTAAATATTCCAAGTCTCATAGACAATCTGTCTCCTTCCTATCCTACTACATGTGCTCGACCTCCTCTATGGTGTCCTTCAGATTTCCAATTTTCTCACCATGGTTACCCTCTTCCTCAAACATGAATTTTGAAAGCTCAAACTCTTCTTTGACATTAGAGATTTAAGGGGAAAAATTAGGAGGAAGAACTAAAGGCTCTTCTATGGCTTGCTCCACACTTGGAGCCTCTAGAAATGTATGGTTCTCTTTCAAGGGGAGTGCTTGCAGGTTGGGGTGGGAAAAGTTGTGGCGCGCATGGTTTTGACTCTACAAGTAACTCAGTATCCTCTAGAATTGTTCCCTTTGGAGCTAACTTATTTTTCTTTAGAACATGCACTGTATGATTTCCTCTTCCGATCGAGTTGTGTGAGTCATGCCATTCTTCAATTATCCTACAGTCATCAAACATAATGACATTAGATGGAGAAGGGGCATTAGTAGGGGTTGTTCATTTATGGTACAACTAGGAAGAGGGGACTTGAATCTAGAAGGGAAAAGGGAAGAATAATTGAGGTGAGATGGAAGGCTAGGGGATGGAGAAGGGAATTCAGCACTAGGGGCAGCAGATGGGAAGCGAGACTCGTGACACTGCTGTGATGATAGAGTTTGAGAAATAAAAAATGATTGACAAGGAGTTGGTGACTGACTTACCCATCGATAATGTTGTCTTGCAATTTTCTCATATGCCTCAATATCCTTAATCCCTTGCACAAGGAGAGGTATAATTTCAACCATGAAGTCAATCTACTCATGAGGGCTGTAATGTCTTTGCATAGGGCTGGACCATGGAAAAGGTTCCCTATAGAAAATATTGAATGCTTTCATATGTGTTGTATCCCTCAAATGCACCATGCATACCTCCAAATTTTTAATCTCTTCTTGTAGATCAACATCCTCCGTGTAGTTCTTACCATTACATGCGTTCCCTTGTTCTTGATAAGCTTTATAGAAAAATTAGTTTTGACCCTACTCATATTGTTAAGCATAATGGCCCTAGATCTCATCATAATGTTGATCTAGAGGAGTTGGGAAATACAATAGAGGTGGACTCGCACCGCTCTTGTAGCAAGTGTGAATTTCAAGATGGGAATGAATTCATGATTTCACAACTTCATGAATGGAAGAATATGAAAGATGTGGAGAAAAATATGAATGAAGATGGGTGGAAATGGATGGAAAAGGTGTGTAACTTAGAGAATGAGTTTTTGACTAGATGGAGTTGCCATATGTGCTTTGCATGTGCATAAAAAGGATGAATCCCACCAATAACACATCAACTTGATGAAATGAAGTGGTAAGGTGCTTTAGACCTCTCAAACTAGGCATGCCAAACCTGTTAGTGCAAAATCATAGCACCCCTGAATGGCCTCAGATTTGAGTGGGGCATTTGGTGTGATTGTACAACATCGGACCATCTCTTAAGTTGTGGGACTTGTGAACCTAATATGGCCCTCCAGAGAAGGTTGGTTCATGCTTCCTAATCTACCTTCCACAAGATACTCGAGTGCATGAAGAACCTATCTAATCCTAATCTAACCATTCCAAGGGGACATGAAGAGAGAGAGAGAGAGAGAGAGAGAGAGAGAGAGAGAGAGAGAGAGAGAGAGAGAGAGAGAGCCTACACTAAGTGGTGATACACCAGAAAAGGAAGTGGCGAGATACTCTACTAAGGGAGGATGAAATAGGGGAAAAAGGAGATGAGGGAGGTCAGAAAGAAGTGACACAGACCCAGATCTAAATCCGCCATAAAAATCTACAAAGCACGATATCTTACACTCCGCAAACATGAAATACATGTATAGGAAACAAACATGAAATGGAGAGGCACAAAGAAATAACAAAACATGAGAAAGGGTTGAAGAACACCAAAAAAACATGATTTTATTGCTCTATGAGGTGCATAGACCATTACATGGGTGCTCAGAGGCACAAATACGCTTGTCCAGGCATAGGAGAAGGCTTATAGCTCAAATGGAGTTGGGAAACAAATTTTATAGAGTTTCCCCACATCCTAGAATGTCTCCCTTCTCAAATGAGAAGTGTTTACAATATATAGATGATGAAAACCCGAGAGAAGGAAGCGAAACTCAATTCTAATTTTAAAGCTCAACCACCAAACTTCAATGCCTGCAAATCCACCCAAAATCTGTCAAGTCTACCTCTCCAAGTCTATTTTGCATGTTGAAGAAGGAATAATGGTGGATCAAATAAAATATGATCTATTTGTTGAAGAAAACTCCCATGGCTCTGCAACTTTACATTTCCCAAAAGTCATCTTCGGGCCCGTCAGCCCGCATTTCCACTTTGGCAAAAAGTCTTCCCTAGGCCCACCAGCCCGCTTTTGGCATAAATTCCTTCTAAGGCCCAGCACCTGCATGTAATTTAGGCTTGACACATGGCTTTTCTGGGCATCAACGAGAGGTGTGAATTACTTTTATACTTTACACCTTTTCGAAAAAAAAACCAAAAAATTGAAAGCTTTCCAATGACCCACCTTACCACTATGACTTGAAACATGACCACGTGTCCATTTTGTTTTGCAGGGTTATATATCTGATCCTGGACACATGGAGGATCAACACACATTTGGGACATGCCCCTAGATTTTACCTTTGATGTTGAGTAGAAGAGGCATGTGGAGGCTTCGATGACCTTCTATACCTAGTAAATTTAAATGGTCGGCTTTGTCCCCTTTTTATTTTTGGATACATGGCGAGCCTATGTTTTTTTAGAACTAGCCTTGGATTTGACCCTTTGAAGATGCACCTATTGGACATGTGGAGGCCTCCACTGTCTCTTCTTTCCTTGGCTGATTCAACAACCGTCATTTCCCCCATTTCAATCTTGGGACACGTGGAATCCTTGCTCTCATTTGAGTTGCTACTTTGGGCCATTCCTTTGAAGTTATGTCGATTAGACATGTAACTACTACCACATCTTAGCTTTATTTATTTTATACTTAGCCAATTTGGGTCTGCTTCCTTTCTAAGTCCCTAACTACGTGATGGGGTGGTGTATGTTTGAGTTTTGCTTTGGGTTGCGTCTTTGAATTTATGCCGATGAGACATGTGGTCTTTGTCTCTGGCCGAGAATTTTTAGATGTCGAATCTGTCTCCTTTATGGACTTGGGACACATGTAGGCTTGCCACTTGTTTAAGTATACACCTTTGGTTTTGATCCTTGAAGGTGCATCGTAGAGACACGTGGTGGCTTCCACTGATACTCTTATACTTAACCATTTTGGGCCCTATTTTTCCCCTTTTTGACTTGAACCACATTGTGAGCCTATCATTTACAAAACCGATATTTATTTTACTTCTAAAGTTACTGACGAGTTGACACATGGTTCTTTCCACTGGCCTTAGAATTTTCAATGGCTGATTTAACCTTTGGAGGCTCTAACCATGTGGAGGGTTGGCACTCATTTAGGGTCCCCACTTTGGATTCTACCCTTGGAATTACGTTGATGAGACATGTGGCTCCTTCCACGACCTTGCTCTATACTTAACCATTTTGGGCCCATTCTTTCCCCCTTTTCACTTGGACCATGTGGTGAGATTGCGCTCATTTGGTAACCCACTCTGTATTTCACTTCTAAAGTTACGTTGAGTTGACATGTGGTTATTTCCGATGGCCTTAGACTTTTCAACAAATGATTTAACCTTGTAAGGCTCTAACCACATGGAGGATGACATTCATTTGGGGTCCCTACTTTGGATTCTTCCCTTAGAATTGTGCCGACGAGACACATTTTCTCTTCTGACCTTGCTCTATACTTAACTATTTTGGGCCTGTTCGTCCCCTTTCGACTTGGACCACGTGGTGACCCCTGCACTCATTTTAAAACCCGCTCTGTATTTCACTTCTAAAGTTTCCCCAAGTTGACACGTGGTTCTTTCCATTGGCCTTAGAATTTTCAATAGCTGATTTAACCTTTTGAGGCTTTGACCACGTGGAGGGATGGTGCTCATTTAGGGTCCCCACTTTGGATTCGCCCTTGGAATTGCACCGATGGGACACATGTTTCCTTCTGTGGTATTTCTCTATACTTAGCCGATTTTGGCCTACTCCTCTTTCTTCATTTTTTGGTTGGGTCCCTTATACTTATTTAGGAGTGACTATGTTGGGTTCTGGACATGTGGAAGCTACATGCTTGTTTAGAAATATTATTTCTCTTGCACCTTTTGAATTACTCGAGTTGACACATGGCGCCTTCCATGAGTCTGTTGTTTGGTCCTAAGTTAAATCCTATGTGAAGTCGAAGCTTCGAGATTCTTATTCAATTTTATCATGTGAGCCTATGGCCTCCTTTGAAGTTGTTTGATCTTTTTATCCCAATTTTTCCTTTTGGCTAAAATTAGTCAAACATGACCCGCAAAGAAGAAATCGGAGAACTCACATTCAAATCCAACAATAAGGAAACAACGAGACTCTAGTATGGACGAGTAGGGTCTACGAAGTATCAAATGACCCCACATAGAATAAATCTAAGGGTTTCTTCCATCACACGATCCCACATTTCAAATCTAATGATCGGTTTGTAGATGGGCTCGGAATAGAAGAGAAGGGTTGGCTAAAAGGAGGCAAACAACATCAAGGAGGGAAGAGTCTCTCAAGAGAGAAACAAGGAAAGAATAAAAGTCTTTGGGCTTCATAAATGATTGAGTGATCCCAAATTGGCTAAGTATGGAGGAGAAGGGTTAGAAAATTTGGCCGAACAACATCAAGAGAGATCAGAGTTCACAGTAGAAGATTGAATCAAGGGGCTCAAAGTTTCAGACTTCACATATGATTCAACTCAAGGCCGGAACTACCCAAGTATAAATGGACTCACGGAAGGTGCCATGTGTGTCCTTGGCACAATTCCAAAAGATGTATCTAAGAGCAGCTCCCGAATGAGTGCATGCTTACCACATAGTCTAAGTTTAAAAAGTGGGATAAAGCTGGCCCAAATTGGTAATTAAAAATTCACAGGCCAACGGAAGTTACCACGTGTCTAAGAAGCACACCAAGGGTCAAAGCCAAAGGAAAAGACCTAAACAAGTGCTAAGCTTCCACGTGTCTTGGGTCTAAAAGGAGTCAAAAAGAGGATAGAATGGGCCCAAACCGACTAAGTATAAAGAGCTAGCGAACGGCGCCACGTGTTGCATCAGCGCAAATTTAAATCTAGAAACCAAATTGGAGACTCAGATGAGTGTGAACCTTCCACCTATCCCAGCTCCAAAGGGGGACAGAGTCGGGTGTTGAATAGTCAAAGAAGAGGCAGGCCAGTGGAAGGAGCCAAGTGTCAGACAACACTATTTAAAATGTAAAATTTGGATTGATTTTCCAAACAAGTATGAGGCCTCCACATGTCCAAGGTAAAACTTATGGCCAGCCAAGAAAAAGGGAATTATCCAAAATACAAAGAAACAAAGCAAGCCATGGAAGGCACCATGTGTCTTCTCGATGCAACTTCAAAAACATAATCCAAAAGTGCTCCCCAAACATGCTCTAACTCGCCACGTGGCCATGTTGAAAAGCCAAAATAGGAAGGTGGGTCATCGGAGGAAATTCAAACTTTTTGGCTCGAAAGACGTAAAGTATAAAAGTAAGCCGCACCTCCATTGATGCCCAAGGAGCCACGTGTTAGGCCTAAATTGTATGCGATGCGGCGGGCCTAGGTACGACTTTTCGCTTAAAACGAGAAAATGAGGACCAGCTGGCTTGAAGATGATTTTTGACAAAAATGAATTGTGGGGCTATGGGGATTTTTGCATTTTGTATTCTTTTGTGCCAAAAGGTGCATAGTGAGTTTCAGGCCCATGGACCCGTTCTTCTTAACTAATTTTAATCATTTTTGTATAGACCTAACTCAAATATTCAAATGGACATATCTTTCGATCTAGTGCCCTAAATTTAACAAATTTTACACCGTTTGAAAGGTCTCGACCTCGTCTATGCCATGAGAGCCTAAAACTTTAATTTTGATGAGGTTAGGTGGGTGAAAAATGGGAAAAAATCTTTCAGGCCATTAATGCAAAATCCGATTGCTTCAACTACCATATCTGATTTGATTCGATCCATCGTTCTTCCTTCTTCAACATGCTGAATAGACATAGGGAACCAAAATTAATAGGTTTTGGGTGGATATGTGGCAGGAATTGATGGTTGGTGGTTAGATTTTAAGAGCAGAGTCAAGTTTCTCCTCTCTCTTTCTAGTTTTCATCGTCTATATATTGTAATACTTCTCATTTGAGAATGGAGAGACATTTTGGGATGTAGGGAAACTCTATCAAAGTTGTTTCCCGACTCCATTCTATATACTAGCCTTCTCCTATGCATGAAGAGTTTATTTGTGCCTCTGAGCACCCATGTAATAGTCTGTGCACCTTATAGAGCAATAAAATTGTTTCTGGCATCTTTCAACCCTTGATATCATTTTTGTTTCTTTTTGCCTCTCTATCTCGTGTTTGCTCCCTGTGTATGTATTTCACATTTGCAGGTGTAAGATGTCGTGCTTTGTGGAGTTTTGATGGTGGATTTGGATATGGGTATGTATCACTTCTATCTAACCTCCCTCAGTCTCCTTTTCCCTATTTCATTCTCCCTCAATAGAGTATCTTGCCACTTCCTTTTCTAGTGTATCACCACTTAGTGTAGGCTCTTTCACCCTCTCTCTCTCCCTATCTCCTTGGAATAGTTATATTAGGATTAGTTAGATTCTACCTGCACTAGAGTAGCTTATGGCAAGTAGATTATGAAGCAAGAACCATCTTTCTCTCAAGGTCCATCTCAAGGTTTGCAAGTCCCAAAACTTGAGAGATGATCTGAAAACCAAATTTAACTAGCAATTGTGCACACACACTTTTCTTGCTTTGTATTGATTTTCGATTTAAATTTGTGCATTATTTCTTTTTGTATTTTTAATAAAAGAATAAAAACTGCAAGTACTGTGCAAATACAGAAATAAATGAAGAGAATTCACCAGCAACGTGACGCGAGAATTGATAACGGAGTTCGGCGCTTGAGGCCTACGTCTCCGGGTCCGGTTGAATGGGACCGATCTATTAAAATCTTGAAAATAATCCTTTACAAAGAATTCTACAAAATTTAGACCTTCTCACAGTCTTCCTCTGTCGAAAATAACAGGGGTTGCCTTTTACATCTCCTTCAAATTCCACCGTTAGCTCAAGATATGAGCAATACAATATTTCTTACACAGTCCGAATGCCATTACAAATAAAATATTACCCTTTATATACTGTTTGTGCACCTCCTGGTTTGATGGCTGGGCGCATATCCTTTTACCACCTCCACCCGAGTTCCATTCCCCTTGGCTGATCCTTTTTGGGAATAAAATCCCACATTGGCGCTTGGGAGTATATCTTATGCTTTAAAATAGGCAAAGAGGGCGCATTTAAAGTGGCAAGTAAGCCACCTAAGCCTATATACTAGGCGCTTTGACCATGGGGCGCATTGGGTGGCGCATTGCATTTGTTTTAGGCGCCTAAATCCCTAAAATGGTGGGCAGTTTCAAATGTGGCGTGGATAGTTTAATGTTTGTTTGGACAGTTTGAAATAATGCGTGGAAAATTTAGTATATGCTTGGAAATGATTAAATAAAGGCGTGGAAAAAGCAAGGAAGTTAAAAAGGGCGTGGAAAATTTAAGTCAAGCATGCCCATTATCCCACATGCATGGCGCAATAGAAAATATAGAGGTTTATATGCACAGTTGGTTGAATGTTTAAATGAGAAAGGAGGCCAAGGCACCCCTCCTAAATCGAGTGTGTCGAACCTGGCTGAGGGCCCCCAGCCAGAAAATAGCGGGGTCCATTTGTCTGAGATCGAGTGTCCAAGACCGGCGTTCCAAAACCCATTATTTTTAATACGTCACACAATTTGTCCATGTGTCGCAATACGATCGCAACACTTGGCGAGCGTGCACACGTCCACCCTGCACAAAAAAACCCAAAATTCGCCAGTTGCCCAAAAATTTCAGCGGGCTATAACTTTTGCAAACGAGCTCCGTTTCCTGCAAACAAGCTGTCGTTGGAGTCGTATAATTTTTCCCCACGTTTTAAAAATGACTGCAACAATTTCTGAGAAGATCTTAGATCGGTGTTTCTCTGTGAGGATCCCTGGATCATTTCTGGATCATTCCTCCCCACTGAGAAACTTTTGGACCCCAAAAGTCAACCTAATTGGTGAATAGGTGAGGGTATTTCTCCCTCACCTTTCCGGTTTCCATCCATTTTGCCTTGTTCGGATGCATGCCTTTGAACCCAACACGAAGATACTCAATATCACCTTTTCGCGAAGTTCTTTCTTTCCTGTCCAAAATGATGTCTTCCTGCAACTCATCAAGATACTCAGGAGCAAAATCATCAATGGAAGGCATTATGTTAGAATCATCATGATCAATAATCATAGGCGGTTCATACAACCTTAAATTCTCAACATTTACAACTGAGTAGATTTGCATATATGGAGGTAAATCTAAAGGAAAGCGTTGTTACCAATTTTTCCAATATTTGGAACGGACCATACCGTATAGGTTTCAATTTTTACCTTCACTGTCGGTCTTTCTTTGCTAATGTGAAGCCAAATGAATCACCAACTTTGAACTTGTGATCGGTTCTATGTTTATCATGCCTAGCTTTGTACTTAGCACGGCTTTTCTCAATTGTTCATGGACATACTTGATGAACTGTTGTATTCTCTGCACAAATCTTTTAGCCCCGGAATCACTTGCACCATTAACAACAGTTTCATGTCCATAATATATATCTAATGGAGAATTAGGCAGATAACCATAACAAGTCTCAAATGGAGACTTCGAAGTAGAAGAATGTAAGGCACGATTATAAGCATGTTGCACATAATAAAGATGTTCATCCCACAATTTAGGATGTTTGTTACTATAGCCCCTAAGTAATTGTACCACTGTGCGGTTTACAACCTCTGTTTGACCATCAGTTTGTGGATGAAAAGCAGTGCTTTTTTTCAGTTTTGTGTCCATAAGCCCCCACAATGCTGACCAAAATTCCCCAAGAAATCTAGAATCCCGATCAGATATGATTGAAGTAGGTAACCCAAAATGAACCCAAACAAACTGAAAGAATAAATGTGCAGTTCCCTCACCAGTTATTTGTTTAGTACATGGAACCAACACACACATTTTGCTAAATCTGTCCACTACCACATATAAGTAATCATGTTTTCTCCGTGTCATGGGCAAGCCTCCTACAAAGTCCATGGAAACACTTTCCCAAGGCCGTGTTGGAACAGGAAGAGGAGTGTAAAGTCCTAATTTCCTGTTACTTGGCTTGCTTGTGGCACAAAGAACACACCCCTTAATATAGCGGTTTACCTGTTCATGCATTCTAGGCCAATAGCAATATTTTTGTAAATGTGCAACTGTTTTACTTACACCAAAATGCCCTGAAATAAGAGAAGTATGTGCTTCCCTAATCATATGCACACGCTCATTTTCTGGAATACAAAGTTTTCCAGAATGATATAACAATCCTTCATGCAAATGATAATCTTTTTCTCCTACTTGTTTCCCACTTACTAAATCCTCATACACTTCTCTAAAATCAACATCATTTGCATATTGTTCCTTGTAACTAACATGAGCCAAAGAACTATGTTGTAAAAGGATAGATGCTACTACCACTGGTGGTCTGGACAACATGTCGGCAACCTTGTTTTGAATACCTTTTTTATACCTGATTACAAGATGAAATTGTTGCAAAAATCCCATCCACCTGAAATGTCTAGACTGCTGCAATTTGGTTTGTGTTTGTAAATATTGAAGCGGTTGATGGTCAGTATGGATTATTGTTTCTTTTCCCATTAAATAATGCTTCCATTTTTTAACACTTTGAACCAAAGCATACAACTCTTTATCATAAGTTGGATAGTTTCTTACCGCACTTGTAAAGGTTTCTGAATGGTAACACACTGGTCGTTTGTTCTGCATCAAAACTGCCCCCATTGCGTAGTCACTAGCATCCGTCTCAATCTCAAATGAATGTTGTAAATCCGGAAGTGCCAAGATCGGAGCGGTACTTATCTTTTCTTTCAGTGTGTCAAATGCTTTTTGTTGTTTTCCTCCCCACTGAAAGACCTGTTTAATACTTGTCAAAGCATGCAACGAAGATGCAATATATGAGAAGTTAGCAATAAATTTCCTCCAGTATTGAACTGCACCTAGAAAACTTCTAACTTCCGTCACATTTGTGGGTCTAGGCCATTTCACAATAACCTCTATTTTTGCAGGATCAATTTTCAATTCTCCATTTCCTACAATATACCCCAAGTAAATTAAAGATGTTTTTCCAAATTCACATTTTGACATCTTCAAATACAATTTCTCTCTCCTTAGTGCATCTAAGACTTTCTGGATGTGTTTAATATGTTCATCCCATGATTTACTGAAAATAAGAATATCATCTAAGTAGATAATAACGAAATTATCAATGAATGGTCTAAAAATTTCATTCATAACCCTCATGAATGTTGCCGGTGCATTGCACAAACCAAAAGGCATCACTAACCATTCAAACAATCCCTGTTTCGTTTTAAAAGCAGTTTTCCAAACATCACCTTCTGCAATTCTTACTTGGTGATAACCACTTCTTAAGTCTAACTTAGTGAAATAAATTGCATTTCTTAATTGATCCAGTAAATCATCTATTCTAGGAAGAGGGTAACGATTCTTTATAGTAATCTTGTTTAAAGCACGGAAATCAACACACATTCGCCAAGTGCCATCCTTCTTGGGAACCAATATAATTGGTGAACCACATGGGGATGTACTTGGACGAATTATACCTTGAGCCAAAAGTTCCATTACCTGTCTCTTGATTTCCTCGTTCTCTACTACTGACAACCTGTACATTCCGATATTGGGAAGAGGTGCATCCTGAAGCAACTGTATCTCATGTTGAACCCCTCTTTTGGGAGGTAGACCTTGTGGATCCTGAAATACATCATCAAATTGAGAAACAATTTTTACCAATTCATCCTTATGTTTTAGATCGCAAGTCTCAAAAGCCATTTCATTTTCTTTTTCCTTGGCTTTGACCACCATGAGCACAAAACTTTTGCTTGCATTTACAAGTCTTTTCATTTGACCTGCAGTCACCAAGGATAGATTATTCTTTTCACGGTGAGCTCTAATAATAAACTCAATTCCATCCTTGACAAGCAAATATTTATTTTCTTCCCTATAGAAGATTGCTTTACGATCATACAAATAAGGACTTCCCAAAACCACCCCACAAATATCCAAAGGAACTACATCCAATTCAACCTCATCAATAAACTTGTCTGTAATGGCAAATCTGAAAGTACAAGTTTTAGTTACTGCTGACTTTGCATCATCACAAACCATTAAAAGGATAAGGCTTAGGATGTGGTGTAGTTTTGAGTCCTAGTTTTTTAACAACCTCCTCTGAAATCAAATTAGCTTGAGATCCACTATCAAAAAGAGTATCAATTTTTGTATGCTTTGAAATTACTCTAATGTGGAAAAGCTCATTTCTTTTCTTATCGTCAGGTGTACTTTGTTTACTAGAAGAAGATGCAACATCTGAAATGCTATTGTTGGAAATTGAAAGAGTGGACTTACCTTGTAAACCCATAGCTGTGATTTTGGTTTCATCACCTGAATCAGAACCAAGATCATGCACTATAGTGTTTGTTTTCTTTTCCTTTCTTTTCTTAACCATCCATTTGGGCTTCTTTTCAGGATGTAATTTCCAACATTTAGACTCATCATGGTTTTTTTTACAATGATTGCAAAATGGTTTTTCATCTTCCTTCTTAACAGTAGAGTTTGTTTTATGCTTACCCTTTCCTTTTCCTTGTTCTTTCGAACCTTTCCTTCTTGATTGCTTGTTCTTGATTCAAAGAAGAGAAAGAGGACTCCTTTGTCATTTTCCCTCGTGCTTCCAGATGGGTTGCTTGAACACATACTGCATCAAGATTAGTAGTACCTAAAACAAGTATCATATGCCTTAGATAACTATGCAATCCACCAATATATTTGAGCAGTGTTTCTTCTGTGTTCAGGGAAATTCCCAGAGTTAGAGCCCTTTTCCTAAATTCTTGTGTGTATTCTTGAACACTTTGTCCCTTAGTTTGTCTTAATGTTTGCCAATCCATCATAGCTTGTTGCTTATAACCAAGAGGATAAAATTGTTGCCTAAGATTTGAAACAAATTCAGACCAAGAAGTGATTTCTTTACCTTTGTTTTCTTCCACTTCCTGAAGCTTACTCTCCCACCAAATGAGTGCGGTTCCACCCATCCGAAGAGTTGCCAGATGAATCTTTGCTTCATCATCAACAATTTTCTGAACCCTGCAATATACTTCTATTTGCTTGACCCAGTTATCCAATTTTTCTGCATTTAGCTCTCCAGTATACATAGGCAATTCAAACTTGATATCTAACTTTAATGAAAGAAAATCAGATTTTAAGGAGTCTCTTTTTGGAATGTCAGAACTAGAGCTTTCTTCTTTCTTACCTTCTCTAGTCCCCTTTTCCCTTTTCCTTTCTTGGTACATTTCTTCCACCATTTCCTTCATCTGTTGAAAGGATTGACGAAAATTTTGTTCCACTTCCTCTCGATCCTCCATTGTCGGACTTCGAGATCGTCTGGTACCAATTTTGGGATCTCCTTCAACTAATTCTCCTTCACCCTTCTTAGATCGAGACCTTGTTATCATCCAAAACACACAACTTGCAATCCAAAACACGTTAAACTGAACCAAAAATCAGTCAAAACCAGCTCTGATACCAATGATCTGAAAACCAAATTTAACTAGCAATTGTGCACACACACTTTTCTTGCTTTGTATTGATTTTCGATTTAAATTTGTGCATTATTTCTTTTTGTATTTTTAATAAAAGAATAAAAGCGCAATCTTGTGCAAATACAGAAATAAATGAAGAGAATTCACCAGCAACGTGACGCGAGAATTGATAACGGAGTTCGGCGCTTGAGGCCTACGTCTCCGGGTCCGGTTGAATGGGACCGATCTATTAAAATCTTGAAAATAATCCTTTACAAAGAATTCTACAAAATTTAGACCTTCTCACAGTCTTCCTCTGTCGAAAATAACAGGGGTTGCCTTTTACATCTCCTTCAAATTCCTCCGTTAGCTCAAGATATGAGCAATACAATATTTCTTACACAGTCCGAATGCCATTACAAATAAAATATTACCCTTTATATACTGTTTGTGCACCTCCTGGTTTGATGGCTGGGCGCATATCCTTTTACCACCTCCACCCGAGTTCCATTCCCCTTGGCTGATCCTTTTTGGGAATAAAATCCCACATTGGGCGCTTGGGAGTATATCTTATGCTTTAAAATAGGCAAAGAGGGCGCATTTAAAGTGGCAAGTAAGCCACCTAAGCCTATATACTAGGCGCTTTGACCATGGGGCGCATTGGGTGGCGCATTGCATTTGTTTTAGGCGCCTAAATCCCTAAAAAGGTGGGAGTTTCAAATGTGGCGTGGATAGTTTAATGTTTGTTTGGAGACGGTTTGAAATAATGCGTGGAAAATTTAGTATATGCTTGGAAATGATTAAATAAAGGCGTGGAAAAAGCAAGGAAGTTAAAAAGGGCGTGGAAAATTTAAGTCAAGCATGCCCATTATCCCACATGCATGGCGCAATAGAAAATATAGAGGTTTATATGCACGAGTTGGTTGAATGTTTAAATGAGAAAGGAGGCCAAGGCACCCCTCTAAATCGAGTGTGTCGAACCACTGCCGAGGGCCGAGAAAATGTAAAATAGCGGGTCCATTTGTCTCGAGATCGAGTGTCCAAGACCGCGTTCCAAAACCCATTATTTTTAATACGTCACACAATTTGTCCACGTGTCGCAATACGATCGCAACACTTGGCGAGCGTGCACACGTCCAACCTGCACAAAAACCCAAAATTCGCCAGTTGCCCAAAAATTTCAGCGGGCTATAACTTTTGCAAACGAGCTCCGTTTCCTGCAAACAAGTTGTCGTTGAGTCGTATAATTTTTCCCCACGCTTTAAAAATGACTGCAACAATTTTTGAGAAGATCTTAGATCGGTGTTTCTCTGTGAGGATCCTGGATCATTTCGGATCACAAGGTTTGCAAGTCCCAAAACTTGAGAGATGGTCCCATGTTGTGCAATCACACCTTTGAATGCCCCACTCACACTTAGGCCATTTGGTGGTGCTCGATTCCGCACTATCAATTTTTACATGCCATATGGGATATTAAGGTTAGATATATCATCTTTCCAAGGTGTCTCATTACAAGAACAAATCATAAGCCACCATGCGACCACACTTGAGTTTTGGCACACTGGTGGGATAGGTTTGAAGCACCTTACCACTTCATTTAGCAAGTTGGTGTGTTCATGTTAAGTCTTAGCCTTTAGAGGTAGATTCAAATAACATTTGGTTACTCCATCTAGTCAATAACCCATCCTCTAAGTTACAGGTCTTTTCCATCCATTTCCACTCATTTTTATCCATTTTATCTTCCATTTATTTCATTTTCTCCCATTCCATGAAGTTGTGCAATCATGACTTCATTTCCTTCTTGGAACTCACACTTGCAGCAACAACAGTGCAATCCACCTCTAATGCATTTCCCAAATCCTCTAGATCAACATTATGATCAGATCCAGAACCATTATGCTTACCCATATGATGAGTGTCAAAATGAGTTTGGCCATGGATCTTATCAAGAATAAGGGGACGCATACAATGGTGACAACTACATGGAGAATGTTGGTTGTTTGGAGAAGTTTCAAGGGAAGGATGGCATGGTGTAGTCTAGGGGTATAACACAGATGAAGGCATTCAGGATTGGTGTCAAGGCACCTTGTCCATGAGGAGGCCCTTTTCTAAGACATTACAACCCTCAAGAGAATCTTGACATCATGGTTGAAGTGTTTCCTCAACTTACGAAGTGGATTGAGGACATTGAGGCTTATTAGAAAAGTGTGAGAAAACCTTGTTAATGCGTAAGTCAATCACCAAATCCCTTTCCTTCATTTTCTCTTTCTCAAACTTTATCATTTTAGCATGATCAAGAGTCAAGCCCCTCACTTTACTACATTGCAAGTGTTGATTTCTCTTCTCCATCTCCTGATATTCCATCCCACCTCAATTCCTCTACCCTTTTCCCTCCCAATAATTCATTCCCTTCAAACAAGCAAGAAGTTCCACCCCCTCTCCACCAAAAATAGTTGTAAATCTGGTTGAACCCCAACCTACCACTCCTCTTACTTTCCCTAGTCCATGTTGGGAAGAGACTCAAGAATCTATTCAAGGAAAACAGCAAGAAGAGGCACCCAGCGAGAGAAGAGATGAAAGAAAATTTGAGGAGTTGTGGTGTCAAATTTGTGTTTATAAAGATCCCCTTAATGGTCAAGCCAATAGAGGAGGTCAGAGTTGAAGAGCCAGTGGTGGCTGAGGCTGAGTTTGTAGTAGAAAAAGAACAAGAAGGATTAGATCAACAATCCGGCTTACATGAATGCGAGTGTCCATGATGGCACTCTATATGAAGAAGATGTTTATCTCGATCAAAGCTGCACAACCAGTTAAGGAGGAGGAACAATCAGCTCTAAGTCCTATTGAAGAGGAGTAGATGGGAGAGATCAAATCATAGTTGAAGCCATTCAATGAAGAAAGTATCATGTAATATTTTTTCTTTCATTTCAAGGGCCTGATTTGATTGATGAACCCATGATGGAGGAGGACCATATAGTTTCAGAGGCTCCAAATGTTGAGTAGGCTACATAAGAACCTTCAGTTCTTCCTCCCACTTCATCCCCTTCAATATTTTATGTTGAAGAATAGTTTTATCTTTCAAAATTCATGTTTGAGGATGAAGGGAACCATGGTGAGCTAGTTGTAGATCAGGAGGACACCATGGAGGAGGTAGAGCACATGCAGTAGGGGAAAAAGGAGGAAAATTTTTCTGTCGAGAAATGGAAGATTGCTTTGGTGGAGACGAGCCCATGGAGATCACATAATTTTATCCTCCATCTTCCACCTTCCAAGCACATGATTATGCAACCGTGAAGGAGAGCATTCAAGTGCAATAGCTCGCACTTCATAGGTCCTCTGGAACCAATGTTGGAAGATATGAGTCTTCCATGTTCTTCACAGGAAAAGGAAGAGAAAAGGAAAGAGGATGTCATAATCCATCTTAAACCATCCATCCGGGAGGGTCATTAAAAATACTCCATTTTGGAGTTAAATATCATAGTAGTGGGTAGATTCAAAGGATCATACCATGCCCAATCAGGTACTTGGATTCATTAGAGCCAATGGAGAAGCCAAAACCAGTCCCGCCTACTTTAAGGCATAAGGATGAGTATCAAAGTACAAAGGGTCACCATCAACACTGCAGGAGTCCAACACTAGTCAAATTGAAGAGGTATTTCTGTTTTATGTTGATACCTTGATGATATGGGTGGAGGATCAACCCCTTGTCAGTTTTTCACTCATACAAGCAGCCATATTCAACATCAAACCATTTACATGGCTGCCCCTTTTGAGGAAGGGAAGTTATTTCTCCCTACCTATGGTAGGCTTTGTTTAAGCTTCTCTTTGTTAGGATTAGTATAGGAGTAGGAGTAGATTTTTTTCAGTAGAAAAAGTGCTTGTGCACACTCTGCATGTCTCATTTGAGGCATGTATGATTTTGTCTTGTACATAAGTTTGTTTGTATTTTTCGAAGGTGTAGAGGTTAGGCCCTTCAAGTACTCACGAAAGAGAGACCCATATTTACTTCTAACAATTTCTAGTTATAAATGAAACATAAATACAGAGAAACTAAAATTAGACTCGAGACAGTCCATTATCAGGAATAGGTAAAGCCACTGGTGGGGCAAGTTCGGGTCAATAGGATGCGAGTAATTGGGGAGAAGGTTCAAAGCAAAAACAATTAGTATCCGGTTACCATTCTTGACTCCATGCCCAAAGAATGCTTAAAGGCAGCTGGTCCCTTCATGTAACAATCGGATGTCCTCGTGAGTTACCAAATTGTTATCCCAAATTTTCCCTCCAAGTAAAATTGGTCAAACATGACCCCACACAGAAGAAACTAGAGAACTCACATTCAAATCCAACAATCAGGAAACACCATGACTCTAGTATGGAGGAGTAGGGTCTTTGAAGGATCAAATGACCCCACACAGAAGAAATCTAAGGGTCACTTCCATCGTTCGAGCCCACATTTCAAATCTAATGATCGGGTTATAGATGGGATCAGAATAGAGGAGCAAGGTCAGCTCAAAGGAGGCAAACAATGTCAAGGAAGTTAGAGGATCTCACGAGAGAAATAGGGAAAGACTAAAAGTTTTCGGGCTTTGGAAATGATTCAAAGCCAGCCCAAATTTGATAAGTATGGAGGAGCGGGGTCAGCAAATTGGGCCAAATGGAGTCAAGAGAGGTTGAAGCTCAACAGTAGAAGATTGAAACAAGGGGCTTGAAGTTTCAGACTTCACATACGATTCAACTAGTATGGAGGAACAAAATCCCAAAAGACACATCCAAGAGTAGCTCCCAAATGAGCACGGGCCTGCCACATAGTCTAATTTTAAAAAGTGGGATAGAGCAAGCCAAAATCTGCGATTGAAAATTCACAAGCTAGTGGAAGTTGCCAAGTTTCTAAGTGGTGCACATTTAAGGGTTGAACCCAAAACTGGAGACCCAAACAAGTGTTAGCATTCCAAGTGTCTTGGGTCAAAATAGAGTTAAAACAGAGGACAAAATGGGCCCAAAATGACTAAGTATAGAGAGCCAGAAGACGACGTCACATCTTGCATCAGTGAAAATTCAAAGGCATGACCTAAAGTGGAGACTCAGATGAGCATGGACCTTCCATGTGTCTCAGTTCCAAAGGGGGAAAAAGTCATGTGTTGAATAGTCAAAGAAGAGGTAGGCCAATAGAAGGAGCCAAGTGTCCGAATGCTTTGATATTTCAAAAGTAAAATTTGGATCTACTTTCCAAATAAGCGTGAGGCCTCCACATGTCTAGGAGCCAAAATACAAAGGAAGCGAAGAAATCCACCAAAGGCTCCATGTGTCTTCTTGGTGTAAAATCAAAAATAGAATCCAAAAGAGGTCCCCAAACATGCGTCGGCTTGCCATGTGGCCATGTTGGAATGTCAAAGCGGGAAGGTAGGTTTTGAGAGGTAACTCAAATGTTTTGGCTCAAAAGGCATAAAGTATTAAAGTAAGATGCACCTCTTCGATGCCCAAAGAGCCACGTGTCAATCCTAAATTGCATGTGGGATGGCAGGCCAGGTAGGAGTGTTCGCCCAAATGGAAAATGTGGTATAGCGGGCTTGAAGATGATTTTTTGACTAAAATGAATTGTAGGCTGGGGAATTTTTACATTTTGGATTTTTGGTGCCAAAATGTGAAAAGTGAGTTTCGAGTCCCATGAGACACCGTTCGCTAAAGCGGTGTTCACCATTTTTGTACGGACCTGACTCAAATATTCAAATGGACATATCTTTCGATCTAGTGCCCAAAATTTAACAAATTTGGTACCGTTGGAAAGGTCTCGACCTCATCTACACCATGGGAGCATGAAACTTTAATTTTGAATTTGTTAGGTGGGTGAAAAATGGGAAAATGTATTTCAGGACATTAATGTTGAATCTGATTGCTTCAACTACTAGATTTGATATGATTTGATCCACCATTATTCCATCTTCAACACACCCAATAGACATAGGGAACTAGAATTGACAGATTGTGGGTGGATTTGTGGAAGGCATTGATGGTTGGTGGTTGTATTTTAAGACGAGTTGAGTTTCTCCTCTCTCTTTTTGTTTTCAACATCTATATATTGTAACACTTTTCATTTGAGAAGGGAGAGACATTCTGGGATGTAGGGAAACTCTATTAAAGTTGTTTCTTAACTCCATTTGAGCTACAAGCCTTCTCCTATGCCTGGAGAGCGTATTTGTGCCTCTGAGCACCCATGTAATAGTTTGTGCACCTTATAGAGAAATAAAATCTTATCTCATGGAATCTTTCAACCCTTGGCATCATTTTATTGTTTCTCTATTCCTCTCTGTCTCGTGTTTTCTCCATCTTTTGATATTTCATGTTTGTAGGTGTAATATGTCATGTTTCACAAATTTTTGATGGTGGATTTGGATCTGGGTCTGTGTCACTTCTGTCTAACCTCCCTCAGTCCCCTTTTCCTTATTTCATTCTCCCTCAACAGAGTATCTCAGCACTTCCTTTTCTAGTGTATCACCGCTTAGTGTAGGCTCTTTCACCCTCTCTCTCTCTCCCTGTCTCCTTGGAATAGTTAGATTAGGATTAGTTAGATTCTACCTACATTGGAGTAGCTTGTGGCAGGTAGATTAGGAAGTAAGAACCAACTTTCTCTAGAGGTCCATCTCAAGTTTTGCAAGTCCCATAGCTTAAGATATGGTCCCATGTTGTGTAATCACACCGAATGCCCCACTCACACTCAAGCCATTTGGGGGTCTTTGTGATTCGCACTAAAAGATCCTTCACTTGAACCTACTTATCCATTTTCGATTCTTACTTTCCCCTTGATTGTTGGATTTGAGTGTGGGCTCACAAGATAGATCGACCCTTCCTATTTTCTTCCGTGTAGGGTCGGTTTTGATCAATTTTGGAGGGGGAAATTGGGATAAAAATTCAACACAAAGGCTCATGTTAAAGACTTAATTAAACATTAGAAATCCCTAATTTATCATGCCTAAGATACACTCATAGACTTACAAACAATCTTTATCAATAGAATGAAAGTAAAGTGATATTTAATTGTTTATTTGTATCACAAGATGAAAGCTCTTTTCATGATGAAATTACAAATACCACAATACTAACACATGGATGAGATATTGTGTGATTAAGAGAGATTTTAACATAAGATTGTAACAGGAACAAGAAACACTATTTGAAAACATTCGAAAAAAAAAAGATACAAGTATGCTCATGATCAACATAAATTCATTCACGGTTCACTAGATTCATCAATAGGGAAAGTTTCTTCAATGATCTCGAGCTTGTCAATATTTGTACACTTGCAAACATCTTGACATGACTAAATCTAAAAACACAGGGAAATAAATAGGTTTACGAGATGGTCTCTTAGGAAAAATGGTTTTTCTCAAACTTTCTTAGAACAATTAATCCCCTGTTATAAAAGAGCATTCTCATTTCATCTGTACAATTTCACTCGCTCACTCATCCCAAATTTTCCCCCCAAAAGTCTAAATCTTCAAGAGAATATTCCTCTTTGTTTTGCTAGGTGGAAAAGTTTTGATCCATTCACATTTCCTAATTTCATCAGATATTACTTGGGGCACCATGTCATAACTATCGATAGTGTTTTTAATCATTTGTTTATTTTTTTGTGCAAGAGATCCCCTTTTTAATAATTCTCAGGTGGCTCCATATGCATGATCTAACAAGAAATCCTTTCCAATTTTGAGAATAAACCTTAAGGAATAGATAACTACATTCGTGTCTCTCATAAATGAGTGTCCTTGCATGGATTATACCACATATCTACACTGCAAGTTCGATTTGGCCAAGTGTAAAGAGGATCCAAAGTGGAATCCTCCACGTGTCTCTTTGGCACAACAACAAAGGTGAAGTCCAGAGGTAGGTTCCTCAAATGAGTGCGGTCCCTCCACTTGTTCATAACTCCGAGAGAGTTTCACCGATCGATGAAAAGTTTGTGCAAGGGAAGTTCTAGTGGAAACTTATATGTGTCTATTTGGCTCAACTTCAAAGATGAATTCTAGAGGCAGGACCTCAAACGAGCGTAGGATCTCCACATGCCCTAGGAAAAGAAATTTGCCTCCTTTGTTGAAAAATTATCATCATAAAGAGGAGCCAGTGGAAGCATCCACACATCTCTTCCGTGCACTTTTGATATGGTGCCTAAAAGCGGAGATCCCAAACAAGTGCGGGCTCTCCATGTGGAAAAGATTTGAGTTGAAGCGGGCCTTGGGGTGTTTTCACATTTTGTATCACTTGAAGAAATTGTGTAATTTTTGACAATTTGGCCCGCCCATATATACTTTTGATATAGGCTTTACACGTGGCTTTCCTAGGCATCGACAGGGCTATGGCTTGCTTTATGACTTTACTCTTTTTCACAAAAATTCAAAAATTCCTAAAGTGCTCCGGTGACCCACCTCCCCACTTTGACTTTTCAATGCTGACTCAAACATGTGACATTATTTGGTCCCCAGCGGAATCACGACTCATTTTATAACTTTTCTCCTTTTCACAAAATAAATCCAAAAAACTTCAAAGTGCTTCGATAGCCCACCTTCCCACTTTTGACTTAAAAGCGGCCACGTGTCCTCTTATGGGCCTTAGGCATTTATTTTACCTTTTTACTCCTTTTCCCATAACGTATTAAGACAAAAAAAATGCCCTCTTTCCCACAACTTCTCAACTTATCACACATGTACACCTTTGGGGAAAAAATAATAAATTTGCTGCGTCACTTCATAATTTTGACTAGCTAATTAAAAATCAATGGGGCCATGGGGCCAATTTGACATTTTTTTGCAAAAGTGAAAAAAGTGACAAGTTCACCAAATAAACTGCCATGCCTTGTCCAATTATAGATGAACATGTATCTGCAGACATTGAAATCAAATTTTATAGGGAAAACATGACCATGGAAAAATAAAATACAGGGGAAACTTCACCATTTGTTCCCAAAATTCATAATTTTCCTCATGGACGGAGAGAATATGCAAATAATACATGGCTAAATGTGATCCATGACCATAGAGAAGGATTAAAAATGACATATAAATGAAGGATAAATTTTTCACGCATCCATATAAGGAGACAAAAAAATACTTCAAACCAATTAACCGAGATTTTTTTGAACAAACAGGGCAAGATTAAATTGAGCACCAACATATTACATTTAGAAGTTTGCACTAACCTTATGATCTTATTGATGTTATGACTCATATAAATTGAGATGTTCAGTGATTACAAATGATCAATAGAAATCCATAATTTTGATGATTATGATATATCTACATGTATGATGTTGTTGTATGATATTTATGTATTTCCTATTTCTATATGTAGCCTTGAGGCTGAATGGGTATTGTTTTTTTGGTTATAGGAAGAATATATCACAATAAACAAGAAGGGGCTAGGAGACTAACCATGGAAGAATATCGGATGTTTGCAACAAAGGTCACCTTGGAAACTTTGTGTTCATGTATATTGTTGTGTTATTATTGATTTTGTTAGGAGGTCCCCATGGGGGTGACCTCAAATGTGACCATTGGTTTGTGTGTTTCTTTTCCCTCTTTCATTTTATTTATTTTTTTAGTATGTGATTTCTTTTATTGTAATGTATTTTCACTTTATTATTGCTTATTAATGTGCTCTTGTTTAGTTAATTAATCATGTGATTAGACTAAGTTGAGATGTGACTATGTGGGCATTTAATATGGTAGATAGTCCTTGTTATATTATTTATTTGAGATGGATTTTATTGATTTTGGAGTTGTGTACTCAACCTCACTTTTCAAATCTCGAATTTTGTCTTTGGAGCCACTTTTGGAGGCTTGTGGGACAAGTTAAGCTTGTCCCATACCTCTTAAACTCACCTACCAACCATACCTATGATGTAAGGGGTCAAAATTAGGCCTCATTATGTGTTTTTAAGGAAAATATGAATTAATTGCACTTTCTTACAAACTCTTTTAATTATGTCCTTGGAAGTATGGAGTAGTGGTTTGTGTGTTGAAGGAAAATTTTCATATCCTCACCCACCCATTTATGAGTCTTGGTCTTTGTGTTTGACTTAGTGAGGTGGATTGGAGGAGAAGTGATGTGGCATCCTACATGGAGCCACCTCACCCTCCTCTCCTCATTTTCTATTTATGTAAGTTATTTTGGAGTTTTGGGGGTTACTTGGTTTAGTTGCACACTTGCATATTTTGGGAGCTTGGGAGCTTTCTTTTTGATTTGGATTAGACTTGGAGAAAGCTTGAAGTTGGTTCTTGCGGACTTAAGATTCTTGCAATGGAAAGGTTGTGTTTATACCCTTGCATTTTATTTTTACTTTTTGTTTTTGTTTATAAAATGAATGAATATATGTGTATATTTGGATTTGGGTAGTATGACCTTAAGGATGGTGTGGGGATAATGAAAATGGGGATATTTTAAGGGAGGGATAAGAGTTTTGTATGTGTATTTGGAGGGATTTTGGGTTGGGTTTTCCACCTTGTGAAGATAAGAGATATTTCTTGCTTATCTTTATGTGTTTACATGAGGGAGTGATAAGATATTTGAGGGAGTGATAAGAGATTGAGGGAGGGATAAGATTTTTGTATGTGTGGATGGAGATTTTTGAGGATTTTAAGGTGGACACTTAACCCATTGGGAGGTATAAGGGATTCCCCATATTTCTCTTCTCCCTTGGCTTAGATTTTAAGCCTTTTGTTGAAAAATTGTATATTGTTGCTATTTTTTTTTTTTCTTGTTTTATTGCAAGTTTTGTTGGCATGAATGTATGTATTATTGAATCCTTTGTGAAAAGTTGTCATAGTTGTAAAAATTTAATATTTCTTCATTGTTGGGGCTTGGGAGCCAATGAGAAGGGTGGCTTCACCTTCTCATTGGAATAAGGTTCTTGATGTCGGTATTACCTATGCTCCCCTCGTTGCTTTGTGATTTGGAGTTGAGTAAAAGATTTGTGTTGGAAGTAGTGATTTGCGATGAAGACCTTGTGTAGAAGAAAAAGAAATCTAATTGTTTCTTTTACAAATTTTATGATGTTGTCTCCACTTTTGAGAGAAGAGCTTTTGTCTTGTTGTATTTTAAAGCGATTTCTTGTAATGAAATATCAAACCATGTATTGTAATAGTTGAAAGAAGGAATTTTGTAATTTGTATTTAGTTGAAATGTAATTCATTCCAATATAGAATTTAATTAAAGGTTACATTTTTTTAGTCTTGAAAGTCGTTTTCTTGAAGTTGGAAATACTTGAGAATATATGCTTGTTTCTCCCTTGTAAATGTTTGCCATTCTTTTCTATAAAATAAAAAGAAAATTATACTTGGTGGATATTTCTAATTATTCCCTTATCTTTAAATAGATGTATTGTAGTTGAAATATTATCTTGTTGTCAAATTTTAAACAATACTACAAATGAAAAAATATATATTTAGTTCTCTTAATCTAGAAAGAATTTGGCTATTTTCATTTGTGGGTTCTCTTATATTAAATCAGTAAGTTAGACCTTGTTTAGATATATATAAATATATATATTGCAAAATATATATGTTTACATATATCCTTTCATAAAAAAATTGTTTTCCTGATAGTGATGTCAATCACTCAACCAAAGCGTTGGCAAAACGAAACCGAGAAGGTGGTCTATGAAATATGGTCACGGTTTTATATTTTCAACGTTTCAACTTAGTTGCATGTTTATTTCTCGAGAAAACCATATAATAGAGATTGTAGTATATCATAACTTTGATAAAAATGTATAATAAAATATTATTTTATTATTTATTATTGATAAATAGTTTTTTTAGAGGGACTATACCCTTGTACATCAATGCTCAAAAGTAAGATTTTACCCTATCAACAATAAAAAATGGATAAAAATCAAGATAAAACTAAAAATCCCAACTATAGAGTACAATCTGCTAATATTTAAACCAATCATAATAGACAAGCTTCTTAAAAACAACTAAAAAACAACAATTTATTAAAAACACATCTACCCAACACTACAAAGCAGGCCAATATCACAAATGTAGGAATGATTAAAGAAAATGACAAAATTAATACCTTATGCGAGATGGCGGGGGATTTAAATTTTGTGTTTCCCTTATTTTCCCTATTCACCACTCTCCATTCCTCATTTCTTATTTCCACTAAAATTGGAATAAAATCTTGATGGATTGGATGCAAATGTGACTGTAGGAAGGGGAGTTGAAGCATTCAAGATCACTAAATCAAATCCATGAAGAGAAGAATACATAGGTAACTTCTTTGTATTATCATGCAACCCATCTAGGTGGGTGAGTAAACTTACGATGTGGGGCTAGATTCAAATACTAGATCGAGAATCCATTGTAATATGTTTAGGTTAGGAATCCTTCCACCATGCAGGTTTTGTCTTACATTTTGAATGGTCACAATAATATGTAATATGACTAGTTTGCAATCAATGTCAACATTTGAAAGAAAGTCGCTCATAGTCTAGCCTCTACACCCAATTCCTTTCACTAATCTGTAGATTGATTTCTACTAGTAAGGCTTTAGATGTATTGAGATCAACAAGGATTGAAGCATACGTATTATACAGAAATATATATTAGTTTGTGTGTGTGTGTGTGTGTTTATATATAATACATCAGATTCACATTGGTGACTTGATGTAGTACGGTGAGAATCGTGAGCTATTAAGCGAATGACACTCGTCGCCTATGCATGAACTCTTTTAAAAAAATTGATTTTAAATTTGAATCATTATCTTAAATGAATAAATATAAACAAAATGTAGATATAACATATATATATATAGCTATACATATATATATGCAAGTATATATGTATATATGTGTATGTACACCTAGATCAACAAAACAAATTTACCCTAAATGGTTCAATTGTAGAAAAGGTGAGCAAAAAAATACAGTAACCAGATTTTGGTTGGATCCTTGCAACAGATAAAAAGAAATATATAAATACCCACAAAACCTAAGAACAACTAAACAAAATTGGAGAGTGAAATGGAATTAGTATCCTCGCATGTAAAAATCTAGATATAAAGAAAATCTCCATAGTTTCCCCTCAAGTTTCCATGACCTCTACCTCCTCTAACATGAAAATCACAAATGAACAAATAAAAAGATTGGGACAAATAACGAAAAATAAGGCAACATAAGAACTTTTAGGGATTTTAAGGATAACCTAAATCTAAGGTTCCATATTAATCTAATATAAGGGTGAAGCATTGTCCTACACAATTTAAGTGTTGGTATATTATGGAAATGGGTAATTTTACATGAAATGGTATGGGTATTAAGTAATTGGCGCCACTTAGTTGATTAGGGTAAGTTGTGACCTTTCATTGTAGATTAAGAAATAAATGAAATTTGATTATAGGAATTAAATAAACACTATTGGGCATGGTATTTTAAATAATTATTTGAAAATATTAAATTAATTAAAAGTAAAATGTATAGTTAAATAATTAAATGATGTGTATGGATATTAAGTTAATATGGGAGGCAAATTATAAAGTCAACTTAGGAAATGACCTTTGTTAAATTTAAAGGAAAACTAAGAGGATTAAATAATGGAATTAATTTAAAAAGTATTTAACTAAAGTAATGGTACTTAATAGAAGGATTTTAAACTATAATACATTTGGGGGATAAATTGATAATATTTAATTATTAATTTGGTTCAGATTTCTTGACGATGTGTTGAACTTATTAAACATAAATTATTAAATCAAAACTAATGTTGATTTCCTTGCAATATTTTAAACTTTAAAAAACATATATCTCGTAATTTTCTAAGTAATTAATTATTTTTAATATGTTCGGTGCATCAATATTGTGGGTGTTACACAAATGGAATCACATAATATCCAAATAGAGCTATACCATGTCCAAAATCTACTATAAGTGATGAGTCCACAAGAATCTATGGTAAGAAAGGGGTGTGAACTACAAAAATCCTATAGTTTTGAATAATTTACGGTTTTTGAAAAGTTAAAATTTTAGAAAATTTACATTTTTGAAAATAAATAATTTTAAAAAAATATTTTTTTGAAAAAAGATGTTACTTTTTATTATTTTTGAATTTTTGTAAAATTTTCTCTCTTTTTAAAAGCTAAAATTTTATAAATGTCATAATTTGTAAAAAAATGCTTTTACAATTTTACAATTACAATTTAATAATATTACAATAAAAATAATACAATTTGATTAACAACATTACTCTAATTTCTTTTGAACATGGAGTCTCGAGATCTAGCGCAGATTGGTGCCCTAATCCTAGCATTCATGATGGCTCTGGTCCAAGCTTTGGCAAGGGCATGGTTGCATTTTCTCGACAACAAGAAAAATAATGACTTGGGGAGGGTGTGTTTTAGTAACCCATGCCTTGGTTTTTGTGTAGATGGTCCATCTCAAGATAACCTTGTGGATAATGCTACAAAATCACGGTTTTGGAATGAATATTTTCTAAGATGCAAAAAGAGGAAAGAAATTGGGAGGTAGGGAAGGTTTCGGCTACCCCTTTCCCATTAAGAATGATGTCCTGGCATATATGGCACTCAATATTCTAAGATTTTTTTGGGGTTTTAACATAGAAATCTATTTAAATTGATGACTATGTTGGGGTTTCGACCCATGAATCGATGAAAATTTGGGGGATGGTGCTCTTACCCAAGTGCGAAAGAGAATAAAAATTTGGCTCCATTCTTGGTCGATCCAAACTTGTTCATGTTTTCGTAGGTCTGCTTTGTGGTAGCTCACATGTGTATGAAAAGATTCCTATCTTCCACAGATTTCCCACTCAAATGTATTTCAAGGATGTTTTATGGGGTGGATCTATTATGAATAGGGGTTATGCAATATGCCAAGAGTAATAATCCTAGGGCTTATGCTAAATCTACCCCATCTGTCAGTTTTGGGGAAGAGGTTGAATCAATCCGAAGATGATTTTAAGAGGAATGGTCTGATTTGCAGATTTAACAACTTTTTCCCAGGTCTACCAACACTTCATGCTTGGATTTCAAGCCATTGGGGGCCTTGTATGGAAGGTAGGATGGATATATTTCCTAGTGCACATGGTTTTTTCATTGTTGTATTTGCAAGTGTTGTTGATAAGGATTTAATTTTCAAAATTATTTGGGATTTTAATTCTCACTTGCTTTTGATGAAACACTAGTTTCATCTATTTAATATAGTTTCTTATACCTTCAAATTTAAATTGGTATGGATTCTCATCTTGTACTTTCCCCTCCAATTCTAGTTGGAGAATTGTCTTATTGCTATTGCTAACACATTAGGGAAATGTTTAACTATTGATCGTAAAACTGAAGATTTTGAACACATAACCTATGCTCTAATAGTGTTTGATATGGATACCTCTATGGAATTCCCTACCAAAATTGAACTTAATGTTGAAGATAGAACTTGGATTCAAAACCTAGATTATGAAGGGTTTCCCTTTTGAGGTAGAACATGCTTTTCTCTAGGCCATTTAGCAATAAATTGTCATTTGACTTGAAAACATGCTAAAGGAAGAAGCTCATGGTGGAAGAACTCTACTTATAACAACTTGGTTGTGAATTATCCTTGGATGTGTGATTCTTAGTTAGTTCTATTGGTGCTCAATTTGATCTTTCCCTATTTGATTTAGAAATTTCCCAATCTGCCTGGTTCGTCATATTTTTTATCTCCCTGAATGGATGTGTACAAGTTTTATCTCTATTAGGGTGTCATTGTAAATCCTTCTCTATGGTCGTGGACTATTGTTGAGCCATGAATTATTTGCAAATTCTTTTTCCTTAAAGAAAGATCCAATTTTGGGTGCAAATGGTGAAGTTCCTGTGCATCTTACTATTCGATGGGCATGTTTTCCCCATAAAAATTTTCTCAAGCATCTTGACTATGTGGTCTCTTTTGATTGGATGACGCACTTTGGGTCTATTTTATAACTTGGAACTTTTTTGTATGTTTGAAAAAGATCAATTTGGCCCCTTGGCCCCATTGAGTTCGATTAGCTTGATCAAAATTTTATAGGTGGAGCGAATTTCTCCTTTTTCTGGAAGGTGTATACGTGTTCATTTTTAATTGGAAGTGGGTCGGCGGGTCTTTTTGGTGAAATTTTCCACTTTGATCACATTTGTAAAAAATACTAAATCGGCCCCGCAACCCCGATAGCATCTAATTAGTTAATCAATAACTATGAAGTGGCAGGGAAAAAGTCTTACTTTGACCCCGAAGATGGACATGTGGCCGTTTTTCAAGTTACAAGAAGGAAGGCGGGTCGGTGGAACATTTTGAAGTCTTTTGTCCTTTTGTACGAAGGAGAAAAGTTATAAAATGACCCGTGACTCCATTGGGGCCCACATCAGAAGTTAGAAGCACTAAGGCAAAAGTCTTACTTCTATCCGAAGAAGGACACATGGCATAATTCCAAGTTATAATCGGGGAGGCGGGTCGGTAGAACATTTTGATGTTTTTCCCCTTTTGTACAAACGAGTAAAGTTATAAAATGACTCGCGACTCATTTGGGACTCACATTAAAAGTTACAAGTGGGAAGGTGGGTTGGCAAAGGAAAATTGGAAATTTTGCCTTTTTTAAAAAGGGTAAAATTGCATAAATGAGTCGTGACTCCATCAAAGGCCCAAATTAAGCCATGTGTCGAGCCTGTATTTCAAAGGAAGAGGGGGGGAAAATGTGAAAATTTCACATTTTCTCCAAAAGATATAAAATTCAAAATGAAACCCCAGAGCACTTCAAATCATATTTTTCCACATGGACAACTCTAATCTAAAGTTGAGAAAAGGGGAGAGAATCAACGATTGTTATTCATTGCATCTGATTTTTCTACCATTTTTACTCTAAGACTCTTGGATATGCGAATATGCATTATGTTTCATCATTTTTTAATGAAATTCCTTGTCGTTTTTGTCTACAAATTGCAATTGAATGGATTTAGAGCTTAATTTGTGAGTTTAAAGAATGTAAAGGTTGATATTTTAATGTTAGAATTTCTCAGGCACTTACAAAAATGTGAATTACAGAGAATGGATTCAAAGCAGAGTTACGGAGGAAAGTATGGGAAAAGGGTGAAATGATGGAGGTTGCGGCAAAAAGGATAAAAACATGTTGCCGGAGGATATGACTAGATGCCCGATTAAAACAATGATGGAGATATTTGCAATGATTCACCTTTTTAAACAAGCTGTTAACTTTTTGTTGCAAAACTGTTATGAGTCATTTTTGGAAATCATGATCAAACATGTAACAAGCAAAGGTTCCTCAAATATTCTTTTCTTGGGGGGAAAGCTTGGATGTAAATTGAGTGTTATAAAAATCATGCTTTAGTCATGTAAATGGTCAGGGGTTGAATTCTTACGAGAAAATTTGAGAAATCCCATCTTCTGAGAGACCATCGAGAAACTTGTTAATCTCTTATGTTTTAGATTTGATCATGTCAAGTTGGTTGCAAGTGTACAACCATTGACAAGCTCTGTGATTGTTCAAGAACCTTCCCCTGCTAATGAATCTAAATAACTTCAAATTAATTTGTGTTAATCTTGGGAAAAATTGTTTCTACTTTTATTTTAAAATGTTTTCAAATGGTTTTGATGTTTTTGTTGCAATCTTGCATTAAAATCCCTCTGAATCACATATGATCTCATCCCTATGATAGTTTATTAGCATTTAAAATTTCATTACAAGAAGAGCCTTCATCCTATAATGAGATGAACAATTTAAAATCACTTTACTTGTCATTTTGTTAATAAATATTATGTGTAATCCTTTGAGTGTATCTTAAGTATGAGGAACCGGGGTATTTAATGTTTAATTGAGTCTTTAGATCGAGCCTTTGTGATAAATTCTTGGAGATTGTGTGAAACCGTGTAAATCTAGGCCTCCATTGATGCACACCTTTTGGTTAAAGGAATATTTTATTCATTCTCAAGTATGATGTCATTTAGTTTTTCCATTTTTGTGAAGGTTCTAAAATATTTGGCAAAATCAAGTTTATCCTTCTTAATCTCCCACCAAAAATTATTCAAAAACAATGAATCCTTCTGAACTACCCTATTTTCCCATGTATGTCCATAAATGAATAAATTTTACTACCAAAATATGCAGATGGAGTCGGGATTCCATAATGCCTTTAGTAACTTTAACCTTGTTTAGAAAATATCACCATTCTTTAGAAGTGAAAACTCGTGAGAGTTAAATTGTGGTGCATTGATCATATTTTCTCAAGGTTTCCTTTCAAATTTGTGCAAAGAAGGATATCTTCATTCTCCTTCACCAACATATATTACAAAATGGGTTCTCTCACCCTGGTTGAAAGGAACAACCTAAATTAGTGAGGATAGATGAAATCCTTTTAAAGGTTCTATCCATTTCTCAAACATCTAAGTGACAAAGAGCCAATGAATCACATCCCCTTCTAAAAAACAACATATATTATGATTTATCTGTCTCTAGGATTTTTATTAAATCTTGTGTGACGCTACTCACTTGCAAAGGAGAATCAATTTGGATATCAACATCTTTTTGACATCTGCTACCAAGGACGTGAAGGTGGGTGCAAATTTTGAACACAATAAAAAATGCATATAGACTATGTAAATACTTATTACAAATATTAAAGTGCAAATATGTTGTTAAAACGTCATCTTGTGTCAAGATTTCTAAGAATCAAGAAAAGTTACAAGTTCTTCATGCAATATTTCCAAATTATTTTGGTTTTTGCACTAAGTTTACATCATTAATGATAAATATGGGTAAAGGAAGGTCAGATCTATGAAGATTTACATGAATTTAATGTTGATAGACATTTGACAGATCAATTTTAGTGCATTTACACAACTAAGGTGAAAATCCTTAGCGGCGATTCCATGTTGAATTAACTTTTGATAAATGTCAATTGAAATTTATCACTAATATTTGCAAATTTTGAAGGAAGAAGATATTTCTTTGTTAAAGACCCTTCTAGAAGGATGTTTCCAAAATTAGGAAAGAAAAATTTTGAAGGAAGAAGAATCTAGAAAGTTGTTGGAGATCAGAAATCAAGAAAAGAGTTATCAATTGTGGAAACTAATCAACATGTCATTGAAGATTGCCATACTTTCTCAACCGCTTATGAATCACATAATATTTTTATATATCTAAATTCTCCAACCTGGAGAGTGTCCTTCATTTGTATTTGACGAGTTTGTGTTTCATTTTTCCCTGTGTTTTCCAAAGCTGATAGGATCTTCCAAGAAACATTTTTTTAGAGAACACATATTTTGAGTATTGTATTCATGTTCCCCATAGATCCCTCACTCCTCATCATTTTGTTTTTCCTGTAAGATCACCTCCCCAAAACAATATGGCCCAGCCCCCACCAAGACCTCTATTTTTTGTGAACAATTTTGGTCCTATAGATTTTAAAGGTATGGCTAGATATCCAAATGTTGTGCCCCAAGATGTTAGAAATAGAATTCCTAACTTTCAAGGAAATAATGCTATTACTGGTCATCCACACTTAAAGCTTTTTCTTAATATGATGGAAGACTTTGATATCAAATTTGAGGATGTGTACATAAAATTGTTTATTCATACTCTAGAGGAGGATGCACGAGAATGGTATAAATATTTTCTAGATAAATCCACTGATTCATGGAAAGCAATGAAGAATGTTTTTAGATTACAAGTATGGAGATAAAAACAGACCTAGGTCTCTTTTATAAGAATTTAAAAATATTAAAAATAATCCTAATGAATTTGTTCATGACTTCAATAAAAGGTTCAATAAGACCCTGAATAGACTACGTGTAATCCTAAGGCCAAGTGATGTTTCTTGTTTGATAAAGTATTGATGCTTTTGACAAAAAGGTGCCTATTATTTAAGGGACAAGAACCCAGGAACTTTGAGGCAGGCCTTTACCATGGCTTTGCAGATTGAAAATAACATCAAGGCAGTTAGTAAGTATCCTACAAGGAAGGTATCAAGCTAATCAATCAAGAGAAGCCTCAGTCAAGTAAGTCTATGGATTTAGAAGAGGTTGTAAAAACTTTGGCTAGAGATGTGAGGGAAATATCCTATAAACTGGCCAGAGCAGAGAAGGGGATTGGACAAGGTTAGCACAAGACATAAGGTCAAGAAAGATTTTCAAATCATCCCAGAGGTGATCATAGATCAAATGACAGGGGTAAAGGGCTAGTGGGATCGGGAAATAGAGAAACCCAATCGTAGGAAAATAGATTGGTGCATGATCCTTTAGCTACCAGAGAGTTGCTGCTATGGAAGAATCCAATGAAATTAAGTGTTGTACCAGATTTTCTTGCCACATGCTCCATGTGATGAAGAAAAAGAAGTTGAGGAATCGATGATGACACTAATGATGATGATGTGTGCATGATGGGGTGCTCTATAGGCTCACATCAGGATAAACCTCAAGCTGAACTAATAAGTGATGATGGCATAAATTGGCCATAAATTACCATTATTTTGTCCTTCCAAGTTACCTTTGAAAGTGGATTTAAATGTAATATAGGAACTTCTAGTTTTCTTAAGATAGAATATAGGATATATATCTTGTTCATTATTTAGAAATATTTTGTTATCTATTTTTTTGACTAATCCTATTGATTATTTGGGAAAAGATGCAAGTCTTGTGAATGTAGACCATAAAGGAAAGATAATGTTAGTATTGGGAACAATGGCACTGATCATAAATAGTACATTTAAACTCAAATTTGATTTAAGATTCAGATTTCTCTTGAAAATTTATGGAAGTTCAAAATAATAATCATCTCAATCCGAGGTTGCATGGAAAATTTATAGTTGTTTTAAGTTAGTTCTGAACTCGTAGAGTTAGTTCCGAACTCACAGAGTTATTTTTGAACTCACGGGTTTAGTTCAAGAACTTGAAGATTTAGTTCTCGAACTTGTATTAATTGAATGAAAGTTAAATCTGAAACTTGTAAATCATGGAAAAATCAAATTTAGTTAGGAACTTGCAGATTTAGTTCCGAACTTTGATTTAGTTCCGAAATTGCATAAAAGGAAAGACAACTTTAGTTACGGAAATTGCATCAATAAAATGATAGTTTTTAAGGAATTGTGAAAAATCAAATAATCCAATGAGAAATATGAGAGATATTTTCATTTATAGAAATGTGTTTAAAAAAACCTCTTTCATATTCTCTACACGTTTTACCAATGAAGAAAGATCTAACTTTTTTTGAGATGTAGTCCGAGGAAAAGTGTATGAGAGAAAGTACTAAAAGTTCCATAAACAAAACCAAAAAATTTAAATGTAAAATATGAGAGAAGTTTTTGTTCATAGACATGTTTTTAACAAAAACCTCATTCAAATTTACTACAGGTTTTACCAATAAAGAGATATATAACTTTTAGTGAGATTTAGTCCGAGGAAAAGTGTATCACACAAGTACTAAAAGTTCCGTACATAGAAAAAAAAGTCAAATAGAAAATTTGAGAGTAGTTTTTGTTCATATAAATGTGTTTAACAAAAACCTCATTTAGATTTGCAACAGGTTTTACCAATCAAGATAAATCTAATTTTTAGTGAACTACTGAGATCCTGAGGAAAAAGTGTATCGGACAAACATCAAAAGTTCCATAGTCAAAAACAGAAAATTCAAATGGAAATATGAGAAAAGTATTTGGTCAAAATCATATTTTGAGAAAAATCCTCCTTCCAATAATGTATAAGAATAAAATCATTATGATTCTTGTTACTGAAAATCAAGGAGAATATTTGGGAGCAAATCTTCCTAAAATAAGTAAGATAAGATTTGACCCCAATAATATATCTCTCTCCATATTTTGTGGTGATAGAGATCTTAGTTATTAGGATTGGAATAAATATAAGATCAAATTGTATTTCCTAAAATAAGGAGTAGGTTGGATGCATGAATTATAAATGCAACCTTCCACACTTAGATATGTAATTCCTTTCTCCCAAGAAATAAAGATCTGTTCTTTCTTTCCAATCTTTTAAAGTAAAGTTATTCTGCAAGTTCTAAATTAAAAGTATGAATTAAGTCCTCTTCTAAGGAATGAGTTGGCCACTCATTCCAAGGAAGATGGATCAATGTGTTAATGTTTGTTTCTTTATTTCTATAGTTTTTCTTTTATTGTAAACTTCTGATTTCATGTTATGTGATCCTTCTTCAGTACAATTTTTGTTGTGAACCTGCAGGTGTCTTTTTATCTTTCAGTTATTTTTAATTCAAAATTTAATTTATGCAAGTTTCATTTCTTTCATGCAACCTTTATTTATGCAAGTGTGATTTCCTTTATGCAAGTGTGTTTACATTTCTGCAAGTGTGCCTTTAAATTTCTGCATGTGTGATTTATTTTATGCAAGTTTGGTTTGTGTTTAAAGGAGTTGTTTCCAATATCTTCTTCTCTTAATGCATACAACCTTGAAACCAACCCGGATTGACATTATTAATGGAGAGGATTGACGACCCTCATAAATAAGTGCTAGAATTGCTGTTGATTTCTGGGATTACATTCACTGGGTATTACCCATTCCTCCCTTTCATAATTTTGAAATAGAAATGGTACAAGCTTTTGAATTGCATAATAATAATGATTTTTAATACTTAAGGGTATTAATGATTAAAAAGTATGATGGAGGAATCTCTTCTGAGGAGGATAGGCATTTGTTAATGAATGTTGTGGTTTCCCAAGAAAAATAATATAACACTAGGAGTAAAGTTATCAAAGGGGCAAGGACTCAAGACAAACCAAAAACTCCAGTTCTCACCAATATCCCAAAAGAAACTCCTAAGAAAGATACATTTGGCAAAGGCCTTGTTTCCCCAAATAGAACTCATATCCTTGCCCATGCTCAGACTATGAAGAATCCTTTTTATCAGTCGGATGAGTTTGTTAGTCTTCCTCCAAATTTTGCCTTGCCCAAATATGTTCCTTATGAAATTTCCCAAGTCTTGAATCAAATGAAGATTTCTATTCTAATTGTTGAGATTCTTAGGATTTTTGAGAACAAGAAAAGGCCTTTGAGTATTTGGGATTGAAATAAGAAAAGATTACCCAAGGAAAAATATAAACAATGCCGAGACTCCTCCTACCATTGTAGAGTTAGAAAAACCCCAAGTATTGGAAGAACCAAGTGAGCCACCCGAATTATATTTGGGAACATTCTTGGTTGAGTACCTGTCGAATGTAGATCCATTTTTCACTACTCGATTATCGTAGGGACAGGTTGTTACATAATTGTATGTTTGATTACGGGGCATCATGCAATGTTATGCCTCTTGAGGTCATGAATGAATTAGATATCAAAGTGACAACAACTTATGAGAAGTGCACTGCCATGGATTCAAAGAGGTGCCGGTGGTTGGATGTGTCAAGTGTTTGATAGTGCAACTTGACCTACCCAAGAAAGAAATTAAAACTAGTTATTATTGATTTCCTTGCCAAATGGGTAATGTTGTTATCAAGAAAATGGGCTGCTAGTGTGGTGGGAGTGTCCAAATGGATATGTATTTTTCCATGATACCTATTGAGGGAAGAATTTTAAAGTTTTATGGTGAAAAGAAGATGTTACATCTCATTGAGGATCCCAATAATGCTTCCTATGAAGTGTTATACACTAACAATGATGCTTTGATAACTTTGTTAGATTTGCTTATGGTAAAGAGCACAAAATTGATCAATGCAAGTATCTTAAACTAGTAGATTCTCCTTGGACTATGTTGTTTGATGGGGCTTGCTCTAAATTTATAAATGGTGTTGGTATTGTTCTGATATCTCTAAGGGAGGAAGATTTTTTTTTTCTTTTAAACTCAAATTTGAGTGCACTAAAAATATTACAGAATATGAAGCATTGTTATTGGGTTTAAGAATTGCTTAGAAATATGGTGTTAGAGACATCATTATTAAAGGAGATTTAGAGCTAATTGTCAAGTAGGTTAGAAAATTGTATGCAACAAAAAATTAGAGAATGAAGCAAGTATAAGCATGTAGTCTAGGATTTCATTGAAATGTTTGACTCCTTCAACATAATACATCATGATAGGAAGTACAATACTCTAGCTAGACAAATTGGCCATATTGGGGTCTAGATTTGAAAATTGTACTATATCCCCTATTATGAGTATAATATTGAGATATTAACTAGGCCATCTATTCCTGACAACATTAAAAATTGGTAAGTGTTTGAAGATGACACCTAGGTGCAAAGGTTTTGTAGAACCAAGGATAATTTACCAATCAACGTATAGATTGGGAGCCAATGGTTTGTGTGGATGATGGAAAGGAGACTTTATTTGGAAAAGACATCATTTAGTTGAAGACTAATACTATTCCCAGAGGTTTGGTAGCACTTGAATCAAACTTTGATAATGTTGATTGTATTGTCAACTGACACATGTCAGCCTCAAGGGATGTTGAAGAGCATGACTTGGGAATGAAGGATAAACCACGTAAGATCTGGCTAGGTAGAAATCTGAGCAAGGAAGAAAAAAATAGTTGTATGTCTAATTGTTGAAGAAATACAAGGAATACTTAGCATGGTCTTATTATGAACTAAAATCATACAAAGAGGATCTTTTCAAGCACAAAATTCCCTTGGAAGCTTTCCAAGCCATTTAGGAAGAAACAGAGGCCGATCGATCCACTCCTTTCCCTAAAGATGCAAGAAGAATTGAAAAATTGAGGGATGGAGGAATCATACAACCCATAAGGTACTCATCATGGGTTGCAAACTTGGTACCTGTCAAAAAGAAGAATGGAGATATAAGGCTATGTGTGGAATTTACAAACTTGAATAGAGCGTCAATGAAGGATAACTACCCTCCACCAAATATGGAAAATATATTATAATTGGTTACTGGTTTGGAATTATTATCCACCTTGGACGGTTTTTCTCGATATAACAGAGTAGTTGTGAAGGAATCGAGCGAATCAAGACTCCCTTTACCACTCCTTGGGAACATATGTGTATGTCGAATGCCTTTTGGTCTAATGAATTCTTGAGCCACTTTCCAAAGGGTAATGGATGTAGCTTTCTCTAGCTTTATTAGTGATTTCATTATTGTATATCAAGATGATGTGTTTGTTTTCTCTAGAAAAAGGAGTGACCACCGCAACACTTAAAAAATGTTGTTAAGATGTAGGGAGGATGGTATTTCTCTAAATCCTAAGAAGCCATTTTTAGTTCGAGAAAGCAAAGTTCCTTGGACACATTGTGTCAAAGGAAGGGATCATGATTGATCCCGAAAGGGTAGAAGCCATCATCAAAGTACCTATTCGAGAACCAAGAAGGGAATTCAATCCTTTTAGGAAGATTACTTTTATTAGGATATTTATCTCCAACTTTGCTAAACTAAGTATCCCAATAAATAACATCTTGAAGAAATATACAAGTATCAAATGGGAAGAAGCAACTATTCAAGCTTTTGTTGGGATAAAAGAAGCATTAAAGAATGCCCCTATTTTAGTAGCTCTAGATTATAAGAAGGCTTTCCAAATGTTTTATTTTTCTTGAAAGTACTATTGCATCTGTGTTGTTTCGAAGGATGATGAGGGAGTTGAAAGACCAACTACCTTTTCTAGTAAGGCATTATAAGGAGCTGAGATAAAATATACTATCATGGAGAAGCGGGTTTTGCTTTGGTAAAAGAAACAAAGTTCTTTAGGCCATATATTCGAGTTCCAAAGTCATTTCTTATGTTCCCCATTCCATGGTGAAAGATATATTATAAAAAGGGAGGTTTCAAGCAAGAGATGCCGATGGGTAAAAAAATTACAAGAGTATGATATGGATATCCAAACAACAAAATTGGTCGAGGTTTAGGCTGGCCAAACTTATGGCGAGAGAGCAATCTATAGACAATTGAGGTAAATGAAGTTGAAGAAGAAAATATTAATGTCCTTAAAAAACTGATAAATTTTGAATGGTACAAGGACATCATTTTTTATCACAAACATCTACAGTTCCTTGAACATTTGAGCAAGAATAAGAAAATATCACTTAAGTTATCTTCCCAATAATATGTCATTACTGATTTTGAGTTAGCTTAGAAGAACCCTGAGGGAGTTCTCTTAAGATGCATTACTGAAGATGAAGCCCTTAAAATAATTGTTGATCTACATGGAGGATTTTGTGGGCAGAATTTTACTAGAAGAGTCACAACTCATAAGATCTTAAGGGCTAGTTATTGGGCCAACTCTTTTCAAGAGATACAACTCGTTAGTAAGAAAATGTGAAATTTGCCAACACTTTTCTAGAAAACTAAAAGATTCAACACCCCTTCCTTTGCAGTTTGTATCAATTGAAGCCCCATCTAGGAAATGGGGAATGAAATTCATTGGTGATATTTTAGATCCTTCAAGTGCTGGCCATAGGTGGATTTTAGGAACCACTTATTACTTCACCAAGTGGGTGGAGGTAATCCCCACCAAGAAATCAACTCACCAAATTTTCATGGATTTCATTCCAGATCATATCATTTGTAGGTTTGGAGTGCCTATTAAGATAGTTGTTGATAATGCCATGAGCTTTCGGGATAAAACTTTGGTGGCCATGTGCCAAGCATATGGGATAAATTTGACATATGCTTCTAATTATAATCCCCAAGGAAATAGACAAGCAGAGTCCAGCAATAAAAATTTGTTGAAGATAATTAGAAGAACTTTAGAGTTGAACAAAAGGAGGTGGGGTGAGTATTTGAAGTTTTCTATTTGGGCTTATTGAATCACTATTAAACGAGATACTAGAAAAAGCCCATTTGAGTTGGTGTATGCAACTCAAGCTCTACTGCCCTACATATGCAATTGTCTTCATTTCAATTTCTTCAACAACAGGAAGATCAAGAGGTTAGTACCTATGATGCTCACATCAATCAAATTGTTGAGTTAGATGAAGAAAGAAGGACATCCCATCGAGGCATTTAAAAATTAGAATGAAATTGAAGAATTTTTTTATAAGAAGGTGACTCCAAGATCTTTCAATGTGGGATATCTTGTGCTATTATGGGACAAAGAAGAGCACGAGGATAAGGGAAAAATGGAAATTTTGATGCATTGTGGGTGGGCCCTTATTCGATTGACATTCAAATTGGTGAACATACCTTATTCTTAAAAGACCTAGATGGGGAATTTCTTGAATTTCTAGTTAATGACAAGAATTTGAATCATTTCCTTGATTGATTTCTCATAATTGAGGTATGCACCATTGTATAGTGTAAAGTCTTGGGTTTTTTGTTCTATTTTTTTGTTTTGTCAGTTTTGGCTTGGTGGATGTTTTTGTTGGTTTCTCAGTTTGTTTTTGCAAGCTTGTTCTTTAAATCTATTGCCCAATGGATTTTTGGCACATGGTCTGCTCTATTGTTTTTGTGGCACTCGTAGGGAGTGCCCATCCCCGAGTCAGAGCTAATGTTGGTGCTCAATTTGATCTCACCCCATTTTCTCTAGAAATTTCCCAATCTTCCTGGTTCGTTTTGTTTTCTACCTCCCTGAATGGATGTGTACAAGTTTTATCTTTACCAGGGTGATATTGTAAATGCTTCTCTATGGTCGTGGATTGTTTTCAAGCCATGATTTATTTGCAAATTCTTTGTCCCTAAAGAAAGATTCAATTTTGAACACAAATGGTGAAGTTCCCATGCATCTTACTTTGTTCAATGGGTGTGTTTTTCCTGTTAGCATATGTTAGATAGTTCATATTTTTAGGAGTGTTTGTTCAGTTTTATCCCTTTATTTTCTCCTCCTTGGTGTATTCCATTATTCTCTCTCCTTCATCAAAATCTTCCTCCTTTAGTTTAGGGGAATGTAGTTGATTATTTCTCCTATATAATGTACACACTTCTTGATGATAAAATAAGTGTGTGTAGAGTACTTCACTCCACATTCTTCTCTCATATATGCCTCCTACGGTTTGGTATCGTAGAAGCCTAATCTCCGACCTATGTGCAAAGTGTTTTTTTCTTTCTTTGGTGTTTTCCCTTGTTGCTTCGTATAGCATTCTACCTACGTGAAGTGGAGATGTGTTTTGCATGAGGAGAATAAACCTACAATTGAGAGGAGATCTCGCATGAAAAGCCAAGTGGAGGTTTTTAACCCGTATGCTTTTTTCAATACAAAATCTATGTGTGGAAATCATTTTTTTCTTGAGTGAATATTCACCCATGTAGAATATTTCCCGCTCATGGATACGTGGAGGTGAACCTACTTGGAGGATATTAGAGTTTCCTACATTGTACTACATGCATGGAGAGGAGAGAAACATTTTTGTAAAACCTACACAAGAGAAGATGAAACGTTTTGTTTCAAATGTGGACATTTAAAAAAATGTGTTGTTTATACCTGCGCATGTTTTTCTTGTTTTTTGCATTGAAAAGTGAAGCTATCCACTTGCTGCATTGAGGAATTGAGGAATTGGAGTGCCTTGTAGTAGTTGGGATGCGTGGAAATTGAATATTGATCCCGCTACTATTGTTGCCCTAGAAACCTATGTGGAAGGAAAAAATGTGGGAATACATTTTTTTATGTATTTTTTCTTATTTGTTGTAGCTAATAGAAAACAAGCTCAGCGTGGAAAGGTTTTTCACCTGTGTGGAAGTTCTTATATCTTCTCGCTACATGATTGGAGACAGTCAAAAATTTGTTGTAAAGAATATCTTGGTGCGCGGAGGAATTAGAGTGGTCTCAAGTGCTTTGGAATTTGCATCATTGTCGCTTTCTTTGTAGAAGAAACAACGGATCACGTGGAGGTATAATTTGGTGCATGGAAACTAACTAAAGCTACGTGGAAGAAAGAGAAATGTAAAGCATCTATATTCTTTCTACGTGGAGAGTCCTTAAATTTGCTAGAGGCCCACATTTGAAGGAAGTAAATACAATTTTATTTGTTGATCAGTTTCTACGTAGAATTTATAATTTGAATTGTGTGAAGACTTACATCGAAATAAAGTTTGGAGTGTGTCACTTGCTGCTCCGTGGAGGAACAGACCAGCTACCTATGTGAAAAGGTAGAACTACACGAGGAGAAGAAACTTGGAGATACTTCAACACTTCACTAAATGTCGAGTGTAGAAAACTCAATTGAGAGCGACAATAACATGACCGCCATAGCTGAAAGCCGGAATATCAACTCACAAGTCAGAGAACACCATGAAGAATCTCCTCAGAGCTCTGAGTTCTACTTTGCTTTGCTGAATGAGCTTCGGAACACTGGAAATCTAGCATTTGACAAGCTAAATTGAGAAGGACTTCTTGAATACTTTCTTTTCGACGTCAGCTACCAAGCAAAGTAAGTATGGGAAGAATTAGAAGTTGGGTATGGCGTTGATTGTGACGAAGAAAAACAAAACCCTACAAAGCATCGTTGTCTCATAGCACATGAATATCACGAGCATCTATGAGCAAGTAATTCTCATAAGTGAGTCAAAATTGTAATAACTCTTCAAATAAAAATTATTTTTTATTACGATGTCTTCTCCAAAGTTACTTGCATTCGATGCTCAGTTTCTCACAAACGTCCAATTTTACGTCCTGAAAGACAAAAATGAAGACAATCCTTTAGTTTGAAGGATTATGGGGAATTGTCACAGGGTCTGTGCCTGCTCCCATAGCCCCCGATGAACTAATAAAATATGAAATGGCTAGTGCTAAAGCCTTGATGTTGATAATGCTCAGTATCAGTGACGATGTGCAACCACATGTTAGGAATGTAGAGAAACCCAAGGAGGCTTAGGAAAAGTTGGAAACCATTTATGAAGTGAAAAATCAGATGAAGATACTTCATCTTCAGTCAAAGTTGCACACCCTCTCTATGGGGTCAAATAAGAAAGTGGAGGAATTCTTACGTCACGTGGCTGAGCTGAGATTAGATTTATTAGCACTCGGTGAAATGGTGGATGATAAACTTCTCATTGCAATCACCTTGAGAGCACTCCCTTCTCAATTTCGAGTGTTTGTTACGACACTGAATGTGTCTAAACAAACAGTGACATTCAAAGAGCTTGTGAATTTGTTGCAGCAGGAAGAGGCCATCACTTCATCCCATGAGGAGTCTCAGGATAAAGCCTTGTTCTCAAAGCCTTACCGTGGCCAGAAGAATCAAAAGGGTCCCCTAGAGAAGCCAAATCCAGCGTAACCCAAACAACAGCAGAAAGATCAAAACTCAAAGAGATGGTGTCACATTTACGTAACCAATACTCACGACATCGATCACTTTTGCTAGCATAATAGCTTGAAAAAGGGGTCTTCAAGAAATACAAGAACATCCAAGTGCGAGGATTTTCAAAATTCCAAACGACGTCGCCACTAAAGAAATCACAAGGGACATCTTGCAACCCAACAAGAAGATGATGAATTTGATGAGGATACATCAGAAGGAGCCCATTGTGGTAAGAATATTATACTTATCTCTCAAACTTCTCATCCCACAAAGAAAGTTTGGTTGATAGACTACTCTTTACAAGTAAGCATATGCCGGTGATAAGAAGATGTTTGATTCACTACACGAAGAACCAACTAGAGATCGATTTCGGATAGTGGATGAAAAAGTGTACATTGTAGAAGGAATAGGGAATGTCACCATTCCTCCTGGGAGCACAAAAATTTACACTTACTAAGGTACTATATGTTCTGTCTTGACTAGTAACCTCTTATGGAGTTACTCGGCTCTTGAATCATCACCTTAAAGTAGAATTTATTGTTCAAAATGGCATTAAATCATGTTTAATCTCCGAAAAGGTATGGTTATTGCTAAAGCTTTTGTAAAAGATAAGTTATTTGCTTTAGATAATGTTTCATCTTCTACAAGTAGCCTATCTCGCTTCAACAATAGAATCAACTACCCTATGACATTTTAGACATGGACACTTGTCAGCTCAGTTCATTCATTGCACCACATGAGTTCAAAATAAATGGTTTGTGAACTACCCAAATTATCCAGTTCCTTTCCTATTTTCCCTAGTCGTCTTTGGGGAAAACAACATAGAGATCCGTTTCAAGTGAGTACCTTCCATGCCAAGAAGTTTTTGGAGGTAGTTCATCGATCCGAACGGCCCATTGCCTACTTTGCTTTTAGGATACAAGTACTTCCAACTGTTTCGTGGATGACCACTCTTGCAAGATGTGGGTATATTTCCTAAAGAAGAAAAGTGAGGCTCTTCAACACTTGCAGAAATTCTATCATCATGTTGTCAAAGAGTTTAGACAACCACTTCTTCTACTCTCAGATTGAGGGGGGGAATTCACATCAAAGAAGTTCTTGGCCTTCCTGAACCAACATGGCATTAAGCAACACCTGACTACTCCCTACACGCCCTAGAAAAATGGCATTGTTGAGCATCGTAATCACACAGTGATGGAGATGGCTCGCTACATGCTATCAACTACAAAGCTAGGAGAACACTATTGGGCTGAAGCAGTACAAATGACTATATATCTTCTCAATAGGGCACCAAAAAATATTCTATAGAAAAAAATGCCATAAGAGGTATGGAGTGGTAGAAAGCCATCAATTTCTCATTTGCGAGTATTTGGTTGCACAACATACATGCATGTCCTAGCTCAGAAGAGAAAGAAGGTAGAGCCAAAAACACTCCCATGTATCCTTCTTAGCTACAGTACTACCTCGAAGGTGTATTATCTCATGGATCCTGAGACAAAGAAAATATATGAGAGTCGGGATGTGGTTTGTGATGAGTCATCCTTTGACTCAATAGTATCAACATAAGATCCACTTCCAACCACATCTCACCAATTAGTCTCTCGAATCAGATGATGAGCCGTAATGGACTACTCAAAGAAAAGAAATGCTGCTAGGAGAACTATTTGTTGACCTTGGAGAACTGGAGAATGTGACTCCACATCAATCCACATGGAAATGACACAGTTCTTCTCAAAAGTAGCCAAGTTCTCATCTCGAAGTGGGTACAAAGCACTATCAATGACTCACATTTGCAACAACTCCTAGATACATCATCTGGAGTCAAAACAAGGAGTTAAACAAGAAATGAGGTAAACTTTGCAATCATGAGTTCATTGATGAATAGCTCTGAGCCTGATAATGTTCATGAAGCACTCAGTCAACCTTAGTGGAAGGAAGCCATGGTTATAGAATATGAATCACTCATGAAAAATCAGACATGGGAACTTGTCGATCTGCCTACAAGAAAGAAACCCATAGGATACAAGTGGGTTTTCAAGTCAAAATATAAGGCAGATGGATCCATAAACAAACATAAAGCATGACTTGTAGCAAAAGGATATGCTAAGAAAGAGGGCATCGAATATGAAGAAAACTTTGCACCCACTGCGAAGATGAATACCATCAGAGTAGTTTACACACTTGTAGCACAGAAAGGATGGATACTTCAAAAGATGGATGTCAAGAGTGCTTTCCTAAATGGTGATCTAAAAGAAGAAGTATACATGACCCAACCTGAAGGATTTGTTGATGAAGAGTAGCCTAAGAAGGTATGTCATCTCATCAAATCACTTTATGGACTGAAACAAGCTCCTAGGGCATGGTATATCAAGATCAATGATCACCTTTTGTAGCATGGGTTCACTCGTAGCCCCTTAGATTCGAATTTGTATATAAAGAAGGTAGGAAAAGAAATTTTCATTTTGGTTGTATATGTAGATGATCTTGTGATCACTGGCAGTTCAAAAGATCAAGTTGATATTGTAAAGAATGATCTCAAAAGAACCTTTGACATGACAGATTTGGGGCTACTACATTACTGTCTTAGTTTGGAGATATGGAAAAAGGAGCATCACATTTTTGTCTCCCATAAAAAGTACGCCAAGACACTCCTGGAAAAGTATAGAATGTCTAATTGTAAACCTATATCCACTCCCATGGAAAAAGGCTTGCAACTTTCAAGATTCCAGGACTCACCTCAAGTAGATGCTACCCTCTCTACAGTAATTTGTTGGAGGGCTCATCTATTTGACATATACCAGACCAGATCTTTGCTATGTTGTTAGCTATCTTTCTAGGTTCATGTAGGAGCCGAATAAATGTCACTAGAATGTAGCTATTGATGGTGAATCATAACACCTCGAATGTATGCAGCTCGATGGGTTGAGACTCTCAATGTGATTGCATAACAAGGAGCTTTTCCCAAGTTTGGGACCTTACGAATCGGGAAATCTCTCCGTATGAAGGCTGGTTCCTATTCCTCTGCTCGTGAGATGCACACATAAAAATGTATAGGGTTTACTCAAAACCTAATCTAACTTTCCAAGGAGACAGGTAAGAAGATGCATAAAAATAACCTAAACTAACAAAGGTGATGCACTCGAGGAATGAAGAACATCTGTCTTGCCAATAAAACAAACCATTAAAATGTAATGCAAGATCATGCACAAATAACCAAATTTGTAGTGAAAGATCAAGATGATGAAAATGAACATAGAGAGGGTTGAAAATCATCCAAATACATGAATTATTTTCTCCAAAGATTGATACAATACACTACAAAATTCCAAGAGGAAAAGTTGCATTACAGTTTTAGATGGGAGGTTTGAACTCCACAAATTCACCTGCCAAAGAGAAGAAGGAGGGGCAAAACAAGAATTTCCAACCATTTAGAAAGAAGCCCTCCTTACAATTTATAGAAAGAATGAGAGAGGAAAGAGAGGAAATCCAAATCTACCCCAACCACCTCCAGTTGTAATAATTCATCTCATTATGGCAAGTAGGTGAGAACCTTGACAAACCCAAAAATGGCGAACTATATTTTATATTTTTGAAGAAAATTTTCTCACCCAATTCAAGATATCCAGTCATATTTTGGTAGAGGACCTTGTAATATTTCCGAAAATTCTAACCTTCCGTGAATACGAGCTACCTGTGAAAAGTTATAGCCATTTGAATATCCGGGTCGTGGTTTTCTTTCTATTAGGTTCGGGTGTCAATGCTCAAAATGTTGCGCCTCTTGAAGATTCACCTTGGCACATCCATCCTCATGTCAAAATACTCTTGATTCACCATAGATGCTGAAAATGTGGTGTTGACACCTTCCAACCTGCGCTGCAGGCGCAACCTTTTCATGTTGACATTTTTAACGTGTGTCGGGCGTAACCTTTTTCATGTCGACATTTTTAACCTTCGCCAGGAAGTACAAATTTTTAGTGCTAATAAACATCGAGTTTTGAGTTTCTTTGATTTCCATATTCTTTTGTTTGTCTATATTTACCCTGGGAGATACATACAACAATTCCTCAACATGTAGATACTCAAATTTGGTAATTAACTCTTTGGTAATGCTATTTTTGATAATGCACCTTGCTTAAGATAAGTATAGCCTTCCCTTCCCAGTTAACACATTCCAAGGTATTTTGTTTATCTTGTTTATTCTTGCACAGTGCCATGTCATCAAATTATGAGAACACGATGTATCAAATCTATAGACAAATGTGAAGTAAAAAGTCCAAAAATTTAATTTGGATGTTTTCATTCCTTTTCAAGTCCATAATGTTTGGTCATGATATTATATTTAGTCTGACCGACTTATATGGTCTTGGATAGACATTCCCTCCAACTTTCATTTTAAGTTCATATCTTTTATTGGGTCTTATAATCTCCCGAGTCGGCCTTTCTTAGATAAATCATCTTCAAAACTCAACACTACCTCATTTTCTTACCGGAAATATCATGGAACTACATTGATACACTCACTTCCTATGATTTGCAAATGAACCTAGGGATATATTAATATCACAATAAAATATATGTACTAATTAGACTAGTCATGTCTATACACATGAAGCTTATCACTAGGTTAAGAGAATACTATAGCTCATCTACAAGAACTCCGAGATAACTTGATTATATTAGTAATAGAAATATTATTTGAAGCAATTTTAAAGGTGGTTTTCAAATCTAGTTATATTCATTTAGTTATCACGTGGTCAGTAGAGAATGATGTGTGGTTTGAGTACTCTTTGAAGTAGTGCCAATGTCAGTAATACATAGGGGTGATCACAACCCAAGTAATGTTTGTTTTGTATAAATTATCATCCACGAGTCATGTTTGAGATGATCATAATTGTATTCAAAGATATTTATATGTTGATTATAAACTAGGGTTTGAAAATTAAAAAGAGTACGCAGACAACTAATATTGTAAGTTATAGATATCATAATTGAGTAGGTAAAATACCATACGTAAAGGAAAATACCATATGGTATGACCACGGTAAATTTTTATAGTCATTCCTCAAAGTTGATTTCCAATTACATTATCTAGAATGAATCTTTTTCAATTTTATATGTCTATGTTCTCATAGTTCATCTTCCTAGGAAACTTGAGAATAATTTTTAACTATCTAAGTACAATCATTACTTTGTATTATAAAGTTTGTATCTTACCTAACACATGGATTACTAATATAAAAACATTATTTTATTTGTGATAATTAATCTTGGAAGTTAATTAATTAAAATATTGACTTGTTGTTAACCCCTACATCATTTAGTGTACTTATTTCACTAAAATCAATTAGGTTTCATGTTAAATATAATTAGGTTATAAAAATTTTGGTGAACCGACTCATGATTTGATCCTAGTCATCTACCCTAATACCCTACATATTTAATTATATTATTATATTCTCATTTTTATTAGATTGATCATTATGTTTGTTCTTACCATTTTCCCCCATGAACCCACTATCTCATTCCTTGAGTTTTGTCAAAGTAAGCCCACATCTAAGGACATTATCCATACCAATTTTTAGAATGTTCAAATTTATCCTCACACATCTCTAACTTATGTACAAACAAGTCATGTAAACATCCATGTCTTTGTAAGAGGAAAGCATTTCTTTTACTTATGTTGATTTATCATCACAAGATGTTATTGATAACGAAATCCATTTATATATTTAGATGAAAATATATAACAAGTTGATTAATCTTGTTCTCAAATATAATGTATCTAACATCAATATTTATAACACATATTCCTTAATATCTTAGGAATATCAGCCCATGAACCCACTTCATTAGATACAAGTATCCATGAATTTTGTAACATTCCCCATAAAGTGATTGGGAAATTACATTACCTATAACCTTTGGTTGTTAAAATATCCCTACTATTTTTCACACAGCTCCTAATGATCGGAGTTACTATTTACTATTAGGACATTCTTAGATCCATACCATGTATGATGCTCCATCTACCCTTCATAATTATCTCAAATTTTCCTTCTAAGATACTATATAGACCATCAAGGATGATCCCTCCCTTTTAAATTTTTCTTAGTTGTTGTTAGGAAATATAAGGGATGAATAATTTCATAAATTATAAGTTCATAATATATATTGTCAAAGATTATAGTTTATGAAGTGCAATCATTAAAACCATAGATTTAGATGTTATAATGTAGATTACAGAATGTAAAAACATGAAAATAAAGTAAATGTACATAGAGACACAAGATATAAGTGGGAAAACCATGGAGGGTAAAAATGCATTGAAAAACCTTATCTTTATTAAGAATAAATTTTCACATAGCACTCCCACTATTTCCACATATAATATTATACCTTCAAAAAGAGATTATTAAATATCTCACACATTTTCTTATGAGTTTCACCTCATTCATGGAATATACCTGTAATCAACTCACACATATATCCCACATACATGTTATAACTTGTTTAACTGATCTCTAATGAGATCACCTTGTTATATACAAGGTGGGTGGCCATGATCCACACTTAATATCTGAACCGTTTGGGTCCAACATGCTTTTATATTTTACATATAAGTTATAAACCAAAAACATGTAGTCTTTGCTAGGTTTCATAAATAAGTAGTTTCTTGCTTAATATTATAAATCCAACACTCCCCCTTAATGTTAAGTATGGAAACATAAAAAAACATGTCAAAGTTTATTCCTTATGAAAATTTACCTTTTAGTAGAAAATTAATTACAATCCATAAATCAACACACGATTTATGATAACATCAAAAACACTCATTTCATGAGTTTTCGTTTCATAATGCACTACAAACAGAGTCCTCGTGGCGGTTTAACTCTTCGTTACACTACCTTGGTGTTCAATGGACTTGTACAATCTAAAAACAATTGTAAACACATTGTTGGTTTTAGAGAAGCCATGAGACAAATTTTCCATGGTTCAAGGCGTTGTTCTACTGATTCCATAAAAAACAAAATACAAAGGAACATTACAAATTGTTAAGATAAAGTGATAAAGGATGAAGACTTACATTAGACTCTGGAGTTAATAAACTCTTCATATATAATTTTTTGCTGGGGATTACAATTAAACTTCACATACATGAAAATTTAATTAAACAACATAAAAAAGTCTTGGACGTATTCACTTTGACACATTCAAGCTAGTAAGAGATGGGATTACAAAATAAAGAACACAAAAAATTCCCTTTTCTTAATTCTTCCTCAAGGTAAACTCTTAAAGGCCAAAAATTATATGATTCAGAGGTGAATATCAACATCATTCACATGATCATAAGAGCAAATCAACCTATGCCATATTTATTCGAGAGATGGAGATCAATGTCATCCATATGATCATAAGAGATAATACATGAAATTCCCAACATACCATGAAAATTTCACAATGTTGTAGCACTCAAGGGATTAATAAAAATGTATAAAACCTTCTCATCAATGGAAATAAACTTTATATCTATATCACCATTGAGAACTCTTTCCCATCTGAAGTGCATATGAATCTCAATATTTTTGTTATTTGATGCTAAACTAGATTGTTTAAAAAATAAATGCAACTTTGGCTATCACAAAGAAGTGTATTTATTCCTTTTATTCCCATATGAATTTCATCTAATAGTATTTTGAGCCACATGAATTATTTTATTTCTTCCATAACACTTATATACTCTAGTTTAGTAGAAAAGAAAGATATTGTTTGTTGATTCTTACCGATCAAAGTTATTGCACCTATACCTAACTTAAATAGATATCAAGAAGTAGATATTCTATCCAAAAAATCACCAATATGGTCAAAATCACAATAACCAAATATAATTTCTTTAAGAGGAGAATAATATCACAAGATATAATTTATTATACCTTTCATATACCTTAAAATACTTTTTGTCATTTTCCAATTCTCGTCATAGGATCTGTATGAATCTATAAATAATTCCAACTACATAGAAAATATCAGGCCTAGTGATAGTTAAATAAACCAAACTACCAACCAGATCTCTCTATAAAGTAGGACTAAATTTATCACAAGGTATTCAATCTAATTTAAAAACAAACTTCCATAGGAATAGAGATAGGCTTACAATCAATCATATTAAATATTTTAAGAATATTAGTAGCAAATTGTTCTTATGATGTAATAATAGATTTGGGATTTTGACAACTAACCATGCCTAAAAAATGAGTTAATAGTCCTAATTAAATCATTTGGAAATGTTTTCTTAACATCTCTTTGATTCTAAGAATTATATTCTTATCACAACTAGTAAACAAGATATCATCAATATGTAAGACAATAATTATAACATTAATATTTTCATACTTTACAAATTAAGCATCATCATCAATTCTTTTAGACAAACCAAGCTCATGAAAAAAACTATTAATCTTAGCGTACCAATATATAGGAGCTTGCTTAATACCATATAAATATTTCTTAAGTTTACACACACGTAATTCTTTTCCAAGTTCTTGAAAACATTTAGGTTGATGCATATCAATTTCTTATTTCAATTCACCATTTAAAACCACATTTTTAACATCCATTTGGTAAATATGCCAACCATGTTGAGAAGCTAAAGATGGAATAATTCTAATAGTTCTCATCTTGGAAACATGAGTAAAGGTTTCAACATAATATAAACTAGGTTTTTGAGTAAAGCCTCTAGCAACTAATCTTTCCTTGAATTTATCAATCTTACTAATAGAGTTATATTTGATTTTTACAACCATCTAGAGCCTACAATGCTTCTCTTAGAAGGAAGAGAGACTAATTCCCAACTTTGATTCTTGATTAAAGTATTTTATTTAGATTTTTTAGCTACAAACCATCTTTAATTTAGGATGGATTCTTTAAAGAGAGAGTTTCAATCAACCTCTTACACAATTGGTGAGGCATGATAAGAATGTTGACTACGATTCATCTTTCTCAAATCATTAGGTTGAGAATTTGAAACCATATTTTTCATGCATTTAGGAATCATAGGTTAAGATGAATTCCCATCAATGTATACATCCATAATATTATAAAGAATAATGATTTTACTTTTGTAAATCAGTTTCCATATCGTCTAATCAAGGATTATCATTTAGAAAACCCGTTTCAGATTCATGAAGCTTAGAAAGCGATAAGAGAGGTAGATTTAGAAAAAGATTTCTCAAGAACATGCACATTATTATTTTCTAAAATTACATTATTAACTAGATTATAGACTCATAATCCTTTTTTCAATTGGCATTCCCAATGAAAATGTAAGATTAAGAGGTAGGATCAACATTTTTCTTTTAACTTTAGGAATAAGAAGAGAAGTAGGACTACAAAATATCTTTAAAAAAGGATATCAAGTTTTTTTCGAGTCAAGAATTCATGAGGTTTTGTTTGATGCAACACTTTGGTATGAATCCTATTTATAATATGAACAAAAATGTTCATAGCTTCATCCCATAGAAATTTAGGTAAATTAGGAGCATAAAACACAATTCTATCAATGTCTATGATTGTTCTATTCTTCCTTTTAACTATGCCATTTTTATAAGGAGAATAGGTAGTTGTTATCTCCTTTTTAATTAAATTAGATACGTAAAATGCATCAAAATTATTATTAACAAAATGACCTCAATTATCTATTTTGATTATTTTAATTTTTAGATTAGCCATGTTTTCAAAAATGGCTTTAAACTCTTGAAAAATTAGATAAGACCTCAAAATTTTTCCTAATGTAATAATACCAAGTCATTATTGAGTAATCATAAATAAAAATAACATCATATAAAACACCACCAAGATAAGGTACTTGAATGGACCTCTAACATCACTATGAATTAACTCAACTAAGAAAGGGGAATTTGACTCTTGATGTCCTGTAAAATGGTTGTAAATGTTTCTTACCACACAAAAAAATTCCACAAGATTCATGGTCTTATTGTATCTTATTAAGACCTACAATAACCTTAAGGTAGTACATATCATACAAGAAAATTAAAGTTCACATGCCCAATAATTTCATGCCATAATTGAACAACACTATAGGAAGAAGTGGAAAGAAAAAAATCAACAAAAAATACATCCAAAACCATAGTCCATTATTTTGTAAAATAGTAGAAATTAATTTACCAACCTTATTTTTAACATACCATTTATCTTGTAATATAAAAAATTTACATTCATCTTTAGTTAATTTTGAACAAGATAAAAGGTTCTTCTTTAAGTTAGGAAAAAATAACACATTCTTAATGATTCCATTTCTAAAATTAAGATTTCCATAACATTCAGACTGATGATAGATTTATCTCCTAGATAAATGTTTTCACAATACTTAAAAATATCATGAAGGATATCATGTATATATGTCATGTTTCTATATGCACCACTATCTATGATCCATTCATTGTTAATGGAGGCTGAAAGGGAAGTATAAAGAGCAATAAAATGATCAACATTATTGTTTTGGTTATAAGCATGATTCATATTTTTACTTTACATCTTCCTTCTATTTTTCAATTCTTATTCTTATGATTTTTATGAGACAAGTGATCGTGTCAATCTATTGCTTTATTACTAAATATACCCAATTGTTCCACGTGCCATAAAACTTTACTTTAAACTTGTGATTATTCCTATTGTGTTTAAATTTGGATATAATGTTTGATTTCTGATTTGTATTATTGATATATTGATTTTTAGAGGCTTGTTAATTCGAGAGAAAAATTCTTGAATGGAATTATATTTTGAGTCAAATATCTTCATCAAAATCTCTTCTTGAATAAGGAGAGAAGACAATGTGTCTAAATTAGGTAAATCATCTTCATTTTGATATTTAGAATTCAGAATAGAGATGAAGTTTCTAAATTTTTCATGAATATTAATTTAAATAATGAAATAAATCAACTTATCACAAAGAAATTCATAATTACATCTATCTAATTGATGTTTAATATCCTTAATTTACACTATATAATTAACAAACTTTTCATCAGCTTTCATAGGTGTTTACAATGCCATTATCAATATGATTATCTTAGATAGATGGCTACCATTATTAAAAGGTTGCAATTAATACCATGCACCAAAAAGGAGATTCCATATGTACAATATATAACAAGAACTCATCTTTGATACTCTACAATAAGATGGACATAGACTCTTGGGATTTTTGAGAAAAACACTAAGGTTCTTAGGAGGAGCTTGTCTCCGAGTTGATTTATTCTCAACACCACTGAATAAATCCCATATATTTCTATCCATAAGGATATCCTTAATCCTAATTATCTAGATACAATAAATTTAATACAATAACATATGTGATTTATTTTACATCAAGACAGGGGAAGGTAACCATTCATAGAACAAAAATAAGAACATGTTTAGAAGCATGGGGGGTGACTTAGTGAGAACTAAACCTAGCAAGAGGTAGAAGATATCCAAAGAAGTTGAGATCCTGCTTAAAAAGGTGGGTATGTTACCCTTCTCCAAAGCATATTTAATGGCTACGATGAAAATATGAGTGAAGTTGTGGTGAAAACGTGGAAAGAAGGCCATGTTTGGGTTGGTAACTTTTCCTTTACCATTACCCCTAAGCTTATTACCAAAGTTTCGGGTTTGTCTCTGGAAGGTAGATGCATCTACAAACCTAAGTTAGACTACAAACTAGAGATTGAATGCTTTATGCAAGGTAAGGGTATTCCTATCTCTCTCCATAATCTGTTATGCTCGGGAAATATTTTCCCTCCTTTTGATGAAATTGCTTAGTTTTTTATGTACTACATTACCTTAGAATGGTGTTACAAATTGATATATGGATATCACTTCCTATCTTTGAACCATGTCCGTAATGCTAAGCCCTAAAATTTCCCCTTATTCTTGTATACTTCCATTGTGAAATATATTACCATGGTCGAGAAAGGTACATTCTCCTTACCTTTACAACAAGGCCTCATCAAATCCCTTATCAGGCTAGGAACTCCCCATTTGGGAAAAAATGAAAAATTTGGGACTTCAAAGAATTTGAATGTTCGGAGCCCAAGGAGAAATTTTTTAGTGAGGATTTTTTTGGAAAACCACTAGCTAAAAGAACCAGATCCAACTTGAGTCAAGGTGTCATCGGGAAATGAATTATGGTTGAGGAGGCACCTAAGACGGTTGAGGAAGTGGAGAATATATTAGATTCAGGCGAGAACCAAGAAGGAAACCCAGACCATTCGGTTTCCAGTAAGAATAAAGATGTTGTTGAAGGGGAAAACAATGATGAGATGGAGAGTGAGAAATCTCTAGACACTTGAAGGAAAGCATTCAAAGAACTAGGAGGAGACCATTGAAATCTTGCATGCTCTTAAGGCGCCAAAACAAAATTGTTTACCGCTTGGGACTCTACTATCAAGTCTCATGTTTTTATGTCGTAATTTGAGAATTATAGGCTTAATACGATATTAATAGACATGAGATCAGTATGCTTTCCATGGGGCGAGGGAACTAGCTGAAAAATTTGAAAATTTATCTTCTTTGGTTCTTAGTGAATAGCTCAAAAATGCTAATGAAAGAAGCTTGGAGATGGAGAAGGAAATGCGAGAAGATGAAAGAGATCATTATTTAGATTCATGATGTCCATCTCCTCAATGTTAAAACTACCATCCAACACCTCAAGCTATTAGCAGAGATGATTTATTCCATGGAACTTTCTAAGGAAAAAGAAAAATAAGGAAAATGCCGCAAAGTGGAGATTCCTGAGCCTAACTACAAGTATTGGAAATATACCATCGACTCCCTTGTCAAAGAATGAAATGGCTGTATGAATACAGTGGGGGACCTGATAAAATAATGATAAAGAAAATTGGAATAAAGATTTTCTGTTGTTATTTCTTTGTTGTTTTTCTGTTAGTTCTTATGTCTTTTTCGTTGTTAGTTATTTTATTGCTTATCGCTATTTGGAAACATTTCTTTGTGGTGGTTTCTCTTATTTTTTTGGTTTGTGATGCTTTAGGTTTTTGGTTGGGCTTCAATGGTAATCCCTTGACGTCTTTGTAATGATCTAGTAATACTTTGTATGGGGTAGGGTCCCCAACCATTTTTACCTCTAATAAAAAAACCTATGTGATTTATCTATGGAAAAACTAGAACAATTATCCATTTTAAGGAAAACATAGCAACATTTGGAAAATAAAGAGTCAGTGGTACTTCAAAGGTTTCAATAATTTGTGGTGTAAAGAGCATAATACAATGGATTAAGAATCAAATAAAATAAATTTAAATTTTATGAAAACACTCAAAAAAGGTACTTGAACAAAGGATAAAGTCCACAAAACATGAAAATATCAGCAAGAAGTCGCGATGCAATAAAGAAATTTTTCAAATTTTCAAAATTTTGAAGTCATGGAAAAAAGAAATATTATTCCATGATTCTTGAAATAATAGTGTTCCAATACTTAGGAAAAAATCCATAAACCAAAGAAGAATCCCACACAAAAAGGCAAGGTGTAGATCAATGAAACCTACACGAAAAAGAAGATTTATTCATATCACGGGAAAAATAAAACAAAACATAGGGTCTAAGTTATAGAAGAAATCCACGAGAATATAGGGGTCTACATAACACAAAAGGAAAATTCAAAAATATTTAAAGAATGCCTCGTAAGTCAAAACTTCATGGAAGACTTGGAGAAGTTGTAGAAGAATGTAGATGACTAAAAATGTAAAACATTCAATTAAGTCGCCCAACAACTATTAAAGGTGAAAATTATTTAAATAAGCCACATAAGAATGAAAAGGAAATGAAGGATGGAATATTTCCACAAAGTCCCGATAAACTTTAAAAAAGGTCACAAATGGTGAAAAATGTAGATATATGCACAAAAATGGTAGAGGATGCTAGAAACACATGCACAAGTAATATTTGATAAACTAAAATGATTAATCGTTTTAGATCATCCACTATTCTCATTATTTTTGTGGTAATTAGAGTTTTGACACTCGATAAATATGAAGCATGCCATGAAGAAAGATAGGATTTCATAGTTTTGAAAAAAATCAAGTTTCTTCACACTTCTAAATAAAAAACATCCAAATCTATCTTGCACATGCATATTCACTATCTCGATAGCAAGCATGTAATGAAATTTAACGGATGAATAATGTTACAAATTATAAATCCACAATATAAATTTCCAAATATTATATTTTATGAACTGAAGTAATGAAGAACATAGATTTAGATGTTTATAATGTAGACAATAGAATATAAACATCATGAACATAAATTAAATGTACACATAGAAACAAGATATAAGTGGGAAAACCATGTAAGGTAAAATTCCTATTGAAAATAACTTATCTTTATTGATATTAAACTTTCACCCAACACTCCCACTATTTCTAGAAGTAGGTTCACCTTCATAAAGGGATAAAAGACCACTTCATACATATTCTCATGAGTTTAACCTCATTTGCATCATGTATCTATAATCAAATCACACATATACCTCACATACATATTATAGCCCATGAAATTGATCTCTAATGAGATCACCTTGTTATGTATAAGGTGGATGGTAATTATCCAGATCTTGAAATATGACTTGTTTGGGTCTAGCATGATTATATTTTAAATATAAGATATACACCAAAAACATGTAGTTTTTATGGGTTTATAATAATAAATAAGTAGTTTCTTGTTTAATATTATAAACTCAACAATTGTTACTCGGATGATATCCTCACTCCTTATATCCATCCTAGTTCCCATTCTTATAACCATTATGGAAAAGGTTATCAATACTTATTAAAACATGGTTTTACTATACGTGGACTTGGAAATTATGGCCAAGGAACTTAAGATATTATAGTAATTATATCTCAAAAGAGTAAATATGGGATTATATATTCTCTCTCGATTTTATGTAAAACCTCATTAAAACAAACATTCATTCTTGCATCATGAAATAATCCCCTTGATTTTTCCCATGCATTCAATTCCAAATTTGAAGATTGTAATACCAGATCCAATTTATGAAAATGCTTCACTTGAGATCCCAACTTTATATGAATTTAATATTATGTAATCCATCCTTAAACACAGGCACATATGAGGATCTTCCTTATTTCATAAGAATAGGTTTTCCATCATTTACAAACTTATGTGTACTTCAAGTATAATATTTCCTCTAAAACCTCAAATTATTCCTTTTGACAACATACCTACCCACTTAAAATATCACTCTACCTTGTGGGATGAGGAAACTACATTTTTAATTATTGTACAAGTAATGACCCTCACATAGTACCCTTAGCTACTACCCTTAGTAACATAGACGGGGTTGAAATACAAGTTTTGTAAAATTTCTTCGTCTTATATCTTGGACTTATAATGATATTTCAGTCATTGATCCATTTGTTACTACATGCATAATATTGCACTATTGGGAAATGCCAAGCCATCCTAATAGACAATTTGTAAGATGAACCCTAAACTAACTTTACTAGTAAGAAAATAAATTAAGTGGATTTTATATGTATAATTGAAATGAGCCATGAAAAACCCCAATGGGTATCTAATATCATTATAGTGGTAAAATCCAATGGAAACATACACTGTTGTACTAATTTATCATACTTAAAAAATCTTGGGCCCTAAATATAGTTTCCTATACCACATATCAACATAATTATTGGATCAACCAAATGCAATGATATGATATATTTCAGAGATGGATTTTATGGATGCAACTAATTCAAGATAAATCCTATTCACCTGGGAGAAAACATACTTTACAACCCCTAAGGTACATTTTTATACATTATTATGCCCTTCAAGTTGAAGAATGATGGTTCTATGTATCAACACACAATGAAACATATCTTCCATGATTACATACATAATATTATAGAGGAATATGTAGATGGATTACTTGCAAATTCTACACATTGTCACAACCATACACTTGATCTCTAACTCATATTTGAATGACTATACTTAATGTCCTTTTAAACCCACACAAGTTTGTATTTGGTGGTGTTTCGGTAAGTTGTTAGGATATATCATTTCTCATTGTGCAATTGACGTTGAACCTAAAAATAAGCAAACCATTATTGATATGCCATCCCTCGTGAATCTAAAATAATTACAATCTCTTTATTTAAAAATTCAAAATATTCAACATTTTTTGGCCTAATTGGCTAATAAAACATGACCATTCACACAAATATTAAAGAAAGACACTACATTAAATTGGGATACTTCTTGCCAAAAATAATTTGACAAAATTAAGCAATATTTCTCAACCCACTATTCCTTGTTCCCCATATAATGCAAAGACCATTACAACTATTCATATCTACTATAAAACATTCCCTTAGCTCATTTTTAGCCTAATTTTATGATAATAACTATGAGTGGTCTATTACTATATTAGTCATTATCTAGTCCGTTATGAGTATAACTTGACTCCTATTGAAAAAAATAGCCTTCGTTTTTGTCACATATAAACTACAAAACTATATGTTAAACACTCAATTACATTTCATCAATAAGGTTTACCCCCTATGTTACTTATCACCATGTACACATTTATATAGCCTTATATCATAATGGTTAATGCTCTTGACAAAGTTCAAACTCAGTTTTGTCTCTCAAAAAGCTATTAAATGGAAATTCTTGTTGACCATATTGCTTAAGCTACATTCTTTGACCACTCTCCCATCAATGAAGAATTTTTGAATAAATTCACTAGCTACAGTAATGACATTGAAGTACAAACCATGTATTTTGATGGGTCTCACTATGCTAATGGTGTTAAAACTTGCATTTTTTTGTCACACCCAAAGGTGATACTTTACCCTTTACATATCATTTAGTATTTACATTTACTAACTATATTTATGAATAAAAATCCTTAATCCTAGGTCTTTATAATACCTGAACACTAAAAATTCAAAACATCAAAATTTTTAGGGATTCAAAACTTGTCTTTTATCAAGTTTATGTTATTTATAATATAAAAGAGAAACGATTAATCCCATATAATACCCGAATGAAAATTATACTTTAAGAATTCAATTCCTACTCCATAACTAATATTTCCCAAAAAGGAAAATTAACAAACTGATTTCATGGATAGTGTTGCTTCATTTATACCTTTAGATATAATTAATGACTGTTCCACTTTACCTATCTAGAAATTGTGAAATACCTACATCACTACAAATACTATTGACAATCTTCATGTATTAGTTACTACCCAAAGTTTAAAAAACCTTGAATAGTTCATCGATATATCAAATTACCTCTATACACAAAAATACCATGAGTACGCCTCACCCAACGATGGTCATTTTATATGCAATGAAGCCAAATGTTTAATTTAGTTGTGGTTCCTTTGGGACCCACCTTAGGACACGTGTCAGGCTCATTTCTCAAGGGCGGAGGTGCAGAGAAAAATGTGAAAATTTTACATTTTTTCAAAAAGTTGTAAAAGGAAAAAAGGAACCCATAGGCCCATTTTAAAGTGGATCTCCCATGTGGACGGTCCAAATTCAAAATAGAAATCAATGACAGTTGTGGATCTATATCTTTTGCACTCTAGAGCTTCTGGAGATGTGAGTCTTCATGATTTCTCAATATTTATCGCACACCAAACAGGAAGGGGAGTTAATTTGATATCTAAGTTTGGTGAGGAAGATCTGGGGATATCTTTTACCATTAAGATGAGATCTGACCTTTGGGCTCGATCTAATCTTCCATTTTTCTCGTCTCGGGCATGCATGCAAAGAACCAAATTTGCGCATTAGGGGTAGAAGTGGTTGGTGAGTAAAGGGAAGATTATTCTACCAGGTGAAGAATTGAATTACGGAAATATTTAGATAGATTTTCCCTATAAGCACTTGACAATTTTTGTGTAAAATCTGATTTTGGGAGTGACAAAGACGTAATGGTGCTTTGAATGTCTCTCGGGTTTACGGGGATAACTCTATTGTAAATGAAATATTATAAATGGGATGAATTTTTCATGCAAAGGGTTGGAATGTTGGAGTGTGAGAGGTCAAAACTAATTTTCTAAGAGAAAAGCTTGATGGAGCCCATCTTTCTCGAGGATAATCGAAAAACATGTATATCTCTTTTGTGTTAAACTTGATCATGTCAAGGTAGTTGTGAGTGTACAACCATTAACAATCTCTGAGATTATTCTAGAAAATTTCCCCGCTGATAAGTTTAATAAAATTTGAGTTATCCTATGTTGACTCTGTGCAATTAGTTTATGCTTTGTTTCAAAATGTCTGCAAATAGTTCTATTCACTCCTATTGCAATCTTATACTGATTTTTTTGTGAAATCACAAAGGATCTCAAATCCTTGTGTGAGTTTAATGGTATTTTCAATTTCATTTCAAGAGGATCCTTCATCTTGGATGAGATTAAAAATTTAAAATCAATTCACTGTCATTTTTGATAAATTTTGTCTATAAGTCTTTGGGTGTACCTTAGGTGTGGTTAATCAGAAACTATAGTGTTTAATTGAGTCTTCCAATTTGAGCCTTTGTATTAGAGTCTTAAAGATTATGTGAAAACATGCTGATTTGGGCCTCCATTGAAGCACACCTTCTGGTTGAAGGAACATCTTGACTATTTTGAAGCTTTCTATTGTGAAGTTGCTCATTATTGTAAAGTCCCTCCAAAGATCTGGTATAATCAACTTTATCCTGCTTCACCTCCCACCAAAAATTCATTTAAAAACAACCAATCATACCCATACTACCCCTATTTGTCATGTGTGTATACAAATGCATAATTTTTACTACCAAAACATGCAGAAACAATCAGGTTTTCATTGTCTTTAGTGGCCTGAACCTTGCTTAGAAAATATCTCCATTATCTAGAGTGACAACTTGTGAGATTTAGGTTTTGTTGCATTGATCATATTTTCTTCAAGGTCTTCTTAATAATTTCACAAGGAGGGATATCTCCATCTCCTCCAAAAATAGTAGGTTACAAAAAGGTCCTTTCACCTTGGTTGAAAGTCACAACCATAAAGTAGTGAGGATAGGTTAAATCCTCTTGAGGGTGCTCCCCATTTCTCCACATCGAGTGACAAAGAGCAAGCTAAATTTCATCCCCAACTATAAAATGACATACTACATGCTCTTCTTGTCTTTAAGATTCCCTGCAAAACCTGTGATGTTGCTCATCTTCCGAGGAGAATCAATTTGGGTACCAACAAGATGTTTTCTCTCTGAGTAAGTTTAATGGTGAAATGCATATAGAACTTTCAAGACTTTAGTGTTTTGATTAGAACTTAAATTCTAGGATCTGCTCAAAAAAGAGCTTGAGAAAATGGTTTGTTTTAGTTTGAGTTTTGAGGCTGGAAGTCTCTTTATAAATTGAAAGAAAAAAGTGATACTCCATTTTGATACATATTTGAGTTTCATAATTTGTATTATTTCTCTTTCGGTCTGTATGGATATATATTTAATGTATTCCAAGAACTCGAACTTGCGTGAAAACATGTTAAGGATATCTTGTTTCCCTGCTCAAGTTAACTTGCATTATTTTAATCGATTGTATTTTAATGTTTTGAAAGATAGGTGAATGTCCTTTTATAAAATTGTATCTTTTTTGTGAGGATATAGTACTTCTGGTTTGGGACTGTATTGTTTACTTTATTCTTCAATATGAACTCAAACTCGTTTGAAAGCAATCATTAATGGGTATTTGAAGTATTTGGAAGTGTTGTGTTTTGTACTTCAACTTGTGTTAAATCTAGAAGGAATAATTACCCTTTCTCTGCACTGAACTTCTCTGCCTCAAACTTTATGTTTTTGATGGAGCTGTGAAAGTTATTGTAGTTGGAATCTCTACTATAGTTTGAATTCGTGAGGAATATAGAAACATTTTTGACTTTAAACTTCGTGTTGGGTTTTTATATTCTCTATTAGAACCTTTGAATGGATTTCTGGGTTTTAAAAGGAAGTTGAATACTCTTTTAAACTATATCTTGTTTTGTGAAGATTTAGTACTTGCTTTTGGGACTGTATTGTATACTTTACTCTACAGTTGAACTTAAACTTGTGTTAAAAAAATATGAATGGATGAATGTGGATTATGGCATTGTATACATCCTAAATTTATACTTGTATATGAACTAGGTTAGTATTGGTATTTGATGTTATTGATATAGTTTGAGCTCGTAAGGAAAATAGAAGTAATGTTTGACATTAAAATTCGTGTTTGGTTTTGTATTCTCTATTGGAACTTTTGAAATAACTTCTAGGTTTTAAAAAGGGATTTGGAATTCAATTGTTAAAACAATGGTGAATAAGTTCTCGGTTCGGCTCCTTTCTATTGAAGTTCCCTTTAAATTTTGGGAAGTTAAGTTTTGTTCAATGGTTGAAGTTTTGTTTGCTTGAACTACTCTGTAGATCGACTCTCTCTCTCTCTCTCTCTCTCTCTCTCTCCAAGTTGTTAGGGTGTTTACCATCATAGGCCTGTTTGAATTCTTAAGTTCAATTCTCTGTTCTTTTTTATCTTGGATGAGGTAATGAGAACTCACTCTCCAGAACTAGAAACTTCTTTGTGGTTGTTTAAACTTAACTTGTTGCTAGTTGATTGTGGAAAGTTCATGGGAATAGTAGAATGTTTAAGCAACTTTTGGGACTGTCATTTTTGGTATAGGGAAAACCAAACCATTCCCATTTGATATTTCTTGATCTTAGCTTTTTTTTTTATGGAATAAATTGTCTTGTCAATTCAGGGAAATGTACAAAGTGGAGCCTGTTCTATAGAAAGGAAAATGTAATCATTTCTTGTCTGACTATTTTTGAATGGCTGAGTCATGCTTCATTAGGAAATTGTTTTCTGATGGACTCCTCTCTGTGCACTCAATAGTAAATATGATCCTTCCCTGGATGGACACGAGTAAGAAATAATCCTTTTGTAAGTATTACTTTGTTTTATGGAATGTATGGTTTCAGATCACTGAATGATATCTCCAATAATGTAGAATAATACATAAGGGTTGCAAGTAAGATGATGACTATTTTGTTTCTCTCCCTTCATGATTGGATTAGGATTCGTGTTAATGGTTGTTTTCTCTTAAATGGTGAATCTTTTTATTGGTTTCCTTGACTGATATAGTTATGTAGGTATTCAGTTATATACTTTCTGAACTTGATTTCTATCTCTTAGAAGAATGGTGAGTTGTGGATAGTTTGTATTGATTCTTCTTCTTATTTATTTAAGTTGTTGGATGAATCATCCTAAATATGTACTATGCTGAAATGAACTTGTCTGTACATGATTTCTAGAAACTTGGTAAAATGAAAATAAGGTATTTGATTCGGAAGTAACTCTTCTTGCTTATGTAGTAAAGTTAATTTTTTAAATTCAAATTGAGAAAGAATTATGAAATAATTAATTGTCAAGATTTTTTTTTTTTTTATATAAATAAATAATTGTTTGGGACAATACTTATCCGATAGAATGCAGAAGTTGTTGGTTATATTATGATATTTTCTTCAAAGAGAATCCTAATTTATTATTGTACTTCTTTTAGGGTTGTTACTTATGCTTATTTGTATGATACATTAATTGGTTCATTAAATTAGATTTGTTTTAATGGAGAAATCATTTGAATGCACTTCGTTTTAATGCTTAGTGATCATCATGCTTAGTTTAGTGAACTGACACATGCTAACAATTTTCAAAGATGGACTTCATAAGTGATAAAAGAAGGCAAACACTTTTATGATTTATTAGCTGATTTAAATTCTAGCTCTTATGTTGTGAAATCAAATTCATTCATGAGTTGTATTGAAAAGAAAATTTTTATTCTTCTATGCTCTTAATGTTGTTTGACATACAGTATGCCCGAAATACATAGTCTTGTAAGGTGTATATATTTATCATGATGAATTGAAAATTTTGGAGACTGACTTCAAATTGTTATGTAAATTCTCTTGTACTTTTTATGAAGGAAATTTTAATTTATCTTGTTGATATTCTTCATATTTGTTTGTATACTTATTACTATTATTAATTAATAAGTTGGATGAAGGGAGTAGTTCAATCTCCCTTACTAGGATGAAACTTGCTAAGTTGCACAAGGTGTCATTCTCTAACTAAACAATTATAGTATAATCATGGAATGCTTATCAGACATACAATTAAACTATAGGAATTGTAAAAGATAAAAAGGGTATGATAACCCTAACACTTAATCATGTATAGGAAGACTCTTCCTCAATCAAAATAATGTGAAACTAAAGGAATGGTGTTTATGATCATTAATCATTGTACTTGATTTTCCATGAAGTCTACTCTAGCTGAACCTATGTGGATGCTACACCTTCTTTGAATAGTTAAGTTACATTAAACTAACATTATGATGTTTACTACCATGTTTTTGGATAACTTCTTGTTATGCTAAAGTTAATGAACATAAAAGCAATCATGAGTTAATGAAGTTCTTAATATTAATTAGATTAAATATGGAAGAAGAACTTAAGAAATGTTGGATTTAGGTTTTTGCAAGGTTACTATAACTTGAATCTTAATCCATATTTATTTATGTCTTAATGATCACCGAGGGAAATTACATCGTGATGAATCTATTCTAAAAATTTTGGTACACGCTAACTGTAAGATCTGTACCTTCAAGAGTACTAAGGGCTTCTCGAGGATACGGTGTTTTAATTTACATGTGGTAACACCTTACGCATTTGGTTATCTAGATCTACACACATTTGGACTTGAACATAGTTTATCTCTAGGTCAAGTTAGTAGCATGATTTGAATAGGAAGTAGCTTTCTATGACTCAGGGTACCTAGGAAAATTCGATCAACTTAGGTCAGTTGAGTATGCTCATATACCCTAAGCCATCATAAGTGTCTCCTCATAACAAATTATGTCGGTAACTTGGGTTAGGGTCAAACCTTTGGCAAGTGGACTAATAGGAGTCGATAAACACTACTCTAGATAAAAAAGAGTGACGTGAAGGACATATTTCGATTTGATGAGTACGTCGTCTTGAAATAGTAACATGAACAATATGTTGGAAATATTTGGCCAAAGTATCACAAGCTGCTGGTTGTGTTGTCCTATGTCACCTAGTTTAAAGAAACATGATGTCAGATGAATATTGGTAACAAATATTCAGATAGGTTCTTTAAACAGATCACTTAGTACCCAAAATAGGGTAAGAAAACAAATTATACATAGTATACATAAATTATTCTATACTTAAAGACAAACATGAGAGATCGGTTAGAAATCGAGTCATGAAATGAGAGATCGGTAGTTTACCAAGTCATTTATAGCTGCATATGGTTATCTGTTATGAGATTGATTGACATGGAATGTGTGTTCTAAATGATGTTTTATTTTGAACAAAGAACATTGTGTAAAAAAATTCCCTTGTTTGTAAAGTCTTAAAATGGGGATGTTACATGAAGGAATATTTTGGCTATTTTGAAGCATTTTGTTCTGTGAGTTCCCAATTTATGTTAAAGGTTCTCAAATATCTAGTATAATCAACTTTATCTTACTTAAATTCCCATAATAAACTTCTCAAATGATAAATCCTACATGAACTACCCCTATTTGTACTATGTATCCACAAAGGTTTAACAATTTCCACTACCAAAATATGCAGAAACAATTAGGATTCAATTATTGTCTTTAGTAACCCAAACCTTGTCTTGGAAACATATCTACTCTCTAATGTGACATCTTGTGAGAGTTAGATTATGTTGTATTGATCATATTTTCTCAAGTTTCTCATAAAAATTGTGCTAAGAAGTATCTCCTGATATCCTTCACCAACACGGGTTACAGAACGGGTCATCTCACCCTAGTTGAAGGCACAACGTAAATTTGTTAGGGTAGATCAAACCCTTGATAAGGTGCTATAAATTTATCTAACTTCTGAGTGACAAAGAGTCAGCTAAATCCCCTCACCAACTACAAAATGACTCATATCATGATTTTTATGTCTCTAATCATCCTACCATTTTTGTGATGTTGCTCGGACCTCATAGGATAATCAATTTTGATACTAACAAAATATTCCTTCCTTGACCATCGAGTTTCTAGGATGGCACCTTATCCACTCCGCATGCTTGGTCGGGTCATGCTTTTCTTGTGTGCTGCTAGTAATGCCAAATATGGATAATTCTTGAAACCCCTTTCTTTTTCCTTGTGTGTGTGCCTTGGGTTCTTCTAAACCCTTCTAAAACATTTTCCTACACTCCTTCATCTCGTGCTCCCTTCTTCATATAGGTCTTGCATGCCCACGCGCCTTCTTATACTTAGCCAATATTCTAAGGCCCAACATCACCCCAAACTAAGCCTATTCTCTATCCTTGGAAACACTTCTCTTGAATGAATAAATAATGGTGGTCTCTGAATATTTGGAAAAATAATGAGGGAATGAAGAATTGGGAGAAATAATAAAATAATGGGGAAATGAAGGAGAACACATTCATTGTTGAAGGAGGAGAGGGAAATCCTTCCCTATATCTTCCTCTAGCTTCTCCCAAGAATTAACCTCGCACTATGCTTGGTGACATAGGTCACCTACTAGGGTGCTTACCTCCTCAAATATTAGACTTTCCCCCTTAGTGCCCATCATTTCAACAATTCCTTCATCCAATTTTTTATTGATCCCCACAAGGTCTTGATAGCCTCTAATTTCTTCTCCACCTTGGCCAAGATCCTATCCCGCTCTACTCTATTCCCCTTATTCTTCTCCTATAACTCCTTGAGTTCCATCTCATGTGTAGCAACCAAGATTCTTGCTACTCTATCTTTATCGAGAATAATTATGATAGAAAACTTTAGCAACTTGCTCAATGACCTTTACATCGGTAAGGAGTTTGGTATACTCAGAAACAATCCCTAGGACCTTCAACTTATCTTCTCTCTCTTGGCATGCTAGTGCTTCTTCTATGGAATATAAGGTGAGTGGTCACCTCTACATAGTGAGGATACAAGTCAAATCCTATAATCACTACTAGGTTGATTCATATTTTTTCTTGGGGCGCTAGGTTAGGATGCTTTCAAACAACAACATCTATAATCATTTCAATTTTATTGTGTAATTTGTGCACCCTTGACTTCTCCTCTTTAGGTTTATGCCTTAACTACACGCTGATCAATTCTTCTTGTTTTGGTGCTTTATTTTCACGAGAATTTCATCTCCTTAAATTATTCCTCTAAGAATCTCAAGCATATCATTCTTCCTAAAAAGTATGACCTCAACATATCCGAAACTTTGTTTAGTTCATTACAAATTTCTCATCTTATAACCATTGAGAATTAACCAAGGGGCTTATCCATTTTGTCTCTAGTATATTCACTAGTGCCCTTGGCTTACCTTGAAATCATGTTCATTGACATGGGATTAAAATTATGAAGATAGCATTTTCCTAGTTTGTGAGTATGTGCCTTCTACGTCAAATGACAACATGACCAGAGTTGTTCTCTTGGAAGGGTGATCTGAAATCATGTGCGTAGCACCTTTATTGTATCATTGATGTAACCCATTCCTTTCCCTTTTCCTTCCACCATGTTCTTCCCACCTATGGGTGCAACATTTGGAAAGCTCACAACCAGATTGGGATTTTCACCCATTCTTCCACACTCCTTTCCAATGCTTTCTTCATTAATCTCCTTCATTAGTTCATCGCATTATACTCTATATCATGTTCCACTAAATTTTTGATGATTCCTACCACTTATCTCTTCATGGATTCTTCTATTTGTTCCTTGGTGAGGCTTTAGGTCCTCTCGATCTCTTGTATTTATTTCTTCACTCACCCCTTTTCCTTGAGCATCTGCTTCTTCCTCTCCATTCTTCCCTTCTCTTCCTTCCTCTTCGAATCATGTATATCATACATGACATAATTATGAGCTTCTTCATCCTCATCATCATCCTTCTCACCCCTATAGGCCTCCAAGTCCCCCTGTTTCTTCCGAGTCCACACTTTTCGCCACCTTCCATTTCTTCCTAAGCGGTGATTCCAATAGAGGATAATCTTCCCTCTCTTTCTTTTTAGTGGATGAATCCTTCCTTAGCAAATATTATCTTTGAGGGGATCTTCTTTCTCTCACACCTCTTCTTTTGGGGTCTTCTCTCGACCGGGAATTCTTCCCGCACGCCAAAGTGCTTGGCTTAGCACTTGTTTCGGTGCATCCACAAATTGTGTTGTCTTCACACTCGATGTCTTCTTCTCCGAACCTATTCTCTCTCCCTCTTCTTTGGCGCAGCCTTCTTTATTCCTATGGGATCTTCGGGAATGGAAATATCATTCTCCGTGTAGGCACCCTTTTTAAAATTTGGCCTTATGCATAGATATACCCTTGTTACAGTCCTTCTAGCGATTGAAAACATTATTGGTTTCATCATCTACACTTCATGGGAGACATATTTCTCCACATATACACACTTATTTGGGTATATGAGATTTCAACATAGCTCCCAATGGTATTAATCTACCTCACTAAGGTCAAACCTTAGTCTCTTGACCTCCTTAAAATGGTTGACCCCCACTTGGAAGTATTGCGTGGTGAAAGAAAATGGTAGCTTGCACCATGGACTCTTAGTCCCATATGTTAAGGTGAACTGGCCAATACAAAAATGCTGATATACAAAAAAATCCACTTCCCCATCTACAAACGTGGGTGAATTATTAGGTATCCTTCACTCTACTCCAAATTCATCATGCATCTACTTATACCATTTTTCTAGGCATGCCTTGTGAGCTGGCATCATGGTCTCACAAGTATATTTCTCATATAGGGAAACTAATATAGTCACAACAAAAATGCCTTCTCAAACTTCACCTTCACTTTGTTGATGTAGATGGACATTCCTTTTAGTGTCCTCTTATTACTAGGAAAACCAGCCCAAATCCATGTATTTTCTCGCAATGCTCATGCGATGATTGTAGTCACTTATGACCATCTTCCTCAAGTGTGATTCCCACTCTTTTCCCAACAACACTCCATCTAGGTACTGCATCTTTGCATACCACTCTTCATTGGAACTAACGACAACAATAGTTTGTTTTCCTTTTCCCTTTCCCTTCTGTTTCTTTGGTGAGATGGTTTCCTTCTTTGGTGTCATTCTACTTGTCGGGTTAAAACTTAAATTCCTCCTTGCTATGCTCTATTACTCTGCTCAACTCTAAGGCTCAACTTCGTGAAGAATCCTCCTACCTCCGTGCCCTAGCTACCAAACATTAACTAGTAAAACCATTCCAAAAGATGGTATACTCCAAAAGGACTCTCCCATGCCTATTTACTTCTTCCACTCTAGTTTGTAGATAAACCTAGTTATGCACTTCGATCTCTATGATTCTTCTTCATTTGCATAAATCTCTCTGGATGCCCTGGTTCGCAAGAGCTCTTTCAATTTATAACCACAAGGTAAAATAATAATTCACTCAACCTCATACTCATAGGTCTTTCCTCCTTTCAAGCAATAAATGCCATGCTACATACCAATTTACTTAGCATTAAATGTGGATTTTTCTAATATAGCGACCTTAAGCACCCTTACACATGTGCCTGATCCTGCATGAAAAAATCCTTACAACCTTTTAGCATGCAGAAATCCTTACCGACCGAAGATTGTTACGCACACATATGTGGCGTCGATGGCACCTATTCTATCCTTTACCGATTTTTCCCTCACCTACCTCATGTTGTTCCTGCACTTTTCCTTTTCTATATGTGGTCTTTATAAATCCTTATCTTGAAACCAACCATTCTCGTCAATCATTTTCCCACATGATTTTTATCCTTCAACCGGGCCATTTAAATTTTACTATCGACTTATAGTTCACTTTGCACTACTCCACCCCACACTAAATAAGATGTGTAGTCCTCTATGCATACATAATATTTTGGAAGCAATTAGTGGTTCTTGGTGCACAAGGTGTAAAACAAAACACAAAGAAAGGAACAAAAATTGAGAAAGGAAACACAAGAAAAGAAAATGCATAAAGGGAAATCCTAAGCTATCTTTCAATACTACCTTATTTATAAACACAATGAAGGCTTATTTATAGTAGGCCTTCATCCTACTCCCATTGGAATGGGAAGTTAACTTCATCCCATCCAGTTCTTGTAACTAACATGCACTTGAATCAAGGATGTATGAGATGTTGTAAGGGCCCAACCAATGAACTTTCAACTTTCCGGGATGATGTAGATAATTGGATTCATACAATGAGAACCATCATCCCAACCTCAAATTTTTTTCTCGATATGACTATTATTCCATACCTTCTATCTCGGCCTTTTCAAGTATTTTGAATACATCTAGAAAGTGATCATCTATCATCTAACTACATCAATATATCGATCCTTTCTTCAAGTGCTTCTTCATAATACAATCCTCCTACATCTCGCTTTACGCAATGATGGTAACATAAATTCAACGGATAAAATAACATCTACGCCAAACACCAACTTAAATGGTGTGGCCTTGTTCAATATTTTGTAGGTTATCCTGTATGCCCATAGAATGGAATAAAATTTATCATCCCAGTATTTTATTCCAACATCATAAATCTTGGTCAACGTGTGATTCAATATCTTGTTAAATGCTTGAGTTGTTCCATTCGTTTGAGGGTTATAAGGGGTGGTCTTGTGATGGGCCCTTTGTAAGTACCCAAAATTATATATATTGTACTACTGGAAAGAGGTTACGAAAACCCCAATGATGATTTAGATCTCTTCTAAAGGTGTTCGGAATCCATAAAGAATTTTGAGTATACATTTGCATCCTAAAATGCCTTATCCAGCCTTCGCATGCTTTGTTCCAAGACAGGACAATGGTCCTATAACCGCTGACCTACGGTAGGCGGCGGTCCTGTGCATGTTTTCAAGAACTTTCCTACACTTTCGTCAACATAAAAATCAAGTTGCACTTGTAATTCTAAACTACTCTTGCTTGCATTAAATTTTTAGCTTCTTGGTAAATAGTAAATCATTTTTTTAATAATAGAAGAGGTACATTCAATCTTACCCTCTAGTAAATCAAAGTGATATAAATACCAAAATTTTTTACAAGCAAATGGCCCCTCTCCCTCTATGATTTATTATTTAGTGTGTTTTGAAAGTTCTTCAATAAGTCTCAATAGGTTTAGATTTTGTAAATCTCTCAGCCTCTCAGTTCAAGGCTCCATAGTTCTGGTTTAGAGATCACTGGATCTCTCTAGTTTCATCTTGTTCCATTGTTGTTCTCCAAACAACTGGCTTAGCATAAAACAGTTCTAGTTCTAGATTAAGTTCATTTGAATCTTGATTTTGCTTAGAGTTATAGGTTGTTGTTTCATCACAGGAAGTATAGGTCCTAGAGATTTCGGTGTGTTTGTGTTGTATCCCTGCAACAATCCTACTAGGAATCACATAGCCAAGCTCTATTCTCTTGCACTATCCCTCTCCTACTTGCATTCTATTTGGCTTATGTCCAAGCTGCCACAATTAAAACATTTTATCCTATTGTCATTGTCACATACCCACTTTTCTAGATTCACAAGAACACCCAGAACGAATAGATCACACTTGAGAAGACAAGTCACAATAAAACTAGATTTCTGTCATTCTCTAAAATCCAAGTCTGAATTGTCAAAGTCGTAGTTATAATATATCAAATAGAATAACAAATCATTTTATTTCAGTTAACCTTGCTTTCAACATTACCAAGGAAGCTCTAGGGAATGATAGCTTTTGAGAAGTTGTGATTTATTCCTCACTTCTGAGGTAAGATTGAAGGTCTTTCAATTAAATTAGTTAGTTATTTATATTCAGGATCAATTCACAAATGCATAGGCAAATAGCTACATCTGGCTACCTTGCTTGTTTTAATCCTATTATTAGATTAATTGTTCGTTATTTGAATTTATTAGAATAGTCGCTCTTTAATTTTGTTCAAATTCACATCTTTGAAAATACAAAAAAATATAAGCATAGTGTAGATTTATTTTCATAATTAGTTTACTTCATTTAGTTAAGTTTGGTTATCTCTTGCATGACAATTATGGGACCCAGAGAGCCCAGGGATTACGTATTCGAACTGGTAATACCTCATCCAAATATCTTCACAACATTAGTAGATATAGATCAAGGTCTTAGAATTCACGTCTTCGAACAAAAACAAACCCACAAGTAGTTAGTGAGAAATTGAGAGAATTAAATATTGAAGATGAAAAAGCATACAAATTCTAGTCAAATCAACCCAACTATAGATTCCCTTGATAAGATATCCACATGACCATACAAGAACCTGAAAGAGAGTAAATATTTGGTTGTGATTCATTAGTTCTATAGCCAAACATAGGAGACCTCATTGACATAGACACGGGATTATGTATATAAGTTGCTAGAACACCCGTAAGGTATTCTAAGAAGATCACACAACTCTTGGTATTAAGCATAGAAGCTGAAAAAATATTATGACTACTAGATAGTCAAAAGAAGAGATTGACTCTTCACATGAGCATAAAATGTCCGCAACAAAAATGAACTCATCATTGTGATCCCGGGTTCCACAACCCAATGAGATTAATAATTAGTTAAACATTGACACCAGGTTATGTATGCTTAGATCCTCATCACTCCCACCAGATATCATAACACAATATTTCATATTGAACATAGAAGCCAATCAAGCTAATATTTTCTAGGTTAGACCAGAAAACTGCTCATAGTTTCCTACAAATCCACTACACCTCTCAGTACCACTTTCATGACGTTTTCTAGAAATATACACAAAGCACCTATAAGTCACTTTCCACACATCCAATAGCCAATAGATAGGATGTTGATAGAGCTTGACATTGGTTGGAGCCTCCGAGAAGCTATTATATCTGACTTATCCATTACACTAATCTAGGTTAGAAGAGCTTTCTTTTCCTTAGACTCACAGATCCTATTCTTACGTGTTGAGGATATAAGATTGCCCAACTAGTTTGTCCACATCCACTCATATTTCATTTATGATGACTGTCTTGGCACAACCTTGGGAGGTCGAGACGATGAAAGCCTACGTGTTGATTCTCATGCTTTCTGTCATTTTTATATCGTACAAAATTGGTGAACCCGATGTGAAAGCAATAATTGCTCCCTTTTCATTTCCATTTATTTCATCCATATTCTCTCCTTCCCATTATTTTGCAGGTATTTATATACCCCCCAAATATGTCAGGATATGACGCATATGGATAACCTCTCTCAGTGTTGAGGCATATTATGGTCACACAAATAGATAAGCTGTCATGCTCTCTTTCTCGTATGGGGTGACAACTACTCAAGCAACTACTTATCATCACAAACCCTCCTCAAAGAACTAGCTCTAGTTCTTCATTCCAAATTGAGGAGCTGGAACAACTCACACAAAAACAACAACAAAGCCCTCGTGCTCTAACAATATGACGTTTACTAGAGAATCCATTTCATCTCCTCATGTTTTGTTTAGACCACAAATCAATAGGCAGTCAAATCCACTCCAATTTTTAGATTAGGAGTACATAGCATGATACATTAGAAGTGGAAAACACATCCAAAACATATACCCACCTATATGAAGTTTGCAAACACAACCCAATACCCTGCTCCAAGAAAACACCCACATTCCTCCACCTATGGAAAATACTCTAGGTGAAGTTTGGTAGAGTAATGATCAATTCATAGCAGGGTACTAAACCCCTCTATAACCTCAAGGTGTAAAACAATAGCCATCAAGGCAAAACACTATGTCATCACCAATCGAGGTCATCTTGGCTTTAGTTAAGAAGGTTAGAGGACTAGAACTTGCTCAAGAAAATAAAACTTCACATTCCAGAAAGCATAAACTTCCAACCCTCCACATCATACCAAAGCAAGGTTGACCTCCTCACAGAATGGGAATTTTAGGCATGCCTCCTCAACATTCATATAACTACCCACAACAAACACCAACTAGAACCACATTTTCAAATGTTGTTCCAGTTGAAAGTATGATACCTCCCAATTTAGTACCAAACAACCCATATCAGAGCAATGCTCCTCCCTAATTAAACATTTATTCAAAATCACCATAGGGAGACATGTTCTCTTCTCCCGAGATGTTTTCTCAACCACAAGGGTATCCTTATGTCCCTGCAAATACATATTCTATGCCATATCAACAACCTATTCCACCTCTACCCCAAGGTAGGCACCATCGATGGTTAAAACATATGTGTTAGGGAGTTACTCAGAATATTTAAAATAAACTCTAGAACTCACCTTACGAAGCATCATGCTTCCAAGAAATCTTCCTGATTTTCCTAAATTCAAGGGGGAGGGAGATCAAAATGCACATATCAAGGCCTATTCCATGTCCATTCAAGAACTGCTCTCCTTGGGATGTGGTTGTTCTTTAAGATATTCCTATGACCTTAGAGGTTATTGCCCTTGATTGGTATTATAGAATACATGAAGCCTCGATACACTCGTTCAAACAACTTATGTCAGAATTTATCAAAGCTTTTGACATGAAAAATTGTTAAGAACAAGGATTAGGGAATTCTTACACATTAAACAAGAGCGAGAATGAATCTTCTACTCATTTTATTCAAAGATGGAATATAGTCCTCTACTCATCAGCAAGTGCTCTGAAAATGGATCAGATGGAACTATGTGACTTATTCCTTCATTCTCTAAATAGAGAGATAAAGGAAGAAGTCCATAATTTCCCACTAAGGACTTATGGTGAAGTACTCAAGAGTGATCTTTGAATTGATCAAGCAGTAATAGAGAACGGTCGTAATACATATGGAACGAATGGGAAATTAATCACTTCCAATCAAAACACTATAACTTAGCCTAATGTCAGGAATACCAATCAAGGACCCAAGAACCTTAACAAAAACTGTGGGGTTACAATAGATGGAGTCATAGACCAGGTTAAAAGGGAAAATTTCATAAACACTTCACCACCCATTAAAAATCATCGAAATAATAACTTTACTCCAAAAATCAACGCAGTGGATTTTAATTTTCCATCACAACAAAAAAAAACAACAAAAAATTCAAACACAAGGTCCAATCCAAAACCCAACCGGATATCAAAACCAAAACCAAAGGCAATGAACTCAAAACTTTAACTCTAACAACTAGCAACCTAATCAAAATTTTGGACCACAACAGGTTTCAAACCAACAACCTCAAAACTATAATGCCAACTTGTATTGTGGTTTCCACAAGATTCAAGGCCATGATACTAGGAATTTCCATGATTACAATAAATTCATCCAATTTTTCTAGAAGATCAAAGACAACTCTTTGTAGATATTTTTTTAACAAATTTTTCATTACCCATGCCAAAAACCTACATGGGAGCAATTTCCCCTCAAAATGCACCTCTCAAGATTTTTAACGATCATCTCCCAAATCAATCTAACAATAACAGGTTAGATCCTAACGGGACAAACAAGGGTGTTATGGCAGGAAGTAACGATCATCAAGCCTCAACTTCATCAAATCCAATGGTTGTACCCCAATTAGGAACTCAATCACAAACCAAGATAGTTGGTCTAGTAGAGTTAGACATCAAGCTACATGTAGAAACCATAACAAGAATGTGATATTATTCTTCTCAACCGATTCAACCTACTGTCAATACTGGACAATGTTCAAAAACATTGACAAAACCTATAGGTGCTTACGATCTAATTAATGACCTAACAAATACCTTCTCTCACATTTCCTTCTTGGATTTGTTGAAAAAATATCCCACTCAGAGGGCTGCTCTCTTAGAAGTGATGGGTATTACACATCGATTAACATCACTCCTCCTCCCGAAACACAAGTAAACCATGTAGATTTTAACATCTACCCTCAAGGGCAGCTAGATATGGATACATATTTTATATTTAATATAAGAAAAATTCTAATGCATAATCGAAATTACACGTAGAGGTGACCTAGCCTTGCATTTGCGGGTATGGGTTTATAATATTTATGTTAAGTTTGGAATGATTAATGATGGGGAAATAGTTAACATAGTCCCATTTTCTTTTTTCAAAAGCTAGGATATGGAGAAACAAATTGTTCCTCAACACAAAATATGCTAAGGGGTTATGATAGCCTTAACCCCACTTGATTGGGACTATAGTGTTACCAGTCACCTTAGGATGAAGAAAATCCTCATCTGAATTTTATATTATAGATTAGGAAACCAACTATAATATGATTCTCATTTAACCATGGATACATCGCATGAAGGAAATCCCTTCCATGTTATTCTAGGAAAAAGATTTTAAAACCTAGGAAAATCTTTGTGGTGCAGGTGACCCAAAACCCTTTGACATACACTTAATAGATTTGAAAAAGAGACCAGGTGTTCGCTCTAAGTTTGATCTCCCAATGAATCAAATTAACAAACCAAATCAATTCAAATCTAGAAGTAAAGGTTGTACCTACAAAAAAATTAGAAGTCACGAATCTAGTTGAAGGCATTCTGACACTCAAAAATGAGACCAACATCATAGATATGGTATCATTAAGAACTACCACAATTTTTGTTGACTTACTAGAGAAATATCTACCTATTCTCCTACCATTTGATTCCATAGGTATAGGATTTACCCTAGGAATTGGCTCCCTTCCAGCAAATGAAGTTTGTATGGTAGAAGTAACTAAGGTAAAAGAAGTAGACACAAAGAATGTTCCAACATCTATTTTCTGAGAAAATATTGGACTCTCCACTTCAATGGAGCTAGATGTCATTTCAGCGTTGGGGTAGGTTTGATCTTTAATTATCCCAAGGGAAAGATCCTACCTTTTTCCTTTAAGTTAAACTTTAAATGTACAAACAACGAGTCGAATATGAATCTCTCCTCCTTGGCCTCATCATAGCCAAAAGGATGGTCGTTGATAACATTAGAGTGTTAGGAGACACGTAATTAGTTTCAAACCAAGACTCTGAGGTATATGAAACTAGAGCTAAACACTTACAACTCTATAAAATGGAAGTATTATATCTAACCAAGGGATTTGACTTCATATCAATCAAAGCAATCCCATGAGAATAGAACCTTCTAGCAGATACAATAGTAACCTTGGATTCCCGTTTCACTCTAAGAAGTGAGTTGGAAAATAAAAATTTCATGGTATCACTTCGTACTAAACCATTGGTGCATAAAATTCCAATAATCCCAATCTTGACACATATAGAAGCCGAGACTCGAGTTTACCATCCTAGATAAATTTGACAAAGTGATAGGGTCACTCTCGGATATCTAAATTCCTATTCGTAATCGCATCTCACTCATCACATAGTATATTTCTCCCTAATCCCATATTCCTCTTCCTATTTTGGAAATCTCATGATAAAATCTCCCCACAAAAGAATCTCAAAATATACGAGGTAGAGAATGAGGAAATTTTTGGACTACCTCTAGCCCCGCCTAAATTTGAAGAAGGAAACACTTGCTTAATGGAAGGAATGATTGACATAAATATTGGAATGTAGGAAGAACCAAAGATTTTGAAGTTGGGATCCTCATTAACTCTAGAGGAGATAGAAAATACATACACAAATCCTCAAGGAACATCAAAAGAATTTCACATTTAATTAAAAAGAAATGATGGGAATTGCACCACATATCGATACATAATCTTGTCACCAAACCAGATGCAAAGCCAATCAAGAAAAATTCTAGACCAATGAAACAAAAAGTGGCTCTCATGGTGAAATAAGAAGTAATGAAACTTCTCCAGGTGGGATTCATCAAATCAATCGACTAATCACAATGGGTATCTAATATCATCCTCATTCCAAAAAAGAATGGGAAGATATGAATTTACATAGACTTCCAGGGACATTAACAAATATTTCCCCAAAGATGACTTCCCATTACCATCCATTGACATCATTTTTGACGTAACAACTAGATTTGAGCTTTTGTCTCTCATGGATGGGTTCTCGGGATATAATAAAATCAAAATATCTAAAGAGGATCAAGCAAAGACTACGTTTATAACTCCTTGGGGAACTTATTATTATGTTGTCATGTCATTCGGTCTTAAGAACACTGGTGCTACATACCAATGGGCAATGACATACATATTCCATGACCTTATTCATAAGATTGTGCAATCCTACATAGATGACTTGCTCGCCAAGGCCAAAAAGCATTATGATCACCCGTAAGTACTCTATTCCATTCTCTCATGATTTATTGAATATGGTGTCACATTATATCGTCACGGGGATTAATGTTGACCCGAGAAAAAATTTGGGTTGTTCTTGAAATGATTCCACCATCAGATGAGTCTGGTATTAAATCATTTCTTGGGAAACTCAGTGCAATTTGAAGGTTCATCCCTAACTTAAGTTTTGTTGTTCATCCAATCAACAATTTATTAAAGAAGGATTATAACATTGATTGGATGAGAAGAATGCAACGAGGCCTTCAAAGCAGTTAAACGCTTCTTGTTGTCTCCTCCCACACTAATGCCTCCTAGACCAGATCATCCTTTGATCTTGTATTCATGGGCTATTGATGTCTCGCTAGCCTGCATGTTGGCTTAGGAAGATAATGATAAATGGGAACATGTAGTCTATTTCATTAGCTAGACGTTGCTTGATTATGAAACACATTACACATAGGCAGAAAGAGAATGCCTTGCCATAGTCTTCGCAACAAAATGTTTAAGACATTACTTATGCTAAATCAAGAAACAAGGGTTATTGTAAAGACAAATCACTTATGGACATTCCTCACGTAAGGGTATTTATCTAAAAAGGATGTACATTTCATAACCTTAATGGGTGAGTTTGAACTAACATTTTTAAACCAAAAATCCGTTAAGGGACAAATCATTACTGATTGGTTGGTGATAATCCATTGGATGGGGGTGATTTGGTAGATCTATACTTTCTCGATGAGTGCATATATTTTGTCAAAACTAGGCCCCCATATTTATATGTCCTTGGTACACTGACATCCTCAATTTCATCATGGACCACACATACCTAGAAGGTGCCACATCACAACAAAGAAGGCGGTTACGCATTATTGCTGCTAAATACATTATTTTAGAATAGGTGCTCTATGATAGAGCCTTCGACGAAATGATTTTAAGATATTGACATGGAAGAATCCAAAAATATTTTGTATGAATCCCATATTGGGATATGTGGAGGAAACTTCGGTGGCCACACCACTACTCACAAAATACGTCGGATGGGCTATTTTCGCCCATTGTGGAACATGATGCTTGAGTAGAATTTGTGCAAAAGTGTCAAAATTTCCAAGAGTTTTCCCACAAGATTCACATGCCAAAGCACATGCTCTACAACCAATCATAACCCCATGACCCTTTTCCATGTGGGGCCTAGATTTGATAGGGAAATTTTTTCCCTCATCAACAAATGGAAATAACTTTATAATCATGGCCACAATATATTTTACTAAATGGGTAGAGGCCATGCGTCTCACCACTATATCAGGTTCTCAGTAATCAATAAGTTGATTTTGAATCAAATCATTTATAGGTATGGTGTCCCACAAGTCATTATCTAAGATAATGACACATCCTTCAAGAATGATGAGGTCTATGAGTAATGCAAAAATTAAAGATAAACCATCACATGACCTCTCTTTATTACCCCCAAGCCAATGTATAGGATGAAGCAACAAACAAAAATTAAAATCCATTCTCCTCAAAATAAATAAGGAAAATAAACGGGATTTGCATTTAAAATTATACCCAGCCTTGTGGGCCTATCAAATGTCAATAAGAACACCAATAGGGACAACCCCTTTCTCATTGGTATTCAGAGGCAGAAGTAGTTCTCCCACTTGAGGTCGAAATACCCAGCCTCCACATCTCATTACAAGGGATCTTGGGAGAAGAAGCCTATAGAGAGACATGCCTCTCTCAACTAGAAAGCCTTGATGAGGTAAGGTTAAATGCCGAACAATGACACCGAGCCTATTCTTTGACCGAATCTGCTGGGCAATATAACAAAAAGGTCTACGAATGAGAAATATATGAGGGAGATCTAGTTATGATACTAGATAGTCAAATTGATAAGAAAACCAGCAAAGGAAGGAAGGAAATTTCAGCCCAAGTGGTTAGGCCCATACCGAGTCATGAAACACTACGAAATAGTGCATATCTCTTGTGTAAACTAGAAGACGAGGAATTGAATGAAACTATCAATTCCTTGCATCTTAAAATGCTTTTATGCATAAGTCATGAACATCACCATTTGTATATATTATGTCTACCTGCATTGCATTAGTCACTCGGTTGTTTCATTTTTTCACTCATTTCATAAAGTTTGTGTTCAAGGAACTTATTCCTAATCAATTTATTACAAGCTTATAAAAATATTGGAAAAAGCATTCAAATCATATCTCTTCAATTTTCATAATATCATCAAATGGTTTCAAAATCATCTCATCAATTTGATAGACAAAATATTGACAAAAACCATACCAAGGCTTGCATACTTGGTCATACTCATTTCTTCTACTAGGTTAAGTTGTTCTTACCTACGGTCTGTTCTAGAAGCTTCTTGGTGTCACATCTATCCCTCTTACATCTCTTTGAAACAAGGATACTCCAAAATCACATATCAGAAATGTCAAAGCCAAATTGAATAAAAAACACTAAACAAAATAGAATATTTTATTTTACACACTTCTTTGCCCTACCAACCTTCGGTGATGAGCCCGCATCTCTTACTAGTGGTACGAGGTTGAGAAAGGAAAGAAGTGCCCTTACTCACCTATGTCCTACCTTCGGTGATAAGCCCATACTTCTTACTAGTAGTATGGGGTAGGGCGTAGGGGGTCCATTCACACAAATTAATGAATCTTAGTATTTTAAAAATTCAAAGCAAAGTGTATTAAGTGAAATTAAGCATCCAAATTCCAAAGAGATCAAATCCTCAAAACTAGATTTTGTCAACCAAATTGCCATTCATGGATCTAAGTCTAGATAAACTGGAAAGTAAGTTGCATTCTGAGCTATGTAGTAGTTTTTGAGTAAAGGTAAGTACGTAGGTCTAAATTTGGTTTTTGTCAATACCTTGTCTTTCTCTCATCATTTCCGTTCAGTCAAACTCATACAATTTGTACCCTTCCCAACTCTCGGTGTTGAGCCCTCACATATTACTAGCTACGTGGAGTTAGGAGTGGGGCAAGTTCATCTCATTATCATTACATATTCATCACATTTTTCCAAAACAAGAAGCAATGAACATTTCCCAAAGAAGCCAAAAGTTCAATACTACAATATGTTTGCATCATCACATATCAGCATTACACAAATGAACAAAATGAGAAACATTCTTTTCAACACTTGTTATCACCTGTCATCTATTACATACATTTTGAAAAGCATATAAAAACAAAGATTCTAAAAACATCTAGTGTACACATGAGAAATGAATCACAAAACTCTAGATACAAAGAAGATCTAGATCCAAATATATATATATATATATATATATATATATAGGAATCGTGTTTTACATACAATGCCATCATGCACTAGGCATGGTCAAAACACTCAATGAGCCCAAAAAATACAAAAAAATCATATAAACATCCAAAAAAATCACTACAAAAAGACCAAATGGCCTCTCAATCCCTATGGGATACCTAAATGGGTGCAAAACCTCATCTAGGGATCATTCTAGGATGAAACTCTAAATGAAATCGAATGATGGGAGTGCTCATGATCACGACCACTAGCTGTGGTCTCACTACAAGAACAATTGTGCCTCATCGAAACTCAATAGTCTTTTATCCAGCCTACCCGAGTATGAAGGAGGTCACTAACTCGCCACCTTCCGATAGGGGCAAACACATCAGTGTTTACGCCAGGCATTGAAGGCTCTCCAACCTCCTCAGTAAGTTGAGCCTGAGTCTTCCCCAAAGGGAGAAATAGGGTGTTCACACACACCCAAAAAATTAAATCCCGCCATCCTTGAGCAGTCACTAAAAATAAAAAAGGGAAATAATAAGTTAGAAAATCACCAAAAACAAGTCAAAAACCAAGAAAAAGTAAAAAAATAAATACCAACTAAACATCTCTAACTAATAGGGTTGAGAAAAGAGTAGTAACTCACTTGGATCTCTAGGCATCTAGGTAGGGTCTCTAGGATATGTGCCTACTACCGACACTATTACCGATTGCGGAGCCTCCCAAAATCTAGAAAGAAATTATGTCCTACCACAAACTCATCATCTCCCTTAAAGTCCTGAGAAGGAAACTCCTCTAAGACCAAGGTCTCCTTCTCTCGCACTTGCCTCCACCCTCTCTTCCCTAAAGATATCCTAAGTTTCATGCCACTCAGAATCACTATCATCCTCCTCATCTATCCCACCGGCTTCACATTCAACTCCCTCTCCCATCATCTCCTCCTTAGTCTCCCCTCTTGTGAACTCCTTAGAGTCTGATTCCACATCAATAAGCTCATCCTCCTCCCCGCTGAAAGTAGGAACAACCCCGATATAAAGTAAGGGTGCTTGAGGAGCACCAACTACCCCAGGCATGAACCACCTACCTAACCACAATAGGAACTCTAGGAGTAACTATGGTCCAACCTCGATCTCCTCTAGGACCTCCCTAGGCCTCATGAATAGTCATGTACATTAACCCCGCTAGAGGAAGCATATCAACATAGGGGAGGCCAAACTGCTGAGGGACTCGATCAAATGGGTGGACCTCCACCCTCCCTATCTTGTCTACCAACTAACCTGTAGTAGAGAAGGCAATCAATGTAAGCATCTCCTCTCCCCATACTCCTGCTTATGGCCGTATAAGGAGTGTCCTCCTTATCTACAAGTAGTCGAGTAAATCCATTGGTTGATGTGGCATACCGAAAGTACCGACATCCCCATCCACCTTGCTGCTCTAACAATCCCTAGATCCTCTGCTAGTACACCCCTCCCATAGGGGATGATACACTCATACACCTAACTCATAACTAAATTAGGATGACTCAAAGACTGCACCTATAACTTGACCACCCTATATAAGTCATGGTATGTGGTCCCAAGAATTTCATCTCCCCAAGCATAAGTACATGGCCATGGGCCTTAATCTTTGTAATAATGGGAGCCCAAGTAGTATAATAGAGTATCTCCTCCCTTATCTCAAATCAGCCATGAGGAAAAGATACCCATAATAGCCTTACCGATGATGGGGCTATGAGCAGCAGTGATAGATTAGACCTTCACCCGCTTCTTTGAGCCAAAGGAGACAACAACATCTCCCATATAAGTAGCCCACTGAATCATCTGAGACTGGATCCTGTTGTCTTAAGAGACAACTACCTCCCAAGAATCGAACCCCTAGTATATGATAAACGTCCTCCAGGGTGATAGTCCACTCACCCCTAACACCTGGTAACTAGAAATTATTCTGGTCCACATCCTAGTATGAGAATAAGTCACACAATATGTGACTGGTAGGAGCAACATGAGGAACCTGTGAAATCCTCAAAATACCGACCCTCTACAAAGTGTCTCGCTCTGTCTAGGTCAGTATGTCTAACACTACCTGGGAGCCAATCACACTCCCTCTCTCTACTCCACCGAATATACTCCTCCTTCTGCATCCACCCAAAATAGAGAAAAAGAGCAAGTTAGCAACATAATCCAATAGATAAGCTCATCAAAACATAGAAAAATGTCAAAAATGAAAAATAATTAACTTAGGCATCCTTTTTGCTTTCTATTAAGAACCACCGCCTTGTGTAGGGGTGGTGGTTCCATGTTGCCACCTTCATAGGGAAAAGTCCTGTCACCGCCACTTGTCAGACAGGCGGTGGTCCTATCTCGAATCATTAGACGCCCTAAAGCCCCTACTGAAAAATGCTTTAAAATAGAAAAAGTACACAATTTTGAGAAAATTAAAGCCTCGCCTGCCCTATGGGCTCCCCCTTAGAGACTCATTTAACACTAAGATTTTTGAAAGTAACCCCCAAGACAAAGATTTCAATATTTTTATATTTTAGGTTTAAAAAGAATGAAGCTGCGAAAAACTAACTCGAGACTTCAAGGGTCGATCTCCTCCTCTTTGAGGCATGATCAAGATCTTATAACAAAAGCGTTTTGACTACACTCTTGTCAAAAATGGTTACCATGGGTCCCATAGCTGAAAATTTTCCAAATCGATACGCACAAATGAATAAGAAAAATGACCTTGTTCTATATATATAACATTCTAACTTTGTTTTAAATGTTCTTTCACAAAGATGGATCACTAGCGGAGGTAAGTTCTTATCCCCTTGAAAATGGCAAGTCATCATTTCATTTTAATTTAGTATTTATTTTTCGATTTCTTTTATCTATCTACACGTGCGTCCTCTTTTTGTTTTGTAACTAGTGGGAATGTAGACGATGAAATTGCGAGACATGAGTGTGTCGGTATAGCTTCTAACTCTCCATTTCAGAACTGCCATACTAGGACCCACCATTTTATGCCCCTTCATGGCTAAAACACTTCTCCTAGGGGGTAATATGTACGTACCCAAAATTGTATATACTGTACTATTGGAAAGAGGTTACAGAAACCACAATGATGATTCATATCTCTTCACAAGGTTTTAGAATCCAAAAATCACACTGAGTATAAATTTTCATCCTAAAATGCCTTATCCAGCCTTCACATGCTTTTTCTAACCCCTTTCCTCTCTTTTCCTTGCATTTTTGTCTTTAGTTATAGGACCGCCACCTTGCTCGAGTAGCGGTCCCATGACTTCCACCTGAATAGGGTGGTGGTCTGAACTACCACCCCGCACTGTGCAAAGCGGTGGTCCTGTGTGTGTTTTCAAGAACTTTCTGACACTTTCATCAACGTAAAAAATCAATTTGTGCTTGTAATTCTCAACCACTCTTGTTTGCATTAAAGTTGTAGCCACCTGGTAAATAGTAATTCCTTTTTTAATAATAGAAGAGTTCAATTAAATCTTAACCTCAGTAAATAAAATTTCTATAAATACCAAGCTTGTTTACAAGAACCGGCCCCTCTCCTCTATGATTTATTATTCGGTGTGTTTTTAAAGTTCTTCAATAAGTTTCAATAGGTTTATATTTTGTAAATCTCTCACCTCTCGATTCAAGGCTCCACGCTTATGGTTTAGAGATCACTAGATCTCTCTAGTTTCATCTTGTTCCATTAATGTTATCCAAACAACTAGCTTAGCATAAAACAGCGGTTCTATTTCTAGATTAAGTCCATTTGAATATTCATTCTACTTAGAGTTATAGGTTGTTGTTTGGTGACAAGAAGTATAGGTGCTAGAGATTTATGTGTGTTTGTGTTGTATCCCCGCAACAATCATACTAGGAATTGCATAGCTAAGTTTTGTTCTCTTGCTTTATCCCTCTCCTACTTTCATGTTGTTCAACTTACCTCTAAGCTCCCAAATTTCAAACATCTTCTCTTGTTGCGCTGTCCCATTCCCACTTTTTTGAATTCATGAGAACATGTAGGAATGAAGAGATCACACTGAGGAGATAAGTAACAATATAACTATATTTTTTGTTGTTTTTTCGTAAATTCTAGGTTTTAATTGTTGAAGTTGTAGTTATAATATATTGAATAGAATAAAAAATCATTTTATTTCGGTTAAGCTTGTTTTCAACATTACTAGGGAAGCTGTGAGGAATGATAGCTTCTAAGAAGATGTGATTTATTCCTCACTTTCGAGGTAAAATTAAAGGTCTTTAAATTAAATTAGTTATTTATATTTAGGATCAATTCAAAAATGCACATTCAAATAGATAGATCTAGCTACCTTACTTGTTTTAATCCCATTATTAGATTAATTGTTTGTTATCTAAATTTATTAGAATAGTCACTCTTTGATTTCATTCAAATTCACATCTTTGAAAATAAAAATAAAAATATAAGCATAGTGTAGATATATTTTCATAATTAGTTTACTTCATTCGGTTAATTTTGGTTATCTCTTGCATGATAATTACGGGACCTAAAGATCCTGGGATTACGTATTCACACCGGTAATACCTCAGCCAAATCTCTTCACAATGTTAGTAGATATAGATCAAGGTATTATAATTCACATCTTCCGAACAACAACAAACCCAAAAGAAGACGGTGATAAATTGAGATAATTAAATATTAAAGATGAAAAAGCATATGAATTCTAGTCAAATCAACCCAACTATAGATTGCCTTGATAGGATATCCACATGACCATACAAGAACCTAAAAGAGAGAAAACATTTGGTTGTGATTCATTAGTTCTGTAGCCAAATGCAAGAGACCTTCTCATTGACATAGACATAGGCTTATGTATACAAGTTGCTAGAACTCTCATAGGGTATTCGAGAAGATTGTACAACTCCTTGTATTAAACATAGAAGCTAAAAATAATTATGACTACTAGATAGTCGAAGGAGATATTGATTCTTCACATGACCATAAAAGGTCCACAACAAACATGAACTCATAGTTATGATCCCCAAGTCCCACAACCCAACATGCCCGCTAATTAGTAAACATTGACACCAGTTTATGTACGTTGGTATTTAGATCCTCACCACTCCTACCAAATATCATAACACAATTTTTTGTATTGAACATAGAATCCAATCAAGCTAATATTTTCTGGGTTAGACCATAAAACCACCCATAGTTTCCTGTAAATCCACTACACCTCTCACTACCACTTTCATGACCTTGTCTGGAAATATACATGAAGCACCTACTGTGTCACTTTCCATGTGTCCAATAGCTAATAGATATGATCTTCACAAAGCTTGACATTGATTAGAGCCTCCAAGCAGCTATTATATTTGAACGATCCATTACACCAATTTAGGTTAGGAGAGCTTTCTTTTCCTTAGAATCAAAGATCTCGTTATTGCGTGTTGAGGATATAAGATTTCCCAACTCATTTTTCCACATCCGTACATATTTCATTTCCACAAAGCTGTCTTAGCATGACCTCGAGAGGATGGGTAGGAAAAAGGCTACTTGTCGATTCTCATGCTCATCTGTCACTTTTCTATCATACAACCACCATAAATTCTCGCTACTAGAATATTGTTGTTTCATTCAATAAATTTGTACCCCTATAACTTGTTAAGATCAAAGGACATCCATACCTTTTGATTATGTTGTACCATAAAAATCTACCAGTTGTCTCTACAAAGGTCAATCCTTTGTAGGTGTCGCTCGCATATTGTCAAGTAATGAGCGTTAATAATGATGTAGCATGAACCCATCCTTTGTGCGGTACGTGATATTGGCCCAAAAAGCCAATTTTCTATTTTTCAAATACCTTTGTCTTTGGCTATCATTCTTAATGAAGTCTCACCCCTCTTCTAGGTTTTCCTAGGCATTGACAATGGTCGCAGGCCTTACAAAATTCAATACAATCCTATAAGATTGTTTCCCACTAAATCCCTATCATTAGAATCTTCTCGCATGGTAGTATTTTTCGCATAGCGTCCACCTACAATCCCACCATGTACTTCCTCCATAATTACCATGTAATCATGTTCCAATATGCATCGGTGCATAACCTCATCACGTCTTAACTTATACGAGATCTCCAAAGTAATCAATATGTAAGGTATGGCACATATAGCCAATCGCTTCCTCTCCGAGCCTTCATCCCTTTCAGTACCACACCACTTTTTAAGAATACTATGATATCTTCTAAGTGTGAGGGTGTGCATCACAACCTAAATAGTTACACACTTGAAATGGTATCCTTAATTATTTGCGCATCCTCTCCTGAGTCAATCCTTGATAAGTGGTCAGGCCCTAAATTACTCTTCCCTAGTTTTACCACAACTAAAAACTCAAATTCCTAAAATAACAAGATCTAATGGAATATGTGCCCTTATAGAACATGATTTTTAATAAATTATTTCAATTCCAAGTACTATGTATAGAATATAAAAGGTGTTGCCAATAGGTACTATCTGAACTTATGCAACACATAGATAATGGCAATGCCTCGCAATCGGTAGTGGTATAATTCTATTCTTTTGGTGTCAACTTCCTACTTGCAAAACACAAGGGATTATAAAAAATACCATCACAAGGTTGTGCTAGTACTTCTCCCATTGTTTTTCCCGAGGCATCAAAATCCACATGAAAAGGCTTATCCCAAGAAGGAAAACACAATATGAGTGCAATGACAAGTATATCCTTCAAAGTGTCAAATGCCTTCTTCTACTCCTCTCCCCAAAATAATATATTATGCTTTAATAATTATTCTAATGGCCTAGAGATCTTAGAATATCCTTTGATGAACTTCCTACAAGTACCTCGTATTCCGGAGAAATCTCTACACTACACTTTAACTAGTAGGATCCCTCAATCCCGCAATAAGCGTAACTTTGGCGAGATCCATTGCTAAGCATTCCTTACATGCGATATGCCCCAACAAGGTTCCAAATGGAATGGAAAGGACACATTTCTTAATGTTGAGGGATATCCTCAAGCGCCAACATATCTCAAAGATCAGCCTCAAATTCTCACAATGGTATTCTACCAACCCATACACAATCCAATCATCCATGTAGACTTGAAGAAATTTATGCATGAATTCCTAAAATTCTTGTACCACAATGTGATAGAATATAACAGTGCATTTTTCAATCCAAAATTCATGATCGTATAGGAAAATCTTCCCAACTCGGTGGAGAAAGTTGTCTTTCTCTACTCTTCCTTTGTAATCTTGACTTGGTGATAACACGAGAACCCATCTCGTGAAAGATTAAACCTCATACCCGGCTACTTCCTCCAAAATTTCTTGATAAAGGGGGTTGGGAAAGGATTGATGAATCATACTACATTAAAGTCCATGTAGTAAACAAAAATCATTATTCTCCCATCCTTCGATACTAATGACCATTGGGCTTATCCATTTTAACTCCTCCACAACCTCAATGATGCTTGACGAGACCATACATTGGCCATAAATTACCATTATTTTGTCCTTCAAAGTTACCTTTGAAAGTGGATTTAAATGTAATCTAGGAACTTATAGTTTTCTTAAGATAGAATATAAGATATATATCTTGTTCATTCTTTAGAAATATTTTGTTATCTATTTTGTTGACTAATCCTATTGATTATTTATTAAAAGATGAAAAGTATTATGTATACAAGCCATAAAGGAAAGATAATGCTATTATTGGGAAAAGTGTAATTGATTATAGATGGTATAGCTAAAGTCAAATATAATTTTTATATTCAGATCCCTCTCAAAAATTATGCAAGTTTAAAAAAACAATGATCTCCATCCGAGATCATATGCAAAAGTTATAGTTTTTTTAAGTTAGCTTTGGAACTCACAGGATTAGTTCTAGAACCAATAGAGTTAGTTTTGGAAATCACAGGCTTAGTTGGAACTTGCAGAGTTAGTTCCCGAACTCCTAGGCTTAGTTCGGAACTCATGAGCTTAGTTCCGGAACTAAAAGATTTTGATATTTTTTGAGGAATTTTGAAAGATTAGAAATTCCAATGGAAAATATGAGAGATTTTTTTGTTCATAACAATGTGATTAATGAAAACCTCATTCAAATTTTCTACAAGTATTACCAATAAAGAGAGATCTAACTTTTAGTGAGCTGCAGTATGAGGAAAAGTGTATCAAACGAGTGCTAAAAGTTCCATAAATAGAAATAGAAAAGTAAAACAAAAAATATGAGAGAGGTTTTTGTTCATATAAATGTGTTTAACAAAAAAATTATTCATATTTTCTACAAGTTTTACCAATGAAGAGAAATCTAACTTTTAGTGAGCTACAATTCGAGGAAAAGTGTATCAAACAAACACTAAAATTTCCATAAATAGAAATAGAAAAGTCAAATGGAAAATCTGAGAGAGGTTTTTGTTCATAGAAATGTGTTTAACAAAAACTCATTGAGATTTGTAAAAATTTTTACCAATGAAGATAAATCTAACTTTTAGTGGAATGTAGTCCAAGGAAAAAATGTATCAGACAAGCGTCAAAAATTCCACAGTCAAAAACAGAAAAGTCAAATGGAAAATCTAAGAAAGGTATTTGGTCAAAATCATATTTTGAGGAAAATCCTCCTTCCAATAATGTAGAAGAATAAAATCATTATGATTCTTGTTACCAAAAATAAAGGAGAAGATTTGGGAGAAAATCTTCCTAAAATAAGTGAGATAAGACTTTGACTCCAATAATATATCTCTCTCCATATTTTGTGGAGATGGAGATATTAGTTGTTAGGATTAGAATAAAGATAAGATCAGATTGTATCTCCCAAAATAAGGAGTTGGTTGGACACATAAATTATAAATGCAACCTTCCACACTTAGATATGTAATGCTTTTCTCCCAAGAAATAAAGATTTGTTCTTTCCTCTCAAATATTATGTAGTTTTAAGATCTTAGAAGTATGATTTAAATCCTCTTCCAAGGAATGAGTTGGCCACTCATTTCAAGGAAGATGGATCTGTGTATTTATGTTTATGTTTATTTATTTTTTACGTAATTCGTGCCTGTTGTATTTTTTTTATCTTTGTATTGTGAAAATTTAGTCTGTTGTGAACCTTCAGGTGTTTCATTCAATTATTTTTATTTCTAATTCAGCAATTTCAATTTATGCAAGTGTGTTTAAATTCCTACAAGTGTGATTTATTTCATGCAAACTTTATTTCTGCAAGTGTGCCTTTAAATTTCTGTAAGTGTGATTTATTTTATGCAAGTTTGGTTTGTGTTTAAAGGATTTTATTTCCAAGATTTTCTTCTCTTAATGCATACAGCCCTTAGACACCAACCCGGATTAATATTATTAATGAAAAGGATTGACGACCCTCATCAATTCCTGAAGATATTATCTTATCTATTTCCTCCTTGACTCGTATGTGTAAGTTTGGATTCATTTGATAAGGCCTGTTTTGAATTAGATGCGCACCTTCCTTTAATTTTATCCTCATCTACCACAAAGAATGGTAGAAAACATTGAGTTCATGGTACCCACGTGGGAACAAATCCGGAACTTGCGTAACAAATCAATGATCTTTGAAAATTATTTCTCCAACCAATAGTCCCCAATGATAGCTTACTTAGGTTTTGCCTCTAAGCCAATGTTAACCTTCTTCATTTTCAAGGGCTCATGCTAGGCGTGCACTTACTCATCGAGTGCTATCTATGACTTTGCACATATCTATGAAATGGTTAGCATCCGGACTTTCCACCTCTTCACCATCTATTAAATATACCATTTTTCCTTTTTCCTTTTCCATACATACATGCTCAAGTTGTATCTCTTCCGATTCCTCAATATTGAAATGTGTCTCCAAACTAGGTTCACCAATCAAATCTAGTAGCCTATCTTTTGCCATGGTGCTATCTCTAATTGTAAGGCATTTTTCAACTTGCAATTCCTTATCCACTGATGGCTTGGTACTCCAATACTCAAAATCTCTATTAATATTAGTCATTAAGTCCTGTCAATTCCTTGTCTCATGATGTCTTTGAGTGGATATACCATGCACACACACAACCTTGTAAAGTGGAATAGAGCTTATGCACCCATAATGAAGGTGGTAAATCTTCTACATTTCCCATCCTTGCTTTCTCACAAGCTTGGATATGAAATGAGGTGAGTAATTTTCCACGATAGTCTTAGATAACAGTGGGCACATTACTTCCGAATATTATAGATAATTTGACTCTTACCTCATGCCACATGAGGATACTTTGACGATGTGTTTCCTACTAACGTTGTAGTCCCGAGAAAGTTATAACTAAGCATACTTCTCCTTTCATCCTCATTTTTCCACTGATCCTCCATTTCTCATAAGAAATCATCAGGGCTTCCTCCTCGAAGTAACTTGGTACCTTCTTTCTTCCTAGGAACTTGACTGAATGCACCTTCATCACCCTTTTTACAGATCCTTTCAACTTTCTCTGAATCAACTCATAAGTCCCATGCGCCCAATTATCACACACTATGCTAGTTATATCACTCATTGATTGAGCATATTCAAATTGGATGACTCCTTCTATAGGATGAATTACCTCAGGATCTCTGATGGAGTGCACATAGATTCTATTGAGGAATTTCTCTCCTAAGGGCTCAGTATAGGGTGTTGAATTCCCATTTGTTAAAGGGATGATCACCCTTTGTTCCTTGTTCTCGAAAATAATATACCCCTTCTTAAACCACAGGTTGGAATTGTTCTTATAACACCAAGGGATTCTAAGTAATGTCAGAAAATTATCTCTGTCTTAGTGAGCACCAAGACTTCAAAGTCCCTAGTGAATTTTTCTCCTTGAATAATGATGAAATCATCCTTCAAGACTCCAATGGGATTTCCTCTTTCTTTTTCACCATATACAACACATTCAAAGATGGTTGTAATGCGGGACTTCCCATTTGATGCCATGCATCCAAGGTGAAAACATTGACAACTACTTTTAATGTGATCTCTTTATCATAGTCAAGGTTGTGAGGAGGAAGGTTAGCATGTAGAACCTACCTTTTATACTCTACTCAGTGCGTGGTACCTTTTCTTGTAGCCATTATCCTAGCAAGGGAATAATATTATCTTTCCTTAACATCCTACATACTTCCCTGACTTCATCCAAGTCCTTCTGTGGAGCCTCAACATTCTTCCTTTACTCCAACTTCCTTGACTTCTCCTTTAGACATTGGATCTCCCCTTACAAACTCCGAATCACATCCATAGTCTCTTGATACACTTCCTTCTGATGAGTAGGGTCTAGATACTTCCCATGTACCACTTCTTCCCTAACAACCAGTTTCTATCTTGGCATATCCTTGGTGCATGTGGCCTCCACCCACATCATCACCAATACTGGTTCTAATCCTAACTCACGTGCCACTCTCAGAATCAACTAAGGGTTGGACTTCTTTACGCTCACTATCCTAGTTCCTTTGTCTTTCTAGTGTTGTTGGCTCATGTGATAAAAAAACTCAAGGCAATCCTTGTACTTATTTTTTTTCTACACCATGAGCACTACAATAGATTAGGAAAGTCACACTTATAATTCTCTATAGACCCATAGTTATAAAAAGTTCCTCATGGGAACTCACTTATTCCTCCATCATGCCAATTGTGACCACAAAATCATCTTCTACATGCTCCTCCATCTGCATGCCCTTCATAGTGTTGATAATCATCCTTATAACTCCTTGAAAGGCTAGTATGGTGCACACCAAGATCAATAACATCATGAATCTGGTCAATCATCCTGCAATCCTTAGTATCATGGGTCGTAGAGGTATAGATTTTTCAATAGCAATAAACATTATTGTAAATTATGAGTTGAAGTAGATGAAACCTATTTTTATCATGATCCCCATGAAAAATATCACGATCTACCACCATGGCGCATACCAAATTTTGAGTGAATCTATCCTTTGCATTCCCTTGACTTCAAAATATGTGTACCAAAGACCACTATGAACCTCATGCACTGAATTTGTAGAAAGCTTCTCCAAATACTTGGCCATTGCAACAATTTGAGCCTCCAGAAAAGGACTAACACTAGTATCAACACTCCCAACCACCTCAATGTGAAGGAATGATTTCAAGTCCTCTCGTGGATTTGTGAAAGTCTTGTGTGAAAATGATCTTCTAAATGATGTTATTAATCCTCCAACAAACCATTGAGCATGCTAAGAACGGTGAATTTCATAGGATAGTTTTGAAAATATAGTTATGAACCATCCATCATACTCCCGCACACTCTTTTTCATTCCTTGTTGGATCTCCTTTAGAGATCTGATGCTCTTTTTCTCAAACTCGGGGATATGGAAATCTGCTAGGAAGGTGTTCTTCAATGTAGTGTAATCCACCATTGTATGATGTGGGTAATACTTTTGGTACTAGCTGTGCGTGCTCCCTTGTAACGTCATTACAAAATGACTTTGTTTTCTCTATGGGGCGTGATTTCCTTTGCGTGCCACATCAATTCACATATTTTCATGTGTTCTGCAACATCCTCAATGCCTCGTAGTCCGGTAAGTGAAAATACATCTAAAAGAATAATTGTGGAGGTGACTATGGTCCTTGTCCTCCCGATCCATAACCTTAGTTTCCTCTAGTGTTTCCTCTGCCACCAGATCCACTAGACCCCCTAGGTCCTGTCCTCCGGACCCACCACATCCTCTAGATCGATAGGTCCAGGTCCATGAGGTCCTCTAGCTCCTATACGACCATATCCACCTCATGTAGACAGAAAATGGCCTGAAGTGGTCACACCTAGTGTCCCCAATGTCCCACTAAACTACGTGTCGATGGTTTGTGATATGGTCCCACTGCTAGTTGTGTGTCCTACACAAATTCTAGACATGATACCCAAATCTTGTGTAATTTCACCTTGTCCAAAAGTTCCTCCAAACACAAGAATGGTTTACGCATCCATGTACGTCCTAAACAAGAAATTATATCTCCTAGGCATAGATTAGTTACTTTCACTGATACCAACCAAATTACAAATACTTCTTCCTTGATATGGAAAACCAAGTGCTAGTGCTTGGTCACCACATGGGTTTAAATGTGTGCCAATGAATCTCCTTTTTCCATGTGATGAACTCTCATCATAAGATGAAGCATCTTCTCTCACGTGCTTACCAAGATGGGGCAGCACAGACTTCTCATGTTCTACATCCTCTGTGTGAACCTCAACTCCTTCCCGCAACATCTTCCTCCATAGATCCATCATATCTACAACCTTGCATTTTCTAGCAATCCCTTTGACGATCTTCACTATATTTAATTCGTATCTCTTCTCTTTCTTTTTCATCCACAATATCCGCCATCTTCCACCACCCTAGCACTCAAAAAATCTTAGACGACCATAGGTCATGACTCTAAACTTGGGGTGATGATCAATATCTTCATATCCAAAAGGATAACATGTAAAAATGATCCTCTAGGCTCCCTCAAAACTTGAACTCAAGCAACCTGCGGGAAATAATACGTACAAACGGCATATTCTATAGTATAAGTGGTCGGGACTCATTTCCACTAGTGATCAACAACATGCATCTAAGTCGATCTATATCCTGCAGCCTCGGTAATCATCTTTGGTCCATATGTGCAATCTATAGTACTAGCTCGATATGGATGCATATGCTGAAATCCATTCATATATTTTTACTGAAAAAATAGTAGAAGAACATCTTGTATAATTCATTGTATAGGTTCTCTTCTACCCATCTATGTGAAGCAAACTCGGGTCTAATACCGACTCTTTGAGGAAACTCATCCTATGTGATATTGAACCATGATTCAAAACTCTCTAAGTTTAGAAATTCTCATAACTCATAACTTCAAAAAGACCAAGATGTATGACATTTCTCATAACTTCAAAAAGAGTTCCGGCAATAGAACCAAGATGTAGTCATTTTTATGTCCTTAAACCAACAGCCTAATCCCATGCACATCGGCCTATCACCCAACAAACACTTGTCCCTCACCTAAGGAATGTGCGGGTGTCAAGCCCCTCCTTTATGTGAGTTTAGTGTGAATACATCCCCCTACCGATATAACCTTAAATGTAAGAAGGAAAATAACCATGCCTTCACTTTGAGGGTCTTATGATGAGTTATTATAGAAATGCATGCATTTAGATAACAAGGAAAATATCAAACAAATAACAAATCTAATAATAAAAAGAAAAATCACTAGGTTTTATACCCTTGAACAATGTATATATTTTAAAATAAAGCCATATATTCATATTACTCTCTATTACGTAACTACATTACATTCCTCAAGGTCATTACAGACTAAATTTCTTAACGTAGATAAGACTTATACATCAGAATCCTAAACTATGCTTTCCACATTACAAATATGTTCATAGACCCATCCCTCTAGATATATCATCTCTCTTATAGCCTTCCTAATGACAATCACTAGAACCCATCACCATTTCTATAGAGCTTAACCTATTTAATAGCTATGTGATGCTAGTGACCACACACTTTTCTCAAAAAAATCCGTACCTTCCTTCTACTCGAGCATCTCTATATATAGATTTAGCATCCACTGTCATGCCTTCATAAAGTAATAAATCAGTTTCCAAGTGTCCATGTGGTATTTCAATGGAGCATGCTTCTTCCCATTTGAGATCTCCACTTTTTGCAATGATGTCTTTCTAGATCCATCCATCACATGGAATATTCCTTCCTCAACCATCGAGTTGCCATCCCGAAACCTTATCCACTTTGCATGCTTGGTCAGGTCATACTTTTCTCGTGTGCTACTAGGAATGTTGAATATGTCTCAATCGAAACCCGTTTCCTTTTCCTTGAACATGCCTTGGGGTCTGATAAACCCTTGTAAAACCCTATCATGTGTTCCTTAACCATACACTCCCTTATTCATATAGGTCTCATGCACCCACACACCTTCTTGTACTTAGCCAATATTATGAGGCCCTACACACCTAGACTAATGGTCCATGATGTACATCCATAATATATCCACCAAGATCTGATTCACCTACTCAATCTATCCATCTGTCTCTAGATGATAATTTGTAATGAAGTTGATACTAGTACCAAGGGCATGTTGCATGGTAGTCAAGAAATGATAGGTGCATAATGAATTGTGGTCACAAATAATCTTCTTCTTAATCCCGTGTAGGCTGAGAATATAATCTAAGTACACTCACACTAATCAACTAATTGTATAAGTGGTATTAACTAGAGGAAAATGATCCACTTTTGTCAATATATCCACCGTGTCCATCATGGCCTCATGGTGGTATCTCAATGTCGGGATCCTTACTATGAAATTCATGGAAATGGTTTCCCATTTACACACTGGTATACCATATGGGTAGAGAAGTCTATTTGGATGTTTATGCTCAACCTTCACCCTCTAACACTCTAAACAACATGACACAAATTGAGTTACATCTCTCTCAGAGTTCTCTAATGGTATAGTTGTCTCAAATCGGCATGTATCTTCTTCACCCCTGGATGGGCTAAATAAGGTGCACGATGAACCTTTTCCATCATATCCTATCTCAAACTTCCATCCATAGGAACATAGATCCAACCTATGTGCCAACGAAGACCATATACCTCTAATTAAAATCCATCAAACTTCCCCTCAAGGGGTCACTAGGACTCGATCTCTACTATAAGCGAAAGGTAGAAGATTTCATGTGGAAGCTTCTATAAAATCTTGCTACAAAAATATGTACCCACTAAAGTAACCATATCCAAATGTCTTCATATATTCGAGTGACAAATGACCACATTTTCCTTCCCCTTCAAATTCTCTATCTCTATGTCATACTCATAAAGTAGCTCCATCCAACGCCGTTGTGAGCGTTGAGATTGGGTTGTGTGAAGAGGTGACAAAGACTCAAATTATTAGTCCTCATAATGAATCTCTTTCCTAAAATTAAATGTCTCCATTAAACCGAAGCATGCTGCACAATCGCAATAAGCTCAAGGTCATGAGTTAGATAACTAATCTCATAATCCTTGATTTGTTGAGACTCAAAGGATACCACTCGAACTTCATATATCAAAACACCTCCTAATCCTGTCAAAGAAGCATCTACGCAAATGGAGAACTCTCCCTACGGATATGATACTATAAGAATGGGTGTTATCATAAGGCATTCATGTAGTTCCTCGAACACATGCTCACATCTATCGACCGAGATGGAATAATTCCATTTCCACTTAAGTGAAGTGATGGGGTGCATAATTTGAGAGAATTCTTAAAAAATATAATGTAGTATATTATTAACCCCATAAAAATGTGCACCTCAGTCACACTAGTGGATGCTAGCCAATCCATATTGGCTCTAATATTGGAAGGATCAACTTTGATAACTTCCCTAGAAATAATGTGACCCAAATACCACACCTCGACTAAAAGAGTGCACACTTATCTAGGTTCTGTAAAGTTACTTCTCATGAAGAAACTATAGAATGTGACAAAGGTTCTCCTCATGTGTATTAGATTAAATCAAACTGTCATCAAGGAACACAAGTACAAAGTAATCTCGGAAAGTCCTGAATACTTTTTCATCAAACTCATGAACACTACTGGGGCATTCGTTAGACCTGAATAACACAACTTTGTGAACTCATAGTTTCCATATCTTATATAGAAAGTTGTTTTATGGACATATTCCTCAACAATCCTCAATTGATGTTATCTCGCACTTAAGATCAATCTTATCAAATATAATTGCTCCTTCATCCGATTAAATAAATCATCAATGCAATGAAGAGTGTAACTATTCTTGATCATTACTTTGTTCAACTATTTATAGTCCACACAAAGCGTAAGGATCCATACTTCTTAGCAAAAATCACAGGTACACCCTAAGGGGATACACTAGGATGGATCATACCTTTCTCGAGAAGGCCCTCTAGCTGTAACTTAGCTCACATAGCTCAGGTGTGGTCATCTTATAAGGAACACATGAGATATCATCCGATCATGGAACCATATCATTGTGAAAATCTATCTCATGCGGGAGGCATCGTTTGGAAGCTCACTAGGAAAAAAATCAGAAAATTTTTACAAAATGGGGTGATCATCAAGTAAAGATCCACTATCCCTATCCTTTGACCTATCACTAATTGTAATAGTAAACAACTGATAACCTTTTCACGCACACCTCTTAATCAGATAAGCGGTAATAGTGAGAATAAATATTGGTCTCCTAACTCCAAAAATCAATGACTCCACTCCCAAAACATCTACACAAGATATATCCTTGTTATAATCAACTCTAACTTTGTGTGTATACAACCAATCCATTCCCAAGATCACTCCATAAGAACCCAAAGGAAAGATATGAAGATAAACGGTGCTGGTAAAGGGTCATATGTCCACTACGCACTCGTGACTAAGGAGTCTACCTTGAGATATTGGCTCCAAAATCCATCTTGATATCCAAACTAAGGACCTGCATAACTACCACCAACCTATAATGCTCTACTAATGAGGGAGAAATAAAAGAATTTAAAGAGCTTGACTTTAATAAAATAGGGGTATAAATACCACCAATGCTATATGTGGTCTTAATCAACGTTCACTCGGTGCTCTTTCGTAAGTTATTGGCCATTATATATATCCTATGGATTCTAGCCATGTCACCAACTATAGTCTCAAAATAGGTACGTTACCCTAATTAACAGGGTTCTAAGGTAATTCTCTCTAGTAATGTCAATTTACGCCACGTTCATAACAAGTACGTGGTCCTTTCCACTAAGTTTATAGTCCTTAAGGTGGCTCAGTAGTATGTGCTATATAACCCGATGATCGTTCCATATATCTCTTTGGGTGTTGCGGTGGACGTTATCTTATCGATTGTGATTGAGGTGGAGCCTATCTCCTATTGGCCCCCTAGCTGGAGGTCTCATTCTAAGCCCTCTATGAGCATTTTGGCATTACGAGAGGTTGAAAGGGCAGTCATGTCTTTATCGTTTCTATTGAGGAGGAGGAGGAGGTCGAAAGTAAGATCATGTTTAAGTGTGTCAAACACGAGAAGGAGGATATGATCCCCTCAATCTACTATCCGATATCTATTGTATGTGGCTCCTTGCTCTGTCTCAAGCCTACTAAATCTTCCCCTAGTTTCCTTTGTTATGTAGGCCTTCTCAATGGCTTTTATAGTGTTTGCATGTAATAAATGAGTACTTCCCTTTACTAGTGAGTTTAGTGTCAATACATCCCCTACGATATAACCTTAAATGTAAGAAGGAAAATAACCATGCCTTCACTTTGAGGGTCTTGGGATGAGTTACTATAGAAATGCATGCATTTAGATAACAAGGAAAATATCAAACAAATAACAAATCTAATAAAAAGAAAAATCACTAGGTTTTATACCCATGAACAATGTATATATTTTAAAATAAAGCCATATATTCATATTACTCTCTATTACGTAACTACATTACATTCCTCAAGGTCATTACTGGACTAAATTTCTTAATGCTGATTAGACTTATACATCGAATCCTAAACTATGCTTTCCACATTACAAATATGTTCATAGACCCATCCCTCTAGGTATATCATCTCTCTTATAGCTTTCCTAATGAGAATCACTAGAACCCATCACCATTTCTATAGAGCTTCACCTCTTGAATCACTATGTGATGCTAGTGACCACACACTTTTCTCAAAAATTTGTCCCTTCCTTCTACCCGAGCATCTCTATATATAGATTTAGCATCCACCGCCATGCCTTCCTAAAGTAATAAATCAGTTACCAAGTGTCCATCTGGACTTTCAATGGAGCATACTTCTTCCCATTCCAGATCTCCACTTTTGCAATGATTTCTTTCTAGATCCATCCATCACATGGAATATTTCTTCCTCAACCACCGAGTTGCCATCCTGAAACCTTATCCACTCTGCATGCTTGGTAGGGTCATACTTTTCTTGTGTGCTACTAGGAATGTTGAATATGTCTCAATCCTCGAAACCTATTTCCTTTTCCTTGAACATGCCTTGGGTTACGATAAACTCTTCTAAAACCCCGTCATGTGTTCCTTCACCATATGCTCCCTTATTCATATAGGTCTCATGCACCGACACACCTTCTTGTACTTGGCCAATATTATGAGGCCCTACACACCTAGACTAATGGTCCATGATGTACATCCATAATATATCCACCAAGATCTGATTCACCTACTCCATCTGTCCATCTTTCTATAGATGATAAGTTGTAATGAAGTTGATACTAGTCCTAAGGGCATGTTGCATGGTAGTCAAGAAATGATAGGTGTATATGGAATTGTGGTCACAAATAATCTTCTATGAATCTCGCAAGCAAGTGAGAATATAATCTAAGTATACTCACACTAATGAACTAATTGTATAAGTGGTATTAACAGAGGAAAATGATCCACTTTCGTCAATATATCCACCGTGTCCATGATGGTCTCGTGGTGGTATCTCAATGTCGGGATCCCTAATATTAAATTCATGGAAATGGTTTCCCATTTACACTCTAGTATACCATATGGGTAGAGAAGTCTAGTTGGATGTTTATGCTCAACCTTCACCCTCTAACACTCTAAACAACATGACACAAATTGAGTTACATCTCTCTATAGAGTTCTCTAATGGTATAGTTGTCTCAAAGTGGCATGCATCTTCTTCACCCCTGGATGGGCTAAATAAGCTGCACAATGAGCCTTTTCCATCATATCCTATCTCAAACTTCCATCCATAGGAACATAGATCCAACCTATGTGCCAAAGAATACCATATACCTCTAATTAAAATCCATCAAACTTCCCCTCAAGGGGTCTCTAGGACTCGATCTCTCTGCTTATAACCGAAAGGTAGAAGATTTCATGTGGAAGATTCTACAAAATCTTGCTCCAAAAATATGTACCCACTAAAGTAACCATATCCAAATGTCTTCATCTATTCAGAGTGACAAAGAACCACATTTTCCTTCCCCTTCAAATTCTCTATCTCTATGTCATACTCATAAAGCAGCTCCATCCAACGCCGTTGTGAGCGTTGAGATTAGGTTGTGTGAAGAGGTGGGAAAGACTCAAATTATTAGTCCTCATAATGAATCTCTTTCCTAAAATTAAATATCTCCATTGAACCGAAGCATGCAAAACTGCAATAAGCTCAAGGTCATGAGTTAGATAACTAATCTCATAATCCTTGAGTTGTTGAGACTCAAAGGATACCACTCGAACTTCATATATCAATACATCTCCTTATCCTGTCAAAGAAGCATATACGCAAATTAAGAACTCTCCCTGTGGATCTGGCACTATAAGAATGGGTGTTGTCATAAGGCATTCATGTAGTTCCCTGGACACATGCTCACATCTATTTGACTAGATGGAATTATTACCTTTCCACTTAAGTGAAGTGATGGGGTGCATAATTTGAGAGAATTATTGAACAAATATCATGTAGTATCCTATCAACCCCATAAAATTGTGCACCTCGGTCACACTAGTGGGTGCTAGCCAATCCATATTGGCTCTAATATTGGAAGGATGAAATTTGATACCTTCCCTAGAAATAATGTGACCCAAATACCACACCTCTGACTAAAAGAGTGCACACTTATCTAGGTTCCTATAAAGTTACTTCTCACGAAGACACTGTAGAACGTGACGAAGGTTCTCCTTATGTGTATGAGATTAAATCAAAATTTCATCAAGGAACACAAGTACAAAGTAATCTAGGAAAGTCCTGAACACTTTTTTCATCAAACTCATGAACACTGCAGGGGCATTCGTCAGATTGAATAACACAACTGTGAACTCATAGTTTCCATATCTCATATAGAAAGTTGTCTTATGGACATATTCCTCAATAATCCTCAATTGATGTTATCTCCACATAAGATCAATCTTATTAAATATAATGGCTCCCTTCATTTGATTAAATAAATCATCAATGCAATGAAGAGTGTAACAATTCTTGATCATTACTTTGTTCAACTATTTATAGTCCCCACACAACCGTAAGGATCCATACTTCTTAGTAAAAATCACTGGTACACCCTAAGGGGATACACTAGGATGGATCATACCTTTCTCGAGAAGGCCCTCTAGTTATAACTTGAGCTCACATAGCTCAGTGTATGATCATCCTATAAGGAACACGTGAGATAGGATCCGATCATGGAACCATATCAATGTGAAAATCTATCTCATGCGGGAAAAAAATAAGAAAATTTTACAAAATGGGGTGATCATCAAGTAAAGATCCACTAGCCCTATCCTTTGACCTATCACTAATTGTAATACTAAACTATTGATAACCTTTTCACGCACACCTCTTAATCTATATAGCGGTAATAGTGTGAATAAATATTTGTCTCCTAACTCCAACAATCACCGACTCCACTCCCAAATCATCTCGCACAAGATATATCCTTGTTATAATCAACTCTACCTTTGTGTGTATATAACCAATCCATTCTCAAGATCACTCCATAAGAACCCAAAGGAAAGATATGAAGATAAATGGTAGTGGTAAAGGGTCATAGTTCCACTACGCACTCCGTGACTAAGGAGTCTCTTGAGATATTGGCTCAGAATCCATCTCAATATCCGAACTAAAGACCTACCTAAATACCACCAACCTATAATGCTCTACTAATGAGGGAGAAATAAAATAATTTGAAGAGCTTGAGTCTAATAAAATAGGGGTATAAATACCACCAATGCTACATGTGGTCTTAATCAATGTTCCCGGTGCTCTTTCTATAAGGTTCTTGGCCATTATATATATCCTATGGATTCTAGCCATGTCACCAACTCGTAGGCTCAAAAATAGGTACGTTACCCTATTTAGCGGGGTTCTAAGGTAACTCTCTCTAATAATGTCAATTTACACCACGATCATAACAAGTACCTGGTCCTTTCCACTAAGTTTATAGTCCTTAAGGTGGCTCAAGAGTAGTATGTGCTATAGAACCTAATGATCGTTCCATATATCTCTATGGGTGTTGCGGTGGATGTTATCTTACCGATATTGATTGAGGTGGAGCCTATCTCCTGTTGGTACCCCTAATTGGAGGTCTCATTCTATGCCCTCTATGAGCATTTTGGCATTACAGGAGGTTGAAAGGGCGGTCGAGGTCTTTCTTTTTGTTGAGGAGGAGGAGGAGGTCGAAAGGAAGATCATGTTTAAGTGTGTCAAACACGAGAAGGAGGAGATGATTCCCTCCATCTACTATCTCGATATCTATTGTATGTGGCTCCTTGCTTTGTCTCAAGCCTACCTGAATCTTCCCCTAGTTTCCTTTGTTATGTAGTCCTTCTCAATGGCTTTGATAGTGTTTGCATACAATAAATGAGTACTTCCCTTTTCTAGTGAGTTTAGTGTGAATACATCCCCTACCGATATAACCTTAAATGTAAGAAGGAAAATAACCATGCCTTCACTCTAAAGGTATTAGGATGAGTTACTATAGAAATGCATGCATTTAGATAACAAGGAAAATATCAAACAAATGACAAATCTAATAATAAAAAGAAAAATCACTAGGTTTTATACCCATGAACAATGGATATATGTTAAAATAAAGCCATATATTCATATTACTCTCTATTACGTAACTACATTACATTCCTCAAGGTCATTACAGTACTAAATTTCTTAATGTAGATAAGAATTATACATGAGAATCCTAAACTATGCCTTCCACATTACAAATATGTTCATAGACCCATCCCTCTAGATATGTCATCTCTCTTATAGCCTTCCTAATGAGAATCACTAGAACCCATCACCATTTCTATAGAGCTTCACTCTTTAATCAAGTATGTGATGCTAGTGACCACACACTTTTCTCAAAAAAACCGTACCTTCCTTCTACTCGAGCATCTCTATATATAGATTTAGCATCCACTTTGCCATGCCTTCCTAAAGTAATAAATCAGTTACCAAGTGTCCATGTGGTCTTTCAATGGAGCATGCTTCTTCCCATCCGAGATATCCACTTTTTACAATGATGTCTTTCTAGATCCATCCATCACATGGAATATTTCTTCCTCAACCATCGAGTTTCCATCCCGAAACCTTATCCACTCTACATGCTTGGTCGAGTCATACTTTTCTCGTGTGCTACTAGGAATGTTGAATATGTCTCAATCCTAAAACCCGTTTCCTTTTCCTTGAACATGCCTTGGGTTACGATAAACCCTTCTAAAACCCCCGTCATGTGATCCTTCACCATGCACTCCCTTATTCATATAGGTGTCATACGCCCACACACCTTCTTGTACTTAGCCAATATTATGAGGCGCTACACACCTAGAATAATGGTCCATGATGTACATCCATAATATATCCACCAAGTTCGATTCACCTACTCAATCTGTCCATCTTTCCCTAGATGATAAGTTGTAATGATGTTGATACTAGTCCCAAGGGCATGTTGCATGGTAGTCAAGAAATGATAGGTGTATAAGGAATTGTGGTCACAAATAATCTTCTACTTAATCTCGTGTAGGATGAGAATAAAATCTAAGCATTCTCACACTAATGAACTAATTGTATAAGTGGTATTAACCATAGAAAAATGATCCACTTTCGTCAATATATCCACCATGTCCATGATGGTCTCATGGTGGTATCTCAATGTCGGGATCCCTACTATGAAATTCATGGAAATGGTTTCCCATTTACATTCTGGTATACCATATGGGTAGAGAAGTCTAGTTGGATGTTTATGCTCAACCTTCACCCTCTAACACTCTAACCAACATGACACAAATTGAGTTACATATCTCTATAGAGTTCTCTAATCGTATAGTTGTCTCAAAGTGGCATGCATCTTCTTCACCCTCAGTATGGGCTAAATAACGTACATGATGAGCCTTTTCCATCATATCCTATCTCAAACTTCCATCCATAGGAACATAGATCCAACCTATGTGCCAAAGAAGATCATATACCTCTAATTAAAATCCATCAAACTTCCCCTCAAGGGGTCTCTAGGACTCAATCTCGCTATAACTCGAAAGGTAGAATATTTCATGTGGAAGCTTCTACAAAATCTTGCTACACAAATATGTACCCACTAAATTAACCATATCCAAATGTCTTTATCTATTGTAATGACAAAGAACCACATTTTCCTTCCCCTGCAAATTCTCTATCTCTATGTAATACTCATAAAGTAGCTCCATCCAACGCTGTTGACGAGCGTTGAGATTGGGTTGTGTGAAGAGGTGAGAAAGACATAAATTATTAGTCCTCATAATGAATCTCTTTCCTAAAATTAAATGTCTCCATTGAATCGAAGCATGCACAACCGCAATAAGCTCAAGGTCATGAGTTAGATAACTAATCTCATAATCCTTGAGTTTTTGAGACTCAAACGATACCACTCGAACTTCATATATCAATACACCTCCTAATCATGTCAAAGAAGCATCTACGCAAATGAAGAACTCTCCCTATGGATATGGCACTATAAGAATGGGTGTTGTCATAAGGCATTCATGTAGTTCCTCGAACACATGCTCACATCTATTTGACCAGATGGAATTATTCCCTTTCCACTTAAGTGAAGTGATGGGTTGCATAATTCGAGATAATTCTTGAACAAATATCATGTAGTATCCTATCAACCCCATAAAATTGTGCACCTCAGTCACACTAATGGGTGCTAGCCAATCCATAATGGCTCTAATATTGGAAGGATCAACTTTGATACCTTCCCTAGAAATAATGTGACCCAAATACCACACCTCTAACTAAAAGAGTGCACACTTATCTAGGTTCCTGTAAAGTTACTTCTCACAAAGACGCTGTAGAACGTGATGAAGGTTCTCCTCATGCGTATGAGATTAAATAAAAATGTCATCAAGGAACAGAAGTACAAAGTAATCTAGGAAATTCCTAAACACTTTTTTCATCAAACTCATGAACACTGCAGGGGCATTCGTCAGACTGAATAACACAACTGTGAACTCATAGTATCCATATCTCATATAGAAAGTTGTCTTATGGACATATTCCTCCATAATCCTCAATTGATGTTATCTGCACTTAAGATCAATCTTATTAAATATAATGGATCCCTTCATTTGATTAAATAAATCATCAATGCAATGAAGAGTGTAACAATTCTTGATAATTACTTTGTTCAGCTATCTATAGTCCACACACAACCGCAAGGATCCATACTTCTTAGCAAAAATCATTGCTACACCTTAAGGGGATACACTAGGATGGATAATACCTTTCTCAAGAAGGCCCTCTAGCTGTAACTTGAGCTCACATAGGTTAGGTGTGATCATCCTATAAGGAACACGTGAGATAGGATCGATCATGGAAACATATCGATGTGAAAATCTATCTCATGCGGGGAGGCATTGCTGGAAGCTCACTTGGAAAAAAATTAGAAAAATTTTACAAAATGGGGTGATCATCAAGTAAAGATCAACTAGCCCTATCCTTTGACCTATCACTAATTGTAATAGTAAACAATCGATAACCTTTTCACGCACACCTCTTAATCAGATAGCGGTAATAGTGTGAATAAATATTGGTCTCCTAACTCCAACAATCATTGACTCCACTCCCAAATCATTTGCACAAGATATATCCTTGTTATAATCAACTCTACCTTTGTGTGTATACAACCAATCCATTCCCAAGATCAGTCCATAAGAACCCAAATGAAATATATGAAGATAAACGGTAGTGGTAAAGGGTCATAGGTCCACTACGCACTCCGTGACTAAGGAGTCTCTTGAGATATTGGCTCCATAATCCATCTCGATATCCGAACTAAAGACCGCCTAACTACCAAAAACCTATAATGCTCTACTAATGAGGGAGAAATAAAATAATTTTAAGAGCTTGAGTTTAATAAAATAGGGGTATAAATACCACCAATGCTACATGTGGTCTTAATCAACGTTCCTGCTTGCTCTTTCTATATGTTCTTGGCCATTATATATATCCTATGGATTCTAGCCATGTCACCAACTATAGGCTCAAAAATAGGCACGTTACCCTCATTAGCGGGGTTCTAAGGTAACTCTATCTAATAATGTCAATTTACACCACGTTCATAACAAGTACCGGGTCCTTTCCACTAATTTTACAAGTCCTTAAGGTGGCTCGGTAGAATGTGCTATAGAACCTGATGATCGTTCCATATATCTCTATGGGTGTTGCGGTGGACGTTATCTTACCGATTGTGATTGAGGTGGAGCCTATCTCTGTTGGCACCCCTAGCTGGAGGTCTCATTCTAATCCCTCTATGACCATTTTGGCATTACGAGAGGTTGAAAGGGCGATCGGGTATTTCTTGTTTTACATTGAGGAGGTCGAAAGGAAGATCATGTTTAAGTGTGTCAAACACGAGAAGGAGGAGATGATCCCCTCTATCTACTATCCGATATCTATTGTATGTGGCTCCTTGCTTTGTCTCAAGCCTACTGAATCTTCCCCCTAGTTTCCTTTGTTATGTAGGCCTTCTCAATGGCTTTGATAGTGTTTGCATGCAATAAATGAGTACTTCCCTTTGCTAGTGAGTTTAGTGTGAATACATCCCCTACGATATAACCTTAAATGTAAGAAGGAAAATAACCATGCCTTCACTCTGAGGGTCTTAGGATGAGTTACTATAGAAATGCATGCATTTAGATAACAAGGAAAATATCAAACAAATAAAAAATCTAATAATAAAAAGAAAAATCACTAGGTTTTATACCCATGAACAATTTATATATTTTAAAATAAAGCCATATATTCATATTACTCTCTATTACATAACTACATTACATTCCTCAAGGTCATTACAGACTAAATTTTTTAATTTAGATAAGACTTATACATCAAAATCCTAAACAATGCTTTCGACATTACAAATATGTTCATAGACCCATCCCTCTAGGTATATCATCTCTCTTATATCCTTCCTACTGAGAATCACTAGAACCCATCACCATTTCTATAGAGCTTCACTGTTTAATCGCTATGTGATGCTAGTTACCTCACAATTTTCTCAAAAAAATCCATACTTTCCTTCTACTCGAGCATCTCTATATATAGATTTAGCATCCACTTTGCCATGCCTTCCTAAAGTAATAAATCAGTTACCAAGTGTCCATGTGGTCTTTTAATGGAGCATGCTTCTTCCCATCCGAGATCTCCACTTTTTACAATGATGTCTTTCTAGATCCATCCATCACATGGAATATTTCTTCCTCAACCATCGAGTTGCCATCCCGAAACCTTATCCACTCTGCATGCTTGGTTAGGTCCTACTTTTCTCGTGTGCTACTAGGAATGTTGAATATGTCTCAATCTTGAAACCCGCTTCCTTTTCCTTGAACATGCCTTGGGTTACGATAAACCCTTCTAAAACCCCGTCATGTGTTCCTTCACCATACGCTCCCTTATTCATATAGGTCTCATGTGCCCAAACACCTTCTTGTACTTAGACAATATTATGAGGCCCTACACACCTAGACTAATGGTCCATGATGTACATCCATAATATATCCACCAATATCTTATTCACTTACTCAACTGCCGATCTTTCTCTAGACGATAAGTTGTAATGAAGTTGATACTAGTCCCAAGGGCATGTTGCATGGTAGTCAAGAAATGATAGGTGTATAAGGAATTGTGATCAAAAATAATCTTCTCGCTTAATCTTGTGCAAGCTGAGAATAAAATCTAAGTATACTCACACTAATGAACTAATTGTATAAGTGGTATTAACCATAGAAAAATGATCCATTTTTGTCAATATATCCACCGTGTCCATGATGGTCTCGTGGTGGTATCTCAATGTCGGGATCCCTACTATGAAATTCATGGAAATGGTTTCCCATTTACACTCACGGTATACCATATGGGTAGAGAAGTCTAGTTGGATGTTTATGCTTGACCTTCACCCTCTAACACTCTAAACAACATGACACAAATTGAGTTACATCTCTCTGTAGAGTTCTCTAATGGTATAGTTGTCTCAAAGTGGCATGCATCTTCTTCACCCCTGGATGGGCTAAATAAGGTGCACGATGAGCCTTTTCCATCATATCCTATCTAAAACTTCCATCCATAGGAATATAGATCCAACCTATGTGCCAAAGAAGATCATATACCTCTAATTAAAATCCATCAAACTTCCCCTCAAGGGGTCTCAGGACTCGATCTATGCTATAACCAAAAGGTAGAAGATTTCATGTGGAAGCTTCTACAAAATCTTGCTCCACAAATATGTACCCACTAAAGTAACCATATCCAAATGTCTTCATCTATTCAGAGTGACAACAACCACATTTTCCTTCCCCTTCAAATTCTCTATCTCTATGTCATACTCATAAAGCAGCTCCATCCAACGCCGCCGTTGTGAGCATTGAGATTGGGTTGTGTGAAGAGGTGAGAAAGACATAAATTATTAGTCCTCATAATGAATCGCTTTCCTAAAATTAAATGTTTCCATTGAATCGAAGCATGCACAACTATAATAAGCTCAAGGTCATGAGTTAGATAACTAATCTCATAATCCTTGAGTTGTTGAGACTCAAAGGATACAACTCAAACTTCATATATCAATACACCTAATCCTGTCAAAGAAGCATCTACGCAAATGAAGAACTCTCCCTATGGATATGGTACTACAAGAATGGGTGTTGTCATAAGGCATTCATACGGTTCCCTCGAACACATGCTCACATCTATTTGACCAGATGGAATTATTCCCTTTCCACTTAAGTGAAGTGATGGGGTGCATAATTTGAGAGAATTCTTGAACAAATATCATGTAGTATCCTATCAACCCCATAAAATTGTGCACCTCAGTCACACTAGTGGGTGCTAGCCAATCCATATTGTCTCTAATATTGGAAGGATCAACTTTGATACCTTCCCTAGAAATAATGTGACCCAAATACCACACCTCGACTAAAAGAGTGCACACTTATCTAGGTTCCTATAAAGTTACTTCTCACGAAGACGCATTTGTAGAACGTGATGAAGTTTCTCCTCATGCGTATGAGATTAAATCAAAATGTCATCAAGGAACACAAGTACAAAGTAATCTACGAAAGTCTGAACACTTTTTTCATCAAACTCATGAACACCTTTGTAGGGGCATTCGTCGGGATGAATAACACAACTATGAACTCATAGTTTCCATATCTCATATAGAAAGTTGTCTTATGGACATATTCCTCAACAATCCTCAATTGATGTTATCTGCACTTAAGATCAATCTTATTAAATATAATGGCTCCCTTCATTTGATTAAATAAATCATCAATGCAATGAAGAGTGTAACAATTCTTGATCATTACTTTGTTCAACTATTTATAGTCCACACACAACCGTAAGGATCCATACTTCTTAGCAAAAATCACTGGTACACCCTAAGGGGATACACTAGGATGGATCATACCTTTCTCGAGAAGGCCATCTAGCTGTAACTTGAGCTCACATAGCTCAGGTGTGATCATCCTATAAGGAACACGTGAGATAGGATCCAATCATGGAACCATATCAATGTGAAAATCTATCTCATGTGTGGGGAGGCATCATTTGGAAGTCGACTAGAAAAAAATCAGAAAAATTTACAAAATGGGGTGATCATCAAGTAAATATCCACTAGCCCTATCCTTTGACCTATCACTAATTTTAATAGTAAATAACTGACAACCTTTTCACGCACACCTCTTAATCTATATAGTTGTAATAGTGTGAATAAATATTGGTCTCCTAACTCCAACAATCACCGACTCCACTCCCAAATCATCGCACAATATATATCCTTGTTATAATCAACTCTAGCTTTGTGTGTATACAACCAATCCATTCCTAAGATCATTCCATAAGAACCCAAAGGAAGGATATGAAGATACACGGTAGTGGTAAAGGGTTATAGGTCCACTATGCACTCCATGACTAAGGAGTCTACTGAGATATTGGCTCCGTAATCCATCTCGATATCTAAATTAAGGACCTGCCTAACTACCACCAACCTATAATGTTATACTAATGAGAGAGAAATAAAATAATTTGAAGAGCTTGAGTCTAATAAAATAGGGGTATAAATACCACCAATTCTACATGTGTACTTAATCAACGTTGCCTCGGTGCTCTTTCTATAAGTTCTTGGCCATTGTATATATCCTATGGATTATAGCCATGTCACCAACCGTAGGCTCAAAAATAGGTACGTTACCTTGATATGTAGGGTTCTAAGGTAACTCTCTCTAATAATGTCAATTTACACCACATTCATAACAAGTACTGGTCCTTTCCACTAAGTTGATAGTCCTCAAGGTGGCTCAGTAGTATGTGCTATAGAACCTAATGATCCTTCCATATATCTCTATGGGTGTTACGGTGGACGTTATCTTACCGATTGTGATTGAGGTGGAGCCTATCTCCTGTTGCCCCCTAGTTGGAGGTCTCATTATAAGCCCTCTACGAGCATTTTGGCATTACGGAGGTTGTAAGGCGGTCATGTCTTTCTTGTTTCTACCGAGGAGGAGGAGGAGGAAAGGAAGATCATGTTTAAGTGTGTCCAACACGAGGAGGAGGAGATGATCCCCTTCTACTATCTCGACCTCTATTATATGTGGCTCCTTACTCTATCTCAAGCCTATTGAATCTTCTCCCTAGTTTACTTTGTTATGTAGGCCTTCTCAATGGCTTTGATAGTGTTTGCATGTAATAAATGAGTACTTCCCTTTGTAATTATAATTTTAGGGCCCGAGATAAAACTCGTTAATCCTACTCTGCTCATCCTGCATGTAATCCACATACTAAAGTAGGTCTTAAAACTAACCTCGTACTCTTCCTTTGTCATGGAAGCTTATTATAGATCATGAAACTCTTTAATCCGCTACTAGATAAATCTCCAGGATATGTATCTATTCTTGAAACACTCCACGAAGAGCTCCCAAGTTACTATCTTTGAATCCACATGGAGCTTCTACTCCTCAGTCCTCCATAAAACTCTAGCTTCGTCTCTCAGAAGGTGGATGAAAACACAAGATTTCATGTTGCTAAAAGAAGGGCATATCTCTTAGCATCTGCTCAAGATAACCAACCAGAGCCTCTACCTGAAATCCCCCATGTTTCAAGAAAAATGAGGTGGATGTAACTTTAGTATCAATCTAATGTGATCTCTGGAGTCATCTGTTGGCCACTAGGTCTCTTTGCATGATCATCTCTTGGCCTAGGGCTCCTAGACCTATCTCTATGTCTCGTAGCTCTATCTCTGAGCTCCTTAGGTGGTGACCCATGTCTAACTGACTCCACATGGGAGTTATCTACCCTATCCTCAGCACTATGACATGAAGGTGCATGAGCCTCCACTGATGGCTCTTTGTCTTGTCTATTAGGTTTCCCTCCTAAATATCCTCCATGTATAACGACATTAACATCTTCTAGTGTATGCAATATCTGAGGTAAAGTAGCTGGTACAACCTAATCTGGGGGTGGTAGGTCTAGATCGATGTATAGGAACCCCTTGTTTAGTCCACTTCTTGCATTTACTAAGGCGAGAGTTATTTTATCATCAACTAAGTTTAATTTCAGTTTTCTAAGTTTTCTACGTTTAACAAAATATCATGTAATGTTGTGTGTTCTAGGTTTAGATTTGCGCTAAGTTTACTTGTTTACGTTTCATATTTCCAAGTGTGCCCAAGATCCAAGCGTTGAATCCATGACTCGATAAAAAGTGTAACACACAAAAATTTCCCAAACAAAACCCAAGACAACTCAAAAATAAATTAAGAAAATTTACTGAATATTTTTTTAAAAGCCGGTTGCAACATTTAGATAATTTCTTGGTTAACAAACAATTATTTTAATTAAAAATTAAATCATATTATTTCATTTCTAGATGGGTTTAAAATTCATTCAATAATTTATTATTTCGGGATAAGTGTAATTCACCCTTCCATTGATTAAAAACAATTAAATTAAATTCCTATAATAAACATTGCCTAATTACTAAGGAGTAATTTGACTTAATTTATTACAAGGGTCATGGGATTTATAAAATGTCACAAAATAAAAAATTAGTTTATAAAAATAAATTTAACTTTAACACCACTTAAGTGGCCCCATTCAAATTAACCAATGCATTTCATTTAAAATCTTCTCACCTAATCCTCACCTAAATTTTTTACGGATCATTTATAGCCATTGGACTGATTGGATCTAGGCCTTTGGACCTTAGGGATCCAAACTAACCCTAATCATCTCTATGGAAGGATTTTATTCATTCATTTGACTTATTTTCTCATTTTGTTTTGCAGGTTTAAGGAAAGAGAAAGGAAAGGAAGCCATGTAAGAAGATGGAGCTTGGGGTGGATACTCCCATGTTATTTTATTTTTATTTTCTATTTTTATTCTACCATATCCTCGGGTTCTTTTTGTAAAAATCATTTGTTTGAGATCAATTTCATTGTTATGGATATGTTTTCTTGTATTTACCCTATTTGGGAAAATGGACATTTTCCATTTTTATTAACTGGTTTATAAATAATATATTCTAACGCCCACAAATTTACCTACACAAAACCCAAGACAAACATAGGTCATACTAGAAAAATTATGGAATAATTTTTTTTTGTAAAACCCACTCGCAACATTAGGTTAAAATTTACAGTCAACACTTTCTTGTTTTAAAATTTCACTTAATTACTATTATGAATTTCCAAATAAAGTCCAGAATCCCCTTACATTTAATAAACTAATGAAATTTCTCAATAACATTTAATAATTTAATTAGTTTACAACAATGCTTAGACTCCCATCCCTTTTTTTTAATACAATTAAATTCAGTCTTATTTATACTCAATCAATATTAATTTCAAAAGTATTATGGTCTAGTTATTTAAATAATAAAGTATTACTTCGCCCACATAGGGGTCAAGGCTTGCATTAATTAATTAATAAAAATAAAAGGTCTCTAATAAAACATTTGGGTTAGAAAAGTAATAACACCCCCTACACTACTTGAGTGGCCCCAAATAAAGTCTACCCATGCATTTTAAATTTAAAAATAACCTCACCCACTTCTCACCTACTTTTTGTAGGGGTGAATCTCATCCATTGGATGGATTCATTCGAGCTCGTAGATTTAGCGATCCATCTAACCCTAAACTTGGTTATGAAAGACTCTTTTTCAATTCATTTTTCTTATTGTTTCATTTCTTATTTTGCAAGTTTGAGGAGGAAGGAGGTGAGAGCCATGGGAGACAAGCTCAAGCTCATGGAGGAAAAAAATGTTCTTTTATTGGGGATTCCATTTATACCCTCATCTATGGTTTACAAGTATTTTTATTATTTAAAAGAAAAATATTCTTTATTTGCATTTGCCCCATTGGGCCTATGGAATTTTCCTATTTTAGTGGAATAGGTAGAATAATGTATATATACACATGGGTGTCAGGATATATACATATACATACATATGTATATATTTTATTGAAATTTCATTTTATTTATACCCAAAATAAAAATATAGTGATTATTAAATATGTATATATATGTATGTATGTATGTATATATATATATATATATGTATGTATATATAGATGTATATATATATATATATATATACATATACATATACATACATACACACACACACACACACACACACACACACACACACACACACACACATATAATAATTGTAAAGTCACCAATCTGTGAGTAAGGGACTACACAGTCTAGAAAATAAACGTGGAAGGTTGGTGTGCCACAAAAAACAACAACTGGTTTATATGGTTAAAAATAGTATATTGGGGTTGGGGAAGGGTTACCAAACGTACCCCCATCCCATTTATTAATGGGGTGGGGGTGGGGTCAGCAACCCTACCCCCAACCCTTACCCCTTATTACAAAGCACATCTTTGTGACCTTGGAGTTTTAACAATTTTGTTTTTGTTTACATTTTTAATTATTCTTATAACTAATTATATATATATATCAATAATATTATTAATATATTAACAATAATAGGTTAATATTATTATTGCTATCAAGAATAATAATATTAGTATGATTAATAATGTATATTAAAGCGAAATCTTCTACTTAATTTTTAAATATAATTTGATAGTAATATTACAAAGTGTTAATTTATAATTTTGCTTCATCCATCATTACCTTATTTAATATTTGATTAAAAATAAAATTAATTTAACTTAACAACACATTTATATAATCAATTAGATCTATGGTCTACTTTGCAACTATGTAGTTTCCTTGCTTAACTAGATTTAGGGATCAATATATTATTTGACAAGGTGAATAACAAACAAGAATTTAAGGGCTTTTCCATCTACACCTATGAAGGTAAAAAAAAAAGGAAAAACACACTCTTTTCTTTTGGTCTTTCTTTCAACAATCAAAAAAATATATATATGGTTTAGCTTGCTACCATATGCTATTCACGTAGTGAAATGTAAGTAGCTATTTCCTTTCATCACACAATGCAAGTTCAATCATTTCAAAACAATAATTTGTAACAAGATTTCCCCATATTTTAAAATGAATATCACTCCTCTTGAAGGCAATGAAACTACTAGCTTGAAAGTAAAGTTATTCTCATTTCAATCACATTTCATCATATCAAGAACTTGTTACACTAAAATTGTTTCTCTTCCCAACAAGAAAAGAAGTAATATTAAATCCTTTACTTTCATTTCCAATGAGAAATAATACTACAATTTTAATAAATAAGACAACTAAAAATATCCACTTTAAGAATACAAGTTTACAAGACCTCCATACACAATGGAGACAACATGATAAAATTTTTACAAGGGATTCTTGGTCCTTTCCTCCAAATGCAACAAGAAACATGATTCCTCCTTTGAGCTCCACCTTCTACCAAGATCAAACACACAACCAAAAATGGGGGAGTAGGCAACACTCTCCACCCAACCAATACTCCAATGAGGAAGTGAAGCCTACTTCCTCATTGGCCCTCGAGCCCCAACAATGAGACAATATGGAATATTTGACAACCATTGGAAACAAAATATAAGGATTCAACATTTAATTTCAAACAACATTCAAAAAATTAAATGACCACAACACATTCATTTTTATACACAAACTCTCCAAAATAATGGTTGTAAAACAAGCCAGTGTAGAGAAAGGAATACGAGGATACCCTTGTACCTTGAAGGGTTTGGGTGCCCACCTCAAAACTTCAAAACTCCATAAAAACCCCAAAATCTGTTATGAATCCCTATAAATAAAATATTTCTTATGCCTCCCTCTCTCTTATGTCTCCCACAATGAACAAAATAACAAGATGAGAACAAGGTGGGGCACCCAACCCACTCCCTCCTAAATACCCAAGAGAAACTCTTATGCCTCCCAAAAAAATTCATCCCCATTTCACTTTCTCATACACATCCTAAGGACATTTCACTACCCAACAACATCATGTAATAAAACATTCATTCAACACATAAACACACAAGAAAAAGAAGAAACCAAGGGTGAAGACCCTACCTTTCCATAGCAATAATCCACTCCACAAGAAAGTTCCAAAATTATCCAAGCTCAAGAAATTCCAAGAAATCTTCAAATCCAACAAGAACTCCAAAAAGAAATAATTCCAAAATGAGAGAGCCCAAAAACCAAGCAAGTAACCCCAAAATTCACAAAAATTATAATAAATAAAAAAAGAGGGAGAGAAAGATGATGTGGCTACATGTAGGATACCACATCATTTCTTCTCCATCCCACATCACCAAGGTCAAACCCAAACCCCAAAGTATAATAAATTGGTGTTTGGGGAAATGACCACCCTCTTACACACTCAACCCAACCCACACCCCTTAAGGAAAAATTAAATACCCATGTAAGAAAAGTGAAATTAATTGCCCTTTTCCTTCATTAAAACACAAAATAGGAACTAAAATAAGTCCCTCACATCATAGGCTAAGTGGGTGGGTGACTTTAAGAGGTGTGGGACAAGCTTAGCTTGTCCCACAAGTCTCCAAAATAGCCTAGAAGGTCAAAATCCGAATTTCACAAGGAAGATTGAGTACACACAACCCAAAACAAATTGAAATCATTCCAAACCAACACTCATTAAGGCTACCAAATCCCATTTATTTCCCCCTTTTTTCACATTCTAATAAGCATTAGTTAAACAATTTTAATTACTTAAGAGGGGTGTTAAACACAATTAATAAAAGTGACTCCACATACTAATAAAAATACAATAACTCACAATTAAATAAAATCAACAAGAAAAAATTACAAACATTCCTAAGGTCACATTTTAGGTCACCCCCCAATGGGGACCTCCTAAAAACTACAACATACAACATATGAATACACGTGTTGCCATGGTGACATGTTGCCAATACTCCATATTATTTCATTATTGGTCTCCTATCCCCTTTGGTTTATTGTGTTATAAACACCTGAAAAATTCAAGACAATATCTTTCTAGCCTTGTGGCCATATTAACGACATCGAAATAGTAAAAACACATGTATATACATATAATCAATTATTGTAACTAAACCATCTCAAAACAAGTACTTTTCCATTGTTCACAATTTTAATTATTTCAATTTCATTAATTTATCAACTAGAAATAAGATCACGACATCAAATACATCATCTAGCATCATATAATTATACAAATAAATTCATCAATCTCATTGGTATCCAAATTGATTCTCCCTTGGAAGCCGAACAACATCACACATTTAATAAGATACTTAGAGACAAAAAAATCATGATATAAGTTGTTTTGTAGCCGAGGAGGGATTCGGTGACTCTTTATCACTCGGGTGTTGGAGAAATGGATAGCACCTTCATTAACAATTTGATCTATCCTAAATACTTTAGGTCGTGCCTTTCGTCCTAGGTGTGAGGACCCATTTTTAACCTCGTTAGTGAAGGACATGAACAGATCCTTCTTTGCACAATTTTTAGGGGAACCTTCGTAAAATATGATCATTACAAAACAATTTAACTCTCACAAGTTGTCACTTCTAAAGAATGGAGATATTTTCCTAACAAGGCTCAGGTTATTAGAGGCACTTAAAACCTGCTAGCTTCTATATCTTTTGGTAGTAGAATTTGTTCATTTGTGGATACAAAACACAAACAGTGGTACTTTCGTAGGATTCATGGTTATTTAAAAAAATTTGTGGGGAATTTAGAAAGATGAATTTGATTTCACCAGATCTTTGAGAACCTTTACAACAATTTGGAAAAATTAACAACAGAAAGCTTCAGAATAGCCAAAATATTCCTTCAACCGGAAGGTGTGTATCAATGGAGGCCCGATCTCGCACTTGCGGTTTCACACACTCTTAAAGAATTCAAAAGTAAGGCTCGAATTAAAGACTCAATTAAACATTAAAGTTCCCTGGTCCATCACGCCTAAGATACACTCATAGGCTTACAAACAATCTTTATCAAAAAAATGACAGTAAAGTGATTTTAAATTGTTTATTTCATTACAGGATGAAGGCTCTTCTCATAATGAAATTGAAAATGCCACTATATTATCACAGGGATGAGATCTTGTGTGATTTGGAGGGATTTTAACATAAGATTGCAACAGGAACATCAAAACCATTTGAAAGACATTATAAAATAAAAGCAGGCACAATTTTTCCCAAGATCAACAAAGATTAATTCAAGATCTATTAGATTTTTTTAGCAAGGGAAAGTTTCTTGAAAAATCTCAGAGCTTATCAATGGCTGTACACTTGCAACTACCTTAATGTGATCAAATCTAAAATATAAGAGATTAACAGGTTTATCAGATGGTCTCTCAGGAAGATGGGATTTCTCAAATTTTATCGTAAAAATTAACCCTTGACCATTTGCAAGAGTATCCTCATTAAATTTATACAATTCACTCATTCACTCATCCCAAAATTTCCCCCCAAAAAGAAGAATATTCAAGGAATCCTTTACTTATTACACATTTGTATCATAAAGTGATGTTTAACAAATTTACACCCAAAGTGTCAAGAGCACAAATCATGAACTAATCATGTTTTTCAAACCTCAACCATGACTGGGATGCCATGCCATAACTTTTTGACAAACCTTCTAATTATTATTTTATTTAGTCGTGGGAGAAATCCCCTTTTTAATCATTTTCAGGTGGCTCCATATAGCTGGATCTGACAAGCAATACTTTTCACCCTCGAGAATACACCTTGAGAAATGAGTTCCCTCGCATGGATGCCTACATTCATGCATTTTGATTCCGAGTGTCCTCGCATGGATTATACCACATCGCTACGCTATGAGTTCAAGTCGGCCAAGTACAAAGATCATCTAGGAGAAACCTCCATGTGTTTCCTTGGTGCAACTATAAAGATAACACCCAGAGGTAGGTTCCAAATGAGAACAAGCCTTCCACGTGTTCAGGACCCTAGTGAATTGCATCGGTTGCTAAAAATTTAGAGTATGGGAAGGCCCAATGGAAGCTTCCATGTGTTTTTTTGGTGCAACTTCAAAGATGAAGTTTAAAGGTGGGACCTCAAATAAGCACGTGCTCTCCACATGCCTTGGGCCCAAGAAAATTGACTCGAACTTTGAAAAAGTATTATTATAGAGAGGAGCCAGTGGAAACCTCCAAGTGTCTCTTCAATGCACATTTGATATGGTGCCCAAAAGTGGAGACCCTAAACAAGCACAGGCTCACCACATGTCTCAGTTTGACAAAGTTGTTGAAAGAGTTTAAGGACCAATAGAAGGTGCCACATGCCTAGGGTCTGAGAAAGCCTTCTCGAGATGTTGGAAATTCTAAATATGGGCAAGGCTAGAGGAATCTTCCACATGTCTCATCGATGCTTTTTGTATGAAGCTCAAAAGAAGGACTCTAAAAATGTGATGGCCTTCCACATGTCTAAGGTCAAACAAAGTTGCATCGAAACTTGAAAAGTTCTAATATGGGAAGATCAAGTGGAAACCTCCACGTGTACTTTCGGTGCTTTTTCAAAAGTAAAGTTTAGGGGTACATCCCCAAATAGGCATGATATCTCCACATGTCCTATACCTAAGTAAGTTTCTTGAGAACTTTAAGTATAGAGAGGAGCTAGCAGAAGCCTCCAAGTGTCTCCTTGGCACAATTGTAAAGGTAGGACCCAGAGGTGGATCCTCAAATGAGCGTAGGACCTCCACGCGTCCATGGTCTGAAAAAGCTGTATTGACCTCTAGAAGAAAAGGATAAGTATGGGTAGGGCCAGTGGAAACCTCCACGTGGAAAATATTTGAGTTGAAGTGGGCCAAAATAATTGAAAATGCTCCAGCAACCCACCTTTCCGCTTTGAACTTTTGATGTGGGCCCCATCAAAGTTGTAACTCACTTTTATACCTGTACATCATTTGAAAATAGAGCTTAAAAACTCTAAATTGATCTACCAACTCACTTTCCCATTTTGACTTTTCAAATACTAACTCAAACATGTGACATCTCTCTGTCCCTGCAGGTCGGATCAATTTATAAATTTTCTCCTTTTTCACGAAATGGAAAAAATATTCAAAATGTTCCAATGATCCACCTCTCCACCTTTGTCTTGAAAAAATCCACATGTCCATCTTTAGGGTCAAAGTAAGACTTTTTCTTTGTCACTTCATATCTGTTGAATAGCCAATCGAAACTATCAGGCCATGGTGCCAATTTGGTATTTTTACAAATGTGACAAAAGTGAAAAATTTCACTAAAAAGACCCGCTGGGCCATGTCCAATTAGAAAGGACCACATTCCATGGATGTTGGGACAAAACTTGATAGGAAAAAATGATTCGGAAAAATAGAAGGAAGGTGAAAGCCCAAATTCATGCCCAAATTACAAATTATTTCTCATTGATAGAGAAATGGAAAACAATATCTGGACTCAATCCGATCCTTGACCTGATGAAAGGACTTAACATGACAACAAAATGAAGGAAAAATAATTCATGCATCAATACAGGGAGACAGAGAAAACTTCAAACCATGCAGATCGAGACATATTTTGATTAAATAGGGCGATATTAGATTGAGCACCAACAGTCCAATATAAGCTAAAAATACACAATTCAATTTATCCAAACATACATATAATCCATCTTTTAAATCATTTCATAAGTCTACCATCCACACCGTCTATCAATTAACTAATCAAAATAACAATATCCATCTGTCAATTTCTAAACTGTGATAAAAATGTCCATAACTATAATCTATAATAAGTACAATCATAATCATATAAATTTCAAGAGTGGGCACTACATATATACACTCATTATTGGATATATACATGTGCATAGATATCTCATATATATATATATATATATATATATATATATATATATATATACTTATATTATACACACACACACACACACACATGTATGTATGTATACAATTTATTATAATTTTAAAACCCAAAATTTATATATATATATATATATAAATTTTGGGTTTTAAAATTATAATAAATTGTATACATACATACATGTGTGTGTGTGTGTGTGTGTATGTCTCAGTATGTATGTATGTATATATGTATATACACATAAGTACACACACACAAGTATGTATGTATATATGTATATACACATAAGTATACACACACATGTATGTATGTATACAATTTATTATAATTTTAAAACCCAAAATTTATATATATATATATATATATATATATATTTACATTTTTTATTAATTAACTGGGCACGACCTCAAAAAATATGGACTACATTTTATATTATGGATCCGAGATAACAAATCAAAATACATAGGGCTTTAATGTTAGTGGGGGCTCGGCCCCATCCACCAATAAAAATTAAAATCAAATGGGGAGGGGTTATCAACCCCACCCTCATCCCACACAACTATCTGGTGGGGGTGGGGTCGGTGACCCATCCCCACCCCATTCCCACACCAAACAATGTGCAGCCAGATAGGCATTAACCAACAAACCATTAATTTTTTTTTTTAGTATAAAGTTTGATTTAATAACATTTAATAATGGGCCTTATTATATATATATATATATATATATATATATATATATATATATATATATATATATATATATATATATGTATATGTATATGTATATGTATATATATATATATATATATGTATATATATATATATATATATATATATGTATATGTATATGTATATATGTATATCACACACACACATACATATACATATACATATGTGTGTGTGTGTGTGTGTGTGTGTGTGTGTGTGTGTGTGTGTGTGTGTGTGTGTGTGTGTGTGTGTATGTATATATGTATCTGTATATATATATGTGTGTGTGTGTGTGTGTGTGTGTGTGTGTATATACATACACACACACACACACACACACACACATATATATATACACAAAATGTAAGTTTCGATCTTATTTTTAAATGAATAGGAGAGAGTTTTAAAAATTCTTGACTTGGATTTTACTTACCTTATAAAATAGGATCCTTTTAAACACACAACAAAAAGAAAAATGCTTATAATTATATATCAAATTTTAAATTATATTTAATTGTATACTTTCATTTTGTATATGTATGTATAAGTATATATATGTATGTATATGTGTGTGTGTGTATATATATGTATGTATGTATGTATGTATGTATAGATATATATGTATATATGTATGTATATATATATATATATATATGTATATATATATATATGTATATATATATATATATATATGTATGTATGTATGTATATATATATATATATATATGTATATACAAAATGAAAGTATACAATTACATATAATTTAAAAGTTGATATTTAATTATAAGCATTTTTATTTTTGTTGTGTGTTTAAAAGGATCCAATTTTATAAGGTAAGTAAAATACAAGTCAAGAAGTTTTAAAAATCTCTTCCTATTCATTTAAAAGTAAATTTGGGGAAAACTAATAAAAGATTTCATTCAACATACTATAACTAGTAAGGAGGAGATTATTCTCCATTTTAATAATTTTCACCAATTACTTTCTTTTCTCTAAGGTGCTACGAAATGTAACTATAATTTAATTACTTCAATATGCCTTTCATTCAATAAAACAAGAGTAATATTCCATTTCTATCACAAGATATAAGTAATAACCATTTCCAACAACAATAAGTTTTAACAAGATTCCCATTTCTTTTACAATGAAACATATCACATTTTGGAAATAATGAAACAACTTAATTTCAAGAGAGATGCATTGTTATTTCCACTCATTTCAAGTTTTCTATTTCATTTAACCAATGCAAAGATTTTGTAGTTTCCTTTCACAAAACTAACAAATTTGAAAATATAAATTTCTCATAGAAACACTCTTAGAAGAGTTTACAAGATATAGGGATTTCCAAGTAATAAAATAAATTTCTTTCAAGCTTACAAATTTACAATCTTCCACTTAAAGTGGGAATAATAAAATGAAAAATTACAACATAAGGACTATCAACAAGGCCAAAATACAATTCTTTATCTCATGTCTTATCCGAACTATAGGTTCAATGTTGCACTCTTCAATTTTTCAACAATCTTGGATCGCAATACATGTAGAAAGGGGTATACAAGATGCTCTCCTCCCAAAAAAATAATCCAATAAGGGAAAAATCCATCCCCTTATTGCCCCTAAGCCCCAACAAAATAACATTTAGCGATCTTGAGCAACATTTGACAACTTTTCAAAATAATGGATTTTGAAAACAACATTCAATCCAAAACATTCAACACATTAAAATGGACAATAGACAACTTTCTCAAAAAAACACATTAGGCTTGATGTCAAACCAAAAAGGAAAAAGGACTATTGGAATCGCCTCATTTTTCCTCCCAAGTGAAGTGGGAGATTTAGCCAAAGCCTCTATGTGCACAATACATCAACAAAACAAACTTATATATCCCTTCCAAGTATGCAACCAAATGACTGTATTTCCATTTTACTCCCCATCAGTGAAACTCCCAATCACACTCCCTCCAACATGCATTCCTCACATCTCTCTTTTCCCTCCCCAATGGTCCCATAAATCCATCTCCATACACCCAACTTAAGGCAACTACCCAACAACACAAAAACAACCACATTCAAGAAACTCATACAAACTTAACAAGCACAACTTTTCACATCTACAAATGTAATAATAAAAGCACCAAAGGTGGAGAGCCTACCTCTCTATCAAATTTCTAAGAGAAGTTCAATCCAAAAGTTTTGGACACCTCTAAGGCAAGCACACTCCCAAAATAAACTCCAACAAGCTCCCAAGTCCAAAAGTGCAAGAGGAAGAAAATGAACAAGTAACTCCAAATCCATCAAAATCCATCAATAAATAGAAAAGGGATGTGAGGATGATGAGGTTTCTCTATGTAGTAAGCCACTTCATCATTCCTCCATTCCAAAACACAAATCAAACACCATGCTCAAGATAATAAATTAGCATGTAAGAACTATGAAAAACCCACATGACACTCAAACTTGCACACCAAGTCTTCCAAGGACAAATTTATTGTGACAAGTAAGAATGTGAAATTATTTTCATTTCGTGTAGTAGTGGATCATTATACATATTCGAGGGAAATTGGATGGAGAGATCTTGAGTGGATAGACTATTTGGGGCAACTAATAGTGAGACTATTAAGTTGATTTCAAACTGGAGTGAGGATGATCCACTACTAGAGATCCTGAAAAGTGTTATAGAAAAAGTAAATAAGAGACTAAATTTTGTGCTTTGGGTAGATTTGTAGGAATCGGACCCAATATAGCTTTTGTCGGGGACCTTGACTGGTGCAGATGAAAATGGGGATGTAAAGAAGATGTCAAAACTCTGGCTAGAGAGGGATTCTTATTCTACTTTCCTAATGGGAAGGACATGCAAAAGGTTCTTCTTGGTGCTCCATGGTTTTATGGCAATGCGGCTCTGAGTTTCCGAAGATGGGAACTAGGTGTTCCACACAACCTTTCTTTCAAATCCCTTCAAGTTTGGATCCATCTCCTTGCCCTCCCTTTAGAGTTCTAGGAATCTGAAATCTTCTTGGGTGTGGCCAGATCAATGGGATCCTCGATTGCTGTGGATGTTGCCACTAAAGAAAGATCGAGATTGGTGTTTGCAAGGCTCTATGTTTCAGTTTTGGAGGGCACAATAATACCAAAGAATATTAACTTGAAATCCACACATGGAGTCTAGGAACAATTTATAGAGGTGGAAGACTAAAAAATTTACTTTTTCAAATGATGTAGGGTGATAAATGCCCCTTTTTTGTGTTGTAAGATTGGAAATCCCGATCTGAATCATGAGACCATGAAAGGGTTTTATGATCTAGAAGATTATTCTATGAATGAGGAATCTGAAACAGAGGATGAATCCCCCATGGAAAGTGCGAAAAAAAGTGTCTATGGATGGTGTGAAGGGGCTGCGACCTATCTAATCGGTGGTGTTGATGGGTTATCCTAGGTGGTAGCAGGGAAAAATTTTCAAATGCAAAAATGTTTAATGCTTATGTTGATGATGCACATGTAGCAGTTAGTGACTTGTGCGAGAGATCTCTAGATTCATTTAGATGAGCGGGTGCAACATGTTGTGGCTCTAGTGGTGGACCTCGGTAAAGGTGGTTTGCTATTTGAGGAATGTCTTCCTTCATAGAATCTTGCCAAAAGAGATGGATAGTCTTATATGTAAAATAATAAATGTAAAGATACCCATATGCCCTTTCGTTTGTCTCATCGGTCTCATTGGGTGGGGTTCTTATAGGGTAGGGATTCAATTTATTCAAGTTTGTTTGTCTATATTGGGGTCATGTTTCTTCCTCTTCTTAGTTACCCCTTGTTGGTACCCAAATTGATTCTCCCTTAGAAGTTGAGCAGCATCACAGGTTTGGTAGGAAGCTTAGAGACAAGTAGAGCATGTAGTGTGTCATTTTGTAGCTAGGGATGAAATGCAACTTGCTCTTTATCACTCAAATGTGGAGAAATGGGTAGTACCCTCAAGAGGATTTGACCTATCCTCACTACTTTATGGTTGTGCCTTTCAACCAAGGTGAGAGGAACCTTTTTGTAGCCTGTTGTTTATGGAGGAGATGGAGATGTCCTTCCTTGTGAAGTATTAAGAAGACCTTGAAGAAAATATGATCAATGCAACAAAACCTAACTCTCATGAGTTGTCACTCTAGATAATGGAGATATTTTCTAGGCAAGGTTCAGGCCACTAAAGACAATGAAAACCAAAATTTTTCTCGCATGTTTTTGTAGTAAAAATTATGAATTTGTATACATACATGAAAAACGGGGTAGTATGGGTATGATAAAAAAATTGAATGATTTTTGTGGAAGGTGAAGTAGGATAAAGTTGATTATACCAAACCTCCGGAGGGAATTTACAATAATGAGCAACTTCATAACAGAAAGCTTCAGAACAGTCAAGATGTTCCTTCAACCAGAAGGTGTGCTTCAATGGAGGCCCAAATCAGCACGTTTTCACATAATCTTTAAGACTCCAATATGAAGGCTCGAATTAGAAGACTCAATTAAAAACTATAGTTTCTGATTAAGCATGCCTAAGGTACACCCGAAGACTTGCTGAGACAATATTTATCGACAAATGATAGTGAATTGATTTTTAAATTTTTTATCTCATCTAGGATGAAGGATATTCTTGAAATGAAATTAAAAATACCATTAAACTATCACAAGGATAAGATCTGTGTCATTTCACAAAAATATCAGTATAAGATTGCAATAGGAACAAATAGAACCATTCGCATGAGACATTCGAAACAAATAAAACACTAATTGCTTTCGAGTCAACATAGAATAAATCAACTTTGATTAAAATTATCAACATGGGAAATTTTCTACAACAATCTCAAAACTTGTCAATGGTTATACACTCAAAACCACCTTGACAAAATTAAGTTTTACCCATAAGAGATATACAGGTTTCTCAAACAGTCCCTCATAAAGACAGGCTCTATCAAGTTTTTTAGAAAATCAGTTCTTACCTCTAACACTCCAACATTCCAACCTTCCAACCATTTACATGAAAAATTCATGCAATTTATAACATTTTACAACAATTTTTTCCCCCAAAAAATCCAAATATTGAGTGCACCATTACTCGCCATGATCCCGATCGCGATTCCTAGATTCAGATCTATAAAAAGTTATCAAGTGCCCAGGGGATGGATCTCTTTGAACATCTCCTGCATTCAATTCCTTTATTTGGTAGACCACTCTTCCCTCTACTCTCCAACAACCTCCACCCCTAATCTATCAAATCCGGTTCTTTGCATGCTTAGGAAGGAGAAGCAGAAAACTAGATTGATCCTAGAGTTCATATTTCATCTTAATGAAAAAAGACATCCCTAGATCTTCCTCAACAAACTTAGATATCAAATTAACTCCCATTCCCTATTTGGTATGCAAGAAATATCGGGAAATCATGAGAACTCATATCTCCCGGGAGCTCTAGAGTGAAAATGGCAGAAAAATTAGATACAAATGCACAACTTCCGTTGATTTCTATTTTGAATTTGGACCATCCACATGGGAGATCCATTTTAAAGCAAGCCAATGGGTTCCCTTTTTCCTTTTACAAATTTTGGGAAAATGTAAAATTTTCACATTTTTCTCCACACCTTCACCCTTGAAAAATGGGCACGACATGTGTCCTAAGGTGGGTCCCAAAGGAACGACGGCCAAATTCTCGATATTTTACCTCTTTTTGGAAAAGGAATTTTTTCCAAGTTTTCCTTATAGCTCCACCCTTGAAAAATGGGCTTGACTCGTGTCCCAATGTGGGTCCCAAAGGAACCACACTTGATTAGAGTAGGTTTTGAATTTTCTTTATCGGGCCCACAGAGTCATTTTGATGATTTCATTCTTTTGAATATCAAGGAAAAAATCCAAGTTTCCCCGATTGGCCACCTCCCGCCTCTTAACTTTTTCAAAGCCAACCTTGAACTCCTTCCTATCGAGCTTGAAGGCCATTTTGATATTTTAATCCTTTTGAAAAAAGAGGAAAAAAATCCAAGTTTCCTCCGATGGTCCGCTTCCCCACCTTTAACTTTTCCACATGTCCTTCTACGGGGTCAAAGCAAGACCTTTTCCCTATTACTTACATTTTGCTTTAATCAAAGCCTAGTGGGGCCGTGGGGTGGGTTCAAATTTTTTTCCAAAGTAGCAAAAGGAAAAATTTCAAAAAAAAACCCACCCTGCCTTAACCAATTAGAAGAAGCCACGTAAGTACCAAAAGAACCAATTAGAATTGAGTGGAGCTACGGGACCAAATTTTCCTTTTTGCCAAAAAAGCAAAAAGTGATAAGTTAAAGCATTTTCTTCCATCCCCTAACCAACCAAAATAAGCCATGTGACCACTGAATGCTGAGGAATAATGTTGATAGGGAAAATACACCCGCCAAATTGTAAAAAACATAGATATTCATAATTCATGCCCAAAACCTGATTTTTCAAGTAAGGATGATTTTTTTGAAAAAAAAACCAAGTGAATCATGGTCCCGAGCATCTTTTAACCATGATTTTTGATTTTCAAAGGCATACAAATATAAATTAATCATTCTTGAGCTTCCATGGTCAGGGAAAAATAGGAAAAATGGAAGAGCTCATGGATTTTGGAGAAATTAGGGGAAAATGGTGTGAGATCAAGATGAGCACAAACACTGACTCCGACTTGGGGATGGGCACTTGTATGCTTTAAAAGTGACAAGCGAGCATGGGAATCTACAAGTGACTCTTCCGCGTACCCGACCTCCCGAGGTCGTGCCGAGACAGCCGGTGGGGATGGAATATGGGTGGTATATGGACAGACTAGTTAGGCAGTCTAATGTCTTCGACGCGCACTAATGGAATCTGTGAATCTAAGGAAAAGAAGGCCCTTCTAACCTGGACTGGCGTGATAGATCGATCGGCAAGGATGACTGCTCGAAGGCTCCAATCAATATCGAGCTCTGGCGTGATTCGATCTATGGGTTGTGGAATACGTGGAAAATGACCCGGTATAGTTTCGTATCTTTCTCCGGATAGGGTCATATGGTGAATGGTAAATATAGTCAACTCTATGGACGGTTCTCTAGCCTAGTCCAGAATTCTCTAGCTTTGTTAAGCTGTTGTGTCAGCAAGGATAGTTGTTCAATGATAATAGGTGGAAGTGGAGTGGACTGAAATACTAGTGTGCGTAGGCCAGTGTCTATATCTAATTCTCTTATGGATTCGTTGGGTTGCGGGATTTGTGGATCACAACCGTAGGTTCATGTTTGTTGTGGGCCAGCTATGGTCATACGTAGAATCAAGTCCTGATTCCTAGTATCCAATAATCATACGCTTTCTCAGCTTCTATGTTTAGAACCAACAGTTGTGCAATCTTCTCAGAATACCTCACAGGTGTTCTCGCAACCTGGATTCTTAAGCTGGTATCTATATCTACGAGGGTGTCTCTGCGTCTGGCTGTGGAACTAAAGGATCACACCCGAATGTTTGTTCTCTTTCAAACCCTTCTACAGTCATGTGGATGTTTTTCTAGGGTAATCTGTAGTTTGGCTGACTTGACCAAAATGCATGTGCCTGGTCGTCTTCTATGTTTAATCCTCTTAACTGAGATCTGACCTGTTGGAAGTCTGTTGTTGTTTGGAAGACCCGGATTCTAAGATTCTGGTCAATATCAGTTATTGCTGTTGTGAGATTGGGTTGAGGCACGATTGGCTCGAAAATGTATTCTCTGGGCTCCCTAGGTCCCGTAATAGTCATACGAAAGCAATAATATAGATAAACTGCAATAAAGTGAACTCTAAGTATATGAAACGCATTTATAGCATATATGACTTCTTTTTGTATTTTCTGATGATTTATATGAATTTAAGAAAGTAGCTATTTAAAATATTTAGAATTGGACAACTAAACTAATAAATTAAAAACAAACAAAATAGCCGAGTGTAGCTATTTGTCTGTGCAATTTGTATATCTATTCTAAACAATGAAATAACTAATCTATTTGCAAGATTCTCGATCCTACCTCAGAAGTGAGGAATGAATCATAGTTTCTCAGAAACTATCAATCCCCACAGCTTCCCTGGCAATATCGAGAATAGAATTTACTGAAATAAAGTGATTAACTACTCTATTTGATATGATTCTAACTAGAACTTTGAAAGCTAGAACCTGGATTCCACAGAACAGTGGCGAATCCGATGGTGTGTGTGATCTTGTCCCCTCAGTATGATCTCTTCGTTCTTTGTGCTCACGTAGATCCAGAAAAGTGTGTAATGCTTGCATCAACAGGAATAGGTGTTGGAACAAGGGACAACCTTCAGAATGCAGACAGAATAGAACGCGGATAGGAGAGGGATAGCGCAAGAGTACAGAGCTTGGCTTATGCAATTCCTAGCGGGATCTATTGCGAATCATGCAACATAATGCGTCCAGAACCTGAAACTATCCTGTTTGAAGAGCAAAACCTGCAACTTTAATGGCTTCCTAAGCTATTCTACTCTAATGGATTAGATAAAACAACAACACTGTTTGCACAAGCTGGATATGTGGCTTACCAACAGCTGGACAATGCTAACCAAGCATGAAATGAACTATACTATCAATCCTAAGCAAACTAACAGACCAAACCACTGAAAATGAGAAGACTCTAACAAGGAAATGGTGGCCATTTGCCTCAGCACAAGCTATGCATTTATAGGAATTCAATCACCCAAAGATCAAAACCAAACTGAACTCCTAAACAATAAACAAAGGAAAAACACTATTCCAGGGGACCAAAAACATAAATGCAAGCTTAAGTCAGCAAGAAAAGCTAGTGAAACATGATATTTCACGCAAGTCACGTCAAAAGAATGTTCTGGAAAATGCGCATAGGACCGCCGCCGGCGGGCGGTGGTTACGAGACCGCCGCCTGCGGCAGGCGGCGGTTCGCCAATCAAGATCGAAAGGCCAAGGAAAGAAGAAAAAGGGGAAAACAAAGGGCACGGGGGCTAGGTAGAGCATGCGGGATGTTAACGGATACTCCGAGAGCTTTTCCGGATCCTGAACACCTTGCGAGGAGACCTGTGTCATGATTGGGGCACTTATTACACTGTTCCGAAGTACAATACCTTACAATTTTGGGTACGTACATATTGCCCCCTCGGAGAAGCATTTTAGCCATGAAGAGGCATAAAACGGTGGGTCCGAGTATGGCAGTCCCGAAATGGGAAGTTAGAGGTTATACCTTACACGTCCATGTGTTGAAATTATTCCATCCAAAATTCCCGCTATCTGCAAGACGAAAGTAGAACTCAAGTGCAGATAGATACAATAATTTGGAAAATAAACGCTAAAATAATAGGGAATGAGAACGTACCATTCATGTGGGGATAGAAACTTACCTCCATCAGCGCTCCAAACCTGTGAAAAGTCATTTTAAAATGAAACAGAGCGATATATATATATGAAAGTGGGCCCATTTTCCTATTCATTTGTGCGAGTTGATTTGATTTTTTTGAGCTCTGGGACCCACGGTGACGGTTTCTTGCGTGAGTATAGTCAAAATGTCCATAGTGAGATTGTGATCATGCCTCCATGCGTGGAACACCGCCCTGCCAGATCACAGGTTGGTTTTCTTCAATTTTGTGTTTTTCCCCCTTTAAATTTGAAATGTTAAATTTTTCATAATGGGGGGGTTATTTTTGAAAATATTAGGTTCAAAAGGTCCACCTAGGGGGGGCGCCTACTGGGTAGGCTCCATTTTTAGGTTAAATGGTCTTTTTTTACTTATTTTGGGCTTTTTGGGATTAGAAACCCGCGCGGGTTTTCGGACCGTGACCGCCACCCTGGCAAGGTGGCGGTTACATGACCGCCGCCCCTGTTCAGGGCAGCGGTTACACGACCACTACCTTTAAGGCGGCGGTTACAAAACCGCCTCCCTGCTCAGGGCGGTGGTTTTGCACAGAATGCAAAAGAACTTATTTTTGAGATTATGCTTGTACATTTTTGCACTTCTATGCATTTTTATGACTCTCTCGGTATTGTTCAGATACTAACTTGCTCTGTTTTGTGTGTTTTTGGGTGTATGCAGGTGAGGGAGGAGTATATTAGATGGAGCCGAGAGAGAGAGTGTGACTGGCTGTCAGGGGTACTGGATGCCCTCTCACCAGATGAGGAGGACACACTACAGAGGGCCGGTATACTGCGCATATCGCGCGTCCCACATGTCACACCATCTAGTCACATCCTTTGTGACTTATTTTCATATTGGGATGCAGATCGGAACACTTTCCGACTGCCAGGGGTCCGCGGTGAGTGGACTATCACGTTGGAGGATGTCTACCATATTTTGGGGTTCCGATCATCGGGAGGAGACTCACATTAGAGATGGCAGGCTCACGGGCACAGATTGCACAGTGGGCAGGTTACATGGGAGATGCAGCTATCTCCACGGGGTCGAAGAAGGGAGTGAGAGTTCGATCCATCCCTTCTTTCCTATCCCCATATTTTGACAGCCATCATGGGGATCCTTGTCTCGAGATTGATCGAGGACAAGGAAGGGGACACTTTGTTATCTTGTTGGGCCCCCATCATTGTGAGATAGAGGGCATGGCCGGATACGCGCTGGGTGCAAACATTGGGACCACCTACCATGATTTATATAGGGTGGTCCATTTACAGGGACAGTCATTGAGCCACCCAACTCTAGTTATGAGTTGGGTGTATGAGCGCTTTATCCCTTATGGCAGAGGCATGGAGGTAGCAGATCTTGGGGCTGTGAGGGCAGCTAGATGGATAGATATGTCGGTGCTCAGAGCACCTCATCAGCCAGTTGCCTCCCTCACTACTACAGACATGGAGGTGACACCGTACCGGCTTATGGCCGGCATATGGGGCGAGGAGACTCTTACATTGATCTCTTGCTCCACCACAGGGCAGCTCATCGACCGCGTGGGACGGGTGGAGGTACATCCTTTTGGCAGAGTTCCTCAGCAGTTTGGCCTTCCATATGCGGGCATGCTTCCCCCAGTGGCACCAGTTTACAGATCAGTTCGCGAGGCCAGAGGGGGGCCTAGAGGCCGAGGTTGGACAGTGGTCACTCCTGGCATTCCTATTGCAGCCAGGAGGATAGTTCGGGCAGAGGGAGAGCTGGTGCACCTCGGGAACCTTTGCTTCAGATTGCTGTGGGTCCTGCTCATAGCAGCGATGACCCTATAGACATTGACTCTGATTCTGAGGAGCTTACAGAGGGAGGGTCGGAGGAGCAGACTGATGATAGCGATCCTGAGTGGCATGACACTCAGGATATTATGCAGGTAGAGAGGGCCGAGGAGAGCGCAGAGAGGGTGACCTTAGTTTCAGAGGAGCCACTCTCCCAGAGCCATGGTGGAGAGGATGAGTCCATTGCGGGGCGTCATGTTGCTCCTACTATAGGAGCAGCCCCTCAGTCGGCAGCGGCATCCGCGGTGGTGCTGGCCCTAGTGACCCATCTTGGAGGCCCGGTGATCCGAGTAAGTTATCCTTTCTTCCTTTCAATGTTTGTTTAATTTAGGATTTGTTATCTCTCCTTGTGTTTGTATCTTGTATATTTTAGCCTCTTGCCTAGTTTCTAATTCGTTTTTCTCCTTTGTTTGCAGAGACTGTCGACGAGTGGCGGGATCTGATCCGCAGGGTATGCACTGATTCCCTGATGATCCCCATGGATAAGACCCATGCGGAGCTATCTGTAGATGCCGGGGAGCCTTCAGCAGCAGGCATACCGATGTCTTCGCTCCCGTTTGGCACGTGGCCAAGATGGTGTCGACCCTACGTACAGAGTTGGCGGGCTATAGGACAGCTGAGCGCCTTATGAGGAGCCACTCTCGTGGTGAGACCGCGGCTGCTCCTCGGGACCCTGAGCCCTCCGTTCATTCAGAGCGTCGGCGTAGCCGGAGTCCTAGGCGAGGGCGCGCACCTTCGGAGGGGTCGCGTAGGGGTTGAGAGACCACTTGGCTCCTATGTATTTTGTACTATAGATTCTTTGTATATCACGGGCTCTTTGAGCATTTTGACCATGCCTAGTGCATGATGGCATTGTATATAAACATTGATTATTTATATACATTCGTCTTTGGATCAAACGCTTGTCACTCATGTTTTCCTTTCTATTTCCAGTTTCCTTGTGTATACTACGATGTATGGTTTATATGCTTTCTAGAATGTATGCAATGGAAAACAGATGATGCAAATGTTTGCTTTCTTTTTGTGTTTCATGATGCTGATACATGATATTGTAGATATATTGTGATCTTGAATTTTAGCTTCTGTGAGCAATTTGGATACCTCATGTTTGTTTTGGCAAAGTGATGAAAATAACTAGTATGATGAACAGATTAACTTGCCCCACTCCTAACTCCACGCAACTAGTAAGATGCGAGGGCTTATCACCAAGAGCCAAGAAGGGTGCAAGTTATGAAATATGGTGAAATGATAGTGATGAAAGACAGACGAAGCTTTGGCGGAACCAAATTGAAAACTACAAGCTTACTCTACCTGAATGACTTCATAGTTTTGGATGCAACTTGCTTTGCGGTTTATCTAGACTTAGACCCGTAGATGGCCACATAGTAGACAAAATCTGGGTTTTTAGGATTTTAACTCTCTTGGGATTTTGAACATCTGATTCATTCATTTTTGACTCAAAGTTTGAATTGTTTGTTTATGACCTTTTAACGTTTGCTTTGTCAAGAGGACCCCCTACACCTTGCCCCATGCTACTAGTGAGAAGCGTGGGTTTATCACCGTGGGCAAGGCATAGGCGAGTAAGGGCATTTCCATCCTTTCCCAACCCTACGTCACTAGTAAGAGATGCAAGCTCATCACTTAAGCTTGGTGGGGCAAGGAAATGTGTAAAAATAAAATTTTCTATTTAATCACTTTTTGACTTGCTTATTTGAGTAAAATGTCAGTATATGCTTATTTCCAAAGAGATGTATATATGGGATAGATGTGACACCATGAAGCTTCTAGAATAGACCATAGGCAAGACACCTATCCTAAGAAGAAATCAAAGCGAGAACAAACTTGCAGATCTTGGTATGGTTACCGTTAGGACTTTGTCATGTCTGATTTTATTTGATAAAAGATTCGAGATGATTCGATGATACATGAAGATGGAGAGGTATGATTTAAAGAACTTTATGCCAAAAACATCACGAGTTTGTAATGAATTGCTTTGAGAATAGATTCCTTGATCACAATTTATGTAAGAAACAAGTGGACAAAATGATCTTAATCTATATGAAGATGTAATGTAGATAATCTGTACAAGCAATGCTAATTGCTTATGTGTAGAATCACTTGAGGTGCAGGAAATTGATTGTTTTGCCAAATTCCTCACCTTCTAGCGTACATAAGAGGTAAGCACCATTTCCGTAGTCCTTCATGACTCGGTATGTGCCCAACCATTTGGGCTGGAATTTCCTTCCTTCGCCGATCTTCTTATCGATCGGTTGTCTATTCTTAGAACTAGATCACCTTCATATATATCGCATTCATAGACTTTTTTGTTATACTACCAGCACATTCGGTCAGCATAAACCCTATGTCGTTGTTCGGCGTCTAACCTAGTTTCATCTAGGCTTTCTAGTTGGGAAAGACGTGCTTCTCTGTAAGCATCTTCATCTAGAATCCCTTGTAGTGAAATGCGGAGACTGGGTATTTCAACCTCAAGTGGGAGAACAGCTTCTGCCCCCATTGGTGTTCTTATTGAGGATTGGTGGGCCCACAAGGCCGGATATAACTTCAAATGCCAATCTCGCTTGTTTTCTTTCACTATTTTAAGGAGAATGGCTTTCAGTGTTTTGTTTGTTGATTCAGCCTGTCCATTGGCTTGGGGATAATACAAGGAAGCTGTATGATGGCTTATCTTAAATTTATTGCATAGTTCATGAACTTCTTCATTTTTAAAAGAAGTTCCATTATCGGAGATAATGATTTGCGGGATACCGTACCTACAAATGATTTGGTTCAAAATGAACTTGGCAATCACAGAACTAGGTACAGTAGTAAGAGGCATGGCCTCCACCCATTTGGTAAAATATTCAGTGGCCATGATTATAAAATTATGGTCGTCTATGGATGAGGGAGAGAATTTCCCTATTAAGTCTAGACCCCATGTAGAAAAGGGCCATGGAGTTGTGATTGGTTGTAGAGCTTGTGCTGGCATGTGGATCTCGTGGGAGAATTCTTGGCACTTATGACACCTGCGTGTAAACTCTATCACGTCATGTTCTAGAGTGGGCCAGAAATAGCCCATTCGATGTATTTTTCGAGCGGTGGCATGGCCACTAAAGTGGCCTCCACATATACCGCTGTGGGATTCCTTGAGAATCCTCTTGGACTTTTCTAGTGTCGACACACCTTAGGAGCATTCCATCGAATGCTTTTCAATAGAGCACCTGCTCTATAATGACATATTTAGCTACGATTATGCGTAACCACCTTCTTTGTTGCGGTGTAACTGCCTCTGGGTACATATGGTCTATGATATAATTAATGATATTAGTGTACCAAGGACACTCAGAGATAGCGGGTCGGGTTTTGATGTAGTATACGCTTTTATCTGGAAAGTCTAAATCTACTAAATCACCTCCATCTAATGGGTTGTCAGCTAACCAATCCACAATGATTTGTCCTTTAACCGACTTCTGATTTACAAAAGTTAATTCAAACTCTACCATTAAGGTTATAAAATGTCCAGCCTTTTTGGATAATGACCCTTGTGTGAGAAAAGTCTATAAGTGGTCCGTTTTCACCATGACCCTTGTTTCTTGATTTAGCATATAGTGTCTTAGGCATTTGGTTGCGAAGACTATGGCGAGGCATTCTCGTTCTGCTTGTGTATAGCGTGTTTCATAGTCGAGCAGCGTTTGGCTAATGAAATAAATCACACGTTCTCTCTTGTTATTGTCTTCTTGGGCCAACATATAGGCCAGCGAGACATTGGTAGCTCGTGAATATAGAATTCACGGGCGGTCTAGTTTAGGTGGCATTAGTGTAGGTGGTGCCAACAAGAAACATTTAACTACGTTGAAAGCTTAATTGCAGTCTTCAGTCCAATCAATTCTATAGTCTTTCTTGAGTAAATTGTTGATTGGATGAATGGCGAAGCTTAAGTTCGGGATGAATCTTCGGATTGCACCTAGCTTTCCGAGAAATGACCTGATTCCAGATTCATCCGAAGGTGGAACCATTTCGAGGACAGCCTGAATTTTAGTTGGGTTAACATCTATTCCTCGTGATGATATAATATAACCTAGGAGCTTCCCTCCCGTTACACCAAAGACGCATTTCTCTGGATTTAGCGTGACTCCGTATTCTATTAGGCGTGAAATAATGACGCAGAGTACTTCGGGATGCTCACAGCGCCTCCTGGCCTTGGCCAACAAGTCATCTACATAGGATTCCACGATTTTATGAATTAGATCGTGAAATATATACGTCATAGCCCGCTGGTAGGTAGCACCAGCATTTTTGAGACCGAATGGCATAACAGCATAGCAATAGGTTCCCCAAGGAGTTATAAACGTAGTTTTGGCTTGATCTTGCTTGGATATTCTGATTTGATTGTATCCCGAGAATCCATCCATAAGAGACAACAGTTCAAACCCAGCTGTTGCATCAACAATGACATCTATGGATGGCAACGGGAAGTCGTCTTTAGGACATGCCTTGTTGATGTCTCTGAAATCTATGCAGATGCGTATCTTTCCATTATTTTTAGAACGGGAATGATATTAGATACCCATTGAGATCAATTGACTGGCTTGATGAATCCTACCTGAATGAGTTTTATTACCTCCTCTTTTACCATGAGAGCTACTTTGGGCTTCATGGGTCTTGATTTTTGTTTAATTGGCTTTGCATCGATCTAGTGACGAGGTTGTGCACCGCATGATGGGGTGTGACTCTGTCATCTCCTTATAATTAAATGCAAACAACTTCTGATGTTCTTTGAGAATCGAACATGTATTTCCACTTCTTCTAGGGTTAATGTAGAACCTAGTTTCAATATTCTTGGTTCATCTTCTGTACCGATGTTGACATCGATTGTTTCTTCGATCAAAGAGGCCTTACCCTCTTCGAACTCAGGTGGTGCTGGAGGTAAATCTAAATCATCCCCATTTTCTACTGCGTATATGCTAGGTTCCATTTGTGAGGGAAGATCCATTACGGGATTTCCGAAGTAGGAAGACGAATGTGGAATCAAGGATAAATCTAGCATGTGATAGGAGAGATGTAGTGCTGCATAGGCATTTAAATAATCCAAAGTAGCCGCATCACTATCAACGTGGTCTAGGATGGTAGATTCACTTCCGCTTAAAAGAGGATTCGTCATTATTTTTATCAATGGTTCATCACGAATGGACACCGTGAACTGGGTATCTTCTAACTCATTGCTTGGAGTAAAACGTGATGCTGAGGTTGCTATTGAATCGGCAAGAAGATTTTTCTCTCACGGGATTGCTTCAATGGATATGAAGTTGAACACCTTGCTTAAATCTAATACAGTGTTTTTGTAGAGTTGCAAATGTTCGGCTTTAGTTTCATATACTTCAGAAACTTGATTTCTCACTAATTGCGAGTCTCCCAGGACTCTGATGTTATCAATACCAATTCTTTTGGCTAAGGTGAGGCCAAGGAGGAGGGCTTCGTACTCAGCACTATTGTTTGTGCATTCAAAGTTTAACTTAAAGGCGAATGGGAGGACTTTCTCCTCGGGTGAAGTAAGAATTATACCTGCCCCCGCTCCATAACGCCATTTAGCTCCATCGAAATGGAGAGTCCAATACTTAGTCGGGAGTATAGATGTTGGGGCATTTGCACACTCTACTTCTACCATACGAGAGGTCCTCTGCTTTGGAAGGAACCAACACCTAGGGAATATCCTATGCCCTCTTTGAATCAAATGGTAAGAACATTGGTGAATCTTGTTTTATTAGTTCAACGATTTTCGCAGTAGTCCCTAATGATATTGTTTCTTTAGTTTTATCTTTGGGGGTTGGAATTGTTTTGGCTATGCTGATAGTTTCAAGATCCGTCATAGGTACCAACTTTTCCTCTGGTTCTGGGTCGAGTGGGTTTATTAAGTTGGTTTGTTGGAAGTTCAAATTCGAGTGCACCCTGGTCTTTTCTTTAAATCAGTTAGGTGCAAATCGAAAGGTTTTGGATCACCTTTGGCTACAAATACCTTCCTCGATGCAAGAATCTTACTTCTTGAAATAATGTAGAAGGGATTGCCTTCATTTGGTGTATCCATGGTTGGCGAGTATCATATTATAATTAGTTTCCGATCTATAATATAAAACTCAGTCAGGATTGTTTTGGGCCCTAAGGTGACCGGCAGTATTATAGTTCCTATCGAAGTGGCTTTAAGGCTATCATAGCCTCTCAATGTATTTCGAGTAGTGGAACAGTTTGTTTCCCCATATCCAAGTTTTTGGAGGAAAGAGAAAGGGACTATGTTAACTGCGGCCCCATCGTCAACCATTGCCCGTTTTACATAGTTATTATAAACCCATACTTGTAAGTGTAAGGCTGGATCACCTCGGTGTGCGATCTCAGCATCTGTGGGCATTTTACTTATTTCGAATATGAATTCGACATCCTTGTCTGGCTGCCCCGGAGGGTGGATATCAAAATCTACATGATTTACTTGTGTTTCAGGAGGTGGAGTGATGTTAATTAGATGGCCTAGACCTAATGCTTCTAAAAGAGCAGCTCTATGAGGGGGAGAGTTCTTTAGTAAGTCCAAAAATGAAATGTGTGAGAAGGTCTTTGTTAGGTCGCTAATTAAATCATAGGCACCTATGGGTTTTTCTACTATTTGCTGACTCTTATCTGTTTCTGGCAGAGGACTTGGGCTTGGTTGAGAGAAATACTCTCGTGTTCTTGTTATAGCTTCGATAGGTAGTTCAGCGTCTAATTCTACCAAACTGACTATCTTGGGTCTCGGTTGAGCTCCTAACTGTGGTGCAACTGATGGATTTAATGAAGTTGAGGCTTCATGATCATTGTTTCCCATCATTGCACCTTTGTTTGTTCCAGTTGGATTCATCCTATTGCTATCATGATTTGGGAGCGGATCGTTAAAGATCTTGAGGGGAGCATTCTGAGGAGAAATTGCCCCTGCGAGCGTATTTGGTGATGATGAGACGGGATCGCAAAAACAAATCGTGAAGAACCTGTCTTTGTTCTTCTGGCAAGCATTGCATAAATTTATTGTAGTCATGAGATGTTCTAGTATCGTGACCCTGAATTTTGTAGAAACCACAATAAGAATTGGGATTGTAATTCCTATTTTGTTGGTTAGGTGTGTATTGTGGCCTAAAATTCTAATCAAACTGTTGCCTATTAGGATTAAAATTTTGGAATTGTTGTTTCTAATTTTGACTTTGGTTTTGATAACCAAATGAGTTTTGGCTTGGCCCTTGTATGGGATTTCGCCATTGTTGTTGTTGTGGATGGTTAAAATCCACTGTATTGATCGTCGGGGTAAAGTTGTTGTTTCGTTGGTTGTTTGTTTGTGATGGAGTATTAACAACATTTACCCTCTTGGGCTGGTGATTACCCCATCGTTGTTACCCCATGATTTTTTTAAGGATTTTTGGTCCTTGATTGACATTTGTGATATTTGTAGTGTTTTGAGTGGGGTGATTAACCTCCCATTTGTTCCATATGTCTTACGACCACTATCTATCGCTGCTTGGTCTATTCGAAGAGCACTCTCAAGTACTTCATCGTAAGTTCTTAGCGGGAACTTCTGGACTTCTTCCTTCACCTCCTTGCTGAGAGAATGAAGGAATAAATCACATAGTTCCATTTGATCCATGTTTGGAGCACTTGCTGAAGAATAAAGAACTGTACGCCACCTCTGGATGAAATGGGGGCGCAAGATTCGTTGTGTTCTTGTTTGATGTGCAAGAATTCCCTGATTCCTATTCTCAACAATTTGTTCATGTCGAAGGCTTTGATGAACTCTGACATGAGTTGTTTAAATGAATGGATGGAGGCTTCAGGTATCCTGTAATACCAGTCGAGAGCAATGCCTTCCAAGGTTTTGGGAAATATTTTAGCAACAACCCCATCCCAAGGGAGTAATTCTCGTATGGCTGTAGCGTAAGCTTTGATATGTGCATTTGGATCTCCCTCACCCTTGAACTTGGGTAAATCAGGAAGAGGTCTTGGAAGCATGATGCTTCGTATGGTGAAGTCTAAGGGTTCCTTTAGATATTCTGAATAAGTCCCTATCGCATAGCTTTTGACCATTGATGGTGGTTGCTGAGGGAGTGATGGTGGGATAGGTTGTTGATACGGTGCAGCGTATGCATTGGCAGGGGCATAAGGAGGTCCCTGCATTTGAGCAAACATGCCGGGAGAGGAGAAAATATCTCCTTGTGGTGATTTGGAGTACATGTTTAAGTATGACGGGGTATTGTCAAGGAATGGATTGTTTGACACTAGACCGGGAGGAATAGTGTTAGAGATGATGGGCCTTGTTGGCGTTTGTTGTGGATAGTGAGGCGGCATGCCTAACGTGCCTACTCCTGTGAGGAGATCTACTTGGCTAGAGTGGTATGGAGGATTGGAACTTCCTGTTTGTATGAACGGAGAATTTTGACTTGCTTGAGCAAGTTCTAACCCTCTCACTTTTTCTACTAACGTTGAAATGACTTCATTTGGTGAAGTCACGGTGTTTTGTCTGAGCGGCGTTTGTTGTACACCCTGGTGTTGTATAGGCATGTGATATCCTGTCATGAACTGATCGCTATCTTGCCAAGTTTCTCCGAGAGTATTTCCTATATGCAGTGGTATAGAGGTATTTTCTTGAAAAGAGATCTCGGGTTGTATTTGTAAACCTCCTATAGGTGGGTACATACCCCGAGAATGTTGTTCACTCCTAGGATAACGTATTGACTGTCCATCATCTAAGACCAGGTATGGGTCTGATTGTCTACTAATTTTTGGTCTAAGTAGCATTTGAGGAGATGAACCAGATTCTCTGGTAAACATCATATTGTTTGAACCTGAAGGCTCTGTTTGTTGTGTTCGAGGGGGTTGATCTAACTCCTCAGTTTGAAAAGATGAACTATATCTGATTCTTGGGGTTTGTGTTGACAACTGATTAGTTGAATAGTTGTCACCCCATACTGAGAGTGAGGGTGATGATTGCCTATTCTGTTGGGGGTAGTATGCCTCAAGACCCAAGAGGTCTGCCATATGCATCAAATCCCAACATATTTGGGGGGTATATGAATACCCGCAGAATAATGGGAAGGAGCAAAGGTGATTTGTGAAAGGAAACGTGATATTATGACTCCGAATGAGAAAGTAGGAAGTTTTATGTCAGCTTCACTAATTTCATTTGTTTCACGTCAGGTTCACCAATTTTGTACGCCGAAAAAGCAACAAGCGAGCATGGGAATCTACAAGTGACTCTTCCGCGTACCCGACCTCTCGAGGTCGTGCCAAGACAGCCGGTGGGGATGGAATATGGGTGGTATATGGACAGACTAGTTAGGTAGTCTAATGTCTTTGACGCGCACTAATGGAATCTGTGAATCTAAGGCAAAGAAGGCCCTTCTAACCTGGACTGGTGTGATAGATTGATCGGCAAGGATGACTGCTCAAAGGCTTTATCAATATCAAGCTCTGGCATGATTCGATCTATGGGTTGTGGAATACGTGGAAAATGACCCGGTATAGTTTCGTATCTTTCTCCGGATAGGGTCATATGGTGAATGGTAAATATAGTCAACTCTATGGACGGTTCTCTGGCCTAGTCCAGAATTCTCTAGCTTTGTTAGCTGTTGTGTCCAGCAAGGATAGTTGTTCAATGATAATAGGTGGAAGTGGAGTGGACTGAAATACTAGTGTGCGTAGGCCAGTGTCTATATCTAATTCTCTTATGGATTCGTTGGGTTGCGGGATTTGTGGATCACAACCGTAGGTTCGTGTTTGTTGTGGGCCAGCTATGGTCATACGTAGAATCAAGTCCTGATTCCTAGTATCCAATAATCATACGCTTTCTCAGCTTCTATGTTTAGAACCAACAGTTGTGCAATCTTCTCAGAATACCTCACAGGCATTCTCGCAACCTGGATTCTTAAGCTGGTATCTATATCTATGAGGGTGTCTCCTGCGTCTGGCTGTGGAACTAAAGGATCGCACCCGAATGTTTGTTCTCTTTCAAACCCTTCTACAGTCATGTGGATGTTTTTCTAGGGTAATCTGTAGTTTGGCTGACTTGACCAAAATGCATGTGCCTGGTCGTCTTCTATGTTTAATCCTCTTAACTGAGATCTGACCTGTTGGAAGTCTGTTGTTGTTTGGAAGACCCGGATTCTAAGATTCTGGTCAATATCAGTTATTGCTGTTGTGAGATTGGGTTGAGGCACGATTGGCTCGAAAATGTATTCTCTCTGGGCTCCTAGGTCCCGTAATAGTCATACGAAAGCAATAATATAGATAAAGCTGCAATAAAGTGAACTCTAAATATATGAAACGCATTTATAGCATATATGACTTCTTTTTGTATTTTCTGATGATTTATATGAATTTAAGAAAGTAGCTATTTAAAATATTTAGAATTGACAACTAAACTAATAAATTAAAAACAAACAAAATAGCCGAGTGTAGCTATTTGTCTGTGTAATTTGTATATCTATTCTAAACAATGAAATAACTAATCTATTTGCAAGATTCTTGATCCTACCTCAGAAGTGAGGAATGAATCATAGTTTCTCAGAAACTATCAATCCCCATAGCTTCCCTGGCAATATCGAGAATAGAATTTACTGAAATAAAGCGATTAACTACTCTATTTGATATGATTCTAACTAGAACTTTGAAAGCTAGAACCTGGATTCCGCAGAACAGTGGCGAATCCGATGGTGTGTGTGACCTTGTCCCCTCAGTATGATCTCTTCGTTCTTTGTGCTCACGTAGATCCAGAAAAGTGTGTAATGCTTGCGTAAGCAGGAATAGGTGTTGGAACAAGGGACAACCTTCAGAATGCAGACAAAATAGAACGTGGATAGGAGAGGGATAGTGCAAGAGTACAGAGCTTGGCTTATGTAATTCCTAGTGGGATCTATTGCGAATCATGCAACATAATGCGTCGAACACTGAAACTATCTGTTTGAAGAGAAAAACCTACAAACTTTAATGGCTTCCTAAGCTATTCTACTCTAATGGATTAGATAAAACAGCAACACTGTTTGCACAAGTTGGATATGTGGCTTACCAATAGCTGGACAATGCTAACCAAGCATGAAATGAACTATACTATCAATCCTAAGCAAACTAACAGACCAAACCACTGAAAAATGAGAAGACTCTAACAAGGAAATGGTGGCCATTTGCCTCAGCACAAGCTTTGCATTTATAGGAATTCAATCACCCAAAATCAAAACCAAACTAAACTCCTAAACAATAAACAAAGGAAAAACACTATTCCAGGGGACCAAAAACATAAATGCAAGCTTAAGTCGGCAAGAAAAGCTGGTGAAACGTGATATTTCACGTGAGTCACGTCAAAAGAACATTCTAGAAAATGCGCACGGGACCGCCGCGCGAGCGAGGGGCGGCGGTTACAGGACCGTCGCCCGATCGGGCGGCGGTTTCATCCAAGATCGAAAGGCCAAGGAAAGAAGAACAAAGGGGAAAATAAACGGCGCAGGGGCTAGGCGAGGCATGCGAGATGTTAACACATACTCGAGAGATTTTCGGATCACGAACATCTTGCGAGGAGACTGTATCATCATTGGGGCACTTATTACGCTGTTGCGTTACTGCAAAGACAATACCTTACAATTTTGGGTACATACAACACTCCCTATGAGTGCCATAAGAACAAATGTAGACCATTGCCAAAAATATCCATTAGGTAAAGGATTCAGCTTGCAGAGCATGAAACCATAACCATCCCTAAAAAATGAACCAAGAAACTAGCACAAATAGGCCACCGAGGGGCTAGAATGAGCAAAAAACAAAAAGACAGAAAACAAACCAACAAACTATACACTGTATAGATGATGTTCACCTTGATTATGGGGAATCAATCCAAGAAATGTTTCAAATGCCTACCATTAATGAGAATTTGAGCAATTCCCCATCCAATTCCTTGGGAAGAAGGTATGTTCACCAGATTATAATATCAATGGAGTAAGGTCCCATCTATAATGCGTAAAATTTTCCACGCTTTCCCTTATCCTCGTGCATGCTATCCCATATAAAATCAAGATCTCTAACATTGAAATATCTAGGAGTGAATTTCTTATCAAACAACTTTTTCATATTTTCTCTAAACTTTACATGCCTTTGGTGGGATGCTCTCCTTTCTTCATTAAGTTCAACAATCACGGTTAATGTGGGCATCATATGGACTTACTTCTTGATATTCCGGTTGTTGCATGAAGTGATATGATGATAATTACATATGCGGGGAAGCATATCCTAAGTCCAATAAACCAACTCGAGTGGACTCTTTCCAGTGGCTCTTTTAACAGTAATTCGGTCAGCCTAGATAGGAAACTTCAACTTCTCATCCTATTTTCTCTTGTTCAGCTCTAAGGTTCTTCTGATAATCTTCAGAAAAATTTTATTACTGGACTCAGCTTTTCCACTTCCTTGGGGATTATAATTAGAAGCATATGTCAAATTGATCCCATATTCTTTGCACATTGCAACCAAGGGTGTATCTCTAAAGCTCATGGCATTCTCAACAACAATTTTTACCGGCACCCCAAACCTGTAAATGATATGGTTTAGCATGAAGTCCATGATAATTTGGTGTGTTGCTTTTTTGGTGGGGATTTCCTCCACCGACTTGGTGAAGTAATTAGTGGCAACAAGAATCCACTTATGGCTAGCACTTGAAGGGTCTAAAATCTCACCAATGAAACCCATTCCCCATTGCTTGAATGGAGCTTCAATTGATACAAGCTACAAAGGCAGGGAATCTGAAGCTTTCAATCTTCCAAAGAAGCACTTGAAACTCTCACATCTTCTAACCAAAATATTTGTATCCTTGAAGAGAGATGGCCACCAATAACCATCCCTCAAGATCTTGTGTGTTGTGACTCTCCAAGAAATATTCCCCCACAAACTTCTCCATGAGGATCAACAATTATCTTTAGGGCTTCATCTTCTATAATGCACCTTAAGAGAACTCCCTCAGGGTTCTTCCAAGATAACCCATAATAAGTAATGACATATTTTCGGGAAGCCAAGTTAATGGCTCTTTTCTGGTTCCTATTCAAATGCTTAGGGCAAGTATAGATGCTTGAGATAAAAATTACATCTATGTACCACTCGGGAATTCATCAATTTTTCAAAACATCTAACCTACCTTCTTATACCTCATTTACCTCAATAGTTTACAAGTTTCTCTTAGCCATAAGCTTATCCAAGCCCAAACCTCTCACCAATTTCATGGTTTGGATATCCATGTCATATTCTTGCAGCTTGTTCACCCATCTCGTATCTTTTTCTTGATACCTCCATCTCGATAAGATGTCTTTGACCATGGTGTGGGGATCATATGCAACAATTTTAGAGCTCAAAATGTAAGGCTGAAAACCTTTATTGCTTTTACTAAGGAAAATTCTTATTTCTCCATAATAATGTATTTCAGCTCAGCTCCATGTAATGCCTTCTAAAAAGACAATTGGCCTCTCAGCCCCTTCATCATCTTTCTGCAACAAGACAGATGCAATAGTATTCTCAGAAGCAAAAGAAAATAGTTGGAAAGGCTTCTTATAATGTGGAGCTACTAAAACAGGGGCATGCTTTAATGCCTCCTTGATCCTATTGAAATCTTGAATGACATCCTCCTCCCATTTGATGGTCTGGTCCTTTTTTAGCATGGAATTAATTGGAATGGTCAACTCAACAAAGTTTGATATGAATCTTCTAATGAAGTTTATCTTCTTAAAGAAGGACTGAATCCCTTTCTTTGTTCTCAGAATTGGGACCTTGATGATGGCCTCCACCCTTTTTGTATCAATCATTACCCCTTCTTGTGACACAATGTGACCAAGAAATTTTTCCTTCTCTACTCCAAAATGGCACTTTTTTGGTTTGAGTGAAATGCCATATTCTCTACATCTTATCAAAATTTTCTCCAAGTGCTACAAATGATCATCTCTCTTCTGGAGAACACAGTTACATCATCTTGGTAGATAGCAATAAAATCATTGATGTAACCAGGAAAAAGCAACATCTGTTTCTCTCGAAAGGTTGCTCCAAGCATTCATCAGCCCAAAGGGCATCCTGAAATATACATAATTCCCCAAGGAGTGGTAATGGATATTTTAATTCTTTCTTATTCCTTCACCACAACTTGGTTATAACTAGAGAAACCATCCAGGGTAAAAAGTAGCTTAGAACCCGTCGAAGAGTGTAGCATGTTTTCCATGTTTTGTAATGGATAATTATCCTTCATTGATGCTCTATTCAAATTTCTTAAATCCACACACAACCTGATGTCACCATTCTTCTTCTGGTTATTACTAGGTTTGGAACCCAACAAGAATACCTTGTAGGCTAAATAATTCCTCTATCCCTAAGTTTATTCAATTCCTCTTACATTTTAAGATATAGGAGTGGATTGATTGGCCTATGCTTCAACTTGAATGGTTTTTCATAAGATTCCAAGGGAATCTCATTTTGAAACAGAACCTCTCTATATGCCTTTAGTTTAGAATAATTCCAAGCCAAGCAATCTTGATATTTCTTTAGCAATAGGACATAACATTATTTTTCCTCCTTACTAAGTTTACTTCAAACCAGATCTTCCTTGGTTTCTCCTTTGTGCCAAGGTTATTCTTCTCAATATCCCTTGAGGTTGTCATGTATCTATTAATAATGTGATCAACATTATCAAAGTGGGATTCAAGAGTAACTAGCTCTCTAGGAATGGTATTAGTCTTTAGTTGGATGATGCCTTTGCCAAACAAGGTTTCTTTACCCTCTGCTATACACACCATTGGCTCCCAATCAATATTTTGATCAACAAACTCCCCTTTTTTGTACATAAATCTTTTGACCTAAGCATCATCATCAAAATCTTTCCAATGTTGAATGTTATTAGGGACAGATGGCCTAGTTAACACCTCAACATCATATTCACAATATAGGGACACTTTACAATTATCAAACCGAGATCCCAATACTACAATTTTTTCTACAAAATAATTGAATCTCCTATCATGATGCACAATATTGAATGAATCAAACATCTCGATGAGATCCCAACATGTATGCATGTATTGTTTCATTCGTAAATTTTTTGTGGCATAAATTTTTCTGACTTGCTTTATAATTAATTCTGAATCTCCCTTGACAATGATGTCTTTAACACCAAATTTCTAAGAAATACTTAGTCCTAAAAATAGTGGCTCATACTCAGCAATGTTATTAGTGCACTCAAAGTTGAGTTTGAAGAAAAATACAAACTCTTCTTGACCGGAGAGATTAGAACAACACCAACATCATTTCGAACTTGGAGCAAGCTCCATCAAACAATACTGATCCAAGGAGAGTATGCCTATTCAAGAAATTTAGATTATTTAATTTTGTGCTCTTTTCCATTAGCAAATCCTACAAAGTTATCAACATCAACGCTTGTTTACAATACTTCATAAGATGCATAGTTGAAATCTTCAATAAGGTGTAAAATCTTCTTTTCCCCATACAACTTGACAAGTCTTCCCTTAATTGGGATGGTGGCATAGGACATATCCATTTGAACACTCCCACCAACACTTGCAGCTAATTTTCTAGACAAGAAAATACCCCACTTGGTTGGGTAGTCAACAATAACTACATCAAGCTTCAAATTCCTTCCCAGATAGGCTACAAGTTGTACCACCAGCCCTTTCACACATCCCACCACTGGAACCTCTCTGGAATCCATGGTAGTGGACTTCTCATATGTTTTTGTTACCTTGATGTTCAGTTCATTCATAACTTCCAAAGGAATAAAATTGCAAGATGCCCCCAAATCAAACATATAGTTGTGCAACAATCTACCCTTAATGATCATAGTGGGGAAGAATGGAGGCACATTTAGCTAAGAATCTACCATGAATCAAACATACAGTTGTGCTTCTAGTTCTTCAATGATTAGAGGAGTCTCCACAATATTTACATTTCTACCTAGGGCACTCTTCTCTTCTTTCAATCCAAAATACTCCAATGCCCTCTTCTTGTGCTCAGGAATCCTAAGCAACTCAACAATTGGAACTAAGATCTGTATCTGACTCAAGACTTGGGAAATATCATAAGGGACAAACTTTGGCAATGAAGCATTGGAAGGAAAGTTGATACACTCATTAGATGGCACAAGATTTTTGATAGCTTAGGCATGAGGAGGTGTATAAGTTTTTTTTGGGATAGCAAGGCCCTTGGTAGATGCATCTTTCTTAAGAGCCTCTTTAAGAATATTTTAAATCAATGGAAATTTTTTCTTGGCCTAAGGCCCTGTACCTTTCACAACCCTACTTCTTGTGTTGTGTTCATTTTCTTGAGCAAAAATAACATTCATCAATAACTACCTATCCTCCTCAGATGGGATTCCTCCATCATACTTATTTATAATTAAAGATCTTAAATATTCAAAGTCATTACTAGTAAATTCAAAATCCTATACAGTATCTACTTCTAAAGTAAGAGAGGGAGAAAGAATAGGTACCTAGTGGATGTAATACTAAAAATCAGCAGTAGTTCTAGTAGTTATCACCTCATTTGAAGTTTCCCCTTATTGTGAGCTTGTGGAGCAACCCATCATGTAGACATAATCATCATTATCATCATAATCTCCTTCTTCTTCTTTCGATCTTCCTCACATGAAGCATGGGGCATGAAACATTTGTCACACCAATCAATGGCATCTATCTCCTCCACAACAACTATGGAAGCCAAAGGATCAAGTACCATTCTATTATCTCTCACTTGGTACTATCAATTTCCAAATCCACTAGGTCCCTTGCCTCTATCATCAGATCTTTGGTAATTTGTAAACTTGTCTTAGCCTTGTTAATTGTGTTGACCTTTTGAACTTTTCCCAATCCGTTTTCGACCAAGCTAATTTGTATGATATTTCTTTGAAAACCCCTACCAATTTTTTCACAACTTCCTCCAAATCAGTAGCCTTACTTGTTTAAGGATTTTCCAAGTTAATTAATTTTACACCCTCCCTTTTTGGAGGCTTTCGATTACCTTGATGTTGTTTTCAATTTGTAAAGCCATGGTGAAGGTCGCCTCAAATTAGTAGGGTTTTTGTCCCTCAAGTAGTAAGAATCTTTTTTTATCAAATGCATCTAAATATTTGATCAAACATGATTCATCACATGGCCTTAAGCTAATAGGAAATCTCCTCAAGGTCTTGTTAAACCTTGTGTTGAAATCATGTACTAACTCATTAGGATTATTCTTGATGTTTTCAAATTTCGATAGAAGAAACCTAGGGTCAGTTCTAGCACCATACTAAAATATAAATGCATTATTCATCTATGTCCAAAAATCAATGGAATTATTTGGAAATGCTTTATACTAGTCCCTTGCATATTCTTTCAAATTATGGATAAAAAATTTGATATATACATCCTCATGTTCAATCTCAAAGGCTTTCATCATATTGATAAAAGCTTTAGATTTTGATCACCAATTATAACGTTGTTTCCTTAGAACTTTGGTAATCTATTTATTACATCCTAAGGAACTACATTTGGATAGCCAGCCATCCCTATAAAATTTATAGGACCAAAGGTGTTTACAACAAAAACAGGTCTAGGTGGGGGCAGGGCCATGATGTTATGAGGAGGTGACCTTGAGAGGAGAGAAATTGATAAGAGGTAAAGGGCCTTTGAAACACAGGATTATAAATTTCAAAATGAATATCCCCTAAAGGCGTTGTTTCTTGGAAAACCCTATCAAATTCTGAAAGGATAGGGGTAGAATGAGAAGAAAAATTTTCAAAATCAAATGAAGGCCCCTCTCCAGTTGGATAATTTAATTCCAAAAAGAGAATACCTAATTCAAAAGAACTTTAATGGAAGTCTTCAATGATAGGCCGATCACTTTCATCAATGGAGATCCCTTTTCTTGTTTTCTAATCTCCAACAACTCTCCAGGATTTTCTTCCTTCTGACTTTGTTTTTCCTAGCTCTATAAATAATGTCCTAGTAGGATCCCTAGCAAAGAAATATCTTCTTACTTCCAACTTTGCAAAGGTTAGTAACAATTCTTACTTAACAGAGGTTAAGACACTAGTACTCATCAAGAATCAGATCAACAGGGAGTCGTCCAGTAAGGATTTCCACCTTAGTTGTGAAAATGCACTAAAATATGATCTGTCAAATGTCTATCAATACTAGAAACTAGAAATGGGATGATCTGAATTTTCTTTACCCAGATCTATCAATGAAAGCTAGTGCACTAAGTGTGGAAACTTAAATAATTACATACAGAACATTAAAATTTGAATACTTTCTACATTCCTGAACATAGGATGATGATTGAAATAATATCTTAGTACTTAGAGTATACAATAAGTGTTTACTAGGGTCTGAATATGAACTGTACTCACTATGTCCTAGGCAACGATGCCAGTAGAAGGTGTTAGTGCCCAAATTGATTCTCCCTTAGAAGATGAGAAACATAACAGGTTTGGCAAGAACCTTAGAGACAATTAGAGAATGTAGTGTTTTTTTATTTAGCCGGGATGAAATGTAGCTTTCTCTTTGTCACTCGGATGTGGAGAAATGGGTAGCACCCTCAAGAGGATTTGACCTATCCTCACTACTTTATGGTTGTACCTTTCAACCAGGGTGAGAGGACCCTTTTTGTACCCTGTTGTTTATGGAGGAGATGGAGATTTCCTTCCTTGTGAAGTATTAAGAAGACCTTAAAGAAAATATGATCAATGCAAAAAAACCTAACTCTCACGAGTTTTCACTCTAGATAATGGAGATATTTTTCTCGGGCAAGGTCTAGGCCACTAAAGACAATGAAAACTAGATTGTTTCTACATATTTTGGTGGTAAAATTATGTATTTGTATACATACATGACAAATAGGGGTATTATGGGTATGATTAATTGTTTTTGAATGATTTTTGTGGAAGGTGAATTAGGATAAAGTTGATTATACCAAAAATTTGGAGGGACATTACAATAATGAGCAACTTCACAACACAAAGCTTGAGCAGTCAAGACATTCCTTCAACTAATAGGTGTGCTTCAATGGAGACCCAAATCAACACATTTTCACAAAATATTTAATAGTCCACTATGAAGGATTGAAATAGAAGACTCAATTAAACATTATAGTTTCTTATTAACCATGCCTAAGGTACACTCGAAGACTTATAGACAATAATTATCAACAAATGACAATGAATTGATTTTAAATTTGTTTATCTCATCTAAGATGAAGGATCTAATTGAAATGAAATTGCAAGTACCATTAAAATTTCACAAGGACGAGATCTGTGTGATTTCACAAAAAATCATCATAAGATTGAAATAGGAATGAACAGAACTATTCGCAGACATTCGAAAAAACCAGACACTAATTGCTCGAGTTAACATAGAATAAATCAACTTTGAATAAACTTATCAGTAGGGGAAATTTTCTAGAACAATCTCAAAACTTTTCAATGGTTGTACACTTTCAACCACCTTGACATGATCAAGTTTAACAAAAGAGAGATATACAAGTTTCTTAAACAGTCCCTCGTAAAGACAGCTCTATCAAGCTTTTTAGAAAATAAGTTTTGACCTCTAACACTCTACCATTCTAACCTTCCAACCATTTTCATGAAAAATTCATGCAATTTATAACATTTTACAACAAAGTTTTCTCCCCAAAAATCTAAAAATTGAATGCACCAGTGCTCGCCATGATCCCGATCACGATCCCCATAATATGATCTATAAAAATTTGATAGGTGCTCGTGGGGTGGATCTCTTTGAACCTCACATGCATTCAATTCATTCTTCCGGTATACCACTCTTCCCTCTACTCACCAACTAATTTTTCCCCTAATCTATCAAATCTAGTTCTTTGTGTGCTCGGGAAGGAGGAAAAGAAAACTAGATTGAGCCCAGAGGTCGATCTCATCTTAATGGAAAAATATGTCCCAGATCTTCCTCACCAAACTTAGATATAAAATTAACCCCCTTCCCTGTTTTGCGTGCAAGAAATATTAGGAAATCATGAAGACTCACATCTTTAGGAGATCTTGAGTGAAAATGGTGGAAAAAAACGGTCTGAGATACACAAGTATCGTTGATTTCTATTTTTAATTTGGACCATCCACGTGGGAGATCCATTTTAAAGTGGGCCATTGGGTTCCCTTTTTCCTTTTACAAATTTTGAGAAAATGTAAAATTATCACATTTTTCTCCACACCTCCACCCTTGAAAAATGGGCCTGGCACATGTCCTAAGGTGGGTCCCAAAGGCGTGTGGCCAAATTATGCTATTTTACCTCTGTTTTGAAAAAGGGAATTTTTTTAAGTTTTCCCGCATCTCCACCTATGAAAAATGGGCTTGACACATGTCCCAATGTGGGTCCTAGTGGAACCACACTTCCTTTTACACTTTTAACTCCTTTTCCCACAAAAGGAAATTTTTCCAATTTTCCTCCGAAGGTCCACACATCCACCGTTGACCAAAGTAGGTTATGAATTTTCTCTATCGGGCCCGTGGTTCATTTTGATGATTTCAATATTTTGAATATCAAGGGGAAAAAAATCTAAGTTGCCCCCGATGGCCCGCCTCCCTACCTCTTAACATTATCAAAGCCACCCATTATCTCCTCCTGTTGGGCTTATGAGCCATTTTGAGATTTTATTTATTTTTATGACAAGAGGTGAAAAATCCAAGTTACCTCCGATGGTGCGCTTCCCACCTTTAACTTTACCATGTGTCCTTCTACAGAGTTCGAGTAAGACCTTTTCTCTGCCACTTAAATTTTCTTTAATCAAAGTTTTACAAGGACGTGGGGTAGGTTCAAAATTTTTACCAAAGTATCCAAAAATAACAAGTTCAAAAACAAACCCTCGTGCCCCATCCAATTAGAAGAAGCCACATAAGTACCAAAAGAACCAATCAGAATTGAGCGGAGCTACGGGACAAAATTTTCCTTTTTGCCAAAAAAGAAAAAAGTGATAAGTTAAAGCATTTGCATGCCATCCCCTTATAAACCAAAAAGAAGACACGTGAGTGTTGAATGTTGAGGAATAATTTTGACAGAGAAAAGATGCGCGCTAGACCGTCAAAAACACAAAAATTCATCATTCATGCCCAGAACCCGATTTTTCACTAAGGAAGAATTTTTTGAAACAAAACCAAGTGAATCATGGTTCCAAGAATCTTTCAATGATGGATTTGGATTTTTAAAGGCATATAAATATAAATTAATCATTCTTGAGCTTCCATGGTCGGGGCAAAATGGGAAAAATGACAGAGCCCGTGGATTTTGAAGAAATTAAGGAAAAATGGTATGAGATCAAGATGAGCACCAACACCCCTTTTTGGTTTTTTGTCTCGTGTTTCTACTCCTCTTTGGTCTTTGGGACCTTCTTCTTGTTTTTCTTCTTTTTAGCGCTTCATCATTTTAATCCTTTGTTTTATATTCAGGGTTTAGGGATCCCTTTAAAACCTTTTTTACCTTATCTAATAATTTTTTTCACCCTTTCACAATCTAAGAAGGATAAATAGGTCAAAAATTAACTCCCTATACCATAGGTAGGGTTTTGGGTAAATTTAAGAGGCATGGGACAAAATTATCTTGTCCCAAAATCCTCCAAAAAGGCCTCCCAAGTAGAAATACGAATTTTGAAGTTGGGTAAGGGCACATGTAAAAATTCAACACAAAATCCAAACCACATCCACAAGATTTAAATGATCATCTACTCTCATAATTATCCAATTGTCACATCCTTATTTTAGTCAACAAAATAAATAGGATTAGCTTAATTAATACACATTTTTAATTGTTGATAAAGTGACTACAATTTCCAACAATTAAAACATAACACAAAATAAAAAAACATGCAAAATTTTAAAATAAAATAACATTACCCCTATGGCCACACATGTGAGCTCAGCCCCTATGGGAAACCTCCTAACTAGGAATGCAACCACAACACAACATAACATTACACAAGTTGTCAAATTTGGCCACGTTTCTCAACATCGAGAATCCTTCCATGGTTTATCCTCTATCCCCTTCCAATGTATATGATAAAATGTCTTGCTACACAAACAAAATAGCTCTCTCGGCCTTACGGTCGTATTAACAACATTGAGACAGTATACATATAGAAATAAATAATCATCATCCAAATTTAGCAATTCTATCATCTGACGTCATACACTTAATTTGATTTTGGCATCCATAAAAATCATAGTTCTACTCAAAGCGGATGTATGAACTCAGTTGGGGGACCTAATAAAAGAGTGACAACGAATATGGGATACTGGTTTGCTGATGTTAGTTTTAAGTTGTTCTACTGTTAGTTTCTATGTTCTGCTACTATTTGTTTGTTTTTGTTGTCTGGTTACTTTCCTTTATGTTTGTATTTACTTGTTGTTGGTCTTGTGTTGATTTGGGTTTGTGGTAGGGCTTCAATGGTATATCCCTTGGCCTTTTTGTAAGGAACTGGTAACATTTTGTATGGGGTGGGGTCCCCTCAACCCTTTTTTACCTCTAATAAAAAAAAAATAAAAATGTAATCACATAATATCAATAGTTCAAATATGCACATATTCCATCATCTACCGATCAAAATATAATACTCAAATGTCTAAGTATTAGTCCAAAAGTAATATAATCATAATGTAATAGTTTCGAAGAAGAGTGGGCACTACACAAATTTTAGAAAGAACCCTATTAAAGGGAGCCCACTAAAAAATATGATACTAAATTAAAAAAATATCAAACCAGAGTATTCGATAACAATATTATTTTTCCCCATTCCAAGATTCTTTAACCGAGCCAATAGGAAAAATCAAATTCCTATTCTCAAGGAAGATTGTCTCCCTTTGAATTTTTACATGTTTACCCTGGAATTTAACCTAGGCCTACACATTAAAACTTAAAGAAACATAGGAAAATATTTCATACAATATTTAACCCTTACCAGGTTTTTCACACAAATATTCACGGGAGGTAATATTCTTCCCAAATTTTCACTTGTGCATCCACATAAATTCTTCACAAAAAACTTAGGTTGCACAAAAAAATTAGAAAGAAGAGGTCTTAACCATTTTGAATACCCTTTCAAAATGATTGAATAAACCCATAAAAATTAAATAGATTAAATACTATACCTCAGATCTAACCTATTTAATTTTACCCCAAGCTCTGGTACCATGTTAGAAATTGAGGATTCAACTAGTATGGATTTAATCAACATTCATATTAACATTTAAACATTAATACATTATGCCATATAATAAAATAAACATTACATAATGAAACAAGTAAATACATACCAAAGATAAATACACATGTGACACAATATGTATAGTGGAAAACCCCAATAGGGTAAAAACCACTTCAAATAACCTTTTATTATCAGAGAACCAAACTTACATCCAATAACTTTCACCTCCTCCTTTCAACCCTAATCACAAGGGTAAATAATTTTCACCTTTGATATATTTTTATGAACATATAATATGAGGACATTAATTTATTTTTTATACAAGGTGATCCTGTATGTCTCTTGACCCACCTTTTCAACCTAAAAGTTTCATAGATACACCTAGGTTTATAATCTTTAATATTAGAAATATAATCATTTCATGATATTAAATATTTAACCTAAAGTATATACCTAGTTTAACATTTTTAATAATAGAAATAGAAATAGAAATATTACAAAATATTAATAGATATAAAAGTAATGGACCCATTTAATTAAGGGGTGTCCATCCTACATAATCATTTGGTTCCAAAAGAGATTGTGGCCTTGTTGCATTGAGAGATTTTATTAAGGGCGGGGGGCAAGGGGGCCAACGCACCTGTACATCAAAATGGTGTGGGTCGGCCATGCTACCCACCCCTCCATTTTAAAAAACATACCAGGGGGTAGGGAAAGGGGTTCGCAGCCCCCCCAATATATATATATATATATATATATATATATATATATATATTATATTTATATTTATAAAAATTTCAACAATTAAAATGCAATCGGTTAGATCCATGAAAATGATTTTTTAGTCTAAACAATGTAGTCATATCCAAATTAAATTCTTCATATCCCAATCTTATTCAAACTACATTTGTAGGAAAAGAACCATATTTTCAATATGAAGATAATATATTTGACTTGATTATAAATGTATCTGAAAATATTTTCAAGTGTATATACTTTGCACAATATCGTGCGGTAGAGTAAACTTAAAGTCTAAAATTTTCACTATAGGAAACTAAATAAATTCCACAAAACAAATTTACAATGAACTAAAATACTTTTGAATATTCCAATTAATTTGAGATCCAGATTCCAATTTAAATCAATTTTAGTTTCTAATAAAAATACTTACAGAAGGAAACTTCCTACAAATTTACAAATAGTGAAAAATGAATAGAGGAGAAAATACCTCTTAAGTTGGTTGACCTATGCATTTTATTTGTTGAAACAAGTGGTTTCGAAATAAAATGGAACCAATCGAAACCTAGAGCACAAGTTATGAGCTTTTAAAGTTCCTACTAATTTTACCGCATCAACTAGCATTTTTGAAAACTAATTTAAATTTTTGTTTGAAGAAAGATGTTAGTTTTTATTGTTTTTCTAAATATCACAATTTTGAAACACTTTTCAAATTTGAAAAAAATCCAAATATTACAATTTTGTAAAATTACAATTTAACAAAGGTTGCTATTTATAAAAGTTGCATTTTGAAATTTTTTAATTAAATTTATAATCTTGGAAAAGTTACATTTTTTAAAATATGAAAATGTTGAGAAGTTACAATTGAAAAAAACTAAATTTTTTAAAATGTTACAATTCTAAAAATGTTCAATTTTTTAAAAACTAAAAGCTGTAACACCCAAACCAAAAACATGCCACGTTAACCTACAAGTCCTATGCCAAACCACTAAAAATCACTAAACAGCTTTTTTTTGTTACATTAGTCCATGCTTAATATTTTAATCCATGAAGCATTAAGGCTCAACTAATCTTTTTCCTTTTTTATTTTAATATAAATTATTTTAGTTAATTTCACTTACTTATTACTAATTTTAATCTAATCTTCAAGTGTAACTTATACTAGTTCATTTCAACCTTAGTTAAATTTTAAATTGATTAATTAATTAATTCACAAAATAATTTCAATTAAATCCTTAGAATAATCTCATTAAATTCACATAGTCACCTTCTTAAGAAAACCATTTAACATAATTCCCTAAACAATATTTATATAATCTCCTAACAATTAATTCCTACTTAACCCGCTTTTATTATTATTATTATTTTATATTAAATGACACACACTCATCCCATAAATTTTAATTCCCCAACACATACCCCACACACACTTTAAAAATAAAAAAATATTAATTAAAATTAATATTCTAACATGCTTTATTTCCCACACCCGTACACAACCCATTAGGTTTCCATGTATTAGTTTGTTTAATTTATCACTTACATTTTCTAAAGTTTCTCACATCTCCACTTAAATGATGAGGATTAAATCACATATGTTGGATGGATTTAATCCTCTCCATTGATCCTAGGGCTCTCTTTATTTTCCCTAAACATCCTTATGGCCTTCTATTTTACTCTTCCTAACCCTAATGTGTCTCCATTTGCACAGGTGAGGCTATAGGGAGCAAGGATTGAGGCAAGAGAATGAGGCAAGAAACTAATATCTACAAAGGTATTTTGAGGGTTTTTTCTCTCTTTTTCAAAACATGATGTAGATTTTTTATTTATTTATTTTTTTCTTTTGATCACCGGCATCCAAATCCTTTACTGTTTATGCTTATTTTTATCCCACATCTATCAAATAATTATATATGTACATATATACACATTTTTGTGTATATATGCACATACATATTCTTGTTATAGGTTATTGGTTTATCGAGATAGAGAAAATCTCGGGTGTGTTTGTGTGTGTATATATATATATGTATGTATATACATATATATGTATATACATATATACATACATATATATACATGTATATATATATATATATATTGTGTTTTTATATAAATAATGATTATTTAAAAAGGAAGGCCGAAAGGCCTCTGCGCAGGTATAGATTGCGGCCTTTCCACATTAAGATATTTTATTATGGTTTGGGAGGGGCAATAGGGATGACCCACCCCTCTACATTAAAATGGGTGGGTCTCCCATGTCATCCACCCCCTCCATTTTTAAAAATATAATAGGGGCACGTAAGGGGATATGCATCCCTCCCAATATTATATAATTTTTTAAAGAAAAAGTTCAACAATTAAAATGCAATTGGTTGGATATATGAAAAATATATATTTTTGTACAAACAATGTAGTCATATCAAGATTAAATTCTTCATATCCCGATCTATTTCAAACTACATTTGCGGAAAAGAACCTTTTATCCATTTTTTCCCCTCAGGAAAAATGGACAAACACTACCTTACACATAGAGAAAATGGAGAGGTTGGTTAAGTCATGCATGCTCACGTTTCAATTCCAAAAAATTAGATTGCACGTAGGATCGAAAATCGAAATGCAAGGTTGAAAAGTTAATGGCCAAGGGAACATCGAAGGAGATCAGAGCTCAACTGAAAGAATGGAGAAAGGCTCGAAGTTTTTGAATTTTGCATTTTTGAAATTTCAAACTTTCGGGTTCGGATTTTCAAAGATGCATAATTCAGAGTTTTGGAGTCTTCGGCCTAAAAATAGGAAAAGTGACCAAAAATCTCTTAAATCTTGAAAGTATGAAGCCTAAAAGGGTTCAAATTTTGGAAGTCAATACGGAGTTTTAGGGTTAACGCATAGGAATTTCAGACTTTTGGGTTTCGGGGTTTGAGTTTTAGAAATCTCTAGGGATTTAAGATATGAATAGTGAAAAGGTATGAAAAGGAAAAATGTCTAAAAGTTCAAAATTATGAAATTTTAGACTTTCGGGTTTTAGAGTTTCAGAACCTCGAGGTGATTTGGTAGATGAAAAAAGTTTCAATCTCTAAAATGGAAATGTTTGATAGTCCAAATTTCAGGCTCCGAAAAAGGAAGATCAACACTTCACATTTTTGTAAAATGATACCCCGACCTTCAGATGGCCATAACCTTTGACTGGGAGCTCAAATTTGCACAAGAAAGGATTTCAAAGTTAAGAAATATATTTTACCATTTTAGAGGGTGTCCTAAGTTCCCACCTACCACAATAATGAAGGTATGGGCTTCTTTTCTTGCCCAACAAGAAATAGTACATGGAGGCATGGGTTTTTCATGGCACCCATCATTGTTGCAGGTGAATTCAATGTATTTTAGGGTGGTTGGAGCAAGAATTTGAATTCTTCTCTCTTCCTTCTCTCATTCTTCCTATATATTGTAAGGAGGGGAATTTTTTAAAGGTTGGACATTTTGGTTTTACACCCTCCCTTCTTCTCTGTCTGTAAGTGATCTTGTGGAGTTCAAACCTCCCATCAAAACTTTAATACAAGTTTATGCCTCTTGGCCATTATAATGGACTGTATCAAATTTGTGGAGTAATAAAATAAGTCGTGGATGATTTCAACCATCTCTTGTATTAATTTCATCTTCTTGATCTTTCATTATAGTCCTGGTTATCTCAGTGCATAGTGGTTGTGTTACATTTTTAATGTTTTGTGTTTAATGGAAAAGTGGTGTTCAACATTCCTTTAGTGCATCACCTCTATTAGATTAGGTTTAATTTTCTTGCATCTTCTTAACCCTATCTCCTTGGAAAGATAGAGTATATTTTAGAGTAGATCCTCTACAATTTGAATGTGTACATCGAACAAAGGAATAGGAACCGACCTTCATCCAAAGAGCTTTCCCAATTCCAAAGTCCCACACTTTGGGAAAAGCTCCATGTTATGCAATCACACTGAGAGTTTCAACCCATCGAATTGCAAACATTCAAGGGTGTTGTGATTATGCATAAATAGAACCATATTTCCAACACGAAGAGAATGTATTTGATTTTATTACAGATGTATGTGAATGCATGTACACATATGTGTATTGCGTAATACACATATATGTATACTTCCTCATTTCAATGGTTTAAGTGTATATACTTTTCACAATAACCTACATGTACAATAAAATTAAATTCTAAAATTTTCACTTTTGTAAACTAAATAAATTTCACAAAACAAATTTAAAATGAACTAAAGTACTTTTAAATATTTCAATTAATTTGAGCTCCAGATTGTAATTTAAATAAATTTCATATTTCAAATATAATAACTACAGAAGGAAACTTCCTACAAATTTACAAATAGTAATAATGAATATAGGACAAATTCCTCTTAAGTTGGTTAAGCAGTGTGTTCATCTTGTTGAAATAGGTGGTTTATAAAAAAAAGGACCCAATCGGACACCAGGAGCATAAGTTATGACCTTTTCAAGTTCTTGCTAATTTTAGCGCATCGCTTGTATTTTTAAAAATAATTATTTTGAATTTTTTTTGAAGAAAGATGTTATTTTTTATTATTTTTTTGAATTTTTATAAAATTTTTTTTTTTACAAGATAAAATTTTCTAAATATCATAATTTGGAAACAAGTTTTAAATTTGAAAAAATATACAAATATTACAATTTTGTAAAATTACAATTTAACAAAGGTTTCTATTTAGAAAAGTTTAACTTTGACAAATTTGAATAATTTTGTAATTTTGAAAAAGTTACATTTTTAAAAATATCAAAATATTGAGAACTTACAGATTCTAAAAATTTGAATATCGAAAAATGTTACAATTTTGAAAATGTTCAAATTTTTAAAAACTAAAACTGTAATGCCCACAATTAAAACACGCCACATCAACTTACAAATTCTAAACCAAAACACTAAAAAACATGGCCAACATGTTTATTTTGTTTAATTAGTCCACGTTTAATATTTTAAACCCCGAAACATTAAGGCTCAACTAATCTTTTCCTTTTTATTTTAATATAATTTATTTTTGTTAATTTCACTTACTTATCACTAATTTTAATCGTATATACAAGTGTAACTTATAATAGTTCACTTCACCCTTAGTTAAATTTTAAAGTAATTAATTACTAAATTCACAACATAATTTCGATCAAATCCTTGGAATAATCTAATTAAATTCATGCAAATCACCTTTTTTAGGACATCATTTAACTTAATTCCCTAAACCATATTTAAATAATCCCTTAACAAATAATTCCTACATAACCCCCTTTTATTATTATTATTATTATTTTAATTTAAATTGAGACACCCATCCCTAAATTTTATTTCACCAACACATTCCCCATGCACACTTTAAAAATAAAAACTTTTAATTAAAATTAATATTTTAACATGCTTTATTTCCCACACCCATCCACAACCCATTAGGTTTCCATGTATTTGTTTTTTTAATTTATCACTTACATTTTCTAAAGTTTTCCACATCTCCACTTAAAGGATGAGGATTAAATCTCATATGTTAGATGGATTTAATCCTCTCCATCGATCCTAAGGATCTGTTTATTTCCCCTAAACATCCTTATTTGCTTCTGTTTTACTCTTCCTAAATCTAATGTGCCTCTATTTTCATAGGTGAGGCTACATGGAAAAAGGATGCGGGAAAGAGGATGAGGCAAGCAATTATGTTTGTCATGGAAGATATGCAAAGGAATTTTGATGGTTTTCTCTCTCTTTTTCAAAACACGATGTAGATTTTTTATTTATTTGTTGAAGCTCTCATGGGCTAATGTTATTGATGCGAGAACATAACTTGCGAAGACGATAAATTTTGATCCGATTGTTGTATCGTCTTGAAATTTTACATTCGGTAGATATACATTATTTCTATATAAGGTTTTAAAAAATTGCACGTTTTTGGCCAATGTGGCACATTTTCGGGCCTGGATTTCTTCATCTATTGCCCTAAAATTGGCTTGAACATTTTTTTCGTTTTTGTCTTGATCTTAGAACTTAAAAACTTTTTTTTTGTGCTTGTTAGAAAAATTCAAATTTTCATGTGAGTGTTAATTTATGAAGTAATAATTTTCACACAAAATTTGGGGCTGATCTAAGTTGTTTTTCTAGTAGGTAATTCTTGGCATTTTAGGTATTTTTGGCAATTTAGGTTTTTTTAACATTTTAGGGTTTTAAGAGTAGACATGGAATAAAAGGTAGATTATAATGATGTAAAAGATTAGTGTGGATTCCATAATGAGAAGAAATATATTTGTAAACTCATGGTTTTTATTTGTAAAGTTCTTTATGTGTGTTTTTATTTCTTTCAACCTCTTTTATTTGGATTCACATCAGTTATGTTAATTTTTCTTCCATATATATTCAAATAATTATATATGCACATACATATTATTATTTAAAGTTCTTGGTTTATCAAAGTTGAGAAAATATTAATTATAAGAGTATATATATATTAGTGTTTTTAGAAAAGTATTGATTTCTTTTGTGAAAGGAAGGTCGAAAGGCTGCACACATGGTTGAGATCATTGAATTTCCTCATTGAGATATTTTATTAAGGTTTGGGGGAGGCGCAGGCCGACCCACCCCTCTACATTAAAATGGGGTAGGTAGGCCATGCCACCCACCACCTCCATTTAAAAAAACATACTTGGGGCAAGGAAGGTGTTATGCATCCCTCCTAATATTATATATAAAAAATTAAATAAAAATTTCAACAATTAAAATGTAATCGGTTAGATCTATGATTTTTTTGTATAAACACTATAGTCATATCTAGATTAAATTCTTCATATCCCAATTTGATTCAAACTAGATTTTCTGCAAAAGAACCATATTTTAAACATGAAGAGGATGTATTTTTAACGCGCATAAAAATTCAGCATTCTAAAACCACATTAATCATCATATAATTATCTTGAAATTTGTGGGTTTTCTTTTTAAAAAACAGTTGCAGTAAGGTGCCAACCGTAATACATTTAATTAATTCCTACCAAAAATTACTACACTACAAAGGATAGACCAGGTCTAGGTTAAATAATTAAATATTCTTAATTCATTTCTAAGGTCAAATTAATTACAATCTACTAGGAAGGTTCCATAAATTAATTTACTTGGTTAAATGTTTTTCCCCTCTTAGATTAACCTTCAAACCCATATTTATTAAACCCTTATCCTTAGTTACCTTAGTTCTCTTAAATTATTTTCCTTAAATTCCATTTAAATAATTACTAAAACATACTAGGAACTAAATAAATAACTTAACATATAAGGGTATTAAATGGCCCCATTCACCCATTTACACATACCTTTAAATTATCTAAAAACCCATAATATTTATTCTTACCTAAAAATTGTAGGGTTGATTCTCAACCCTTGGATCAAATCAATTATGGCCACTAGATCTTAGGGTTCCATACTAAATCCTTATGAAATCTTATTAAAACTTTTTTTTTCCCTAGCCTCCTCATTTGGTCTCTTTTCTTTTGTTTAATTTGTAGGTTGGAGAAATGGAAGCCATGGGAGAAAGGAAGGAAGAACCATGGAGGAATTCAAAAAATCAAGCTTAGTTTAGTTTGGATTATGGATTTATTATTGCAATGTCTTTCATTTGAAGATTGTAGAGGTTTCCACTCCAAATATGGAGTTGTTATATAGATAATTCCATTTTTTTGTCTTCTATTTGGGTAAAAACCCTACTTAATTTTTAATCTATGAGATTGAATGCCTTTGAATACCCATTTAAATATTTACAAGTTTAGAAAAATGAATTTATGCCCTTATGGCTTGCTAGTGATTTCCTCTACAAATTTGTAGGCTTAAATTTTTAGTAGAACAAGTTTTAAATTTCCCAGGTGCATATTTATATTTTTTTCGTCGTGATGAAATCCTTTGTCTAAATCGAGCTCGTGGTCCTGGGACCTCCACCCTACCAAGGTGACAATTCATGAAGCACCTCCTTTCCTAGGTAGTGGTTTAAAGAATGTCCTTTGTGCGCGAGGTGATCTTGTTCTTTGAAAATAGAACCATCAATTCCGTAATTTTTCCAAAAACAAGTTTTACAAGGGTGCCTTATAGTTTATCCATAGCTTGAATTTATGTTCCTAAAGTCTCAGTTGAAAGGTTATACCATTTATTCATTTCATGCTTAAAATTACTAAATTTAAATATTTTCTATTTCTATAGTGACAAGAAAACAACTACAAGATCATTTTTATTTTCATCCAAAAAAATTTCTTTCAAGTTCCAAAGTAGAAATGAAGCTTAATCTATTCCTAGTATTTTTGTTTCCTTTCCACAACAAAATGCAATTTTCCAACAAAATAACTCATTATAATTCATTGCATCTTCCCATTTATACTACAACCATCTACTCAAGGAAAGCACAAACAACTATTATACATTTAAGATTTACTAAGAATACTTTCTCAATGATTTACAACTTACTAGTTTTCCTTTCATTTTACAACAATGCATCTTCAACAAATAATAATGAAATTTATTTTTCTTTGAGCATAGCTCATTTCTTTCAATGCAAAGAGCCTTCTTTTCCACAATACATTACAACTTAATAACAAAATATAAAATACAAATTTTATTTTGAATAAAATGCTACTAGTCTTCCACCTTAAGTGGGGATTACAAGAAAGGTTCTCTCACAAGGAAGGATTTCTTAGTCTTCTACAAGTGCTCCAAGTGATAATTATTCCACAAGATCTCCACCATTTATTCACTTTAATCATAAAAACAAAAATGGGGGAGAGGAAACACTCTCCACCCAACAAATAATCCAATGAGGAGAAGAATTTATCCTCCTCATTGGCCCCCAAGCCCCAACCAAAATATAATAGAGGATGGATCCAACTCATGGAAAATATCACTAAGCTTCCATATCACAATACGAAATTTCAAAACTATTTAAAAACACATTCAACACAAGATACACTGTGACAAACATGAAACTATCAAAATACGTAAGGCTTGAAAAGTTAAAGCCGATGGAGAAAGGATCTATGGGGAGATTACTTATGCCTCCCAATGGGATTAGGTTCCCACCATAAAACCCTCCAAAAATACATCTCAAAACCTTACACAACTCTTATGCCTCCCAAATTCTCTTATTCCTCCCTAAAATCTCTTATGTCTCCCTAAAAAGAACCAAGTAAGAAATGCACGCATTTTTTTATCCAAGGTGTGGCAGCCAACCCAACTCCCTCCAAAAACATGAAATAAAATCTTATGCCTCCATAAATATAAAAGTCCCCATAGCCTTCTCCTACACCATACTTAGGCATTCTACCCAAGAACCCAACAAGTATACCGAAAAATTCAATAACATACAAATATACACATATAAGAGAAAAAAATAAAACAAGGGTGTAGTTCCTAAATTTCCATGGTAGAACTTTATTAGTGGATCACCATCCAAGATCCTTGAAGCTCAATCCAACTAAAACTAGCTCCAAAACTTCAACAAGCACTCCAAAACTCTCCAACTCAAAAAATACAAGAGCATAAATGAAATGAAGTAACCCCCAAACAAACAAATAAATTTGCATATATAGAAAAAGGGAAGAGGGAGGGTGAGGTGATTCAATGTAGGATTCCACATAACTTATCGTCAACCCCAATGCACAATAAATTGGTGGTTGAGAGGAATTACAAGCCTCTTACACACACAATCAAAACCCACACCACCTAAGGACATAATTTAAAACCCATGTAAGGAAAGTCCAAATAATTTCACTTTTTTTCTTACAAAACACATAATGGGGTATTTTTTACCCCCAATCCATAGGTAGGTTTAGTATATGAAATTAATAGTTGTGGGACAAGCTTATCTTGTCCCACAAGCCTCAAAAATGGCCCAAATCTAAAATTTCAAAGCAAGGTAGAGTGTACAACACTCAAAGTCACTTACACTCAATAAAAATCACAAAATCCAAATGACCAAACTATTTCAACATTTTCTTTACCTTTTTGAAATGACGAAATAGATAAGGGTAAGGGCCAAGGAGGAATACCTATTAAATATTGGTGGTCGATGGTTGTTACGTGCGTTATCACTTATAGATACATAACTATACCCAAATTGATTCTCCTTAGAATCGACCATCATCATAGGTTTGGCAATGACGCTTAGAGACAAGAAGAGCATGTAGTGTGTCGTTTTGTAGATGGGGATGAAATGCAACTTTCTTTTGTCACTCGGATGTGGAGAAATGGGCGCACCTCAAGAGGATTTGACCTATCCTCACTACTTTATGGTTGTTCTTTTCAACTAGGGTGAGAGGACCCTTTTTGTAGCCTGTTGTTTGTGGAGGAGATGGAGATATCCTTCCTTGTGAAATTATTAAGAAGACCTTGAAGAAAATATGATCAATGCAAAAAAACCTAACTCTCATAAGTTGTCACTCTAGATAATGGAGATATTTTCTAAGAAAGGTTTAGGACACTAAAGAAAATGAAAACCTGATTTTTTGCATGTTTTGGTAGTAAAATTATGCATTTGTATACACACATGACAAACAGGGGTAGTATGGGTATGATTGGTTGTTTTTAAATGAATTTTTGGTGGGAGGTGAAGCAGAATAAAGTTGATTATACCAGACCCTTGAGAAATTTTACAAAAATGGAGAGCTTGAACAATAGAATGCTTTGGGATAGCTAGGATGTTCCTTTAACCAGAATATGTGCTTCAATGGAGGCCCAGATCAACACTTTCACACAAACTTTAAAGGATCCAAAATGAAGGCTCAAATTGGAAAACTTACCAAAAAATTATAATCTTTGTTTCATCATCACCTAAGATACCCTCAAAGGCTAAAAAATAATCTTATAGTCATGATAGGAGTCAATGCGATTTTAAATTTGTTTATTTCATCATCAAATGAAAGACTCTTCTGATAAATGAAATTACAAATTCCACCAAACTATCACAAGGATAAGATCTTGTGTGATTCACAAAGATTTCAATGTAAGATTGCAATGGGAACAAGAAAACTACTTTCTGACATTCAGAAATGAAGAAAACATAAATTTTTCCCAAAAATAACACAGGTTAACTCAAGTTTGATTAAATTTTGTCTACAGGGGAAAGTTTCTTGAACAATTTTAGAGCTTGTCAATGGTTGTACACTTGTAACCACCTTGACATGATCAAATTTAAACAAAAGGAGATAAACATGTTTCTTCAGAAGATTTCTCAGAAGGACGGGTTTTTATCAAGTTTCTCTCTTAGAAAAATCAGTCCTGATCTCTAACACTCCAACATTCCAACCTCCAACCATTTAAACAAAAAATTCATGAAATTTATAATATTTTACAATAGAGTTTTCCCCCAAAAATCCAAACATTGAGTGCACTAGTGCTCGCCATGATCCGATCGCGATTCCCAGAATCAGATCTATAAAAATTTGTTAAGTGCTCAGGGGGTGGATCTCTTCGAACATCTCCCACATTCAACTTCCTTCTTCTGGTAGATCACTCTTCCCTCTACTCACCAACCACTTCTGCCCCTAATCTATCAAATCTAGTTCTTTGCATGCTCGGGAAGGAAAAATGGAAGATCAGATTGAGCCTAGAGGTCAGATCTCATCTTAATGGAAAAAGACATCCCCAGATCTTCCTCACCAAACTTAGATATCAAATTAACTCCCTTCCCTATTTGGCATGTAAGAAATATCAAGAAATCATGAAGACTCGCATCTCTAGGAGCTCTGGAGTGAAAATGGCAAAAAAATAGATACAGATGCATATACTGTGCCATTGATTTCTATTTTGAATTTGGACCATCCACATGGGAGATCCATTTTAAATGGGCTGCATGGGTTCCCTTTTTCCTTTTAAAACTTTTTGGAAAAATGTAAAATTTTCACATTTTCTCCACACCTCTACCCTTGAAAAATGGGCTTGACATGTGTCCTAAGGTGGGTCCCAAAGGAACCATGACCAAATTCTTCTATTTCACCTCTTTTTTGGAAAAGGAAAATTTTCCAAGTTTTCCCCATAGCTCCGCCCTTGAAAAATGGGCTTGACACATGTCCCAATGTGGGTCCCAGTGGAACCATGCTTCCTTTTTACACTTTTAACTCCTTTTTCCCACAAAAGGAAAATTTTCCAATTTTCCTCCGAAGGTCCGCACCTCGCCATTGACTGGAGCAAAGTTTTGACTTTTCTCTATCGGGCCCATGGGTCATTTTGATGATTTTAGTCCTTTTGAATATCAAGGGCAAAAAATCCAAGTTGCCCCGATGGCCCGCCTCCCCGCCTCTTTGACATTTTCAAAGCCAACCTTGACCTCCTTCTTATCGGGCTTGTGGGCCATTTTGAGATTTTAATCCTTTTGATGACAAGAGGAAAAAATCCAAGTTTTCTCGATGGTCACTTCCCTTCCCCTTTGAATTTTCAAACTGACCATGTGTCATAATGGTGCATCTTGAGATGGTCCCCAAAAGTTGAGATCTTGAATAAAAAGCTAAGGAAATCTTGAAAGCTCGCCACGTGTCATTATGGTGCAACTTCAAAAACCTTAAGGCTTCAAAAATGATTTGGTGGGGGCATGCTTCCATTTTAGAATTTTACTCCATTTTTCCAAAAGGGAAAAACATCCAACTTACCTCGAAGGCCCGCATCTCTGCCTTTAACTTTGCCATGTGTCCTCCTGTGGGGTCAAAGTAAGACTTTTTCCTGCCTACCACTTAAATTTTCTTTAATCAAAGCCTGGTGGGGCCACGGGGTGGGTTCAAATTTTTTGCCAAAGTAGCCAAAAAGAACAAGTTGAAAAAAAAACCCACCATGCCCCATCCAATTAGAAGAAGCCATGTAAGCACCAAAAGAACCAATCAAAATTGAGCGGAGCTACGGGACCAAATTTGCCTTTTTGCCAAAAAAGAAAAAAGTGATAAGTTAAAGCATTTTCCCACCATCCCTTGACCAACCAAAAGAAGCCACGTGATAGTTGAATTCTGAGGAATAATTTTGATAGGAAAAAAATGCCCTCCAAACCATCAAAAACATAGAAATTCACCATTCATGCCTAGAACCCGATTTTTTCGCTAAGGATGAAGATTTTTTTGAAACAAAATGAAGTGAATCATGGTTCCGAGCATCTTTCGACCATGGATTTGGATTTTCAAAGGCATAAAAATATAAATTGATCATTCTCAAGCTTCCATGGTTGGGGAAAAATAGGAAAAATGGCATAGAGCCATGATTTTGAAGATTTTGAAGAAATTAGGGAAAAAAGGGAAAAATTAGAGACTTCTTCAAGGGCATGACAATGGATTTTGCAAACAATTCAAAGCATTTCGAATGGAGTAAAATATTGGAACATCCACATTGAGAGAAAAATGTTTCATAACACATGAGATCAAAGGAAAATTAGGGAAAATGGTGTGAGATCAAATGAGCACTAACATCGGCTCAGACTTCGGGGATGGGCACTCCTGCGAGTGCCACGAAAAAAAGGTAGCAAACCAAGTGCCAAAATATCCATTGGGAAAAGGAGTTCATCTTAAAAAGGCTAGCAGCAAAAACCACAACCATCCCCAAAAATGAACCAGAGAAACCAAAAAAACTAAGTCACCGAGGGCTAGAACGAACAAGAACACAAAAGAAGAAAAAAACCAACAAACTATACATTGTACAGATGATGTTCACCTTGGTTCTAGGGAATCAATCCAAGAAATGCTTCAAATGCCTACCATTAATAGGAAATTGAGCAATTCTCCATCCAAATCCTTCAAGAAGAAGGTATGCTCACCAATCCAAATATCTATGGAGTAAGGGCCCATCCATAGTGCATCAAATTTACCATGCTTTCCCTTATCTTCATGCTACTATTATCCCATAACAGCACAAGATCTCCAACATTGAAAGCTCTTGGGGTGACCTTCTTGTCGAACAACTTCTTTATTTTCTCTAAACTTTACATGCCTTTGGTGGGATGCCCTCCTTTCTTCATCAAGTTCAACAATCTAGTTAATGCGGGCATCATATGGACTTACTTCTTGATCTTCCAGTTGTTGAATGAACTGATATGAGGATAATTGCATATGTAGGGGCAAAGGGCTTGAGTTCCATATACCAACTCAAATGGACTCTTTCCAGTGGCTCTTTTAATAGTAATTTGGTCAGCCCAGACAAAAACTTCAACTGCTCACCCCATTTTCTCTTGTTCAGCTCCAAGGTTCTTCTAATAATCTTTAGCAAATTTTTATTATTGGACTCAACTTGTCCATTTCCTTGGGGATTGTAATTAGAAGCATATGTCAAATTGATCCATATTCTTTGCACATTTCCACCAAAGGTTTAGCTCTAAAGCTCATGGCATTATCAGCAACAACAATTTTGACTGGCACCCCAAACTGCTAGATGATATGGTTCAACATAAAATCCATGACAATTTGGTGTGTTTCTCTTTTGGTGGGGATTTCCTCCACCCACTTGGTGAAGTAATCAGTGGCTACAAGAATCCACTTATGGCCAGCACTTGAAGGGTCTGAAATCTCACCAATGAAATCCATTCCCCATTGCTTGAATGGGGCTTCAATTGATACAGTTGCAAAGGTAGGGAGCTGAAGCTTTCAGTCTTCTAGAGAAGTGCTGAAACTCTCACATCTTCTAACAAAAGAGTTGTATCCTTGAAGAGTTTGGCCACCAATAACCAGCCCTCAAGATCTTGTGTGTTGTGACTCTTCTAGCAAAATTCCCCCCACAAACTCCTCCATGGAGATCAACAATTATCTTGGGGCTTCATCTTCAGTAATGCACCTTAAGAGAACTCCCTCAGGGTTCTTCCAAGCTAACCCATAATCAGTAATGACATATTTCTGGGAAGCCAACTTAAGGGCTCTTTTCTAGTTCTTACTCAAATACTCAGGGTAGTATAGATGTCTGAGATAAAAAATTACATCTTTGTACCACTCAGAACTCATCAATTTTTCAAAAACATCTACCCTTCCTTCTTCTACCTCATTTACCTCAATAGTTTGCAAGTTTCTCTCAGCCATAAGCTTAGCCAAGCCCAAACCTCTCACCAACTTTGTGGTTTGGATATCCATGTCATATTCTTGCAACTTGTTCACCCATCTGCATCTTTTTCTTGAGACTTCCATCTCTGATAAGATGTCTTTGACCATGGTGTGGGGAACATAAGAAACAATTTTAGAACTCAAAATGTAAGGCCTGAAAACCTTTGTTGCTTTTACCAAGGAAAATGCTTGTTTCTCCATAATAGTGTATTTCAGCTCAGCCCCCTGTAATGCCTTACTAAAAAAGGCAATTGGCCTCTCAGCCCCTTCATCATCTTTCTACAACAAGATAGATGCAATAGTGTTCTCTGAAGAAAAAGAAAATAGTTGGAAAGGCTTCTTATAATCTAGAGCTGCTAAAACAGGGGCATGCTTTAATGCCTCCTTGATCCCATTGAAAGCTTGAATGGCATCCTCCTCCCATTTGATGGTCCTGGTCCTTCTTTAGCATGGAAGTGATTGGAATGGTCAACTCAACAAAGTTTGATATGAATCTTCTGATGAAGTTTATCTTCCCAAAGAAGGACTGAATCCCTTTCTTGGTTCTTGGAATTGGGACCTTCTTTGATGGCCTCTACCTTTCTATGGATCAATCATTACCCCTTCTTGTGACATAATGTGACCAAGCAATTTTGCCTTCTGTACTCCAAAATGGCACTTCTTTGGATTGAGTGAAATGCCATATTCTCTACATCTTATCAACATTTTCTCCAAGTGTTGCAAATGATCACTTCTCTTTCTAGAGAACATAATTACATCATCTTGGTAGACAACAATAAAATCATTGATGTAACCAGAAAAAGCAACATCCATTTCTCTTTGAAAGGTTTCTCCAGCATTCATCAACTCAAAGGGCATCTGACATATACATAAGTTCCCCCAAGGGGTGGTAAAGGATATTTTAATTCTTTTCTGATTCCTTCACCACAACTTGGTTATAACCAGAGAAACCATCTAGGGTAGAAAGTAGCTCAGAACTAGTCACTAGCTGCAACATGTTTTCCATGTTTGGTAAAGGATAATTATCCTTCATTGATGCTCTGTTCAAATTTCTAAAATCCACACACAACCTGATGTCACCATTCTTCTTTCTAACTAGTACTAGGTTTGTAACCCAAGAAGAATACCTTGTAGGCTGAATAATCCCTCCATCCCTCAGTTTCTTCAATTCCTCTTGCATTTTAAGAGATAGGAGTGGATTGATTGGCCTCTGTTTCTTACCTGAATGGTTTTGCATTAGATTCAAGGGAATCTCATGTTGAAATAGATCCTCTCTGTATGCCTTTAGTTCAGAATAAGTCCAAGCCATGCAATCTTGATATTTTTAGCAATTGGACATAAGATTATTTTTCCTCCTTGCTGAGATTGCTTCCCAACCAGATCTTCCTTGGTTTCTCCTTTGTGCCAAGTCATGCTCCTCAATATCCCTTGAGGCTGCTATGCATCTATTAATAATGCGATCAACATTATCAAAGTTGGATTCAAGAGAAACCAACCCTCTAGGAATGGTATTAGTCTTTAGTTGGATGATGCCTTTGCCAAACAAGGTTTCTTTACCCTCTGCTACACACACCATTGGCTCCCAATCAATATTTTGATCAGAAAACTCCCCTTTGTTCTATAGAAATCTTCTGACTTGAGCATCATCATCAAAAACTTGCCAATGTTTAATGTTGTCAGGTACAGATGGCCTAGTTAACACCTCAACATCATATTCACAATATGGGGACATTGTACAATTATCAAACCGAGATCCCAATACTACAAGTTTTTTTCAAATCATTGAACTTCCTATCATGATGCACAATATTGAATGAATCAAACATCTCAATGAGATCCCAAGCTGCATGCTTGTATTGTTTCATTCATTGATTTTTGTGGCATAAAGTTTTCTGACTTGCTTTATAATTAATTTTGAATCTCCTTTGACAATGATGTCTTTAACACCATATTTCCAAGAAATCCTCAGACCTAACAATAGTGCCTCATACTAAGCAATGTTATTAGTGCACTCAAAGTTGAGTTTGAAGGAAAAGACAAACTCTTCTTGACTTGGAGAGAGATAGAACAACACCAACACCATTTCAAACTTGGAGCAAGCTCCATCAAACAATAAAGTCAAGGAGAGCCTACCTATTCAAGACACATTTGCATTCTTCAATCTTGTGCTCTTTTCCATCAGCAAATCCTACAAAGTTATCAAGCATCAACACTTGTGTACAATACTTCATAAGATGCATTGTTGGGATCTTCAATAAGGTGCAACATCTTCTTTTCCCCATACAACTTGACAAGGCTTCCCTCAATTGGGATGGTGGCATAGGACATATCCATTTGAACACTCCCACCAACACTTGCAGCCCATTTTCTAGACAACAACATACCCCACTTGGTTGGGTAGTCAACAATAACTACATCAAGCTTCAAGTTCCCCTGGATAGGCTACAAGTTGTACCACCAGACCTTTCACACATCCCACCACTAGCACCTCTCTGGAATCCATGGTAGTGCACTTCCCATATGTTTTGTTACCTTGATGTTCAGTTCATTCATAACTTCCAGAGGCATAACATTGCATGATGCCCCCGAATCAAACATACAGTTGTGTAGCAATCTATCCTTAATGATCAGAGTGGTGAAGAATGGATCCACATTTAGCTGAGAATCTACCAAGGATGTCCCCAAATAAACCTCAGGTGGTTCATCTAGCTCTTCTGATGTTGGTGGTGCTTCTAGTTCTTTAATGATTGGAGGAGTCTCCACAATATTTACATTTCTACCTAGGGGCACTCTTCTCTTCTTTCAATCCAAAATACTCCAATGCCCTCTTCTTGTGCTAGGAATCCTAAGCAACTCAACAATTGGAACTGAGATCTTGATCTGACTCAAGACTTGGGAAATATCATAAGGGATAGACTTTGGCAAGGCAACATTGGAAGGAAGGTTGACACACTCATTAGATGGCACATGATTTTTGATAGCTTGGGCATGAGGAGGGGTATGAGTTTTGTTTGGGACAACAAGGCCCTTGGCTAGATGCATCTTTCTTAGGAGCCTCTTTAGGAATATTTGAAAGAAATGGAGTTTTTGGCTTATCCTGAGGCCCTATCCCTTTGAAACCCTACTTCTTGTGTTATATTCCTTCTCTTGAGAAACAAACAACATTCATCAACAACTTCCTGTCCTCCTCAGATGGGATTCCTCCATCATACTTCTTTATCATTAAAGCTCTTAAATATTCAAAGTCATTATTGGGAAATTCAAAAGCTTGTATAATATCTACTTCTAAAGTATGAGAGGGAGGAAGAATAGGTACCGGTGGATGCAATCCCAAAAATCAACATACAGTTCTAGCACTTATTACCTTAGTTGAAGTTTCCCCTTGTTGTGAGCTTCATGGAAAACCCATCATGCAAAACATCATCATCATTATCATCATCACTTCTTCTTCTTCTTGTTGATCTTCCTCACATGGAGCATGGGGCATGAAACATCTATCACACCAATCAATGACATATGTCTCCTCCACAACAAACAACTCTAGAAGCCAAAGGATCAGGTACCATTCTATTTTCCCTGGCCTGGGACTGTTTATTTCCAAATCCAATAGGTCCCTTGCCTCTATCATCAGATCTTTGATCATTTCTATGATGATTTGTAAACCTGTCTTGGCCTTGTTGCTTGTGTTGACCTTGTGAACTCTTCAATTCCTTTTTCTACCCTGGGCTAATTTATGATATTTCTTTGACAGCCCCTACCAAAGTTTTCACAACTTCCTCCAAATCAGCAACCTTACTTGTTTGAGGATTTTTCAGGTTAATTAGTTTTACACCCTCCCTTTTTGGAGGCTTTCAATTGCCTTGATGTTGTTCTCTATTTGCAGAGCCATGGTGAAGGCCTACCTCAAATTAGTAGGGTTTTTGTCCCTCAAGTAGTAAGCAACCTTTTTATCAAATGCATCTGAATATTTGATCAAACATGATTCATCACATGGCCTTAAGCTAATAGGAAATCTCCTCAAGGTCTTGTTAAACCTTGTGTTGAAATCATGTACTGACTCATTAGGATTCTTCTTGATGTTTTCAAATTTTGATAGAAGAAACCTAGGGTCAGTTCTATCACCATACTACAATCTAAATGCATTGTTCATCTCTTTCAAGAATCAATGGAATTATCTGGAAAAGCTTTATACCAGTCCCTTGCATCCTCTTCCAAAGTATGGATAAACAATTTGATATATACATCTTCATGTTCAATCTCAAAGTCTTCCATCATATTGATAAAAATATTTAGATGTTGATCACCAGTTATAGCGTTGTTTCCTTGGAACTTTGGTAATCTATTTCTTACATCTGGGAACTGCATTTGGATAACTAGCCATCCTGTAAAATTTATAGGACCAAAGGTGTTTACAACAAATGGAGGTCTAGGTGGGGGCTGGGCCATGTTGTTTTGAGGAGGTGACCCTGGAGGGAGACAAATTGATAAGGGGTAGAGGGTCTTTGAAACACAGGAGTATAACTTTCAAAATGGATATCCCCTAAAGGCCTTGTTTCTTGGAAAACCCTATCAACTTTTGAAAAGATAGGGAAGAATGAGAAGAAAATTTTCAAAATCAAATGAAGGCCCCTCTCCAGTTGGAGAATTCAATTCCACAAAGAGGCTACCTAATTCAGAAGCACTTGAATGGAAGTCTTCAATGATAGGCTGATCACTTTCATCAATGGAGATCCCTTTTCTTGTCTACTGATCTCCAACAACTCTCCAGGATTTTCTTCCTTCTGATTTTTTTTTCCTAGCTCTGGAAATAATGTCTAGCAAGGATCCCTAGCAAAGAAAGATCTTCTTCCTTCCAGCTTTGCAAATATTAGTAACAAATCTCACTTGACAGAGGTTAAGACACTGGTACTCATCAAGAATCAGATCAACAAGGAGTCGCCACTAAGGATTTCCACCTTAGTTGTGCAAATGCACTAAAATATGATCTGTCAAATGTCTATCAATACTAGAAACTAGAAATGGGATGATATGACTTTTCTTTACCCAGATTTATCAATGAAAGCTAGTGCACTAGGTGTGGAAACTGAAATAATTACACACAACACTTGTAACTTTGAAATACTTCTTACAAGCCCGAACACAAGATGATGTTTGAAAAAATTATTAGCAATTTGAGCATATAAGAAGTGTTTAGGGTCAGTGCGAATATGAACTATATACCACTATGTCCTTATAGAAATGGTGTCGTAAGGTGTTGGTACCCAAATTGATTCTCCCTCAGAAGCTGAGCAACATCACAGGTTTGGCAGGAAGCTTAGAGACAAAGCAAGAGCATGTAGTGTGTCGTTTTGTAGCCAGGGATGAAATGCAGCTTGCTCTTTATCACTCAGATGTGGAGAAATGGGTAGCACCCTCAAGAGGATTTGACCTATCCTCACTACTTTATGGTTGTGCCTTTCAACCAGGGTGAGAGGACCCTTTTTGTAGCCTATTGTTTGTGGAGGAGATGGAGATATCCTTCCTTGTGAAATTATTAAGAAGACCTTGAAGAAAATATGATCAATGCAACAAAACCTAACTCTCACGAGTTGTCACTCTAGATAATGGAGATATTTTCTAAGCAAGGTTCAGGCCACTAAAGACAATGAAAACTTGATTGTTTCTACATGTTTTGGTAGTAAAAATTATGCATTTGTATACACACATGACAAAAAAGGGGTAGTATGGGTATGATTGGTTGTTTAAATGAATTTTGGTGGGAGGTGAAGTAGGATAAAGTTGATTCACTATACCCTTGAGAAATTTTACAAAAATGGAGAGCTTGAACAACAAAATGCTTTGGGATAGCTAGGATGTTCCTTTAACCAAAATATGTGCTTCAATGGAGGCCCAGATCAGCACTTTTCACACAAACTTCAAGGATCCAAAATGAAGGCTCAAATTGGAAAACTTAACTAAACATTATCAACCTCTGTTTCATCATGCCTAAGATACCCTCAAAGGCTAAAAAACAATCTTATAGTCATCATTAGGAGTCATAGTGATTTTAAATTTGTTTATTTCATTATCAAATGAAAGCTCTTCTTGATAAATGAAATTGTAAATGCCACCAAACTATCACAAGGATAAGATCTTGTGTGATTCACAAAGATTTCAATGTAAGATTGCAATAGGAACAAGAAAACTACTTGTAGACATTTAAGAATGAAGCAAACACAAATTTTGCCCAAAAATAACACAAGATTAACTCAAGTTTGATTAAATTTATAGTAGGGGAAAGTTTCTAGAACAATCTCAGAGCTTTTCAATGGTTGTACACTTGCAACCACCTTGACATGATCAAATTTAACACAAAAGGAGATAAATAGGTTTCTTAGATGATTTCTCAGAAGGATGAGTTCTATCAAGTTTCTCTCTTAGAAAAATCATTCCCGACCTCTAACACTCCAACATTCCAACCTCCAACAATTTTCACTACAAATTCATGTAATTTATAACATTTTACTAGCAAAGTTTTCCCCCTAAAAATCCAAACATTGAGTGCACTAGTGCTCACCATGATCCGATCACGATTCCCAGAATCAGATCTGTAAAAATTTGTCAGGTGCTCGGGGTGGATCTCTTTGAACATATCCCACATTCAACTCCTCTTTGGTAGATCACTTTTCCCTCTCTACTCACCACTTCCACCCCTAATCTATCAAATTTGGTTCTTTGCGTGCTGGGAAGGAAAAATGGAAAATCAGATCAAGCCCAGAGGTTAGATCTCATCTTAATGGAAAAAACATGTCCCCAGATCTTCCTCACCAAACTTAGATATCAAATTAACTCCCCTTCCCTGTTTGGCATGCAAGAAATATCAAGAAATCATGAAGACTCACATCTCTAGGAGCTCTGGAGTGAAAATGGTGTAGAAAAATCAGATACAGATGCACATTTGTACCATTGATTTCTATTTTGAATTTGGACCATCCACATGGGAGATCCATTTTAAAAATGGGCTGCGGGTTCCCTTTTTCCTTTTACAACTTTTGGAAAAATGTAAAATTTTCACATTTTTCTCTGCACCTCACCCTTGAGAAATGAGCCTGACACGTGTCCTAAGGTGGGTCCCAAAGGAACCATGGCCAAATTCTACTATTTCACCTTTTTTTGGAAAAGGAAAATTTTCCAAGTTTTCCCCGTAGCTCCACCCTTGAAAAATGGGCCTGACACGTGTCCCAATGTGGGTCCCAGTGAGGAACCATGCTTCCTTTTACACTTTTAACTCCTTTTTCCACAAAAGAAAATTTTCCAATTTTCCTCGAAGGTCCACACCTCATCGTTGACTAGAGCAAGTTTTGACTTTTCTCTATCGGGCCAGGAGGTCATTTTGATGATTTTAGTCTTTTGAATATCAAGGGAAAAAAATCCAAGTTGCCCCCGATGGCCCTACCTCCCCACCTCTTGACATTTTCAAAGCCAACCTTGACCTCCTTCTTGTCGGGCTTGCGGGCCATTTTGAGATTTTAATCCTTTTGATGACAAGAGGCAAAAAAATCCAAAGTTTCCTTGATGGTCACTTTCCCCCCCTTTGAATTTTCAAACTGCCACATGTCATAATGGTGCATCTTGAGATGGTCCCCAAAAAGTTGAGACCTTGAATGAGTGTGGGCTCACCACGTGTCGTTATGGCATAAACTTCAAAAACCTTAAGGCTTCAAAATGATTTGGTGGGGGCACGCTTCCATTTTAGAATTTTACTCCATTTTTCCAAAAGGGAAAAACATCCAACTTGCCTTCGAAGGCCCGCATCTCCACCTTTAACTTTGCCACATGTCCTCTTGTGGGGTCAAAGTAAGACTTTTTCCCTGCCACTTAAATTTTGCTTTAATCAAAAGCTTGAGCGGGCTATGGGGTGGGTTCAAACTTTTTCCAAAGTAGCCAAAAAAGAACAAGTTCAAAAACAAACCCACCATGCCCCATCCAATTAGAAGAAGCCACGTAAGTACCAAAAAGAAGAACCAATCAGAATTGAGCGGAGCTATGGGACCAAATTTTCCTTTTTGCCAAAAAAGAAAAAAGTGATAAGTTAAAAGCATTTTCCCTCCATCCCCGACCAACCAAAAGAAGCCATGTGACCGTTGAATGTTGAGGAATAATTTTGACAAGAAAAAACACCCCATCGAGACCATCAAAAAAAACATGAAAATTCACCATTCATGCCCAGAACCTGATTTTTTCGCTAAGGATGAAGATTTTTGAAACAAAACCAAGTGAATCATGGTTCGAGCATCTTTTTGACCATGGATTTGGATTTTCAAAGGCATACAAATATAAATTGATCATTCTCGAGCTTCCATGGTGGAGGAAAAATAGGAAAAATGGCATAGCCTATAGATTTTGAAGAAGGGTAAGGGAAATGGCGAGATTACAATCTATTAAGCAATGGAATAATTAACATGCAAAGAATAAACTAATGACATGAATGACAAGAGTTAACTATGTTGAAATAAACAATGTTGGTAGAGATGTACTTATCATGATACAAATTTGGATGGTGAATGGATGTGGTTGTTCATTAGAAGAATTGTTTAGGATATCTTTAAAGTGATTCCCAGAATGATTCCATGGGTGAAATTCTTCAATATTTGTGTTGGTGATGGCGTTGGATGTTTGGATACGTGAAAATATGTTGGTTTCACTTGCATACAACTTTGATCTCCTTTTTTTGCTCTTAGAATGTGCCAACCCAAAAGCAAGGTTGTTTGGATGAATAAATGGTAACCAACGATGGTTCCAGTTGATTGGGAGTTGGTTTAGGGGTGAGTGGTGTTGGGTAAGGTGGGATTCCCTAGGTTTACTAAAATGGGTAGATATTTCTAATTTCTTGGGCCCTGATTAGTTTATTATTAGATATTAGAACGGAAACTTCCTTCTAATGAGCTGCAATATGGTTAGAGAGATGTGAGGGATTGATTTTAGGGTTAGATCAAATCTTAGCTCATTCGAAAAGTAAGACTTAGTCATGTTAGTTATGGAAACATGCCAAGAATAGGTCTAGGGTGAGGTGGCTAGATGAGGTGTCTAGGTGACGTGGAAATTAGCTTAATTAAAATATTTAAGTAATGAATATTGTGAGGATGGGTATTAATTTAATTAAGTTAGTTAAATTAATATTAATGTTGGGTGGAAGGGTCCATGGTTAGATGAGTATACTTGAGCTAGTTATTTGGCAAGGGACCAAGGGAGTGTGACCCAATTTTGGTGTCTACATTTTCCCCCTTTTTGTTGCTTAGCCTATATTGGTAAGCGACTCTAACAAAAATAATATGTGGTTGCCCCATGTGTGGGTGAAGGTGATCCCCCTCAAACTAGGAATGGATGACGTAGAATATAGAATCAAGTGAGTGCTTTGATAAAAGGTGAATGTGATAAAGAGGAAGGTGGAGAACGGGGGTAATGGGGTAATGGTCCGATCGAGTAATCTATGTAATGGGCCAAGGTCAAAGGTAGCAAAGTCAAATGCACACACACATATAAACTGTAGCACGATACAAGGTTGAAGAGAATGTAAAATCTACATCATCTAAGTTTAGTACATTTACCCAAACAAGGTTAAGGTGATTCTAGTATCCAATGTATATGATATGGTATGGAAGCACTTTGCGGAGTCAAGTGTAGGAATTTTTAGGTATGTTCGGTACACACCAAAGCTTGGGTTAGGATAAACGGTCATGGAAAGAGGTAATGTAAGGTCATTAGGTCAAACAACATGGGTAATAGTGTCGTAAGGTATAGAGAGAACATGAGTTCGCAAGTCACTAATAATGTTACGGGTCAAAGTAGATAGGTCACGACATGGGTAGGGCTGAGGTATGGGTAAAACAATAAGTCCCTTAACGTAATTAAAGGAAGGTATAGGTAACGTAGGCTTGGAGGTATGTTTTGATAAGGGTGGGTAAGGTCAAATAGTGGTTGGTTTGGTTAATTGTTGGTTAGAAATGGGGAAAAGGTAGTTGATAGGAGCATGACAGGTAAACAATGCCACTCATACGGAACCATTGACAATCTAGGTAAATCAGCCATGGTTTTCTCAAACCACATGACTGATGTCGGTCTAGGTATAACTAACCATGGTGTTCTAGGGCATAGGACCAATGTCAACAGTAGGTATAATCGACATCACCAAGTCGACGTGGGTATATAAAAATAAAAATCTATATAATACTGATTCATTTATACATTTTAGCTTTTGGGAAAATGATAGAGCACTCAATGAGTTGTGCTTTATTGGGAGGAAAGGACAAGGGACAATATCTTGTTGAGGTGGAGAGATCTAGTTGGGTAGAGGAGCTAGGTAGATGGGTCTACGAGCATGGGGATTGATTGTGATTGAGTGGAGCTCAGGAGGATTGGATTTGGTGATTGAACATGGCAAAGGTGGGAGAGGGATCGGGTAGATCACCGGTGTAGAGGCCCAACATGCCACCATAGATATGGCAATGTGATGAGGTAAGAGTCAATCCCTTACCTTTTTGTGAGGTAGATTGGGTATATAGGTCAGGGAAGGAAAATAGGTTTTTGAGGGGAAAAGGGGATTTTGAATTTGGGAAGGAAAATTGGGTAAAATGGGATATAGGAGAGGTGTGGTTAGGTGAATGAGGGGTGGGGAGGAGTTGAGGGTATATTTAGGTAGGAATGGGTGGGTAGAAAGGTATAAGAAAGAAATTTTTATGAAGAAAGGGGTTTGGGTGTCGCAAATTTCTACGCATGAAAAGAAGGTAAGTTGCAAGGGGAAAAAGAGGGAGGGTAATAGGTGTAGGTGAGGTGTCAAGAATGATTGTGGGTATATTCAAGGTGTATTAATGTGATTTGTTATTGGATGTAGGTGAGAGATCAACCGCATGTGAGATATGGTGTTGCCCCTACTCGTGACGGTTCAAGGAGGTGTGACAGCCGAGGATTGGTGGCATGTTGTAGAGGTTGGCCTGATTGGGGTCAGATGCTACTAGCATGTAGTCTAGTATCCGAGTTTGATGGTTTCCCTCATCAATAAATGGGATTCGGTGACTAACACATTCCATCTACCGATGGGTGAGATCATGGTCACCCTAGAGGATGTGTACAGGATCCTGTGGTTGTTGATTATGGGGATGCATGTATATTCGATCTCCTCAGAGGCATCTAAGGAGCTGATGCTGATAGTATTTGGTGAGGGGTTGGCAGAGTTGAGGTTCCATAGTGCCAGCCTGAGCTACAGAGAGATGTACTAGGCCCATCCAGAGGAGACTAGGCTTATTGTGTTGTTGATGGAGGCAGTCTGCTATTTTGCACTTAGATGTAGAGGGTGGGAGATTCCCATGATCATTGATGGGGGTCCTACATGATATGGTGATAGACTAGACCCATTTTACATGGGTACTAGCATTCTTGGTGTAGTTATACAAGGAGTTATGGGCATATGGGTGGCTACGGAGGTTCAGCTTATGCTGCACTTTCCTACTTCATTGTTGGGCATATGAGCATATTGTATGTTTGTGACAATTTTATATGCCCCAGGATGATGCATTTGAGCAGTTCGGTTTGCGTTAGTTACAGGGTGATGGGTTCCTTTTATTGGAGAGCGTCGAGCAACTAGGGAAACTCATGATGATATCTACTATAGGCATTTAATGGTGGGGTTGTTTCAGGCGTAGACATCATTTTGAGACCGTATGTGGGTTTTTCCTCATACAGAGATATGGATGATGAGTTAGATGGATTATAGCTACTTATATGGATATAGGGGTGCCGTGTAGGAGAGCAAGATATAATACACCTGTGGATAGGGTTAGATGGAAGTTCAAGATACTTTAAGACGTACCGCCACCTTTCCCACAGTACAAGAGGGATGACATGGAGAGGCCTTTTCCTCTACCACATCCGACATTACCGATATAGGGCAGGAGGAGTAGGTGAGAGACCAGTGGATTGATGATTCTAGGGTCACGATAGATAAGAAGAGTAATGCGCCGCACACTTACGAGCAAGTACCACAAAGACCGTGGCAACTAGATATAGCCACCATCACAGTGTAGAGGGACACCCTACAGGGGTAGGTGGTGACTCTGATTACATAGTTGGGTATAGTGTAGGGGTAGTTGATAGGCTCAGAGGCATAGGTGGCTATTTTATAAGCACAGTGTGGCCACGTTTATAGGCCTAGGTAAAGACAGGGACAGTACCACACAGGGTGGAGATGGAGATGGGGTATAGGTGGCTACCGTATAGGCACATATTATAGATTTTTAGGGATAGGTGGCCACCGTACGGAGTGCGAGGTTGTGGCCCTTCAGGCTCAGATATAGGAAGGAGCGGGACAGGGTCACTCAGGACAGGTGCGGGCATAGGTAGAAGGTCCCTCTTACAGTACCGCGGGACAGGGTCCCAAGAGATAGGTATAAGGGCTAAGGATGATGGTACCACCAAAAACAATACCGATAGTCTAGTTGAGAGATTCCTTATGAAAGGAATGGTATTATCATGATATTTTGATGGCCGGAGAGATATATTTTCTATCCTATGGGCAGTATAGAGCACAACAGGCCTCAAGTGAGAGGATGAGGTTGTGCACCCATAGTGTGGAGAGCATAGGGGGCCATTGAGCCTTAAGACAGGGTCAGGGTAAGGCCACTAGTTCATGGAGGCTAGCCCCAAGTGAGGTACCAGTAGAGATCCGACCAAGACCGATGATGGGTGGTGAGATGCTAGTTAGATGCCATATATGGGCATAGGAGGAGGAGGAGACGTGTGAGAATGATATGGAGGATATCTAGTAGAGTGATATATGATAGCTGTATGTGCCTCCTATTTTATATAGTTATTTATTTTTTATATATATTGGCTTGTGTGCTGAAGAGAGTGAGGATGGACATGAGAGTTTTGAGATTTTGATGATATACCAGCCTGCGTGCTAAAGATGGTGAGGATGTATTTGAATGATTTGAGATGTTCACTTGTATTTTTACATAGACTTTATTATTTATAGATGATGGTTTTTATAGTATGAATGGTGTACATGTTTTAATTTTCATTGTTATGTGTGTGTGTGTGTGTGTGTGTGTGTGTGTGTGTGTGTGTGTGTGTGTGTGTGTGTGGAAATCAAGTGGATAATGCCGGTAGAGTCAAGGTTGTGTAGGCATGATGGATTCAGGTTTTTTTAGTCATGGATGGAGTCGGGTCATATGCATTATAGAGTCAGTCATTCGTGCATGATGGATTCGAGTTATAGGCATAGATTGAGTCAGGTTGACTTAGGCATGGATTGAGTCAAGTTGACTTAAGCATGATTGAGTTTAGGTTGGTTGAGGTATGGTTGAGTTTCTAATTCATTAATTTGTGCAGATTAATGATGTTCGATTGTGTTAAGATATTGTGTAGAAAAATGTATGATAATGGTAAAGAAATGCTAGACAAGATGAAATGAATGTATGAGTGATGATGGTAAATATGTTAAGAAAGTGTTATTTGTTCAGTCTAATTTCAAATTATTGATATAAAAAGGAAACTAACTAGGGTAGAATGTTACTAGGAAAGGGGAAGATGGAATTAGTTAGGGTAGAGAGTGGCTGAGCTAACCTCTAAGGGCCCCATGCCCTCAAAGTGCTTCCTACATAGTCCTAGCGAAAAGGGACCTCAAGACGATGTAGTTCTCCCATAAGCTAGGGAATATTAGGGTGAAATAGTGGAATGGGTTAATAGGTGCTAGGATTGGGTGATGTAGGTCATAGGCATGATTTATTTTAGGTTGTAGGCATGGTTGAGTGATTTTTAAATACATGTGTTGAGGACCTAGTCTTGTAAAATATAATCAATATGTAATGAAGAAGGTGAATGATAAGAGGTGGTAAAAGAGCATGTGTAATCGATAAGAACCCTAATGAGTCTATTGTACCCAGATGGGATTATGAATGTAAGGACCTATAGGCCTTGCATAATGGACTAGTCTAAGGGTGAAGAAAAGTCACATGATCACGAAATTTCACGTTTGCGGCAAGTCCCTTGAGTAACAAGGAATTTAGGTGAAAAAGGAAAGGAGGTGAGGATGGCAGGTTTAGTGTAACTTAGTGTATGATGACGCGTATTTCAAAAAAAGAAACCAAGAATCCAAAATAGTCAAGTCCATGACAAAAATTTCATATTTTTCTTCTTTTTTTTTAATAATAATAGACTGATCGATGTGGGAAGTCTATATGGGATGGGTATATTATCTCCTTGAGGTCTTCGTGAAGTTGATCGATGCGGGAAGCTTCTGAATAGTTATTATATTTTTGTAATGACTATATATAGTTGTCCTTCAAGGGATTAGTCTATTGATAGTGGTAGAATATAAAGAAGAGATGTCCCTTTTGAGGGAGTCATCTTTTGTTGGAATTTTGACTCAAGGAGTTGTATCCCTTTTTGTTTTTAGACGTTTAAGTCATGGACAAGACTATAGAGGATGATTAGGTTCTTGTTTTAGAAGACAAGATCATAGTACATAAATATTAACTGTGAAAGAGGTGGTTTCGAGTGATGAACAACCATGGGATTCCATCTTTAAGAAGACGAAAAGTATCCATGAGAATCATGCTATGAGTAGAGCCGTGGTACTCATATTGAAGATAAGGATACAGGTTATGGGTAATCACATGATTCTTGTTTAGTTGTGGATCCTCAAAATGGGTAATTATGGAAGGTGAACAACACTTAAGGGATGAGTGATCAATTGACAAAAAGTGATATAGGACTTGATATCAACAATAAAATGGTCGAAGATGCAAGGCATTAAGGGGCTCAGGTTCGGGTTTACCTTCAAGTGAAGACAAATGATAAGCACCTGATCCATAGGAATGGGTGACGATATAGGGTCCAAGCCAATTAGGAGAAAATTTTCCCCATTTACTTTTCTCCTCTTTGGTTACATGTTGATTTTCCTTCAGGATGAGGTCACCGACCTGAAAGGTTTGTTCATGAACATGTTTGTCATAGGCACGTTTGATACATTTTTGGTAGATTTGGAGATGGTCAAGAGCATTGAGACAATGTTCATCTAATAATTCAAGTTGTGCCAAACGATCCTAGTGAAATTCATCATCATTGAGTATGTCTTGTAGTGAGATGCAAAGATATGGAATCTAAACTTCGAGAGGTAAGATAGCCTCAGTACCATAGACTAGAGAAATGGGGGTAAAGTGTGAATACTAGTGGTTGAATTGTTTTCTATTATCCATGATAATGTGGTGAGGGACACCAAAATTAAAAATTATGTGATGGTTGATGAATTCACATATTTTCTTGGCTTTGGTGGAAATGAGGGGAATGGATTCTACCCATTTAGTGTAATATCCAGTAGCGGTTATGATACATTGGTGGTGTTGTGAAGAATGGGGGTATATTTCACCGATAAGATCCAAACCCCATTGAGAAAAAGGCCAAAGGTCTTAAGTGAATGTAAGGCATGACTATAGGTGTGATGGATATTAGCATGTTGCTGGCATTTTATACAACATTTGACATAATCACAATAGTCACGGTTTAGGGTTAGACGAAGTAATAGCCTAGGTGAAGAATATGTTTCGTGACAGTGAGACCACTAAAGTGACCTCCACAAATACCATCATGGACCTTCTTAATGGTGTAAGGAATTTCAGAACTTGTAAGACAACGTAAGAGAATGTTTTCAAAACCACATTTGTAAAGATCACCACCCATGACAAACATAACAGAGACACTTTTAAGAAAGGCACGTTGTCCATTACAAGTGAGATCAATAGGTAAAATGGAAAGGGAAAGATAGTCAAAGCATATTGATTATAAGAAATGTCATGTGGGTCGGGGCAATGGTTCGATAGAGTAGACCTCATGAGGTAAATAAGAGGGTGATTGTAGTCTTTATATGGTGATAAAGATTTTAGATTTAGTAGACAAAGCAAGTATCTGAGAAGCCAAGTAGGCCATGGTATCTACAAATTTATTGGTAGAACGTGGGGTGGTTTGAAGTGCGTAATGGTCAAAGGTGGTCAAAAGTATGTCCACATGATGCTTATACTTTTGAATTATCTCATTACGAAATTGGTATATACCGTTGAACTGGTTTATGATCAATCGAGTATCACCAAAGATGTTGATTGACTTAACATCTAAGGAATAAGAGACATGGAGACCCAATATGAGTGCTTCATATTCTGAAATATTGTTTGTACAATAAAAATTGAGTTTAAAAGACAAAGGCATAGGTTCACCATCAAGTGGAATGAAGATAAAACCAGCCCCACCCCCATGTTCACACTTGGAGCCATCGAAGAAGAGTGTCATTTGGTAAGCGGGTACGTTCTGGGGAAAGGGTAGCAATAGAATCATCTAGAAATTTTAAGTTAGAGGGTTGATCCTTGATATAGGTGTGTCACCAAGTGTTCGGTGATAGTTTGGCCCTTGATGGACTTTTTCTAGATGAATTGAGGTCAAGGTTGGCTAGAAGCATAAGCCAATGAGTGACATGTTGATTTTGATAAGGTTTGACATACATGTAGTGTAATGGGTCAGTATTAGTAATGATGAAGGTTTTGTGGTTGAGTAGGTAATGGCAGAGTTTGGTGGCAATGAAAACTAAGGCTAGGAAAAGTTTTTCAGCATGGGTATATCTAGTTTTGTAGTCAAGAAGGGTATAACTTATGTAATAAACTGCTTTCTCTGTGTTGGTCATCGTAATGAGTGAGCATGACACCTAGAGAATGGTCAGTGGTAGAAATATATAGGTAGAAGGGTTGGTCATCCTTAGGAGGAATGAGCACTGGTGGTTGAAGGAGGTATTGTTTCAAGGCTTTGAAGGATTTATGGCATTCATCATCCCATTTGAATGAAACATATTTCTTGAGAAGATGATGGAATGGTTGACAACAGTCAGAAAGCTGGGAGATAAAATGATGAATTGATTGTAACTTTCCCTGTAGGCTATGAAGTTGACAGAGATTAGTGGGTGGTGGCATTTCAAGGATAGCCTCGAATTTAGCAGGATCAACTTCTATGCCACGCAAAGAAACGATGAAACCTAGGAATTTCTCAGAAAGTACCATAAAGAAACTTTTTCAGTTGAAGATGAACACAATATTTGATGAGGTGGTCAAATATGACTTTAAGAATGGGTAGGTGTTTGGTTTGATGCTTGGATTTGGAAAGAAGATCATCTACGTAATCCTCCAATATGCGATGCATGATGTCATGGAAGATGTAAGTCATGGCTCGCTAATATGTAGCACCTGAAATTTTGAGGCCAAAGGGCATGGATTGATAGCAGAAATTCCCCCAAGGGGTGATGAAGGCATTCTTGTGTTGATCCTCAGGAGCTAGTAATATTTGATTGTAGCCTGATAAGCCATCCATGAGTGATAATATTTCATGGCCAATGGTGAGGTCAACTATTTGTTCAATGCCTAGTAGTGGGAAATCATTTTTGGGACATGTGAAGTGAATTTCATGGAAATATATGCAAATGTGGATTCCCCCTGTCACTTTTGTGACATGAATGATGTTAGAAATCCATTGGGGATAATCAATGCGTAGAATGAAGGAAACTAAGAGAATACGTTGAAGCTCTTCTTTTACCAGAAGAGCAATGTGAGGATGCATTTTCCGCAACTTTTGTTTTATGGGTTTGGCTTTAGGAATGGTTACGATATTGTGAACCACGATTTTTGGGTTAATAACAGGAATATCGGCATAGGACCAAGAAAATACGTTGTTATGGTCCTGAAGGAAAGAGGTGAAGGCTTCTTATTCAATATCATCTAAGGATTGGTTGATCTTTAGAATGTGTGGGTCGTCTTGAGTATTAATGTTTATTTCGATGGTCGATTTGTTCAAAATGGTTTGCATCTTAGAGGGTAACAACCGGTGAATATAAGAGTCTTCTGCACTAAGGTAGGTGAGGATGGACTCATCATCCTAACATTGAACAACATTAATTGAAGGTGTATCATCATCGATCATGTCAGGATACAGGAATGGGAGAGGAGAGGGAGCCTTACCATCATGTTGATAGGTCAGCGGTCCCAAGGAAATGGTGTTTATGAAAAAAAAGTTAGGAGGTTTAGATTCAAGATCTATGGATTGTGTGGGTGAGGATGGTAATGTGGGTGAATGAGAGGGGGAAGCTTTCTCATCTTAGATAAGGTTAATGTGAAACTTATTAGAATATGGAATGTTAAAACTAATGCCACTATGGTCATTGTGTTTATGAGAGGTATAGGAGATGATAGTGTGGTGGCCTTGTTCATAAAAACCAAAGCTAAATCCTTTCCATGCACACCGGTGGAGGAAAGTGTGAGTGAAGCAATAGTTAGTGAGGGAGTGTAGGTCGGATGAAAATGGTTGGGTTTGGGATGGAGGTTCGGGTTTATAGGTGGCCATATCAAGTCCCCCATATGTTAGATTGGTGTGAAGGTGGGGAGGGCCATAAGGGAAAATGTCACCGATGTAAATGTCATAATTGGGGTGTTGACATAGATTCCCATACTCTTGTGGGGTGAGGAAGGTATTGATATTGTATAGGTGGTATTCCCCCAGAGTGAGGCATTGAAAAACAACTTCTAAGGGATCATTAGTTAGTAAGTGGGTAGCGGATATAGATGGCTATCTAAATGAAGGGGAAATAAGGACACCACCGATAGAGGCTATAGTTGCAGTGGGGATAGCAAGGTTAAATATAGTAGAAGTAGTGGAAATTTTGGTGGATGGGCTCATGGGTGAAGGTGAAGTGGTGATAGTGTGGAGGATGCCTTGACCGACACAAGCACATCATTGAGATGATATAGCATGTTACAGTTTTGAAAGGTGAGGGGTCAAGTAGGGATGGTGTAATTATGTCAATCATTTTCAAATTTGACGCATCGATGTAATTTCAAGAGATACAACCTATAACATGGATCCAAGGTTGGCCAAGAAGAAATTTATACTATAAATCCATTTCTAAGACATAGAAAAGTTAGGGACGGTGCGGGGACCTACGCAGACATGGAGAACAATGATACCTAGTGTAGAGGTCATGGCATAATTGAAGGAACATAACATAATAGAGTTTTCATGCATTCATTGGGTAGGTATTTGCATTTGGCCATACATATGGGAGGAGCTAATGTTAATGATAACACCGCCATTGATCATAATGCATTGTATGAATATATTATCAATAAAGATGGAGATGAAAAGAGTAGGGTCAAGGTCATCATACTAGAAGGGAGTGATGTATTCATCTGCAAAGTTGAGGGCGGTCACTTAGCAAGTGGGTAGAGGTGTAGCCGAAGGAGAATACCTAGTGAGAGAGGCTATGTGGTGAGGGGTAATGATGGAGGCTCCGGTTATGGGGTCATGTGTTAATACTTTTATAGATTTAAGGACCTCCATGAGGGCTTGAAGATGTGACTCTGAGGTTTAGACGAGGTCATATAAATACATTTTGAGGGGGATTGGTGTAGTTGTTTTAGCATTGTGTGATGTGTGACCCCGTCAGAAATGGGATATGCAGGACCTTGAATGATGACTTTGGGTGTGGGTACAAATGGTATATTGGGTACAAGGTTGGTTGATGGGCCACTTGCTTTCTTATTGCCTTTGTCTTTATGAGCACGGGTGGTAATGTCAATCATGTTAATCTGAGGGGAGGTGGATGAAGAGGGTGTGTCATGGAAGGTACAAAGTGGCAAGAGGGAAAAATCCCAGTGGCTGGATACAAGCCTTGTGAGATGAGTAAGGCACATTGGCATTTGGGTGCAAGTTTGGCCAACTCTCTTATGTGAAACATGTTACTTTTGAATCTCGGGATGGAGCAAAGAGTTGTGAGGGTGGATATTTTTTTTTTGAGTAGCAATGAAGGAATATTTGTGGAAATTGGTGAAGGTGAAATAGGGTCCTCATTAAGAAGATCATCATCATCAAAGTTTTCTTTAGGAGGACACAATTGGACAAGAGTGGTTTTTAAAGCCGTGTAGTTCTCTACATTATTTCCTAGCACACAATGGTAGGCACAAATTTTTGGTTTTGTCAAACCCTTTTGGTTTGGGTTTGAATGAGTCATAAGGTCTAAGAGGTGGTAATGTGATGACAGAGGTTTCGAGGAGGTTGGTTAGGATTTTCGCGTAGGACCCTGCTAATGGATCATAATTGGAGGTGAATGTGGGTTTGGGTAAAGGTGCGACTGATTGTGTAGGAAGAGTCTTTATAAGAGGGGGAGTAGGCTGGAATACTAGTTTATTGTGTGGCATGGTCTTAATTTTTGGTCACATTTTCTTGGGGAGGGGCATGGTAGATGAATGGGAAATGGAAGGTTTGGTTGGTTTAACTAGCTTATTAGAGGGTAACGGATTTTTAGCTTAAGGTTGCATCTTTTGGGCAAAGGAGATATGGGTACGAGATGTGGAAGGAAAAGTAGATGGTGGAAGAGGATGGGTTACCCACAGGGGGTAATCGAGGTGTCTTTGTGGAGGTAGGTGGTGTGGGTTGGATGGGAGGCATGAGTGAAAGAGAAGGAATCATCATGGCTAGTGAAGAAGTTATTGACGGTATTGGAGGTATGGGTGGTAATAAGGTTACGGGTTAGAGTGGAGGTTGTTTGGGTCACTTGGGTATATTAGAGGCCATTGATGGGGTGTTGGTATCAAAATTTATTCTCCTTTTCAAGCCAATCAACAACACAGATTCAAAGCATGGAGTTTAGAGGCAGCTAGATCACAAACATATGTCATTTTGTAGCCGGGAGAAATCTAATTGTCCCTTTGTTATTTGGATTTGTGGAGAGATGGACAACACCTTAAAAGGATTTGATCTAATCCTAACTATTTTATGTTCTACCTTTCAACCAAGGTTAGAGAACCTATTTTTAACCTCTGTTATATGGAAGAAAATACATGTACCTTTATTTTGCATAAATTTTATAGAGAAGGTCTTGGGAAATTATGATCAACACACCGAGATCCGGCTCTCACGAGTTGTCACTTCTAGATCATGGAGATACTTTCACAATAAGGAAAAGGTTACTAAAGAGATTATAAACCCTGCTTGCTTTCTACATGTTTAAGTGATGAGGATTGTTTAGTTGTGTACACACATGACAAACGGGGGTAGTATGTGTAGGATTGGTTGTTGTTAAATAAAATTTTTGTGGGAGGAGACTAGATGTAGTTGACTCACCGAGATCCTTGAGAGCTTATGAAAAATGGAAATATTTCAAACAACAAAATACCATAGAAGTTAAAAATGTTTCTTCAACTAGAATATGTGCTTCAATGGAGGCCCAGATTCACACTTTTTCATACAACCTTTGGGATTATGTCATGAAGGCTCAATTCAGAGAACCCAATAAATCACCAAGATTCAAACCAAACCACACCTAAGGTACACCCAAAGGCTTACAGATAATCTCTATCAAAAAAATGAAAGAAAATTGATTTTAAACTGTTTATCTCACTCCCAGATGAAGGATCTCCTAAGAAATGAAATTACAGATGCCACTAAATTATCACAAGGATTAAGACTTGTTTGATTGGACCAGATTTGGATACAAGATTGTAACTGAAACAAGAAAAACTACGTGCTATAGTCATTTAAAGATGAAATAGACACATTTTTCTTAAGATTAACACATAATAACCCAAGTTTGATCAAATTTATTAGCAAGGGAAAGTTTCTAACAATCTCAAATATTTTCAATGGCTGTAAAATTGCAACCACATTGACATGATTAAATTTGACATAGAGAGGGATATACAGGCCTCTTAGACGGATTCTCAAAAGGGATGGGATATGTCAAGGTTTTTGCTGGAAAAATCAGTCTTTGACCTTTCCAAAAACTCCCAACCATTTGCATGGAAAATTTGTGCAATTTATAACACTTACAACAGATCCCCTTCTCCCCAAAAGATAAAAAAGTTTAATGCACCAGTGCTCACCATGATCAAAAACAAAATTTCTGGGATCGAGATATGGAATTAAATCAGTGCTCGAGGGGGAAAATATTTTTGAATATCTCCGCATTCAACTCTTTCTTCTAGTAGATCACTCTTCCTTCAATTTTCCAACCACTTCCACCCCAAATCTATCAAGTCTGGCTCCTTGCATACTTGGGAGAAGAAAAATAGAAAATCTTATCAGGCACGAAAGTCAGACAATTTTAATGGTGAAAGATGCCCTCCAGATCTCCCCACAAAACTTAGATATCAAAATTAACTCCCCCCTCTATTTGGTGTGTAGAAAAGACCAAGAAATCATGGAGACTTGCACTTCTAGACATGTTTCAAAGAAATAGGGGGAAAATCATATTTCGAGACTCTAATTCTTGATCTTTACTTTAAATTTGGGTCATCCATGTGGAATATTCAAACTTATAAATAGACTCGAGGGATTCCTCCGACTTTTTAAAACTTTTGGGGAAATGGAAATTTTTCACATTTTGCTCCACACCTCCACCCTTCGGGAAATGATCCGACACATGATTTAAGGTGGGCCCCAATGGAACCATAGCCAAATTCTACCATTTCACCTCTTTTTTGGATAAAGGAATTTTTCCAAATTTTCCTCGAGAGTTCGTACTCTGCCATCGACTAGAGCAATCTTTGACTTTTCCCTTATCGGGCTTGTGGACCATTTTAAGATTTTAATCCTTTTGATGTCAAGAGGCAAAAATCCAATTTGCCTCTGATGGTCTGCCTCCCTTCCCCTTTGACTTTTCAACCTGCCACGTGTCTCAATGGCACTCCTTGAGATAATCCCCAAAAGTTGAGATCTTGAACGAGCACAGGCTCGCCACGTGTCCTCCTGAGGGGCCAAGGTGAGACCTTTTCCTTGCCTCTTAAATTTGATCCAATCAGAGCCCGATGGGGCCATGGGGTGGGTTCAAATATTTTTCCAAAGTAGCCAAAAGGAACAAGTTCAAAATCAGACCCGCCACGCCCCATCTAATCAAAAGAAGCCACATAAGCACCAAAAGAGCCAATCAGAATCGAGTGGGGCTATGGAACCAAATTTTCCTTTTTGCCAAAAAATAAAAAAGTGATAAGGTAAAAATTTCACCCACCATTCCCTAACCAACTAAAGGAAGCCATGTCCCCTGTAGATACAAGGATGTAAATTTGACCAGGAGAAACTCTGTGACAAACTGTTAAATACAGACAAATGGTCATTTGAGCTGGAAATGAAAATTTCTTCAAGGACAGAAAGTTTAGAAATGTTACAGGGCTCAAACATGTTCTTTAGGGATGCATCAATTCATTCTTCTTCAAGTACTTGGGGCGAAACGACAAGAAAGAAAAAATCTCAATCTGTGGGAATAGAGAGAATGGGAAAACGTGATTTTATGAAGGAACAAGGCACGGGAGACTCAAAATATAGACTCTTGTAGAGGAACAAAGAAATGAGGAGACAAACATGAACCCATATATAATCTTTGATCTACGAATTGACTAAAAAAGAAAAAAATACTTATCAAGCACAACATGGGGACAAAGGAATTTATAAAGGCCAAAAATCAATAAATTTTCAAAGGAAAATTGGGGCGAGACTACTTTGAGCACAAACATCGGCTCCGACTCGAGGATGGGCACTCCTTATGAGTTCCACATGAAAAAGGTAGACCAAGTGCTAAAAAAATCCATTAGGCAATAGAGTCAACTTGTGGAGTAGAGAAATAGAGCCACTTAAAAAAAAAAAGAAACCAACAAAAATAGGTTATCGAGGACCGTAACGAGCAAAAACACAAAAATAGGGAACAAACAACAAACTATACACTATACACAATATTTTTCTTTGATTTATGGGAATCAATCCAAGAAATGATTCAAATGTTTTCCATTAATAGGAAACTTGAGCTATTCACCATCTAAGTTATTGAGGAAGAAGGTATTCTCCTAATTCGATGTCACAATAGAGTAAGGGCCCATCCATAATGAGTCAAACTTACCATACTTTCCCTTGTCCTCATTTCTGCTATCCCATAGCAGCACAAGATCCCCAACATCGAAAGCTCTATGAGTGACCTTCTTATCAAATAACTTCTTCAATTTCTCTCTGAACTTAATATGCCTCTGGTGAGATGCCCTCCTTTCTTCATCAAGCTCAACAATCTACTTAATGTGAGCAGCATAAGGACCTACCTATTGATCTTTCATTGCTGCATAAAATGATATGAAGAAAATTACATATGAAGGGGTAGAAGTTCCCTGAGTCCTATACACCAACTCAAATGGACTCTTTCCAGTGACCTTCTTGCAAGTGATCCTATCTGCCCAAACAACAAACTTCACCTGTTCATCCCACTTTCTTTTGTTCTGCTCCAATGTTCTTTTGATGATCTTCAACAAATTTTTATTACTGGACTCAACTTTTCAATTTCCTTGGGTGTTTTAATTGGAGTCATATGTAAATTTGATCCCATACTCCTTGCACCTTGCCACCAAAATTTTAGCTCTAAAGCTCATGGCATTGTCAAGAATAATCTTGAGTAAAGACCCAAACCTACGAAGATGTTGTTTAGCATAAAGTCCATGACAACTTGGTGTGTTTTCTTCTTGGTGGGGATTTCCTCCACCCATTTAGTAAAATAATCAGTTGCTACAAGAATCCATCTATGGCCAACCCATGAAAGGTATGAAATATCACCAATGAAATCCATTCCCATTGCTTAAATGGGGCATCAATCGATATAGGTTGCAAAGGAAGGGAACCTGAAGCTTTCAGTCTTCTAGAGAAGTTTTGGCAGCTCTCACATCTTCTAACCAACAAGGTTGTATCCTTGAAAAGAGTTGGCCACCAATAACTAGCCCTTAGGATCTTATGTGTTGTGACCCTTGCAACAAAGTGCCCCCACAAACTCCTCCATGGAGATCAACAATTATCTTGGGGGCTTCTTCTTCAGTAATGCACCTTAAGAGGAATCCCTCTAGGTTCTTCCAAGATAACCCATAATCAGTGATGACATATTTTTGGGAAGCCAAATTAAGTGATCTCTTCTGGTTCTTACTCAAATGCTCAGGGAAGTTTAGGTATCTGAGGTAAAAAATTACATCTTTGTACCACTCAGAATTCATTAATGCTTGAAAAAATCTACCCTTTCTTCTTCTACCTCATTTACCTCAATAGTTTTCAAGTTTTTCTCAGCCATAAGCTTAGCCAAGCCTAAACCTCTCACCACTTCATGTTTTGGATGTCCATATCATATTCTTGCAATTTGTTCACCCACCTGCATCTTTTGCTTGAGACTTCCATCTCTGATAAGATGTCCTTCACCATTGTGTGGGGAACATAAGCAACCACTTTAGAACTCAGAATGTACGGTCTAAAAATATTTGTTGCTTTTACTAAGGAAAATGTCTACTTTTCTATGATAGTGTACTTCATCTTAGCCCCCTGTAAAACCTTCGAACAAGGAAATTGGCCTTTCAAGCCTTGCATCATCCTTCGTAGAAGGAAGGAAGCAATAGTGTTCTCTAAATAAAAAGAGAACATCCGAAAGGGATTCTTATAATCTAGAGCTATCAAAGACAGTGCACGATTGAGTGCCTCTTTAATCCCACCGAAAGCTTGGATGGTAGCCTCCTCCCATTTGATGACTGGTCTTTATTTAGTGTGGAAGTGATTGGAATTGTCACTCAAAGCAAAGTTTGATATGAATCTTCTAATCAATTTTTTTGCCCTAAGAAGGACTGAATTCCTTTCTTAGTCTTTGGGATTGGGACTTTGTTGATGGCCTCTACTCTTTCTAGATCAATCATCACTCCTTCTTGTGACACAATGTGGCCAATAAAATTTTCCTTTGACTCCAAAATGGCACTTCTTGGGATTGAGTTAGATTCCATACTCTCTAAATCTTATAAACATATTTTCCAAGTGTAGCAAGTGGTCACTTCTCTTTCTAGAAAAGATTATTAGCTATACATGCACTCTAAATTAGAAAAAGTTATATAAATATGAATCGTAGCATTCGGAATCTAGTTTCTAAAATACTAATTTTGTAAAAAACGGACAAGTTTAGCTATATTAAACACTTAAAATTATATGACTTACTTTTTTTTTGAAAAAACTTATAAGATTGTAGTCCGTTTGCCCGCATTTTGGATGACCAAATCTTGTTATTTTTTTTTTTCCTTTGGTGAAAAGTTAGATGTAGTTGTCTATCTTGGGATGGATTTTATTTTGTATTTTTTTTAGCAATATTTTTTTTTTTTATGATTTTTTCCGTGAAAGTGGTCTGAAAATATTTAGAAAATGGAGCGCTTTCCGTTTGCCCGCCATAACTATATCAAAAAATATCGAAATCAATTTTTTTTTTTTTTTAAGGTGCATAGAATTTGTCCACGCTTGGGATGGTATAAGTTTTATCATATTTTGATAAGCGAAACAAAAATTCTGAGTCTTAAACGTAGACATGAACATTCACGGGAAAAAATGTCTTAAGGACCTATTGTTAGTAATAAATTATAAAATGATATTTATCTTATTCTATTCACTTTAAAAACAATATTTTTACAAAGCTAAGAGTCTACCCTACGTGATGGCACCATTTTTGTGAAATGTTTTAGTTTTTAGCATGGTTCAAGTCTTTGGAAGAAGCGATTTGAGGTTTTTGATCTTTTGCACTTCATAATGACCTTCCATAGCTTTGGTTGGGAAAAACAAAGATTTTCGAGGCTAAGGTTCGGCAAATAGCTCCGCGATCGCGGTTTTTGTAAAAATACATGACGCGAGCGCTTCGCGGTTTATAAAGCGCTCGCGGTTTTTTCGCGGTTTATAAAGCGCGCTCGCGGTTTATAAAGCGCGCTCGCGGTTTATAAAGCGCGCTCGCGGTTTATAAACCATATTTACACACATCCCAACGTCTGAATTACCATGTGATTTTTACTCTCTGACCTTACTTACAAATGCAATTCTTTGTGAAATTCTGTCTTTTTCCAGGCACGTTTTTATCACCGAAAGCAAAACATCATGGGAGACAAAAAACGAAGTCAAAAAAGGAAGTCATTAAGTAAAAAAACACCAAACGAATTAGAGGCCAACAAAATTGAAAATCTTTGGCGGATGCGGAAACCGTGAATCTAGAAGAGGTTCATCTTCAATCCCAACTCTTTGTAAGCAATGAAGAACTAGGTAATGTTTCTCTTTGTCGATGTTGAAGTTGAATTGAATACTCGTGATGAAGAAGTTTTCTTTGTCGATGTTGAAGAAGAATTAAATACTCATGATGTAGCAAATGTTGAAATTGAAGGAGACAATGAAAATGTGAATAAGGAAATTCATGTTGAAGCTGTAGACAAACAAAATTTGACAAAAACACCTCCTAGGATTTTACATAAGAAACCTAATTTTTGATTGAAATTGATGAAAACATTTTGAAACCAATGTCGACAAACTTTACGAGCGACAAATCGGAAGAAAAGCTAGTGAAATTTGGGATAATCATTTTGAAATTTTAAATGATTCCCAAAGATGTCGATTGTTGGTTAGTTTGATGAAATTGATTAAAATGAGACCTACATTAAACACCTTAGGATTAATGACATCTAACATCGTGGTCAAACCTCTACTGATTGTTGAAAACCTTCATGATGCATATCACCTTTGTTGGTGTAAAGAGAGCGCACTAGGGATAGTAATATTGTGCGTCGTGTACTTACTACTAGTGTTGTAAGTGAATCAATAAAAAAACAACGTTTGATTACGCAAACAAGTCGAATGTTGCAAGTTAATCGAAAAACTCTAATGAAAGCAATTGAAAGGCGTAATATCCTTGATCACTCAATAATGTCGATTTTGGGCATTTTACGCTAGAGCACCGCGTAAGGACAAAAATAATTCGATCTTTATAAGAGAAGTTGTTATTAAATTTTGGCATGATAACACTAGAGTTTCACCTAATACTGAGAGATGTTATAAAGCGGAGAGTTGGTTCTACTAATCGTGAACCACATCAAAGCATTTCTTAGATATGACTCAAACTCAATTTTTCGTAAGTTTGAACAAGAGAATCGGAAATTAAAATTAGTCAACGTTTTTGAAATGTTGAAACCATTCTATGTGAAAATCAACCATGCTCGCACCACTTGTTGTTGTAGGCAACATGTTGAATTGCTGATGCATTATCTAAATTTTTACGTATTCGTTCCATTTTCATTACGAAACTATGTTATCGAATGTGGTGTTCAAGTTCCACCAATATCTTCTAGGGATTTCATTCCTACTATATTTTGTGAAAAAGAAGTTGGACAATTTTTTTATAGTCGAGGATTGTTTAGATGAAAGTTGTAGTACGGCGGATTACCTAAATTGGAAAGTTGCATCCATGAGCAAATGGAAGGTACAATAGGACATAATTTAGTTGAATTTGATAAATATAAATCGAGTTGCATACCGGTTGAAAGATGGAAAAGAATCGAAAGCGGTGTGAGCTAGTTCTGAGAACAAATGCCCATTTTTCAATTTATGAGAAAATTTAAGGATGAACTTGTTTATGAGTATGCGAGGCATACACATAGAGCTCGATGGTTGGATGAACAATTCAAGCTATGCAAAGACACATTTCCTATTGGTACTATTGTTTCGGTGGTCGATTTTGCAGAGAATTACACATTGCGACCACAAATGGAGGTTGATCAATCGCAATATTACAACTCGGTACAAGTTGCCATTTTTGTGCATATAGCATTTCTACATTCTCTGACGATCTGAGAGAATGATCGAAAAATTTTAAGAAGTACCACTTTTATATCGGTGATGATCGTACTCATTCTCTTGAATTTGTGCGAGGTGTTTCGGTTATTTTATGGAAACTTGTGCGATAGGGACATCCACTTCAAACAACATTATATATGGTGAGATAATTGCACGTCTCGGTTTAAGAATGCCACGAATGTTTTATTGGATGAGCGAGAATGCATGTCAAGATGGGTGTGCTGACATATTTGGAGTTTCATTTGAAATTTGGACATGGAAAAGGAGAGCATGACGGTGCGGGGCATGTGTGAAAAGAGCTCTTGCGAGAGAAGAGTTGAAGTACAAAGATGGTGCTAAATTAAAAGATGCGAAAGAGCATAGTGGAATGGTGTCTTGTGACATGACCCGAGGTTCTCAAGAAAATTCCACGTTTGCGAGATATTTTTGGTTGATAGAGGAAAAACATATTGCTAACTACGAGGATTGTATGACACTCTTTGGGTCAGTGATATGCACTCATTTTGTAGCTCGAGCGCTACTTCGTGGGCCGTATGGACAAGAAAGTTGACATGTTTTTGTGCATCTTGTATCGAATTTGTCAACTGCTTGAGTGTGATTCACAAGAATGGGTGGAAGGATGGATTTGTAGGCCTCTAACTCCGCTTCCTAGTTATCGACCTCCACAAGCACTCTGACTTGTTTGCTGAGATGAATTCTGACATCGAGGACTTTGTGAAATTTCAATTTTGGTGCGACAAGGTATTTATCCGAGTTATTTATTTAATTTTTGTATTGAGTTATGTCCATTGAAATTTTAATATGTAATTTAAATTTGAGTTTTCAACCTTGGTTATTTTTTTGTAGGACATGTGTTTGCGGTAATTGCGACGAGAAGACAATGAAGAAGGAGCAGACTATTTCTTATGTCGTTGCATCGAGAAAGAAAGAAGTTGACTTCTCTATTATAGATGGCGAAGAGATTGAGTATCCTACGGGGTCGGTGGTAATTCTTTGGAACTTGGCTTGACGGTATCCATTAAAAAACTCCTCTGTTTGGGTGTTTGAAGACTTTGAGACACACGGGAAAATACTCTTATATTCACATCTAGTTCTAGCGACAAATATTGATTGTATAGATATCGAGGAAGACCTAATAACAAGATTCTTTGGAAGGTTAGAGTCGAGATCATGAAGCAATCTTATGCGCTATTGAGTAGATCCGATCGATGGTTCATTGGAATGAATTTACAATGCTCACATATACAGTATATATTTAATTTCAAGTTTCAATTTATATATATATATATATATATATATATATATTTTTTAGTTTAAAGATCTAGATTTAAGTTTGAATATATTCTATTTTAAATTTGTGTATTTTGTGTGTCATGTATATAGATCTAGTATATGGTTTTGATTTGAAACTTAAATTTCTTTGACTAACAATTTTATGTTTAGGTTAGTGGTGCGGAAAAGCTTCCACCTTCACGTGGTTGGTATCGTTAGTAGAGAATTTTAAATTCTCGAAGCTAAGAAGAAGCTTGAACATTGTTTGAAAAATTTGTAAATTTTGAAAAGTCAAGTTTGTAAATTTTGAAAATATTGTAAATTTTGAAAATGTTGTAAATTTTGAAAAAGTTGCAAATTTTGAAAAAGTTGTAAATTTTGAAAATGTTGTAAATTTTGAAAAAGTTGTAAATTTTGAAAAAGTTGTAAATTTTGAAAAGCGACTCCTCTAGGTGCCACGGAGTCAGAGTAGTCACCGTCGAATTTGAGCGATATTTTGGTCTCGGGGCTCTTAAGGGACGTCTTGCAGCGTGGCGGTTCGGTGCCACGACCCACCGTTTGCAAAATACGGCGTTTGTGACCTTAAAAGCTGACCGGCTGCCATTGCACTATTTCGCGCGTTTGCAAACATTAGGACAGCGAGAGCACCGAAATGAGAAGGAAAAAAAAAATGAGAGGCTATTGTAGAGGTTTCGTATCCGAGGGTGTCGGATCGAGACGAGGCCTCTCTAGGTGCCTGAGTCAGAGTAGTCACCGAAGCGAATTTGAGCGATATTTTGGTCTCGGGGCTCTTAAGGGACTAAGCCGAGCAAGTAGCCGGAATCAGCGACCCTTTCGCGCGCCGAAACACCGCCTCCTCTAGCGTTCACTGGCCACCGGACGTGCGGCGCGTGGCGGTTCGGTGCCTGCCCACCGTTTGCAAAATACGGCGTTTGTGACCTTCTGGCAGCTCATTGCACTATTTCGCGCGTTTGCAAACATTAGGACAGCGAGAGCACCGAAATGAGAAGGAAAAAAATGAGAGAGGCTATTGTAGAGGGTTCGTATGCGAGGTGTCGGATCGAGACGAGGCCTCTCTAGGTGCCATGAGTCAGAGTAGTCACCAGAAGCGAATTTGAGCGATATTTTGGTCTCGGGGCTCTTAAGGGACTAAGCGAGCGAAGTAGCCGGAATCAGCGACCCTTTCGCGCGAAACACCGCCTCCTCTAGCGTTCACTGGCCACCGGACGTGCGTGCGGCGTAGGCGGTTCGGTGCCACGGACCCACCGTTTGCAAAATACGGCGTTTGTGACCTTCTGGCAGCTCATTGCACTTTATTTCGCGCGTTTGCAAACATTAGGACAGCGAGAGCACCGAAATGAGAAGGAAAAAAATGAGAGAGGCTATTGTAGAGGGTTCGTATGCCGAGGTGTCGGATCGGGCGAGGCCTCTCTAGGTGCCCGCGAGTCAGAGTAGTCACCGAAGCCAATTTGAGCGATATTTTGGTCTCGGGGCTCTTAAGGGACTAAGCCGAGCGAAGTAGCCGGAATCAACGACCCTTTCGCGCGCGCCGAAACACCACCTCCTCTAGCGTTCACTGGCCAGCCCCGGACGTGCCGGCGCGTAGGCGGTTCGGTGCCACGGCCCACCGTTTGCAAAATACGGCGTTTGTGACCTACTGTTTGCAGCTCATTGCACTTTATTTCGCGCGTTTGCAAACATTAGGACAGCGAGCACCGAAATGAGAAGGAAAAAAATGAGAGAGGCTATTGTAGAGGGTTCGTATGCCGAGGTGTCGGATCGAGACGAGGCCTCTCTAGGTGCCACGGAGTCAGAGTAGTCACCGACGCAATTTGAGCGATATTTTGGTCTCGGGGCTCTTAAGGGACTAAGCCGAGCAAGTAGCCGGAATCAAGCGACCCTTTCGCGCGCGCCGAAACACCACCTCCTCTAGCGTTCACTGGCCACCGGACGTGCGCGCGAGGCGGTTCGGTGCCACGGCCCACCGTTTGCAAAATACGGCGTTTGTGACCTTACTGCAGCTCATTGCACTATTCGCGCGCGTTTGCAAACATTAGGACAGCGAGAGCACCGAAATGAGAAGGAAAAAAATGAGAGAGGCTATTGTAGAGGGTCCGTATGCGAGGTGTCGGATCAGGCGAGGCCTCTCTAGGTGCCCTGAGTCAGAGTAGTCACCGAAGCAATTTGAGCGATATTTTGGTCTCGGGGCTCTTAAGGGACTAAGCCGAGAAGTAGCCGGAATCAGCGACCCTTTCGCGCGCCGAAACACCGCCTCCTCTAGCGTTCACTGGCCACCGGACGTGCCGCGCGAGGCGGTTCGGTGCCATGGCCCACCGTTTGCAAAATACGGCGTTTGTGACCTTCTGCTTTGCAGCTCATTGCACTATTTCGCGCGTTTGCAAACATTAGGACAGCGAGAGCACCGAAATGAGAAGGAAAAAAATGAGAGAGGCTATTGTAGAGGGTCCGTATATGCGAGGTGTCGGATCAGACGAGGCCTCTCTAGGTGCCACTGAGTCGAGTAGTCACCGGCAATTTGAGCGATATTTTGGTCTCGGGGCTCTTAAGGGACTAAGCCGAGCGAAGTAGCCGGAATCAACGACCCTTTCGCGCGCGAAACACCGCCTCCTCTAGCGTTCACCTGGCCACCCGGACGTGCCGGCGCAGGCGGTTCGGTGCCACGGCCCACCGTTTGCAAAATACGGCGTTTGTGACCTTCTGGCAGCTCATTGCACTATTTCGCGCGTTTGCAAACATTAGGACAGCGAGAGCACCGAAATGAGAAGGAAAAAAATGAGAGAGGCTATTGTAGAGGGTCCGTATGCCGAGGTGTCGGATCGAGGCGAGGCCTCTCTAGGTGCCATGAGTCAGAGTAGTCACCGGCCAATTTGAGCGATATTTTGGTCTCGACGAATACTTCCTATGTTGATCAACTAAAGTTATATCATATTGATAACAATACAATTTACAAGCTCAAAGGATGATCTAATGTCATATTTTATCGAATGAGATAGTTTCGGGAATCAAAAAGTAAGAAATCAAGAAAACTAGGATGAGCTACTGAGGTTTACTTCTTTAAGATACAATTTACAAATGACTCATATAAATTGTCACATTTAAGGAAATAATTACGTAAGAATAAAAATAGAGTACAATAAGGTCCATCATCCATTATAGATTGCAAAGGAAGTAGATTGTATTAAAAGGGCGACATTCGACTTATAATCAAAGCTAAATGATCAAAGTACAAACTAAGATATCTGTCAAGACTAATGAAATAAAATTGAAAGCATATGTTTAAAAATTTTAGCTCTAAGAACTTGTTAAGCTTCAAAGATTAAAAAATTTATAAGAAAAGTTTTCAGTGATATTTCAATATGATTAAGTCTAAAAATTTGCAAAATATTGCAAGAAGGAGATAGAATAAGCTTTGAAAAAGTAGAAAGAACATTACAAACTTGATAGAATAAAATACATTGCATCCATAAGGTTATAATTTATTAAATGTAAGGAAAATTTCTATACAAAGAGTGTATCATATGCAGCACTTGTATGATAATCATGGTTAAATGAGTAAGATGCAAAGCAAGTTAGAAAAACACTAAAGAGGAGAACCAATTTCCATGATTTTTGAAGTCATGAAGAATAAGTACACAATATATGAGAAGAAATTTGTGAAGAGGCCTTTAAAGGTCTGATTTAAAAATTAAATACAACAAGGAATGAATCTCGAGAAAATATAGATTACAAGTGTACAATAGGTACAAAAATTATCTAAATACCATAGCTCTTACTGAGGAAATCACAGATTGAGAGAAAGATGAAATAGTTATGCATGTACAAAAAGAGTTCATGTTCTTTAGAGATATAGTTTCTTAAATGAAATAAAATCATTAAGAAAAACCTCTTATTCATAATAGTCAAGAAACTCAAAACTACTTAGAAGATGACAAAGTGCATATAGAATCATAATCTACATGTATTGAGAAGGCAGTTCACGAGATCCACATCATCATTGAAGGTAGAAGATACATAATTTAAGAATACAACTTATTCAGTTAGTTTAAAGTTTTAAATGGCTAAGTATAGTTTTGAGTTTTCCAAAAAATTAACTTATTTAAACAAAATAAAAAACTAGAGAAAAATAATGAGAAAAATAAAAAGTAATCAACCTACAAAAAATATCCATCTTTCTCACTCCCAAATTCTAAGTCCGCCATTTCATTACTTTTTCTTCATGTAAATTGGTACCTCAAGAATAATATACGTTATCATAGCACATCTCTAGTTTCTAATACTTAAGTTGGCTTGATATAGAGCTAACAATATTGTTTTAGTTTGAAAAATAAAAATTCAAAATGCCCATGTACGAAATATACCACAAATAATAATCGAGAAAGATACTAGAAAATATATAACTAGAAGTAATACACTAAATCCACCGAACAAAGATCAAAACCCACTTTCTCAGAGTTAGCAATAATACCAAAATAACCAAATTTATAGCCTTATTTAACCAACACACATGGATATATATATATATATATAAGAATCAAATAAAGTGTGCTCAGAGACGCGCACGTCTACGAAAATATATATGTACATGTATAAGTTCATAATGTATGTATACGAGATCTCGAACTAAGCACGTGCCATAATGTACATATGGGACCACATGCGGTCATGCAAAAGGCTAGATATATATCTGATGGGTGTGAATAGATGTACTCATGACCACATATATGTGGCATCCAGTGGACTATAAATCTACTCATGAAACATCTTCCCTCTCTTCGCCCTTTAGAAGTAGCACGTCCACGACACAGGGATGTAGTGGAGGAGATGCCACTACGGATTTCATCCGTGTGGTCCTAGGTGTCTCAAGCATGCTGCTGACCTAACTGCACATTCATAAACAACAAGTTTTTAACACCCAAAATTTTAAAATACCTTCAAAATTTAGAAACTTGTACAATTTAGTTAAAATGCATGTGCGATCTTACATGATGTCATGATCCCTATCGATTTGTTGTTGGCCGCTTGAGGGGACAACAATAGACTCACGAGGGTAAGCTACATACAAATAATTAATTTTCAAATTAAATATTTCACACTCATATATATACCTACAAAATTTGATATTGTAGATTTAAGTTTAATAAGAAATAATGAACCTCCAAAATTTAACAAATTTAAAAAATTGTGTACCTCGGTTAGTGGATTTGCGAGATCTTTATGGCGGTATCTACGGCAGCCTCCACAGTCTGCATATGTGGAGGAGTCTCTGTAGGAGTCATAAGCTATACAAAAAACATGTACAAATCAATTTATTAAAATCTACTTAAGAGCTATACAAAAAACATGTACAAATCAATATTTAGTTACTCAAGAAAGAATAAAAATACATTATTAAATTTTATCTTCTATTTAGGCTAAATACATAGGATCTATAAATGTTAGCACGGAGGCCATCTATCTTCATATGTATTTGTGTCCAAAGGTTGGGATGGAGAATACTCGTTATCTAGTAGAAGCGAAGTGGATATAGAGTGAGACATTGGTCACATTGGGAGCTTTTTGTACAGGAATAACAACTTCAAAATCTGTGATCGACTGATATGTGTTGCTTGAACAAGGAGAATGAGGAGGAACATTCTCCTTTGCCGCTACATGCGGTTTTGATTTAGTGTTTCCGGTCCTCTATGTTTCACCCACGGATAACCCCTTGTTTACATGATCTGTGATCTCTCTCGAAAAGGGTTCTTAGGAAAGATTTGACCATGTCTTCCTCCTTAGTGTTTGAATTAGGGATTTACTTAGATTTAAATACGATATGTTTAGGGAGGGCATTTATCCACCAATTATTATTCTCTTTTTAATGTTTTACCATCTCTGATCGGGAGCGAGAATGCCCCAAAAAAATACATCTCCTACATCGAAAGGTAGGCCCTTATAGTCAGGAGGATGAGTGCAAGTTTGATTTTGCACTTTAAGATTAAGGTGGGTTGGAAGATTCTTTGAAGTATCAATCTCAACTAGGATTCTTGCATATACATTGTATGTGTGAAATCATAGGTTTGGGATTCGGACGTTAATGATGTTTCCCAAGGTATTTCCTATGGATATCAGACAACTATGGTCCTAAAATTATAGGGGTAAGTGGGGTAATTTGATCTAGATTGGTTTGTGAGAGAAAGATTCAGTGAGAGGGTTGAATGATGGGAACCATGGTTTTAAGATAAGGTACCTTTGTTGGAAAACCCAAAGTTGTTTAGAAATGATGTCCTTTTCAGCTATAGAGGTAAAAACAACAATAAAAATGCCCTTAGCACAAGGGTAAAGGTCTAACCTACCGCATTAGAAGCGGGAACCAATTCTTGGAGATCTAATCATGGAGGATAGGGAGGCTAGGCTAAAGATGAGTGAATCTGAGATCAAGGCATGATCTTGGTAGAATGACTATATTTCGAGGACTTCATCGCCAAAGGTTACACATGGGTTTCTCTTAGTAGGCCTCATGGTTTTGATCTATGTCTTCTTTTACAAAACCTCATTAAATGAGTGATTGACTAAAGCTTTAGTTGTAGCGAGGAGTTTCAAGCTATCAACAAGGAGAAAACCTAGTGTTTGCACCCCTAACAAAGATGTTAGGATTCACTCAACCTCCCGATGGGTTATTAGTGTCCCCAGCAAAGATACAGGATTTTCCATTCCTCCTTGCAAGTTCTTGGCAACATTGGTGCCGGTAGTGTCGAATCGACCCCAACAATGGCTCCATTGCCACTGCGGTTTGAGCAAGCTGAAGCCCCACACCCAGTGCCCAAGAATATTTCTAGAAACAAACCCTTAGGGGTCTACGTATTACTGCGAGAGGGGATGTAGTTTCTAAAATGAAAGGACACCTCCATCACGTAATTTCACACAACCCTACGTGTGCACATATATATGTCGCCGCCTCCCAAATCTATTAGGGTTCATATGAGTGGTGGAGTTAGGGTTCGCGAGGAGTTGTCATAAATTGGAGGAGTTGTCTATTAAAAGTGCAATGATGTTGTAAATTCTTAAATCTCGGTACACCGATCCATATAAAACTTATAATCATATGGAAAGGACGCATAGATTTTTTTAGATAAAAGTGCGAGAGGATTTAACCTTTTTACATTTCTTCATCACTCTTATCATTCATTAAAGAGATTTGTAACTAACTGCGTAAAACTCACGCGAGGCATGCCGGTAGCTTGGTTCACTGAGCGAGATGATGACCCATGAGGGCTCCTGTGTATAAAGAGAAAAATATTAATACATGTGCAACATACACGTGAAACAAATTATAATAATAATCTAGTGCGATTAAATGATTTATTAAAAATGTAAGTTTGTACAACTTGAAACTTACGTTTGAAAACCCAACCTTGACCGCATGATAGCTAGCATGTATCACGGATGTTTCCTTCATGGCTCTTGCTTTATTTAAAATAAAATAAAAAATTAGTTTTTACATGTATGTACATGAAGTACAATCATATATATATTAATATCTCAAACATGTGAATTAAACTATTGTACATATATATATTATTTAAATTTATTTAAAATTTACTGTGAAAGACCAATATCGGTGGCTCAGTTCAAAAACATTCCCGACATCTCATCTATAGAAAAAAATCCTGTGAACCAGTGAAATGATGTCTCGCTGCGGTGCATACGGCACCACATGATCCACGGTGGTGTGGTGCACTAGAAGCAGCACCTCCACCAACATCACCGGATGCGATCTGGGTCTTATCTTTGGGTGAGAGTGTCGATGAGCTCCCTCAATGCATGCGATGTATCAATCTCACAACCTCCTTCTTTGTAGGAGGGATAGCGAAAGCGATGGGGTTTTGGGGCATGGGGATCTAGGTGACCTACGCGTGCACCGGAGTGCACTGCTGTGTGAGAGCCACCTCCTCGACAAAAAAGTCGAAAAGTCAAAATAATTCGGGACCTCATTGAGCACAAACTCTGATATAATTTCTTCAAAAAATAAAGAGGAACCTCATTGTTGTTGCATGGTGGATAATCAAAAACCATCCACCATCGGTCCCAAAAATTGTTTTTGATTCTATCATCATGGCACCGATGGATTGGGAACCGTTTGCGAAAGTAGCTGCGGGGGGCATTGGTTTAGGGTCGGTAAATAATGCACAAATTAGGTCTTTTCCAATTTTTTTGTCTTTGCGGCCGCATGAGATAGTTTATCCGCATACCACCGCCTACGGTCACTTAAAGGTGTTCCATCTATGTATTTGGTTGGTTGCGGACTCGACTTCGCCAATCAATGTTTGCGATGTATTGGCTAAAGTCATGCGGGATGGATTTGTAGCATGGTTTTGTCTTATAGTTTGAATTAGGTTCTCAATGACAATTTTATTTTCTTGGATTCTTCGATGATATTATCTTGCGTTCTGTTGGCTCGGTGGGGACGAAGAAGGAGCCACGGGGCGGATCTATGTTTGGAGGAGGGTTTTGAGGAATGTTCGGAGGGTTTTGAGGAATGTTCGGTGGGTTTTGAGGAATGTTTTGACGGTTTGCTGAGAGCCGAGCTTGCCGACCAAGCTGATAAAACAATAAAATTGTATACATAAACAAACAATTCACAAAACCCATGAAAATGCCAAAAAAAACCTAAAATGCAAAAAAACAACCTAAAATGCAAAAAAATGATTACTGATCGGGGACTTACCTCCTCGTCTTGGCGGCATGGTTGAATCTATCGCTATCAGGAAGTCGATGAGCAATTTTGAGATAGTATTGAAAGTGCGAGTGAAAAGCGTTTAGGAAAAGTCGCGGTTTGAATTGAAAATTAGGAAAATAACGAGTCGCGGAATTTGTTAAATTTTGTCTCGAGTTCACAATATGGGGACATTGTACAACTATCAAACCGAGACCCCAACACTACAATCACGTCTGGAAATTTGTTGAATTTTCTATCATGATGCATTATGTTGAATGAATCAAATATCTCAATGCAATCCCAAACTTCATTTTTATATTGTCTCATCCATTGATTATTTGTGGCGTATAGTTTTCTAGCTTGTTTTGCTATCAATTATGAGTCTCCTTTGACAATGATGTCCCCGACACCATATTTCCAAGAAATTATTAAACCCAACAAATAGTGCCTCATACTCAACAATGTTGTTGGTGCACTCAAATTTGAGTCGAAGGAGAAAATAAATCTTTCCTAACTAGGAGAAAGTAGAACAACACCAACACCATTCCCAAACTTGGAGCAAGATCCATCAAACAACAAAGTCTAGGGAGATCCCACTTGTTCAAGGCATTTGCATTCTTCAATTTTTTCTCCTTTCCATCAACAAATCCCACAAATTTATCTGCATCAACACTTGTGTATAATACCTCATAGGATGCATTGTTGGGATCCTCAATGAGGTGCAACATTTTATTTTCTCCATACAACCTAACAACACTATCCTTAATTGGGATGGTAGCATAGGAAATATCCATTTGGACACTCCCACTAACACTTGCATCCCATTTTCTTGACAGTAGCATACCCCACTTGGTGGGTAGTCAACTATGCCAACATCAAGTTTTATTTTTCTTGGGTAAGTGTAAGCTACACCACTAAACCCTTCACACACCCCACTATCAGCACTTCTCTGGATGTCATGGCAAGTACACTTCCCATATGCTATTGTCACTTTGATGTTTAGCTCATTCATGACCTCCAAAGGCATGACATTGCATGATGCCCCTGAGTCAAAAATGTAGTTGTGCAATAGTCTATCCTTTATGATCAAAGTGGTGAATAATGGATCCAAATTCATTTAAGAATCCACCAAGGATGTCCCCAAATAGACCTCAGGTGGTTCATCTAACTCTTATGATGCTGGTGGTGCTTCTGGTTCTTCAATGATTGGAGGAGTCTCCACAATATTTACATTTCTACCTAGGGTAGTCTTCTCTTCTTTCAACCCCAAGTATTCAAATGCTCTCTTTTTGTGCTCGCGAATCCTAAGTAATTCAACAATTGGGACAGAGACTTTGATTTGACTCAAAAATTGGGCAATATCATATGGGACATTTTTTGGCATGGAATTATTGGAAGTAATTCCGACAAACTCATTAAGTGGTATATGATTTTTGACAACTTGGGCATGAGGAGGGGTATGATTTTTGTTTGGAACTGCAAGGTTTTTAGTAGATGCATCTTTCCTAGGAGCCTCTTTAAGAATGTTTGAAAGTAAGGGAGATTTAGGCTTGGCCTGAGGCCCTGCCCATTTGATAGCCTTACTTCTCTTGTCATATTCCTTCCCTTGAGCCACAACAACATTCATCAACAACTGTCTATCTTCCTCAAAGGGGATTCCTCCATCATAATTTTTTATCATTAAAGCCCTTAAATATTCAAAGTCATTATTGGGAAATTCAAAATCTTGTAAATTATCTACTTCTAAAGTATGAGAGGGAGTAAGAACATGTACCCTATGAATGAATACAGTCCCTAAAAATAGTAGTAGTCCTGGGCACTTATCACCCTAGTTGAACTTGCCCCTTTTTGTAAGCTCGTGGAGCAACTCAACATGCAAACATCAGTATCATTATCATCAGCTTCTTCCTTTGCTTGTTGATCTTCTTCACAAGGTGAATTGGGCATAAAACATTTGTCACACTAATAAATGGCATCTGTCTCTTCCACCATAGAAACTCGGTAGCCAAACGATCAGTACTATTCTCGTTATCCCTAGCTTGGGACCTCTCATTTCCAAATCCAACATGTCCCTTGCCTCTATCATCGATCGTTGGTGATTTATGAACCTATCCTATTCTTGCTTCTTATGTGTACCTTGTGAGCTTTGCCTAATTTCCTTTTCGCCTGTGCTAGCTTGAGGATATCTCTTTCATAGCCCCTGCCAAAGTCTTCACAACTTCTTCCAAATTAGCAGCCTTGCTTGTCTGAGGTTTTTCTGGGTTAATCAGCTTTACACCATCCCTCTTTGGAGGCTTTCATATTGCTTTGATGTTGTTCTCTATTTGCAAAGCTGTGGTGAACACCCGATTCAAATTTTTGGGGTTCTTGTCTCTTAAGTAATATGCAACCTTTTTATCAAATGCATTAGTATATTTGATCAAACATGACTCATCACAAGGCCTTATTCTAACAGGAAATCTTCTCAAGGTCTTATTAAACCTAGTTTTGAAATTATGTACTGACTCATTAGGGTTCATTTTGATGTTTTTAAATTTTGTCAAGAGAAACCAAGGGTCATTTTTGTGACCATACCGCAATCGAATGCATTACTCATCTCATTCCAGAATCAATAGAGTTATCTGGCAATGCTTTATACCAGCCCCTAGCATCCTCTTCCAAGGTATGGATAAACAACTTGATATATACATCTTCATGTTCAATCTCAAAGTCTTCCATCATATTGATAAAAAGCTTTAGATGTTGATCTCTAGTAATAGCATTATTTCCTTGGAACTTTGGCATTATGTTCCTTACATCTTGAGGCACTGCATTTGGGTAACCAACCATTCCCACAAAATTTATAGGTCCAAAGGTGTTTACAACAAATGGAGGCCTAGGTTGAGCCATATTGATTCAAGGAGGTGATCTTGGAGGGGTGATAAAGCGACGGGAGGAGGTTCTTAGAACATAGGAGTATAATTTCCAAAATGGATACCCCCAAAGGCCTTGTTTCTTGGAAACCTCTATTAGCCTCAGAAAATACATGTGCAGAGTGTTAAGAAAACCTTTCAAAATCAAATGAAGGCCCCTCTCCATCCGGAGAGTTCAATTCCACAAATAGGATGCCTAATTCAGAGTCACTTGAACGTCAGTCTTCAATGATGGGCCACTCACTTTCTTCAATGGTGATCCCTCTCCTTGTCTACTGGTCTCCAATAGCTCTCTAGGATTCTCTTCCTTTTGATTTTGCTTTTCCTAGCTCTAGAAACAATATGCTTGGCATGATCCTTAGTAAAGAAAGATCAACTTCCCTCCAGATTTGTAAATATTAATAACAAATATGACTTTGACAGAGTTTTAAGAAATTGGTACTCATTAAAAATCAGATCAACAGGGAGTCGCCACTAAGGATTTCCACCTTAGTTGTGAAAATGCACTAAATATGATCTGTCAAAGGTCTATCAATGCTAGAAATTGGAAATGAAATATTCTAACCCTTCTTTACCCAGATTTATCAAAATGAAAGCTAGTGCACTAGGTGTGAAGACTGAAGGAACTACACACAACACTTGGAACATACAAGGAGTACTTTACCAGGGTCTTGATTTTGAATTGAAACTTCCCCATCAATGGCACCACTGATTTTGGCATCCAAATTTGTTCTCCTTTTCAAGCCAAATAGCAACATAGATTCAACAGGGAGTTTAGAGGCAACTAGATCACAAACATATTTCATTTCCTAGCCAGAGAGAAATCTAACTGTCCCTTTGTTACTTGGATTTGTGGAGAGATGGATAGCACCTTAAAAGGATGTGATCTGATCCTAACTATTTTAGGTTGTGCCTTTCAACCAAGGTAAGAGAACCTATTTTGTAACCTTTTTATATGAAATGAGATACATGTACCTTTCTTTTGCATAAATTTTATAGAGAAGGCCTTAGGGAAAATATGATCAACACACCAGATTTGACTCTCATGAGTTGTCACTTCCATATCATGGAGATACTTTCACAATAAGGAAAAGGTTACTAAAGACATTTGAGACCCCGTTGCTTCTACATGTTTAAGTGATGAGGATTGTGCATTTGTGTACACACATGACAAACAAGGGTAGTATGGGTAGGATTGGTTGTTGTTAAATGAAATTTTGGTGGGAGGGGAGATAAGATGCACTTGACTCACCAGATCCTTGAGAGCTTATGCAAAATGGAAATATTTCAAACAACAAAATACCACAAAAGTTAAAAATGTTTCTTCAACTAGAATATGTGCTTCAATGGAGGCCCAAATTGGCACTTTTTCATACAACCTATGGGATTTTTTCATGAAGGCTCAAGTCGAGAACCCAATAAAGCACCAAGATTCAAACCAAACCACGCCTGAGGTACACCCAAAGGCTTACAGATAATCTTTGTCAACAAAATGAAAGAAAAGTGATTTTAAACCATTTATCTCACTCCCAGATGAAGGATCTCCGAGAAATGAAATTATAGATTCCACTAAACTATAACAAGGACTGAGAATTGTGTGATTGGAATGGATTTTCATACAATATTACAACGAAACAAGAAAAACTACTTGTAGACATTTAGAGATGAAACAAACATATTTTTCTCAAGATTGACACAGAATAGCCCAAGTTTGATCAAATTTATCAGCAAGGGAAAGTTTCTGAACAATCTCAAAGCTTGTCAATGGATGTAAATTTACAAACACCTTGACCCAATTAAATTTAACATAGAGATGTATATACAGGCTTCTTAGATAGCTTCTCAAAAGGGATGGGCTATGTCAAGCTTTTTCTACTGGAAAAATCAGTCTCTGACCTTTCCAAAAACTCCCAACCATTTGCATGAAAAATTTATGCCATTTATAACACTTACAATAGAGCCCCTTCTCCCCAAAAGATAAAAATGTTTAATGCACCAGTGCTTGTCATGATCACAATCATGATTTTGACGATCGAGATCTACAAAAAGTCACCAGTGCTCGAGGGGAAAATCTCTTCAATATCTCCTCCATTCAAATCTTTCCTTGAGTAGATCACTCTTCGCTCAATTCACCAACCAATTTCTCCCCAAATTTGTCAAATTTGGCTCCTTACATGCTTGGGAGAAGAAAAATAGAAAATCCAATCAAGCACAAAAGTCAGACCATTTTAATGGTGAAAGACACCCTTCAAATCTCCCCACCAAACTTAGATATCAAAATTAACTCCCCCTCTGTTTGGTCTCGTAGAAAAGACAAAGAAATCATGGGGAATCACACTTCTAGATGTGTTTCGAGAGATATGGGTGGAAAATTATATTTTAGACTCTTAGCTGCCATTGATCTTTACTTTGAATTTGGGCCATCCACGTGGAATATTCAAACTTAAAAATAGACTCAAGGGCTTCCTCCAAATTTTTACAACTTTTGGAGAAATGGAAAAATTTCAAATTTTCTCTGCACCTTCTCCCTCGGGAAATGATCCTAACACGTGTCCTAAGGTGGGCCCTAGTGGAACCATGGCCAAATTCTACCATTTCACCTCTTTTTTGGAAAAAGGAAATTTTTCCAAATTTCCCCCAAGAGTCTGCACCTCTGTGCGTTGACTAGAGAAAGCTTTGACTTTTACCTTATTGGGCCTCGTAGGCCATTTTTATATTTTAATCCTTTTGATGTCAAGAGGTAAAAATTCAATTTTCCTTCAATGGTCTACCTCCCTACCCCTTTGACTTTTCAACCTACCACATGTCTCAATGGTGCTCCTTGAGATAATCCCCAAAAGTTGAGATCTTGAACAAGCACGAGCTCACCACGTGTTCTCCTACGGGGCCAAGGTGAGACCTTTTCCCTGCCTCTTAATTTTTCTCCAATCGAGCCCAAGCAGGTCGTAGGGAAGGTTCAAATATTTTTCCAAAGTATCCAAAAGGAACAAGTTCAAAAACAGACCCGTTGCGCCCTTCTAATCAAAAGAAGCCACGTAAGCACTAAAAGAACCAATTAGAATCAAGTGGGGCTATGGGACCAAATTTGCCTTTTTGCCAAAAAGTAAAAAAGTGATAGGTTAAAACATTTTCCGTCATCCCCGACCAACCAAATGAAGCCACATCCTTGTAGATACAAGGATGCAAATTTGACCAGAGAAACACCACAAACCATAAAATATAGAAAAATGGTCATTTGATCCTAGAAATGAAAATTTCTTCAAGGATAAAAAGTTTAGAAATGTTGCAGGGCTCAAACATGTTCTTCAGGGGACACATCAGTTCATTCTTCTTCAAGTACTTGGGGCAGAAATGACAAGGAAGACAAAATCTTGACTGTGGGAAATAGAGAGAACGGAAAACATGATTTTATGAAGGAACAAGGCATGGGAGACTCAAAATATAGACTCTTGTAGAGAAAAAAAGAAACAAGGAGATAAACATGGACCCATATATAATCTTCGATCCATGAACTGACTAAAAATAGTAAAAAATACTAATCAAGCATAACACGAGGATAAAGGAATTAACCGAGGCTAGAAATCGATAAATTTTCAAAGGTAAATTGGGGTGAGACTACTTTGAGCACCAACAAGGGGAATGGGTTGATGCGTTCTTGGTTTACCGGTGGATGGGGGTTTCTTGGGCGGGGTCGAGGGGTGAGATTATAGGATGGACAAAAGGGTGAAGGTGATAAGGGTGTGGTAGCAAGGTTGGTGTATGAGGTCTAAGAGGTTGGACCTTCTTTCTAGGGGTTGGGTTAAGTTTAGTGTTATCTTTGGAAGATGTGGATAAATCTAATTTTCTAGGTTGGTGAACAAAGCTAGCTATTGGTATGACCCATAACATACCTGATAGGTGTAGGTAAAAGATATGATATAGGCATGGGTTTGGGTGGAGATGCATATTGGGCTATAGGAAGAGGTGTCAGTTAGGCCATGAGTGTGTCCATGGAAGGTATTGAAATAGTTCGGATGTGTTTGGTTTGTTTTCTTGAAACATTTTTGGATAGATAGTGGAGTTGTCGGTGGGTGACAGTTGTATTTGTTTTGAAATAAGAAGTAGAAGACGCTCCCAAGGTAAGGCTCTATCGACATAGTCAAGGTGATCGACCAAGCATGAGAATGGTACTATTGTAAGTTGTGATGACGTGGATCGAGTGGGAATCCCTATAAAAAAATTGAGATATAGGAAAATGGCTAGCCTCGGACTCGTGGGTAAGAGATCCGAAATCAAATCAATGGGGTCTTGAAGGTCCGATGGTTAATGGTCATCTATAGGCGGTGATACTTCTATAGTATCATCCATTGGTAGAGGAGAGGACAAGCTAGCCGAAGTGGGTTCTCCTTACATTGGTGTAGGTGGTGGACTTGCATCCTCTATGAGTGGGAGAGGTGCCATTGACAACTACTTATAATTTTGAGATGTCGAAGGTGGCATCTTGATTATATGCTCTTCCACAGGTGAAAGGGAAAATGAAGGGGTTCCCCTATGGGTAGAGGAGTAGATGAAATAGATTCTGGTTTAGATAGGGAGAGCAAGCTAAGATTTCATCTATGGAAGGAACATGAGGCAACCGGGAAGCAATCTGGTGTGTCATCAAAAATAGCATGGACCTTGTTGGTGATCAATTTTATCTCACCCCATTTTCCCTTGAAATTATTCAATTTTTGGGCTCTTTCATCTTTTCTATCTCCCCTGTATTGATGCATGAAAAATCTTTCTTCCATTTGGTTGTGTGATGATTCGCTTCTTTTGGTTAAGGATCACTTTAAGTCCATAATTTTTTTTCCGTTCCTCTGTCCATGTGAAAGAATTTGTAACTTGGGTGTAAACTCGTTTTTTTCCTTTCCTTCTCGTTTTCCAGTCACATTTTTTGTTTTCCCTATCATTTTTTTCCCAAGTATATGTGTAAATGTGATTGGATGCAGCTCAGAGGATCATATTTTGGCCTTATATCATTTCGAAAATCCTTATCCTTAAAGAATGATTCATTTCTGGTGCAAACGGTGATTTTCCTACATTTTATGGTTTGATGTGTGTATTTTTTCCCATCAAATTTACATCTCAAAGATCTATGGAAAGGTGGCCCTATCTCGGTTGGATGTAGCTCGGTGAGGTACTTTGAAACCCTAAAGCCCACTTCAACTCAAAACTTGTCCACATGGAGGGCCGACGCTCATCTGAAAAGTCACCTTTTGGTTTGGCCTTGGAGTTGCGTCGGAAGACATGTGGAGGTTTCTACTGCCTTGCCTAGACTTAGACATTTTTCATGTAACTGGTGCATCTTTGGTGGACCATGGACACATGGAGGTCTAACACTAATTTTAGGATCTGCCTTAGGGTCCCACCTTAACAATTGCAACAGGGAGACATATGGTGGCTTCCATTGGCTCTCTCTTCTATACTTAGACTTTTCAAAGCAAGTTTGAAATGCCTAGTACAAGTGGAGGGACCGTACCCATTTGGGAACCGGCCTATAAGTTTTATTTTGAAGAAGTTCTAGGAGGACACTTGGAGGCTTTTGCTCACTCTTCCTTTTCTTGAAATTTTCAATTTCCAAGGAAAACTATCTCAGACCCTAGACACATGGCGCCTTCCACTGATCCTTCAAATTTTTAACTACTCTTCTTGATCGAGACATGTGGTGAGCCCACACTTGTTTGGGGTCTCCACTTTGGGAACCATCTCAAAGTTCACCATTGAGATGCATGGAGGATTTGGCTGGCTCATTTTTATACTGAGACTTTTCAAAGGCCAAAAGGCATCTTTCTTGGGCCCAAGGCACGTGGAAGGCTCGCTTGTTTGGAAACTTACCCCTATACTTTTCCTTTACTGATTGCGCCAAGGAAACACATGGATGACTATAAAATAAAGTAGAGAAGGGGCAAAATCAATGGTTGTTGTGCATTTCACCTCTTTTCTACCATTTTTGCTCCAAGACTCATGAAGATGCGAATATGCACTATTTTTCATCATTTTTGATGAAATTCCTTGTCATTTTTGTCTACAAAGTGCCATTGAATGGATTTAGATATTAATTTATGAGTCCAAGGATTGTTAATGTTGATATTTTGAAATTGAAATTGCCCAGACACTTGCAAAAATGTGAATTACCAGAGAAGATGGATGCAAGGTAGACTTGTAGAGGAAAGAGAGGGAAAAGGATGAAATGATGGAGGTTATAGACAAAAAGATGAAAAAGGTGTTTCCTCAAAAGTGAAAATGATTACCGCCATATTCAACCTGTTCAAAGCCTCTAGAGAATGATTAAAAGGACTACCAAAAATATTGTGGCATGGCATCCTAGTCATTAGTCAAGGGCTTGAGAAACGTGATTAGTTCATAATTGGTACACCTGGCGACTTTCGAATGTGAATTTGTTAAACGTTACTTTTTAAGGCAAAATGGTGGCAAGCAAAGGTCCCTCAAATATTCTTATTTTTTTGGGGGAAAATTTTGGATGAGTGAGTGAGTGAAATGTATAAATGCAATGAGAATACTCTTGCAAAAGGTTGGGGGTTGAATTCTTAAGAGAAAATTTGAGAAAGCCCATCTTCCTACGAGACCAAACCAATATACCTGGTTAATTTATTCTATGTTAAATTTTCTATAATGTCAAGTTGGTTGTAGATGTATATCCATTAACAAGCTCTAATATTGCTCTGGAAGCTTTCCCTTGCTGATGAATCTAATCAATTTCAAGTTAATTTATCTCAATCTTGGAGCAATTTGTGTCTAATTTGTTTCAGAATGTCTGCAAGTAGTTTTTCTTATTCTTGTTGCAATCTTGTGTTAAAGTACCTCCGAATCGACATGATCTCATCACTGTGATGTTTAGTGGCATTTACAATTTCATTTCAAGAAGAGATTTCATCCTGTGATGAGATAAATAATTTAAAATCACTTCACTGTCATTTGTTGATAAATATTTTCTGTAAGCCTTTGATTATAGCTTAGGCATGAGGAACCAGGGTCTTTTATGTTTTATTGAGTCTTTAAATCAATCCTTCATGCTATATTCTCAAATATTGTGTGAAACCTTGTGGATCTGGTCCACCATTGAAGCACACACCTTCGGAGTTGAAGGAATATCTTAGCTATTCGAAGATTTCTATCATTTACCTTTCCAATTGTTGTGAAGTCTCTAAAATATCTAGTATAATCAACTTTATCCAGCTTAATCTCCCACCAAAATCATTTAAAACCATGAATCCATCCCGAACTACCCCTTTTTTGCCTTGCATATCCACAAAGGAACAAAACCTATTTACTAAAATATGCAGAACAACCAGGATTTCATAATGTCTTCCATAACGTTAGCCCTGTTTTGAAAGTGTCTCCATATTTTAGAAGTGACAACTCTTAAGAGTTAAATTATGGAGTATTTATCATAATTTCCCAAGGTTTTCTTCATAAAATTTGAGCAAAATAAGGATATCTCCATCTCCTTCATCAAATAGAGGTTACACTATAGGTACTCTCACCCCGGTCGAAAGGCGTGGCCTAAAGTAGTAAGGATAGTTAAAATCCTCTTAAAGGTGCTATCCATCTCTCCATAATATGAGTGATAAACTACCAATTAGATCTCATGCTCGGCTAAAAATGACATACACTATGATATATCTTTCCCTAAGCTACGTGTCAAATCTCTCGATGCTACTCATCTTGAAAAGGAGAACAAATTTGGATACCAACAGAACTCACGGACATTACTATCATTGTTTGAGGTATCACCCACTTGGTTGAAAGATGGGGCATGATTAGGGAATGGATTCTTGAAGATATGTAGGTTTTGGTTAGCGAGTGCATTTTGGCTATCCATTACTAGATCTCCATTGTCTATAACTTCTTGGATGATATTCTTGAAGGTGATGCAATTATTGTCGATGTGACCTTTGACACGATGATAGTTGTAAAATTTATGTTACATATACCATGCTGGCATGGGTCACTCTGTGGTCAAAACCGGTATGTGGTTTTATAGGTAGAAGGGTAATGGCACCATCCTTAACAAGCTTTTCCAAAATGGAAGAATAATATTCTCCTACGGAAGTGTATTTTCATTATTCTCATATGAACTAGAAAGCTTGGACAAGAGAGAGATTAGAAGGGGGTTTGGCTAGGTTTGATTGATGAGGGGGACCAAATTTTAGAACTACAACATTAGCAGACCCTTTGGGCTTTGAATAGTTGTTTTGGGGTTTCAAAGATGAAGAAGTATCATTTGATTTAAACACGATGTTCTTGTTACAAAGTTAAATCTTCTTTTCTTCGATAGCACAAATTTCCAATTTTCGTGCCATGGTGAATGCCTCATCAAAAGTGTGAAAAGTTTACACCTATAGGGTTGGTGAGATGTGTCTAGCACATGTCCGAATAAATATTTCTATAAGCTCGGCTTGAGGTAATGTGAATGTGAGCTACTTAATGAGGTTGTGCCAGTGAGTGACGAAGTTAACGATAGACTCATCGTCATACTCTCGTGTGGAATAAAGATTAGTCATAGTAACCTTCTTAACAATGTTGATGGAGAAGTGATCTAGGAAGGCTTGGGTGACTTGATTAAATGAGTAAACAGAGTGTCTTGGTAATCCACTATATACCGGTCAATGTACGTCCTGTCAGGGACATTGGGAAAGTCCTCAAAAGTAAAGCGTCGTCATGGGAAATTAGGTAACACCCATGTTTAAAGGACACCAAATGTTATTTCATATCTTTTTTGATATTGAAGCGATTGAATTTTGGCATCTCCTAATGTATGGGGTATGGTCAAATGGGAATGGGACAGTGTAAATAGGCTCTTTACAAATTTCATCATAGGTGAGTGAATAGTGTGCGCTAGAAACTGATGTTTCTAGTGTCTACATATTTTCCATCATCAACTTGATGAGGTAATTGGTAGGTTGTGATGGAGGGACACCTCCCATTACATAAGGAGGAAAATATTGAACCTGATAGGGACGTTGAGAATAAGGAACCGACATAGAAGGCACATATCCAGAATGGGTGATATACAAGATAGGGGTTGTTGATAGTAGGTGTATGTAGGTGGGATGGTTGTCATGACTCTGGTAGTGATTGGGGGTAGTGTTTGTGGGATGGAGAGGATGAGATTATGGAATGGAGTAGGGGTCACCAACACCACGTGCGGTTGTGTTGCAATGGGTATTTATGAGTCAATGGGTGCGGACTATGCTATGGTTTGGGTGGTCGTCGTGGGGACAATAGATATGAAAAGCATGAGTAAAATTATAGATACAACGGTCATGGCGGATATGGGGCCTACTTGCAAAACTACCAGGGGTGAATTAGGTGAGGGTAACGCCACATTATTAGGGGTTGATGCAATAGCAGGAATAAGGGTAGGAGAGATGGATACATGCATGTCGTATATCAATTGACTTGAGGAGTCTTGGGTGGAAGAGTGGGAAAGGTAGAATTGTAAGGCCACGGGATTCTAATCAAGGAGTCATGTAAACTCTTCATTGCCTACAACAATGGTGGTAGGTAAGGTTGGATCCATGGGTGATAGGACGAGGAAGGTGGTGAGGGACTAGGTGGGAGTGGTTAACAACTAGCATGGAATATGAGGGCATTAGTCTAGCTGTGAGTTAGCACCATGTGAACAAGTGCTGACCTAGTAAGACTATATTCTGTAGATGACACTAGAAAAATAGTAGAAACAAAGAATAATGGGGTCTAAGAGGTGAATTTGGTCAATGTCTAGATTTTGAAAATCAAACATAGGAAACCAATGACGGTCAGGTTGACTGGTGATGGTTGAGGGCTAAGAAATGACACTCAAAGCTAACCGGTGATGGTTGGGGAACACGATGACAATTTTGAAACTAATACCAATCCTTTGTGGAAGAAACCAGTCTTAAAGAATGAAACCGAGAATGTTGGATGTGTACTTGTGAAAACTATGTATGATAGTAAGTATCAATAGGGGAGAAATATGATAATGCCCTGAGGGTCAGAAATAGAACATAAATAGTGATGAAGACCATTCCAGGTAAAGTAACTAGAAATCCGTAAGTCGAAACCAGTTAGGGTTTAACCTACAATGGTCGAGATGTGAATCGGTGATGGTCAATGAACAAACTTTGGTGACTATGAAGTTAGGAAGAAATGAAGAAAATTGATTTTGTGAATTAAATTAAGTGAAGAATCAAACTCAAAACCTGAGAATGAGGAGATGAATCCTTGAAACACTTAGAAAAAGTCATAATACTCCAACTACGATGGTGGAGTGTGCAAGGAAGAAGAAAAATGGAGATTCGTAGTCTCACACCTCAAAACACAAGCTAAGTAGAACACTAAGAAAAAGCATGATCCTAACAGTGATTTTCTTATGTTTGTTTAGCTTATGCTATTTGGACTGACTGTGTGTATTTAAAACAATTTTTTTTTTTGTTGGGAAGGTGTCCTACGAAGAAGGATATCTAAAAGGAGATGTTTCAAGTATGTTATGGTGGGGGTAGGTCATCCTCTGAGATGATGACTCAATAGAGGCAATGAGTAGGGGAGCACCTTCCAATCGGATCGTCGATCACTAACACATTTTCCTGTAAGATGTTGTTTAAGAAAGATGTTTATATTTTGATTTTGTGCAAGTTTGTTAAGATACACAAGGAGAGAAAAATGAGATTTCTATGATTCTTTGTGTCAACCATCAGCTGGGCATGACTGTTAGCATATAGGTTGCCCTCGTTTTTAATGTGAGCTAACAATGCAATAAATCGAATGTAATGCAAGTGTTTTAAACCCAAATCAGAGTGTGATATTTGATGTAGCAAGAGATGAACAGAAGAGGGATGTTGTTTCACTAATGCAATGTAAAAGAAAGGAAGATGTGTTCTTTTTAAAGCAACAAAAATACAAGTGTTTTTAGACAATAGAAAGAAGGAGAATAATACCAAAGAAGAAAATGAATGTGGAAGATTTTTGAAGGAAAAAAAAACAACTTTCACATATAATGAATAAATGCAAAAGAACCCCTAATGGGTCCCACTGAGCATGCCAAAATGTTTCACCGTTTTCTTTACCTTTTCAAAATGATGAAACAAATAAGGGTAAGGGCCAAGGAGGAATACATGTTAAATGTTGTTCGGTCGATGGTTGTTATGCATGTTTTGAATTCTTGATCGACAACTAAATGTGAGAGCTTCCTTTTGGCTAAGAGGAACTACATGTAATAGAAAATAATACCACAAGATAATAGTTAAATGGTATATGACAATGGACTTCCTAGCGTATACTAGTTCCGGGAAGAGCGAACCTCCTAGATGGATGTCAATCCACTGTTTAAAAAAAATTAATGTGAGAAACAAGTAAAGTCATACTATAGTTGATATGATTTAGGTATTTCATTCAAGTCAAATAAACAAATCCAATCACAACAAAGCTAGGATGTAGTTTGATTCGAGAGATGAGGTGTCTGTCAAGGTACTTGGACTAGTCGGGGTATGATTCTGGGTTATTTAGGCCAACCGGTATGGTGATTGCTGGGTCCATTCTTGGTTAAGGTATAAAAATAGAGACCGACGTCGGTCGGGTATGATCAATGTTGGTTTAGGTAGAATGGATGATGGTTGTGAATAATCGACATCGGTATGGTTGAGGTAAAAGAAACTCAAATATATTAAATGGCAGAGGCTGATCTGATGTCAAATGAGATTGGGAAAGTGGATGGGAAGGTCTGTGGAGATCTCCAATACACTCAGAAATGGATATTAGGTCAGAATGGTGATTTGGTGGTGTGGGTAAGGGAAATGGTGAGATTACAAGATATTTCGCAATGGAAGAATGAACATACAAATTATAAACTAATGATAGGAATCACAAGAGTTAAATATGTTGAAATAAAAATGTTGGTAGAGATGTACTTACTATGATGCAGATTTTGATGGCTGAATGGAGGTGGATGTTGATCAGAAGAATAGTGTTGGATATCTTAGCACTGATTCCCAAAATGATTCTGTTGATGCAGTGTTTCAATATATGTTTGTGTGATGGCTCTAGATGTCTGGATATGTGAAAGGATGTTGGTTTCACTTGCATGTCGTTCTGATCTCCTTTTCTTGATCTTAGAATGTGCCAACCCAAAAAAAAGATGGTTTGGGTGAATAAATGGTAATTGACAACAGTTCTAGGTTGAACAATGTCTATTTAGGGGTGATTGGCATCGGTTAAGGAGGGATTCCCTAGGTTTACTAAAATGGGAAGATATTTCTAATTTCTTGGGCCCAGTTAGTTTATTCTCACGGATTAGAACGGAAACTTCCCTTCTAATGAGTGGGAATGTGGTTAGAGAGATTTTAGGGATTGATTTTAGGGTTAGACCAAATCTTAGCTCATTAAGGCAAGTAAGACTTAGTTATTGTTAGTTATGGAAACATGCCAAGAATAGGTCTAGGGTGAGGTGGCTGGATGAGGTGTCTAGGTGAGGTGGAAATTAGCTTAATTAAAATAATTAAGTAATGAATATTGTGAGGATGGGTATTAATTTAATTAAATTAATATTAATGTGGGGTGGAAGGGGCCATGGTTAGATGAGTATGCTTGAGATGGTTATTTGACAAGGGACCAAGGGGAGTGTGACCAAATTTTGGTGTCTACACAACCACTCGATAAATGAACCCTTTTGTCACATCCCAAAATAACTTAATAAACATGATTAACTCACTTAATTACTCGCACGTTAATCAACAATGATCAAATATATTACATCACAAAATAAATCACATACTCTACAATAAATAAAAGATAAACGAAGAGAATTGCACACAAGCCCATGGTCACAATTGGAGGTCATCCCCCCCATGGGGACCCCTAAAAAATAAAACAAAACAAAAATATTACACAAATTGCCATGGTGACCTTCTTTGTATCCATCTAGTATTCCATTGTGGTTGGTCTCTAATCCCTCTTTTGATTGTTGTGATATAATCACCTATAAAATCACACAATACCTCCTTCGACCTCGTGGCCACATCAAAAACATCAAAGATAAAATATATGCACATCAATCAATAAACATCCTCATATAATTAAATCATCATCTATACTAACAATGGTATCATTTGTCTAAAATTTTCCATAACATCTCAATTCTAGCTTTTATCAATATCAAAATCACAAGATTAGTTCAAATGCTAAATCCTAGTCAACACGACAAAAATTTTGAAAGTCAGTAATTTATATCCTAATAAAGACATCATCTTCACCACCATAAAATTTCTCTCTATGTATCTAAAAATCCACACAATCATACTATGAATCACAATCCATCAATAATCAGAATATCTCTATCATCTAACATCATGCTAAAACAAAATGATACAATAACATCCATGTCTATAGTCAACAATAATCGAAATCAAAATATAATAAATGTTGAAGAGGAGTGGGCACTACAAAGATTTGATTTGATTTCAAATGTATGTGAAATTATACACGTGTATTTCCTAATACACATATATGTATACTTCTTCATTTCAATGATTCAAGTGTATATACTTTTCACAATAGCCTATAGGTATAGTAAAATTAAAGTCTAAAAGTTTTACTCCAACAAACTAGAAAAATTCCACAAACAAATTAAAAATGAACTAAAATAATTTTCAATATTCCAATTAATTTGAGCTCCGATTCCAATTTAAATAAATTTTAGATTCAAATTAAAATAATTTCATAAGGAATGTTCCTACAAATTTACAAATAGTAACAATCAATAGAGGAGATAATTCCTCTTAAGTTGGTTGACCTGGTGCAATTGTCTCCTAAAAAAGGTGGTTTTAAACAAAAAAAAGACCCAATCGACACCCAGAGCACAAGTTATATCCTTTTCAAGTTCCTACTAATTTTAGCGCATCAACTTGTATTTTTGAAAATTAATTATTTTGAAATTTTGTTTTGAAGAAAGATGTTATTTTTTATTGTTTTTTTCAATTTTTATAAAATTTTCTCTTTTTTTAAAAGATAAAATTTTATGAATATGATAATTTGGAAACAAGTTTCAAATTTAAAAAAAATCCAAATATTACAGTTTTATAAAATTACAATTTAACAAAGGTTTTTATTTATAAAAGTTGCATTTTGACAAATTTCAATAAATTTGTAATTTTGAAAAAGTTACATTTTTAAAATATCAAAATGTTAAGAAGATATGATTTCTAAAAATGAAATCTTGAAAATGTTACAATTATGAAAATGTTGAAATTTTTAAAAACTAAAACTTTAATGTCCACAATTAAAGCACGCCATGTCAAGCTACAACTCTTATGCCAAAACACTAAAAACATGACCAACAATTTTTTATTTATTTTTAATTTTTCCACGCCAAGATTTTAATCCGTAAGAATTAAGGCTCTACTAATATTTTCCCTTTTAGTTTAATATAATTTATTTTGGTTAATTTCTCTTACTCATTACTAATTTTAATTCAATCTTCGAGTATAACTTATACTTGTTCATATCACCCTTAGTTAAATTTTAAATTGATTAATTAATAAATTCACAAAGTAAGTTCGATCAAAGCCTTAGGTTAATCTCATTAAATTCACATAGTCACCTTCTCAAGGACACCATTTAACTTAATTCCCTAAACCATATTTAAATAATCTCCTAACAAATAATTCCTACATAACCCCCTTTTATTATTATTATTATTTTATTTTAAATGGCACACACGCATCCCATGAATTTTAACTCCCCAACACATGCCCCATGCACACTTTAAAAATAAAATAAAAACTTTTGATTAAAATTCATATTTTAAAATGCTTTATTTCCCACACCTTTACACAACTCATTAGGTTTTCATGCATTAGTTTGTTTAATTTATGACTTACATTTTCTCAATTTTCCCACATCTCCACTTAAAGGATGATGATTAAATATCAATCATTTTGTGGATTTAATCCTCTCCATTGATACTAGGGTTCTCTTTATTTTCCCTAAACATCCTTATGAGCTTCTATTTTACTCTTCCTAGCCGTAATGTGCCTCCATTTGCATAGGTGTGGCTACAGGGAGCAAGGGTAGAGGCAAGAGGATGAGACAAGCAACTATGTTGGTCATGGAAGATGCAACACCCACATTTTTGACATTCCAAACCACATTAAACCTTAAATAATTACTTAGGAAATTGTAGAATTTTTTTTAAAGGGTTATAAGGGTGTCAAACCCTAGAGTACATTCAATTAACTCCTACAAGTAATTTATACATTACATTAGATTTTCCATCCTAGATAAATAATTAAATATTAATAATCTATTTATAACGTTATTTCTGGTTTTAAACTTCTAGAAAAGTATCCATTAATTCCTTTGTTTAGTCTAAGTTTATTTCCTTTAAGCAATTAATATCCATATTCCACACTTAGACATTTACCCTTTGTTAAATTAATCCCCTTAAGTCATTATCTTTAATGTCAATTCACAATATAATTTTTTAGTTACTATAGTTTTACTTCCATTTAATTATTTACTAAACCATAGTAAGAGGGTTACATTTAAACTTAAAACACTAAGGCCCTACATTTCCCAATTCACAAATCACATATACATTAAATTTAAGACATATATTCCCATAAAATACTATCACCTAAAAGTTACAGGATTTATTCCCTACCCTTAGATTGATTCATTGTAGGTTCTTAGATTTTAGGTTTTCATTATAACCCTAATCAACTTATAACATTTTTATTACCCTAGTTTCCTCATTTGTTCTCTTTTCTTTTCATTTTTTTATAGGTTGGAGAAAAGGAAGCCATGAAAGTATGAGAGAAACCATGGAGGAATTTCCTCTAGGTTCTAGTATAGAAATTGAAGGAAAGATCATTTCCCATTTGTATCACTTATTTGTTTGCATAGATCTTATAGAGTGTAGTTATTTTCATTCATTTTATTAGAAGGATTCATCCAAAAATATAGTTGAAGTTGTTTAATGGTTCTCATTTTCTTGAGTTATATTTGGGGAAAACTCAATTCAAGGATATAAGTGTATACACATTTATATACATATATACGATATATATATATATATGTGAGTTTATAAATGTATATGCTTGTAGATAATTAGATCTACATTATGATCAAGTTTATTTATTCAAAACATGTTGTTTGATCCAAAATAACATTTTTTATAAAAAAAATTCCACACAAATCTGATTGGTGGCGGTCACTTGACTAGCCGCGGTGCACAATGGGTTACCGACACCGGTTTCCCACTACAACCTCCTATTCTAGAAAATATGGTAAATTTTATAAAACAATGTATGAAAGTTAATACATCCTTAGATATATTCAGGTTTGCACAGAAAGTAACATTTTTCACGTTTAAAGTTAAAAGTGGTATTTACCTACACTTTCCGATTCGATGTTGCTCACAAGAATGTTGACTCAAGTTATTGTAGATTTGATATATTTTCAATAATGTAAGAACAAATTCATATGTTTTCATTCATACTCTTCTAAATGAATCTCAAATAGATGAGAAAGATTTCTACAGTAGTTGTGCATCATTTTCTAAGTATCAAATCAAGTAAATGAAGCTAGAAGTTAAATTTTTCAAAACTATAACAATATATAGTGAGTGATGTTAGTATAGGGTCTATTGACTGATAAGGGTCATCAATCCTTGCCATTAATAATGTCAATCTAGGGTTGGTGTCTGATGGTTGTATGCATTAAGAGAAGAAGATCTTGGAAAGTAACTCCTTTAAACACAAACCAAACTTGCATAAAATAAAAGCACACATGCGGAAATTTAAATGCACACTTGCAGAAATGTAAACACACTTGCATAAAGGAAATCACACTTGTAGAAATGTAAACACACTTGTATAAAGGAAATCACACTTCACACTTGCAGGAATAAAACACACTTGCATAAATTGAAATTGTTGAATGGGAAATAAGCAAAATTAAATGAAACACCTGCAAGTTTACAACAGACTGAATTTTCACAATACGAAAGATAAAAACAATACAATAGAATGAATCAAAGACAAATGAATAAAAATAAACATAAATACAAAGATCCATCTTCCTTGGAATGATTGGTCATCTCATTCCTTGGAAGAGGATTTAAGTCATACTTCTGAGATCTTAAAACTATAGAGTATTTGAGAGGAAAGAACATATCTTTATTTCTTGTGAGAAAAGTATTACGTATCTTAGTGTGGAAGGTTTCATTTATAATTTATGCATCCAACAAAATCCTTATTTTAGAAAATACAATATGATCTTATCTTTATTCCAATCCTAACAACTAAGATCTCCATCTCCATAAAATATGGAGAGAGATATATTATTGAAGTCAAAGTCTTATCTCACTTATTTTAGGAAGATTTACTCCCAAATCTTCTCCTTGATTTTTCGGTAACAAGAATCATAATGATTTTATTCCTCTAATTTATTGGAAGGAGAATTTCCTTAAAATATGATTTTGACCAAATACCTTTCTCAGATTTTCCATTTGACTTTTCTATTTTTGATTGTGGAACTTTTGATGCTTGTCTGATATGTTTTTTCCTTAGATTGCAGTTCACTAAAAGTTAGATTTATCTTCATTGGTAAAACCTGTTACAAATATGAATGAGGTTTTTGTTAAGCATATTATTATGAAAAAACCTCTCTCATATTTTGTTTGACTTTTTTGTTTCTGTTTATGAAACTTTTAGTGCTCGTATGATACAAGTTTCCTCTGACCGCATCTCACTAAAAGTTAGATATCTCTTCATTGGTAAAACGTGTAGCAAATATGAATGATTTTTTTGTTAAAAAATTGCTATGAATAAAAACCTCTCTCTGATTTCCCATTGGAATCTCTAAGTTTTCAAAATCCCTCAAAAACTGTCATTCTGTTGATGCAAGTTCGGAACTAAAGTTGTCATTCCTTTTATGCAAGTTCTAGAACTAAATCTACAAGTTCCAGAACTAAATCTGATTTTTCCATGAATTGAAAGTTCTGGAACTAACTATTATTCAATTGATACAAGTTCTGGAACTAAATCTGTGAGTTCCAAAACTAAACTTGCAAGTGCCGGAACTAACTCTGTGAGTTTTAAAACTAATTCCGTGAGTTCCGCATCGAACTTAAAACAACTATAACTTTTGCATACGACCATGGATTGAGATGATTATCATTTTTAACTTGCATAATTTTTTGAGAGGAATTTGAATATGAAATCATATTTGATTTTAAATGTACTTTTCATGATCAATTCCATTTTTCCCAATACTAGCATTATCTTTCCTTTATGGCTTGTATACACAAGACTTTACATCTTTTCCCAAATAATTAGTAGGATTAGTCAAAAATAGATAACAAAATATTTCTAAAGAATGAACAAGATATATATCCTATATTCTATCTTAAGAAAACTATAAGTTCCTAGATTACATTTAAATCCACTTTCAAAGGTAACTTGGAAGGACAAAATAATGGTAATTTATGGTCAATTTATGGTCTCATCATTGCCCCACACTTAATATTATGAATGTTCTCATGCATTACATTATTATCTCCTCTTCTTAGATTCTTCTCCGTATTGAGGACATGTTCTTGTGGATCTCCTTCTGTTACTTTTGATTTCTTTCTTTTACAACAGGTTCTTGTGTGGATCTCCTTCTGTTGCTTTTGATATTCTTTCTTTTACAATAGGTTCTTATGTGAATCTCCTTCTGCTAATTTTGATTTATTTCTTTTACAACAAGTTCTTGTGTGGATATCCTTCTGTTGCTTTTGATTTCTTTCTTTTACAACAGGTTTTTGTGTGGATCTCCTTCGTTGGTTTTGATATTCTTTCTTTTGCAAATGTTCTCTGTGTGGATCTCCTTCGTTGCTTTTGATTTCTTTATTTTACAACAAGTTCTTGTGTGTATCTCCTTTCGCTTTTGATTTCTATCTTTTACAACAAGTTATTGTGTGGATCTCCTTCTACTACTTTTGATTTTTTTTCTTTTACAACAAGTTCTTGTGTGGATCTCCTTCTATTGTGTCTCATATTTAAAATCAAAATGCATAGCTCGTGCTTCTCCTTCTCTCCCACACTTAAGCTCATGCATGTCCTCATGCATGTTGTTTATTTATGGCTTCCCATAAATTAGACTCAATAAGTTTGATTGTAAAGAGGAGCACATATTTTTCATATAATTAGGGGAGACATGAATTTTATCTTGTCTTCCTTGGAGATTTTAAAAGGGGATCTAGCTGTAGTAAATAAACTTACAATAAATCTTAAAAATAAAATAGTAGAATAAAATAACTTGATCATACCTTTAGTTTTCCTTGTCATCCTATTGTTAATATGGTCAAATAGTGTCGAGAAAGAATCCACTAGGTAACAATTGATTTCTTTTGAAGAAGATCCGCCCTTTTTGTCTTTAATTGGCCAGCAAGCTAGTTTTGTAATCAAAGTTTTTTTTTCCTTTGATTGGCCAACAAACTTGTTTTCCAATCAAAGATTTTTGATTTTTGATTTTATTTTTAATTTTTAATTTTTATTTTTGCCTTTGATTGGCCAACAAGCTGGTTTTCCAATCAAAACTTTTTGATTTTTTTTTTCCAAATGATAGCATGAGAAGGATTAGAGTAAAATTTGATCTATCATCAAAGTATATTCATCATTTTATAACTTGTTTAAAATAGGAAGCAATGTCGAGATATCATAAAAACCTTTATACTTGGTAACTCCAAGAAGATTTCCAAAAATTGTGTAGACAATTTCTAGGTCTTCAAAGCCCATCTTGAATTGTGCATTATTGGAATCACCATAGTAATATTCAAAGCCTGGACTAGTGATCTCAGGAGATGGATAGTTGTTAAAAGAGAGAGTGAATGTATCGGTGTGTCCCTTCAAAATCTTCATGCTCCTTGGTTGATACTATTAGTGCTCCAAAATGTACATGCTGCTATCAAGAACAACTCTTGAAATTCCTATAGATCTAGTCATCAGATGTTAGTACGCAAAAATTTCTTTCCTTGATAATCACCATAACTGCATCTTAACATTATACAAGCATATACAAAAATGAAGAAATTGAAAGACAAGAAAACAAATTTTTCTAATGGATATGGTTCAGGGATTGAATTTTATTATGGGATGAAAACTAATTTGGATGAGTGGATTTATTATGAGTGAGTTTTTATTCGACTCTAATGAAATCCCTTAATATGGATGGAGTTAAGTAGAAATGATACCACTTCATTATTACAAACTAGATAAGCCAATTTTTTACTAAGTTTATGTGTAATAAGATCACTAAGTTGTTTGTGATACAAGGGGAAATGGTGGTAGTTATCAAGAATGGCATATGATATTTCATCAACTGGATCTACTTCCAGATTCAATATCATATTCTACCATTTCCAGATCTGAATTCTTTGTTCATACCATTATACTTTCTTGATCAAACATCACAGTCATTTTTCTTATACACAGAGTTAGTTTGTGGGGAGATATTTACAATCTAATATTCCTAATTGCATAAATGAAATTTTAATCTACTTGTAGGAAATAAAATTCTAAAGAAACTACTTACCAAATTATTCCTATCACAAAATTGCTAAAAGGTATTCTACTGTCACTAGAATATTCTTTTAGAGAACTTTGAATCTCCTAATAACACCGTGTCCCCGAAATGATGCCAAAATGATGAGGGTCGTCAATCCTCACCATTAATAATGTCAATCCAGGTTGGTGTCCAAAGGCTATATGCATTAAGAGAAGAAAATGTTAGAAATTAACTCCTTTAAACATAAACCAAACTTGCATAAAATAAAAGCAAACATGCGGAAATTTAAATACACACTTGCATAAATGTAAACACACTTGCATAAAGGAAAGCACACTTGTAGAAATTTAAACTCACTTGCATAAAGGAAATCACACTTCACACTTGCAGGAATAAAACATACTTGCATAAATTGAACTTGTTGAATGGGAAATAAGTAAAATTAAATGAAACACTTGCAAATTTACAATAGACTGAATTTTCACAATACAAAAAATAAAAACAGGACAATAGAATGAATCAAAGACAAATGAATAAACATAAACATAAATATAAAGATCCATCTTCCTTGGAATGAGTGGTCATCTCATTCCTTGAAGAGGATTTAAGTCATACTTCGAGATCTTAAAACTACAGAGTATTTGAGAGGAAAGAACATATCTTTATTTCTTGTGAGAAAAGTATTACATATCTTAGTGTGGAAGGTTGCATTTATAATTTATGCATCCAACCAAATCCTTATTTTAGAAAATATAATCTTATCTTATCTTTATTCCAATCCTTACAACTAAGATCTCCATCTCCACAAAATATGTGGAGAGATATATTATTGAAGTCAAAGTCTTCTCTCACTTATTTTAGGAAGATTTTCTCTCAAATCTTCTCCTTACTTTTTCGTAATAATAATCATAATGATTTTATTCCTCTACAGTATTGGAAGGAGGATTTCCTTAAAATATAATTTTGACCAAATAACTTTATCAGATTTTTCATTTGACTTTGTTGTTTTTTACTTGTGGAACTTTTAACGCTTGTCGATACGCTTTTTCCTTGGAATATAGTTCAATAAAAGTTAGATTTATATTCATTGGTAAAACTTGTTACAAATCTCAATGAGGTTTTTATTAAACATATTTCTATGAAAAAAAAACTCTCTCATATTTTTTTCTTTACTTTTCTATTTTTGTTTATGGAATGTTTAACGCTCGTCGATACACTTTTCCTCGCAATACATCTCACTAAAAATTAGATATATATTCATTAGTAAAACCTATAGAAAATCTAAATAAGGTTTTTGTTAAAAACATTTATATGAACAAAAACCTCTCTCATATTTTCCATTTGAATTTTCTATTTATTTTTATGGAACTTTTATTGCTCGTCGATACACTTTTCGATCGTGATTGTAGCTCACTAAAAATTAGATCCCTCTTTATTGGTAATACCTGTAGCAAATCTAAATGAGGTTTTTGTTAAAAACGTATTTATGAATAAAAATATTTCTCATATTTTCCTTTTCACTTTTTTTTTCTGTTTATGTAACTTTTAGTGCCTCGTCTAATACACGTTTCCTCGTACTATGACTCTTTAAAAGTTAGATATCTCTTCATTGGTAAAACATGTAGCAAATATAAATGAGGTTTTTGTTAAACACATTTATATGAACAAAAATCTCTCATATTTCCCATTGGAATCTCTGAGTTTTCAAAATCCCTCAAAAATTGTCATTTCATTTATGCAAGTTCCGAAACTAAAGTTGTCATTCCTTTTATGCAAGTTCCAGAACTATATTTACAAGTTCCGGAACTAAATATGATTTTTACATGAATTAAAAGTTCCGGAACTAACTATTATTCAATTGATACAAGTTCTGGAACTAAATTTATGAGTTTCGGAACTAAAACTACAAATTCCGGAACTAACTCTATGAGTTTCGCAGCTAACTTAAAACAGCTATAACTTTTGCATGCGACCTCGAATTGAGATGATTATTTTTTTGAACTTGAATAATTTTTTAAGAGGAATCTAAATATGAAATTAGATATTATTTTAAATTTATTATTCATGATAAATTCCACTTTTCCCAAGACTAGCATTATCTTTCATTTATGGTCTCGTATACACAAGACTTTGCATAATTTCCGAAATAATCAAAACCATTAGTCCAAAAAATAGATTAAAAATATTTCTAAAGAATGAGAAAGATATATATCATATATTTTATCTTAAAAAAACTATTAGTTCCTAGATTACATTTAAATCCACTTTCAAAGGTAACTTAGAAGGACAAAATAATGGTAATTTATGGCCAATTTATGGCCCCGCTGTCATTGACGTTGGTTAACAAGACTGATATTGGTCACTTTGGAATGTAGAATACTATAAAAATGGTTATATATATAATAATATATATCAAGTGATATATATTTATATATATATATATGTGTATATATATATATTTATATATATCAAGAACAAAGTTTTATAAATCTTTTTAAGATAGAAAATAACTTTCAAGAGCTTCCAATTCATTTATTTGATTAAAAATTAAATTTGTAGCATCTTTCCTTTGAAATAAAATGTAAAATTTTGAGTATAACATCAACTCTAAATCATTATTTTTCACATATAAATTTTGGAGAGAAGAATAAGATACAACACACTTAAATAAACTCCTTTTTTATTTCAAACTTGCAAACAATACAACCAAGGAACTCTACAACTCTTTCTTAATAAAAAATTATTCATTTCCCAAGAATACATATTATAACTTGAATAAAATCCAAAATTTAGAGAGTTTCATTTCTAACCAAAAATACAACTTAAGCTTATTCCTTTCAGCCTACACATATCAGAACTTGATAAATAGAATTTACAAGGATTTCTTTTAAAATGTAAGAATTACAAGCCTTCCACTCTAAGTGGAAATAACATGGCTAAATTTTACAAATTTAGGATTCCTTTTTTTCTTCTACAAAATACTCTAAGTCCAAATCTTCAACTTGAGCTCCACCATTTTCTTCTCTTCAAGCACAACAACAAATAAGGGGGAGTAGGCAATGCTCTCCACCCAACCAATAATCCAATGAGGAGAAGAAGCTATTCTCCTCATTGGCCCCCGAGCCCCAACCATAGAGAAATAATAAATGGATACAACCAATGGAAAATTTCACAAATGCTTCCACATTACAACACACATACCAACAATATTTCAACACACACACAAGCACAAAATAACAATATCAAAGAATGTAACTTTTCCAAACAAGGCTTGAAATCTCTAAGCCAATGGAGCAAGGAACTATGGGGAAATCACTTATGCCTCCCAATGGGATTAGGTTCCCACCTTGAAGCCTCCAAAACACAAAACACACCAAAACAAGACTCTTATGCCTCCCTCAAATTCTCTTATTCCTCCTCAATCTCTTATGCCTCCCACAATCTCTTATGCCTCCCTCAAATAAAACATATAAGATAAGTAAGAATTTTCTTATCTAAAAGGTGGGGCACCCAACCCAAATCCCTCCTAAAATGTGTAACAATAATCTTATTCCTCCCTCAAAAATATCCCCATAAACCTTCTCCTACACCATACTTAAGGCCATACTACCCAAGCCCAAAAATATGCACACACAACATTCATTTATTTACATACACACACATATATCAAAATAAATTACATGCGTGAGGTACCTACCTTTACATTGTAAAAAAATTGATATAAAATAAAAAATATAAGCTCCTTTAAAGATCAATCCCAAATCCAAGAAAGATCCAAGATTCCTAAGCTAGAAAATCAAGCTAAAAATACAAAAAAAACCATGTAGAACAAAATGGAGTAACCCCAAAACCATCAAATTAATTTACATATATAGAAAAAGAGGAGAGGAAGGTGATGTGGCTCCATGTAGGATACCATGTAATTTCTCCTCAACTCCACATCACCAATTCAAACATCAAACCCAAGGTTAATAAATTGGTGGTTGAGAAAATGAAAAACCTCTTACACACACAAAATCTTACCCACACCTCTAAAGGACACAATTAAAAATCATGTAAGAAAGTGCAATAAATATCACCTTTTACCTTAAAAATCACATAATGGGGTCTATTTTTGACCCCTTAACCCATAGGTATAGTTGGTAGATGAATTTAAGAGGTGTGGGACAAGCTTAACTTGTCCCACAAGCCTCCAAAATAGCCCTTAAGCCCAAATCCGAATTTGACATGCAAGGTTGAGTACACAACACTTAAACCAATAAAAATCCTTTCAAATCCAAAATAAAATCAAGGAAAATATACCAAAATTAAATACCCCTTGGTCACATCTCAAATTACTTTAATTAACAAGATTAATTAGCTTAAATAGAGCACATTAACTAACAATAATGAAGTGAATTACATTACAAAATAAATCACATACTCCACAAATAATAAAAAGGAAAGGGGAAAAACACATCCCATGGTCACAATTTGAGGTCATCCCCCCCATGGGGACCTCCTAACAATATAACAACACAAAAAAATAAAAATAAACATAAATATGCCATGGTGACCTTCGTTGTATCCATCCAATATTCCACTATGGTTGGTCTCTTATCCCCCTTTTGTTTGTTGTGATATAATCACCTACAAAAATCAAACAATACCTCCTTTGGCCTTGTGGCTGCATCAAATACATCAATAATAAAATACATGCACATCCATCAATAAAAATCATCATATCACGAAGTCATCATCCAAGCTAAGAAATGCTATCATTTTTTATCATTTCAAAAACATCTCAATTCTACCATTTCATCAATATCAGTGAGATCGCAAGATTAGTTCAAACACCAAAACATAGTCAATACAATGGAAATTCAAAATATAAATATATGTAAGCTAATCAACACATCATCATCATCAATGCAGAATGTCTATCCATGCCTCTAAGAATCCATAAAACCATAATATGAATCACAACATATCAATAGTCAGAATATCTCTACCATCTATCATCATGTTAAACCAAAATAAAACAGTAAAGTCCTTATCTATTGTCAATAGTAACCAAAATCAAAATATGATAAGTGTCAAAGAGGAGTGGGAAATACATTCCCCTCCCCTTAGACTCAAATTCCTACTAGAATTCACTGAAATAGGTGTGTAAAATGGGCCCGTAACAAATTAGCATCCTCTCATGTAGCTACAGTCTCATCATACCTATCCCACTAGACTCACACTGATCAATTTCATGGCCTTGATGGCCCGTGTTCCTGTTCTCTATGATGTAAATGGGCTCCACATTCACCTACTCCTACTCATGTACCTGTAATGTGGTCCAATATAATACATGAGAAGTATCTAGAATGTATTTCTTAACAACAAAAACATGGAACACTTCATGCACATGAAACAAGTAAGGTGGCAAGGCTAGATGGTAGGATAAAGTAACGATCTACTCCAAGATCTTGAATGGACCAACAAATCTAGGATCTATCTTAGATCCCTTCTTGTAATGAATAGGGATATTATGAGGTTTGACACTAAGAAAAGCACTAATGACCACCTCATAACTATGGTAAAATATCCTCTAATCTACATACTTATTTTTTCTATCATGTGCCTCCTACAATCTTTGTCAGATCAAAACAACCTACTACTCCATGTCTTGTAACATAGCTAGCCCAAGAGATACTCTTTCCTCTAGTTTGTCCTAACTCAAAGGTGTCCTACACTCCCTACCATATAATGCCTGAAAAGGATCCATACCAATAGAACTCTGAAATTTGTTTTTGTATGTGAACTCAACCAAGTATAAATATTCCTCCCATCTTGATTGATGATCCATGATGTACATTCAAAGCATGTCCTCTAAAATCTAGTTCACCCGCTCAATCTATCCATATGTCTCTAGATGATAGGTTGTGCTGAAGTTGATGCTCGTCCCAAGGGCATACTACATGGTAGTCTAGAAGTGTGATGTATATAAGGGATCACAATCACAAATGATCTTCTGTGGAATCCTATGCAGTCTTCTAACAATCTCATCCAAGTATAATCTAGCCAACGCACTAGTTTTATATGTGGTCTTTATTGGAGAAAAATGAACCACTTTCATCAATCTATCCACCGTGACCATGATGGCATCGTGGTGGTATCTCAACGTAGGTAGCCCTACTATAAAATCCATGGAAATGTTATCCCATTTCAACTTCAATATGACATGCATATAAAGAAGTCCAAATGGATTCGATGCTTGAACTTCACCCTCTTACACTCGAATAAAGAGACAAAAAATGAGCTACATCTCTCTGAAGTCCTCTCTAGTGGTACAACTATTGCAAAGTGGCGTACATCCTCTTCACTCGTGGATGGGCTGACTAATTTTCATGATGATTCTTTGTCAATATGTCTTGTATCAAACCTCCATCCTGGCTACATATATCGACCTCTATGTTTGAGAATTCCTTCGACTCTAATTTAAATCCATCAAACTTCCCCGAAGGGGTCTCCAAGACTTAATCTTCACTCTAGATGAAAGTTATAAGATGTCATGTGGAAGATGTTGCAATATCCTACTTCGTAAATTTATGTCCACTGAAGTAGCCATAATCAAATGCCTTCGATGACTCAAATCATCTTCAACAACATTTTCCAAACCCTTCACATGATAATTCTCCATGTCATACTCACAAGGAATCTCCATCCGACGCCGTTAATAGGCACTAAGATTGGGTTGTGTGAAGAAATATCGTAGCGATCAGTCCTAAGAATGAATCTCCTACCTAATAGGAAATGTCACCAATGCACTAAAGCATACACCATTTCCACAAGCTCAAGGTTATGATTCAAATAATTGATCTCATAATCCCCGAGTTTGTGGAATTCAAAGGAAATTACACCGCCATCTTGCATCAAAACACCTCCTAATCCTTCCAAAGAAGAATATGTGCACATGAAGAAATCCTTTGTGGATTTAGCACTCCTAGAATAAGTGTTGTCATAAGGCATTCCTTCATTATCAATAAGTCCCGCTCACATTTTTTTGAACAAACAAATTTTTTCCCTTTCCTCGAAGGGAAGTGATGGGATATGTAATTTGTGAGAAATCCTGAACAAATCTCCTATAATAGCATGTCAACCCCATGAAACTATGCACCTCAAGAATAATAGTCAATATTGGCCAATTCATAATAGCTATAATATTAGAAGGATCGACTACAATACCTTCCCCAAAAATAATGTGGCCAAGTTACTGAACCTTAGAATGAAAAAATTTACACTTCTCTAGGTTCCCATAAAGTTTATGTTCACAAAGACACTATAGAACTTGTCTAAGGTGTTCCTTGTGTTCCTCATGCATTGATGAGTATATCAATATGTCATCAAGGAATATGAGCACAAAGATATGAAAAAAATCCCGAATACCTAGTTCATCAAACTCGTGAACACCGCGGGGTATTCATTAGACCGAATGGCACAACCGTGAACTCATAGTGGCAATATCAAGTATGAAAGGATGCATTATGAATATTTTCCTTCGTGATCCTCATCCGATGGTAAAAACACTTAAGATCTATCTTGTAAAATACCTTTTCCCCCTTTATATGATCAAACAAGTCATCAATGCATGGAAAGGGGTTACGATTATTGATTGATACTTCAGCCAGCAGTAATAAATACACAATCTCAAGGACCCATTCTTTTTCTTCACAAAAATCACCAAAGTGCGCACCATGGAGATACACTAGGACAAATTAGGCTCTCCTCTAGAAGGCCCTCCAGATGTAACTCATTCTCATAAAGCTCAGGGGTACTCATCATATATGGAACACATCAAAAAGGATCCACTCTAATAACTGAATCAATATGAAAGTCTATCTTATGTGGGGGAGGTAGACTTGAAAAATCCCTAAGAAAAACATCAGAAAACTCCCTCAAAATAGGGTGATCATCAAGTGATGGCCCACTAGAATCATCTTCTTACTGTCACTAAGAATGATAGAATAGAAGTGGCAACCTCATCATGCACATAACCTAAGTTGCATAGTCGATATGGTGTGAATGGTTTCAAGTTTCCTAACTCCAATGATCAATGACTCAACTCATACATCATCAACACAAGATATAACCTTGTTGTAACAATCTACTCTAGCTTGGTGGGAAGATAACAATTTCATACCAAAGATAACTCCATACGAACCCAAGGGAATAATACGAAGTTCCAAAGTCGTGGTGAAGGGTCCTAGGTCAATTATAAAATCCTTAACTACTTGGCGTCCACTGAGATCTTGGCTCCAAAATCCATCTCAACATCCCAACTAAGGATTTTCCTAAATTTCACCAACATGCATCGCTCTACTAATGATGGATAAATAAAATAATATGAGGAGCCTGAATGAAATAATATAGAGGTAGGAATACCATCAATACTACCTAAAGTCTCAATAATTATGACTAGGTGCTCAATCTAGTGGTCCTCGAATGCAACATATATCCTATTAATCTTATCCATATCACCTACTTTAGGATCTGAAATAGGTCCTTTACCATTTTTATTGGGGTTCTCCAAACACTCTTTCTAATGATTCCCTATACAGGGGCATCAGTAATAACTATCTAGTCCCCTCAAATTAGATGCGGTGCCTATAGGTACTCTAGTGGTCTGTGTCATGGATCCTAATGATCCTACCGCAGAATCTTATGGATGCTACTTCCAAGATCCATTGGACCGAGCTCTTGGTGGTGCCTGATTCCTGATGGGTTCCCTAGGAGGAGGCCCCATACTCCTGTTGATGCATAATTACAACACCTTTGATTGTTTGTAACTCAATAGATTGAAATTGTTAGTGTCATTTCATAACATGGAGCTTTTCCCAAAGTGTGGGACTTTTCGATCAAGAAATCTCTTTAGAGAAGGTTAGCTTCCTATCCTATCCTAGTGCCAACTAATCCAAAGTGCAGAGAGTTGTAAATCTAACCCTAATCTAATATTTCCAAGGAGACAGAGATAGAGAAAATGCATGAAAATAAAACCTACTCTAAGGGAAGGTGATGCACCAAGAAGGATTTATTAAAACCTACATAATAAACACATCACGACCAAAACCTTGAAATGAAAATAGTAACCATACACAATAACCTGCATGTAATGAAAGATTAGAAAGTTACAATATAACATAGAAGAGGGTTTGAAGCATCCACATATATGATTTTATTGCTCTCAAAGTTGATACAATACATCACATTTAGGGCCAAAGGCACATATTTTGCATTACAATGTTCAATAGGGAGGTTTTAAATATCCACAAATATATTAGATATAAGAAATAAGGGAGGGGCATGTCCAATTTTTCATCCTTTTGAAATGAGCCCCTCCTTATAATATCTAGGAAGAATGAGAGAAGGGAGGGAGAGGGATTCAAAATCTTGCTTCAACCAACAAAAAATGCATTAAAACCTACTGCAACAATGATGAATGCCACTGCATAATCCATGCACCCACGTAATTTTCCTTTTTAAATAAGAAAGGAAGCCCATACCTCATCATTTGGATGGGGGAGAAATCCAAAAAAACCCTCTGAAGTTTACAATAAAATCCAATTTTGTGGAAATCTGAGCTCCCAGTCAAAAGTTATGGCCATAATAAGGTGGGGGTTCCATTCTGTAATAAATGCAAGTGGTTGGATCTATTTCTTAGGATTCTGAAATGCATTAAAACCTCTAAAATAAAAAAATTTGGGCTTTCAAGATTTGATACTTCAGACATTTTGATTTCGGAGTTCAGATTATTGTTCATCGCTCAAGAGTTCATGAAACCTCAGAAACTCCAAAACCCAAAGTCAAATATTCAATATTTCGGGTTTCAAAATTCAATTCTTGATTTTTTTCACACTTGAGATTCAACATTCCAAAATTCCAAAACCCCAAAGTTTGAAATTCAAACTTCGGGTTTCAGATCATTAGGTTTTGGGGTTTTGAGATTTTGAGGGTACATGTTTCAAGATTTTAGGGTTTTAGTTTCATGATCTCAAAGGTTTGGGGTTTAGGGTTTCTCTTATCCATCCAGACACATGAAATCTCTTAAAATACGAAGTCTGAAATTTTTATTTTAGGTTTCAAACTCGTTATCCAATATTTCCGATCAAGAAAAATTATACAAACATGACCTCACATGGAGAAAAATGAAGGATTTATTCAATCCTATGAGCTCACTTTTCAGGATTGGCCAAATAGGTGTAAGAGAGCCAAGCACATTACCAGAGGAGTTCAGAAATGAAGAAATTCCAAACTTTGAAATTCAAACTTTGGAGGTGTGGTTGTTCGGAGGTAGGCTAAAGAAAAAATCAAGGACTCAGTGAAAAGAAGTGCGAAAAGGAACAGGAAGTCATAAACTCGAAGTCTGAAATTTAGAGTTTAGGTTTTGAAGTTCGAGGTTTCATGAAGGATGAAAATTTTCATGCGGAAGAGGGCAAAGCTCTCAAAACCCAAAGTTTGAATTTCATATTTCGGGGTTTCAAATTTTTAGAGATAGGTGATGAATAGATGAGTGAAGAAACCCATAAACCTAAAATCCTGAAACCCCAACACCCAAAGTCCCAAAATCCCTAAAAACCTAAAGGTCTCAAATCCAAATTCTAAATTTTGATCTTTAGGGTTTTGGCATTTTGGAGGTTTCACGAGCTCAAAGAGATGAATAGTAGCCAAAAATCCAAAATCAAATGGTCAAAAGTATTGAATAGTCCAAAATTTTTATGTCGAAGGGGTTGCAATACATTTTTGAGTCTCGAAGAAACATATCCAACCACTTGCATTTATTGTAGAATGGAAACCCCCATCTTTAGATTGCCATATTTTTTTACTACAATCTCTGATTTTCACAAAATTGGATTTCTTAATTTTAATAAAGTTAAGTATTTAAAAATGTGGAAGTCCAATCCGCCATTTTATAGAATTGGTTTATGATTTCTCGAGAAAACATAAATGATGAGGGATGGGCTCCTTTTCTTCCCTAACAAGCAAGGTAGACAGGAGTATGGGCTAAGTAAATTCGCCCATCACTCCTATAAGGAAAATGATGGATTTTGTAGGAGATTGGAGTAAATATTTCAAATTTCTTTTCTCTCTCTCCTCATTTTTTCTTCCTCTAAAAATTTAAGGGGTTTGGATGTAAAAATGTTGTTGATCATTTTTATCTCCCATGCACCCCATTCTTCTTGGGGATTTAAGCTCGCCTCATAATGGCTCCATGCCTATTCTGCTATAATAATATACTATGCAAATTTTATGGAGTAATGAAAGTTATGTTTGTGATTACAATGTCAATCCTTGCATTGTTTTCATTATTTCCCTTTCCTCTTATTTTTATTGTATGATTTGTGTGTACTCTCTTGTCTATTACAAGTTTGGTGGTTGTGTTTACCATGAAATGGTGAATGTTTACATTTTGGGTTTGTGTTGCAGTTGTCCATCCTCCCTGAATTCATCCTTTCTCCATTTTGCATGGGTGGAGAGAGTGATTAGAAATCCTTTATTGGTGTATCACCACTCGTAGTGTAGGTTTATTTCACACAATTCTTCTTTTGCTATCCCCTTTGAAGCATTATATTAGCATTATTAGTAGTTTGGCCTGCACTTAGAGTATTTTTGATAGGTAGATTAGGAGGAGGAACCAGCCTTCTCTCGGAGAGTTATCTCAAAGTCCGCAAGTCCCACATCTTGAAGGATAACCCCATGTTAGTATAATTATACCGATTTCCCCAAACACAAAGAGAAAACTGGGAGCTATAATTTTGACATAACATGACCTTCGACGACTCCTTCACATGGAATTATTCAATCCTCAACCTCGCTAAGACCTCCAAATGTCTAAATTTTGAAATTTGGAATTCGGATTTCGGACTCCACCATCCCTAATTTATGGCATCATTGAACTTGAAAGGGGAGTTGACCCCAAAAAATCTGATTCTTTTTAGACTTTGGGGTTTCAAGATTTTAGGCCTTTAAGTTGTTTTTTCCTTGTTTTTCTACGAAACTCCAAACTTTAAAATGTCCAAAGTCGAAAACTTCAAACTTTGAGGCCCCCATTTTTAACTTATCTCAACTCCAAGATTCCTTCAATTTCTTGCCTCGACATCATTTCCATTTCCAAGCCCACTTGTAACTCCGACCGTAAAAATCAAAATGTTAGCTCCCATAGAAGAATGGTCCTTCAAATTTCTCAATGTACAAGTTCAAGTTTGTTTAATTTTTCCTAAGGGAAAAATTGGATAACAACTCTAACTCCTCTATGACTATACTCTTTTTAGAGGTCTATACAATTGACAAGCCTTCGATGTTGTTGTTGTGGTGGATGTGATGTTCTAAAAGAAGACTATCCTAGAACATGTCTACCACGAGGAGGATAAGATGACTCCTTGACCATCTATCCCTGCGTCCATTGAATACCACTCCTCACTCTATCTTTAGCCTATTGTGTCTTCACCTTGATCTTATTTGTAATGTAATCCTTTCGTACAACCTCAACTAAAGTATATAGAAAATGAATGTGCACTACCCTCCCAAATCTAGGTTACGGCCCTTAACGAACCTATGGATCCTGACCTTCTCATCTTACATGCAATGATATACTAAAGAAAATCTAAAAACCTAATCTTATACACCACCATTGTAATGCTAACCTTTCACGAGATCATGAAACTCGTCGATCCTCTAATGTATAAATCATCTAGAAATGTACTCGAATCCTTAAATGCTACCCAAATATCTCCCATGTAAGCTGTCTCTGAATCCAAATAGAGCTTCTTCTCCTTAGTCCTCCACCAAACCCCATTTCCATCTCTAAAAAGGTGGATGGAAACACAAGCCTTTGTATTGTTGGTACATAGACATATCTTGAAGCATCCACTCAAGATAACCAACCATGCCTCTTCCTGAAATCCCTAGTGTCTCCAATAAAATAAGATAGGCATATCTTCAGGATCTCCCTCATATAATCTGCCACTATAGGTCGACTACCTCTAGGTATCACATCGCAATCGTCTCTCTATCTAGGGCTTGGAGATCTCTCTCTATGTCCTATAACCCTATCACCATATCCTCTTGGTGGTGAATCTAGTCTCACTTTGAATCCACATGGCAAGGTTGCTCTTCTCTATAGTAATCAATGTGTAGTGAAAGGTGTTGAGCCTCATGTGATGGCTCCCTATTAAGATGGCTAGGTCGTGCCCCTACTCCTCCACCTCCAATAGCTGCATTGATCTCCTATAAGGTCTAAAAAATCTGCGGTAGTATAGCGAAAAAAACCTTCTCTGGAGGTGGTAGATCCAACTCAATGTGTAAGAACTCATCACTAAGTCCACACCTCCTACACAGACCAATGCGAGAGTTAGTTCATCATCATCTAGGTTTTTTTATTTGTCTAAGTTTCTTCATTTTAAGTTATCACAATGTCATGTGTTCTAAGTTTTAGAGTTACACTAAGTTTATTGTTTGTTTGCAAGTGTGTGTAGGGTCCAAGCATTAAACCCATACGATACCAAGTGTAACGCCCTCGTTTTCAACATTCCAAAGTATATTAAACTTAAATAATTACTTAGGAAATTATGGATTTTTTTTAAAGGGTCACAAGGGTGTCAAACCCTAGAGTACATTTAACTAACTCCTACCAATAATTTCTACATTACATTAGATTGATCCAGCCTATATTAATAATTAAATATTATCAAACTATTTCTAAAGTTATTGTTGTCCAAAATAAGTTCATGCTTAATTCTGGTCAACTAACCCTTTTTCCACCCTTTTAGTGCTTCAATATGATTTTTTACATATTTTAATTACTTAAATATCCCCAAAAGCATCTTCATTAGATAGGAAATTTCTTCCCCTTTCTGAAAATATAAATAAGTTCTTCTAACTCTTTATATTTTGCAACTTACGGGCTTGGGGGATTTTTAGTTTTTTTTTCCAATTTCAGGCCTAGGGGATTTTTTGCAAAATTTTGCAAATTTTGGGCTTGGGGGCATGCGGGAAGTTTTTGCAAAATTTTGCATTTTTGCCATTTCTTGTACAGATTAATGCAAATTTTTAAATGGGCATAACTTTTGACTCGGTGCTAGAAATTCAAAAAAATTTATATTGTTGGAAAGGTCTTGACATCATCTACACCATGTAAGCCTAAATTTTTAATTTTTACAAGGTTATGTGGCTGAAAATTAAATAAAAATATTCAGCTCCATCAATTAAAACCTAGTCCCGTCAAATGATAGAAATGCCTAAAAGACCCAAAATAGCTTCCCGCACTTTCGAGACGGCCATAAATTTTTGACTTGTCAAAGAAAATGCACAAAATTGGTACCATTGGAATCGTGTTTCCAATCCTAACGTATAAAAATATATAAATTCATAATTTTATGTAAAATCGATGGAGATTTTTGAGAAACGTGGTGAGTTTAGAACAACATTTTAATTGGTAGTTGTGAGGACATTAATGAAGCATGGGGTCACATTTCTCATCATTGCAAGTATGGGGTAGTATGGGAATTATTTTACAAGAAACATTACATCATTTAACTCCATTTATTAAACCTTACAAGTGGTTAAAAGACAAAATTTTAGGATTTTCATTTTCCCTCTCTCTTTAAATTCTCAAATTTCTATAAATTAGAGTTTTGGGATCATTATAAAAGAGGTAGTTTTTGTGTAGAAAACTCTGTTAATTTTTTTCTATGAAGCCAATGTGTTGTAAGCCCTTGTAGTGGAATCCTTGCATGGTGATCCAGACCCTTGTCTTGTAATATATTGCATTGTGCATACCCATGAAGCAATAGATGCAAGTTTGTGGATGTATCTTCCCATTTTGTGTTTGTTACATTTATCTTGCCCCTTCAATCTCATTGCATATATTGTGTCTATCTTATGCTCTTACAGGGATCCATTATCATTATGTGTGTATCAAATGTTTATGTGAATGTATTTTTTCTAGACTGTGGAGAACTATGATCACCTCTTCTGGCATGCATTTTGGTTTAACTTTTCACACACTGGAGGGCTACCCTCATCCTCTCCTTTTTGGTGTATCACCGCTTTAGTGTAGGTTTTGTTTTCACGCATTCTCTCTCCTTGGTCCCTTGGAAATTTAGATTAGGATAGATAGTTTGGCCTGCATTAGAGTAGATTGTGACAGTAGTTTAGGAGTAAGAACCAGATTTCTCGGAGGTCTATCTCAAGAAGAAAGTTCCAGTAATTGGAGATAGTACCCATGTTATCCAATAACACTATGAGCTCAAGAAAACACACTTGTTCAAACCATAGGGTGTTATTATTCAGTGATAATAGTTATTTCTAGTTATAAAATTCTAGCAAAACTCACACCTAAGCCACCTATTCCTCTATGTCTAGAATTAGGAGGTCCAAGCACTATTCAACCACCCACATTAGCTCCCATTCCTGCTCCAAGAAATCAAAATTCAACTGAATCTTATACTTCATCTTATAGTACCTCAAATGAGCTCCAGAAGTCATGAAACAACTATAAAACTTGGGTAATGAGTTTGTGACACTTAAGAGTCAATAAGCTCAAAATTTCAGATCATATCAGCCTCAACCTCAACCCAATTAGACCTCCATATCAGCCTAATAGACCACCCATCCATGCTGCAAATTAGAATCAAGTCAAGCCTCCTGCTAATAGACCATTCTAGCCTTACAATCCCAATTCCGCATCCATATATAGAGCTTTGGTACTAGTACAAAATAATATGGCTCAAGAGTATGAATGGTGCTTTCCATGTAATAAACCTCATAACCAGTCATTGTGTTTAAATGGTGCTTTGAATAAAGTGCTTATGGTGACAACAACTAGTGTGAACAAGAGACAAACCAAGAAGGAAATTCAACAAGAGGCATTGTACGTACCTAAAATTATAAGGGTAAGGCAATCGCTAGAACAATGTTACACATGCCCCAATGATGATACAGTCTCTTCGCAAGGTGCTCGGGATCTGGAAAAGCTCTGCAAGTGTACGTTAACATCCCGCATGCCCTGTTTAGCATCCACATGCTTTGTTTTCTCTCTTCCACTCTTTTCCATTGAATTTTTGTCTTCAAGTGATGAAACCACCGCCCGCCTAGGCGGCGGTCTCGTGACCGCTACCAGGAAGGGCGGTGGTCTGTAACCGCCGCCCGCTCGGGGTGATGGTCTTTCATGTGTTTTCTAGCACGTTTTTTTATCATGAATCGTGTAAATTTGTAACTTTTACTATCTTTTTCCACCGCCTTGGCTTGTATTAATGTTTTATGTCCCCTGGAATAGTGTTTCTTCATTGTTTAATGGTAAAAGAGTCCTAGTTGGAGTTACCTTTGGGTGAATGGGAATTCTATAAATAGCTAGTTTGATTACAAGCAAAAGGCCCCTCATCCTCTCATTTCAATAGTTTAGTCTTTCAGTTCTTGCTTAGGAATTCAATAGTTTTCATTTGTTGCATGCATAGTTAGTCTTATTTTGCTATTTAGAAGCCACATGATCTTCTTGTTCTAGTGTTATTACTATTTCATACAATCAATTGAGGTAGGATAGTTTCATTTTTATTCTGAAGCCATTAGAGTTGCAGGTTTTGTTTGTCAAGAAGGATAGTTTCAGGTTCTGGATGTTTTGTGTTGTATGACTCGTAATAAATCCCGCTAGGAATTGCATAAGCCAAGCTTTGTTCTCTTGCGCTATCCCTCTCCTACTCGCATTATATTCAATCTACATCCAAAGCTGCCATTGTTCCAATACCTACTTCTGTTGATGCTAGCATTACACACTTTTCTGGATTCACATGAGCATGAAGGAATGAGGAGACCACACTGAGGGGACAAAGCCACACACAACCAGATTTGCCACCATTCTACAAAATCTAGGTTCAAGCTTTCAAATTTCTAGTTAAAATATACCAAATAGAGTAGTGAATTACTTCCTTTAAGTTACTTTCATTTTCGATATTTCCGGGGAAGCCATGGGGATCGATAGTTTTTGAGAAATTATGATTCGTTCCTCACTTCTGAGGTAGGATCAAAAATATTTCAATTAAATTAGATCAGTTATTTAGTTATTTAGAATAGATTCACAACTACATAGACAAGTAGCTATACTTGGCTACCTTGTTTGTTTTTAATTATGTTATTAGGTTAGTTGTCGTTTTCTAGATATATTAAATAGTTTTTATCTTAATTCTATTAAATATTCTGTCAAAAATATAAAAATAGAGAATTTATATATGTTGTGGATATACTTTGCGTAATTAGTTTACTTTTCTTTAGTTAGATTTTTTTTTCTTTTGTATGACAATCACGGGATCTAGGGAGCCCAAAGAATACGTATTTGAGCCAATCATGCCTCAACCAAATACTATTGTAGAAATAACTGACATAGACCAAAATATCAGAATTCAGGTCTTCCAAACAACAACAGACCTACAAGAAATCAGCTCATAGTTAAGAGGATTAAACATAGAAGACGACAAAGCACACACATTCTGGTCAAATCAGACAAATTATAGATTGCCTTGATAGATATCCGTATGACTGTAGAAGGACCTGAAAGAGAGAAAACATTCGGTTGTGATCCACTAGTCCCACATCCAGACATAGGAGACCTCCTCGTTGATATAGACACTAGCTTACGTATCCAAGTTGCCATAACACCTATTAGATACTATGAGAAAATCGTGCAACTTCTAGTTCTAAACGTAGAGGCTGAAAAGGCATATGATTATTGGATACTCGGGATCAGAAGAAGGGATTGATTCTTCACATGACCATAGGAGGTCCACAACAACCACAAACTTACGGTTGTGATCCAAAGGTCCCACAACCCAATGAGCCTGCAAATCAATCCAACGTTGACATTTGTTTGTAAACATTAGTGTTTGGATCCTCTCCACTCCCACCAGACAGTATCACACAACTATCATTATTAAACATAGCAACTAATCAAGCTAAAGGTTTCTAGACTAGACCAGAGAATCATCCATAGAGCACCAAAAGGTCCATTACACATTTAGCCATCCATTTTCATGACCTTGTCGAGAGACATATACGAAGCACCCACAGGCTATCTTCCATGTATTCCACAACCCATAGATCGGATAATGGCAGAGCTCGATATTGATTGGAGCCTTCGAGCAGCTATCCTCGCCAAATGATCTATCACACCGGTTCAGGTTAGGAGGGCCTTCTTTGCTTTAGATTCGCAGATCCCACCATTGCGTGTTGAAGACATAAGATTACCTAACTAGCTTATCTGCATCCCACGTATATTCCAGACCACCGGCTGTCTCGGCACGACCTCGAGAGGTTAGGTATGGGGAAAGTCACTTGCCAATTATCATCCTCGCATGTCACTTTTCTATCGTACAAAATTGGTGAACCCAATGTGAACCTTCCTACCTTTTGGTTCAGAGTCTTATTTCTACTTGCTCTTCCAATTAGTATACTTTTCATCTTTTCCACCTCATTAGCCTTCACATCAGCTTCACCAGAAAAATTGGTGAACCCGACGTGAAAAAACAACTGTTTCATCTTACCTACCTCATTATCCTTCACATCAGCTTCACCCCCAAGATTAGTGAATCTGATATTGATGAACAATTTCTTCACTTTCACACTCTTCTTTTAAGTTTTATCCATCTTTGCTTCTTCCCATTATTCTCGTGGGTATCCATATACCTCCCAAATATGTCAGGATTTGATGCATATGGCAAACCTCTCCTAGGTATTGAAGCATAATACAATCAACTAAATAGAAAGCCATCACCCTCGCTCTCAGCATGGGGTGACAACTATTCAACTAACTAGTTTTCAGCACAAACTTTGCCTCAGAGGACTAGATATAGTTCTTCTTTCCAAATAGAGGAGTTGGATCAGCTCACTCAAATGCAACAACTAGAGCCTTTAGGCTCGAAGAACATAACGCTCACTGGAGAATCTAGTTCATCTCCTCAGATGTTTCTTAGAGTACAAATCAATAGACAATCAGATCCATATCTATTTTTAGATGAGGAACATTTAGCGTGTTATACCAGGAGTGAACAACACTCTCAAAGTATGTACCCACCTATAGGAGGTTTACAAACACAACCCGAGGTCTCTTTTCAAGAAAACACCTCCATTCCTCCACCTGCGGGAAATGCCTATGATAGAACTTGGCAGGGTAATGATTAGTTCATAGCGGGGTACCATATGCCTATACAACCTCAAAATATACAACAACAGCCACTGAGGAAAAATACTGTGACTTCACCAAACAAAGTCATCTCAACTTTAGTAGAAAAATTTAGAGGGTTAGAACTTGCAAATCAAAATTCTCGGTTCATGCAAGAAGGAACTTTCAATCCTCCACATCATCCCAGCCTAAGTAGACCTCCTCATAGGATTAGGCATATTAGGAATGCCTCCTCAGTATTCACAATAAATACCAACTAGAACAGCGTTCTCTAACGTTGCTCCAGAGAAAATATGATACCTCCTAACCTAAAAAAAATAACCCATTCCTAAGAGATGCTCCTCTGTATTTGAACATGCATTCCAAATCACCATAGGGAGATACATTATCTTCTCCTAGAATGTTTTCTCAACCATAGGATTCCCTTATTCCCTTGCAAATACATATGCTATGCCATATCAACAACCCATTCCACCTCCACCCCCTCATCAGGCACCATCGATGGTCGAAACCTATGCAATAGGGACTTATTCAAAATATTTGAAATAGCCCTTAGACTTCACTATACGAAGCATCATGCTTCCAAGACCTCTTCCTGATTTTCCCAAGTACAAAGGGGAGGGAGATCTGAATGCACATATCAAAGCTTATGCCACAGCCATTTGAGAACTGCTCCCTTGGGATGGAGTTGTTGCTAAAATATTCCCAAAAACTTTAGAGGGTATCGCCCTCGATTGGTATTATAGAATACCTGAAGCCTCAAAACATTCATTTAAACAAATAATTTTAGAGTTCATCAAGGTGTTTGACATGAACAAATTGTTGAGAACAAGAATTAGGGAATTCTTGCATATTAAACAAGAACATAATGAATCTGTTGCTCATTTCATCCAAAGATGGCGTATAGTCCTCTATTCTTCAACAAGCACTCCAAACATGGATTAGATGGAACTATGTGATTTATTCCTTCATTCTCTCAGCAGAGAGATAAAGGAAGAAGTCTAGAAGTTCCCACTAAGAACTTATGATGAGGTGCTCGAGAGTGCTCTCCGAATAGATCAAGCTGTAATAGATAGTGGTCGCAAGACATATGGAACAAATGGGAGGTTAATCATCCCCAAAAATATATTACGACTTATCCTACCACCAAAAATGCCAATCAAGGACCTAAAATCCTTAAAAAGAACCGTGGAGCGACAACAGATGGAGTAACTAACCAAACTAAAAAGGAAAATGTTGTAAATGCTCCACCACGGTTAACAATCAATGAAACAACAATTTTACCCCAACAATCAACGCAGTACATTTTAATCATCCGCAATAACAACAACAACAATGGTAGATCCAGACATAGGTTCCAAGTCAAAACTCAACTGGATATCAAAACCAAAGGAAAAAAACGTAAAACTTTAATCCTAATAGTCAACGGTTTAATTAGAGTTTTGGACCACAAAACATGCCAAACCAACAACCTAGGAGTTATAATCCCAACTCGTATTATGGTTTCCACAAAATTTGAGGCCATGACACAAGTACTTGCCATGATTACAATAAATTCTCGCAACGTTTTCCGGAGGAACAAAGATAACTTTTCATAGATATGTTCTTTGCATATCCTACATCACCTGAGCCAAACAATTTCACGGGAGCAGTCTCCCATCAAAATTCACCCCTCAAGATCTTCAATGATCTGCTCCCAAATCACAATAACAACAAATTAAATCCAAATTGGATGAACAAGGGTGTAATGAAAGGAAATAATGATCATGAAGCCTCAACTTCACTAAATCCACCTATCCCACCGCAATTAGGAAATCAGCCATGAACCAAGATAATTGGTCCGGTGGAGTTAGATCTTGAGCTACATGTAGAAGCCATAACAAGAACATGAGAATATTATTCTCAACCAAATCTAATCTATCCACTAGAAGTAGATAATATTCAACAAACGTTGGTAAAACCTGTGGGTGCTTATGATTTAATTAATGACTTAACAAAGACCTTCTCTCACATCTCCTTTTTGGACTTGTTGAAGAACTCTCTTGCCCATAGGGCTGATCTTTTAGAAGCACCAGGTCTAGGTCATTTAATTAACATCACTCCACCTCCTGAAACATAAGTAAACCATATAGACTTCGATACACACCCCCTAGGGCAGCCAGATAGGGATACCGAGTTTATATTCGACATAAGAAAAATGCCAACAGATGCTGAAATTGCACGTAGAGGTGATCCAACCTTGCATTTACAAGTATGGGTTTACAATAATAACATTAAATGTGCAATGGTGGATGATGGGGTAGCATTTAACACAGTCCCCTTCTATTTTCTTCAAAAGCTAGGGTATGGAGAAACAAATTGTTCCATGACTCGGAATACACTAAGAGGCTATGATAGCCTTAAAGCCACTTCGATTGGGACTATAATACTACCAGTCACCTTAGGACCCAAAACAATCCTCACTGATTTTTATATTATAGATCAAGAAACCAACTATAATATGATCCTCGACCAACCATGGATACACCATATGAAGGAAATCCCTTCTATGTTATTTCAGGAAATAAGATTCTTGCACTTAGGAAAGATATTCATAGAAAAAGGTGGTGAAACCATTTGATATACACCTAGTAGACCTGAAGAAAAGGCTAGGCATTCACTCTGAGTTTGAACTCCCAACAAACCAACTTAACAAACCAACCAACTCAAAACTGGAAGAAAATTTGATACCTACAACGGAGTTAGAAGTTATGAACCTAGTCAAGAACATCTCAACACTCAAGGATGAAGCTAACATTGTAGAAATAGTGTCATTAGGAACTACTGCAAAAATTGTTGAGTTGCTAAAGCAATATTTGCCAATTTTCCTACCATTTGATTCCACAGGTATGGGATGGACCCTAGGAGTTGGTTCTCTTCCAGCAGAGGAACTCTGCATGGTATAAGTAACCGAAGCAGAAGAAATAGACGTAATGAATGTCACAACATCCATCTTCCAAAATAAACATTTGACTCTCCACTTTGGTAGAGCTATATGTCGTTATGGGGGTTGGGAAGGTGTGATCTTTACTTCTCCCGAGGGAAAGATCCTACCATTTTCCTTTAAATTAAATTTCGAATGTAAAAACAATGGCGCTGAGTATGAAGCCCTCCTCATTGGTCTCATCATAGCTAAAAGGATCGGTGTTAATGACATCAGAGTGTTAGGAGACTCACAATTAGTTGCAAACCAAGTCTCTGAAGTATATGAGACTAGAGTTGAACATTTACAACTCTATAAAGCAGCGGTATTAGATCTAAGCAAAGGATTCGACTTCATATCAATTGAAGCAATCCCATGAGAACAAAACCTTCTCGCAGATTCAATAGCAACCTTAGCTTCACGTTTCACCCCAAGTAATGAGTTAGAAGATACAAGTTTCAAAGTATCACTTCGTGTTGAACCATTGGTGAAGAAAATGTCAACAAACCCTCTACTAACACATACAGCTGAGAATGAATCTCCTATCTTACATCATGTTGATAGTGATAAAGTCACTCTCGAATATCTAAACACCTATGCGGAGCTACACCTTGCTCACAGTATAGTTGATCTTTCCTTAATACCACACTCCTCTTCCTACTTTGGAAATCCCACGGTAGAGTCTCCTCCATAGAGGGATCTTGATATCTACGAGATAGAAAATGGAGAAAGTCTGGAACTACCTCCAGCCCCACCTAAGTTTGAAGAAGGTAACACTTCTTTGATAGAAGAAACCATTGATATAAACATTGGAATAGAGGAAGAGCCAAGAATTTTGAAGTTGGGATCCTTGTTAACGCCGGAAGAAATAGAAATACACACCCAAATCCTCAAAGAACATCAAAATGCTTTTACATTTAATTATAAAGAAATGACAGGTATCGCACCATAGGTTGTGGTACATAATCTTGTCACTAAACCAGATGTAAAGCCAATTAAACAAAAGTCAAGACCAATGAAGCTGAAAGTGGCTCTCATGGTAAAAGAGGAAGTAATAAAACTTCTCCAAGTAGGATTCATCAAACCAGTCGATTATTCACAATGGGTGTCTAATATCGTCCCCATTCTCAAAAAGAATGGGAAGATACACATTTGTATAGATTTTTGAGATATTAACAAAGCTTTTCCCAAGGATGATTTCCCATTACCATCCATTGATGTCATCGTTGACGCAATAGCTGGATTTGAGCTTTTGTCTCTCATGGATGGGTTCTCGGGATATAATCAAATCAAAATATCTAAACAAGATCAAGCCAAAACCACATTTATAACTCCCTGGGGAACTTATTGTTATGTTGTCATGCCATTTGGTCTTAAGAACATCGGTGCTACGTATCAGCGAGCAATGACTTATATATTCCATGATCTTATCCATAAAATTGTGGAATCATATGTGGATGACTTGTTATCCAAAGCCAAGAAACACTGTGATCATCCGGAAGTACTCTGTGTCATCCTCTCATGATTAATTGAGTATGGTGTCACATTAAACCCAGAAAAGTGTGTGTTCGGGGTGACAGGAGGCAAACTTCTAGGATACATTATATCTTCATGAGGGATTGATGTTGATTCAGCCAAAATAAGGGCTGTTCTTGAAATGACCCTACGTTCGGACCAGTCTGGAATTAGGTCATTTCTTTGGAAACTCGGTGCAATTCAAAGATTCATCCTAGATTTAAGCTTTTCCATTCATCCAATCAACAATCTACTCAAGAAATATTATGGTATCGATTGGCTGAAGACTGCAATGAGGCTTTCGAAGCAGTTAAGCACTTCCAGTTGTCACCACCCACGCTAATGCCTCCCAAGCCAGACCACCTTTTGATCCTATACTCACAAGCCACTCATGTCTCATTTGCTTGCATGTTGGCTCAAGAAGACAATGATAAACGAGAATGCACAATCTATTTCATTAGCTGAACATTACTCGATTATGAAACGTGTTATACACAGGAAGAAAGAGAATGCCTTGCCATAGTCTTTTCCATAAAATGTTTAAGACATTACATGTTAAACTAGGAAACAAGGGTCATTGTGAAGACAGACCATTTACAAACATTTCTCACACAAGGGTCCTTGTCTAAAAAGGTTGGATGCTTTATAACCTTAATCGGTGAATTTGAATCAACTTTTTAAACCAGAAATCTGTTAAGGGACAAATCATTGCAGATTGGTTAGCCGATAACCCGTTAGACGGAGGCGATCTAGTAGATCTAGATTTTCCCAATGAATGCATATATTACATCAAAACCAGACCTCCCATCTCTGAATGTCCTTGGTATACTGATATTATCAATTTTATCATGGACCATACGTATCTAGAAGGTGCTACACCACAACAAATAAGGTGGTTACACATTATCGTAGCTAAATATGTTATTATAGAACAAGTGCTCTATCATAAGGATTTCAATGGAATGCTTCTAAGGTGTGTTGACACAGAAGAATCCAAGAAGATTCTCTACGAATCCCACAGTGGAATATGTGGAGGCCATTTTGGTGGTCATGCCACTGCCCACAAAATACATCAGATGGGCTATTTCTAGCCCACTCTAGAACACGACGTAATAGAGTTTATACGCAAGATGCCATAAATGCCAAGAATTTTCCAATGAGATTCACATGCCAGCACAAGCTCTACAACCAATCACGACTCCATGGCCCTTTTCTACGTGGGGCCTAGATTTGATAGGGAAATTCTCTCCCTCGTCAATGGATGGCCATAACTTCATAATCACGGCCACCGAATATTTTACCAAATGGGTAGAGGCTATGCCTCTTACCACTATACCAGGTGCCGTGATCGCAAGTTCATTTTGAACCAAATCATTTGCAGGTACGGTGTCCCACAAGTCATTATCTCAGATAATGGCATGTCCTTTAAGAATGATGAGGTCCATGAGCTATGCAGTAAATTTAAAATAAACCATCATATAACCTCCCTTTATTACCCTCAAGCCAACGGACAGGATGAAGCTAAGAATAAAAATCTAAAGTCCATTCTCTTAAAAACCGTTAAGGAAAACAAACAAGATTGGCACTTAAAGCTTTTTCCAGCCTTGTGGGCCTATCAAATGTCAGTTAGAACACCAATAGGGGTAACCCCTTTTCTTTGGTGTTTGGTGTGGAAGCAGATTCTACCACTCGAAATCAAAATACCTAGCCTTCGTATTTCATTACAAGGAATCTTGGGAGAAGAGGGTTATTAAGAATCCCGACTCTCTTAGTTAGAAATTCTTGACAAAGCCATACTCAATGCGGCTCAAAGGCATAGTGTTTACACCAATTGAATGTGCCGAAAATAAAACAAAAAGGTTTGTGAGCGAGAAATATATGAAGGAGATCTAGTTCTAAGACTAGACAACCGGATCGATAAGAAAATTAGTGAAGATAGAAAGTTCCGGCTCAAGTGGTTGGGCACATATTGAGTCATGAAGAACTACGGAAATGGTGTGTATCTCTTGTGCACACTATAAGGTGAGGAATTTGTTGAAACTGTCAATTCCTTGCACCTTAAACGGTTTTACGCATGAAGCATCGGCACTATTTGTATAATTATATCTATGTTACATATTCATTTAGATAGGTTCATTTTGTTCACTCATTTTGTAAAACTTGGTGATCAAGGTAATTTCTCTTAAGAAATTCATTAAAATTTTTTTATGGTATTGGTAGAAGCATTCAAATCATACTTCTTCATTTTCATAACATCAGCAATTGTTTCAGAATCATTTCATCAATTAAAGCTATATATGACAAAGTCTTAATGGTAGCCATACCAAGGCCTCGCATGCTTGTTCTCACTTTTTGTTTCTTCCTAGGATAGGTGTCTTACCTATGATATATTCTAGAAGCTCCATGGTGTCACATGTATCCGGTATATAGATCTCTTTGGAAATAAGAACATACCGACATTTTGCTCAAATAAATAAGTTGAATATAGATCAAACAGAAAATTTTACTTGTACACATTTCATTTCCCTACCAACCTTCGGTGATGAGCTTGTGTCTCTTACAAGTGACATAGGGTTGGGAAAGGATTGGAATGCCCTTACTCGCCTATGCCTTTTCCATGGTGATAATCCCATGCTTCCTACTTGTAGCATGGGGCAAGGTGTAGGGGGTCCTCTTGTGATAAATATTGAAGGTCATAAGAAAATAGTTCAAATAAACCTTTGAAATCTTGAGTCAAAAACAAATGAATCAAATGTCCAAAATTCCAAAAGAGTTCAAAACCATGAAAACTAGATTTTGTCAACCAAGTGGCCATCTAGGGATCTAAGTCTAGATAAATTGCAAAGCAATTCGCATTGTAAACTATGGAGTCACTTAAGTAGGGTAGGTTTGTAGCATCCTAATTTGGTTCCACCAACTCTTTTCTATCTCCCATCATTACCATTTCAACACACCTCATAGCTTATGCCCTTTCTAGCTCTCGGTGGTGAGCCCTCGCATCTTACTAGTTGCGTGGAGTTAGGAGTGGTGCAAGTGCATCTTCTCATCATACCCGGTTTGTCATTACATTTTGTCAAAACAATATTAAGTCTGGAAAATTACTTATGAAAGCTAAAGTTCAGATCACAAGTTCATTTGCATCATCATACATCAGCATCACGAAATATAAAAAGAAAGAAAGTATTTGTGTCATTTGTTCTCCATTGCATACATTCTGAAAAGCATATAAAAACAAGAAATTTTATAAACATCTAGTATACATGTGAAAATGAATCACAAAACTCTAGGTACAAAGAGATTTAGATCTAAAAGAGAGATGTATATATATAATTAGGTTTTATGTACAATTCCATCATGCGCTAGGCATGGTAAAAATGCTCAATGAGCCCAAAAATACAAAATGATTGTATAAAAAATCTAGCAAGAGTCACTACAAAAAGAGCCAAGTGGCCTCTCAACCCCTATGAGATCCCTCAGAAGGTGCACGACCACATCTAGGACTCTGGCTATGCCGAGTGAGTGCGAGCACCGAGGGCTCACGGTCCCAAACAAGATAGCTGTGGCTTCACTATTAGAGTGGCTCCTCATCGGGCACTCTCTTGTCCTATACTTGGCTAACTCTAGTGACAAAGGGAAGTCACCATCTTGGCCACATGCTAGATAAGGGCAAAGACATTGCTATGCCTACCAGCTGCTAAAGGCTCCCTTACATCCATAGATAGCTCGGCGTGAGTCTTATCCATGAGGAGCATCAAGGTATCGTACATACCCAAAGTGAATCAAGTCTCGCCACTCATCATCGAGTAGTCTCTGCAAGCAAAGGAGAAAAAAATTAGAAAATAATTAAAAGATAAAAACAAAGATGAAAAAAGGAGAGATAGAAACTAAGGAAATCCTAGCTAAAAACAAAAATTAAAAGAAGAGTGAAAACTCACTTGGATCTCAGGGCCCAACAGGATCCCTAGGATCAACACCTACCATAGATGCCTCCATTGACTGATTTCCTCCTCCTGTGTCTAGGGAAACATAGTGTCCTACTACGGACTCATCCTCTCCACCTAGGTCCTGAGAGGGAAACTCCTCTAAGACTAGAGTCACCCTCTCCACACTCTGCTCTGCCCTCTCGGCTTGTAAGATCTCTTGAGTGTCATGCCACTCGGGATCGCTATCCTCCTCTCCACCCGACTCGCTAACCTCCATGTCCTTGGTCTCCTCCTCTGTCTCTCCCCTTGTGAACTCCTCGATTCGGAGTCAATATCAATAGGCTCATCACCGCTATGCAGGCGGGACGGGAAGCAATCTAAAGTAAAGGTTCCTAAGGAGGACCGACTCTCTCTCGGGAATGTACCACCCACCTATCTACAATAGGGATGCAAGGAGTAACAATAGTCAAACCATTGCCTCTAGGACCTTCCTTGGCCTCCCGAAACGATCTAAACACTAGCACCACTGGGGGAAGCATATCAATGTAAGCAAGGCTGAACTGCTAAGGAACTTGATCAAAGGGGTGTGTCTCTACCTTCCCTGTCCTATCCACAAGCTACCCTGTAGTAGAGCAGGAAATCAAAGTGAAGGTATCCTCACCCCACAACCTTTTCATGGTCTGATAAGGTGTGGCCTCCATATCGTCAGTACTCAGGGAAGAAACTAGCTGGTGGGCTGCTCTAAGCACTGACATCTCTGTCCATCTAGCTGCCCTCATGGCTCTGGGATTTGCCACCTCTATTCCTCTCCCATAAGGGATGATACACTCATATACCCAGCTCATAACCAAGGTCGGATGGCTCAAAGATTGTCCCTATAAGTGAACCACCTGTCTGCAGTTGTGATAGGTGGTCCTAAGTATATCGGCTCCCTAGGCATAAATCTGGCCATGTGCATCAATCTGTGCAATAATAGGGGACCAACAGTAGAGTAAGGTGTCCCCTCCCTTGTCCTTGATAAATCTCAAGGCAAGGATCCCCATAATGTCTTGAAAAATCAAAGGGATAGGCAAGATAGGAATGGAACGGACCCTCACCCCCTTCTTCGAACCAGTGGAGATAACTGCATCTCCTATATGTGTAGCCCACTGACCTATCTGAGCCTGCAACCTCCTGTCTCAAGTGTAAGTTGTCTCCCGATGATCAGGACTCCCAAGATGCAGTAAAAATCCTCCAAGGTGATAGTCCACTCACCCCGATTTGCTTGAAATCAGAAAGTGTTCCGATCAAGCATCCCAATATGAAAATAGGTCACATAGTATGTGACTAGAAGGTGCGACATGAGGAACCCGTGATATACGTAATATGTCGGCCCTCTGAAGGATGTCCTACTTAGCCTGAGAAAGTGCATCCAACAAGATCAAGCCAGTCACACACTCTCTCTCTCGGCTCCATCTGATATATTCCTCCTTCTGCATACACCCAAAAACATGCAAAAAGGAGTAAGTTAGTATTTGAATCACATTGGAAAAATCATTAAAGCATACAAGAAAATAGAAAATGTAAAAACAAGTTAAAAACAAGGCTATTTTATCATTCTAGAAAGGACCACTGCCCTAAGTAGGGTGGTGGTTCCATAAGCACCGCTTTGAAAGGTGGAAGTCCTGTGAATGCCACCCCGATGCGGGAAGTGATCATGTCCCGTGTTTACAAACAGGTCACGTACCCTAAAAATGATCAAAAATGGATAAAAACACCATTTTGAACAAAATGAGAGCCTACCAATTAGGCGTCCCCCCCTAAGGACACATTTAAAGCTAGAAATTTCAAAAATTACCCCCATGGTGAAGATTTCATCATTTTTACATTTTAGGTATAAAACGGTAAATCGAGAAGAACTAACTTGAGATCTCGCGGGTCAATGTTCCGCTCACGGAGGCATGATCACTATCTCGTCACGAACGTTTCGACTATACTCTCATCAAAAACCATCACCATGGGTCCCAGAGCTCAAAATCAATCAAATCGACACATGTAAATGAATAGGAAAATGGGCCCGTTTTTATATATATAGCATTTTGACTTGTTTTGAATGCCCTTTTCACGGAGTTTGGAGCGCCGACGGAGGTAAGTTCTTATCCCCATGCAAATGGTAAGTCCTCACTTCATATTATATTTGTATTTATTTTTTGATTTATTTTATCTATCTGCACTTGAGTCATCTTTTCATTTTGTAGGTAGTGGGAATTTTGGATGTCGTCATTTTGACACACAGACATGTCAGGTATAATTTATAGCTTCCCATTTTGGGACCGCCATATTCAAACCCACCGTTTTACACCTCTTCATGGCTATAACACTTTTCTCGAGGGGGAAATATGTACATACCCAAAATTGTAAGAAAGCGCACTACTGAACAATGTTACACATGACCCAATGATGATACAGTCTCCTCACAAGGTGTTGAAGATTTGGAAATGCTCTCCAAGTGTACGTTAACATCTCGTATGCCCCGCTTAGCCTCCACATGCTTTGTTTTCTCTTTTCCCCTCTTTTCCTTTACATTTTTTTCTTCAATGACAGAACCACCACCCTACATGTGTGGCGGTCTCGTGATCATCTCCTAGGTAGGGGCGGTGAGAACTGTGTGACCACCCTACTCGGGGTGGTGGTCCTTCACGTGTTTTCTAGCATGTTCGTCTGATCACGACTCACATAAATTTTCAACTTTTACCAACTTTTTTCCACCACCTTGGCTTGTATTAATGTTTTATGTCCCCTGGAATATTGTTTCTTCATTGTTTAATGGTAAAAGAGTCCTAGTTGGAGTTACTTTTGGGTGAATGGGAATTCTATAAATAGCTAGTTTTATTACAAGCAAAAGGCCCTCATCCTCTCATTTCATTAGTTTAGTCTTTCGGTTATTGTTTAGGAATTCAATATTTTTCATTTTTTGCATGCATATTTAGTCTTATTTTGTTGTTTAGAAGCCACATGATCTTCTTGTTCTAGTGTTATTATTGTTTCATACAATCGGTTGAGGTAGGATAGTTTCATTTTCAACTTGAAGCCATTAGAGTTGCAGGTTTTGTTCGTTAAGAAGGATAGTTTAAGGTTCTGGATGTTTTGTGTTGTATGACTTATAATAAATCCCACTAGGAATTGCATAAGCCAAGCTCTGTTCTCTTGCACTATCCATCTCCTACTCACATTGTATTCAGTCTACATCCAAAGCTGCCATTGTTCCAATACCTACTTCTGTTGATGCTAGCATTACACACTTTTTTGGATTCAAGTGAGCATGAAGGAATGAGGAGAGCAAATGAGGGACAAAGCCACACACAATTGGATTCGCCCTTTGTTTTGTAAAATATAGTTTCAAGCTTTCAAATTTCTAGTTAAAATATACCAAATAGAGTAGTGAATTACTTCATTTCGATTACATTCATTTTTGATATTTCCAGGGAAGCCGTGGGGATTAATAGTTTCTGAGAAACTATGATTCATTCCTCACTTCTGAGGTAGAATCAAAAATCTTTCAATTAAATTAGATTAGTTATTTAGTTATTTAGAATAGATTCACAACTGCACAGACAAGTAGCTATACTCGGCTACCTTGTTTGTTTTTAATTCTATTATTAGGTTAGTTGTCGTTTTCTAGATATATTAAATAGTTTTTATCTTAATTCATTACATATTATTCTGTCAAAAATATAAAAATAGAGAATTTATATATGTTGTGGATATATTTTGCATAATTAATTTACTTTGCTTTAGTTATATTTATTTTGTTTCTTTTGTATGACAATCATGGGACCTAGGGAGCCCAAAGAATACGTATTTGAGCCAATTGTGCCTCAACCAAATATTGTTGTAGTAATAAGCGACATAGAACAAAATCTCGGAATTTAGGTCTTCCGAACAACAACATGACCTACAATAAATCAACTCATAGTTAAGAGGATTAAACATAGAATATGACAAAGCACACACGTTCGGTCAAATCGGACAAATTATAGATTTCCTTGATATATATCCGTATGACCGTAGAAGGACACGAAAGAGAGAAAACATTCATTGTGATCCACTAGTCCCATAGCCGGATGCAGAGAGCTCCTCATTGTTATAGACACTAGATTATGTATCCAAGTTTCCGAACACTGTTAGATACTCCAAGAAAATCATGCAACTTCTAGTTCTAAACATAGATGCCGAAAATTCATACGATTATTTGATACTGGGATCGAAGAAGGGATTTATTCTTCACATGACCATAGGAGGTCCACAAAACCACAAACTTATGGTTGTGATCCAAAGGTCCCACAACCCAACGAGCTCTGCAAATAAATCCAACATTGATGCTGGTTTGTAAACATTAGTGTTTAGATCCTCTCCACTCCCACTAGACATTATCACACAACTATTCCGAGAATAGACCGGAGAATCATCCATAGAGCACCAAAAGGTCCATTACACATTTAGCCATCCATTTTCATGACCTTCTCGGGAGACATATACGAAGCACCCACAGGCTATCTTCCATGTATTCAACAACCCATAGATCAGATAACAACAATGCTCAATATTGATTGGAGCCTTCGAGTAGCTATCCTCACCAAATGATCTATTACACCAATTCAGGTTAGGAGGTCCTTCTTTGCTTTAGATTCATAGATCTCGCCATTGTGTGTTGAAGACATAAGATTACCTAACTAGCTTATCTGGATCCCACGTATATTCCAAACCACCGGCTATCTTGCACGATATCAAGAGGTCGGGTATAGGGAAATTCACTTGCCAATTATCATCCTCGCATGTCACTATTCTATCGTACAGGAACCTCTAAATGAGATCACACTTGTCAATTGGTAGGATGAAGATTTCTATGGTATGAGTTAAACACCTTCTCAAAGTGTAGTTTCCAATACATGGTCCAAGAAAATGAATATTGGAGCAGGAAAATCATAAAATTCAAATTATCCACAACCTTGCATCACTCCATAAGGTGTTAGCAATCAAAGTGTAGATCCTAATGTGTAAGGTCATCCCAAGCCAACTTCTAGACCAGCACAAGTTCTAGTTGTAATAGCCCATGTGCAAGAGAAGAATGTACAAGGAAAGGGGCAGCAGAGAGATATCTCATCTCCATTCAACATCATTGAGCAGATGAATACATTGAATGTAAACATCTAAGTGCGGGAATCATTTTCTATCCTAGGACAAAGAGACCTATTGCAAGATGCTATGGAAAATTTTTCAGCATCAAATCATCAACCTAATCAACAAGAAAAGGTGCTTACTAATGCATCTCAGCGAAAGAGAAAATCAAGGAAGCCATCAAGGTAGGAATTTAAAGCCACCACCATTCTATATCTCATTGGTCATAGGAGATAAGTTGGTACATAATTGCATGATTGATTCAGGAGTAAGTAGCTCGAGTTATGCTAAAACAAATAGTTGATAAATTGGGTTTTCAATATGAAGTCATCTCTAAAGGTGTTGTGTAATTGGACATGACCATAGTAACAACAGTTGGAGTAATCAAATATTTGAGCCTCACATAGCATGCATGTCCCAATGTGACCATTTTGCAAGATGTATCAGTCATAGACTTGCCACCACTATTTTCATTGTGCTTGTCAAGAGATTTAAGTACCAAATTGGAGGCTATTTGTCTAATGATAAGTCACACATGCTATTGAGAACAAGATATAGAGATAAGGCTACAATGCGATCTGATCCCATTGTAAAATTCCACATGGAGCATATTATACCGAGTCTAATCAATTCAAACTGTTGAGATTTTGATCAAGAAGATATCCCAAGAACTTATGAAGCAAATACTAAGAATAGATGCATTCGGACTTAACTCTGGATGAATGGGTAAACAAAAGGCATGATTTTGACCCTTACAAAGAAATGGAAGAATACGAGTTGGGAGTTTATTTTTTATGTTGGTGTCCATTTTGATCTTCCACGTTTTTGCAATGGTTTTCCCTTTGGTCTATGTTTTCTATGACATTTTTTCCTTTTGAAAGGATGATATGAAGTTCTATGTCCATTATTGTGCCTTGAAATTATTCACAAACTCATTACTTTGCCCTATTATGTGAGAATGTTCCAAATTTGTTCATTTTGTGCCCTAAACCTCTTAAATTTGTGGGATCTGCCATTTTTGTATCTTTTCCCGATCATTGATGCTCAAAATAAATCAATTTTATCTCATATGTCTTTGAAAATTCAAACCCATGGTTGAAATATGCTCAGAACCATGATTCACTTTGTTTTTTTCAAAAATCTTCATCCTTAGTGAAAAATAGAGTTACGGGCATGAATGGTGAATTTATGTGTTTTTACGATGCAGCGGGCATCCTTTTCTAGTCAAAATTATTCCTCAAAGCATTCGGTGAGTTACGTGGCTTCTTTTGGTTGGTCGGGGATGGTAGATGAATGTTTTAACTTATCACTTTTTGATTTTTTGGGAAAAAGGCAAGTTTTTTCTTGTAGCTCCACTCAATTTTTGTTGGTTCTTTTCGTACTTACGTGGCTTCTTCTAATTAGATCGAGCGTGGTGGGTTTGTTTTTGAACTTATTATTTTTGGCTACTTTGGAAAAAAATTTGAACCTACCCCATGGCCCCACCAGGCTTTGGTTAAATCAAAATTTAAGTAGTAGGGAAAAATTCTTACTTTGACCCCACAGGAGGACACATGGCAAGGTTAAAGGTGAAGATGTGGGCCTTCGGAAGAAGGTTGGATGTTTTTCCCTTTTGGAAAAATGGAGTAAAATTATAAAATGGAAGCTCAGCCCCACCAAATCATTTTGAAGCCTTAAGGTGTTTTAATTTGGACCATAATGACATGTGGCGAGCCAAGGTATCAACTTTTGGGGACCATCTCAAGATGTGCCATTGTGACACGTGGTAGTTTGAAAATTCAAAAGGGTAGGGGAGTGGACCATCGAAGGCAACTTGGATTTTTTTCCTCTTATCATCAAAAGGATTAAAATCTCAAAATGGCCCGCAAGCCCAGTGAGGAGGTCAAGGTGGGCTTTTGAAAATGTTAAGAGGTGGGGAAACGGGCCATCGGGGGCAACTTTGATTTTTTTCCCCTTGATATTAAAAAGACTAAAATCATCAAAATGACCCATAGGCCTTATAAAAAAGTTCAAAACTTTCTCTAGTCAACAACAGAGGTCCAGGCTTTCAGGAAAATTGGAAAAAAATTCTTTTGTGGGAAAATGATGAGTTAAAAGTGAAAAAGGAAGCGTGGATATGATGGGACAAACATTGGGACACATGTTTGACCCATTTTTCAATGGCTGAGATGTGGGGAAAACTAGGAAAATTTTCCTTTTCAAAAAAGGGGTGAAATAGAAGAATTTGGCCACAGTTCCTTTGGGACCTAGCTTAGGACATTTGTTAGGCTCATTTCTCAAGGACGAACTACAGGGCAAAATGTGAAAATATTACATTTTTCCAAAAGTTGTAAAAGGAAAAAGAGAACCCACAAGCCCATTTTAAAGTGGATATCTCATGTGGACAGTCCAAATCCAAAATAGAGATCAATGACAATTGTGCATCTGTATCTAGTTTTTCTGCCATTTTCATGTTAGAGCTCTTCGAGATGCGAGTGTTCAGGATTTATCGATATTTCTTGCATGCCAAATATGAAAGGGGAGTAAATTTGATATCTAAGTTTGGTGAGGAGGATCTAGGGATGTACTTTTCCATTAATATGAGAACCGACCTCTAGGCTCGATTGAATCTTCCATTTTTCCTTTACGAGAATGCAAAGAAGTAGATTTGAGAGATTAGGGGTGGAAGTGGTTGGCGAGTACACTGAAAAGTGATCTACCAAAATGATTTGAATGTGGGAAATAGTCAAAGAGATCCACTTCTTGAGCACCTCACAACTTTTTATAGATCTGATTTTGGGAATCACAATCGGAATCATAAGCGAGCACCCAGGTGCATTCAATGTTTGGATTTTTTGGGCGGAAAAGGCTCTGTTGTAAAATGTTATAAATAGGCATGATGTTTCTATAAAAAGGGTTAGAGGTTGGAATTTTGGAGTGTTAGAGATTGGGAATGATTTTTCTAAGAGAGACACTAGACATAACCCGTCCTTTTGAGAAATCATCTAAAGAAACCTGTTCATCTCCTTTGTGTTAAATTTGATCATGTCAAGGTGGTTGCAAGTGTACAACCATTGAAAAGCTCTAAGATTGTTTGAGAAACTTTCCCCTGCTGATAAATTTAATCAAACTTGAGTTAACCTATGTTATTTTTGGGAAAATTTGTGTTTGCTTCATTCCTGAATGTCTGCAAGTAGTTTTCTTGTTCTATTGCAATCTTACATTGAAATATTTTTGAATCACACAATATATTATCCTTGTGATAGTTTGGTGGCATTTGCAATTTCATTTATCATAAGAGATTTCATTTTATAATGAAAATAAAAAATTTAAAATAATTATGACTCTAGCTTGACTATAAGATTGTTTGTTATCCTTTGAGGTTATCTTAGGCATGACGAAATAAAGGTTAATAATGTTTAGTTAAGTTTTCCAATTTGAGCCTTCATTTTGGATCCTTGAATTTTGTATAAAAGTGTTGATATGGGCCCCCATTAAACCACATATTGTGGTTAAAGGAACATCGTAGCTATCCAAAAGCATTATGTTGTTCAAGCTCTCCATTTTTGTAAAATTTCTCAAGGGTTTGGTATAATCAACTTTATCGTACTTCACCTCACACCAAAAATTCATTTAAAAACAACCAATCATACCCATACTACCTCTTTTTGTCATGTGTGTATACAAATGCATAATATTTACTACCAAAACATCTAGGGAAAATCAGGTTTTCATTGTCTTTAGTGGTCTAAACCTTGCTTAGAAAATATCTCCATTATCTAGAGTGACAACTCGTGAGAGTTAGGTTTAATTGCATTGATCATATTTTCTTCAAGGTATTCTTATTAACTTCATAAAGAAGGATATCTCCATCTCCTACATAAACATTAAGCTACAAAAAGGGTCCTCTCACCCTGGTTGAAAGGCACAACCATAAAGTACCGAGGATAGATTAAATTGTCTTGAGGGTGCTACCTATTTCTCCACATGTGAGTGACAAAGAGCAAGCTGCATTTCATCCCTCGCTACAAAATGACACACTACATGCTCCACTTGTCTCTAAGCTTCCCTGCCAAACTATTGATGTTACTCACTTCACGAGGAGAATCAATTTGGGTACCAACACCCGATTGGTGCCATTGTCGGGAACTAATTTGAGTTCTAAGATAAATTTGTTGATCTATTGCTTGTTCGTATCTATTTGGCTGCTCAACATGATTGGCATCATTTCTTGGAACATTGTGATTGCAGATCATATTCCAACCCCGGTAAAACACTTATTATATTCTCTAAGTGCTAGTACAAAGTATTTCAACATCATGTCTTGTTCATGCATGTAAGAAGTATTCAAAGTTACAAGTGTTGTATGTAATTATTTCATTTTCCACACCTAGTGCACTAGCTTTCATTGATAAATCTACGTAAAGAAAAGTCAAATAATACCATTTCTAGTTTCTAGTATTAAAATACATTTGACAAATCATATTTTAGTGCATTTACACAACTAAGGTGGAAATCCTTAGTGTTGACTCCTTGTTGATCGATTCTTGATGAGTACCATTGTATTAACCTCGTCAAGTGATACTTGTTACTAATCTTTGCAAACTTGGAAGGTAGAATATCTTTATTTGCTAGGAATCCTGCTAGGACATTATTTCTAGAGCTAGGAAAAAAAAATCATAAGGAAGAAAATCCTAGAGAGTTGTTGGAGATCAGCAGACAAGAAAAGGGATCTTCATTGATGAAAGTGATCAGCCTATCATTGAAGACTGCCATTCAAGTGCTTCAATCGGGTATCCTCTTTGTGGAATTGAATTGTCCAACTAGAGAGGGGCCTCCATTTGATTTTTAAAGGTTTGATTCTCATTCTAGCCCTGTCTTTTTAGAAGTTGATAGGTTTTTCCAAACAAGGCCTTTAGGGGATATCCATTTTGAAATTTATACTCCTGTGTTTCAAAGACCCTCTTCCCCTTATCAATTTTTCTCCCCTCCTAGGTCCCCTCCTCAAAACAACATGGCCCTACCCCCACCAAGACTTCCATTTGTTGTAAACAACTTTGGTCCTATAAATTTTACAGGATGGTTGGTTATCCAAATGCGTTCCTCAGGATGTTAAAAATAGACTGTCAAAATTCCAAGGTAACAATGTTATAACAGGGGACCAACACTTAAAACTTTTCATTAATATGATGGAATATTTTGAAATATAGTTTGAGGATGTATACGTAAAATTGTTCATCCATACTTTAGAAGAGGATGCTAGAGATTGGTATAAAGGTTTGCTAGAAAATTCCATTGACTCATGGACTTAAATGAATAATGCATTTAGATTACAATATGGTGACAAAATAGATCCTAGATTTCTTTTGTCAGAGGTTGAAAATATTAAAAAGAATCCCAATGAATCAGTCCATGATTTTAAAACAAGATTCAACAAAACTTTGAGGAGATTGCATGTGAATCTGATGCCATATGATGAGTCATGTTTAATAAAATATTCAGATGCATTTGAAAATAAGGTTGCATATTATTTAAGAGACAACAACCCTGCAACTTTGAGGCAGGCCTTTATCATAGCATTGGAGATTGAAAATAATATCAAGGTAGTTGGGAAACCTCCCAAGAGAGATGGTGTTAAGCTGATAAACCCAGAAAAACATCAAGCAGGTAAGGCTACTGATTTGAAAGAAGTTGTGAAGACTTTGGTTGTGGATGTTAAAGAAATGTCTTACAAATTAGCCTGGGTAGAGGAGGGAATTGGGAAGAGTTCTCAAGTTTAGAAAAAGGCACAAAATCATGATAGATTTGGTAATCATCCTAGGGGTGATCAAAGGTCAGATAAAAGAGGTAAAGGGCCTACGGAGCTGCAAATGGATAGCGTATGCCTTGTGAAAATAGAGCTATGCATGATCCTATAAATGACAAAGTTATGATGTTGAGGAAGCAAATGTGATTGACTGGTGTGATAGGTGTTTTATGCCTCATTCTCTATGTGTTCAAGAGAAATAAGTTGAAGAAGCAACATATGATGAAATTGATGATGATGCCTACATGATGGAGATCTCTGCAAGTTCACCAAGGGAAGTAACTTCAATTGAGGTAATAAGTGCTATAACTGTTGCTATTTTTGGGATTGAATCCACTAGGTACCTATTCTTCCTCCCTCTCATACTTTATAAGTAGACATTTTACAATCTTTTGAATTTCCAAATAATGATTTTGAATACTTGAGGGCATTAATGATTGAAAAGTATGATGGAGGAGTTGCTTCAAAATAAGATAGACAACTATTAATGAATGTTTTAGTTGCCCAAGAAAAGGAGCACAATACCATAAGTAAAGCTACCAAGGGGCCACAATCCAAGTCAAAATTTCCATTGCTTACCAAAGAAACCCCAAAGAAAAATGCATCTAGTAGAGAGATTTTTCCCAAGAAAAACTTGTGTTCCTCCCCATGCTCAAACTAAAAAGAATCCCATTCCATCTGATGAATTTTCCAATCTTTCTCCTAGTGTTGCTTTACCCAAATTTGTTCCATATGACATTGCCCAAGTTTTGAGTCAAATAAAAATTCCTGTCCCAATTTTTGAGTTTCTTAGGATCCCTAAGCACAAGAAGAGGGATTTTGAATATTTAGGATTCAAAGAGGAAGAGATCATATAAGGAAGAGATGTAAACAAGGTTGAGATTCCCCTTACTGTTGTAGATTTGGAAAAGCCACAAGTGTTGGAAGAGTTGGGGGAGCCACTAGAGGTCTATTTAGGAACTTCTTTGGTTAAATCCCGTCTAAATGTGGATCCATTCTTAACTACCCTGGTTATCAAAGACAATGTGTTACATAACTGTATGTTTGATTCTAGAGCTTCATGTACTTTGTCATCCTTCTTGAGGTCATGAATGAATTAGGTATTAAAGTAATAATAGTATATGGGAAGTGGACTACCATTCATTCCAGAGAGGTTCTAGTGGTGGTATGTGTGAAAGGTATGGTGGTACAACTTGTAGCCTATCCGGGCATGAACTTGATGCTTGATGTAGTTATTGGTGACTGCCCAACCAAGTGCGGTATGCTATTGTCTAGAAAATGGGTAGTAGGTGTTGGTGGTAGTATGTAAATGGACATGTCTTATGCCACTATCCTCATTGAAGGAAACTTGGTGAAATTATATGGAGAGAAGAAGATGTTGTACTTGATTGAAGACCCAAGAAATGCATCTTATGAAGTTTTGTAAGTAGATTTTGATCTTAACAACTTTGTGAGTTTTGTCGATTTCAGGGAGTATGAAAGTGTTGAAAAAATAGATCCTAAGTATGTTGTTTTTTCTGGGAATTTGGTTTATGATTCAGCCTTGAAAAATGTTAAACAATTTGACCTAAAAATAATGGAAGAGCTTCATAGAAAATGGATGGTTTACATCTTGAGAAAAGAAGGAAAAGATGTATATTTCTAGTTGATGAAAACATATCAGAACCTCTTGGCATGGTCATATCCAGCATAAAAGACATTTGGAAATTTCCCTTGATTTGTTTGAATCAAGGTGGGTATCACTTGTACAGTGTATAGTGTTTGGTTTTTTTCTTTGTTTTTGATGTTTTGTCGGTTTGTGGTTTTCCTAGTTTATGACAGCCATTTATGTCAGTTTCTCAGCTTGTTTTTGTTAGATTTAGCTTCTGAATCCTTTTCCCAATGCATTATTTTGGCACTTGGTCTACTTTTGTTCTTATGGAACTCACTAGGAGTGCCCACCCCGAGCAGAGTCGATGTTGGTGTCCATTTTGATCTTCCATGTTTTTTCCAAGGTTTTCCCTTTGGTCTGCATTTTTGGGATGTTTTTTCCTTTTGAAAGGATGATATAAAGTTCTATCTCCATTATTGTGCCTTGAAATTGTTAGAAAACTCATTATTTTTCCCTATTCTATGAGAATGTTCCAAATTTGTTCGTTTTGTGCTCTAAACCTCTCAAATCCATGGCTCTACCATTTTTCTATCTTTTCCCAATCATGGATGCTCGAAATCGATCAATTTTTCCTCATATGACTTCAAAAATTAAAACCCATGGTTTAAAGATGCTCAAAACCATGATTTATTTCATTTTGTTTCAAAAATCTTCATCCCTAGAGAAAAAATTAGGTTTTGGGCATGAATGGTGAATTTCTATGTTTTTGTGATCTAAGCGGGTGTCCTTTTCCTGTCAAAATTATTCCTCAGCATTCAGTAGTCACGTGGCTTCTTTTGGTTGGTTAGGGGATGGTAGATGAATGCTTTAACTTATCACTTTTTTTCTTTTTTGGAAAAAGACAAATATGTTCCCGTAGCTCCATGCAATTATGATTGGTTCTTTGGTACTTAAGTGGCTTATTCTAATAGGATCGGGTATGGCGGGTTTGTTTTTAACTTATTATTTTTGGATACTTTGGAAAAAAGTTTGAACCTACCCATGCACCCCACCGGGCTTTGGTTAAAGTAAAATTTAAGCATTAGGGAAAAATTCTTACTTTGACCCCACAAGAGGACACATGGCAATGTTAAAGGCAAAGATGTGGGCCTTTGGAAGCAGGTTGGATGTTTTTCCCTTTTGGAAAAATGGAGAAAATTCTAAAATGGAAGCGCTCCCCCACCAAATCATTTTGAAGCCTTAAGGTTTTTGAAGTTGTGCCATAACAACATGTGGCGAGCCCACGCTTGTTCAAGATCTCAACATTTGGGGACCATCTCAAAATGCACCATTGTGACACATGGTAGTTTGAAAAGTCAAAGGGGAAGGGGCACAGACCATAAGAGGCAACTTGGATTTTTTGCCTCTTTTCATCAAAAGGATTAAAATCTCAAAATGGCCTGCAAGCCCAACAAGAAGGAGGTCAAGGTTGGCTTTGAAAATGTTAAGCGGTGGGAGGCGGGCCATCAGGGGCAACTTGGATTTTTGGCCCCATAATATTCAAAAGACTAAAATCATCAAAATGACTCACGGGCCCCGTCTGAAAGGTCAAAACTTGCTCCGGTCAATAAGCGGAGGTGCGGACATTCGGGGAAAATTAAAAAAATTCCTTTTGTGGGAAAAGGAGTTAAAAGTGAAAAAGGAAGCATGGTTCTGATGGGACCCACATTGGGACACATGTCAAGTCCATTTTTCAAGGCGAGTTGTGGGGAAAACATGGAAAAAATTTCCTTTTCTAAAAATGGGTGAAATAGCAAAATTTGGATATGACTCCTTTGGGACCCACCTTAGGACATGTGTTAGGCTCATTTCTCAAGGGTGGAAGTGTGGAGCAAAATGTGAAAATTTTACATTTTTCCAAAAGTTGTAAAAAGAAAAAGGGAACCCGTAGGCCCATTTTAAAGTGGATCTCCCACGTGGATGGTCCAAGTTCAAAATAGAGACCAATGACAACTATGCATTTGTATATCGATTTTTTCTACGCCATTTTCACTCTAGAGCTCCTAGAGATGCGAGTCTTTAGTATTTCTAAATATTTATTACACGCCAAATAGGAAATGGGAGAAAATTTGATATCTAAGTTTTGTGATGAGGATCTAGGGATGTCTTTGCTATTAAGATGAGATTTGACCTCTGGGCTCGATCTGATCTTCCATTTTCCTTTTCGAGCATGCAAAGAACCAAATTTGACAAATTAGGGGTAGAAGTGGTTGGTGAGTAGAGGGAAAAGTGATCTACTAGAAGGAGTTGAATGTGGGAGATATTCGAAGAGATCCACCCTTGAGCACTTGACAACTTTTTACAGATCTGATTCTGGGAATCGTGATCGAAATCATGGCGAGCACTGGTGCATTCAATGTTTGGATTTTTTTGGGGGAAAGGCTCTATTGTAAAATGTTATAAATAGGCATTATTTTATCTTGAAAATGGTTGAAGGTTGGAATGTTAGAGATTTAGAGATTAGGACTAATTTTTCTAAGAGAGAAACTTGATAGAACCCATCCTTTTGAGAAATCATCTGAAGAAACTTGTTTATCTCCTTTGTGTTAAATTTGATGATGTCAAGCTGATTGCGAGTGTACAACCATTGAAAAGATCTGAGATTGTTCGAGAAACTTTCCCCTGGTGATAAATTTAATCAAACTTGAGTTAACTTGTGTTATGTTTATGAAAAATTTGTGTTTTCTTCATTCTTGAATGTCTGCGAGTAGTTTTCTTATTCCCGTTGCAATCTTACATTGAAATATTTTTGAATCACACAAGATCTTATCCTTGTGATAATTTGGTGGCATTTTCAATTTCATTTATCATAAGAGCTTTCATTTGATAATGAAATAAATAGATTTAAAATCATTGTGACTCCTAACATGACGATAAGATTGTTTGTTAGCCTTTGAGGGTATCTTACACATGATGAAATAGAGGTTAATAATGTTTAGTTAAGTTTTCCAATTTGAGCCTTCATTTTGGATCCTTGAATTTTTTGTGAAAGTGTTGATCTGGGCCTCCATTGAAGCACATATTGTGGTTAAAGGAACATCCTAGCTATCCAAAAGCATTCTATTGTTCAATCTCTCCCTTTTTGTAAAATTTCTCAAGGGTTTGGTATAATCAACTTTATCCTACTTCACCTCCCACCAAAAATTCATTTAAAAACAACCAATCATAGCCATACTACCCATGTTTTTCATGTGTGTATAAAAATTCATTATCTTTACTATGAAAACATGCAGGGACAATCAGGTTTCATTTGCTGTAGTGGCCTGAACCTTGCTTAGAAAATATCTCCATTATCTAGAGTGACAACTAGTCAGAGTTAGGTTTTGTTGTATTGATCATATTTTCTTCATTGTCTTCTTAATAACTTCAAAAGGAAGGATATCTCCATCTCCTCCACAAACAAAAGGCTACAAAAAGGGTCCTCTCACCTGGTTGAAAGGCACAACCGTAAAGTAGTGAGGATATGTCAAATCCTCTTGAGGGTGCTACCCATTTCTCCACATTTGAGTGACAAAGAGAAAGTTGCATTTCAACCTTGGCTATAAAACGACACACAAAATACTCTGCTTGTCTCTAATCTTCCTACCAAAATTTTCATTCTACTCACCTTACGAGGAAGAATTAATTTGGGTATCAAATATTGCATGCAGGGAATCATCCTCTCCCTACCATCACCAAGCCAAACCAAAAAGAATGATAATAAGGTATGACAGTTATTGTTTGATGGCTCAAGGAGTATACAAGGTGTAGGATGAGGATTTGTGCTTATTTCACCTCAAGGTACAAAATATTATTCAACTTACCATTTTTAGTTTGCTTGTTCAAACAACATAGCTGAGTATGAAGCCTTAATTCATGTATTTCATTGGGCAAGAAAGAGAAGTATAAAAATTTACAAGTATTTGGTGATAGTGAGATGATTGTGAATGAAGTTAGTGGACAAAATTCTTCCAAGAATGATCTATTGAAGAACTACAAGAATCAGGTATGGGATCTTATTGAAGATTTTGAAGCTTTTGGTATCAATTACATCCCAAGAAAGAAGAATGAAGCAGTAGATAGACTGGGAGCACTTGGGGCTGCATTTGATGTTCTAGAAAGTATCAAGAGTGAGAAATCTCAGCCCCATATTAAAGTGGTTGTGAGGCCATTTGTTCTAGATAACAACACAAATTGGCAATTCTTCGAGAATGATCAGCAAATTTTTAATTTTCTACAAGAAGAAACTAAGTTCTCTGCTAGAAACCAAGACAAGTTGAAACAACAATATGGCAACCAAGTGGTAAAAATGAGAACTAACAATTTATCGAAAGGTCTTGTAACTTTGGATTCAATCTTCAACCCAAATGATCAATTCTGGAAGAAGAAGAAAACAATTAAGGTAAAGGATGAAGATTGAGCCCATTTCGGTAGATGAAGGTAAGATGTTACAAATTGGCAAAGTAAGTACCCCACAAGAAAAATCTTAATTTTTTCAACTTTGTCAAGAATTCTGAGATTTTGTTACATGGACTTATAAGGATTTAATAGGTTTCAACCCAATATTATCTTAGCATATAATTGAATTAAATCATGAATCCAAGCCTATCAAATAGAAGCAAATGTGAGTGAATCCTCACATTGAACCTCTCATGAGGAAGGAGTTGAATAAGATGATTAAGGCTAGCATCATCTTCCTGTTGATGCATAATCACAGCCCCCACAGAATGTCTAAAATGTGATTGGTTAAGACTCTTAGTGTGATTGCATAACATGGGTACTATCTCCAAGTTGTGGGACTTGCTACTTGAGATAGACCTCTAGAGAAATTTGGTTCTTCTTCCTAATCCTAATGCTAAACTACTTCTAAGGAAGGAAATGTGACTATCTACTCCTAATATAACAATTCCAAGGAGACAGGAGAGAGAGAGCATGAAAATAAAGAAATCCTACACTATAGAGGTGATAACACCAAGAAAAGGGGGTTGCTGATCACAAATCCAACTGCCTGAAGTGGAGAGAGGTGAGCAATGGAGAGGGTGGATAAGATGCACCACAAAACACGAGATAGAGTTCACAAAGAAGATCACTTTAAACCAATTAAACACAACTCTCGGAGAACCTGTAATAGACATCAAAAGTATGCATAGTATACCATGCAACGATGAGAGGAAAGAAGAGACAATAAAATAAGGATGGACAAAATGCATCACAAAACATATTTTATTGCTCCATGAGTTAACACAATACATCATCAATGGGCAAGAGGCAATAAAATTCCATTACAAAGCCAAGAGAGGAGGCTTAAACTCCACATTCAACCCTAGGGAAGAAAGAGAGAGGGAGGAAGGAGAGAAGAATGACCAACACCTCTATTAAAATGCCCCTCCTTACAATATATAGGAAGAATGAGAGAGAAAGGAAAGAAAAATTCGAATCTTTCTTCAACCACCCAAAAAGAGAATTGAATTCACCTACTCCAACCACCCCAAAATGCATTGAATTCGCCTACTCCAACCATGATGAGTTCCACTGTAAAACCCATGCCTCCATGTGTTGTTCCTTGCTGGGCAAGAAAGGAGGCCCGTACTTCATTATGGTGGTAGATGAGAAACCTAATAGCCTCAAAATGGTAGACTATATTTTTCATTATGGTGGTAGGTGAGTAGTAGATGTCGAGAGCTTTCCAAAAAGTCCTCCCTTGCTCAAATCCAAGTTCCCAGTTGAAAGATATGGTGTCGAAGGTCAAGGTTGGGTGTTTAAAATGTGGGCTCACAATATTTAAAAGATTTTATCCATGCAAGATCCACATGGCAGCCCTGCACATCTTAATATTTCACCCCCTCCTTTCACTCTTGAATTTGTGCTGATTGGACACTTGGCATCATCTACGGGCCTACTTTACTTTCTTCATTTTTTGGCTAAGTCCCTCCTATTTGGTAGAGAAACTACGTTAGACCCTAGACACGTGGAGATCCTGTGCTCATTTGGGATATACCTTTGGGTCTTACCTTTGAAGTTGCATTGAACTAACACATGGTGCCTTCCGATGGCTCTGTTACTTTGCTTCAACTTTTTATGGCTGATACAACTTTCTCCATGGAGAGCATCCACTTTCTTGGATTTTGCCTTTGGATTCTACCACTAAAGTTGTGTCGAAGTGACACATGGTGCCTTCTACTACCTTTACTACTTTGCTTCAAATTTTCAATGGTCGGTGAAAATTTCTCAGGATCTGACCACGTGGAGGGTATGTGCTCATTTGGAGACCCTGATTTTGTCGTACCTTTTGAAGTTAGGATGAAAAGGCAGTGGAGGCTTCCCTTTGGTTATTAGACTTTTTCAACAAATGGTGCAACTTTTCAATCCCTAGACATGTGGCCAGCCTATGCTCATTTGGGGACCCAACTTTAAACTTTAGCTTTGAAGGTACACTAATGAGACACGTGGAGACTTCCCCTAGATCCTTTATACATAGTTGATTCGGGCCTCGAGTGAACACTACCTTTCTCGGGCTCTAACCATGTGGAGAGCCTGCGCTCGTTTGGGGTCTCCACTTTTTTGCACCATACCAAAAGTGCACCAAAGAGACACGTGGCACCTTCCGTGGTTCCTTTTCCTTTCACTTTTGGAATTATGCCAAGCTGACACATGGTGCCCTCCACAAGTCCGTTTCTTTGCTTCAAGTTGAATCTTATGTGAAGTCCATAGACTTCAAGCTTTTCTCCATTTTTGTTCTTCTCAAGCTCTAATCTCCTTTAATATTGTTTGGCCTCATTTTTCGACCTTGCTTCTCCATTATCGAGCCCACCTGCAACTTGAATTTTTGGATCAAGTGTGAGCTCACACAACTCAACCAACATCTCCATTTCCACCTGTGCAAGGTTAGGTTTGATCAATTTTTCTTGAGGGGTAAAATTGGATAACACTTTCCTATCAAATATTCAAGTAGGGTTACAAACTTAGTGCTAGTGAGGAAAAGAAATGGAGAAATCAAATTTTGTGTAGACTTTCTGATCTAAATAGAGCATCAATCAAGGATCACTACCCACTTCCTTTAATAGAACAAATCATGTAGGTTATAGCTGGTTCTAAAAGTTTTTCATTGTTAGATGGATACTCAGGCTATAATTAGATAATTGTGAAATAAGAAGATCAAAGACAACCTCCACTACAAAATGGGGTACATATGCTTACAAGAAGATTTCATTTGGATTGTCAAATGTCAAGGAAACATTTCAACAAGCCATGGATATGACATTCAAAGGATTAATCAACAAGATAGTGCTAGTATATCTAGATGATATCACTATGTTCTCAAAGAATGCAACAATCCACCTCTTTCACCTTAGGAAAGTATTTCAAAGATGTAGAAGATTCAAGGTTTCATTGAATCCAAAGAAGTGTGTATTATTGGAATGTGAGGGAAAAATTTTGTGTCATATCGTCTCAAGAGAAGGGTTAACAATTGATCCTAAAAGAGTTTAAGCCATCTAAACAATTTCATTGCCACACCAAAAGAAATATCTCTAAATCTTATTGGGAAGGATACATTTTTTCTGCAGATTTGTGCCTAATTTTTCCACTCTTGTTAAGGCTTTAACAATGATGTTGAAGAATATTTTTGCATTTAAATGGATAGTAGAAATCAAAGAGAGTTTTGAGGCTATCAAGCATGTAATATCACAAGCTCCAACTCTTATCAACCAAGAATTCTCAAAGTACTTCATGTTGTATGCTTTCAGAAGATCAGACACAATCTCAACTATCATGGTGTAGCCAAATAGAGAAGGATCATAATAGCCCATAGCATTCTTCAGTTAGATCCTAAAAGATTATGAAGTAAGGTATTCTTTTATTGAAAAGCATGTCCTTGCTTTCATTAGGAGTTTGAAGAAGTTCACACACTTGGTATCAAACAAAAAGATTCAACTGCTAGTGTCTCATGTTGGTGTTAAGGGATTTCTCCTAAACAAGGACTTGAATGAGAAGAGAGAATGTTGGATCACCCATGTAATGGAGTATGATATTAAAATCAAGGTGACCAAGTTGGTTCATAGTAAAGGTTTGTGTGAGCGAGATCACTTCCAAACAACATAATGAATCAAAATGAGAAGAAGAGATTGTCCTACTCTTTGCAGAATGATCAAGATTAACCACCTAATGATGCACCCATTCCATGTTAGACTCAAGACTTAGTGCATTATCTCGAAAAAAATCATGTGCCCTCTAGAAATGAGCAAAGAAAAGAGGAGATACTTTAGATTGCAATCCATCCCATATGTGCTTATTGATGGTGTCTTGTCCAAGAAAGAAATCAGTAGTTTTCTATTGAGATGCATTGAAACATGTCAAGTTGGGAAGTTATTACGTGAGTTATATGATAGAGAAGTAGGAGGCCACTTTGTTCCTCGAGAAAAATATCAAAATCATGATGGCTAGTTAGTATTGGTGTACTATTTTTAGTGATTACTACTCATGGATCAAGAAATTCAAGAAGTGTGCATTCTTCATAGGGAAATAAATGCTAGCATCTTTCCCCCTTCATCCAATTTCAATAGATCATTGATTCATGCAATGGGGATTATACTTCATTGCAGTGATCAACCCAAATTCAAGTCAAGGCCACAAGTGGATACTTACAGAAATAAATTATTTCACCAAGTGGACTGAGGCAGTGGCACTTAAGGAGGAAAATGAATCTAATATCTTAGATTTCTATGAAGGGATAGTCACCAGGTTTAGATTCCCTTCAACTATCATATCAGATAATGCATTGGTATTTCTTGGTACAAAGATCACTGAATGGGTTGTCAAGAATGGTGTATACCTCAACACTTCATCAAACTATTACCCTCAAGGTAATGGCCAAGAATAGTCCATAAAAAATTTACTAAGAATCCTCAAAAGGACTCTTGATGAGAATTAGAAAACTTGTCACACAAAGCTCAAATCAGCTCTATGGGATGATAGGATCACACCCAAGAGGTCTACAGTAACTCTCCATTCAAGATTGTATATGGAAAAGAAGTATTTCTACCTATATCACTTGAGTTGCCAGCATTGGAACTCATGAAACAATTGGAACTAGATAAATTTGTACCCATGGAAATTAGGTATGTAGAGCTAATGGAACTAAAAGAAGCAAGAGAACATGCAATGCAGACTATGGAGAAGGATGAAGAATTGATCAAAAAGATCTTTGATAAGAAATCTAAGGCTAGGACATTCCAAGTTGGAGACTTAGTACTGAAGTGGGATGTTGATCGTGAAAATCCAGGAAAACATTCTAATTTCAATGCCATATGGAGTGGCCCATACATGATCACGAGAATGCAAAGGTAGAAATTCCTTCCAGATGGCTAAATTGGGTGGTGAAGAATTGTAGATTCCAGTAAATGGGATCTATCTCAAATAGTGTTAATAAAAGGAGAATTTCTCACCTTTGTACATATAAGTCTAGGATTTCCAATTTCTCTAGGTGCTTGTGCACATTGTTATTATTCTTTAGAATAGGTTTCATTTCCCTAAGTGTTGGTGCACATGCTCTATTATTTCTAGTGCATGTTTGTATAGAGTTCATGTCACTCCCAGAAGACACTTGCAGCCACAAGAGAATCAAATCAGTAGAGTATCCATATCAGAGTAGGGTTGGATGTTTTCATTGCACTCCAAAAGATTATATTTACAGAAGATAAATGAGGGAAAAGATTCCAAGTTTTAGGCAATTTTTTACAATCACAAACCTCGACTTGAAGGTCTTCTTACAAATGATGAGAGAGAAAGCAACGGAAGGCAATCCTAGATTAGATATGACACTACCAGAATACTCCATGCCCAATGGATTGCTATAGGAAGCTATCCATATTTCATCGATAGACAGATAACCCCGTAGAGTCACCAAATTGTTGTGTAAAATAAGTTCATGCTTAATTTTTGTCAACTAACCCCCTTTCCCCCTTTTAGTGCTTCAATCTGATTTTTACATATTTAAAGCACTTAAATATTCCTAAAATCATCTTCATCAGATCAGAAATTTCTTCCCCTTTCCGAAAATATAAAGTCCCTCTAACTCTTCATATTTTCCAATTACGGCTTGGGGGAGTTTTACAAATTTTGCCAATTTTGGGCCTATGGGGCTGGGTGGGGATTTTTTTGCAAATTTTTCCAATTTCAGGCTTGGGTTGTTTTTTTTTTGCAAAATTTTGCATTTTTCGCCATTTCTTGTATGAATTAAGGAAAATTTTCAAACGGGCATAATGTTTGACCCGGTGCTCAAAATTCAACAAACTTTATATCATTGGAAAGGTCTCAACATCCTCTATGCCATGAAAGAATGAAATTTTAATTTTCCTAGGGTTAGGTGGGTGAAAAATAAAGAAACATATTCATCTCTAGTCAATTAAAAACCCAGTCTCGTCAACTGAGAGAAATGCAGCGAGATCCAAAATAGCTGCCCACACTTAGAAGGCCATAAATTTTGAATTTCTCAACAAAAATGCACAAAATTAGTACTGTTGGAATTTTTTTCCAATCCCAATGCAAAGCAATTAATAAATTCAGAAGTTAATGCGAGAATCAATTGAGATTTTTCATAAAACGTGGCCAGGTTCAAAATAATGTTTTAATTGGTAGTTGGGAGGACATTAATGAAGCATGGGATGACATTTCTCACAGCTGCAAGTTATAGGGTAGTATGAGGATTCTTTTATAAACAGCATAACATCATTTCACTCCATTTATGACACCTTACAAGTGGTTGAAAGAAAAAAATTTTGGGATTTTCATTTTCCCTCTCTCTTTCACTTCTCAAATTTCTATAAATTGGAGTGTTGGGCTCATTGTAAAAGAGAGGTAGTTTTTATGTAGAAAAACTCTGTCAAAATTTTTTTATGAAGCCAATGTGTTGTAGGCCCTTGTAGTGGACTCCTTGCATGGTGATCCAGGCCCTTATCTTGTAATAGATTGGATTGTGCATACTCATGAAGTAATAGATGCAAGTTTGTGGATGTATCTTCCCCTATTGTGTTTGTTGCATTCCTCTTGCCCTTTCAATCTCATTGCATATATATTGTGTCTATCTTATGCTCTTGCAAGGATCCATTATCATTGTGTGTGTATGAAATGTTGTTGTGAATGCATTTTTGCTAGACTATGGAGAACTGTGATCAGCTCTTCTACAATGCATTTTGCCTCCACTTTTCAAACATTGGAAGGCTACCCTCATCCTCTCCTTTTCTAGTGTATCACCACTTTAGTGTAGGATTTTTTTTCACACATTCTCTCTCCTTGGTCCCTTGGAAATTGATATTAGGATAGATATTTTTTCTTGCATTAGAGTAGATTGTGGCAGGTAGTTTAGGAGCAAGAACCAACTTTCTCTGGAGGTCTATCTCAAGAAGAAAGTCCCACAACTTGGAGATAGTACCCATGTTATCCAATCACACTGTGAGCTCAAGCAAACACACTTGTGCAAACCATAGGGTGTTGTGATTCGGTGATAACAATTATTTCTAGTTATAAAAATATAACAAAACATTCATTAATTCCTTTGTTTTGTCAAAGTTTATCTCCTTTAAGCAGTTAATATTATTATTCCACACTTATACATTTACCCTTGGTTAAATTAATCCCCTTAAGTCATTAGCTTTAATGTCTATTCACAATATAATTATTTAGTTACTATAGTTTTACTTCCATTTAATTATTTACTAAACCATAATAAGAGGGTTACATTTTAACTTAAAACACTAAGGCCCTAAGTGGCCCCATTCACAAATTACACATACATTTAATTAAAACATATATTCCCATAAAATACCCTCACCTAAATTTGTAGGATTGATTCCCTACCCTTATATTGATTCATTTTAGGCCCTTAGATATTAGGTTTTCATTCTAACCCTAATCATCCTTATGAATTCCTTTTAACCTTTTTCTTTCCCTAGTTTCCTCATTTTTCTCTTTTCTTTTCTTTGTTTTACAGGTTGGAGGAGAGGAAGCCATGAAAGTATGAGAGAAACCATGGAGGAATTTCCTCTAGGTTTTAGTATAGCAATGGAAGGAAATATCCTTCCCCATTTGGCTCACTTATTTGTTTGCATAGATCTTATAGAGTGTAGTTATTTTCATTCATTTAATTGGAAGGATTCATCCAAAAATATGGTTGAAGTTGTTTAATGGTTCTCATTTTCTTGAGTTACATTTGGGAAAACCCATTTCAAGGATCTAAGTGTATACACATTTATATACATATATACATGAGTGTATATATGTATATACACATATATATGCTTGTAGATCATTAGATCTACATTTTGTTCAAGTTTTATTTCTTTAAAACCACTAGTTTGATCTAAAATCATGTTTTTATAAAATTGTGTCCACACACAAGTGACGAGTGGCGATCACTTGACCGACCACGAGTGCACATTCTGGAGTTACCGACACCGGTTCAACTACAGGAACCAGTTCTAGAAAATATGGTAAAATTTATAAATTAGTGTATATAGATGAATATATCACGAGATATACTCATCTCAGTATAGATTATTTATGTCATTTTATAGTTTATCACAGTCTGTGAATTATCTGGTTTACATGTAAAGTAAGATATTTCACATTTAATGTTAAAAGTATGACTTATAGTTTTTAGTTACTAATGTCGGTCATAGGGATGCCAACAACAAGATAGATGGCCGATGCATTATTCTTGTAGATTTGATATATTTTCAATAACATAAGCATAAATTTATATATTTTCATTCATACTCTTCTAAAAGAATCTCAAACAGATGAGCAAGATATCTACAATAGTTATGCACTGTGTTCTAAGTATCAAATCGAGTAACTTAAGCTAGAAGGAAAATTTTCCAAAATTATAACAATATTCGAGTGGTGACATAGGTATAGGATCTACCAACGCTGGTTATGAAGTGATACTAGTCAACTGTGGAAGGAAAAATGCTATAAAAGGATATATATCTATATAAGAATATATATATCAAGTGTGTGTGTGTGTGTGTGTGTGTGTGTGTGTCTATATATATATAAAATAGAGATTATAAGAGCATTATACAAAAAATCAGACAAATAATTTAGCACATGAATAATATATTTCTTCTCTATTGCTTGTTGAATATCACATGTTACAAATATATAGGAGATAATCAATCCTATAAATAAGGTGTTGGTTGTTTAACAACCTCAACCAACCTAAAACCATATTCCCATAATATATATTGTTACAACAATATATATACAATATAACCACTTATTGACATAACCATAACAACCATAATAATTACCATTGTAATTATTATTTACAATCATACTAATGTGGAGCACTAATATATAATTTCCTAACAATATATATATATATATATATATATATATATATATATCTTTAAATATATATAAGAACAGAGTTTTATATACTATTTTAAGAAAAAACAACAACTATGAAGAGCATCCAATTCATTTCTTTGATTAAAACATTAAATTTGTAGCATATTTCCTTTTTTAATAAAATGTAAAATTAGTCCACGCTTAATATTTTAATCTAGAACATTTGGTTTTTGAACCTAAAGACATCCCTGATTCGGATGTGGTTGAGGATGTGGCTAATGCTATTGATAGTAATGTTGATTCTGGCATGGAAGACATGATGGAAAAGGCCCTCGTAACCCCCTTGAGTAAAAGCACGGATCATACAATGTTGGAGTCATTTGGGGATGAAACTAAAAGGACCAGAAACATTGAACCAATCACGTTCATGACAGCTAAGGGTCCCCTTGTTCAAACAATACATATCAGCCGATAGCTGGTCTTGAAGTTCTTATTCCTTTGTAGGAAACTTCGGATGATTGGATTACGGTTCGGAAAAAGATTTTTTCCAAGAATATTGCTTCTCCACTGAGGTAGTTTTCCTCTGTTGTTCGGCTAGTCCATATTGTTTTACTTTTCTTTGCCGGACATCAGTTGTTCGATTGTTGTACATCAGCCATTTTCTTGCTGATGTGTTGTTGGTTTTTGGAACTTCTTTGTGTAGATTGTTTCTTTTATGTTGTTTGGGACTTAATTGTTTAAATTTGGTTTGCAGAGCCTATTTGTACAAGGGTATAGTCCCTTTCAAAAAACTATTTACCAATAAATATACTATATATATATATATATATATATATATATATATATATATATATCCCTAAAGCCTTAAGGATCGACTAATATTTTCCTTTTTATTTTTATATATAATTTATTTTAGATAATTGCACTTATTAGTAATTTTAATCCAATCTTCAAATATAAATTCTACTATTACATTTCACCCTTAGTTAAATTTTAAATTGATTACTTAATATATTCACAAAATAATTTTGATCAAAGCCTTAGAATAATCTCATTATATTCACATAGTCACCTTCTTAAGGACACCATTTAACTTATTTCCCTAAACATTATTTAAATAATATCTTAAAAAATAATTCCTACATATCCTCCTTTTTTATTATTATTATTATTATTAAATGGCAAACAATCATCTCATATATTTTAATTCCCCAACACATGCCCCACATAAACTTTTAAAATAAAATAAAACTTTTAATTATAATTAATATTCTAACATGGTTTATTTCTCACACAGTCCACAACCCATTAGGTTTCCATGTATTATTTTTTCTAATTTATCACTTACATTTTCTGAAGTTGTCCACATCTCCACTTAAAGGATGAGGATTAAATCTCAACCATTGGATGGATTTAATCATCTCCATTGATCCTAGGGCTTTGTTTATTTTCACTAAACATCTTTATGGCCTTCCATTTTACTCTTCCTAACCCTAATGTGCCTTCATTTACACAGGTAAGGCTACATGAAGCAAGGATGGAAGCAAGATTATGAGGCAAACAACTATGTTGCTGATGGAAGATCTGCACTTGAATTTTGAGTGTTTTCTCTCTTTTTCAAAACATGATGTAGATTTTTTTTAATTTGTTAAATCTCTCATGGGCTAATCTTATGCTTATATTTTTAGCATTGACAACCTAATCCATTACGGTTATGCTCATTTTTCTTCCATATTTATTCGAGATAAATATATATGCACATATATAAACATTTCTATGTATATATGGACACACATATTCTTGTTATAGGTTACGGGTTTATGAGGTTGAGAAAATCTCGGGTATAAGAGTACACACACACACACACACATGTATGTAATTATTGATAGAATTGATAGGCTCTCAATTTATTGAATATATTGCTATGATTTAAATGATACAGAAGATGCCTTTATATAGGCTGATAAGGAGAGCCGTGTGAGGGAAACAGTTATACGGGACAGTTAAACAACTGTCCTTAACAAATACTAACACAAACATGTATTAGTTATCTAACATTCCCCCCCTTAATACATTGCTCTTACAAATGTACCCCCTAAACAAATCAAACTTCACCTTGCCGAGAGGCTTGGTGAGAATATCTGCAACCTGAGAATCAGTAGGGCAGTACTGGAGCTGAATTTGGTGGTTTAATACCTGTTCACGAATGTAGTGACATTCGACCTCAATATGCTTTGTTCGTTCATGGAAAACAGGATTCTTTACAAGCTTCAACACACCTTGATTGTCGCAGTGAATGATGGGAGGTTTCTCTTCAGGAATCCCTATATCTGCAAGAATGCGACGTAACCAAATTGCTTCACACACAGCTCCTCGTGCAGCGCGGTATTCAGCCTCAGTGGATGAGAGAGCAACAACAGTTTGCTTCTTGCTGATCCACGAGATAGGTCCAGACCCGAGATGAAAAACATATCCTGAAGTGGATTTCTGTCATCAACGGATCTGCGCATAGTCCGAGTCTGTATATCCTGTAAGAAGAAGCGAGTGTTCTTCGATACTCAGGACCAAAGTCAATTGTACCTCGGACATATCTCAACACATGCTTTGCTTCTATCCAATGAAATTTCTTCGGCTCTGCATAAATACGGAGAGATAGCTCACCGAAAAGCAAAGATGCAGTGCAGTATAAGTCAAGTAAATGAGACTCCCCACAAGCTGCCTGTAGTGAGTGCCATCTACCTGTGGTGAATCCTGGAATCTAGATAATTGCAAACCTTTTTCCATAGGTGTGGACATTGGTTTACAATCGACATCCCATAATTTTCGGGGAGTGTCTTGGCATATTTCATCTGGGAGACGAAGATATGATTCTTCTTCTGCCATATCTCTAAGCCAAGACAATAGTGAAGTAGCCCCAAATCAGTCATGTCGAAGGATTTCTTCATATCATTCTTTACATCATCAACAAGATTGTCAGAACTTCCTGTGATCACAAGATCATCTACATACAAAACCAGAATGACAATCTCTGTTCCTACCTTCTTGATATACAAATTTGTATCTGAGGGGCTACGAGTGAATCCATGCTGTAATAGGTGATCATCAATTTTTATATACCATGCCCTAGGTGCTTGTTTAAGTCCATAAAGAGACTTTATTAGACGACATACCTTGTGTGGTTGATGCTCATCTACAAACCCTTCAGGTTGGGCCATGTACACTTCTTCTTTTAGATCACCATTTAGAAAAGCACTCTTGACATCCATCTGCTGAAGTTTCCATCCATTTTGTGTTTCCAGTGCACAGACAACTCTGATGGTTTTGATCTTCGCAGTGGGTACAAAGGTCTCGTCATAGTCAATTCCTTCTTGCTGAGCATAACCCTTTGCAACAAGTCGTGCTTTGTGTTTGTCGATTGAACCATCTGCCTTATATTTTGTTTTGAAAATCCATTTGCAGCCAATGGATTTCTTACCTGGAGGCAGATCGACAAGTTCCCACGTCCGATTCTGAATCAGGGAATCATATTCAGCATCCATAGCCTGTTTCCACTGTGGTTGGTCTAATGCCTCACGAAGCGGTGTCGGGTTCGGTGCTCTCAACAACTGAACTCATGAGTGCAAAATTTACCTCATGTCTAGCTTGACTTCGTGTTCTAACTCCCGTAGAAGTACCAGGAAGTGAGTTCAGGTGTGCATCCCTGATAGTACTCTGGACCCATTTCGGACATTGGCGCTGCTGATGTGAAGATGTGTTTTCTAGTGTGCCAAGATCAACGAACAAATCTCCACTCAGCTCTTCTTCTCTCTGAGAAGAATCATCTTGCTCATCATCTGGATGTGTGAGCAATCTATGTGACGAGGTCGGTACTGGATCTCCATTGTGTGGCAAGGAGTCAAAGGACGACTCATCACATACCACATCTCGACTCTCGTAGATCTTCTTCGTCTCAGGATCCATGAGATGATATGCCTTTGAGGTAGTACTATACCCCAAGAAAAGACATGGCAGTGTCTTTGGATCGATCTTCTTCCTTCTTTTATCTGGAACATGCATATATGCAGTACAACCAAAAACTCTTAAATGATGAATAGAAGGTTTACGACCAGTCCATACCTCTTCCGGTGTCTTGTTCTGCAAGATCTTCGTGGGTGCCCGGTTGAGTAAATACACTGCTATCTAGACTGCTTCTGCCCAAAATTGATCCTCCAACTTGGCGGTCGAGAGCATACAACGAGCCATCTCCATGACAGTCCTGTTGTGGCGCTCGGAAATCCCGTTCTGTTGGGGCGTATAGGGAGCAGTCAAATGTTGTTGAATGCCATGCTGCTTCAGGTATGCTAAGAACTTCTTTGACACAAATTCCCCCCCTCGATCTGAGCGGAGGAGAAGAAGAGGCTTCCCAGACTGCCTGGTGGCTTGCTGGTAGAAGGTTTGGAAATTTGCAAGTGCCTCACTCTTCTTCCGAAGGAAATATACCCACATTTTCCGTGAGTAATCATCAATGATGAGCTGAAAGTACACAAAACCTTGAAAGCTAGCTGGCAGGGGTCCGCACAGATCGGTGTGAACGACCTGAAGATGCTCTGTAGAATGATAAGAGCTCTGTTTGAATGGACCTCTATGTTGTTTGCCCCATGAGACAGCACTGAGCAAACAGGTAAAGAATGGGAGAGTGGAGGAAGCCCTCTTACCATTTCCTTCATGCACTTGAGTTGATGTAGAGCCCGTGAGAAAGATGACCATATCGAAAGTGCCAAAGTGCAGTGGACTCTGCCATTGATGCGAGAGAGCAACGCTAGATGAAGTGACCGCATCTAGTGCAAATAGACGGCCCTTCATAAATGCTTGAGCAATGACTGACTCTCCCTGGGAAATGATGCAGGACTTGACCCCTTTTTCAACAAAGAATTCAACCTGCATTCTATGGTTAAGAAGTTGACTTACAGACAAAAGATTTGAAGTCAAACCTGGAACATAGAGCACCTTTGTCAATGTACATCTTCGTGTTCCAAGAGGAATGATGACATCACCAATCCCTGCTGCAATATACTCTTGATTGTCTGCAATGGTGATCCGATCTCCAGTGGGCCGGTCACTCAGAGTATGGAACAACTTCTTGTTGCCAGTCATGTGTGTTCTTTGGCGGCACCTGAATCAATCAACCAGACATCTTCTGACGGCTGCGAAGTCTGTGAGACTAGAACAATGTCAGAATGAGTCGTATCTGGTACCTCTTCCTCTCGAGGTGGCTTCTGTTGAGCAGCAATGTGTCCTTACATTTACGATTACGAGCATGCCATCGGGATTTCTTGGAATATCCTCGGCCAGAAGTGCTCTCTTCGCCAGAATTTCCATACTTGCGACCATTGTAATAACAGTTCGCAGTCGTGTGCGTATCCGTGGAGCAAATGTGGCACCACCGATCCGCCTTGTGATTATGCTGCTTCTAGGGTGGCCGATGTGAAGATGGCTGTTGAGCATGCTGCTTCTGATTTTGGGGGCAGATTGCCCTTTCCGAGGCTTATGTTTTTGCCTCGTGATAAGAGCCTTATCTTCGAAGGCTTCTTGTACATTTTACATGGCTTCTTCCTGCTGGAGATAATTCACCAGGGTTGCAAAACTCACCTCCTGTTGAGTAATTGTCAACGTGGTGATCAGTGTCCGAAACCGTGACGGAAGAGCTCGCAGGGTGAGCGGGACAAGCAACTTGTCATCCATTGGTTCTCCAAGTGCGAGAGAGTTCTGCACGTAACTCAGCTACATGCCGCAAGAAGGCTTCTACTGATTCGCCTTCATGCATACTCATCGTATGAAGCTTTGTCTGAAGTTGCAACTTTGTCGTCAGATTCTTAGCTTCGTAGATGGTACACAATGTGCTCCAAGCCTGAGAAGAAGCAGTTGCTTCTCGAATGTATGGCTGCACCTCATCAGAAAGACTGAGGGTGATGAGCATGAGTGCTTTCGCATCAGCCTTTTCATATTTTTCCAACAGATCATCGTCTGCGGGAGGGGCGTCTTTGCCAGAGACAATCCCCCAAAGATCTTCGAATTGAAGAATCGTCCGCATTTTGGTTTTCCATGCGGCGAAATTTGGCCCTTTCAAGAGTTGGGCATCGATAGCAATATTTTTGGAGCAGACATTTTTCAAAAAACTCAAAAATGTATCTTTATTTATTTATTTATTTTCAAAATGGCTACAATTCTTACTGAAGGAATCTGTCCCGAAGATGGGCTCTATAGGCTCGTGCAGTGAGACGCCGACGCTCCTGTGGGCGTTCTATTTCGCGTTCGTCATCTGCATCATAACCACGTTCAAGTTCTGCACGAATCCGCCGTGCTTGACATCGAACGTCGAACCAGAAGTATTCCAACAGTCCTTGGCGCACAATCTCGTCAAAGAGAATGTTACCAGTGTTGTGTAGCTCGTTGACCAAGGCAAAGAATAGCCCAGTGGTGTCCTCGTTGTCATTCAATGCCCAAATATTTGGTGCATTGCTCGCGGTGCTTTGTGCATCGGAAAACTGAGACATACACCTCCTTTCGTGAGTAGAAGACGGACAGTTGCTCCAGCAATGAGTCTCCTCTCCTGAATCTCCACGTACAGCCAACAAAGAAGGCGCACCAGATGATAGGCGAGGGACAGGTTCAGTCTCCTCTCAGCAAAAGAAATGACGGAACAGGCACTCAAGCATGCACAGCAGCAAAGAAACGCTCCAGGCAAAAACGTTTTCTTCACGCACCAGACCAACAGGCACACTCCTTCACGCATTCACGGGCAACTGCACCAGCAAGCAACGTTTTTCCTTCACGCACGCAGGTTCCTCGCCTCCTTCTTCACGCCGTCTCACGCACAGCAAAGACGAAAACGTGACAGCACGCACAGCACAAGAAATGCCAAAAGCACGGGACAGGGAACTCAAACTCACGCGCACCAGTCTACTTCTCCACGCACGACCTCAACCAGGCACGCACTCCTCCTCACGCCTCAACACAGAAAAGGAAATGGCGTTTCGGACAGGCGCACAGCTCTTCACACGACCGGCTCCTTTTCTTCCTCCACGCACCTGCTCTGAAACCAATGATAGGAATTGATAGGCGCTCCAATTTATTGAATATATTGCTATGATTTAAATGATACAGAAGATGCCTTTATATAGGCTGATAAGGAGAGCCGTGTGAGGGAAACAGTTATACGGGACAGTTAAACAACTGTACTTAACAAATACTAACACAAACATGTATTAGTTATCTAACAATTATATATATTTATATAGTTTATTGTTTTTTAAAAATATTGATTTTTCTTGTTTAAGAAAGGTCAAAATGCCTTTCCACAAGGTTGAGATCGCAGCCTAGCCGCACTAAGAGATTTTATTAACAGGGCCATGGGGTGGGTGGGAATGCTTCCCACCCCTCCATTTTAAATAACATACCGGGGACATGGAAGCGGATGTGCAGCCCCTCCCCAATATTATATTAAAAAAATTAATAAAATGTTCAACAATTAAAATGTAATTAGTTGGATCTATGAAAAATATATGTTTGTGTATAGAAAATGTAGTCATATCCAGATTAAATTCTTCATATTCCAATCTAATTCAAACTACATTTGCAAGAAAAGAACCATATTTTCAACATGAAGAGAAAATATTTGATTTGATTACATATGTATGTGAAATTATACATATATGTGTATTTCTAATACACACACACACACACACACACACATAGATATATATATATATATATATATATATATATATATATATATATATATATATATATATATATATATATATAATTTCTCATTTAAAGGATTCAAGTGTGTATACTTTGCACAATAGCCTATAGGTACAATAAACTTAAAGTCTAAAATTTTTACTTCAGCGAACTAAATAAATTCAACAAAAAAATTCAAAATTAACTATAATACTTTTCAAGATTCCAATTAATTTGAGATCTAGATTCCAATATAAATAAATTTCATATTCCAATTAAAATAATTGCAAATGGAAATTTCTGCAAATTTACAAATTATTATTTATTTATTTTTATTATTGGCAAATAGTTTTTTGAAAGGGACTATACCCTTGTATAGCAAGGCTCTGCAAACCAGATTTAAACATTTAAGGCCCACACGGCAGAAAAGAAACCAATCTACCAAGATAAGTTCCAAAAACCAACAGAACAACAACAAAAAACAGCATAAGAACAGCAAACAAACAACTGCTGTCCAACTAAGAGATAGCCAAACAGCATTGGAGAACTATCTCGGAAGGATAGGCAGTTTTCCTGGAGAAGGAATTTTTATTTTTCCTAAGCTTGTGATCCAAGCATCTGAAATTTCTGTAAAGGAATAAGAACCTCAAGTCGATGTCGGTTGATAATTATTGCTTGAACCAGGGGGACTGAAGTCGCTAAAGACACATTTGGTTCAATGTTTGGACCTTTTAGCTTCATCCTCGGGTGTCTTTTCACACAAAGGGTCATTTCCACATGTCATCCATGTCGAGTATCAATATTAGTATCGGGATAATAGCCACCTCTTCATCCGCATAAGGAATGTCATTTGGTTCAAACACCATATGTTGGGAGGACATTTTTCCACCAGTTGGCCTTGTCATTTTTCTGTTTTACTATCTCACAATTAGTGGCTGAATGTCCTAAAGAGAAACATCTCCTACATCTAAAAGGCAGGCCTTCATAGTCCAGAGGCTGAGTCCAGGATCTATCTTGCACTTTTAGCTCAATATGAGCTGGAAGATCCTTTGAAGTATCAATCTCAACAAGAATTCTTGCATAGGTTGTATGGGTAAAATTAGAGGTTTGGGAGTCAATGTTAATGATACTGCCCAAGGCATTACCTATGGATATCAGACACTTTTGATCCCAGAATTGTAGAGGAAGGTGGGGTAATCGAATCCAGATCGGTTTACGGGAGAAGGATTCAGTGAGTGGGTTAAATGATGGGAACCAGGGTTTTAAAATAAGGTATTTTTGCTGACAGGTCCAAAGTTGCTTAGCAATGAGATTCTTATTAGCAATGGATTCGAAAGCAATAATAAAAATTCCCTTAGCACAAGGGTAAAGATCTAACCTTCCTTCTAGGAGTGGGATCCAATGTTTGGAGATCCATGCATGTAAGATAGGTAGACTAGGCCAAAGTCCAGAAAATTGAAAAATCAAGGCATGAGCTTGATAAAATGCTTCTGTTTCGAGGACTTCATCTCCAAAGCTTATACATGGGTTGGTCTCAGAAGGCTTCATGCTTGCAAACTCTGGATTTTTTTGTACAACCTCCTGAATGATCTCTTATCTGCAGCTTCTATCATTGTAACAGGGGACGAAGTTACAAATGGTACCTCCAGTGGAATCTCAGGAAATAGGTCTGCAAACCTTCTCTGTTTAGGGTTCGATGCGTCTTGTTTTTGATTATATCCATGGCCTTGCAAAATATTTGGATCAATATTCTCCTGGTGATCCCGGCAGCCCCTAGGATTATAGTCAGAGATACCAGTGGATCCATGTCCCCCCAAAGCTGTTTCCCCTCTCAAAAATATGCGGCCTCCATTATTCACACAGCTCAGAGATTTTTGGGTTACAAAGCTTACGATCGCCACGAAATCTCAGGAAAAATATCTACAGATCCCTGCACATTCCCAGAATCGTGGCCGCGTCCAAAGCATAGTTTATCATTTTTTTTATGAGCTTCTGCATTTTCGTGTGGATCTCTCCCACCCGATGCCTTGTTGTTGTCCTACACATTTGGAGGAGAGCATCGAGTATTTCTGGAAGCTGCAAGGAGGCGTTTAGGGCAAGGAACCATCAATAGGGAAGAGTAATCGCTAGGAAAATTTACAAATATTAACAATGAATAGAGGAGAAAATTTCTCTTAAGAAGGTTCATTTCATCTATGAGTTTTATCTTATTTTCAGACATTCCATAACAACTTAGAATATGTTGAAGGCAATACAAAGGAGTGAAATTAATATTTTTATATTTAAACACCATAACCTTATATATCAAAAAGAAGATAAAATAATTTAGAATACAAGATACAAGCCATCTACCAAAATGGTGGAGACAACAAACCAATTTGTTTTTTTTCGGGAGACACTTTACAATTTAAAAACATGTAAGATACCACTTCTATGGTAAAAATATGGAGCTAAACACTTCCAAGTAGCTACAATTTTTCACTCTTTCATCTCTTCAATTTTGAATCATATAACAAGGAAGAGCGATTAGGCGATTCTCTCCACCCAACCTTTATTTCAATAAGGAGGAGAAGTCATCCTTCTTATTGGCCCCAAGCCCCAACCATAGAACAATAGGGAATGTTTGAAACTTTGAAAACTTCACAATTATAATGGCTTCCACAATAACACACACACATATTTTCAACACTCATGCAATATATTTAACACTCAATCAAATCTTTCAAGCAAGTTCAACAAAGAGTAATTTTTCATTCTTTTCCAAAACAAGCACATAGGAAGATTCACATTTTCTTCACAATCAAAAAGTCTTAATAGTAAGCCAAAAGGAGACAAGAATATGGATTCTTCTCCTTATTCCTCCCATGTGGGAAGAGGGTCCACCCAATACCTCCAAAGTGCACTATCAAAATCACACACAACACCTTATTTCTCCCTATTCAAATGCAAGAATAACATAGAAACCTTTTTCCTCCACATAGGTGGAGCACCTCTCCCACACTCCCTCCACATTTTCCTCACTAACTCCCTTTTTCCTCCACAAAAGAACTCCATTTCCTTCTCCCACACCACTCTTAAAGGAAAGCTACCCATCCCAACATAATACATTCACAACACACAAAACATACACTCAAACAATCACATATTTCTCAATCAAAACATATACAATAATAAATCAAAGGGGTAAGACCCTACCTTTCCATTGCAAGCTTCCAATATTCACACCACAAGCTTCAATCCAAGAAAATTCCCCAAAAGTAACCCCAAAAACTCCAAGAAATAACCAAAGAAAAATTCCAAAAATGCAAGAGTAGGAATGAGAACAAGTAACCCCAAATACTCCAAATTAACTTCAATAAATATAAAATGAGGTGAGGATGATGGGGTGGCTCCATGTAGGATTCCACTTCATCTTTCCTCAATTCCAACTCAACAAGTCAACACACAAAGACCAATGCTAATAAATGAGTAAGTAAGGCTATGACATGCACAAGTATACACTCCAACATGCACTCCATACTTCCAAGGACATATTAAATGAGGTAAGTTGAAAAATTTACTTTATTTACTCATTTTCACCCAACATATGCATTATGAAGGCTAAAATTGACTCCATACTTCATAAGTATGGTTGGTGGGTGAGTTTGAGAGGCAAGGGACAAGGTTAACTTGTCCCACAAGTCTCAAAAAGTGGCCACTAAGTCAAAATTAGAGATAGGGAAAGGAGGAAGAGTACACACTTCAAAAATGCAATTAAATCTATTCAATATCAAGGACCATCTACCCTATTAAATGCCCAATTTTTCACATCTTCATTTTAGTTTACTAATTAAGTTAAATTAACTAATTAAAAACATATCAACAAGTACTAATAAAGTTAATATATTTTACAAATAATGAGATACATGCACCAAAAAATAAATACCCATAATTAAAAGAGGAAAACATCACAACCCATGGCCACATAAATGAGGTCAAATTGGCCTTGTTACAAATACATAACATACTTCTACGGTTGGTCCCCTAGCCCCTTCCAGTGTATAGTGATATAGTTTTCCTATAATAACAAGCAACAATACATCTTCGGCCTCGATGTCGAATCAATAACATTGAGAAACAGCGCATACATATCGATCAATAATCATCATCAAAATTAAGCAATTCTATCAATCTGTCTACAATTTCTAATTAATTCTATTCTACCATTTTACTAACATCAATGAGATCAAAAGACTAGTCTGAACATCCAAACATAGGAAATGTGTCACGAATATAATGTGTCAGTATAAAATCAAAACAATGCAAATCAACATGTATAAAATTGTCCACCAATGTCAGCTAGCATATCACAATCTAAATGTCTATATAGTCTAACCCCGCTCGATCAAAATGCAACAATAATGTCCATCTACCAATGTCTACTAGTTAAAATATAACAATAATGTCCATGTCTCTAGTCCACAATAATAAAAATCATTTGAAGATAAGTGTCGAAGAGGAGTGGGTGTTACAAAAGAATTTGAAAAAGTTATAATAAAAATTATAAAAATGAAATTTCGAGAAAGTTTCAATTTTTAAAAAATCACAATTTTGAAACGGTTTGCAAATTAAAAAAATGTGATTTTAAAGTTGTAATTTTTTTTTTTTTGAAAAAGTTACAATTTGGAAAAAGTTAAAATTTAGAAAAGTTGCAATATTGAAAAAACTTCTATTTTGAAAAAATATAGTTTCGAAAATTCATTATTTTGAAAAATCTACAATTTTGAAAACTTTGCAATTATTAAATGGAGTTACGATTTTAGAAAAATGGAATTCTAAAATGCTACAATTTTGAAAATGTTGATATGTTTAAAAATTAAAACATTTCAAAAAGTTAAAAAAATTATAAAATGAAATGTATAGAAAGTTTCAATTTTTTAAAATTTAAGATTTTGAAAGCAGATTGCAAATTAAAAAAATGTATTTTTGAAGAAGTTGTAATTGATTTTTGTATGAAAAATTTACAATCTGAAAAGTTAAAATTTAGAAAAGTCACAATATTGAAAAAAGTTATATTTTGAAAAGAATATAGTTTGAAAATTTAATATTTAGAAAAATCTACAATTTTGAAAACATTGCAATTATTGAAAAGTTTCATCTTTTAATATGTTCATATTTTTAACATTAAAATTTTATAAAATAAAAATTGAATTAAAAATGCAATTTTGAAATATTTCTAGTTTGTAAATAGCTAAAACTTTGAAAAATTTAATGTTTTGAAAAATGTTAAATTATTAAAAAGTAACAATATTGGAAATTTAAAATTTCATAAAACTTGCAATTTCAAAAAAACTTCAATTGTTTCAAAATTTTAATTCTTGAAAAAAACTTAAATTTTGAAGAAGATTTAATCCTTGGAAAATACATCAACTATTTAAAAATTTAAAATTTTCAAAATTTAAAATTCTCAAAATTTACATTTTCATTATTTTAAATTTTAGTTTTTACATTTAAAATTTTTTTATCATTTTTTTAATTTTAAAATTTCAAATTTTGAACTTTTAATTTTTTTCAAAATACTAAATTTTTCAATTTTTATTTTTTCTAAATTAAATATTTGTAAAAATCATGTTTTTCTAAATTAAATTTTTGATATTTTAAAATTATCAACTTTGTAAAAATTTCTACTTTTTTTTAGTTATTAACCATTTTAAAAACTTTATATATTAAATAAATTTCAATTTAAAAAAAAAAATTAACATTGTTGAAATTACAACCTTTTTAAATTTACAATTGTTTTGGAATTACAAATTTTATAAATTATTCTTTTTTTTTTTTTATTTATATATATTTTTCAAAATATCAACTAAATATATAGTAAAGTGATGGCTCTCGACGCCCGACTCGCCCTAACCCTAATTTCTATGGCTTTGGTCGTGGTCGCGGTGATGGCTTCAGGGGAGGTGGGGAAGTGTTAGGGAGCCCGTATATTTTTGGAAATGGTGTGGCTATCAATGGTGCTCAAGAATAAAAATTAGATGCTCATTGGGAGTTGGTTCCCTTACTACTACGGGGGCTAAGGATTGTTTTTTTCATGCAATGATCCTGAATCTTTGGATCTTTGGTGTGAGGAAAGCTTTATAGAGACTATCTATGATTATAGCTACTATATCTCCTGGGTTGGTGACATCAATCCTCAGTCCATATCCTCTGCTGGTTGTCCTATTTTGGGGGTAGTGGAAGATACGGCAAGGGCAACTAGCTATCTTGAATCTATTACTTTATCTACCCAAAGCTCTGGGGGAATTTTGGGGATGGCATTCTATCTCAGTGCGGTTGGACCGTAATGTGCATTCACATCTAAGAGCACTTGTTCGAGTCTCGGGTGCACCGGTTTGTGGTAGCTCGGCAGTGTATGAGTTGTTACATGGGAATGGTCCTATGTTGTCTAAGTCCCAGCCAAATATGCTGATTGATAAAACCCCTACTCAGTTGTATTTCAAGGATGTGGTACGGGGGGATGGAAATAGGAACTGGGGTTTACTGGATTCTAGACGTAATAATCCTATGGTTCATGCTAAATCAATCCCTTAGTGAGTTTTGGGGATGAGGTGGTTCAATCCGAAGCTGCATTCAAGAGGAATGGTCTAATTTTTTGTTTTAACAACTTCTTCCCGAGATGTTTGTGCTTCATGCCTAGATTTTGATTCATTGGGGCCCTTTCTTGGAAGGTAGGCTGGACATATTTATGAGTGCACATGGTTTTTTCATTGTTGCATTTGCAAGTGCTTCTGATAGGGATTTAATTTTTGGGAAGGTTTGGGAATTTGAAACCCATATGTTATTGATGAAACCCTGGTTTCCTCTCTTTAACCTAGTTTCTAACACTTTCTATGTTAAACTGGTGTGGATACGTCTTCCTTACTTGCCCCTTCAATTCTGGTTGGAGAGTTGTTTAACTACCATTGGTAACACTTTAGGGAAATGTTTAGCTATTGACCCAAAAACCGAAGATTTTGAGCACACCACTTATGCTAGAATCTTGGTTGATATGGATAATATTATGGACTTCCCTACCACTATTGAACTTAAAGTTGAAGATATAACTTGGATTCAAATTTTGGTTTCCATTTAGATGCGAACTTGCTTTTCTATTGGCCATTTAGCTGCAGATTGTCACTTGGTTAGAAAAAATGCTAAAGGTAGAAGCTCTTGGTGGAAGAACTCAAACCCTAGTCACCTAGTGGTGAATGATACATTGGATTGTGAATCTAATTTGGTGTCTAAGGAATTGGTTGACCTAGATGATGTGGAAGTGCAACAAGCTGTTAAAAATGTTTCGGATCCCTTAACTGGATCCCAGGACCTTGTGGAAAAAATTGAAGTTTTGATACCAATCCAAAGCAATGAAAATGTAAATCCAAATACAGAAGGGGATTGGTAGGTTGTCTATTATAAAAAGAAAGGTACAATCTCCCCCTTAAGATGCAACTGAGATCCAAAGGGAAGGGGCCATATTGTTGAGATTGTTGCTGGTTTTTAGTTTTTTGTTGGTTGTTTGATGTTGTTATTATTTTGATCTTTTGTGACCCTGGAAGAGGCTTGTTTTTCATGTTCCTCATTGTCTCATCTTTCTCTCCACCTTTGTACGGGGTAGGGTTCCCTTAACCCTCCTTTACTAATAATAAAAAAATATCAACTTTTCCTAAATATTAATGTTGTTGAACTGTTCAAAAACTCAAGTTTTTCAAAATTTGATTTGAATTTTACATATTTTTGAAATTTAAACATTTTTCAAAATTAAACTATTTAAAAATTGTAACTTTTTAAAATTGCATTATTTTTAAAAGACTTTTTAAATTTTAAATTTTTCAAATTTTTTTATATATATATATATATATATATATATATATATATATATATATATATATATATATATATATATATATATATATATATATATATCAAAAAAGATTTTCAAAAAGTTTTAAAAATTTTTTATAGAAATTACAGTTGTTTCAAAATTTAGAAGTTTTCAAAATTATTTTGAACTTTATAAATATTTCAAATATTTAAAATTTGAAAATCATAACATTTTTAAAATTATTACCATTTTTTTATTAATGGTAAAAAAGGGTTAAGGGGGCCCTACCCCGTACAAAGGTTGGAGAGAAAGATAAGACAATGAAGAAACGAACAAAGCTGCCTCTTCCAGCAAAAAAGGAGATCAAACCAACAACAGTAAACCAACAACAAAAACATAAAACCAAAGCTATCTCAAGCTTTAGACCCCTTCCCTTTAGATCTTAACTGCATCTTGAGGGGAGAGATAGCCCTTTTCTTCTTCCTACTCACAACAGTCCAATCCTCTTTCGATTTTGGATTTACATTTTCAGAATGAATTGGAATCAAAACTTCAATGTTTTCCCCATAGTCGAGGGACCTAGATGAGTGATTCAAAACATCCTTACATGCTTCATGTACTTCCATCATTTTTGCATCAGCCAAAATCTCATAAATTGAAACAGAAATGCAATCCAATGGATCATTCACTACCAAATGGTTAGAATGAGAGTTCTTCCACCAAGAGCTTCTACCTTTAGCATGTTTACTGAGCCAAGTGACAATCACTTTGCTAAATGGCCAAGAGAGAAGCAAGTTCTACATCTAAAGGGAAACCCTTTGTAATCTAGATTCTATCTTCAACTTTAAGTTCAATAGTAGTAGGGAAATCCATAGATGTATCCATATCAACTAAGATTTGGGCATAAGTGGTATGCTCAAACTCTTCGGTTTTAGGGTCAAGAACTAAACATTTCCTAAAGAATTGCCAATAGCAATTAAATAGCTCTCAACCAAAATTGGAGGGGAAAATAAGGTAGACTAATTACCTTTTGAATTTTCACTAATCTGCATTTCAAAATTACAACTTCTATGAATGTTTGGTAATTTTTTCAAAGTTTACTAATTTTCATTTTTTTCTAAATAGTTATGATTTTTCTAAGAATTTCAAATATTTAAAACTTTAACTTTTAATTTTTTAACATTTTTAAAATTTCAAATATTTGAAATTTCACTATGATTAAAATTTTCTTTTTTTTTTTGAATTTTCACTAATTGTTTTAAATTTTTAAATTTTTGAATATAAGTAACTCATATTTTAACATTTTTAATACTTTAAATTTTTCAAAATTTGCTCTAAAAATTACATCTTTGTTAAAATTTCAAATTTTTAAAATTAATTTAAACAATTTCAAAACCTAACCAATTTCAAGATTTAAAATTTTAAGTTTTTTAAACTTCAACTCCTCCAACATTTGATTTTTTTTTTTAAATTAATTTTGAAAAAATATAAAGTTTTCAATATTTTAATATTTTCAAAAACTCGAGGTTTTCAAAATTAAAAAATTAATTTTTTAGAAATCTCTACATTTATTTTTTATTAAGTTTTAATATATTTTAGACAAAAAAATTATTCATAGTAAATCATTTTTGAAAGGGACTATACCGTTGCACAAGAAGGCTCAAAAAGCCAGATTTATACAATTAAGGCCCAACATAAGAAAAAACTCTGCTAAGAGAAGTACCCAAAAAAGCACCACATCAAAATAAAAATACCTAACGTATAACAATAAAACAACTACTATGCGACAAACAAAAGTGAAGTAATACGGAGCATTAAAACAATAGTGGAAAACTAACTAGGTGGAGAAGTGGTATTCTTGGAAATATATATTTTTTTCTTTTTCCGAACCGTAATCCAATCATCAAAATTTTTCTGTATAGGAATAAAAACTTCAAGATCTGCTATCGGATGATATGTATTGTTTGAACAAGGGGGCCCTTAGCCCCTTCGAAACTTTTGGTTTAATGTTTCGGTCCTCTTAGTGTCATCCCTAGATGACTTCTTGTTTTGCATGATCTCGTGATTTCACTCAAAGGGGTTTTGAGGACCGTTTCCATCATGTCTTCTACCTCAGTGTCGGGATGTCCTTAGGTTTAAGAAATAGATGTCCTGGGAGGGCATTTTTCCTCTAATTAACCTTATTCATTTTTCCATTTTACTATCTCATAGTTAGCAGTAGAATGTCCCAAAGTGAAACATCTCTTGCATATAAAAGGCAAACCTTCATATTCCAAATGTTGAGTCCAAGTTCTATTTTAAACTTTTAGCTCAATGTGAGATGGAAGATCGTTTAAAGTGTCAACCTTAAAAATAATTCTTGAATAGGTTGTATGTCCGAAATAAGAGGTTTGGGAGTGAATGTTATTGATACTACCCAAGGCATTAACTATGGATATTAGACACTTTTTATCCCAAAATTAAAGAGGAACCGGGGTAATTTGACGAAATCAGTTTTGGGAGAAAAATTTAGTGAGGGGTTAAATAATGGGAACCAGGGTTTTAAAATAAGGTATCCTTGATGACAAACCCATAGTTTCTTAGCAATGGTATCCTTATCAACAATGGATTTGAAAGCAACAATAAAAATTCCCTTAGCACAGGGGTAGAGATCTAACCTTCCTTAGGAGCGGGATCCAATGTATGGAGATCCATGCATGTAAAACATGTAGACTAGGATAGAGTCCAATGAGTCTAAAATTAAAGGCGTGATCTTGATAAAATAATTTTGTTTCAATGGCTTCATCTCCAAAGGTTATGCATGGGTTATACATTTTCAAAATTTAACGTATTAAAAATTTCTATTTTAAAAATATTTTGACTGTTTTGAAATTACAACTTTCCAAAATTACAATTGTTTCACAACTATAATTTTGAAAATTATCAATTTTTCACAATTACAACTATTTAATAATTTATTTTTTATAATGTTCACTCGTTTGTAATTTTTCAAAAGTTCAAAACTTAAATTGAAATTTTCTTAGTCTTTGAAATTTAAACATTTTCCAAATTTAAACTATTTCAAAATTACAACTTTGTTAAGATTCTAATATTTTTAAATGATGACATTTTAAAGTTTAAAATTTCAAAATATATATATATTTTTAAAAAGTTTTGAAATTTCAAATATATAAAAAAAGATTTTTCAAAATTTCAAGTTTTCAAAAAAATTCTCAACTTTATCAAAACTTTCAATTTTTTTATGTTTTCAAATTCATTTGAACTTTATAAATATTTAAAATACTTAAATTTTTGAAAAAAAAATTGAGCATTTTAAAATTTCAACTTTATTGAAATTTTATAAATTTTTTCACAATTCCAACTTTCTCATATTTTCGCTGATTATTTCAAAGTTTTATTTTTGTAATTTCATTTATTAAAATTTTTACATTTTAGATACTTTATTATTTTCAAATATTTCATTTTCTAAAGTCCATGTTTTTCAAAATTTAAACCTTTCCAAATTTCAAATTTTAAAACATAAAATTTAAAATTTTCAATATTTTTGTAATTTAAATTTTTATTAAGAAAATAGAATTTTCAAAATTTCTGCTTTTTGCAAGTTTTGAATTTTTCACAACTTCAACTTTATAAACTTTTAATTTATTTAATATTTAAAATTTTTAAACTTTCAATCTTGTGAAAATTTCAAATTTTTCAAACATTAAATTTTTAAAATTTTAAAATTGTGAAATATCAATTTTCATACCTTTTATTTTATTTTATTTTAAATTTTCACTTTTTTACATTTTATTATTTTTATAAGCTCAATTTGTTTGAAATTACTTTTTTATTACTTATGTAGTGCCACCTTAAAAATTAATAAAGGTAATCATTTAAAGAAAACAAAGGGGAAAGCGTTTTGAATGTGATTGGTGGGATCGGATAGGATACTTCTTAATAAAAGATTGAAGAAAAATGCCCCCAACTGGTCAGAAGACATGAACCAATCTATTAGAAGAATTAAAGCACAGGTTCAAAAGCTTCCTGCTATGTCTTTGCCTGGACAAGGACTAAAGATCATAGAAACAAATGCAGTGAAATTTATTGGGAGCCGTCTTTGAAAGAAAAATTAAATAATGAAAAGAAAAGATATGTAGATATACATTTGGATCTTTTCAAGGACCAGAGCTGAAATATGATTCTACTCATAAAGAAATTTTGGTTCTTTAAGAAAGTAATAAAAGCTTTCTTAATTTTTATACAGAATGAGAATTTTATTTTACACTCTAATTTTAAATATTTAAAGGCTAGACTTAATAATGGAGATCCTGCCAACAAGACTGCATTCAACCGACTTCAGAGATGGGGAATGTGTTTTGACAATTTTAGTTTTGAAATTGAGCATATCAAAGGCAAAGATAATTCTTTAGCTGATTTTTCTAGTAGAGAATTAAATTATTTAGAGAACATAAATATTACGGGTGATCCATGAATTTTTGAAAACATCTAGCAATCTTCTACTTTTCACAACTACCTTGAGTTTCTAAAGAGAAATGACAACGAGATGTCATATGAAGCACGTGATTGTTACTCTCAAAAGGAATTATTTCAAAGTATCACCCTATAATATGACAGAGGTGGCATCCAGATTTGTTGATCCTGAAATTCCTACCACAAAATTTCATACCAGGAAAGAACCTATGGTTTTTTGCACTTTACAGTGGCAATGGAGACATTCAAGGTACGTGGAACCTCCTCTAGATGATATTCCAATAGAAGGAATTTAACTAAGACAATTGGTCCCAAGCCCAAAACATTATGGAGGTTTGAATTCTCTAAGCTTTGGCCCGAAGGACATCCTATGGAAAATGATGCATGGAACAGCCAAGCATTCCGGAGATACGCAAAATATTGCTAATCTCTTTCCAAATATCTACTCTACAAAATTTTCATGAGTCCTCGCTTAATGTAGAACCTGATACTGTTAGAAATATTTTAATCAATTGTAAAATTCCTTGGTATGTAAAAATATCCTATTATATTAGGACTAATCCTCTACAGGGACATCATGCTAATCCAAATGGACAATTATGGTGAAGAATCTATCTCCATCATACAATGAATGTCCATCCTCCTGCACCTGGTCACTTCCTTTAGATTCTAGATCACTATCTCTTTCCATCACGAAGGCATCTAGCTCCAGATAATGATGGAACATCCTCTATATCCAGACTTTGGTACGAGAGGAACACTCATGACCACTACTTTGCTAAAAGGAGAGATTGGGAATAATCTTCTAGCTCGTCGGATAGTGACAATAGCCCTAGAGTCCATTTCAGTTTGTAAAGCTATGATGACAAGCTTGTTGTCATCCGTCTAATAAAGCTTTGAGGTGACTCCACTTTAGTCATTTTGAAAGCATGGTGGACCTCCCCACTTTCTAAAGGTGTCATGTTGAGTGGCATGTACTCAATCATGGACTTCCACTTTCTCTTAGTGGGAATCTTTTTGTTCACCTTGGTTATCGGTTTCGATTTTTCAGTTTCCCATCTATCCGATGAAAAGCCTCTCACATTCCTATATATAAGGGTATGCTAAGACTCATTGACTACATCGGAGAACCTGGGATTGCTTAATAAGCTAGAGTTTGAGCTAGAAGTTAATTTTTAATTTTGAAGTATCATAAGACTTGATTGTATCAAAACATTGTAAGCTAAGTATTAGACTTGGTTTGAAATGGTACTGAGCTATTAAACTTGGTTTGAAATGGTATCAGAGCTTGGTCTCTATGTAATAGAGCTTTGAAATCAATAAAATTTGCAAGATTCTATTTTTGTGTGTCTATCTTGATACTTGGGGATTTATCTTTCTTCATCTGTGAAATAAGTTTATACCTCATAAGTCAGGAAAAGAGGTGAGCCTCCGCTTTGTAAGTCACCGTGGATGTGCGTAGTTTTAGGTTGAAGGCCGATACCATAAGCCCTGCTGAAGAGTTGCTTATCAGTACCAGTAATGGAGTTTGAAGATCGTACCAGTATTCAAGGAGAACATGAAGATCAAGATCTTGTAATTTTATTTGATGTCTTTCCTGTAAATTCTGCAATAGATGTACAACAAGAGTCAGACCCTTTACCTACTTGGAAATTTCCTAAGATCCCCTATAACCAAGTTTATGATAAATTAACTGCTTTTCATTTGATTGTTGCTACTACCTTGAAAACCCATGAGTCTATTATACAAGTATCTCAAATTTCTAGTCATGAATATGATATACCTTTGATAGATCCTGCTGATATACAATCCCTTAAAAAGTAAAGACATTTAAGTTTGCTCATATAGGTTGTGTACAAATAGGTATTACTCCACTTTTCATCGTGGTTTAAATGCTTATGTTTTATGTTGTCTCATGGATTTACGTTTTGAAAGCTTTAAAGATTCTCTATTAGCTACTATTCAAACTGGTCTTCATAATGGCCCCATATCCTTTGAGGTTTATCCAAATTATCTAGTAAGCCTGCAAAAAGAAGATTTGTTAAAGCAAGTTTTGCGTCTACATCTTGCTACCACAGGTCTGCATATGAAACCTGGTGCTTGTCCTTTGGCTATTCATTACAAGGTCATCTATCACCTTGTTAACACAATGCATCCTATAGTCAAGCATGGTATTTCCAAAGGCAGCAGCGTGGTGAGTCATACTAGTATAGAGAGTCAAAAAATAGAACCTGAACTTATATCTTGGTCCCAGATTAAAGTCCCAAAAGAATGGACCTTATCTAAAAAGTTTCTTGAGAAAAATCAGCCTAAGCTAGAAAATGCTACAGCAGTAAATGAGTCTAAGTCAAATGTAACCTTATCTTTTAGATCTAAAAACCTATGTCTAATATATCTTGATCTAGTTCTTTTAGATCAGATACTTCTGTTTTCTCTATAGTTGAACCTTCAAGAAAGTCTCTGAAAGAACAGACTTATATCTATAGCCATAATAGTTTGATTCATGATCCAAATACAGATTATCTTTGGTGTAAAGATTGTGAGTAAATTATAAAACAAAAATATGTCCCTTCTAATGGTCCAACTATTAGTATGGCTTCTAGAGAAACCAATATTTCTGCATCTTTTCCATCTCTTGATAGTAGTGAAGTCTTGTCACTGATGAAACCCAAAAAGCCATCTTTTGGTATCAAAGAACTGTAGATAGACATGTAGACCCCTCTGAGTCCTCAAAGATGTTAAACTGGATGAATAAATCCGTCAAGTCTGTACATGATCATCTGCAATCTCAAGAGTCTATTTTAGCAGAAATGGAAAAAAATTAAAAGCCATAGAACTCCATCAGAAAGGAGATATATCTTCTTCTCTTAGATTATTAAATACTAAAGTTGATGATGTTAGTTCCCATATAAAGAAAGTTGATAAAAGTCTTGAGAATACTACTAGATATGTATCTACTTGTCCTAATATTCCCAAGATTGTATCCAAAGAAGTCATTGATGTTGTTCAACCCCTCATTAGCCAGTCTGAGGATACTAGAAAAGATATTGCTTCTAAATTAGGTACTACCCATAAGATTGTACAAAATAGTCTTGCATCAGTTGCATGAGTCTACTATTGAGTTGAGTCACAAAGTTGATCAAGTGCAAGAGTCTGTAAGTCCTATTCTGAGATAGTCCCACAAATAGAAAAAATTCTGGACAATACAAAAAAGCCAGAAGAGATAGAACCAGATTGGTCCCATAAAGTGTCTTGGACGGAAGTTGCCAATTCTTTCGGATCTTCGACCCATCATAAGACTGTTCTACTGGAACATAGTCCTTTGTTCATCATAGATAAAAAGAATCCACATAAAGGATCAATCAGTATGGCTAAGCTTCTTCCAAAAGAAGATAAAAGTATGGTTTTAATGGAGGAAACTTCCAGAGCTTCAACATCTAAGCCTTTTCATCATACTACAAGAACCTAGACTTTGCAGCCTAATTGGTATAAGTTAGACGGTTTTACTCTTGAACAAGTAAAGGAGCTGATACATGGGATTATAGGATGGGAAAATTCTCAACTCTTGTTATATAAGAAGGATCCCCACACTATTTTCAAGGTTATTGCAAATGGATTTGTTGGGATAGTAAAATAATGGTGGGATGCTCACCCACATCAAGAAGAAATTATGAATGGTGGATATGTTGCACTAACTGCAGCTCTTATTCATGAATTTCTAGGAACTATTGATAATGATAAGCTTAAGAATACTTCTTTATTCTTAAGAGCTAGATTATGTGACATGAGTAGGATTAAAGAATATCAGTGTTATATGCAAAATTTATATTACAATTCTAGTAATATAAATGATCCTACTATGAGACTCCGCTTATATAGAGTCTTTTCCTGCATTTCTTTGCTACAGAATATAAGAAAGCCCTGCATGGTAGGAGTATAGAAGAATTGATTCTTGGTGCTTTAAATTAAATTATAGATGATACGAATGCTTATCTCTACCAAGAGAAGTAGGATCACAAAGAAATTGCTAAGGCCCAAAAAGCCTTAGGAACTAAATTTTGTCAATTATTAGATCTTGACCCATTTGGTTGTAAACCCCAACACAAATTCAAAAGCAAGAAGCCTTGTAAAGATTGTTCCTCTTTTTCATAGGGGAAGGCTCAGTAAAAGCATAAGAAAAAAGTATAAGTTTTCTAAAAATAGATATTCAAAAGATGTCCCTTTGTTGATTAAAAGCCTTTTCTTTTGGCGAATCTGTTCACTTCTCTTATTCACATAAAAGTTGCACATGCCCAAGGGGAGTTAGATTCTTTGATGAAACCTCCTTGGATTAGATTTTTAATTTCTTCATGGCATTCCTTTCTTTCAGAAGGGATCATGCCTTTATGATGGGCTTTGAATTTTGGAATGATATCATTCCCTTTGTCATCTTTCTAAAACTGCAAATCTAGTGAACAGTAATGCTTTTTTCTTTCAATAAAAATATGAGGATTATCAGAACAAATATCTTTCTTGATCTTTGCAACAATGTCATCAATATTACCTTTACATAAGGCTATTGATTTATGAATCCATTCATGATTGGATTCTTTCTTTTTCTCTGGTAGAGGAATGATGGTTCTGAATGAATACTTTCTAGGATCTGAACATCAGGATTGAATAAAGATATAAAATCTTTATTTAAACTGAAAGTGCCACATTCCTGTAAAGCATCTACTCCTATCAAGCAATCATATGAAAGCATATCATGCTGATAAAACTGTAATGTTCTTTCATATCCTTCTATCCTGATAGGCACATATGTTGTATATCTAGAAATTACTTCTTTCTTATCAAAATTTATTTTTAAATATGTCTCAGTCCAATAGTCTGGAGGTATGGCTCTAGTTCTAAGTAGGCTTATATCTGCTCCTGTATCTATCATTGCATCTATAGAATAAGGCTTGATATTTGGAATGTAGATAGTAATAGTAATAAAAGGATTTTGAGCTCCTTTTATAGTACATACCTCTATATTGATTTCTTCTATTGGGATTGTTTCCTCTGCATCTTGATGCAGTATTTGCTGATAGGATTCTTCTAGAAATTGTTCATCACCTTCAACTTCTTTCTTCTCTCTGTTTTCTTCTTCAACTAGTCTCTTATATTCATTTGTAGCTTTAGCAATCACCTTTTGTAAGAATTCTATTCTATTTCTTCTCCACAATCTCATTGTTTCAGGTACTGGAATAACAATATTTGTACTAGAAGTAGTTACCTGAAATTCATTGTCTAGATCTTCTTCTAGAAATAGAAATGGAAAGCTCCTTCTAGGTGGATAATGTCTTCCTACTCTACCACAACTTCTTCCTCTGTAGGGAATTTGTCTTTGGAGAATACGTCCTTGTATAGGAGGTCTTGAAGTAGGTGATGACCTTTGTTAAAGAGACCATTTTTATTCTTTCTTCCTCTTCTTCCTTTCTCTCTCTTGCTTCATTTTCAGCTCTGACTTGAATTGTATATTTTCTTTCAAATTATCTGACTCTTTACGAGAGAAAAGTCTTCTTAGCAGTATCCCATGGGGGACAATCTTCAAATTCACTTTACCTTAGTTCTAACTGCTTAAATATGACTTCAGAAGATACAGGCATGAGAGGATGAGGAAACTAGCAATCATATTTACAAAAGAGGGAAATGAATCATAACTAGATTCTGTACTATCTGAATCTGACTCAGTATGCTCTATAATATTTACTTGAAAATCCATATATGATATATCAGAAGAATAACAATCAAAATCATAGATTAAACAATAATCTTGATCTGTTATACCTTTTGTTGTAAGCATATTTATCTTTGCCTTTCCTTTCTCTGTATCCTTTTTGGGAATTCATTTGCATAATGCTTTCCTTTACAGATAAAGCAAGTAGGTATAAATTTTCTTCTTTTTCCCATATATTTCTTTTTTGAAATATTGCTTTCTATATGGGACATCTTTTGAATATATGTTTCTAGAAAACTTATACTTTTTCTTCTTATGCTTATATTGACTTCCCCTTTGAAAAAGATGAACAATCTTTACAGGCTTCTTGATTTTGAACTTGTTCTGGGGTTTACAACCAAATGGGTCAAGATCTAATAACTGACAAAATTTAGTTCCTAAGGCTTTTTGGGCCTTAGCAGCTTCTTTGCGATCCTGTTTCTCTTGGTAGAGATGAGCATTCGTCTCATCTATGATTTGATTTAAAGCACCAAGACTCAATTCTTTTGTACTCCTTCCATGTAGGGTTTTCTTATATTCTATAGCAAAGAATGCAGGAAAAGACTCTATATATCAGAGTCTCATAGTAAGATCATTTATATTACCAGAATTGTAATATAAATTTTACATATAACACTGATATTCTTTAATCCTACTCATGTCACACAATCTAGCTCTTAAGAATAAAGAAGTATTCTTAAGCTTATCATTATCAATAGTTCCTAGAAATTCATGAATAAAAGCTACAATTAGTGCAACATATCTACCATTCATAATTTCTTCTTGATGTGAGTGAGAATCCCACCATTCTTTTACCATCCCAACAAATCCATTTGCAATAACCTCAGCTATAGTGTGGGAATACTTCTTATATAACAAGAGTTGAGAATTTTCCCATCCTATAATCCCATGTATCAGCTCCTTTGCTTTTCCAAGAGTAGAACAATCTAGCTTATACCAATTAGGCTACAAGGTTTGAGTTCTTGTAGTATGATGAAGAGGCTCACATTGAAGCTCTTGAAGTTTCCTCCATCAAAACCATACTTTCAGCTTCTTCTAGAAGAAGCTTAGCCATACTAACTAATCCTTTATCTAGATTCTTTTTATCTGTGATGAACAAAGGACTATGTTCTAGTAGAACAGTCTTATGATGGGTCAAAGATCCAGAAGAATTGGAAACTTTCATCCAAGACACTTTACGGGACTAATATGGTTCTATCTCTTTTGGCTTTTAGTATTTTCCAGAAGTTTTTCTATTTGGGGCACCATCTTAGGAATAGGATTTACATTCTCTTGCACTTGATCAACTTTGTGACTCAACTCAACAATAGACTCATGCAACTGATGCAGACTATTTTGTACAATCTTATGGGTAGTACCTAATTTAGAAGCAATATCTTTTCTAGTATCCTCAGATCTAGCTAATGAGGGGTTGAACAACATCAATGACTTCTTTGGATACAATCTTGGGAATATCAGGACAAGTAGATACATATCTAGTAGTATTCTCAAGAATTTTATCAAATTTTTTCATATGGGAACTAACATCATCAAATTTAGTATTTAATAATCTAAGAGTAGAAGATATATCTCCTTTTGATGGAGCTCTATGGATTTTAATGTTTTTCCATTTCTAGAAAACTAAACTCTTGATAAAGGCAGATGCTCATTTACAGACTTGACGTCTTTACTCATCTAGTTTAACATCTTTGAGGACTTAGAGGGGTCCACATGTCTAGTTTCTAGAAGTTAGTTGATAACAAAAGATGGAATTTTGGGTTTCACTCGGTGACAAGAATTCATTATGTCAGAGAGATGGAAAGGATGCAAAAATATGGGGTTTCTCTAGAAGCCATACTAATAGTTAGACCATTAGAAGGGACATATTTTTTTTTATAGTTTTCGCACAATATTTGCACCAAAGATAATCTGTATTTGGATCATGAATCAAACTATTATGGCTACAGATATAAGTCTATTCATTTAGATACTTTTTTAAGGTTCAATTGTGTGATAAAAAAAAGTACCTAATCTAAAACAACTAGATCGAGATCTATGGACATATATTATTTAGATCTGAAAGATAAGGTTACATTTGACTTAGACTCAAATAAAGATTTATAGCATTTTCTAGTTTAGGCTGACTTTTCTCATGAAAATTTTTAGATAAATTCCATTCTTTTGGGACTTTAATCCTTATGTAAAGGGGACCAAGAGATAAGTTCAGTTCAAATTTTTTTACTCTATACTAGTATGACTCACCACGTTGCTGCCTTTGGAAATACCATGCTTGACTACAGGATGCATTAGTGTTAACAAGGTAATAGATGACCTTATAATGAATAGCCAATGGACAAGCACCGGGCTTCATGTGAAGACTGTGAATGTAGCAAGATGTAGACGTAAAACTTGCTTTAACAAATCTTCTTTTTGTGCAGCTTATTGGATAATTTGGATAAACCTCAAAGGATATGGGACCATTATGAAGACTAGTTTGAATAGAAGCTAACAAAGAATCTTTAAAGCTTTCAAAACGTAAATCCATGAGACAACATAACAAGGAAGCATTTAAGTTTGATGGAAAAGTGGATTAATACCTATTTTAGACACAACCTATATGAGCAAACTTAAATTTCTTTTTGCTTTTAAGGGAACGTATATCAACAGATCTATCAAAGGTATATCATATTCACGACTAGAAATTTGAGAGACTTATATAACATACTCATGGGTTTTGAGGTAGTGGTAGATAATCAAATGAAAATAGTTAATTTATCATAAACTTGGTTATAGGGGATCTTAGGCAATTTCAAAGTAGGTAAAGGGTCGACTCTTGTTGTACATCTATTCAAAGATGAAATGGATTTCTAGGGAAAGACATTAGATAAACTTACAACATCTTGATCTTCATTTTCTCCTTGAATACTAGGACAATCTCGAGAAAAACTCCATTACTTTTTGGGTTCGATAATTAACTCTTCATAAGAATATTGGGGATTACGATATTGAAAAAGGCCTTCAACCTAACATGTGCACATCCATGATTACTTAAAAGTAGGAGGTTCACCTCTTTTCCGACTTACGAGGTATAAACTTATTTCACAGATGAAGAAAGTGATAAATCCGCAAGTATCAAGGAGATGAAAAATAGCAAAATAGAATCTTGTAAATTTTATTGATTTCAAAGCTCTATTACAAGAGACCATGATACGATACAATTTTAAACCAAGTTTAATAGCTCTGCAATTTCAAACCAAGTCTAATACTTACAATTTCAAACCAATTCTAATACTTAGCTTACAAATGATACACCAAGTCTTATGATACTTCAAAATTAAAACTTAGTTCTTCTAAGCAAGACTCTAAGCTTATTAAGCAATCCCCGATTGTTCGATGTAGAGAATGAGTCTCAACATCAGTTTTATATAGGAATATGAGAGGATTTTAATAGATAGATGGGAATACAGAAACCAAAAGTGTAACCAAGGTGAACAAAAATATTCTCACTAAGAAAAGTGGAAGTCCACGATTGAGTACATGCCACTCATAACAACACCTTTAGAAAGTGGGGAGGTCCACCGTGCTTTGAAATGAATAAAGTGGAGTCACCTCAAAGATTTATAAGATGGATGACAACAAGCTTGTCATTATAGCTTTGTTGATCCGAAATGGACTCTAGGGCTATTGTCCCCATTGGATGAGCTAGAAGATTCTTCCCAATCTCTCCTTTCAACAAAGTAGTGGTCATGAGTGTTCCTCTCGTACCAAAGTATGGATAAGAAAAGATATACCATCATTATCTAGAGCTAGATGCCTTTGTGATGGAAAGAGATAGTGATCTAAAATTTGAAGGAAGTGACCAGGTGCAGGAGGATGGACATTCATTGTATGATGGAGATAGATCCTTCACCATAATTGTCCATTTGGATTAGCATGATGTCCCTGTAGAGGATTAGTCCTAACATAATAGGATATTTTTACATACCAAGGATTTTACAATTGATTAAAATATTTCTAACAGTATCAGGTTCTACATTAAGGGACTGTCAGAAATCTTAGTAGGTAGATATTTGGAAAGAAAATACTTAAAGTGATTAGCAATATACTTGATTGTATCCTGGAATGCTTGGCTATTCCATGCATCATTTTCAATAGGATTTCCTTCGGGCCAAATCTTAGAGAATTCAAACCTCCATAATGTTTTTGGTCTTGGGACCAATTGTCTTAGTCGAATTCCTTCTATTGGAATATCATTTGGAGGAGGTTCCACATACCTTGAATGTCTCCATTGCCATTGTAAAGTGCAAAAACCATAGGTTCTTTCCTAGTATGAAATTATGTGGTAGGAATTTCAAGATCAACAAATCTAGATGCCACCTCTATCATATTATAAGGTGATACTAAAATAATTCCTCTTGAGAGTAATAAATATTGTGCTTATATGACATATCATTATTATTTATCTTTAGAGATTCAAGGTAATTGTGACAAGTAGAAGATTGCCAGATGGTTTCAACAAATTCATGGATCACCTGTGTAATATTTACGTTCTTTGAATAATTTAATTCTCTACTGGAAAAATCAGCTAGAGAATTATCTTTTCCTTTGATATGCTCAATTTCAAAACTAAAATTGTCAAACCACATTCCCCATCTCTGAAGTCTGTTGAATGCATTTTGTTGGCAGGATCTCCATTATTAAGTCTGGCCTTAAAATCTTTTAAATCAGAGTGCAGAATAAAATGCTCATTCTATATAAAAATAAGAAAGCTTTTATGGCTTTCTTAGCAGCTAAAATTTCTTTATGGGTAGAATGATATTTCAGCTCTGATCCTTGAAAAGATCTAGATGTATATCTACATATCTTTTCTTTTCCATTATCTATTTTTTCTTTAGCACAGCTCCCCAATAATTTTCACTAGCATTTGTTTCTATGATCTTTAGTCCTTGTCTAGGAAGGACATAGCAGGAAGCTTTTGAACCTGTGCTTTAATTCTTCGATAGCTTGGGTCGCTTTTTACTAACCAGTAGGGCATTTTTCTTCAATCTTTTATTAAGAAGTATCCTATTTACAGCAATATTTTTATAAAAACTAGCAACATAATTGATGCAACCCATAAATCTTTGAAACTGAATATTTTCTGAGATTTGATATGGGAATTCTTGAATCTTTGAAACAATATGAGATTGCATTTCAATGGATCCATCTTTAATTCTAATCCCTAGGAAATCCATTTCATCTTTGAAAATATCCATTTTTGTTGGAGATAAACATAAACCATTCTTGTAGACTATTTCATAGAATTTCTCTAGATGATCAATATGCTCTTTGGGAGATTTAGAGAATATTAATATGTCATCAATATAAACTATCAAGAAATCAGCTAACTCACCAAAGATAGAATCCATTTTTTTCTGAAAGATGGATGGAGCAGTCTTCAATCCAAATGGAAGAACTTTCCACTCATATTGTCCTCCAGGAACTACAAAAGTTGTTTTGTAGGTATCCTCTAGTTTCAAGAATATTTGCCAAAAGCCACTCTTTAGATCAAACTTGTTGTATACTTTTGATCCTTTGATTCTGGATAGCAGATCATCCTTAGTAGGAATAGGATGTTGGACAACTTTCACAAACTTGTTCAAAGGCTTGTAATCAACAACAAGTCTTTTCTTTTGGTGAATTTGTTCACTTCTCTTATTCACATAAAAAGTTGCACATGCCCAAGGGGAGTTAGATTCTTTGATGAAACCTCCTTGGATTAGTTTTTAATTTCTTCATGGCATTCCTTTCTTTAAAAGGATCATGCCTTTATGATGTGCTTTGAATTTAGGAATGATATCATTCCCTTTATCATCTTTTTGAAACTACAAATCTAGTGAATAGTAATGCTTTTTTCTTTCAATAAAAATATGAGGATTATCAAAACAAAGATCTTTCTTGATCTTTGCAACAATGTCATCAATATTACCTTTACATAAGGCTATTGATTTATGAATCCATTCATGATTGGATTCTTTCTTTTGCTCTAGTATAGAGGAATGATGGTTCTAAATGAATACTTTCTAGAGGATCGAACATCAGGATTGAATAAAGATATGAAATCTTTATTTAACTGAAAGTGCCACATTCATGTAAATCATCTACTCCTATCAAGCAATCATATGAAAGCATATCATGTTGATAAAACTGTAATGTTCTTTCATATCCTTCTATCCTGATAGGCACATATGTTGTATATCTAGAAATTACGTCTTTCTTATCAATTTTTTTTAAATATGTCTCAGTCCAATAGTCTAGAGGTATGGCTCTGGTTCTAAGAAAACTTATATCTACTCTATATCTATCATTACATCTATATAATAAGGCTTAATATTTGGAATGTAGATATTGAAATAGTAATAAAAGGATTTTGAGCTCATTTTATAGTAAATACCTCTGTATTGATTTCTTCTATTGGGATGGCTATCCTCTCCATCTTGATGTACTATTTTCCTAATAGGTTCTTCTAAAAATTGTTCTTCACCTTCAGCTTCTTTCTTCTCTCTGTTTTCTTCTTCAACTAGTCTCTTATATTCATTTGTAGCTTTAGCAATCACCTTTTGTAAAAACTCTATTCTATTTCTTCTCTAAAATATCATTGTTTCAGGTACTGGAATAACAACGTCTGTCCTAGAAGTAGTTACCTTAAATTCATTATCTGGGTCTTATTTTGGAAATAAAATGGAAAGCTCTTTCTAGGTGGATAATGTCTTCCTCCTCTACCATGACCTCTTCCTCTGTAGGGAGTTTGTCTTTGACGAATACGTCCTTGTATAGGAGGTCTTGAAGTAGGTGATGACCTTTGCTAAAGAGACCATTTTTGTCTTTCTTCCTCTTCTTTCTTTCTCTCTCGTGCTTCATTCTCAGCTCGACTTGAATTGTATATTTTCTTTCAAATTAACTGAGCTTTTGTGAGAGAAAAGTCTTCTTAGTAGTATCCCATGGGGGACAATCTTCAAATTCACTTTGCCTTAGTTCTAACTACTTAAATATGACTTCAGAAGACAATATAGCATGAGAGGATGAGGAAAACTAGCAATCATATTTACAAAAGAGGGAAACGAATCATACCCAAATTCTGTACTATCTAAATTTTAATGTGATCTATAATAATTACTTGAAAATCTTCCTATATATATGTTATATCAAAAGAATAACAATCAGAATCGAGAGATTAAACAACAATCTGATCATTATACCTTTTGTTAAATATATTATCTTTGCCTTTTTCTCTGTATCCTCTTTAGGCATTCATTTGCATAATGCTTTCCTTTATGAGATAAAGAAAGTTGTATAAATTTTCTTCTTTTTCCCATATATTTCTTTCTTCTAAAGTATTTCTTTCGTATGGGACATCTTGTGAATATTTTTTTAGAAAACTTATACTTTTTCTTCTTATGCTTATATTCAAACCAAGTTTAATAAGTACCATTTAAACCAATTCTAAACTTAGCTTACTATCGATAGGCTGAAATCTTATGATACTTCAAAATTAAAACTTAACCTCTAGCTCGGACTCCCAGCTTATTAAGCAATCCCAGTTCCGATGTAGTGAATGAGTCTTAGCATACCATTTATTGAATGTGAGAGGATTTTCACCGAATAGATGGGAAACCTAGAAACCGGAAACCGGTACTTAGGTGAACAAAATGATTCCCACTAACAAAGTGGAAGTCCACGATTGAGTACATGCCACTCAACATGACACCTTTAGAAAGTGGGGAGGTCCACCATGCTTTCGAAATGACTAAAGTGGAGTCACCTCAAAGCTTTATTAAATGGATGACAACAAGCCTGTCATCATAGCTTTATGGACTGAAATGGACTCTAGGACTATTGTCACCATCCGACAAGCTAGAAGATTCTTCCCAATCTCTCCTTTCAACAAAGTAGTGATCATGAGTGTTCCTCTTGTACCAAAGTCTGGATACAGAGGATGTTCCATCATTATCTGGAGCTAGATGCCTTTGTGATGGAAAGAGATAGTGATTTGGAATTTGAAGGAAGTGACCGGTGTAGGAGGATGGACATTCATTATATGATGGAGATAGATCCTTCACCATAGTTGTCCATTTGGATTAGCATGATGTCCTTGTATAATATTTGTCCTAATATAATACGATAGTTTTATTTACTAGAAATTTTAGAATTGATTAAAATATTTCTAATAGTATCAGGTTCTACATTAAGCAGAGGACTGTAAAAAATATTAGTAGGCAGATATTTGGAAATAAAATACTTAAAGTGATTAGTAATATACTGCCTGTATCTGGAATGCTTGGCCTATTCCATGCATCATTTTCCATAGGATGTCCTTCAAGCCAAAGCTTAGAGAATTCAAACCTCCATAATGTTTTTGGTCTTGAGACCAATTATCTTAGCTGAATGCCTTCTATTGGAATATCATCTAGAGGAGGTTCCACATAGCTTTAATGTCTCCATTACCACTATAAAGTGCAAAAAACCATAGGTTCTAGATGCGGTGTGAAATTTTGTAGTAGGAATTTTAGGATCAACAAATCTAGATGCCACCTCTGTCATATTATAAGGTGATACTGAAATAATTCCTCTTGAGAGTAACAAATGTTGTGCTTCATATGACATCTCATTGTCATTTCTCTTTAGAGATTCAAGGTAATTGTGACAAGTAGAAGATTGCCATATGGTTTCAACAAATTCATGGATCACCTATGTAATATTTATGTTCTTTGAATAATTTAATTCTCTACTGGAAAAATCAGCTAGAGAATTATCTTTGCCTTTGATATGCTCAATTTCAAAACTGAAATTGTCAAACCACATTCCCCATCTCTGAAGTCTGTTGAATGCAGTCTTGTTGGTAGGATCTCCATTATTAAGTCTGGCCTTAAAATCTTTTAAATCAGAGTGCAAAACAAAATGCTCATTTTGTATAAAAAAATAAGAAAGCTTTTATGGATTTCTTATCAGCCAAAATTTCTTTATGAGCATAATGATATTTCAGCTCTGATCCTTGAAAAGATCCAGATGTATATCTGCATATCTTTTCTTTTCCATTATCTATTTTTTCTTTAGCACAGCTCCCCAATAATTTTCACTAGCATCAATTTCTATGATCTTTAGTCCTTGTCCAGGCAAAGACATAGCAGGAAGCTTTTGAATTGTGTTTTAATTCTTCTTCGATAGTTGGGTCATTTCTTCTTACCGTGATGGGGCATTTTTTTCAATATTTTATTAAGAAGTATCCTATCTACGCAGTAATATTTAAAAAAAAAAAAAACTAGCAACATAATTGATGCAACCCAAAAATCTTTATAACTAAATCTTTTCTGAGATTTGATCTGGGAATTCTTGAATCTTTGAAACAATATGAAACTACATTTCAATGGATCCATCTTTAATTCTAATCCCTAGGAAATCCATTTCATCTTTGAAAATCTCCATTTTTGTTGGAGATAAACATAAACCATTCTTGTAGACTATTTCATAGAATTTCTCTAGATGATCAATATGCTCTTTAGGAGATTTAGAGAATATTAATATGTCATCAATATAAACTATCAAGAAATCAGCTAACTCACCAAAGATAGAATCCATTTTTTTCTGAAAGATGGATGGAGTAGTCTTTAATCCAAATGGAAGAACTTTCCACTCATATTGTCCTCCAGGAACTACAAAAGTTGTTTTGTAGGTATCCTCTGGTTTCAAGAATATCTTCCAAAATCCACTCTTTAGATCAAACTTGTTGTATACTTTTGATCCTTTAATTCTGGATAGCAGATCATCCTTAGCAGGAATAGGATGTTGGACAACTCTCACAAACTTGTTCAAAGACTTGTAATAAACAACAAGTATTTTCTTTTGGTGAATTTGTTCACTTCTTTTATTCACACAAAAAGTTGCGCATGCCTAAGGGGATTTAGATTCTTTGATGAAACCTCCTTGGATTATCTTTTCAATTTCTTCATAGCATTCCTTTTCTTTAGAAGGGATCATTCCTTTATGATGGGCTTTAAATTTTGGAATGATATCATTCCCTTTGTAATATTTCTAAAACTGGAAATCTAGTGAACAATAATGCTTTTCTCTTTCAATAAAACTATGAGGATTATCAAAACAAATATCTTTCTTGATATTCACAACAATGTCATCAATATTAAATTTACATAAGGCTATTGATTTATGAGTCCATTCATGATTGGATTCTTTCTTTTTCTCTGGTAGAGGAATGATGGTTCTAAATGAATACTTTCTAGGGATCTGAACATCAGGATTGAATAAAGATATTAAATATATATTTAACGTTGAAAGTGCGACATTCCTGTAAAGCATCTACTCCTATCAAGCAATCATATGAAAGAATATCATGCTGATAAAACTATAATGTTCTTTCATATCCTTCTATCCTAATAGGCACTTATGCTGTATATCTAGAAATTACTTCTTTCTTATCAAAATTTATTTTTAAATATGTCTCAGTCCAACAATCAGGAGGTATGGCTCTAGTTCTAAACATGCTTATATATGCTCTTGTATTTATCATTAACATCTATAGAATAAGGATTGATGTTTGGAATGTAGATAGAAATAGTAATAAAAGGATTTGAGATCCATAGTACATACCTTTGTATCGATTTCTTATGTTGGGACTTGCTCCTCTACATCTTGATGTGGTATTTGCTTATAGGCTTCTTTAGAAATTTTTCTTCACCTTGACTTCTTTCTTCTCTATGATTTATTCTTAAACTAGTCTCTTATATTCATTTCTAGCTTTGACAATCACCTTTTATAAGAATTCTATTCTATTTCTTCTCCACAATCTCATTGTTTCAAGTATTGATTAACAACATCTATACTAGATGTAGTTACCTGAAATTCATTGTTTGGGTCTTCTTCGGAAATAAAATGGAAATATCTTCTAGGTGGAGAATGTCTTCCTCTCTACCACGACCTCTTCCTCTGTAGTGAGTATTTCTTTGGCAAATACATCCTTGTATAGGAGGCCTTGAAGTAGGTGATGACCTTTGCTAAAGAGACCATTTTTGTCTTTCTTCCTCTTCTTCCTTTCTCTCTCGTGCTTCATTCTCAACTCTGACTTGAATTGTATATTTTCTTTCTAATTCTCTGACTTTTGCGAGAGAAAAGTCTTCTTAGCAGTATCCCATGGGGAAAATCTTCAAATTCACTTTTCCTTAGTTCTAACTGCTTAAATATGACTTCAGAAGACACAGGCATGAGAGGATGAGGAAAACTAGAAATCATATTTACAAAAGAGGGAAATGAATCATAACCAAATTCTATACTATCTGAATCTGACTCAGTATGCTCTATAATATTTACTTGAAAATCTTCCTCTGAAGATATATATGATATATCAGAAGAATAACAATCAGAATCAGAGATTAAACAATAATCCTGATCTGTTATACCTTTTGTTGTAAGCATATTTATCTTTGCCTTGCCTTTCTCTGTATCCTTTTTGGGCATTCATTTGCATAATGCTTTCCTTTACAGATAAAGCAAGTTGGTATAAATTTTCTTCTTTTCCCCATATATTTCTTTTTTTTTTTGAAGTATTGCTTTTTGTATGGGACATCTTGTGAATATATGTTTCTAGAAAACTTATACTTTTTCTTATGCTTATACTGACCCTTCCCCTTTGAAAAAGATGAACAATCTTTACAGGGCTTTTTGCTTTTGAATTTTTGTTGAGGTTTACATCCAAATGGGTCAAGATCTTATAATTTGCAAAATTTAGTTCCTAAGGCTTTCTGGGCCTCAGCAACTTCTTTGCGATCCTTCTTCTCTTGGTAGAGATGAGCATTCATCTCATCTATAATTTGATTTAAAGAACCAAGACTCAATTCTTCTGTACTCCTGCCATGTAGGGATTTCTTATATTTTGTAGCAAAGAATGTAGGAAAAGACTCTATATAGCGGAGTCTCATAGTAGGATCATTTATATTACCAGAATTGTAATATAAATTTTGTATATAACACTTGATATTCTTTAATCCTACTCATGTCACATAATCTGGCTCTTAAGAATAAAGAAGTATTCTTAAGCTTATCATTATCAATAGTTCCTAGAAATTCATGAATAAGAGTTGTGGTTAATGAAGCATATCCACTAGTCATAATTTCTTCTTGATGTGGGTGAGCATCCCACCATTCTTTTACTATTCCAACAAATCCATTTACAATGATATTATTTTTAACTAGTATGAATTAAATGGTGAAGTGATGTATTTTATGGTGGAAAAAGTGGGTTGGTGTATGCCAAGTAGCCTAACAGGGCATGGCCGTGGTAAAAGATTGTTCAAACCTTTCATTTTTTCCTTTCCTAATAAGGTATGTGGTTTATTTGAGACCCAAATGCTTTGACCATGCTGAAACCCAAGTCTACATTGTAAATTTACTAGTTTTTGGATAGTTGTAGCAAAAAGGTCATGGGTTTCACATTGTACGCTCTCACTATTTCACTTATGCAATGAACATGTCTCCAACGGGATTAGTTTACATTGCATGTGCACTCCTAGCCTATGCCAAAATGTGAGCACTGGAAGATGGCATGGATTTCCAACAATGCAAAAAGAGATGAATTTTTATGTGTTGTAGTTGCAAGCACTTTGGTAGATATGTATGCAAAATATGGAAGTATGTACTTGGCATTTGAATTGTTTGAATAAATTCTTGAAAGAAATGTGGCATGAACTGAAATGATTGTAGGAAACCAAAGCATAATGAAGAAGGGAAATGATTTTTTTAGATGTTATTTTTGCAAGGTTTTGGGAGATGTGTGGGAGGCCCAAGTGGTATAAGAAATAGTGGGAATAGAACTCGTCTACATACAATTGATTTATTTGGATCTAGAGCTAGATTCAAGTCTGGTTCATTTTTCCGAGAGCAAATTTCTGCATGGCCTTGCTTTATTTATTGTATATAGAAAATGAATAAGATTGAGGTTTAGGGGCTTTGATTTAGGCATGACATCTAGCTATATTAATTTTTGTTATTCTTATTCGAGTTTAGTTGTGTGAAATGCAACCTTGCTTCCCCATTCTTATTTTCCCCTACCTTTTCCTTTTTATTTTGAGGATATTTTGTATTGTTGAGGTGTTGAAACTACCTTTCATAATGGCCCACATTTACCTCTTCAAGTTTTTGTCTCTTTCACTCTTCCCCAACGTGAAGCCATTTGGGTTTCCTTCTTAGTCCTCTTGCCATCTCTATATAACGGCTTTTTAAAAAGATGGTTTTTTTGTTTATTATGGTGGTGGGGCTTCCTCCTAAATGAATAAGTTTAAAAACTATGGATGCAAAGCAGAGGAAAATGGAATTTTTGACAATGGCATGAGGATTATTTTTGTTATTATTATTGTTCTTTAAAGGAATGCATGAGGGAATAATAACATGCCCCGCTCCATATATTCGAGAAGTTAAAAACCTAGGAATAAATGGTCTCCTCGGATAGTAAACATTGCATGATTTGCATCCATAATTTTGTAATGGAAATTCAGATTTCTAGATGTTGTAATTTTCAGCACCATATTATAATTTTATGTAAAATGGATAGAAGCTTTTAAATGCAAAATGGAGGGGTTGTGGATGTGTTGTTGTCTGAATTTATCTCACCCTTAAATCCGATGTATACCTTTGAAAATTTCACTCAAACTAGTTTCCCTGTGTTTTAAAATTTATGTTCAAGGATAGGATCATGTTAGAAATAGAAGTGAGTCAAGTTTTTAGGTGTGAATCCTCTTTTTATTAGAGGAATGTAATATTTATGTTTCCCCTATAAATCCTACGAAAAATGGCTCCTTCTATCCTCCTGATATTCTTTTGTGCTTCCTGGGACTTAAATTTACTTAAGGAGATGAAATGAACTTGGAAGGTGTCCACGTGTCCCTTTGTTGCATCGTTTGAAAGTAATAAATAATTAAAGACTCTTAAGGAGAAAGGATCCACCATGTGGCTAGCAACGTGGCAAGGTAGCCTAGGTAGGTTGAAAATTCAAAGAAGAGAGGAAAGGGTTCACAAGCTTCCACATGTTTCCCAAGTGAAAATTCAAAAAGGATAGAATGAAAGAAATACCAAAAGATGTGTGGGGTATCCACATGTAATTCAAGCAGCTACCACTAGTAAGTGAGCTAGATGAATAGGAAGAGGACTTGGTGTTCAAAAAAATTTAATGTGGTTTTCGGTCCCGAGGCATACAGATTAAAGGAGTGGCTAAAATTAGATTCAAGGATCTTTAAATGGAGATAGATAGGTGGTAGGTGTACATAAATCATGGGCACCATTGATCAAACCATAATAATTGGAGAGTTGCAATAAAATCCTTGGGAACGCAAACAAAAGATGGGCCAATGTGGGGTGATCTGAACATGCAAACATCAAAGTTTTAAAACATCATGCAGACTCATATAATGAAGATAAAGAAATAGTTTTAGATATAAATAAAAAAATGGGGTTCTATAGGGGCCCCAACCCATGATGAAGAAGGTTGTATACATGTTTGGAAGTAAGGACACAAGAAGAGAAATAACGCTCAATTGTCCTTTACTCTTACATTGAAATTTCCTCCGAGTGGAGGAAGCTTGTTCAAAATATTTTTCTTCCTCAACATGAATTCATCTGATCCCTATTCCATCTGAACAAACACAATGTACCCTGCTATATCTTGGGACATCCCCATATCAATCAATGACTCTAGGTTCATTCAGGGACTATTTAGGATTTTCTCCAATTTGATTTTCTTCTAATAAGAAGACACCTAGTTCAAGAGATCCCAACCACTGTGAAGAACTTTGTCTTCCCTTTCCCCTTGTGAGGATTAGAATTATCGGGTTTAGACTAAGAGGAAATGTCTGGATTGGCTGAAAGAGTAAGAACTACACCCCGGGACTGGGAAAAATAAGAGATATTGAGCTGGAATCACCCTTCCATCTCCTTGTAAAGGGTGGGCACTCTATTGGACAATTAATTGGTCGGGCCCTAAAAATTCTTGCCACATTGGAGGAGAAAAATGCATTTAACAAGTGCAAGATCAAAAAGTGAACCTCCCCTGTTATCCCTAGTGAATAAATGGTCACTTTAGAGTAACAAGAAGATAGAGACATTTATTCTTCTCCATCTGAAATGATTATTTTGGGGTTGGTAAATTGGTTCCCCCTCTTATTTTTGTAATTGCACCAGTCCTTCCTAACATTTCTCTAGACAAATGATTCTTTTCTCTAGTTTATCCAATTTGTGAGCAATGGCAAGCACCGTATCAATGGAATAATTTTGACACAACACATAATACTCCTTTGGAATCTACTTCATCACAAATCTTTCATTGCATAAAAAGGGACACTAGTAATCATTCTTCCCTGAGATGGAAGGCCTCCTTTTAATCCAGTACTTCTTCAAGTCTTCAAGAAATTTTCGATGCTCCCACTGAAAAAGATGGAAGTCCATGGATTGGAGTGCTGAGAAGACAAGATTGATCTTGATCAATCTCACAAGGATTGTAATAGAACTTCATGATAGGTCGGGGGCTTTCGGTATCCATTGGGACTGTGATATCAAACAAAACTCTTAAAAAGATTCATCCGGACCATGATGGTCGAAGATGTGGTTTAAATATTATGAAGAAAGGTTTTTCAAACTATTTTTCACAACTACATTTATCATTATGCTAATAAAAGTTATATAATTTTTTTCCTTTGAAGATAGGAAAAGAAATGCATATTGATGAGAAAATACAATTATGTTTATAATGAGGATAACACAAACAAATTGATTCGAGTGAGATTGTTGACATCGATGAAAGAAGATTTTTCTTAGCTCACTCAAGTAGAATAAAATTAAAAGAAATTGGCACTATGCGAAAAGAAGGAATTTGATTGATGTGATATAATCCATGTGAGGGAACTCTGTTGTCAGAAGAGGCACGAATGTAGGTATATATTTCTCAAGGTGGATACTAGAAGGTGAAAAGGATTTATTGTCACATCAAGCCATATGAAACTACCTAGGAATTATTAAAAAGGGATTTCTAGCATTCCAAGAGGAAAGAAATTATAAAGACAATTGTCAAACGGTAAAGCAACATTGTCCCCCAATCATATCTGATGAAAGTAAGAAATGTGAATGGCTCACAACTTTTCCACCTGGAAAAATAGAGAAATATATTATCTTTAAATAATCATTTTTTTGGTAGGGGGAAATAGAGGATGAGTGAGTGAGGAAAATTGTATAAATTCAATCAAAATACTCTTACATGGGGTGGTTAAAATTTTATGAAATTTTAGAAGAGAAAGGGAAAAAGTGACAAAAACCATTTTTCCAAGAACTTGTTTGAGAAGCCTGTTAGCTTTTTGATCCATCAAATCAAATCATTTAAATATGGTTGTTAGTGTAAAACCATTGACAAACATTGAGACTATAAATGAACTTTCCTTCATTGATAAATTTGATAACCCCTGACTTAATTGTGTTAATCATGAGAACTATTGTGTTTGTTTTATGTTGGGGCATTTCAAGTACCTATTCATGTTCCTGTTGCAATATTATGTTAAGAATTCCTCTGAATCACACAAGATCTTATCCTTTTGGTAGCATTGTGGTAATTACAATTGTTCTGTGAGAAGAGATTTCATCTCATTTTGCAATAAATAGTTTTAAATTCATTTTGCTTCCATTTTGTTGATACATATTGTTTGTTAGCCTATGAGTGTATCTTAGGCGTGATAGATCAGGATTCTTGATGTTTAATTGAGTCTTTATCATGAGATTTTATGTTTAAATTCTCAAAGAATGTGTGAAACCGTGTATCTTTGGGCTTCCATGGATGCACATCTTTTGGTTGAAGGTTCATTATTGATTATTTGAAGTGTTTTCATCATCTCATAAGGAAAATCTTCCATAATTTTGTTAATAGTTCCCAGAGATTTGGTATAATCAAGTATATCATGCTTAACTCTCTATTAGTGCAAAATCACAAAGCACCCTTGAATGTCTTGAGTCCGAAATGGGGCATCCGGTGTGATTAGACAACATTAGACCATCTCTCAAGATGTGGGACTTGCGAACTTGAGATGACCCTCCAGAGAAGGTTGGTTCCTTCTTCCTAAACTACCTGCCAAAAGCTACTCCAGTGCAGGAAAAACCTATCTATCCTAATCTAACAATTCCAAGGAGACAGGGAGAGAGAAATGCATAAAAACATAGCCTACACTAAGTAGTGATACATCAGAAAAGGAATTGGTGAGATACTTTATTGAGGAGGTGTTATCTCAATTTTTCTCCCGACATAATTTATCAAACACAACCCTACGCAGAATGAAATCTAAGGGTTAGCTTTGTCTTACGAGATCACACTCAAATCTAATAGTCAAAGGGGAAAGAGGGCTCTATAATGAAGGAGTAGGGTCGGTGAAGGGTCAAACAATGTCAAAGGAGGCCAAAGGCTCTCAAGAGGGAAATAGGGAAAGGCTCAAAGCTTTCAGACTTCACATATGATTTAGAGAGGGCCCAAATTTTTTAAGTATGGAAGAGATGGAGGAAGCTTCCACGTGCCTCATCGGAGCATCTCAAAGAGTTAGGTCCAAAAGGAAGTCCCCAAACACGCACCAAGCCTCCACATGTCTAGAGCTCCCAAAAGTTGCATCGGCCATTGAAAATTCTATGAACCAGCGGAAGATGCTACGTGTCTCTTCTATGTAATTTCAAAGGTAAATCCAAAAGTGGGTCTCGAAGCGAACGTGGGGCTTCCACTAGTCCCAAGTCCAAAAATGGATAGAGCTGATTGTTTAATCGAATAAGTATAAAGAACCGGTGGAAGTATCCACGTGTCTCATCAACTCAAGTTCAAATGCATGACCTAAAGCAAAGACTCAAATGAGCATGAGGCTTCCATGTTTCTAGGTTTCAAGAAAGGCATCATCCGAAATCAGCTAAGTATCACACACTCACGAAGGTGCCCCGCATCATCTCATCACATCTTCAAAGGTAAATCTAAAAATGGGTCTCCCAGATAAGCGCTATCCTTCCATTTGTCCCAAGTCAAAAAATGGATAGAATTAGCAGTTGAAAATTCAAGATGGGGCGAGAATCAATGGAGGTTGCCACTATCGAGTTGGTGCAACTCCAAAGATCAACTCCAAAGGTAGTTCCCTAAACTGGCGTAGGCCCTCCATGTGTCCAAGAGTAAAAAGGGGGACAAAGTTGGTCATTTAATTGACTAAGTATAGAAAGGTCAGCGGAACCCTCCACGTGCCTCGTCTACGTAACTTCAAAGATAAAATCTATGGGCAAATCCCAAATATGCACTAAGCCTCCACGTGTCCTAGGTCATATGTATGGCCCCGCAAAATAAAAGGGACTTAGCAAAAACACAAAGAAACAGAGAAAAGGCTGTGGAAGGAGCCACGTGTCTCTTTGGCATAACTTCAAAAGTAAAATCCAAAACTAGTCCCCATATGCACACCAACTCTACACATGGCCATGTCTCAAGTCAAAGTACTAAGATGGGTCGTCGAAGGCCATTTAATTTGTTTTCTTTTATTTAAAAAAGGTGTAAAGTATAAAATTAAGCTGCACCTCCACCGACACCTAGAGAAGCCATGCGTCGAGGCCTAAATTATGTGTGGGAAGGAGGGCCTTACAGGATTCTATGCCAAAAGCGAGTTAGCGGACCTAGGAAGAATTTTCACCCAACTAGAAAATGTGGGCGGTGGGCCGAGGATGACAAATGAAAATTAAGAAGGTTGCAGGAAGGCGGGGCTGCGAGAGACTTTTGCACTTTTGTGACTTTTGTGCAAATGGCATAATTCAATTTTGGGCCCGTAGAGGCTTTTGGGAAAAACTAAATTTCAAGCTTACACTCTGTAAGGATTTTTTACACTTTTGTAATCTTGTTCAAAAGTTGCAAAGTGAAATTTGGGACCGTTGATGATTTTGCAAAACCTGGTTTTTCACCATTTTTGTCTGAGATCTTATTCAAGCATTCAAATGGGCGTATCTTTCGATCCATTACTCAAAATTCAATGAATTTGGTACCATTGGAAAGGTCTCAACCTTTTCTATGCTATGGAAAACTGAAAATTTAATTTTGATGAGGTTAGGTGGGGTAAAATTGGAAAATGTCTCCATGCTATTAATATATGATCTGATTGCTTCAACAACCAGAGCATATTTGATTTGATCCACCATCTTTCCTTCTTTGACACACCAAATAGACATAGAGAGGCGAACTTGACATTAAGGATGGATTTACATGGTCATTTATGGCTAGTAATTTGATCTCCAAATCCGGTTTCCTGCCTCTTTTCTTCTCCTCTCTTCACTGGATCTATAAAGGTAAGAGCTTGGCTCATTGTAAAGGGTTGGACATTTTGGTTTTGTGCCCTCCCTTCTTCTCTTGTCTACAGATGAATTCATGTAGTCCAAACCTTATATTAAGACTGTAATGCAATGTTTTCACCTTTTGGCCATTGTAATGCTCTGTATCAATTTATGAAGGAATAAGCCATGTGTTTGGATTACTTAAACCCTCTCTTGTGTTCATTTCCTTTATATGATCTTTCATTGCAATATTGGTTACCTGTGTATGGTAGTTGTATTAAATTTTAATGTTCTATGTTTGATAGAAAATCTAGTGTTCAACATTCCTTTGGTGCATCACCTTTGTTAGTTTAGGTTTAATTTCTTACATCTTCTTAACCCTGTCTCCTTGGCAAGTTAGAATAGATTTTAGAATAGATCCTCTGCAAATTTTATGTGTGCACCTAAATAGAGGAATAGGAACCGACCTTCATCCGGAGAGCTCTTTCAATTTCAAAGTCCCACAATATGAGAGATACTCCATCTTATGCAATCACATTAAGAGTCTCAACCCATTAAGTTACAGCATTCACGGGTGCTTTAATTTTGCACTAATAGTTTTGGCACGCCCGATGGGACCAAGAGGTCTCCATTTTTATTGCAGAAAGATTGATGTGCACTTGTTGCAATTTTTCAAATTTTAAGAAGCTCTGAAGTTGCACATCTGGTGACTCTAAAAGAGGCATAGTCCACTAGTTTTAAAGAGCTGGGCTTAGAAGATTCATGAGAAGAATTTAGACTAGATCGAGAACTAGAGAAGAAGGATTGTTTGTCTATTTGCACTTGTCCCCAGACAGAGGGAGAAGGGGAAGAAGAGCTCAAAGGTATCCATCTCCACTAAATATAACCTTGTCAACACCTCCCCCTAGTAGGCCCTTCATTTAATCAACAAGGGTTCTTAGGCCAATCATAATGGCACATCCACAACAAAATTCCTATGTCAACTTCACTAGCATCAGCCCACTCTCTCTCAATGCACAAAATCTAGTTCCAGTTGCAGCATTGAAGATCATTCCATATTTCATTGGAGAGAACCAGACTACTCCTAGTGACCACATTCAAGACATTGCAAATGTCTGTGTAATTCATGAAATCATTGAGATGGACATTGCAGTCAAATTGTTAGCCTCTTCACTCAAGGGTAAATCTTCGCAATGGTTCAAGAGTCTAATAACCAGCTCTATTCGAAGTGGGACCATATGTTCATGGATCTTCACAATCAATTTAGAGAGAAGGGAGATAATATATCCTTGTTGGAACAACTGACAACAATCAAGAGGGCTCCTAATGAGCAGTTGACCAACTTCAACTTCAGATTCCAAAGGACATGGGATAGGATTTTGGTGGCCGTAAGACCAACTAGATGAAGGTTCTTTTCTATACTTCCTTAGAGCTTTAAATTCTGATATTGCCTTAATGATTCAATATTTTGGTGCTCAATTTGATCTTTCCCCATTTTCTCTGATATTCTTCACTTTGTGGGCTCTTTCATCTTTTATCTCCCCATATTGATGCATGAAAATTTTATCCTCCATTTGCCATGATCATTACCTTCCTTTGGTTGAGGATCACTTTAAATTTAGATTTTGTTTTCCATTCCTCTGTCCATGTGAAAGATTTGTAAATTGGGCGTAGAATCAAGTTTTTCCCTTCCTTCCATTTTCCACAGATCACGTTTTGTTTTCCCCTGTCAATTTTTGTTCCAATATCTATGGAAACATGATTGGATGTGGCTCGAGAGGATCATATTTGGGATTTATATAATTTCTAAATTCTCTATCTTCAAAGAATGATTCATTTATGGCGCAAATGGTGATTTCCCTGTATTTTACGGTTTGTGAGTGTGCTTTCCTGTCAAATTTATATCTCAGCATATGTGGAAATGTGGCCCTTTCTAGTTTGATGCATCTCGAGGGGCACTTTGAAACTCTAAGGCCCGATACAACTCAAACCTTTTCCACGTTGAAGGTGACACTCATTTGAAAATTTTCCTATTGGTTTGACCTTGGAGTTGCGCCGAGGAGACATGTGGAGGTTTCCACCGCCTTTCCCATACTTCGAATTTTTTTCATGTGGCTAGTGCAGTTTGTGGTAGACCATGGACACGTGGAGGCATGGTGCTCATTTTAGGATCCGCCTCAGGGGTCCCACTTTAATAGTTACGCTAGGGAGACACATGGAGGCTTCTAAGCTCCACTCTATACTTAAACTTTTCAAAGAAATTTTCTAAGGCCGAGACACATGGAAGGAATATGCCTGTTTGGGGATTGGCCCCTAATTTTTTTTTTTAAGAAACATCAGGAGGACACTTGGAGGCTTCTGCTCACTCTGCCCTTGCTTGGACTTTTCAACAGCCAAGGAAAACTATCTCAGACCCTAGACAGATGGCATATTTAGCTGATCCTTCAAGTTTTTAGAAACTCTGGGAGGACCGAGACATGGGGTGAGCTTGTGCTTGCTTGGGAACCATCTCAAAGTGCGCCATTGAGACATGTGGAGGCTTCCGCTGGCTCATTTTTTACTAAGCATTTTTCAAAGGCCAAAAGTTGTTTTTCTTGGGCATAGGGTACGTGGAAGGCCCGTGCTTGTTTGGAAATTTGCCCTTGTACATATCCTTTGTATTCACACCAAGGAAACACATGGACGACTATAATATAAAGTAGAGAAGGGGTATAATCAATGGTTAGTATGTATTGCATCTATTTTTCAACCATTTTTGCTCCAAGAATCCTGCAGATGTGAATGCACGCTATTTTTCATCATTTTTTGATAAAATTCCTTTTCTTTTTTATCTATAAACTGCCATGGAATGGATTCAAAAATTAATTTGTGAATCCAAGAATTTTTAAGGTTGATATTTAGAAATTGGAATTGGTTAGGCACTTGCAAAAACGTGAATTACCGTGAGAAGATGGATGCAAGGAAGATTTCTAGAGGAAAGAGAGGGAAAAGGATGAAATGATGGAGGTTTTAAGTGTAAAAGATGAAAAAGGTGTTGCCTCAAGAGTGAAAGGGATTACCTGTCAGATCCAGTTGCACAGAGCCTCTAGAGAATGATTAAAATGTGGATTTCTCACATGACAGAATCATAATGATTAAAAGGACTACAAAAAATTTGTGGCATGACATCCTAGTCATTATTTGAGGGTTTGAGAAATGTGATCATTTAAGTAATTGGTCCACACTGGAAGTTATCGGATGTGAGTTTGTTAAACGTCACTTTTTGAGCAAAATAGGTAACAAGCAAAGGTCCCTCGAATATTATTCTTTTTGGGGGAATTTGGGATGAGTGAGCAAGTTAAATGTATAAATGTAATGAGAATACTCTTGAAAAAGGTCAGGGGTTGAATTCTTAAGAGAAAAATTTAGGAGAGCCTGTATTCCTAAGGGACCAATCCAAGAAACCTGTTAATTCCCTATGTATTAGATATCAATCAGGCAAAGTTGGTTGCAAGTGTACAACCGTTGATAAGCTCTTAGACTATTTAAAGAAACTTTCCCCGCTAATGAATCTAATCAATTTTAAGTTAATTTTTGTCAATCTTGGAGCAATTTGTGTTTGCTTTGTTTCAGAATTTCTCCAACTAGTTTTTCTTATTCCTATTGTAGTCTAGTGTTAAAATCCTTCTGAATCACACAGGATCTTGTCTCTGTGACAGTTTGATGGAATTTGCAATTTCATTTAAAGAAGATCCTTCATCCTGTGATGAGATAGACAAATTTAAAATTACTTCACTTTGTCATTTCTTGATAAATACTGTTTGTAAGCCTTCGAGTGAATATTAGGCGTGAGGAACCAGGGGTCTTTGATGTTTAATTAAGTCTTTTAACTCGAGACTTCATGCTAGATTCTTAAAGATAGTGTGAAAACGTGTAAATTTGGGCCTCCATTTATGCACACCTTCGGTTGAAGGAATATTTTAGCTATTCCAAAGCTTTCTTTCATTTAGCTTTCCGATTTTTTTGAAGTCTCTCAAAGATCTCGGTATAATAAATTTTATCTGCTTAATCTCCCACCAAAATTATTCAAAACCATTAATCCATCATGAACTACCCTTTTTTCCCTGTATATCCACAAAGGAATAAAATCTATTTACTAAAATATGCGAGAACAATCAGGATTTCATAATGTCTTTAGTAATCCTATCCTTTTTTGAAAGTATCTCCATATGTTAGAAGCGAAAACTTTTGAGAGTTAAATTATGGAGTATTGATTATACTTTCCCAAGGTTTTCCTCATAAAATTTGTGAAAAAGAAGGATATATCCATCTCCTTCATCAAACAGAGGTTACACTAAGGGTTCTCTTACCCTGGTTGAAGAGGCACAACCTAAAGTAGTGAGGATACGACAAATCCTCTTGAAGGTGTTATCCATCTCTCCAAAATCTGAGTGAAAAAGGGCATGTTAGATCTCATCCCGGGCTACAAAATGACATACATTATGATCTATATGTCTCTAAGCTCCATGTCAAATTTGTGATGTTGCTCAACTTGAAAATGAGAACAAATTTGGATACTAACACAATCCATGGGAGGTGCAACCTTACCTGCATCCTATAATATTTCCATTAGAGCTGAAAATTGTTTAATTCAGGATAGTAAACTTGCACCTAGGCCACCTATGCCTCTATATTAAGAAATTAGAGCTCTAAGAACTATTCAAACACCCACATTAGCTACCACACCTACTCCAAGGAATCGAGTTCACCTGAATATTTTACCTCATCTTCTAGCTCCTCAAATGAGCTCCAAGAAGTCTTGAAACAACTACAAAACCTAGGAAACAAGATGATGACTATTGAGAGACAACACACTCAGAGTTCTAGGCCATATTACCCTCAAACTCAGTATCAAGCTAGGACCCCATAACATTAGAATAGACAACCAGATCAAGCTATAAATCAAAACCAAAACCAAGGACAACCTCAAGTTGTTAGGCAATTCTGACCATATAATCAAAATGCAGATTCAACATCAAAATATTTAGTTCTAACAAAAAACAACATGGAAAATGATTACGACGGGTGTTACCGGTTCAATCTACCTCATTTTAAATCAACGTGTTCCAATGGTGCACTAAATCAGGCCTTGATGGTATAGACCTTTGGTGTGTCCTAAGAACCTAATCAAGAGGAAAATCAGTAGCAAGAAGCTGAGAAAGAGACACCTCTAATTGAAACCATGCTAGTTAATTGGCAAATAAAAGACTTTAGTGGAGTTAACCAATCCCCTTCTCAAAGTGTAGCTACCAATACATGTTCCAAGAAAAGGAATATTAGAGAGGGATAGTCATCAAATTCAGGTAATCCACATTCCTCTATTACTCCACAAGGTATTGGCAATGAAAGTGTAACTCTCAATGTGCAGAGTCAGCCCAAGCCACCTTCCAGACCCACTCAGGAACCAATTGTAACAACCCATGTACAAGAAAATAATATGCAAGGAAAAGGGCAGCAAAAATATATATCATTCCCATTTAACATCATTGAAAAGATGAAGAAAACAAATGTAAACATCTCAATGTGGGATTCGTTGACTATCCTAGGACAGAGAGACCTGTTGCAGGCTGTTATGGCCAATTGGTCAACTTCAAATCATCCCCCAAATCAACAAGAGAAAGTTCTTACCAATGTAGCTCATCCTAAAGGAAATCATTGAGGAAAACAAGGTAAGAATCTGAAACCCCCTCCATTCTATGTTTCATTGATCATTGGGGACAAATTAGTACGTAATTACATGATTGATTCAGAGCAAGTAGCTCATTCATGCCGAAGTAAATAGCCAATCAGTTGGGTCTTCAATACGAATTCATCTCCAAGGTTGTGGTATAATTAGATGGTACAAGTAGTAATAACAGTTGGGGTAATCAAATATCTAAGCCTCACATTACATGCATGTCCTAATGCAAAATTGTCTTGTAAAATGTATCATCATAGAATTTCCACCACACTTTGCATTATGTTTGTCAAGGACTTCACTTCTAAAATTGGAGGTTATTTATCTATTGATTGCTCACACATGTTATTTATAACAAGATATGGAGCAAAGGCTATAATTAGATATGAGCCCATTACGGATTTCCATATTGAGCCTCATGTACCCAGCCCAATCAATGTGAATTCTCCAAAATTTGATCAGAAGAAATCCCAAGCATTTATGAGGTAGATACCAAGGTTGGGTTTATTCCATACTTGACTCTCGACGAATGGGAGAATAAGAGGCATGCTTTTGACCCTTACAAGGAAATGGAGGAATCTAAGCTGGGAGTTTATTGCTGCGCATGAAGAGAATCATCCTCTTCCTAACATCACTAAGCCAGACCACAAGGATGATAATGAGGTATGATAGTTATTATTTGATGGCTTAAGAAGTAGAAAAGGAGCCAAAGGAGGAGCTATGCTTGTTTCACCTCAAGGTATGAAATATTACTCAGCCTTCCATTTCTAATTTTCTTGCTCGAACAACATAGTAGAGTATGAATCCTTGATCCATGGACTGCATTAGGCAAGAAAGAGAGGCATTAAGAATATGCAAATATTTGGTGATAGTGAGTTGATTGTGAACCAAGTCAGAGGAAAACATGCTGCAAGGAATGACCTACTCAGGAGCTATAAAAACCAGGTATGGGACCTCATTGAGGACTTTGAAGCTTTCAACATTGTGTCCATACCTGGAAAAAGAATGATGCAGCAGATCGACCGATTTGCGAAAATTAGGGAAGCATTTGATGTTATAGAAAGTATAAAAAGTGATAAGTCTCAGCCCCATATCACAAGTTGTCCTAGATAATAACACAAGTTTGCAGGTCTTTGAGAATGATCAACAAATTATCAATTTTCTACAAGAAGAAGTTGATTTCTCCTCCAAAAACAAAGACAAATTGGAACAACAGTATGGTGACCAAGTGGTGCAGCTAAGAACTAACAAATTACCAAAAGGTCTTGTAACCTTGGAGTCAATATTCAACCCAAATGATCAATTCTGGAAGGAGAAATAAAATATTCAGGTAAAGGGTGAAGATTCAAAGCCCATTTCCATAGATGAAGGAAAAACATTGCGAATTGGCAAGGTAAGTACCCAACAAGAAAAAAACTAATTTCGTTCAACTTTTTCAAGAATTCCTAGATGTCTTTGCTTGGACTTACAAGGATTTAAGAGGTTTCAACCCAAGGTTAGCACAACACACTATCGAGTTGGATCCAGGATCTAAGCCTTTTAGATAAAAGCAAAGGCCGAGTAAACCCTCACATTGAACCTCTCATGAGAAAAGATTTGAACAAGATAATTGAGGTCAACATCATCTTCCCTATCAAGCATTCAAGTTGGGTTACAAACTTGGTGCTTGTGAGGAAAAGAAATGGAGAAATCAGATTATGTGTAGACTTCCGTGATCTAAACAGAGCATCACTCAAAGATCACTACCCACTTCCATTGATGGATCAAATATTACAGGTTGTAGTTGGCTCTTGAGAGGTTTTCATTGCTAGATGGATACTTAGGATATAATCAGATAATGGTGAAAGAGGAAGATCAGTACAAGATGGCCTTCACCATGAAATGGGGCACATATGGTTACAAGAAGATGCCATTTACGTTGTCCAATTCTAGAGAAACATCTCAGCGAGCTATGGATATGGCGTTAAAAGGCTTGATCAATAATATAGTTCTAATGTATTTAGATGATATCACCGTCTTCTCAAAAAATGTTGCGAGATAATATCTTCCACCTCAGGTAGGTATTTCAGAGGTGTAGAAGGTTCAGAGTGTCATTGAATCCAAAGAAGTGTGTATTCTTGGCACATGAGGGAAAATTTTTGGGCCACATTGTCTCAAGAGAAGGGTTAACAATTGATCCTGAAAGAGTTGAAGCCATTCGAACACTTCCATTACCACAACACAAGAAGTCTCTCCAAATCTTCTTTGGAAGAGTATAAATTTTTCATGATTTGTGCCTAATTTTGCCACTCTTGTGAAGCCTTTAACAATGATGTTGAAGAAGAGTCTTGCATTTAAATGGAAAATAGAAGGAAAAGAGAGTTTTGAGGCCATCAAGCTTGCAATATCATAGGCCCCAACTCTTATTAACCCAAACATTTCAAATTACTTCATTCTGTATGATTTTGGAGGGTGGACACACAATATGAAATATCTTTGTTTGGCCTAACAAGGAAGGTTCGAGAATAGCACATATACTTCTTGATCAGATCTTGGAAGATTATGAAGTAAAGTATTCTCTCATTGAAAAGCATTTCCTTATTGTCATTAGGAGTTTGAATAAGCTTAGACAATTGGTGTCAAACAAAAAGATTCAACTGCTAGTGTTTCATGCTAATGTCAAGGAATTTCTCCTAAACAAAGACTTGAATGAAAAGAGATAAGGTTAGATCACTCGTGTAATGGAGTATGATATTGAAATCAAAGTGACCAAGTTAGTTCATGGCAAGGTTCTGTGTTAGAAGCTCACTTCCAAGAAACTCGAGTCGAGTAGATGAAGAAGAGGTTGTCATATTACTACAGAATGATCAAGATCAGCTAGCTAGTGATGCACCTATTCCATGTTGGACTCAAGCCTTGGTGCACTATCTCCAAATAGGTTTGTACCTTCCATAATGGAACAAAGAAAATAGTAGATACTTTAGATTACAAGCCATCCCATATGTGCTTATTAGTGGTGTCTTGTTCAAGAAGGACATCAATAGTGTTCTATTGAGGTGCATTGGGACAAGAAAAATTGAGAGGGTGTTGCATGAGTTCCATGATGGAGAAGCAGGAGGCCACTTTGATCCTCAAGTAACAACTCTCAAAATCATGAAATCTAATTATTATTAGCCTACACTATTTAGTGATTGATAATCACGGATCAAGAAATGCAAGAAGTGCGCATTCTTCACAGGGAAGGAAAATTTAGCAGCCCTACCCCTTCATCCAATTTTAGTGGATCAACCATTCATGTAATGGGGACTAGACTTCATTAGAGTAATCAACCCAAATTCAATCCAGGGCCACAAGTGGATACTCATAGTGACTGACTATTTCACCAAGTGGACTGAAGCGGTGGCACTAAAGGAGGCAAATGAATCCAACATCTTGGATTTCTATGAAGGGATAGTCACTAGGTTTGGATTCCTTGCCACTATCATATCAGATAATGCATTGGCATTCCTTAGTACAAGGATCACTAAATGGTTTGTCAAGAATGGTTTTTACCTCAATACTTCATCAAACTATTACCCTTAAGGTAATGGCCAAGTAGAGTCCATAAACAAGAACCTACTAAGAATTATCATAAGGACTCTTGATGAAAATCAAGAGAACTTGACACACAAAGCTCAAATCATCTCTATGGGATGATAGGATCACATCCAAAAGGTCTACAAGAAGCTCCCCATACAAGCTTGTATATGGAAAAGAGTCAGTATTTCCCATATCATTGGAGCTACCCTCTTTGGAGCTCATGAAACAGTTTAGAATTGGATGAGTTTGAACTTATGGACATTAGGTATACAAAGCTAATAGGAGTAGAAGAAACAAGAGAACATGCAATGCAAATCATGGAGAAAGATCAATCATTGATCAAAAAGAGATTTGATAAGAAATCAAGAACAATTACCTTTCATTAGGGGGACTTATTCTAAAGTGGGATGTAGATCGAGGAAAACCAGGAAGGCATTCCAAGTTTGATGCCATTTGGAGTGGCCCCTACATGGTCAAAAAATGTAAAATTAACAATGCCTTTTGACTGGCTAAGTTGGATGGCAAAGAATTGTATATTCTAGTTAATGGGATCTACCTCAAACACTATTACTAAAATGAGAATTTCTCACCCCTATAAATATTAGCTTAGGTTTTCAATTTTTCCAAGTGTGTATGCACATTGTCTTATTATAGTTTAGGTTTCCATTTCTTCAAGTGCTGGTGCACATGTTCTATTGCTTCTGGTGTATGCTTGTATAAAGTTAATATCACTCATGGAAAAGACTTGTGGTCACAAGAAACTAAATCTGTCGAGTATTCCTATTGGATTAGGTCTGGTTGTTTTCATTGCACTGCAACAGATCAGTTTTAGAGAAAATAAAATGAGAGAGAATTTTCTAGGTTTCAGACAACTCTCTACTCTCAAAAATATTGAATCCAAGATTTTCTCACAAAATTAAGAGTGCGTGCAAGTGGAAGGAAGTTCTAGACTAGTTCTAAAATTACCAAGTAGACTCCATGTCTAATGGATACTTCCTAGGCTACTGGTCTCTTCATCTAGCAGGCAGATGTCCCCATGAGTGACCAAACTATTATCTCAATTTTTCCCCCTTGGCATAATTGATCAAACATGACCCTACACAGAAGGAAATCTAAGGTTCAGCTATGTCTGTGATCTCACACTCAAATCCAATAGTCAAGGTGGAAAACAGGATCTACAATGAAGGAGTAGGGTTGGCGAAGGATCAAACAATGTCAAAGGAGGCCAGAGGATCTTAGGAGGGAAACGGGAAAGGTTCAAAGATTTCAGAATTCACATATGATTCAGAGTGGGCCCAAATCGGCTAAGTATGGAAGAGACGACGGAAGCTTCCATGTGTCTCATCGGTGCATCACCAAGAGTTATGCCCAAAAGGTAGTCCCCAAACAAGTGCAAATCCTCCACATGTCCAAAGCTTCCAAAAGTTGCACCGCCGTTGAAAAGTCTACAAACTAGCGGAAGATGCCATGTGTCTTTTTTGCATAATTTCAAAGGTAAATCCACAAGTGGGTCTCAGTGACCACGGGGCTTCCACGTGTCGAGTGTCTAAAAATGGGAAAGATCCGGCTATTTAATCGAGTATGTATAAAGAATGGTCGAAGTCTCCACCTGTCTCATCAGTGCAATTTCAAAGGTGTGACCTAAATCCAAGACTCAAATGAGCACAAGGCTTCCACATGTCTAGGGTTTGAGAAAGGCATCAACTGAATCAGCTAGGTATTGTAGACTCATGTAAGGCGTCACGCGTTAACTCAACAAATCTTCAAAGGTAATTCTAAAAATAGGTCTCCCAGAATAGTGTTAGCCTTACACATGTCCCAAGTCTGAAAAGGGACAGAATTGGTAGTTGAAAAGTCAAGATGGGGAAAAATAAATGGAGCTTGCCATATGTTGACTCAGCGTAACTCCAAAGATCAACTCTAAAGGTGGTTCCCAAACTATCGCAGTCCCTCCATGTGTCCAAGATACAAAAGGGAGACAGAGTCAATCATTTAATCGACTAAGTATAGAAAGGTGAGTGGAACCCTCCACAAGCCTCGTCCACGCAACTTCAAAGGTAAAATTGGGGGTAGGTCCCAAATAAGAGTTCAGCCTCCACATGTCCCGGGTCAAACGTATGGCCCCACCAAACAAAAGGAACTTACCGAAAACACAAATAAATAGAGCAAAACCATGAAAGGAGCGATGTGTGTCTCTTCGGTGCAAATTCAAAAGCAAGATCTAAAAGAGATCCCCAAATGCATGCAATCTCTACACGTGGCCATGTCTCAAGTCAAAATGGCAAGGCGAGGTCACCGGAGGTAATTTGATTTATTTGGATTTAATTTCAAAAAGCCTAAAGTATAAAAATAAGCCACACCTCTACCAACACCCGAGAGAAGCCATGTGTCGGGCTTAAATTACATGCGGGAAGGCGGGCCTGGACGAATTCTATGCCAAAATTGGGCCGACATTCCTGGGGAAGAATTTTTGACCAATTGGAAAATGCGGTCCGATGGGCCCGAGGATGACAAATGAAAAATAAGAAGGTTGTGGGTTGGCGGGGATGCAGGAGACTTTTGCACTTTTGTGACTTTTGTGCAAAAGGCACAATTCCAATTTCAGGCCCATGGAGGCTTTTAGGCAAAAGTGAATTTCGGGCTTATGGGTCAAACGGGGAGTTTTTCAAATTTTGTAATTTTGAGAAAAATGTGTAAAGGGAATTTTGGGCACACTTACCCGTTCTACAAAACTAGTCATTTTTGTACAGATCAAATTCAAGCATTCAAATAGGCATATCTTCTGATCCAGTGCTCAAAATTCAGCAAATTTAGTACCATTGGAAAGGTCTCGACCTTGTCTACACCATGGAAACCTAAAACTTTAACTTTTATGAGGTTATTTGGGTGAAAAATGGGAAAATGTCTTCATGTCATTAATATACGATCCAATTTCTTCAACAACCAGATCATATTTGATTTTATCTTTCATTCTTCCTTCTTCGACACGCCAAAAAGACATAGAGAGGAGGACTTGATAGATTGTGGGTAGATTTGCAAGGGCATTGATGGCTAGTAGCTAAGCTCCAAATCAGGTTTCCCACCTCTTTTCTTCTCCTCTCTTTGTTGCATCTATAAAGGTAAGAGCTTGGCTCATTGTAAAGGGTTGGACATTTTGGTTTTGTGCCCTCCCTTCTTCTCTAGTTTGCAGACAAATTTGTGGAATCCAAACCTTCTATTAAGACTGTAATGTAATTTTTGACCCTTTTGCCATTGTAATGCTCTATATAAATTTGTGAAGCAATAATACATGTATGTGGATGATTTCAACCATCTCTTGTGTTCATTTCCTTTATATGGTCTTTCATTGCAATATTGGTTACCTTTTCATGGTAGTTTTATTAAATTTTAATGGTTTGTGTTTGATAGCAAATCTAGTTTTCAACATTCCTTTTGTGCATCACATCTGTTAGTTTAGGTTTAATTTGCATCTTATTAAGCGTGTCTTCTTGGTAAGTTAGAATATATTTTAGAATAGATCCTCTACAAATTTTATGTGTGCACTGAACATAGGAATAGGAACTAACCTTCATCTAGAGAGCTCTCTTGATTTCAGAGTTCCACACTTTAAGAGATTCTCCATGTTATGTAATCACACCGAGAGTCTCAAACCATTAAGTTGAAGACACTCAAGGGTTACGTGATTTTACACTAACAAGAAAATGAAATAGGGGAAAAGGAGATGAGGGAGGTAAGACGAAGTGACACGAGACTCATATCTAAATCTACCATCAAAACTCCATGAAGCATGACATATTATATCTATAAATGTGAAATACATGCACAACAAGTAAACATGAAAAGGAGAGGCCCAGAGAAACAACAAAACATGATAAGGGGTTTAAGAACACCACAAAAACATGATTTTATTTCTCTATGAGGTGCTGAGACCATTACATGGATGCTCGAAGCATAAAATCCACTTACAGGCATAGGAGAAGTCTTATAGCTCGAATGTAGTTGGGAAAATTTTTTTACAGAGTTTCCCCACATCCCAGAATGTCTCCTCCTTCTCAAATGAGAAGTGTTTACAATATATAGATGTCGAGGTGAGAGAGAAAGAAGAAAAACATGATTATACTCTTAAATATCAACAACCAAACATCAATGCCCTACAAATTCACCTACAATCTATCAATTCTTGATCCCCTTGTCTGCATTTGGCATGTTGAAGAAGGAAAGATGGAAAATATAGATCAGATCTCGGGTGGTTGAAGCAATCAGATCCTTCATTAATGACCTAAAATATGTTTTCCTATTTTTACCCACCTAACATTATCAAAATTAAAGTTTCAAGCTTCCATGGCATAAAGGATGTTGTGACCTTTCCAAAAAGTCTTCCCTTTCTCAAATCTGAGCTTCTAGTCAATAGATATGGCCATCTAAATATTTTGAATTGAGACTATGCAAAATGGCGAAAATGTAATCTTTGCGAAGTAGATACGTGGGCCCGAAAATAAAAACTGCACTTTTTGCAAAAATATGCAAAAATTAAAAAACCTCCCACAGCCGTATAATTCACTTTTGACCAAAATCCCCCACAAGCTTCTCATTTTCCATTTGGCGAACAAACCTCCTCGGGCTCGTGGGCCCACACTTGTAAATTACGCTTTTATGAAAGTGGCAAAAGATGCCAAAAAAACTCGCATGGCCCCGCAACTTTACATTTCCCAAAATTCATCTTTGGGCCTGCTGACCCACATTTTCCACTTTGGCAAAATTTCTTCCCTAGGCCCGCCGACCCTCTTTTGGCAAAAAATATTTCCAATGCCCGCCTCGCCGCATATAATTTAGGCCTGACATGTGACTTCTCTAGGAAATGGCGGAGGTGTTGCTTAATTTTATACTTTACGCCTTTTGAAAACAAAATCCAAAAATTAAAACTATCTCCTATGATCCTCCTTCCTGCTTTGACTTAAAACATGGCCATGTGTAGATCTAGCATGCATTTGAGGGCCACTTTTAGACTTTTCTTTTGAATTTGCACCGAACAAACACGTGGCTCCTTCTGCAACTTTACTCTATTTCTTTGTGTTTTGGCCAAGTCCCTTTTGTTTGGCACAGGCCATATGTTTGACCTAAGACACGTGGAGGCTCAAGGCTTGTTTGGGACTATCTTTTAGGATTCTACCTTTGAAGTTGCACCAAATTGACATATGGCACCTTCCACCAGTTTCTTATACTTAGTCAATTCAGGGCCGGTTCAAATATTGGGCTTTGACCACATGGTAGGTTGGCGCTAGTCCAGGGTCCTTCTTTGGGCCGCGTTATTTGAATTCACACTGATGAGACACATGGAGACTTCTTACTGAGCTTATTTATACTTAGTTGAATAAATGGATGGATCTGTCCCCCTTTAGACTTCTAGCCACATGTCAAACTCACACTTGTTTGGGACTCGGTCGTTGGGTCGTGTACTGTTGAATTTTTGTCATTGACCCATGTGGCACCTTCCGCTGGCTCTTCCCTGTTTATACTTTTCAATGGCCAATTCTACCTTTTGACTTCTTATTTTTGGGTCTGGGACATGTGGAAGCTCCACACTTGTTTGGGGGACCACCTTTGGCTATGACCCTTGAAGGTGCACTGCTGAGACATGTGGAGGCTTCGCCGGTCCTTTCATACTTAGTTGATTTGGGCCCACTGCCACTTGAATTTTGTTGGACCCTGAATATGTGGAAAGATGGTGCTAGTTTGAGAACCCACTCTTTGGACCCAACCTTGGTGTTGTGTTGATGAGATATGTGGAGGATTTTGCTGAGCCTTTTATACTTAGTCAAAATAGCCCACTCTATCCCATTTTTTGAATCTAACCATGTGGTAAACCTGCGCTTGTTTGGGGTCTCCATTTTGGATTCTATCCTTGGATTTTCGCCAAAGAGGCACGTGGGACCCTCCGTGGGTATGTGAATTTTCAATGGCCAATGAGACCTCCCTTTAGACTGGGACATGTGGAAGCTTCGCACTCATTTAGGGACTATCCCTTGGGTCTCACTTCTGAAGTTACACCGATTGGATGCTTGGAGGTTCAGCGCACATTTGGGACCTGCCTTTTGATGCACCTTTTGGAATTACATTGAGTTGACACATGAAGCCTTGCACAAGTCTATTGTTTGGCCCCAAATTAACTCATATGCGGTTGATTCAAAACTTTGAGCCCTTTTGACTTCTATCTTCTCTTATGAGCCTCTTGTTTTTAACAATGTTTGCCTCCTTCATGACCCTGCTCCTCCATTTTAGAGTCCTGCACAGTAACTTGATTGTTGGATTTGAAAGGTGATCTCGTTGGGTAGAGTGACCCTTAGGTTTTCTTCTATGCGGGGTTGTGTTTGATCAATTTTCTGGGGAAAAAATTGGGATAACAGTTTGGTGACTCACAAGGACATCTTCCTACTAGATGAAATGATCGGTGGCCTTAGAGCATCAATTGGGCATGGAGTTGTGAATGATAGCCTCTGATACTAATCTTGTCCCTGAATCGCAAGCCCGACTACTTGCACTTGGTGGTCGTGAACCCGCCTGCTGTCCGCACTCTTAATTTTTTTCAAGAAAGTCATGGAGGTGAGGTTCGACAAGACAAAATTGTCTTGACCTAGGGCTTTCACCTATCCCTGAATTGATTGTTCATGAGCAACAAAACACCACAACACACACTATGTACAAAGCGATAATCATGCATGCCTCAAGTGGAACATATAAAGTGTGTAAAACCACTTGTTCTACTTAAAAAAAACCTACTCCTACTCCTATACTAATCCTAACAAAGAGAAGCTAAAAAATCCTACTATAGGAAGGAGAATAACTTCCCTTTATCAAAAATGCAGCCATGTAGTTGATTTGGCACTAAACATGGCTGTTATAATGAGTGAAAAAATGACAAGAGGTCGATCCTCCACCCATATCATCAAGGTATCAACATCAGTCAAAAATACCTCCTCAAGTTGATTAGCATTAGACTCCTGGAGGTGTTGATGGTGACCCTTGGTGCTTTGATACTCATCCTCATGCCCTGAAGTAAGCATGAGCAGTTTTGGGTTCTCCCTTGGCTCCAATGAAGCCAATTATCTAATAGGGCATGGTCTAGTATTATGGATGTGCCCATTTCTCTAAAATTTAACTCCAACAATGAAGTCTTCTTGTGGACCTTCCTGGATGGATGGCATGGGAGAGATGGGGTCCTCGTGCTCTTTTCCCTCCTCCTCCTCAAAAGAACATGGAAGATTAAGATCTTCCAATCTTGGTTCCAAAGGGCCATTGTGAGGTGCGGGCCATTGTCCTTGAAAGATCTCCTTCATGGCGGTAGGATCATGTGCTTGGGGAGGTGGATGATGGAGGAGAAAATTATGTTATCTCCTCATGCTCCTCTCCATCAAAGCAATCTTCCAAGTCGACATGATGACAGTTTTCCTCTTTGTTATCCTACTACATGTACCCAACCTCCTCCATGGTGTCCTCCTAATCCACTACTTGCTCACCGTGGTTACCTTCATCCTCAAATATGATGTCTAAAAGATGAAACTCTTCTTCAACATTATACCTCGAAGGGGATGAAGTGGGAGGAATAACTAAAGGTTCTTTTGTGGTCTAATCCACACTTGGAACCCATATAACTGTATAGTTATCCTTTTGAATGGGAGAACTTGCAGGTTGGGGTGTACGAAGCTATGACGCCCATGGTTTTTCCTCTACAAACAAATAAGTCTCCTCAAGAAGCGTGCGCTTTGGAGCTAATTGATTTTCTCTAGAATAGGTTCCCGTATGATTTCCTCTTCCCAATCAAAGTCGCATGAGTCTCTCTATTCTTCAACTATCTTGCAGTCATCAAACATGATGAAATTGGCTGGGGAAGGGGCCTTGGTAGGTGCTTTTCAATTATGGTACAGCTAGGCGGAGGGGACATGAATCTAGAAGGGAAAAGGGTAGAAGAATTGAGGTAAGATGGAAAACTAGGGGAAGGAGAAGGGAATTCAGAGCTAGGGGTAGCAGATGGGAAGATAGGCTCATGACATTGTTGTAATGATAGTGTTTGAGAAAGATAAAATGAAGGACAAGGAGATGGTGACTGACTTACCCATTGACAAGGCTATCTAACACTTTTATCATATGCATGAATATCCTCAATCCACTGCATAAGGTGAGGAAACATTTCAACCATGAATTCAATCTTCCCCTGAGGGTTGTAATGTCTTGGGATAGGGCTGGCCCATGGAATAGGTGCCCTATAGCCTATTCTAAAAACTTTCATTTGAGGTTTTTCCCTTAATTGTACCATGCATGCCTCCAAACGTTGGATCTTATCCTGTAAATCAGAATCCTCCTTGTAGTTGTTACCATTTTAGGCATCCCCTCGTTCTTGATAATCTCCATGGCCAAACTAGTTTTGACCCTACTCATATGGGTAAGCATAATGGTGCTAGATCTAATCGTAATTATGATCCGGAGGATTTGGGAAATATATTGGAGGTAGAATGCACTCTCTGTAGGTGTGAATTCCATGAGGGGAATGAAGTCATGATTGCACAACTTCATGGGATGGGAGAAAATGAAAGATATGGAAAGAAATATGAATGAAGATGGGTGGAAATGGATGGAAAAGGTTTGCAACTTAGAGAATGGGTCATTGACTAGATGGAGTCACAAGATGTGCTTTGGATGTGCCTCAAAATTTTGAATATTAATAGGAACACACCAACTTGCTAAGTTAAGTCATAAGGTGCTTCGGACTGTCCCACCGTGACGTGCCAAAGCTATTAGTGCAAAATCACAGCACCCTCGAATGTCCTAAGTCTGAAATGGGGCATCTAGTGTGATTGCAAAACATTAGACCATCTCTCAAGCTGTGGGACTTACAAACTTGAGATGGACCTCTAGAGAATTCTAGTTCCTTCTTCCTAAACTATTTACTACAAGCTTCTCCGGTGTAGGAAAACCTATCTATCCTAATACAACCATTCCAAGGAGATGGGGAGAGAGAGAAATGCATAAAAAGCAGCCTACACTAAGTGGTGATACACCACAAAAGGAAGTGGAGAGATACGTTGTTGAGGGAAGATGAAACAAGGGAAAAGGAGATGAGGAGGTTAGACGAAGTGACACACAGACCAGATGTAAATCCACCATCAAAACTCCATAAAACATGACATCTTACACCTTAAAACATGAAATACATGCATAGAAGTAAACATGAAAAGGAGAGGTGTAGAGAAACAACAAAACATTAGAAGGGGTTTAAGAACACCAAAAAAACATGATTTTATTTCTCTATGAGGTGCACGGACCATTACATGGATGATCGAAGTATAAAATCCACTTTTTAGGTGTAGGAGAAGGATTACACTCAAATTGAGTTGGAAATTTTTTTACTGAGTTTCCCACATCTAGAATGTCTCCCCTTCTCAAATGAGAAGTGTTTACAATATATAGATGTCGAGGTGAGAGAGAGAAAGAAGAAAAACTTGATTTTGCTCTTAAAGCTCAACCACCAAACATCAATGCCCTACAAATCTACCTACAATCATCAACTTTAGTTCTTCGTGTCTGTTTGGTGTGTTGAAGAAGAAAAGATGGCAAATCTAGATCAGATCTGGATGCTTGAAGGAATCAGATCCTTCATTAATGACTTGAAAGACGTATTCATATTTTTCATGCACGTAACCTTATGAAAATTAAAGTTTCAAGCTTCCATGGCCTAAAGGATGTGAAGACCTTTCCAAAAAGTCTTCTCTTGCTCAAATACAAGCTTCTAGTTAAAATATATGGCCATCTAAATATTTTTCATCGAGACTTTACAAAATGGTGAAAATGTAATCTTTGTAAAGTGGATCCAGTGGCCCAAAAATACAACCTATGCTTTTTGTGGAAAGACACAAAAATCACAAAACCCGCCATAGCCCTACAAGCCCGTAATTCACATTTTCCCAAAAGCCACGGCAATCTTTTCATTTTCAATTTGGCGAACAAACCTCCTCGGGCTCATGGGCCTGCACTTGCAAACTGCACTTTTATGAAAGTGAAAAAGATGCAAAAAACCTCCCATGGCCCCACAACTTTACATTTCGCAAAATTCATCTTCGGGCCCGCCGGCCCGCATTTTCCACTGGAAAAAATTCCTCCTGTGCCCACCGGCACGCTTTTCACAAAAGTATTTCCAAGACCCACCTCCACATATGTCATTTAGGCTTGACATGTGGCTTCTCTAAGCATCGGTGGAGGTGTGGCTTACTTTTATACTTTATGCCTTTTCAAAACAAAATCCAAAAATTCAAACTTCCTCTGAAGAACCCGCCTTCCCACTTTGACTTGAAACATGGCCACATGTAGAGCTGGTGTGCATTTGGGGACCACTTTTGGATTTTTCTTTTGAATTTGCACCAAAGAGACATGTGGCTCCTTCCACATCTTTTCTATTTGTTTTTGTTTTGGCTAAGTCCCTTTTTTTTTGTGGGGCCATATGTCTAACTCGAGACACGTGGAGGCTTGACGCTTGTTTAGGACTATCCCTCTAGATTCTACCTTTGAAGTTGCATTGAATCAACACATGGCACCTTCCACTAGTTTCCTATAATTACCCGATTAAGGGCTGGTTCAAATTTCGAGCTTTGACCACTTGGCGGAGTTAGCGCTAGTCCAGGGTCCTTCTTTGGGCTGCACCTTTTGAATTCACATAGATGAGACACATGGAGACTTCCACTAGTTCTTTATACTTAGTTGATTAAATTTTCAGCTTTGTCCCCCTTTGGACTCTTGGACACGTTTCAAACTTGCACTTGTTTGGGACTGGCCTTTGGGTTGTGCCTAGTGAATTTGTGCCATTGAGGCACATGGCACCTTCCATTTGCTCTACCCTATTTAGACTTTTCAACAGCTGATTCTACCTTTTGACTTCTTCTTCTCGGGCCCTGGGACACATGGAAGCTTCATGCTTATGCGGGGGACCAAATTTGGCTTCGACCCTTGAAGGTGCGCCGTTGAGACACGTGGAGGCTTTCGCCGGTCATTTCATACTTATTCGATTTGGGCCCACTTCCACTTGAATTTTGTTGGACCCTGACTACATGGAGAGCTGGTGCTAGTTTGAGAACCCACTCTTTAGACCTAGCCTTGGTGTTGCACCGATGACACATGTGGAGGCTTCCGCTAACCCTTTTATACTTATTCGAAATGTCCCGCTCTGTCCCATTTTTGACTCGACCACATGGTGAGCCTAAAATTTCTTGGGGTCTCTTATTTAAAGTATATCCTTAGAGTTTCATCGATGAGACATGTAGCACCCTCCATGGGTTTGTGCCAATGAGACCTCCCTTTAGACTTGGGACATGTAGAAGCTTCATGCTCATTTAGGGACTGTCCCTTGGGTCTCATACGAATTTGTGTCGATTGGACACGTGGAGGCTCAACGCACATTTAGGACCTACCTTTTTATGTACCTTTTGGAATTTCACTAAGATGACACATGGTACCTTCCGCAAGTCTACTAATCAGCCCCAAGTCGACTCATATGCAACTAAGTCTGAAAACTTTGAGCCCTTTTGACTTTTATCTTCTCTTGTGAGGCTCTAGTTTATTTGATGTTATTTACTTCCTTCACTGACCCTACTCCTCCATTATAGAGTCTTGTCAGAATTTGATTAGATTTGAAAGGTGAGCTCGCATGAAAGAGCCGACCCTTAGGTTTTCTTTTGTGTGGGGTCGTGCTTGATCAATTTTGCAGTGAAAAATTTGGATAACACTCCCCAACCAAATACACCCAAAATTGAAAAATCTCATGAGAAGTACCCATGCTTACCTCATTAAATCCAAAAATATTCCAAAGTAAGCTAGTTTCATAATGTATTTAGTAGTCTGGTTTAGAAGACATATGCATTGTATAGAAGTGAAAAATCATGAGAGTAACACTTCGTTGAATTGACCATGTCCTCCTAGAGATGTTTTTCAATTACTTTACAAAAGAGTATCAAATATTGCCGATACATCCATTCCACTCACAAATAGAGAGTACAGAATGGGTCCTCTCACCCTTATTAAAGTAAGAGAGTAAATTAGGAGGGTAGTTCATACTCTCGGCATGGTGTTACCTACCTCCTTTGAGCTCAAGTGACAAAGAGATTATGAGATCCATCCGGCTACAAAATGACACAAATCTAAATACATCATCCTCTCATCATCCTATACTTTCTATTGATTCTTCTTGGCCATAAAGGGAGGACCGATTTTGGGTACCAACACCGCTTTGGCACCGTTTCTAGGAAATATACACAAATACCGATAAATATCGACCTCAAGTAACGTATAAAGTATATACGAATGAAAATTTATTATCTGTCTTCAATTATTTATCCCACTTTGCAAAAATGAGCTAAATTAGAATTCAATTTCTTTATATTTTCTTGGTTTGAGGAGATTCTTTATTAAATATCACTCACCTAAGAGTAAATGTTGATAAAGGATGATGAAATTTGCTAAGATTTGTTGAAATAAGTGTTCAAATTTAGATAGCCATTTGTTTCAAGTGGTTTATACATCTTGTTGGCGCTCAATTTAATCTCATCCTATTTGTTTAAAAACTTCTCGATCCGCTTGGTTTGAGGTATTTTTGTCTCCTATATAGATGCATGAAAAATTTCTCCTTAATTTGTATATCGTTGTTAATCCTTCTCTCGTGGTCTTGGATCATGTTTAGCCATGTATTATTTTAAGTATCTTTTCCGGGAGGAACATTATGAATTCTAGGCGTGAATGGTGAAGTTTCTGCTGCATTTTATTTTTCCACAGTCATGTTTTCCCATTCAAATTTTATCTCAATGTTTACATATACGTGTTCATCTCTAATTGGACAAGGCATGGCAGTTTATTTTCTCGAACTTGTAACTTTTGTCACTTCTGCAAAAAAGTTAGATTGGCCCCGTGGCTCCAATGATTTCTAATTGGCTAGTCAAAATTATGAAGTGGTGGAGAAAATTTCTTATTTTTTCCCGAAAGTGTACACGTGTCATTAGTTGAGTTGTTGTAAAGAAAGTGGGCCTTTTTGTATTTTAAGGCGTTATGGAAAAAATAGTAAAAGGTAAAATAAATGCCTAAGGCCCGCAAGATTACACATGACCACTTTTAAGTCAAAAGTGGGAAGGCGAGCTACGGATCACTTTAAAGTGTTTTTGGATTTGTTTTTGAAAAGGAGTAAAGTTATAAAATGATTTGCAACTCCGGGGGACTAATTAATGTCACATGTTTGAGTCAGCATTGAAAATTCAAAGTGGGGAGGTGGGTCACCAAAGGTTTTTGTAACTTTTAGCTTTGTTATGAAAAAGGAATAAAGTATAAAAGTGAAGCACGGCCCCGTTAATGCCCAACTAAAACAACATGTTGATTCTACATAAAAAGTGGGGAGGTGGGTCACCATAGCACTTTGGAGTTTTTAAGATCTATTTTGAAATGAATTAAAAGTATAAAATTGATCTGTGACTCTGTTGGGGCCTATTAGCATATAATCACAACACCCCTAAATGTTATGAGTCTGAAGTGGGGCATTCGTTGTGATTGCACAACATTGGACCATCTCTTAAGCTGTGGGACTTGTAAAAATTGAGATCGACCTCTAGAGAAGGTTGGTTCCTTCTTCCTAAACTATCTACCACAAGCTACTCAAGTTCAACCAGAGCTAACTTGTCCTAATCTAACCATTCAAAGGAGACAAGGAGAGAGAGAGAGTGAAAGAGAGCCTACACTAAGTGGTGATAAACTAAAAGAGGAAGTGGCTGATCAAAAAATTGAATTGCTTGAAGTGGAGACAGGTGAGCGAGAGGAGGTGGTGGACGAGATGCACCACAAACCAAAGATGATTTTGACAAGGAACACCACTTCAAAACCCATTAAGCACAACTCAAAGAACTTACAATAAACATCAGAGTATGCACATAATACCCTACAATGATGAGATGTAAGAAGAGACGATAAAATGAGCCAAGGATAGAAATATGCATCACAAAATAGATTATATTGCTCCAAAAGTTACATGGTACATCATCAGTGGGAAAGGGGAAAGAAAATGCCATTACAAAGCCATGAGAAGAGGCTTAGACTCTGCATTCTACCCTAAGGAAGAAAGAGAGAGGGGGCAAGAGAGAAACAATGACCAACCCTTTGAATATGCCTCTCCTTTACAATATATAGAAGAAAGAGAGAAGGAGAGAGGGAAAATCTAAATCCTACTTCAACCACCTTAAGATATGCATTGAATTCCACCTACTCCAACCACTCCAGAAAGCATTGAAATCCACCTGTAATAGTGATGGGATTTACTGCAAGACCCATGCCTTGTCGTTGTACCTTACATTGGGTAAGAAAGAGGCCCATTCTTCATCGTGGTGGTAGGTGGGAGACTTGACAGTCCCTAAAAATAGTGGGCCAAAACATTAATGGAGGCAACTAAGTAACTAGTGCCAATATATTTCAAAAAGTCCTCTCCGTCTAAATTTGAGTTTCGGTAGAAAGATATGGTACATTGAAGATCGAAAGATCAAGGTCGTGGGTGTGTAATATTTGAAATAGTCTTTATGTACGAGATCCACGTGGTACCCTCACACATCTTGAAGATTTATCCCCTTCCTCTCACTCTTAAAACTATTCTGGAGTGACTCGAGACACGTGGAGGCTTGACGCTTATTTGGGAATTATTTTTTGGGTCACGCCTTTGAAATTGTGCCAAAGAGACACATGGATATTTTCATAGTTTTTCCCTACTTATTTTTGTTTTGGATAAGTCACCTTTGTTTGGTGGAGGCTTTATGTCTGACCCTAGACATGTGGAGGTTCGAGTGCATTTGGGAACCCGTTCGAATTATATCTTTAAGGTTACTTATGTTGACACTGGATCCTTCGCTGGCCTGCCTTTATTTATAATTTTCAATGATCGCTTCTACCTTTTCAAGCTCTAGACACATGGAGGATCAATGCTTTCTTGAGTCTTCTCTTTGGGTTGTTCCCTAGAATTTTCACCAATTTGACACATGGCACCATCCACTAGCTCTCTATACTTAGCTGATTCGAGCCTCGATCCATTTGACTTCTATTGGACCCAAGACACATGGAGAGTCTGCACACATTTGGGAACCCGCTCTTTAGACCCAGCCTTGGTGTTGCGCCGATGAGACACGTGGAGGCTTCCCCGACACCCTTATACTTAGTCATTTTAAATGGCCGGCTCTATCCCCTTTTTGACTGGGACATGTGGAAGCCTCACACTCATTTGGAAACTCACTCTGGATTTTACCTTTGAAGTTGTGCCGAGTTAACACATGGATCCTTCTACCGATTTACCCCATTTTGAAATTTCAACTATCAACTTTGTGCCTTTTCAGACTCGGGACACGTGGAAGCTTAGCGCTTGTTTGGGGTCTCTATTTTTATTCTATCCTCGAGTTTCGTTGAGTTGACGTGTGGTACCCTCCGCTAGCTCTATAAATTTTCAACAGCTGATAAGACTCTATGGGCTCGTGGGCCCGCACTTGAAAACTACGTCATTTACAAAAAGTATAAAATTTAGTCCCTTGGAGACTCGTTGGCCCAAATTTTCACTTGGGTAAAATTTCCTCCGTAGCCCCATAGACCCATTTTTACACTTGAATCATCCTTGGGCTCGTCGCCCCATATTTTCCATTTGGGCAAAAAGACATCTCTGGGCCCGTCGACCCACATTTTACACTTTTCATAAGAAATCCTTCTCAAGATCATGGGCCCGCAATTATACTTGTGTCCTTTTGCGAAAAGTGCAAAAATGTCAAAATGTCTTCTCACTACCTCGCCGGTCTGCAATTTCCATGGGCAAAAAAATATTCCCTAGGCTCTGCTACCTCACTTTTGGAAAAAAATCCTTCTAAGGCCCGCCAAACCGTAACTTGCGAAATATGAGGAGTTAGAAGGACTTATTTATATCTCGAAAAAGGGAAGAAATTTCCTATTTGATGGAAAAAAATTCTTGGGGCCTTAATTTCTTAAAATATGTAAAAATTCATATTGAAGAACAAAATGGGAAAAATGGTGTTAATTGACCCAAAATAAGTGTGAGCTTATTTTGGTCAACAATTTGGCGACTCATGGGGATCACCTGCCTACTAGGTGAAATGATCAGTGGCCTTGAAGCATCCATTGGGCATGGATTCTTCCTGGTAAACACAAATCTGATCTGATATTTGAAAATTTGATCCCTGAGCCACTTGGAACACCACTGGAACTAGAGATGACCTCACCAGATGCTACCTCTAATGCACTGTGCATGAGCAAAAAAACACCACAACACTATATACAAAACTAGAAATCATACCTTCTCCAAGTTAAACATGCAGAGTGTACACAAGAACTTATTCTGCTGAACATAAACCTAAACCTACTCTTACACTAACCAGAGAGAAAGGGAACTCAAACAAATCCTGTAACTGGTAGGGAGAAGTAGCTTCCCTTCCTCAAAAGGGGCAGCCATGCAAATGATTTGACATTGAATATGGCTACTTAGATGAGTGAAAAACTAACTATAAGCCGGTCCTCCACCTAAATTGTCAAGGTGTCAACTGGAAACAAGACCAATGCCTCTTTTAGTTGCTCTTCATTTGGGTTGAAGAGGCATTGCAACTGATCCTTGGTACTTTGGAGCTCATCCTCATGCCCTGAAGTGGGCATGACTAGTTTTGGCTTCTCCTTGGCTCCAATGAAGCCAAGTACTTGATTAGGAACGAACTAGTCCTTTGGATGTGCCCTATTATTCTAAACTTCTACTCCAAGAATGGAGTCTCCTTATTGACCTTCTGGATAGATGGTGTGAGAGAGATGATGATATCATGTTTCCCTTTCCCTTCCTTCTCTTGTGTAGAACATGGAAGATTCATATCTTCCAACCTTGGTTCCAGAGGGTTGTTGTGAGATGCAAGATGTTGTCCTTGGATGTTCTCTCCATGGAAATGGAATCATGTGCTTGGAAGGTGGATGATGGAGGAGAAAATGATTTTATCTCCTTAGACTCCTCTCTATTAAAGCAATCTTCCAAGTATGATAGGAAATCTACCTCCTTGTTGTCCTCTTTGATGTGCTTGACCTGCTCCATGGTGTCCTCATGATATGTAACTTTCTCACCATGGTTACCCTCTTCTTATAACATGAAGTTTGAAAGATCAACTCCTCTTAAAAATTAGGAATTGAAGGGGAAGAAGTGGGAGAAAGAACTGAAGGTTCTTCTATGGCATGCTCCACACTTGAAGCCTCTCAAATTGTATGGTTCTCCTCCAGAACTGGAATGCACTCCTCCTCTCTTGGATTTGGAGTAGCTTCTTCTTCCCTTGCTTGTGCTGTAATTGAAGCTTCCACCACTTGTGGCTTGACCCCAGCCTCCTCCATGGGCTTAACCAATAAGGGGATCTTTGTAAACCCAAATCTAACAGCCCAACTCTTCATATTTTCTATCATCTCTTCTCTATTGGGTTCCTCTTCTTGTTGCTCTCCTTGACTAGTTTTTGGAGTCTCTCCCTAACATGGACTAGAGAGAGTAGGAGGAGTGGTGGGTGGGGTCTCCACTAGTTTTTTCCTTGTTTGTTGTGGGGGGGAAGGCATTACTTTTGGCTCTTGTGGAGGAGACTTAGATTTAGAAGGGAAAAGGGAAGAAAAAAATATGAGATGGAAGACTAGAAGATGGGGAAGGGAAATCAACACTTGGGGTAGTAGATGGGAAGCTTGGAAATTGAAGCCCAGGTTGAGATGGTGCTGCTTGGGGAATGGGAGGAAATCACTAGATGATGGTGTAGGAATACCCATTGACAAGGATCCCTAACACCAAGTTCATAGGCCTCTATCTCCTCATCCCACTGCGTAAGTTGGGGAAGCATCTCAATCATGAAATCAAGCTTCTCTATGGGCTGAAATGTCTTGGCATAGGGCCTACCCATAGACAAGGTACCCTAAAAAAATTATGAATGTCTTCATCGAGTTACGGCCTTGGAATGCACCATGCTAGCCTCTATTCTTTGAATCTTCCACAAATGACATTCTCAATTTGACTGTTATCACTATATGCATACCCTTATTCCTGATAAGCTCCATAGCCAAACTGGTTTTGACCTTGCTCATATGGGTAAGCATAATAATTTTGGATCTGATCATAATGCTGATCTGGAGGAGTTGAGAAACACACTGGAGGAGGACTGCATTGCTTTGCTACTACAAATGTGACTTCTAAGATGGAAATGAAGTCATGGTTACAAAACTTCATGGAATGGATGGAAATGAAACATATGGAAAGAAAATGGATAAAAAATGGATGGAAAATGTCTCGTAAATCGAGAGAATGGTTCGTTGACTGAGATGGAGTCACCAGATGTGTTGTGCATGTGCCTCAAAAGGCTGAATCTTAATAGGAACACACCAACTTGATAAGATGAAGTGATAAGGTGCTTCAGACCTATCCCACTAGGTGTGCCAACACTATTAGGTTGCACAATGGCTTAATATTTGTTGTTGATAATGAGACACCTTGGAAAGATGAGAAAACTCAAAGCTTAGTGTCACACTGGGCATGCCAAAACTGTTAGTACAAAATCACAACACCCCCAAATGGCTTGGTTTTGAGTGGGGAATTCGGTTTGATTGTGCAAAATTGGACCATATCTCAAGCTATGGGACTTGAAGAACTTGAGATAGACCTCTAAATAAGGCCATTTCTGCTTCCTAAACTACCTTCCACAAGCTACTTGAGTGTAGATAGAGCTAACCTATCCTAATCTAACCATTCCAACGATACATGGAGAGAGAGAGAGAGAGAGAGAGAGAGAATGAAAGAGAGCCTACACTAAGTGGTGATACACCAGAAAAGGAAGTGGCTGATCAAAATTTGAACTACCTGAAGTGGAGAGAGGTGAGTAGAGGAGAGGGTGGACAAGATGCACCACAAACAAAAGATGAAGTTCACACGGAACACCACTTCAAAACCCATTAAGCACAGCTCCCAAAACCTACAATAAACATCATAGTATGCATAGTATACCCTACAATGATGAGAGGTAAGAAGAGACAATAAAATGAGTGAAGGATGGATAGATACATCAAAAAAAAATTCTATCGCTCCAAAAGTTACACGGTACATCATCAGTGGGCAAGAGGCAAGAAAATTCCATTATAGATCCATGAGAAGAGGCTTAGACTCTGCATTCTACCCTAAGGAAGAAAGAGAGAGGGGGAAGGAGAGAAAAAATGACCAACCCTTTGAATATGCCCCTCCTTTATAATATATAGAAGAAAGAGAGAAGGAGAGAGGGAAAATATAAATCTTGCTTCAACAACCTTAAGATATGCATTGAATTCACCTACCCCAACCACTCCAGAAAGCATTAATATCCACCTGTAACAATGATGGGATTCACTACAAGACCCATGCCTTGTTGTTGTACCTTACTTGGAAAGAAAGAGGCCCATTCTTCATCATGGCGGAAGGTGGGAGACTTGAAAGTCCCTGAAAATAACAGGCCAAAACATTAATGGAGGCATGTGAGGAACCAGTGAGATCTTTCCAAAACTCTCTCTCTAGACCAAATATGTGTTTCAGTCAAAAGATATGGTTGTGTAAAGATCAAGTTCGCAAGTGTGCAATATTTGAAAGAGTCTATCCATGCAAGATCCACATTATAGCCTCATGCATCTTGAAGATTTAGCCCCTTCCTCATTCTTAAAACTATGCCGGATTGACATGTGGTGGCTTTCACGGGCTCCTTTGTTGCCTTTGTATTCTACTTGGGTCTCTACTTTTGGTCAAGACATTGTGCCTGACCTGAGACATGTGGAGGCTTGGTGCTTGTTTGGTAACTATATGTTGGGCCACAACTTTGAAATTGTGCCAAAGAGACATATGGATCTTTCTGTGGTTCTTCCCTATTTCATTTTTTTTTTGCTAAGTCCCCTTTGATCGAGTGGAAACTTTATGTCTGACCCTGGACACGTGGAGGATCAACGTGCATTTGGGAACCCATTTCAAATTTTATCTTTGAGGTTGCATCGTGCCGACACCTAGATCCTTCTTATGGCTGCCTCTGTTTAAAATTTTCAATGACTACTTCTACCTTTTTGGGATCTAGACACGTGGAGGGTCATCACTTGCTTGAGTCTCCACTTTGGGCCATGCCCTAGAATTTGTGTTGAAGTGACACGTAGGGCCATCCACTTTGGATCTCTAAACTTAGCCGATTCGGGCCTCAATCCATTTAACCTGTTTAGAGCCTAATATAGGTGGAGAGTCTACACACATTTGGGAACCTACTCTTTGGACCCAGCCTTGGTGTTGCACCGATGAGACATGTGGAGGCTTCCACCTGACACCCTTATACTTAGTCATTTTAAATGGCCAGCTTTGTCCCCCTTTTTGACCTGGGACATGTGGAAGCCTCACACTCATTTGGAAACTCACTCTAGATTTTACCTTGAAATTGTGTTGAGTTGACATGTGGCTCCTTCTGTTGGTCTACCCCATTTTGACATTTCAACTGTCAACTCTGTCCCTTGACTCGGGACACATGGAAGCTCGGTGCTTGTTTGGGGTCTCTAGTTTGGATTCTATCCTTGTAGTTATGCCAGTTGTTGATGTGTGGCACCCTCTGTTGGCTCTTTAACTTTTCAAAGATGACAAGACTCTATAGGATCGCGGGCCTACACTTGAAAACTACACCATTTTTGAAAAGCATAAAAGTTCCAAAATCACCTGCAGACATGCCGACTTAAATTTTAACTTGCAAAAATTTCCTCCATGAGACCCACTTTTACACTTGATTCATCCCAGGCTTGTCTGCCCGTATTTTCCATTTGGCAAAAAAAGACATATCTGGGCCCGTCGGCCCACATTTTACACTTTTCATAAGAAATCCTTCTCGTCATCGCATGATTATACTTGTACCCTTTTGCAAAAGTGTAAATATGTCAAAATGTCTTCCATCACCCCACCAATCCTTCCAAAATCTTCCTAGCCCAACCCATAATCGTTTTGAAATATGAGGAATTAGAAGGACTTCTTTATATCTCTAGAAGGGGAAGAAATTTCTTATCCGATAGAAATATTTTTACGTGGCCTTAAGTCCTTAAAATATGTAAAAATTTAGATTGAAGCATAAAAGGGGAAAATGGTGTTAGTTGACCCAAAATAAGTGTGAGCTTATTTTGGTCAAGAAAACCCACATCAAAAGTTAAAAGTAGAGCGGTGGGTTGCGAGGGCATTTTGAGATTCTCATCTTTGTTTTAAAAAATAATAAAAGTCATAAAGTAATTTGCAGCCTATTGATGGTGAATCTCGGTACCCGAATGTACGTAACTCGATGGGTTGAGACCTCAATGCAATTGCATAACATGGAGCATTTCCCAAGTGTGGGACCTTGCGAATCGGGAAAGCTCTCTGGATGAAGGCTGGTTCCTATTCCTCTGTTCAAATGCACACATAAAAATGTAGAGGGTTTACTCAAAAACTAATCTAACTTGCCAAGGAGACAGGGTAAGAGGATGCATAAAAATAAACCTAAACTAACGAAGGTGATGCACTAAGGAATGAAGAACACATGTCTTGCCAATAGACACAAACCATTAAAATGCAATACAAGATCATGCACGAGATAACCAAATTTTTAGTGAAAGATCGGGAGGATATAAATGAACACGAGATAGGGTTGAGAATCATCCACATACATGCATTATTTTCTCCAAAGATTGATACAATACATTACAAAATTCCAAGAGGCAAAGTTACATTATAATTTTAGATGGGAGGTTTGAACTCAAAAATTCACTCCGACAAAGAGAAGAAGGGAGGGGAAAAAAAAGAATGTCTAACCTTTAGAAGAAGCCCCTCCCTATAATTTATAGGAAGAATGAGAGAGGGAAGAGAGAGGAATTCCAAATCTACCCCAACCACCTCCATGTTGTATTTAATTCATCTCATTATGGCGATAGGTGAGAACCCTAAGCAAACCCCAAAAATGACAAACTATATTCTGAATTTTTTAAGAACTTGTTCTCACCCAATTAAATATATCCAATTGTAGTTGGGTAGAGGACCTTGTAAGATTTCCAAAAATTCCAACCTTGCATGAATCTGAGCACCCTGTGAAAAGTTATGGCCATTTGAATATCTAGGTCAGGGTTTGCTTCTTATTGGGGTGTCAACGCTCAAAATGTTGCGCCTCCTGAAGATGCGCCTCGGTGCATCCATCCTCATGTCAACATACTCTTATGTGTGCCATAGGCACTAAAAATTTCATGTCGACATCTTCGCTGCGCCTCCAACCTGTGCCAGGGTGTGACTTTTTTCATGTTGACATCTTCTGCTATGTGCCTCCAACCTGCACTAGGGCACGACTTTGTTCATGTTGACATCTTTTGTTATGTGCCTCCAACCTATTCCTGGGTGTGACATTTTTCATGTTGACATCTTCTGCTATGCGCCTCCAACTGTGCTAGGGCACAACTTTTTTCATGTCGACATCTTTTGCTTGTCTATATTTACCCGAGGAGGGAGATATATACAACACAACCTGTTAACTCCTAGGAAAGCCACGTGTAGGGCCGATATTAAAATTAGGTGGCTGGGCCAAATTGTCTAAAAATACTCATTTTCTTTAAGTGATACAAAATTTGAAAAGCACCCCTAGATCCGCTTCAACTCAAATATTTTCCATGTGGACGGCTCAAATTTGAAGTTGTGAAAGATAGAGTTAATGGCTATGATACAATGCATCTAGTTTTTCTACCATTATTTCTACTAGGAAAACTAGAGACCTTAAGGAATTCGATTGCTTTTATCCTTTTTGGTTAATTCCATGGTCTCTCATCATTTTTTTCAGCTAAGTGTAATTGAATTGATTGTGGAGCTCGATTTTTAAATCTGAGAATTGCAAAAGTTGAAGTTTTGAAACAGAGTTGCATGGGCACCTGTAGAAAATTAATTATGAGTAGAGCAAGATGTAGAGGAAAAGGATGTGGAGAAGAAATCTAAAAGTGCAAAATAGGATGGACATGCTACTAGAGGAGACGACCAAATGCCCTAGTTAAAAAAACCATTAGAAATAATTGAAAAAGTTTGTCTTTTGTACACCTAGTAGCTTTTAGGTGTAAATTTGTTAAATGTCACTTTCTAGAAAAAATCTATAACAAACAAATTATTCCTAAAATATTCTTATTTTTGGGGAAAATTTGGGATGAGTGAGTGAGTGAAATTATATAAATGTAATGAGAATACTCTTGCATAGGGGGTTTAATTTTTCTAAGAACAATTGAGAAAAACCATTTTCCTGAGAGACCATATGAGAAACCTATTTATTTCCCTATGTTTGTAGATTTAGTCATGTCAAGATGGTTGTAAGTGTACAACCATTGAAAAAATTTCCCCTACTAATGAATCTAGTGAAACTTGAATGAATTTGTGTTGATCATGAGAATAATTATGTCTTCTTTTATTTTAGAATGTTTTCAAATATTTTTCTTATTATTCTTGCAATCCTATGTTAAAATATCTCTGAGTCACTCAAGATCTTGTCTATGTGTTAGTATTGTGGCATTTTTAATTTCATCATGAGAAGAGCTTTCATCTTGTGATGTAAATAAACAATTTATAATCACTTTACTTTCATTATGTTGATAAATATTTTTGTAAGTCTATGAGTGTATCTTAGGCGTGACAAAATAGGGATTTATAACGTTTAATGGAGTCTTTAACATGAGCCGTTGTGTTTAATTCTTGAAGAATGTGTGAAATCGTGCATCTACGGGCTTTCACTTATTCACATCTTCTAGTTGAAGGAATATTTTGGATGTTTTGAAGAATTTTGTTTTGTGAGTTTTCCAATATTTGAAAAGGCTCCCAAAGATCTGGTATAATTAACTTTATCTTGTTTAACTTCCCACCAAAGACTTCTCAAACAATGAATCCTACGTGAACTACCCATTTTTGTACTATGTATCCACAAATTGAACAAATTTCATTGCCAAAGTATGCAAAAAAATTAGGCTTCAATTATTATATTTAGTAACCCAAACCTTGTCAAGAAAACATCTCCACTCTCTAGTGTGACAAATTGTGAGAGTTATATTGTGCTCTATTGATCATATTTTCTCAAGGTTTTCATGAAAATTGTGTAAAGAAGGATCTCTGGATATCCTTAACCAACACGGGTTATAGAACGGGTCCTCTCACCCTAGTTGAAGTCACAGCCTAAAGTAGTAAGGATAGATAAAATCATTTAATAAGGTGCTATCCATTTCTCCAATTCTTGAGTGACAAAGAATCAGTTGAATCCCCTCCCCAGCTACAAAATGACTTATATTATGATTTTTCTATCTCAAAGAATCCTGTTGAATCTGTTATGCTGCTCAACACCCAAGGGAGAATTAATTTGGGTACCAACACAAATAAGACACAAGATGTTAGTGGTGACTACTTTCAATCCAAAGAAATTTGGTAAACACCAGTACATTAAGCCTTTGTTTCCAAGAATTGTTTGAAAAATATGAAGAATTGGAAGGAAGTAGATATTTCTTCAAGTCAGATCCAAATAGAAAATTGTGTTCAAAGTTAGGGAACACAAGTTAAGTAAGAAGATACATATGGAAACCATTACGCGGTCAGGAAATAAAAAGAAAATAAAATTCCTACCCCTGATTCAAATCAGCCATTAGCTAAAGATTACTCTAGCGCATCGATCGTTCGAAATGTGTATCCCTAGAGGTAAATTACACACCTGTTAGTGAGGAAACTTCTTTTATAGATCATGGAGGTATTTTTCAATCCCTCTTTTTGTTGTTTTAAGATAGTAAGGTTCACGTATGAGGGATTTCATAAGGGATTTATCCTTGGGTGATCCTACTCCATTATCCCAAAATCCAAAGTAGCTACCACTAACATTGTCAACCCTATTGTTGTTTTTATCCACATTAATAACATGGTTCAACTTCCAACTTTACCCCCTTTGTTATAAATATATATGAACCCATAAATTTTCAAGGGATGGTGGGATATCCAAATGTTTGTACCAAACGATCTTAGAAATAAGTTGCCAAATTTTCAACGAAACCATGTTATTAGTCATGACTAGCATCTTAGGATTTTTGTTAACATCATGGAAGATTTTGAGATCAAACATGAGGATATCTATGTGAAATTTTTTATCCATACTTTAGAAGAAGATGTCGGGATTGTTATAAATCTTTGTTGGATAATTCTATTAATTTTTACTCGCATTGAAAAATTATTTTAAGGCACAATATGGTGATAAAACTTATCCAAGGTTTCTTCTATCTGAATTCAAGAATATTAAGAAAAACCCTAATGAGCTAGTTCAATATTTTAACACTAGATTCAACAAAAATTTAAATAGACTTCCTGTAATATTGAGACCAAGTGATGAATCTTTTTTTATTAAATATTTTTATTCCTTTGATAATAAGGAAGCGTATTATCTAAGGGATAAGGATAATAAAAATTTGAGATAAGCATTCACAATGGTGATACAATTTGAGAATAATATCAAGGTTGAAAGAAAGCCTCCAAAGAGGGAGGGTTTTAAATTGATTAATCCTAAGAATCCTCGAACAAGCAAGGCAGTGGATCTAGAAGAAGTTGTTACAACCTTTGCAAGGGCAGTAATAAAAATTTCATACAAACTTGCCAAGGTGGAGAAGGGAATAGGACCGAGTTTCTAAGGGCATAATAAGCCTCAAGGGATGACTAGATTTGGTGATCATCCAAGAAGTGAGCTTATAAATGAAGATAGAGGAAAAGGGCATATAAGGTCCTGGAAGTAAACAACAACCTCGGTGAGAAAAAAACTTGTCCTTGATCTATTAACTACAAGAGTATCTATGGTTGAATAAGCACATGTCATTGAATAGTGTGATAAATGTTTCTTACCTCATCCTCCATGTGATCCAAGTGAAGGGAATGAAGATCTTGATGATGACCTCACTTTTGGATATGTCTGTATGATGGATTTTCCCGATGATTCATGGCATGGGGTTTCCTCTAGTGAATTAATAATTGCTTGCATTGTTTAATACTTTTGGGATTTTGTCTAGCAGGTATTTCCTATTCCTTCGGTTGATGATTTTGAGATTGATATGGTTCATGATTTTTAATTTCCTAATCATGATTTTGAGTACTTAAGGGCTCTGATGATTAATAAGTATGATAGAGGAATTTATTTAGAGGAGGACCATAAAGTTCTGATTAACACAGTAGTATCTCAAGAAAAGGAATACAATCTCAAAAGTTTAATTGTCCAAGGAAGAGGTCCACAACCAAAACCAAAGAATCCCCTTCTCACTAATATCCCAAAATATCCTCCCAAGAAGGATGCACCTAACAAAGGTCCAACTATTCCTAATAAATCATGTACCCCTATCCATGCCCAAGTCATAAAGAGTCTCATACCATAAGAAGGGGAAATTACCATTCCTCCCAACACATTATTACCCAAATATATCCCTTGTGATATTGCCCAGATTTTGAGTCAAGTAAAAATCATTGTACCTATTGTTGAATTGCTTAGGATTCCTAAGCACAGAAAAAGGGCATTCAAGTATTTAGGTTTTAGAGAGGAGGAGTGCCCCCAAAAAGGATATAAATAGTGTGGATCTTCCCCCTATGATTATAGCATTGGAGGTTCCAAAAGCATTAGAATCTTGGGTGAATCTCTGAAGTATATTTGGGTACATCCCTTGTTGAATATCAGCTTGATGTTGATCCTTTTATACCACTTTAATCATTAAAAATAGACTAGTGCACAATTTTTTGTTTGATTGAAGCTATTAATTTAATGTGATACCTCTTGAAGTAATGAATGAATTAAATATCATAGTGAAATCATCCTTTGGAATATATACCACTATGGATTCAAGAGAAGTACTAGTGATTTGGTATGTGAAAGGCCTAGTGGTGTAATTAACAAATGACTTACCCTTGTATGTTTTAACAATGAACATAGTCATTGTGGATTGTCTTGCTAAATGGGGTATGATACTATCAAAAACGTGGGTTGTTAGTGTGTGCAAAAGTGTTCAAATGGATATATCATATGCCACCATACTAGTAGAGAGGAACCTTGTACATTTGTATGGGGAGAAGAAGATGCTACACTTGATTGAACATCCTAAAAATGATTCTTATGAAGTGTTGTATGCTCATGAAGATGTTAATAATTTTGTTGGATTTTCATATTTTGAGGATCATGCCATTAATTAGAGTAGGTGGTTGGATAAAATTTGCACCCTTTGGACTTTTTGTTTGATGATGCTTTCTCTAGTTTGGGAAATGGAGTTGGGATTATATTGATATCCCAAAACAAAGAGATATTTATTTTTATTTCAAATTGAGGTTCAAATGTATGAATAATATCGATGAGTATGAGGCACTGCTCTTAGGCTAGAGGATTTCTTGGAAACATGGTATCAAGGATATAATATTTAAAGGAGACTCAAAATCTGTGGTAAAGTAGGTGATAAAATTGTATGCTATGAAGAATTAGAGACTTAAATAATATAAGCATGTTGTGTGCAATTTTTTTGAGATGTTCAACTCCTTTAATATACTATACCATGGTAGAAAGTAGAATGTCACAACAGTTATGTTGGTGGTGATTGGCTCTAAATTTGAAAATTTCATTGTCTCTCCTTACTGTGATTATGATATTAAAGTGTTATCAAGACCATTTGTCCCTGATAATGTAAATCACTGGAAAGTATATGGTAATGATGCCTAGGTTCAAGGGTTCTTAAAAAATGAAGGAGAATTTACTGATCAATGCATTGACTAGGAATCAATGGTCGCAGTATGCGATGGGCAAGAGACCTTGTTTTATAAAGACATAATCCAATTAAAGACAAACATGATCCCCGGAGGATTAATGTCTTTCTAATCCAATGTTTACAATGATGACATAGTAATTCATAGACATATCTCTTCTTCAAGAGATGTGGAAGAGCATAATATTGGAACTAAAGAAAACCCTAGGAAAATATGGCTAGGTAGTAATTTGTGTAAGAATGAAAAGATGTCCTACATTGAGTTTTGAAAACAATACCAAGACTACTTCGCATGGTATTACTCGGAATTGAAAGCATATAGGGAGGATATTTTTCAACATGAGATACCACTGAAACCTAATGCAAATAAATTTAGGAAGAAGGATAGGCTGACTAATCCATTCCTTTCCCTAAAAATGCATGAAGAATTGAGAAAGTTAAGGGATAGAGGAATCACAAAGCTAACAAGATATTCTTCATGGGTGGCGAATTTAGTGCTAGTATGAAATAAAAATGGGGATATAAGGTTGTGCATAGATTTCAGGAACTTGAATAAGGCCTTGATTAAAGATAATTATCCATTTCCTAATATGGATAACATGTTGCAGTTAGTCACTGGATCTGAATTTATTTCCACACTAGATGGGTTTTAGGATACAACCAGGTGGTTGTGAAGCCATCGAAGAGAATCAAGACTACCTTTACCACTCCATGGGGTACTTATGTTTATGTGAGAATGAATTCTAGTTTAATGAAAATTGGGGCTACTTTTTAGAGAGCAATGGATGTTGTGTTCTTAAGTTACATCAATGATTTCATTACAATTTATCAGGATGATGTGACAATATTCTCCAAAAATAGAAGTGATCACTTGAGTCATGTAGAAAATATGTTGATAAGATGCAGGGAATATGAAATTTCATTGAATCCAAAACATTTTCATTTTGTTTTTTAGAAGGAAAAATGTATTCTGCATATTGTGTCAAAAGAGGGGGTCATGATTGACCCTAAAAGAGTGGAAGCAATTGGTAAAGTCCTTATCCCAAAAACTAGGAAAGGAATTTATTTTTTCTTTGGCCAGATAAATTTAATTAGGAGATTCATTTCCAATTTATCTGGAATGATTATCCCTATTAAAATCATGTTAAAGAAGGATCAAATTATCAAATGGGAGGAGGGAGCTCTCCATGATTTCATGAGAATTAAATAAGCATTGAAAATTTCTCCAGATTGGAAACCACCGATTACAAGAATGTTTTAAAGATATTTTCTTTTGCATCTGAGAACACTATTGCATCTGTACTATTGCACAAGGATGGAGAAGGAAATCAAAGGTCTTGAAGTATACCATCATGGAAAAGTAGGACTTCACTTTGGTAAGAGAAACTAATATTTTTAGGCCTTATATCTTGAGCTCTAGGATTGTTTCCTATGTTCCCCACACTATGGTTAAGGAAATTTTATCGAAATGAAGGTTTTCAAGTAAATTATGTTGTTGGGTTAATAAACAACAAGAATATGGCAAGGACATTCAGACCACAAAATTGGTAAGGGGTTTGGGTCTTGCAAGGTTAATGGAAGAAAGAAATCTCCATGTCATGGAAATCAATGAAGTTAAAGGAGAAAGTGAGAATGTTCACGATAAACTAATAAATTTAATATGGTACAAAGATGTTATATTCTACCTCATAAATTTGGAGTGCCCAAGTCATTTAGATAAAAATCAAAGAAGGACACTCAAATTAAATTCCTAGAAATATCTTAGGATAAGATATGGGCTTGCTTGGAAAAACCCAGAGGGAGTTTTGTTGAGGTATATAACAGAGGTGTAAAATTCCCATTTTAAGACTTTAGAAACAAGGAAAAAAAAATTAGATAATGTTCTCTGTTCTAAATAAAACATCATTTAGAACATGCATTCCATGTCAATCAATCTCATAACAGATAACCATATGCAATCGTAATGATTCGGTATGATACCGATCTCTCATGTTAACTCGAAGTACATAACAATTTATGTATACTACGTATAATTATTTCTCCTACCCTATTATAGGTCTTGAGTGATCTATTTAAAGAAACTATCTGAATATTTGTTACCAATATTCATCGACATCATGTTGCTTTAAACTAGGTGACGTAGACAATGCAATCAGCGTCATTTGCAATACTTTGGCCAAATATTTTCAACATACTATTCATGTTACTATTCCTAGATGACATACTCGTCATTCTAGACTACGTCCTTCACCTCACTCTTCTATTATCTAGATTGGTCTTGACTGACTACAAGTCAATCCACTTGCTCAAGGTTTAAGCTTATCTGGGTTAGAAACATAATGTATTATAGGAAGGCAATCACAATGCCATAGGGTATATGGGCATACTCGGTTGACCTAAGTCAACCCGATTTTCCAAGATACCCTAAGCCATTGAAATATACTACCTATCCTAAACATGCTACTAAATTGACCTAGAGAGAAACTAAGTTCAAGTACTTATTTGTGTGTAGATCTAGATGATGAATGTAGAAGGGTGTTGCCACATGTTAACTATAACACTATATCTTCGAGAAGACCCATGTCTTCTCGGAAGGTATAGTCCTGTAGTAGGCATGTGCCACAATCCTATAGAAACTACCTCATAATTATGTACATACCCCAAGGAGGTTTTAAAGACATTATTAATTTGGATTATTAAACAGATTACAACAACCCTACTAGTCCCTAATCCAACCCTCCATAAGTTCTTTTCTATATTTTATTCAATTAGTCATAAAAGAACTTCCTTAACTTATGATTTATTTTTACATTCATTTTACTTGGCTTAACAAACAGAAATCCAGAAATGGGACAATAACATCATAAGTTCCATTATAATGAAACCTAACCATTCAAGAAAGGTGTAACCACCAAATAGGTTCAACTAGAGTAGAATTTATAGGAAATGAAGTCTAATGATTAACGATCGTATCACCATTCTTTAGATTACATTACTTTGATCGAGGAAGGGTCTTCCTCTACATGATTAAGTATTAGGGTTTTTCATACCCTTCTTATCTTTCACAATTTCTATAGTTTTAATGCATATTCATTACGCATTCCATTACTAAGTTAGAATTGTTTAGATAAAGATTGATATCCTATGCAACTCAACAAGCTGCATATCAATAAGGGAAATTGAACTAATTCCCTTTATCTAGCTTATCAAGTTTATCCGAATTAAGCATATAAAAGATATGAAGAATATCATCAAGATAGGATTTCAATCTCCTTCATAAAATACAAGATAATTTACACAACAATTACAAGTAAATCTCCAACTTTCAATTCATCTTTTAGGAAACTATATAATTACAAGACTATGCAATTCAGGCATGTTGTATAACAAACAACCTCCATTCCAAAAAGAATACAACTTTTCTTTTTCATACAACTGAAGAATGAATCAAAACTCTTTACATAAGATCTAGAATTAAATAAGCCAATACAACATGAAAGTTCTTGTCTTCTTTTATCACTTATGATGTCCATCTCAGTAAAATTGCCCACACGGGTCGAGTTCAATGAACCGAGCATGGTAAGCACTAAGCATCAAAGTAAAGTGCATTCAACTAATTGTTTCATTAAACAACTCTGCTTTTATGAAACAATTAATAGGCATCATACAAATAATCATAAGTAATAACATCCAGAAAGAAGAACAATTAAGAGAGTCTGAATTCACTTTTAAGAAAAGAGCATAATATAATCAGTAACATCTGAATTACATCACAAGACCTAGTTGATCCTATCAATTACTTTTAAATAGTCAACAAGTCTTGTCCTTCCATTGTTTCATAAATTCATAAGAATAGAAAAACACATTTAACTTTTCCAAGCAGCAAAGAGGTTAGTTACAACATAACTCATATTAGTATGCTTCATCTTTCCATATAAACAAAGAAGAGAATAAATACATATCTGTTTCTCAGACACAATTCCTCTAAAGGAAAGAATCGGGTTTAGAACACACATCACCGCCTCACCCAAAGATGATAAAATAAGGAGTCCATAAATAAAGTGGTAAAAACAAAACAAGAATCCCAATTCAATCCAAGTAGATTAAAATAGTCTAAGTGAAAGTTTTACTAACTTCGGTATGTTAGTAGTATATAATTCAAAATTTCTAAAACTAAACTTTCCAAAATTCCAAGCTATACTCGAATGAAATAAATATCTTAACAATCCACAAGAAAATTCCCATCATAGAAGAGAATCAATAATAGAGAAGTTCATTCAATGAACTTATACGATTAACATAAAAAGGATCTCAAACCAAAAAGGACCCAATTTATATTTCATTTCATTTATACTATGAAATGAAATCCTTTATTAGGTAAAAAGTTAGGAATTCCTTTGCTAGTTCCCAAAATATAACTCAAATAGAATGCACAATCAAAGAATGCACATTACCAACTTCCATTACAAACTTACAAATGAAGACCTATTTCCATTCACCTAGCTCAAGTTCAAATTCTTTCTCTAAAAAAATTCATAGTACCATCTCTAAACGGCATATTGTCCCCAAGATATCTTATTCACTTCTTTGTCAAAACCCAAAGATCCATTCAAAGAACCAAAAAAGGAATAAAAATATGCAATAATGAAAGATAGACAAGGGTTGATGAAAATCACGGTCCCAGGGACTGAATTTCCAAGCATTCAAAATAGGGATACCATATTCCCTTCAAATGAAACACATTTAAAAACTAGGTTTAAATTAGACGTTCAACTAAAAACCAAAAATAAGATGAAATATCTTAAGAGAGTAAGGACCTAAACAATGCTGTTTAAGATAGGTACTATCCCCAACTTCCTCCAACTCTTGAATAGAATCACCACAAGCCTCATGAGTTTCATTTAAAATCTTAAGAATAGTAAGGATTTGTTCAACATCAAGACAAAAAGTAAATAAATAATACATTCCATAAACCTCTACAATCGATATGACTATCCCAAAATAGATCACAGTTCTAGTCCATTAATTCCTAAGAATAAAACAACCAAGCTTCCCACATGACACGGGTTCACTCAGGGTAGAGAGGGAGAGGTTTTACTTCGATTTCTCTCACCCTGTTGAATTCAAGGGAGCATATACAGTCCAAAGGACATAAAAAATAAAACCATTCACACCCAAGGATAAATGAGAAGGAGATTACAATGAGGTTACCAATTCGGCATCAAACCGAAATAAACTCTCAAGCTACCATCGAAAGCACGAGTCCATAAAAGAGATTAAGCTTCCAAAACTAGATAAACCAACAAAACCCGGTTTCTAAAACAGATAGAGAATTAAATTTCAAAATAATGGAATACTTATTCGAGAGATGAATACGAGCTTCAAACATAATTTCTAATTTTCCACAAGATTCTATTACCGGTTTAGGCAAACATAAAAAAAATCCAATGCGAGTCTAGAGTTCATAATTCCATAAAAAGAATAAAATCTTAGATCGAGTAATTCTACAGAGAAAAATTCACAAATTGACTATAATTTCATCATAAGAACCAAATTTAAGTACAGTGTCAAATACGAAGGTTCAACGTAAAGTACATATCTACACTAAGTTCCAACACAGCCCAACAAAAACATAGTCCCCATACAAACTCTTAATAAATTTCAAAGCTTCAATTCCAATTTTAGAGATTCGAGTACACGCTTAAAACACTCTGGAGCTCTACTTCAAAAACACAAGACTAAACAGATTCGTAACCAAACAAGCAACAAGCCTTGAGTTCTTTGAACATTATTATCGAATGCAAGAAACAAAGATTCAAATACAAGCTACGTGAGCTTCCACTACAAATTTCAGAGCTCCCAGTACAAGTTATAGATCCCGTAATACAAATTTTGCATTAATACCATTGATAACTAGTACTAAAAAATTTCCCAAAAACTACCATTAACAAATGAAAGGATTCACATTCCAAAACCCACATAATTTTCAAGAAAACATGCAAGCAAATAACTAGACACATCATGTAAAAATATATGTCCGATTACAGAGTTGTTTTAATGAATCATTTAGAAAAAGTGAGAAATATTAATGGGTAGAGCCTATCATGCCACGATAGTGCATCTTCTAATTCAAAGAAGACTTCTAACCGAGTTTCCAATGCCCCTTCTTCTCCAAGCAAGATCAAACAACAATAATCTCTTTCCACGATGCCTCTTATACATTCCTCGAACCGAAAATAGATCAGAGAATTCAAAAATAGCCACTAAGTGCAGATCAAACTGCTGGTTCAAAAAACCAGATAGCTCCATGCAAAGAAAAAATCGTGAAGCATGCAAAGTAAAATAACCCCCAACAAATCCACTAGCATGCCTTCCAAGATAGCTTTCTCGTCAAAACCGAGGTGAATTAATGGAATTAATTTACATATTCCCACCTACCTCTCCTTGTCACTACCATCCAAATTTGGTGAGACTAAATTTTACTTCCACATGCATTTCCAAACTTAGTGATGCCTCCATGTAGGTTCCTCCAAATTTCCATGTAATTACCAAGTATGGCAAGTACTTTTCCTTTTTAAATAAAAAATTACATCTCATTAATAACTTAGGAACCGCCACTTAGCTCCCACTTGCCAATCGACCCATAGGTTCCCTTTCCTACCCATTAGTTTAGGATAGATATAATTTTCTTAGGTTAGATCTTACGTTAGTTTAAAAATATAACCTTAGGATATAACTTTCAAATAATAGATTGTCACCTTAGGTTAGGTCTTAGTTTAACCAAATAGTTTAAGCAATAGGTTAGAAATAACTTAGCATCCCTTAGGTTATTTTCCCACATGCTAACTTAGTATTACAACTTAGGTTAGGTTGTCATCCCACGTGAGAGTGGTGTAGGAAGATTTAGACAAAATTTACCCGAGTCTCAAATCTTATTAGGATATACCTTATAGATATAGGACACATTATAATCTCTCTTTCTTGAGAATCCTGAAGTAGGCTTCCCTTTCCCTTAATTCCATTAATCGCCTGTATAAGGTTAATCAATAAGAGCTACGCACAACACAACAAAATGCGGCACATTCTTTCAAGATAATAAATAATTTGCAACAAACAAAAGTTTAGTCCATTAAGTCTCTTAATCAATGAATGTTATTTTTTCATTCAGTTAGATAAGAATATTTAAAACATTCGTTGGATCATGGGAATTGATCCAAGGATGAGTCAATGCGAGAGATAAATTTTTAACTCTTAAAACCAGATTGCAGCTTATCAAATAAGAAGTGGAAATGGATTCCTGAAAGCCATATCATTTCAGTCCAATGAATCCAAGAGCAGAGATGATTTATCCATAACAAACATGATTTTCAACCATCAAGGAAACATACCTAATTTAAGAAAATCACATGCCAACGCTTGTAATGCAAAGGGAAATATAACCATTTGTTCAAGGCATTACATACTTCCCTCCTAAAAATAATCATCGTCTCGATGATTATCTCATTTTAATCAATGCAATCAGGATACTCAATTTATTCACTTTCGTAAAGTAATTTTGTAACAATATCTAAATTTAAAGTATCGAAATCAGCATTTACATAGCTATTTATTTAAAAACAATATTTGTCTTTCATAATCGGCATACTTATTAACATATAAAGATAAAATCACAATTTTTAAGAGTCACCAAAGTCAATTTTGATCAAATAAAAAGGAAAAGTAGTTTTCATAAAGTTCATGTTTTCCTAGGTTTCACTTTCTTCATTAAACTGGTCCCACTGGACCTTACTTTGACTTATCTCACGATTTCTCAAATGCAACTGGCGAGTTTCCAGCACTCGTATGGGTTTAACCATGATTATTCGTGGGTCTTCGACCTACAAGGAATTCCAATTTAACACATGTGATAAATCTGAAATGTATTTCTTAAGAAAATAAATGTGGAAAACATCATGCATTCGTGATAAAAAAAAAGGTAATGCTAAACGGGAAGCTATAGGGTTGATTATTTCAACTATCTCAAAAGGTCCCACATAAGGAGGTGATAACTTGACAGCCTTGCCAAAAGTTATAGAGATCTTTTTTGGTTTAACTCGAAGGAAGACTTTCTCACCAAGTTCAAATTTCATGTCTACCCACTTTAAATCAGCATAACTCTTTTTCCTATGAGATGCTTCCTTTGAGCATTCACGAATCATTTTAACTTGTTCCATTTCAGTAATAATTTCAGGTCCAATTACCTCTCTATCCTCAATGTTGTCCCAACTAAAAGGGGTTCTATATTTTCTTTCGTATAATGCTTCAAAAGGTGCCATCTTAAGAGAGGCATGATACATGTTATTATATGCAAACTCAACTAGTGGAAGGTACTCTTCCCACTTATACTGCTGATCCATATAATACATTCGTAACATATCCTCTAAAACTTGATTAACTCTTTCAATCTGTCCATCCATTTTCAGATGATACGTAGAACTGAAATTGATCTTAGTTCCTAGATCTACATTAAACATTTTCTAAAACCTTGATGTCATTCTAGGATCTCTATCCGATATGATTAATTCAGGTACCCCATGTAATCTAAAAATTTCATGTAAAAATCTTTTAGCTAACACAGGAGAATCATCCTTTAGATTACCCATGATAAAATGTGTTACCTTTGTTAGTTTATCCACAACTACTAAAATAACATCATGTTTATTTCTTGACATAAGCAACCCTTGTACAAAGTCCATGCTTATCACTTTCCATTTGTATTGCGGTATGCTATGAGGATATAATAAACCGGCTAGGTGCATATGTTCCACTTTAACACATTAACATTCAAGGAAATGTGTCACAAAATCTATAACATCCTTTTCCATTCCCTTCCAAAAATATTGTTGTTTTATATCAACAAGCATCTTTGTAATACCAGGTGTCTAGAAAAAGGTGAATTGTGAAATTCTGCTAACAATTTCTTTCTTAAATTATTTAGCGAAGGTATGTATACCCTGTTTTCAAATCTTAAGATTCCTTCGTTGTCAAAGTGAAAACCTTTATACCTCCAATCATTAGGATCTATAGCAAGCATTGTCTTTACTTGCTAAAAGTAAGAATCAGATTCCATAACACTTTTTACTTCATCCTTAAATTGAGTTCTCAATGTTATAAGAGCATAAATGTGCTTCCTACGACTTAGAGCATCAGCCACTCTATTTTATTTACCCTTGATATAACTAATGTCAAAATCATATTGAGACAACAAATCTAACCACCTTCATTGTATTTCATTAAGATTTGGCTGAGTGAATATATACTTCAGCCTCGAGATGATCGGTATTTAATTCAAAAGGTTTACCAAGTAGGTAATGCCTCCAAATTTATAGTGCATGAACAATGCCAAAGCAAGCTCTAAATCATGTTTAGCATTATTCAACTCATTTATATTTAGTTTTCTACTTTCATAAGCTATGAAATGATCATTTTATAACAAAATACCTCTTAGACCTTCACCAAATGCATCGAGTTACCACCATAAAACATCCATTACGATCTGGTATTGCTAGAATAGGTGTTGAAGTTAAGCTGTTCCTTCAAAGTTTTGATTCATAGTTTTGAATGCAATTTCACATTTCTCATTCCAAACAAACTTTTTATCCTTCTTACGTAAGGAAGTTATTGGAGCAGAACACCTTAGAGAAATATTTTACAAATTTTCTATAGTAGTCAACGAGGCCCATGAAGCTTCTAACTTCATGTACATTCTTTGGTGCAGGCCACTTAGTTATAGCTATAATTTTTGAAAGATCTACAAAAATTTCATTCTTACTTATTACATGTCCCAAATAGTGTACTTTTATGTCATAGAAAGAACATTTAGACAACTTACCAAATAATTGTCTCTTTCTTAATATTTCCAAAACTATCTTCAAATGCTCATGGTGTTTCTCTATAATTTTAGAATATATGAGAATGTCGTCTAATAATACGAGCACAAATTTGTCCAAGTATTCTTGAAATATATTATTCATTAAATTCATAAATGTTGCAGTGCATTTGTTAATCCAAAAGGTAAAACCGTGAACTCATAATATCCATACCTATTTCATAAAGTTGTTTAATGAATGTCCTCATCCTTAATCTGCAATTGATGATATCTAGATAGAAGATCTATCTTAGAATATACCGATGCTCCACGCATCTGATCAAATAAATCATCAATCCTAGGGAGTGGGTAACTTTTCTTGATTGTTGCTTTGTTTAACATTTTGTAATCAATGCACAATCTAAGTGTTCCATCCTTCTTTTTCAAAAAAATTATAGGTGCTCCCAAAGGTGAAACACTTGGTCTAATCAAACCTTTAGACAAAATTTCTTGCAACTAAGACTTAAGCTCTACTAATTTTGTAGTAGACATTTGATACGGTGCTTTAAAAATTGGTTCGGTTCTAGGCTTGATCTCTATTGTGAAATCAAACTCTCTTTTAGGTGGAATACCTAATAATTCTTCCGAGAAATACATCATCGAAGTCTTGCACGAGATGATATCATTCCATGACATTGTTGTTCCCTTAAGTTGTTTCATAAATTTTTACTACATATAAGGTACAAACTTTATTTTTGGCCTTTTTAAGTTGCATAGCTGACTTTTTTCTAACATAAATCTCATGTTTCACACCCTGAATCTCTACTAGTTTCTACAGGTCATCTAAACAACTAATGTGTTTTTCAAAACAATCCACTTTAGCCTTATGTTATGCTAACCAATTAACACCTATAATTACATCATAAGACCCCAAAGGTGAAACATAGAGATAGACTTCGAGTGGAAAAGTTGGGTAAATCAAGGACTAATCCAAAAAGGCACATACTAACTGTATGAATAACATTGTTTCCATACTGCATCCATGCTTTACCTATGTTTCCAAATTTTCTTTTAAGTTTTGATGCTAACTTATTAAAAATAAAACATTTAGTAGCTTCGGTATCAAAAAGGATAGTTATAAGTAAACCAAATAACTTACCGGAACTTCTATACTATTTTTTAGCCTATTTGTCAACTACATGTAGGATGTATCTTGTCGCTAATTACGGTCATCATTTTTCAAAGGGCATTGATTTATGTAATGATCTTTATCACGCTTATAACAGCCTCCTACAAGTCCCTTTCTAGGCTCAAGTTTATTGTCAACCCTAGAGTTATCATTCTGACCCCCATAGGTTTTCTGCCCATTATTATTGTTCTTGGAAAAGTTGTTTCGTGCATTACTAGCAAAAAAAATTGTTGTTGCTTTCTTATTAGTATCATATAAAAACTTACTTTTCATTTCGAATTTCTTCCATGGTCATTTCTTAGGTGCAAGAGATGATGAAGAGGATTTGGGAACTTTCTTTCTTACTTCCTCCTTATGAGAAGAAATTGGCTTCAATTTCTGTTTCGCTTATGGTCTTTTCAACAACCCCTTCCATCATGGTTGGGCTATGAAAATCCACGTCTCCTCCTATATGAGATTCAATCCCATAATAAATTTCAATATCCTAAACTTCTCATCGGTTTGGTTACGAGGTACATACTTAATGAGTTTTGTAAACTACTCCCAATAATCTGCTACGCTTAGCTTTCCTTAAGCTAAGTTTTGGAATTTAGTCATTTTCTCGATCATAGTAAAGTTGTGGCAGCCAACGTTTCCTAAAGTATCCTTTAAATTGATCCCATGTGATATTAGTTTAATCATTATTTAGCTCAAGTGTTATGGTTTTCGTACCATGAATATGTCTCATGGGAAAGATGATATGCTCCCCATATCACCTTTGTTTCTTTTGAGAAATTCCTTATTGCAAAGTATTTCTCCTTTTCGTTGAGCTAATGCTCGGCCCCATCTCCTAATGTGGTGCCATCAAACTTAGGTGGAATTATCCTTTTATATCATTAGTGAGTTCAGCTAGTGACCTAGTCTTTTTTCTCGGGATGATAAGGTATGTTCAGATTGTTATTATCAACACCTATATTGGTGTTGTCCCCAAGAGGTGGCTGATTATTGTTATCAGCATCTTCTTCCTCCTCATTGCCCATTACTCGTTGTTTAAGTACAACCAAACAATCTCTTGTGTCTAACAGTAAGGCGAGAAGGATCACATTGAGTTTCTAGGTAGTTGTTACTCCATCCTCGGGAAGAGGATTATTTGCAACATTTCCTCTTATTCTAACCATTTTTGATACAAGAAAATTTAAGTTTCATCAAATTATGGACACAAAGAGGTGCAATATGTACAAATTTCAGCTCGATACCAAGATGTAACATTTCCATTTTAAGACTTTAGAAACAAGCGAATTTTTTTACATAATGTTCTCTTTTCTAAATAAAACATCATTTATTACACACATTCCATGCCAATCAATATCGTAATAGATAACATATGTAGCTATAATGACTCGGTATGATATCGATCTCTCATGTTAACTTGAAGTATAGAATTCTTTATGTATACTATGTATACTTTGTAACACCCTTGACAGTTATTTTTCTCCATTACATTTCAAGTGTTGACATGTGATTTTCCTTATAAAGATATATTCTTTTGATTTTTGGAGATCATGTTTGATATGGATAAATCATCTTTTGTTCTTAAGATCATTTGAATAAATTGGAATGGCTTCCTTGAATCCTCTTATTTCATAGGTGAGTTGCAATTTGGTTTAAGAATTGTAAACTTATCTATTAATCTGACTCATCCTTGGATCAATTTCAGTGATCCAAGGAATGTTTTAAATCTTCTCTGTGAACGAATGGTAAATCAACATTCCATGAATTAAAAGACATATGACTGAACTTTGATTGATTACAAGTTCTTTGATTGTTGTGTGAATGTGTTTCTATTCAGTCATATGTTGTGTTTGGATCTTTTCAGTTCGATCATGGTAGGACAATGCTGGCGCAAATGAACTATAAACTTTGTTCACGGAATAGGAAACATTTTGGTTCCAAAACTAAAGGGACTGCCCTACGAGGATCCTAAGCTAGGTAAGTGTATATATATATATATATATATATATATATATATATATATATATATATACTACCTAGCTATATTAATTAATTAAATTTTATTCTAACCTAAGCTTTGTGCTAAAGTATTATGGAGAGGTTACTAGGTTATTTAAATTATCCTAAAACCTAATGCCTAAAGACTATTGTGTTAGAATTAATCTAACCTATGTGGAAACTACCTAAGGTGGTATTTTATGGATTGGGTTATATCCTAAGGTTACCTATCCTAAGATAACCTAAGATCGACATAAGAAATTATGACTACCAGTAAACTAATGGGAATGAAGGAGAATTGGTGGTCTCATGTATTATAGGCAATGGTTTTAACGAATTTAAGTTGTTGATAAGGTTTTAATTGCATAGAGGTATCACCAGTTGTGGCAGGGGCTAGTTGATTTGGTAGAGGATTATGTGGAAACTTCACTAAAATGAAATTCCTTGTTAAATTTGATTTGGCATTCGCTAAACTTGGAAGGATAGGCGGGAAAATAGGAATTAATGGAATTTATTGTTTTCGGTTTTTGTGCTCAAACCGTTTTGGAAAGCATGCAAACGGGTTTGTATGGGGTCATTTCACCTTACATGTTTCACGATTTTCACTCTGCATGCTCTCTGGATTTTCAAACCAAGCGGATTAAACTGCACTTAATGGCTATTCTTGAGATTTTTGACCTATTTTCAGTTCATGGGATATATAAGAGGTAGTGTGGAAGAAGAAGGTGGTTGTTTGATCTTTTGTGGAGAAGAGGAGAAGTTGTGAGCTCGGCTGGAGGTTCTCTTTGATTTGATAGAAGTGCTATCAGGCATGATAGGCTCTAAACTTTAAGATCTCATGCTTTCTTATAAATGTTTCATTAAAACGATTATGCTCTTTTGAGATTCTTGGATTGCACATCATATCTGGTTATTTTCTTGTTGGGTTTATTAAATCTTGTGATATTGGTTTTGAATCCTTGGTAAATGATGTTTTGTTTGGAAACTTACCATGTATAGTTCTTAAAAAGAGAATGCATTCAAAAAATTATCGTTGTAACTCATATTTTTCATTCTGGAACAGGTAATGGAAGTATTTTGTTTAGAAAACCTTCGTTGCTATTTGGATATGGTTTAGAGATTTTTTTGGGAACCTTGGGTTCCATCTGATCTTGTTGGAGTTTGTATTTTGTTTTATCGTGAGATTTTGTTGAACTTGTGTTTTAAGTAGAGCTTGTTTTCGAGCTCGTATTTGGTTTGGAACTTGGTTCTGGTTTTTTGTTTGTTAAGAACTGTTGATAGAGGTTCTTGTTATTCTGAATCATGTTGGAAACTTGGATATCCTTGGACCGTTGCTGAAGTCCGTATATAGCTCGGTGCTTGTGTTTTATTTCCTTGATAATCTAAACTATTAATGTCAGTTCAGTAATGCACACGGTACTTGTATGTTATTACTCATTTTGGGGCTTGAACTTTGGTGAGAAACTTGAGTTCTATTTGGGATTATATTTGGCTTCGCGTTTGATATGAATTTGTGTTGGAGCCTCTAGTTATTCTAAACCATTGTTGAAACCTTGGGTAACTCGGGACTGTTGTTGAAGCCGTAGGTGGCTCTGTACTCATGCTTTACTCTTGTGGTATTTTGGACTGTTAATTGAAGTTCATGATTTCATCACACTCTTATCTTGTTATTTGTTTGATTCTGAACTCTCATTGGAAACTCATGTTTCATTTGAGATAGGAATAGGACTCCTTATTTTGAATATGAACTGTTAATGGATATTTGTAATGTATCTTTGCCTCATACTAAGTCGAGAATATCGAGCTTATGTTGAGTTGTAATTCGACACTGTACATGAAATTTGGTACTTAGTGTTTGGAAATAGTAGCAGGAACAATGTGTCGGTTCTATTATGGTATGTTGAGTTTTCTTTGTTAATGATTTAAACTTGGATGGGAACTTGTTGTTTCCCTGAACCGTGAATATTTACTTGGGTAGTCCTGTACCTTTGTGAGAAGCAAGTGTTTTTCACTATGCTTGAATTTTGAATTTTCAATCTTTGATCTAGTAGTATTATCGACATGTTCAATTTGGTTTTGGTATTTTAATTGGGTTTTCTTAACTTCTTAAAGAGTTTAAAACTCAAAAATTTTCTAATAGAACTAATTACACAACAAAATCTATGAGTGTAGATTAAATCAAGATGTTTAAATATCCTTGGGATTTAACTGGAACATTTTCTAAGGATAATGGGATTTCAGTCTGAGTTTGTTAATACTTCTGATCATGTTTAACTTATTGATTGGTTATTTGTCTATCTCTTGTTGGATATAGTAAATACACCTTGTGTTTTTATAAAAGAAAGGAATGTGATTCATTTAGAACAGACTGTGTTTTAGGACTGTTATTTGTATTTCATTCTGGGTATGGAATTGAAACTCGTGTTCATTGGAAGTAAAGAAGTGTAAGTAATATGGCAGTGTGCTTTCTTATTACTGGATAGATCATTGGTTGAACTTTTCTGTTTTGATTCTCCTTTTATATAGAGATTTCTTTATGAGTTGTTTGGTCTTCCTTTACCCAATCATTTGTAGAAATGATGTTGGAAGAGATTATACTATTTGGTTTTATTGAGCTAGAAATGCCAGCTTGTTTGGTAAACTGTTGTTTGACATGACTTTACTTGTTGGTTTGAGATGAGTAAGTTGGTCTCTTGCACTCTATCTTTTTAAGAATTCTCCTTGGATGAACTCGAGTAGAGATTATCTCCTGTATGAGTCTACTTTGATTTTTGAACGTTGTTTAGATCTTTAAAAGTTAACTTCTATATGTGAAATAGATTTAAACTTACAGGTAGACCGATTGATCCTCTATTCCTTCTTGGATTAAATGGAAATTCTGTTCAGATGAATATCTTAAATGTTAAGTTTTAAGGTAGTTGTCTTTTGAAAGAAACAGTTAAATCACGTTTTGAATTTGTTCTATTTCTCGGATGTTTTGTGTTTGGGCATAGTTTGTAATGGTTCTTCTTCTTCTTTCGTTTAGGAGTTAGATGAGTCATCCTAATAAGAACCATGCTTTAAACTCTTCCTTTAGCTTGAAGCAAAGATAAATGTTGTTTTCTTTTATGAAAGATTGGGAACAATGAGATGTTATGATATGTTTTTGCTAAAGTATAACTGATAGGATCAATTAGACTCTAATTTTTAAGGCTGATATGGTGGATAATATTCTATCCTTTTCTTGGAAGTGAAATCAATTGTTTAAAATGTACTTCTTTTTCGATTGCTTTTGATATATTGATTATATGATGTAATAATTGTCTCATTAAAGCAAAGTTGTTTTAATGGAACAATTATTGGAATGCACTTATTTTTAAGGCTTAGTGCTTATCATGCTCAGTTCATTGAACTGACCCGTGCTAGCAATTTTTGCAAATGGACTTTGTAAGTGAAAAGGAAGGCATAAACTTATGTGATCATTGGCTGATTTAAGTCTGATTTTTGTAAAGAACTCTGAATCGTTCTTGAGATTGTATTGAAAAAGAAAAGTAGTATTCTTTTGTAATGAAGGAAATTGTCTTGTAGCATACCTAAATGTATAAGTTTTAGAGATGAATTAAATGTTGAGAATTTATTACTTTGGGTGTGTATATTATCTTGTACTCTCATTGCATAGATGGAATCTTATCTTGTTGTTATACTCCATATTATGTATATGCTTAATGGGGTATTTTTAGATAAGTTTGGCAGTGGGAATTGGACTAATTTCCTTGAATAGGATGCAACTTCTTAATATTGCTAAATTTGATATCATAACTAAACAATTCAATATAGTAAAATGATATGGAATAAACATTCATTAATAAATATTGAATTTGTATATGATTTATAGGGGTTCTAGGCCCTATCACTTAATCATGTAAAGGAAGATTCTTCCTCTATCATGACAATGTAAATAAAATGGAAGACGTGATTCCTAATTATTAGACTTCGTATAATAAATTCTACTTAGTTACAACCTAGATGGTTGTTAGACATCCTTGAATGGTTAAGTCACAATAAATGGAACTTATGATGTTGATATCCTATTATGGTTGATAGCTTGTTAAGTCCAGTAAATAACATTAAAGGAAATATTAAGCTATGAAAGTTCTTTAACAACCAATTGAATATGTTGTAGAGAAGAACTTAAGGAGTGTTGGATTAGGGTTAGGCAAGGTTACTAAAATCTATTTTTAATAATCCAAATTAATTAAATTTATAATAAACTCCTTGAGGTATGTACATCTCGATGAGGTTGTTCTGTAGGATGCTGGCACACGCCAACTACAGGGTTGTACCTTCAAGAAGATTAGGATCTTCTCAAGGATACAACAATGCAGTCGACATGTGGCAACACCCTTCTACATTGATCATATACATCTACACACTTGAGACTTGATCTTAGTTTCTCTCTAGGTATGGTTAATAACATGTTTAAGATATGGGGTAACCCCCTAAGACTCATGATACCTTAGCACATGGATTTGACTTAGGTTGACCTAGTATGCCAACTTACCCTAAGTCTTAGTGAGCCTCCCCCTATCATAACGTATGTTGTTAACTCGAACTAGGGTTAAACCTTGGGCAAGTGGACTGACGAAAGTCAGTAAAGGACATTCTAGATAACAATAGAGTGGGGTGAAGGATGTATTCCAGATTGACGAGTATGCCATCAAGGAATAGTAATACAAATAGTATGTTAGAAATCTTTGGCCAAAGTATCGTAAGCTGTTGGTTGCGTTGTCCTATGTCACCTAGTCTAAGGTTCATGATGCAGATGAATATTGGTAAAAATATTCAGATAGGTTCCTTAGATAGATCACTCAATACCCTGAACAGGGAGAGTGAACCAAGTATACATAGTGTACAAAAACTATTCAATACTTAATGTTAAACATGAATAGATTGGTAGTACACTGAGTCATGAAATGAATAGATCAGTAGCACACCAAGTCATTACAGGTGCATATGGTTATTTGTTATATGAATGGTTGATAAAGAATGTGTGTTCTAAATTATGAATTTAGAATAGAGAACATTATTTATAAAAAAAAATCCCTTTTTTCTAAAGTCTTAAAATGGGAATGTTACATCTTGGTATCAAAGCTGAAGGTTACAGCTCTTGGACCTATTGTGTCCACAATCTGATTAAACTCAAATTTTTTTGTAACTAAAAATGGTGAGAACAAGAGGAAATGTTGTAAATAACCCTCCACCTAAGGAAGGAGTGGCAACCACCGAGAAACTTGATGAGATCATTGTTGCCTTGTTGGACACAAGAGATTGTTTGATTGTGCTTGAACAAAATGTAATGGGTAATGAGGAGGAAGAGGAAGCTTATAACAATAACTATCCACCTCTAGGAGACAACACCAATGTGGGTGTTGATAATAACAACATTAACATACTGTTTAACCTAAGAACAAAATGGCTAGACTAGTAGCAAAACTCACTAATGACATAAAAAGGATAAGTCCACCCAAGTTTGATGGCACCACATTAGGAGATGGAGCTGAGAATTGGCTCAGTGAAATGGAGAAGTACTTTACAATAAGGAACTTCTCAGAGGAAACCAAGGCTATATGGGGAGCATATCAGCTTTCCCATGAAGCATCTTCATGGTGGGATAGCCGTAAGGTGAGTTAAATATTGATGAAACTAACATCACTTGGGATCAATTTAAAAGTTATTTTAGGCAACGATGGTTGCCAAAACTCTACTATGATAAGAAAATGACTGAATTTTAGAACTTAGCTCAAGGAAAGCTAACAATAACTGAGTATTAGGAATGGTTTACGAAACTCCTCAAGTATGTACCTCAATATCAAACTGATGAGAAATTTCAGGATATGGAAATTCATTATGGGATTGAATCCCATTATTGGGGGAGAAGTTGATGTTCATAGCCCAACCACTATGGAAGGGGTTGTTGAAAAGGCCATAAGGTAGGAACAGAAATTAAAGGCTATTTCTACTCATAAGGAGGAAGTAAGGAAGAAATTTTCGAACCCCTCTTCAGCTTCTCTTGCACCTAAGAAGGGACCATGGAAGAAGTTTAGTAATAAAAATAAGTTTTCAGCTGATAATAATAAGAAAACAACAATGAATAAGACTGTTGGAAATGCACGAGAACAATTTTTCCAAGAATAATAACAATAGAAGAAGTCCTATGGAGGTTAGAATAATAAATTTAAGGCTGGAAATAATTCTGAGTCTAGAAAGGGACCTGTAGGAGGCTGTTATAATTGCGGCAAGGATCATTACACAAATCAATGTCCTTTAAAGAAGGATGATCATAATCAGCAACACAAGATACATGTTACAGTAGTTGACAAGCAAGCTACACCTATAGAAGTTCTTGGTAAGTTATTTGGCATACTTGTAACTATTCTTTTTATACGAGAGCTACTGAATGTTTTATTTCTAGTAAACTTGCTTCAAAACTTAAAAGAAAAGATGGAAAAATGGATAAATCATGGACTGTACATTATGGTAATAATTCTATTCATACAGTTAGTATGTGTCTTTTTGGAGTAGTCCTTGAATTACCTAACTTTTCCATAGAGGTTGATCTGTATGTTGCACCTTTAGGGTCTTATGATGTAATCATAGGTGTTAATTGGTTAGCAGAACATAAGGCTAAAGTGGACTATTTTGAAAAATGCATTAGTTGTTTAGATGACCTGTAGAAAATAACAGAGATTCAGGGTGTGAAATGTGAGATTTTGTTAGGAAACTATCAGCTATGTAACTTAAAAAGGCCAAAAATAAAGGATGTACCTTATATGCAGTAAAAATTTCAGAAACTACAGAGGAAAACAATGATTTCATGGATCGATATCCATTGTTACGAGACTTCAGTGATGTATTTCTAGAAGAATTTCTAGGTCTTCCACCCAAAAGGGAATTTTATTTCACGATTGAGATCAAGCCTGGAACCAAACCTATATCTAAGGCACCATATCGAATGACTACTATAGAATTAGTAGAGCTTAAGGCTCAATTGCAAGAAATTTTGTCTAAGGGTTTGATTAGACCAAGTGTTTCACCTTGGGGAGCACCAGTGATCTTTGTGAAAAAGAAAGATGGAACACTTAGATTGTGCATTGATTACAGAATGTTAAACAAAGCAACAATCAAGAATAGATATCCACTTCCTAGTATTGATGATTTATTTGATCAGATGCATGGAGCATCGGTATATTATAAGATAGATCTTCGATCTGGGTATCATCAATTGCAAATTAAGGATGAGGATATTCATAAAACAAATTTTAGAACAAGGTATGGACATTATGAGTTTACGGTTTTACCTTTTGGATTAACTAATGCACCTATGGAATTTATGAATCTAATGAATAATATCTTTCAAGAATACTTGGACAAATTTGTTCTCTTATTCTTGGAAAAAATTCTCGTATATTCTAAAAGCATTGAAGAGCATCGTGAGCATTTGAAAGTAGTTTTGGAAATTTTGAGAAAGAGACGGTTGTTTGGTATGTTGTCCAAATGTTCTTTCTATGACATAGAAGTCCACTACTTTGGACATGTAATAAGTAAAGATGGAATTGTTGTATATCCTTAAAAAATTACAGCTATAACAGAATGGCCTGCACCAAAGAATGTACATGAAGTCGAGAAGCTTCATGGGACTTTAAACTACTATCATAAATTTGTAAAAGAATTTTCTAAGATAGTTGCACCAATAACTTCCTTACAGAAGAAAGATAAAAAGTTTTTTTGGAGTGAGAAATGTGAAATTGCATTTAAAACCTTGAAGGAACAGTTAACTTCAGCACCTATTCTTGCAGTACTAGACCCTAATGGAGATTTTATGGTGGTAACTGATGCATCTAGTGAATGTATAGGAGGTATTTTGTTACAAAGTGGTCATGTAATAGAATACAAAAGTAGAAAACTTAAGTTACATGAGTTGAATTATGCTCCACATGATTTATAGCTTGTTGTCATTGTTCATGCACTTCAAGTTTGGAGGCATTATCTACTTGGTAAACCATTTGAGTTGAAAACTAATCATCTTGGGCTGAAGTACATTTTCACTCAGCCAAATCTAAATGCAAGACAATGAAGATGGTTAGATTTTTTGTCTCAATATGATTTTGACATAAGTTATATAAAGGGTAAAGAAAATAGAGTGGCTGATGCTCTAAGTCATAGGAAGCACATTTATGCTCTTATAACACTAAGAAATCAGTTTAAGGATGAAGTAAAAAGTGTTATGGAATCTGATTCTTACTTTCAGCAAGTAAAAATAGCACTTGCTACAAATTCTAATGATTTGAGGTATAAAGGTTTTCACTTTGATAAAGAAGGAATCTTACGATTTGAAAACAAAGTTTATGTACCTTTGCTTAATGGTTTGAGAAAGAAATTGTTAGCTGAATTTCATAATTCACCTTTCTCTGGACACCCTGGCATTACAAAGATGTTTGTTGATATAAAACAACAATATTTCTAGAAAGGAATGAAGAAAGATGTTATTGATTATGTAACACACTGTCTTGAATGTCAATGCGTAAAAGCAGAACACATACACCCAGCTAGTTTATTGTATCCTCATAGCATACCACAATATAAATGGCAGGTAATAAGCATGGATTTTGTACAAGGGTTGCCTATGTCAAGAAATAAACATGATGTTATTTTGGTAGTTGTTGATAAACTAACAAAAGTAGCTCATTTTATTGCTAGAAATCTGAAAGATGATTCACTTGTTTTGGCTAAAATATTTGTACATGAAAATTTCAGATTACATGGAGTACCTGAACTAATCATATCTGATAGAGATCCTAGAATGACATCAACATTTTGGAAAATGCTTAATGCAGCTCTAGGAACTAAGCTAAATTTCAGTTTTGCGTATCACCCGGAAACGGATGGATAGACTGAAAGAGTAAATCAAGTTTTAGAAGATACGTTACGGATGTATTGTATGGATCAGTAGTATAAGTGGGAAGAATATATTCCATTAGTTGAATTTTCTTACAATAATACATATCATGCTTCTCTTCAGATGGCACCTTTCGAGGAACTTTACGGAAGAAAATGCAAAACCCCTGTTAGTTGGGATAGCATAAGGGATAGAGAGGTAATTGGACCTGAAATCCTTATGGAAATGGAACAACAAGTTAATTTGACTCGTGAACACTTGAAAGATGCAGATGATAGGAAAAAGAATTACAATGACTTGAAGAGGGTTGATAGGAAATTTGAACTTGGTGATAAATTATTTCTTCAAGTTAAACTGAAAAAGAGTTCTATAACTTTTGGCAAGGCTACCAAGTTATCACCTCATTATATGGGACCTTTTGAGATAGTTGAAGTAATCAACCCTATAGCTTATCGTTTAGCATTACCTCCTGCTTTGTCACGAATGCATGATGTTTTCCATATTTCTTTGCTTAAGAAATACGTTTCATATTTATCACATGTGTTAAATTGGAATTCCTTGTAGGTCCAGGACCCGGGAATAGTCGTGGTCAAACACGTTCAAGTCTTTGGAAAATTGCCAATTACATTTAAGAAACCAAGAAATAAGTCAATGTAAGGTCCAGTGGGACCAGTTTAATGAAGAGAGTGCAACTTGGGAAAATCTAGAGGATATGAAAACTGCTTTTCCATATCTATTTGATCAGAATTGATTTTGTTGACTAATAAAAATTTATGATTTTATCTTTACATGACATTAAATATGCCAGTTTTGGGTAGATATTTATTTGATTTGGATAAACAACTATTTAATGTTGATTTCTTGAACTATAAGATTCTAATATATTTTGACTTATGGTAAGAGAAGTGAATGAAGTGATTGTCCTGAGGTATATTGTTAAAAAAAAGAGGGTAATCATTGCAATGATGATTCTTTTAAGGAGGGGAGCATGTAACACCCTTGATAGTTGTTATTTTCCTCCTTTACATTTCAAGTGTTGACATGTGATTTTCCTTATAAAGATATGTTCTTTTGATTTTTGGAGATCATGCTTGATATGGATAAATCATCTTCTATTCTTAAGATCCTTAATGGCTTCCTTGAATCCATTTTTCATTTCTTGTAGGTGAGTTGCAATCTGGTTTAAGAATTGTAAACTTATCTATTAATCTGACTCATCCTTGGATCAATTTCAGTGATCCAATGAATGTTTTAAATCTACTCTATGAACGAATGGTAAATTAACATTCCATGAATTAAAATACATATGACTAAACTTTGATTGACTACAAGTTATTTGATTATTGTGTGAACGCATTTCTATTCAGTCATATGTTGTGTTTGAATCTTTTAGTTCGATTGTGGTAGGATAATGTTGGTGCAAACGAACTATAGCCTGTTCACGGCATATGAAACATTCTGGTTCCTAAAACTAAAAGGACTGTCCTACATAATCCTAAGCTAGGTAAGTGTATATATATATGTGTATATATATATATATATATATATATATGTGTATATATATATATATATATATATATATATATATATATATATATATATATATATATATATATATATATATATATATTTACTACCTAGCTATGTTAATTAATTAAATTTTATCCTAACCTAAGCTTTGTGCTAAAGGATTATGGAGAGGTTACTAGGTTATTTAAATTATCCTAAAACCTAATGCCATATGGTTATATCTAACCTAATGCCTAAAAAATATTGTGTTAGAATTAATCTAACCTATGTGGAAACTACCTAAGGTGGTAATTTATGGATTGGGTTATATCCTAAGGTTACCTATCCTAAGCTAACCTAAGATCTAACCTAAGCAATTATGACTACCCTAAACTAATGGGCATGAAGGATAATTGGTGGTTGCATTTATTATAGGTGATGGTTCCAAGGCATTTAAGTTGTTCATAAGGTATTAATTGCAAAGTGGTACCGCCAGTTGTGGTAGGGGCTACTTGACTTGGCGGAGGCTTATATAGAAACTTCACTAAAATGGAATTCCTTGTTAAATTTGATTCGGCATTCGCTAAACTTGGAAGGTGGTGGTAAGGAAGGATAGGCAAAAAATAGGAATTAATGAAATTTATTGTTTTCGGTTTTTGTGCTCTAACAGTTTTGGAAAGCATGCAAACAGGTTTGCATGGAGTCATTTCACCTTGCATGTTTTACAATTTTTGCTCTACATGCTCTCTAGTTTTTTGAACCAACGGATTGAACTACACTTAATGGATATTCTTGAGATTTTTGACCTATTTTCGGTTCATGGGATATATAAGATGCAAAGTGTGGAAGAATAAGGTGGTTGTTTGATCTTTTGTGGAGAAGAGGAGAAGTTGTGAGCTCATTTGGAGGTTCTCTTAGATTTGAAAGAAGTGATATCAGGCATTATAGGCTCTAAACTTTAAGATCTCATGCTTTCTTATAAATGTTTCATTAAAACGATTCTACTCTTTTGAGATTCTTGGATTGCACATCATATCTAGTTATTTGTTTGTTGGGTTTATTAAATCTTGTGATATTAGTTTTGAATCCTTGGTAAATGATGTTCTGTTTGGAAACTTACAATGTATAGTTCTTAAAATATAGAATGCAAGCAAAAACTTATTGCTTTAACAAAGTTTTTTCATTCTAGAACAGGTAATGGAAGTAGGGTAAGTGCACCAAATTGGGGGACAATTCAGTGGACATCAAATCCTGAATTTTACATTAAAAACAACAAAACATCAAATTTAGTCTTCCACGGACTTGAACCATGCCGAAAAGTAAAAAATATGTCATAAAAATGGTACCATTGCATATTGGAGACTATTACCTTTGTATAAATACTGATTTTAAAGTGAATAGAATAGGATAAATATCATTTTATAATTTTTTACTAATAGTAGGTCTTTAAGACACTTTTTCCCGTGAATGTTTATGTCTACGTTTAAGACTACAAATTTTGTTTCACTTATCAAAATGTGATAAAAATTATACCATCCCAACTGTGGTGAAATTATATACATGTTCAAAAAAAAATTATTTGATTTCAATATTTTTTATGAAGTTATGGTGGGCAAACGGAAAGTGCTCTGTTTTCTTTATGTTTTCATACCACTTTCATGGAAAAAATCATAAAAAATAAAATATTGCTCAAAAAAATACAAAATAAAATCCATCCCAAGATAGATAGTGGCATCTAACTTCTCACCAAAGGAGAAAAATATATATCAATTTTTGGTCATCCAAATTGTGGGCAAACGGACTATAATCTTATAGGCATTTTAAAAAAATATATACCAAGTCATTGAATTTTGAGTATTTAATATAGCTAATCTTGTCCATTTTTTTAAAAATTAGTATTTTAGAAACTAGATTCCAGATGCTATGATTCATATTAGTATAATTTATTCTAATTTTTAGTGTATGTATTGCTAATAATCCCTACAAGTTGATATTATGTTGTTATTTGCAATATGACGTCCACTTATGACCCCTTTTTGTCCCCCAACTTGCTGCACTTACCAAGTATTTTGTTTAGAAAACCTTCGTTGCTATTTGGATATGGTTTAGATTTTTTTTTGGGAACCTTGGGTTTCGTCTGACCTTGTTGGAGTTTGTGTTTTGTTTTATCGTGAGCTTGTGTTTTAAGTAGAGCTTGTTTTTGAGCTCATATTTGGTTTGGAACTTGGTTCTAGTTTTGTGTTTGTTAAGAACTATTGATAGAGGTTCTTGTTATTCTGAATCATGTTGGAAACTTCAATATCCATGGACTGTTGTTAAAGTCTATATATAGCTCGGTGCTTGTGTTTTATTTCCTTGATAATCTGAACTGTTAATGTCAGTTTGTAATGCACACGGTAGTTGTATGTTATTACTTATTTTGGGGCTTGAACTTTGGTGAGAAACTTGAGTTCTGTTTGGGATTATATTTGGCTTCACTTTTGATATGAATTTTTGTTAGAGCCTCTAGTTATTCTAAACCATTGTTGAAACCTTGGGTAGCTTGATACTGTTGTTGAATCCATAGGTGGCTCTGTACTCATGCTTTACTCTTTTGGTATTTTGGACTGTTAATTGAAGTTCATGATTTCATCACACTCTTATCTTGTTATTTGTTTTATTTTGAACTCTTATTGGAAACTCGTGTTTCATATGAGATAGGAATAGGAATCCTTGTTTGAATATGAATTGTTAATGGATATTTATAACTTATACTACCTCATACTAAGGTACTGAGCATATCTGAGCTCATGTTGAGTTGTTGTAATTCGACACTATACATGAAATTTGGTACTTAGTGTTTGGAAATAGTAGCAGGAATGATGTGTCGGTTCTATTATGGTATGTTGAGTTTTCTTTGTTAATGATTTAAACTTGGATGGGAACTTGTTGTTTCCCTGAACCGTGAATATTTACTTGGGTAGTCCTGTACCTTTGTGAGAAGCTTGTGTTTGTCATTGTGCTTGGATTTTGTACTTTTGAGCTCTGATCTAGTAGTATTATCGACATGTTCGATTTGGTTTTGGTATTTGAATTGGGTTTTCTTAACTTCTTAAAGAGTTTAAAACTCAGAAATTTTCTAATCGAACTACTTACACAAGGAAATATGGTTGTCTGATTAAATTGAGTTGTTTAAATATCCTTGGGATTAAACTGGAATATTTTCCAAGGATAATGGGATTTCAATTTGAGTTTTTAATACTTCGATCATTTTTAAAATATTGATTGGTTATTTGTATATCTCTTGATGGATATAGTAAATGCACCTTGTGTGTTTATAAAGGAAAGGAATGTGATTCACTTAGAAAAGACTGTGTTTCAGGATTTTTATTCATATTTCATTCTAGGTATGGAATTGAAACTTGTGTTCATTAGAAGTACAAAGAAGTGTAAGTAATATGTCAATGTGCTTTCTTATTTGGATAGATCATTGGTTGAACTTTTGTGTTTTGATTCTCCTTTTATATAGATATTTTTTTATGAGTTGTTTGTTCTTCCTTTACCCAAACATTTGTAGAAATTATGTTGGAAGAGATTATACTATTTGGTTTTATTGATGCGGAAAATGCCGGCTTGTATGGCGATTGTTGTTTGACATGACTTTGCTTTGTTGGTTTAAGATGAGTAAGTTGGTCTCTTGAACTCTATCTTTTAAAGAATTCTCCTTTGATGAAATCGAGTAGAGATTATCTCCTGTATAGATTTAAAAGTTAACTTCTATTTGTGAAATAGATTTAAAATTTCAGGTAGACCAGTTGATCCTTTATTCCTTCTTGGATTAAATGGAAATTCTATTTAGATCAATATCTTAAATGTTAAGTTTTAAGGTAGTTGTCTTTTGAAAGAAACAGTTAAATCATATTTTGAATTTGTTCTATTTCTCGGATGTTTTGTGTTTGGGAATAGTTTGTAATGGTTCTTATTCTTCTTTCATTTAAGAGTTAGATGAGTCATCCTAATAAGAACCATGCTTCAAACTCTTCCTTTAGCTTGAAGCAAATATAAATGTTGTTTTCTTTTATGAAAGATTGGGAACAATGAGATGTTATGATATGTTGTTTGCCTAAGGATAATTGATAGGATCAATTAGAATATAATTTGTAAGGATGATATGGTGGATAATATCTCATGTCCTTTTCTTGGAAGTGAAATTAATTGCTTAAAATATACTTATTTTTCCTTGCTTTTGATATATTGATTATATGATGTAATAATTGTCTCATTAAATTAGATTTTTTTAATGGAACAATTATTGGAATGTACTTCTTGTTAAGGCTTAGTGCTTATCATGCTTATTTCATTCAATGACCCGTGCTTGCAGTTTATACAGATGGACTTAGTAATGAAAAGGAAGGCATAAACTTATGTGATCATTGGCTGATTTAAGTTTGATTTTTGTAAAGAACTATTAATCGTTCTTGAGATTATATTGTAAAAGAAAACTATTATTATTTTTTAATTAAGGCAATTATCTTGTAGTATACCAAAATTTATAAGTTTTAGAGATTAATTAAATGTTGAGAATTTATTACTTTAGGTGTGCATATTATCTTGTACTCTCATTGTATAGATGGAATCTTATCTTGTTATACTCCATATTATGTATATGCTTAATGGGGTATTCTTAGATAATTTTGATAAAGTGGGAATTGAACTAATTTCCTAAATAAGATGCAACTTATTAATATTTCAGAATTTGATATCATAACTAAACAATTCAATATAATAAAATGATATGGAATAAACATTCATTAATAAATATTGAATTTGTAAATTATTTATAGGGGTTATAGACCCTAGCACTTAATCATGTAAAGTTGAGAATGAAAATAAAATGGAAGACATTTTTCCTACTTATTAGAATTCGTTTAATAAAGGCTACTTAGTTACAACCTAGATGCTTGTTACACGTCCTTAAATGGTTAAGTCACAATAAATGGAACCTATGATGTCGATATCCTATTATGGTTGATGGCTTGTTAAGTCCAGTAAATAACATTAAAGGAACTCTTAATCTATGAAATTTATTTAACAACCAATTTAATCTATGGTAGAGAAGAACTTAAGGAGTGTTGGATTAGGGTTAGGCAAGGTTGTTGAAATCTTTTTTTAATAATCCAAATTAATTAAATTTATAATAAACTCCTTGAGGTATGTACATCTCGATGAGACTGCATTCGTAAGATGTTTGAACATGCCAATTATAGGGCTATACCTTCGAGAAGATCCTCGAGGATACAACGACACGATCGACATGTGGCAACACCCTTCTACATTGATCATCTAGATCTACACACTTGGGACTTGATCTTAGTTTCTCTCTAGGTCTGGTTAGTAACATGTCTAAGATATGGGGTAACCCCCTAAGACTTAGGATACCTTGGCACATGGGGTTGACTTAGGTTGACCCAGTATGCCAACTTACCCTAAGTCTTAGTGAGCCTCTCCCTATCATAACGTATGTTGTTAACTAGAACTAGGGTTAAACCATGGGAAAGTGGACTAACGAAAGTCAATAAAGAAAATTCTAGATAATAATAGAGTGGGGTGAAGGACATTTTTCAGATTGACGAGTATTCCGTCAAAAATAGTAATACGAACAATATGTTAGAAATCTTTGTCCAAAGTATCGCAAGGTGTTAGTTGCGTTGTCTGTTTCACCTAGTCTAAGGTTCATGATGCAGATGAATATTGGTAAAAATATTCGAGATAGCTCCTTAGACAGATCACTCAATACCCTAAATAGGTAGAGAGAACCAAGTATACATAGTATACAGAAAAGTATTCAATACTTAATGTTAAACATGAATAGATCGGTAGTATACCGAGTCATGAAATGAATAGATTGGTAGCACACCGAGTCATTACAACTGCATATGGTTATCTATTAAATGAATGGTTGATAAAGAATGTGTGTTTTATATTAATAATTTATAAAAGAGAACATTATTTATAAAAAAAAAAAAATCCCTTGTTTCTAAAGTCTTAAAATGGGAATGTTACATACTTTTTTCTCCTACCCTATTCTGGGTGTTGAGTGATCTATTTAAAGAACCTATCGGATATTTGTTACCAATATTTATCTAACATCATGTTGCTTTAAAATAGGTGACGTAGGAGAATGCTACCGGCATCTTGTGATACTTTGGCCAAATATTTTCAACATCTTGTTCATGTTACTATTCCTAAATGACATGTCATTGTGGAATATGTCCTTCACCTCACTCATCTCATTATCTAGATTGGTCTTGATGACTACCGTCATTCCACTTGCCTGTTTAACCCTAGCCCATGTTAGAAACATAACTTATTATAGGAAGGCACTCACAATGCCATAGGGTATATGGGCATACTCGTTTGACCTAAGCCAACCGGATGTGCCAAGATACCGTGAGCCATTGAAAGCAACTACTTATCCTAAACATGCTACTAACTTGACCTAGAGAGAAAATAAGTTTGAGTCCTTATTTGTGTGTAGATCTAGATGATCAATGTAGAAGGGTGTTTCCACATGTCAACTACAACACTGTATCCTTGAGAAGACCCATGTCTTCATGAAGGTACATTTCTGCAGTTGGCATGTGCCAACATCCTACAAAAATGTCTCATCATGATGTACATACCCTAAGAGGGTTATATAGACATTAATAATTTGGATTATTAAATAGATTACAATAACCCTGCTAGTCCCTAATCCAACCCTCCATAAGTTATTTTCTATATTTGATTCAATTAGTCAAATAAAATAAATTCCTTAACTTATGATTGCTTTGTATGTTCATTTTACTTGGCTTACCATATAGATATCTATAAATGAGAGAATAACATCATAAGCTCCATTATAATGAAACCTAACCATTCAAGAAAGGTGTAACCACGAAAACAGTTCAACTAGAGTAGACTTTATAGGAAATGAAGTCTAATGATTAACGATCATATCACCATTCTTTAGATTACATTACTTTGATCAAGGAAGGGTCTTTCTCTACATGATTAAGTATTAGGGTTTGTCATACCCTTTTTATCTTTCACCATTTCTAAAGTGTTAATCATATTCATTACGCATTCCTTTACTAAGTTATAATTGTTTAGATAAAGATTGATATCCTATGCAACTCAACAAGTTGCATATCAATAAGGGAAATTTAACTAATTCCCTTTATCTAGCTTATCAATTTTATCCGAATTAAGCATATGACAGATATGAAAAATATCATCAAGATAGGATTTCAACCTTCATAAAATACAAGATAATTTACACAACAATTACAAGTAAATCTCCAACTTTCAATTCATCTTTTACGAAACTATATAATTACAATACTATGTAATTCAGGCATGCTTTATATAAAACAACCTCCATTCTAAAAAGAATACAACTTTTATTTTTCATACAATTGAAGAATGAATCGAAACTCTTTACATAAGATCCAAAATTAAATAATCCAATACAACATGAAAGTTCTTGTCTTCTTTTATCACTTACGATGTCCATCTACAAAATTGCTAGCATGGGTCAGTTCAATTAACTGAGCATGGTAAGCACTAAGAATTAAATTAAAGTGCATTCCACTAATTGTTTCATTAAATAACTTTGCTTTTATGAGACATAACTAATCATAAGTAATAACATCCAGTAAAGAAAAACAATTATGAGAATCTAAATTCAATTTTAAGAAAGAGCGTAATATAATATGTAACATCTGAATTACATCACAAGACCTAGTTGATCCTATCAATAACTTGTAAATAGTCAACAAGTATTGTCCTTCCATTGTTTCATAAATTCATAAGAATAGAAAAACACATTTAACTTTCTAAGCAACAAAGAGGTTAGTTCCAACATAACTCATATTAGCATGCTTCATCTTTCCATATAAACAAAGAAGAGAATCAATAAATATCTATTTCTCTCGACACAATTCCTCGAAGGAAAGAATCAAGTTTAAAACACACATCATTGCCTTAGTCCAAATATGACAAAATAAGGAGTCCATAAATAAATAGGTAACAACTAAAAAGAATTCCAATTCAATCCAAGCATGATTAAAAGCAGTCTAACTAAATTTTTTACTAACTTCATTATGTTAATAGTATATAATTCAAAAGTTCTAAAACCAAACTTTCCAAAAGTCTAAGCTATAGTTAAATGAAATAAATCTCTTAACCAATCCACAAGAAAATTCCTATCTCGAGAAGAGAATTAATAAAAGGTAAGTTCGGTCAATGAACTTATATAGTTAACATAAAAAGGATATCAAACCAAAAAAACCCAATCCATATTTCATTTCATTTATACTATGAAATGAAATCCTTTATTAATTACAAAGTTAGGAATTCCTTAGCTAGTTCCCAAAAGAGAACTCAAACAAAATGCACTGATCAAAGAATGCACATTACTAACTTCCATTACAAACTTACAAATGAAGACCTATTTCAATTAACCCAACTCAAGTTCAAATTCATTCTCTAAATTAAATTCATAGTACCATATCTAAACAAAATATTGTCCCCAAGAGATCTTATTCACTTCTCTGTCAAAAACCTAGAGATCCATTCAAAGAACCCAACAAGGAATAGAAATACGCAATAGTGCAAGATAGATAAGGGTCGATGAAACTCACGGTCCCAAGGACTAAATTTCCAAGCATTCAGAATAGGGATACCGTATTCCCTTCAAATGACACACATTAAACAAAAATAAGTTTAAATTCAATGTTCAATTAAAACCCACGAATCAGATGAAATATATGAAGAGAGTAAGGAACTAAACAATCTATTCAAGACAAGTACTATCCCTAACTTCCTCCAACTCGACTGAATAGAATCACCACAAGCCTCACAAGTTTCATTTAAAAGCTTAAGATAGGTAAGGATTTGTTTAACATCAAGACAATAAGGAAATAAATAATGCATTCCATTAAACTCTCAAGCTACCATCGAGGACATCCCATAAAGGAGATTAAGCTTACAAAAGTAGATAAACCAATAAAACCCACTTGTAAAATAGGTAAAGAATTAAATTTCACAATAACGAAATAATTGTTAAGAGATGAATACTAGCTTTAAACATATGTTCTAATTTTTCACAATATTCTATTACCGGTTCAAGCAAACACAAAAAAATTCCAATGCGAGTCAAGAGTTCATAATTCCATAAAAATAATAAAACCTTAGCTTAGAGTAATTATACAAAGCAAAACTCACCACTCAACTACAAGTCCATCATAAGAACAAAATTTAAGTACAATGTCGAAAACGAAGGTTCAACCTAAAGTACAGATCTACACTAAGTTCCAACATAGTCCAACATAAACACATAGTCCCCATACAAACTCTTAACAAATTTTGAAGCTTCAATACTAATTTTAGAGCTTCAAGTACAAGCTTAGAACACTATGGAGCTCTACTTCAAAACACAAGACTAAACAGAGATTCAGAACCAAACAAGCAACAAGCCAGTTCTTTCAACATTAGTCTCGAATGCAAGAAACAAAGCTTCAAATACAAGCTACAGAGCTTCCACTACAAATTTTAGAGCTCCCAGTACAAGTTACAGAGCCCTCAATACAAATTTCGCATGAATACCACTGATAACTAGTACTAAGAAAGTTCCCAAAAACTACCATTAACAGTAAATGATTCACATTCAAAAACCCACATAAATTTCAAGAAAACATGTAAGTAAATAACTAGATACATCATGCAAAAATATATGTCCAGTGATTAGAGTTGTTTTAATGAATCATTTAGAAGAAAGCAAGAAATATTAATGGGTAGAGCCTATCATGCCTGATAGTGCCTCTGATGATTCGAAGAAGACTTCCAACCGAGTTTCTAACACCCCTTCTTCTCCAAGCAAGATCAAACAACAATAATATTTTTCCACAATGCCTCTTATACATTCCTTGAACTGAAAATAGATCAGAGAATTCAAAAATAGCCACTAAGTGCAGATCAAACTGATGGTTTGAAAAACCAGATAGCTCCATACAAAACAAAAATTGTGAAGCATGCAAAGCAAAACAACCCCCAACAAATCCGCCAACATGCCTTCCAAGATAGCTTGCTCGCCAAAACCAAGGTGAATTAATGCCATTAATTTGCATATTCCTGCCTATCTCTCCTTGCCACCACCATCCAAAGTTGGTGAGACTAAATTTAACTTCCACATGCATTTCCAAACTTAGTGATGCCTCCACATAGGTTCCTCCAAATTTCCATGTAATTACCAAGTCTGGCAGTACTCTACCCTTTTAAATAAAAAATCACATCTCATTAATATCTTAGGAACCTTTGCTTAGCTCCCACTTGCCAATCGACCCATAGGTTCCCTTTCCTACCCATTATTTTAGGATAGATACAATTTTCTTAGGTTAGATCTTAGGTTAATTTAAAAATATAACCTTAGGATATAACCTTCAAATAATAGATTGTCACCTTAGGTTAGGTCTTAGTTTAACCAAATAGTATAGGAAATAGGTTAGAAATAACTTAGCATCCCTTAGGTTATTTCCCCTCATGCTAACTTAGTATTACAACTTAGGTTAGGTTGTCATCCCATGTAGAGTGGCATAGGAAGAGTTAGGCAAAATTTACTTGAGTCTCAAATCTTATTAGGATAGACCTTATAGATATATGACACATTATAATCTCTCTTTCTCAAGAATCCTGAAGTAAGTTTCCCTTTCCCTTAATGCCATTAAGCACCTTGTAAAAGGTCAATCAAGAAGAGCCGAGCACAACACATAACAAAATGCAGGCATGGTCTTTCAAGATAATAAATAATTTGCAACAAACACAAGTTCAAGTATGTTAAGTCTCTTAATCAATGAATGTCAATTTTTCATTCAGTTAGATAAGAAGATTTAAAACATTCCTTGGATCACTGGAATTTATCCAAGGATGAGTCCATGCGAGAGATAAATTTGCAACTCTTAAAACCAGATTGTAGCTTATCAAATAAGAAGTCGAAATGGATTCCTGAAATCCATATCATTTCATTCAATGAATCTAAGAGCATAGATTATTTATCCATAACAAGCATGATTTTTAACCATCAAGGAAACATACATAATTTAAGAAAATCACACGCCAATGCTTGTAATGCAAAGGTAAATATAATTGTTTGTTCAAGGCGTTACAAGAGGAAGAGGCCCCTAATATTATCGATGAATTTCATAGGGGTGTATGTAGAGGTCACTTTGTAGGAAGAATAATTGCTCATAAGATTCTAAGAGCAGGTTATTGGTGGGATACAATTTTTAAAGATACAACCTTATTGGTTAGAAAATGTGAAAATTGTCAAAGGTTTTTTGGAAGAACGAAAGCATTTGGTTCTTTGCCTTTACAACCAGAGTATTTTTTAGGCTCCTTTTAAACAATGGGATATGGATTTGATAGGAGAAATGGTAGATTCCTTGAATGCAAGGCACAAGTGGATTCTAGTAGCTATAGACTATTTTACTAAAGGGGTGGAAGCCATACCTACTAAAAAATCAACGCATTAAATGGTGATGGATTTCATCGTAAATAACAATATCTATAGATTTGGAGTGCCAACAAAAATTGTGGTTGACAATGCTATGAGCTTTAGAGCTAAACCTTTAATAAGTATGTGTCAACAGTATGACATCAACTTGACTTATGCTTCCAATTATAATCCACAAGGGAATGGTCAAGATGAATCTAGTAACAAAAACCTACTCAAGATAATCAGAAGAAATTTGGAGGTCAACAAGAAGAAGTGGGGTGAGAAACTCAATTTTTCCTTATGGGCAAGACATAGTTACAATTAAAAGAGTCATTGGAAAGATTCCTTTTGAGCTCGTATATGGAATTCAAGTTGTGTCGCTTGTGCATCTACAACTATCATCATATGAATTTTTGTAAAAAATTTGGGAAGGACTGATTGACCCATATAAGACACAAATGAATCAGATATTGGCATTAGATTAGGAGAGAGGGGAGTCTCATGAGAGGCACTTAAACTTCAGAGAGAAACTCAATAATTTTTTTGATAAAAAGGTGACCCCTAGAGCTTTCAACATTTGAGATCTAGTATTACTTTGGGATATCAGACATGAAGACAAAATAAAGCATGGAAATTTTGATGCATTGTGGATAGGCCCTTACTCCATTGGTATGTGAATTGGTGAGCACACATTCTTCTTAAAGGATTTAGCCAAGGATCTGCTTGAATTAATTGTTAACAAAAGACACCTAAAACATTTCCTTGATTGATCCAAACATGGTATGCATTCCTATACAATGTATAGTCTTTTTTTAGTCCCTCTTGTTGTTGTTTTTATTTCCCTTTTGCTCTCCTAGTTTGTAGTGAGTTGCCTTGGTTTCTCGGTCCATTCTTGTGGAATTTGTTTTTTTACCTTGTGCAATTTTTTAATTTGAATCCATAGCCCAATTGATTTTAGGCACTTGGTATGTTTGATTTGGGTTGTGTTGTTTTTGCGGTACCCACTGGGGTGCCCATCCCTGAATTGGAGCTGTGTTGGTGTTCAAATTTATCTCAACCTTAAATATGGTGTATACTTTTGAAAATTTTACTCAATGGTTTTTTCATGTTTTAAAGTGTATGATCAAGGATAGGACCATGTTCAAAACATAATAAATTCATATGTTTAGGGTGTGAATCCTCTTTTTGGTTAAGGAATGTAATAGTTATCTCTGAAATCCTATAAAAATGGAACCTTCTATCCTCCTAATATTCTTTTGTGCTTCATGGAACTCAAATTTACTTAAGGAGTTTAACCAAACTCGAGAAGGTGTCCACATGTCCCTTCGGATCATCATTGGAAAGGCATAAAGAATTAAATACTCTCAAGGAGCGAGGATCCACCATGTGGCTAATAGTGTGACAATGAAGCCTAGGTAGGTTGAAAATTAAAATAAGAGAGGAAAGGGCTCACAATATTCTATGTGTCTCCTGCATAGATTCGAGAAAATGGACATAAGGAAAAAAATAGCCAAAGATGTGCGGGGGTCTCCACATGTAGTGCAAAGTAGCTAGCAGCGATGAGTGAGCTAGAGGAATAGGTAGAGGACTCAAAGTGTTCAATAAATTTTAATGTGGTTTTGGGTCCCAAGGCATGCAGATAAAAGGTGTGGCTAAAATTATATTGAAGGATCTTTAAATGGATATAGATAGGCAACGTGTTAGCAAAAATCATGCACACCATTAACGAAACCAGAGGAATTATAGATTCAAGAAGATCTAAACCACCCAATCTAGAAGATCCGAACAAACAGTGAAGAAAATCATTTTCCCTTTCCCCTTGTTAGGAGTAGAATTATGGGGAGTGGAATGAGAGAGAACATTTGGAGTGACCCAAAGAGTAAAAACTACACCCTAGGGACTGTGTAAGACAAGAGATCTTGAGCTGGAATCACCCTTCCATCTCCTTGTGAAGGATGGGAACTCTCTTGGAGAAGGAATTTGTTGGGGGCCTAAAAAAATTTCCCCATCGGAGGAGCACGATGCATTGAATGAGTAGAAGATTAAACACTTAACCTACCCCTATTTTTCCTAGAAGAATAAATGGTCACCTTAGATTGAGGATAAGATAGGGACATTTCTTCTTCTCAATCTGAATTGATAAAAAGGGGACCCCTATTATTTCATAAAGATGGTGTCGGTGTGGTGGATGGTTGTAATGGAACAGATCCTTCTTGACCTTTCTCTAGAGAAATGATTCTCCACTCCATTTCATCCATTTTGTTACAAATGGAAGGAACTATATCAATGGAAGAATTTTCATACAACATGTAAGAATCCTTGGGAATATCCTTCATCAAAAATTATTCATTGCATAAAAAGGGACACTAGTAATCATTCTTCCATGACACAGAAGTCTTCCTTTCAATGCAATATTTCTTTAAGTCTTCCGAAACATTCTGATGCTCCCACCAAAAAATATGGAAGTACATGGATTGGAAGGCTAAGAAGACAAGATTGATCTTGATCAATCTCACAAGGAGTGTGAGCCAAACTTTCGATAGGTCGGGGTGTTCGGTATCCCTTGGGACTGTGATATCAAAAAAATATCGACAAAATCTTCATTTGAACCACACATGATGAAGATCTGGTTTAAATATTATGAAAAATATATTTCAGACCATTTTCACAACTACATTTGCCATTATGATGATAAAATTTGTATAAAAATTATTCACTTTCAAGATAGGAAAATATATTCATATTAGTGAGAAATTAGAATTGATTTTATAATGAGGATGATGCAAATAGATTGAGCCGAGTGAGATCATTGCCATCAGATGAAATAATATTTTTCTCACTCGCATGATAAAAATCAAATTGAAAGAAATTATTACTATGTGACAAGAAGGAATTTTATTTATGTTATATAATCCACATGAGTGCACTCAATTATAAGGAGCATGAATGTAAGTATACATTTCTCGAGGCGATTCTCAAAGTTGAAAAGGATTTCTTGTCACATCAAGCCATATGGAACCACTTGAGAATTATTAAAAAGGGGTTTCTTGCATGCCAAGAGGAAATAAATGATTAAGACAACTGTAAAAAGGTAGAAACATGGTGCCCCAATCATATCTAATGAAAGTAAAAAATGTGAATGGCTCAAAAAATTTCCACTGGAAAAAATAGAGAAGGATATTCTCTTTGAAGATTCATGTTTTTTTTTTTTTTTTTGGGGGGGACGGAGGATGAGTGAGCGAGTGAAATTGTATAAATGCAATGAGAATACTCTTGCATTTGGGGGTTAAAATTTTCTAAAATTTTAGAAGAGAAAGGTGAAAATTGAGAGAAACCATTTTTCCAAGAACTTGTCTAAGAAGCTTGTTAATTTCTTGAGCCTTTAAATTGAATCATGTCAAGATGGTTGCAAGTGTACAACCATTGACAAGCATTGAGACTATAAATGAAACTTTCCCTTGCTGATAAATTTGATGAGCCCTGAGTTAATTGTGTTAATCATGAGCATTGTTTTGTCTATTTTAAGTTGAGGTATTTCAAGTACCTATTCATGTTCTGTTGTAATCTTATGTTTATAATTCCTCTTAATCACACAAAATCTTATCCTTTTGGTAGCATTGTGGTAATTGCAATTGTTCTATGAGAAGATATTTCATCTCATTTTGCAATAAATAGTTTTAAATTCATTTTACTTCCATTTTGTTGATATAGATTATTTGTTAGCCTATGAGTGTATCTTAGGTGTGATAGATTAGGGATTCTTGATGTTTAATTGAGTCTTTATCATGAGCTTTTATGTTTAAATTCTCAAAGAATATGTGAAACCGTGTATCTTTGGGCTTCCATTGATGCACATATTATATTTGAAGGTTAATTATTAATTATTTTAAGAGTTTTCATCATCTCATATGGAAGATATTCCAACATTTTTAAGAGTTTTGAAAGATTTGGTATAATCAAGTTTATCTAGGTTAGTTCCCAACCAAATACACCTAAAATTGACAAATCGCACAAGAAATACCCATGTTTTCCTCATTAAAGACAAAAATATGTCAAAGAAAGTTGGTTCCATAATGTATTTAGTAGTATGATATTTGTTTAGAAGACATGCACTTTCTAGAAGTGACAACTCGTAAGAGTTAGCCTTTGCTTGAATTGACCATGTCCTCCTAGAGTTATTTTTTAGTTACTATATAAAGGAGTACCAAATATTGTTGATACATCCATTTCACTAAAAAAATAGACTAAAGAATGGGTCTTCTCACCCTGGTTAAAGGTAGATCCTAAAGTAGTATGAGGGTAGGTCATACCACAGAGCATGGTCTTACCTAACTCCTACAAGCTTTAGTGACAAAGAGATAGTGAGATCCATCCTGTGCTACAAAATGCCACAAATCTAGATCCATCATCCTCTCAACATCCTTCTCTTTCTGTTGATTCTTCTTGGCCACAAAAGGAGGACCAATTTGGGTACTAACAGGATCCACTTAGTTGTGTGACATAATGTTGAAATAATGTGGGAGTCTTACGGAATACAAGTGAAACCCCCTAGAGCACCACTTACATTGTGAATGCTAATATTTTCCTGGCATCGTATCCCTTAACTTAATATTTTTAATTTTCATATCATTTGGTTATCCATTTACAACAAATTAAAAATATTGAAACATTAGATATGATATAATTGGATATTATAATAGAGCTACTATATCAAAAAAATAAAACTCCTTCTAAATTACTATTTGTGTGAAATCACAAAGCACCCCCAAATGAGTTCTACGGGTGTGATTTTCTAAGGAAGGCTCATTGGTGTGATTACAAAACATCAAACTTTCCCAAGGCGTGAAACCTTGCAAAAATGGGAAATCTCTCAGATTAAAAGCCGGTTCCTATTCCTCTATTCACGTACATACATGAGAACTTGCAGAGGATATCTCTTTATACTTAATCTAAACTTGCCAAGGAGATAGGGGTAAAAGGAATACAGGAAATCAAACTAAGCTATAAGGTGATGCACCAAAGGAATGATGAACATTTGTTTTGCCAATAGACACAAACCAACCAAATGCATACAATAACTAAGCACAGATAACCAGATTTATAATGAAAGATCAGATGAAAGAAAAGAGACAAGAGAGGATCTAAAGTTGATCACTAGATGTGTTTTATTGCTCTGCATATTGATACAATGCATTATAAAGTGGCCAAAAGGTAGAAATGTATTACATTCTAGTAGAAGGTTTGAAACTCGACGAGTTTCTTTTCCAGAAGAAAAGGGGAGCTTATAAAACAAAGAATCTCTAACCCTTTGCAATGAATCCTACCCCCGTGATTATAGATTCAATCGGAGAGAAGAAATAGAGAGAGAAGTGGGAAAATCAGGTTGAACCTCAACTAATGTTGGTAATTCCTCTGATAAAATCTACCCCCAAATCCATTTTTACCGTGCATCAATCCATGTTTGGTGCCTTGAAGGAAGAGGAAAGCGATGGAACAAATCGAATCCAATCTGGTTGTTGAGGCAAGGAGATCTGCATTAAAGGCCTAAATATGTTTTTCCATTTTTCACCTACCGGGGCCTAATAAAATGATTCTTTATCCTTCCATGGTGTAGAAGACGTCGAGATGCTTTCAATAGTATCAGATTTGCTATATTTCGAGCCCACGAGTTGAAAGATATTCCCCTTCGAAGTTTGTATCGAGTGCATACGAATGGGTAGGGAAACAATTTGAAAAATGGGTCCCCTGTTTTGAGATGGGAGACGTGCCATCTTGTTTAGAGCAAAAAATGGGCTTGCGGGTCCGTAATTTATCTTTTTCCCTTCTCCGCAAACCTCAAAAAAACCCCGTGGCCTTAAATCTCTTCTTGGACACATGGGACCCTTTGGTCAGCTGGGAGATGCACTTCCATCTTTACCTTTGTGCCTTTTTGACAAAAGGAAATCTTTGGCCTTTTCCTCCGACTCCCCACTTTAGCCTTAACTGGGGTTCAAACACATACTTTTTCCCTTAGGTAGTGTTGTGGCCCATTTTGTGACTTGTATCCTTTGGGATGAAAAAGGACAAAAAAATAACTTTCCCCCCGACGGCCCACCTTCATTGACTCGGGTCCAAATGCTGACTTTTTCCCTTGGGTAGATTTGTGGCTCATTTTGTGTTTTTGGCTAAGTCCTTTGTTTCGTGTGGCATATCTCATTTTGTGTTTTTGGCTAAGTCCTTTGGTATCCTAGCACTTGTTTGGGAACCTTCTCTCTCTCTAATCCTTGAATCAACACCATTTAGACACTAGGTGGCCTCCGCCGGCCTAGCTTGTGCATTGAATATTCAGCTGACTCTGCCCCTTTCGAGATTGGACACGTGGAAGCACCACACATGCTTGAAATCTTGACTCAAAGTTTTGCTTTGGAGGAGCATCAAGTTGACACTTGTCAGCCTCCACTGGTCTATGAAATTTTCAACGGTTCCTCTTACCCTTTTAGGACTTTGAGCTCCATGGAGAGTTCATTCTCATTTGGGTCTCCACTGGGACTAACTCTTGGATATGCACAATCGACACTTGGCATTCTCTACTTGTACTTCTATGCTTAGAAAATTTTGAGGCCTTCCCTATCTACTTTTTGACTCGTTTGGCCATTTGCTACGTGGGAGGGCTGGCACAATTCCTTCCCGGATTTACATCGAGCCAACACAGGAACGCTCTTTCTTAGTTGAATAATTTTCAACGCCCCATAAATTTTCAGGATTCGGATGCGTGGAAGCCTAACGCTTGTTTGGGATTCCTTTTTGGATTCACCTTCAGAGAAACACCATTAGGACACATGGTCACTTCCGCCACCTCTTCCATAATTAGTCATTTTTGGACATTTTCCTAAACCGTTTTGAGCTTGAGGACTTTGTATCTTCTCTATTTCTTCCCTCTCTTGCTCCCAGTTCCTTTGCAATACTTCCCCTTCTTATATGACCTTGTTATTCCATTGTTGAGTTTACCTATAACTAGAAAATGGATTTAAGGCAGGAACAACTTGACATAGTTGTTTCTTTTGTGCAGAGGTCCCTTTTACCCTTTCTTAACCCCTTGCCACTCCATTGTTGAGTTCCTTTGGAACCATTTACATATCCGAATGAGTTTTCTCAGGTTCTTTCTATGTGGGGTCATGGGTGATCCAATATTTGGCCCAGGGAAAAATATGGATAACAATTTGGTGACTCATAGGGGTATCTGCCTACTATATGAAAGACCAATTACCTTGTCATATCTGTAGGGCATGGAGTTAAGAGTGACAGTCTGATATTGATTCTACCTCTAATTCTCAAGCCCGAATTTTTGCACTCTCAATTTTCATAATAAATCTTGAAATGAATGTTTCTGAGAGTAGAACATTATTTCGACTCGGGCCTCATTTGTTTCCCTGAATGGACTGCACAAGAGAAAAAAATAAGCACCACAACTATGTAAAAAATTTAAATCATACATGCTCCAAATAGAACATGGAGAGTGTGCAAAGAACTTAGGAAAGAAAGCAACATACACTATAAAAAGATAGTGTGCATAAACACTTAGAGGAAAGGGGAACTAAACTAATATATACGGGGTGAGAAATACCCTTTTAGTAGAAGTGCTTAAGATATAATCCATTCACTAGAATCTACAACTCTTCACCCTCCAATGTAGAAAATTGGAAAGCATTACTACTCTTACATTTTTGACCATGTAAGGGCCACTCCAAATGGCATAAAAATTGGAATGCCTTCCTGATTTTACTCCATATACATCTCATTTCAAAACCATGTCTCCTTCCTAGAAGGTCCTTGCTTTTGCTTTCTTGTCAAAGCATCTCTTGATTAGGGCCTAATTCTTTTCTATTACTTGGAGTTATTTCTCTCTAACTTCTTCCAATTCTATCATCTCCACATATCCGACCTCCATTGGTTCAAATTCAGACATCTCTAGCTATTTCATGAGCTCCAATGTTGGAAACTCAATTTATAGGCAACACTTGCCTCTTTCCCATAGACAAGATTGAATAGAGAGCTGCATTTGTAGATCTCTTGGGCATTATCCTATCAGCCCGAGAAGGCCATTTTCAAATTTTTGTGCCAAGTCCTGTGATTTTCATAAAAGCGTTCTTTGATGATCTTTAGTAGGTTCTTGTTTGTCAACTCAACTTGGCCATTGCCTTGAGGACAATAATTTGTTGAAGTATTCAAGTAAGTCCCATTCTTAATGACCCATCCTGTGATCTTGGAACCTATAAATTCTAATTCATTATACGATATAATGGTGGCTGGCACTCCAAATCTGGTCACTATCCCTTCATAGAAATCTAGTATACTAGATTCATTAGCTTCCTTGAGTGCTACTACCTCGGTCCACTTGGTGAAATAGTTTGTTGCTATCAGAATCCATTTGTGGCCTTGGATTAAATTTGGATTGATGAATCCAATGAATTCCAATCCCCATTGGATGAAAGGTTGGTCGATTGAAATTGGGTGCAATGGAAGTGTTGCTAGCCTTTCTTTGCTTTTGAAGAATACATAATTCTTTCACCTTTTGATCCATGCATAGCAGTCACTAAAGACTCTGGGCCACTAATAACCTAGTTTCATGATTTTGAGTGATGTCACCCTTAGAGAAAAATGGCCTCCAACTACTTTGACATGGAATTCTTGTAGCACTCTCTCAACCTGATCTATTTCAATGCATCTCGGAGAATGCCATTGATGTCTCTTTGGAACAAGACACCATTAATAAGAACATATGGGATCGCATGTAGCCTGAAATGTCTCCTCTTTGCTTTATTTATCCCATGAGTACATAGGCCTATTTGGAGAAATTTCACCATGTCTTGGGTCCAACAAGGAGCAGGTACATCATCACTTCCTTCTTCTTGATTATCCTATAGAACAAAAATAGCCTCCTTTTCCCTATCTACTTCATCCTGTTGACTTGAGGCCAATTATTCACACAACCCCTTCCGATGGACCAGCTTAGTGACCTTAATCTCAATGTCATATTTCATAACACGAATGATCCACCTACACGTATTTCATTCGGGACCTTGCTTAAGAAGAAATTCTTTAACTCCCACATGGGAGACCAACAATTGGATTCTATTACTTGACACCGATTCTTGAACTTCTTTAATCCTCTCGATTCTGCTAGGACTTAATTTTCGACAAAGGAGTATCTCACTTCATAGTCTTCTAGACCTTGATTAAAGAAATCAATTGGTTGTTATGTACCTTCCTTGTTTTGTTGAACTAAGATTTCTGATATTGTATCATTGCCACCAAAGGCATACAATATGAAGTCCTTAGAGAAATATGGATTTACAAGAGTTGGGGCTTGTGATATAGCTTCATTGATGGCTTCAAAGCTTTCTTTTCCTTCAGTTATCCACTAGAATGCTAATCTCTTCTTCAACATCAATGTTATTGGTTTAACAAGGGCAGTAATGTTTGACACAAACCTGCGGACAAAATTGATATTTCCCAAGAAGCTTTGAAGAGCCTTCATGTGGGCTGGTAATGGTAATTCTCTATTTCTTCCACTCTCTCCAGGTCAATTTCCAGTCCCTCCTTTGATACAATTTGTCCTATAAGCTTTCCCTCATGGGCCAAGAATATGCATTTCTTAGGGTTCAATGACACCCCAAATATTCTACACCTTTGAAACACCTACCTTAGGTGGAATAGGTGGTTTGTTGCATTTTTGGAAAACATTTTAATGTCATCTAGATAGATCGAGTACTATGTTTTTATCATCTCTTTGAATGCCATATACATTTCCCTTTGAAAAGTGGCTCAAGCATTGGACAATCTAAATGGCATTTTCCTATAGGCATAGGTGCCCCATTTGGTGGTGAAAGCTATTTTGAACTGGTCATCTTCTTTCACCAAGATCTAGTTGTACCCTAAGTAGCCATCTAGGAGGGATAATATCTCTGACCTAGACACTACTTGTAAGATCTACTCCATTGAAGGGAGTGGGTAGTGATATTTGAGGGAGGCTCTGTTTAAGTCTCGAAAATCTACATGTAACCTAATCTCTCCATTTTTCTTCTGTTTGGGACCAGATTTGTAACCTTGCTTGACTGTTTGATTAGAAATATGATACTCACCTCTATCATTTGGTTCAACTCTTTCTTCATCAGAGGCTCAATGTGTGAATTTCTTTGGTCTCTTTTTTTTCTGATGGGTTGAGTAACTAGATCTAGTTCGATTGTGTGCTTTGCTAGCTTTGGATTAAACACGCTTAGGTCTTCATAGCTCTAAGAAAATACATCTAAAAAATCTTGGAAAATTTGTATGAATTCATACCTTTCTTGCTCAATGGCCACTTTGCCAATTTGAAGTATTATGTATTCTCAAGCGGGATTGGCTCTTAATCTTCTCCTTTGACTGTATATTAGCCTTCTATTTTATAAATTGATCATTAGGATTGAAAATAGATTCAAAGTGTCACTAATCCTTTGGGAAGCTTGTTTGTATGTGACTGTACCATCTGATTCCCGTATTGTTGTTCTAATATGTTTTAGTTTCTAGCTGAGAATTCAACTTCTTCTTACAAAAATTTAATGATCTATTGATCATTCTCGAACACCTGCCAGCATGTTTTTTTATCTGGCATTCCTGGCCTCACAAATATATGGATATGTGGTTGTTCTTTGTCTCTTGATGTTGTCAACCACATCAAATGTTACTCCAACTGTTTCAAGTCTATTAGCAGACTTAATTCTCCTTTTAGGTATGGATATAATAATGAAGGCCTCGAAATCCTCCATGAGATCCCATACCCTACTCTTGTATTTATTGATCAAGTCATTTTCGACAACATTAAGTCCCCGACTTGATTGGGAACCAATTCTTGTCACCAAACACTTGCAAGTTCTTGATTCCTAGCTTCCTTTCCCAATGAAGACCTTGGACCAAATCGTCATACTCGGTAGTGTTGTTTGAGCGGGTAAACTAAAATTTGAAGGCTGAATAATATTTCAAACCTTTGGGGAACACAATCATAACTCCTCCTCTAGCTCGCTTGTCTACTCCTTAAGCCATCAAAGAACAATTGCCATACTTCATTGTCATCCTTATATTATTGCTTAATTAGGTTAGGAAGAGGATGATTCTCTTCATATATACGGTAGAAACCTAGCTCAGATTCTTCCATTTCCTTATATGGGTCAAAAGCATGGATTTTGTTGGCCCACTCATCGAGGGTTAAGTCTAGGATCCCACCTTGGTTTTTGCTTCACAAGTGCTTAGAAAGTCTTCTTGATCAAAAGCTGAGTAGTTGGAATTGATTGGGCTAGGCACATGAGGTTCAATATGATAATCAATAATGGGTTTAGATTTGATTGTGTCCTTTGCCCCATACCTTGTTCTAAAGAGCATGTGTGACCAATCAGCAGATAGATAGCCTCCAATTTTTGTAGTGAAGTCCCTAGAAAGATAGAAGGCAAAATGTGGTGGCAAATCTGTGATTGATATGTTCTAAAAAAACAATCACATTGAGGCATGCATACAAAGTGAGGCTCGTAACCTTGATGGTTCCAACAGTTGTCACTACTGACCCATCTAATTGCACTACCCCTCTAGAGATAACTTCATATTAGAGACCCACTTGATCAACTATTTGTTTAGGCATCACATAACTACTAGCCCCATAATCAATCATATAATTATGCACCAATTTTTCTCCAATAACCAATGAGACATAGAATGGAGGAGGTCTTAGGTTCTTACCTTGTTGTTCTCCATGGTTCCTCCTAGGTTGAACCGTATTGGAAAACAATCTCTCTTGTTGATTTGGGGGTTGATTTGAGCTTGGTCAATTTTGCATGGTAGTCTACAACAAATATCTCTGCCATGGAATAGCCGGTGAGTCCCATAGTGAAATATTCACACTTGTACCCTTCATTTTCTCAATAACATTGAATGAGTTATCCTTTTGCTGCCCCTTCCGGACACATTTCTTTTTTTCACATGGGTTGTTACAATCGGTTCTTGACTGGATTTGGAAGGTGGCTTGGATTGGTTCTGTATATTAGGGGTTATATTTGGAATGCCAACACCTTGTGGAGTGATGGAAGGTTTAGGGTCACCTAAAATCAGTGGTTGACCCTCTCCAATATTTCTCTGTCTGGGCCATGTATTGGCAGCCACACTTTGAGAAGGGAACTAATTCATCCCACATAAGTCCTCAGTCTGCCAATTGACAAGCATAGTCTCACTTGGAGAATCCCCTTGTTGAGCTCCTTATTTTTTATCTCCTTCTTGGATAGGTTTTTGTGGCACCATACCGGTTTGCACCATCAAGTCCTGGTTTAGTGGACAGTTAAAGAACATTGACTGGTTATGTGGCTGGTTACATGGAAAACACCAATCATATTCTTGTGCCATATTATTTTGTGCTAGAACCAATGCCCTTGATGTTGAAGTTGTGTTTGGATCATATGACACGAAAGGTATAACGACTTTAGGTTGTCCTTGGTTTGGTTTAGATTTATAGTATGAGATGGTGGTCTATTTTCTTTGATCTTGGGACAGAGATGATGATCGACCACGAGATTGAGCTTGAGGCTGATACAACCTAGAACTCTGATCTTGTTGTCTTTTGATGGTTACTAGCTCATTCCCCGGAGTTACGAATCTGTTTCATGACTTCTGGATTTCTTTTGAGGTGTTAGATGATGAAGTGGAGGATTTAGCGAGATTTGACTTTTAGAGGTGGGTGTAGGAGCTAATCTAGGTGTTTGGCTAGCATATGGGCTTCCTAACTCAGGGTATAGATGCATAGATGTCCTAGGAGTGATTTTTCCATCTTGAATCAAATGGTTCTCACCCTATGGAAATGTTATAGGTGAAGGTATGGTTATGCTCCCCATTGACTTAATCATCAAGGAAATATCATAATTTGAATCCCTAAGAAATTATAAGAAGGCACATTCATTAGTGGGATTTATTGCTATTGGAATCATGTCCCAAGTCTACTAGAATCTAAGGTTGAAGTCTGTCAGTTGCTCGTTTGGGGATCTCTTGATTGTTGTTAGTTGCTCTAATAAAGATAAGTTATCACCTTTCTCTCCAAAGTAGTTGTGAAGAGTTGTGCTGGATGGTTTCAATTTTGGATAGAGCCTACCTCAAGGTTTCTAAACCATTTTCAAGATTTACCTTTAAGTGAAGAGGAAAGAAACTTGACTATAATTTCCATCTCGTGGATTTTGTGGATTGTACAAACATTTGCAATATGTTGGAAATGATCACAAGGAGAAGTTTGGTTTTCCCTAGTGAAATATGGGATTCTCTTTAATGTTGCTATCGGGAGAACTAGATTTTGTGCATTCGGAGCGAGTGTGGTATTGCTAGTGAAGTTGACCTAAGGATTTGGCGAGCCATCCTAAGCAAACTTTGAGCACCCCTCTTGATTGAGAGAACAACCTGTCAGGAGGAGGTGTTGATAAGGCTCTATTTTGTGGAGATATAAACCTTTGGGTTCTTCTTCTTCCCCTCCCTCTTTTACGGGGATAAGTTTAGATAGACAAATAATCTTTCTTCTCTAGTTCTTGACTTTGTGTGTATTCTTCTCATGAACTTTCTTAGGACTCTTGCTGAAACTAATGAATTTGTTTCTTTTGGATTAAACAGATGTACAAATTTAAGACTTCTTAAAAGTTAGAATCACAGAAAGTGCACATCAATCTTATTATAATAATATGGAGACTTCTTTGTCCCACTGGGCATGCCAAAACTGTTAGTACGAAATCGAACACCCCCAAATGAGTTCTACAGGTCTACTTTTCTAAGGCATGGTCAGTTGGTGTGATTGCATAACATTGAACTTTCCCAAGGTGGGACCTTGAAAAAATGGGAAAGCTCTCCATATTAAAGGCTAGTTCCTATTCCTCTGTTTATGTACATACGTGAGAACTTGCAGAGGATATCTCTTTATACCTAATCTAAACTTGCCAAGGAGACAGGGGTAAAAGGAATACATGAAATCAAACTAAGCTATAAGGTGATACACCAAAGGAATGATGAAAATTTGTTTTTCCAATGGACACAAACCAGCCAAAATGCATATAATAACTAAGCACGAGATAACTTGATTTATAAGGAAAGACCATATGAAAAAAAAAGAGACAAGAGATGATCTAAAGTCGATCAAAAATGTGTATTATTTTCTGTAGATTGATACTGATGCATTACAAAGTGGATAAAAGGCATAAATGTATTATAGTCTAGTATAAGGTCTGAAACTCCATGAGTTTCTTTTCCGAAGAAAAGGGGATCTGCAAAACAAAGAATGTCCAACCCTTTACAATGAATCCTTCCCCCATATTTATAGATTCGATCAGAGACAAGAAAGAGATAGAGAAGAAGGAAAATTAGGTTGAAGCTCAACTACTATTGTTAATGCCTTTGATAAAATCTACCCCTAAATCCACCTTTACTACATCAATCCCTAGTTTGATGCCTTGAAGGAAGAGGAAATGGCGGAATAGATCGAATCCGATCTGGTTGTTGAGGCAAGGACATCCTACATTAAAGACCTAAAGATGTTTCTCCATTTTTCACCTACCAGGGCCTAATAAAAATGATTCTTTATCCTTCCATGGTGTAGAAGATGTCGAGATGCTTCCAACAGTGTCAGATTTGCAATATTTTGAGCTCTAAGTCAAAAGATATGCCCCTTCAAAGTTTGTATTGAGTCTGTATAAATGGGTGGGAAAACAATTTGAAAAATGGGTCCCCTTTTTGAGATGGGGCATGTGGCACCCTTTTTAGAAAAAAATGGTCTTGCGGGTCCACAATTTATCTTTTCCCCTTTTCCACAAAATGTAGAAAAACCCCACGGCCCCGAAGCTCTGCCTAGACACGTGACACCCTTTGGTTGGCTGGGAGATGTGCTTACATCTTTACCTTTGTCCCTTTTTGACAAAAGTAAAATTTTCACCTTTTCCTTTGACTCCCCACTTTGGCCTTGACTCAAGTTCAAACTTTGAATTTTTCCCCAGGTGGAGTTGTGGCCCATTCTGTGACAAAGGGAAAAAAACTAACTTTCCCCCCGATGGCCCTCCTTCATTGACTCGGGCACAAATGTTGACTTTTTCCCTTGGGTGGAGTTATGGATCATTTTTTGTTTTTTGGATAAGTCCTTTTCTTGGTGGGCATATCTCTTGATCTAATACATGCACTAACTTGGTGCTTGTTTAGGAACCTTATCTCTCTCCACTCCTTGAATAAGTGCCATTTAGACACTTGGCGGCCTCCATCGGCTTGGCCTGTGCATTGACTAATCAACTGAATCTTCCCCTTTCTAAGATTGGACATGTGGAGGCACCATAGTTGCTTGAAATCCCTGAGCCAAAGTTTTCCTTTGGAGGAGCATTGAGTTGACACTTGTCAGCCTCCGCCGGTCTGTGGACTTTTCAATAGTCCCTCTTACTCTTTTTGGACTTTGAGCAACATGGCGAGTTCACGCTCATTTGGGTTTCCACTATAGGACTAACTCTTAGATATGTGCCACAGTGACACTTGGTGTTCTCCACTTGCATTTCTATACTTGGCCAATTTTGACACCCGCCGTATCCACCTTTTGACTTTGTTTGACCATTTGCTACGTGGTGGGATGGAGCAATTTTTATTCTCCACCATGGGATTCCTTTCTAGATTTACGTCGATTTGACATTAGGCATCTTTGTTACTCAATTAAATAATTTTCAATGCCCTACAAATTTTCAGGAATCTGGATGCATGGAAGCCTTGTGCTCATTCGGGCTTCTATTTTTGGATTCACCTTTGGAGAAGTGCCGTTAGGACACGTGGTCCCTTCCACTACCTCCTCCATACTTAGTCATTTTTAGACATTTTCTTGAACCATTTCGATCCCAAGGACTTTGGATCTTCTTCGTTTATTCCCTCTCTTTCTCCTAGTTCCTTTGTGGCACTACCCCTTCTTATCTAACCTTGTTATTCCATTGTTGAGTCTACATGTAACTTGAAAATTGTTTAAGGAAAGGAATGACTTGACAAAGTTCATCTTTTTGTACAAGGTCCCTTTTACCCTTTCTCAACACCCCGCCACTCCATTTTCGAGTTTCTATGCAACCGTTTATAGATCAAACGAGTTTTCTCGGGTTCTTTCTATGTGGGGTCATGCTGATCCAATATTTGACACTGGGAAAAATATGGATAACAATTACTTTCTTGACTTGTAATTTAACCCTTAACCATGTCATAGCCACAAGATTATGCTTTTCTAAACCTAGGGCGTCAAAACATGGTTCTCATGTCCATTGGTATTCATGAGAGTTGGATGAGTTAATTATAACACCCATTTCCGTCTACCTCACAAAGTTAGAAAAAAATGCAATTTCCAGAGGACGTTGTAAACAACATATTGAACCCCATAAAAGATATCTTGAGTGTTTTTGTGTTCCTTGTTATAAGGAGAGTCACATAAATATTTATAATGACCCATATCAACCATTTGTTCTCTCTTTGTCGCTCCTTTAGGATCTTGGTACCCTATTTTGCACCTTTAGGAAGATTGTTAAAATTGAAAAATTTAGTTTCATAATGACTCGCCATTTGGACAATGAGTGGAAAAATGCTTGTCTACCTTTGCAAAACTCTAGTATTTCTACTATATAGTTTCCTAAAACTATAAATTTGGGGAAAAATACTCTTCTTGAAAGTTTGGGAAAGGCATTTTATAGGCCTCGGTTCAAATTTTTACTAGGTCAAGCTGGCTCAACTACGAATGGTGGCTCCGGAAAACTCTTCACTATTTGCAACCCATTTTCATGTTTTCAATTCCATCAAATTTAGTGAATTCTCTATATATAGGAGAGCATGTAGGAATTTTTTTCTGTTGCATGTTCATCTATCAAAGCTCGATTTTGGATAAGGTTTTCTTAGTTGTCGAGATAAAATTTGTTGTTGTTGCACCTAGCCCAATTATATTTGGTGACCCCAGAAAACTATCCACTAATTATAATACGTTCTCTAATTTTGAATTCCGTCGAGTTAATTTGAACCCTTGGTATATATGAGGTCACGTAAAAATTTACCCCTTGTGTATTTTCTAATCGAGAAGACAATTTATGAATGAGGGTTTTTATCCTCCAGAGCCAAAATTGGATGTTTTTTCAACTAACTAGAGAAATATAAAATAAATTTATAAGAATCCAGTCAAGTTATAAAAACATCATGGAAACTTATTAACAAATGTGAATAACACTTTGGAAATCTATCTTGTGACTTGTTGTGTTAAATGAGGACTTTTGGAAAAATAGTGTTTCTCTCTCTCTTCAATACTCCTATCTCCTTAGTTAAGAAATGAAGTGAAATGAATGTATGTCTCTAACCCTCTCATCTAGAATGTAAAATATTATCATTACTATGTAGATGGGAAACTAATAACACTAATTATGCTAGAATTAGGTGGATGCCATGCCAGCCATTTATCACTAATTTCATGCACACATGGTTTTACAAGATACAAGTATCACAAAAAAACGAAATTGTTTTGATTCATTGTATATTGTTGGAATTTTTGTATGTTGATGGAAATAAATTTATATGTATTGTTATGCTACGGTGAAGACTCATCATTAAAATTTGGCAATATGGATGAGATGATTGTTTTAGGGGTGCTTTGGGAAATTTTCATTTGTGATAGGTTTTATTTTGACTCAAATTTATATATGGGAAAAAGAGGTTGGATATATATGTTAAGTGAAATTGTAGATGATATTTGAACATTTTGCAAAGTATTGAAAGGATTATTAGTGAATTTTTCTAACATTTTAAGATCCTAGTGTTTAAGGAAATGTTCACCTAAACATGGGTGTTGTTTTGATCCCAACTTTGTATTGTAAAAGTTGTATATGTATGTTAAATGAAATCAAAATCATTATATTATAGTGCATTCTTGTTGTGAAATTTATGATTAAATCTCAAGAGTGTTGTGTTAATTAACTAGCAAATATAGAAAATAAAACTAATTATAATATTCAACCTTAGTTTAAAATTTTTGTAGATCCCCTTCTAACATGATATTTTTGTAACGAGAATAAACCAATAGCTTATGATGAACTTAAAACTTTACACTTGATAACACCTTCTAGCTTAAGTAACTAAGGTCCCAAGTTTTAGGTGGTCATTATAGTCTATATGTTTAGCGACATCATCGTGAACTCGGCCGTTAGGAACCACGGGGTAAAAAAATCTTGGGTATGTGGTCCCATCATGGGATTGATAGATGTGCGTGTGTGTAGTAAGGAGAATGTTATTACCTTTAAGTATTACTTTATGGGTAAAAAACCCCAACATAATGTAAGATCCTCTGGTCGAGACACATATGTAAAGTGAAGAGTGTAGGTAGCGATGATCTATAACTAACGTTGGAATTAACCTGTATGAGTTGGGATCATAATTGAACTCTATACCCAATTTATATTATCATCTGGCTTCTATGGTGCAATACTAAGAGTTATTTGTGAAACTTCACCACATTTTAATTTATGATTAGTTTGTGAAAATGTAACACTAAGATTATATTCTTGGAGAAAGGTGAAATGTATATCATTGTTATAACACGTTTATACCATCTTGTGGTGAGAACAGAATCCACTTTGTGTAGACTTTATTGTGAATCTTAACCTTTTAAATGAAGAATATAGGATACACCATTAATTATAATCACTTAAAGCATGAATCGAGTATCCTTATTAATTAAATTCTAATATGGAAGGAACATGTAATCTATTCACTCTTGATATTTTAAACCTCACTTGATGATGTGAACCCTCCTTGTTGAAACCGTGTTACATTACAAAATCAAACACACATGAAACTTTAAAGGCAATCCTTAGAACAAACACCGGTGGCTATAGTTGGAATATATGTTCGTATCAAAAATCTTGCCACATATTTCTATTACAATAAGGGAAACAAGAAAAATTTGAGGGAGTAACTACAAGTGGAAAGTTAAGTAAACTAAGGATAACATATTATAGTTTTAATGTAATTCCCACTCCTCTTCAACATTGATTGAACTATGTTTTCAATTTCAAATTGATTATAATCTTCAACCTTTCTACTGTATTCTAGTTACTATACTAATAAGATGTGTGGGACATCATGATTACTATTGCGTTCTGATTGTTATTGATTGTATGGTTATAGTATGGACTTTGATGTACATTATTGTATATGATTTGATTAACCTACTTGATAGACAATATGGAGGTGTTAGACTCTTGACATGATGTGACTTATGTGATGGATTTTATATGTTTGATTTACATATTAGTATTTATGTTCTAAGTGCTACTTATTACTGACACATTGGAATTGATTTATGGATATTTCTAGATGATTGTTGATGTTATGATCTTAGTACAAATTGATGGATTGGTAGAATCGAAATGTTAGAAAATTGAACAATTGGTGAATTACTTGATTCTAACATTGGTTTAATTATGATATTCGATGATGTGAATTGTTATGTAAATATGTATGTGTTTTATTATCTCGCGTCGTTAATGTGGCCACGAGGCCAGAAAGGTATTGTTTGATTTTGTAGGAAATTATAGCACAACAAACTATGGGGGATAAGATACCAACAATGAAGGAATGTGGGGTATTGGCAATAGGTCACCATGGAAAATCGTGTAATTTTATGTTCTCTTTTGTTGCATGCCTAGTTAGGAGGTTTCCCATGGGGGGTGACCTCACATGTGTGGTCATAGGGGTAATGTTTCTCTTCTTTTAATTTTGTGTGTGTTTTATTTTTGTATTATGTTTTTAATTTTTGGAAATTGTTGTCACCTTATTAACATTTATAATTGTGTCTTAATTAGCTAATCCTACTTAATTTATTAACTAAAATAAAGATGTGACAAATAGATAATTATGAGGTTAGGTGGTCCTTGAAATCTTGTGAATGTAAGTGAGATTTGTGTTGGTTTGTGTGTGATGTACTCCACCCCAACTTCAAAATTCGGATTTTTACTTGGGAGGCCTTTTTGGAGGCTTGTGGGACAAGCTAAGCTTGTCCCATGCCTCTTAAATTTACCCAAAACCCTACCTATGGTATGGGGAGTTAATTTTTGACTTATTTATCCTTTTTGGAGTGTAAAAGGGTGAAAATAGTTTCACTTTCCTACTTACCTCAATAAATTTTGTCCTTACAAGGCGTGATGTGAAAGTTTGAGTGTCTTTTGGGTTGTCATAGTATTATAAGTTTAATTATTGTCTTGGGCATGGTGTTTTGACTTGAGTGTGGGAATGGAGGAATGATGAAGTGGAGAATTCTTAGTCTAGATCTATGTGGAGGATTTTCAGCATGGATTGGTAATCACTTTGTGTAAGGAGGAGATATTGTTGCGTAGGAAGAATATTATTGACTCTAAGAGGATTGTTCGATCGAGTGTGCTAGATTTTCCTTGATCCACGTGAAAGTATCTTAGTAAACAATGAACCACTTATTCTTCTTCGTACACGAGTTCAAGAGGCTTTGATTTGTCCAAAGGAGGTTGAGGATGCGAAAAGAATGTTACGAAGTGAAATGTACACAAAATGATTCATACTTTCAAACGTCAATAAATATAGTGATTACACATGATTTCCCTGGTTTCTCACCACATTTCCTAGAGTGTGGAAATTGGAATCAACTACATGGAGAAGAGTAATAGACTTTGTCGGTGTGAAGAGAAAGGCTACGTGGAGGAGTAAAGCATGGGAAAACTCACTTTTCTTATCTACACATTCCTTTCCAGCCAAGAACATGGCTGCATGAATACATATAGGAGCATGTTCTTACTAATCAATTGTCCACATGTAGCAATACAATGATCTTCGATCTACGTGAATATCTTGGACGTGAAGACCATTCATATCTTTCTGGAAGTCACTTCTACCTGCATGGAGGAGGAATAGATCAACGTGGAAGATGTTTTTAATCCTATGTGGTAAAAAAACTATTGCATGTGTGAATAGAAAAATATTTATGCAAATTGCACGGTTATTTCATGCCTGCTATGTGGGGGATTGGAGCCAAGTATTAATCTTGATACCTGGATCAAAATATTTGCTAAATAATTTTTAAGAAAGGCCATATATTATTTAGTGAAGAAGCCTCTACCACAACAATGAAGGGTCTCTCAAAGCCGAGTTGAATGAAAAACATGAATGACACAATTGAGATTGTTGAAATTCGTAACATCAACTCACACTGCTTTGAAGAACACCATCTAGAAGCTTCGAAATCTTTGGATTCTACATTTCACTACTCAACGAGCTACGTAACACCGCCAACCTTATATTCAAAGAAGCTGGTTCATAAACGACTCCTTAATTATTTCCTTTTTGATGACATCTACCAAGCAAAGTAAGTTAGGGGAGAATTATAATCCAGTACGACACCAATTGTGAAGACGAAGAAGAATGCCCCACAAAGCGTCATCATCTCTCAACACGCGAGTATCATGAGCATCTACTAGCTGGTACTTCTCATCAGTGAGTAACATTGTAATATTTCTTGAAATCAATAAATAAATAAATAAAAAATCTTTTTTTATAATGTCTACACCAAAGCTTCTACTTTCAAAAGCTTGATTACTTAAAGGGAAAAGTTTTGCGGCCAAGAAAAAAATATGTAGATGATACTTCAATTTGAAGGATTATGGGGCATTGTCATAGGGTCTATGACCGTTCCCACAACCCTTGATGAATTAATGAAGTATGAGATGGATAGTACGAAAGCCTTGATGCGTTGATAATGCTCATTATCAGTGATGATGTGAAAACACATGTTTGGAATATAGAGAAACAAAAGGAGGCCTGGGACAAGTTGGAAACCATTTATGAAGCCAAAAATCTAACTAAGATCCTCCATCTTCTGTCAAACTTACAAACCCTCTCTTTGGGGTTAGCTGAGAAAGTTTAGGAGATATTACGTCGTGTGGCTGAGTTACGATCAAAGTTATTAGTGCTCGGTGAAACGATGGATGATAAACTTCTCATGTAGATCACCTTGAGAGCACTCCCTTCTTAATTCCGATTGTTCGTTATGACACTGAATGTATCTAAAAAAAAGTGGCATTCGAAGAGCTCATGAACTTGGTGCAATAGGAATAGGCCATCAATTTATCCAAAGACGATACTAAAGATAAATCCCTTCTCTCAAAGCAATACTATGCCTAGAAGAATCGGAAGGGTCTCGAGAGAAGATAACTCAAGTGCAACCAAATCATCGCAGAAATATCAAAATTCAAATCGGTGGTGTCACATTTGTAGAAACAACACTCATGACATTGATCACTTCTAATACAATGGTTTCAAACAAGGGTCTTTGATTCAAACAAGCACATCTAGGCGTGAATATTTTAAAAATTCCAAATGATGTGCTCGCTGAAGAAAGAAGAAGGGACATCTCACTGACCCAACAAGATGATGAATCGATAAAGATATTTCGAAGGATCTAATTGTGGTAAGAATATTGTACTAGTCTCTCAAACATATCAGCCTGCAAAGAAATTATGGTTGATAGACTCCGGTGTAAGTAATCATATGTCAGGTGGCAAGAAAATTTTTGATTCAGCTGAGCGAACAACCCATTAGAGATCGGATTCAGATAGTAGGTGACAAAATTACATTGCGAAGGAATAGGAAATGTCACCATTCCTCGGGACCTCGAAAATGTACACTTACAAAGTTACTATATGTTCTGGCTTGAATAGCAACCTCTTATCGGTGACTCAACTCTTTAATCATCACCTTAAAGTAGAATTTTTGTCCAAAATGGCATTAAATCATTTTGTATCTCCAGGACAAGGTACAATTATTGCTAGAGAATTTCTAAAAGATAAGTTATTTGCTTTAGATCATGTTTCATCTTCTACATCAGCTTTATGTGCCTCAACACTAGAATCTAAAACCCTCTGGAATTTTAGATATGGTCACTTGTTGATTAGTTCATTGCATCATATGTGTTTAAAAGAAATGGTCTATGGACTACCCAAATTGTCCAGTTTCTTTCCTATTTTCCCTAGCTTTCTTATACGAAAATAACATATGGATCTGTTTCGGGTGAGCACCTTCAATGCCGAGAATCTTCTAGACATAGTTTATACTAATCTTAATGACATGTTTCCTGCTTCATTTTTAGGATACAAGTATTTCCAATTGTTCGTGGATGACCACTCTTGAAAGATGTGGGTGTTTTTCTGAAGAAGAAAAGTGAGGCTCTTCAACATTTTCAGAATTTCTATCATCGTGTTTTGAAAGAGACCAGACAACCACTTCTTCTACTTCACTCAAATTGAGGGTGGAATTCACATCAAAGAAGTTCTTGGGGCCTTTACGAACCAACAAGGTGTTAAGAAAAAAATTGACTAGTCCCTACACACCCCGGTAAAACAAAATTATTGATTGATAATCCCAATCGCGAGTGATGGATATGGCTTGTTACATGCTAACAACAACAAATCTAGAGGAATGCTATTAGGATGAAGCACTACTGAGATAGTTATATATCTTCTAAAAAAGGAATCGAAAAATATTCTACAAAATAAAATTTCAGAAGAGGTATGAAGTGGTAGAAATCCATCAATTTCTCATTTACGAGTATTTGGTTGCACAACATACATGCATGTCCTAGCTCAGAAGAGAAATAAGGTTGAGCCAAAGATACTCCCATGCATCCTACTTGGTTATAGCACTACCTCAAAGGCATACCATCTCATGGATCTTGAGACGAATAAAATCTATGAGAGTCGAGATGTGTTTTGTGATGAGTCATCCTTTGACTCAATAGTGAAAAAGAAGAACCATTACCAACCACCTCTCCTTTGAATAGTCTCTGAATCAGATGATCAGCCAGAGGAGACTACTCAGAGAAAATATGTGCTACCACAAGAGCTATTTGTTGACCTTGGAGAACTATAGAATGTGACTCCACATCAATCCACATGGAAACAACACATTTCTTCTAAAAAGAAGCCAAGTTCTCGTCTGAAGTGGGTACAAAGCACCATCAAGGACTCACATTTGCAACAACTCCCAAATACACCATCCGGAGTCAAAACAAGGAGTCAAATAAGAAATGATGTAAAATTTACACTCATAAGTTCAGCGATTAATAGCTCAAGCGTGATAATGTTCGTGAAGCACTCGTCAAGCGACAATGGATAGAATCCATGGATATAGAAATTGACTGACTCAAGAAAAATTGGACATGGGAACTTGTCGATCTACCTACAGGAAGAAACCCATAGGCTGTAAATGGGTTTTCAAGACAAAATATAAGTCAGATGGATCCATTGACAAACATAAATCACGACTTGTAGAAAAATGATATGCTCATAAAGAGGGCATTAACTATGAAGAAACCTTTGCACCCACTGTGAAGATCAAGACCATCAGAGTTGTTTAGGCACTGGCAACAAAAAAGGGATGGAAACTTCAGTAGATGGATGTCAAGAGTGCTTTCCTAAATGGTGATATGAAAGAAGAAGTGTACATGACCCAACCTAAAGTATTTTTTGATGAAGAACATCCTAAGAAGGTTTGTTGTCTCATGAAATCATTGTATGGACTGAAACAAGCTTCAAGGGCATGGTATATCAAGATCAATGATCACCTTTTGTGGCATGGGTTCACTCATAGCCCCTCAGATTCTAATTTATATATAAAGAAGGTAGGCAAAAAAAGTTCATTCTTGCTTTGTGTATGTGGATGATCTTGTGATCACTGGCAGTTTAGAAGATCAGGTTGATATTGTTAAGAATGATCTCAAAAGAAACTTTGAGATGACATATCTGGGGCTATTACATTCTTGTTTTGGCTTGGATATATGGAAAAAGGAGAATCACATTTTTATCTCCCAGATAAAGTACGCCAAGACACTCATACAAAAATAGAAAATGTTAGATTGTAAACCTATATTGACTCCCATGGAGAAAGGCTTGCAAATTTCAAGATTCCAGGACTCACCTCAAGTAAAGATGCTACTCTCTTCAGGAAATTTGTTGGAGGGCTCATCTATTTGACATATACTAGACTAGATCTATGCTATGTTGTTAGCTATCTTTCCAAGTTCATGCAAGAGCCAAATAAATGTCACTCGAGTGTAGAAAAGCATGTTTTGAGATATGTCCAAGGAACAGCTGATTATGTTCTGGAATATAATAAGAATGATCAATTCTTCTTACTGGGAAACATTGACTCGGACCACGCCAGATCTATTGATGAAAGGAATTCAACCACATGATACATTTTTCATCTTGGATCTGGAGCTATCTCATGGATAAGAAAGAAGCAGAATATTGTTTCTATCTCATCCACAAAGGCGAGAATATCACGTTGCACGAGGAGTTGTGTGTGAAGCTATATGATTACGTCATATTTTGGATGACACGGGAATTCTTGAAAAATAGTCACCTATTCTCTATTACGACAAGAAAAGTGTGTTGAAGCTCATGCATAATCCATTTCTTCATGAAAAAACAAAACATATTGAGATTGATTGGCATTTCATTTGAGAGCACATCTTGAACCATCATATTTAACTCTAGTATTGTCCTATAGAGGCACAAGTTGTTGACATTCTCATAAAATCTATTGGAAAAGTGAAATTTGAACTATTCATGGGTCACATTTACAGAAATAATGTAATTTGGGGGAATGTTAGCATAAGGATATGTAGGATTTGTTTTATATAATTATGATATTTTATTTTTATTATTCCATTATTCTCTCCTAGATCATAATCGCCCCTTACATTGTGGAGAGTATTGTTACCTCTCCTTCCTATAAATAATGTATCCACTTGAATAATACAAGGTGAAGAGATATTCATTCTCTATTAATTCTCCTCACAATGGCATCCTACATGGAGCCACCTCATCATCCTCACATTCCATTTCTATTTATTGATGGAATTTTATGGAATGGGGGTTACTTGTTCATTTTATTCTTTAGCATTTTTTGAAATTGGGAGCTTGTTGGAGTTAATTTTGGGAATTTGCTTGGCTTGGAGGTGTGAAATACTTGTGGAGTGAAGTTTTCTTGGAAGCTTGATGGAGAGGTAGGATCTCCATCCTTTTATTTTTCTTATTTAGGTTTGTAAATGTGAAAATGGTGCTTGTTTAATATAGTATGAGTTTTTTGAATGTGCTTTTGTGTGGTTGGGTAGTATGCCTTAATTTGGGTGTGGGAGATGGACTTATGGGACCATTGGGGAGGGAAAATGGATTTTTTGAGGCATGCATTTGGTGGGAGTGTGATTGGGAGTTTCACCTATGGGGAGTGAAAAGGAAATCATGGTCATATTGTTGCATACTTGCAAGGGAGAGATAAGGATATTGTGTTGTTTTTTTGTGCACTTGGAGGCTTAGGGTGAAACTCCCACTTCACTTGGGAGGAAAATGAGGTGGTTTCCCATAGTCCTTGCTCCATTTGGTTTGACATCAAGCTTATGTTTTTTTGGAGAATTGTAATTTTTGTTGAGTATGTCCTCTTTGATGTGTTGATTGTCTTGATTAAATGTGTATGTGGAAGCTATTTAAAGATGTCAATGGTTGTTTTATAACCCTTATTGGTTTCTCTATTGGGGCTCTGGGGGTCAATGAGGAAGAAGGATTCTCTCCCTCATTAAAATATTTGGTTGGGTGGAGAGTGTTTCCTACTCCCCATTTTTTTGTGTGCTCGGATCGATGAATATGGTGGAGTTCAATGGATGAAGTGCCCTTATTGGAGAAAGATATGTGATGTTGCAGCTTGTTTCTACTATGACTCTTTAACTTGTAAATTGTACCTATAAGTACATTGGATGTAACCTTATATTTTGGTTGATAGTTATTATAAATGGTTTATTATGGATTGCATTACTTCTTTTGAAATGTGAACCTTCTAAGGGTTTTGTAATGAAAAGAATAAGATTTCTCCAATCTAAGTTTTCTTGGGAAGTTGTATGGTAAATATGGGTTGAGAAGATAGGATCTTGAATAGAAATAACATATTAATCCTTCTTGTAGTATTGGCACCCTTGTGTAAATGGGAACCTTGAAACTATTTTGTAATGAAAATAAAGACATCTAAATCTGAATGATATTAAAGTTGCATTGTAAATATTTTTATAAAAAAAAAGGATAGTGTTATTGGGTGGAAAGAGAATGGTGATCCTCTTGCATTATTGGCAATTTTTTGAATGAGAGAAGGAATAAATGGCATTCAAGCATGTTTTACTTTATTTTATCCAAATGAATATATAAGAATGAGTAGACAAAAAAAAATTATAAGTTAGTTTAACCTTCATCACAATAGAAATTGTCCTAAGTAAATAAATAAATTACAATTAAGTATACCCCTCTTAATAAGTATATAAATAAATTTGTAAGTGATAAATTGTTTCAATTTGATAATTGCACAATGTTCTACAGCTAAAATTACCTAGGTGTATGTTAATTTATATCCATATGAATATATAATTACAATTTTTTCTAAGGTTTAATTTTTTTCTTTTAATGGTTTTAAATTAAGGTTGGGGAGGGAGGGGTGCTAAGCCAACCCCGAACCCATATTATATATGGGGTGGGGGTGAGGTCGGTGCCCCTCCCACCAACACTATAATTCCCCACATTATTAAACTCTATTAATATTCAAACCGACCCTTTTATTAAACGCGGCCATTGATTTCTCGGTTAGCTTGATAATTAAATGTGACTTTGTATACACACACACACATGTATATATCGATTTATATGTAGCCAAAATAATATTGAAATTGGTTTTTTTAAAAGATAGTGTAAAATGAACAAGAATAAAATGGGTAAATACCCACAACTAAAATGGGATAGGTTAAAAAAAAAAGATTAAATTTCGGGTATGTTTAAAAATTAATATAACTATGTATATACATGTATACACAAAACATTTTGTGTTGTAAACTTCTCTTCTAAACCAAAATAAAATGGAAAAAATCCCACAACGTAGATAAAGGTAACTTTTCACAAGTTAAATACATTAACCAATAAAATGGCTTATAGAAAATAAGCAAACCCTAGGAGAGGGATGTTAAAACTAACTCCTCTTCTTGTCAGCAATCACCCTAGAACTTGAGATTTACTCCATGGATTCATATTCTTTCCTTCTTCCTTAACTTACAAGTGAAACAAAGAAAATGAGACAATAGATTTTTTTAAAAGAATATAAGAGACCCCATAAGGATTTCTAGGGTTTCATTAGCCTAACCTAGATCTAATGGCTCAAATAGATTAGATCCAATGGTGTAGGATGAACCCTACATCACTTAAGTGATAGGGATTTTGGTGGGAATGTTTTAAATTAAAAGTATGGGTAATGTTTTTATGGGGCCTAAGGGGGTTAGTCCTAGATGTGCAACCTTGACCCCTTTTATGAAATAAACTAGATATTAATGTACATAATCCTAAACTAGAGGATTATTATTCTTGCCTAAATAAATTTGGAATTTAATTAGGGGTCATTAATTAAATAAATAGATTTAAAGGAAATTATTGGGGCTAAGTAACGAAAAGCAAGATGAGGATTATTTAAATAAATTATTGGTACTTAGTAAGAGAAATTAAACTGTAACTCTAATTGGGGATTGAGTAAATTTTAATTAGTCATTATTTTAAATTCTGACTGCCATGTAATTGTCTAAAATTTTATAATCGGGATTTAATTAAATCTTGGCTAATGCATTAACCTTCAAAAAAAAATTATTTCATAATTTTATCTAATTAATTATTAACTTCTATCATGGGTTTGCGTAGGAATTTTTTTGGGCATTACATTTAAGAATAATGAAGGACCACATGAAAGAAATTTTAAAAATTAAGGCCAATAACTCAAGATAGAGTTAATGAAAATTGTAAACTATGAAAGTGTGGTGTCATGGATGATAACCTTATGTGTATGTAAATAGCCTTGTGTATAACTAAATACCCTTTTCATAATGAAGCGAAGTAAACAAGTAATTGAAATAATATAGAAGATCCTACTTTTGATTATTTATATCGAAAGCTAAATGTTAAACAATATAAAAGGAAATCTTGATGGCATGAGTTTAATTGCGGGAGCAGGAGAAAGATACTGAGAACCAACACAAGACAAAATAATATTTGAATGTATTCAATGTGTATTTACAAACAAGAGTGCCAAGCCTTATAAAGGCTGCGGGAGAGAGAAGGAGAGAGGCGATTCTGCCTATTAATTAAGCTGTCCATTAACAACAATGGATTAAACTAAAACAAATGCTAACATTCCCCCCCTTAATACATTGTTCGTAAAAACATACATTTCCTGATAATAGGTCCCCCCCTTAAAGAGAACATCGCAAAGAGGGTCTTCACACGAGCATGTGCCTACATGGTCTCACATGGTTTTTCTAAGGTTGACCAGAAACCTAGAGGGACAGGAACACTTTCCGATTGTTCACCTCGGTGGTTTTACAGGATTACCATGAACCAAGAGGATTTTACCTCGGTGGTTTTACAGGCATACCACGAACCCAAGAGGATGATACCTCGGTGGTTTTACAGGATTACCACGAACCCAGGGCGAGTACCATGCGCTGCTTTCAGTGCTTTTATGTTCCCCACGACGCTCTTCAATTAGAAGGTCCCAAACAGGAAACTTCGTATCATCTGAACTTTATTGAATAACAAAACAACAGGAACACGACACAAAACTGAAACTGAAATAAACAAGCCAAAAATTGAGGAATAGGTCCTCAATACCTTATTCTGCCACAATCTCTGTCGGCGGCCTCGTCACTTGTGGCTTGCAAGAGGTCATTGGATTTCCTCCGGCCTCGTTATCCTCCGTCCTCCTATCCAGATGCTTACAATACTAGAGATGATGTGAAGCCAATCTCATCAACAGCTTCCTCACTCTCGTCAGAATCTTGTGGATCTTCTGTATGAGCAGTATTAGCTCCATTGTGTTTTATATTTCCTTGTAGAACATCTCTTGCTCGGATATGATAGTTCCACATTGTATGACCTTTCTTCTGACAATAGTGGCATTCAATCTCTTGTTTAGGCCTTAGTTTATTTTTATCTGATCTCCTATGAAATTTTCTGTTTGTGGAATACAGTGCACTTGCTTGTTGAGTATCACCTTCGCAACATGACATCGTCAGTTATGTGTTTTTCCTCTGCGAGAAGAGCCGCGATCATGTCATCTAGAGATTTAGACTGAATTTGACTGAGAGTAAAAACAACATTGCTGTATTTGGAAGATAGACTGTTTAATAGGATAGCTTTGGCATCCTCATCTTCTATCACAGCTTTGACTTCTGCTAGTTGTTGGAGCAGAGACCGAAGATTATTAATGTGACTAGACATAGAAACACTTTCTTCCATTTTGAATCTATATAACTGAAGTTTTAGGGAAAACTTCGCGTTCACTACTTTCGCTCCAAATAATTGATTTAAATTATCCCACATGTCCTTGGAAGATTTATTGAGATCAACATGATGGAGTTCAGAATCGGAGAGAGCAAGGCCAATAATGGCTTTTGCTTTATCATCTCTGCACTGCCATTCTGCTAATTTGGCGGCGTCTGTGGGCTTTTTCTCTTTCCCATCTACTATACCCCATAAGTTTTTATGCATAAGTTGCATTTGAATCTTCACCTTCCATGTATGAAAGTTTAACCCCGAGTATTTTTCCAAGTGAATGTCCATAATAACTACTGGAGAAACGAAAAAAATGGTGAAGTAGGAAGTAAATTACCTTACTATGGAAATAGTAGAAATCCAATTAGAATGCAGGTAAACACGCTAATCCTGTCGTTGTCGCGGTTCCACAATGATGGCAGTTGCCTCCCTTCGCTGCGCTTTGGCACTTTCTCTGTTGGCACCTCTGCCTTGCCACGCTGCTCAAGCTCCTCCACGCATAGCACACACAACCACCATATAGTCCATGAAATGATGAGTGGTGATCAAAGCAAACTTATCTCCTAACTCTGAAAAGTCTACAGAAGCATACGCGGGTTTCAATATCCTTTATTGTTTGACGTCAGACCTCAAATTGCAAATATCACCGCCAGAGCAATGGCACATGATGCCAATCAATACACAAAAGAAACAGTTCGAGAGAACTGTATCAAACGGTTGCACACATATGCCAAAAAGGGCATAATTGATTTTATTTGGCCTTGGACTTGTCTTCTCTGTCCACGGTCCTCCTTCACGCATCATCCAGTCTTCCACGTCTCCAATGTTAAGATAAAATAGGTCGCTACATCTTCTCCTTCTCACGTTTCTGCCTCCTTTGGACACATCCCCGGCTCTGATACCAATGATGGCATGAGTTTAATTGCGGGAGCAGGAGAAAGATACTGAGAACCAACACAAGACAAAATAATATTTGAATGTATTCAATGTGTATTTACAAACAAGAGTGCCAAGCCTTATAAAGGCTGCGGGAGGAGAGAAGGAGAGAGAGGACGATTCTACAATCAATGTCTATTAACTCGTCCATTAACAACAATGGATTAAACTAAAACAAATGCTAACAAATCTAGCGCATGAGAAGGAATGTAAGATTTACATATTATGATACTTTCTAGAACTTAAGTTAATGAATGAAATATGATTGTAATAAATGTGTAAAAATAAAAATAATATGCCATGGGAATACCTTAACTTCGCAATTTTATATTGTAGTTGAATTTTTATATTGTGCCTTGCTTTATACAGGAACAAAAGTGGCCTTGAAGTGCATCACATGTTTTCATGTTATCTATGTGGGTTAATGTTTATGTAAACATATCATGTGTTGTGTTTTGTTCTAGGTGATCTCCTGTAGTGTCATGTGTACTGCAATTTAAGTAAAAAAAAAATTATTATGATATTTTTATTGTAGTACTTGTGTGTGTGATTTGTGGGTGTATCATATTAGGTCAATAATTGGTTATGAGGGGACCTAAAAACCCCACGAATACAAAGGGATACAATATATGACAATGTGAAAACAAGAAGATGCCTCTACTAGTGTTGAAAAGAAACAAACAAAGAAAATACATAAGATACTACAAGACTGCTAAAATAAGATATACTAAAGAAACGAGGCTGTGCAAAAAGACATTATAGAAAAGCCAAGTCAAAAGAGATTGACTTGAAACATATAAAACCAATGTCCGAGACCCTACAAGTGCTACTCCGCATAATCTGAATAAAACGGATGCATTTTTTTGTTGAACATGGGTCCTCCTAGCCCCACTTACCACCGGGTCCGCCGATCATGTCTCTCCAACCAACGCGAGGTACACCACTAACTTTCCCTTATCTAATTCAAATCTACTTGGCCAGTGACCATTCACCAAACTTCCACCGATTACAAAAAAACCAACTTTATTTAAAATCGCATTAAATCGAGGTTCAAATTTAAAATTTAAAATGGGGACAACCCGCCTAAAGGGTCCAGTTGACTGTCTCAAATAGTACTTCCCTTGACAACATCCCTCACTTTGCCGCCTTTGCTGGTTGTGCCCATCCGAACTAGGGGAGAGGACCCTATAACCGTGCACCTAACTTTAGGGGCACGCAAATATATGTACATATGTCGGTAGCGTAAAAAAATTATATCATCGTGTAGCGTATGATCGTGCCATATTGACATTTTCGTTTCACGTGTTAATTTGGAGGGAAAAGTAGTTTTTGAATTGATTTAATATGAAGAAAATCAATATAAAGCATTTGAAAGAGGGACCAATGACCGAGCGCCCTATGTGTCACATTCTCATTAACTCTTAAAAGTGTAATTAACCAAAAAGTGAACAACTATTGGTGCTTTTGTCAACAACCTATGGTGAAAAGAGATGTACATGTTTTGGTACCCGCTCGGTTATAGGGTCCTCTCCCTACTCCCTGTCGAAACATATTTTATTTATCAAGACAAGAAACAAATTGTTCAACCGTCTTAAATTCCAAGTTTGAATTTTCCATGCATGTCTAGTTCACGTAGGTAACAACCAACCACCTCACCCGACTTCTCTTACGCCCGATGGAACCAACACCCGTCTTTCCTGCATTGACACCACCATGGTTGTGCTCAATCTTCCAATTCTTCCCAGTCTTTGGCTCACCCAATGTGCAAGCCCTTGTCTAACAATCTTCCTCGAATTCGTCATCTACGATTGTTTGACAAATCCATATTTGTTTCATCATCTACCCGAGAAATAGGCATAAAACTATCCCCCTATTTTTCATTTGCCATATGACACACTCGATCACCATGAAAGCTGATTTTATCTACATAAGCGACCATTGGTCACGAATAATATGCATCTTGCTCAACAATAATATTCCGTTCACATTTTTCGTCATAAAGTTTTAGGCAAATTTTCATAGGCATTTTTATCCCACAGGAATGTTAATGCACAACTATGCACATACTATCCTAGAATGTGTCTTTATAGTTGGGTTAACAGCAATAATCACACCTACAAATCTTACAATGCTAAAAAAACCTTCATGCTCCCAAAATTCTAGGGAAGACCGGGAAGCGAGATCTAAAAAGGGATATCTTGGAAGGTGTAGTCCGAAGCCAAACCCAATCTCTAATGGAAAAGGATAAGAGATGCATTCCCATAAAACCATGGTGCTCCCAATATCACCATTTGTAGGCCCAAATCTTCCTTGAAACAGTAAAAGGAAACCATCCCCAACGAGAGCTTTGATGTCTATTTGAAAGGTCAATTTTATCTTACTCACATCTCTTACACAATCAATATTTGGTCTCGAGGCCTATAAAGCTACCGACATCCATTAATGTGTATCTATTGTTAGTCTATCAAACCATGACCTCCACAATCTTGAGATGTGGAGCCTCTTCATTCCAAGAGGGCATGATTTTGGGGCCCCCAATGAACAACACCAAAGAGCTTGTCTTCCCAACATTTTACAACAAGAGGTTGCACCGAAGGACTCAAAGGGTTCACTATAGCCATAGGAACTTAGTTAAAATAGTAACATAACAAGGTTCTGGTAAACCATGGAGAGATTCGAACCAAAGATGTAGTTGTACACACATAATTTTACATGTGCTACATTGTCATAATAGTTTTGAGTCCCTTATGATGCTTATTATCTTTTCCAACGGTGTTTGAATCCTATTTCTCGCTTGCATTATATATTTGTATCTTAGAATACTTCCCTTAAACATTTCTATTCTTTTCTTAGTTTCCTTTATCTTTCTTTTTTGGCTTTTCTCTTAGTTTTGGATTTAAGGTATAAAACTACCATGGATGTTACGTAGCCATTGGTATTCGCTAAGAGCTGGTTACGTAAATGCCCCTCTACATAGACCAATAGTTGCATTTTGTTTTCCAAAACCTTCTCTACCATCTTTTGAATGTGTTTCATTTCTTCAAACATGATTTTAGCACACGTTTCTTAGTAAAATTGGTTGTTTGTAGGATTGATGGATATGTACCAACTTCCTCTTCCTCTTCTATTTCTAATTGAGAGTTAACTTCCCTCCTTTGAGTGAGGTGGCATTCCTTGGTTTCCAAATGGCTTAGACCATTTCCCAGCCTATGTTCTATAAAATCCAAGCTTCTTCCCAAAGCATTGGCTAGATATTTTTGTTGTGAATTGCAATGTTATGCTATTGTGAATTTGATAGGAAATACACAATCAAGCTAGTTCTCTTTCATTGTTATTATCCTATTTGCATTACTATTAGGCTTCCCGTAAGCTATCATTTCTCCAAAACTTCTTCATTACTTCTTACGCATTACCTAGACCAATTTTCTCGATTCTCCTAAGAACTAAAGTTGTAAAAGAAACTAAGGGGATATCAGAGTAAACCATCACTAGATTTTCCACTGTTCTGCGAATTATAGGTTGGGGATGTACTTGGATTTCCTTAAACTTTCTTGATTTTCATTTTTTTATTTATATGCACAATATTGACTAGAGTAGTTAAATCATTTCAATAGTTAAGTAATTACTATTGTTAGGAATTCATAGGTTAGGAGAAAGTAATAGCTTGGATTCTTTCTCTATCTACCACACTGAGTACATCATATACAATACATATATGATTGATCATAGGTTTAACTCAATGACACAACATACTGATATATTAATCTATTCATATACAATATACACTCCACACTTATTGTATTACATTACAATGCTTCACACAATCTTCTCTTCTATTACATTCTACTAACTCTTCCAATATGCCCATACCTATGCACTCCATTATATAGCAATCTTTGTTTGCACATGAAACCAATCTACCCGGATGGTTTCAACAACATTAATAATATTGATAATAAAACAATATCTCATTGTTTTATTATCTAACATATTAACTTACTAATTACCATATAGTAAATACTATTTACTATATGTAATATTACATTTACATTTACATTAATATTATCTATTATAATATTATATCCATATTAACAATGATATCCTAATGTTCACACTACAACATAAAATATCTTCAACAATGTAGCTTTGATTTTGTCTTCACAAAGGCTTTGGTGATCGATTACTTCCATGTCTATCCCTCTCGGGTTTTACGGGAAGTTTTTGGAGAAAAGCTTCTACATTTTTTTAAAGCAATTACAATTCCATTTCAATCTACAATATCCATTGAATCCTTCTTTAATTTTCTTGGGGAAGTTTTAGGGGAAGAAGTACTTCTGAGAAGCTTTTATTTCTTCTTGCATCCATGAGGTGGAAAAGATGATCTAAATCAACAATCACAAATTAGAAAATATTTTGATTTATTAGAGTAGTTTAGATCCATGTTGCATCAGATAAATAGTCACATCGATTATTTATTTGTTTAGATTTGTTAATAGTGTTGTAGAAGCAATTGTATTTCTTTGTATTTCTTCTATCAATTTCCTCTATTGTTTTCCAAAAATCATAAAATCCAAAAATATTAGATTAGATTAGATTAGTTAGTTTGTGTTTTTTATTTTATTCCCTTTATTTAATTAATTTCCTTTCAAATAAGTAGATCAAATCATTCATTTCATTTTGGTCAATTAACTGGGAATGAATCTAGTTAGTTAAGAGATTAAAACACATTTGTCTTTTAATTAAGTTAGGATTATCTCTTTTCGTTAGGTAAATCAAACCTTCGTGCAATGTGGTTTAACTTTTAGATCAAACTAGACAATTGAACTAGAGGGAACTTATGCTACCCATACTTAACCTCCAATTCCCCTTTGACCAATTCAACTAGAAAAACTTTGCACTACCCTATCTTAATCCCCGATTCTCCTATAGTTTCACATCAACATTCCCACAATTATTCCACATCCGTTGTCCCAACACCACCTCTAAAGGTTGAGTTTTCTTGAAGGTCACGTTTTGATTTTCAGTCGTACAGTAGCATTGGGATCATAAGTCTAATACCACGCCTCAAAACATGCCTTCGTCACCAAATCAGCTATCCTCCACCCTTCAAATTAAATATTTTTGAAATATCATGTTTTCCAAATTTTAACTTAAAATTTAAATATTTAAAAATAATTTTTCATAATTAAAAATTTTAATTTTTTATTTAAATTTTAACATTTTAAAAATTTCCTCATTTTTAACAAAATTTTTTTCAAACTCTAAATTTTAAAAATTTCATGTTTTAATTATTTTTAAATTTTTAAAAATTACAATGTTTGTCAACTTCAAATTTTTCAAAATATTTAAATTTTCAAACAATTTTGAAATTTAAATTTTTCAAAATTCAAACTAATTTTAAAAATATAAAAACTAACCATTCTCCATATTTAAGTTATTTCAAAAATACCAATTTTTAGAAATTCGAATATTTTTAAATGTCAAATCTTCAAAATTTCATTAAAAATCGTAAAATTGAAATAGAAAATTCCAATAAGATTGTATTTTCCAAAATTACAAATATAATAAGTAAAATTTCAAAAATTCTACAACTTAAAATTTTCATTTTTATCAAAATTTCAGGTTTTCCAAAATTTCTCAACTTTACCAAAATATATTAAAATTTTCGAGTTTTTTTGTAATCAATTTCAACTTAAAATAGTTCAAATATTTTGAAATTATAAATTTTCAAAATTTCAACATTTACAAACTTTGAAATTTTTGAAATTTCACTACGTGTTTCAAAATATTAATTATTTTAAATTTCGATAATTGTTTCAAAATTTCAACTTTTGAAATTTCACCGATTCAAATTTTCAACATATTTAAAACTTTAGTTGTTTTAAAAGTTATATTTTTAAAATAAAATTTAACCTTTTAAAAATTTAACCTTTTTCAATATTTGAAATTTAAGTATATTTAAATTTCAACTTTTTTTTTAATTTATATTTTTGAAACAAAACATTTTCAAAATCAAATATTTGTAAAAAAATATTTTTCAAAATTTGAAATTTCAAAATTTTTGAAATTTCAAAATTTTAAAAATTCCTACATTTTTAAAGAAGTTTTTGAACATTTTTAAAAATTCACATGTTAAAAATATCAACATTATTAAAATTTTGACTTTTTGAAATTAGAAAATTTTCAAAATTACAATTATTTCACAATTACAACATTATTGAAATTATGAATTTTTTAAATTACATCTTTTCAAAATATTAACATTTATTATCTTTTCAAAATTTAAATTGAATTATTATTTTTAAAAAAATTTAAACACTTTCCAAATTTAATTTTTTTCAAATTCGATATTTTTAATTGTTGACATTAAAAGTTTATTTTTTTCAAATTTTCAAAATATAATGTAGTGCCCGAGTCCTCTTCAACATTTATATTATTATCATTTTTCTTATTAGAGATTTGAGTTATGGACAATGCTAGCACATTTTAGATGGACATTTTTATATTTGATCGGTCATTTCATAGAAAGTATGGATGTTTAGACTTATGACATGATTTATAGGATGGATTACTTGCATGTTTTGACATATCAAAAATTGATGATCTTGAGTTTCTACTTGTGACACATTTGATTTGATATACACACACACACACATACACACACATATATATATACATATACACATACATATATATGTATCTATATATGTATATGTATGTATATATATATATATATATATATATGTGTGTGTGTGTGTGTGTGTGTGTGTGTGTGTGTGTGTGTGTGTGTGTATCTGTGTGTGTGTGTTGCTAGATGATTTAGTTGATTTCGTGATCTTATTGCTAGTTGATAAATTGATAAAAGCTGAAATTATAGAAATTATGAACAATGATGAATTACTTGTTTATGTATGGTTATTTATGATTTTGGATGATATGTATATACATGTGTTTTACTATTTCGATGTTGTTAATATGCCCACGAGGCCAAAAAGGTTCTGTCTTGACTTTTACAGGTGTTTGCAACACAATAAACCAAAGGGGATAGGAGACCAATAGTGAAGGAATTTGAAGTATTGGCGTGGGTCACCTTGGTAACTTTTGTATATGTTTTTGTGTTGTGTTAGATGTTAGGAGGTCCCCATTGGGGGGTGACATAAAATGTGACCTTAGGTAAGTTTGTGACCTTGTCTTGTTGATTTTTATTTAATTGTGCATTATTGTATTGTTATTATTATGTGGAGTTACTTTTATTATTTTGTTTAGCACCCTATTAAGTTAATTAATTTTTTTAACTAAGGATAATTAGGATGTGACAAAAGAAGGGAATAAATGTGAATTGGTAGCCTTAATGTGTGTTGGATTGGAATGAATTTAATTTGTTTTGGAGTAGTGTGTACTCAATCTTTCAAGTGAAATTCATATTTTTACCTTCTAGGAAATTTCGAGAGACTTGTGGGACAAGTTAATCTTGTCCCACACCTCTTAAATTCACCCACCCACTAGGCCTATGACGTTATGGACTTATTTTAGGTCCTATTTTGTGTTTTAATGGAGGAAAAGAGAAATTAATTGTACTTTTATTACAAGGATATTTATTTGTTTCCTTTAGGGGTGTGGGTTTGGAGTTGAGTGTGTAAGAGGGTGGTCATTTCCCCAACCACCAATTTATTATGCTTTGGGGTTTAGGTTTGACCTTGGTGATGTGGAATGGAGAATAAATGATTCGATATCCTACATGGATCCACATCATCTCTCCCTCCTGTTTTCTATTTATTTCAATTTGTGTGAGGATTTGGGGGTTACTTGTTTTGTTTATGGTCTCCCACTTTTGGAGGTTCTTTTTTTGGAGTGTTTGGTGGAGTTAGAGATTTCTCGGGATTTATTGGGCTTGGAGAATTTTTGAACTTTCTTGTGGAGTGGATTCTTACAATGGCAAGGTAGGGTCTTCACCCTTGGTTTCTTTTACTTCTTTGTTGGTTTATGTTTTGAATGAATGTTTTATTGCATGTTTGTTGTTGGGTAGTAAAATGGCTTTAGGATGTGTATAAGAAAGTGAAATAGGGATAGTTTTTTCTTGGAGTAATAATATTTTCTATTGGACATTTAGGAGGGAGTTGGATAGGGGTGCCCCACCTTGTGATTATCTTGTTGCTTTGTTCTCTGCGGGAGGCATAAGAGTGAGGGAGGTATAAGAGATATTTTTACTCATAGGGAGGCATAAGAGTTTTTGGGGCTTGATTGATTTTTTAAGATTTTTAGGTTGGCACCCAAAGCCTTGGTAGGCACAAAGGAAACCCCATATTAATTTATCTTTTCAGCTTGAGTTTAGAGACATTGTTTTGGGAAACTTAGATATTTGGAAGTGAACGTTTTATGATAATTTTTATTGTGTTAATGTTGGTTTGAATGTAAAAGTTGAATCCTTGTTTGGTTTCCAATGGTTGTCAAATATTCCATATTGTTTCATTGTTTGGGCTTGGGGCCAATGAGGAAGAATGCTTCACTTCCTCATTGGAGTATTGGTTGGGTTGAGAGTGTTTCCTACTCCCCCAATTTGGTTGTTTTGTTTGATCTTGGGAGAATGTGGAGCTCAAATGAGGAACCATATTCTTGTAGCATTTACAGGAAAGGACAAAGAATCCTCTTATAAACAGTTTAACCATGTTGTATTCATTATGTATGGAGGGCTTGTAAACTTGTATTTGTTTCAAAGTGAATTTTTAGTTTCTTTGTTATAAATAAATGTGATATTAGTTTTCATTGTAAATGAAAGCAAAAGATTGAAAATTATTTCCTTACTTGTTGGAAAGAGAGACAATAAAAGTGTTAAAGAGAACCAAGTTTAAGAGAAAGTTTTGCATTGTCTTATGACCAATTTTGTAATATTGGAAAAGATGAAAAGAAGGATAGGAAGTTATAGCCAAATGGATATTGTGTTTCTTTCAAAATTGAAATTAAATAATCACTTGCTTTAACTTCTATTAAGTTAAATGGTTGAGATAGAATGAAGGGATTTGTTATTTTGCTTGCTAAATAAAAAGTATCTTGAAAGTGTTTAAAATTTTGTTATTCTCATTTTAAAATATAGGAAGGAAGGAAATAGTTTTGTAGTGCCTTGGATTATGGATGAAATCTCTTTATTAGTTGTATTAGAAAGAACAATAAATTTTAGAATTTTTCTCAAATTTACATTTGAATGAATATGTAGAAATTTCAAAATCATCTTGTTCAAACTTAGATACCCAAATAAATGATCCTAAATAGATTCCTAAACCATCTTGTTATAACTTAGATATCTTGACTAAATTTTTATTTGCACCCATATAATTTCTTAAACTCACTTTTTGCTAATGTTTTTATCCAACACATACAAATGAAGTTAGTATCAAAAATTTTATCCAAAAACATTATGTTCGGAAATAACTATATAAGTTTGTATATATATAAATGTATATCATATATATAAATATATAGATAATATATTTTATAATACGAATTTTATTAGTAACCTACATGTTTTATAATATTAAATTTAATAATAAATATATTAATACTAATAACCAAATTAAAATGTATTAAGAAATATATATAATATTTATATATTTATAAATTATATATATATATATATATATATATATATATATATATATATTGTATATATTATATAATAAGAAAAATTAAATTAAAAACAAAACAATTGGGGCCGCGTGGGGTTATACCCACGTGGCCACTATTGTTTTTTTATATGTGGTAAAAGGTTAAGGAGAGGGTTTCTGACCCCACCCTCCACTCCATTAATAATTGGGATGGGTGGTGGGGTCGACGAGCCTCCCAAATCTCAATAATCACTACTAAGTTTAAACATATCCATTGTATATTCACCCACAGTCAGCCCTTCTTTCAAATGTGGTATGTGTAAATTTCATGGCCAAATTACTCTATGTTTGATAATAATACATTACATATATATATATATATATATATATATATTATATATATATATATATATATATATATATATATATATATATATAATACATACTTTCAAATTCGGGTTTAAATAAAATGGATATGTAAAAAAATTACATATATATGCACTTATATATATAAGCACACAAACAGAGACACTCATATAAATTGGGTGTATATACACCATTCCAAATATTTAATTAAAATAGGGAAAACTACGATATGCCCAATGACGCAAATACAAAGGAAGGATAATGTAATAAATAATAAATTCGATACAAACCCTAGAAGAGGGTGTAAACGTAACCTTTAAAAGAATGGAAGAGTGTTTATTCTTCCATGAGCTTGAGATTTTCTCTCATGGCTTCCACCTCCTTTCTCCAAATCTGCTAAAAATAAATGAAACAATACGTCAAATGAAATGAAAAAGAGCCTTTAATAATCTTGTTTAGGGTTATTTGAAGCCCTTAATCTAAGGGATCGAAATGAATCCATCTAATGGATGAGATTCATCCCTCTAAAAAGTAAGTGAGAAGTGGGTAAGGTTGATTTTAAATTAAAATGCATGGGTAGGTTTTAATTGGGGCCACTCAAGTTGTGTAGGGAGTGATTGTTACCTTTCTAACTCAAATGTTTAGTTGGAGACCCTTATTAAAACAATGGCCTTGACCTCTTATTTTGGGTGTGTTGGGTTTCAAAATGGAACATGAAGGTGAAATCACGGTGAAAGGACAACAAGTCCCTCCTCTTTAATGGGAGAGGTTCCCTTATTGAAAACTGGAAAAATAAATGTACAGATATAAAGATTTTCAATGTTTGGATCATGGAATTATAGAAAGTATTTATACTTGAAAGGTTATCAATCAGAACGAATGGAAGAATGAAGAGGTGGTAGAAGGAAGAAATCAAAAATGCTTTGGGGAAATATAGATTGCAAAGTATTTCCTTACCTTTTGAAACAAGAAAATATAAGGAAAGATCAATTACTTCACACCATGTAAATCTACAGACACAAAGTTCTAAGATTGTACATAGTAGAACACAAAGTTTATATTGCATGTAAGGTAAATGATCCATTAAACCAAGCTAGGGAAGATAAAGAGTGACATGATAAAATGAGAAAGAAAATACCTCTGTATTGAATAACTTTTAGACTTTTACAAATTTCCAAAAAAATACGAACCCGTATCTGATGGCAAAGAATGTTTTTATAACAATCCTATTTCACCTTTGCTTTGCCTCCAAGGAAAGAATATCCCAATGGGATAAAAAAATTTGGAGATTTGTTTTGAAAGAGACATGAAACAAGAATACACTCATGTTAAAGCATTCATTTCAAAAGAGACATTTTGACCCTTTAGAGCAAAATATCATTTTCCCCCACGATTCTGGATATCCAGCGACACATGGCATCCTTTGATTGGCTACAGGCCCCAACAAGTGGCAGATAAACTTGGAACTTTTAACCCTTTGGCAAAAAGTGCAAAAAACAATATTGCTCCCGCAAGCCCGCAACCCCAAGGACACATGGTTGCTTCTGATTCGTTGAGGGCTTTTGGAACTTATCTCTCCATTTATCCACGTGGAATCATGGGTCAATTTTTCTAACTTACCCCTTTTGGTGAAAAAGTGCAAAAATCACAAGGAACTCTATAGGTCTACTAACCCGCCAGGGAAAATTTATCAACTTAGGTCTGCCGAGCCATAACTTGCAAAATACAAGGAGTTAGGAGGAATTCTTCAAATTTTTGGAAAGGGGAAGAGATTTCCCATCTGATGAATGAGTTTTCAAAATTCTTCAAGTCCTTGGTTAGTCCCAGATTCAAAAATACCTCTTTCAAGCATATTTTAAAGGCACCAACTCAAAATTTAACATTTTTAGACTTGGAAAATGGAGGGAAATTTGAGGGTGACAACAGCTGGCTCCTTCTGGGGATGACTTGGCTTGGCATGAAATATAAGGCAAGATCAAGAACATTAGAAAACTTTGGGAAAAGAAGACTAGTGCCTTATCCATTGGGAAAAAGGAGTCAAAAGCAATACCAACACACAAGACAACACACTAGGCAGGAAAGGAAAAAAAGAAAACAAACCAAAACAAAAGGGAAACAAACCAAAACAAAAGACTATACAAAATGTACAAAGGACTTCCAAAGCACCTAGGTTCTGAACAATTTTAAAAACTGCCCACTATAAGTCAAAAAACGTGCATGATTTAACCAATAAAAAAATAAAACATTGCACGGTAAAATAATAAAACCAAAGATATTGTATTTCATTTGGGACATCTTATTCATGATTGATGAGTTATATATATATATATAGATCAATTAACCCCTACAATGGTGGAGTCAAACATGATCTTCAATCCCTACATAATCTCAACCCCATCTCCTAATATCTCTCTAACATCCCTTAGTTATCTCAACACACTCAACTAATCCTAAAAATACCAACGTGAGTTGTTTATACAACAAACTCACAACTAATATATAAAACCTATATTATTAATATGAGATATGTTTTCTCATATTTAATAATATTACATTTTATTTATTCACCCATATATATTATCTCCATGATAATATATATTACATTAAAACATTAACCAATGTAAACAATATAATATTCCTAACATTCACTCCCCTATTGTTTACATTATTACTTCCCTTACACTCCCCTAATGTGAACAAAGTAGAAAAGAATAGTTACACTTTCTCTGCAGCTTGCACACCCCTGTTTGCTCATGATCTTGGTACACATATGGACCTTAATCCAAGGTAAGAACCCCTGTTCATGAACCTTTGTTCATCAATATGAAGCCCTGTTCAACAAAAATAGACCTCTGTCCTAGGTATGAGCCCTTGCTCATGAACCTCTATTCATACTCTTCAAGAAAAACATGATGCTACTTTTTCTTGTGCTTTTATCTTTCTACTTCAACATATTTACATCAGGTGGTTATAAAAGGAAATACAACTACGAGCAGAATGTGACATCTGTTCTTATGAAAACAATGAAACACACAACTTAAAATATGCCACAAACTCATTATGCGGCCCCGTCACTTAATTTGGTGCGAGAGGACGCTGGTTGTTGTCCTTCCTCCGTTGCCTCCAGCCTCCATCGAGAAAATTTACGCTATCTTCATACTGATATCAAATATGCAATTAAATACTCCTGAGTAATGCTCCATTGCTGTGAGAAACAAAGCTAATGTAAAATATCACTATGCAAGGATTATGCAACATTCATCTGAATTGTGGTCTCAAATTCCAGAAATTGCTTCAGACGTCAGAATCTCTTTCACGTTTTCTCCTAAACCGTGATGTGGGTTCGGCTGAAATTTTAACAGTAGTCTACTACAATATGAATCTTGAAACCCATTAAAAATCGCAGAGACCCAGATCGTAAAAACAAACTTATGACCTGATCTTTACACGGGAATTATTGAATCCAAAGCCACAAATGCACATCCACAAGATTATAACACTGCTCTGATACCAAATCTAAAAAACGTGCATGATTTAATCAATAAAAAAATAAAACATTGCACAGTAAAATAATAAAACCAAAGATATTGTATTTCATTCGGGACATCTTATTCATGATTGATGAGTTACATATATAGATCAATTAACCCCTACAATGGTGGAGTCAAACATGATCTTCAATCCCTACATAATCTCAACCCCATCTCCTAATATCTCTCTAACATCCCTTAGTTATCTCAACACACTCAACTAATCCTAAAAATACCAACGTGAGTTGTTTATACAACAAACTCACAACTAATATATAAAACCTATATTATTAATATGAGATATGTTTTCTCATATTTAATAATATTACATTTTATTTATTCACCCATATATATTATCTCCATGATAATATATATTACATTAAAACATTAACCAATGTAAACAATATAATATTCCTAACAATAAGGAAGTGGGAGAGAAGTAACATCCATGTAATCCAGATAGAAGGAGTTCTCACCAGAAAATTGTCTGATCTTGAAAGAGCCAAGCCAAAGAGAATATAATTTACAATGGCTGCGTAGAGGTTCATGCATTTTTTCTTGAAGAACAAAAAAATCTCCAGCTTGAAAAGTTCTAGACTTATCCTTCTTGTAAAATAGAGATTTTACCTTGAGTTGGTGAGATGATATCCTATCAACAACCCTGCAATCTATCCTCATTCAGCCTCTGAAGGTACATAATTCTTTTGTCAAGTGAGCTAGTAAAGCTTGCATCTTCAATGGCCTTCATCAAGTGTAAGGCTGGTAATTCCAATGTTATAGGAAGCTGAGCATCAACTCCATATACCACTTGAAAAGGAGACATTCCAATGGCTCTCTTAGGTGTAATCCTATCTACCCATAAAGCATCATATAGTTTCTTATGCCAATTCTTCTGAGAGTCATTTACAAGCTTCCTAACAATGGTGACTAAGTTCTTGTTGGTTGATTCAGCTTGCCCATTTCCTGGGGGTAATAATCTAAAGAGTGGGCAAGGGAAATGCCATAGCCATAGAAAAAATCAGTCATCTCAGCAAAGGAGAAGTTTGAAGCATTGTCAGTGACAATATTGTTTGGTATACCAAACCTTATGAGGATGTTCTCTTTGATGAAATTGCACACTACTTCTGAAGTAGTACTCTTGACTGGAACGGCTTCCACCCACTTGGTGAAATAATCGGTGGTAGTCAAAACATGAGTGTGTCCAAGACTTGAAGATGGATTGAGTGTGCCAATAAAGTCCAAACCCCATTGTTGAAAAGGATCCTCAATCACCACTGATTTGAGAGGCAAGGCAGCCAATTTGGGTCTCCCAACAAAGGTTTGGCATGCTTCACATTTTCTTACCCACTTGGATGCATCTTTGAACAATGTGGGCCAATAATACCCAGCACGAAGAATCTTGTGGGTTGTTACAATGAGAAGAGAAATGACCCCCACAGGCCTGATCATGGAAAGCTGAGAATAATCTCTTTTGTTGCTCCTTGTCAATGCATTTCAAAAACCTTCCATCAATGCCATGTTTGAACAATGCATTTTCCCACAATACATATTGAGCAGATCTCAATTTGATGGTTCTTTTCTCCTTGGCAGTCAAATGGGATGGGAATTCCCCATAAGTGAGAAAGTATGCAATGTCAGCATACCATTCATCAGTCGAACTGAGGAAAAGAACAACAGGCATATCAACTTCTTCCTCTAGCAATTTAGCATCAGCTCCTTCGGCAATGAGCTCACATAAGCCCTTTCCTCTGACCAACTTGGTGGGTTTGATGTCAAGGTCATACTCCTAAACTTTGGCTACCCAATTACCCCTCTTGGTTCCAAATTCTTGCTATGTTAGAATGGATTTAACAATTGTATCAGGCACAAGAACAATAGCATGGGAGTTGAGGATATAAAAATGAAACTGTTTCACCACCTTAACCACTACAAAAGCGTGTTTCTCCATCATGGTGTACTTCAGCTCATGGGATTTCAAAATATAACTCATGAATGCTATGGGGAGCTCATGACCTTCATTATTTTCTTGGGTTAACACAGCAGCAAGAGTGTATTTGGTGGCATAGCAATAAATAATAAAGTCCTTACCAAAATCTAGGCATGCCAAGATTGGAGTCTTTGCTATAGCTCTCTTGATGCCTTCAAATGCAACTTTTCCTTCAAAGGACCAGCCAAATGTCTACTTCCCCTTCATCATGTGAGCAATGTTCAAAGTAAGCTCTGCAAAATTAGGTATGAAGCTCCTTAGGAATTTGATTTTGTTGAAGAAAAATGCACGCCTTTCTTGCTGGTTGGAAGAGGGATTTGCTGAATTGCCTGAAATCTCTCTAAATCAATCTTGATCCTATCCTTAGAGACAATGCATCCCAAAATGTTTCCTTTAGTGACAAAAATGACTGATTTCTTTGGATTCGAAGAGATTCCATGCTCTCTACACCTTTGGAGAATTTTTTCAAGGTGTTTGAAATGATCAATTCTGATTTTTGAAAACACAATTAGATCATCAAGGTAAACAACTATGCACTCTCCCTTGAGGCTACCAAATACCAGGTCCATATCCCTCTGAAAAGTAGAACCAACATTGATGAGGCCAAATGGAATTCTCTTATAAGCGAAGGTGCCCCAAGGAGTGGTGAAGGTGGTCTTATGTTGATCAACAACATTTACTTCGACCTGATTATAACCTGAGAACCCATCAAGCATGGATAACATCTTTGAACCCGTGACAACTTGCAATACTTGATCCATGGTGGGAAGAGGATAATTATCCTTCAAAGAATCTTGGTTCAAGTTTCTAAAATTGACACAAATTTGGATCTCACCATTCTTCTTCCTAACAGGCACAATATTAGCAATCCACGTTGAATGGTGAATAGGAAAAATGATCTTGGCTTTCAATAATTTTTGAATTTCTTGGAAGATTGTGTCATCAATCTTAGGGTTATATTGCCTTTGTTTTTTCTTGAAGGGTTTGATCCCAGGTTTGAGAGGAATGAAATGTTGCATTTATTTTGGTTGGAAAGCCTTAAGATCATCATATGAGTAAGCAAGAACATCAGCATACCTCTTCAAAAAATCTGCTACTTTTCCCTTCTCCTCTTGTGTGCAACATTTTCCAACGTTTATCAGTTTGGGCTCATGAGAACTTCCAATATTTATCTTCTCATGTTTATTGAATAACTCCTCCAAGCTCACCAACCCCTTGGGTATTTTATTTCCTTTCAGTTTTAAACAGCCATCATGATCTATTTCTTCTTCTTTGCTACCTTCTTCATTTGGAGGCACACACTCCCTAGGCGGATTTTCACTCCCTTCAAAGTATAGCTGATCAAAATTATCTCTAAGCTCCAGGAAGGACAGTAGATGTTGATCATCATTGAAGACTTTCCAATTATTTGCATTTTCTAGCACACTAGGCCTATGAATCATCTCAATGGTGAACTTCTCTTAGGAGAAATCCGGATGAGGAATTAACTAGAGACCCCAAGACAACCAATGAATCAGCCCTCATGTTTCTTTCTCTTGGCATGGCTTCGATGGAGAAGGCATCAAGGAACTCAATTGAATCCCAAATCAGATTTCTGTAATGTTTTAGCCTTCTATTTTTTACTTGGAAAAGATCTCTAACCTACTTTACAATCAGCTCTGCATCACCACGAGCAAGGAGATTCTTAATTCCCATTTCCTTTTCCAAGTTAAGACTAAGAAAGAGAGCTTCATACTCTGTTGTGTTGTTTGTGTTTTCGAATTGGAGCTTGAAAGAGGAAGGATGAAGCTTCCCTTCAGGAGAAATGAGCACTACACCAGCTCTAGAACTAGCTCCCATCAAACTCTAAAATCCAAATGCCATTGGGATCAAGAGGTACTTTCTTGGGATTATTTACCTCATCTTGTGACATGACCATATAATTTCCATGACCTCTATCTTCGTAAAGTATTTTTGCTTTTGGATCGTCCTTCTTTTGCACAATATATTCAGTTTCCTTTTCAGGTAATAGCTTCTTCATCTTCCCATTCACTGGAATGAGGGCATGTGACCAGTCCATCATGATCTCTCCTCCAACATCCTTAAAAAAGTTTCTACTTAATAGCATGCCATAAGAAGTAGGTATATCAGCTACCAAGATGGTTGCTAAAACTCTTTTCTCTAGCATAGCAACAAATGCAACTTGTGCATCCTTGATTCTACCAACCAACGGTACTTCTCTACTTTCCATTGAATAGCATGAGCCAAAAGTGTGGGTTAGGGTCAGGCCTAGGGCATGAGCTACCTTGGTGGGCATCACATTGTCTGAAGCACCAGAATCAATGACACAATTACTGAGTTTATGACCAACTATGAGGAGGGTAACATAAAATGGTTTGATCTTCTCCTCAGATGAAGTAACTACTCTACTACAAGGCTGGGTTGAGATGAAGAAGAAGGAGTTGGCAAGAGGCCCTTAGAACCATGGGGTGAAGGCTTAGATTTAGAATTCACAAAGTCTACCATCTTAGCAAATGCCTTGGGATGAGTTTGGTAGAATTCAGCCTCTGAGATCTGAATCTTAGTTTTCTTGAGATGGTCAATAATATCAAATGAGCCAGAGGTAGATGCAGCATTATTAATAGCAGTAGATGGGACTTTTGATCTATCAACTCTATCACTAGGATGAAAAGAATTTTTAGGAGCAGGAGCAGAAGAATAAGGAACAACAAAGCCTACCTTTTTCATGGAATAAGTTGGAATAGGATCTCCCCTCCTTGTAATCACTGGAATGGTTGTAGGAGGATCTTTAGATCTTTTAGCAGGCTGCACTACCTTTTCTTTCTTTCTTGTTTTCTCACGAGTCATGACAGCATAAGATTCATTGCTCATCTCTGCAATTCTTTCCTCATAATCATCTTCTTCATCTATACCTTCAGTAGTGAGAAAATGGACATGGGATCCACTCAGCTCTTCCAATTCTTCATAAGCCCTCAATTCTTCATAGATTTCATTCTCCTCTTCATCATCAGGCTCTAACACTTCACATGTGGCATTGACTGGAACTTTGATAGGTGGACCTTCAATTGCTAATCTAGTCTGAGGAGGGGCTAACTGATTTCTGGGCTGAAAGTTCTTTCTAGGCACATCTTGATAAGGAGCATGTTGAGCTAATTGTTTCTTGAGAGCAATCAGATCATTAGCAAGCTTCTGGACTAATTGATCTGCATTAACTCTAGGAGAAGATGTGGAAGAAGAGGATGCCTTGGATTTAGATGAATCTCTCCTCAGCTTGCTAAACATAATCAAATCATCTTCCACACTAATAGCTAACCTCTGATCAACATCCAAGGTGGCAAGATTAGCTCTCCTAAGTGCATAGCTCACTTCAGGCAATTGAGCATTAAGGAAGAAACACTTCTGAATCTGATCTACAAGACATGTAGCTAGTGGGATCTTGTTGATCAGCCTATTGAATTTAGCTACAAACTCCCTCATAGGCTCATGAGCTTCTTTCTTGATTTGGGAAATATGAGCCAAGAGGGCATGCACATCTTCAGCTGGTTTAAAGCACTGCTCAAATCTAGTTGTCATGGTGTTCCAATTGGTGATAGATCTAGCAGGTAGGTGATAAAACCAATCAGTAGCATTATCTTGCAATGTCTCCACAAAAATTCTAATAGAGACATCCTCATGTTCAATGCCAAGAACACCACAAGAAACAATGAAGGCTGCTATATGTTCATCTGGATGAACTTTCCCATCACCTCTGAATTTGGGAAAATTCTTTCTATTGCCTCTAGGAAATTCATGCAATGGTTGGGGAAGAGCAAGAGGCCCAACCCTTTGGCCCCAAGGTAGAGGATCTTCCATTCTTGGAAATATTGTTTGGAGAGGAACAACAACACTAGCAAGGATCAGAGCATGCAGATTGGGACTGATCTAATTTTGAGGACTATCACTCCCAAAAGTTTTATCTCTATCAGGAGGAGTGCTTGCAGATCTTTCTCCTCTTCTTTTTCTTGTTGATGAAGGAAGAGAGAAACCTTGGTTGTCCAGCAGCTGGAAATGAGGATCTTCTTCCCCAAGGGTTCTCCTACCCCTAGTGTATCTTGGAGTCACCAGATCAGAGATGATCAAGAAGTAATTCTTCAAAACTAGAAATCCTTCACAATGGATTCCCCAACGGAGTCACCAAAAACTGTTGGGTTTCAAAATGGAACATGAAGGTGAAACCACAGTCAGGGGACAACAAGTCCCTCCTCTTTAATGGGAGAGGTTCCCTTATTGAAAACTGAAACAAATGTACAGATATAAATATTTTCAATGTTTGGATCATGGAATTCTGGAAAGTATTTATACTTGAAAGGTTATCAATCAGAAGGAATGGAAGAATGAAGAGGTGGGAGAAGGAAGAAAACAACAATGCTTTGGGGAAATATAGATAGCAGAGTATTTCCTTACTCACACTGAAACAAGAAAATATAAGGAAAGATCAATTACTTCACACCATGTAAATCTACAAACACAAAGTTCTAAGATTGCACATATCAGAACACAAAGTTTCTATTGCATGTAAGGTAAATGATCCATTGAACCAAGCAAGGGAAGAGAAAGAGTGACAGGAGAAAATGAGAAAGAAAATACCTTTGTATTGAATCACTTTCAAACTTTTACAACTTTCAAAAAAAAATACCAGAACCCGTATACAATGGCAAAGCATGTTTTTATAACAATCCTATTTCATCTTTGCTTTGCCTCCAAGGAAAGAATATCCCAATGGGATCAAATTTGTTGGAGATTCGTTTGGAAAGAGACAGGAAACAAGAATGCACTCATGGAAAATGCAGATGCCCTAAAAGGTTGAAATTCATCATTTCAAACATGAATGCTTTAGCAGAAGTATATGGCGGTTTCCTCATTCATTTTCCCTTGCCATTTCACCTTTGTAATCATCTCCAAAACACTCGAGTGCCCTGCTGGAAAATTTTCCCCTTTTCCATCTGCAAGAACATGAGAAACTCTGTTCCTTTCGAAAACTAGATTTACACCTCCAAAACCAATCAATTCCACCTCAAAACCAATCCAAACCACATTGCAAAGGGAAATGACAAGGAAATTGAGAAAATAGAATGAAGAAAGATCCATTTTCGTGATCTACAGAGCTCTGGTGTGTTAATGGTGATAAAAACCAGATGTAGACATTTCAGTCGATTTCCCCCTTCTGCCTTCAAATTGGGACCCCACACGTGGTGAAAAATAAATCAACCAAGCATGCCTGGAGGAGAAATCCACATTTCCAGACATTTGGGAGAAAAAGTGTGATTCCTCAATTTGCTCCGCTGGTCTGCTAACCTGCTAACACGTGGCAGCCTCTGATTGGATGAGGGGATGTGGTCTAAAAACACTATCTGAGCCTTTTGGGAGAAAAACTCAAAATCTCAAATTCCTCTGTAGGTCCGCGTTGACCTTTCAATGAGGACACATGTCACCTTCTGATTGGCTACGGGGTCGTGATTCAATTTGCAACATTTTGACCCTTTGGTGTAAAATCTCATTTTCCTCCGTAGTTCCACATGTCCGATGACATGTGGCATCCTCCCGATTGTTTGTGGCCTCGAGGGGGTGGCTAAACTTTGAACTTTTAACCCTTTGGTAAAAGTGCAAAAACAATATTGCTCCCACTAGCCTGCAACCCCGAGGAAACACGTCGATTCTAATTGGTTGACGGTTTATGGAACTTATCTCTCCATTTCTCCATGCGGGCTCGTGGGTCACTTTTTCTAACTTACCCCTTTTGGTGAAAAAGTGCAAAAATCACAAGGAACTCCATAGGTCCGCCAACCCGCTAGGGAAAATTTATCAACTTAGGTCCGTCGAGCCATAACTTGCAAAATACAAGGAGTTAGGAGGACTTCTTCAAATTTTTGGAAAGGGGAAGAGATTTCCCATTTGATGAATGAGTTTTCAAAAGTCTTCAAGTCCTTGGTTAGTCCTAGATTCAAAAATACCTCTTTCAAGCATACTTCAAAGGCACCAACTCAAAATTTAACATTTTTAGACTTGGAAAATGGATGGAAATTTGAGGGTGACAACGGGGTGGAAATAAACCTTACTATGTAAATAACTAGGCCACAATTAATTTGAAATTAATTCAATTGTGAATAGTAAAGATTAAATTAAATTGTATTAAATTCAAGTGAGGGGAGTCTAAACCTTTCCCTAAACAAATTAAATTATTAAATGACATTAAGAAATGTTATTAAATTAATTAAGAAGGAAGCTAAGGGGATTGTGGACCCCATTTGAAAATTAATAATATTAATTAAACGTAATTTTAAAATGATAAGGTGTTCATCTAAAATTAACTTAATATTGCAAATTGGGTTTTAAAAAAATATATTCCTAAATTTTTCTAATATAACCTTTGGTTGTCTTGGGTTTCATTTCAAGTAAAATTATGGGTGATACACTTGGTATCGAGCCATGGGTTCAATTCTTGAACCCTTGGGCACACTTGAAAACACAAAACATGAACATTAAACCTAGTGTAACTCTAAACCTAGTGTTGGTATCCAAATTGATTCTTCTGCGAATTTGAGCAACATCACGAAACTGGTAGGATGCTTAGAGATAGAAAAATCCTGATACAAGTCATTTTGTAGCTGGGAGGGGATTCAGATGACTCTTTGTCATTCAGGCATTGGAAAAATGGATAGCACTTTATCAAGGGTTTGATCTACCCTGACTACTTTAGGTTGTGCCTTTAACCAAAATGAGAGGACCCGTTCTGTAATCCATGTTGGTGAAGGATGTGAATAGATCCTTCTTTCCAAAATTTTCATGAAAACCTTGGTTAAATATGATCAATACAACACAATCTAAGTGTCACGAGTTGTCACACTAGAGAGTGGAGATGTTTCTTGGACAATGTTTGGGTTACTAAAGACAATAATTGAAACTTGATTGTCTATGTGTATTTTTGGTAGTGAAATTTGTTAAATTTGGATACACAGTATAAACAGGGTAGTTCATGTAGGATTTATCATTTGAGAAGTTTTAGTGGGAAGTTAAGAAAGATAAAGTTTATTATGCCGGATATTTGAGAGCGTTTACAAATATTGGAAAACTCATAGACAAAATGCTTCAAAATAGTAAAAATATTCCTTCAACTAGAAGGTGTGTATCAATGGAGGCCTAGAAATGCATGATTTAATACACTCTTCAAGAATTCAACATAAAGTATCATGTTACAGACTCAATTAAATGTTGGAAATCCCTCACTATTCATGCCTAAGATAGACTCATAGGTTAACACACAATCTTTGTCAACACAGTTGAAGTAAAATGATTTTAAATTGTTTATTTCATTACAAGATGAAAGCTCTCCTCACAATGAAATTGCAAATGCCACAATACTACCACGTGGATAAGATCTTGTGTGATTCAGAGGGATTTTAACATAATATTGCAACAGAACATGAAAAACTATTTGAAAACATTATGAAATAAAATCAAACATAATTATGCTCATGATTAACACAAATTCATTCAAGGTTCACTAGATTCATCAGTAGGGGAAAGTTTCTTCAACAATCTCAAAGCTTGTCAATGGTTGTACACTTGCAACCATCTTGACATGACTAAATCTAAAAACACAGGGAAATAAATAGGTTTCTCAAATGGTCTCTTGGGAAAATATTTTTCTCAAACTTTCTTAGAAAAATTAACCCCCTTATGCAAGAGTATTCTCATTGTATTTATACAATTTCACTCACTCACTCATCCCAAATTTTCCCCCAAAATTCTAAATCTTCAAGAGAATAATCCTCTTTACAACATATCGTTTAATCATGTTTATTCCCATGAAAATATCCTACTTTTTGTTGCTAGGTTGAAAAATCATGAACTGATCATGTTTCTCAGTTCCTCAACTATGATTGTGATGTCATGTCATAACTTTTGATAGTATTTTTAATCATTCTTTTATTTTTTCATGTAATAAATACCATTTTTAATAATTATTAGGTGGCTTCATATAGCTAGATATGACAAGCAATCCTTTTCACCTTTATGAATACACCTTGAGGAATAGATAGCTACATTCATGGCTCTCGAAATGAGTGTCCTTGCATGGATTATACCACATATTTGCGCAAAAAGTCTGAGTTGGCCAAGTGTAAAGATAAGCCATTGGAAGCCTCCACGTGTCTCCTTGGCATAACTACACATGTGAAGTCCAGAGGAAGTTTACTCAAATGAGCGTGGGCCCTATTTTGGTATCCAAATTGATTCTCCCTCAAAGTCTGAGCAGCATCACTAGTTTGACAGGAAACTTAGAGATAGATTAGATCATGGTGAGTCATTTTATAGCTAGGGATGAGATCTAACTGGCCCTATGTCTTTCAAATGTGGGGAAATGGATAACATCCTTAAGAGGATCTGATCTATCCTCACTATTTTTGGTTATGCCTTTTAACCAGTGGGGTAAGAGGACCCTTTTATAGCTTGTTGTTTATGGAGGAGATGGAGATATCCTTCCTAATGAAGAGGTTAAGGAGACCTTGGAGAAAATATGATCAACACACCAAATTTGACTCTCACGAGTTGTCACTTCCAAATCATGGAGATATTTTCACAACAAGGCAAAGGCTACTAAAGACATTTGAAATCCTAGTTGTTTCTACATGCTTTGGTAATGGAAATTATGCATTTGTACACACACAAGACAAACAGGGGTAGTATAGGTAGGATTGGTTATTTTTGAATGAATTTTTGGTGTGAGGTGGGGTACGATGAACTTGATTCACCAATTCCTTAAGGAATCTTACAAAATAGAAGGTTAAACCAACAGAGTGCCACAAAATAGCTTAAATGTTTCTTTAACTAGAATATGTGCTTCAATGGAGGCCCATATTAGCACTCTTTCACACAATATTTGAGATTCTATCATGAAGGATTGAGTTATAAAATCCAACAAAGCATCAAGATCTGAGTCAAATCACACCTAAGGTACACCCAAAGGATTACAGAAAATCTCTGTCAACATATGAAAGAAAAGTGATTTTTAATTGTTTATTCCAATCCCAGATGAAAGATCTTCTGAGAAATGAAATTGCAGATGCCACTAAACTATCACAAGGATTGAGGCCTATGTGATTGAATCAAATTTAATACAAGATTGCAATAGAAACAAGAAAAACTACTCGCATACATTCAAAAATAAAACAAACACATTTTTCTTCAAGACAACATAGAACAACTTGAATTTGATTAAATCTATCAGTAGGGGAAAGTTTCTAGAACAGTCTCAGAGCTTGTCAATGGTTGTACATTTGCAACCACCTTGACATGATCAGATTTAATACAAAAGAGATATACAAGCTTCTCAAATGGATTCTCAAAATGATGGGCTCTGTCAAGATTTTTCTATTAGAAAATTTAGTCCCAACCCCTCACACTCCAACCATTTATATAAAAAAATTCCATTTATAACATTCACAACAGAGCCCCTTCTTCCCAAAAGACAAAAACGTTTAATGCACCAGTGCTCACCATGATTTTGATCACGATTCTTAGAATTAGATCGTAAAAGTCACCGGGTGCTCGAGCGGGCGAGATCTCATCAAATATCCCCGTATTTAACTCCTTCCTCTAGTAGATCACTGTTTCTTCAATTTTCCAACCACTTCCACCCCTACTCTATTTAATCGGCTCCTTGCATTCTCAAGAGAAGAAAAATAGAAAATTTGATTAAACCTGATAGTCAGACCATTTTAATGGTGAAAATTGTCTTCTAGACCTTCCCACCAAAATCATATATCAACATTAACTCCCTCTCTGCTTGGCGTGTAGTAAATAACAAGAAATCATAAAGACTTACACTTCCAGGTGTGTTTCAATAAAATGGGGGGAAAATCAAATTCAAACTCTTGGATGTCATTGATCTTTACTTTGAATTTGGGCCATCCACATGGAAGATTCAAACTTAAAAATAGACCCAGGGGCTTCCTCTGACTTTTTACAACTTTTGGAAAAATGGAAAAATTTCACATTTTGTTCCGCACATCCACCCTCGAGAAATGAGCCTAACACATGTTCTGAGGTGGGTCCCAATGGGACCGCACCCAAATTATTCCATTTCACCTCCCTTTTGGAAAAGAGATTTTTTTCAAGTTTTCCCCACAATGATGCCCTTAAAAACAGGCCTGACACGTGTCCCAATGTGTTTCTAGCGGAACCATGCTTCCCTTTTTTATTTTAACTTTTTTCTCCCAAAATGAAAATTTTCCAAATTTCCCCCTAGATTCTGCACACCTCTCCCATTGACGAGCAAGCTTTGACCTTTCCTTTATCGGGCTTGTGGGCCATTTTGATGTTTTTAGTCATTTGCATGTTAAGGGTCAAAAATCCAAGTTTCCTCCAATGGTCCACTTCCCCTCCCATCTAATTTTTCAAAGTGCCATGTGTCACCACGGTGCACTGGAGATGGTCCCAAAAATTTGATACCTTCAACGAGCACAAGCTTGCCACGTGTCTTGGCCTAGAAAAGTTTGTTTGAATGCTTGAATCTCGAGTGGAAGGGACCTTGTGTCATGCTATGAGGTATTCTCTATTGGCCATTGAAAAGTCTAAGAAAAATGCAAAGTGAGCGGAGGCCTCCATGTGTCTCCATGGCATAATTTCAAAATGGTACCTAAAGCAGAGACCACTGAATGAGCGCGGGCTCAACATGTGTCCCCATTTTACGCCACACTAGTTTTGTTATGTAAAAATTTCTAAGTCTGCGGGAAAAGTAGCGGAAACCTCCAAGTGTCCTCCCAATGCTAGTCAAAGCCAAACCAAAAGTAGATCTTCAAACTAGCATTGTTCCTCCATGTGCACAAAATTTTGAGTTGAGGCTTTTTATCAAAATTTTGAAATACCACGTCCCCTGTCTATGCAAGGATGTAAATTTGACCAGGTGAAACACCCATCAAACCATACAATATAGAAAAATGATCATTCGAGCCTGAAAATGAAAATTTCTCCAAGGACAGAGAATTTAGAAATTTTACAAGGCTCAAATATGTCCATCAGAGACACATCCATTTATTTTTCTTCAAGTATTTAGGGCAGAAATGATGAGGAAGACAAATCTTGGTCGTGGAGAATAGAAAATATGGTAGAACCTGATTTTTAGATGAATAGAGAGCAAGTGACCCAAATTACAGAGCTCTTCCGGAGGAACAAAGAAACAAGAAGCAAACCATGGACCCATAAGTGATCTATGACCCATGAACAGATTAAAAATGGCAACAAAGATTAACTAGGCACAACACGGGGAAAAAAAAAGTGACGAGAGGCTGTAAATTGATAGATTTTCATAGGTAAACTAGGGCGAGAATATTTTGAGCACCAACATCAGCTCCGACTCGGGGATGGCACTCCCTGTGAGTGCCACAAGAACAAAGGTAGTCCAAGTGCTAAAATATCCATTGGGAAACAAAGTCAATTTGTAGAGTGGATAAATAGAGCCATCTCCCAAAAAAATGAAACAAAGAAACCAGTAAAAACAGGTCATCGAGGACCGTAAGCGAGAAAAAACATAAAAGATAGGAACAAACAAGAAACCATACATTAGGGGAATCAATCCAAGAAATGCTTCAAATATTTGCTATTAACAGGAAGCTCAAGCAATTCACCATCTAAATCCTTCAAGAAGAAGGTATGTTCACCAATCTTGATATCAATGGAGTAAGGGCCCATCCATAATGAATCCTCATGCCTACTATCCCATAACAACACAAGGTCACCAACATTGAAAGCTCTGGGAGTGACCTTTTTATCAAATAACTTCTTCAGTTTCTCTCTAAACTTTACATGCCTCTGGTGGGATGCCCTCCTCTCTTCATCAAGCTCAACAATTTGGTTAATGCGAGCATCATAAGGACCTACCTCTTGATCTTCTAGTTGTTGCATAAAATAATATGAAGACAGTTGTATATGAAGAGGCAGTAGGGCTTGAGTCCCATAAACCAACTCAAATTGACTCTTTCCAGTGACCCTCTTGATAGTGATCCTATCTACCCAAAAAACAAACTTTAACTATTCACCCAACTTTCTCTTGTCCTGCTCCAATGTTCTTCTGATAATCTTCAGCAATTTTTGTTCATAGACTTAGCTTGTCCATTTCCTTGGGGATTATAATTAGAGGCATATGTAAAGTTGATCCCATATTCCTTGTACATTACCATAAAAGTTTTGTCTCTAAATCTCATGGCATTTTCAGAAAAAATCTTGGTGGCACCCTAAACCTAAAGATGATATGGTTCAATAGAAAATCCATGACAATTTGGTGTGTTTCTCTTTTGGTGGGGATTTCCTACACCCACTTGGTGAAATAATCAGTGGCTATAAGAATGCACTTATGACTAGCACTTGAAGGGTCTAAAATCTCACCAATGAAATCCATTCCCCATTGCTTGAATGGAGCTTCAATTGATACGGAGCTATAAATGAAGGGAGCCTAAAGCTTTCATTCTTCTAAAGAAGTCTTTGAGAACTCTCACATATTTTAACGAAAATAGTTGTATCCTTGAAGAGATTTGGCCACCAATAACTAGCCCTTAGGATCTTGTGTGTTGTGACTCTTACAACAAAATAGCCCCCAAAAACTCCTCTATGAAGATCGAGAAATTATACTGGGGGATTATTATTCTTGATAATGCACCTTAAGAGGACTCCTCGGGTTCTTCCAAGTCAACCCATAATCAGTAATGACATATTTCTTGGAGGCCAACTTAAGATCCCTTTTCTAGTTTTTACTTAAATGCTCGGGGAAGTATAAGTGTCTGAGATAGAAAATCACATCCTTGTACCACTCAGAACTCATCAACCTTTCAAAAAAACCTTCCCTTTCTTCTTCTACCTCATTTACCTCAATATTTGGCAAGTTTCTCTCAGCCATAATCTTAGCCAAGCCCAAACCACTCACCAACTTCATGATTTGGATATCCATATCATATTCTTGCAACTTGTTCACCCACCTACATATTTTTCTTGAGACCTCCATCTCTAATAAGATGTCTTTCACCATGGTGTCGAGAACATAAGCAACAAATTTAGAGCTTAGGACCTGTAAGGTCTAATTTTTTTTTGCTTCTACCAAGGCAAATGCCTTCTTTTCCATGATAGTGTACATTAGATCAACACCTGTAAGGCATTATTGAAGAAGGTAATTGGCCTCTCATCCCCTTCATCATCTTTCTACAAGAAAAAAACAATAGTGTTCTCGAAGAAAAAGAGAATAGTTGAAAGGGTTGCTTATAATGGGGTTGCTAGAAGCAGTGCATGCTTTAGTTTGTCTTTAATCCCATTAAAAGCTTAGATGGAAGCTTCCTCCCATTTGATGACCTGGTCTTTCTTCAGCATGGAAGTGATTAGAATGGGAAACTCAGAAAATTTTTATATGAATCTTCTAATGAAATTTATTTGCCTAAAGAAGGATTGAATTCCCTTCTTAGTCCTTGGGATCGGGACCTTTCGATGGCCTCTACTCTTTCTGGATCAATCATCACTCCTTCTTATGACACAATGTGACCAAGCAACTTTGCCTTCTACACTCCAAAATGGCACTTCTTTTGATTGAGTGAGATGCCATATTCTATACATCTCATCAGCATCTTCTCCAAGTACAACAGGTGATTGCTTCTCTTCCTCGAAAATACAATTACATCATCCGATACATTGCAATAAACTCGTTGATGTAACAAAAAAACAACATCCATTGCTCTTTGAAAGGTGGCCCCAACATTCATCAGACCAAAGGGAATCCTAACATAAACATAGGTCCCCCAAGGAGTAGTAAAGGTTGTCTTGATCCTTTCTAATTCCTTCACCACAACTTGGTTATAACCATAGAAGCCATCCAATGTGGAAAGCAACTGAGAACCAATCACTAATTACAGCATGTTTTCCATATTTGGTAAAGGATAATTATCCTTCATAGATGTTCTGTTTAGATTCCTAATATCTACACGACCTAATATCACCACTTTTCTTTCTGACTAGTACTAGGTTTGTAAGCCAAGAAGAATACCTTGTGGGTTGAATAAAACCTCCATCTCTTAACTTATTTAGTTCCTCTTGCATTTTGAGAGATAAGATTGGATTGATGGACCTCTAATTTTTCCTAAATGGATTTGCATTAGACTCCATGGGAATCTCATGCTTTGAAACAGTCATGTCTCTGTATGCTTTTAGTTGAGAATAGGTCCAAGCCATGAAATCTTGATAATTTTTCAACAATTAGATGTATGACTTCTTCTCCTCCTTGCTGAGATTTTTGCCTACCCAAATTTTCCTCGGCTTCTCTTTTATACCAAGATCATGTTCCTCAATATCCCTTGAGGCTGCCATACATCTGTTAATAATGTGATCAATATTATCAAAATTGGAGTCAAGAGAAACTAGCCCTATAGGAATGGTATTGGTCTTTAGCTGGATCTGCCCTTGTCAAACAAGGTTTATTTTCCTTTTGTTGTACATACCATTGGCTCAAAATCAATGCATTGATCAGCAAACTATTTGATGTTGTCGGGGACGAGAAGGTCTTGTCAATACCTCAACATCATATTCACAATATGGGGACATTGTAAAATTTTCAAACCGATACCCCAACACTGCAATCCTGTCTTCTAAGTCATTGAATTTCCTATCATGATGCACAATGTTGAATGAATCAAACATCTCGAATGAAATCCCAAAGCTGCATGCTTATATTGTTTCATTTCTGATTCTTTGTGGCATATAACTTTCGACTTGTTCTACTATTAATTCTGAGTCTCCTTTGACAATGATGTCCTTGACACCATATTTCCAAGTAATTCTTAAACCCAAAAATAGTTACTCATACTCAAAAATGTTGTTGGTGCACTCAAAGTTGAGTTTGAAGGAGAAAACAAATTTTTCTGACTAGGAGAAAGTAGAACAACACCAACACCATTCCCAAACTTGGAGAAATCTCCATGAAACAATAGAGTCCAAGGAGAGCCTGTTTGTTCAAGAAACTTGCATTCTTCAATCTTGTGCTCCTTTCCATCAGCAAATCCTACAAAGTTATCTACATCAACACTTGTGTACAATACCTCATAGGATGCATTGTTGGGATCCTCAATAAGATGCAACATTTTCTTTTCTCCATACAACCTGTTAAGGCTGCCTTTAATTGGAATGGTGGCATATGACATATCCTTTTGGACACTCCCACCAAAACTAGTAGCCCATTTTCTTGGCGAAGTAGCATTCCCCACATGGCTGGATAGTAAATGATGACAACATCAAGTTTTAAATATTTACCTAGGTAAGATGCAATCTGCACCACCAAACCCTTCACACATCCCACTACTAACAATTATCCGGAATCCATTGTAGTGCACTTCCCATATGCTACTATCAATTTGATATTTAGCTCATTCATGACTTCCAAAGGCGAGGACATTACATGATTCCCTCCGAGTCAAACATGTAGTTGTGATGCGGTCTGTCCTTAATGATCAAAGTGGTGAAGAATGGATCCACATTCATTTGAGATTCCACCAAGGATGTCCCCAAATAGACCTCAAGTGGTTTATCTAGTTCCTCTAATGTTGGTGGTGTTTCTAATTCTTGAATGATTGGAGGAGTCTCCACAATATTTACATTTCTGTCTAGGCGGTCTTCTCTTCTTTCAATCCCAAGTATTCAAATGCTCTCTTTTTATGCTCAGAATCCTAAACAACTAAATGATTGGAAACGAGACTTTGATTTGACTTAAAAATTGGGCAATATCATATGGTACATTCCTTGGTAAGGGAGTATTGGAAGGAAAGCCAACACACTCATTAGGTGGTACAATATTTTTGATAACTTGGGCATGAGGAGGAGATGATTTTTGTTTATAACTGCGGGGCTTTTAGTAGATGCCTCTTTCTTAGAAGCCTCTTTAGGAATTGTTATCACCGAATCACAGCACCCATGTGTTTATACAAGTGCATATACTTGAACTCACGGTGTGATTAGATAACATGAGTACTATCTCCAGTTGTCAGGACTTGTTACTTGAGATAGACCTCCAGAGAAAGCTGGTTCTTGCTCCTAAACTACCTGCCACAATCTACTCTAATGCAGGGGAAACTAACTATTCTAATCTAAATTTCCAAGGGACCAGAGAGAGAGAATGCATAAAATGAAATCCTACACTAAAGCAGTGATACACCAGAAGAGGAGGGTGTGAGAGTAGTCTCCAAATGCGTGAAATACAAAGGCAAAGTACACACTAGAAGAGGTGATGACAGTTCTCCATAATCTAGAAAATGCATTCACAACAATATTCCAAGCATACAAAATGATAATGGATCCCTGCGCAAGAACATAATAATAGACATAATTTTCTGGTAGAAAGATTAAAGGGGCAAAAGAAAAATGCAAGAAAACACAAGAGGGGAGATATATCCACAAGCGATATTTTATTGCTTCATGATATGCAGTTCAATCTATTACAGGGTAAGGGCCTGGATCACCATGCAAGGAGTCAACTATAAGGGCCTACAGCACATTGGCTTCACAAAGCAATTTTGACAGAGCTTTGCTACAAAGAACTACCTCCTCCTTTTACAATGAGCCCAACACTCCAATTTATAGAAAAATGAGAAGGAAAAGAGAAGGGAAAATGGAAATCCTGAAATCTGTCCTTCAACCACCTGTAAGAGGAATTAAATGGAGTAAAATGATTATATATTACTTGAGAAAGGCTCCCCATACTATCCGGGTGTTGCAATGAGAGAAAGAATGATGACCATGCCTCTTAATTGCACTCCCAACCACCAAATGAAACACTGTTATGAACTTGGCCACGTTTTATAAAAAATATCCATTGATCTCTCACCAAATCCAAAATTTATTGATTTCTGTGTGTTGGGCTCAGAGCCACGATTCCAATGGTACCAATTTTGTGTGATTTCGTTGAGAAATACAAAAGTTATGGTCTTCTGAGTGTGGGCAGCTATTTTGGAGTGCAGCGAGGCATTTTCTATCATTTGACGGGAATGAGCATTAATTGACTGGAGCTGAATATATTTATTTTATTTAAATATATCTACCCTCATTAAAAATAAGAAATCCCAGAAAGTCTAATTTTGTGAAAATCGGAGCTCGGAGTCAAAAGTTATGGCCGTTTGAAGTTTCACGGGTCAAACGTTGACTTTTCTTCTTTGCCTTCGGCCGCTTCGGCTTTTCGCGTCCCACGCGTACTTTTGGCCTGGATGTCCCAAACTGCCTTGGACGAAAGTCTCATGTTTCGGCCGAATCGGCCGGTTCGCGTCCTCCGCGTACTTTTGTCCCAGATGTCCCAAACTTGACAATTTTTTCTCTCGGCCGGTTCGGATTTTCACGTCCCTCGCGTCCCGCGCGTACCTTTGGCCCGGATGTCCCAAACTATCCTTCGGCTTTTCGGCCGGTTCACGTCCCTGCACGTACCTTTGGCCCGGCTGTCCCAAACTACGTGAAAACAACACTTAGTCAATTTTTTCCACTTTTCGGCCGGTTCGCCTTTTCGCGTCCCGCGCGTCCCGACGTCCCAACTGTCCCAAATGCTGCGCTAGACCACCTGGCTGATTTTTGGCTGATTCGTGGTCCGGCGTCCCAACTGTCCCAAGGACCACCTAGGACAAGACTTAGCCGATTTTCTCTGTATTTTGGCACCAAGCTTGGCTTTTGCAATTTTTTCACATTTTTAAAACTTGCTGGGTTTTCTTCTTGGACAGGAGAGTTAGAAAGAAGCCGAGGGGACCCCAGAAACATGATTTTTTACCTTGAATCAATATAATTGCTTGGGACTAAAGAATTTGATGCATGTTATCAAAATTACCTTGAGGGGTGAATTTTGGATAACAATTTTGGCGACTCAGCGGGGTCATCTGCCTGCTAGATGAAGAACGGCCAGCTGCTTGTAGCAATCCATTGGGCATGGAGTCTGTTTGATAACCTCTCAGCTGATCTGAAATTTGAAAACCTGTGTCCTTGAGCCATTGAAACATTCGTTGAGCTGGTTTTCCTGTGGCTGCAATTCTTTTCCAGGAGCTTGATGAACTGCAAACATGCACATACTAGAAGCAATAGGACATGTGCACAAGCACTTAGGGAAATAAAAACTACTCTAACAGCAGTACAATGTGCATAAGCACTTAGAGGAATGGAAATTCTAAATTAATATTTACAAGGGTGAAAATCTATCTTTCTAGTAGCAGCGTTTGAGATAGATCCCATTGACCGGAATCTGTAATTCTTCACCATCCAACTTAGCCAGTCGGAAAGCATTGCTACCTTTGCATTCAATGATCATGTATGGGCCACTCCATATGGCATCGAATTTGGAGTGCTTTCCCGGTTTTGCACGATCAGCATCCCACTTCAGTACCAAATCTCCAGTTTGCAATATCCTGGCCTTAGCTTTCTTGTCAAAACTCTTTTTGACCAATGCTTTATCCTTTTCTATGGTCTGCATTGCGTGCTCTCTTGTCTCTTCTAATTCCATCAGCTCTGCATACCTGATTTCCATAGGTTCAAACTCAGCTAGTTCCAACTGTTTCATGAGCTCCAACGCTGGCAACTCAAGTGATATAGGTAGAACTGCTTCTTTCCCGTACACAAGCTTGTATGGAGAGCTTCCTGTAGACCTCTTGGGTGTGATCCTATCAGCCCATAGGGCTGATTTGAGCTTTGTGTGCCAAGTTCTTTGATTTTCATCTAGAGTCCTTCTGATGATTCTTAGTAGGTTCTTGTTTGTAGACTCGGCTTGGCCATTACCTTGAGGGTAATAGTTCGATGAAGTGCTGAGATACACACAATTCTTGACAGCCCATTCAGTGATCTTTGTGCCAAGGAATGCCAATGCATTGTCAGATATGATGATAGTGGGGGGGCACAAAACCTCGTGACTATCCCTTCATAGAAATCTAAGATATTGGATTCATTTGCCTCCTTTAGTGCAATTGCTTGATCCACTTGTGACCTTGACTTGAATTGGGATTGATAACCCCAATGAAGTCCAATCCCCATTGCATGAATGGCTGATTTACTGAAATTGGACGAAGGGGCAGCGCTGCTAACCTTTCTTTCCCCATGAAGAATGCACATTTCCTGCATTTCTTGACCCATGAGTAGCAATCATTGAACACAGTAGGCCAATAGTAACCAGCTTTCATGATTTTGAGAGTTGTCACTCGCGGAGCAAAGTGGCCTCCTGCTTCCCCGTCATGGAACTCGTGCAAGATCTTCTCAACTTGACATGTTCCAATGCATCTTAATAGAACACCATGGATGTCTTTCTTGAACAAGATACCATTAATGAGTACATACGGGATAGCTTGTAATCTAAAGTATCTCCTCTTTGCCTTGCTCACTTCTGGAGGGCACAAGCCTGTTTGGAGGTAATGCACCAAGTCTTGAGTCCAACATGGAATGAGTGCATCATCAGCTGGTTGTTCTTGATCATTCTGTAGTAGCAAGACAACATCCTCTTCACTTTTTGACTCGTCTGGTTGTTTGGAAGCGAGCTGCTCACACAAGCCTTTGCCATGAACTAGCTTGGTCACTTTGATTTCAATATCATATTCCATCACCCGAGTGATCCAACCTGCTCTCTTCTCATTTAAATCCTTGTTTAGGAGGAAGTCCTTGACACCAGCATGAGACACCAGCAGTTGAATCTTATTGTTTGAGACCAAATGTATGAACTTCTTCAAGCTCCTGATGACAACAAGGACATGCTTTTCGATGAAAGAATACTTTATTTCGTAATCTTCCAAGGTTTGGCTGAAGAATGCTATGGGTTGTTCTGAACCTTCTCTATTCAGCTGTGTCAAGATAGCTGAGATTGTGTCTGATCCTCCAAATGCATACAACATGAAGTCCTTTGAAAAGTCTGGGTTGATAAGAGTTGGAGCTTGTGATATTGCATGCTTGATGTTTTCAAAACTCTCTTTGCCTTCTGCTGTCCATTTGAATGCCAAACTCTTCTTCAACATCATTGTTAGAGGCTTCACAAGAGTGGAAAAATTAGGCACAAATATGTGGACAAATTTTATCCTTCCTAAGAAGCTTTGAAGATATTTCTTGTGGTGTGGCAATGGAAGCGTTCGGATGGCTTCAACCCTTTCAAGATCAATTGTTAGCCCTTCCCTAGAGACAATGTGGCCCAACAATTTGCCCTCGTGTGCCAAGAATATACATTTCTTTGGATTCAATGACACTTGAACCTTCTACACCTTTGAAACACTTATCTGAGGTGAAAGAGATGGTCTGCTGCATTCTTTGAGAAGACAGTGATATCATCTAGGTATACCAGCACTATATTGTTGATTAAGCCTTTGAATGCCATATCCATAGCTCGCTGAAATGTTGCTCCGGCATTTGACAGTCCAAATGGCATCTTCTTGTAAGCATACATGCCCCATTTTGTAGTGAAGGCTGTCTTGAATTGATCTTCTTCTTTCACCATTATCTGATTATAGCCTGAATATCCATCTAGCAATGAAAACCTTTCTGAACCAGCTACAACCTACAATATTTGTTCCATTGATGGAAGTGGATAATGATCTTTGAGTGATGCTCTATTTAGATCGCGAAAGTCCACACACAATATTATTTCTCCATTTCTCTTTCTTACGGCACCAAGTTTGCAACCCAACTTGAGTGTTTGATGAGGAAGATGATACGGCCTCAATCAGCTTGCTTAACTCTTTTCTCATGAGAGGTTCGATATGAGGATGTACTAGCCTTTGCTTTTACTGCGATTGGATTGGACGGATCCACTCAATAGTATGTTGTGCCAACTTTGGGTTGAAACCTCTTAGATCTTTGTAAGTCCAAGAAAAGACATCTGGGAATTCTTGACAAAGCTAAACAAAATCAGATTTCTCTTGTGGAGTACTTACTTTGCCAATTTGCAATGTCTTGCCTTCTTCCACTAAAATAGGCTCTGAATCTTCACCCTTTACTTGAATGTTCGCTTTTTCCTTCCGGATTGGATCATTTGGGTTGAAGATTGACTCTAAGGTTATGAGGCCTTTTGGTAATTTGTTGGTTCTTAGCTGCACCACTTGGTCACCATACTGCTGCTCCAGCTTGTCTTGATTCCTGGCGGAGAACTCAGCTTCTTCTTGTAGGAAATTAACAATCTGCTGATCATTCTCGAAGACTTGCCAACTTGTATTGTTATCTAGAATAGCTGGTCTCACAACAAATTTGATATGAGGCTGAGTTTTCTCACTTTTGATATTTTCTACAACATCAAATGCAGCCCCAATTGCTGCCAGCCTGTCAGCGGCTTCATTCTTTTTTCTTGGGATGGAATTGATGCTAAAAGCTTCAAAATCTTCAATGAGATCCCATACCCGATTTTTGTAGTTCTTCAACAGATCATTTTTGGCAGCATTTTTTCCTTTGACTTGGTTTACGATCAGCTCACTATCACCAAATACTTGTAAATTCTTGATGCATTTCTTCTTTTCCCAGTGCAGTCCATGAATTAAGGCTTCATACTCAGCTGTGTTGTTTGAACAGGAAAACTGGAAACGGAAGGCTGAGTAATACCTTATACCTTGCGGTGAAATGAGCATAGCTCCTCCTCCTGCACCTTGTCTACTCCTTGACCCATCAAAGAACAATTGCCATACTTCATTCTTGTCTTTATGATCTGGCTTGGTGATGCTGGGGAGAGGTTGATTCTCTTCATGTAAACAATAAACTCCTAGCTCAGATTCTTCTATTTCTTGATAAGGATCAAAAACATACACCTTGCTTTCCCATTCATCAAGAGTCAAATCTGGGATGCTTCCAACCTTGGTGTCAGCTTCATCAGTGCTTGGATAATCTTCTTGATCAAACGCTGAATAGTTGGTATTGATTTGGCTTGGAGTGTAAGGCTCAATGTGAAAGTTCGCAATAGGTTCAGACCTGATTGTGGCTTTGGTTCCATATCTTGTTCTGAACAACATGTGTGACCAATCCACCGAAAGATAGCCTCCAATTTTAGCAGTGAAGTCTCTTGACAAGCACAATGCAAAGAGTGGTGGCAGGTCTATGACTGACACATCTTGTAACACTATTACGTTGGGACATGCGTGCAGTGTGAGGCTCAAACCTTTGATTACTCCAACCGTTGTCACTGTTGTCCCGTCTAATTGCACTACACCCTTGGAGATGGTTTCATATTGGAGTCCTAGCTGATCAGCTATCTGTTTTGGCATGACTGAGCTGCTTGCTCCCGAATCGATCATGCAATTATGCACCAACTTGTCTCCTATGATCAATGAAACATAAAATGGAGGGGGCTTCAACATTTTACCTTGCTGTCCTCCATGATTTCCTTCAGGCTGGGCAGCATTTGTGAGTACCTTCTCTTGCATTTGGACCTGTTGATTTGAAGTTGACCAGTCCTTCATGGCAGCTTGTAGCAAATCTCTTTGTCCTGGGATAGATAGTGATTCCCACATTGATATGTTTACATTTGTCTTCTTCATCTGATCAATGATACTGAATGGAGATGAAGTATCCCTCTGCTTGTCCCTTGGCCTGCACATTCATTCCTTGCACATGGGCAGCAGCAATTGGCATTTGAGTTGGCCTAGGGGCTATTTTAGGCAATCCTTGCATGCTTGGGATTGCATTTTGTTTGCCAATAGTTTGTGGAGTGACAGAAGGTTGTGAATTACTTGGGGCTAATGGTTGTTCTTCACCCAAATTTCTCCTCTTTGACCTTGTGTTGGCTGCAACACTTTGAGAGGGTATTTGATTCATACCACAAAAATCTTCAGCCTGCCAATTGACAAGAGTAGTTTCATTCGGAGATGTTCCTTGCTGAGGTGCTTCTTGCTGCTGATCCTCTTCGTGGCTGGACTCTTGTGACCCACCAATGGTTTGCACCATAAGAGCCTGATTTAATGCACCGTTAAAGCACATTGATTGGTTATGTGGCTGACTACATGGGAAACACCAATCATATTCTTGGGCCATGTTATTTTGCACCGGTACCAAAGCTTTAGAAGCAGATACGACATTGGGGTTATAGGGCTGAAATGGTCTATTAGCGGGAGGCCTTACTTGGCTTTGATTTTGATTTGCAGCCTGATTTGGTGACCTATTTTGTTGGTATGGGGGCCTAGCCTGGTATTGTGCTTGAGGCTGATACGGTCTAGCACTTTGAGCTTGCTGTCTTTTGATAGTAACCAGCTCATTTCCCAAATTTTGTAACTGTTTCATGACCTCTTGGAGTTCATTTGAAGCACTAGAGGATGAAGTAGAAGTTTCATTTGAACTTTGGTTTCTAGGAGTGGGAAAAGGAGTGAAAGTGGGTGCTTGACTAGTGCTTGGATTTTCTAGGTTTGGATACAAGGGCATGGGAGCCCTAGGAGCCAGTTTACCAGCTTGAATAAGATAGTTTTCGGCTCTAATGGAGATGCTATAAGCAGCAGGTAAGGTTGTGCCTCCCATAGATTGAATTAACATAGAAATATCAGAATTCAAAGCTTTAAGGTAATATAGAAAAGCACCTTCTGCTGTTGGCCTGACCGCCACTGGAATCCTATCCCAAGACCTTTGAAATCTAAAGTTGAAGTCAGCCAGCTGCTCGTTGGGGGCTCTCTTAATAGTTGTCAATTGTTCTAGTAGAGACAAATTGTCTCCCTTTTCCCCAAACTATTCATGGAGAACTATGCATAGTTGATTCCAATTTGTGATAGAACCATCTCCAAGGCTCCTAAACCATTGTAATGCCTTCCCTTTGAATGAAGATGCCAACAATTTGACAGCCACATCTATTTCATTTATCTCATGGATTACAGACGTTAGCAATGTCTTTGACATGATCACCGGGAACTGAGAGGCCAATTTTTTCTCCTATTCATCATCATTGTCATCAACTTCCTCTTCTTCTTCCCGATCTTCTTCACAAGGAGCATGAGGCATGAAACATTTGTCACACCAATTAATGACATCTGTATCCTCCACCACAACAACTCTAGTAGCCAAAGGATTAGGTACCATTCTGTTATCCCTAGCTTAGGACTATCTATTTCCAAATCTGATAGGTCCCTTGCCTCTGTCATTAGATATTTGGTGATTTTGAACCTCTCTTGGCCTTGTTTCTTGTGTTGACCTTGTGAGCTCTACCCAATTCCCTTCTCATCCGGGAAAGTTTTTAGGAAATTTCTTTAATAACCCCTACCAAATTTTTCATAACTTCTTCCAAATCAACATCCTTGCTTATTTGAGGATTTTCTGGGTTAACCAACTTTACACCCTCCCTTTTAGGAGGCTTTTAAATTTCCTTGATGTTGTTCTCTATATACAAAGCCATGGTGAAAGCATGCCTCAAATTTGTGTGGTTTTTGTCTCTTAAGTAGTATGTAATCTTTTTATCAAACGCATCAAAATATTTGATCAAACATGACTCATCACAAGGCCTTATCCTAACAGGAAATCTCCTCAAGGTCTTATTAAACCTTGTGTTGAAATCATGTAATGAATCATTAGGATTATTTTTTATGTTTTCAAATTATGTCAAAAGAAACCTAGGTCTAGTTCTATCACCATACTACAATCTAAATGCATTGCTCATCTCAGTGCAAGAATCAATAGAGTTATATGGCAATGCTTTGTACCAATCCCTAACATCTTCTTCCAAGGTATGGATAAACAACTTGATATATACATCTTCATGTTCAATATCAAAATCTTCCATCATATTGATAAAAAGCTTTAGATGTTAATCACCAGTAATAACATTGTTTCCTTCGAGATTTGGCATTCTGTTCCTTACATCTTGAGGCATTGCATTTGGATATCCAACCATTCCCACAAAATTTATAGGTCCAAAGGTGTTTACAACAAAAGGGGGTCGGTGGGGGCTGGGCCATGTTGATTCAAGAAGGTGACCATGGAGGGGTGACAAATTGATAAGGGGAAGAAGGTCTTTGGAACACAGGAGTATAATTTTCAAAATGGGTATCCCCAAAGGCCTTGCTTCTTGGAAATCCCTATCAACCTCAGAAAAGATAGGTGTATAATGTGAAGAAAACCTTTCAAAATCAAATGAAGGCCCTTCTCTAGCTGGAGAATTCAATTCCACAAAGAGGCTACCTGATTTAGAGTCACTTGAATTGTAGTCTTCAATAATAGGCCGATCACTTTCATCAATGGAGATCCCTCTTCTTGTCTGCTGATCTCCCACAACTCTCCGACTTTTCTTCCTTATGATTTTGCTTTTCCTAGCTCTGGAAACAATTTCCTAGCAAGATCCCTAGCAAAGAAAGATCTTCTTCCTTCTAGCTTTGCAAATATTAGTAACAAATCTGACTTTGTGACAGAGTTCTAAGAGACTCGATACTCATTAAAAATCAGATCAATAGGAGTCACCACCACTTTGAGGATTTCCACCTTAGTTGTGAAAATGCACTAAGTATGATATGTAAAATGTCCATCAGTGCTAGAAACTAGAAATGGAAACATTCTAAACTTTCTTTACCTATATTTATCAAATGAAAGCTAGTGCACTAGGTGTGAAAACTGACAAAACTACACACAATACTTGGAGCATACAAGAAGTGTTTTACCGGGGTCTTTCTTTTGAACTAAAATCCCTGGAAATGGAAACACTTAATTTTTGTGGACTGGATAGATGGATATGAAATAGAAACAAATCAAAAATCAGTCACAATAACTTAAACAATCCCAGAAATGGCACCACTCGGGTGTTGTCGGCCGATAAAGCTAGATGGATATGAAATAACAACAAATCAAAAAATCGGTCACAGAAAATTAAAAAATCCCCGACAAAGGCACCCATAAGGTGTTGGTATCCAAATTGATTGTCCCTTTAAGTCTCGAGTAACATCATTGGTTTGACATGAAGCTTAGAGATAGATTATATCATAGTGAGTCATTTTGTAGCTAGGGATGAGATCTAACTTTCCCTCTGTCTCTCAAATGTGGAGAAATGGATAGCACCCTCAAGAGGATTTGATCTATCCTCACTATTTTAGGTTGTTCCTTTCAACCAGGGTAAGAGGACCATTTTGTAGCTGTTGTTTATGGAGGAGATGGAGATATCCTTCCTAATGAAGAGGTTAAGGAGACCTTGGAGAAAATATGATCAGCACACCAATTCTGACTCTCATGAGTTGTCACTTCCAGATCATGGAGATATTTTCACAACAAGGCAAAGGCTATTAAAGACATTTTAAATATTGGTTTTTTTTGCATGCTTTGGTAATGGAAATTATGCATTTGTGCACACACAGGACAAACAGGGGTAGTACAAGTAGGATTGGTTGTTTTTGAATGAATTTTTGTGGGAGGTGGAGTAGGATGAACTTGATTCCCTAGATCCTTCAGGAATCTTACAAAAGGGAAGATTAAACCAACAGAGTGCCTGAGAATAGCTAAAATGTTTCTTTAACTAGAATATGTGCTTCAATGGAGGCTGGAATTAGCAATTTTTCACATAATATTTGAGATTCTATCATGAAGGCTTGAGTTAGAAAATCCAATAAAGCATCAAGATCGAGTCAAATCATGCCACCCAGAGGCTTACGGACAATCTCTGTGAATAGATGAAATAAAAGTGATTTTAAATCATTTATTCCAATCCTAGATGAAAACTCTTCTAAGAAATGAAATTGCAGATGCCACTAAACTGTCACAAGGATTGATTCCTGTGTGATTGAATTCGATATAATACAAGATTGCAACAAAAAAAAGAAAAACTACTCACATAAATTAAGAAATAAATCAAACACATTTTGATTCAAGACAACATAGAACAACTTGAATTTGATTAAATCTATCATTAGGGGAAATTTTTCAGAAGAGTCTCAGAGCTTGTCAATGGATGTACACTTGCAACCACATTGACATGATCAAATTTAATACAAAATCGATATACAAGCTTCTCAAATGGCTTCTCAAAATGATGGGCTCTCACAATATTTTCCTATTAGAAAATTTAGTCTCAACCCATCGCACTCTAACCATTTGCATGAAAACTTTGTACCATTTATAACATTCACAATAGATCCCCTTCTTCCCCAAAAGACAAAAATTTAATGCACTAGTGTTCTCCATGATTTTAATCATGATTCTCAGAATTAGATCTGTAAAAAGTCACCAGGTGCTCGAGGGGTAAGATCTCATCGAATATCTCCCGCATTCAACTCATTCCTCTAGTAGATAACTCTTTCTTCAATTTTCTAACCACTTCGCCTCTAATCTATCAAATCTTGGTCCCTGTGTGCTTGGGAGAAGAAAAATGGAAAATGATCGAGCACGATAGTCAGACCATTTTAATGGAAAAATATGTCTTCCAGACATTCCCACCAAACTCAGATATCAACATTAACTCCCTCTCTACTTGGAGTGTAAGAAATAACAAGAAATCATGAACACTTGCACTTCCAGGTGTGTTTCAGTAAAATGGGGGGAAAATTAGATTCAGACTCTCGGTTTCCGTTGATCTTTACTTTGAATTTGGGCCATCCATGTGGAAGATTAAAACTTAAAAATAGACCCGTGGGATTCCTCTGCATTTTTACAACTTTTGGAAAAATTGAAAAATTTCACATTTTGTTCCACATCTCCACCCTCGAGAAATAAGCCCTGGCACGTGTCCCGAGGTGGGTCCCGGTGGGACTACGGCAAAATTCTTTCATTTTACCTCCTTTTGGAAAAGGGAAAAATTTCAAGTTTTCCCGTAGCTCCGCCCTTAAGAAATAGGCCCGACAAGTGTCCCAATGTGTTTCAGTGGAACCGCACTTCCGTTTTTACTTTTAACTCTTTTCTCGTAAAAGGAATTTTTTTCCAAATTTTCCCCAAGATTTCACACCTCCATTGTTGACTGGAGCAAGCTTTAAACTTTCCTTTATCAGGCCCTGCCGGGGCCATTTTGATGTTTTTAGTCATTTGCATGTTAAGGGAAAAAAATCCAAGTTTCCTTCGATGGTCCGCTTCCTACCCCTCTGACTTTTCAAACCACCATGTGTCACCATAATGCACCTTGAGATCGTCCCAAAAATTTGATACCTTGAATGAGCATGGGCTTGCCACATGTCCTTGTCCGGAAAAGTTTGTCTGAATGCTTGAAGCTCAACAAAAGGTGCCATGTGTTATGATCCGAGTCAGTCTCTTTTGGCCATTGAAAATTCTAAGAAAAATGCAAAGTTAGCGGATGCCTCCACATGTTTCCATGGCACAATTTTAAAATGGTGCCCAACGTGGAGACCCTAAATGAGTGCCGGCTCACCACGTGTCCCTATTTTCCACCACACTATTTTAGCTGCATAAAATTTTTCTAAGTTGGGGAAAAGTAGTGGAAACCTCTGTGTGTCCTTCCAGCACTACTCCAGGAAAAAACAAAAAATTATATCTTCAAACAAGCATTGTTCCTACATGTGAACAAAATTTTGAGTTGAGGATTTTCATGAAATTTTTAAATACCTAGCTGAGCCGCATCCAACTAAAAATTTCCACGTACCCTGTCAATGCAAGGATGCAAATTTGACTAGGAGAAACACCGGTCAAACCATAAAATACAAAAGAATGATCATTTGAGCCTAAAAATGAAAATTTATCAAAGGAAAAATAATTTAGAAATGTTACAAGGCTCAAATACGTCCATCAGAGACACATTCATTCATTTTTCTTCAAATATTTAGGGTAGAAATGACAAAGAAGACAAATCCCAGCCATGAAGAATGGAAAATATGGGAGAACCCAAGTTTTTAGATGAATAGAGAATGAGAGACCAAAACTACACACCTCTTTCGAAGGAACAAAGAAACAAGGAGAAAACCATGGACCCATAAGTGATCTATGACCCCGAATAGATTTAAAATGGCAACAAAGATTAACCAGGCACAACATGGGGAAAACAAAAGTGACAGAGGCCATAAATTGATAAATTTTCAAAGGTAAACTGGGGCGAGACTATTTTGAGGACCAACACCCTCCACGTGCCCAGAACCCAAGAGATTTTCACCGGTCACTGAAAATTCTAAGCATGGGAAAGTCTAGTGGAAAATTCCATGTGTTTGTTCAGCGTAACTTCAAAGATGAATTCTAGAAGTGGGGCCTTAAACGAGCGCAGGCTCTCCATGTGGCCTAGGACCAAGAAAATTTCCTTGGCCATTGAGAAGTCTCATTATAAAGAGGAGCCAATCGAAGCCTCCACATGTCTCTTCGGTGCACTTTTCATATGGTGCCCAAAAGTGGAGACCCAAAACAAGCGCGGGCTCTCCACACGTCTCGGGCTCGAAAATTTGTACCAACCGAAGGTGCCACATGCCTAGGGTCCGAGAAAGTTGCATCAAACACTTGAAAAGTCTAAGTATGGGAAGATCCAGTGGAAACCTCCACATGTCTCTTCGGTGCTCTTTCAAAAGTAAAATTTAGGGAAAGTTCCCAAACAGGCGTGAGATCTCCACATGGAAAATATCTTAGTTGAGGTGGGCCTAGGGGGGATTTTTCATTTTATGCCACTATGATGAACTGTGTGCTTTTAAACATTCTGGCCACCCCACCTACTTTCAATATAGTTTTAACACATGGCTTTCCTAGGGCGTTAACGGAGTCGCGGCTTATTTTAACACCTTTTTTACCTTATCAAAATAAAATTGAAAATTCTAGAATACCTTTGGCGACCCGCCTTCCTATCTTTGAATTAAAATTAACACATGGATTTATTTGGGAACTTGTGGGGTTGCGCTTCACTTTTATACCTTACTCCCTTTTTCAAAACAAGGCTAAATGTTCCAAAGTCTTTCGATGACCCACCTCCCCACTTTTAACTAAAAAAAGGCCACGTGTCCTTTTTGGGCCTTAGGCATTCCTTTTATATTTTTAATCCTTTCACCCTAATGCCTTAATACACAAAAAGGGCCCACCTCCCCACAAATGCTTGATTTATGACACGTGTACACTTTTCGGGGCCAAAGTATGAAATTTCTCTGCAACTTCATATCATTGAGTAGCCAATTAGAATTCATCGGAGATACAGGACCAATTGGGAATTATTTACAAATGCAACAAAAGTGACAAGTTCACCAAATAGACCCGCCATGCCATGTCCAATTAGAAATGAATGCGTATCCAAAGACATTGGGACAAAATTTGATAGGGAAAACATAATCGTGGAAAAATAAAAAGAAGGGGAAACTCCAACATTCACTCCCAAATTACAAACTAGTCCACATGAAATGAATCCAGTGTAAACAATACCAAGCATGAAATGATTCATGACCAAAGAAAATAAGTTTACGAAAAATGACCTCGATAAAGATAATACTTCATGCATCCACACAGGGAGATACAAAGACTTCAAACCACGCAGACTAATTTTTTTAACAAATAGGGTGAGATTGAAATGAGCACCAACATCAGCTCTGACTTGGGGATGGGAACTCCCAGTGAGTTCCACAAGAACAACATAGAAGACCATGTGCCAAAAATCCATTGGGTAACGGAGTCAAGAACCGACCTCCAAAACAAAGAAACAATAACCAATCTCCAAAGATCGAACCGAGAAACCAACAAAAACTTGTCACCATAGACAAGGAGAAACCAAAATAGAAAAAACATAAAAATAGAACAAAAGAAAAATACTATACACTGTATAATGATGCATACCTTGATTTTGAGAATTCAGTCAAGGAAATGTTTCAAGTGCCTTCCATTAATAGGAAACTCAAGCAATTCCCCATCTAAGTCTTTAGGAAAAAGTATGCTCACCACTCCAAATATCAATTTAATAAGGGTCCATCCGTAATGTGACAAACTTTTCAAGTTTTCCCTTATCCTCATGTCTTCTATCCTACAATAGCACAAGATCTTCCACACTAAAAGCTCTTGGAGTTAACTTTTTATCAAATAATTTCTTCAAATTTTCTCTAAAATTCACATGTCTTTGGTGGGATTCTCTTCTCTCTTTATCTAATTAAACAATTTGATTAATACGAGCATCATAAGGACTGGCCTCTTGGTCCTCCAATTGTTGGATGAATTGGTAAGAATATAATTGCATATGCAAGGAAAGTAGAGATTGATTACCATACACCAACTCAAACAGACGTTTTCCAGAGCGCTTTTGAAAATAATTCTATCATCCCAAACAACAAACTTCAATTACTCACCCCACTTTCATTTCTTTACTTCTAAGGTCCTTCTAATTATCTTTAATAAATTCTTGTTGCTTGATTATGCAGGTCCATTACCTTGGGGATTATAATTTGAAGCATATGCTAAATTGATCCCATATTCATGACACATGGCTACCAAAGGTTTGGCTCAAAAACACATAGCATTTCCAATAACTATCTTAGTAGACACTCCAATCTTGTGAATTATATGATTCGAGAATGAAGTCCATAATAATTTGGTGTGTAGCTTTCTTTATAGGGATTTCCTCCACCCACTTGGTGAAGTAATCGATTGCTACTAATATCCACTTGAGACCTACACTTGAAGAATTTGAAATCTCACCAATGAATTCCATTACCCATTTCTTAAATGGGGCTTAAATTGATATAAGCTGCAAAGGGAGGGAGCTTGAAGCTTTCAATCTTCCTCAAAAATGTTGGCAACTCTCACACTTTCCTACCAGCAGAGTTGTATCTTTAAAAAGAGTTGGCCACCAATAGCCAACCCTTAATATCTTATGGGTTGTGACTCTTCCCGCAAAATTCCCTCGACAAAATCCTCCATGCAAATCATCAATTATTTTCGGGGCTTCATCCTCAGTTATACATCTCAAAATAACTCCCTCAGGGTTCTTCGAAGATAACCAATAATCAGTGATGATGTACTTCTGGGAGGATAACTTAAGTGCTCTCTTTTGATTCTTGCGTAAATACTCTGGGAACTGTAGATGTTTGAGATAAAAATAGTATCTTTATACCATTCAGAATTTGTCAATTTCTCAAGAATACTCAATCTTTCTTCTTCAAGTTCTCATTTATCTCAAATGTTTTCAAGTTGCTTTCTACCATTATCTTTGCTAAGCCCAATCCTCTAACCAATTTTGTAGTTTGGATGTCCATATCACATTCTTACAATTTATTTGCCCATCGACATCTTTTAATTGAAATTTCCATCTCTGATAGGATATCCTTAACAATGGTATGGGTAACATAAGCTATGACTTTAGAGCTCAAAATATATGGCCTAAATATTTGTGTGGCCCTGACCAAAGAAAAGTCATGTTTCTCCATGATAGTATACTTCAGTTCTGCTCCTTGTAATGCTTTAATAAAGAAAGCAATTGGCCTTCCAGCTCCTTCATCATAATTTCATAACAAGACAGATGTAATTATACTCTCATAGGTAAAGGAAATCATTTGGAACACCTTTTTATAATCGGTGAGCTGCTAAAACAGGGGCATTCTTCAATGCTTCCTTAATCCCAGTAAAGGCTTGAACAACTACTTCTTCCCATCTGATAATTTGATCTTTCTTTAACATACTAGTGATTGGGATAGTCAATTCGGAAAATTTGGAAATAAATCTCCTAATAAAATTTATTTTCCCAAAAAAGAAATGAATTCCCTTTTTGGTTCTTGGAATAGGAACTTTACTAATGGTTTCCACTCTCTCGGGATTAATCATGACCCCTTCTTTTGACACAATATGTCCAAGAAGCTTTACTTTTGAACCCCAAAATGACATTTCTTAGGGTTCAATGAGAGACCATATTCCCTTAACCTTAACAACATATTTTATAAATGCTGCAGGTGATCATTTCTCTTCCTTAAAATACTATCACATCATCCTGATACACAAAAATGAAGTCATTTATATATCCTAAGAATGCTACATCCATTGCTCTTTGAAATGTGGCTCCAGCATTCATCAAGCCAAATGGAATTCTTACATACACATAGGTACCCCATGGAGTAGTGAAAGTAGTTTTGATTCTCTCTGATTGCTTCACAACCACTTGGTTATACCCAAAAAAACCATCCAAAGTAGATAACAATTCTGAACCTATAACCAATTACAACATGTTATCCATATTTGGAAAGGGATAGTTGTCTTTAATTGATGCCTTATTTAAATTTCTAAAGTCAACACACAATCTTATGTCTCCATTCTTCTTTCGGATAGGTACCAGGTTTGCAACCCATGAAGAATACCTTGTAGGTTGTATGATTCCTCCATCCCTTAAATTTTCAACTCTTCTTGCATTTTTAGAGAAAGGAGTGGATTAATTGGTCTTTTTCTACCTAAATGGATTGGCATTAGCTTCCAGGGGTATTTCATGTTGAAAAAGGTCTTCCTGTATGCTTTCAGTTCTAAATATGACCAAGCCAAGCAGTCCTGGTACATTTTTAGAAATTGGACATATGACTGTTTTCTTCTCTGTTCAAGTTCCTACCTAGCCATATTCTCCTAGGTTTATCCTTTCCGCCAAAGTTATATATTTCAAAATCTCTCGATGCTTAGAAGTGTCTATTAACAATGCGTTCAACATTATCAAAATTTGATTCCAATGAAACCAAGTTTGTTGATATAGTATTGGTTTTGGTATCCAAATTGATTCTCCTGTGAGGGCTAAGCAAGCATCACAAAAATGGCAGGATGCTTAGAGAGAGAAAACTCATGATATGAGTCATTATGTATCTGGGGAGGGATTCACCCGAATCTTTTCACTCAGGCATTGGAGAAATGGATAACACCTTATCAAGAGTTTGATCTACCCTAAATACTTTAGGTTGTGCCTTCAATTAGCGTGAGAGGACCCATTTTGTAACCCATGTTGGTAAAGGATATCAAGAGGACATGTTGGTATCCAAATTGATTCTCCTTTGCAAGTTGAGAAACATCAAAAATTTAACAAGAATCCTAGAGACAGATAAAAATCATGTATGTCGTTTTGTAGCCGAGGAGGCAATTAAGTTGGCTATTTGTCACTCAAATGTTGGAGAAATGGATAACACCTTCAAAAGGATTTGATCTATCCTCACTACTGTAGGTTGTGCCTTTAAACCATGGTGAGAGGACCCATTTTGTAACCTCTGTTGGTGAAGGAGAATGAAGATATCCTTATTTCAAGAAATTTGAAAGGAAACCTTGAGAAAACATGATCAATGCACAACAATTTAACTCTCATGAGTTTTCACTTCTAAAGAATGGAATCCCAATTCTAAAGACATTATGGAATCCCAATTTATTTTACATATTTTGGAAGTAGGATTTATTTATTTATGGACATATAGGGAAAATAGGGGTAGTTCAGGAAGGATTCATTATTTTTGAATAATTGTTGGTGGGAGATTAAGCAGGATAAAATTGATTTTGCTAGATCTTTGATTACCTTCACAACAATTGGAAAACTAAATGACATAATGCTTCAAAATATCTAAAATATTCCTTCAACCAGAAGGTGTGCATCAATGGAGGCTGAGATTTACATAGTTTCATGCAATCTCTAAGAATTTAACATGAAGGCTCGAGCTAAATACTAAATTAAACATTAAAGACCCTCGGTTCCTCATGTCTAAGATACACTCAAAGGGATTACAAACAATATTTATAAAAAAATGTTAGTAAAGTGATTTTAAATTGTTTATCTCATTACAAGATGAAGAATATTATCGTAATGAAATTGTAAATGCCACTAAACTATCATAGGGACGAGATCCTGTGTGATTCAGAGGGATTTTAACACAATATTGTAATAGGAACAAGAAATACTATTTGTAAACATTTTGAAATAAAACAAATACAAGTTTTCCCAATATTAACAGAGATTAATTTGAATTTGATTAGATTCATTAGCAGGGGAATTTTTCTTGAACAATCTCAAAGCTTATCAATGGTTATACACTTGCAACCAACTTGACATGATCAAATCTAAAACACAAGAGATTAACAAGTTTATGAGATGGTCACTCAAGAAGATGGGATTTCTCAAATTTTCTCGTAAGATATAAACTCCTAACCATTTTCAAGAGTATCCTCATTGCATTTATACAATTCACTCACTCACTCATCCCAAATTTTCCCCAAAAAGAAGAATATTCAAGGAATCCTTTGCTTGTTACCAATTTTTCTCAGAAAGTGATGTTTAACTAATTACACCAGAAGTTTCTAGGTGGAAAAATCATGAACTGATCAGATTTCCCAAACCCTCAACCATGACTGTGATGCCATGTCATATATTTTTTTATAGTCCTTCAAATAATTCTTATTTTGTCGTGTGAGAAATCTCCCTTTTAATCATTTTCAAGTGGCTCTGTATAGCTAGATCTGACAAGCAATCCTTTTCACCCTCGAGAATACACCTTGATAAATGAGTGCCCTCACATGGATTCCTGCATTCGTGCCTCTCAAAAATTTGTGTCCGTGTAAGGATTATTCCACATACCCGCCCTGTGAGTCCGAGTTGGCCAAGTGCAAAGAGGAGTTAGCAGAAACTTCCATGTGTTTCCTTAGTGCAACTACAAAGATGAAGTTTAGAGGTGGGATCAAAAATGAGCTCAAGCTCTCCATGTGTCCTAGGCCCAAGAAAATTTCCTTTTAGCCTTTGAAAAATTCTCAGTATAAAAAGGAACTAGTGGAAGCCTCCACATGTCTCTTTGGTGCACTTTTGATACGGTGCCCAAAATTTGGAAACCCTAAACTAGTGTGGGATCACCACATGTCTCAGTCTAGAAAAGTTATTGAAAGATTTTAAGGACCAGTGAAAGGTGCCATGTGCCTAGGGTACGAGAAAGTTTCATCAATTGTTGAAAATTCTAAGTATGGGAAGACCCACAAAAAACCACCACATGTCTCTTTCGCACACTTTTGATATGGTTCCCAAAAGTGGAGAATTTAAACAAGTGCATGGTCACCACATGTCTCGGTCTGGAAATTTTGTTGAAATAGTTTAAGGAACAATGGAAGGCGCTATGTGCCTACGTTCGAGAAATTTTCATTGGCCATTGAAAAGTCTAAGTATCGGAAGACCCAACGGAAACCTCCACGTGTCCCTTTCGCGCTTCTTCAAAATTAAAGTATAAGGGCAAGTCCCAAACATGCACAAGCCCTCCGCATGTCCCAAGATTTAGAAAGTTACTTGAAAATTTTAAGTATAGAGAGGAGCCGATGGAAACCTCCACATGTCTCCTTGGTGAAACTACTAAGGTAGGACCTAGAGGAAAATTTCAAATGAGCACCGACCCTCCACGTGGATAATATTTGAGTTGTAGCGAGCCTTAAAGTTTCAAAATTCCCAAAGTGAACTACCTCTCCACTTCTAACCTTTGAGGTTGGCCCCAATGGAGTTGTGGGTTATTTCATAACTTTACTCCCTCGTATAGAAAGCAAAAACCCAGTAAAATGTTTCGTCGACCAGCCTTCCCGCTCGTAACATGAAAAACTACCACATGTCCTTCTTCAGGGGTCAAAGTAAGACTTTTTCCCTGCCACTTCATATTTTTTAAATAACCAATCAGATGCTATCGTGGTCGTGGGGCCAATTTGGTATTTTTACAAATGTGACAAAAGTGGAAAATTTCATGAAAAATACCTTTGGGCCACATCCAATCAGAAAGGACCATGTTTCCACAGACGTTGGGACAAAAATTGACATGGAAACACAACTTTGGAAAAAATATAAGGAAGGGGAAACTTGAATTCATGTCCAAATTATAGATTCTTTCTCATGGACAGAGAAATGGTAAACAATATCTGGACTCAATGTGATCCTTGACCAAAGGAAAGGACAAACCATGGTAACCAAATGAAGGAAATATCCTTCATGCATCAATATAGGGACATAGAAAAAACTTCAAACCATGTGGACTGAGACATTTTTGAATGAATAGGCCAAGATTAAAAATGAGCACCAACATCAGCTCCGATTCGAGTATGGGCACTCCTATGAGTACCGCAAGAACAACAGACCATGTACAAAAAAATCCATTGGGTGACAGAGTCAAGAATAATCTTGAAGAGTAGAATAACCAAATATCTCAAGACGAATTGAGAAACCAACCAAAACTAGTCACAAGGGACCAGGAAAATCCGGAACAAAAAAACATGAAAACATAGCAAAATTAAAAGACTATACACTGTACAATGGTGCATGTCTTGATTCGAGAAATCAGTCAAGGAAATGTTTCAAGTCCTACCATTAATAGGAAACTTAAGCAATTCCCCATCTAATTCTTTTATGAAGAAGGTTTTCTTTCAAATTCGAATGTCAATTGAATAAGGTCCCATCCATAATGCATCAAACTTTCCATGTTTTCCCTTATCCTCATGCCTTCTATCCCACAATAGAAAAAGATATCTAACAATGAAATCTTTGAGATTCACCCTCTTATCAAACAACTTCTTCAATTTCTCTATAAAATTTGTATGGCTCGATGGGATTCCCTTCTTTCTTCATCTAACTCAACAATCTGATTGATGTGAGCATCATAGGGACTAACCTCTTGATCTTCCAGGTTATTAAATACATTAAAATGAAGACAATTGCATATGCAGGGAAATAGAACTTGAGTTCCATACACCAACTCAAATGGGATATTTCCAGTAGCTCATTTAATAATGATTCGATTAGCCCAAATGGAAAACTTCAACCGCTCACCCCACTTCCTTTTATTCAACTCCAAAGTTCTTCTAATTATCTTCAACAAATTTTTATTGGGGATTATAATTGGATTCATATGTCAAATTGATCCCATATTCATGGCACATGGCTACCAAAGGTTTAGCCCAGAAGCTCATAGCATTATCAACAACTATCTTCTTAGCAGGCACTCCAAACCTACAAATGATATGATTCGAGAATGAAATCCATGACAATTTGGAGAGTTTCTCTCTAGCGTGGATTGCCTCCACCCACTTGGTGAATTAATCAATGGCTACTAAAATCCACTTATGGTCAGCACTTGAAGGATTTGAAATCTCACAAATGAATTCCATTCACCATTTCCTAAATCAAGATTCAATTGATACAGCTACAAAGGAAGTAAGCCTCAAGCTTTGGGCCTTCCGTAAAAGCATTGGCAACTTTCACATTTTCTTACCAACAGAGTTGTATCTTTGAAAAGAGTTGGCCACCAATAACCAGCCCTCAAGATCTTATGAGGTGCGACTCTTCCAAAAAAATTCCCCAAAACCGCTTCATGGAGATCAACAACTTTTTAGGGCTTCATCTTTGATAATTCATCTTAAGAGAACTCCCTCAGGGTTCTTCCAAGCTAACCCAAAATCAGTAATGACATATTTTTAGGAAGCTAACTTAAGTGTTCCTTTCTTATTCTTTCTCAAATGTTCAGTGCACTATAGATGTTTGAGATAAAAAATGATGTCCTTGTACCATTCAAAATTTATCAGTTTTTAAAGGACATTAAGCCTTTCTTCATCAAATTCATTTACCTTAATTGTCTACGATTGCTCTCTACTATAATTTTTTCCAGGCCCAAACATCTAACCAATTTTGTTGTTTTGTTTTTCATATCATACTCTTGTAATTTGTTTACCCATCGGCATATTTTTCTTGAAACCTCCATTTCTGATAGGATATCTTTCACCATGGTGTGGGGAACATAAGAAATGACTTTGGAACTCATAATATATGGCTTGAAGACCTTTGTTGCTTTTACCAAAGCAAATGTTTGCTTCTTCATGATAGTATACTTTAGCTCAGCTCCTTGTAATGCCTTACTTTGAAAAACACAATTGGTCTTTTATTTCTCTCATAATCCTTCAAAGAACAACACGAGACACAATAGTAATTTATTAAGAAAATAAAACATTTGGAAAGCCTTCTTATAATCTAGAGCTACTAAAATAGGGGCATTCTTTAATGCTTTTTTGATCCAAGAAAAATCTTGAATAGTTTTTTCTTCCCATTTGATACTTTGATATTTCGTAGCATGCTAGTGATTGGAATAGTTAGTTCAACAAAGTTAGAGATAAATCTCCTAATAAAATTAATATGCCCAAAAAGGATTGAATTCCCTTCTTGGTTCTTGGAATAGGGACTTTGCATTGATGGCTTCTACCCTTTCAAGATCAATTCATGACCCCTTCCTTTTGATGAATGTGTTTAAGCAACTTTACTTTTTGAACTCCAAAATGATACTTATTGGGATTTAGTGAAATATCATACTCCCTACATCTTAACAACATTTTTGTAAATGTTGTAGGTGGTCACTCCTTTTCTAGAGAAAATAGTCACATAATCTTGATATACATCAATGAAATCATTAATATAGCCACAAAAAGCTACATCCATTGCTCTTGGAAAGTGGCTCCAACATTCATTACAAAAAAAGGCATTCTAACATATACATATGTTCCCCAAGGACTGGTAAACGTAGTCTTGATTCACTCTGATTCCTTCATAACTACATGGTTATATCCGGAAAAACCATCCAAGGCAGATAACAATTCCAAACTAGTAACCAATTGTAACATATTTTCCATATTTGGAAGAGGGTAGTTATCCTTCATTGATGCTCTATTCAAGTTTCTAAATTCCTCACATAGCCTTATATCTTCATTCTTCTTTCTGACAGGTACCAAGTTTACAACCCATGATGAGTACCTTGTAGGCTGTATGATTCCCCCATCCCTCAAATTTTTCAATTCTTCTTACATCTTCAGGGAAAGGAGTGGATTGATTGGACCCTATTTCTACCTAAACGTCTTAGTAGAATCTTCTAAGGGAATTTTGTTCTAGAAAATACCCTTTCTATACGCTTTTACTTCATAATAAGACCATGCTAAGAAGTCCTAGTATTTCTTCAACAATTGGACATACGACTACTTTTCTTCCTTGCTTAGATTACTACCTAGATAGATCTTACGTAGTTTATCCTTCGTGCCCAGGTCATGCTATTCAACATGCCTCAAGGCTAACATGTGTCTATTGACAATGCAATTAGAATTATCAAATTTTGATTCAAGTGCTACCAAACCTCTGGGAATAACATTAGTCTTAAATTGAATGATGTCTTTTCCAAATAAAGTATCCTTTCCATCAGCCGTACAAACCATTGGTTCCCAATCTATATGTTGATTGGAAAATTCTCCTTGGTTCTGCAAAAATATTTGCACCTTGGCGTCGTCTTTGAACACTTTCAGTGTTTAAAATTTTTAGAACAGATGGCCTAGTTAATATCTCAATATTATACTCACAATAGGGGGATACAATACAATTTTCAAATCTGGACCCCAATACGGCCAATTTGTCTACTAGAGTATTGTACTTCCTATCGTGATGTATTATGTTGAAGGAGTCAAACATTTCAATGAAATCCCAGACTACATGCTTATACTACTTCATTCTCTAATTTTTTGTTGCATATAGTTTTCTAACCTACTTGACAATTAGCTTTGAATCTCCTTTAACAATGATGTCTCTAATACCATATTTCCAAGCAATTATTAAACCCAATAACAATGCTTCATATTTTGCAATATTGTTAGTGCACTCAAAATTTATTTTAAAAGAAAAAAAAACTCTTCCTAGCCTGGAGATATCAGAACAATACCAACACCATTTCCAAATTTAGAGCAAGCCCCATCAAATAAAAAATTCAAAGGAGAAACTACTTATTTAAGAGACTTGCATTGATCAAGTTTGTGCTTTTTACCATTAGCAAACCCAACAAAGTTATCAACATCAATGTTAGTGTATACCACTTCATATGAAGCATTATTGTGATCCTCAATGAGATGTAGCATATTATTTTGACGATACAACTTTACAAGGATTACCTCAATAGGTATAGCGCAAAAGACATATACATTTGCACACTCCTACCCACACTAGCAGCCCATTTTCTTGATAACAACATCCCCATTTGGTAGGGCAATTAACAATAACAACATCTAGTTTTAATTTATTGTCGGGTAGGATGAAAGTTGTGCTATCAAACCCTTGACACATCCAACCATTGGCACCTCTCTCGGCATTCATGGTAGTGCACTTCCCATAAGTTGTTGTCACTTTGATATCTAATCCATTCATGAACTCAAGAGGCATAACATTGCATGATGCTCTAGAATCAAACATACAGTTGTGTAACAACATCTCCCTAATCGAGTAGTCAAAAATTGATTTACATTCAGTCGGGAATCAACCAAGGATGTTCCTAAATATACTTCAGGTGGCTCACCTAGTTCTTCTAGTACTTGGGGTTTTTCCAACTCTATAATGGTAAGAGGAGTCTCAACATTTTTACATTTCTGCCTTGGGTAATCTTTTCTTCTTTCAATCCCAAATACTCAAAGCCCTTTTCTTGTGCTTAGGAATCCTAAGCAACTCAACAATTGAAAAAAATCTTGATCCGAATCAAGACTTGGGAAATGTCATAAGGAACATATTTGGGCAAGGTGGTATTTTTAGGAAGACTGACAAACTCATATGGTAGCAAAGGATTTTTATGATCTGAGCATGGGCAGGGATATAAGTTTTGTTTGGGGAAACAAGGCCTTTTCCAGATGTATCTTTCTTAGGAGTTTCTTTTGGGATATTGGTGAGAACTGGAGTTTTTGGTTTGTCCTGAGGCCCTACCCCTTTGACAAATTTACTCCTAGTGTTATATTATTTTTCTTGGGCAACCACAACATTCATTAACAACTGCCTATCCTCCTCAAAAGGGATTCCTCCATCATAATTTTTAATCATTAATTCCCTTAAGTATTCAAAATAATTATAGGGAAATTAAAAATCTTCTACCATATCTATTTTAAAACTATGAGAGGGAGGAAGGGGTAATACTCGGTGAATGCAATCCCATAAATCTGCAGCAGTTTTAGCACCGATTAATTTAGTCAAATTTTCTCCTTACCATGAGATTGTAGAGCACCACATCATGAACATGTCATCATCAACTTACTCAACTTATTTATCTTCATCACATGGGGCATGTGGTAAGTAACATCTATCATACCACTCAATTTCATTGGCTTCTTCCACAAAGCAACTTTGGTAGTCAAAGGATCAGCACGATTCAATTTTCATGGGATTAGGGCTATCTATTTCCTGACCGCAAGGGTCCTTTTCCTTTGTCATCAGATCTTTGATCACCCCTAGGATGATTTTTGAATATTTATTGACCTTGTGCTTTATGATGACCTTGAGAACCTTGTCTAATACCCTTCTCTGCTCTGGAAAGTTTATAGGATATTTCATTAACAACTCCGCAAAAGTTTTTACAACCTCTTCCAGATCAACAGACTTACTCAACTAAGGCTTCTCTCGGATTGATCAGCTTGATACCTTTCTTATTAGGAGGCTTACTAACTACCTTGATGTTATTTTCAATCTGTAATGCCATGGTGAAGGCCTTCCTCAAAGTTCCTAGGTTTTTTTTCCCTTAGATAATAGGCAACCTTTTTGTCAAAATCATCATAATATTTTATCGACAAAAACATCTCTTGGCCTCGGGATTACGGGTAGCCTATTCAAGGTCTTATTAAATCGAGTATTGAAGTCATGAGCATGATTCATTAGGATTCTTCTTAATATTCTCAAATTTCGACAAAAGAAACACGGGATCTGTCTTATCCCCATATTGCAATATAAAAGCATTTTTCATTTCTATCCATGAATTTATTGAGTTTTGTGGTAAATAATTATACAAGTCATGTCCATCCTCCTATAGAGTATGAATAAACAATTTTATGTACACATCCTAATTAAATCTTAAAGTCTTCCATCATATTGATAAAAAGATTTAAGTGTTGATCACCAAGATAATAGCATTATTTCCTTGAACTTTAGGCGTCTATTTATAACATCTTGGGACATAGATTTGGATATACACCATACCTCTCGAAATCTATAGGACCAAAAGTTTTCATAACAAACGAAGGTCCTGGGTGGGGTTGGGCCATATTGTTTTAGGAGGTGATCTTATAGTAGAAACATAATGATGAGGAGTGAGGGGTCTTTGGGGAACATGAATGTACTTCTCGAATAAATTTTTCTAAAAACTTTGTTTCTTGGAAGATCCTACCAAGTTTGGAAAACACAGGATAAAATGAAACACAAAATTTTCAAATACAAATTATTTATCCTCTCCAGGTTGGAGAATTCAAATCTACAAAACACTACATGATTTAGAAGCACTTGAAGAAGTATGGAAATATTCAATGACAGGATGATCAGTTTCCACAATTGATAACTCTTTTCTTGATTTCTGATCTCCAACAACTTTCAATATTCTTCTTCCTTCAGAATTTTTCTTTCCCAATTCTAGAAACAACCTTCTAGTAGGGTATTTAACAAAGAAAGATCTTCTTCCTTCTAGAATTACAAATATTAGTGATAAATTTCAATTGAAAGAGGTTAAGATACTAACATTTATCAAAAATTAATTCAACACAAAGTTGCTACTAAGGATTTTCACCTTAGTTGTGAAAATGCACTAAAATTGGTCTCATCAAATGTCACCAACACTAAATTCATGCAAATCTTCACAGATCTGACCTTCCTTTACCAGTATTTAACATTGATGATGTAAACTCAGTGTAAACACCAATAGAAATTGGAAATATTGTATGCAAAACTTCTAACTCATATAAATCTTACAGATCTCAACAAAGGATGACGTTTAAATCATGTATTTGCACTTAGATCGTGTAAGAAACATTACCAGGGACAAATATAAAAATGCCTTTGAATATCCCTAGAAATAGTGCTAAAAATGTGTTGGTATCCAAATTGATTCTCCTTTGCAAGCTGAGCAATATCACAGATTTGACAAGAAGCCTAGAGATAGATAAATCATCATGTATGTCATTTTGTAGCCAGGAGGTGATTTAGTTGGCTCTTTGTCACTCAAATGTTGGAGAAATGGATAAGCACCTTCAAAAGGATTTGATCTATCCTCACTACTTTAGGTTGTGCCTTTTAACCATGGTGAGAGGACACATTTGGTAACCTCTGTTGGTGAAGGAGAATGAAGATATCCTTCTTTGCAAAAATTTGAAAGGAAACCTCGAGAAAATATGATCAATGCACCATAATTTAAATATCACGAGTTGTAACTTCTAAAGAATGGTGATATTTTCTAAACAAGGTTAAGGTTATTAAAGACATTATTGAATACCGATTGCTTCTACATATTTTGGTAGTAGGATTTATTCATTTGTGGACATACAAGGCAAACAGGGGTAGTTCAGGTAGGATTCATTGTTTTTGAATAATTTTTGGTGGGAGATTAAACAAGATAAACTTGATTTTTCCAGATCATTGAGAACCTTCACAACAATTAGAAAACTAAATGACAGAATGCTTGAGAATAGCTAAAATATTCCTTCAACTAGATGGCGTGCATCAATGGAGGCCCATATTTGCACGGTTTCATGCAATATCCAAGAATTTAACACAAAGGCTTTAGCTAAAGACTAAATTAAACATTAAATACCCCTGGTTCCTCACGCCTAAGATACACTCAAACGGATTACGAGATAATCTTTATCAAAAAAATGATAGTAAAGTGATTTTAAATTGTTTACCTCATTAAAGGATGAAGAATATTCTCGTAATGAAATTGTAAATGCCACTAAACTATCACAAGGATGAGATCCTATGTGATTCAGAGGGATTTTAACACAATATTGTAATAGGAATAAGAAATAATATTTACAAACATTTTGAAATAAAACAAACACAAATTTTCCCAAGATTAACATAGATTAATTTGAAGTTTATTAGATTCATTAGTAGGAGAAGGTTTCTTGAACAATCTCAGAGCTTTTCAATGGTTGTACACTTGTAACCAACTTGACATGATCAAATCTAAAACATAAGAGATTAACAAGTTTCTTAGATGGTCTCTTAGGAAGATGGGCTTTCTCAAATTTTCTCATAAGAATTAAACCCCCGACCATTTGCAAGATTATCCTCATTGCATTTATACAATTGACTCACTCACTCATCCAAAAAAATTTCCCCAAAAAGAAGAATATTCGAGGAATCCTTTGCTCGTTACCAAATTGTCTCGAAAGTGATGTTTAAAAATTTACACCCAAAGTTTCGGTGGAAAATCATGAACTCGATCACATTTCTCGATCCTCAACCAAGATTGTGATGCCATGCCATAGCGTTTTGATAGTCCTTATAATCATTCTTATTTCGTCATGTGAGAAATCCCCTTTTAGTCATTTTTAGGTGGCTCTCGATAATTGGATCTAACAAGAAATCATTTTCACCCTCAAGAATACACCTTGAGAAATGAGTGCCCTCACATGGATGCCTCGCATTTGTGCCTCTTATAAATGAGTATCTCAGGTACTGATTATTCCACATACCTGCATTTGTGAGTCCGTGTCAACCAAGTGTAAAGAGGAGTTAGCTAAAACCTCCACGTGTTTCCTTGGTTCAACCGCAAAGATGAATTTTATAGCAGGACCTCAACAAAACCAATCTCTGTATGTGCCCTGGGCCCAAGAGAATTTCCTTTTAGCCTTTGAAAAATTCTTAGTATAAAAAATATCCAGTGGAAGACTCCACATGTATCTTTGGTGCACTTTTGATATGGTGCTAAAAAGCGGAGACTCTAAAAAGCGCAGCTCACCACATGTCTCACCAAAAAATTTTTTGAAAGAGTTTATGGACCAGTGGAAGGTGCCACATGCCTAGGTCTTAGAAAGTTTCATCGGTCATTGAAAAGTATAAGTATGGGAAGACCCAGTGGAAACCTCCACATGTCTCTTTGGCGCACTTTTTATATGGTTCCCAAAAGTGAAGAATCTAAACAAGTGCAGGCTCACCATGTGTCTCAATCTAGCAAAGTTATTCAAAGAGTTTAATGACCAGCGGAAGGTGCCATGTACCTAGGGTCTGAGAAAGTTTCATCGGTTGTTGAAAATTCTAAGTATGGGAAGACCTAGCGGAAACCTCCATGTGTCCCTTCGGCACTTCTTCAAAAGTAAAGTATAGGGGAAGGTCCCAAACAGGCGTGGGCCCTCCATGTGTCCCAGGCCTTAGAAATTTTCTTGAAAATTTTAAGTATAGAGAGGAGCTGGTGGAAACCTCTCGCATGTCTCCTTGGTGCAACTGCTAAGGTAGGACCCAGAGGAAAATTTAAAATGAGTGCCAGCCCTCCACATGGACAATATTTTAGTTGAAGTGGACCTTATAGTTTCAAAATTCCCTGGCGACCCACCTCTCCGGTTCTAACCTTTGACATGGGGCCAATTGGAGTTACGGGTTATTTCATAACTTTTCTCCCTCGTACAAAAAGGCAAAAAACTTCAAAATGTTCTATTGACCTTCTTCCCCACTTGTAACATGAAAAACCGCCACGTTTCCTTCAGGAATAAATTAAGATTTTTTCCCTATCACTTCATATTTCTTAAATAACCAATCAAATTCTATCGAGGTCATGGGGCCAATTTGGTATTTTGTACAAATGTGACAAAAGTGGAAAATTTCACCAAAAATACTTGTTATGCCACATCCAATTAGAAAGGACCACATTTCCACAGACATTGGGAAAACAATTGATAGGGAAACATGACTGTAGAAAACATAGAACGGAGGGGAAAACCTGAATTCACGCCCAAATTACATGATTCTTTCTCATGGACAGAGAAATGGTAAACAATATCCGGAATCAATGTGATCCTCGACCAAAGGAAAGGAAAGACAATGGAAACCAAATGAAGGAAAAATCCTTCACGTATCAATATAGGGAGATAGAGAGAACTTCAAACCATGCAGATCGAGACGTTTTGGAATGAACAGGTGAGATTAAAAATGAGTACTAATAGATCCTTCTTTACATAATTTTCATGAAAACCTTGAGAAAATATGATCAATACAACAAAATCTAACTCTCAGGATTTTTCACACTAGAGAGTGGAGATGTTTCTTAGACAAGGTTCTGAGTTAATAAAGTGAATAATTGAAACATGATTGTCTCTAGATATTTTGGCAAAGTGAAATTCGTTAAATCTTTGTGGATACACAAGACAAAAATGGGTAGTTCATGTAGGATTTATCATTTTAGAATTTTTGGTGGGAAGTTAAGCAAGATAAAGTTTATTATACAAGATATTTGAGAGCCTTTACAAATATTGTAAAACTCCAAGAAAAAATGCTTCAAAAAAGCCAAAATATTCCTTCAACTAGAAGGTGTGTATCAATGGAGGCCTAGAGATGCACAATTTCATACACTCTTCAAGAATTCAACACAAAGGATCGTGTTAAAGAATAAATTAAAAATTGGAAATCCTTAATTAGCCATTCCTAAGATGAACTCAGAGGCTAACAAACAATCTTTGTCAACACAGTGGAAGTAAAATGATTTTAAATTATTTATTTCATTACAAGATGAAAGCTCTCCTTACAAGGAAATTTCAAATGCCACAATACTACCATGTGGATAAGATCTTGTGTGATTCAGAGGGATTTTAACATAAGATTGCAATAGGAACATGAAAAACTATTTGAAAACATTTTGAAATAAAAGAAAACATAATTATGCTCATGATTAACACAGATTCATTCAAGGTTCATTAGATTCATCAGCAGGGGAAAGTTTCTTCAACAATCTCAGAGCTTTTCAATGGTTGTACACTTACAACCATCTTGACATGACTAAATCTAAAAACATAGGGAAATAAATAGGTTTCTTAGATGGTCTCTCAGAAAATGGTTTTTCTCAAACTTTCTCAGAAAAATTAACCCCCTTATGCAAGAGAATTCTCATTGCATTTATATAATTTCAATTGCTCACTCATCCCAAATTTCACCCTAAAATTGTAAATATTAAAGAGAATATTCTTCTTTACAACATACCGTTTAATCATGTTTTTTCCCTTGTAAATATCTTACTTTTTTTTGCTAGTTGGAAAAATCATGAACCGATCACGTTTGTCAATTCCTCAACTATGATGGGGATGCCATGTCATAACTTTTGACAAGATTTTTAATCATTCTTTAATTTTGTTGTGTAAGAAATCCCCTTTTTAATAATTATCATATGGCTCCATATGGATTAATTTAACGAGAAATCCTTTTTGCCTTTTAGAATACACCATGAGGAATAAATACTTACATTCATGCCTCTCAAAAATGAGTTTCCTTGCAAGAATTATACCACATATCTGCACTGCGAGTCCGAGTTTTCCAAGTGTAAAGAGGAGCCAATGGAAGCCTCCATGTGTCTCCTTGGCACAACTACAAAGGTGAAGTCTAGAGGTAGGTTGCTAAAATGAGTAAAGGCCCTCCACGTGCCTAGAACCTGAGAGAGTTACACCGGTCACTAAAAAGTTTGAGCATGGGAAATTCCAGTGGAAACTTCCACGTGTCTATTCTACGCAACTTCAAAGATGAAGTCTAGAGGAAGGACCTCAAACAAGCACAGGCTCTCCACATGCCTTGGGCCTAAGAAAGTTTCCTCGGCCATTGAGAAGTCTCATTATAAAGAGGAGCCAGCGGAATCCTCCATGTATCTCTTTGGCACACTTTTGATGTGGTGCCCAAAAGTGGAGACCTCAAATAAGTACGGGCTCTCCACGTGGCTTGGGCCTAGAATATTTGTACCAGCCGTTGAAATTTTTAAGAACCAGCAGAAGGTCCCATGTGCCTAGGGTCCGAGAAAGTTGCATCAGACACTTGAAAATTCTAAGTATGGGAAGTCCAAAGTGGAAACCTCCTTGTGTATCTTCGGCAATATTTCAAAACTAAATTCAGGGCAAGTCCCCAAACAGGCGCGGGCCCTCCACGTGGAAAAGATATTAGTTGAGGTGGGCCTGGGGGGCCTTTTGCATTTTATGCCACTCAGAAGAATTATGTGCTTTTAAACATTCTAGCCTGCCCACTCTCTTTCAATAAAGGTTTATGATGTGGATTTCCTATGGTGCTTTGGTGGAGTCACTCCTTATTTTTACACCTTTTTACCTTTTCAAAACAAAGAAAAAAATTCGAGAATATCTCTGGTGACCCGCCTTCCCATCTATGATGTAAACTCAACACATGGCTAGGCACTTGTGGGGTCACGATTCACTTTTATATCTTACTCCCTTTTTCAAAACAAGGATAAAAGTTCCAAAGTCTTCCAGGTGACCCGCATCCCCACTTTTACCTTAAAACTACCACGTGTCCTTTGTTGGGCCTTAGGAATTCTTTTTATATTTTTACTCCTTTCACCAAAATGCCTTAAAATATAAAAAGGGGTTTCCTTCCTACAACTACTCGACTTATGACACGTGTACACTTTTTGGGTCCAAAGTAAGAAATTTCTTCACCGCTTCATATCATTGAGTAGCCAATTAGAATTCGTTTGAGCCACAAGACCAATTGGGAATTATTTATAAATGTAATAAAAGTGACAAGTTCACCATTTAGACCCATCATATCGTGTCCAACTATGAATGAACACGTATCCACGATGTTGGGAAAAAAATTGATAGGGAAAACAATAGTGGAAAAATAAAAATAAGGGGAAACTCCAACATTCACTCCCAAATTACAAATTGGTCCGCGTAAAGAAACAAGTAAAAATACTGTGCACGACATGATCCAAGACCATAGAAAATGATTTGATGACAACAACTCGATAAAGATAATGCTTCATGCATCCATATAGGGAGACAAAGGCTTCAAACAATGCAGACTATTTGTTTTTTTAATAAACATGGTGAGATTGAAATGAAAACCAACACCTAGAACACACATTATATGATATTTGTTTAAGATAGCAAACTTAGAAATCTAAAACAAAACCTAGAATGATGGACTAACTCTCACCTTGGTTTATGCAGGAGGTGTGGACTAGATAAGGGGTTCTTTCATGTGGATCTAGAATTTCCACCTCCCGAGCAGGAGGTTACCGCTATCACATTACATATATTACAAACATTACGAGAATGTCAACACCTTTGTTATACGAGGTGGAGTAGTCGGGTCACATCCTAGCTAGCTTGATAGGGATCCATCTCACAAGGCTTAGCACCCTTTAAGGCACAACACTAAGCACAAGGAAGAGAACTCCCACATGGAGTCAGTTAGAGTTTATTAACATCACAGAGAGCATGAATATTAGGTTTGAGGATTCGAGAGATAGATCTAAGAGCCCTATGCCAAGAGAGGAGCATGTAGAGATACCTAGGGGTTGAAAGTATTTAGTTGTAGATCATATAAGGGAGATCATAAAGCTACGCCCATCTCACTATTCTAGTGATATAAGAGGTTTTTAGGTAGATTCTTGGTTAGTGAGCTTGAGAAGGTTCTTCAAGATTTACCCTTATACTAGCAACACAAATGCTTGTGTTATGATTCATCTTTTGAGGGATAGAGCAGGCATTTGGTGGAGGAATAAGGAGTAGAAGCTTGATGTAGCTTAAGATACAATCACTTGGGAGCTCTTCAAGGAGTGGTTTAGGAGAAGATACATATCCTGGAGATTTATTTAGTGGAGGATATATGAGTTCAGTGACCTATGTTAGGTGTCCATGACAATAGTGGAGTACGAGATTCGATTTCTAGAATTGCTTCTAAAAGGTATGTCGACTACATGTAGTATGAGCACATTAGGATTAATAGGTTCATCGGGGCATAAATTTTGATTTGGGAGGTGCGGTAAACATTTATTTTCCACAAACCTTACGAGACGTCATGGAGAAGGCCTACATTGTGGAGGAGACTAGGGAAAGGAGTTAGCTATCCAGGCATCAAGTGTGGAGTTGTATTCAATAGCTACAAGATAATGGTGAAGGGGGTCATCTCTTTCTCTTTATGGTGAACATGGTTCTCAGTACAACCTTCATTTAGGCCACTTCAATAGCCACCTCAATAACAACATCGACTCATCAACCATTTAGGCCTCCATGGATATTTGATACCTAGAGAGCATGGAGTATGGGTCTTCCCCTATGGGTCTCTTCAGGACACAAGGAGCTCCAAAACTCAGTCAAAAGGATCTCATCATTAGTGACCACAATAGTCCATAGTAGGATCTTTAGGATCCACAACTTAGACAACTCGAGTACCTTCTAGAGATGAATCTCATTGGACAGACAAGGTAGTTCTTATGGATGTGGTGTCCTTGGACATTATTTGAGAGATTGCCTATAGAACCATAATAAAAATGGTAAGGCATCGATTTCAGAGCATACAATTGGTGACATGGGACATAGCCATTGGAGCTATGCAGTGGTCGAGAACCACTAGGCTGAGCACCATGGAACCTTGATTGAGAATACACGTAACATTGGTGGTATTCCTACCTCTATTTTGTCTGGTTCATTTGATTCCTTTATTGCATCATCTTTAGTAAATCATTGCAAGCTAGTGGTAGTTAGACAGGGCCTTAGTTGGGACATCATGAAGGCTTTTGGAGCAAAAATCTCTGTAGACTCTTTATTCAAGGATTACATAGTAGATTTTTGACCCTTCACCACTACCTCATATCTTCATATCCTTCATTTGGATTTGTATGGAGTCATATTAGGCATGGAATTATTATGTGCACATGGAGCCAAATTTGATTTTTACCATAATATTATATCTTGTATAGATGATTTGGGAGTGGATTTAGTTATAGCTGGAGTTAGGAGACCCATTTTAATCGCACTATTTCTGCTATGCAACTTAAGTGGTGTGCACAACATGGGTGTCATTTGTATGCTATTGGAATTAGTGATAGGTAAGAGGATAGGGATAGTGGGCCTTAACTTAATGATCACTCCATTTTTCATGAGTTTTTGATGGTTTTCCTAGTGAGCTGCGAGGAATGCCTCCCCATGTGGGATAGATTTTCACATTGACTTGGTTCTAGGAGTAGAACCTATCTCACACGCTCCATATAGGATGACCACACCTGAGCTTTGTGAGCTCAAGTTGTAGTTATAGGGCCTTCTTGAGAAATTCCTAATCCATGCTAGTGTATCCCATTGGAGTGCACCAGTGATTTTTGTTAAGAATAAGGACAACTCCTTACGATTATGTGTGGACTACAAACAGCTAAAGAAAGTAACGGTAAAGAATCAATACCACCTTCATCACATCAATGATTTATATGATTAGATGAATGGGGCCATAATATTTTATAAGATCGATCTTATGTTTGGATACCATCAACTAAGGATTGTAGAGGAAGATATCTACATATCATCTTTCCACATGAGATATGGGAACTATGAGTTCACAGTTGTTCCTTTTCATCTAACGAATGCCCCCATAGTGTTCATGAGCTTGATGAGCGTGGTGTTCAGGATGTTTTTGGATCAATTCATGCTCATGTTTCTTCATGACATTCTAATATACTCACGTACATGTGAGGAACATGAGGAGAACCTTTGTCGGTGTATTCATTGTCCTCATGAGCAAAGTAGCTTGACGTGAATTTGGAGAAGTGTGCATTCTTTCAATTAGAGATGTAGTTTTTGGGACGCATCATTTCAAAGGAAGGTATCACCGTCGATCCTTCTACGATTAGAGGCATTATGGATTTTCCAACACCAATTAGTGTGACCAAGGTAAATAATCGTTACCACCTTCCTCACATTGATGATTTATATGATTAGATGAATGGGGCCATAATATTTTATAAGATCGATCTTATGTTTGGATACCATCAACTAAGGATTGTAGAGGAAGATATCTACATATCATCTTTCCACATGAGATATGGGAACTATGAGTTCACAGTTGTTCCTTTTCATCTAATGAATGACCCTGTAGTGTTCATGAGCTTGATGAGCATGGTGTTCAGGATGTTTTTGGATCACTTCATGCTCATGTTTCTTCATGACATTCTAATATACTCACGTACATGTGAGGAACATGAGGAGAACATTTGTCAGGTATTCAATGTCCTCGTGAGCAGTAGCTTGACGTGAACTTGGAGAAGTTTGCATTCTTTCAGTCAGAGGTGTAGTTTTTGGGACACATCATTTCAAAGGAAGGTATCACCATCGATCCTTCTAAGATTAGAGGCATTATGGATTTTCCAACACCAATTAGTGTGACCAAGGTGCATAGTTTCATGGGATTGGTAGGATACTATATGAGGTTTGTTTAGGACTTCTCTCATATTACACACCCCATCACTTCCCTTCAATGGAAAGGGAAGAAGTTCATATGGTCAGATATATGTGAGAAAGCCTTCAGGAAAATGAAGGAATGTCTTACGACAACACCTATTCTTAAAGTTTTGTACCCTCAAGGTGAGTTCTTCAATTATATAGATGTTTATTTAGTAGGATTAGTAGGTCTTTTGATACAAGAGGCTAGAGTTTTTACTTTTGAGTCTCCCAAAATCAAGAATTATGATCTCAATTATTTGACTCATGACCTAGAGCTTGTAGCAGTTTTTCATGCCTTGGTTCGGTGGAGACATTTACTTCTTGGCTGGAGATTTACACTTAGAACATATCACTTGATTCTTCAACACCTCTTTACGCAACCCAATCTCAATTCTCATTGGTGGGGTTGGATGGAGTTGCTTTGTGAGTATGAAATGGAGATAGAGCATGTGATGGGAAGGAGAACATTGTTCTAAATGCCTTGAGTAGAGGGAGACATAGTTATGGCTACTTCAGTGGGTACATATTTGTAGAGTAGGATTTTACAGCAACTTCATCACGATAGCTTCTACCTTATAGCCAGATTAGAGATTGAGTCTTAGAGACCCCTTGAGGGGAAATTTTATGGATTTTCATTAGTGGTAGATGGTCTTCTAATACACAAAGGTTAGATATATGTTCCTAGAGATGAAGGATTGAGATAAGATATCTTGATAGAGGCTCATTGTGCACCTTACGTAGCCCATCCAGGGGTGAAAACCACCTTGAGACAATTTTACCATTAGAGAGGCCTACGGAGAGACGTGGTCCAATTTTTGTCATGCTTTTTAGAGTGTCAGAAGGTGAAGGTCGAGAATTAGCATCCATCTAGCCTTCTGTATTCTCACGCCATACTAGAGTGGAAATGGGACACAATTTCCATGGATTTCATAATAGGGCTACCTACATTTATATACCACCATGATGCCATCATGGTCATGGTGGATATATTGAAGAAAGTGGCTCACTTTTCTCTCGGTAAAGACCAACTACACAAATGGCTAGTGTAGTGACACAAGTATATCTTGATGAGATTGTTAGACTACACAGATTCCAAAACAGATCATTTGAAACCACGATCCTTTATACATTTTCCACTTTTGGATTACCATATAACATGATCTTGAGATGAAGATAAACTTTAGTACAACTTATCACCCTAAGACCGATGGAAAGATAGTCCGAGTAAACAGATCTTGGAAGACATGCTTAGGATGCACGTCATGGACCATCAATCGAGGTGGGAGTACTTGTATTTGGTGGAATTTTCCTACAATAATAGTTTTCAGAGTTCGATTGGCATGTCTCCATTTTAGGAATTGTATGGCAATGAGTGTAAGACAATGCTAAGTTGGGACAGATTGGAGGACATGGTTTCTCTTAGGCTAGATTTGCTACAGGATATGGAGCAACAAAGTTGTCATGATTTTACAGAGATTACATGAGGCTTAGGATAGACAAGAAATATGCGAGATATGTGGAGGAAAAATCATAGTTTTTATGTGGGCATGAATTTGTTTCTTCACGTCATACCTCATAATAACCCTATCCATTACAAAAAGGTTCTAAGCTTAATCCTAGGTTTGTGGGTCCCTTCAACATATTAGAGCTTATTGGTCCTTTAGCCTATCGTCTAGCATTTCCATCCATCTTTTCTTGCATCCATGATGTATTTCATGTTTATGTACTTAGGAGGTACATTACAGATCCTTCTCATGTATTATATTGGACCTCATTATAGGTGCATGATCAGGGGTAGGTGATGGTGGATCCCATCCATATTTTAGAGTGCAAGACCCTAGGATTTCGAGGCGAGATATTTATTAGGTTTGCATACGGTGGGATCAATACAATGAGACAACAGCTACGTGGGAGAATGCCATGCCTCTGAGAACATAGTTCCCACATTTGTTCTAGTGACTTCCAGGAGGAAGTCAAGTCTAAGGGGAGGGGATGTAGTGCCCACTCCTCTTGAAATTTATATGATTATGATTCTTCTTATTATAGATTGGATTTATGGACATTGCTATCATATTTTAGATATTGATATTTACATTGTTATATTTGATCATTCATTTGATAAACAAAGATGTATGTTTAGACTTATGACATGATTTACAGGATGGATTATTTGCATGTTTAGACATACCAAAATTTCATGATCTTGAGTTTCTACTAGTGACACATTTGATTTGATATATATATATATATATATATATATATATATATATATATGTTACTATATGATTTAGTTGATTCTATGGTCTTATTACTAGTTGATAAATTGATAAAATTGAAATAATTGAAATCATGAACAGTGGTGGATTACTTGTTTAGGGATGGCTAGTTATTATGTTTGATGATATGTATATACATGTGTTTTCCTATTTCGATATCGTGAATATGGCCATAGGGCCAGAAAGGTATTGCCTCAATTTTTATAGGTGTTTGCAACACAATAAACCAAGGGGGATAGAAGAATAACAATGAAGGAATTTGGAGTATTGGTAATGGGTCACCTGGCAACCTGTGTATATGTTTTTGTGTTGTGTTAGATGTTAGGAAGTCCCCGTAGAGGGGGTGACCTCAAATGTGACCTTGGGTAAGTTTGTGACCTTTCCTTATTTTTTTATTTAATTGTGAGTTATGGTATTTTTATTAGTATATGGAGTCACTTTTATTATTTTATTTAGAACCCTTATTAAGTTAATTAAAATTGTTTAACTAATGATAATTATGATGTGAAAAAATGGGGGAATAAATTTGATTTGGTAGCCTTAATGTGTGTTGGATTGCAATGAATTTATTTATTTTTAGAGTAGTGTGTACTCAATCTTTCAAGTGAAATTAATATTTTGACCTTATAGGTAATTTGGAGACTTGTGGAACAAGTTAAGCTTATCCCACACCTCTTAAAGTCACCCACCCACTAGGCCTATGATGTGAGGGACTTATTTTAGGTCCTATTTTGTGCTTTAATGGAGGAAAAGAGGAATTAATTATACTTTTCTTACAAATCTATTTATTTGCATCTTTTAGGAGTGTGGGTTTGGGTTGAGTGTGTAAGAGGGTGGTCATTTCCCCAACCACCAATCTATTATGCTTTAGGGTTTGGGTTTGACCTTGGTGATGTGGAATGGAGAAGAAATGATGTGGAATCCTACATGAAGCAACATCATCTCTCCCTCCTTTTTTTCTATTTATTTCAATTTGTGTGAGGATTTGGGGGTTACTTGTTTATTTTTGGTCTCTCACTTTTGGAGGAGCTATTTTTTTGAGTGTTTGTTGGAGTTTGAGATTTCTTAGGACTGGTTGGGCTTGGATAATGTTTAGACTTACTTTTGGAGTGCATTCTTAAAATGGCAAGGAAGGTTCTTCACCCTTGGTTTCTTCTACTTGATTTTTGTTTATGTTTTGAATGAATATTTTATTGCATGTGTGTTTTTCATAGCAAAATGGCCTTAGGATGTGTATGAGAAAGTGAAATGGTAATATTTTTTTGGGAGGCATAAAAGTTTCTATTGGTTATTGTTAGCATAATTTAGCATAGGCATATTTATTACATTTTATTGCATTGTCTTTTATTTAATAATGTGCAACATGTGCACTCTAGTCTCGACTTGCATTCAATATTGTTATGTTGGATAGCATTCAATATTGGTATTAGTAGTAATTACATGTGCATGTGAGATGGGTCTTATCATATCATAGTTGGTGAATGATAGGGTGTCATGTCTATCCATATGAGGTCTGTCTAATATCTATAAATATTACAGATCTTGCATTGTTATGTAATCTGATTTCATGATCAATAATATGTGTGAGGCTTTCGTCCCTCTTTGGTCATTACAATCTTATCCTATTCTATCATTTGGTATCAAATCTATACCATTATTATCATTTGGTATCAGAGTAGGTTCTATCCAAGCAAGGTTGAAGAGGAGCACTATTGGAGAGGATCCATTGGAGAAGAAGATCTGCATCAAAGGAGAGCCATTGAAGCATCCCACAACCTCCATTCCTTCCAAGCATCCCTCAACTAAAATTTGACCTATCCACTTATTTGGAAGGTAAATTTTTTTTATTAGTCATTGGCATAGCCAATTGATCCAACATATTGGTGGAATATTTTAGATTTGGAGATCTTTAAAAAAAAAAAAAGGAGAAAGATCTTGAAAAAAATTGCAGATCTAAAAAAAAAAGATTTGTGAAAAAAAAAGATCTTAAAAAAAAGGAGAGAGATCTTGAAAAAAATATTGCAGATCTAAAAAAAAAAAAAAATTCAGATATGAAAGTGGAGGTGTGAAGAATTCAGGAGCAAAGGTTCAAGCAAGTCCGTCAACAAAATTCCAGCAGATAGCTCTTTGAAAAAAGAACATAAATTTTTCATACAATGTCAGATTGATGTGTCATTTTTTTTTTCTAGAAATATAAGGAGGCACACAACTTTGCAGTTTACATCATCTTCAGATTCAGCATCTACATGTGACAAAAAGTTTGTACAAGTAGGATCAATTATTTTGAAAAAAATCAAATCTAGCTAGTAAATTGCTAAGATCTCAAAAACTAAGATTCCCATTCTTCTAAAATTTTGTGAGTTTCAAGAAAATTATTGTATGATGCTGCTGTAAAATTTTTAGAAAAAATAAGATCACGATTTGTGAGAAATAGTGAAAACAATATTCGATTGTTTGTTTCGATCTTGGGAACAAACAGTCGCTGGTTCAATTCCCACTCTCTCCATATTTTTTATTAAATTTATTTTTTTGGAAAATTTGGAAAAATTACTAAATTTTGGGAGATTTCCAAATTTATAAGCTGACCAAATACATTTAGAGCCACCGCTAAATTTAGCGGAAAAACACCTATTGGGGGTAAAAATATTTTTGGCCTAAATTGTGTATTTTGTGATTCTAGACCCTTTTTCTAAAAAGGGGGACGAAAAACTTCATTTTGATGTAATTTTAGAGCATCTTCTACTAATCTTGGTGCATAAAGTAAAAGAAAAAGAAAAAAAAAGTGCAAACTTTTTATTTTATGTTTGGTTTTATCACACGAGATGTTTGATCTCATAGCAACGTTTGGTATATACAGTGCCTCTCAGAAGCACTTACAGGTGATGCTGTCATGACTACTACTACACTTAATGCCTAACACAACTTCTTAAATGTCTTTTGGTCATCGACCCTATAAAATTGATGGGAAGTAATAAGGACACAATACACACACATTTGAGCCCTCCCATCCGTTTGTGCTTGCACAAACCCCTCTCCGTACTGTCTAAGTACCACGTACTAAATTCTTTCACGTGCATTAACACCTCTTTCTATACTGATGGGTATATTGAAAGGGTGATCTTCTTCCACGTACCAACGAGTATATCGGAAGGGAGTGTATATAGAAAGGTTTGGTATATCACTGATGGTATATTGAGAGGGAGACCATAAACCTAGAGTGATAAGAGCCTTACCCTTTGTCAGAAATTCAAAGTTTCAGAAATTCAGATTGTAGAAATGGGTGCACAAGCACCAAATTTCTTCTTGCCAGATTCACAACTGCTTAGAGGAGACAACTATGCTGCATGGAAACCGAAGATCAAGGTGTTACTTGAGTTTGAAGACCTATGGACAGTTGTAGATGGAAAAACAACAAGATCACTTGATGATGGAAGACAACAAGTTCAATTTGATAGGGCCAATCAAAAGGCCAAGTTGATCATCTTGTTTAGCGTAACAGATGATGTGCAACCCCACATTAGAGATGCCACATTGGCCAAGGATGCATGGGATAAGTTGAGCACATTCTATGAGGCAAAGAACAAGAATTCCATCCTCAACCTACTATCACAACTTCATCTTTGTCAAGTTCAAGCACAATGAGAAGGATGAAGTTTTTTTTTAGACGAGTTGCTACTTTGAGGGCATCTCTATTAACATTGGGAAAAGAGATAAGTGATGAAGACCTCATACCAATTGTGTTGCGAGCACTTCCTCCTTCCTACAGAATCTTTGTGACAACTATCAATATGAGTGAACAGACAGTCACCTTTGAGAATTTGGTCAATCTACTTCAACAAGAAGAGTCAATGAACAACAAATATCATGAAGATGAGTAAGCACTATCTTCCAATCATAAAGGAAAGGGGAAATTTCAGTCCAATCATAAGAAGTCCCAACAAAATAAAGTCAACAAAGGTACCAAAGTCAACGAGACAACACCAAGAGGTATCCCATTTGCAATAGAGAGGGACATGACATCAAATACTGTTGGTACAATTCCTACAAAAAGGGTTCATCTAGCAATTCAAAACCCAATAATCAACGTGGTAACAATAATTCAAATAAAGGGAAGTCCAACAACAACAACAATCAAGGGTAGAAAAATGGTAATTGGAAAAGAAAACCCAAACAACAAGCGTACATTGCTGAATATGAGGATGATTCAGATGAAGGACACCACATGTATTCTGCTCAATTTGATGAAGAAACCAAGTCCACACAAGATATCTAGTATGTTGACTCGGGTGCAACTCGACACATGACTAGACGCAAGGATTGGTTCTACACACTACGTGACTCACCTAACAAGAACCATGTGTCATTAGGTGATGACTCATCATACAGTGTCAAGGGGATTGGAAACATTTCACTACCTCTTGGAAAGCATGACTGTAAAATCACAAATGTATTGTATGTACCTGGGTTGACCAAGAATTTGCTATCAGTTAGTCAACTCCTTGATCACAACTTGAAGTTGGATTTTGACAGTAATAATGGAGAAAAAGTGTTCTTAATAAGAGATAAGTCAAGAGGTTCCAAGATTGTAGCAAGATCCTCCAATGTGGGACGCATGTTCCAACTTGATTTTGTCCACAAGGATGATCAAGCTCTAGTGGCCAAAGACACGCAATCTGTAGAACTATGACATCGAAGATATGGTCACATCAATTTTGGTTATCTCCAAACACTTCAAAAGGGAAACATGGTGAAAGGATTGCCTACACTCAAGCACAACACTGACAAGTGTCACAATTGCCTAGCTGGAAAGCAACACAGAGTACCCTTCCAGAAGAACACATATAGAGCTAAGGGAAAGCTTGATTTGGTGCACACCAATCTTTGCAGGCCCATGCAACCAAGTCATTCTAGATGTCAATACTTCATGCTTTGTGTTGATGACTACTCAAGAAAGATGTGGATATATTGTCTAAGAGACAAGAGTCAAGCCTTTGAGACATTTTAGAAGTTCAAAGAACTTGTTGAGAATGAAGTTGGTCACAAGATCAAAACTCTCCACTTAGATCGAGGGGGGGAATTCATAAGTAATGAGTTCAAGACTTACCTGGAAGCTCATGGGATTCATCGAAAAATTCCTCCTACTCACACACCACAGCAAAATGGTATAGTTGAGAGAAGGAATCGTTCTATCATGGAAATGGTGCGATGTATAATTAATGACTCAAGTTTAACAAAGAAATTTTGGGTAGAAGATGCAAGAACTGCAGTCTATTTGTTGAACAGAGTGCCTATAGTAGCACTTGAAGGAGTGACATCTCAATAATCATGGTCAAATCAGAAACCATCAATTGCACACCTAAGAGTATTTGGGTGTAAAGCTAGCATTCACATACCTAAGAAGAACAAGAACAAGTTGGATATGAAAGCTGAGAAACTGATATTCATTGGATACAGTGAAGAAGCACTTGGGTACAAATTATGGGATCCAAAAGCAAAGAAAGTATACACAAGTAGGGATGTTGAGTTCTTTGAGAAGAAACAAGCAGATGCTCCACTCAACAACTCAACAAACATGCAAAATACACCTCTTGTGAAGATAGAATTTGATGTTCCCACTGAAGATGATAGTGATGAATTGGATGATGGTGAAAAATTGGATCCACCACAAGCCAATGGAATAGCTAAGAAGTTACCTAAATGGTATACTCAATTAATAAGAGATGCAAATTTTGATGAAGCACCTAGCATATCATCCAATCCTGGACCTAGAACTCATAGTCAAGCTTGTGAAGAGGTCAATTATGCCCTAATGAGTAGAGTTGTTGAAATAGTTGAGCCATCTACAATTCAGGAAGCCCTAAAATCAAAATCTTGGAAAGATGCCATGGATTCGAGTAGCGATCGGTGATGAAGAACAACACATGGCAAGTTGTCGACCTTCCACTAGGGAAGAAACCCATTGGATGCGAGATGAATATTCAAGACTAAGTACAAATTAGATGGGACTATTGAAAAGTATAAAGAAAGGCTTGTAGCAAAGGGGTATGCACAACAAGAAGGCATTTATTATGAGGAGACATTTTCTCCCATAGCCAAGATCAAAACAATCGGGATGATCTTTGCTCTATTTGCCGCACAATTTGGTTGGAAAGTCTACCAAATGGACGTGAAAAGTGCCTTTCTTAATGGAGATTTGCAAGAAGTCTAAATGACTCGGCCAAAGGGTTATGTAATGCTAGAAAAAGAGATGATGGTATGCATACTCATAAAATCTCTATATGGCCTAAAACAGAACCCGAGCATGGTACATAAAAATTGATGAGCATCTCATAAGTCATGGATTCGAAAGGAATTCTTATGACCCCAATCTCTACCTCAAAAAGAAAGGGGGGAATATTTTCATTTTGGTTGTTTATGTCGATGATCTAGTCATTACAGGTAGTTCTATGAAGATGATCGATGCAACAAAGAAAGATTTTAATCGATCGTTCGACATGACAGATCTCGGGCTCATGCACTATTGTCTTTGGTTGGAAGTATGGCAGAAAGAGAATCATATCTTTTTGTCGTAGTTGAAATACACCAAGACAACGCTCAAGAAATTCAGGATGATGGACTACACTCCTATTACTACACCTATGGAAGTGAGACTTCAGTTATCTCATTCCAATCCATCACCACCGGTGAATGCAACTCTCTATCGGTAGTTGATCGGGAGTCTCATTTACCTGACATATACTAGACCAGATATCAGCTTTGCAGTCAGCTATTTATCATGCTTCATGCAAGAACCAAAAATATGTCATTGGAAAGCAACAAAGAGAATACTAAGATATCTAAAGGGTACAGTTGACCTTGGTCTAGAGTACAAGAAGAACAACAATTTCTTCTTGACTAGATACTCAGATTCAGATCATATAGGAAACATGGATGATAGGAAGTCAACATCAGGCTTTGTCTTCTTTATGGGATCTGGACCGATATCATGGGGAAGCAAGAAACAAAACTTTGTTTCTCACTCTTCTACAGAAGTAGAGTATCAAGCTGTAGGTGAAGCTATTTGTGAAGCAATATGGCTATGCCGAATACTAGAAGGAATTGGTCTACCACAACAGAAATCTACTCCAGTATATGTTGATAATGAAGGAGTTCTGAAGCTTGTTTGCAATCCAGTATTTCATGAGAGAACCAAGCATATTGAAGTACAGGTTCATTTCATACGCGAGCATGTCTTGAAGCACAACATACAGCTCTAGTTCTGTCCTACAGCTGAACAAAAGGCAAATGTTTTCACTAAGTCACTTGCACGTGACAAATTCACACTATTCAGAGAGTTCCTCTCCACTTCATTGGAAACTATGCAAAATTAAGGGGGGGAATGTTAGCATAATTTAGCATAGGCATATTTATTGCATTTTATTGCATTGTCTTTTATTTAATAATGTGCAACATGTGCACTCTAGTCTAGTGACTTGCATTCAATATTGTTATGTTGGATAACATTCAATATTGGTATTAGTAGTAATTACATGTGCATGTGAGATGGGTCTTATCATCTTGTAGTTGGTGCCTGATAGGGTGTCATGTCTATCCATATGAGGTTGTCTAATATCTATAAATATTACAGCTCTTGCATTGTTATGTAATCTAATTTCATGATCAATAATATTTGTGAGGCTTCCGTCCCTCTTTGGTCATTGCAATCTTATTCTATTCTATCATTTGGTATCAAAGCTATACCATTATTATCAGTTATTTAGGAGGGAGTTGGGTTGGGGTGCCTCGGCTTGTGCATATCTTGTTGTTTTGTTCTTTGTTGGAGGCATAAGAGTGAGGGAGGTATAAGATATTTTTTACTTTTAGGGAGGAATAATAGTTTTTGGCTTGATTGATTTTTTGAGTTTTTTAGGTGGGCACCCAAACCATTGGGAGGCACAAGAGAAATCCCCATATTACTTTCTCTTCTTGGATTGAGTTTAGAGCCAGTTTTTGGGGAAACTAAAATGTTTGGAAGTGAATGTTAATTTGAATGTAAATGTGGAATCCTTTTTTTGATGCAAATGGTTGGAAAATATTCCATATTGTTTCATTTTTGGGGCTCGGGGGTGAATGAAGAAGAAGGATTCACTTCCTCATTGGATTATTGGTTGGGTGGAGAGTGTTGCCTACTCCCCCATTTTGGTTGTTGTGTTTGATCTTGGGATAAAGTGGAGCTCAAATGAAGAATCATATTCTTGAAGAATTTTGAGGAAAGGACCAAGAATCCTCTTGTAAAGAGTTTTACCATGTTGTCTCCATTGTTTATGGAGGGCTTGTAAACTTGTATTTGTTTTAAATTGAAGTTTTTAGTTGCTTTGTTATGAAAAATTTGATCTTAGTTGTCATTGTAAATGAAAGCAAAAGATTTAAAATTATTTCCGTACTTGTTGGAAAGAGAGACTATTAAAGTGTTAAACAGAACCAAGTTTAAGAGAAATTTTTACATTGTCTTAAGACCATTGTAATATTCAAAACGATGAAAAGAAGGATATGAGGTTATAGACAAATCGATATTGTATTTCTTTCAAAATTGAAATTAAATATTTACTTGCTTACACTTATATTAAGTGAAATGGTTGAGATAGAATGAAGGGATTTTTTATTGTGCTTTCTAAATAAAAAGTATCTTGAAAGTGTTTAAAATTTTGTTATTCTCATTTTAAAATGTAGGAAGGAATGAAATAGTTTGGTAGTGCGTTGATGTATATATGAAATCTCTTTATTAGTTGCATCGAAAGAACAATAAATTTTAGAAGTTTTCTCAAATTTACATTTGAATGAATATGTAGAAATTTCAAAATCATCTTGTTCAAACTTAGATACCCAAAGAAATGATCCTAAATAAATTCCTAAACCATCTTGTTATAACTTAGATAATGACTAAATTTTGATTTGCATGCATATAATTACTTAAACTCACTTTCCCAAATTTTTATATCCAATACATAGAAACGAAGTTAGTTTTAAAAATATTTTTCAAAAGTATTATCTTTGGAAGTAACTATATATATATATATATATATACTTTATATCTTTTATAATACTAATTTTATTAGTAACCTACATGTTTTATGATATTAAATTAATAATAAATATTTTAATACTAATAACCAAATTAAAATGTATTAATAAATAGATATGTGTGTGTGTGTGTGTGTGTGTCTATATATATATAATATTTATATATTTATAAATTATAAATATATAAATATTGTATATATATATATATATATATATATATATATATTGTATAATAAAATCAAATTAAATAAAATTAATGAAAATGGGGCCACGTGGGGTTATACCCACATGGCCATTGTTTGTTTTGTTATATGTGGTAGAAGTGTTGGGGAGGGTTTCCGGCCCCACCGCCCACCACATTAATAAATGGGGTGGTGATGGGGTCGGCGACCCTCCCCCAATCTCAATAACCATTGCTATGTTTAAACGTAGCCATTGTATATTCACCCACAATCAACCCTTCTTTAAAACGCGGTCTACATACAACTGTGTCCGAATTACTTTTTGTTTATATATATATATATATATATATATATATATATGTATGTATGTATGTATGTATGTATGTATGTATGTATGTATGTATGTAATACATACTTTCAAATTGGGTTTACATAAAATGGATATTTAAAAAAAATACATATATATATACACTTCTATTTATAAACATATATATCCTTCTAAATTGGGTGTATATACACCATTCCAGCTATTTAATTAAAATAGGGAAAATTCCCATATGCCAAATGGGGAAAATACATAGGAAAGATATTGTAACAAATAATAAAATCCATACAAACCCTAGAAGAGGGTGTAAATGGAGCTTTGGAAAGAATGTAAGACTATTTATTCTTCCATGAGGTTGAGTTTGTCTCTCATGGCTTCCACCTCCTTTCTCCAAATCAGAAAAAAAAATGAAACAATAAGTCAAATGAAATGAAAAAGATTCTTTCATAATCTTGTTTAGGGTTAGTGTAGCCCTAAATCCAAGGGCTCCAAATGAATCCATATAATGGATGAGATTCATCCCTACATAAATTATGTGAGATGTGGGTGAGGTGAATTTAAAATTAAAATGCATGGGTAGGTTTTAATTGGTGTCACTTAAGTGGTGTAGGGAGTGATTTTTACCTTTCTAACCCAAATGTTTAGTTAGAGACCCTTTTTAAAACAATAGCCTTGACCTCTTGTTTTGCATGGAAATTAAGCTTATTATTAAAAAAACTAGACCAAAATTATTTTCAAATCCATTCGATTGTGAATAAACAATATTTAATTAAATTGTATTAAATTCAAGGAAGGGGAGTCTAAACCTTTCCCTAAACTAATTAAATTATTAAATGACATTAAGAAATGTTATTAAATTAATTAAGAAGGAAGCTAAGGGGATTGTGGACCCTCTCTATAAATTAATAATATTAATTAAATGTAATTTTAAAATGATAAGGTGTTGACTAAAAATTAACTTAATGTTGTGAATTGGGTTTTAGAAAAACAAAATTATTCCAAATTTTTTCTAATATAACCTTGTGTTGTCTTGGGTTTCGTGCGGGTAAAATTGTGGGTGTTACACTTGGTATTAGAGCCATGGGTTCAAATCTTGGACCCTTGGGCACACTTGAAAACACAAAACATGAACATTAAACCTAGCGCAACTCTAAACCTAGAACACACATTGTATGATATTTGTTTACCATAGAAAACTTAGAAAACTAAAATAAAACCTGTAATGATGAGCTAACTCTCACTTTGGTCTATTTAGGAGGTGCGAACCAGATAAGGGGTTCTTACACGTGGATCTAGACGTTCCACCTCAAGAGCAGGAATTTACCACTATAGTACCACATATATTATAGACATTATAGAATTCCAATGTTATAATATGAGGTGGAGTAGCAGGGGCACATTCTAGCCATCTTGATAGGGAGGCATCTCATGAGGATTAGTAACTTTCAAGGCACAAAATTGAGCATAGGGAAGATAAATATTATGTGTATTCAATCAGATCTAATTCACCTCGAGAGAGCATGGAGATCGGGTTACATGATTCATAAACAGATCTAGGAGCCCTAGGCCGAGAGAGGAGCATATAGAAAGACCTAGGGGCCGAGAGAGGAGCATTTAGAAATACCTAGGGGCCAAAAATTTTCAGCTATAGATCATATCATGGAGATCGTTAAACGACGCCCATCTCACTATTCTTATGATACATGAGGTTTTTAGGTGGAGGCTTGGTTAGTGATCTTGAGCGGGTGCTTCAAGATTTTCCATTGTACTAGCAACACAAAGGCTCGTGTTGTGACTCATCTTCCAAGGGATAGAGTAGGCATTTGGTGGAGGACTAAGGAGAATAAGCTCAATGTAGATAATGATACAAAGTCACTCGAGAGCTCTTTGAGGAATGGTTCAGGAGTAGATACATATCTCAGAGATTTATTTAGCAGAGGATAGATAAATTCCATGACCTACGTCGGGCATCCATAACAAGAACAAAGTATGAGAGTTTATTTCTAGACTTGCTTGAGTATGTTGATTATATGATGTATGTGTAGGCCAAGATTCACGGAGTTCATCAAGGGTCTAAGTTTGGATTTGGGAGGTGCGGTACGTATTTATTGTTCATAGACCTTATTATAGGTTGTGGAGAAGGCATATATTGTGGAGGATACTAAGGGGAAGACTCAGCTAGCCAGGGATAAAGTGCGAGTCATATTGAGAAGCTACATGATAGTAGGAAGAGGTGGGTCAACTCCTCCTCCTCATGGCAAACATGGTTCTGCACAGTCTTCATTTAGACCACCTTAGCATCCATTAAAAAAAACATCAGATTCATCCGTTGTTTAATCCTACACTGAGATTTGATACCCCAAGAGCTCGGTCGGTAGAAGTTTGTCGATGCAGCGACCACCAAATTCAATATCCATATCAATGGCTCAGACCACTCAAGTACTTGTTGGAGCAGCATCTAATTGGAGAGGACCATGTAGTTTATATGGATGTGGCATCCTTGAACATCATTAGAGAAAGTGCCTACATAACCGTAATAACAAGGGTAAGGAACCAATTTGAGCCTTCATTTGGAAACATGGGACATAGCCATCGGATCTATTCAATGGTAGAAAACCATCAGGCTAAGCACTATGGTGTGGTGATTGAGACTATAGGTAGCATTGGTGGTATTCCTACCTCTATTTTGTTTGATTCTGGTTCATCTGATTCCTTTATTGCACCATCTTTAGTAGAGAATTACAGGATGGTGGAAGTTACTGTGGCCTTAGTTGAGATGACGAGATGTCATATGGAGCAAAAATATATCTGTAGACTCTTTAGTCAAGGAGTGCATAGTGGATTTTGGACCCTTCACCATTACCTTGGATCTTCGCATCCTTCCTTTTGGTTCATATGGATTCATCTTTTGAATTTACTGGTTATCTACACATAGAGCCATAATTTATTGTTACCATAAGATTATATATTGTACAGATGATTTGGGTGTGGAATTAGTTATAGCTAGATCTAGGAGACCCATTTCTATTTGAAATATTTTCACGTTAAAACTTAAGCGGTGTGTGTGACGTGGGTATCAATTGTATGATATTAGAGTTAGTGATAGGTCGGAGGAAGGGGATAGTGGGCCTTAAATTATGATCACCCCATTTTTAGGAGTTTTTAATGTTTTTCCTATTGAGTTGTCGGGATGCCTCCCCCAAATGAGATAAATTTTCACATTGAATTTGTTTGAGGAATAGAACCTATCTCATGTGTTCTATATAGTATGACCACACCCGAACTTTGTAAGCTCAATTTTCAATTCAAGTGCCTTCTTGAGAAAGGCCTAATCCATCCTAGTGCATCCCCTTGGAGTGCACGGTGATTTTTGTTAAGAATACGAGATAAATCCTTATGGTTGTGTGTGGACTACATACATCCGAACAAAGTAGAAATTAAGAAACGTTACCACCTTCCTTGCATCGATGATTTTTTTGATCAGATGAAGGGGGAATAAATATTTTCCAAGATCAGTCTTAAGTCTGGAAACCATCAGATGAGGATTGAGGAGGTAGATATCAACAAGTCAGATTTCCGTAGTAGATATGGGCACTACAAGTTCACAGTTGTGCCTTTTGGTCCGACAAATGCCTCCATACTAGTGTTCATGAGCTTGATGAACGAGGTGTTCGAGATATTTTTTATTTCTTCATACTTTTTTTTTTCTTGACAAAATTCTTATATACTCATGTACATGTGAGGAGAACCTTCGTCGGAGTTCTTTATAGTCTTCTTGAGAAGTAGCTTTACGGAAACCTAGAGAAGTGTGCATTCTTTTTGTTAAAGGTGTAGTATTTGGGCCACATCATTTACGGGAAGGAATCATGGTCAATCCTTCCAATATTAGATGCATTATGGATTGTCCAACATCCACTAGTGTGACCGAGGCATGTAGTTTCATGGGATTTATAGGATACTATAGGAGGTTTGTTTAGGACGTCTCTCGGATTGTGCACCCCATCACTTCCCTTTCGCATGAAACGGAAGAAGCTCATATGGTCATAAATATGTGAGAATGCCTTTAGGAAACTATAGGAATGTCTTATGAAAATACCTATTCTTGTAGTGTCGACTCTCGGGATGAGTTCTTCGTTTACATAGATGCTACTTTGCTTTGAGTACGATTAAGAGGTGTTTCGATGCGAGAGGGGATGATTTTTTTCTTTTGAGTCTCAAAATCTCAAGAATTATGAGATTAATTATCCAACTCATGACCTTTATCTTACAAAAATTGTTCATGCTTTGGTTCGAGTGGAGAAATTTCCTTCTTGAACGGATATTTATACTCGGGACTCGATCACTTGAGTCTTTGCTAACTCTTCCCACAGTACCCAAATCTCAATGCTAATCAGCGGCGTTGGATGGAGTTGCTTTGTGAGTAGGACATAGAGATAGAGCATGTGAAGTGGAAGGTGAACATGGTTTCAGATTCCCTTAGTAGAAAGAGACATTTAATTATTACTTCTTAAGTGGGTATAGATTTATGGAGCAGGATTTTATAATGACTTCCTCATGATAGTTTCTACCTTACAGCTAGATCGAGATTGAGTCTCAGAGACCCCTTGAGGGGAAATTTTATGGATTTTCATTAGAGGAAGATGGTCTTCTCAGACACATAGGTTAGATATATGTTCCTAGAGATGGAGACTTGAGACAAGATATCTTGGCAGAGGCTCATCGTGCACCTTCTTCAATCCATCCATGGGTGAAGAAGATGCATGCCACTTTGAGACAACTATACTGCTAGAGAGGCCTATGAAGAGACATGGCCCGGTTTGTGTCAAATTTTTTAGAGTGTCAGAAGGTGAAGGTTGAGCATCAGCATGTAGCTTCCCTTCTCTATCCTCATGCCATACCGGAGTGGAAATGGGACACCATTTCCATGGATTTCATAGTAAAGTTACCTACACCAAGATACCACCACGATGCCATCATGATCACGGTGGATAGATTGATGAAAGTGGCTCATGTTTCTCTGGTAAAGACCACATACATAGTTAGTGTAATGACACAAGTATATCTTGATGATATTGTTAGACTATATGGGATTCTCGCAAAAGATCATTTGCATGCCGTGATCACTTATAAAATTCTCACTTGTGGACTACCATGCAATATTCTCTCACAATGAAGATGAACTTGTTATCAAATTTAATCCCTATGAGAAAATTGGATGAACACGACCTTGCATGCTGTAAAAAAGGAGTTGATTTAGTGGCAAGAGCTTGGACTTCTAGGTTGGTGAGGAAGGAGTGGGTCATGCAAATTGTAGGTGAAGCTCGGGAGCTTGAGGTATTTAAAAAAATCAAGAAGAATTCCAAAGTCCGAAATTTTGGAATTTGGAGATTGATCTTTTGAAGATCTCGGTGAATGAAAATGTCTAAAACTCTAAAAGTCCAAATTTTTAGACTTTCGGGTTTCAGGGTTTTGGAGATCTCAGCGTGTAAAGTTTGAAAAATGGAGGAAAAGTTCTGAAACCCAAAACTTTGAAAGTATCCAATTTCAGAATTTGGGTTTCGAGTTTTAGAGGTGTGTAATTTTGGGTTTTAAGTATCGGTAAAAAATAAGAAAAATTATTGAAAATGTCCAAAATCCCGAAGTCTAAAATTTCATACTTTCAGATTTCAAAGGTCAACACAGTTTCGAGGTCAACATGACAACATTTTCAGACTTCGGATTCTTCAACAAACAAAGATGGAAAAAGACAAGTCAATGTCTGAAATTCTGAATTCCAAAAGTCTAAAATTTCAGACTTTCAGGTTTTCGGGTTTCAGACTTTCATAACTCTCAAGTAATTTTGAGTGATGAAAAAAAATGTTTCAAATTCTGAATATAAAATTCCTGAAAGTCTAAATTTCAGGATTTTAGATGTTGCATGCATTTTAGAATTTTAGAGTTTCAGAACTCTATATCTGCCATTTTTATAGAATTACACCTCAACCTTCAGATGGCCAAAACGTTTGACTGGGAGATTAGATTTTCATAAGAAAGGAATTTTTGGAAAGCTCTTGGCATCTACTAATCAATATTTTGAAAAGATCTAGAAATTATCGGGACTAAGTTCTTAAAAATTAAAAATATAGTTTTCCATTTTTGAGGTGTCCAAGGTTTCTCACCTACCAACATAATGAGGTATAGGTTTCATTTCTTGCCCAACAAGGAACAACACATGGAGGCATGGTTTTTAAAGTAGAACCCATCATTGTTGTAGGGGAATTGAATTCATTTTGGGGTGGTTGAATCTAGATTTCAGATTTCTCCTCTCTCCTTCCTCTCACATTCTTCCTATATATTGTAAGGAGGGTTATTTTTCTAAAGGTTGGACAATTTTTCCTTGCACCCTCCCTTTTCTCCGATCTAAAAGTGAATTTGTGAAGTTCAAACCTTGTATTTAAAAATGTAATGCAATTTTATGCATCTTGGCCATTATAATGTACTATTTCAAATTCTTAGAGCAATAAAAATAAGTCTGTGGATGATTTTAACCCTCTCTTATGTTCATTGTATCTTCCTGATATCTCTTTGTAATCCTGGTTATCTGTGCATGGTGGTTGTATTACACTTTTAATGGTTTGTGTTTAATTGCAAAGTAGGTGTTCAACATTCCTTTGGTGCATCACCTCTATTAATTTAGGTTTATTTTCTTTCATCTTCTTAACCCTGTCTCCTTGGCAAGTTAGAGTTAGTTTTAGGGCATATCCTCTACAATTTGAATGTGTGCATCTGAATAGAGGAATAGGAACATGCCTTCATCCGGGAATCTTTCCCAATCACAAAGTCCCACACTTTGAGAAAATCTCCATGTTATGCAATCACACTAAGAGTCTCAAATCATCGATTTGTAGACATTTAGGGGTGTTGTGATTATGCATCAATAGAACTTTAGTACAACTTATCACCCCGAGATAGCTAGACAGACAGAGCGGGTGAACCAGATGTTGGAGGATAAGCTTAAGATGTACATCATGGACCATTAGTTGAGGTGGGAGGAGTGCTTGTATTTGGTGGAGTTTTCCTACAATAATAGTTTTCTGAGTTTGATTGGCATGGCTCCTTTTCAGGAATTGTATGTTAGGGAGTGCGGAACACCGATGGGTTGGGATAGAGTGGAGGACATGGCTTCTCTTGGGCTAGATTTGCTATATGATATGGAGTTTTAGGTTTTCATGATCTGACAGAGATTACAGGAGGCTCGGGATAGACATAATAAATATGAATATTAGAGGAGAAAAGATCATAGTTTTGAGGTGGGCACTAAGCTATTTCTTCATGTCAGGCCTCATAACATCCCTATCGATTATGAAAAACAATATCATATTTCCTCTAGGTTTGTGGGTCCGTTCAAGATCTTGGAGTGTATCAGTCCTTTGACCTATCATCTAGAATTGCCACCAAGCTTGTCTCTCATTCATGGTGTATTTCATGTTTCATTACTTAGGACATACATTTGCGATACTTCTCATGTATTAGATTGGACCTTATTACGGGTGCAAGATCAGGGGCAGATGATGGTGGATCCCATGTGTATTTTAGATCATAGGACCTTGGGCCTTTGAGGTAGAAAAATTGATTAGGTCTACATCTAGAGGGATCGATACGATGATAAAATAGCTATGTAGGAGGATGTCATGCCCGTGAGAGCACGGTTCCCGAATTTGTTCTAGTGAATTCTAGGAGGAATTCAAGTCTAAGGGGAGGGGGATGTAGTTCCCACTCCTCTTCAAAATTTATATTATTATGATTATACTTATTAGAGATTCGAGTTATGGATATTGTTATCATATTTTAGATATTGATAGATGGACATTTTTATATTTGATAGATAGTATGGATGTTTAGACTTTTGACATGATCTACAAGATGGATTATTTGCATGTTTTGACATATCAAAATTTGATGATCTTGAGTTTCTACTGGAGTGACACATTTGGTTTGATATATATATGTTGTTAGATGATTTACTTTATTTCATGATCTTATTTGTAGTTGATAAATTGATAAAATTGAAATTATTGAAATCATGAACATTGGTGAATTACTTGTTTAGGGATGGTTAGTTATGATGTTTGATGATATGTATATGCATGTGTTTTACTATTTTGATGTCGTTAATATGGCCATGAGGCTAGAAAGTTACTATCTTAACTTTAGCAGTGTTTAAATTACAATAAACCAAAGGAGGATAGGAGACCAACAATGAAGGAATTTGGAGTATATGAAACAGGTCACATTGGAAAATTGTGTATAAATTTGTTGTGTTGTGTTAGATGTTAGGAGGTCCCCATTGGGGGTGACCTCAAATGTTACCTTGGGTAAGTTTTTGACCTTGTCTTGTCGATTTTTATTTAATTGTGAGTGATTGTATGTTTATTAGTATGTCGAGTCACTTTCATTATTTTATTTTAGCACCCCCTTAAGTTAATTAAAATTATTTAACTAGTGCTACTTAGAATGTGAAAAAATGCGGAATAAATGTGAGTTGGTAGACTTAATTTGAGTTGGATTGGAATGAGTTTTTTTTTCTTCGAGTAGTGTGTACTCAATCTTTCAAGTGAAATTCGGATTTTGACCTCCTAGGAAATTTTAGAGACTTGTGGGAAAAGGTAAACTTGTCCCACACCTCTTATATTTTCCCACCCGCTAGGCCTATGATGTGAGGGACTTATTTTAGGTCCTATTTTTTGTTTAAAAGGAGGAAAAAAACAATTAATTGAACTTTTCTTATAAGGGTATTTATTTGTGTCCTTTAGACGTGTGGGTTTGGGGTTTAGTGTATAAGAGGGTGGTCATTTCCCCAACCACAAATTTATTATGATTTGGGGTTTGGGTTTGACATTAATGATGTGAAATGGAGAAGAAATGATGTTACATCCTACATGGAGCCATATCATCTCTCCCTCCCTCTTTTCTATTTATTTTAATTTGTGTGAGGATTTGGGGGTTACTTGTTTTATTTTTGGTCTCTCACTTTTAGAGGTGCTTTCTTTTTGGAGTGCTCATTAGAGTTAGATATTTCTTGGGATTTTTTAGGGTTTGGGAATTTTGTAACTTTCTTTTGGAGTGGATTATTACAATGGTAAGGTAGGGTCTTCGCCCTTGCTTTCTTCTACTTCTTTTTTCTTATATTTTGAATGAGTGTTTTATTACAGTTGTGTTGTTGGGTAGTAAAATGGCGTTTGGATGTGTATGAGAAAGTGAAATGGGGATAATTTTGTTGGGAGGCATAAGAGTTTCTACTGGGTATTTAGGATGGAGTTGGGTTGTGGTTCCCCAATTTGTTCTTATCTTGATGTTTTGTTCTTTGTGGGAGGTATAAGAGATATTTTTACTTTTAGGAAGGCATTAGAGTTTTTAGGGATTGATTGAGTTTTGGAATTTTTGAGGTGGCCACCAAAACCTTTGAAAGGATTATGTTAAATCTACATATTATTTTCTCTTTTTGGCTTGAGTTTAGAGCCATTAGTTTGGGAAATTTAGATGTTTGGAAGTGAATGTTTTGTGATAAATCTAATTGTGTGAAGTTGGTTTGAATGTATATGTGGTATCCTTTTTGTTTGTTTGCCAATGGTTGTAAGATATTCCATATTGTTTCATTTTGGAGTTCGGGGCCAATGAGGAACAAGGATTCAGTTCCTCATTGGATTATTGGTTGGGTGGAGAGTGTTTCCTACTCCCCCATTTTGGTTGTTTCTTATCTTGGGATAAGGTGGAGCTCAAATAAAGAACCATATTCTTGTAGAATTTGGAGGAAAGGACCAAGAATCCTCTTGTAAAGAGTTTTACCATGTTGTATGAATTTTTTTATGGAGGGATTGTAAACTTATATTTGTTTTAAAGTGAAGTTCTTAGTTTCTTTGTTATAAAAAAATGTGATATTAGTTGTCATTATAAATGAAAGAAAATCTTGAGAATTATTTCATTACTTGTTGGAAAGAGATTCAATAAAAGTGTTAAAGAGAACCAAGTTCAAGAGAAATTTTTACATTGTCTTATGATCATTGTTGTAATATTGGAAAGGATGAAAATAAGGATAATAAATTATAGCCAAATGGATATTGTATTTCTTTCAAAATTGAAATTAAATACTTACTTTCTTGTACTTCTATTAAGTGAAATGGTTGAGATAGAATGAAGGAATTAGTTATTGTGCTTGCTAAATAAAAGTATCTTGAAAATGTTTCAAATTTTATTATTATCATTTTAAAATGTAGGAAGGAAGGAAATAGTTTTGTAGTGCCTTCATGTATAGATGCAATCTCTTTATTAGTTGTATTAGAAAGAAATTTTTTTAGAATTTTTCTCAAATTTACATTTGAATGAATATGTAGAAATTTCAAAATCATCTTGTTCAAACTTAGATACCAAAAGAAACGATTCTTGATAGACTACTAAACTGTAGTGCCCACTTCCCTTTGACACTTTTGATATTGATCAGGATACTCCTAACTATATTATGGACATTATTATAGTTTTTATTTAGTATGGTGTTAGATTTCAGATTATGGATTATTGTTGACTATGGAATATTACTACCGAAATTGCATTGTACATCCAAAATAAACCTAGGAAGAGAAGATCCTTCTACGAGAAGGTTTTCTAGAGGATGTTAGGGAACATCGAGAAGGTAAAAAATCTCTTTTGGTTTTAACTTCAAAATCTAGAGAAAGGAAGGAAAAGAGATATATAACTGATCCACGTCAAAAGGCCTATAGCGATGTATTCAAGAATCGATTCATATATGATGCATGATGATTACTAGAGACATTTTATATATTGAGGATGATATACTTTCGACATGGTTATATTTATGGATGTTGTTCGGACATGTGATATTTGGATATATTGAGTAGACCTAGAAAAATGAAATTTATTTGATGATCGTATAGTTATTGATAAAATGGTAAATGATATTGTTGGTTTCCTTGATGTTGTTGTGATTCATATATATAGATGATTTTAGAATTATATTTATATGTATTTTGGATGTTCTGATGTGGCCATGAGGCCAAAGGAGGTATTGGTGTTTTGCAGGTTAAAATATCACAACAAACATCGAGAGATTGGAGACCAACCACATTGGAATTCTAGATGAATTCAAAAAGGTCATCATGGTAACTTGTATTTTTTGTTTGTTTGATTGTGTTAGGGAGCTCCATGGGGCGGATCACCTTCGAATGTGACCAAGGGACTTTATTTTTTTCTTTTATTTGGTCCTTTGTTAATGTTGTATGTGTTTTATAAGTGATGTGTTTTCCCTTTTCATTATTTAATTAAATTGTGGTATATAATGTGAGTAATCATATTGTTAAAATAAATTAATCAAATTGGGTCATAAGAAAGTAATTATTGGAGTTGTTGACTCTTGTATTAAATGTTGTAAGATATGTGTAAGTAATGTGTAAGTGATGTGTAAGAGATATGTAAGTAAAATTTGGAGTATGAAACACTTCATCTTCTTTGGAATTCAAATTTTTCCTTGGAGGCTGATTTTGGAGGCTTGTGGGACAAATTAAACTTGTCCCATACCTCTTAAATTTGCATGCCAAACTTACCTATAGTTGGAGAGTTTAAATCTAGCCTTCATTATGCATTTTTGTAAGTCAAGTTGAATGTTTTAATTGCACTTTTCCTACATGTTTTAATTTCAGTCCTTACTAGGATTGATTTGAGTATGTAAGTAAAAGCTGTTATATTATTCACCTACTTATTTATTGTGCCTTAAAGATTGAAGTTGACTTATGAGTTGGAGTTGAGGATGTGTGATGTGGCATCCCACTTGGATCCACCTCATCCTCTTCTCTTCCCTCTCTATATATTTGAATTTCTTTGGCTTGTTTTGGGGTTGCTTCACTTTTGCATACTTCATTTAGGATGAATTATTTTGTTGTTTTTAGCTCTTTCTTTTGGAGAAGATTGGAGACTATTGCATGCTTGTAGATTGTTGATCTTGGACTGTGTTTTGCATTAGAAATCTTGTTGTTTTGGAACCTTGGAACAAAACTCCATCATGGAGAGGTAGGAGCTTGACTTTGTTACTATTTTTATTTTATGTATGCTTATATAAATGTTGTTGTGTGTTTTGGTATGTTGTTGGGTGAATGGGTAGATTGCCTAAGTGTGGTGTAGGAGGAGACTATGGGGATCTTCTTGTTGGGGAGGCATAAGGAAATGTGGGGGCATGAGGACTATTTTGTGGAGGGATTTTGGGATGGGTTTTCCACCTTGGAAAAGAAATAGCTTGCATTTATTACTTGTGATAGGGGGACATAAGGGGAGGAGGCACAAGAAAATGTGGGGGGAGCATAAGGGGTACTTGAGGGAGGCATAAGAGTATGTAGGGATTTTGAAATGAATTGTTGGTGGGTTTTAAGGTGGAAACCCATTTCCCATTGGGAGGTATAAGTAGCTTTCCCCATATATCTCACTCCTTTGGATTGCATGAGGAAGCCTGAGTGTTGTTTGTTGACTTTTATTTGTGGTTGCAAACTGTAGTTTTGTTTTGGACTATGTTTTAAATGTTAAAGTTATATTTTTTTTTGGAATCCTGTTGTTTCCATGAGTTGAAACACATTTCTTATTTCATTATGGTTGGCGCCTGGGGCCTATGAATAAGGATGGATTCCCATTGTCATTGGATGTCTTGGTTGGGTGTAAAGATTTTACTTTCCCCTGTTCACTGTTGTGATCAAATTGAAATAAAGATAATGGAGGATATTTATGTTGTTGTTTTGGAGCAGAGAAAAAAAAAGTTTGATGAATTCCTTGTGAAACATATTTTGTAACCTTTCCCACCTTGAAGTGGATGATCTTGTATATTATTGTGTTGGAAAGACTACTCTATTTTAGCTATGAAATTTGTAATTGATTATGGAAGAATATATCTTGTATTCAATTTTGTAAACAAAAAATAAATATATGTATTTGGTATGTTGTATTTTGAAAATAAATGGGAAAGAAGTTGTAAGAGATTCCTTGAATTAATAGAAGTGTTTTTCCTTGTTCATATGATATTATTTCCATTGGAAATCTGTGTTTAATATACAGTAGGAAATCTCTATTTGTAAAAGTGAAAAGGAAGCACGTATGAAGAAATATTGCACTGCTCTGTCTCATTTGAAATGTTTAATTTTGAAAAAAATAGAAGTTGCATTCTTGTCTCTATCATTTGATTGAAGGAAAGAAAACTATTTAAAACTAGCATGGAATAAATTCAATGTTTTTATTGCATGGCAAAAGAGATAGTTTAATCTCTGTTCTTGAAATGTACAAACTTCATTTCTACTTCACTGTATACTTTGCAAATTCCTTTTTATCAAATGTCCAAAGTAACCCTGCAAATCTATAAGAGAAAAATGAAATTTTCAATTGGACTTGATGAGATTAGAATGATCCCCAAACTAAACTAAAACACTGAAGAAATTTTTAAAGAACCTTTCAAATCGAGTAAAGGTGAAATTACAGGTATTCTGCTATGTAAACATTGGTAATTTTTGAAATGCAAATCAATCAAACAAATTGACCTTTTTTTTTTCTGCCCCACATTCTTCCAAATGCAGATCTCCATGTCTGTTTGACATGTTGAAGGAGAAAGAATGAAAAATTTGAACAAAATTCATAAGTTAAAATGACCAGTTCACACACACACACACACACACATAATATTTATATATTTATAAATTATAAATATATAAATGTTGTATATATAGAAAAACATATTTATATTATATAAATTATACAATAAAATAAAATAAAATATTTATATTGTATATATTATATTGTTTTTGTTATGTTTGGTAAAAGGGTTGGGAAGGGTCACTAACCCCATCCCCCACCCCATTAATAAATGGGATGGGGGTGGGGTCGGTGACCCTAACTCCAATCTCAATAACCATTCCTAAGTTTAAACACAACCGATGTTTATTCACCCATAGTTGGCCCTTCTTTTGAACGCGGTCTATGTAAAAGCCATGGCTGGATTACTCTTTGTTTGATAATGTGTGTGTGTGTGTGTGTGTGTGTGTGTGTAATAATAAATACTTTCAAATTTGGGTTTAGATAAAATGGATATTTAAAAAATACACACACACACACACATATATATATAAATATATATATATATATATATATATATATGTATATATGTATGTATGTATGTATGTATGTATGTATGTATGTATGTATGTATGTATGTATGTATGTATAGATACACACACACACACACACACATATGCTTATAAATTGGGTTTATATACACCGTTCCAGCTATTTAATTAAAATAGGAAAAATTCCTATATGCCAAATGGGGAAAATACAAAAGAAGGATAATGTAACAAATACCAAAATCCATACAAACCCTAGAAGAGGGTGTAAATGGAACTTTGAAAAGAATGGAAGAATGTTTATTCTTCCATTATATTGAGCTTGTCTCTCATGGCTTCCACCTCCTTTCTCCTCCAAATCTACAAAAAAGAAATGAAACAATAAGTCAAATGAAATGAAAAAGAGTCTTTCATAATCTTGTTTAGGGTTAGTTAGATCCCTAAATCCAAGGGCTCCAAATGAATCCATCTAATGGATGAGATTCATCCCTACAAAAAGTAGGTGAGAAGTGAGTGAGGTTAATTTTAAATTAAAATGCATGTGTAGGTTCTAATTGGGGCCACTTAAGTTGTGTAGGGAGTGATTTTTACTTTTGTAACCCGAATGTTTAGTTAGAGATCCTTTTTAAAACAATAGCCTTGACCTCTTGTTTTGGGTGGAAATAAACTTTATTATTAAAATAACTAGACCACAATTCTTTTGAAATTAATTTGATTGTGAATAATCAAGATTTAATTAAATTGTATTAAATTCAAGGGAGGGAAGTATAAATCTTTCCCAAACCTAATTAAATTATAAAATGACATCAAGAAATGTTATTAAATTAATTAATAAAGAAGATAAGGGGATTATGGAATCCATTTCAAAATTAATAGTATTAATTAAATATAATTTTAAAATGATTAGGTGTTGACCAAAAAAACTTAATGTTGCGAATTGGGTTTTACTAATAAAAATAACTTAATGTTGATATTTTTGATAGCGATGGTGATGGTCTGCAATGGTCCTTTTCGAGCCCTAACCCTAATGCGTGGCTAGGACTCGTGGAGGTCGGCGACCGGCGGTCTGCAGAGGCAAAGCCTTTCTGTGTGTCGGGTGAGTGGGGGTTTGGTGGGGGGATTCTACCATCTCCCGTGAAAATATCGTGAGTGGGTAGGATTGATGGAGGTGGAGGCCTGTGGAGGAGTTCTTGTGGGATGTCTGACGACGATGGTGCTTTGGGGTCGTTTGGTGGCCTGCACTGCTCTCGCCTCCATTTTAGATCGGTGGTTTCATGGCTGGAGGGAAGGAAAGGAATGTAGGTGGTGGAGGAGGTAAGGATTTTATCATCCCTTTTAGGGAGGCTTCGTTTCTTTCTGCAACCAAATATGGAGGTGGTCCTTCTACTATGGCCTATGCCAAACAAACTCCTAAGGTCTCCTTTGGTGAAGAAGTTACTGAGACCATTGAATTTTTTGAAAAGAGGGGTGTGATATACAGATTCAGTAATGGCTACCCTGGGCTCCCTGCCCTGCACAACTGAATCTATGAACATTGGAGTCCCCTAATTGAAGGTAAGGTTAATATTTATCCTTCTACCCGTGGCATTTTTGTTGTTGTCTTTGATAGTTCCTCAGACAAGGAGATCATTTTTGAGAAATTTTGGGAGTTCCAATCACACATTCTCCTCATGAAACCATGGTTTCCTCAGTTTAATCCATTATCTGAAACATTTAATATCAGACCAGTTTGGGTTAGGTTACCCTATTTGTCCTTGCATTTTTGGAGTGAGGAGTGTTTTAAAGCTATGGGGAACGGGTTTGGTAAATTTTTGGCTGTTGACCCTAAAACGATTCTTTTGACCATACCACTTATGCTCGTATATTGGTGGATATGAACATGAAGGCTAACTTTCCAACCACTATGGAACTCAATGTCAAGGACTCTACTTGGACACAAAATTTAGATTATGAAGGATTCCCTTTTAGATGCAGAACCTGCTTTTCTCTCGGACATTTGGCGTCTGACTGCCCAATGATTAAAAAACAATTTAAAGGAAGGGTCTCTTGGTGGAAGGATTTTAAACTAGATAATCTGACTGTCTATGGACCTAAGAACAATGATTTAGATAATGTTGCTGTCAGTCTTAAGGATAATCAGGAGGAGAAGTTGGGTGAGGATGGCCCTTCCCCCACTAGTTTGGCTAAGATGAATCATATGGTGGGTTTGAGTGTGGATTCTTTGATGCAGCCTCTGAGTCCCAATCTGAATCAAAATCTGATCAACAAGGATGTTCTTGAAATTCGACTACCTATCCATCCAGATGAGAATGTGGATCCTAACACGAGTGAAGGTTGGTAGGTGGTGAACAACAAAAGGAAAGGAAAGACTGGATTTTCTCCTACAAAAATGGTCCTTAGATCTCAAAAAGTTTTGTACCTTGGGAGTTAGGTTTCTCCCTGGGGATGGTCAAGTCTCTTTGACTTTCCTGTCTTGGGGCCCTTCCTTCCTTCCTTTGGTGCTTTCTTTTTTGGGTTTTGGTCTTTCTGTCTATTTCTTCTTTGGCCTTGGTTGGGCCTTGTTCTCTGTTGTTTCTCTTTTGGGATTTGATGCTTATCTCTCGGTTTGTACAGGGTTCTTGATCCCTTCAAAATCTATTTTTTACCTTATCTAATAATAATAATAATAAAATTCAATTTTTTTCTAATATAACCTTTGGTTGTCTTAGGTTTCGTGTGGGTAAAATTATGAGAAATTTTTATTAGATTAGGTAAAAATAGATTTTGAAGGGATCAGAACCTATATGCAATCGAATGATAAGCATCAAATCACAAAAGAGAAACAAAAACAAACATGGCCCATAATCCTACAAAGAAACAAACAACGAAACCAAAACCCATGAACAAGAAAGTACCATAAGGAAAGAGGGAGCCACAAGGAAGGTTGGTCAAGTCCACTTGACCTAGAAACCGAGGAACTCAACTTCCTTGTATTTCCTTTTATGAGATATAAGGCTCATCTTCAGATGAAAAATTCCTTCTTTTCCTTTCTTTTTGTAGTTCACCACCTTCCAGCCCTCCCCTTATTAGGATCTACATTCTCATTCGATTTGATAGGGAGACTAATTTCAAGAGATGTGATGTTTTGACCAGGAGAACCCAAGTTAACAGAGGGGAGAAAAGGAACGACCCCAAATATGTACCTTTCTCGGTCATTATCGGGAGAAAGAGAGACAATCCCACCGGTCTTCTTCGCATTGTTCTCTTCCATTACCTTTTCCTTCTCCTCTTCTTGAATCCTTGTGTGACTATCTAAAACTTTTGAATGATTCTTGTCCTCACTAGCATAAACATCGTAAAATTCTTTGGGTTCAAATCCTTGCACCACGATATCCACACTTTAATCTACTTCTTGACGATATGGAAATCAAAAGTGAGATGACCAAGGAAAAACATGTTCTACATCTAAAGGGGAGACCTTCATAATCTAGATTTTGAGTCCAAATTATGTCCTTGACTTTGAGCTCCATGATGGCCGGGAAATCAACCGTCATATCCATATCCACCAAAATACGGGCATATGTGGTATGATCAAAAGATTCAGTCCTAGGATCAACATCAAGGAATTTACCCAAAGCATCTCCCATAGATCTGAAGCAATCCTCACTCCAGAAGTGCAAGGGTAAATAGGGCAGCCTAATCCACACAGGTCTGAAAAAAAAAGGTTTCAGTAATTAAGTTAAAGTTGGGAGACCAAGGCTTCATAATAAGATTGTGCGATTGAAAAATCTCATATTTTTCCAAATATCCTATCCTTGTCAGAGGAACTATAAACAACTGAAATGAAAATCCCGTGAGGTTAGGGGTAGATATTGACTTTACCATCTAAAATGGGGCTCCATTGTTCATAAATCCATTGCTAAAGGGCTGGAAGGCCATGACATTTAATAATGAACCGCAAATTAGTCCTCTGCTTAGGTAGGAATCCACAAAATCAGACACCTCTTCACTAAAGGAAACCACAGGAGTTGATTTGGCATAAGCCATGGGTTTGGCAGGCTCCCTCCTACCAGATCTCGCTGCCTCAAGGAAAGAAAAGGGTTTACCCTACTACTGCCCCCGCATCCCGGTGCTCCCGAACTGCCCCTCGACCATCACCGCCTCGCTCCCTAAGACCACTAGCAGCTTGAAGAGGAGTAACAACCAAGCCTCCAATGCCAGAAGAAACACCAAGCGCAGCAGACAATCTTTCACTAAAGGGATATTAGAAGATTGCAGGGAAAGCCCCCAAAGACTCTCGCTAAATTGATCTATTCCGTTGTCACCATAAGATTGGCCAATGAGGGTCAAGTCATCGCCCTTGCCTAGATCAATGTTAGGGAAGGCTCCATAATGAACCGCCCAACATTCTCTTTAATATCGATGCCTCCAAGATTAGGGGAGCTCTATAATGGCCACCGTCAAGAACAAAGACTCCACTACGGTCATTGCCAAGACCGATCTCGCCAACAAAGAAAGGTTTCGAAGCCACGATTGGGGTGGTCTCAACTAGTTCTCCCCCCCGTTGTCCGATGCACCGCCACCATATGACCAATCAGTGTTCCATTTTCAGCCATTTTGCTTCATCTATTCCTATTTTAAAAATTATGGGCAATACATATAATATATATTTTTAAATTATGTATTTTTAAATTTCATGTGTGTATATATATATCCCAAATATTACTCTATTGAAATTCAAAAATTTCAAAAAGATTAGGGTTTTTAAATTCATTGAACTTTTTAAATATTTCCAATATTTAAAACTTAAAAGGTTTTAAAACATTAACATTAAATAAAAATTTAAACTTTTTGAAATTTCATTAAGTGTTTTACATTTCAATTTTTTTCAAATTTTCACTAATTGTTTCGAATTTTCATCTTTTTGCAATTTGTGGGATTCAAATTTCAACAAATTTCCATGCTTAAATTATTCTAAAATTTTAAAGTTTTCAAAAGTCCGTATTTTTAAAACTGCGACATACCTTTACGAGATTTCAATTTTGTCAATATATATAAAATGAATTTTTTTAGGTTTTCAAAGCTTCATTTGTTTTAAATTCCATCTTTAAAAAAAAATCATTTTTGTAATTTCTACCTTTTAAAAATTACAAATATTTGAAATTTATATTTTTTTAGTTTTCAAATTTTTCAAAATTTGAAAATTTAAAAATTTAAACTTTTAAAAATCTAAAATTTTAAAATATTAATTTTTTATGCATTCAAAATTTTATGTATTTTTTAATTTTATTTTTGGTAAATTATATATTTTCTACAAATATCATGTTTTTGAAATATCAGTTTTATGCAATATATGGTTTTCCGAAATAACATTGTTTCATAACTACAACTCTTTAAAAATATAGCTTTTTTGAACTTTCAATTTATTCAAAATTTAGATTTAAATATTCCTTTTTTTTTTGTAATTTAATTTTTTTATATTTAAAGTCTTTCCAAAATACGAATTTTTACATCTTATACCATTTTTAAAATTTAAACTTCTCAATTTTTAAAAAATTCAATTTTCAAAATAGAACATTTTTTAAAAATTAATTTTTCCAAAATTTTAAATACATAAAAATATTTTTAATTTCAAAAAAATTCTAAATTTCTTATATATTTAAATTTCAAGTTTTCCAAAATTTTTTTGCCAACTTTCTCAAAATTACAATTTTTAAAAAAACTTAAGGTTTTCTAATTAATTTGAGTGTTATAAATATTTCTAAATTTAAATCTGTTAAACTTTTTAACGTTTTAAGAATTTTTAAATTTGAGTACATTTTTTTTTAATTTCCACTTTGTTGGATTTTCGATAATTGTTTGAAAATATAAACTTTTTAAAATTTAATTCAAATTTCAACATATGAAATACTTTAGTTTTCTCAAAATTTTAGCTTTTCTAAAGAAGTACCTCTTTAATAACTTTTTTTTTTAATTTCTACTTATTTTTAATAAAAATTAACTATTTCACAATTGTAAAATTTACAAAATTCAATCTTTTCAAAATTTAAACTTTTAGTTTTTTAAAATTCAATTTAATTTAGATTTCACTCTTCTCAAATATCAATTTTTAAAAAATGTTCACTTTTTAAAAATTAAAAATTTCCGAAAAAAAAAGGTTTTCAAATTTCATAATTTTAATTTTTCATATTTTAAGAATTTTCTACATATTGTTTTATTATACCTAAAGGAGGGTTAAGGAGACCCTAACCCATACAAAAGGTTGAGAAAAAGATAAGACGTTGAGGAACAAATGAAGTTTCCTCTTCAAGAAGCATAAAGAAACGAAAGAAACAAAAGCATCAAACTAACAACAAAAAACCAAAACCAAAAACTATCTCAACATTGTGACCCCTTCCCTTTAGATCTTAAATGCATCTTAAGGAAGAGATAGTGCGTTTCTTTTTCCTACAGACAAGTTTTCACTCCTCTTTCGTATTTGGATTTTTTTGTTTTCATTATTATGGAGTGGGATCACAACTTTAACTTACTCTTTCGAGGCTTTAGGAACCTAATAAGGCATGTGTATCATTCTTTCTAACTTGTTGTACTTCCTCCTTTTCGGATCCACTGATTTCTTTGAGTCGAGTCGAATCACAATCGATTGATCCTTCACAACCAAGTATCTAGGATTAGAATTCTTCCACCATGAGATTCTGTCTTTAACATTTTTTATTACCAAATGAAAATCAAGGTAAATGATCAAGAGAAAATCAGGTTCTACACCTAAAAGGAAACCCTTCATATTCCATATTTTGTATCCAAATTATATCCTCAACTTTGAGTTCAATAGTGGTAGGGAAATCAACAAAAGTATCTATATCAACATAGGTTCTAAGATATGTTGTGTGCTTAAAATCTTCTATTTTTGGGTTAGTAGCTTAACATTTCCATAAAGTGTTACCAATAGTTGTGAAGTAACCATCCAACAAAAATTGGAGTGGAAGATAACGTAGATAAATCCAAACCGGCTTAACATGGATAATATCGTAAACCGGGTTAAACAAACGGAACCACACTTTCATCAATAGCATATGGGATTCAAATTCCCAAACTTTCCCAAAATTAAGATTCCTATCCAAGGCATCATCAAATACAACTATGAAAAATAAAGAGTAGTGGGGAAGATATCCAACCTACCTTCCATGATGGGATCCCAATGCTTGGAAATACAAGCATGAAGCATTAGCGCACTGGGTAGAAGTTGTTGAAGATGAAAATTAAAGCATGCTTCGGAACATACCTTTAGATTGCACAATCTCTTCACAAAAACAAACTGATGGGGTAGATTTTACATAAGCCATAGGCTTATAAAATTTGGAATCCACTAAAACCATGTTTCCATTACCAAACCCTGTAACACATCCTTGAAGGATGCCTAAACAGGGATTTATCGCTCACCCGATTAGGTAGAACTTCGAAGGGTTTTGGTCCTTCGAGTTAGGATCAGATCCATCATAAGGAATCATATCATAAACCATCAAGCTACCACATACACGAGCTCCATAGATGAGAACAAATTGCACATGAAACACCATGTTGTATTGATTTAGAGAGTACGTATCTATTGGCCACATGAAGTTGTAAGAAATTAGTAGCAAATCCAAACACGCTATGCTCACACTATGCATAGTCTTGGGTCAAATTGTCATCCCCTAAGAGTTCCTCGGGTAGTGATTCAAGTCTACAAAGTGTTGACATGATTGTGATTCAGTGGTAGAGATAGAAACTATGCCAAGGGAAGTAACAACATTCCTTCAACCACGACGCTAATGCAACTCCAGTACATTATCTCCCAAATCACATGAAGTCCCACTAACACACCCTATAAAAAAGGAGTTCCAACCCGGCCATGGCCATTAGGGTTAGGGAATCCATTTAAAGCACCAAGTAGAGCATCCATCAAAATTTCTACATTTGTTTTTTAATTTTTTTCAACATTTAAAAATTTCCCGAATTAAAACAATTCAAAATTTTCAAAATATTGACTTTATTGAAATTATAATTTTTTCTAAATTACAATTCTTACACAATTATAAATTTTCAAAATTATAAATTTTCAAAAATATAATTACTTCACAATTACAAGTTTTTCATTTTTTTGAACTTATCCAAAATGTCAAGTTTTTCAAAATATAAACTAAATTTTTTAGATTTTGAAACTTAAATATTTTTTAAATTTAAACTATTTGAAAATTACAAGTTTGGAGAAATTCCCATTTCTATAAATGTTGAATTTTCAAATATTCAAATTTAAAAATGTTAAATTTTAAAATATTTGTGTTTTTATAATTTTTAAATATATAATTATTTTTCACAATTTCAAGCTTTCAAAAATTTCTTAGTTTTATCAAAATTAATATTTTTTGAATATTTTTCTGGTTTTGAAATTCATTTGAATTTTACACATATATAATATTAAAAATAAAATCTATTCAAAAATTACCATTTTTTGAATTTCCACTTTTTTAAAATTTCACTAAGTGTTTCAAAAGTTTCAAATTTTCACTAATTGTTTCAAAGTTTCTACTGGTACCCAAATTTAATCTCCTTTAAAGACCGAGAAACATCATGGACTTGATTGGACACTCAGAGGCAGATAGATAATCATGTATGTCGTTTTGTAGCCGGGAAGCAATCTATCTAACTTGTTAGCACTCAGGTTTTGAAAGGGGTGGGTAGCACCTTAAAAGGATGTGATATGATCCTAACTATTTTAGGTTGTGCCTTTCAACCAAGGTAAGAGAACCTATTTTATAACCTTTGTTATTGAATAATGTTGGTAAATCCTTCTTTTGCATAAATTTTATAGAGAAGACCTTCGGAAAATATGATCAAGATACCAAATCTGAATCTCACGAGTTGTCACCTCTATATCATGGACACATTTTCACAACAAGGAAAAGGTTACTAAATAAATTTGGGACCCTTATTGCTTCTGCATGTTTTGGTAATAGAGATTATGCATTTGTATGCACATAGGACAAACAGGGGTAGTACAGGTAGGATTGGTTGTTTTTGAATAAAATTTTTGTGGGAGGTGGGGTAGGATGAACTTGACTCACCATATCCTTGAGGAATCTTAGTAAATGGAAGGTTAAACCAACAGAATGCCACAAAATAGCTAAAATGTTTCTTTAACTAGAATATGTGCTTCAATGGAGGCCCAAATTAGCACTTTTTCACAAAATATTTGAGATTCTATCACGAAGGTTCAAGTTAGAAAATACAAAAAAGAATCTATATCTGAGTCAAATCATGCCTAAGGTACACCCAGAGGCTTACAGATAATCTCTGTCAATAGATGAAAGAAAAGTGATTTTAAATCATTTATTCCAATCCTAGATGAAAGCTCTTTTGAGGAATGAAATTACAGATACCACTAAACTATCACAAGGATTGAGGACCGGGTAAGTGCACGAGTTGGTGGACAATTCCATGGACATAAAAACCTGAAATAAAAGTACCGCGATCGCGGTTTTAAAACCGCGATCACGGTCGTAAAACCGCGATCACGGTTCTTGAATTCTAGGTTCGGTAATTACCGAACCTAAACCACAAGCATGCTTATAAATCGCGATCATGAACTCGAGAAAAATTTAACAGTCCCGCGACTCGTTATTTTCCTCATTTTTCATTTCGAACCTTGACTTTTCCTAAACATTTTTCACTCACACTTTCAATACTATCTCAAAATTACTCATCGGACTTCTGGATAGTGATAGATTGAACCATACTGCCAAGACGAGGAGGTAAGTCCCCGATTGTAATCATTTTTTTGCATTTTAGGTTTTTTTTTGTATTTTCATGGGTTTTTTGAAATGTTTGTTTATGTATACAATTTTCTTGTTTTATCAGTTGGTCGGCAAGCTCGAAATCGTGCAAACCATCAAAACATTCCTCAAAACCCACCAAACATTCCTCAAAACCCTCCAAACATTCCTCAAAATCCTCCTCCAAACATAGATCCGCCTCCTGTGGCTCCTTATGTCCCCACTGAGCCAAAGAAGAATGCAAGATAATATCATTGGAAGAATCCAAGAAAATAAAATTGTCATTGAGAACCTAATTCAAACTATAAGACAAAATCATGATACAAATCCATCCCGCATGACTTTAGCCAATACATTGCAAACATTGATTGGCAAAGTCGAGTCTGCAACCAACTAAATACATAGATGGAACACCTTTAGAAGTGATCAGTAGGTGGTGGTATGTGGATAAACTATCCCATACAGCCGTTAAAGACAAAAAAATTGGAAAAGACCTCATTTGTGCATTATTTATCGACTCCTAGAACCAATGCCCCCTTGCAGCATTTCTTGCAAATGGTTCCCAATCCATTGGTGTCATGATGATAAAATCAAAAACCATTTTTGGGACCGATGGTGGATGGTTTTGATTATCCACCATGCAACAAAAATGAATTTCCTCTTTATTTTTGAAGAAATTATATTGTGAGTTCGTGCTCAATGAGGTCCCAAATTATTTTGACTTTTTCGAATTTTTTTGGTCGAGGAGGTGGCTCTGCATAGAGCAGACTCGGTGCACACATAGGTCGCCTAGGATCCCCATGCCCCAAAACCCCCACCGCCTTCTGGGATTATCCCTCCTACAAGTGAAGGAGATTGTGGAGATTGATACATTGCATGCATTGAGGAGCTCACTGACACTCTCACCTAGCATAGCACCCAGATTGCATCTGGTGATGTTGGTGGAGGCGCCAGTTCTAGTGCAGCACACCACTATGGATCATGTGGTGCCGTATGCACTGTAGGTGAGACATCATTTGCTGGTTCACAGGATTTCTTTTCTATAGATGAGATGCTAGGGAATGTTTTTGGAACTAGAGCCACTGATATTGGTCTTTCACAAGTAAATTTTAAATAAATTTAAATAATATATATATGTACAATAGTTTAATTCACATGTTTGAGATATTTAATATATATATATATATATATATATATATGATTGTACATCATGTACATACATGTAAAAACTATTTTTTTATTTTATTTTAACTAGCAAGATCCAGTGAAGGAAACATCCGGTGTCTACATGTTAGCTACCACAATTGGGCATGTTTCAAACGTAAGTTTCAAGTTGTACAAACTTACGTTTTTAATAAATCATTTAATTGCACTAGATTATTATTATAATTTGTTTCACGTGTATGTTGTACATGTATTAATATTTTTCTTTTATACATGGAGCTTAAGGTGTCATCATCTCGCTCAGTGGAACCGAGGCTATCGGCACGCCTCACATGAGTTTTATGCAGTTAGTAAATCTCTTTACACTTTGTTTCTAATTACTGCAAGTTCACGCATGGATTGCATGCTTTGGACCTCTATACATGAGTTTCACTTTCTTATACTCAACCTATATATTACTTCTAGTAGGAAATGCCAATTCATTTGACATAACTAGCCATGTATGTAATCATATATTGGTTTTACATGTCTCTGAGTACCACCACACAAATAACTCCTAAAAATTCAAGTAACTCCTATGAAAAACAAAAACATATAAGCAAGATGAGTCACCATATATCTACGTAAATATTCTAAGAAATAAATAATTACAAGGAAAATCTATACGTACATGAAAACACCCTGAAGTGTAGCTTAGGTTGGTAAAAATGAGGGTCCTTGAAATAAGACCATATGAGCTACCCAAATTACAATGAAACTCTCCAAAAGTAGAGAACATGAGAAAAACCAATGGGAAAAACTCCTTTAATTTAGAGAAAAGAAGAAAGGATGGATAAAATGCTCCCTCAGAAGATGATGTTGATATAGACCACACCCTTAAAATAGATCATAAGTGAATAATATTTCTGTTGGTGAATGGTTTGGTCAAGATGTTTGCAATATAATCCAATGTCTAGCAATATATGAGATAAATGACCTATCCATGGATCAACTCCTTGATGAAATTCTATGAATCTATATGTGTTTGGTCTGGTGATGTTAGATAAAAGTCCTTCAAATTTGAATGATGCTCTAATTGTCATAGAAGATGACTATGGGTTACCTTGATTAAATACAAAACTTTGTCAAAATATTATGAAGATAGATGGCCTTCGTGCTAAAATTTATAGATCCTATGTACATTTAGCCTAAATAGAAGATAAATTAATAACATTTTTATTCTTTCTTGACTAACTAAATAAGCCGTAACCTAGTAAGAAATTGTAACATAAAGTGATTTTAGATTAACTGGATTTTCTAAATTTACTAAAACATGGATTTCTTGACTGACTGGGGATTATGAACTAGAAAATGACTTGAATGTACCACCTAGGGTAAGATTGTATAGTAGGGACAAGAATGAATGTATAGTAAATCCATCCTTCAGTATAGTTTTTTTACCTTCTTAAAATCTCAACATGTGGATTTTTGTATTTTTAGCTTATTTAATTCCCTTCACCACTATTTTTCAATCAATATTTATCACAATGTGATGTATCTAGATACATTTATCAAACCTCTTGAAAACCATAACCATGGATGATGTCGTCCTATAAAATAAACATTAGCTGGCTTGTGGGAACCCTTATACATTTCCTACATGAGAACTTATCCAAAGATTCCTCAAACCACATGTTATTCTCCACCTAATATGTGTTATCCAATTTTAGTGTAATCATATTTGACATATATTATATTTGAAAATTATTGACTTGATTTTTTTATCCTATGTAATATATACAAGTTCAATGGACAAATTTGAGTGCTTGTAAATGTGGGAAGAAATTCCCTAGATGTAGTGGGAAGTTTCATACCTATATATAGATGGTGTTTCCTTGATGAACGTGAAAAGATATGTTTAGAGTGTAGCCTGACCGTTGAGTTCCTTTACTATTATCTTTTTCAATAGGTTTCGATAGGATTGCTATTAGCTCTTAAGTAGATTTTAATATTGATTTGTACATGTTTTTGTATAGATTATGACTACTAGAGAGACTCCTCCATATATGCAGATCGTGGAGGTCTGTTGTCAGAGATACTACCATACAAGCATCTCGCAGATCCACTAACCGAGGTACACAATTTTTTAAATTTGTTAAATTTTGGAGGTTCATTATTTCTTATTAAACTTAAATCTACAATATCAAATTTTGTAGGTATATATGTGAAATATTTAATTTGAAAAATAATTATTTTTATGTAGCTTACCCTCATGAGTCTATTGTTGTCCTCGCGACATGTCAACAAAAAATTGATAGGATCATGACATTGTGGTAAGATTTCACATGTATTTTAACTAAATTGTACAAGTTTCTAAATTTTGAATGTATTTTAAAAATTTGGGTGTTAAAAACTTGTTGTTTATGAATGTGCAGGTTAGGTTGCAGGCATGCTTAGGGACACCTAGGACCACATGAATGAAATCCATAGTGGCATCTCCCTCCACTACATCCCCAGGTCGTGGACGTGCTACTTCTAGTAGGTCGAAGAGAGGGAAGATGTTTCATGAGTAGATTTATAGTCCACCTAGATGACACACATGTGGTCATGAGTATATTCACAGTCCATTGTATATATATAGCCTTTTGCGACCGCATGTGGTCCCATATGTACATTATGACACGTTCTTAGTTCGAGATGTATACATACATTATGAACTTATGTACATATATATTTTCAGAGACATGCGCGTTCTGGAGCACACTTTGTTTGATTCTTATATATATATATATATATATCCATGTGTGTTGGTTAAATCATATTTATTTTGGTTATTTTGGTATTATTGCTAACTCTGAGAAAGTGGGTTTTGATCTCTGTTCGTTGGAACTTGTACATGCTCCGAGTATTCTCTATTTGTGAATTTATCTGTACCCAAACTAGGTTAATAATATTTGTATTGTTTATTAAATAAAATTTAGTGTGGTCCTAACTAATGAAGCTTATGGAGAAGAAAATAGAAATAAATTTCTGGACTTTGAACAATTGTATATATGGTTTGTAGTCTTCAAAATCCTCTAGATCCTCAAGAGAAATATGTGTCTTTAGATTTATAGAAAAAGTATACATAGATCATAGTTTTTGTTTGTTGATATAAAAGTGATTCCTCCATATATGGAACTCCTATGGATATCTCTGCTACGGTTTTGTTTCCGAGGCTATAAATTTGAACTATTTCCTCTTCTAAATCTTGATGTGGATTTAGTGTATTACTTCTAGTTATATATTTTCTAAGTATCTTTCGAGTATTATTTGTGGTATATTTCACCATGGGCATTTTGAATTTTTATTTTTCAAACTAAAACAATATTGTTAGCTCTATTACCAACTTAAGTATTAGTAACTAAAGCTTATTTGACTTATGGTTCACATCCCTCCATCTTTTAACAACTCCCAAAATAATAATTCCATAACCTATGGATTTAATAGAATTCATCAATATCATCCTGTTGTATTTGGAAAAGTGTGCTTGAAACGTGGTGTATATTACAGGTATACCCAAAATTGGGTCCGCATTGTTTGTAACCTTTTGTGTGTACATATGAGTTAATCCTTGAAGTAATCGTATTGATTTTCCAACTCGCTTCTTTTTGAACTCATAATAATCCTGAAATATTGTTAAATATGAATGATATGTGGAGTGTATCTTTATATTATTTTTATTTGCATCATAAGCTTGTACTGTTAGATGTGCATTACTGAAACATGCCATTATAGTTGCAATCTTCTTCTTCCATATGAAACTAATACCATGAAACTACATTCTTTCAATTGCTCTACAACCTAGAAGTTATTTTCAAATGTATTTGTATTTGTTTTAGCTGATTGCTTCATGTATTTTGAGTTCCAAAACTGTGAAGACTTGTTATTCTTGTGTGGTCAACGATTTAGCAGTTGAAGATGGTAGTTGATCATTTTGATTACGCTCATAGTAGACATTAGAGTTAGATAAATAATATCAGTAAGAAAGGTCATATAGAGGATAAGGGATAATATTAAATTTGGAGTATGTTAACTAACTTGAAAAGGAGCTGTTTGAGTGATCAAAAGACAGAGTTGAGTTTTTAGGGAAACATAGAAACCATTGTTCATGTATGTTATAAATTTTTTGAACTGCAACATGTGGTATCATAGCTTGAAGATCAAGGAAGATTAGCTAAAAGGATTTGAGATAAGGTTGATACAGTGACAAGAAGAGAGACAAAGAGATAGATGAAAATGATGGGTGAAGTAAAGAGTGACCATGGTTACAAAATGCCACATTGGATGGAGAAGTTAGTATCAGAGAGATAAGATGCTAGACTAAAGCTACTTACAAGAAAGGATAAGAGAACAAGAACATATGTGAAAAATAGAAAAGATGATGGAAACACTTGGAAGAAACTTAGAGAAAGATAATTTTGAAGGTTATTAGGCCTCATGAATCGACTTGATATATATGGTGAAGAAGAAGAAGAACTAGCAGGAGATGTGATTCAAAGATTGATAGAGCTAATGAGGTACAAGAAGAGAAAGAGAGAGAGAGAGAGAAAGAAAAAAGGAGGAAGAGAAGATAATTATGGTTTCACAGAGGTCGAGAGTTGAATCAAAAGGTAGCACAACTGATGGTCTTCATAGAAAGAGAGAAAGAAGAGAAAGGAAAAGAAAACAGTAAAACAATTTATTACCCATAATATTATAACAAAACCAAGTGTTAAGGATAAGGCAGAAAATAATATTCATGAGCCCCATGTAAATCATCCTAGCAAGGACAAGATGACAACAAGAGATAACATAACAACCAAGTCATTGTAATTTAATTTCAATAAATAAGGAAACACTATATTTTGCAAACGGTGGGTCATGGCACCAAACCACCCGCACCGGCACATCCGAGTGGCTGTGAACGCTAGAAAAGGTGGTGTTTCGATGTGTGAAAGGGTCGTTGCTTCCGAGCTACTTCGTTTGGGCGTAGTCCCTTAAGAGCCCCGAGACAAAAATATCGCTCAACTTTGATGGGTGACTACTGCACTCAGTGGCACCTAGAGAGGCCTCGTCTCGATCCGAAACCTCAGCGTATGGACACTCTACAATAGCATCTCTCTTTTTTCCTTCTCATTTCGGTGCTCTCGCTGTCCTATTGTTTGCAAACGCACGAAATAGTGCAGTTGGAGCCAGTGTAAGGTTGTCAAATGCTATATTTTTCAAACGGTGGGTCGTGGCACCGAACCACCTATGTCGGAACATCCGAGTGGCCAGGTTAATGCTAGAGGATGTGGTGTTTTGGTGCGCAAAAGGGTCGTTGCTTCCGGCTACCTCATTCGGGCTTAGTCACTTAAGAGCCATGAGACCAAAATATCATTCAACTTCAACGGGTGACTACTTAGACTCCGTGGCACCTAGAGAGGTATCATCTAATCTAGAACCTTAGCATATAGACCCTCTATAATAGCCTCTCTTAGTTTTTTCCTTCTCATTTCGGTGCTCTTGCTGTCCTATTGTTTGCAAACGCGTGAAATAGTGCAGTTGGAGCCAGTGTAAGGTTGTCAAATGCTATATTTTGCAAATGGTGGGTTGTGGTACCAAACCGCCTACACCGGCATGTCCGAGTGGCTAGGTGAATGCTAGAGGAGGTGGTGTTTTGATGTGTGAAAGGGTCGTTGCTTCCAGGCTACTTCGTTTGGGCGTAGTCCCTTAAGAGCCCCGAGACAAAAATATCGCTCAACTTTAAAGGGTGACTACTCGTGACTCGTGGCACCTAGAGAGGCATCCTCTAATCTAAAAACTCAGTGTACATACCCTATACAATAGCCTCTCTCATTTTTTTCCTTCTCATTTCGGTGCTCTTGCTGTCCCTCAATGCTTGTTTGCAAACGTGTGAAATAGTGTAGTTGGAGCCAGTGTAAGGTTGTCGAACGCTATATTTTGCAAAAAGTGGGTCATGGTATCGAACCAATTGCTTCGACATGTCCGGGTGGCCAAGTGAATGCTAAAGGAGGTGGTTTTTTGGTGCGCAAAAGGTTCGTTGCTTTCGGGCTACTTCATTCAAAGCTTAGTCCCTTAAGAGCCCCGAGACCAAAATATTGTTCAACTTCGACGGAGACTACTCTGACTCCGTGGCACCTAGAGAGGCCTCATATAATCTAGCACCTTGGCGTATGGATCTTCTACAATATCCTCTCTCATTTTTTTCCTTATCATTTTGGTGCTCTCGCTGTCCTAGTGTTTGGAAACGCGTGAAATAGTGCGGCAATGGAGTGAGTGTAAGGTTGTCAAACGCTATATTTTGTAAACAGTGAGTCGTGGCACCAAACCGAATATGCTAGCACATCCAGGTGGCCAGGTGAATGCTAGAGGAGGTGGTTTTTTGGTGCGCAAAGGGTCATTACTTTCGGGTTACTTCGTTCGAGCTTAGTCCCTTAAGAGCCCCGAGACCAAAATATCGCTCAACTTTGACGGTGACTACTCAGACTCCATGACACCTAGAGAGGCCTCGTCTAATCCAAAACCTCAGCGCACGGACCCCTGTAAAATATCCTCTCTCATTTTTTTCTTTCTCATTTGGTGCTCTCGTTGTCCTACTATTTGCAAACGTGTGAAATAGTGCATTGGAGACAAGTGTAAGGTTGTCAAATGCTATATTTTCTAAATGGTGGGTCGTGGCACCAAACCGATCTGTGGCTTTGGCATGTCCTGGGTGGCAGTGTGAATGCTAGAGGAAGTGGTGTTTTGGTGCGTGAAAGGGTCATTGCTTCCGGGCTACTTCTGCTCGAGCTTAGTCCCTTAAGAGCCCCGAGACCAAAATATTATTCAACTTCGACGGGTGACTACACGGACTCGTGGCACCTAGAGAGGCCTCGTCTAATCCATAATCTTGGTGTAAGAACCCTCTACAATATTCTCTCTTAGTTTTTTCCTTCTCATTTTGGTGCTCTCGTTGTCCTACTGTTTGCAAATGCACGAAATAGTGTAGTTGGAGCCAGTGTAAGGTTGTCAAACACTATATTTTACAAACGGTGGGTCGTGGCACCGAACCGACTGCGGTGGCACTTCTGAGTGGCTAGGTGAATGCTAGAGGAGGTGGTATTTTGGTGTGTGAAAGGGTCATTGCTTCCGGGCTACTTCGTTCGAGCTTAGTCCTTTAAGAGCCCCAAGACCAAAATATCGTGCAACTTTGATGGGTGACTACTCGACTCCGTGGCTCCTAGATAGGCCTCGTCTTATCCGGCACCCTTATGTATGGACCCTCTACAATAGCCTCTCTCAGTTTTCTCCTTCTCATTTTGGTGCTCTCGCTATCCTACTATTTGCAAATGCACGAAATAGTGCTATGGAGCCAGTGTAAGGTTGTCAAATGCTATATTTTACAAACGGTGGGTCATGGCACCGACTTCACCGTGATGGCATGTCCGAATGGCCAGTGAACACTAGAGGAGGTGGTGTTTTGGTGCGTAAAAGGGTCGTTGCTTCCGGGCTACTTCGTTTGGGCTTAGTCCCTTAAGAGCCCTGAGACCAAATTATCGTTCAACTTCGACGGGTGACTACTCGGACTCCATGGCACCTAGAGGAGTTGTTTTCAAAATTTACAACATTTTCAAAATTTACAACTTTTTCAAAATTTACAACATTTTCAAAATTTACAATATTTTCAAAATTTACAAGTGACTTTTTCAAAATTTACAACTTTTTCAAACAATGTTCAAGCTTCTCTTAGCTTCGAGAATTTAAAATTCTCTACTAACAATGCCAACCACGTGAAGGTGGAAGCTTTTCTGGCACCACTAACCTAAACATAAAATTGTTATTCAAAGAAATTTAAGTTTCAAATCAAAACCATATACTATTTATATACATGGTCCACACAAAATACACAAATTTAAAATAAAATATATTCAAACTTAAATCTAGATCTTTAAACTAAAAAAAATATATATATATATATATAAAATGAAACTTGAAATTAAATATATACTGGATACATGAGCATTGTAAATTCATTCCAATGAACCATCAGATCGGATCTACTCGAATAGCAAACAAGATTGCTTCATGATCTCGACTTCGAACCTTCCAAATAATCTTGTTATTAGGTCTTCCTCGATATCTATAGAACTGAATATTTGTCACTAGAACTAGATGTGAATATGAGAGTATTTTCCGTGTGTCTCAAAGTCTTCAAAACCCAAAACAGAGGAGTTTTTTAATGGATACCTTCAAGCCAAGTTCCAAGAACTACCACCTCGACCGTAGGATACTCAATATCTTCGCCATCTATAATAGGAGAAGTCAACTTCTTTCTTTCCTCGATGCAACGACATAAGAAATAGTCTGTTCCTTCTTCATTGTCTTCTGTCGCAATTACTACAAACACATGTCCTACAAAAAAATACCAAGGTTGAACAACTCAAATTTAAATTACATATTAAAATTTCAATGGACATAACTCAATACAAAAATTAAATAAATAACCATAAATACCTTGTCGCACCAAAATCAAAATTTCTTCAAAGTCCTTGGATGTTGTAACTTCATCTGCAGAAACAAGTTGTAATGCTTGTGGAGGTTGATAACTAGGAAGTGGAGTTAGAGGCCTACAAATCCATCCTTCCACCCATTCTTGTGAATCACACTCAGCAGTGACAAATTCGATACAAGATGCACAAAAACATGTCAACTTTTTTGTCCATACGGCGCATGAAATAGCGTCTGAGCTACAAAATGAGTGCATATCACTAGACCCAGTGAGTGTCATACAATCCTCGTAGTTAGCAATATGTTTTTCCTCTATCAACCAAAAATATCTGTAAACTGTGGAATTTTCTTGAGAACCTTGGGCCATGTTGTCAGTACACCATTCCACTATGCTCTTTGTATCTTTTAATTTAGCACCATCTTTGTACTTCAACTCTTCTCTTGCAAGAGCTCTTTTCACACATGCCCCTGCACCGTCATGCTCTCCTTTTCCATGTCTAGCCTCAATGAAACTCCAAATATGTTGCACACCCATCTTGACATGCATTCTGCTCATCCAATAAAATATTCGTGCATTCTTAAACTGAGACGTGCAATTATCTGACCATATATAATGTTGTTTGAAGTGGATGTCCCTATCAGACAAGTTTCCATAAAATAACTGGAAACACCCTTGCACAAATTCAGTAGAATGAGTACGATCATCACTGATATAAAAGTGGTACTCTCTTAAAAAAATTGATCATTCTTTGTACTATCAAGAGAATGTAGAAATGCTATATGCACAAAAATGACAACTTGTACTAAGTTGTAATATTGCGATTGAACCTCCATTTATGGTTGCAATGTGTAATTCTCTGCAAAATCGACCACTGAAACAATAGTACCAATAGGAAATGTGTCTTTTCATAGCTTGAATTGTTCATCCAACCATCGAGCTCTATGTGTATGCCTTGCATACTCAAACAATTTCATCCTTAAATTTTCTCATAAATTAAAAAATGGGCATTTGTTCTCAGAATTAGCTCACATCGTTTCGACTCTTTTCCATCTTTTAAATATTATGCAACTGATTTATATTTATCAAATTCAACTAAATTATGTCCTATTATACCTTCAATTTGCTCATGGATGTAACTTTCCAATTTAGGTAATCCGCCGCATGTACTATAACTTCCATCTAAACAATCCTGACTATAAAAAAATTGTCCAACTTCTTTTTCACAAAATATAGTAGGAATGAAATCCCTAGAAGTTATTGGTAGAACTTGAACACCACATTCAGATAACATAGTTTCGTAATGAAAATAAAATGAATACATAAAAATTTAGCATAATGCATCGCAAATTCAACATGTTGCCTACAACAAGTGGTGCGAACATGGTTGATTTTCACATAGAATGGTTTCAACATTTCAAAAAAATGTTGACTAATTTTAATTTCCAGATTCTCTTGTTCAAACTTACGAAAAAATTGAGTTTGAGTCATATATAAGAAATGCTTTGGATGTGGTTCACGATTAGTAGAACCAACTCTCCGTTTTATAACATCTCTTATATTAGGTGAAACTCTAGTGTTATCATGCCAAAATTTAATAACAACTTCTCTTATAGCATCCAAATTATTTTTTTCTTACGCGGTGCTCTAGCAGAAAATGTCCAAGAATCGACATTATTGAGTGATTGAAGGATATTACGTCTTTCAATTGCTTTCAATAGAGTTTTTCGATTAACTTGCAACATTCGACTTGTTTGCGTAATCAAACGTTGTTCCTTTATTGATTCACTTACAACACTAGTAGAAAGTACACGACACACAATATTACTATCCCTAGTGCATCTCTTGACACCAACAATGTGATATTCATCATGAAGGTTTTCAACAATTGTAGAGGTTTGACCACGTATGTTAGATGTTGTCAATCCTAAGGTGTTTAATGTAGGTCTCATTTTATTCAATTTCATCAAACTAACCAACAATCGATATATTTGGGAATCATTTAAAATTTCAAAATGATTATCCCAAATTTCAAAGTGGCTTTTCTTCTGATTTTTGTTCATAAAGTTTGTCAGACATTGGTTTCAAAATGTTTTCATCAATTTCAATAAAAAAATTAGGTTTCTTATGTAAAATCCTAGGAGGTGTTTTTGTCAAATTTTACTTGTCTACAATTTCAACATGAATTTCCTTATTCACATTTTCATTGTCTCCTTCAATTTCAACATTTTCTACATCATGAGTATTTAATTCTTCTTCAACATTGACATTAAAAACTTCTTCATCATGAATATTTAATTCAACTTCAACATTGATAGTAGAAACATTACCTAGTTCTTCATTGCTTACAATAGTTGGGATTGAAGATGAACCTCTTCTAGATTCACGAAGTTTTTGTATTCACTCAAAGATTTTGAATTTTGTTGGCCTCTAATTCGCTTTTGGTTTTTTTACTTAATGAATTCTTTTTTGACTTCTTTTTTTTCTCCCATGATGTTATGCTTCCAGTGATAAGAAAAACGTACCTAGAAAAAGACAGAATTTCACAGTAATTCATACGGTAAGGTCAGAGAGTAAAAATCACATGGTAATTCAAACATTGAGATGTGTGTAAATATGATTTATGAACTACGAGCGCGCTTTATAAACTGCGAGTGCGCTTTATGAACAATGAGAACTCTTTATAAAGCGCGCTCGTGGTTTATAAAGCGCACTCGCGGTATTATTAAAAAAACCGCGATCGCGGATCTATCTGCCGAACCTAAGCCTCAGAAAATATTTTTTTTTCCCCAACCAAAGCTATGGAAGGTCATTATGAAGTGCAAAAGGTCAAAAAACCTCAAATCTTCTCTTCCAAAGACTTGAACCATGCTAAAAAACTGAAAACATTTCACAAAAATGGTGCCATCACATAGGGTAGACTCTTAGCTTTGTAGAAATATTGTTTTTAAAGTGAATAGAATAAGATAAATATCATTTTATAATTTCTTGCTAACAATAGGTCTTTAAGATATTTTTTCCCATGAATGTTCATGTCTACGTTTAAGACTGTAACTTTTGTTTCGCTTATAAAAATATGATTAAACTTATACCATCCCAAGCGTGGAAAAATTCTATACACCTTAAAAAAAAAAATTGATTTCGATATTTTTTGATATAGTTATGGCGGAAAACGGAAAGCGCTCCATTTTCTAAATATTTTCAGACCACTTTCATGGAAAAAATCATTAAAAAAATATTGCTAAAAAAATACAAAATAAAATCTATCCCAAATAGACAACTACATCTAACGTTTCACCAAAGGAAAAAAATAACAAGATTTGGTCATCCAAAATGCGGGCAAATGGACTACAATCTTATAAGTTTTTTCAAAAAAAAAAAAGTCATATAATTTTAAGTGTTTAATATAGCTAAACTTGTCCATTTTTTACAAAAATTAGTATTTTAGAAACTAGATTTCGAATGCTACGATTCATATTTATATAAATTTTTCTAATTTAGAGTGTGTGTATAGCTAATAATCCCTACAAGTTGAGATTTCGTTGTTTTTTGCAATATGACGTCCACGGATGACCCTATATTTGTCCATCAACTTCCTGCACTTACCCGATGTGTGATTGAATCTGATTTTAATATAATATTGCAAAAACACAATAAAAACAACTTGTATATAATCGAAATAAAACAAACACATTTTTCTCAAGACAACACATAATAACTCGAATTTGACTAAATCTATCAGTAGGGGAAAGTTTCGAGAACAATCTCAGAGCTTGTCAATGGCTGTACATCTACAACCACATTGACATGATCGGGTTTAATACAAAACATATATACAAGCTTCTCAAATGGCTTCTTAAAATGATGGGTTCTCACAAGCCTTTTTCTACTAGAAAATTTAGTCCCGATCCCTAACACTCAAACCATTTGCACGAAAAATTAGTGCCGTTTATAACATTTTCAATAGAGTCCCTTTTTCCCCAAAAATATTTACCTTGATCGCTACTACGATTGCTTGCCATGATCATGATCGTGATTGACATAATCGAGATATGTAAAAAGTTTCCAAGTGCTCGAGGGGGTAGATCTCATCGAATATCTCCCACATTGAACTCCTTCCTCTAGTAGATCACTATTTCTTCAATTTAGCAACCACTTCCACCCCTAATCTATCAAATATGGCTCCTTGTGTGCTTGGGAGAAGAAAAATAGAAAATCCAATTAAGCACGATAGTCAGACCATTTTAATGGCAAAAGACATCTTCCAGATCTCCCCACCAAACTCAGATATCAACATTAACTCCCCTCTCTTCCTGGCGTGTAGGAGATACCAAGAAATCATGAAGACTTGCACTTCTAGGTGTGTTTCAAAAATGGGGGAAAATCAGATTCAGACTCTCAGCTGTCATTGATCTTTACTTTGAATTTGGGCCATCCACGTGGAAGATTGAAACTTAAAAATGACTCGGGGGTTTCCTCAGACTTTTTATAAATTTTGGAAAAATGGAAAAATTTCACATTTTGTTCTGCCTCTCCATCCTTCTTCGAAATGAGCCTGACATGTGTCTTGAGGTGGGTTCCAAAGGAACAATGGATAAATTCTACCATTTGACCCTCTTTTTGGAAAAAGGAAAAATTTCCAAGTTTTCCTCAGCAGCTTCACCCTTCGCTTGAAGTTTCCAATGTGGGTCCTAGCGGAACCATGCTTCCTTTTTAATTTTAACTCTTTTTCCCACAAAGGGAAATTTTTCCAAATTTCCTCCAAAGGCCCGCACCTCCGCCATTGACTGGAGCAAGCTTTGACCTTTCTTCCATCGGGCTTGCGGGCCATTTTTGATATCTTAACCCTTTTGAGCATAAGAGGAAAAAATTCTAAGTTGCCTCCGATGGTCTGCTTCCCCACTCCTTTTGACTTGTCAAACTACCACGTGTCACTATGGTGCACCTTGAGATGGTCCCCAAAATTGAGACCTTGAATGAGCACGGGCTCGCCATGTGTCCTGGCCCAGAAAAATTTGTTTGAAGGCTCGAAGCTCAACGGAAGGCGCCAAGTGTCATGCTCTGGGGCAATCTCCTTTAGCCATTGAAAATTCCAAGAAAAATACAAAGTGAGTGGAGGCCTCCAAGTGTCCTCCTAGCGCTTCTTTAAAAGACTCTAAGTGAGTGCGGGCTCGCCACATGTGCCTGTTCTCTGCCAAACTATTTTAGCTGCATAAAATTTATCTAAGTCTAGACAAAGAAGCAAAAACCTCCATGTATACTCACGGTGCTACTCCAAGGCCAAACAAAAAAGTAGATCTTCAAATGAGCATTGTTCCTCCACATGGACACATTTTAAGTTGAGGTGATTCATAGAAATTTTGAAGTACCCATCCAAGCTGCATCTAACCAAAAGGTTCCACTTCCCTTGTTGATGCCAGGATGTAAATTTGATGGGGAGAAACACCCATCAAACCGTAAAATACAAAAATACAATCATTTGAGCCCAAAAATGAAAAATTCTCCAAGGACTAAGAATTTAGAAGTGTTACAAGGCTCAAATACGTCCATCAGAGACACATCCATTCATTTTTCTTCAATTATTTAGGGTAGAAATGACAAATAAAAAAATCCCAATCATGGAGAATAGAAAACAAAGGAGAAGCCGAGTTTTTAGATGAAAAAAGAATGAGAGACCCAAATTACATGCCTTTTCTGAAGGAACAAATAAACAAGGAGCAAACCATGTACCCATAAGTGATCTATGACTCAGGAATAAATTTAAAATGGTAACAAAGATTAACCAGGCATAACACAGGGAAAAAGAAAGCGAAAAAGGCCATAAATCAATAGATTTTTAAAGGAAAACTAAGGCGAGACTATTTTGAACACCAACATCGAGTCCGACTCAGGGATGGGCACTCTCAGTTAGTGCCACAAGAACAAAGGTAGACCAAGTTCCAAGAATAGCCATTGGAAAATGGTGTCAACTTGCAGAGCAAAGATATAGAGCCATCTCCCAAAAAATGAAATAGAGAAACAAAGCAAAGACAGTCACCGAGGACCAGAACAAACAAAAACACAAAAGACAGGGAAAAAACAACAAACTATACATTATACACAAGATTTATGCCTTGATTCAAGGGAATCAATCCAAGAAATGCTTCAAATTCCTGCCATTAATAGGAAATTCAAGAAGTTCACCATCTAATTCCTTGAGGAAGAAGGTATGCTCACTAATCTTGATATCAATGGAGTAAGGGCCCATCCATAATGAATCAAACTTGACATGCTTTCCCTTATCTTCATGCGTGTTATCCCATAGTAGAAAAATATCTCCAACGTTTAAAGCCCTGGGAGTAACCTTCTTGTGAAATAACTTCTTCATCCTTGTTATGAACTTTACATCCCTCTGGTGGGATGCCCTCCTCTCTTCATCAAGCTCAACAATCTTGTTAGTATGAGCATCATAAGGACTTACCTCTTTATCTTCCAAATTTGTTTCATCAATTGATATGAAGATAGTTGCATATGAAGGGGCATCATTACCGAATCCCATATACTAACTTAAATGCACTCTTTCCGGTGGCTCTTTTCGTAATGATCCTATCATCCCAAACAACAAACTTCAACCTGTTCACCCCACTTTCTCTTGTTCTCGCTCCAATGTTCTAATAATATTTAGCAAATTTTTATAACTAGACTCAAGATGTCCATTTCCTTGGGGATTGTAATTAGAGGAATATGTCAAAGTTGATCCCATATTCTTTGCACATTACTACAAAAGGTTTAGCTCTAAAGCTCATGGCATTGTCAAGAATAATCTTGACTGGCACCCCAAACCAGAGATGATATGGTTTAATAGAAAATCCATGAGAATTTGGTGTGTTTTCTTTTGGTGGTGATTTCCTCCTCCGGTGGGATGCCCTCCTCTCTTCATCAAGCTCAAAATCTTGTTAATATGAGCATCATAAGGACTTACCTCTTTATCTTCCAAATTGTTTCATCAATTGATATGAAGATAGTTGCATATGAAGGAGCATCATGACCTGAATCCCATATACCAACTTAAATGCACTCTTTCCAATGGCTCTTTTCGTAATGATCCTATCAGCCCAAACAACAAACTTCAACCTGCTCACCCCACTTTCTCTTGTTCGCTCCAATGTTCTTCTAATAATATTTAGCAATTTTTATTACTAGACTCAAAGCATGTCCATTTCCTTGGGGATTGTAATTAGAGGAATATGTCAGTTGATCCCATATTCTTTGCACATTACTACCAAAGGTTTAGCTCTAAAGCTCATGGCATTGTCAAGAACAATCTTGACCGGCACCCCAAACTGCGAGATGATATGGTTTAATAGAAAATCCATGAGAATTTAGTGTGTTTCTCTTTTGGTGGTGATTTCCTCCCTCTGGTGGGATGCCCTCCTCTCTTCATCAAGCTAAACAATCTTGTTAATATGAGCATCATAAGGACTTACCTCTTTATCTTCCAAATTTGTTTCATCAATTGATATGAAGATAGTTGCATATGAAGGAGCATCATGACCTGAATCCCATATACCAACTTAAATGCACTCTTTCCAATGGCTCTTTTCATAATGATCCTATCAGCCCAAACAACAAACTTCAACTGTTCACCCCACTTTCTCTTGTTCTGCTCCAATGTTCTTCTAATAATCTTTAGCAAATTTTTATTACTAGACTCAGCCTGTCCATTTCCTTGGGGATTGTAATTAGAGGAATATGTCAAGTTGATCCCATATTATTTGCACATTACTACCAAAGGTTTAGCTCTAAAGCTCATGGCATTGTTAGCAACAATCTTGACTGGCACCCCAAACCTGCATATGATATGGTTTAATAGAAAATCCATGACAATTTGGTGTGTTTCTCTTTTGGTGGGGATTTCCTCCACCCACTTGGTGAAGTAGTTAGTGGCTATTAGAATTCACTTATGGCCAACACTTGAAGGGTCTAAAGTCTCACCAATGAAATCAATTCCCCATTGCTTGAATGGGGCTTCAATTGATATAGGCTACAAAGGAAGGGAGCTTTAAGCCTTTAGTCTCCCAGAGAAGTGCTAACAACAATCACATCTTCTAACCAAAAGAGTTTTATCCTTGAAGAGAGTTGGCCACCAATAACTATCCCTCAGGATCTTGTGTGTTGTTACTCTTCCAACAAAATTCCCCACAAACTTCTCCATGGAGATAAATAATTATCTGGGGGCTTCTTCTTCAGTAATGCACCTTAAGAGGACTCCCTATAAGATCTTCCAAGCTAACCCATAATCAGTGATGACATATTTTTGGGAAGGAAACTTAAGAGCTTTTTTCTGGTTCTTACTTAAATACTGGGTAGTATAAGAATCGAGATAGAAAATTACATCCTTGTACCACTCGAAGTCATCAATCTTTTAAAAACATCTTCCCTTTCTTCTTCTACCTCATTTACCTCAATAGTTTTCAAGTTTCTCTCAGCCATAAGCTTAGTTAAGCCCAAACCTCTCACCAACTTCATGGTTTGGATACCCATATCATATTCTTACAAACTTGTTGACCCACCCGCATATTTTACTTGAGACTTCCATCTCTGAAAAAATTTCCTTCACCATGGTGTGGGGAACATAAGAAACCACTTTAGAACTTAGAATGTAAGGTCTAAAAACCTTTGTTGCTTTTACCAAGGAAAATTCTTGCTTTTCCATGATAGTGTACTTTAGCTCAGCCCCCTGCAAGGCCTTACTGAAGAAGGAAATTGTCCTCTCAGCCCCTTCATCATCTTTCTGCAGGAGGACAAAATATATAGTGTTATTTGAAGTAAATGAAAACAGTTGGAAAGGTTTACTATAGTTTGGATCTTCCAGAATAGGTGCATGCTTTAGTGCCTCTTTAATCCCATTGAAAGCTTGGATGGTAGCCTCCTCCCATTTGATGACCTAGTCTTTCCTTAGCATGAAATTGATTGGAATGGTCAACTCAACAAAGTTTGATATGAATATTCTGATGAAGTTTATCTAACCAAAGAAGGATTGAATTCCTATCTTGGTTCTTGAGATTGGGACCTTGCTGATGGCCTATACTCTTTCTCGGATCAATCATCACTCCTCCTTGTGACAAAATGTGACCAACAAAATTTTCCTTCGCACTCCAAAATTGCACTTCTTTTGATTGAGTGAGATGCCACATTCTCTACATCTTATCAAAGATCTTCTCCAAGTGCAAAGCAAGTGGTCAATTCTCTTTATAGAAAAAAATTCACATCATCCCGGTAGAAAACAATAAACTCATTAATGTAACTAGAAAAAGCAACATCCATTTCTCTTTGAAAGGTGCCTCCAAAGCATTCATCGGACAAAGGGCATCCCGACATAAACATAGGTCCCCCAAGGAGTAGTAAAGGCTATCTTGATCCTTTCTAACTCCTTAATCACAACTTAGTTATAACAAGAGAAGCCATCTAAGGTGGAAAGCAACTCGTAACCAGTCACTAACTACAACATGTTCTTCATATTTGGTAAAGGATAATTATGCTTCATTGATGCTCTATTCAGATTCCTGAAATCTACACACACACTGATGTCACCCGTCTTCTTTCTCACTGGTACTAGGTTTACAACCAAAGAAGAATACCTTATGGGATGAATAATCCCTACATCCCTCGGCTTTTCTTCAGTTCCTATTACATTTTGAGAGATAAGAGTGGATTGATGGGCCTCTTCTTCTACCTAAATGGATTTGCATTAGAATCCAAGGGAATCTCATGCTGAAACAGTCTCTCTCGTATGTTTTTAGTTGAGAATAGGTCCAAGCCATGCAATCTTGTTATTTTTTCAATTTGATGTACGACTTCTTCTCCTCCTTCGCTGAGATTACTACCTAACCATATTTTCCTTGCCTTCTCCTTTTTGTACAAAGATCATGCTCCTCAATATCCCTTAAGGTTGCTATGCATCTGTTAACAATGCAATCAACATTATCAAAATTAGACTCAAGAGAAGCCAGCCCTCTAGGAATGGTATTGGTATTTAGTTGGATGATGCCCTTGCCAAACAAGATTTCTTTTCCTTCTGTTGTACATAGCATTGGCTCCAAATGAATGCATTGATCAAAAAAATCTCCCTTGTTCTATGGAAATCTTCTGATCTGAGCATCATCATCAAAACCTCCCAATGTTTAATGTTGTCAGGATAGAAGGTCTTGTCAATATCTCAACATAATATTCAAAATATGGGGACATTCTATAATTGTCAAACCGAGACCCCAACACTACAATATTTTCTACCAAATCATTCAATTTCCTATCATGATGCACTATGTTGAATTAATCAAACATCTCAATAAGATCCCAAATGCATTTTTATCTTGTTTCATTCATAGATTCTTTGTGGCATACGGTTTTATGAATTGTTTTACAATTAATTTTGAGTCTCCTTTACAATGATGTCCTTGATACAATGTTTCCAAGAAAATATTAAACCCAAAAACAATGCCTCATACTCAGCAATGTTGTTGGTGCACTTAAAGTTCAGTTTGAAGGAAAAAAATCTTGACCAAGAGAAAATAAAACAACACCAGCACCATTCCTAAACATGGAGCAAGTTCCATCAGATAATAGAGTCCAAGGAGAGCCCACTTGTTCAAGGAACTTGCATTCCTCAATCTTGTGCTCCTTTCCATCATCAAATCCTAAAAGTTGTCAAAGCATCAACATTTTTGTACAATAATTCATAAGATGCATTGTTGGGATCCTCAATAAGATGCGACATTTCTTTTCTCCATACAACTTGACAAGGCTGCCTTCAGTTGAAATGGTGGCATAGGAAATATCCATTTGGAAACTCCCACAAACACTAGCAATGCATTTTCTTGACAGTAGCATGCCCCACATGGTGGGAAGTCAACGATGACAACATCAAGTTTTAAATTTTTACCTCGGTAAGTGCAAGCTGCACCACCAAACCCTTCACACATCCCACTACTGGCACTTCTATAGAATCCATGACAAAGTGCACTTCCCATATGCTATTGTCACTTTGATATTTAGCTCATTCATGACTTCCAAAGGCATGACATTACATGATGCCCCTAAGTCAAACATACAGTTGTGCAGTAGTCTTTCCTTAATGATCAAAGTGGTGAAGAATGGATCCACATTCATTTGATATTCCAACAAGGATGTCACCAAATAGACCTCAAAGTGCGGTTCATCTAGGTCATGTAATGCTGGAGGTGTCTCTAATTCTTGAATGATTGGAGGATTCTCCATAATATTTACATTTCTTCCTAGGACAGTCTTTCTTCTTTCAATCCCAAGTATTAAAATGCTCTCTTTTTATGCTCAGAATCCTAAGCAACTCAACAATTGAAACAAAGACTTTGATTTGACTTAAAACTTGGGAAATATCATATGGGACATTCCTTGGCAAGGTAGTATTGGAAGGAAAGACAACACACTCATTAGGTGGTACAAGATTTTTGATGACTTGGGCATGAGTAGGCGTATTATTTTCGTTTGGAACTATAGGGCTCTTGGGAGATGCATATTTCTTAGGAGCCTCTTTAGGAATGTTTGAAAGTAAGAGAAATTTTGGCTTAGCTTGAGGCCTTATCCCTTTGAAAACATTAATTCTTGTATTATATTACCTCTCTTGAGCAACAACAACATTCATCTATAACTGTCTATCTTCCTCAGATGGAATTCCTCCATCATACTTCTTTATCATTAAAGCCATTAAATATTCAAAGTCATTATTGGGAAATTAAAAATCTTGTGCAGTATCTACTCCTAAAGTATGAGAGGGAGAAAGAAAAGGCACCCTATGAATGCAGTCCCAAAATCTGGCATCATTCTGGACACTTATCACCTCAGTTGAAGTTGCCCCTTGTTGTAAGCTTGTGGAACAACCCATCATGTAGACATCATCATCATTTTCATCAGCTTCTTCTTCTTTTTGATCTTCTTCTCAAGGAGCGTGAGACATGAAATATTTATCACACCAATCAATGATATTTTCTCCTCCACAACAACAACTCGGAAGTCAAAGGATCAGGCACCAATTTTTCTCCATGCCTTGAGGCTGCCTATTTCCAAATCCAACGGGGCCTTTTCCTCTATCTTCAGATCTTTGTTGATTTATAAACCTATTTGGCTCTGTTTCTTGTGTTGACCTTGTGAGCTCTGCCCAATTCCATTCTCATCTCGGGCTAGTTTGTAGGAAATTTCTTTGACACCCCCTGCCAAAGTTTTCACAACCTCCTCTAAATCAGCAACTTTACTTGTTTGAGGTTTTTCTAGGTTAATCAATTTTACACCCTTCCTTTTGGACACTTTCCAATTGCCTTGATGTTTTTATCTATTTACTGAGCCATGGTGAAGACTCCGCCTCAAATTTTTGGGGTTCTTGTCTCTTAAGTAATATGCAACCTTTTTATCAAATGCATCGAATATTTAATCAAACATGACTCATCACAAGGCGTTATCCTAACATGAAATCTCCTCAAGGTATTATTAAACCTTATGTTTAAATCATGTCTTGACTCATTAGGATTATTTTTATGTTTTCAAATTATGTCAAAAGAAACCTAGCGTTAGTTTTATCACCATCTTGCAATCTAAATGCATTTCTCATCTCAGTACAAGAATCAATAGAGTTATCTTGCAATGCTTTATACCAATCCCTTGCATCTTATTCCAAGGTATGGATAAACAACTTGATATATACATATTCATGTTCAATCTCAAAATCTTCCATGATATTGATAAAAAGCTTTAGATGCTAATGACCATTTATAGCATTGTTTCCTTGGAACTTTGGCATTATGTTCCTTACATCTCGAGGCACTGCATTTGGATATCAAGCCATTCCCACAAAATTTATAGGTCCAAAGGTGTTTACAACAAAAGGGGGTTTGGGTGGGGGTTGGGCGATGTTGATTCGAGAAGCTGACCCTTGAGGGGTGACAAATTGATAAGGGTAGAGGGTCCTTAGGACACAAGAATATAATTTTCAAAATGGAGATCCCGAAAGGCCTTGTCTCTTGGAAATCCCTATTAACCTCAGAAAAGACAAGTGAAGAATCTGAAGCAAACCATTCAAAATCAAATGAAGGCCCTTCTCCAGCTAGAGAATTCAATTCCAGTAAAGAGCCTTCCCGATTCGAGTCACATGAATGGTAGTCTTCAATGATAGGAAGATCACTTTTATCAATGGAGATCCCTCTTCTCATCTTTTGTTCTCCCAGAACTCTCCAAGATTTTCTTCCTTCTGATTTTTATTTTCCTATCTCTAGAAACAATGTCCTAGCAGGATCCCTAGCAAAGAAAGATCTTCTTCCTTCCAGATTTTCCAATATTAGTAACAAATCTGACTTTGATAGAGTTTTAAGACACTGGTACTCATTAAAAAATAGATCAATAGGGAGTCACCACTAAGGATTTCCACCCTAGTTGTGCAAATGCACTAAATATGATCTGTCAAATGTTTGTTAATGCTAGAAACTAGAAATGGAAAGATTCTAACCTTTCTTTACCTAAATTTATCAAATGAAAGCTAGTGCAATAGGAGTGAAAATTGAAAGAACGCACACAACACTTGAATCATACAAGAATTGTTTTACCGGTGGTTTAAATGTGAGTTGTAAGTCCCTGAAACGGTGCGAGAAGCATGTTGATGGGCCAAACAAATATAAACCGGCAATAGATCAACAAACCAATCTTCAAGAATGTAAATTAGTTCCAGATAATTCAAATCAATCCCCAACAATTGTTCGAAGCATGTTGGTACCAAAATTTAATCTCCTTCAAAGACCAAGCAACATCATGGATTTTACAGGACACTTAGAGGCAGATAGATAATCATGTATGTCATTTTGTAGCTAGGGAAGCAATCTATCTGACTTGTTAGCACTCAAGTTTTCGAAAGGGGTGGGTAGCACCTTAAAAGGATGTGATATGATCCTAACTATTTTAGGTTGTTCCTTTCAACCAAGGTAAGAGAACCTATTTTTTAACCTCTGTTATTGAAGAATGCTGGTAAATCCTTCTTTTGCATAAATTTTATAGAGAAGACCTTGGGAAAATATGATGAACTCACCAAATTTGAATCTCACGAGTTGTTACCTCCAGATCATAGAGATATTTTCACAACAAGGAAAAGGTTACTAAAGACATTTGGGACCTTGATTGCTTCTGCATGTTTTGGTAACAGAGATTATGCATTTGTATGCACACAGGACAAATAATGGTAGTACAGGTAGGATTGGTTGTATTGAAATAAAATTTTGGTGTGAGGTGGGGTAAGATGAATTTGATTCACCATATCCTTGAGGAATCTTACAAAATGTAAGGTTAAATCAACAGAGTGCTATATAATAGCTAAAATGTTTCTTTAACTAGAATATGTGCTTCAATGGACGCCTTGATTTGCACTTTTTCACACAATATTTGAGATTCTATCATGAAGGATCAAGTTATAAAATCCAACAAAGCATCAATATCTGAGTCAAATCATGCCTAAGGTACACCCATAGGCTTACAAACAATATCTATCAACATATGAAAGAAAAGTGATTTTAAATCGGTTATTCCAATCCCAGATGAAAGCTCTTTTGAGGAATGAAATTACAGATGCCACTAAACTATCAAAAGGATTGAGGCTTGTGTGATTGAATGTGATTTTAATACAATATTGCAATGAAACAAGAAAAACTACTCGCATACACTCAAAAATAAAACAAACACATTTTTGCTCAAGACAACACAAAATAACTCAAATTTTATTAAAGCTATTAGCAAGGGAAAGTTTCTAGAATAGTCTCAGAGATTTTCCATGGTTGGACACCTGCAACCAACTTGACATGATTAGGTTTAATACAAAAGAGATATATAAGTTTCTCCAACGGCTTCTGAAAATGATGGGCTCTATCAAGCCTTTTTCTACTAGAAAATTTAGTCGCGACTGCTAACACTCCAACCATTTGTACAAAAAAATTGTGGCATTTATAACATTTACAATAGATCCCCTTTCCCCCAAAATCCAGAGCTTGAGTGCTACCAAGTACTTTCCATGATCATGATCATGATTCCTAGAATCATATCTGTGAAAAGTTTCCAGTGCTTGAGGGGCAAATCTTATCACATATCTTTTGCATTTAACTCCTTCCTCTGGTAGATCACTCTTTCTTCAATTTGCTAACCAATTCTACCCCTAATCTGTCAAATCTTTCTTCTTATGTGTTTGGGAGAAGAAAAATAGAAAATCCCATTGAGTGTAATAGTCAAACCATTTTAATGGCAAAAGACATCTTCCAAATCTCCCCACCAAACTCAGATATCAACATTAACTCCCCTCTCTGCCTAGCATGTAGGAGATACCAAGAAATCATGAAGACTCACACTTCCAGGCATGTTTTAGTAAAAATGGGGGGAAAATAAGATTCAAACTCTTAGATGTCATTGATCTTTACTTTGAATTTGGGTCATCCATGTGGAAGATTCAAACTTAAAACTGACCCGAGGGTTTCCTCTGACTTTTTACAACTTTTGGAAAAATGGAAAAATTTCACATTTTGTTCCGCATCTCCACCCTCAAGAAATGAGCCTGACATGTGTCCTGAGGTGGGTCCCAAAGGAACCGTGGATAAATTCTACCATTTGACCATCTTTTTGGAAAAAGGAAAATTTTCCAAGTTTTCCTTGCAGCTCCGCCCTTCCGCTTCAAGTTTCCAATGTGGGTCCCAGTGGAACCACACTTCCTTTTTACTTTTAACTCTTTTTCCACAAAGGGAAAATTTTCCAAATTTCCTCCGAAGGCCCACACCTCCGCCATTGACTGGAGCAAGCTTTGACCTTTCTTCCATCGAGCTTGTGGGCCATTTTTGATATCTTAACCCTTTTGAGCATAAGAGGAAAAATTCTAAGTTGCCTTTGATGGTCTACTTCCCCACTCCTTTTGACTTGTCAAACTGCCATGTGTCACTATGGCGCACCTTGAGATGGTCCCCAAAAATTGAGACCTTGAATGAGCATGGGCTCACCATGTGTCCTGCCCTGGAAAAATTTGTTTGAAGGCTTAAAGCTCAAGTGGAAGGCGCCAAGTGTCACACTCTAGGAAGTCTCCTTTGGTCATTAAAAATTCCAAGAAAAATGCAAAGTGAGCGGAGGCCTCTAAGTGTCCTCCTGGTGCTTCTTTAAAAGACTCTGAGTGAGCATGGGCTCGCCACGTGTCCTTGTTCTCCACCAAACTATTTTAGCTGCATAAAATTTATCTAAGTCTAGGAAAAGTAGTAGAAACCTCCACGTGTCCTCTTGGCACTACTCCAAGGCCAAACCAAAAAGTAGATCTTCAAATGAGCACCGTTCCTCCATGTGGACACATTTTAAGTTGAGGTGATTCATAAAATTTTTGAAGTACCCAGTCGAGCCGCATCCAACCAAAAGGTGCCATGTCCCCTATCAATGCAAGGATGTAAATTTGACTGGGAGAAACACCTGTCAAACCGTAAAATATAGAAAAATGATCATTTGAGCTCGAAAATGAAAATTTCTCCAAGGATAGAGAATTTAGAAGTGTTACAAGGCTCAAATACATCCATCAAAGACACATCCATTCATTTTTCTTCAAGTATTTAGGGTAGAAATGACAAGGAAAATAAATCCCGACCATGGAGAATGGAAAACATGGGAGAACTTGAGTTTTTAGATGAACAAAGAACAGGAGACCCAAATTATAGACCTTTTCCAAAGGAACAAAGAAACAAGGAGCAAACCATGGACCCATAAGTGATCTATGACCCAGGAATAGATTAAAAATGGCAACAAAGATTAACCAGACACAACACGGGGAAAAGAAAGTGCCAGAGGCCGTAAATCGATAGATTTTCAAAGGAAAAGCAAGCGAGACTATATTTAGCACCAATAGTTTCAACTTTTTCAAATTTCACTAAGTCTAATATCAACATTTTCAATACTTTAGTATTTTATAAATTTCAAATTTTTAAAAAGTCTATCTTTTTCAAAATTTCAATGTTTTCAAAATTTCACGATTTTTTAAATATCATATATTCCAAACAAGAAAATGTAATTTTTACTTTCAAAGTTTCTACATTTTTAAAATTTATACCTTTTGTAAGTTTAATTTTTTTTAAAAAATTTGACTTTTTCAAATTTTTACTTCGTAAAACTTTCAATTTTTTTAACATTCTCAATTTTGAAATTATAAATTTTTATCCATTTAAAATTTATGTTGTTAAATTTTTAGTTTAAGACACTTATTATTTTTTAAATTTCATGTTTTTTGAAATTAATTTATGTGTTTTTGATAAAAATTTTTTTGGAAATATCAAGTATGTAAAGCCCACTCCTCTTCTACTCTGTTTGAACTATTATATCGATTTTGAATTGATTTTAATCTTAAACCTTGTTGTTGTATTCTAGTTAGCATACTAATAAGATGTGCGGGACAACATGATTACTAGTGTGTTTTGGTTAACATTTTGATTGTATGTCGTACTATGGACCCTATTGGGCTTTTAAGGATAAGAAAATTGGCTAAAATGGCTACATTTTCATAAAATTGATTGTGATACCATTACCCTTCGATATTATTTTGTTGTATTTAGTTTATCTCTATGACTAGACATATACATTATTGCACATTATTACCAAAAGATATTAATAGATGAACACATTTAAATGATTGTGGTATGGAAATTGAAGGATAAAAATATTGTAATCGAACCGATTAACTATTAATAGACAATCGATAGGAAGACAACGATGTATTGTCAACTTAGTTATATATTGATATTTTAAATTTTCTTCGTATGGATTTTATTATGTTGTTCAAAGTTATTTTGTGATTTCATTGATATTGAAGAATGGGTGAAATGGTGAATGAGTGAAAGTGTTACTTAAATTATATGATTCTATTGGTTTATGATCTTAGTTGCAAAATGATGTATGAGTAGAATCAAAATGTTGAAAATTGGATTAATTGTTGAATTACCTTGTCTTAACAATAGTAGTTATCGTATTTGATGTGAAATTGATATGAATATATAAGAGTTTTATTAATTCGACATTTTTAATATGGTCATGCAGCTAGAAGGGTATTGTGTGATTTTTGCAGTAATTATATCACCACAAAAACTATGGGGATAGGAGACCAAAAAAAGGAGTGTGGTGTATTGGAAACCAGTAACCATGGAAACTTATGTAATTTTATTGTATTTTTATTTGTTTTGTTGCTATCCAAATTGATTCTCCTACGAGTGGCCGAGCAAAGATCACTTAAATCGTTTGGATGTTTATAGACCAATGAATCATGATATGAGTCATTTTCTAGCCATGGAGGGGATTCATATGACTCTTTATTACTCAGGCATTGGAGAAATGGATAACACCTTACTAAGGGTATGATCTACCCTCGCTACTTTAGGTTGTGCCTTCAACCAAGGTGAGAGGACCCGTTCACGTAACCCTTATTGTTGAAGGAAATCAAGAGATCCCTCTTTGCACAATTTTCATGAAAATTTTGAGAAAATATGATCAATACAACATAATATAACTCTCACAAATTATCACACTAGAGAGTGGAGATGTTTCTTAGACAAGGTTTGGGTTACTAAAGACAATAATTGAAACCTAATTATATTTGCATATTTTAGCAGTGAAATTTGTTAAATATTTGTGGATACACAGACAAACAGGGGTAGTTCATATGGGATTCATAGTTTGAAGTTTTTGGTGGGAAGTTAAGAAACATAAAGTTGATTATACCATATATTTTATAACCTTTATAAACATTGGAAAATGCATGACACAATGCTTCAAAATAGCCAAAATATTCCTTCAACCCAAAAGGTGTGTATCAATGGAGGCCAAAAATGGACAGGTTTCATACAAAATTCAAGAATTCAACATAAAGGCTCATGTTAAAGACTCAATTAAACATTGAAAATTCCATGATTTGTCACTCTAAGATACACTCATAGAATTACAAACAATCTTTGTTAACCTAGTGAAAGTAAAGTGATTTTAAATTGTGTAATTCATTACAAGATAAAAGCTCTTCTCACAATGAAATTGCAAATGCCAGAATACTACCATAGGGATAAGATCTTGTGTGATTCATAGGGATTTCAACATAAGATTGCAACAGAACAAGAAAATGTATTTGAAAACATTCTGAAATAAGAGCTAACAAAATTGTGCTCATGATCAACACAAATTCATTTCAAGGTTCATTAGATTCATTAGCATGGGAGAGTTTCTTGAACAATCCCATAACTTGTCAATGGTTATACACTTACAACCATCTTTATGTGATTAAATCTAAATTACAGGAAAATAAACAAGTTTCTCAGATGGTCTCTCGGGAAAATGTTTTTTTTTTCAAACTTTCGAGAAAAATTAACCCCCATTTGGTAGGACAGTCCACAACAACCATATTCATGGTTAAGAATTTTCTTGGAAAAGCTATCAAATGCACTACTAATCCCTTGACATACCCAACTACTAGCACTTCTTTTGAATCCATAGCAGCACATTTCCAAAAAGTTGTTGTTACCTTGATATTTAACTCATTCATGACCTCAAGAGGCATTACATTACATGAGGCTCCTAAATCAAACATGCAGTTATGTACCAACCTATTTTTAATAATCAAAGTTGTAAAAAATGGATCCATATTAAGATGAGATTCAACCAGAGAAGTTCCCAAATACACCTCAGGTGATTCTCCGGTTCCTCCAATACCTGTGGTATTTTTAATTCTATAATAATAGGAGGAACCTCTACATTTTTCACACTTTTCCCTAGGTAATTTTCTCTTCTTTACATCCCAAATATTCAAATGCCCTTTTCCTATGCTCAGAATTCTAAGTAATTCAACAATGAGAACAGTGACTTTGATTTGGCTTAAGATTTGGGCTATGTCATAAGGAATATATTTGGGTAGGACAGTATTAGGAGGAAGATTCATACTTTCATCTAATAGTATAGGATTTTTCAGAGTCTGGGCATGGGAAGGAGTACAAGTTTTATCTCGGGGTAGTTAGGAATTTTCCAAATGTATATTTCTTAGGGGTTTAATTTGTGACATTAGTAAGAACTAGAACTTTTGCATTGGTTTTGGCCCTCCCCTTTGACAACCTTACTTGTGGTGATATATTCTTTCTCCTAATCAACTAGTGCATTCATCAACAGCTTGATTTGCTTGTCGACTTGAAGGGATCCCTCCATCATGCTTTTTAATCATCAAGGTTCTTAAATATTCAAAATCATGATTACGAAAATAAAATGCTTGCACCATATCAATTTCAAAAGTATTAATAAGAGGAAGATGTAATACCCGGTGAACACAATCCCATGAGTTTTCAAATGTTCTATCACTTATTAATTCAGTTGAGGTTTCCCCCTGCTATGAGTTTGCACAGCTCTCCATCATGTATAGATCATCATATGTCTCATCATCATTAGCTTCCTCAACTTCCTGGTCTACATCAAATGGAGAGTGTGGTAAGAAACACCTATCCAATTACTCGATAACATTGGCATCTTCCATGGTAACCATCCTAGCAGTCAAAGGATCGGGAACCAATCTATCTTTCCTATGTTGAGGCTGTTTATTTCATGATCCCATGAGCCCTTTCCTCTATCATCGGTATGTGATCACCTCTCGGGATGATTTCAAAAAAATTCTTAACCGTGTGGCTTGTGTTGACCTTGGGAACTTTGTCCTATCCCTTTTAATACTCTAGAAATTTTATAGGATATCTCTTTAACTACTCCACCAAAGTTTTTACTGACCTCTTCCAGATCCACAAATTTGTTTGATTGAGGATTTTAAGGATTGATCAACTTAACACCCTCTCTCTTAGGAGGCTTTCCAACTAATTTGATGTTATTTTATATTTGTAACACCATGGTGAAATCCTACCTCAATGTTCCCGGGTTATTATCTCTTAAGTAATAAGCAACCTATTTAACAAAAGTGTCGAATATTTTATCAAAAAAGACACATCACTTGGCCTTAGGATTATGGGTAGCCTATTCAAGGTCTTATTGAATTGAGTATTGAAATCATGCATAGATTCATTTGTATTTTTCTCTATATTTTCAAATTTAGATAAAAGGAACCAGTGGATCTGTCTTATCCCCATATTGCAATCTAAAGGCATTTTTCATCTCCTTCCATGAATCTATTCAATTATATGGTAAAGCCTGTACAGTCATGTGCATCCTCCTCAAGATTATGAATAAATAGCTTTATATACATGTCTTAAACTCAATTTAAAAATCCTCCATCATATTGATGAAGATTCTCAAATGGTGGCCACCAGTGATGGAATTATTCCCTTGAAATTTCGGCAACCTATTTTCGACATCATGCAAAGCACCATGTTAGGATATCTAACCATAAATCTTAAATCTATAGGTCCAAAAGTGTTGACAACAAAAGGAGGTACAGGTGGAGGTTGGGCCATATTGCCTTGAGGTGGTGAATTTACGGGAGAAACAAAATGATAGGGAATGAGTGGTAGCTACGACACCAAAGTATAAATCTCAAAGTAAATATCCTCTAATGAATCTATTTCTTGGAAAACCCTATCAACTTTGGAAGAAATAGAGGAAAAATGAGAGGCATGCTTTTCAGACACACAAATGATGGCCCCTTTGTAGTTGGAGAACTAAAAATGATATAAAGATTACCCGGTTCGGATTCACTTGAATACATATGGTAATCATCAACCACATATTGATCACCTTTCGAATGATATTTTCTTTTTTGATTCTTGATTTCCAAGAAATTTCAAGACATTTTCCTTCTGAATTTGATTTTCCTAGTTCTTGAAATAAATTTATAGTAGGATCCCAAGTGAAGAAGGACCTTCTTCCCTTTATATTTGCAAATATTGATGACAAATTTTACTTGATACGAGTTAAGACACGGTAATCATGAAAATTACTATTCAACAAGGAGTCGCCACTAAGGATTTTCACCTTAGTTGTGCGAGATGCACTATAAGTAATTTTCCAATGTCCATCAATGCTTAATTTTTACAAATATTAACACATCCAACCTTCCTTTACCCAAATTTATCACCATTGATGAAAATTTAGTACAATAACCACTAGAAACTAGAAATAATGCACAATCAACTTGTAATCTTGCAAAAATCTTACAAATCTCAACAAAGGATGACATTTAAACAACTTATTTATAATTAAACCATGCAAGAAGCATTACCAGGGTTGGTATGTGTACGCATTTATAAAAATAGTCCCCAACAACGATGCCACTTTAGTGTTGTTTCCACACAAATAGGTCCTAATGTTCAAATAATCCCCGGAAATGGTGCCACTTTGGTGTTGTTTCCACACAAATAGGTCCCAGTGTTCAAATAATCCCCAGAAATGGCACCACTTTGGTGTTAGTATCCAAATTTATTCTCTTGTGAGGGCTAAACAACATCACAAACCGACGGGATACTTATAGATAGAAAAATCATGATATAAGTCATTTTGTAGCTAGCGAGGGGACTCAATTGACTCAAGTAGTTACTTAGGCATTGGAGAAATGGATAACACCTCACTAAGGGTTTGATCTAAGCTCACTACTTTAGGTTGTGCCTTCAAATAGGGTAAGAGGACCCGTTATGTAACCCATGTTGGTGAAGGATATCAAGAGATCCTTCTTTGCACAATTTTCATGAAAACCTTGAGAAAATATGATCAATAAAACACAATATAACTCTCACGAGTTGTCACACTAGAGAGTGGAGATGTTTCTTGAACAAGGTTCGGGTTACTAAAGACAATAATTGAAACTTGATTGTTTCTGCATACTTTAGCAAAGGAATTTGTTCAATTTTTTGATACACAGTACAAACAGGGGGTAGTTTATGTAGGATTCGTCATTTGATAAGTTTTTTGGTTGGAAGTTAAGTAAGATAAATTTGATTATACCAGATCTTTGATAACCTTTAACATAAATTGGGAACTTTCATAACAAAATGCTTCAAAACAACCAAAATATTCCTTTAACTAGAAGATGTGAATCAATGGAAGCCCAGAGATGCACGGTTTCACACATTCTTCAAGAATTCAACACAAAGGCTCATGTTAAAGACTCAATTAAACATTAGAAATCCCTAGTTTGTCATGCCTAAGATACACTCATAGACTTACAAACAATCTTTATCAACATAATGAAAGTAAAGTGATTTTAAATTGTTTATTTACATCACAAGATGAAAGCTCTTCTCATGATGAAATTGCAAATTCCACAATACTAACACACAGACGAGATCTTGTGTGACTGAGAGATATTTTAACATAATATTGCAACATGAACAACAAAAATATTAGAAAACATTCTAAAATAAAAGCATAAACAATTATGATCATGATCAAAACAAATTCATTTCAAGGTTCGTCGATTCATCAACAAGGAGAGTTTATTTAACAATCTCAAATCTTGTCAATGGATATAAAATTTCAACCATCTTAACGTGATTAAATCTAAAACACATGAAAATAAATGGGTTTCTCGAGAAAGTCTCTCGAGAAAATGGTTTTCTCAAACTTTCTCAAAAAATTAACCCCAATATGCAAGAGTATTCTTATTGCATTTATATAATTTCACTCACTCACTCATCCCAAATTTTTCCCCAAAAGTCTAAATCTTCAAGAGAATATTTGTGTCTATTTTTGCTAGGTGGGAAAGTTGTGACCCATTCATATTTCCTACTTTCATCGAGATATGATTAGGGCACCATGTCATAACTTTCGATAGTGTTTTTAATCATTCTTTTATTTTGTCATGAAAGAAATACCATTTTTAATAATTTACAGGTGGCTCCTTATGGCTTGATCGACAAGGAATCCTTTTCACCTTTGATAATACACCTTAAGGAATAGATACTGCATTCTCACCTCTCAAAAATGAGTGTCCTTACATGGATTATACCACATATCTGCGGTACGAGTCTAAGTCAGCCAAGTGTATAGAGAAGCCAGTAGAAGCCTCCACATGTCTCCTTGGCGTAATTCTACAAAGGTTAAACCCATAGGTCAGTTTCCAAATGAGGCGGGCCCTCCACGTGTTCGAACTCCGAGAGAGTTACACCGGTCGCTGAAAAGTCTGAGCATGGGAAGGTCCAGCGGAAGCTTCCACGTGTCTGTTTGGCGTAACTTCAAAAATGAAGTCTAGAGGCGGGACCTCAAATGAGCACAGGCTCTCCACATTCCTCGGGCCCAAGAAATTCACTTTGGCCATTGAAAAATTCTCAATATAAAGATGAGCCAGCAGAAGCTTACACATGTCTCTTTGGCACTCTTTCAAAAGTAAAGTTCACGGGCATGTCCCCAAATAAGTGTGGGGCCCTCCATGTGTCCCTGGCCTAGGAAAGTTACCTCGATCATTGAAAAGTCTAAGTATGGGAAGATCCAATGGAAACCTCCATGTGTCTCTTCGATGATCTTTCAAAAGTAAAATCCAGGGTCCTTAGGCATGTCCTTTTGTGGGCCTTAGGCATTCCTTTTATATTTTCATTCCTTTCACCATAATGCCTCAAAACACAAAAAGGGCCCACCTTTCTACAACCGCTTGATTTATGACAGGTGTACATCTTTTCGGGGCAAAGTAAGAAATTTCTCCACCACTTCATATCGTTGAGTATTAAATTATAATTCATTGGAGCCACAAGACTAATTGGGCATTTTTACAATTATGAAAAAGTGAGAAGTTCACTAGATAAACTGGCATGCCACGTCTAATTAAATATGACCACGTATCTCATGGATGTTTGGATAAAATTGACACTGAAGACATGACTGTGGAAAAATAAAATGTAGGGGAAACCCCAAATTTTTTCTCATGGATAGAGAAACTGTAAACAATACTTGGCTCAACATGATGCACGACCATAGAGATAGATTTACAACAACACCCTATTAAAGATAACAATTTTACGCATCCGCAGAGGGAGATAAAAAATACTTCAAATCATGCAGACTAAAGAATTTTCTAAACAAATAGGCTGAGATTGAAATGAGCACCAACATGTTGTTAAGGGGTTCCCATGGGGGGATGACCCCAATCATGACCAAGGGGTTTGTGTGTAGTTATTTTCCTTTCTTTTATTTAATTTTGGTGTATGTGATTTAATTTGTGATGTAATTCCCTTTTTATCATTAATTGGTTTATGTGTCTTAATCAGGTCAGTTGATCATATTAATAAGTTAATTTTGGATGTGACAAAGAGAATTCATTTATTAGAGTGGTTAGGTCCTTGTTTCTTGTGGTTATTAGTTGAGTGTATGTGATTTTGAGTGTTGTACACTCCACCCTACTTGGGAAATTCGGATTTGGCCTTAACGGACAATTTTGGAGGCTTGTGGGACAAACTAAGTTTGTTCCACACCACTTAATTTCTTATAACAACCCTACCTAAGGGTTGGGGGGTCAAAAATAGATCCCATTATGTGTTTTGGAAGACAAAAAGTGAGTTTTTATTGCACTTTCTTACATGTGTTTATTTATTTGTCCTTAAGGGTGTGGGTTAGAGTGGTGTGTGTAAGAGGTTTGTCATACCTCTCAACCACCCATTTATTATGCCTTGGGGTATGGGTTTGACTTGGGTGATGTGGGATGGAGAAGAAATGATGTGGCATCCTACATGGAGCCACATCATCTCCCTCTCCCTCTTTTCTATTTATTGGAGTTTTTGGGAAGTATTGGGGGTTACTTGCTCTTTTTTTGGGAATGCTTGTAATTTTGGAGATCTTTATTGAGAATGGAACTTGGAGTGGATGGTGGTTGCTTAGGATTTTGGAAGGATTGGATATTTTTGTGTACCGATACTCTTCATTTGTGAGGTATATATCCACCTATTTTTTTACTTTACTATAATTTTTTGTGCTCTTATGTGTAGATGTTGATTGTGATATTGGTTATTATTGTGGGAAATAGACTTGATTCTTAGGTTATGGGGAAATGGAAATGGGGAAAAACATTGAGGGAGGCATAAGAGAAATGTTTTTGGTGCTTTACTGGGGATTTGGGTTGGGATTTCCACCTTGTTGATGAATATGAATTGTGTTTATCTTGTCATTTCTTGAGGGACGAATAAGAGTGTGGAAGGCATAAGAGTGGTGTATCTTCTTTCTTTTTTTTGATAATAGGTAAAAGTTAGGGTTGAGGGGACCCTACCCCATTACAAAGGGTTATCGTTTACTTACATATTGGCCAAAGTATTTATCTTCAAAGGCCAGTCATGATCCATAATATCAAAAACAAAAAACCAGAATAAGATAACCATTATATATAATATACATTATATAGCAGTCCCAAGGGAAATACTAACAACAAAAGAGTTAACCAGCAGCAGATTCTAAACCAAAACATATCAATTCTCTTTAACCAGCTCGTCCACCGTCTCCATGCTTCCATTCCATTCTTTGACCAAGGTTGCGATGGTCTCCTTCCAGTATTTGTAGTTGGGTTCTTTTATCACCACCTTCGGGCCAGTGCCATCCAACTCTTTTTCTTTAGCTAGTTCCATTGACTGAATCATCTCTGCCAACAATTTGAGATGGAAGATTGTACTCTTAACATTAAGAACATGTGCATCTCTGATTTGCATGATGATTCCTTTCATTTTCAGCATCTCTTTCTCCATTTCCATTCTATTGGCATTTGCATTTTTGAAATTTTCACTGAGGATGATGTTAGACATTTTATCAAATTTTTCTTGCAGCTCCTTAATATCCATGGTGAGCAAACTGATTTTGTGCCTGTTGATGTCATTGTTCAATTTTTAGTTCTCAAAATATCTCATGAAGGCATGAGTTTTGATAGCAGTTTCCTGGGCCGAGAAAAGCTCCATCTGGGCAGTTTTCAGATTGTGAAGACAATGGATAGCTTCCTCAGTATTCTTGGAAGACTCATGTTCTTTTAAGCTCTCAACATCCTCCCTACTCACAGCTTCCCCATCCACTTTCTCTTGAGAGGATTCCTTCTGTGAAGGGGTTTCACCAAGGTCTTCATCAGAAACAAAAGTGATATTATCCTCCTCTGCCCGACCCAAAAACTGAACTTTCCTGAACTGAGACAAGTCGCCCCCTTTACCCATGCTAGATTTGGTACATTTTTCCACTGGGTTCCCCTGACCAGTTTCATCACTGCTATCCTCCTTTGGTTCCTTACTCCCAGACCTTTTACCCAATGCAATGTTTGAAGGCGAGGCCCCAAATTTGTCATTTTTTCCCAACAGGGGAGTGCTCAGCCGAATGATGGATTTTATCAGACCCTGGTGTAAGGGGATAATGAAAGTGCCTTTCTTCACCAAAGTTATAGATTTTTCTAGAGAGGAGAATAAGTAGAAGGGGAAGTTATACAGTTTTGCATTGCGAATATGGTTTAGCATTGGAAAATGATAACCATATATGACTTTATATCTACCTTCCAAAGTAATATAAGACATGAGTAGTTTGGCAATTTCATCATATGGAGAGGGCAACTTACACCTAGCATAACCATTATGAAGAGAAATAGGTTCCCCTTTTCCTTGGAAAAAATAGTCAATCTCAAGAATGTAATCAAATTTGGGTTTAAAAATGCTTCTACCTTCAAGCGCAAGACCAGTCACCTTACCAATCAACTTGGGAGAAATAGCAAGGGAATAATTGCCCACTTAGATTTTTCCCTCATTCCACATTTTAGCAACCACTTCACTCAGGATTTCATCATTGCCATCGAAATATTTGAAAAAGGACAGCAAACCCGCCATCTCTAGGAGAGCTTCAGCCTCCCTCGATATCTTTAGACACCTAGAAGGTTCCATGCGTACCAAGTCTCCTCCCATCCTTCTCTACTCAGAAAATCTCTTGCAAATCAAAACAACCTTAAAATCAGTGGAATCAATTTCCAACTTTTCCAAAACCGAAAAGGCCCGACTGCCCGTGTAAAAACCAACTCCCATAAGTAAGATAAAATCATGAGAGTTTGCTGGCACGAGCGGGTGAGTTTGCATCATTATTAAAGGCTTCCTCCCTTTTCATGATTTCAATGAATTTAGCATTCATTCCAACAAGTTGCTCAACTATATGGAGACCCTTAGATATAACCCCGAGATTAGCAACAAAATCAGCACCATTATTGCCTTCCCTATACACATGGTTAAAAGAAATATGCACAAAAGAATTTAAAAAAGATTTAGATTTAGATAAAGTCTTCAACAGATATGGAAGGATTGGTAGAGCCCCTCATACAAGAAATGATGTACATCGAGTCTCCTTCCACTTCCAGGAGATTGAAACCTTTTTCCTTTGCAATCTTCACCCCAGAACATAGCAGCTGCCTCCGCCACATTGTTAGATTGTTTTCCAAGGTCAAAGAAGTAAGCTAGAATGAAATGACCTGAAGAGTCTCTTATGACTCCTCCTCCCCCTACTTTCCCTGGGTTCCCTTTTGCAGCACCATCAAAGTTAAGTTTAAGGAAGCCATCACAAGGAGGATTCCACTTAATCCCCACTCTAGGATTAGGACTATTAGATTGAGGATTCCTAGAGATGTGCCAATTCTCTAAGAAATGTTGTTCATAATCCAAAATTTCTAATTATTTTTTCCGGAGGATGGAGAAATTGTTTCTAACTTCCTGAAAAAGATTTTTTATTGATATTTTGATAGGGATCTTCTTATCCTTGAAAATCATTTTGTTTCTCTCCTTTCAAATTTCCCAGCAAAGATGGCTTAAGCTTATGATCCACAAATTTTTAAGCCCTTGACTCTTAAAAGGGCATACCCATTGGTTCCAAACTTCCTTTATATCTTTGGGGATAACCCAATTAACCAAGAATCCAGTCAAAATTGAGGAGAACATTTGATGTGCATACGTACATTCCAGGAACATATGATTTACAGATTCCATTTTTCTTTTGCATAACACACATCTATTAACCCATTGGAAGCCTCTTTTTTCCAGATTATCAACCGTGATAATTTTTTTCCAAAAGTGAGCCATTGAACATATTTACCTTAGGAGTAATATTCTTGTTCTAAATCTTCCCTGCCATTAAATCTTCTTCTCCGGTTTGACCCTCAAAGAAGAGGCCATAGGCAGATTTGACAGTAAAATTTCCACTAGGTTCCTTATCCCAGATTATTCTATCTTGGTCTTTACTATTATATGATACATAATTTTGTAAGAACTCATTGATCCCTTTCATTTGATCAATTAGATCCTAACTATCCATTTCCAAAGTTTTCCATGTTTGAAAACTCTCTTCCATAGCCATGTAGTTGTTCACCTTTACTCCATATTTAGCTTCCATTAATGCAGAGATTTGTGGAAATTTATCTTGGAGGGTAAAATCCCCTGCCCATTTGTCTTTCCAAAAATCTATCTCATTGCCTCTTCCTATTTTCCATCTACCGCCCTTGTTCAGAATTTCTTTGGCCCGAGTTGATGGCTTTCCGGATCATGAGCCATTGAAAGTTTCCTATTTAAACATCCATCTTTTATCATTATTATCCCACCAATATTTTCTCTTAAATATTCTGGCCCAAAATCCATTTTCCTTAGTTAGTCTCCACCCAATCTTTGCAAGTAATGCTTTATTCATTTTGGACCAATCTCTGAGACCAAGTCCCCAAGATTCTTGGGTCTGCACACTCTGCTCCAAGCAACTAAAGGAATTTTATCCTTACTTTCTGTACCACTCCATAAAAACCTCTTTTCGATATTTTCCAATCTTTCCCCAATTGTGACAGGAAGTTGGTATATTGACATGGCATACACTGGGAGGCTCTGTAGTGAACTAATTAGAAGAGTAATTTTTCTGCTTGGGATAAAAGATTAGCTTTCCAACCTGCTAATTTCCTTTCAAACCTTTCAGTTAGAAAGTTCCACTCAGAACAGGAGGGTATCCTTTCTCCAAGAGGAATGCCTAAATATAAGATGGGAAAGGGTTTGAAGGTACATTAATTTTTTTTGGCTATCTTCTTGCAGCGACTGTCCATAGTGTTCAGGAAAAAAAGAGAACTTTTTTAAAATTAATCAAGCGTCTGTGACATCCATATAATCATCAAGATGCATTTGAGTTTTATAGCTTCTGGACATTAGCTTCCCCAAAAAAAGTTTCATCAACAAAGTGTTGATGAGAAAATTTATCCATCTCAAGTTCCAGAGAAATCCCTTTGATAGCACCCTTTTCAGTTTCAACATTTAGTCTTCTCTTGAGAGTTTCAGCCATTAAAATAAAGAGGAGAGGGGAGATGGGATCCCCTTGCCTTAAACCTTTTTCTTTGCTAGGAAAGAACCCAATAGGACTGCCATTCATGAGAATATAAAACCAAACATTGGTAAAGAAATCCTGAACCATTTGTCTCAAATCATTGTTAAATCCTAACCTTTCAAGCATTTTGTCTAGAAAACTCCATGATACTCGGTCATAAGATTTTGCCATATCCATTTTTAAGAATAAAGCAAACTTCTTACTGATTTTTTCTATTTGAATAGTATCTTTGATAGTGATTATCCCGTCTTGTATTTGTCTACCTATGGCAAAGCCCCTTGTTGTTCCAAAATGATGTTAGATAGGATCCTTTGAATCTTGAGTGCAGAATCTTCATACAAATTTTATAGGAGGTGTTACAAAGACTTATAGGTCTGAAGTATTTTAGTTCTATAGCATTACTACACTTTGGAACCGAGTCAGAAAGGTGCAATTCATATCCTTTAACATGACCTTCTTCTTGAAGAATTCCTTAACTACATCAAAAACCTCTTTTTTGATAATGTCCCAAAAAAATTGAAAGAAAAAGGTGGGAAAACCATCAGGTCCAGGAGCCTTGTCCGGGCTAAGGAGTTTGATAGCAAATTCCACTTCCTCCATTGAAGGAAACTCTAAAATCATGGCGTTATCTTTCGCCGATACTAACTTGGGGATATAATTAAGGAATACCTGTTCTTTCAAGAGATTATGATCCTAATTTTTGAGAGTAAATTTTGGAAGAAAGAGATAGTCTCTTTGTCGATTTCATCTTGTTCCTCAATCATGACACCTCCCTCCTTTCTGATTTTGTTGATTCTGTTAGAGCTTCTTCGCTTTAAGGTAGACATGTGGAAGAATCTAGTGTTTTTGTCTCCTTCCTTTAACCAAGTGATTCTAGATTTTTGCCTCCAGAAGATTTCCTCTTTACCCAGGATATTATGGTAGTCCACTAGGAGAGATCTTTCCTTAACCTGGTCAGCGTGATCACCCTCCAAGACCTGAATTTCAGTACTTCTTTGGATAAGCTGAAGTTCCTCTCTGATTTCTGCCTTCTTTTGGAAAATATTCCCAAAGCATTTTTTATTCCATTCTTTAAGGTGAACTTTTACATTCTAAAGTTTTTTAGAAAGTCTAAACATCACTTGTACCTTTGACCTTTAGTTTCCATCTCTCTTTGATGAGATCATTCAACTCCTCATTTTGAAGCCACATCTTCTCAAAACAGAAGGGGGTTCTTCTTCGAGAAGGATTCTTAATTTGAAGGAGAATGGGGTTATGGTCGGATCTAATCCGAGGAAGTGAAAAAAGGGATAAGTCTTGGTTTAACCATTCCTCTGAAACCATAGCCCTATCCAATCTGACTTGAATGTGTTGAGAGCCTGATCTTCTATTTGACCATGTAAAGTTGCTACCTTTTAGATCTATGTCATGGAGTTGGGAAGAAGAAATAAACATGTTAAAATCCTCCATGCCAATAGAGAACTCCTTAGAACCTCTTTTTTCCCCGGAGTCCTTGGGGTATTGAATTCCCCATAACAATCCATCCAGAGCCTTTGATAGAGCAATTGAAAGAAAGGAGGTGGTGCCAAAGTTGTTTCCTTTCCTTGTGATGGGTAGTAGCATAAATATTTGAGATAACCCATATACTTCTATTTTCTAGATCTTTCATCATCACAGACCATATGATTATCTCTTTTAACCAGCAAGGTACCCTCAAAATTATTCGGGTTCCAAGCCACTGCTAAACCTCTGGAAGCTCCTTTCGAGTTCACTGCAAAGGCTTTAGAATTCTTCCAGCATAATTTACAAGAGGATAGGAAGGATTCTTCTTTCATTTTAGTTTCCTGCATAACAATAAAATCAGTTTTCTGTCTTTCAATCATATCCTTTAGGATTCTCCACTTCACAGGACTATTCAGTCCTCTCCCATTCCAAGATATGCAGTTCATTTTCTTAGGTTGGGTTTATTTTTCCTAAAGACCTTCTAGTCCAAACACATATGTTTCCCTGAATCTATCTCCTTTTGGGTTATTTTTTCCTTGATTCCAATTTATTCGGTCTTCCCTATTTTCTATTTATAGCTTCCACATTAATAGGGTTCTCTTCCTCCAGGAGAGGTGTTGAACATGAAGAATCCCCTTTTTTCCTTTTGGTTCAATTTTCTTTTTCCAGATATTAATTTTTCCCTAGAGGGGTTTTTTAATCCAGAACTAGGGCCTTCTTTCTTCTCCTCAGGCTCCTTGATTGGGGTCAAGAGATCCTCTATAGAGGGAAAAACCTCCATCCCTATGGAGAAATTCATTTCCATATTTTGGTCCTTGGATGCATCTAAATTTGTTTTGTCCTCTGTCATTTCCATGCTCTTATTGACCTCCTTTTCCTTTACTACCTTTGGGATTAGATCATTCTTGACAGGTTCATTGCAAATCCCTTCTTTCAAGTTAAAATTACCAATGTCAATCTTCCTGCCTTTCATAAGATCCATCAAATTTTCCTCCTCTTTTTCTTTTACCTTCGATTCTGACTTTGACAAAAATTTAGATTTCCTTCTGTTGGTTACCAGAGTGAAACCATCCTCGTCCTTTTCCTTTGCTCCTTTTGAACTAGGGATTTCTTCCACTATATTTTCCTTTATGCGAAGAGGAGAGAAAACTTCTAGCCTGGAATTGGAAAAATATTTCCTGTGATCCTCCACACTCTGCATTATGCCTTTCCCCTTTTCCTCATTACCCTCCTTAGCTGTGATCGGGATAAACACTTTAGAAACTTTAAACTTACAACTCTGAGAGGAGTGGCCCCATCCATTGCATTTAGAGCATTTAGCTGGAGAGCTTTCCATCTCAATCCTTTGATCCCATATCCCAAGTTTTGATTTGAGTTTAATACTACTCAGGATTTCTCTATCCGCAATAGTGTAGATGCAAAAATGGGCACAAATAAGGTGGGACATTTGTCTAGTGGCATTATCAATACTAACAAAGGTACCTAGCATATTAGCTATACCTTTCACAATATCCTCATGCCAGAATTCCAGAGGGAGGTTTGGAAGGCGGATCCAAACCGGGAATTGGTTCAGATTTTCTTTTTTCGGATTGAAAGAGGGTTCCCATTTCCATAAATACCATCCTGAATTTCCCCAAAACCAGGGTCCTTCTTTCGAGCCTTTTGCATATCTTCTTGAAGGTTAAAATAAAAAAGGAAAAAACCATTTGAAATAGCACATACCTCTAGATGCCCTTTAGGGGACCACTTCAGTTTGGTCCATCTTCTAACTGCATCAATATTAGGCCTCCCCCATCAAATTTCCCACTAAAGCCTTATTCAAGTTTTCTGATGTAGAATGCAAAAGTTGGTCAGGGATTTCAAGAATGTAACCAGAGCTATCTTTAGATGCTTGAAGAAAAAACCTTTTGTTTTTCAGGGACGAATCATCATTTTTGACAACACTAGACCAGGATTCTTTGGGATTTTTCCTTTCACTGATAACTGAAACTTCTATTTCTCCTTCCTCTTGCATTACATCCTATTCCTCTGGTCTGGGAAGGATTTCCCTTCCATCACTTTCCCTCCCAAAAAGTTTCAAAAAATCTTCCTCGCACTCCATTGATAAGTGGTGTATCTTCTTGGAGGGAGGAATAAGAGTGTAGTGTGTATTGTGATCGATTTTTTGGAGGCTCATAGGTGGACACCCAATCCCTTGGGAGGCATACGAAGAACCCCCATGTTCCTTTCTCCTCCATGGCCAGCCTTTGTGTTTTGATATTTTTTGGTTTGTTGTAAATAAATTGGTATTGTGTTATTTCATTATTTGTCTTGGTTTAATGTGTGTGTGGAAGCCTTTTTTAGTTTCCATGGTTGTATAATAGTCCTCATTTCTTCCTTGTTGGGGCTTGTGGGCCAATGAGGAGTAAGACTTCTCTCCCTCATTGGATATTTTGGTTGGGTGGAGAGCGTTGCCTACTCCCCCATATTGTTGTGTGCATGGCTTAATGAAGGTGGTGAAATCTAAGGATCAAGACCTCTTGTTGGAGAATGGCTTGTAAACTTGTATTGTAAAAGAAATTTCTTGATATTCTACTTGACAAATTTGTAATGTTAGTTTTTTTGTAAGTGAAAGTGGAGAGCTTGAAAGTTACTCTTTTGCATGTTTTATAAGGAGAGGGACTATCTTATTGCAAGAATGTAACGAGTTCTTGAGAAATATTTGTATCATTATATTGATCATAGTTGTAATGTGTATATAATATGGAAAAAATTTGAAGGTTGTAGTCAAAAGACAAGTGTATCTCTTCCTTTTCAAAACTAAAATATAACTTTTCCCTTGCTTATTCTTTTCATAGTAAAATAGTTGCTTTACCATGAGGAAACCTTGTAAGTGGTTTTAGCTTACTTATTGAAAAGAAACCAAAGTTAATTAAGAATTTTTATACTCCTCATATCCAAATGGATGTGCAAAGGAATAGGAGAACAAAATTTTATTTAATTTAGTTATTTTTCTGCATTAACAATGGTTGGAGTATATGACAAAACACATTCTCATATGACTATAAACATTTTATTTTATACAAATTCACATAAATTTAAATATATACACAATCCCATTTATCTATTCTTATTGCAACTCTTCCTTTTTTTTGTTTTACATAAAGAAACTTAATTAATAAGCAAATATATATATTACTAATATATAATAGATATATATTAATAATATACATTATTATATTCAAAATTTAGAAAATCATTATCTAAACACCATTAACAAATATTAATAATTATATAATAATAAGCACTATTATTATATATAAATATTTATATGCTTTATTGATATTTAGTAATACCTTTTAGTAATTAATATTAATATTAAATTGTAAGCCTTATTGTTAATGCGGTGAGTGAATTAGAAGGAGGGTGGATTTTACTAAAGAAATGAAGTGTTTTTGTGTTTGGTCGACCAAATGGCCCATGACCCCACTTTGTTCTATAGTTTTAATTTAAAGGAAAGGTTGGGGGAGGGGCACCGACCGCACCCCAACCCATAATGTTTATGGGGTGGGGTGGCAACAACGCCCCCCCCAACACTTTAAACTTTAAACTGCGCAAAGTTTGAGCGAGGCACTGGGATCTATCGGGTGGTATTTTTTTATTTATTGTTTCTTGCGGTCCGTGGTTTTTTCATTGGGTGTATGTGTGTGTGTGTGTGTGTGTGTGTGTGTGTGTGTGTGTGTGTGTGTGTGTGTGTGTGTGTGTGTGTGTGTGTGTGTGTGTGTGTGTATGTGTCTATATATATATAGCGAGAAAAAAATGAAATAAATAATAGACGTATTTTATTTCAAATTTTTTTTATGGGGTTTCAGTGTCTTACCCAAATGGGTATATACTCATTGTATATACATTTAATCTACAAGAAAATACCATTTAAAAAAATAAGAAGAGGGACCAAAACCCACAAAGGAAATGGGTAGATCCTTGCCCTAATCACAAAAAATTAACAAAGGAGAGCTTCCAATCCTCTCTAATGGCCTCCATGGCTTCATTTTCTTCTCCTCCTTCCTTAACCTATAAAACAAAACAAGAGAAATGAGAGATTAGATTTAGAAAATGAATATATGAGGTTTCATAAGGATTTCTAGGGTTACTTTTGTATAACCTAAATCTAAGGGATGAGAAAGATTAGATATAATGGTGTAGGATGCACCCTACATCACTTAAGTGATGGGGTATTTAAGTGGGAATGTTTTAATTAAAAGATGTGTGTGTAATGTCAAATGGGGCCTAAGGGGTTAGACCATGTTGTGTACCCTTGACACCTTAGGTATTAAACCATGTTAATTTGATTTATTTTAAAATAGGAGATTGTTAATATTTCCTAGTAAAATGTTGAATTTAATATGGGGCCATTCAATAAATAAATTTAATAAGACCCTTGGGGCTAAATAACAAGAGTAATGTAGCTAAATTATGAAAAAACTTGATATTTTTGCAAATAATATGAACTCCAAAAGAAGATAGATCTCCTTATTTGTTATTGAATAATGAATTACAATATTTCCTAAATAGGAAAAAAAATCCCAACTTGAGTTTCCAAGAAAACTCTAACTAACTTGACTAAATCTACTCTACATGGCGGAAAATACTATTTTTAGCGATTTACTAGAACCTACTATTCTTAGTAAATTCGCATGCTTGTTCGTATGGGCATAGAAATTTCCACACATCTTCTACATTCCTAAATTAGAGGAATTTTCAAATTTCTAACTCATAATGTGACTTATAGACTAAAATTAACTAATGCCCAAAAATAGCAAAAAAACCAAACTACAACTTAAATCCTAATTTTTTTGGCGTCAAGATTGCAAATTTAAGGCCTAAAAATGTGCTGAAACTTGCCTCAATTGGTAGGGCATGTTTTGTTGCATTCCTCTCATCGAAACGTGTGGTTTCAAAAAAACAATGGACTCAAACAGACACCCGGAGCTTAAGTTATGACCTTATCAAGTTCTGTTAATTCTAGCGCATCATTCTCCTCTCGCTTGAAAAAAATGCAGCTCTTGAAAGTTGTCTTCTTCAAAATTGTTCCATTTATCTCGCATCAAACTTCTTAGTCTCCCACTCTATGACCCAAGTATTGTCCTCTTGTTCCAGTCCTTTCCAATGTACCAAATATTTGTTGTATTTCCCATTTCGCGTGTCCATTGTTTTCTTATCTAGAATCTGATCCACTTCTTCTATCTTCTTCGCGAGAACTTTCTACCTCCAATCTACTACTTCATCAATAACATCCCCTTATACACCATCCCCATGAAAAAATACAAATATGAAACTTTAAACACGGAGAAATATCAAAATTCCTGCAATTCTACCCCATTAGCATTATCAAATTTTTTTCATGATTTTGCGGGGACTAATGTTCTTGTACTTCATCTTGTTATAGGTTCATTTTGGAAACCTTTCCTTCCGCAGATTTACCATAATCAACTCACCAATTGTAAATACCTTTCTCCTTCTATGCACATATGCTATTTCCTTATACTTATCATTACTATTCTGCAACTTCTTCCACACTTCTTCCTACAATTGTTGTATATGTTCGGAAAATGCTTCTACATCATCACTGACTATGCCATCAATTGGTAGTTATACCAAATCTAACACTGCATTTGGATTAATCCCATACACAATTGAAAATAGAGACTTTCCTATAGATATGTTTATGGAACTGTTATATGTAAAATCAGCTTGTGGTAATGCTAAGTCCCATTGTTTCGACTTTTCCCCAACGATGCACCTTAATAGGTTTCCCAAAATCTGATTTACCACCTCTATTTTTGCATCAGTTTGAGGATGATAGGCACTTCTGAACTGTAGCTGAGTTCCCAATTTCTTCCATAAATTCCACCAGAAGTGACTTAAGAACCTTGTGTCCTGATATGAAGTAATGGTTTTTGGAACACCATGCAAAGGAACAACTTCTCTCAAAAACAAATCTGCTTATGCCCGTGGCATCACTTTTTTCTTGCGAGTTAATAAAATGAACCATATTAGAAAACCTATCAACAACCACAAAAATTGAGTCATTACCTTGATGTGTTTTTAGTAATCCCAAAACAAAATCCATACTTAGATCTATCCACGACCCTTTATAAACATGCAACAACATATACAATCTACCTGTATTCTCTGCATGGCCTTTCAAAAATTAGAAAATTCGACACCTCTCCACATATATTACCACATCTCTTTTCATCTTTGGCCAATAGTATTTCTCTACTACCAAGGCTATCATCTTATCCTTACAAAAATGCCCAGCCAATCCTCCGCTATGCAACTCTTTCACTATATTCTCTCTCATAGACCCAACAAGAATACATAGTTGGTGTCCCTTGAATAGGTAGCCATCCTGTAAAATGTACTCTTCATGGACATATCCTACATTTTCTAGCAATGGACAAATTAAACTTTCAACAATATCCTTAAACTTAGATTCATAATGATACAAACCCTTTAATGCTTAAAAACCCACCACCTCATTTTCTATAATGGTAAACAAAGTCACATGCCTACTCAATCCTTCTGCAACTTGATTCTGTTTTTCGGATTTATATTTTAGTGAAAAATTATAACCCTGTAAAAATGATACCCACTTTGCATGCCTACTATTCAACTTCTTTTGGGTATTCACATACTTCAGGGCTATGTGGTTTGTAAATAACACAAAATCCTTAGGCATGAAGTAATGCCTCCAATGCCTTAATGCTTTTACAATTGCATAAAATTCCACATCATAAGTAGAGTAGTTCTTTCTTGCTTCATTCAGTTTCTCACTAAAGAAAGCTACGGCTTTTCAAGTCCTTGACTTAGAACTGTTAGCATAACATATTACATTGGTTGGTTGGCGGTTTCCTATAACCATTTCTGCATTATATATATTGTGGTGCTTGCATCATTTTAATTCAAGGCATTTGATTCATATTCCATCTGTCTCAAAGCATTCATTGGTATCATAGCTTCAAGTATCTAAGACTTGCGGTTTTCTGATAGCAATAGTTTCATTAAAGCGGCATTTCTTTTGGACTCGCTGACTTGTTTTGTCAATCACACGTGAATCTCATACATTCGACCTTCTCAAACTGGTGTTTGAAGGACCTAGAACCCATGACCTGGAGGAAGAAATACGTGAGTGACCTATTTTTCTTTTACCCTGTGAAGTGGAGCAATCTGTTTTTTTGGGCATCCATTTAGAAGAAGAAGTAACCTGTTGGACATGGCAAAAAAAAAAATTGAAGTGCAGAACCTGCAATTTGCTTTTGCGTGGAGCTTTCTGAGACCTTTGGCGTGGCAATTTTAGGAGTTTGTTTTATCTTTGTTTTCTTTCAAATCAGACCAGTGCATGTAACACATTGGCACAAAAAGTCTTCATTGGTTTTTCTTTGTGTAGAAGACATTACATTCCCAATGTGGCTGTTTTTGGTTACTCCACTAACTCATGAGTGGTTGCATTATGAGGCAAAAATGGAGGAGAAAGAATAGAGATTGAATATCTCATATTATTCTATTAAACATAGAACTCACGTACAATATTTATAGGAAAGGAATTGAACAAGACTCCCCTAAATGAATGGAGAGGTTACAAAATAGAAGGAGAGAATAATGGAATACACCTAGAAGGAGAAGATAAAGGGATAAAACAAAATATATATACCTAAAAATATAGATTATTCAATGTATGCTAACATTCCCCCCCTTATTACATTATTCTTGCAAATGTGACCCCTGAAAATTTCAAATTTCATTTTGACAAGAGATTTAGTGATAATTTCAGCAACTTGTGCTTCAGTAGGATAGTACTGGATCTGAATTTGATGGTTCAAGACGTGCTCTCAAATGAAATGGTAGTCAATTTCAATATGCTTTGTTCATTCATGAAAAACTGGATTTTGCACGAGCTTCAACACACTCTGATTGTCGCAATAGAGAATAGGTGACTATTTTTCAGAATTCCCAAGTCATCCAAAATGTGACGTATCCATATCACTTTACACACTGACTCCTTGTGTGGCATGATATTCTACCTCTGTGGATGAGATAGAAACAACATTATGTTTCTTGCTTATCCATGAGATAGGTCCAGATCCGAGATGAAATATGTATGATCTTGTAGTTGAATTCTGTCATCACAGCGGATCCAAGTGGTCCGAGTTGACATATCCCCTGTAAGAAGAATTTATCATTCTTCTTATATTCCATATCATAATTAGTTTTCCTCGAACATATCTCAAAACATGTTGTGCTTTGCATTCCAGTGACATTTCTTTGGCTCTCGCATAAACCGGAAAGATAGCTAACGACATTATAGCAGAGATCCGGTGCGGCATATGTCAAATAGATGATCCCTCCAACAAATTACCTATAGAGAGTAACATCTACTTGAGGTGAGTCCTGTAATCTTGAAAGTTGCAAGCCTTTTTCCATGGGAGTGGATATAGGTTTACAATCAAACATTCTATAATTTTCTAGGAGTGTCTTGGCATACTTTGTCTGGGAGACAAAAATGTGATTCTCCTTTTTCCATATCTCCAAGCCAAGACAGTAATGTAGTAGCCCCAAATATGTCATGTCGAAGGTTATTTTGAGATCATTATTTACAATATCAACCTGATCTTCTGAACTACCAGTGATCACAAGATCATCTACATAAAAACTAGAATGACAATTTCTTTTCCTACCTTCTTTATATACAAATTTGAATCTAAGGGCTACGAGTGAACCCATGCTACAAAAGGTAATTGTTGATCTTGATATACCATTCCTTGGGAGATTGTTTGATCCATAAAGTGATTTGATGAGATGACATACCTTCTTAGGCTGGTTTTCATTAACAAATCCTTCAGGTTGGGTCATGTATACTTCTTCTTTCAGATCACCATTTAGGAAAGCACTCTTGACGTCCATTTGCTGAAGTCTCCATCCTTTCTGTGTTGCAAGTGTGCAAACTACTCTGATGGTCTTCATCTTCGCAATGGGTTCAAAGGTTTCTTCATAGTCGATGCCTTCTTTCTAAACATATCCTTTTGCTACAAGTCATGCTTTATGTTTGTCGATGGATCCATCTACCTTATATTTTGTCTTGAAAACCCATTTACAGCCTATGGGTTTCTTTCTTGTAGGTAGATTGACAAGTTCCCATGTCTGATTTTTCATGAGCAAGTTATATTCTGTATCCATGGCTTCCTTCCACTGAGTTTGACTAAGTGCTTCACGAACATTATCTGGCTTGGAGCTATTCATCAGTGAACTCATGAGTGCATAGTTGACCTCATTTCTTGTTTGACTCCTTGTTTTGACTCCAGATGATGTATCTGGGAGTTGTTACAAATGTGAGTCCTTGATAGTACCTTGTACCCACTTTGGATGAGAACTTGGCTGCTTTTGAGAAGAACTGTGGCATTGCCATGAGGATTGATGTGGAGTCACATTCTCTAGTTCTCCAAGGTCAATAAATAGTTCTCGACAACATTTCTTTCTCTCGAGTAGTCTCCTCGGCTCATCATCGATTCGAGAGACTAATCGGTGAGATGTGTTTGGAAGTGTATCTTCTGTTGATACTATTGAGTCAAAGGATGACTCATCACAAACCACATCCCAACTCTCGTATATTTTCTTTGTCTTAGGATCCATGAGACGATACACCTTCGAGGTAGTACTGTAGCCAAGAAGGATACACGGGAGTGTTTTTGGCTCTACCTTATTTCTCTTCTGAGTTGGGACATGCATGTATGTTGTGCAACCAAATACTCGCAAATGAGAAATTGATGGATTTTTACCACTCCATACCTCTTTTGGCATCTTGTTTTGTAGAATCTTTGTCAATGCCCTGTTGAGAAGATATACAGCCATTTGTACTGCTTCAGCCCAATAGTGTTCTCCTAGCTTTGCAGTTGATAGCATGCAGTGAGCCATCTCCATCACTGTGTAATTGTGACACTCAATAATGCCATTTTGCTGGGGCATGTAGGGAGCTTGATCAGTCTTTGCTTAATGCCATGATGGTTTAGGAAGGCCAATAACTTCTTTGATGTGAATTCTTCCCTTCGATCTGAGTGGAGTAGAAGAAGTGGTTATCTAGACTCTTTGACACACGATGATAGAAGTTATGCAAGTGTTAAAGAGCCTCACTTTTCTTCTTTAGGAAATATACCCACATCTTGTGAGAGTGGGCATCCATGAACAGTTGGAAGTACTTATATCCTAAAAATGAAGTAGGAAATGGGCCGTTCAGGTCATTATGAACTACCTCTAGACACCTCTTGGCATGGAAGGTGCTCGCTTGAAATGGATCTCTATGTTGTTTTCCTGCAAGATAGCCAGGGCAAATAGGCAAGGAACTGGACAATTTGGGTTGTCCATGGACCATTGCTTTGGAACTCATCTGGTGCAATGAACTGACCGACAAGTGTCCATATCTAAAATGCCATAAGGTAGTTGACTCTATTGTTGAAGCAGATAAAGCTATTGTAGAAGATGAAACAGTATCTAAAGAAAATAACTTATCTTTTACAAAAGCTTTAGAAAGAACCGTACCTTGTTGGGAGATTAAGCATGATTTAATGCCATTTTAAACAAGAAATTCGACCTTAAGGTGATGATTCAAGATCTGAGTAACTAACAAGAGGTTGCTAGTCAAGCCAGGAACATATAGTACCTTTGTAAGTGTACATTTTCATGGTCCCAGAGGAATGGTGACATTCCCTATTCCTTCTGCAATGTACTCTTTTTCATCCGCTATCCGAACTCGATCTCCAGTTGGTTCTTCATGTAGTGAATCAAACAACTTCTTGTCACCTGACATATGCTTGCTTGCACTGAGTCTATCAACCAAAATTTCTTCGTGGGCTAAGAATTTTGAGAGACAAGTACAAGATTCTTACTACAATGGGCTCCTTCTGATGTCTCCTCATCAGAGTCATCATCTTCTTGTTGGGCTGCGAGATGTCCCTTGTGCTTTCTCTAGCGGGGATGTTGTTTGGACTTTTGAAAATCTTCACACCGGATGTGCTTGTATGGCTTGAAGACCCCCTGTTTCAAGCTGTTTGCTAGGCTTGATGATCGGTGTCGTGAGTATTGGTTCTACAAATGTGACACCATCTCTTTGACTTTTGATCTTTCTGTTTGGGTTATGTTGGATTTGGCTTCTCTGGGGGACCTTTCTAATTCTTCTGGCCATGGTAAGGCTTTGAGAACAAGGATTTGTCCTGAGACTCCTCATGGGATGAAGTGATGGCCTCTTCCTACTGCAAAAAATTCACAAGCTCTTCGAATGTCACTATTTGTTTAGACACATTCAGTGTCATAACAAACACTCAGAATTGAGAAGGAAGTGCTCTCAAGGTGATTGTGACGAGAAGTTTATCATCCACCATTTCACCGAGTGCTAATAACTCGATCTCAGCTCAGCCACGCGACGTAAGAATTCCTCCACTTTCTCGTCTGACCCCATAGAGAGGGTGTGCAGCTTTGACTGAAGATGAAGTATCTTCATCTAATTTTTGGCTTCATAAATGGTTGCCAACTTGTCCCAGGCCTCCTTGGGTTTCTCCGCATTCCAAACATGTGGTTGCACATCATCACTGATACTGAGCATTATCAACATCAAGGCTTTAGCACTAGCCATGTCATATTTTATTAGTTCATCGGGGGCTGTGGGAGTAGGCACAGACCCTATGAAAATTCCCCATAATCCTTCAAACTGAAGGATTGTCTTCATTTTTGTCTTCCAGGCCGCAAAATTATACCCTTTGAGCAACTGAGCGTCAGACAGAAGTAACTTCGGAGAAGACATCGTAATAAATAAATAATTTATTTATTTGAAAAGTTATTACAATTTTGACTCATTGACGAGAATTACTACCTCGTAGATGCTCACGATATTCGCATACTGTGAGACAACAACACTTTGTAGGGCATTCTTCTTCATCGTCATCGACATTGTATCGGCTTCTAATTCTTCCCTGTACTTGCCTTTCTTGGTAGTTGACATTGAAAAGAAAGTATTTAAGAAGTCCTTCTCAAACTAGCTTGTCGAATGCAAGATTCGGTATTTGAAGCTCGTTTAGCAAAGAAAAGTAGAACCCAGAGCTCTCAGGAGCTTCTCCACGATGTTCTCTGGCTGGCGAGTTGATATTCTTGCTTTGAGCTGTGGTGACCGTGTTATTGACGCTCTCAATCGAGTTGTCTACACTCGACATTCGGTGTAGTATTTGTAGTTGCTACTTCCTCATTGTCTTGGTAGAGTATCAGTATCAAAACTTCCACACAAGATTTCAACTCCAATTCTCTCCTGAACACTCCTCCACATATTTCTTCTATTCCCTACGCACATGCCTTTTATGCAGTAAATCAGATCAAAACAGTTGACCATTATTTGCATTTCCATTTGTTGTTCTAGCCATCATCATTTGCACAGGATGTTGTTGTAAAAATATCATTCAAAATGCACCACACAACAATTAAAAAAACTTCGTGAAGTAGAAAACTTGTTGATAAGACAAATCTAGACTGCTTGTGCCAATGTCCTGGGGACCACGTAGCAATCAGAAACTTTCATACTCAAAAAATAGAGACGTCAATTCACAACATCCTCTCTCCTCCACGCGCGCAGGTATGTTTCCACCTTTTTTTAGCGTAGAAAACAACAAAGAATATGCGCAGGAAAAAAAACAGCAAATTGTTCACGTTTTTAAAAAAAAATGTTATCTCTTGTCTTCCACGCAGGTTATCTGTCACGTGATTTCTCCACAACATTTTATCCTCTTCTTCTCATCAATGACAGGCTTCACGCGATCGGATTTGGTTACACATATTGCAATCGAGGAGCCGAGGGACCATCCAAACCTTGGGTGCGCGGTCGTGCAGGGTATCTTTCCTGCTCAGAAAAGAAGAGCTCAGTGGCACAAGGCTCGACTGCAGATCGACTTCCCGTGCTTCTTTTCCATCACACCAATTACACACTAAATCTCCCCTGATGCTATGAATTCCATGGCCCAGAAGATAGTCTAGTGAATGCACTACGGCTCGCCTGTTGGTGGCCCATGTATACGCCGGCATGATGCACTCCTCCTTGGGCCTGCTCGGACCACTGTTTCTCCACACAGGCTACGCACAGGTAGGAACTTCTTCAGCCAATCACCACGCACACATGTCGAGACTTTGAAGCTCTGATACCAAACTATGAGGTAGAAATGGAGCATAAAGAATAGAAATTAAATATCTCATATTATTATATTAAACATAGAACTCACATACAAGTATTTATAGGAAAGGAATTGATAGCAGGGATTGACGAACAAGACAAAATAATATTCAATGTATTCCAATGTACTGTGATTACAAAGAAGAGTGCCAAGCCTTATAAAGGCTGCGGGAGGAGAGAAGGAGAGAGGACGATTCTGTCTATTAATCATTGTCCATTAACAACAATGGATTAAACTAAAACAAATGCTAACATTCCCCCCCTTAATACATTGTTCATAAAAACATACATTTCCTGATAATAGATCCCCCCCTTAAAGAGAACATCACAAAGAGGGTCTTCACACGAGCATGTGCCTACATGGTCTCACATGGTTTTTCTAAGGTTGACCATAAACCTAGAGGGACAGGAACACTTTCCGACTGTTCACCTCGGTGGTTTTATAGGATTACCACGAACCAAGAGGATTTTACCTCGGTGGTTTTACAGGCATACCACGAACCCAAGAGGATGATACCTCGGTGGTTTTACAGGATTACCACGAACCCAGGGCAAGTACCATGCGCTGCTTTTAGTGCTTTTCTGTTCCCCACGACGCTCTTCAATTAGAAGGTCCCAAACAGGAAACTTCGTATCATCTGAACTTTATTGAATAACAAAACAACAGGAACACGACACAAAACTGAAACTGAAATAAACAAGCCAAAAATTGAGGAACAGGTCCTCAATACCTTATCGCCACAATCTCTGCCGGCGGCCTGCTGCCATGCGGTAAGAGGTCGCTGGATTTCCTCCAGCCTCCGTTATCCTCCGTCCTCCTGTAATGTATTTCTACTTACTTCACATCAGAATTTTCAACACCTTCAACATCTGGCGGGTCTTTATCAATTTTCATTACACCCATTATATTTTTCTTGTCTACACGAACATCAATAATGAAAGCAAGGCTATCGTTGTCCTCAATTTTCTTTATTGTAGACTCGGTTGCGAGGAGATAGTTCAACACAGTGTAATGATCAAGTTTCTTTCTACAAAGTGTACTGAGTGGAGAATATCTGGGATTACAAGGCGTCTTCTTCTTGAGAGCATTTGCAGAAAATATATATTTAACATATTTTACCAATACAACAACATCACAAGTTGCAACCATAACACTGTTGACGGATGACGCAATGAATGGGCATACACTCTCCAACTTTTCCCTAATTCCATTGTGCGTTGGTTGTGTGGTTGATCTGTCACATTGCTGGATGAAGAAATCATGTAGGTGTAATATGGAGACTGACCATACGAGCTTCTTTGGGAACCGCTAAATCCATTTCTGATTTGATAATGGCTAGACAGTTTCTCCTAACGCTGCACGCTACACATTCTTCCTCTTGATCTGCACGCTTCTCCTAACTTGCACGCTAAACATTCTTCCTCCTGATCAGTTCTCTGCAGAAAACGGTTAGAGACAGTTACAAGATGGTTGAAATCAAAATTTCAACTGTTTTGAGTCTTCCACGCAGGTCTGGATCAGGTCGCACATGACTTCCTCCTTGGTCGCTGGTCTTATGGTAAATGCAACGCACAGGTCACCAAGCTTTTGGTCTTCCTCCTTGGTCACTGGTCTTATGGTAAATGCAACGCACAGGTCACCAAGCTTTTGGTCCACGCAACAGTTACTTTGCTAGATTTTAATTGCCCTGAATTTCCTCCTCCAATGCGCTGGTTTCTCCACAGGTCATTGAAACACTGACACGCCAAAAATAGAAGACAACTCCTCTTTCCTGGTGCTCACGCTGCTTCACACAGGCTGAAGATGTTGTTGCTCTGATACTAATGATAGCAGCATTTACGAACAAGACAAAATAATATTCAATGTATTCCAATGTCTCGTGATTACAAAGAAGAGTGCCAAGCCTTATAAAGGGTGTGGGAGGAGAGAAGGAGAGAGGACAAGATTCTGTTGTCTATTAACTGTCCATTAACAACAATGGATTAAACTAAAACAAATACTAACGAGAATTGAACAAGACTCCTCTAAATGAATGGAGAGGTTACAAAATAGAAGGAGAGAATAATGGAATACACCTATAAGGAGAAGATAAAGGGATAGAACAAAATATATATACCTAAAAATATAGATTGTTTAACGTATGCTAACATGCATAACTAATTATCCTTCTCTCCTCACAAAAGTTAAGGGGAGGATCTTTGTCAAAAAAAAAAATTCTATGAAAGATAAGACCATGCCTTTGCCAACAGAAAAGGGTGTCAAGAAAGTAGACAATGGAGAAGTGTGGAACATATGACAGAGAGTCCTGACTGGTAATTTACTTCCTACTTCACCATTTTTTTCATTTCTTTAGTAGTTATTATGGACATTCACTTGGAAAAATACTTGAGGTTAAAATTTCATACATGGAAGGTGAAGATCCAAATGCAAATTATGCATAAAAATTATGGGGTATAGTAGATGGGAAAGAGAAAATGCCCACAAATGCCACCAAATTAGCAGAATGGCAGTGCAGAGATGATAAAGAAAAATCCATTATTGGCCTTGCTCTCTCGATTCGAACTCCATCAAAGTTGATCTCAATAAATCTTCCCCGGGACATTGGGATAATTTAAATCAATTATTTGGAGCGAAAGAAGTGAACGCAAAGTTTTCCCTAAAACTTCAGTTTTATAGATTCAAAATGGAAGAAACTATTTCTATGTCTAACCACATTAATAATCTTGGTCTACTGTTCCAATAACTAGCAGAAGTCAAAGTGTGATAAAAGACGAGGATGCCAAAGCTATCCTATTAAACGATCTATCTTCCAAATACAAGTAATGTTGTTTTTACTCAGTCAAATTCAGTCTAAATCTTTAGATGACATGATCGTGACTCTTCTCGCAGAGGAAAAACACATAACTGACGATGTTACAGAAGGTGATACTCAACAAGAAAGTGTAATTTATTCCACAAACAGAAAATTTCACAGTGATCAAATAAAAATAAACAAGGGCCTAAACAAGAGATTGAATGCCACTATTATCAAAAGAAAGGTCATACAATGTGGAACTGTCATAGCCAAGCAAGAGATGTTCTACAAGGAAATATAAAACACAATGGAGCTAATACTGCTCATATAGAAGATCCACAAGATTCTGACGAGAGTGAGGAAGCTGTTGATGAGATTGGCTTCACATCATCTCTAGTACTATAAGCAACAACGAAGGAGGATGGAGGACAATGAAGGATGGAGGAAATCCAAGCGACCTCTTGCAAACCGCAAACAACAAGGCTTGATAGATATTGTGGCGAATAAGGTATTGAGGACCAATTCCTCAATTTTGGTTTGTTTATTTCAGTTTTGTGTTGGTTGTTCTGTTGTTTTTCAATAAAGTGTAGATATTGCATAGTTTCCTGTTTGGGACCTCCTAAATTGAAAAGCATCATGGGGAACAGAAAAGCACTGAAAGCAGCACATGGTACTCACACTAGGTTCATGGTAAACCTATAAAACCACCGAGGTAAAATCCTCTTGGTTCGTGGTAAACCTATAAAACCACCGAGGTATCATCCTCTTGGTTCGTGGTAATCCTGTAAAACCACCGAGGTGAACAGTCGGAAAGTGCTCCTGTCCCTCTAGGTTTATGGTCAACCTTAGAAAAACCATGTGTATCGAGACCATGTAGGCACATGCTCATGTGAAGACCCTCTTTGCGGTGTTACTGTTTAAGGGGGACATCCGTGATCGTGAAATGTATGTTTTTACGAACAATATAATAAGGGGGGAATGTTAGTGTAACATATTACATTGGTTGGTTGATGGTTTCCTATAACCATTTCTACATTGTATATATTTTGGTGCTTGCATCATTTTAATTCAAGGCATTAGATTCATATTCCATTTGTCTCGGACTTCAAGAACAACACCAATACCCACATGTGAGGCATCACAATCAACCTCAAACACTTTATCAAAATCTTGTAGTGCCAAAATGGTTGCCTCTGTCACCTTCTTATTCAAGAACTGAAAACTATCCTCAGCTACCTTTTTCCACAAAAACTCCCTTCCTTTAGTGTAATTTGTTATAGGTGCTACAATAGTGCTGAAATTTTTAATAAATTTTCTGTAAAATGTTGCTAGAACATGAAATCTTCTTACCTCTATTATACTCTATGGATTAGGCCATTCAATAATTACCTTTATCTTTTTTGAGTCCATATGTACCCCATCTTCTGAAATAATAAATCCCAAGAATACCAAAATCTCTTGCATAAATGTGCACTTCTTCATATTTGCATAGAGTTTTTCTTTTCTTAACACTTCAAATACCACCCTTATATGCCTCAAATGTTCTTCTTTAGTTTTAATAAAGATCAAGATATCATCAAAATAAACCACAACAAACTTACCATTATACTCTTGTAGCACGGTGTTCATCAGTCTCATAAAAGTACTAGGTGCATTAGATAACCGAATGACATCACCAACCACTCATATAATCTATTTCCTGTCTTGAATGTTGTTTTCCACTCATCTCCTTCTCTGATCTAAATCTGATGATAACCACTTGAAGATCAATCTTTGTGAAATACCTAGATCCAACAAGCACATCCATCATATCATCAAGGCGAGGCCTTGTGCAACCTATACTTTATTGTAATTTTTTATTGATTGCTCGCTATCCGTGCACATTCTCCATGTTCTATCCTTCTTTGGTGTTGATAAAGTGGGGTTGCACACAAACTCATTCTCTTCCTTATGACCCCCTTTCACACTAGCTCTCTGCCACTTGCTTATTCACTCTGCATGTAATTTTGGGCTCATCCTATAAACCACTTGATTTGGAAGTGAAGACCTTGGAATCAAATCAATATGGTGTTAAATATCTCTTTTTGGTGGTAACCCATCTAGTAGCTCATCAGGAATAACATCTAAAAATTCTTCTATTAATTATGTTGTTTCTACTTTGGTATTTGTGTACTTGCGGGTTCATCCTTATTTGCGATTGGTGTATAACAAAAATGGTTGCCTTTGTCTTCTTCACAAATATCTTTGTAGAAAGCATATTTTCAGCCTTCCCCTCTTCCTTAAGAGGTAAAGAAACTATTTTTGTGCCATCCTTCCAGAAAGTATAAGTATTCTTTCCCCCATCATGAATAACTTTTCTATTAAATTGCCATGGTCTTCCTAGCATTATATGACATACATCCATAGGAATAAAATCACACCCAATCTCATCCTTATAATTGTTCCCAATAGAAAATCTTATTAAACATATCTTATCAATAGTAACTTCATTACCCTTCTTAAACCATGCAATATGGTAAGGGTTAGGATTCTTCTAACAATGCATACCCAATTTATCGACCATCTCATTTGAAACCATGTTCTCACAACTACCACCATCAATAATAACATTACATACCTTTCCTCCTGAAGTGCATCTTGTTCTGAAAATATTTGTACATAGCCATGCATCCCCCTTGATCTCCTCTCTTGGAGCAATCATCATCCTCTTGATCATTAGATTTTCTCCAACATCTAGTGGAATTTTCAAGTCCTCTTCATCTTCTACTTGTTAGAAACTTCAACAAAATTTACTCTTGGAGCATCTCCTTGCCTCTTATCATGTGTATAAGAATGCAGACATTCAAAAGCCCTATGCCATTATTCACCGCATCTGTAACAAACAAATGGTCTTCGTGGAGCCTCCCATTCTTTCTCTCCAGCATATCCTCTACCCCTAGAAAATCCTTTGCCTCTTTATTGATTTTGGAAATCTTGTCTCATATCCTCTTGCTTTTCCAATCCACGAGATGATTCTCCCCTACCTTGGATGAAACCAGCTCATCTCCGAAAGGAAGATGAGGCCCCCCTATTCATTCTAGGTGATCTCCTAAAACTTTTACGATTGTTTTTCCTTAGCCTTTAAGGCTAATTGATAGGCATCCTCCATGCTCTTTATTCTATGCATACTTATCTCATCTCGAATAGAAAATTTTAACCCATTTACATACCTTGAAGCCATTTGTTCCTTAGTTTCTTCATGCTCTACATGAATGGACAAATTGTAGAACTCATCTCGTGTATTGTTGCCTTGTTTGTAAATCTTGTCTAATATTCTAAAACCTCCTATAAAGGTTTTTGCATAATCCACGAGGAGAAATTTATCTTTGCCTTCTTCTCCATCTTACTCCACATCCTAATTCTTTCTTTCCCCTTTCTTGACCACTCTTTTCGTAGGTGATCCCACCATAACATACCGTGACCTTTCAATTTCGTGCATGAAAATTTTACCTTCTTTTCTTCTGACATAACCTTCCACTCAAAAAATTCCCTATGCTAGTCAACCAGTCTATCAGCTCCTCTAGTTTTAGACTACCACCATACTCTGAAACATCAACTCTTATCCCATCATTCTTTCCTTCTAATGCTCGAAGCATCCTTTCTTCAAAAGCTAATGGTGGTGCTTGTGTTTCCTCCTCTTCACAAATTTCTTCTTCATTTGTGTCATCTCCACCTTGATTTCCTCTCTGGGTTATCATTGCAGCAAGTGCAACAACTTGCCTCTGCAGATCTTGCATATTTCTATTCATCTGGGAAATACTACCTCCTCTCCCGCCATTTTAAAAAAAAAAAAACTTCAAACCAGCTACGATACGGATAATGTACCCAAATTATGAACAAACTTGATATACTGTGAATAATATGAACTCCAAAAGAAAATAAATCTTCTTTGTTACTAAATAATGAATTACAATGTTTCCTAAATAGGAAAACAACTCCCAACTCGAGTTGCCAAGAAAACTCTAACTAATTTGACTAAATCTACTCTAGGTGGTGGAAATTACTATTTTTAGCAATTTACTAGAACATGTTATTCTTAGTAAGTTTGCATGCTTATTCGTATGGGTACGAAATTTCCACGCATATTCTACATTCCTAAATGAAAGGAATTACCAACTTTCTAACTCATAATGTGACTAATAGACTAAAATTAACTAATGCCCAAACATAGGAAAAAACTAAACTACAATTTAAATCCTAATTTTTGGCCTCAAAATGGCAGATTTACGGCCCAAAAATATGCCGAAACTTACCCCAATCGGTCGGAGGGTTACCGTTGTGTTCGTCTCATCAAAACACATGGTTTAAAAATAAACAGACTCAAATAGACACCATGAGCTCAAGTTATAACCTTGTCAAGTTCCTACTAATTCAGGCGCATCAAAGAGTAAAATGGATTAATATTTGAATTAAGAAACAAAATTTAATAGGGTTGAGTCAATGGTAACTAATTATTAGTTTAGTTTTGAGTGCTATTTAATAGTTTAAAATTTTGTAATCTGGATTTAATTAATATCTTAGCTAAAGTGTTGGAACCTTTTTAAAAAATAAAATAAAATTATTCCATAATTTTTCTTGTTTACTTTCAAGTTTATGGGAGTTTTATGTGGAAAAAATTTGGGCATTACAAAATATCTCAAAATTTAAACTTTTCAAAATTCAATATCATAAAAAATAAGACTTTTTGAAAATTCAAAATTTTAATTTTTTAAAACATCAACATTGATTTATTTTTAAGTTTTTTCAAGGCTTTGACTTTAAAATTTTTATTGTATTACTTTTTTAACCTTTTTCAAAATTAGATTGTTTCACAGCTACAATTTTTAAAAATTAAAAATCTGAACTTTTTCCAAATTTAAATGGAAATTTGGATAAAATTTAAAATTATTATTTTTCTATATTTAAAAGAATTTGATAATACAAATTTTCGGAAATTCAAGTATTTTTAAATGCAAACTTTTCAAAACGTAAAAAAATTAAAATAGAACTTTTAAAAAAACTATATTTTTCAAATTGTCAAATATATCAAAATAAACTTTTTAAAAATTTATACATTATAAAGATTTCAATTTTAAGTAAATTTCAAGGTTTCATAAATTTATCAACTTTAAAAAAATTAAAAATTATTTAAAATTTTGAAAATTTTAAAATTAATTTCACCACGTATTTCAAATTTAATTTTCTAAGATTTTAGATAATTGTTTCAAAATTTAAATTTTTAGGATTCAATATTCATTAATTTCAAAACATTAATTTTTAAAATTTAAAAATTTTCGGAAGTCCCTCTAGAAAATTTCAAAATCTCCAAAATTTTCTAACTTCTTTAATAAATTTCAACTATTTCAAAATTTATAATTTTTCAATATTTAAAATTTTAATTTCAAAATTTTAGACATTTTAATTTTTATGATTTTTTTCTTGAAATATCGGGTTTCTCAAAATTTTAACATTTTAAAAGTTCAATACTTTTAAAAATCAAATTTATTAATTTTTTAATACTTTTAAATATTTTTGAAATATAATGTATTAAAAATTAACTTTTTCAAGTTTTTTACTTTTTTGAAATTATAACTTATTAAAAATTAAAATTGTTACACGATTAAACTTTTACAAAATTAAATTTTTTTCACAATGACAAAATTTTCGAGATATTAACTTCTTTGAACTTTTTCAAAATATTAACATTTTAAACATTTAAATTAAAATTTTCATAATTTTTTTAATTTAAGCATATTTCAAATTTAAGATATTTCAAAATTACATCTAATTTTAAATTTCAATATTTGAAAATCTTAAATTTTTTAAGATTTTCAAATTTTAAAAATTTCAAACTATAATTTTGTTTAAAAACGTTTTTTTAACTTTTGAAATATATCAATTTTATTTTTAAAATTTTTGACATTTTCAAAAATTTTACAATTTAAAAATTTAAAGTTTTCAAAAATTTCTCAACTTTATGACAATTACAATAAAACTTTTGAAATTAATTTGTACTTCTGAGTATTTTAAATATTAAAAAAATTTGATCTTTTAAAAATTTATTATTTTTTAAATTTCAACTTTTTTGATATTTCACTAGCTGTTTCAAAATTACAACTTTTCGAATTTGAACTAATTGTTTGAAAGTTTCTACCTTTTAAAATTTCAATAATTCAAATTACACATTTTCAATACTTTATTCTGTTTAAAATTTCATTTTTTTCAAAAGTTCGTCTGTATAAAAATTTCAAACCTTTTTGATACTTTTTATAATAAATTAAACAATATATATATTTCAAATGTTTCTAAATTTTTTATTTTATTATTTTTATTTTTATTTTGACTTTTTCAAAACTTCAACATTTATTCGAAATGTTTTCCTCAAAATTCACTCCTTCAACCTAAACATACCCTTTATAAATAAGTCTTTAGTTATTCCGTATGACATACAATTTTTCATTTAGTTTGTTTCTGAATACGAACTTAATTCCAATGACATTGTTATTATTGGGCCTAAGCACTAGTTCCCAAGTCTTTGTTGTCTTCCATGACATTATTCGGTTCAATCTTTGATAATAATGAAATGTTATTTTGGTTTTGGGGATTCCTTAATCTTCTTCTTGTTTGTATGCCTACCTCCTCCTTACTTATTATGTGATTAGTATGGTGATCTCTTTAGAGTTATCTTGAGGGAGATTTTATGTCTAAACTTTCTTAATCCTCATTTTCTTCTTCTTGATTACATTTTTCAACTTCATCAAATTATTGGATGTCCATGTTCTGAGGAGTGTCCTTTGGCTAAGATTTAGTCTTCATTAGATAGATTTTATCAATTACAACATTTCTGATTTCTACTATTTTTTTTTGGATTTTTTTATAACACACGTATATACTTAGCTCACTAAGGAGTATCCTAAATATATGCATCCATAAGTCCTTTAATAAAATTTTAAAATATTTTCTTCATCCTTATGGAAAAAACAATTACTCAGAAACACTCTTATATGTTTCACACTAGAAGACCTTCCTTTCCAAATCTCATAGGAGTTATTTTTGTTTTTTTTCCTTATTCAAGATCTATTTATAATAAAGAAGGGTGTATTAAATTCCTCTCTCTAATATCCATGTGACAACTTGGACTCATTTAGTGAGGTTCTTTCCATATCTTGAACTATCGTATTTTTCCTCTCCACAACCCCATTTTTCTAAGGTGTTTTTCTACCGATAATTTCCTTCTTATTTCATGGGTTTCACAAAACACATCAAATTCATTTAACCAAAATTCACCTCATCTATCAGATCTCAAGATTTTGATCATTACATTATTCTCATTTTCAACTAGAGATTTGAATGCCTTGAAATTGTCTAATGCTTTTGATTTCTCCTTTAGGCATGCAACCCAATTCATTCGTGTGTATTCATCATCAATACCATTAAATAATTCTAACACGTTGAATAGACTCGATCCTTATAGATCTAACTAGATCAATATGTATTAGTTCTACTAGTATTGTCATGAAATACTCCTTGGACTTGATTCTTATCTTGGTTTTTTTTTTTCATGCATGTCATGCCTCTAAAAATTCACACCCAAAAAAATGATACAATTTTTTTTAAATGTTGTTTGCGGTACTTAGACGATTCATCATTTTTTTTCAATTCTTTGCAGTGATGGATGTGTTGTATCTCAATTTATTTGTGCATCATTGCGATATGAAAGGTATTGCATCTCTATTTACACAAGGGTCCAATCCAATATTCTTTCTTTCATTCCAATTTTATGACATGTTCCCAAAGAGACACAGAGTATGAGTTGTTCTAGTTCTAAGATAATATAGTAAGGTTTTCACTTGACTTTTGAAACACTATATATATTATAATGATATGAAAATTATCTTGAAAACATTTTAATCCTCACGAAAATGAATATATATCACATATAACCATAACATTATTTCAAGAATTATATGTTATACTGTTACAAATTATGCTACGATTATTATTTATTTCAAGAATCTGGGGATGGAAATAAGGATGTGAACTTCACATATGAAAGAGAAAAATGGGAGCAATAATGGGACACCCCTATCACATGGTAAAAATGGTATCATGGAACAAACAAAAATATCTATCTCTCTTTAACCTTAACCCTATCCATGGAAAGAATGATTTTACTTTTGAAATTTGGGATCTCGCCACGTAACGTATTAGTCATTAAATGAACAATACCATTTTTTCTAAGATACCAACAAGTCAATTTGAATATTAATGAGTTTTGTAAATGGGATAATAAAACATTACTTGCAACAAGCTCTATGGAAATTATAGCTTATGATAATTCCTTTTTTATCTCCGTGGAAGAGGATATTTTAATAATCCTAGATGGAGGACCTTGGTTCATGGGTACAGTAGTGGTTCTAGTTCAAAAAGGGTAGCGATGATTTAATCCGCTTGGAGACAACTATAAAGGAACATCCTCTCTCGGGTTACAATTCAAGGTTTACTTGTTGAATATTAGGATGTGTATGTCTTACAAGGGATTTCCAAAGCCATAGGTGATTTGGTTATCATGGAACTATTCAAGTGCTAGATCTCGATTGCTCTTTGCATGATTTCAGTATTAATGTGGTTCCCGCAACACCCCTTTTCAAGAGTATCGAGCTAAAAGTTAAATGGGATGTTCATTCTAAAAAATATACTATGATTTTGCATTGTTTATGTGTTTCTCTTGTTTCAAAGAAACACATAAGGTTAAAACATGTCATAAGACCAAGAAAGAGGTAGCTAAAAAAACTAACCTAAAATAGCAATTTACATGTAAAGGAATATATAAAAGGAAAGGAATCATGAATCCTAATGTTAGTGGTCCTTTAAAGATAAGCCCTACTTGATATCTTGTTTAATACCCTTGCATAGGTTGTGTTGGTGCTCATTTTGATCTCGCAACATTTGCCCTAATTTTCTTTTGATCTGTGTGTTATGAAATGTTTTGTCTCTCAATGTGGATGCTATGGACCTGTTACATCCATTTGAAATGCTTTGAATTGTTTTTGGTATCAATTTTCATGCTCCTTTTTGAAGAAGTCTCCAAGTTTGCCCTATTTTTTCCCTAATTTCTTCAGAATCCGCGGGTTCTGCCATTTTTCCTATTTTTCCCCAACCATGGAAGCTCGAAAATAATCAATTTATATTTTTATGCCTTTGAAAATCCAAATCCATGGTCAAAAGATGCCTGAAACCATGATTCACTTAGTTTTGTTTCAAAAAAATTCATTCTTAGCAAAAATCGGTCCTGGACATGAATGGTCAATTTTCGTGTTTTTGACGGTTTGCGGTGCATCTTTTCCCTATCAACATTATTCCTCAAAGCATTCAGCGAGTCACATGGCTTATTTTTGTTGGTTAGGGAATGACGTGAAAATGCTTTAACTTATCACTTTTTGCTTTTTTCGCAAAAAGGTGAATTTTGTCCTGTAGCTCCGCTTAATTACGATTGGTTCTTTTGGTACTTACATGGCTTCTTCTAATTAGATGGGGTGTGGCGGATTTATTTTGAACTTGTTATTTTTGGCTACTTTGGAAAAAAGTTTGAACCCTTGCATGGCTTCGCATGAGCTTTGATTAAATAAAAATTTCAAAGTGGCAAGGAAAAGGTCTTACTTTGACCCCGCAGAAAGACACATGACAAAGTTAAAGGCGGATATGCAGACTTTTGGAGGCAAGTTGGATATTTTCCCCTTTTGGTAAAATGGAGTAAAATTCTAAAATGGAAGCGTGCCTCTGCCAAATCATTTTGAAGCCATAAAGTTTTGAAGTTACACCATAATCACACGTGGTAAGCCCATGCTCATTCAAGGTCTCAACTTTTGGGGACCATCTCAAGATGGGCCATTGTGACACATGGCAGTTTGAAAAGCTAAAGGGGTGGGGAGGTGGGCCATCAGGGGGAACTTAGATTTTTTGCCCCTTAATGTTCAAAATACTGAAATCATCAAAATGACCTGCGGGCCCAATAGAGAAAAGTCAAAAATTGCTCCAATCAATGGTGGAGGTGCAGACCTTCGGAGGCATATTGGAAAATTTTCTTTTTGTGGGAAAAGGAGTTAAAAGTGTAAAAGGAAGCGTGGTTCCATTGGGGCCCACCTTAGGACACGTTTCAAGCTCATTTCTCAAGGGTGGAGCTATGGGGAAAACTTGGAAAATTTTCCCTTTTCCAAAAAAGAGGTGAAATAGTAGAATTTAGCCATGGTTCCTTTGGGACCCACCTTAGGACATGTGTCAGGCTCATTTCCCAAGGATGGAGGTGCAAAGAAAAATGTGAAAATTTATATTTTTCCAAAAGTTGTAAAAGGAAAAAGGGAACCCACAGGCGTATTTTAAAGTGGATCTCCCACATGGAAGGTCAAAATTTAAAATAGAGATTAACGCGGTTGTGCATCTGTATCTGATTTTTATGCCATTTTCACTCCATAGCTCCTGGAGATGCGAGTCTTCATGATTTCCTGATATTTATTGCACGCCAAATAGGAAAGGGGACTAAACTTGATATCCAAGTTTTATGAGGAAGATATGGGGATGTATTTTTCCATTAAGATGAGATCTGACCTCTTGTCTCGATCTGATCTTCCATTTTTCCTCCCCGAGCATGCAAAGAACTAGATTTGATAGATTAGGGGAGGAAGTGGTTGGAGAGTAGAGGGAAAAGTGATCTGCTAGAAGAAGGAGTTTGTTAGGACAGGGGCTGTATAAAATAATGTTTGAATGTTATATTGAATGTACGAGAGGGATATAAATACAAAGGGAATGCGGTTAGGAGATGTAACCGCCTGTCCCAATAAACAATGTATTAGTTTGCTAACATTCCCCCCCTTAATATATTGTTTTTACAAATCTACCCCAGATTCATCATCTTGTTACGTCACGACATGTCCTATTTGCTTCTTGCAACACTTGACCGTGCCTCGGATTTTCTTGAATCTCTACAGATGATGTGCTCGTTTGTAGAAAAATAGATGAAGAAGTGAGCTCAAAAGCTCGTGTGGTGCGCCGAGATGTGCCTCGAGGGCATTTAATCTCGCATTTGTCATACGGATCGACATAACTCTTCTTCGTCTATATGTCGAACAAGACTCGATCCATTATGTCCTCGGATTGCAAGTTTTGGAGATCAAGCTAAGAGTAGATACCGATGCTCTTCGGTTCTCTCAAATGCGGCACGTCTCTATGGTTGCTTGCAATGTTGCTAACATCTCTGGGCATGACTTTCATGCTCTCAGACTGTTGCATGGGATCATAGGCTGGTTGTTCGCGTCCATCTTTGATAGCAAATTTGATGAATGAATGAAGGGGCTTAATCTCGTTTTGTTCCGATTTGATTCAAACAAATTCCACATGTCTCCTGATCTTTTGTATGATGCGCTTGCTAATGTATTGCATGGTCTGCAAACAACAGTTGGGAAGATATTGGGGGAAGGAGTCTACCAATACACACCTGGGTTTTCGGTGGTCGATGCCACTCATGTCAAAACTCCACACAGTGCTTATAAATTGGTCAGTGGTCATTGCCACATGCTCTCTTCTCCCTCTTTGTTACCATCGACCAGGCGGACGATCATAGCCAAGCTGGCATTGAAATCAGGAGGCAGAATTGTGCCCAATGCAGTCCCAGGGTTAATAGCAACTATATCCAACCCTCTCTCTTTGCTGAAGTCCCATGCTGCCTTTTCCGCCAGTGTTTTTGCCACAGGGTACCAAATCCCATTTTGTTTGCAGTATTCGAGGTCGGTCCAGCTGGATTCGTCCAAGGGGGTCTCAGCAGGCCATTTGGGGTTGGGAACGAAGATGTACATTAACAAAGGTGCTCTATGTTCCAGGTTTGACTTCAAATCTTTTGTCTCGTAAGTCAACTTCTTAACACGAAGAGGTGAGCACCACCCGCTTCACTTGGAAGTTAAGCGCTGCTTCCAGTACGTTCAGAGTGCCCTTGATGCCAGGGTCCATCAGTTGCTTTTGTGGATCCTGAACGGCCTCAATAGTATTGGGCATTGCCAAATGGAAAACACCAGCGCAGCCATTAATGGCCGCCTCAATTGACTCGTAGTCCAGTAAATCCATTTGAAATAACTTCAGCCTTTCTTTGGCTCCTTCCATCGCCTCCAAATGCTTAGTTTCCTTCCAATTTTCGAGATTTTGAACGGTGGCATGCACGGCATAACCCCGTTCCAACAGCAAACGAACGACCCATGAACCGATAAACCCGCTAGCTCCGGTCACGCACACGGCTTCTAAATCTCCACGCACAGCAAGACCTCTTCACGCACGGGTTCTCACGGCGGGACAGGCTAAGGCACCCATAGCAAAACCAGCAATGAGTTTCCACGGGTTTCCACGGCGGGACAGTAGAGAAATGGACGGTCTTCTTCCTCCTTCACGCATTCACGCACAGCGGACTTTGCTCTCTCCTCCTCCACGCGGTAACCACGCACAGCACGCAAATACGGACAGGAAACCACGCACAGCAAACAAACTCGCAGGCAGAGTTCACGCACAGTTCTTCGGCGCCACGCACAGCAGAAACGGACAGGCAGAGGAATCTTCACGGCACAACTGAATAGAAAAACGGTTTGACAACTGAATGCGTCCTCTGCCTGGCTCGGCCTGCTCTGATACCAATGTTAGGACAGGGGCTGTATAAAATAATGTTTGAATGTTATATTGAATGTACGAGAGGGATATAAATACAAAGGGAATGCGGTTAGGAGATGTAACCGCCTGTCCCAATAAACAATGTATTAGTTTGCTAACAGAGTTGAATGCAAGAGATATTCGAAGAGATCCACCCCTTGAGCACCGACAACTTTTACAACTCGACTATGGGAATTATGATCAAAATCATGGTGAGCACTAGTGCATTCAATGTTTGTATTTTCTTGGGAAAAGGATCTATAGTAAAATGTTATAAATAGGAATTATTTTTCCATGCAAATAGTTGGAGGTTGGAATGTTGGAGTGTTAGAGATCAAGACTTATTTTTCTAAGAGAGAAACTTGATAGAACTCGTCCGTATGAGAAATCATCTCAAGAAAATTGTTTATCTCCTTTGTGTTAAATTTGATCATGTCAAGGTGGGTGCAAGTGTACTGACCATTGACAAGCTATGAGATTGTTCAAGAAACTTTCCTTGTTGATAAATTTAATCAAAATTGAGTTAAACTATGTCATTTTTGGGAAAAATTGTGTTTTCTTCATTCCTTAATGTCTCGTAAGTAGTTTACTTGTTCCGCTCCAATATTAAATTGAAATATTTTTTAATCACATAAGATCTTATCCTTGTGATAGTTTGGTGGCATTTGCAATTTCATTTATCATAAGAGATTTCATATGATAATGAAATAAAAAAATTTAAAATCACGGTGACTACTAGACCGACTATATGATTGTTTGTTAGCCTTTGAGGGTATCTTAGGCATCATGAAACAGAGGTCAATAATGTTTAGTTAATTTTTCAAATTTGAGCCTTCATTTTGGATCCTTCAAATTTGTGTGAAATTGTTGATCCGGGCCTCCATTGAAGCACATATTCTGGTTAAAGGAACATCCTAGTTATCCCCAATCATTCTGTTCTTTTAAAACTCTCCATTTTTGTAAAATTTCTCAAGGGTCTAGTATAATCAACTATATCTTGCTTCGCCTCCAACCAAAAATTCATTTAAAAATAACCAATCATACCCATACTACCCCTACTTATCATGTTTGTATACAAATGCATAATCTTTCTTTGCCAAAACATGCAGATACAATCAGGTTTTCATTGTCTTTAGTGGCCCGAACCTTGGCTAGAAAATATCTCCATTATCTAGAGTGACAACTCGTGAGAGTTAGGTTTTGTTGCATTGATCATATTTTCTTCAAGTTCTTCTTAATAAGTTCACAAGGAAGGATATCTCCATCTCCTCCATAAAAAAGGCTATAAAAAGCATCATCTCACCCTGGTTGAAAGGCACAACCATAAAGTAGTGAGGATAGGTCAAATCCTCTCTAGGGTGCTACCTATTTCTCCACATCTGAGTGACACTGAGAAAGCTACTTTTCTTCCCGGCTACAAAATGACACACTACATGATCTTATTATCTCTAAGCTTCCTGTCAAATCTGTGATGTTGCTCAGCTTCTGAGGGAGAATCAATTTGGGTACCAACAAGGTTGAAGAGCTTAGAGTTGAAGAGATTGCACCAATATTAGAAGACGTTCTTGTCAAGGAAGGGCATGAAAAGGTCGGTGAGAATAACATTAATAAAAAAATAGAGGATAAATTCGGGAAATGGTTTTACAAAAGGACAATATTATTGGATCTAATGTGTAAGATACTCTAGAAGACAAATTACTTTATCAACACCTTGAGGAAGATTTCACTGGTTACAGTAAACATGTTTAATGTGCTTGACATAAACCTTAAGGATATACCCATAGTGGAAGAGGATATTAAGAGAACCTTGGAATAAAGCAAGGTCCCCGAACCAATCTATTATATGGAGGAATAATTATAAGTTGAAGTGCCCTAGGTCTAGTCTTGATTAGTACCGAGGTGCAATAAAATGAAACAACCCAAAACTTGGTGGTGTAGTGTAAGGAAAGCCCAAATAAAATGAATGAATCTCCCATAACAAGAGGGAATGCAAATAAAGGTGATGTAGGAGAAAATAAATCCTCTCCTGGGAGACCATCTTATAAATAAAAGAGAGAACAAACTTCTGGAAAGGAATTTATGGAAGGTAATAAAAAAACCATGAGAGAAGGTTAAAAATCAAATTTTTCCAAATGATGATTCTCTCATGGAACATTAGGGGTTTAAAAAACCCAAGTAAACATATAATTTTGAACGATATCGAGAGAGAGAAAGATACCTATTATTATGCTATAAGAAACTAAAATGAATAATGACAAAATGATGTATTTCCATAAGTTTTTTTGGAAGGAAGCTGGGTTTCATGGAAAACCATCTTTGGGGGCTTCAGAAGGGCTCATTTGTCTCTGGGATAAAAATATGGTTAGTGGGGTTTGCTTCTTCAATAGTAAACACCACATATTTGTTTTCTTCACTCATTCAACTATTGGAAGTTTATTCTATCCAACGTTTATACTCCTAACTCTTACTCTGTTAGAAGGATTGCTTGGTATGAGTTAACCACTTTCATAATAATTTCAAAAGAGATTCACTTGTTGATTGGAGGTGAATTCAATACACCTTTGACTCCTACAAATAAAAAATGGGGATTAAATTCCTATTCTGAAAGCATGGAGGAATTGGATAATTTTCTTCATTAGAATGATTCATATAATCTTGAGCAAGTGACACTAAGTACACTTAGAAAAATAGGAGTAGAGAGGGAATGATTGAAATAAGATAAAATAGATTCCTTGTCAGTGTTCAATGGCTATAGGAACAAAATTATTCACTTTCCTCCCTCCCCCATATTTGATCTGATCATAATTCGATAATCCTAAAATTTGGGGCCTTGGAAATCTCAAAAGATATGCCCTTTTAGTTTTAAAACGTGTGGACCGTACATCCTAAGATGGAGGAAAATATTCAGGAATGGTGGAATCTTGAGATGAGAGGAAACTATATGTACCAAAAGGTGGCCAAACTCATAAATGTAAAAAATAATACAAAAAGTTTAATGAAGAGACCTTTGGCAACATTTTCAAGCAAAAATGAAATTTTTCGAGGAATTAAAGGAAATGGAGGAAATTATGAAGAAGGAGCTTGGACTGATGAGGACAAAGATAAATATTAAATCCTCCTACGTGATCTTCATTCTCTATTGTGAAAGGAATAAATATCTGGAAACAATTGCAAGATCAAGTGGTTAAAATATGGTGACTGAAACTCTAAATTTTTCCGTATTTAGGCCACCATTGAAGATAAAAAAATGAGGATAAAAGAAATCATGTGATAGGACAAGAGAGTGGTTATTGAAGACAAATATATAGTAGACAATATCACTTATTTTTCCAAAAAAATCTTCTCTAGGAAATCCAACCGAATATTAATACCACAAACAAGACATTGGGGATATTTTGTTCTATCATTGATGAAGATATTAACAAGGATTTAATAGCCATACCTTTAGAAGATGAGATTAAATCCATTATGTCAATGATGGAGGGAGATAAAACTCCTAGACCTGATGGGTTCCCAAATTTTTCTTCCAAATGTAATAGGATACAATTAAAAAGGAGGTTGTTGGTGCATTTTAGGATTTCTTTCTATCATGATATATTATTAGAAAATTCAACCACACCTTCATTTCTCTTATCCTAAAAATTATGGGAGCCAAATATCTTTTTGATTTTAGACCCATCACCTCTCTGCAACATTGTTTACAAAATAATCTCAAAAGTCCTAGCCTTCCATCCGAGGGATGTACTCATTAATTTCATTTATCCCAATTAGTGATCCTTTGTGCCAAGAATAAAAATTCTTGACAACATCATATCTATGTATGAAACCTTACACTCTATGGAAAAATCCAAAAGAGAAGCAATGATTATCAAATTGGATATGTAGAAAGCATATGACAGGATTTCATGGAACTTTCTCTTTAAGCTTATTCAAAATTTGGGCTTTGATAGTCATATCATTAGTATGATCTAAACATATGTAACCACAACAAATTTTTCAGTCATTATCAATGGTCATATTCATGGATTTTTAAAAAGTGAGAGGGGTCATAGGTAGAGTGACCCACTATATCCCTTTCCCTATATCATTGTTATTGAAGATTTGAGCAGGATCTTCTTAAGAGAAAAAAAGGAGAATTGAGCGAATGAAGGTTTCAACATGGGTTTAGAATCAACATCCTCAATAATTTTTGATGACACAATTTTGTTAGGTTAAGCCTTTGTTCAAGAGGCTAAAGATTTCAAATCCATCATTAAAAATTATCGGATGGTTTCTGTCCAAAAGTTAATTTCAAGAAGCGATCGTGCTACTTCATCAACATTATTGAACAAAAAAGTAATGCCTAGCCATTATTATAGATTGTAATATAACGAATATACCATATAGTTATCTAGGAATGCCATTATGTGGAAGAAAAATGGATGATACTAGCTGGAATAAAATCATTGACAAATTTCACAAGAAATTAGCTTCTTGGAAAGGTTACCAAGACAAGAAGGAAAAGACCAATTTCTCCAAAGCTCAATGCAGGGAGTGGCCACATACACAATGTCTATTTTTACCATGCCCCACAAAAACAGGGAAAGATATTTAAGGCTTACAAATAATATTTTGTTGGTCCGGGAGTGAATTCAAAACTAGGGTACCTCTTATAGCATGGGAAAAGGTGATAACACCAAAAGATAGAGGTGGCCTTGGCTTGAAAAATATGTAGATGATGAATCAATCTCTCATTGCTAAAGTTGGATGGAGGTTACATAAAGAATATGGAATCGAGATTGATATCTTCGAAGGTGAAATATTTATAGAATGTTGGTGGAACTTTAGGTTTTTTTATTGATAAAGATCTTCCTAAAGGTTCTATTTTTTGGAATAATTTGGGGAAATCGAGGGATTTGATGAACAAAGGGGTCAAGTGGAATTTGGGGAATGGTAAAAATATTAAATTCTAGGAGGACCCATGGATCAGAAATCAATCTCTAAAGGAGGATATGCCTTGGAATGATCACTTCCTATTTTATAAAATTGAGTTTGGGGAAAGAGTGTGTGACTATTGGATAGAAGATAGGAAATGGAAACAAATTACTCCCCCACCTTATTACAATGTAACCCTCCTCCCCTTTTATAATATCAACAATGATCTTAATTTTTCCATATTATTCCTAGATAGAGTCAAGATGAGATAATATGGAGGAACATGGATTCTAGGATTTATGAAGTTAAATCGGGCTATCTCCTTAACTTTGAAAAAATTATTATTAATGATTACTGGAGGAGAGTGTGGAAAAAAATATTATTTCAAAAATTAATCTTTTCTTTTGGGAGGTTGTCCAAAAGAAAATTATCACTGTGGACAAGCTTAGAAAGAGAGGCATGATAATCATAAACAGGTGTATCCTTTGCAAATGTCAAGAAGAAACTGCTAACCATTTTTTTAGAATGTTCATTTGCTTACTACATTTTCTCGATGGTGCTTGATGTTTTTGAATTTTAGATGATCCTTCCTAGGGATATCTCAAACCTCCCTGAATAATGGACTTATATTTTCTACCATGATAGTGTCAAGGAATTATGGAAATTTTCCTTCTCGCATACTCTATGGGGTATATGGATTGAAAGGAATAATAGCCTTTTTAGGAACCAAGGATATAATTTAAAGAAGGTGGTGAGACTAATCATTTAGATGCTTTTGAAAAAAATTTCACTTGTGCAAAAATGGGTAACTCTAAAATTTGTTTCAGATCGAATGAATTAATGGATTAACCTAAGGGGCTACATATAGTTTTCTTAGTGTTTAATATTACAAAAATTGATTAAAAAATGCAATGTGATGTTGCGGAATGCAAAAAAACTCACAAAGGCTACCATTCCATGTTCATCTTCAGCAAAGAAACACATAATCCCTAAAGGAGAAATGTATAGCCTTGATAAAGGCAAGTAATCACAATAAATGTGGGATGTCAAAATCCAAAAGCAAAAAGCGAGTTGTTGATTACATGCATAAGAATTCTTTATTAATTTACAAGTACATTAAATTTCATTATTCATTTATGTTTAAATGTTTTTTTATTAAGGGAAAATAGTTTTGAAGGGACTATACCCTGTATACAAAAGGGCTCAAAAGCTAGATATCAGAAGTGAGAGAAACAGCCCAGAGAAGGGCAAAACAACCAACCTCAGAGGGCTCATCAGCCAGATAAAACAACATATTAAAAGAAAGGATCCAGTCATACAATGATCCAAAAAACAGTAGAAGAGATCAAAAAGCAAACAATAGATATCTATCCTAGAATATCTCCGCCAAAAAACAGCTCCAGATCCGCTAATATCAAAGAACTTCGCGGCAAGAAATGAAGAAAGCAGTAAAGCACCACGTTACTTGATAGCCCTATCAATCTTGGTTTTGATCACTTGCAGTGAGACAAAGAAAGCAATGGCTGTGGCCTGAGAAGGGTCTTTCAGATCTGCTGAGCAATTGCCATATCCCTTTTCTCTTTGGGGCCCTAAATGTCTTCATTAATCCCGCTTAGGCTGCAAACACTATGAACATGTTGTTCAATGAAATTGTAAATACTTTTAAGAGCAGATAGGATGTAGTCATTATGAATTTTTGCATTTCCCATTTTTCCATCCAAAGATTGTAACTTCTTGAACACTTCAGCAATAACACCCTCCTCATCATCATTTTGTAGTATTCCTTTTCCCTTAGCTTTTTCCATATTTTTGATAACCCTTTTGAGCTCTTGGATTTCCTTTTCCATCCTACCCACTCTGACCATCAAATCCTCCTCCTTAGGCTCCTCCACTAGCTGGCTGATTTACAGGAGGTTCTTAGAAAGCTCAAGGTCTTTTTGGCTTCTAAGAACCCTCTGAGAAGTAGGGATCTTAGTTTTCATGCCCTTTCTTTTCTTGCTAGATGAAGCAGTTTCAATCTTCCTTTCAAGCAGGGGGAATGGAGGCGGTGTGAGCAGGGGGAGGAATGGAGGAAGAGGGTGGAGCAGGATTCATGTGGGGACAGTTTGAGCAGTGACGATGGATGAGAAGAATTATCCCTTGATGTAGAGGAACTACCCTAGAATGACTCTGCACTTCCCGAACGGATTTCTCCAGTGAGTTTAACAAGTAATGAGGGAAGTTGATGGTTATATTTCTATGAAAGTGGTTAAGAAATATCAAATGCTTTTGAGGAATAGTAACAAATCTCCCCTCAAGAGTTACATACCTAACAACCATCCTGGTGAGCTCAGCAAAAGGCTCAGGAATCGAAGCCAACTTGATGCCGGCTGTCACAAACTCAAGATTTTCCCCTTCATCCATGAATTTCTGTCTCCACCTCTCTGTCTACCTTATTATTAAAGAATTTGGTGCCATCAAAATTGAGTCTCATGATCTGGGTGATGAGCTCCTTCGTGATCTCAACCTCTATGTTGTTGTATTTAACAACCCGATTCTTCCATCCCTGTGTGAATTTAATAGAAATATCCTGATCAAAGCCTTGAATTCTTTCTATCAAATTCACAAGACCTCCAATTTGAAGATAGTTCCAAAGCACAACATCCTCTTTCCACGTTGGATTTTGGGTGGGCTTTGTTTTGCACGGCGGACCCCCCATTTTACCAGTGATTCTACTCTCAACGGTAAATATTTTAGCACTATTCATAGCAGACTTATCTTTGTTTTTGAATCTTTCCCTTATGTGATAGAAGATGTAATTATTATACCATACTTTGTAATTAGTGACCCGCTCCTTGGCGTTCTACCTATTATCGAATATTACAATCCTTGGCTAGCCTTATTCCCCATAGATCAGCAAGAGCTTCAGATTAATGATTAGTTTACCTACCCATTTTCCTAGAAAAGGCAACAACAAAATAGCCTCTTTCATCTCTGATGAATCCTCCACCTCCAGAATCTCCCGGATTACCTTTTGAGGCACCATCAAAATTTAAATTATACCAAGCATTGGGAGGCTAAATCCATCGGATGATGGTTCTATCCATACCATTGTTATTCTTTTTAAATTCGGTGTCAATATTCTAATCAGTCAGAATGTATTCTTCTTTCTCAGGGAAAAGTCTATTTTTAGGAGGTTTAAATCTATCAATATTATCCCTGCACAACAAAGATAATTTCCTTGTAGATTTTGTTACATGCCCTTCTAGTGTTTCTAAAAATTCCATCATTACGAGCCTTCTAAACTCGCCACATAGTGTGAGATAAAACAATGCCACAATCTCTTCACCAAACAATGCTTATACGGAGAGTGCCATTGCCTCAGTGCCCTGAAGACAAGTAAGGGGAAAGATCCATTTCTGATTAAATTTTGTAAAAACAAGATGCCAAATTTTGGAAGTGTACTCACAATGAAGAAATAAATGTTTTATGTCTTCTGCCTCTTTCTGACACATGCAACATCTATTCGGCATGATGAATCCCTTCTTAATGAGGTTGTCATTAGTCAGAATCTTGCCTTTAATGATGAGCCACCAGAAAAAGTTCACTCTAGGGGTTAGCTCTGGCATCCACAACTTATGCCACTTAATTTCACTTTCAATAGAGGCAAAGAAAGAATTGTATCCTGATTTAACTGAGTATTCCCCATCAAAAGAATCTTTCCAAATGAGTTCATCCTTAAGATTTTGATTACTAATATGGATTAGAGAAAGTTGATTCTGTAAAGATGAAACATCAGACTGTACATTATCCTTCTCCACTTTTAATTGTTTCCATTTTCTTTTGTTTTAATGTTTGAATATTATTAATCTTGTGATTGAGTTGTTTATTTTGTTATACAATAATTACGGATCATCAAAATATGAATGCGAGAAGAAAGTATACAACTTAGTTATAGAAATTAATGTCATTTATTCATGAAGAAATTTAGTGTTTCCCACATAATTAGTGGGATGTAGCTTATGACTATTGAAATAAGAGATACATGTGTATAAATATAAAATAAAGGGAATGTAGAAGGAACTATTGATGCATAATCCAACACCCCTAAATTTCTACAACTTGATGGGTTGAGATTCTCAGTGTGATTCTAAAACATGGAGCTTCTCCCAAAGTGTCGGACTTTGTGAATTGGGAGAGCTCTCCGGATGAAGGTCGGTTCCTATTCCTCTGTTCAGGTGCACACATTATTACTTCAGAGGATCAAATCTAAAACCTACTCTAACTTTCGAGGAGAAATGGGTATGGATATATAAGAAATAAAACCTACACTAACAAGGGTGATGCACCAAAGGAATGTTGAACACCTACTTTTCCATTAAACACAAATAATGAAAAAATGTAATACAACCATCATGCACAAATAACCAATATTGCAAAGAGATATTAGGAAGATACAATGAACAAAAGAGAGGGTTGAAATCATCTACAAACTTATATTATTGCTCTAAAGATTTGATATAGTCCATTACAATGGCCAAGAAGCAAGATTGCATTTACAGTTTGAATGGGAGGTTCGAGGTCCACAAATTCACTTTTAGAAAAAGAATAAGGGAGGGCGCAAAAAAAAATGTCCAACCTTTATAAAATTGCCCTTGCTTACAATATATAGGAAGAATAAGAGAGAAAGGAGGGAAGAATTTGAAATCCTACTCCAACCACCCAAGAAAATGCATTGAATTCACCTACTCCAACCACCCCAAAAATGCATTGAACTCACCTAAAAAATTTTAGGGGTTCCATAACATAACCCATGCCTTCATTAATGTTCCTTGTTGGGCTAGAAAGGAAGACCAAACTTCATTGTGGTGGTAGGTGAGAAGTCTAACATCCTAAAACATGGTGGACTGAATTTATCTTTTTTCATTAATGGTGGCAGGTGAGTAGGAGACATTGAGAGATTTCCAAAAAGTCTTGTATTGCTCAAATCTAAGATTCTAGTCAAAATTTATGATCATCTATAAAATTCTTTGGGTTTAGAGTCTATATGTGCAAGACCCACGTGAAATCCCCTGTGTGTTGTTAAGATTTTTCTACCTTTTAGGGTCTTGGGAATGCAACATTCGACACATGGCACCGTCCACGAGCCTACTACTCTACTTCCTTCATGTTTTGGCTTAGTTCCTTATATTTGGCGAGCACTATGTCTCACCCTAGACACATGCATGGAGAGCGCACGTTTGGGACCTACGTTTAGATTTTACCTTTGAAGGTTTGTTGAGCCGACACATGGAGGCTTCCGCTAACTCTTCCCATGCTTAGACTTTTCAATGAATGGTTCTACCTTTTCCACCTATGTTGGACCCTGAAACGTGGAGGGCCTACACTTTTTTAGAAATCTGCTTTGTATTTTTGCCTTGAGGTTACGTTGGTCAAACACGTGGAGGTTTCTTATTGATCTTTAGAATTTTCAATGGCATGTTCTACCTTTTGAGAATCGACCACGTGGAGGCTTCCACTTCCCCTTTTATACTTACGATTCGGGCCCCGAGTGAACACTACCTTTCTCGGGATTTGACCACATGGAGAGCCTACACTCATTTGGGGTATCTAATTTTGTGCACCATACCAAAAGTGCATAGAAGAGACACATGACACCTTTTTGGTTCCTTTCTTTTCCCTTTCACTTTTGGAATTGTGTTGGTGACACATGGTGCCCTTGTTAGGAATTAGTATTCACATGGTTGTTAGTTTATTATACATATATATTGTTATAAAAATATATAACAATATATATTATGGGATTATTGTTGTACGTGAGTTTTCAGATGGTTGAGGTTGTTAACAACCATCACCTTGTTTATAGGAAAGTATTTTCCTATATATTTGTAATCTATTGTGCAACAAACAGATAGAGAAGATAATATACGGTGTGAAGAAGATTATTCTGTGTGTTTATTCAGTGTAAATCTGTAGCTGCTCTTATATTTGGTATCAGAGCAGGTTATTCCTATGAGAGCTAAGAAGATTTAAGAGGCCAAAGAGAATATTCAAAAATCCGTCCAAAAAAATACAGCAAGTAGTGTTCAGTAAAATGAACATATATTCCTCATAAAACATCAGATTGAGGCGATTATTTTTGGGTTGAAAAGATGAGAAAAATACGCACAACTTTGTAGTTTACATTAGGGTCAGATTCAACATGCAGATATGATGAAATTGCTGTCAAACAGACGTTTTTGTGGCTGGAAATGCACATCCGGTAAAAGAAATGCAACACACAGGTTTTTTCTTATTGGTCAATTTTTTTTAATTATTTAGCAAAACTATAGTTTAAAAATATATATATTTCTATAGTTTTTTCTTAATAATTGAATTTTGAGGGCAATTCAATTTTATTTTAATTGGACCAATTTACGGGAAATTGTAACCTCAATAACTTTTGCACGGTAACTCAAAATTGAGCACCGTTTTTTGCAAAAGTGTTTATTTTTTAATTCTCATTATAGTGGTTCTAATTTTGGGATAAAATAACCACTTTGAAAAATATCATATTTTTTGGCTATTTTGTGGGACGCATTATCGTTTGTACCCAATGTCCTAAAAATAAAAGGTTTCACATTGCGGGGAGAATAACTTCAATGTGGAAACAAATGAGCTTAAAATTTTCATTTGGCTGAGTTAGAAGCCACAAAAATGGAGGAAGGAGGTCAAACAACGACCTCTCATCACCACCAACAATGGGGCTGCAAGTTTGTGGTGGCATATGTATGGTGTGAGTATATGGTTTTCAGTGTGGTTTCCATTTTCTTAGTGTGCTTCAGTTTGCAGTGTTCCTGTTTTGTGTGGTATTTGATGGATGTTAGAAAGAGAGTTCTGTTGGAGCGCAGATGACTGTCAGTGATCCTCTAATTGACTTGGTCCTCTAACTACCATACTTCTTTGGAAGATGGTCAGCTAGAAGAATATGTTCACTAGCATTAGTGACCATGTGCAGAAAGACCTAACTAGCAAGATCCATTCAAGAGTATATTCTTCAATGCATTTTTCTTCTCAGTATCTATATGAGTGGAATTTCAAATTGTTGGGGGGGAATACATACCAATGTTCCATTCCCATTCTGTACCTGAAATGACTTAGTCAAGGAAAGATTCCAGTGGTAGTGGCAGTTTTCTATGTTGTTCAAGATCGAATGGTAGAGATCAATGACAAAGACTACGATTAAGAACATTACGATTCTTATAGGAAGTAACGTGAATTTTTTTCAATATATCTTCTATTGTGTAGTTTTGTGATATGCATGCTATGTTTCCTACATAGTTCCACGATGTATAAGCATAGTGGTGAACAATAACACAAGAGTAAGTCATTTCTGGATCTTGAAAGGGTTTATTGGAGGATCAGAAAATCACACGAGGTGGACAGATTGATGAGGTTCCTGTCACGTCAAGGTTTGTGGTAAGCCTATTTAAAACCATGGAAGGAGTGAGCCTTTCTTTTGGATCAAGGTCATGAGTCACAGAGTTGGACATGCCATAGGGGTGAGCATACTGCAGTTGAGAGTGTGGATGTTTTTCTACCATGTAAACACTAAGGGGGGGAATGTTAGGAATTAGTATTCACATGGTTGTTAGTTTATTATACATATATATTGTTATAACAAATATATAACAATATATATTATGGGATTATTGTTGTATGTGAGTTTTCAGATGGTTGAGGTTGTTAACAACCATCACCTTGTTTATAGGAAAGTATTTTCCTATATATTTGTAATCTATTGTGTAGCAAACAGATAGAGAAGATAATATACAGTGTGAAGAAGATTATTCTGTGTGTTTATTCAGTGTAAATCTGTAGCTGCTCTTATAGCCCTCCATGAGTCCATTTCTTTGCTTCGAGTCGACTCGTATTTGAAGTATGAAAACTTCAAGCCTTTCTCCATTTTTCTTCCTCTTGAGCTATGATCTCCTTTAACATTGTTTGGCCTCATTTGCCGACCCCACTTCTAAATTGTCGAGCACACGTACAACTTGATTTTTGGGATCAAATGTGAGCTCACACAACTGAACCAACCTCCCCATTTCCTCCTATATAAGGTCATGTTTGATCAATCTTTTACGAGGCACAAAATTAGATAGAAATTTTGTGAATCGCGGATCATATGCTTGCTAGGTGAAAATATCAATTGCCTTGAAGTATCCATTGGCCGTGGAGTAATGAATGATAGCCAGTCGATCCTATTCCTGAAACATCAAGCACAACCACTTGTAACCTTTTGTCCCTTAACTGCTCCTCCACTTACTACTCAATTTTCATAAGAAAATCTTGAAGGTGATATCTCTAAGAGTAGAAAATTATCTTGACCTAGAGTATTCACCTGCTTCTAGAAATGGATTGCAGGCACTCATTCCCTTGAAGGGAAACTGAATGCAAAATGATATAACCTTGGAGAAACAAAACTTGTGCTAAATTACTTAGGGAAATTGAAACATACACTACAAAAGACAATGTGCATATGCACTTAGAAGTATTAAAATCCTAGGTTAATATTTACAAGGGTTAAAAATCCCTTCTAAGAATAGCAATGCTTGAGATAGATTCCATTAATCGGAATCGGATGATCGTATTTATCTAATGTAGAAAATTATAAGGCATTGCTACTTTTACATTATGTAACCATTTAGGGGCCATTGAAAATAGCATAAAATTTAGAATTCCTCCCTAGCTTTTCCCAATCCGCATCCCACTTAAAAACTAGGCCCCCTTCATAAATGGTCCTTTCTCTTGATTTCTTATCAAAAAACCTTTTGACTAAGGCTTGGTATTTCTCTATCATTTGAACTTAACATTATCTAATTTCTTCCAATTCCATCAGCTCTACATACCTAGCCTCTATTGGTTCAAACTCAAATAATTCCAATTGCTTCATGAATTCCAATGCGGGAAGTTCTAATGATATAGGCAACATTGCCTCTTTTTCATAGACCAACTTGTAGGGAGAATTACTTGTTGACCACTTTGGTGTGATCATGTCAACCCATAATGCCAATTTTAGCTTTGTATTCCATGTCCTTTGATTTTCATCTAGAGTCCTTCTGATGATTCTTAGTAAATTCTTGTTCGTGGACTCTGCCTGCCCATTACCTTGTGGGTAATAATTTGAAGAGGTGCTCAAGTAGATCCCATTATTGACAACCCATTCTATGATCTTAGAACCTAGGAATGTCAATGCATTTTTTGATATGAGAGTGGCTGGTACTCTGAGCCTAGTCATTATCCCTTCATAAAATTCTATTATGATAAACTCATTTTCTTCTTTGAGCACTACCACCTCGGTCGACTTGGTGAAATAGTTTTTTTTTTGTGAGAATGCACTAATGGCCTTGGCTTGAGTTTGGATTGATGACCCCAATGAACTCCAATCCCCATTGCATTAATGGTTGGTAAACTGGAATTGGGTGCAATGGGAGTGCCGCTAATCTTTCCTTTCCTGTGAAGAATACAAATTTCTTAAATTTGTTTATCCATGTGTAGCAGTCACTGAACACCGTGGACCAATAATATCCTACCTTCATTATCTTGAGAGTTGTTACATGCATAGAAAGATGACCTCCAGCTTCTCCATCATGAACCTCTTTTAACACCTTCTCAATTTGACTTGTTCCGATGCATCTCAGTAGAACACCATTGATGTCCTTTTTGAATAAAACACCATCAACAAGCACATATGGAATGACTTGTAATCTGAAGTATCTTCTATTTACTTTTCTCATTTCTAGGGGGCATATGCATGTTTGTAGGAAATGTATCATGTTTTGAGTCCAACAAGGGATAAGCACATTATCATTTTCTCATTCTTGACCATCTTGTAGTACCAAAACAACCCCATTTTCATTACCTGCTTCAGCTTGTTGACTTGACACCAGTTGTTCACATAACCCCTTTCCACGGACCTGCTTAGTGACTTTAATCTCAATGTCATATTCCATGACATGAGTGATCCATCCTACATGTTTCTCATTTAGATATTTGTTCAAAAGGAAGTCCTTGACTCCCGCATGAGAGACCAACAACTGAATTTTGTTGTTTGAGACAAGGTGCTTGAACTTCTTCAAGCTCCTAATTACTGCAAGGACATGATTTTTGATGGAGTATCTCACTTCATATTCCTCTAAACATTGACTAAAGAAGGAAACCATTTTTTCAAATCCCTCTTTGTTTAGTTTCACTAGGATTGCAGAAGTTGTGTCCCCACTACCAAAGGCATAGAGAATAAAGCCCTTGGAGAAGTCTTGATTGAAGAGAGTTAGAGCTTGGGATATAGCCTATTCGATGGCTTCAAAATCTTATTTTCCTCATTTTTCACCTAAAGTCCATGCTCTTATTCAACATCAATGTTATTGGCTTCACAAGAGTGACAAAATTTAGCACAAACCTACGAGACAAAATTGATTCTTCCTAAAAATTTCTGAAGAGCCTTATTATGACTTAACAAAGGCAATGCTCAAATGTATTCAACTCTTTTTGGGTTGATCATCAATCCTTACTTTGACACAATATGTCCTAGGAGCTTGGCTTCGTGAGTAGTAATATGCATTTTTGGGATTTAATGATACCCCAAATTTCTTACATCTTTAAAATACTGTCTCGGATGAAAGATTGGATCCGTTGCATTTTTGGAGAACACAATGATATCGTCAAGATAAATTATCACTATTTTATTGATCAACCCCTTGAATGACATGTCCATCACCCTTTGAAAAGTGGCTCTTGCATTACAAAATCTGAATGGTATCTTTCTGTAGGCATAGGTGCCCCAATTAGTGGTGAAAGCCATTTTGAACTGGTCGTCTTCTTTTACCATTATCTTATTATACCCTGAGTAGCCATGTCGAGGAGGGAAAATATTTCTGAGCCAGATACCACTTGTAAGATTTGTTCCATTGAAGGAAGTGGGTAATGGTCCTTGAGAGATGCTTTGTTCAAGTCTCGAAAGTCCACGCACAACCTGATTTCTTCGTTCTTCTTCCTGATTGGTACCAAGTTTGTAACCCAGCTTGAATGTTTGATTGGAAATATAATGCTTGCCTCTATTAGCTTGTTCAAATATTTCTTCATAAAAGGTTCAATGTGTGGGTTTAGTGGTTTTTGCTTCTGCCTGATAGGCTCAGCATCTTGATCCAGCTCTATTGTATGTTGTGCCAAATTTGGATTGAATCCTCGTAGGTCCTCATAGCTCCAAGTGAAGACATCTGGAAACTCTTGGAAAAGTTGTGCAAACTCATATCTCTCTTGTTCAGTGGCCACCTTACCAATTTGGAGTGTCTTTCCTTCCCCAACAAAAAAGTTTCGAATCATCTCCCTTGACCTTAATGTTTTCTTTCTCTTTACAAAACTGGTCATTAGGATTGAATATTGACTCCAGTGTCACCAAACCTCTAGGAAGCTTGTTGGTATGTAGCTACACTACTTGATCCCCTGTCAACTACTCTAATTTATCTTGATTCCTAGCTAAGAATTCAGCCTCTTTTTGTAAGAAATTGATGATCTGTTGACCGTTCTTAAACACTTGTCAGCTCTTGTTATTGTCTAGAATTGTTGGCATTACAATCACATGGATATGTGGTTGTGTGTTGTCTCTTTTGATATTGTCAACCACATCAAATTTTTTGTAATTGTTGCAATCCTATATGTAGCTTCATTCTTCTTCCGGGTATGGACATAACATTGAAAGCTTCAAAGTCTTTGATTAGGTCCCATACCCTATTTTTGTATCTCTTGTGTAGGTCATTCTTTACAGCATGTTTCCCCCTGACCTAATTGACAATTAGCTCACTATCACAAAATACTTGCAAATTCTGTATGCCTCTTTTCCTAGCCCAATGATTCCCATGAATTAAATCCTCATATTCAGCTATGTTGTTTTAATAGGAAAACTAGAAATGAAACGTTGAATAATACTTGGTGTTCTGTGGTGAAACTAACAATGTACCTCCTCCAAGACCTTGTTTTCTTCTTAAAATATTGAAATATAGTATTTATACTTCTTTTTTACCTTCATCTTCTGGCTTGGTGATGTTAGGAATGGGTGAATTTTCTTCGTGTACACAATATACACCCAATTCAGATTCTTCAATTTCCTTATATGGGTCGAATGCATGCCCTTTGTTTTCCCATTCATCCAGAGTCAAATCTAGGATACCCTCAACCTTAGTACATGTTTCTAAATCATTTGAACACTCTTCTTGGTCAAAGGCTGAGAAATTAACATTGATAGGACTTGGCACATGAGGCTCAATGTGAAAGTTTACAATTGGCTCTAACCTGATTATAGCCTTAGCTCCATACCTTGTTCTAAATAGCATGTGTGACCAATCTGCAAATAGATATCCACCAATTTTGGTAGTGAAGTCTCTTGACAAACACAGTGCAAAGAGTGGTGGGAGGTCAATTACAAATACACCTTGGAAGACTATGACATTTGGATAGACATGTCTTTGTTAGGTTTAAAACCTTGATGACCCCAACCATTCTTACTATTTTCCCATCTAGTTACACTGCTCCTTTTAGCACTAGCTCATACTTTAGACCCAATTGATTTTTATTTGTTTCAAAGCATCAATAATCTACTTACACCCGAATCGATCATGCAGTTATGTATAAGTGGTTCCCTGACAATCAATGACACATAAAATAGTGGAGGTTTAAAAAATTCTTAGTTGACCACTACCCTCTTTCACCGCATTAGTTGAACTCTCTCCTAATCTTGGTTTGATCCATTCGAGGTAGACCAATTGGCCATTATAGCTTACAAAAATCTCGTTGCCTTGGGAGTGCAATGATTCCCACATGGAAATGTTCACATGTGTTTTCTTCATCTGGTCAATAATGTTGAAGGGGATGAATTGTCCTTTTGTTTCCCCTTACTTAGCACAACCTTCTCGGGAGTTTGAACAGGCACATGTGCTGCTACATAGGGTGTTTTGGGCTGATTTTACACATTTGGGGATGAATTTGGTCTACTAACTCATTGTTCTATAGGAGTGGGCTGAGAAATAGTTGGATTAAATGGTTATCCCTCCTCAATGTTTCTCTTCTTTGTTGTGTGTCAACAGCTACACCTTAAAAAGGGGGTTGATTAAGTCAACCAAAGTCATCTATGTGCCAATTGACCAAAGTGGTTTCAGTTGGAGGTGCCTCTTCTTGAGTTTCATGTTGTTTATTTACCTCTTGACTTGGTTCTTGGGGTAAACCAATAGTCTGTACCATCAAGGTCCAGTTCGGTGCACCGTTGAAACACATTGATTGATTTTGAGGTAGATTACGGGGTAACACCCGGCGTACTGTACTCTGTGCTATGTTGTTTTGTGTTGGAACCAAGGCCCTCAAGGTTGAAATGACCCGACATCTTGAGGTTGTCCATGGTTCTAGTTTTGATTTGCAACCTAAGTGGTGGTCTATTTTACTGATATGGGAGTCTAGCTTAATTCTTATTTTGAGGTTGATAAGGACTAGAACTTTGATCTTTCTATCTCTTAATAGTCACTAGCTCATTTCCTAGGTTTTGTAATTGTTTCATAGCCTATTGTAGCTCTTTTGAAGTGCTTTAAGAAGTAGAAGCCTAACTATTGCTTTGACTCTAGGGATGGAATGGGGTTCAATTTCGGCATTTGACTAGTTGTAGGGGCTCCCATGTCTAGATATAGAGGCATAGGTGGCCTAGGTATGAGTTTACCAACTTGGATCAAGCAGTTTTCTTCTCTAATAGCAATGTTATAAGAGGCAGGTAAAGTTATACCTCTCATGGATTGAATCATCAAAGAAATATCAGAACTTAAAGCTTTAAGGAAGTATAGGAAAACACCTTTAAATGTTGGTCTCATGGCAGCGGAATCCTATCCACATTTTCTATAATCTGAAATTTAAGATGGTCAACTGCTCATTAGGATCCCTCTTGATTTTTGTCAACTGCTCCAATAAAGATAGGTTATCCCCCTTTTCTCCAAATTGATTATGGAGAGTTGTGCACAAATGGTCCCAATTCTAGATAGACCCTGCTGTTAGACTTCTAAACCATTGCAAAGCTTTACCTTTAAAGGAGGATGCCAATAACTTAACAATAATGTCCATTTCAGTTATTTCATGGATTGCATAGACATTTACAATGTCTTGGATGTGGTCAATCGGTGTTGTCTAGTATTCTCCAGTGAAATATGAAACGTTCTTTAAAGACTACAACTAGAACTAGATTTTACGCATTAAGAGAAAGCGAGGTTGCTACTAGTGAAGTTGACATAGGGATTGGGTTGCGCCATTCTAATTGGTCGAGAAATCTAGTTGATTGAATGAAAGGCCTACTAGGTGGAGGTGTAGATAAAGTATTATTAGGTGGAGATGGTGATATTTGCAGTCTTCTTCCCCTCCTTCCTCTTTCGGTGATAATTACGGGTAGAAAAATAGTCACTCTTCTCAAGTTTTAGACATGGTTTGAATTCTTCGCATGTAATTAGGAAACTGTGTTTCTATACCACTAAATTCTATCCCTTTGGAGTCACCAAATTTGTTGGGAAATGATACCTAAAAGATATATTTTGAGAAGTTACACACCAAACATGAAAAAATAAAAATTAAAACATTAAAGGACTGTGTATTTGATATTCGAAAATTGATTTGAGTTCAACCCGAGGGGTAAAAATTTGAAATTGGAGAACTTTTAATTTCTAAGTCTCGAACTTCTTGAAAATGCCTTCAAATCTTGTGGAATGACATATTGGTCCCATTCGGCATGACAAAACTATTGATGTGTAATAAGAGCACCCCTGAGTGTCTATAACTCAATTGGTTGAGACTCTCAGTGTGATTTCATAACATGTATCCTCTCCCAAAGTGTGGGACTTTGTGAATTAGGAGAGCTCTATAGATGAAGGTTAGTTCCTATTCCTCTTTTCAGTGCACACATTCATGTTGTAGAGGATCTACTCTAAAATCTACTCTAACTTGCCAAGGAGACAAGGTTAAGGAGATGCAAGAAATAAAACCTAAACTAACAAGGATTATGTACAAAAGGAATGTTGAACACCTTCTTTTCCATTAAACACAAACCATCAAAAAATTTAATACAACCATCATGCACAAATAACCAAGATTGAAATGAGAGATCAAGAAGATACAATGAACATAATATAGGGTTGAAATCATCCACAAAATTATACTATTTCTCTAAAGATTTGATATCATCCATTGCAATGGCCAAGAGGAAATATTGCATTTACAGTTTGAATGGGAGGTTTGAGCTCCACAAATCCACTTTCAGAAAGAGAAGAAGGGAGGGTGCAAAAAAATGTCCAACCTTTAGAAAATTGCCCCTCCTTACAATATATAGGAAGAATAAGAGAGAAAGGAGGGAAGAATTCAAAATCCTACTCCAACCACCCAAGAAAATGCATTGAATTCACCTACTCCAACCACCCCAAAAATGCATTGAACTCACCTACAAAATTGATGGGTTCCATGACACAACCCGTGCCTTCATTAATGTTCCTTGTTGGGCAAGAAAGGAAGACCAAACCTCATTATGGTGGTAGGTGAGAATCTTGACAGCCTCAAAAATGGTGGACTGAATTTATCATTTTTCATTAATGGTGGCAGGTGAGTAGAAGACATTGAGATCTTTCCAAAAGTCCTCTCTTTCTCAAATCTGAGCTTCCAGTCAAAAGTTATGATCATCTCCAAACTGCTTTGGGTTTGGAGTCTATTTGTGCAAGACCCACATGGAAGCCCCACGCGTTCATAATATTTTTATACCTTTTAGGGTCTTGGGAAAGCAACATATTGACACTTGGCACCATCTGCGAGCCTGCTATGGTTCCTTCATGTTCTGGCTTAGTCCCTTCATTTGCGCAGAGCACTATGTCCGACACTAGACATGTGGAGGGTGAGCGCATTTTTGGGACCTACCTTTGCATTTTACCTTTGAAGGTGCACTGAGCCGACACATGGAGGATTTCATTGACTCATCCCATGCTTAGAATTTTCAATGGTTGATTCTACCTTTTCCATGTATATTGGACACTAGACATCTAGAGGGCTTGCGCTCATTTGGGAACCCACCTTTGTATTTTACCGTTGAGGTTGTGCTAGTGAGACTTTTCAATTTTCGGTTAATCCTTTTCAGACTCTAACCACATGGAGGGTCCACTCTCATTTGGGGACATGCCTTTGGAGAATCATACCAAAAGTGATCCAAAGAGACACGTGGAGGCTTCCACTACCCCTTTTATACTTAGCTGATTCAGGCCTCAAGTGAGCACTTCCTTTCTCAGGATATGACCACATGGAGAGCCCGCACTCGTTTAAGGTCCCCTTTTTTGTGCACCATACCAAAATTGTGCTAAAAAGACATATGGCACCTTCCACGGTTTCTTTTTCATTCCATTTCACATTTGGAATTGTGTTGAGATGACACATGGTGCCCTCTATGAGTCTGTTGCTTTGTTTTGAGTCGACTCGTATGTGATGTCCGAAAACTTCGAACCTTTCTCCATTTTTCTTCCTCTTGAGCTCTAATCTCCTTTAACATTGTTTGGCCTCTTTTTCTGACCCTGCTTCTATATTTTTGAGCCTACACGCAACTTTATTTTTGGGATCGAATGTGAGCTCGCACGACTGAACCAACCTCTCCATTTCCTCCTGTGCAAGGTCATGTTTGATCAATTTTTCTTGAGGGAAAATTGGATAACATGCACCCATCATTTCCTTGGGGTTTCCTCTTGGTCTTTATTATTTTAGCTTCAGCTCCTTTATCTTCATCTTTTCTACATCATTCCATTGCATAAGTGTACCTGAAAGAAAAATAGAATATTGTCAAATTTTGAGCTCAGGGTTAAATTTACATGCATGTGCTACTAGCTTTAGGAAAATGAATCTCCTAAAAATCAAGACGCATAATGTACATAAAAATAACAGATGGAGAATTGAGAAAGTAGTATCTTGTAGAAACTTATGGCATTCACAAAACTCATGATAAACAAAAAGAAAGAGAAAAAAGTCACTATGCAATAAAAGAGAGGATAAATCATATTGTTTTTTAAATATTTTGTTTAAGAGTGAAGGTATAGGCTGTAGCAGAAGAGAAAAAAATTCATGATCCAAATTTTGTACTAACAAATATAGGTTCGCATTAGGACATGAAAGAGAATAATGCTCAACTATAGAATTTTTAAGAAATAAATAGGTGATGCAAGGTTCAGTTGTTTACTTACTGAAATGGGATGCTTCATCAAGTAACATAGCAATTTTAATTTTCCAAAGATTACTTCAATTCCCAATATCAAACTATAGAATCAATCTCAAGTTATTATTTAATTTAAAGTACAGAATTAGTTACAAGTTCAGATTGAAGAGATACAAATGGAAGCACATGTTTAATCTTTTCAAGTCAAGATAATTATGTAGATTTAAGAACTTCAAATATTACAGCCACCAAGTATGTACGAGTTGAGATAAAAATTATAGATTCAAATCATGATGTCATCAAGTACAGAGTATGAAGTACAAGAACAAATTATTTCAGACACTAGTTTTTAACATCATTACTTCACAACTCTAGAAAGTAAGATAAAAGACTAAAGTTTCCAGTTTCATCAAGTGACTAAATAATTAGAGGTAAAAATGAGGTCTTAGAACATTTGAAGGATAGTCAAAGTTGTTGTTTAAGATGTATTAAATGATTTAAATAAATGTATTCAAGTCAAAGCAGTGGTGTGTGATCTTTCTCTATGAGTTGTTTTGAAGAAATTGACTGAAGCACAAAAAAGTAAATGAAGAAGTATTCACTTATCAAAAGAAGGTAAGTGTTCTCATTTTCCAACACTTCATGATCGATGATTAGGTATTGATAAAGATATAAGTATTCAAGTTATCCATTTAGGCTACAAGAATTCAAGTATTTAACTTAAGCAATTACTTCTAGTTATATACCCGGTTTGATACACATGTGATTGAAGTTTCTAAACTCAAGGGTAGAGATCAAAATAAATGAAACTAAGCTATAACATGAAGTTAAATTTTAAATCATTGTTCAAAAATAGGATGTAGCATACTATAGGCATGCTCCTATTTCATTCTCGCAAAAAAAGTTATTTCAGTTGCCATGACAAATTGAGATTGTCAAATTCGAATTAAGTCAAGGTGACTAAGTGAAGATGTAAACTCACATAGTCAAACCGAATAAGGAAAACAAATTCTTAAGCAACTTCAAGTACTATAGATAATTTTTAAGTAAAAACTTGAAAAAATGTAATCAATGATGTAATCAACATAGTTTTGAACAAGTTAAGTAACAATTATCAAGCACATATATTCTTGAAAGGATGGACCAAGTTCAGCTTTAAATTTTGAGTATAATATTTAAGTTAGGTTGGACCTTGATTAGGTAGATTTTAGTTACGTGCTTTGGACTTCATGCCCAATAGACAAGAGCAAGGCATTGGTCTACAAACTAGCACACATATTTCCTCGCAAGATCGCTAGAAATGTTGACAATTTTATCACTTATGCCAAAATGATCAACTCAAAACTTCATTACGATGGATGAAATTAGTGAAGTGAACCTAACTAAGGGGGATACATTAAGAATTATTATGTTCAGTACTAGAAAATTAATGGTTACATGTCATTTACAACTATGTGTGTTGTTAACAAACATAACAAATCACATAGTCTGCAATTCCATGTTTATCTTCAGCGAGAGAACACAAAAGCACCAATGAAATATATATTATCTTGATGAAGACAAAATTACATAATAGATGAAGTGTTAATTTTTGGAATAGCAATCAAATTTGCAGATTACAGCAATTAAAAGTTCATTTTTAAAGTTGAAGATATTTTTAAGTTCTTTCCTTCATGATTAACTATATCCAATTATGTTATTGACTTGTTTAGTGTTGTCTCCAAATCACTGCACCCCCCGAATGGCCTACAATGAATCAAGAAACCGGGTGATTGGGACACATGGGATCACCTCTCAAGCTGTGGGACTTGGGTTCAAGGTGAACCTCTGGAGAAGGCCAGCTTCTTGTTCCTAGACTAAACACAACACTACTTCTAATGTAAGAAAATGGCTAACTAGTCCTATGCTAACATTTCATGGGATTAGGGAAAGAGATATGAAACGAAATGAAACCTAAAATAGAAGTTTTGATGCACCGAATTAAGGGATGTTTAACATTTTGAAGGGTTAATGTGGGAGGGATGCTTGCATCAATGATCACCTTCACCTATCGCAACTAGAAAGGGCACAAGATACCACAAACTAGGGCGGATGTTCCTCTATTAAATTCACTTAGACAACAAACCACCAACCTCCCAGTGAAAAGAGGATGAATTTGATAAGGGTGAACAAGCACCACAACTCAACTACATGTAATATTTCACCACTTGATAAGCATAGACTTCCTAAACCTATAGTGGAAACCAAAACTTGCACTATGCACCTGAAAACATGAGAGAGGAAAATAGAAGCAACAAAATCATGAAAGGACATATATTTGATCACAAAACACAATTCTCATTACTTCAAGCACTTGCACAATGCAACATTACATCAGGTGAAAAGGGCATAAGCTTCCATTACAATTCGAGGAGAAAGGCTTGAGAGCCTATAGATTCACAAATTGTGAAAAGAAAGGGGAGCTTAGAAGTGTCTAATCCTCCAACTTGTGGGACCTGTTGGAATCCACTTATTGGAACCCCGGAATGAATTTCCATTTTACATTGTTTATAATAAAAAAGAGAGAGAGGAGAGAAGGATCATAAATTCCCATTCCTAAATGGAAGATACATGATGTATCATTTATCACATTTGGTTGAACCATATGAAAGGGATCCATCATGTGTAATTAATGCTTGTTGATATAGTCTTCATAATTAATTAAAATGCTATTTAAATAATAATAATAAATATTATGATTTAAAATATTTAAATAAAAATATTAATTTAATTAAAAAATAATAATTGTATCTCCCATTGACTACTCCACTCTAGCCAAAAATGGCCCAAACTTGCCGAGTTGTGTCTCGAGATCTTCCTTGTTGCAGCTCTAAGTTGAGATCTAAACGCCGAACTCTCCAAACGAGCTCCATCACACATTCAACTCAGAAAGTGAGCTCCACTTCAAAAACACCAAGTTGGTCCCTTTTTGCCAAGTTTTCTTTTTATTTTCTCGAACACCTTTTCCGCGATCTCACCGGGGCTTTATCATTCGCTTGCTCCTTCGATTGACTCGGCCCTTTGGGTGAAGGGCCCTTGCCTTTACCGCTTAGCTCAACTTTGCTCCCATTCCAACCAAGTTCTAATCTTTATCACATTAACCAAGTCCACTTTGAGATGAACTTCTCCATCAACCAACACAAGTTGAGCTCCTTCAATCAAGTGTTTCCGACCAGATCAGTCTTAAAACGTGGCTCCTTTGCCATTTCTTCGTGAGATATCCTCAACCTATTCAAATTACTCAAAATCCTCTCCGGTTGGGCTCGAATTAGTATAGAACACCAATAACATCCTGTGTTATGCTATCACTCAAGCTCGGTGATAGCTCTTTGGAATTAATCGGGAGGAGTACTTCGTGCATTCAAGCTCCCACCAAAATCCTTACCATCATGATATCCTCCTACCGAATCTCTCTGCATCGACTCACCCCATTGAGCTCGCTTACCTCTACCCACCGACAAGCCTCTTTCGGTGAAACTCAACACTCTCAATGTCCCTACATAAAATTGATCTCTTCACATCACCGAATCCAAACCAACACCCACCATCATAGCGATCATAGAGTTGATCCCAACTCCACATAATCTAGTGAATGAAATTCCACCCCAACCTAAATCCATGTGGAGTGATCTCGCCGCATTTCGAGTGATTTCCACCAACGAGTCAACCAAATTAGCTTCACCGAGTAAAACAAAAAAACTTCACCATGTCACCGCCATCTTCAACTAATTCCATGCTGCTTGGCACCTAACCCGCATGACTCGCCCGATTGACCGGCTCAACCAAACTCGGTGTGAAGCTCCAATACCCAAAATTATCATAACTCTAAATCCAATTACTCGAATTCCAAAAACATGAAACTCCAAAAGTTGGAGTTTGAGTTCCATGGTTTAGAGAAAATTAGATCCTTCAACATTTTTGACCCAAAAAAACTCCAAACCCCCAAAATAGAAAAATCCAAAGAGAATCTCGAAATGCAACGACCACCTTCGCACTGTAAATCCATTCATGTTTACCGAGGATCTCCATTCCTTACCCAGTATATATACACCGATCTTCAACATGTTGAGCATCAAACATGTCTTCATATGTGCTCAGAACCTAGATTCTTCCATGTGAACTCCTTATCATATTTGCATGACTTGATCCTAAGCGAGCCCGGTGAGTCCAATCTCAGCTCGTTTTCCTCATGACTCAGCTCCACCAACTTTTATATTCATTACCCGACGGGATTGATCTCACATCTCGACATTCTCACCTGTCTGACCATGATGAGCCAACCATAAAGCCTTTCTCGAGGTTCATGCCTATGAACTCACTCTTGAGGTCAAATTAATTTCATGAGCTCTAAAACTCCTTCCTCATTGTGTCAAACGAGTCATGCTCAATATGCCATCCTACATCATCATGACCCTGGTTTCTATCTTTTCATAAAAGTTGAACTTGTTCCCACGTATCAAACTGAGCCTCCGTTAATCATTGTCAAGAAAAATTTGACCACATGTATGCCTTGATGAGTTCTAATCCTAAAGTGAACACTTCGAGTTCATTTACATTCCTTCAAGTCAAGCTCTATCCTCCATGATTGAATTCCATTGCCTATTGTTTGCAAGAGATGTAAACACTCCCAAGCTCACCTCACCCCACTTTCAATGTCGAGCTCCCGGTCCTCGCGACAACTTCTCGACAAGCTCCATAAAATTCTTCATATCGACACACCTCAACTCCCTGTGTCAAGTTACATATCCCTGTACATTGATAATAACCTTAACTCCTTCCTTCTCTATGCGACAAAACCGAACTGTTCTAATGACTTGAGCTACTCTACAGAACTTAAAATCCTCCTCCAAAATGATGAGTAGCTTGAGCTTGGCCTTTATGATGAGTCTTACCCTTCACCATGCATGATTTAGTATTCATTGAGTTCAACATTTTACTCTTTGCCATGGAATGGGCTTGTGCCAAGTTATCGTTCTCAACCATGATGAGATGACTCACTAGTATTCCATACGAGCTCATCTCCATGAGCTCAAGCCAAACATTCGAATTTTCCAATGTGGTATCTCTGAGCCTCTCTGAGCCATCCTCATAAGCCTAAAATCCCTTTCTGCAGGTGATATTCCCATTTAGGTCCGAATGACATGATTCAACGATTCTAATTATACGTGAGCTTGGCCTTGATGACTCAATCTCGATATTTTCTCGCAAACTTGCTAAGACACTTCTCAGCCTTCTCTATTACCATGAAATTTTCCCAAGATCTTCCAATCCATTAACTAGGCCCCTTTGACTCATGAATCAAGCTCGAGCTCACATCGAGACATACATCTCTTTAATGACAACCACCTTCAACTTGAACAAGATCTTTAACTTTAATCTCTAATGTTTGAGCTCCATTATGGTTACTTCACCGACATTTCTAAGAATTTTCCATGTTGATTCCTACCTTGACCAAGCTGTTCATGAGGGCCCAAGCTAACTCCCCAACCCGAGCTATGTTTGAAGTTCCTTCTTCCTATGTGCTTTCAAGATCCAATAGAAAGGCATCATGAAGGTATAGAAGAACTTTGGAAAATTTTATACACGGACTTTTGACAATTTTATCCTGTAGACCCTCGTTGTTCATTTTTACCAAGGGGTGGCAAAAATGGACAAGATTTTTGGAAAACTCTTAGGGGATGATTTCATGCTAAGCATGATTCCAATAGCCTTAATTTATACATTGGGCATGGATTCAATATTGTAATCTTCAAATTGATTTGATCCTTTGTGATATATTCTGAAATCCCCTTAAGCATTGCTGATCTTGGACCTCCCTTGAATGTGAAGCATGAGGTATACCGAAACTGATGAACACCGGGAACTATGGAACACTACATAATTTTGACTAAAGTAGATCATGAATCTCCAATGGAAACTTCTAAACTTTCCTTCTCCTTGACACCTTCCAATGATGCAACAATGTGTAGAACAACACAAGAGTGACAATGGAAAATGAAAACACACAACAACTAAAAACCATACATACCCCAAGTGGAACATGCAGGTGTGCATTGCACTTATTCTGCTAAAATAAAACCTATACTACCCTACACTAACCAGAAGCATAGGTGAGCTAAACAAAACCCACAACTGGTTGTGCAAAATAGCTTCCTTTCCTCACAATGGATTGTCATACAAATGATGTGACAATGGAAATTGCTGAGAAAGAGAGTGCAAAAATGAAACAGGCCCAATCCTCCACTTGGTCTACTGAGACATCAATTGGAAAGAGAAAGAATTCCTCTTTTAGTTTCTTTGCATTTGTCTTATAGAAGCATTGCAACTGATCCTCATAATTTTGAAACTCATCCTCACATTCTGAAGTGAATGTGACTGGTTTTGGCTTCTCTTCTAGCTTCAATGAAGCCAAGTACTTGATAGGACATGGTCTAAACCATTGAATATTTCTGCTTGTCTGGACTTCAATTTTAACAAGAAAGTCTTGCTGAAGACATCCTTGAATATTCATTACCTGATTTCCCTCTTGTTTCCCATTTACAAACAACTGACCTTCTACCTGGATGGATGGTATTGTAGCGACATCTCGTTCTTTCCTTTTTCCTTCTTCAACAACAAGGAGTTCCTCCATGACATGCAACTAATTTGGACCACCTACAATCTCAAATGAAGCTACTGGAAAGCTACTGCAAGTGTTTGAAGCATACTGATCATATAGGAGTTCCACTTTCACCTGAAGGCAAAGTTGTTCAACATCTCTAACCTCTTCATCCCACATGAAACCTGCAAGATCACATCCTTTCACTTGTTGTTTTTGAAACAATTAAGGGAAGCACAACTTCCTTGGTTTTCTTCCACCATCACTTGTTCATCAAACAAATATGGCTTCACAATTGAAAGTAAGAAACTTTCAATGATGTCATTTTCATCCAAAACCTTTAAAGTTGACTTAGTTCCTCCCGCATGCCCCTCTCCTTCTTCATTAAATGAATTTTGTAGATGATCCACATCTTTAAATTCAAGGGAACAACTTGAAACTATAGGTGTTTAAGAAATAGGTATTTCTATAGGCTCTTCTGCATCCAAATATTCCTCCGAATCTGATAAAAATCTTCTTCTTTGTTCTCCGAATGTGCAAAGGGTTCAACCTCCCTTATGGTGTTTCCGAATTAGTAGTTGATTCTTCATGACCCTCCTTATCTTCAAACATAAAATTTGCAAGATCAAATTCATCTAGGAAAACATAGTTTTGAAAAGACGAAGAAGGGGAAGAATCTGAAACTCCCTGCATGGTATCATCTACACTTGAAACCTTTGAATCTTGTATACTTGAAGTTCTTTCTTCTTCACTTGCACATCCTTTTCTCCAACAGACTCTGCCACCTTTGGTGATTCAAACTCCTCTAATGGAATTGAGCCAACATGAATACTATATTCTGAACAAATAGACTTCTAGTCCTCCTTGTTCCATTCTAGATTTGTTTTTGGCACAAAACTAGTTTTCTCCGCTTGTTCTTGAGTCTCAAATTTTGCAGGAGGTTTAGCCAGAACTAAGTTTGTTTGATGTTAAGTTTTACATCACATTTCCTCATAGTATCTCGCATACTCTCTTTTCTATTCTCTTCGACCACATACTCCTCACTTTTTCTCGTTTCTTGACAATGTTCTTCCCAAAATGGATTTGGGACCACAAGAGAAGGGTTAGGTTGGGATTTAACCGATTCCATCACTATTTGAGAAAAATATTCCTTATCTTGTCTTGATGGCTCTTGTAGAAAAGAGGGAACTTTAGAAGCATGAGGCATGGAAGATTCATGATGAAATGGAGGAATAGGAAGTGAAGGAAAGGAATTCTTAGTAGGAGTAGAAAGCGGAAGATTATGACCATGGGGCTCAAATTGTAACTGCATGGATGTAAACACTGGAAGAGGGTTGTAAGGTGGTAATGCAGGGACCTCCCATTGACAAGATTGAATAACATTGCATTCATGAAAATCCCTTTTCTTGATCCATTCACCTACTTGAGTCATCTTCTTGATTATGCATTAAACCTTTTGTTGAGGGCTAAGCTCACATGGTAAATGACCAGTCCATGTGTATGGAATTTTGAAGCCAATCTGGACTGCCTTTGTCATTTCATTGATCCTTATTTACATAATGTTATACTCCAACTCTCTAACCTTCTTCTACAAGTGATCTTCATTAGGTGAACAAGAATTTTCATGCCATTATTCTTTAGTAACCCCCACGTTGGGTGGATAACCCAATTGACCTTCATCTTTCTTATGTGAACATGCTTGCTCAAACTGATACTCATCATGAAATTGGTTTGGAGGTGGATTAAAATAGCTTGAAGATGGAAAGTGCTACTATGGGAAGTGAAAGTCCCACTGTGGAGATGAAGCCATGATTACACAACTTCATGAATGGGAGGAAAAATGGAAAGATATGGAAGGAAAATAGATGGAAAATAGGTAAAATGAAGGTCTGCAATATAGAGAGTAGGGTACTTAGAACAATGGAGTTGATAGTTGTGCTTGGGTATACCTCCTAAGGCTCAAATTTTACTAAGAGCACTACAAATTAATGAAATGAAGTGAAAAAATACACACACCTATGAAAGGTGTGCCTCTTGTCCCACAAAGTGCGTTAAAAACTATTGTCTCCAAATCGCTGCACCCCACAAATGGCCTGAAATAAATCATGACATTCAAAGTGTGATTTGGACACATGGGATCACCTCTCAAGTTGTGGGACTTGGGGTCAAAGAGAACCTCCAGAGAAGGCATGCTTCTTATTCCTAGACTAAACACAACACTACTTCTAATGCAATAAAATGACTAACTAGTCCTATGCTAACATTTCATGGGATTAGGGAAAGAGATCTACAAGGAAATGAAACCTAAACTAGAAGTGGTGATGCACCGAATTAAGGGATGTTTAACATCTGGAAGGGTTAATGTGGGAGGGATGCTTGCATCATTGATCACCTTCACCTATTGCAACTAGAAAGGGCACAAGATACCACAAACCAGGGGTGGATGTTATAATGTTAAACTCATTCGTAAAACAAACTACCAATCTCCCAGTGAAAAAGGATGAATTTGAGAAGGGTGAACAAGCACCACAACTCAACTGCATGCAATATTTCACCACTTGATAAACACAAACTTCCTGAACCTGTAGTGGAAACCAGAACTTGCACTATGCACCTGAAAACATGAGAGACAGAAAATAGAAGCAACAGAATCATGAAAGGACATATATTTGATCACAAAACACAATTCTCATTACTTCAAGAACTTGCACAGTGTAACATTACATTAGGTGAAAAGGGCATAAGCTGCCATTACAATTTGAGGAGAAAGGCTTGAGAACCTACAGATTCACAAATTGTGAAAAGAAAGGGAAGCTTGGAAGTGTCTAATCCTCCAACTTGTGGGACTGTTGGAACCCCTGGAATGAATTTCCAATTTACATTTATAGAAGAAAAATGAGAGAGAGGAGAGAAGGATCATAAATTCCCTTCCTAAATGGAAGGTACATGATGTATCATTTATCACATTCGGTTGAACCATCTAAAAAGGCTCCATCATGTGCAATTAATGCCTGTTGACATAGTCTTCATAATTAATTAAAATAATATTTAAATAATAATAATAAATATTATTATTTAAAATATTTAAATAAAAATATTAATTTAATTAAAAAATAATAATTGTATCTCCCATTGACTAGTCTGCTCTAGCCAAAAATGGCCCAACTCGCCAAGTTGGGTCCGAGCTCTTCCCTTGTTGCGAGCTCCAAGTTGAGCTCCAAACGCCGAGCTCTCCAAATGAGCTCCATCACACGTTCAACTCACAAAGCAAGCTCCACTTCAAAAAAACATCGATTTTCTCCTTTTCACCGAGTTTTGTTTGTATATCGCAAAACACCTTTTCCGCGAGCTCGGGAAGTTTCTCATTCGCATGCTCCTTTGATTGACTCAGCCCTTTGGGTGAAGGGCCCTAACCTTTAGTGCTTAGCTCACCTTTTTCCCCTTCCAAATGAGTTCTAATATTGATCACATTAACCAAGTCCACTTTGAAATTAACTTCTCCATCGATCAACGTATCTCAGCTCCTTCAATCAAGTGTTTCCTAACCATATCAGCCTTGAAACATGGCTCCTCTACCATTTCTTCGTGAGATATCCTCAACCCATTTGAATTCCTCAAAATTATCTCCGGTTGGGATCGACTCAAAGATAAAACACCAACAACATGCCATGTTGCGCTATCACTCGAGCTCGGCAATAGCTCTTTGGAATCAACTTGGAGGGGTCCTTCATGCATTCAAGATCCCATTCAAACTCCTCACTATCATGATATCCTCCTACCAAATCTCTCTGCATCAACTCACCCCATTGAGCTTGCTCACCTCTAGCCACCTACGATCCGCTGTTAGTGAAACTCCATGCTCTCAACCTTGCTCCATAAAACCAAGCTCTTCAAACTACCGAATCCAAACCAACACCGCCATCACAATGATCATAGAGTTGATCCCAACTCGCATAACTGGGTGAATGAAATGCCACCCCAACCTAAAGCCTCGTGGAGTGATCTTTGCTGAGTTTGGAGTGATTTCCACCAACGAGTCAACCGAATGAGCTTCACCAAGTAAATTAAAACCGTTTTACCATGTAACTACCACCTTTGAATGCTTCCACACTACTCGGCACATGACCTACATGACTTGCCCAATTGACTGGCTTGACCAAAACTCGGCGCAGAGCTTCAACACCCAAAATCTCCAAACTCCAAATCCAATTTCTTTGAATTCTAGAAACCTAAAAAACCAAAAATTCAAAGTTTCAAAGTTTTGGGCTTCGGAGAAAATTATCTCCTTCACCATTTCTCGACCCAAAAACTCAACCCCGAAACAAAAAAAAGTCCGAAGAGAATCTCTAAAATTTCATGAACACCTCTACATAAGAAATCCATTCATGTTTACCGAGGATCTCCATTCCTTACCCAGTGTATATACACCGATCTTCAAAATGTTGAGCATCAAACATAGCTTCATATGTGCTAAGAACCAAGATTCTTCCATGCATGCTCCTTATCATGTTTGCATGAATCGATCTTGAGTGAGCTTGGTGAGTCAAATCTCAGCTCTTTTTCCTCTCTTGCTAGGCTCCACCAGCTTTTCTATTCATTTCCTGACAGGCTTGATCTTTCATCTCAGCATTCTCACACCATCTAACCGCGACAAGCTCACCTCCAAGCCTTGCTCTGAGCTTGATGCCTATGAATTAAGTCCTAAGATCAAATGAATTTCATGAGATCTTAAAATCCTTACTCATTGTGTCAAATGAGCCATGCTCAATATGCCATCCTACATCATCACGACCCTAGTTTCTATCTTTTCACGAACATTAAGCCTGTTCCCACGTATCGAACCGAGCCCCCGTTAAAATCCGTTAAGAAAAAATTGACCACACATATGCCTTGATTTAATTCTAACCATAAAATGAACACTTTGACTTAATTTACATTCCTTCAAGCTGAGCTCTATCCTCCATGAGTGAATTCCATTGCCAATATTTTGCAAGAAATGCAAACACTCCTGAGCTCACTTCACCCTACTTTCAATTCTCGATCTCTTAGTCCTACGACGAATTCTCGATGAGCTCTCCATTAATTTTCAACCCGACGAGCTCGAAAACTACTCCACATCAACTCACCTTAACTCCCTACGCCGAGTTACATATCCATATGCATCAAGCAGAACCATAACTCCTTTCTTATCTACGTGACAAAAACAAACTGCTCCAATGACCTGAGCTACTCTACAAAACTTAAAATCCTCCTCGAAATGATGAATAGCTTAAGCTTAGCATTTACGTCTAGTCTTAACCTTCATCATGTATGATTTAGTATTCATTGAGTTTAGCATTTTACTCTCTGCCATGGAATGGGCTTGTGCCAAGTTATCGGTCTCAACCATAATGAGCAGACTCATTAGTATTTGATGCGAGCTCATCTTTGTGAGCACAGGAGAAAACATTCCGACCTTTCCAATTTGGTATCCCTGAGCTTCTCTGAGCCATCCTCATAAGCCCAAAATCCCTTTCTGTAGTGATATGCCCTCTCAGGGTCTGAACGACATTCTTCGCCAAGTCTAATTCTACAACGAGCTCAGCCTTGACCGACTCGGTCTCAATATTTTCTAAAAACTTCCTAAGACACTGCTCAGCCTTCTCTATCAACATGAAATGTTCCCAAGAGCTCCCAATCCATTAACTCAGCCCCTATGACTCATGCATTGAGCTCAAGATCACATCGAGACATCCATCTCTTTGATGAGAACCACCTTCAACTCGACCAATCTCTTCAACTTTCATCTCCAATATTTGAGCTCCATTATGGTTACTTTATTGACATGTCTAAGAATTTTCCAAGTTGAGCCCTACCTTAACCGAGCTATTCATGAGGGCCTAAGCTAACTCCCCAACTTGAGCTATGTTTGAAGTTCCTTCTTCTTATGTTCTTTGAAGATCCAATGGAAATACATCATGAAGGTATAGAAGAACTTTTGAAAATAAAGGAGTATTAAAAACCAATCATTTCCTTAAAGCTTATTTTGTATCCTTTGCTCCATTTCCAGCTCCAAATTTACTTCATCTTCATTCTCACCATCCAATAGTAGAATTGTACCTAAAAACTAGAAAAGAAGAATGTTAGTCTCAAGCTCAAGGTTTTGATCCATATTCCTATACTATTTAATTTCATGCAAATGGATCTCCTAACAATCAGGAGGTATAAGTTACAGGCATAAGATACATTAGAGATAGATACGTAATTGATAAGAGCAGTATTCTACATCAGCAAATACGATTCCCAAAACATTTCAGAAAAGAAAGATAAATGAAGGAACTATGGAACAAAAGAGAGGCCAAAAACCTAAATATTTTCTAACTTTTATTTTCAGATGTGCAGGTACATGTTGCAAAGAAAAGAAGAAATATGAGCATGTCTAAAATTTCACAGCATACAAAGGTTTTATAAAAGAATAAATTCACATAGCTCATCAAAGTGTGGAAAGGAGGTCATTTCAGACTTTCGGAGAGGTAAAAGACATTAAAGAAAAATGAAATCAAAGGATGCAAATTCACGGCTCGTATGTAGACAGAACTACTCAACAAATAATAAATAAAAATATGGATTGTGTTAAATGCTTGTTGAAACAGAACATCTTATCGAGAATCAACATATTCAACTATACATACTAATCCTTTCAAGATCGTGATCAGTTCACTCACACAAGGGACATATTTGAAAATATTCACGATCCATAGGCTTAAACAAAGTAAGAGGTTACATTCCATAAGAAAGTGTGTGACTACTCTAAGTTTGAATCCAATAATTACATGAACTAAATGCAAAAAGAAGAAGTTATGGTTAAGTACTCAAATCATCACATACGGGAGAAAATTATGTCATCTTTACAGGGTTTTCTTAAATAGGTTTTCTTAAACTATAAAAGAGTGATCAGTTCTATCTTCAAAAGGTATAGTGCATGAAGAAACAAAAGGGAAATGCTTACTGAAGGAGTCTACATGATATAATTTTATCAGTCATTTCAGAGGAGAAAAATGAAGACAAAGGATTCATCAAAGAAGGTCATTGGGACATTGATTCAAAGTAATGAAGAAGATACAAGTAATAGTCTTTCATAAACAAAATTTTCATCAAAGCATGGGAAATGAGCAAAGAATATATTGTAAAGGACATGATGGCATGTCCAACTTAGGATCAAAGCTAAAAAGCAAAGTATAACTATAAAGATACTTTCACAGGACATTCTTAAAAAACATCCAAATTACAAAAGATATGAAGCACAATACAGGTCATAAGATATATAGTTGCAAAGGATCACCATCAAGAACAACACATAAAATTATGATACAAGGCTAAGAACCACAAGACTAAAACAAGCTTGATGTTGCCTTAAATGATGAACATCCAACATTCATATGAAACACAAACTACCAATACATTGTTATAACAATCCTATAGGTTTTAGACTTCAAAAATTATGTTTTCATAATGGATATTATTCAATATCAAGTGAAGATTGCATCCAAAAAGAAAAAAAAATTAGATTATAATGATCTAAGATGCATTGGAACCAATAATGGAAGCATCATTCATACATCAGTAGAGGAGGTTTTCAATCAAGCAAGTATTCAAGTCATACTCATTAATTGTAGTTTAGAAGCTTACATGAAGAGCTATTTATATGAATACATGTCTATGAGAAATACAAATTATTGTCTACATTTAAGAAACATCAAAAGAAGAAATATGATGTATACAAATCTGAAAAATTCTCAATTTTTTAAAGTTTTCTTAAACCAGGATTGATCTTATTTCATGCTCATCAAGTTTGAAAAGCCCAACCCATACCTAAGAATAATGAAGAGTTGATCAGCCCATTTTATGATACAATAAAAATACCAGGGATTAAGATTAAATATAGAAGGTAATACTCAAAAATAAAGTCAAACTAAAACCAATCAAAATAGGGGTCGAAAATATTTAAATATAGATCAAAGAAACAATTCCATTAACTTCACATAGCTCGAGTGACTAAACAAAGTCTCAAAGATAAAGTATGAATACCCATAATCTAGTTTCAAAATACATCAATCGAAGCTACTTAGGTTAATGGAAAGGGAAAATAATAGAAATTACAAGTTTTTAGTCAAGCTTTCTAAACCCTTGAGAGATATTAAAATACAAATAAAAATAATGAATATCCATAATGGGTTTCAATCTTTAAGTTTCCAAAGGACACATAAAAACAAATATTTTTAAATTTCAAGTACAAGAAGAGTGAAAATGACAAGAAACTAGTATTACAAGACTCGAGATAACCACGTCTTTACCTCTTTTAATCTCGGTGGAATTTAAAAGAAAGAATGAGTTTAAAGTTTTGAAATAATGGAGGTTGATTGTGAATAAAATCAAGCACGGGTCTTGAAGAAGAAAAATAAAAGAACGATATGTGCTGGAGTATATTTCGATGAAAGATTCGATAAATGGTCTTCAAACTCAGATATTAATACATAAATTTCAAGATAACAAAATGCAACCACCTCCTTCAAATTATGCACAAAGATCAAACGGTCAAAGAATGGAATAGATTTCACATTCAAAGCTTCCCAAAACATGGATTTGCACAAGGCCGAGATCGAACCATAGAAATAATGACAAAGCATGCAAGTATTGATAGGTTTAGAGAGCTTAAAGATTACAACAAAAACGACCAGGGCTTTACTACGTAGAATGAAAAAGAGAAATGAAAAATGATGACCTCGGAGATCCCTTTTAACCAATCTAACTCACCATATTTATTTCTCAATGGCCAGGATTAAATCGGGTGAAATCAAATGATCCACATCGCTAACTCCACAGTTAAAACATTGACGATCGAACATCTAAAAGTACAGAGATCAATGGCCACCATTCATTAAAAAATCTAACTTAATATATTACCTTAAGGTTTACAAGATAACTTAAGGTATAAATATCTAACAAAGATATAGATCAAGTTCCAAGGTCAAGGAGAGGGTAATATATTAGCTTAAGGTTTACAAGATAACTTAAACTCTACTAAGGTGATCTCGTACAAAGGGAGGAGTTTCTATTACCATATGTGCAAACACGGTCCCAAAAGTTATAGAGAAAAGTGTGCACTCATCACATATGGTCCCCACAAAATAAGCGACCATGTGTCTCATTAGTGAAAATTCAAAGGGGTGACCCAAAGTAGAGAATCAAACAAGCGTTGGATCTCCACATGTCCAGAGCCCGAAAAGGTAGAATTAGTCGTTGAAAATTCTAAATAGGGTAGAGTTAACGGTAGGTGCCACATGTCAACACAACGTATCTTTAAAAGTAAAATTCAGAGTGGGTTCCCAAAAGTGTGATGAGCGTCCACATGTCTAGGGTCAAACATATGGCCCTTGCAAACAAAAGGGACTTAGCCAAAACACAAAGAAACAAAGAAAGGTACCGAAAAGAGCCACGTGTCTTATCAGTGCAACTTCAAAGGCATGACCAAAAAGGTAGTCCCCAAACAAGTGCTAACCCGCCACGTGGTTAGAGTCTGAAAAGGAAAGGTCAATTGTTGAAAATTCCAAAATCCTCAGGGGCCTCCACGTGTCTAACCTACGTAAATTCAAAAGAAAAATCTATGGATAGTTTCCAAATGAGCGCAAAGCCTCCATGTGTCTCGGGTTGGGCATAATGTCTCCGCTAACAAGAAGGACTTAGGAAGAATACAAAGGAAAGTGAGGAGCCCTGTAGAAACCACCACGTGTCGGGTCTGGGTAAAACTTCATGAGTGAAAGGAAGGGGCTTAATATTCACAACGTGTGAGGTTGCCACGTGGGTCTTGCACTAATGAAATCTTTTAAATATTGCGTGCCCATGACCCTGATCTTTAGACAACCATAAATTTCAACTAGGAACTTGATTTTGAGCGAGGAAGGACTTTTTTGAAAGATCTCAACGTTAGCTTATCGCCACTGTCACTAATGTTTTGGCCCAAAAATTTTGAGGGTTTCAATTCCCCACCCACCACCATGATGAATAATGGGCTTCCTTTCTTTCCCATTAAGAGACACCGATGAGGGCATGGATGTTGCAGCAAAGCACGACTCTTCATTATGGTAGGTGGATTTAATACTCCCTCCTTTCTCTCTTATTATTCATATATATTGTAAAGGAGGGGCATTTTCTAAAAGGTCAATCATTGTTTCTCTCCTTCCCCCATCTGTCTTTCTTCCTTAGGGTAGAATGTGGAGTCTAAACCTCTTCTCATGGCTCTTTAATGGCATTTTCTTAGCTCTTTCCCATTGATGATGTACTTTGTGAACTTATGGAGCAATAAAATTTGTTTCATGATGCATCTTGAGTATCCTTTTCTTATTTTATTATCTCTTCTTGCCTCTCATCATTGCAGGGTATACCATGCATACTCTAATGTCTATTGCAGGTTCTGGGAGCTGTGTTTTATGGGTTTTGAAGTGGTGTTCTATGTGAACTTCATCTCTAGTCTATGATACATTTTTCCATCCTCTCCATTGCTCACCTCTCTCCACCTCAGGCAGTTGGATTTTTTATCAACTCCGCTTCCTTTTCTAGAGTATCACCACTTAGTGTAGGTTGTTTTTCACCCTTTCTCTCTCCCTGTCTCCTTGGATGGTTAGATTAGGATAGATTAGTTTTTCCTGCACTTGAGTAACTTGTGGCAGGTAGTTTAGAAAGAAGGAACTAGCCTTCTCTAGAGGGCCATCTCAAGTCTGCAAGTCCCACAACTTGAGAGATGGTCCCATGTAGTGAAATTTGCTACATTTCGAACTCAAGACATTCATGGGTACTGTGATTTTGCTACAATAGTAGCCTTAAGACTTTAAGTTGTATCCTTCAAAGGGAAATCCTTGCAATGATATAGAAACTTAGAAATTGGAAGCATAAGAACTTGGGATGAGTTAGGTGAGAAATTGCTGAAATAATTTTAAGACCATTCGATCATTTATCCCTCATAGAAATGTTGTCTAAAATTTAGATATCTCCTCATGAATTTATATCCAGTTTCAATATCTATTTTCCAAGAACTTGGGAAATAATTCTAGCTGTGTCAAGCCATAAGTTGTCCATGCTTTTATTTATTGTCTTAGAGCCTTAAACAATTATATGTCAACTATGATTCAGTCTATGGGAGGTGACACTCTCCTGACATCTTATGATATTGCTATAAAGGCTAAAACATGTCTTATTCAAGCCAGACAATTAGTACCAAGGCCTTCAATACCATTTTTAGTAGATTTGGCACCTATCCCATAGCATATCACCATTTTGGAACATGCTATTGCAGCATCATTAGATGATGTGTTTAAATATTTTAAGAATATGGGAAACATGATAAATTAAATTGAAAATAAACTTGCATTACCTAACAGCCTTATCAAGCTCCTTATCAGCAAAACTAGCAAAATAGGAAGCCTTATCAACAAAATCAGAATTATAGACAACCATATTAGCAAAGGTAATTTGACCCAAAATATCCTAGTTCATCTAACAATTTAGTCCCAGTTTAATATGGCTACAAAATAATGGTGTCAACCATGTAATCAACCTCATACAATTGCAAATTGTCCAAATGCATTCCTGAATATAAGCCTTGTTGCACAACCTCAACTGAAATATTGTTCATGCCTAAAATGGAGGGTGGGTGCCAAGAAAATCATGCTCAGAAATCACTTTTAACAAAAATTGGTGAGTTTTAGTGAAGATGATTTTATTGTAGTTACTACTAGGGCCCAAGAAAAGCTCAAGAAAGTCAAAAGTTTCAAAACAGACCTATTCTACCTATAATAGCTGATAAACAATAGGTGCATACCAAAAATTGGCAAATAAAATTGTTGTTCCTAAAAAAATAGGAGGTGTTTCAGATGGTAAAGAACAAAAAAATAGTTATAACCTGATCCAAGAAGATTATTTATACCTCAGATATCAAGAGCAGCTAAAGCAGAGTCAATTTTTGCCAAAGCCTATGTTAAAACAGTATAATCTGTTTCCAAAATTGTTACTTCTTTTAACATTGTTGATGTAATGAAAAAAAGTAATGTTAATATCTCAACGTGAAATGCTTTAAGTATTCCAAGACAGCAAGAGTTGTTTTCTCATGAACTTACTAAGGTGCAGATTTCTTCAAAACTGACATAAAAGGAAGTTTAGAAAGTGGACATGGTCCTTGGAACAATGGAAGAGGACCACATTAAAAAAGTTAAATGGATGGTTCAAAAGTTCTTAAATGCTCATGATATCAAGAATCCACCACCATTTTATTTATCTTTGATTATTGGAGATCATTTAGTTCATAATTGCATTGTTGACAGTGGTGCAAGTAAGCAAAACTATGCCAAATGTAAATACGAAAAGTTGGGCCTGCAGTATGAGCCTATAGAGAAAAGCATGTTACAGCTAGACAGACAACAAATAATATGATTGGTATTATCGAAACCTTGAAGTAACTATTCATGCTTGTCATGAATGTTACAATTCTATAAGATATGACTATTGTAGGTTTTCCTCCTTATTTTTCCGTATGTTTATCATGAGGTTTTACAACAAAAATAGGAGGTTATCTTTCTTTAGATTGGTCATTTTTTTCTTTACTACATGATATGGAACTAAGGTTACCTTAAATTTTCTTTCTTCAGTTTATAAGTTTACTATCATGTTTAATTTTCAACCAGTTCTATTTTCTAGATTAACAAGTTTACTAGTTTTAAAGTTTCAAGTCTCAATTTTCTAGGGTTCCAAATGGTCCAAGCCTTTGAACCACTGCTTCGATACCAAGTGTGATGCCCACTTCAAAATACAACTTGAGACAAAAAAAAACTAGGTTTAGCTAGGAAAAATTATGGAATAATTTGTATTTGTTAAGGGTGTTTGCAAAGAAGGTTACAAGATCATAGTTATAGCAATTTAGGTTTAGGTTAATAGTCAATATGCTCTTGCAGAAATGATCCTACAACATCTCAAAACAAGTTCAAGGTCAATAAAAGGGATTAAATTCAACACTTAGGTTAGGAGAGTGAAATCCCTCTCATGTCTGTCCCAACAAGCTTACTTGATTCAAATCATTTTTTCACCCATTTAGAGTCATCAAAAATTTCATAAATCATGTTCATTGGATAGGAAATTCTCTCATCTTCCCAACCATATAAAGTAGTCCTCCTAACTCCTTATAAAACTCAAGTTATGGGCCAGCAGAGTTTCAGGGAAAAATTTTCCCTACGGCGGGTTACCAAAGTAGGGAGGAAAATTGAGAATTTTCCTTTCTTTGGTGTAAAGGCACAAAATGCCTCCATGCACCCATGGGGCTAATGAAAGGGACATGTGGCACTTTCCGATTGGCACGGGGAGACATGGACGGTGGGGCATAATAGAATTTAGAAATTTTTGGGCAAAAATCCCCACGGTGAAAAATGACGCGCACCTCTGCCAAGGAAAACCCATGCCATGTGGCATCCTGTGATTGGACATGGGTCGGTGAGGGAATTAAAATTTTGCACCAAAAGGTTTAAGATACAAAAGGACTCGCGCGACCCGTGCGTCTCTCTGCCAAGACACGTATCAAGCACACCATTGGTTGAGGGGGTGCGGTGCCATAAAGGAAAAAGAAAAAAATTCCAAAAGAGCCAAAAGATGAAGTTTACAAAATTTCTCCATGTGCCCGCCAATCCATGTGTCAAAGACGTGATTGGCTGCAGGCCACGGGGTTGCGGAGGAAAATTGGGAAAATTTTCCCAAGGTCAAATTTTGAAAAAGTTAAGTTTCAAAAGGATTCACTCCTCCACAGTGCCACGTGGTGACACACGATTGGATGAGAGTGTTTCCACACCGTGGAATTTTCGGGGAATTTTTCAAAAGTTCAAATTTTGATTTTTATATAGTTAGATTTATTTTTGGATGGCCATTTTGAAGTCAAACTTCAAATGGCCATAACTTTTGATAGAAAGGTTAGTTTGGGACAAACAAGGACTTTCTGGAAAGATCTTGGAGTCCTCTTTGTAAAACAAATCATAAATTTTGGATTTTAATTAATTTTGCAAGGTAAATTTTTAGAAGTTGATTTGTAGTGTTTAAAAATTCAAAACGGCAATTTTTCCAACTTGTGAGATTTTGATCAAATTTTGGTTTTCTCCTTCTAAACATGTCAATTGAACATGGAGGATTGATCTTGGGTAAGTTTCAAAGTATTTTAAGGTTCAATTTATTAATTCAAGTGTAATTCATATTTTTACAACTTTTGACAGGAAAGTGGTCCAACAAGTTCTAAAATTGATTTTATGAAGTTCTAAAATGTCCTTCTTTGATGTTGAGGTCAAATTGAATTCATTAGAGATTATTACATCCGAATTGCATTGTTTCATTTCTTAATTTAAGTTGCCAATCTGAACTATACATTTATTAGATTATTTTCAATTGCCAGATTTATAAAAGGAACAGAGTTCTTTCATTAACAACTATAATAATCCATTTGCCACTTCCAAACATGGAAAGCTTATCAAATCTTGTCTAAACAATTAATTTGTCTATCTTCTCATTCAAAAACAATAAGGCAACATTTAATAGTTCAGATTTTAATAAATACAAAGAACAAAATGTTGTCTCTTTCTCCCACACGTATTTTCCTTTTTTTTCCTAACAGAGATTTTTAAAACACAACAGCAATTAAATTGCAATGCAATAGTACAATTTGAGAAAGAGATGTTTTTTTCTTTCATTGATTTCAAACAACACATTACAACTTATTTCTTCCTTTGAATTTCAATATGTAGTTTACAAACTGCATTACATTCCTTTCCAAAGTGAATGAAATAAAACTCTTTACATTTTCAATGAATCTCCATCTTTCCTTTACAATACAAGGTGCCTTCTAATTACAATAATGGTACAATTCATCCACTTCAAGTGGGAAGATAACAAAGAAATTTCTCAAAGGATGGGACTATCAAACTGTGTTTTCTCCAAGCTCAAAAAACAAAGCATGCTGATTTCTTCTTCTTTACAACTTGATCACAACAAGGAAGGGGAAAGGAAATGCTCTCCACCCAACCAAGACATCCAATGGGAAAGGAGAAGCCATCTTTCCCCATTGGCCCCCGAGCCCCAACCATATTGAAATGGAGAATGAACATCAACACATGGCAACAAGGCTTCTATCACAGCAAACAACATTCCTTTCACATGCAGAACACAACAAGAAATACAGTCCAACAAAGATAGCAGTTCACAACTGCAACAAGAATTATTCACACAATACATAGGCTTGGTCAAGCAAGCCATCAAGAGCAAGAACTATGGGGAATCTCCTTATGCCTCCCAATTTGGAATTGGGCATCCACCAAATACATACCGCCAATAAACATATCAAACCCATAAACCTTATATCTCCCAACCCCTCCTTATGCCCCCCAAAGTTTATCCCTTATGCCCCCAATAGTAAGAAATGCAAGTAGTTTCTTTTCCAAGGTGGATCCCAAAACCAAAACTCCCTCCACAATAAAATAAATGCCATTGGCAATCCCTTATGCCCCCCCATATAAGACCCCATAGTCTTCTCCTACACCTTGCCCTAAGCAATCTACCCAACCAGCCATGAATACACAGCACAATCACCATTTCATTCATGCAAGTAAAGGGGAAAACAACATATAAAAAGGATAGAATCCTACCTCTCCATAGTGGAGATTGTTTTCCCAAACAAAAGTTCCTTTAGTGCTCAAAACGTAGTCCCAAAACAAAAAGGTATAAGCATGCAAAATAATTTCCAACTTCTTCCTCAAAGCAAGCTCTAACAGCAATAAAATTCGACCCAAGGAGGAAAAATCAAAGTTTCAACAACCCAAACAAGAGCAGAAATTCAAATTTTAAAGGAGAGGGAGGGAGAGGATGATGTGGATTCCAAGTGGGATGCCACATCATTCTAACTCAACCCCAAAATGAGAAACTCAACCTCACAATTAAACACAAAAATGGAGATGACAATAAACTTACACACTCAAAATTAACCCATACTTTACCAAGGACTGAATTAAAAATTTGTAAGAAAAGTGCAATAAAAACTTACACATAGTCATTTCAAAATACAATTAAAAAGATTAATTTTGACTCCAAAACCATGGGTATGGTTGGTGGATGATTTTAAGAGGTGTGGGACAAGTTTAACTTGTCCCACACGCCTCAAAACGCATCCCTCAAGGACAAATTCGAGTTCCATTGAGGATGGAGTGTTCTATACTCCAAAATCTAACATACACAACTTACACATTCTTACAACATGCATTAATTCTTATGACTTCATTTATTACATTCTTTAGACATAATGATTTATTTATTTAACATATGGTTATACATAACATAATTCCAATTTAATTAATAACTAAGACAACAACTTTATTACTTACATTCCACATCCCAATTAAATTAAATAAAATTTAACTATATGACTTTCACATTAGAATTATCATTTTTAAATTAAATTACAAGAAGGAGCACTTTACTAAATAAAATACATACAACAATAATAAAAAGGAACACATACATAAAACACATACCCCATGGTCACATATAATGGAAATCCCCCCCATGGGAAATCCTAACATAACACAACACACAAACAATTACAGTTGCCATGGTGACCCCATTGAGTTCATCCAGAATTTCAATATGGTTAGTCTCAATCCCCCGACATTGTTGTGATATTTTAACCTGTAAAATAACAACACCTCCTTCAGCCTCATGGCCATATCAGAACATCCAAAATGATATAAGCAACATATAAATATCAAATCCAAATCACAACAATATCAAGAATTCAACATTATCATTTTAAATTCAATTTTGCCACTATATCATCATCCAATGAATCTCTATACTAGAGCTACTCATAATATCAAATGTCACATGTCTAAAATCAACATCAATAACTTGTCCATATCAAGCAGTATATCATCATCCATATATAATAATGTCTCCAATAATCATCATGCATGCTAACTGAATCAAGGTCCATAATAATCCATGATCTAACATATACACATCATACTAAGTCAAAACATAATAATGTCCCAAAATGAGATCAATAGTAGTAAGATCAGTATCTAAATAGTGTCAAAGGGAAGTGGGCACTACAGTGTTTATTGCTTGCATGAAGAAAATGCACCAATTCCCTTGTTGTCAAAAACAAAAGAAGCAACAAAAGGGCTATGAAAGCTTCACTTGATGGAGCTAAATGTAAGAAAGGACAAGGTGCAGGTTTAATGTGTACTTCCCCTTCAAATGAAAGGTACTTTTCATCTTTAAGTTTTTATTTTTCTTGTACTTGTAATGTAGCTAAATATGAAGCGTTAATTCATGGCTTGTAATGGGCTAGAAAGAGAGGTATCAACACTTTACAAGTTTTGGAGATTCAAAATTAGTTATTAATCAAGTGAAAAACTTTAATGTGTGTAATAATTCATTGTTGAAGTCTTACAAACATATATTTTCAGACTTAATGGATGATTTTGATGTTATTAACATTCAATCTATCCCAAGAGTTGAAAATAAGCATGCAGACAGACTTGTAGTAGTTGGTGCTAGCTTTGATGTACTAGAACAGATCAAAAATAGAAAGGTACAACCACATATTAAATTAATTATCAGACCTTCAGTGCCTGACAATGAAGAGAATTGGCAGGTTTTCGAAGACGATAAACAAATTTACATATTTTTGTAGTAAGAAACTGAATTTTCTACAGTAAATCAGGAAAAATTGTAACACTTCTATGGTGATCAGATTGTTCAGTTAAAAACAAACAAGTTACCTCAAGGATTGGTCACTCTAGAAGACATTTTCAGTTCTGATGATTAGTTAAGAAAGGAAAAGCGCAAGATGTTAACTCATGTGGATAAGCTGTAAGGAAATCTCGATGGATGATGAAAAGAAGCTACTTATTGGAAAGGTATGTTCTTTAGCTAAAAACAATCATTTATCAAATTATGTAAAGAATTCAGAGATGTTTTTTCCTAGAAGTACCAAGATTTGAGAGGTTTTGATCCAATTTTAAGCGAGCATACAATAAAATTACAGTCAAATTCAAGCCGGATAGCGAAGCAAAGGCCTGTAAATCTGAAAATTGAGCCATTGATGAGAAAATAATTATCCAAACTCATTGAATCAAGTATTTTTTTCCCGAGTTAAGCATTCAATATGGGTAGTTAATCTTGTTCCTGTTCAAGAAAATAATGGAGAAATTAGGCTATGTGTGGACTTCAGGAACCTAAATAAACTTCATTAAAATATCATTATCCACTACCAAATATGGATCATATTTTGAGAATAGCTTCTGGTTTGGACATATTATCTCTGTTAGATGGTTACAGTGGCTACAATCAGATCCTTGTACATGAGGAAGACAGATATAAAACAACCTTCACCACTAAATGGGGCACTTATGCTTATAAAAGAATGACTGTTGGTATTTCAAATGTCGGTGCAAGCGTTTCAAAGCATGCAATGGATATGGATTTTTTTAAATTATTAAATAAATGCATATTGTTTTATTTAAATGATGTTATTGTATTTTCAAAAAAATTAATGAACATCTAATACATTTAAGGAATACTTTTCAGTTATGCAGACACTTTGGAATATCATTGAATCCCAAAAATTCTATCTTTTTAGTACATCAAGGTAAATTTATTGGTCATATTGTTTTTAAACAAGCTTTAGCAATTGATCCTTTTAGAATTGAAGCCATATCACAACTATCATTACCTCATCACAAGAAGGAATTACAAAGCTTTCTGGGAAAAATGAACTTTGGTAGAAGATTTGTTCCAGATTTTGTAGCATTGGTTAAACCATTGAGAACTATGTTGAAGAAATATAAAGCTTTCTCTTGGGCCAATGAAGGGATAAAAGTGTTTGAAGCTATCAAAACAACCATTTCTCAATCTCCTACTCTTGTGAATCCTAATTTTGATAAAAAATTTACAATGTATACACTTGTAGGAGCTAAAATAATTTTAGCCATATTAAATCACGTTAATGATGAAAATATTGGGTATCAATTGCTTTCTTTGGATAAAGTCTACATGACTACGATACAAGGTACACATTTCTTGAAAAACAAGTACTTTTAGTAGTTAGAGGAGTAAATAATTTTAAGTACATACTTTCAAACAATAAGATACATGTTCTTGTTTCTCATCCAAGTGTAAAAGCTTTCTTGTTAAATAAAGAATTGAATGAGAAGAGAGCAGGCTAGATAACAAAGGTTATGGAATATGATGTCAACATTCATGTTGTAAAGACAGTACGAGGAAAAGGTTTATGTGAACATCTGATCGATGATATGGAAAAACAACAAGCTGTTGAACTAAAAAGTTCATAACAACATGCTGAATTTTTGTATCAGCAATCAGATTTGCTTCAGAAATTAGAAAATCAACATCCAGAAGTCATTGAAGAAGTTTAGGAATCAAGATGGATGACTGATTTGGTTGAATATTTACAACATGGTACTTATCCCGAAGGTATGGAAAATAATAAACAAAGGTACTTCAGGTTTCAAGCTATACCTTATATTTTTATTGATGGCATGTTATTTAAAAGAGATATAAACAAAATCTTGTTGCGATGTGTTTATTATGATAGAATTCAGCAATTATTATCCAAATTCTATGAAGGACTGCAAGAGTTAATTTTTAGCATGTACTACAACCTTAAAAATTATGAAAGCTGGTAAATATTGGCCCAAAAATTCAAAGACTACTTCAAATGGATAAAAAGTGTAAAAATGTGATTTCTTTGTTGGAAAAAAACATTTAGCTTCGCTGCCCCTACAACCTATTTCATTGGATCCACCTTCGTCATAAGGACATGAGTGGATTTTTACTACTACATATTACTTTACAAACTGGACTAAAGCAATATCCTTAAAAGATGCCAATGAGACTTTGATACTATTCTTTTATGAAGGTATAGTTTACAGATTTGGTGTTCTAACAACTATCATTTCAGATAATGCCTAAGTGTTTCTTGGTGCAAAGATAATAGATTGGGCTATTAAACATGAAATTTATTTAAGTACATCATATAATTATTACCCACAAGGTAATGGGTTAGCTGAAAGTACTAATAAGAATCTTTTAAGGATCATCAGAAGAACACTTAAAGATAACCAAAGAGCTTGGCATCTAATGTTGAATTCAGCTCTTTGGGTTGACATAGTGACTCCTAAATTATTAGTTGACAATTCACTGTACAAGCTTGTTTATGAAAGAGAGGAAAGAATGCCCATCTTAGTTGAGTTACCTCCATTAGATTTTCTACATCAGATGCAATTACTTGAAAATGAACCAGTGCAGGTTTGTTATGCATAGTTAATGGAGTTAAAGGAGCTAGGAGATCAAGCTCATCTAAACATGGAAAAGAATAAAAAAGAGATAAAGAAAACTTTTGAGAAGAAAGCTAAGTTCAGACTCTTAAATGAAGGAGACATTGTGTTGAAATTGGATTCTAATCATGCAAATCTAGGAAACCACATGAATTTTGATACACTGTTATCCAAAATTCACCCCTCAAGGTAATTTTGATAACATGCATCAAATTCTTTAGTCCCAAGCAATTATATTGATTCAAGGCAAAAAATCATGTTTCTGGGGTCCCCTCGGCTTCTTTCTAACTCTCCTGTCCAAGAGGAAAACCCAACAAGTTTTAAAAATGTGAAAAAGTTGCAGAAAACAAGCTTGGGCCAGGAAAAATCATGGAAAATGGCTAAGTCCTAGTCCTTGCAATAGTCGGGACATGAGGGACATCTGGGCGTGAATCGGCCGAAAAGCCGCCAAGCGATCCGCGGAGTAGTTGAGACAAAGGTATGCAAAAGACGTGGATTGGCCGGTTTGGCGCATGTCGATTCATTTTGGGTGGTTCGGAGAAATTTGTCCCAGTGCGATGCAGGGACAGTGGGACAAAGGTACGCGAAAGATGTGGATCGGCCGGTTTGGCGCAAGTCAGTCCATTTTGGGCGGTTCAGAGAAATTTGTCCCAGGCAGTCCGGGACAGTTGGGACAAAAGTGCGCGGAGGACGCGAACCAGCCGGTTTGGCTGAAATAGAGGAATTTCATACTGGGACATCCGGGCCAAAATTACGCGGAGGACGAAAAAATTTGAAAGAGCAAGAGTGAATGGAATCTCGCCACGTGTCTTCACCGTAAACAGGAACAAGGAAGCCCGAATCGGCCGAAGCAGGAGATTTTCATCCGAGAAAGTTGGGACAAAGGTACGCATGGGACGCGAGGGACGTGGAAAGCCGAAGCAGCCGAAGGAAAAGAAGAAAAGTCAACATTTGACCCTTGAAACTTCAAACGCCCATAACTTTTGACTATGAGCTCCGATTTTCACAAAATTGGACTTTCTCGGAACGAGAACTTATTTTTAATGAGGGTAGATATATTTAAATAAAATAAACATATTCGACTCAGTCAGTCGATGCTCATTCCCGTCAAATGACAGAAAAATGCCTGCAGGACACAAAATAGCCGCTTTTCGCACTCGAGAAGGCCATAACTTTTGTATTTCTCAACGAAATCACACAAAATTGGTACCGTTGGAATTGTGTCTCAAGCCCAATGCACAACAATCAAGAAATTCTATATTTGATTAGAAATTGGTTGATATTTTTTAGAAAACGTGGCTGGGTTCACAACAGTGTTTCATTTGGTGGTTGGGAGTGCAATTAAGAGGCATGGTCATCATTCTTTCTCTGCTGCAGCACATGGGATAGTATGGGGAGCCTTTTTCAAGTAATATATAATCATTTTACTCCATTTAATTCCTCTTACAGGTGGTTGAAGGATAGATTTCGGGATTTCCATTTTCCCTTCTCTTTCCCTTCTCATTTTTCTATAAATTGGAGTGTTGGGCTCATTGTAAGGGAGAGAGTTCTTTGTAGCAAAGCTCTGTCAAAATTTCTTTGTGAAGCCAATGTGTTGCAGGCCCTTGTAGTGGACTCCTTGCATGGTGATCCAAGCCCTCATCTTGTAATAGATTGAACTGTGCATATCATGAAGCAATAAAATATCAGTTTGTGGATGTATCTTCCCTTTCGTATTTTCTTGCATTCTTCTGCCCCTTTAATATTTCTACAAGAATATTGTGTTTATTATTATGTTCATGCAGGATCTATTATCATTGTGTATGTTTGAAATTTTGTTGTGAATGCATTTTCTAGATTATGGAGAAGCTGTCATCACCTCTTCTAGTGTGCACTTTGCTTCGTATTCCACACATTTAGAAACTACTCTCACACCCTCCTTTTCTCGGTGTATCACCGCTTTAGTGTAGGATTTTATTTTTATGCACTCTCTCTCCTTGGTCCCTTAGTAATTTAGATCAGAATAGTTAGTTTCCCCTGCATTAGAGTAGATTGTGGCTGGTAGTTTAGGAGTAAGAACCAGCTTTCTCTGGAGGTATATCTCAAGTAGCAAGTCCCACAACTTGGAGATAGTACCCATGTTATCCAATGACACCGTGAAATCAAGTATATGCACTTTTATAAACACGGGGAAGTCTTTGTGATTCGGTGATAACAATACCATCTTGAGTGGTCCTTATATGATTTCAACTTGCAAAGAGCACAATGCATTTCAACTTTAAGCGTTGACTGGAGAAGAACTTCCCATTCATGTGAATGGTATGTTTCTTAAACAATGTTATTGAAAATAATACAATGCTTGTTTAGAGTAGGATTTACCTTTGAATAAGTGCTTCATGCACATTGCAAAGTTTTTCAATTCACTAAGTGCATTCATGCACTAGGTCTAGTTTACAGATCCTTTCCCAATTTTAGTTCATTTTGGAAGGGTTAGACCTTCAATTAGGTAGATTTTAGTTACATGCTTTGGAGTCCATGCTTAATAAACAAGATCAAGGCATTAGTATACAAAATAGTAGGCATCTTTCCTCGTAGGATCGCTAGAATTGTTGATAATTTTTTCACTTGTGCAAAAAGGAAACTCAAAAATTCGTTATGATGGATGGCATTGGTGAAGTGAACCTAACTAAGGGGGATACATTAAGCATTATTATGTTTTTAGTACCAGTAAATTAATGATTACATTTGATTTACAACCACGTGTGCTATTACAAAACAAAACAAATCACATAGTCTACAATTCCATGTTTATCTTCAACAAGAGAACACAAAAGCCCCAATGACATATGTATTAGCTTGATGAAGACTAGAATTACATAATAGATGAAGTGTTTAATTTTGGAGCAACAATCAAAGTTTCAAATTATAGTAATTGAAAGTTCTTTATTAAATTTGTAGATATTTTAATGTTCTTTCCTTCATGATTAAGTATATCCAATTATGTTATTGAGCTATTTAGTTCGTTATATAAAAAAATTCATAAAAATTAAATGCAGAAATAAGTACACAATTCAGTTCCAAAATTTGATATTTTATTCATAAGGAATTTCAATTTTTCCCACACAAGCCGTGGGATATAACTTAAAATCAACTCATAGCTACTCAAATAGAAGGTAAATGTGCATGAAAATAAAATTAAAGGAGTATGAAATAACCCATCATTTCCTTTAAGGTTTTTTGTCTCCTTTACTCCATTTCTCTCACTTTACTTCATCTTCTTTCGCCATCCAATAGTAGAAATGTACCTGAAAACTAGAAAAGAAGACTTTCAATCATGAAATCAATGTTTTGATCCATATTCATGTACTATTTAATTTCATGTAAATGGATCTCCTGACAATTAGGAGGTATAAGTTACACACATAAGATACATCAAAGATAGATACATAATTGATAAGAGTTGTATTCTACATCATCACATATGATTCCCGAGAATCATTTCAGAAAATAAAGATAAACGAAGGAAACTATGGAACACAAGAGAGGCCAAAATTCTAAATATTTTCTAACTTTTATTTTCATATGTGCAGGTATAGGTTGTAGCAAAAGAAGAAATATGATCATGTCTAACATTTTACTGGCATACAAATATTGTATAAAAGAATAAATTCACACACTTCATCAAAGTGTAGAAAGGAGGTCATTTTAGACTTTCAGAGAGGTAAAATACATACAAGAAAAATGAAATCAAAGGATGTAGATTCATGGCCTATATGTAGACAAAAGGACTCAACAAATAATAAAGAAAGAGTTGGATTTTGTTACATGCTTTCTGAAATAGAACATCTTATCAAGAATCAACATATTCAACTTTACATGCTAATCCTTTCAAGATCATGATCATGTCACTCACACAAGAGACATATTTAAAAATCTTCATGATTCACGAGATTAAACAAAGTAAGAGTTTACATTCTATAAGAATGTGTGTGATTACTCTAAGTTTGAATCAAGGAATCACATAAACTAAATGCATAAGGAAGTAACTATGGTTCAATACTGAAATAGTCACATACAAGAAAAATTATGTCACTGTTACAAGTTTTCTTAAAGAGGTGAAAGTATTGAATTCAAAAGATCAAACAGAGAAACTCATCAACAAAGATCACAAATAACAACTATTAAAGAGTAATCAGTTCCAGCTTCAAAAGGTATAGTGGATGAAGAAAAAAAAAGGAAATGCTTCTTGAAGGAGTCTACATGATATAATTTTATCAGTCATTCCAGAGGAGAAAAATGAAGACAAAGGATTCATAAAAGAAGGGCGTTGGTACATTGAATCAAAGTAACGAAGAAGATCAAGTAAGAGTCTTTCATAAACAAATTTTTCATCAAAGCATGGGAAATGAGCAAAGAAGCTATTATAAAGAACATGATGGCATGTCCAACTTAGGATCAAAGCTAAAAAGCAAAGTACAGCTATAAAGATACTTTCATAGGACATTCTTAAAAATATCCAAATTACGAGAAGATTTGAAGCACAAGTCACAGTCATAAGATATACGATTACAAAGGATCACCATCGAGAACAACACATAAAATTATGATACAAGGCTAAAAACCACAAGACTAAAACAATCCTAAATGTTGCCTTAAATGATGAAAATCCAACATTTACATGAAATACAAACTACCAAGACGGAGTTTATAGCAATCCTTTAGGTTTCAGACTTCAACAATTATGTTTTCATAATGGATATTATTTAGTATCAAGTAAAGATTGCATCCAAAAGAAAACAAAGTTTTAGAGTATAATGATCTAAGATGCATCAGAACCAATAATGGAAGCATCATTCATACATTAGTAGAGGAGGTTTTCAATCAAGCAGTATTCAGGTCATACTTTCAGGTCATACTCACTCATTAATTGTAGTTTACAAACTTACATGAAGATCTATTTATATGAATACATGTCTACAAGAAATAAAAATTATAGTCTATATTTAAGAAACATCAAAATAAGGAATATGATATATGCAGTCTGAAAATGATCAAGTTTTTTTAAGTTTTCTTAAAACAAGGATAGATCTTATTTCATGGTGATTGAGTTTGAAAATCCCAACCCATACCTAAAGCGAGAATGAATATTTGATCAACCCATTTTATGATACCATAACAATACTAGAGGTTGAGATTAAATATAATATGTAATTCTCAAAATAAAATCAAACTCAAACCCATCAAAGCAAGGGTCGAAAATATTTAAATATAAATCAAGGAAAAAATTTCATTAACTTCACATATATCAAAATGACAAAAAAATTATTAGAGACAAACTATGAATACCCATAAACTAGTTTCAGAATACATGAATGGAAGCTACATAGATTAATGGAAAGAGAAAACAACATAACTTACAATTTTTTGAATCAATCTTTGAAACCCTCAAGATATCTTTAAAATATAGAGGAAAATAATGAATTCCCATGTGATTTCGAGCTCAAAATTTCAGAGGGCACACAGAAAAACAAATATTTTTAAATTTTAGTTCAGGAAGATCAAAAATTATAAGAAAATAGTATTATAGTTCTTAGAGACAACCACAACCTTACCTCTTTTAATCTCAGGTGGCGTTTAAAAGAAATAATGAGCTCAAAGTTTCGAAATAATGGTGGATGACTGTGAATAAAATCAAGCATATGTCTCGAAGAATACAAATAAAAGAACAATAGGTTCTCGAGGTTATTTCCACGAAAACTTCTGATAAATGGTCTTCAAACTCAAAGTTTAATACAGAAAGCCAAGACAACAAAATGAAACCACCTCCCTCAATTCATGCACAAAGCTAAACAGTCAATGAATGGAATAGATTTCACATTCAAATATTCCCAAATGAAGTATTTGTAGAAGTAATGATAGAGCATGAAAGTATTGATAGGTTCAGAGAGCTTAAAGATTACAACAACAAAAAATGGCAAGGGATTTGCTTATTAGAATAAGAAAGAGAAATGAAAAATGATGACCTTGGTGATCCCTTTTAACAAATCTAACTCACCATAGTTATTTCTCAACAGCCAGGATTACATCGGGTGAACTCAAATGACCCACATTGCTAACTCCATAGTTAAAACATCGACAATTGGAGATCTAAAAGTACTGAGATATCAACGGACACCATTCGGTCACAAGTCTACATACAAACTTCAATCTTGAATCGTATTCAAACCCTTACTCCTCACGAGATTAAAATATTAATGACTCGAGATGATTAGGGTACACAATATTAATGGTGCCACGATCAAGGTCACATTGAAATCATTTTAACCACTCACACTTGCTAGATCAAGCTACACAAATAATCGGCAGTGATGAATCAATATGAAAAATCAATGGTCACCGTCGGGTTCATGGATACCAATAAAATAAATGTAGAGTGCCAAAGAACACAAATGGAGGGGTGATTCATCATCATAAAGGGGCCCATGTTCAAACAAAATCATTGCATTGATCTATCAAAGGTTAAAGATTTATATAAAGTTCTTACAACCATTGCATTACATAAAGGGCCCAAAGAATATCTTTTATAGCATCATGATTAACCAAAAGGTGGACAAGTGTGTATGGTCAAAAATATTTGCTAATTTCTAAGGTCGAGGAGAGGGTAATATATTATCTTAAGGTTTATAAGATACCTTAAACTATGCTAAGGTGATCTTGTACAAAGGAGGAGTTTCTATTACCACATGTGCAAACATGGCCCCAAAATTTATAGAGAAAAGTGTGCACTCATCACATGTGGTCCCCACAAAAGGAGGGTTTGAAAGTGAATAAACTATTCTTGCAAAAGATATTTTTATAGAACCTCATGAAGACAAATAGGTGTCATCATTAGAACTTGCAGGTGGTCCCCACAGAGGATGAATGCATGGGTGAATTGTTTTTGCAAAGTATTACACATAAAGAAATTATTTTTCTCACATAGGGATTTATTTTTACATGTGCATCTAAGAGGCATGATTTAAAAAGTTCAAATAGTATCACTACAAGTGGATCAAGTTACAGATGTCACATCATCATCTAGAATACAAATATTGCATGCATTATAAAAGACTTGATCATTAAGAAAATATTATTATTAGCCAAATTATTCATCCAAATTTATTAAAAATAGAACAGTCAACTACGGTTTGGTGAGTTGTATTTTTGTAATCAAGCCTATTAATGCCTCATTGTATTAACATGTTTATTTTTATTCCTTTATTTATTCATGATAAAGGATAAACATAGGATGCATGAGTGAGTATAATTTTTAGTCTATTTTCACAAAGGTTGGGATGAATAAACTTGCTTTATATATCATGTGCAATTGCAAGGCACAAGCATGGATTTTGGACACAAGATTGCTGAATCAGATTTTTTCATTCGTACCCTTTGAATGAGAATTGAGTTTTTCCTTTCCAATTATTTACATTGTTGTGTATAGTTTATTATTTCTTGTGAATGTCAAATTCCTTGTTTGATCATCTTACCTTGTTGGAAATTTAGTTATTTCCACATAATAATATTGTGCATGTTTATCTTAACAATATTGTTGTGAAGAATTTCCTCAATACATCAAGTTTTTTTCCTTAATATTCTGAAGAAAACTATTGGTTCGTGTATCCAAAATTCATTCTCAAATATTGTTTCATATACTCAATCAAATCCCTCAACAAGTTTGTGTATTACCCAATTTTTCCAATTCATTTACGATCATGTTTTTACCATGAATACCTCAAAAAAATTAGTTTAGGATACATCAAGAAGGAACCGGCCTTGATACCAGAGACTCATTTCAAAAATAGGTATACGAAAAACCTGAGGTGTTCCCATTGTATCTACGAAAGAGAGCAATTTAGAACAAGCTTAAAACCCCTGAAGTCATCTCTCTACAGGTACACTTTCAAGAGATAACACGAACTTAAGAATATTTTACTAGGTTTTAGTGGAACAAGAAAATCAAAGAACGAAGTGACTAATTCCATTAAGACTGCAAGTTTCGAGAAGCCATTCACAATTATTTTAATTATTCATGTTGTAAGTTTTATAGACTCATAGAAGGAAAGCTCTATATTTCTTTATGGTTGTTCAGTTTCAAAAAAATTTTGCTAAAATTTTATAAGAAAGGATTGATGACTTACCGAAGGTCAAGTTCTTCAAAATCCTTGAGTTAGAAAGAGAAATAAAATGCACAATACATTTTTTCCAAACTCGAAATTAATTTCCATTCGAAGGAAGCATAGAAATACTACAAGGAAACAATGTATCGGTACAAGGGAGATAAAATGATAATGAATAACATTTTTAGAGCTGATTCGGGTACTTACCATCTCACCATACAAATGAATCTCAATTTCATGATTAAAATCAAATAATGGAGGCAAAACCTTCACAAGAGATCTCAAAAATAGGAAAATAGTATAAAGATATAAGTATTCAAAGTCACAAAGTGACATAAAGTGAAATAATGCAAGAAAGGAACTCATAGAGAAATTTTATAAAGTTTTTAAGATCAAATTCATATAAAAATGCCATCACTACAAAAATGTCTATGGCTTCGCCCTAATTTTTCAACAATGCAATGAAGCAAAATGATAGGGTTCGAGTTGTTTTACCATAACTCAACTCAATCAAAGTAACCTAACTCGATCAAGGTTAAATAATCGACGACATAGATAAGGTGTATACCAAAATCATTAATGCAAATACTAACCCAACTCAACCACCATGTTATTAGAGGGTAAATAATCCAAGGGTGGGAAGATGCAAAGTACTAAGATCTACGATGCACTAAATGACCATAATTCTGCCATAGGTAACCTAACTCCTATAAAGTTAGAAATCAATGTTTCACATTAAAAGGACAAGAATCAACATTTGAGAGAAAAAATCATGAACTCCAATGTAAAATCCAATTAGATAGCCATTGACAATTTAGTTTTAAAAGTACGTAGATTGATGGCCGAATAAAAATCACCAATTTCCAATGCAAACAATTGTAGTTTCAAAACTCAACTAGAGTTACAAAACTTACAAACGTGGAGTTAGTGAAATCAAACCCTAACCACCATGAGTTAATAAAATCACCAAAAAATGAATGATGGGGTGAGTCATCATGAGAGGGGACCAACAACAATAATTTAAATATCATTGCATTGACCTTACTAAGGTCTAAGTATTATGATGCCTCAAAATATGCAAAATGGCGACACCATTATAAGGTGTGTTGATAAATAAAAATCATGTCAACATAATTGAATAGGAGGTTGGCAACTTTGATGATTGATTATAAGTATTCAATAATTTAAAGATTCATATTATGATTTGTAGACTATAGCCGATGTCAATAACAAAAAGGGGCGGAAATTAAGTATGTACATGCCATAGTGAGATAATACATAGAAGAATACATACAAAGAGGGTCAACATCAGATCATACATGGTCAAATAATGGAGGCCTAATTTCCGTATTTACCAAAAAAAAAAAGAGTATTATTTTTCTTGCACATGTGGTCACGGTGGTCACCACATGGGTTATTTATTTTTCTCAATGTTAGATCAAAGGCATTTTTTTTTCTTGCACATGAGTATTTTTTCATGTGATCACAAGAAGACGAGTAGATAAGAAGACAAAATTTCCTTTGCAATGTGGGTGAATATGCAAGTGTCACATTAGAGAATTAAATATGATTATTTAATCATCACCTAAAAACAAAGGAAATAGTTGCATGCACATTTGGGAAGACTTGCACATCAAGAAAGGGCTAAAATTAGCTAAAATATTCACCGAAGTTATTTCTTATTTCAAAATTAAAGCAATCAACTGCACTTTGACTAAAGTGTATTTTTGGAACTAAAGGCTATTATTACCTCATTATAAACAACATGTCTATTTTTATTCCTTTATTTATTCATGATAAAGGCTAAAATTAGCATGCATGGGTGAGTTTAGACTACAGCCTCTTTTTGGGAGGGTTAGGTGAATTATTTTGGCTATATATTGTGTGCATTTGCAAATTACAAAGGACAAATTTTTCGATGTAGGAGTGGTGAAGTAATTTTTTTCCTATTTTTCCCATGAATGGGAACCAATTATTTCCTTTCCAATTATTTAAAGTGGTGTGTATATTTCTCTTAAATATTGTGAATGTTAATCCAATGAATTAATTATCTTACCTTGCTAAAAATTTGGTGTTTTTTGTACATAATCTTAGTGTGCATGTTATCTTGTTGTGTTGTTTTGATTTATCCCTCAACATATAAGTGTTTTGCCTTAGGATTATGATGAAACCAATTCATTTGTGTTTTTTTAATATGTTCGAAATATAGTGCATATACTCAGTCAAATACCTCAATCATTTTGGTGTATCACCTCATTTAAATTTCAGTTACAACCATATTTTTATCCTTAAAACCCCAAAAATTAGATTTATGATACATCAATAAGTAACCAGTCTTGGAATCCCAAATACTCACCTAAACATTAGGATATACACAACCATCGGTGTTTCCATCGATATCTGCAGTGAAGTGAGGGAAGAGAAAGATTAGAAACCATAGTGTTATCCCTCAACTAGGGTGCACTTCTGAAAGATAATAGTTTTTTTGCATGCCCAATGGGACATGTATCAGATTTACAGTGAATTTACAGTAAATTTGTAGCAAATAAAACATCACTTTTAGAAGGGAAAAGTTGCAGATATTCATTAAAAATAAGAAGAAAATAGTTGGTGACTTTGTAAGGCTGATTTCAGACCATTTTTACAACATGTTCCATGGCTAAGGTGACTAGAAGATCAATGGTAAGAGGAGTTACTCATAGCTTTGTTTCTTTTCCTTTAAATTCAATAAGAAGAAGATTTGGAAATACCTCACCTTATAACAAGCCTAGTTTTGGCAACCTTCCTCCTCTTGCATCACCATGTATCAATCTATTGTTTAAGTCCTAGTGATTCTAATGGCTCAGCAACCACCTAGAATTTTTGTACCTTTTAATAATGGAAGCCCCTTAGTAATTCATGTTTATCATGATATACCTACTACTACCTTAAAAGGTTTATGGTCATTTACTATTTAAAATCACATTACCCCTGTTGAACACATTAAAGACATTATAGCCCTTTCTTCAGTCCATAATATCACTCAAGAAGATGTATCTTTAATACTTTTAGCTGCATCCTTTAAAGGACAAACCTTGTAATGGTATAGATCCTTATCAGTATGGACTATAAAAACTTGGGATGAATTGGGAAATCACTTAAAAAAAATTAGTATAATTCAAATCATTTGTCTCTCATAGAATAGTTGTCTACAATTAAGAGAGTTCCTCATGAATTTATGGCTAGTTTTAATATCAGATTTGCTACAACACGGGATTGAATTGTAGCCAGTGTTAAACCTCAAGCTGATCATGAATTTTTATACTATCTCGAGTCTTAAAGAGTGATATTTCCGCCATGATATAGTATATGGGATGAACTACACTTCCAGCAACTTATGATATTTCTATTAGAGTTGAAAACATTGTTATTCAAGCTGGTAAATTAGCCCAAGGCCCTTTATGCCTATTATGGTAGATTTGGCACCTATTCCATAGCCTATTACCATAATAGAGCCTACTTTACAAAACCCCAAGATGATGTATTTAAGGCCTTGCAGACCATGGGAAATAAGTTAACATTAATTGAGAATAAGTTGGCTTAACCTAGTAGACCATTCAAAACACTTATCAACAAAATCAGCAAAATAAGTAGCCTTATCAACAAAGAAAAATTGATGCTAAATTTTCTAGCACATCTACGACCCTTGTACAAGTTAACATGGCTTCAGAATAATGGTGTTCAACTTGCAATCAGCCTCATTCAATAGCTAATTGTCTAAATGCATTCTATAATTTGAGCCTTGTTGCACAACCTCAATTTGAAACATTATTTATGCCTCTAATGGAGGGTGGGTAACAAGAAAACTCAGTCAAAAACCACTTGAAAAAAACTTATTCAGATTTGGTGAGGAATATTTTATTGTTGTTACAACTAGGTCTCAAAAGAGAGTTCAAGATAAAAAAACAATAGAAAAGATCTATTTTACCTATAGTTATAGATAAATTGGAACATGTAGGTTCAAAAACATCAAACCGTCTCCTCTCATCAGATAAGAAGTCAATAATTTCAGCTCGTAAAGAGGAGAAAAAATATTTGCAACCTAATCCTAAATGGCTACTCATACCTCAAATTTCTAAGGCTACAAACGAGAATCTTTTTTTGCTAAATCTTTCTTTAAAATTGTTGCATCTTCATTTAATGTTGTTGATGCTATGAAAAATCACAATATATTTATTTAATTATGGGATGCTTTGAGAATTCTTGGAAAACAATATTTATTTTCTCGTGAGCTTGCTAACTTGCACATTTCTTTAAAACCACAAGAGAAAGAAGCTCAAGAAGCTGATATGATTCTTAGTACAGTTGAGAAAAATCATATGAAAGAATTTAAGTGGATGGTACAGAAAGTAATGAATGTGAATGATATTAAAAAACCAACACCATTTTATCTTTCTCTTATTATTTGTGATCAGCTAGTTCATAACTACATGGTTTGAGTTGTGCAAGCAGCAAAGTTATGCTTACATCAATTGCAAAAAAATTGGGCTTGGAGTGTGAACCAACAGAAAAGAGTATTACAGACTTGACGGGATAACAACCAACACATTCACTTTGTCATTAAAAATTTGGAGGTAACTTTACATGATTGTCCCAATGTTTGTATTCTTCAAGATGTAATTATTGTAGATTTACCTCCCTATTTTTCTCTATGTTTATGAAGAGATTTTACAACAAATATAGGAGGTTATCTTTCTTTGGATTTTTCATTTTTTTCTTTTCTACAAGGTATAGAACTAAAGTTCAGTCAATTCAGAGTCTCCGGTTAGATTTCATATTGAGCCTCAAGCTTCAAATGTTGTAGCAAATTATGCATCCATGGATCAGACTTATTTTGATGTCACAACATAGATTTCTACATTAGATGGGGTTTATAACTTGTTTATGGATGAAGTTTTTTTAGAAAAACATGTTTATGATCCTTACAAGGAATTGGAAGAAGGATTGTTTTGTGTTAACTTTTTACATGAAGAAGATACACCTATTCCATTGCTGTCAAAAATAGAAAATATAGTACAAGGCTTATGGAAGCTTCACTTTGATGGAGCAAAGAACAAAAAGCGACAAGGTGCAGGTTTGATGCTTACTTCCCCTTCAATTGAGAGGTATTTTTCAACTTCAATTCTACAATTTTCATGTACTTGTAACGTAGCTGAATATGAATCATTAATTCATGGCCTACAATGGGCCAGAAAAAGAGGAATCAACATGTTACAAGTGTTTGGTGATTCTGAGCTAGTTATAAATCAAGTTAAGAACTATAATGTCTTTAAGAATTCATTGCTGAAATATTACAAACATAGAGTTTCAGATTTGATGGATGATTTTGAAGATATTAACATTCAATCAGTCCCAAGAGATGAAAATAGACATGCAGAAAAAATTGTAGAAGTTGGAGCTATCTCGAAGTGCTAGAACAAATCAAAAATGGAAAAATATAGCCACACATAAAGATGAGAATCAGACTTTCAGTGCCTAATAACGAAGAAGATTGAGAGGTTTTCGAAGATGAAATTTTTTTTTGTAGATTTTTGTAGCAAGACACTTTATTTTCTGTAGTTAATCAAGAGAAATTATAGCACCAATATGGTGATCAGATTGTATAGCTAAAGAAAAACAAGTTTCCTCAAGGACTTGTCACTTGGAGGACATTTTTAGTTCAGATGATTAGCTCAGAAAGGAAAAAGGAAAGATCTCAACTCATGTTGATAATTATGAAGAGATATCAGTTTATGAAGGTAAACATTTACACATTGGAAAGGTATGTTCCTTAGTTGAAAAATAGTCTTTTATCAGTTTATGCAAATAATTCAAAGGTTTTATTTCTCTTTTAAATACGAAGATCTAAGATATTTTGATCTATTTTGGCACAACCTACTATAGAATTATGATCAAGCTCAAAACCATTAAGATAGAAGAAAAGTCTTGTAAATCCCAAGATTGAGCCATTAATGAGAAAAGAGTTGTCTAAGTTAATTGAATGAGGCATTATGTTTCTAGGTAAGCATTCATGTTGGGTAGCCAATCTTGTTCTTATTCGAAAAAAGAATGGTGAAATCTGGTTGTGTGTGAATTTTAGTGATCTTAATAATTCTTAATTAAAAGATCATTATCCACTTTGCCAAATATGGATCATATTTTAAGAAAAGTTTTAATGTCAGAAGCAAGCTATCCCTGTTAGATGGTTATAGTGGATATAATCAAATTCTTGTGATAAATGAAGATAGATACAAAACAACCTTCACCACAAAGTGGGGGACTTATGCTTATAAAATAATGTCTTTTGGACTTTCTAATGTTAGTGAAATGTTTTAGTGCGCAATGGACTTGGATTTTCATAGCCTCTTAAAAATAAATGCATTTTGTTTTATTTAGATGATGTTAGTGTATTTTAAAAGATTTTGATGATCGTCTTATGCATTTAAGGAAGACTTTTCATTTTTGTAGATAGTTTAGAATCTCTTTGAATCCCAAAAAGTCCATGCTTTCAGTGCATGAAGGTAAATTACTTGGGCATATTGTTTCTGAATAGGTTTTAACTATTGATCCTTTGAGAATCAATGTAATCTCGCAGCAATCACTACATCATCATAAGAAGGCATTACAAATTTTTAGGTATTGATCATTTCTTTAGCATGGGTGTTAATAAATTAACAACGGTTTCAAAATATAGAATAAATCTTCTAACAAAGTTAATTTTTCTTGGAAAAATCAACTTTTTAGAAGATTTATTCCAAATTTTGCAACCTTGGTTTTATTAACACCCATGTTAAAGAAAGGAAAAACTTTCTCTTGGACTAGCGAAGGAAGAAAAGGGTGTAAGGATATTAAATCAACTATATCACAAGATCCTAATTTTAATTTTAATAAGGATTTCATGATGTATGCACTTGTAGGAGCTGAAACAATTTCATCCATATTAACTCAAGTTAATGATGAGAATACAAAACAACACATTACTTTCTTTAGGAAGAGTCTACATGACTACAAGATAAGGTACAATTTTCTTGAAAAATAAGTACTTACAGTAGTTAGAGGACTACAAAAATTCAAGTACATGCTTTCCAATAATAAGATTCATGTTCTAGTTTCTCACCCAAGTGTTAAAGCATTCCTGTTGAATAAGGAATTGAATGAGAAGTAAACAGGTTGGATTACAAAGGTTATGGAGTATGATGTTGATATTCGTGTTGCTAAAATAGTATGATGAAAAGAATTATGTGAACATATGATTTCTGATATGAAAAAAAACAGTCTGTAGGCTCACCACAACCATTAAAACATCCTGGAGTTTCTTATCAAAAACTTGAAATTTTATTACAACCTAAAAATCAGCAACCAGAACTCAATCCGGAGGTTCCAGGATCAAGTTGGATGTCGATTTGATCAATTACTTGTAGCATGGTACTTATCCCAAGGGCGTGGACAAGAAAAAATGAAGGTATTTCAGATTACATGCCATATCTTATGCTTTCAATGATGTTGTGTTGTTTAAAATGGATATCAATCAAGTTTTTTTGCGTTGTATTTATTATGATAGAGTGCATCAATTATTATATGAATTTCACAGACCTAAAAGAGGTCACTTCTCAACACGTAATATAGTTCTTAAAATCATGAAAGTTGGTTATTGTTAGCCCAACATATTCAAGGACTATTTTAAGTGGATAAAGAAGTGTAAGAAGTGTGTTTTCTTTGTTGAAAACAACAATTAGCTTCACTTCGCCTATGCAACCTATTTTAGTGGATATATCATTCATGTAGTGGGGTATTGACTTCATTAGCATGATAAATCCTCCTTCATAACAAGGACACAAGTTGATCATCATCGCCATAGATTATTTTACTTGTTGGACTAAAGCATTGGATTTGAAAGAAACCAATAAAATTTAATCTTATCTTTTATAAAGGTATAGTTTCTGATTTTGTGTTCCACCACTATTATCTCAAATAATTCCTTAGATTTTCTTGGTGCAAAGGTAACATATTGGGTTGCAAAACATGATATTTATCTATGCACTTCATCTGTTTATTACCCACAAAGATAGTAGATTAGATGAAAGTACTAATAAAAATCTTATCAAGATCATCATAAGAACACTCAAGGACAATCAAAGAGCTTAATATCTGATGTTAAATTCAACACTTTGGGATGATAGAGTGACTCCTAAAAGACTAGTTGACTCCTACAAGCTTGTTTATGGACATGAGGCAAGAATTCCTATTTCAATAGAGGTGCCCTGCATTAGATTTATTACATCAGATGGAGTTACTTGAGAATGAACCAATGCAAGTTCATTATGTAGAACTGATTTAAATATAAGAACTAAGAGATCATCCTCATTTGAATATGGAGAATAATCTAAAACAGATTAAGAGAATATTTGATAAAAAAGCCAAGTTTAGATTTTTTAATGAAGGAGACATTGTGCTGAAATGGGATGCTCGTAGAGAAAATCCAGAGGACCATATGATTTTTATATAATCTACGAGTGGTTCTTACATGATTTCAACTTGTAAAGAATACAATGCATTTTATATTTCAAAGCCCATGGGAAAGGAAATTCCCATTCCTTTGAATGGTATGTTTCTCAAACACTGTTATTGAAAAAATTACAATGTCAGTTAGATTAAGATTTTGCTTTCAATAAGTGTAGTTCATGCACATTACAACTTTCAATTTTAATAAGTACATTTCATTCACATGATCTGGTTTACCAAATCCTTTCCCAAACGCTTTTTTTTCCTTTCAGAAAGGTCATTTTTTTGAAAAAGGCATATTTTTGTTATATGCTTTGACTCCATGCCCAATGGACAAGAGCAAGGAATTGGTCTTAAAGCTAGTTGCAGATTTCCCCATAGGATTGCAGAAATGTCAAAATGTTTGCACTTGTGCAAAAATGGGAAACTCAAAACTTCATTTCAGATAGAAGGAATTGATGGATGAACCTAACTAAAGGGAGTACATAAATTTTTCTTAGTGTTTAAGCTTGCATCAATTGATTAGCAACATGCAATTTATAGTTATGTGTGTTGTTGCGGAATGCAACACCTCACATAGGTTATCATTCCATGTTCATCTTTAGCAAGGAAACACAAAATCCCCAAAGGACAAATTTATAGCCATGATGAAGGTGGGAATCATAGTACATGTGGGATGTTAAACTCCAAAACAACAAACAAAGTTGCTAATTACATGTAGAAGAATTCATTATTAAGTTACAGGTACATAAAATTTCATTATTTCTTTATGTTTAAATGTTATTAATCATGTGATTGAGTTGTTTTTTTTTATACAATCAATACATATCATAAAAATTTGAATGTAGAAAGAAGTATACAACTCAATTACATAAATTAATGTCATTTATTCATGAATAAATTCAATGTTTCCCACACAAGCCATGGGATGTAACTTATGACTACTGAAATAAGAGATACATGTGTATAAATCTAAAAGCAAGGGAATGTAGAAGGAACCCATCATTTCCTTGGGGTTTCCTCTTGGTCTTTATTGTTTCAACTTTAGATTCTTTATGTTCATCTTCTCTACATCATTCCATTACATCAATGTACCGAAAGAAAAATAGAAGATTGTCATATTTTGAGCTCATGGTTAAATCTACATGTATGTGCTACTAGCTTCATGAAAATTATTCTCCTAAAAATCAAGAGGCATAAGATACATAAAAAGAACAGATGCAAAATTGAGAAAGTAGTATCTTGCAGAAGCTCATGGAATTCACAGAAATCATGATAGACAGAAAAGAAAGAAAAATAAAGTCACTATAGAATACAAGAGAGGATAAACCCTATTGTTTTCTAACTATTTTTTTAAGTGTGTAGGTACAAGTGGCATCAGAAGAGAACAAAATTCATGATCCAAATTTTTACTAACAAATGTAGGTCATATCAAGCACATGAAATAGAACAATTCTCAAAGCAATATAAATGTTTAGGAAATAAACAAGTGATGCAAGGTTCAATTATATGCTTACTGAAATGGGATGCTTCATCAAGTAACATAGAAGTTTTAATTTTCAAAAGATTACTTTAATTCCCAATATAAAACTAGAGAAGAAGTTTTTAGTTATGATGCAATTTAAAGTAGAGACTTAGGTACACATTCATATTGAAGAGATACAAATTGAAGCACATGTTTAAGCTTTTCAACTCAAGGTACTTATGTGGATTTAAGAACAACACAAATTACAACCACCGGTATATAAGAATTGATTTAAAAACTAAAGATTCAAATCATGATGTCATCACTTACAAAGTATGAAGTACAAGCACAAATTACTTGAGATACTAGCCACAACATTAATTCATAACCCTAGAAAGTAAGCTAAAACACTAAAGTTTTCAGCTTCATTAAGTGACTAAAGAAGAATCAGAGGTATAAGTACGGTCTTATAAAATTTTAAGGATATTCAGGTTGTTGTTTAAGATGCACTGAAGGATTTAAATCAAGGTATGCAAGTTGCAGCAGTGGTGTGTGATCATGCTCTATGAGTTGTTCGAATAAATTTACTAAAGTACAAAAAAGTAAATGAATAATTATGCAATTATAAAAAGAACACAAGTGTTCTCATATCCCAACATTTCATGATATGTTGTTATGTATTGATAAAGATAAAATTATTCAAGTGACCATTTTAGGCTATAAGCATTCAATTATTCAACTTAAGCAATTGCTTCAGTTATATACCTAGTTTTGATACACGAGATGATTGAAGTTTAAGAACTCAAGGGTACATATCAAAGGAAATGAAACCAAGCTACAATATGAAGTTAACTGTGAAACCATTGGTCAAAAAATTGAGGTGACATACTATAGGCATTCTCCTATTTTCATTCTACAAAAATGTTTTTTTAAGTTGTCACGACAAATTTAGATTGTGAAACTCTAGTTAAGTCAAGGTGACTAAATGAAGAAATACAAGTATCATAGTCAAAACATAATAAGGAAAAACACTTCTTAAGAAACTTAAATTAATTCGAGATAATTTTTAAGTACATAACTTCAAAAATTTAATAAAGGATATAATCAACATAGTTTTGAACAAGTTAAGTATCAACTATCAAGAATATATCAAGTTGAAAATATGGAATGAGTTCGATTTAAATTTTTGTCTAATATTTCAGATTAAGGAAAGTTTGAATAGATATTTCATTTCCACAGTATCCAAGAGTTCCCAAAATATGTGAATGTAATCAATATGCAAGCCACATATACCTTTGAGAGTTCCGATTCATGTTGAAAAGTTACAAAGAAACAGGAAAGTAATAATGAACTATCAACAAGAAAAAGTTATAGTACAAAGTCAAATTTTTCTTTTCTAGGTTACATTTCATTGTTAAAACAATGAGTATTGAAACTACTCAAAATTGATTGAGGTGAAACAGAACAAGAATCATTGTACTAAGTAATGAAGACCCACGTGTTTAGGGTCTAAAACTACACAATGATCACAAAAGGAGCAACCTAGTTTTGGGTATAAAGCTAGAACTAGTAGATACAAACTTATGATGTGATGAAGTCATGGAATAATGAAAACCCAATTCTTAGTATTTTAAAAATATTTAGATTCATGGAAATTGATATCGATGGCCATGGGGAAGAAATATTGAATGAACCATTTGTGTATATGAGAAAAATACAATTATCACCTCCGAGTAAGGAGACAGGTTTGAGATTTTGAGATATTTTTATCCGATACCCACTTTAGAGTCATTTGAAATGTCAAATTAATGCAAATTCAATTGTAGGAATGACAAAAATTTTGATAGAATGTTTTCAAGAGAATGAACAAACCCAATTTGAGTATAACAATCATTGTTAAGTATTTTCGAGATAAGCGAATATGAAAGGAAATCTCAAAAAAACCTAACTCATGAATATTTTACAAGGTTTCAGTGGAACAAGAAAAGAGAAGAATAGAGTAACAACTTCCATTATGACTGCAAGTTTCAGAGAAGCCATTTACCATTATTTTGATCATTTTGTTCCAAGTTTTATAGACTCAAAAAAGGAAAGCTCTATTTTTCTTTATAGTCGTTTAGTTTCCAAAATTTTTGCCAAAATTTTAAAAGAAAGGCTCGATGACTTACAGAAGGTCAAGTTCTTCAAAACCCTTGATTTTCACATAGTAGTAAAATTTACCAGATGATTTTTCCAAACACAAAATAGATTTCCCTTCAAAGGAAGCACATAAATAATACAAGGAAATGATGTATCATGACAAGGGATCCAAAACAATAATGAAGAACTTTTTCGAGTTGAGTACCAAATAGTTATCGTCTCTTCATCGAAATGAATCTCATTTTCATGCTCAAAATAAAATAATGGTGGCCACAACTTCATATGAGAGCTCAAAAATAGGAAAATGGTATAAAGATACAAGTATTCAAAGTCATAGAGTGACACAGAGTGAAATAATGCAAACAAGGAACTCAAAGATCCATTTTGGAAAGTTTTTAAGATCGATTTCATAGAAAAATGGTGTCACAAAAAAATATTTCCACGGATTCATTATGATTTTTCAATAATGAAATGAAGCAAAATGATAGGGTTTGAGTTTTTTACCAAACCTCAACTCAATCGATTAACCTTACTTAATCGGGGTTAAAGAATCAAATACATATATATAGAAGGTACCAAAATCAATGATGAAAATGCTAACCCAACTCAACCAC